>OY728122.1:2089800023-2094800023 GCA_963277665.1 Viscum album
TTTTAAGAAGAAAAGTTTCACACTACTTGAAAGGGAATCCAGAGAAAGGAATCTTGTTCAAGAGAAATGAAACTCTTATTCTATAATCCTATACAAACGTTGACTATGATGGATCTCTAGTGGATAGAAGATCAACCGCGAGTTATTGTACATTATTAGGAGGAAACATGGTGCCTTGGAAGGGCAAAAAACAAAATAAAGTGGCTAGATCTTTTGTGGAGTCAAAATTTAATCATTGTCCAAGGCCTGTGCGGATGACTTTGGCTGAAAATAATTCTAAATCGTTTAAAGGAACAACTGGAGGGTTCAATGAAGCTTTATTGTGATAATAAATCATCCATTAATAAAATCCACAATCGCATTCAGTATGAAAGGACAAAACACATTGAAATTGGTAAGCATTTTATCAAAGAAAAGCTAGAAGCAGGGTTTGTGTGCGTGACCAATGTTCCTTCTGACTTGCAGCTAACTTATGTTCTAACTAAGGGATTAAGCAACTCGAGATTTGATCAACTCCTATCCAAGCTGGGAATGGAAGACATTTATTCCTCGGCTTGAGGGGGTGCCGAGATATGATTAGATATGATTGTAATTTGATTTGAGTTGTGTATAGCTTTAAGATCTACGTAGATTTGTTTTACTATAAATATAATGGGGTATTTTTCTGTATTAAAATCCCTTAAATCAAGGGATTAATTTAGGATTTTTCGATTCCTAAGTTACAGGGATTAGGATTTGTGGATTCCTAGGTAACAGGAATCTGATTAGATTTAGATCATTTTTCATCCTCTGTGGTTTCTATTAAACGTTGTGATTCCAACCCTAATAACAGGACAATTTTTTTCTGACCGACTTGTGTCAATAAAAAAATATATAAACATTAGATCCCATGAATGATAAAAAAGAAAGTAGGTGTAGGTCGCACTAACTGAACCACTGTAAATTGTTTGTGCTCCTGTGTGGGTTTATATCGATGCGTACTTGAGTTTGACTATTTTAATGTACAAAATCATCAAAAGAATTCAGAAAGAGAGAGGAAAGCCAATTCATTTCTCTCTTGGCTGTTAATAACTAGGAAAATGAGGCATTCAAAAAACTCCATAAAAAAAACCTGAACTAAGCCTCGATCAATTACTGCCTGCCGAAAGGGAATAAAAAACACTGAACTGAATTTTTATGACAAAAAAATGATAAGAGCAAGGTAACAATGGTCTTAAAAAGGGATACTACCTCCGGCCCCATTAATGAAGAAAAAATCAGGATACTTTGGTGGTCCATAAATTAGGATACGTCCATTAATTATAAGATAGAATAGTGTGTGAATGTTAAATCAAGGGTGTTTTTTAGAATATATTAAAATTTGTGACCAACTCGAGGTGTCTGACTACTTTTAACAGTTTTTCTTAATTTTTGTGAAACAGTTACGTTTTCCACATAAATTGGACCAGAGGTAGCATTTGTCATGGAATTACTTCACTGTATTAGAACACAAAAAAGTTAACATGAAAAAGCAAAAAAGCGAGGGCTGGGCATGCACATTAAGCAGAACCTGGATTAAGTAGAAATAGTCAATACTAACTTGTATCTTAAGGATGATAATTCAATTTTAAAAAATATTGGGTAAGCGGCCTTGATGCCAAAAACAAATACCAACAGCACTGCATCAGTTAATCCATGAAAATTTTCAACCTAAAAGAAAACATGGCTGTCTAAAAATGCAGGCGCATGCCAAAAAAAGTTTCCCATTATTTAGCCTGGTGGCAGTTTATTCAATCATGCAATTGCGTTTCACTGAATAAAGGTCGCCCGATCAACACTGAAGCAACTGCTCATTGCTCATCGTATCAGAAATTACAAACAGCTCCACGATTAATGATAATAAACAAAAATAGAAAAAAAAAATAACAAAAACTACGAAATCAAAACAATTGCGAAAACAGGAATTTTAATAGATCACAAGAGCACGGCTGACTTCCAAGACAATAAATGACGTAAAAGAAAAACATAACAAAAATGGAAAGGAAAAAAAATGCAAGATGGAGGCCGGAGCTCACTTCTAAAGGGAGGAGGTGTCCGTGATAAAGTCGAATTTCCCGGATGGGAGAATATCTCCATGGCCCCGGATGGCAGTCGATAATGCCGATACTGCAGGTGAGATCATTAATTGCTTGACTGATTGCCCTGAGCACATACATACTGCCAAGAGTACAGGCATTCGAACGAAGAATGAGCACTGAACTCACCAACCCTACCCACCCAAATTTACCCATTTCAGTTGAGAATGCGCAGCGGTTCTAGCTCTGGTCGCTGAAGTGGAATAATCAGACCACTGAAAAATGGACGAAGAGCCGTTTCATCAATTAACAGGATTATATAGATTTAAACCCGCCCCACCCTTCCAAGCCCTTACCACTGACCAATGGTGGGGTGGGAGAGACGTATTTTTTAACCCTCAAATATGACCTCGTTGTATATTGTTGTTAAAACAGTGATGAATAAAAATTAATGACTGCCAAAAATAAAATAAATATGGGCTAAATTTATTTCTTGTCCAACGAATGGTGAAATGTTTTTCCATTGGGCACGAGGACGGCGATACCGGTGCGATGAGCTTCGCAGTTCTTAGAAAACATGAAATTGACACTAGTCTAATTGTTTGTTGCATAATTTTTCCTGATGTGAGAAACAAACAGATAGATAAGTTGAGGGTGGATTTTTTTGCCTATTTTTAGTTTTCAAACCCTATAATAAGCTACTTATACATTTCATTGACAAATTATATGTTGTACAACATTTGCAGTGACATTTGCAGAGAAAGTTTTCAAAAATTGATTTGTTTATGGTTACGTTTCTAATCCCAATCTAAATGGCATTTCTATTAGAAATTCCACAATGAATTTTCACTACAAATTTCCTCTTATAATTTCCAATGGTAATTTCTCAAAGTAATTTCCCCTGTGAATTTCCAAAAGGAATTTCAAGAAGACGTTTCAAAATTTGCACTGTGAATTCGTTGTTGGAATTTCCAGTTGAAATTTTTAATCGTTTCAAAAGAAGTGGTTTGTGATTTCAAATTGATTTAAAGTGAAAATGTCATCTGGTATTTCACTATTGAAATTCAAAACTGAATCGAATTAAAAAAATCACTTGGAGTTTCCATTGAGGGTTTTCACTAGAAATTCCTAATGTGAATTCTCAATGAGAATTTTCATGCACTGGACATTTTCAATTGATTCCAAGGACCTATAGATATTTCCACTGGTAATTTCTACTTCAAATTTCCATTGCAAAGTTCCACAAGGAATTCCCATAAGACATCTTTACTGAATATTCACACTATGAATTCGTAGTTGGAATTTCCACTTGGTATTTTCAAAACATTCAAAAGAAGTGATTTGTGATTTTTAATTGACTTAAAGTGGAAAAGTCATACGGTATTTTGTTGTTAGAGTTTAAAATTTAATCGAAGTGGAAATTTCCACTCGGAGTTTCCATTGGGATTTTCCATTGGAAATTTCTCATGAGAATTTCCCATGAGAATTTCCGATTGATTCAAAAGAATTGATTTGTCATATAGTAATTCACAGTTGGAATTTTAAGTTGATTTGAAAATTTGTGCATATAAATAGTATAGGTCGGAATGGATGGGATCAAGCTGAATCTGGACGGTGTACACGATTCAGAACATATAAATTCAATAGATCTGAATATCGTGCAATATTCGTCAAACTGTTGTGTGAGGGAGCATAACAGTGATGACATTACAAAATCAAATTGCAATGCGGAAATTTTTGTCGATAGAGATAAAGTTTCAGATTCAGAAGAAAGCAACTCATCCAATAGCATTTATAAACAAAACACTACATGTAGACCAAGCATTGGGATCGTTTTTAAATTAGAGTATGAAGCCTATTCATTTTACGTTGCTTACAGAGGCATTGTTGGTTCCAGTGTACAAAAGCAATGTGCTAACAAATATAAAAAGGGATAAAAGCTGAGTAACATCAACATTGTATACATGTAGCAAAGAAAGATGTCGAAGATCATACAAACGTGATGTCAATGTCAAAAAACCACGTGTCGAAACAATGACCAATTATCCGACACAAATGGAAGTTTTCTACATGTCCAATAAGCAATATGAGTGCGGGCAACTTGTTAAGGAGCATAACCACTCTTTACATTCTCCAATGACCATGCATTTGATGAGGTTAAAACAACACATTAGTGATGCACAAGGTGCCAAGTTGGTTGTAAATGATAAAGTTGGTCTTAAGCCCGGTGATTCATTTTCACTTGTAACAGCCATTGTTGGTGGGCCTAAGAGTCTTGGATACACACAAGCGGGCCAAAAGAATTTTTCGTGGTCTATAAGATAGTGGGAATTAAATATAGGTCATTCTTGTACCCAGAGAAGCAATCAAGGGATAATACATCATTATTGTACTCAGTTCAACTTGACATGTGCGGTCAAATCAGCAATGTTTTTTGGGTTGATCCCAAAACGAAGGTGGATTATGAGCAGTTTGGAGATGTTTTCATGTTTGAAACTACCTTCAACACAAACAAGGAGTGCAGTCCTTTGTGAGTGTTTGTATGCGTAAACCATAAGGAGATTGTAATTTTTAGCGTAGTATTGTTATATGATGAGACAATAGACCCATTTAGCTAGTTGTTTAGTAGATTTCTTGATTTTCATGGTGAGAAGCTTCTTTAGATGATTTTCACAGATCAGGATGCAATTATGTCTAAATCCATTGCTTTAACCCTACCCAAAACAAGACAGGTATATACACCTGGCACTTAATGCAAGATGGCATTAAACACTTAGGACATGTAATGAAATATGAGTCGATGTTGTTGGAAAGTTTTAAAAAATACATGTATGGGGTTGACGAGAGTTCAAAATTTAAGGCTTTATGGCAACAAATCCAAGCAAAATGCTGTAAAAAAATGATACGGTTATAAGATATGCACAAAGGGGGAAATAAGCCCATTGTTTTATGAAGACTGTGTTGACATTAGGCATCCAAAGCACATAATTGAGTGAGAGTTTCAATGGTATATTAAAGGATTAATTAAATTGTAAGCTCAGTGTCTTGGATTTATTCCAATAGTTCAAGCGTGTGTTGGAGAAGAATTGGTATCAAGAAATGAAGGTTGAATTTGAGGGAAGGGAAAAGCTCTCACGCAATCATTTTCCATATCATCTGATCATGGTTCAAGATAGAAATTTGTACACTCAAAAAATATTCTACCCCTTTCACCATGAACACCAACTATGTGGTGCTTGTTTCATTCATTCTTTTAATGAAACAATTACCCTAAAAAGGTTTTTTGTCTGAATGAAAGGTTCCTTAAATGAGTTTTCAATTATAGTGTACCAAGATTAACCTATGAGAATTGGTTGTAGCTGCATGAAATTTGAGAGTTGTAGGTATTTTTGTTGTCACGCACTCAAAATATTAGAGAGGTTGGATGTACAATGCTTGGCAAAGTTATATATCCATAAGAGATGGTCAAGAAATACTCATGACATCCACATGACAGACATGATAGTTAATCACGTCGAATAAGATTTGGTAGCAAGAAAAGCTAAATGTTACCAACAGTTGGAATGAATGTCAATAAATCTTGTAACAGGATCATGTGAGTTTGAACAATGATATATGATTGGGATTCAAAATCTAAATACTATTGGAAAGAAATGTCATACCAATAGTTTTAAGCCATTGGTATAGGCTAGAGAACAATTGGTATAGGCTATACTAAAGGTTCTCTAAACCGTTGGGAGTTTGGTCATGTGTATAGACCTATACCAATGGTTTTCTATAAACCATTGGTATAGGCCACATTAAAGTACACTATACCAATGTTTTCCAAAGCATTGGTATAGATCATCTTTCTTTAAATTATACTAATGGTTTAAAAACTATTGATATGGAGTCCTCCAACCTTCCCAAGTAGCAGCCTCCCACCTTGGCCCAAACCACTAGCACCTACAAAAAAACTACAAGACCATACACGAAATTCAAAAAACTAATACATCACATGAAAAAACACTACATGAAAATATACAGAATCCAAGAAAACACTTGCATCCCCCCACCGTTACATAAAACCTACAAATATCATCAAACATCACCACCTGTAAACACCAAAACCCAAACCACTGCTAGCCAATATACAAAATTCAAGAAACTAATTAGTGCATCCAACCAATGATAACACACATTTAAAACATCACATATATTTATTCACATCCAATCATCAAACATTATTTGTCATAAATATCAGTAAAAAATGTAAAGGATTAATATCACTCTCATCACAACCAACAACATCACCATCATAATCATCATCACTATCATCATCATCATCTTAACCATCATCCTCACCATCATTCTCACCACCACCACCACTATCACCATCACCATCGTCATCCCCAGGAACATCATCATCTCGACCACCACTAGGACCATCGCCTGATGCACCATATAACGAACGCATCATCGACATATATGTATCACAAGCCATGGTGGTATATGGTGGATGTGATGGATATAAGGCTACCATAAATTTCATAAATTCATTGTTGGCCTTTTGATTATGTTCACACTCCTACATGACCATTTTTTGGCCTCTTCTACCTCGACATGAGCTTGTACTACCTCTGCATGAGTTGTTTCCAACTTGGTGCTACCATAATTGTCACCTAAAGTGGGCTAATATCTAGTGGGGGCAATACTCTTCCCTGGTCTACAACGTACTCTCCCACAATGCTCATCTCCTAACACCTTATGAAAATGATCGTTTAGCCCAATTTTTTTAGCTTCTTGTTCACCAAGGGCCTCCAAAGAACACTGTTAAAAATATAAACGATCGATTTAATTACAAAATAGATATTAAATTTTGAAATCAACAAAGTAAAACTTAAAATCTATTATTGTGTCTATTTGTTTACCACACTTACATCTTTCTTATTTCTGCTCGAGAAAAACAATTTTGCTCGAGGCGCTTATCCTTCAATATTCAATGCTAACCTCTATAATGACAATGAATATAGAAAACCATTATTCAAAAAGTATTGATGCATGAGTATCACAATGCAAATGAATATAACCAATGAAAAATAAAATTGTTTTTTATAAAACAGATCATGAAAAATGCTTATAACGGTAACCCAAAATGCCAATGAACTAAGTAGTCAAGGTGTCTTTCAAACAAACAAGAATATTTTCAATTTCTAGGATGTAAAAACATGGTGTCTTGTTTATCACTATATAAAGTATATCACAATCTAAGAACAAACACTGATCAATGAATAAATAATAAAATAAATTATAGACCCATCAAGTAACAATCTGGAATAGATTAGAAAATTTCTCTCCCATGCATAATTTTCATCAGTAATTAGGTAATTTAATATAGATTAAAAACCAATTTCAAAGGTATCATGCAAAAATTTTGAGAGCTATAAAATCCAAAATATAATTAGAGATAAAATAAATCTCCCTTGAGTTGCAGCTTAAGTCCTTTGGTTTTTCTTTCATTAATATGTGGCTATATGATTTACATGACTACGATTTTCTTATAACATGGTCTATGGTTTTATTCGAGGCTTCCTTTCATATAAAATTCCACTATTCTTTAATTTATTACAATTTTAAAATAAATTTCATAGTTATTTATTTTATATTTTTATTGATATTACTAAGGTCATCATCTCCCCAAATGGGCTGGCAGTACTGAGGTAATTAAGGCTAAAATTCCTAGAGTGATAGTCATTTACCATATTCCAATGGGTGCTATATGAAATGGGGAATGAGCCATGTATGATCATATTTTTTATGGTATAATTATTCCATCCAATTTATCATCGTTATCATTTTTTTATGAAGAAGTCTCTATTATGTCATCGGTGTAGTAGGTCAGGGCTTAAGAGGCCTTTGTGTTGATAAAATCCTAATAACAATCATAATTGTATCCTATTTGGTAATTTTAAATGGTTTTGTAAAGGGTAATTGTATAAAATAGTTTGAGACAGATCTACCCATTGGGAAGATCCCCATGATCAACCTGATGAACCTATTCCTTATATGGTGGCTCTATGAAGTACCTATAGCTATATATTATCTTTATTAATCTAGTTAATCCAATGTTTCTTTTAATTTAGGTAAGATATGTTTGGAAGTAGTTAGATTATTAATGATATTGTTGAGACTAAGAGATGTTTATAAGTAGTTGGATTCTTAATGAGATTATTGTGACATGAAGTTACTTCTAAAATAGTGAAATTATCTAGAGAATATGTTTTGGATAAGTTTGACATGGATGTGATTCTTGTGTTTTCTTTTGTTTTCAACACAAGGGGAAATTTCTTGAGCAATTTTTAGGGAGAGATGATGACTGTTTATTCAAGGAAAGTTTGTTAAATATAGTTTATAATCGAAATGAAACATGTTGTGAAACAATTTGAGTCAAATTAATTTTGGATATTTTGGTGGTTTTTTGGTGAAAAGTGGCACCAAGAATGTTTGAGAATTAATATGTGATGTATAGTGTAGTATAGTAAAGTATTTCACACATTTTTCACCAAGTGGTGGTTAGACCAAAGTACGATGATCAATAAAGTTGTTGTCATGAAATTTTCATTTAACTCTGGCTTATCCCATATAACATGAATAATTCGATCTTAGAGTGAATGGTTATTAAATCATTGAGTACATTATTCAAGGATGCAGGTTTTAGTAGAGGAATGATGTTTGAAGATTATTTTTTTGATAATGAAATTTTTTCAACAAACCCAAAGGCTGAGACTATTATTAAAAACCTTAGTTTCATTATGGGGTTGTATTTTTTAATAAATCAAGGATTAAATACTCTAAAAATTTCACAAGATCATTGTGGACTAGTTTTATAGTGACCCTAGCCTTTTACACAATGGAAGATAAAAGCTCATTATAGAGATTAAATAAAAAGTTGTTTTTATTATGTACTCAGTCTTCCAAGACACTAGACTTTATGATCCTTGGATTGTAATATGATGTTTTATTATACTTAAAATCATGTGATGATATGTGTAAAAGGATAGGGTCGTTATAGTTGGTATCAGAGGATGGTATAGTTATTTTTGGAGATTAAGAATAGAGAATTATAATAAGAACCTTAAGGGTGAGACTAAATATAAGAAAACAACCCTGAATTTTTGTAAGTATAGAGTAAGTGGTTTATCAAGAAAATAAATCCCTGTCTGGATAAAATCAGGTAGAGGTGGCTCTGGAACAGATGTATCTAGAGGTAAAAACTGAAAACACCGCTTTGAGTTAGACTCAAACGAAAACTGGTACATGACAACGGGTCCTGTTGCACTCTTGGTTTGACACTCCTAAGGGATATGTTTTGGTAAATTCATGATCTTAGTACAAACTAATATTAAGGGAATAAAAAAATCCCATAGGAATATAAGTTAGGAAATAGATCATGGATAACCAAGATTTAAACCTAGGGAATCACAAGCTAGGATATAATTCTCTTTAACAAGTTTATCCTTTTATGTTCAAAGTTTCCTTTTTGTGCTCAATAGATAAGTATTCAAGCCCTCTAATTGTACATCCTTTTTCTTAGTTAATGGCAGGAAATATAAGAACATGTGCCAACAATCAATGTGACAGTGAATGTGAAGATTGTCCTAATGATATGCTTGATATGATGGGAACAAGTGCTTAGAACTTCATGATAGTACTTGCTCAGTTGGATCAAGTTATGAATAATAACTTGAATCACATGGAATTATCTCCTCCTATAAGGAAAGAGCAAGTTGTTGTAGAATCCTTCATTCAAAAAATGCCTCCCATGTTTAGTTGATCTTCTGATCCCCTCCTCACGGAATAGTGGATTAACTCCATTGAAAAGACATTCTCTATACTTTAGTGCTCAGAAGAAGAGAAAGTCGTGTTGATGATTTATCGTTTTTATGGGGAATCTGATCAATGGTGGACACTGATCAAGAATATGAATCCCCAGGAGTAAATTGATTCCATGGATTGGGAGGAATTTAAGAGAACGTTTTTCAATAAATACTTTCCTTGAACCCTCTATCTCAAGATGGAAAGAGAGTTCCTTATACTCAAGCAAAATGAAGATGAGTCAATTGGGGTGTATGAAGAAAACTTTACAAGGCTTGCAAGGTACGCCTCTGACTTTTTCATGAACACCAAAAACAAGGTGGATCGTTTCTTTAGCAGACTAAAGTCGAGTCTATGAAAATCATTGGCGATTAGAGACTTTGAAAACTATGAGGAGATTATTTTTTTGACCTTAAGGTTGAAATAGAGATCAGAGACTCTCGGTGGTATCGTGGGCCCAGTGAAAAAAAGAGGAAAATGGAATCTAATTTGGATGGTTCCACAAATAAATTCTGTGATGGAAAGAAGCTCGATCATCCCATGTGTAAAAAATGTGGGAATAAAAATCTTGGGAACTGTCTAAAGGGAACCAGGAATTTCTTCAAATGTGGAAAGTTGAGACATCTATCTAAAAACTACCGATGGAATATGAAGAATCCTGCTAACATGGAAGAAGAAAGGAAGGTTTAGATAAACTCTCAGCTAGTGGTGCAGTGTTACAACTACAAGGAACATGGGCATTATGCAAACAATTTCCCTAAGCCAAGGGTTGTTGGAGGAAATCAACAACAACCTCCAAGGCAAAAAGGAAGGGCTTATGTTATCACTACTGCTAAGGTGGATCCAGAAAACAATATAGTGACAGGTACGCTAATTATTCATTCAAGAATAGCGAATGTACTATTTGATTCTGGTTCTACGCATTCTTTCATATCTTGCAAGTTTAGTATAATGATTCAAACACCACCTCAAAATTTGAAGGATATGTTATCTATGAGAACAACCAATAGGGAAATTATTGCGTCCAAGGTTTATAACTCCTTGGTAAATGTTTGTGGACTGAACCTCCCAACAAATCTCATCATACTTCCTTTAGTAGAGTTTGATGTTATCTTGGGCATGAATTGACTATCTTTATACAAAGCCAATATAAACTATCGGGAAAGGGAGATCACCCTTCACAACCCAAAGTATCCTCTAATTATTTACAAGTGTAAGGAGGAAGTTGAATCTCCATTAGAATCATCGTATCAAGTGTGGATATTGTTACCTTATGAACAAACATATCTAGCCCAAATAATTGAGACAAAGGAGAGAATCTCGCTCGAAGATATGCCCATCGTGAGGGATTACACTAATGTATTTCTTGAAGAGTCGTATGGTCTTCCTCCTAACCAAGAGGTTGATTTATAAATTGAACTTATTCCTGGATCTCTATGTATATGAAATATACCTTATAGAATGGCCATTGTAGAGCTAGAAGAGATGAAGGAGTAGTTACATGAAAATCTAGAGAAGAGTTTTATACGCCTAAGTGCTTCACCATGGGGTGCACCAGTCCTCTTTGTCAAGAAGAAGGATGGATTAATGCGCCTCTACATTGATTATCGTGAGATCAATAAAATCATGATAAAGAACAAGTATCCCTCACCATGGATAAATGACTTGTTTGATCAACTTCGTGGGGCCATTTATTTCTCTAAGGTGGACCTTCGGTCGGAATATCACCAATTAAAGGTGAGGAAGAAAGATATTCACAAGAATGACTTTCAAATGAGGTATGGAAACTATGAGTTCACAATAATTCCCTTCAGACTCACTAATGATCTAGAAATTTTTATGGATTTAATGAATAGAGTCTTTAGAGATTACCTCGACAAATTTGTGGTAGTATTTATTGATGATATTCTGATATACTACAAGAGAAAGGAGGAACACGATGAGCATGTGAATACCATGCTAAAGACTTTGCGAAGGTAGAAGCCGTATGAAAAGTATAGTAAATGTGAGTTCTGGATGGAGGAAGTATCATTCTTGGGGCATGTTATCACCATCAAAGAGATATCTATAGACCCTTAAATGACAAAGGCAATTGAAGAGTGGCCTAGGCCAACATCTGTAATAGAGATCCACAACTTTTTGGGTCTAGTTGGGTATTATCGACAATTTGTGAAGAACTTATCATAATTTCCAAACCTAATTACCAAGCTGACATGGAAGGGAGTGAAGTTTGTCTGGACTCAAGAATGTGAAAACTGCTTTAAGGAGTTGAAAAAGAGGCCTATCACTGTGCTAATACTCACACTCCCAATAAGTGGAGAACTCTTTTTGGTGTATAGTGATGCTTCAAATAAGGTCTTAGCCTGTGTGTTGATGCAAAAATGATAAAGTGATAGCCTACACCTCAAGGTATCTGAAAACCCACGATCAAAACCATCCTACGCATGAACTGGAGTTGGTGGATCTGATCTTTGCATTAAAAATCTGGAGAAATTATCTCTATGGGGAGAAGTGTGAGATATATACTGATCACAAAAGTTTCAAATATATATTCACACAAAAAGAGCTCAATATTCCACAACAAAGATGGATAGATCTCATCAAGGATTATGATTGATCAATCCACTACTATCCCGATAAGGTAAACAAGGTGGTAGATGCTCCAAGTAGAAAAGATCTTGCATCTTTATCAATGATGAGAATTGAAAAGGATCCAATCTTCTTATATTTGTAGAGGATGGACATGAGAATCATTAATAGAGGAATATCATCAATCCTTTCTCAAATTATTTCTCAACCATCCCTCACAGGGAAAATAAAGGATACTCAAAGAAAAGATGAAAAAATTCAAAAAGGGGTGGAAGCCATTAGAAATGGGAAATCCCCTGAGATTATGATTTATGAGAAAATATTTCTAAGATTTGGGTCGTGATTATGTGTACAATTTGATCTAGAAATAAAGAAGGATCTTTTAAATGACGTACATAACTCAACCTTCTCTATTCACCCTGGGAGCACAAAGATGTATCAAGATCTCTGATAGAACTTTTGGTGGGATAATATAAAGAAGGATATTGATGAGTATACATCAAAGTGCCTGATATGTCAACAAGTGAAGGTTGAAAGATATAAGTTTAAGGAGATGATGCAACCATTACCCATACCAACATGGAAGTGGGAGAACATCACTATGGACTTTGTTACTGAACTTCCAAGGACATCTAGAGGAAACAATGCTACATGGGTCACTGTGGATTATCTTACAAAGACAAATCATTTTATCATGATTTGAGAGGACTTCTAATTGGATCAACTTGCACAAATATATATCAAATAAGTGGTAAGGGTGAATGGAATACCACTATCTATTGTATTCAATCGAGATCCAAGATTCACCTCGAAGTTCTAGAAAAGTCTCTAACATGATCTAAGCACTGAACTGAACTTCAGTACGGCCTATCATCCTCAAATTGATGGCCAATATGAGCAAACTATTCAGAAACTAGAATAATGTTGAGAGCATGTTCTATGGACTTCAAAGGAGGATGAGACCAACATCTTCCACAGGTTGAATTCTCCTATAACAATAGTTTCCACTCAAGCATCTGAATGGCACCATATGAATCTCTCTATGGGAAAAGGTGCAGAACACCAACATATTGGGATTAAATTAGTGAGCGTAAGCTGCTAGGACCTAAAATGGACAAAGAAATAGTGGAGAAGGTTAAAACCATTCACCAGCACATTAAGGCAGCCCAAAGCCGACAAAAGAGTTATGCTGACAATCGTCGACTAGACCTTGAGTTCAAAGTTGGAGACATGGTATTTATATGCATATCTCTATGGAAGAAGGTCATGTGGTTTGGGAAGAAAGGAAATCTAAGTCCTAGGTACATCGACCCCTTCAAGATTCTTGATCGTATCGGGGTTGTGACCTATTGACTAGTACTTCCACCTACCATGACCAAAGTACACGATGTCTTTCATGTATCTCTCTTAAGGAAGTATATACCAGACCCTTCGCATGTACTCTCCTCAGAGGTGGTATAGTTGGAGAATGATCTTTCTTATGAGGAGCAACCAGTGAAGATCTTGGATCATAGAGATAAAGTTATAGGTAATAAGACTACTCACTTGGTCAAAGTACTGTGTGACCTTTAAACATAATTTTGACACTTTTATGTTTTGAATTTCAAAAAACTGACATACATGGTTGCGTTCAGGGTGATTTTTGGGGTCTGATGGAACAAACTTAATTCTTGGTGAATAGTAACTCACCCTTATGAATAGTAACCCACCCTTATAAATAGTAATACGACCCTTATGAATATTAAATCATCCAAAAGAATAGTAACCTCACCCATGAATGTATAAATAAAATTTTGGCGTCTTATAGGTGATAATATGACCATAGTAAAAGTATTGGTATTTTTATAAGTCATAAATAAATAATTAAAATTAATTAATTAATTTAAAATAAAGTGTATTTTCCTAAAATGTGTTCATAAATTAATAATTTTATGTCTTCTGGTTTTAATATAATTTTATAAGACCTTATGTAATTTTTGAAAGCATTATAAAATCAGTTATAGTTTTAAAATCCTTATTTTTCAAGTAAATTACGATTTTAATCATATTTAGAAAATTATTTTTGAAAAATGGAGTTCATTTTTGGATTCTACACGTCGATAAATGGTTAGGGTGAATTTTTGGTATTTTTCTGAAATACTTGAATTTTTTATGAATAGCGAGATACGGTAATTTACCGTATATATACATTATAAGCTAAATGGACTATTCCTAGCATCATGGATGATGTAATCACACTTGGTTCGAATTAGAATGAAATTATTAATATTTTTGGTCATGTAATAATCATTATTTCTTGTCTTATAGAAAAATAATAAACCAATGATTAAAATATTAAGAAAACCCTCCTCCCCTCCACTATAAAAACCACCCACACTCCCCTCTTCCCTTCACTCCTCTCAAGCCTTGCGACTTTCATAAATTCTACCCAAATATCTCCCCAATATCCTCACCCATTCCCATCAGCCCTTGATCTCCTCAAAAGACCAAATCCTCTCCCCTTAAGAGGCTCTCCAGGAAGATTAAATCAAGAGGTAAATTCCTCTTTTCTTTTCTTTCATTTTTTTCATGTTCCTTTGTTCTCTTTTCTTTCCTAACCTCTCCTCATCCAAATGGTATGAAAATTATAGTACCATACATATAATAAAATTTTTCTATTCTAATGGGATAATTCATTATCATCTCTCCTTTCCCATTATTTTATACGAAAGAAATGAAAACACAGTCCGAGATGTGTTAATTTATCACATTCAAGGACGACGATATATCAATCTCTATTACCATATTCAATTCTGGTCATGAAACCATTTTTATGGTTGAACCAGAATATTAAATATGTATTTTATCTTATGTGATGTTTTGGAATCATTTTTCTCACATGATGTAAAATAATAATACAAAACAAGTTAATTATGAGCAAAATCGCCAAATTAATCCAAGCGTTTATCATTAATGTTTTATATAATGACTCACCTTCACTACAAATAACCAAATTAATTTTATAACCATGAAATATTCTGTATTTTCAATAATTTCATATAACTTCAATTCTGGAAAACCATGCTCATCATATATATTTATCCAAACATGAATATAAGTGAACCGATCATTAAAACCAAGGAAGCAAACACTCCCAAACTATAAAATTGAACCTCTTAACTCATCAAAAAGGGACATTTATGAACTTAATAAGGTTATAATAAATCAATAAATATAGTTTAGGTTCTGGAATTATTAATTAATGAACCTAATTTGATTATTCAGGTCATTAAGATCAAGCGAAGAACACCATCAGACTTAAGGTAAGAGATCCTCTATTTCACACACTTATTCAAGAATATCCTCTATGTTATGACCTTTTATGTATAATTACTAATTATAGGGTATGATTTTTTTACCTTACCCATAATTCCCTAATAATTTATAAAAGATTAGAAACCCATTTATCTCTCATTAATCCATCCTAAGTACACCTGATACCATGTCGATATTCCGTAAGGGATTCTACCCAAACCTCCATTATTCCTTTGGGTTATTCTTACTCTATTTTTACCCAAATTAAATCCTATATTATTTTTATATATGTATTCTAATTTATGTTTATATTTCCAAAATCATGTTTCAAGATCCATCCCTCATTCTCTTTCGGGGATATACATGTTTTTAAATGAGTCCCTCCTCAATACTTCTTGATAAGCAAACCCGTTTTAAGGGAGCTTCCTGATTTCTTACTCAATTCCAAATACACTATAAGATCTGTTTTTAAGAAACCATTATATTTATAAAACCACTATTTTTATGAAAACCTTCTTGGTTCACTTTGGGTTTTATACAAAATAATACCCCCTTTTCAATTTTAAATACTCTTTAGTATTTTCCTTAAAACCACACTAAAGTGTTTTAATGCTATAATTTCTTAAA
Organism: Viscum album; assembly: GCA_963277665.1. Lineage (NCBI taxonomy): Eukaryota > Viridiplantae > Streptophyta > Magnoliopsida > Santalales > Viscaceae > Viscum > Viscum album. Next base: position 2,089,816,442 of record OY728122.1, read on the forward strand.
TACTCTTATTAAATTTTGTCACTTCTATTTGACATAAATTAACATGATATATGCCTATTTTACCTTATCAATGTCTATGTATGTTTTAATTCCTTTCTTTCATGATCACTTGTATGATACACCCTTCTATGACATGATTATGATACTCATTTCTTTCCTTGGGTAACCTTATGTTTATGTATAATTTATTATGTATGATTATTTATATGGAAAGCATACTCATGAAAATGTTAAGATGGGTGCACCCAGATATCACTCCAATGCATTGGGTAATGTTGAGTCTCATGAGACGTTATGTGCAACTGTCTTGGCGGTTAGCCTTGACTCATGCTACCATGTGCAACGGTCTTGGTGATTAACCTTGACTTGTGCTCCTCTATGTGCAATGAGCCTTGTCTCATGATAAAGTCATGTTTTGTGTTACTAACACATTCTTATTATTCAATTTTTATATGAACCCATGTTTATATGTTATGATTCTATATTCCATTTTATATCTTTATGTCATGATCTCTAACCCATGTGCTAAATCCTTATTCTTATGTTTATTTCCTTACTAGGATTTTAGCTCATCCCTTTTTTCATGTTATCCCCAGGTTATTTTATGTAGATGTATGAGTACAATGGAAGATAGAACCTCATTATGAAGATTAAATAAAAAATTGTTTTTATTATGTACCTAGTCTTCCAAGACACTAGACTTCATGATCCTTGGATTGCAATATGATGTTTTATTATGCTTAAAATCATGTAATGATATGTGTAAAAGGCTAGGGTTTCTATAGGTTTCATGGTGTTTGGAGAGGTTTGGAGGAAGTTGGATATGTTTTTTCCTGCGTGGGAATAAATTATGGAGCTATATAAGATTAAAGTGAACTTTTGAATGGTAGTATAAGATTAGGTTAATGGTTGAACATGTTACACGAGAGTAAATCAAGAAATCAACTAGTGGTATATCAATATGAATTTTGGAAATGGAGTTATGTAATAATAATTGGATTTCTTAAAATACCACATAAGGTTTCTTAAATGTGATTCAAGGGTAGAAATCTGGTAAGGGACTCAGATATGATTAAACTATGTGTTCAACTGGTGATATAAGATTAGTTCAAAGGATCATATCTTCAAGTAAATAATTCATTATATCATATAATATTCACTATGAAGATTTATAATCTATGTAATAATAATCAATAACTCATATAATATTAAATATGAAAGTTTCTAGCTCATCTAAGAGTAATGTGATTTCACAACTAGTGGTGTATAACTAAATTATTTGTTTCAAAATTCATAAAAGTTATATTTGTAGGTTTTCACCATGATAAATCATTTAATAAAGTTATAGGAATTATTCAAAATATTCCAAGTTAATTTTTTTAGAGATTTAAATAAATAAAAACATGAAGGATTTCAAGGGATCATATCTTGAGGCTTATTGTTGATTAGATTAAAGGATTGAATTTATGATCCTTGAGAACATTTACATGTGTATCAAAGGAAAACCATGGATCTCTACCCAAGGGTTTCACATTAGGATGACCTAATGGATTCATAGATGATACCATCATAATATTTTCCTATAGAGAAGAGGATTATGCCTTCATTGTGGTTTCCCTTGGAATAAAAATAGGTCTGACATAGGGTGTTATAATTGGTATAAATTAGTTCATCCTAAAACATAATGATTAGTATAAAATCTGTGGTCACCAATAATTTCTCTCTCTATTATACATGCATCTCAATTTGTATCAAATATCTCTAACTATATCAAAATATATTTTTTAACTAATACCATAATTGGTTGTCTGATTAATCCTATTAATTTCCTATTAAAGATAAATTTAATTATTTTGTTTCATTTATTACTAAAATAATATTGATCAAGGATATAATTTTTCATGAAATATTCATCTTCTATAATCTAGTAAGAGTTTCATTTGTAATATGTGACAATTTTATTGTGCATAATGAAGTGAATTTTTATAATTTATTTATGTGTTTTTCATAAGTATCTTTAATGTAGAATTCAAAAAATAATTCTAAAAATATTAGTTCAAGAAATAAAAATAGGGATTATTTCAAGTTAAAGGAAAGTTCTTTGAGCATGCATACTGGTGAGAATAACAATGAGATAAATAAATCATAATTTGTGAGGATGATTCTATAAAAAGTTTTGAATGTTATGATCATGCTGAAATAGGGATGTCATCTCATGGAAATCATCAAGAAAATATCACCTTTCATCTACATATGTTACAAGAAAATGGATGAATGTTATATTATTAAAATGGGGATGAGAAAGAGAACTACTTAAAATGAAGAAGAAAGATAAAAACTAAAATTATATTATTATAGAAATAGGGAAATGATTCTACAAATAAATGTATGTATGATTTATAGGATTAAAATGAACCACTACATATATAAGTTGATAAAATTTAGGAAAATTTATTTGAGAATGTTGAGATGTACAAAAACATCAAAATAAATTGATGTGCAAGGTGTAATAAATTGTGATGTTTGAACAAAAATACTCCAAGGTTAAATGAATATTGAATATCCAAGAAGATAATGTTGTTAAATATAATTAAATAAAGATCTTTAAGACTTAAAAATATATGTATATAATGATGGAATATTTATATAAATTAGTAAAGTATTTAATTGATCAAAGGCCTCACCCCATGAGAAATTTAGGATTTCATACACTAATATCCAAGTAAAAAAGTTTAATACAAAGATAAAAAGTTCCTAAGAGGGAGTGACTCCAGGAATTTTGAAACTCTAAATAAAAATAATCCTAATATTGAATTTGTTATAATACTAGGATAATGATTTTAAATTAATTCATGATAAGGACTTTGGATTTTTTAAAAGGAAAAAAATTAATAAGATGGAATATAATCCTTTAAACAAAGATAAATTATTCAAATCCTTGAAAAATAATAGGTTCTAAGTATATTTTTGGGAGTATTTTACATATTTGAATAAGGATAATGAGTGATAAAATAAATTTTCAACAATAAATAATAATAAATGGAATGAATTTAGGTGGAGACTCTTCTCTGAGAAAAAATGATATCAAGTAATACCTTTAAAAAGAAAAATTAGTCTCTAAATAACAATTTCAATCAAATAAGATCACAGTTGGAATTAGACCATGAGAATATGGGGAAACCATCCTTAATAAATCTACTAAAAATTATTTCACAAATTAACATGTTCATCCCACCTTAAAAAAATAATTCCTTTATAGGTGTAAGTTCAGTTCTGAAATTCAAAATGATCACTATTTTTAGTAATCGGTATATGTATAAAACTAATAAAACTTCAATAAAATCAATGATAATATAGAATAGGAATAGAATCAATAATAACATATGTATAAAACACCATGTACATCATTTTGAACCCACAAAATCATATTTGGGGATTTTACTAAAATGAACATATATTACTATTAATTATTGCCTAAAAGAAGATCTTGATCATTTTTTAAATCCAAGATTGTTGTAAATACAATGAAAACCATCAAGGAAATGAGGTATCAGTTCAAGGTCCCTCTTCCATATACTTATGCTTTGATTACTTTACAAGATTATGTATTTCAATTGATATAACATTTAGTCTTGTTTTAAAACACTAAAATTAGTATAAAATCTAAAGCTAAAATTATTTAACCAATAGGGAAATAATATTGTGGTGTATGTTTAATTTATTTAGTGAATAAAGTTATAAAGGAAAAAACATGAACTTTATAACATGTATTGAGTGACTCCACCAGACATATGATGTGTAGAACATTGAAATTTAGCATATAATATTTTTAATACAACACTGAGTATAAATTAAAATGTTTTAATATAGTGCATGAATCTTGAGTTTTTTATGAATTGAATAAACACTAAGATGAAAGATTTTTGAATCACTTAGGGTATTAAATTAGAGAGAAAAAAACATACACTCTTCATAACAATCTATAAGTTCATAGAACACACACACACACACACACTTATAAGTATAATATATTTATCTTGAGTGAATATGTGGCATTGAAATTTATAGGAGATCTATTTTAGATTGATTAAGAATATTTTGTATAATGATATCTCAAAATAACAAGACAAATTATAACTTGATAGAGCACAAAACATATATTGAATGAATGAATAAAACATTTTTTTCATTAACAGAATAATATATTTTTCGAGAGTGTGTTCTTGAAAGTAGGTGATTATAATATATTTCTCAATGTTGAAGACCATCAAAGATGATTTGTGAAATAATTTATTATAAAATACGAAAATTTTTTCTTATACCTTCTACATAAAACACAAGGATCAAAATAAAAAAATATTTTCCTCTGAGATCTAATTATGAATGATTTATTATAGACAAATATTTTATTAATTTTATATCATATTTTTCTATTTTTTATTGAATATTTTAGTGGAAGTTTTTGGTTGAATAGACCATTTTAAGAGCATAGAAGATGATCGGATTAGAATAAAGCATATATTCTATAATTAACTAATTGCACAAAAAAATGAGTTCATCCTAGTATACACCAAGTTAAAGAAATAAATATTATTTTTTTCATCTATAGAGATATAATTTTAAAGTTTTTTAATTTGAAATTTTGTTACAAAAGTATTGGAGATACATAAAAAATTTCATTTCTAATTATTAATTATGATAATATATTTTAAATAACCATCTGAATTATTAAAAATATGAGCTCAAAAATTATTTTCAATTTTTATGGTGTATTTTTAAATAGTTTATAAATAATTTATATGATAATTTCATAGTTTCTGAAGAGGCTTTATATAAAAAATAGTTTGAATATGAAATACCCACAACATTTTTATTGAGCGACTTAAAGGAAATGGTTTTATTTTACTATTACTAGATAGACTATGTAAGTTATATAAAAATATTGTTGAACGTATTTTATGAGTTGGAAATATATTTTTATGAACTAATAATTAAAAATATTATCATAATTAAATGTATTTATAATTAATTAAATTTAAAATACCCGCTTCCTCTCATGTTCTAGCATTATAGTCTGCTCCAAAGTGTGGAGGTAATTCGTAGCATCCTTGGTTTTTTATTTCTTTTTGACACTTCCTAAAAAATAATTTTCAATAATAAAAAACAAATTATTAGTGTAAATCATCATAATTTTCATTCAAAACCCTCAAATTCGATTAATAACTTAAACCCAATACTCCTCCAATGAGCAATCATTTTCTGGTAATGTGATTTTAGACACTCATTATGGATAGTTATGTCCTCTAAATTCATTTCAACTATATCAACCAACCCACTATGCAACTCATGATTATATTCTCTCTACATCTCACCTAGTTCCATGAGCCATGCAATACTCGCAACCTCACCATTAGGAAAATTATAACAAAGATGATACCAAAATATTAATTAATATAAATATAGTAATAATATAACATTAAACTTAATGAATTTTCTTACCCATATTTGCACCAAATCATTACCATTTACTTAATTTTGAAGGTGTCTCCAGGAGGGTGGTCTGATGGGAATGATGTTAGGATATTTAGAAAGCATCACCATAAAACTCTTACATTCTCACCCTGTTTTTCTAATCATTTGATTATCATCGTTGTACTCAACCATCAGTTGTGTGTAGTGGTTCCACACCTCACGCATGCGTATACACCCATGTTGCCTAGTGGAAAATCCAACCGTGAAAGAAAAAACAAATATTATATCAATACATATAACAATGAAAATAAATTATAGTTAATTTTTTTACTAGGGTTCTATAAATATACATGAGCTAGGATGATCAATGAGTATTGTTGGATCCTTAGGCTCTAAAAGATCATCAACCTGTACAATATTAGTGAGGTCCAATGTCTACTTGTGAGGCTCAACATATGTCATAATAGAAGTCAAAGGAGCATGAATGTAGACGTTTAGGGAGAACAGAGTAGAAGGAAAATAATATGGCATAAAATTCTATGGAAAAGTATAATATAGATGGGGAGTAGGAGCCATCATTGTATAAGAGAAATAAAGATGAGGAGGATCGAATGTAAATAATGGTGAAAGTATAAGCGAACTAAATATCTTGGGTTCCTCTAACAACTCTTTGGGATAAGATAGTGTACTAGATAGTATATCTGATGAAGGGATAGGGTGTGATCAGGTATAATGAGTGGTGCGAGTAGATCTAATACCACCCCCTCACATCGTATGGATGAGCACTACTACCACTAGGTTTGATAGAGAATAATTGTCTCATGGGTGGTGGATCCTGATCGAAAGTTAAAAAAAATAATCAAATGAAATTATATGCTATTGATATATATATGAAATAAAATACTCACAACGGACACCAGAGGAGGATTTCCCATATATATCATGTAGTGATTATTGTTTAACATCCTCTTCCTTCATACCTATTCAATGTTTTTCATTTCCTGCATTTGAAAACAAATATGCCTTTAATTAGAAATTCATAACTAATGTGTAAGTCAAACAAGAAAGAATATGTGACATGAATTAATTAAGGAATTCCAATTATCAAACTAAATAAAGGATATGTAGAGACATTAAAAAATCATATTATATTTAGAGGGAAGAATATCAAAAAATAAAAGATGCATCATAGAAAAACCAACACGTTTAAATTAGAATGTCTAACATGAGTATGATACAATTTTCTTCTTCTATTTTGAATTTGATCCAATTTCAGTTTTGTTTGGTTTTTTATGTTCTCATACAGTTCAATTAAATATTAGAAAATGAAACTCAAAGAAAAATTCAACCATTATATATTGAAAATTCACATGAAGGTTAATTTGGATACAAAATATTTGTAATCAATAGTAAATAAATTTTAATAGTACAAACTTGAACAACCCAAGTCGAGCTAAATAAAAAGAATTGAGAACATATATGGACGATTCTATATATTTACCACCACAACTTCAGGTTCATAATTAACTCTAACAATTTAAATATTAGAGTTATCATAAGTAACAATTTGATTGAGGTCAATGGGGGGAGTGATGGTGTCAATTTCATCCCCACTATCATCAAAGATATGTCTTGGGATTAGTTTAATAATGACACCAAATTCAGGTCATGGATGATTTTTCACATAAAAAACTTGTTTCTCCAATAATGATAATATATATGGATCATTAGTAGTAAGAGTGTGAGTCATGTTAATAACTTGAAATCCACAATCATAAATAAATGTGCCATGTCTCATCATCGAATCAAACCACTTGAATTTCATCATAGTGACTCAACCACGAGAGTAATAATCCAATATTAGTATTTTAGAAATGGATTTATAATAAGATACATTTTCAAATAGAGGTCTAATATATGATGCACTGGAATAAAAGTCTATTGTAGTAGTTTCCATAACACCATCATGTTGTGTTCTCACATTCATTTCTTGTTTAGTAATAATAAATTTATACCCATTGATCACAATTGATTTTCATTCACAAACCATAGAATTAAGACCAGAAGACAGAAATATTATTTCCTCAGAGACATATTCAACTGGAAAACTCAATAGCTAAAATATAAATGAATATTAAAATTAACTAAATATTAATTTTATTATTTTATTACAATAATACCTCTACCTTCAATTTTAACCAAGAAAACTCTTTTCTATGAAAAGTATCTCTCCTTCTCAAAGATGAAGAATGATGATTTCTATTTATAATTTGTTTATGTTCCATGTGTAAAAAATAGAAACATTTTAACATATATGTACAATTGCATGGGATGATATAACATATACATGTTAATTTTACTTACTTGACGTAGTCATCAAACAAATCACAGTTAAACAAAACTGTTTGATGTGCCATCTACCACTCTTCAAGGATTAATGTATTTAGTGTATATGATCTAGGAATTCCCCCTATTTAGGGAAGTTATGGAAAACTAGGTTCAATTTTATCATATTTATCTTCTTCATTTCTCATTGTTTTGTTCCATCTCGCAATCACATCATACAAATACATTGAACATAAATCCATACACTCTTGATCCAAACAACATTTCATAATAGAAACTTCAAGATGATTCTTGTTTCATACATAAGACTTCAATGTGTATATATTTCTTTCAGTTGAATACATCCAATGAAAATCAAATAGGTCCTCCAATAAGTATTTTGGTTGGAATATGGACAGTTAGATGCAATAAGCATGTGAAAAATGATAGAGGAAACATTTTATATAACTCACACAAAATTAATGGTACTTATTCCAAATTTTTTTTCAATAAATACTTGGACAACTTCTTAGCATAAAGATCACTATAAAAATGGAACAACTGAATAAATACTACCCTACATTATTGGAAAATAGATGAGAGATTTCTATTAGAATCAAATCATATAGAAGGATGTGATAATCAAGAGTATTAAAATATTTCAGATTCAACTCTATTTTGTTGACCTATTTTGATATGTTTCTTAAATATTCTTCAATAACTCTGATGGTCTATAGTACTTTCATAAACTAATTTTTTATGTAGGTGTCATAACATAAGAATCACATAAAATTTTCCATTTATTTTCACTAATACACATAGGATGAAATTATGGGCTGATACCCCAATGCATCAAGTCATTCTGAGATCATAAATCATTTTTTTGTCTTTCCCTTTAAATTTAGAAGAATTGGAATCAATATTTCACATATTTTTTTTCAATGTTCATTCTGTCTAAACAATAGAATAACAAATTGGTTGACCAATAAGGCAACTCAAAGAAGAAACTTTTATTCTTACAATTGTAATTAGATTTAGTGGAAATGTTTTCCCTCTTTCTATATTTCATCTGACCTTTCCTGAATGAAAAAATGACATCTTGCAATTCATTAATCACATAATTTCTAGAAATACACTGAGGTTGATTTTCAGTCTCCATGGTATTGTCAAACCTTTGACAATTATTCCTATATGGATGATCCATTGTAAAGAATCACTGATGTCCCATAAAACTGAAACTAAAATGATATTTAAGTATTCTAGATCATGTATTCTTCATAAAAACAGGACATGAAAATTTTCCCTTCGTGCTCAATCCAAACATCATTACATAAGCAAAAAAATCATTTATCATCCACATATGCCCAATACGCATATGAAATATGTATTTTGAATAAGCATCGCATATGAACACACACATATTCCAAAAATAAACTTCAACTATTTTATTAAAGGTTGCATGTATAAATCTATATCATCACCAAGATCATAAGGTTTAGATATGAGTATACTCATGAAAGTAAAAGGTTTTTTCATACACATCCATGAAAGAAGGTTATAAATGTGTATGAAAATCGTCCATGTGATGTGTAAAGTAAGAATCTTCCCAAAGATATTAAAATAATCAGATGATAAAACCAACCTCACATTATCACACTAGCTACAAAATTAGGATATCGAGCATCAAATATATTCCATGTTAATTCATCTACAGGATGAACAAAATCATCATTATCCTTCTTTCTCTTAGTATCACGTCATCATATATTTATTGATATTTTATCAGACATAAAAAATATTTTAGAGTCTGAGAATCAATTGAAAGTTCCAAATTACTTCATGTGGCACACGAGATGGTGTTACATCAGTATTTGGATTCCATAGATATGTACCACATTTTATACAATCATTTCATTAAATAGTTTCCTCCCAGAATAAGCTGCAATATTTTGGGCAATCATGAATTTTGTATTTAGAAAATCCAAGTTCATCAGCTAACTTCCATGACATATAATGGTTTGAGGGAATATCTTCACCATATGGAAGTAAGTTCTTGAAAATGGTAAGAATATAATCGATAGTAGTATTTGAAATATCATACATGGTTTTCCCATGAAACAATCAAATTAAAAAAATTATCTTTTTCACAGTACCACATTGTCGATATACTGGAGTTGTGGAGATATCATTAAATTTTTTCATCCTGTCAATATCATCATTTTCATTACATGCATCATGTGTGCTATGAACTGACCCAATGAGGCTCGAGCTACAACTCCCCAAGCCCACCTCCATAGTCCAGGGGCTAGCGACCAGCGCCGAGTAGACTATCACACACAAGGAGGCCTTAGCCTAAAGTACTTGTACACACACACCCACACACACCTCCATGAAAACAGTGCAAAGATATATACAAAAACTGAAAACTAAAATACATGCATACATCTATCCCAAACCAGAGTATAGAAGAAGTACAAAAAGGGAAAATATAGGGCCCACCAAAAGGAAAACTGCAAAAGCATCGAACCCGCTCCGAAGGAGGGGATCGTCGCCAAACACCTACTAGTAAGCTCCTCATCCAAGCTCCGGTGAAAACCCCAGTCAATCTAGCTACTACACTCCACCTATTCTAGGTCCAACTGGGACTCCGTCGAAGGACCTGTGGTCTACACAAGACATAAGACATGTGTGGGAAAAGTCTGTGTAGGGGTGAGTATAAAGATACTCAGTAGGCGCCCCAAAAACCCCAAACCAAAAAGGGAGTAACTGATAGGCATCAGTTAACTTGACCAAACCTGAGGGAACCCAAATAAGAGAGAAGATCCATCTTGAGACCATCCTCGACAATACTTGACTAGTCAACTTGACGTCCCTAGAATGTCAACAAAATGACACATGTCACAGGGACTCTCAGAACACACCCATAAATACTCAACACCATCACCAAGTCTCATGGTCCCAACCATAGACTGTCCACGGTGAACAACTCAAGGTTCTAACGCAACACTCATAATGATCTCATGAGGTACTAACCTCATAGATAACAACAAGAGCCAAACCATCCTTGATAGCTCGCAAAAATAAAGGGGGAAATCATTTAGAAGTTGATGATCCAACCACACTATCCTAAATGTCACTCTATTGAGAGATGCCACTCCATCAATAAAACAAACAAACTACACACCTGACCAGCCCTCGTGATACTTGTACGTTAAGGCATGCTTGACAGAAAATGCCACGGAAGAAGTCACCTGTGACTAAACTACCACCAACTCCTCAGGTAGGGGATCCCACCCAGGGTCTGATAGGGGACACTAAAACCCTAACTGGAAACACGAAACATAGAAAAGGGGTATCACACAACAACCTGAATTTGGAACAACTCATATTGTAGAGGATTAGTGCCCATGTAGAGTTGGTCATGCAAATTCCTAAAACTCCACTGAGGAAAACGCCATGATAGATTGCAGAAGGAAGAAACACATCTCGATACACAAATAGGGAGTCTGCACCCAGGGCTCACTGAGGCTTCATACCCTTATGGAACATCCTGGGTAGAGGATCAACGCCCAGGTAAATATTGGTCACACTGACACCAAAAACCCTACTAGGTAAACACAAAGAGATGTGAGGATCGTATCGGGCCACTCAGGGCGACACATTCTCCAAATCCGATGAGTCTATTGTCCAAGCAGATTGAGACAAATCACTCTAGAAAGTGGGAACACACCTGCATTGCACATATACAAAGCAAACAAAGAGGGGTCATAGTCTGGTGAAGGGGATGTGATACCAAAAACCCTAATAGTAGTTGAAGAGGGGTCATAGTCCGATGAAGGGGACGTGATGCTGAAAACCCTCATAGTAGCTGAAGAGGGTTCACAGTCCGGTGAAGGGGACATGATATTGAAAACCCTCATTGATAAAGGACTAGAGGGACCCACTCAACCATATTGGTAAAGGCGTTTCTAACCCAAGAGACCCACACAACATTTCCTGTACATCCCATATCCTAGGCCCAAACCGTGACCACTATCACATTTTACACAGAAAAATATGCAGGATAGACAATTTACTCGCCCAAAACAGACAACTGGTGAAAGGGGTACTATTCACCATAATAAGCCCAAACAGGTCTTCATGGGGCCCATGCCTCGATCTCAGAACACATCGAAAAGATCATGCTATTACGATGCTCTCAAAAAAACACACGATAACGACTACTCACTCATCCATAATAGACACCCGATGAAAAAGGTACATTTCACTACAAACGCACAAACTGGGCCTCATGGGGCATGCACTATGATTTCATTTTCAATACCTGAAATCAGCCTTTAAACTTTCTCCTTAAAGTCAGGGTCACAATGCTGCTGACGGTGCATCAATCGGACATTGGATGCATAAGAAACGTTCGATCCAAGGTTCGCCAAATAATAATAAATATATTATTATTTTCATAAACATATGTTTCATGCTCCCAAGAACAATCATAACTCAAAGAGTCCTCAAAGTGGCATAAAAGTTCCTTCTTAAAGCAAGGGTCGCATCTCCGCATACAACCTTCAAAACAAACCCCTGGATTGAGAGTTATTGGTTTTTTAATAAAAACCCTAACCCAAAACCATCCAGACCGGCCTAGACCGACCGATTCGGCTCGCTCAGCCAGCTCGTCGGCTCAGCCGTGCTAGCCCACCGCAGCACCCGCTGGTCCGCCGGCTCCTAACCGTGCTGCCATCCCCATTCTGGCACCCCCAAGCCACCGCTCGACCAACCGGCCTCCACTGCACCCAGCCGTGACCTCCACCGCCTTCCACCTCCTACAACCTACACCGCCGCCAGAATCCACCGCCCCTCACTAGACCCACAACCCATGTCATCTCCTCCTTACACGGAACACCAGGAGCATTCTATTGGTCCAAAAAAATTTGAAATATGTTTCAAAAATCTTGAGACCCGATCTACATAAACACAACCTCCAAACGATGATCCGATGACACAATTGAAAAAAACAAAGCTTAAAGAGGGGAAAAACTTAAAACTACAAATCACATACCTTTTGGAGGATTTCCAAAGCTTTGAGGCTAGATCTACACTCCAGTGCTACTGTTGCACGATCCAGGGATGATCGTTATAAAAAATGGTCATTGATGGCACCTCGTCGGCTTGGATCCGTCGAAGAGGAAGAGAGGGAGGGATGGGAGTGTTGTGTGCCAAGGAGGATAAGAGGGGTGGGGGAGAGATGAGGTTTAATTTTTATTAAACCCCAGGTCCGCTTAATGCTCGGCCTTGATACGCCTCTGATCCGACACCCAATGTGACAAAGTTTAAGTTGTGCCTAGGGTAAATATAGCGTTCTGAACCCAACTGCGGGCTCAAAATTTCGATTTGAGACTTCATTCAAGATTTATTCAAGATTATTTACAAAATAAATTAATTTAATTTATTTACGAAAAATTCATTGATAAATTTTTCTACAGTAGGCCCGCACCAACAAAACTTATACCTCGCCTAGGGAAAACGACATGCTTCAGACTCAACTATGCCCTTGGATTTCTGATCCAAGTTACCATTTAAGTGATAACCTGTTTCTTTCATGTGCAAATATAAAAATACTTAATATTTTTATAAAATTTATTCTGGTCACATCGGGTCATAGAATCGCACGTCGTCTCAATGCCTAGATCTAGAATTATCTGTAGAAATATTCTAAAGTCTGACAGGGATAAACCCGAATCATTACATCCTCCCCACCTTAAGGCTTTTCTTCATTGAAAAGAAAAATCCTAGGAACATGATAAAGGACCTGAGATCTTCACTGGGACTCTCACGCCATCAGTCTCACCAAAGGTTCCTATGTTGTAACAAACAAACACCAGGTAGAACCAAAACACCAACAATGGAAGAGAGGGTTTATAAACCTTATAGGTAACCTGATTCCCATAGCTAACACTCTGAACCCTTGACGAGATCCAACCGAACACAAGACCTCATAACCGAACACCCAGGGCCACCCTCATCAGTCTACAACCACCCTGAACGATCCCCATAAGAACTCAACTAGCTCCAAACAGTCTGTTCCAACACCAACACAGTGCCAAGGAAAGGACCACCTTAGCACCCCATCTCTCCATGTGACTGGTGTTAGGTCAGGATTCCTATGACTGAGACACAAGAGGGGGGTGGGGGGTGAATTGTGTAATTTTAAAAATCTTGACAATATTAAAATGCCCCTCTTGAAATAAAGTGATCCTTTCCTTATCTCTTAAAGTTGAGTGGGAAGTGAAAATAAATAAAGGAAAAGAACACAAGGATGTATAGTGGTTCGGGGCACAGAAATCCCCAAGTCCATTCCACCAATGCTCTACTCCACGAGCTTGGTGATTTTCACTCGTTGGTCCTCTTTTCACAAGACCATCCACAACTGAGTATGAGCAGTTGACACCTTACAAGGATTTTACAGGGCCTTCTGGTTATTTTATAAGGAACCGAAATATCAACAAATTAGTCTGAGAAGCTAACACTCCACCATGACTGAGTCCGGGTAGTCGATACTCCACCAATCAATAGAGATTGGTTTTGTTGATGGTATAGGTTGAACTTTACAGTTGTAGCAAAAACCGACAGATGAAATCAAATCTTCAATGTAGAACAACAGATATAACAAAATAATCTTAAATGTCTAGCATGATTATTCATCTTTAAATAATAGAAAATAGATTAGATTTTTTTGTGTGTAGAATTCCTTTATCTTTACACTGTGAGAGAATAAGAATGTACAAAAAACATTTCTCTCTTTTCTTCATAATGATAAGCAGTAGAACGAAAATATTTCATCACTTTATTTTCATCAATGTTTTCACGTCTTTTCTCTTCTTCGTTGTGTATATTATTTTCCTACCAGAGAGAGATATATATAGATAATAAATATCCAACAGTTGCAACATCATTACTTTTCTTTAGGATACCCAAAATAAATAGAGTTAATAGCCTTCATAAATATCTCAAGAATAGCATAACACTATTGCCTCTTTATTCCTATAGAATAAATCTTTTAATAAATTCATTCAAAATAATTTGAATTACACCTCCAATAATATTTCCATAATAATAGTAGTGTTGAACAATTTAAAACTCCTGTTTAAATCCATTCAAACCACTTTAAATATAATCGAAACAGTTCCTAAAAAATAATTGAACAATAAATCATGAATATTTGAAATAAAATCATTCAAAGAGATTCATAACATCCCTTATAAATAGGAATTATTTAATTCATTCTATGCGTGCCCTTGAATTGACCACAAAACAACTTTATGATGATCTTTAATACCAAGAATACCATTGCAGAAATCGCACAAAATATCACAGATTTAAAACAATATCGTTGAAAAGTCAAACATAGGGTTGAATTGTGTAGTGTAGGGTTGAGCTGTGTAGCATAAATTTCCTACTAATGTATGGTTCCTTATACGTACTTTTATCTGCATGTAATGTAGGGATCAAAAAGTAACCTTGGGATAATGATCTATACATTCATCATTGTCAGCATAAAAATCCAAACATAACATTGATTAACCATACATTCAAACTCTCGAACATAGGGTATAAATAGTATTTACCGATTACAATGTAGGGTTGATAATTCATACATGCATTTATCAAATGTAGGATTCATTCCTTACATCATGATTACCAACGTAGGGTATGAACAATGTTTCCAGAAAATGTAAACAACTTAACTTCAGACTTAACTAAATTTTTTGAGCCCTTTACCATCAGACTTATTCTTAATCTCACTAGATTTTTTTAGTAAATATCAATCTCTTTCCAACGGTTCAAGAATCGAATCAATGTGACTTTTAAAACTCCTGATATCTTTGAAAAATAGAATCCATATGATCTGAAAAAACTGGTACTAAAACAATGCTCCATAACTTCAGATAATTTATTGACCATCTAAACGAATTTTTTAGCCTTTAATGTAAACTGATGAAATCAAGATAAATATATTTTATTTCCATCACATTAGGTTTTGAGTGATTCTCAGATCTATATAACTTCAATCAAAATAAACACTATAGGATTTTAAATCTATTTACTATATAGTTGAAAAACTACTTCAAAAACTTTGGTGATTTTTTAGAGTATCAGAACATCATTTTCAGACTTTTAAATAAACTAATGATATTTATATAATTCTATTATATATACAATGATATAATGTTCCTACAAATCCGTTCAATGTAGCTTGAGATATCATCATAATTTTGAATTAACTTTAAGTTAAAAACTGCAATATCACTTGAACAACTTGTAAGAGTTTCAGTGAATTTTCGCACCATCAAAACAATTGAATTGACTTTTGATATAAATAAATTAAATGAATATAATCATCTTATATTTCCAACAGAATTAACTACATAAGAATCTAATCACCATTACTTTAGATATAAAATATATACTTTGACATAATAAATTTGAAACACTTAGCAAATTTATTAGAAAAAAATATTGATAGGTCGAAGTAATTATCAAAACAAAATCAAAATGAGAATGAGAAGGAGCCACTCAACAATATCCCCCTTTTTTATAATTACAAAACCCTAAATTATTATCAAGTTTTTCTCCCACATTTTTAAGGATAAAAAAGATGCGATCTTGAGTAAATTAACTAATACAATATATTTATACTTTTTTTATAAAGAATAGAAATTTGAGATTTAAAATAAAATAAAATAAAATTTGAAAACTTAATTTCTTCCCCCTTTTAAAATTATTTAAAATTTTAAAAATAAATTTTTCTTCCCATTTAAAAAAAATTACAAATTGAGAAATAATTTTTTTAAGTGTTTAAAATTTGAAAAATAAATTTTTAAGTATTTAAAATTTGAAAATTATATTTTTTTAATTATTTTTTAAATATTAAAAAGATGAGTTATTTCAAAATATGTTCTAAATACATAAAACAATATAAACTCCCCCTAAATCCATGCTTCCTTCAAAAAGATAAAAAGAGATAATCAAGGAGCCATGAAAATATATATGATATTATTCAATGAATAAAAAGGGTTTGTAATAAATGTATTAAACTATTTAATTCATGCCATAATAATAAAATATTTAAACACATACTAAATATTTAAAATTAACCACTTTAAGACCAAACATAAATATTTATGATATTCAACAAATTTATATAAATGATTTTCAAGGAATTTAAATAAAGTATATATTTTTAAATAAAATAAATAAATAAAATAATAGAAATAATTAAGGATTTTCAAAGAATTTAATTAAAATATTTTCAAAGAATTTAATTAAAATATTTTCAAAGAATTTTAATTAACAAATTTTCAAAGTATTTAATTAAAAAAAATTCAAAAAAATTTAATTAAAAGATTTTTAAATAATTTAATTAAAATATTTTCAAATAGTTTAATTAAAATATTTTCAAAGAATTTAATTAAAAGATTTTCAAAGAAATTAATTAAAATATTTTCAAAGAATTTAATTAAGAGATTTTCAAAGAATTTAATTAAAATTTTAAATGGTTTTAATTAGAATATTTTAAAAGATTTTTAATGACTTTAATTAAAAGGATTTTCAAAGAATTTAATTAAAATTTTATGTATGTCGTAAATGAGCAAAACATTTTAATATAATAATAGAATATTTTATCACAAACAACAAGAGATTAATTTTTCACATGCTATTAATTTTAATAGTCAAAGATTGAACACATGCTTACACATAAGATAAACATTTATATAAAATCTTAATAGAATGTTTGATGGTAATTGATTAATAAAATAAATCAATAAATTAATTCATTTGATAAAATAATAGTGTGAAAATATTTAATAGTTTAAGCATAAGAATAATTAAATGTAGGAGAATAAAAGATAAAACATTAAAAAAAATTCTATCCCTGTAAAAAATAGTTATTGCATTTAAATTGAATATGAAATTTGAAAATAAAATATTTCCTGGATTAACCGTTCCAACTATAATAAAGATTCTAATTAATAGAATAAGAAATAAGAATATAATAAATTACCAAAATTTTCAAGCAGACACTTGATGATATAACTAAGATGTTTAGTGGAGCATACCAAAAAAATATCAAAAACAAGTGTCTTTTGGCACCCATATACTTTTGGGTTTGACAATGTCAGAAATTAATGATTTCGGTAACCAAATATGTTTATTTTGATCTAACATTTTATAACTAAAGCTAGATAATGCTTTTGAATAATGAACATTCTTAACACCACAAAAATTGAGGTTTTTTAAAATAACAATTATTAGTATAATTTCCATTAATACCACAATAAAAACATTTAATAGTATACATGATTTTTCTATTTAAACCAGGAATAGAATAATTTTTATATAATTTTGGATTTTCTCCATTACTACTAATACTGAGTTTTCCTTTTTGAATTTTATTTTTACCAAGAATTTGATACAAATAATTCTCTCCCTTAATAATAATACTTGAATCTTTCTTTAAATTATCAACTTCATCCAAAAATTCTTTAATTTTAGTTTCATGCAGATCACAATAAATTTTGGAAGAATTTGATCTTAAAATTGGTAATTTGTTTTGATAAACTTTCTTTATCAATTGAAATAGCATCATAAGATTCTCTAATATTTTTATGCTCTTTCTTTAAAGATTCAAATTTATCTTGAAGCATAAAACAAATATTATTAAGTTCATCATAATAAAAACTTTAAAAATTAGAAATTTCAAAGTAAGAAGATTGTACCTTATTAGCAAGAGCCATAAGACATAGATTAACTTTTTGATTTTCATGCCCATCTTCTGAGTTTGTAGTATATTCATCGTTTGAATATTCATATGCATTACTAGTAACCTTTATTAATTTCTTTCTTTTTCATTTATATTCATATTTACTTTGAGCTTTAAACAAAGGACAGTCAGATCTTAAATGACCTTTCTTTTTACACTCGCAACATGTGACTTCTTTCTCTTTATTCAACTTCAATTTCTCTTTTCTCCTTTTATATAGCTTGACAAATTTTTTAGCAATATTTGGTATCTCATCATTTGAAACTAAATGGCTAGAATATATATAATAAAATTCATCCATAAAAACTTTGAGTGCAGTTGTTTCCTTTTTAATAGAAATATGATTTTCAGCTTCTGCTTGCATCTCTACTTCATACATCATTAAGGTTCCGATCAATTATTTAATATTTAATTCTTTAAATGGTGTGGATTATTGAATATTAGTTGATATTATATTCCACTTAGAAGGTAAAACTCTAATTACCTTTAACATGTGATTTGGTTTCAGAATTGGAGTTCCCAAGGCAACAATATAATTAACAACTTCTATTAATCTTCCATTTATCTGAGTGATGCTCTCATATTCCTGCATCCTAAATGTGTGAAATTTAAGTTTTGGAGTATTGTACCTTATTTTTATGACATTGTCAGTTCCTTTATATGAAACTTCATTAGTCTTCCACATCTCATAAGTAGTATCACATTGAGAAACATGGTTAAATTCATCCGGACCAAGATCATATATAATTGTATTCATGGATTTTGAATTAATATCATACTCATCTTCCTTAGCGACATCCCACTTTTTTGATTCTACATGGATTTCATAAGGTTTGACAATCTTCATATAAACTTTAAAACCAATATTATCCAAATCAACAGTCATATGAGCTTTCCAACATCCATAATTATCACCATTAAAATAAAAAGCATGTATCATCGACATACATTCTCTAAAATTTTCCATTGGAATTTTTATTCATATGAATCTTTAACTTAGGCTTGTTAGAGACAATAGAAATCATTAGAGCCCTACCTCTGATACCAATTGTTAGTTCGGGATGCCTATGACGAAGAAACAAGAGGGGGTGAATTGTGTCCTTTTAAAAATCTTGACAATATTAAAATGACCCTCTTGAAATGAAGTAATACTTTCTCTCTATATTAAAGTCGAGAGAGCAGTGGAGATAAATAAAGGAAAAGAACACATGGATATATAGTGATTTGGGGCATATAAATCCCCTATCCCACTCCACAAACACTCTAATCTATGATATTGATGTTTTTCACTAGTTTGTCCTCTTATCATAAGACCATCCACAACTGAGTACGGGTAGTTGATGCCTTACAAGGCTTTTATAAGGCCTTCTGGTTCTTTTAAAGTGAACCTAAATATACACATCTTAGTCTGAGAAGCTGACACTCCACCACAACTAAGTATGAGCAGTCGATACTCCACCAATCAATAGAGATTGATTTTGTTGATGGTACAAGTTGAACTTCACAGTTGTAGCAGAAATTGATAGATGAAATCAAATCTTCAATGTAGCACAACAGAAGAAGAAAAATAATCTTAAATGTCAAGTATACTTCTTCATCATTAAACAATATCAAATAGATTAGAAAATGTTTGTGCATGCTTCCTTTATCTTTATACCGTTAGAGAATAAGAATGTATAAATAATATTTATCTCTCTTCTTAAAAATGATAACTAGCAGAATGAAAATATTTCAGCACTCTATTTTTGTCAATGTTTTCATATCTTCACTCTTATTCATTTTGTATATTCTTTTCCTTATAGAGAGAGATATATAGAGAATAAATATCCAGCAGTTCTAACATTGTTTATTTTCCTTAGGATACCCAAAATAAATATAGTTAATAGCCTTGATAAATATCCCAAGAATAGCGTAACACCATTGCCTCTTTATTACTATAGAATAAATCTATAATAAATACATTCAAAATAATTTGTATTACTCCTACAATAATATCTCCATAATAATAGCAGCATTGAAAAATTTAAAACTCATGTTTAAATCCATTCAAATCACTTTAAATATAGTCGAAACAGTTCCTGAAAAATAGTTGCATAATAAATCACGAATATTTGAAATCAAATCATTCAAAGAGATTCATAATGTCCCTTATAAATAGGAATGATTTAATTCGTTTCATGTGAGCCTTTGAATCAATCATAAAATAGCTTTATAACGATCTTTAATACTAAGAAGACTGTTGTAGAAATCGAGTAAAATATCATGGATTTAAAACAGTATTGTTGAAAAGTCAAACATAGGGTTGAACTGCATAACATAGGGTTGAGCTGCATAGCATAGATTTCCTACCAATATATGGTTCGTTATCTATACTTTCATCTACACATAATATAGGGATCAAAAAGTAATGTAGGGATGATGATCCATACGTTTATCCTTGTCAGCATAAAAATCCAAACATAGCATTGATTAACCATACGTTCAAACTCCCAAACGTACAATATAGATAGTATTTCCAGATTCCAACGTAGGGTTGACAATCCATATGTGCACTTATCAAATGTAGAGTTCATTCCTTACATCACGCTTACCAACATATGGTATGAATAGTGTTTCTAGAAAATTTAAACTACTTAACTTCAGACTTAACTGAATTTTTTGAGCCCTTTACCATCAGATTCAGCCTTAATACCACAAAACTTATTTTTAGTAAATCTCAAGATCATTCTAATGGTTTAAGAATTTAATTAATATGACTTCTAAAACCCCTGATATCTTTGAAAGAAATAATCCATATGATCTGGAAAAACTGGTACTAAAACAACACTCTAAAACTTCGAATAATTTATTGACCATCTAAACAACTTTTCTAGCATTCAATGTAAACTGATGAAATCAAGATAAATATATTGGATTTCCATCTCACTAGGTTTTGATAAATTATGAAATATTTAGAACTTATAGTAAAATAAATACTATAGGATTTTAAATCTGTTCACTATACAGTTGAAAAACTACTTTAGAAACTTCAGTGATTTTTTAGAGTATCAAAACATCCTTTTCAGACTTCTACATAAACTAATGATATTTAGATAATTCTATTATATATCCAATGGTATAATGTTCCCACAAATCCGTTCAATGTATCTTGATATATCATTATAATTAAAAATTGAATTTAAGCTGAAAACTACAATATCCCTTGAACAACTTGTAAGTGTTTCGGTGAATTTTTGCAACATCAAAAAAATTGAATTGGATTTTGATATAAATAGATGAAATGAATATAATAATATTATATTTCCAACAGAATAAACTCTATAATAATATGATCTTTTTTTCTTCATATATAAAATAAATACTTTGACGTACTAAATATGAAACACACAAAAAATTTATTAGAAAACAAATATTGATGGGTTGAAGTAATTATAGAAACTAAATCAAAATGATAATGAAAAGGAGCCACTCAACAACTGGTGTCAAAGCCAAACCTCAGAAGGTTTATGCACTCCCCACCTTAAGTAAACTCCATTTCCCACTAGATATCCCATAACGCGAGACCTAACAACAAAATCACAACACCTCAAGGAAAACTTCTCCACCACCTAAAGAACAAACATGGTCACCCAAGTGTACACACTAGGTCTTACAAGCCCTTATGAAACCACTTCCAAAGCACAAAACCGACCTCGAACTCACAATTTAAAGGAACTCATCCACTGCACCTCAACATTATCCGCTTTGGTCAGCACTAACTCATATGCACTGTTTTGGATCATGCCATAAGGATAAGTCTTAGTGGGGGAAGTGCCCATCCTTCCTACGAACTTGAAGCCCCAAAAAACCATAGAACAACCTCCTTGAGTGTCCTGTGTACAAACTGACACCGAGCACATGAGGAAACCAATGAACAAAAAAGGTCTGTCCAAACACTCACACTGGGTCTTACTGGGCCCTTGGCTACCAACATGTTTCCAAGCCTCCTGTACCCAAGTCAAAGGAACTCAACCACCACACCTTAATACTATCCTCTTTGGGAGGCACTGACTCGCCTGCACAGTTTTCATCGCATCATAAAAATGCATCTCAGCAGGGGAAGGATCCCTCTTCCTTATGTAATAAAACCTATGTCGAACACCACCACCACCAATAGAGCCATCCAAAGCTTAGTCTGAAAGGATTCATCCACCCCAACCCTCAAAGGTAGGTCAACGTGCTGCTCGATGGGTGGTGGATCCACCAACTGCACAACCAAAAGAGAACCTGCCTTGTGACTAGCCCCCTGCAAGGTGACCTCATCACTCATTGGGTCATACACCAAATCCATATGTGGAACCCTCGAAGTCTACCGTCATGGAAACATCTTGAAAAAATTAAAGACGCACCACGATCAAAGAGTATATCTAGGAAGATAACTCAAGGATAGGAAAATCCCAAAACCCAATACTATATGATGCATGTACCATTAATTTACCCTATGACCAGTGTCCTAATGTCGTGAGTTGAAAGACAGGTTATTAGAGTCCTAGTGTATGGATACGTCATTCTCCCATACCAACACTAGAGTCCCTGACCTGAAAGCTGAAATCAAAACATCCTAGCATTGACGTTATGAAACCCAAACCAAGCTCACGGCTAGACCGTCTATTCTCTGTGGTCCCAAAGGTAGAAACTCCTATGATACCACTTTTTCATGAACTGACCCAACATGACTCAAGTAGTGACTCCCCAAGCCCACCTCCACAGGCCAGGGGCTGGCGACCATTGCCGAGTAGGCTATCACACACAAGGAGGCTTTAGCCTAAAGTACTTATATGCACACACCCACATACAACTCCATGCAACAATGCAGAGATATATACAAAAAATAAAAACTAAAATGTATGCATACATCTATCCCAAACTAGAGTAAAACAGAAGTACAAAAAGGGAAAATACAGGGCCCACCAAAAGGAAAACTGCAAAAGCGTCCAACCCGCTCTGAAGGAGGGGATATCCACTAAACACCTGCCAGTAAGCTCCTCATCCATGCTCTGATGAAAACCCCAGTCAGTCCAGCTACTATGATCCACCTACTCTAGGTATAACTGGAACTTCATCAAAAGACTTATGGTCTGCACAAGGCACAAGACATGGGTGGCCAAATCCCATGTAGGGGTGAGTATAAAGATACTCAGTAGGCACCCCAAAAACCCCAAACCAAAAAGGGAGTAACCGATAGTCATTAGTTAACTCGACCCAGCCTGAGGGAACCCAAATGAGAGAGAATCTCCATCTCAAGATCATCCTCAGAAATACCTGACTAGTCATCTCGACATCCTTGGCATGTCAACAAAACGAAACATGCCACGAGGACTCCCAAAAAACACCCATAAATACTTAGCACCATCACCAAGTATCATGGTCCCAACCATAGACTGTCCATGGTGAACAACTCAAGGTTCCAACGCAACACTTACAATAATCTCATGATGCACTGACCTCATAGAAAACAACCAGAGCCAATCCATCAATGATAACTCACAAAACGAAAAGGGTAAAGCATCAACAAATCAAAGTCAATGAGCCAACCACACCATATTAGATGGAACTCAATTGAAATATTTCACTCCATTGGTAAAACGAACAAACAAAACACCCAACCAAGCCTCGTGATACCTGTCTGCGAGGGTACACTCAATGGATAGTGCCATATAAGAAGTCAACCAGTGACTAAACTACCTACAACTCCTCAGGTAGGGGATCCCACCCAGGGCCCACTAGGGGACACTAAAACCCCAGCTGGAAACATCGAACATAGAAAAAGGGTATCACACAACAACCTGAATCTCAAACAACTCATCTTGTAGAGTATCGGCCACCATGTAGAGTTGGTTACACTAATTCCAAAAACTCTGCCAAGGAAAACGCCATGATAGATCATAGAAGGAAGAAACACATCTTGATACACAGATAGGGAGTCTTCGCCCAGGGCTCACTGGGGCTCCGTACCCTACTAGAACATCCTGAGTAGAGGATCAGTGCCTGGGTAAATATTGGTCACACCAACACCCAAAACCCTACCAAGGAAAAACGAAGGGATGTGAGTATCACATTGGGCCTCTTGTGGAGACACATGCTCCAAATCTGCTGAGTATACTGTCGAAGAAGATTGAGACAACTCACTCCAAAAAGTGGGAAGCACCTGCACTGCACATACACAAAGCAGTCGAAGAGAGGTCACAGTCCGGTGAAGGGGTCATAATACCGAAAACCCTCATAGTAGCTGAAGAGGGTTCAAATTTTGGTGAAGAAGACATGATACTGAAAACCCTTGTAGCTAAAGGACTAGGGGGACCCACTCAACCCAACTAATCGAAACGTCACAAACAGAAACCAAGGGGACCCACTCTACCCTACCGGTAAAGGCATCACTAACCCAAGAGAACCACACAAAATCACCTACACACTGCATAACCTAGTCCCAAACTGTGTCCACCATTGCATTCTATGTGAAAAAATGCTTAGGATAGACAATTTACTCACCCAAAATGGAAAACTAGTAAAAATGGTACTATTTACCACAACAACCCCGAATAGGTCATCATGGGGCCCACACCTCAATCTGGGAACACATCAAATGGATTGAACCATTGCGATTCTCTCGAAAAAACACACAGGTTTGACTATTCACTTGTCCACAATAGACACCCGGTGAAAAAATGAACATTTCACCGCAAATGCCCAAACCGAGCCTCATGGGGCCCACACTATGATTTCAGTTTCAGAACTTGAAATCAGACTTGAAACTTTCACCTTAAAGTTAAGATCTTAACACTACTGACAGTGTATCAATCATACATCAGACATAAAAGATATGTCTGATCCAATGTTCGACAAATAATAATAAATATATTATTATTTTCATAAACAGACGTTTCATGCCCCCAAGCATCGAGCCCGATTCAAAAAGTCCTAAAAAAAGCCAAAAAAGGTCAATCTTGAAGTAAGAGTCACATTTCCATAGATGACACACAAAATGGACCCCTGGATTGAGAGTTATGGAGTTTTTAATAAAAACCCCTTCCCAAAACCATCTGGATCGGCCGCAGCACCCGCTGGGTCCCGGTCGTGTCACCGCCCAGCTAGTCGGCCTTCGATGCTCATCTATAACCTTCCACATTTGGAAACCCACATCGTTGCCAGAATCTTCCACCCCTCACCGAACCCACGACCCACACTGCCGCCTCCTTCCGCGAACCATCGGGAGCACTCTAGTGGTCCAAAAATCAATCTGAAATATGTTTTGGAAATCTTGAGACCCGATCTACACATAAACAACCTCCAAATGATTATATAAAGGCACAATAAAACAAAGAAAGATGCTTAAATAGGGTAACTACTTAAAACTCAAAATCACTTACCTTTTGGTGGATTGCTGAAGCTTTGAGGCTAGATCTGCACTATGGTGCTTCTGTTGCACGATCCAGGGATGATCACACTACTAGAAAAGGGGGCATTGGAGCCCCCCAGACTCGGGCGACCGCCACTGGCGGTCGCTATAGGTCAGCATTAGCGACCGCCAATGGCGGTCGCTACGCTGGCTAAAAAATTTCGGGGGGTTTCTGCGCCCCCCCCCCCCCCCCCGCGCACTCTCCCTCTCGATCCCTCGCCCTAACCCTCCCTCGCCGCCCTCCCTCGCGCCGCCCTCCCCTCCCCCGCCGCCCGGCCTCCCCCGCCGCCCGGCCTCCCCCGCCGCCCGGCCTCCCCCGCCGCCCGCCCTCCCCCGCCGCCCGCCCTCCCCGGCCGCCCGGCCTCCCCCGCCGCCCGGCCTCCCCCGCCGCCCGCCCTCCCCGGCCGCCCGGCCTCCCCCGCCGCCTGCCATCCGCCCTCCGGCCGCCGCCCTCCGCCCTCGGGCCTCCGGCCGCCGCCCTCGGGCCTCCGGCCGCCGCCCTCCGGCCTCCGGTCGCCGCCCTCCGGCCTCTCGGCCCTCCCCCCCACCCCGGACGGCACCCGCACCCCGGACAGCCCCCGGCGCGCACTCCGGACCGCCCCCCGCACCCCGGACGCCTCCCCGCACCTCGGACAGCACCCCCCCGCGCACTCCGGACCGCCCCCCGCACCCCGGACGCCTCCCCGCACCCCGGACAGCACCCCCCCGCGCACTCCGGACCGCCCCCCGCACCCCGGACGCCTCCCCGCACCCCGGACAGCACCCCCCCGCGCACTCCGGACCGCCCCCCGCACCCCGGACGCCTCCCCGCACCCCGGACAGCCCCCCCTGCACTCGGACACCCCCCTCCGAACCCGGACAGCCCCCCCGCACCCCGGACAGCCCCCCCCCCCCCCCCCCGCACTCGGACACCCCCCCTCCGAACCCGGACAGCCCCCCCGCACCCCGGACAGGCCCCCCGCACCCCGGACACCCCACCCCGCACCCCCGACAGCCCCCCTGCACCCCAGACAGCCCCCCCTCC
Source organism: Viscum album (assembly GCA_963277665.1). NCBI lineage: Eukaryota > Viridiplantae > Streptophyta > Magnoliopsida > Santalales > Viscaceae > Viscum > Viscum album. The sequence goes on from OY728122.1 coordinate 2,089,843,517, forward strand.
CCCGCACCCCGGACACCCCCGCACCCCGAACACCCCTGCCCGCACCCCTGACAGGCCCCCGACACCCCAGACACCCCTCCCCGCACCTCGGAAGGCCCCCCCCCGACCCCGGACACCCCCCCCCTCGCTGCGTGTCCCCCGTCCCCTCACCGCCTCCTCTCCTCCAGCTCCCCGCCGCCGCCGCCGCCCGTCCCCTCCCTTGCCGCACCGCCTTTGGCTCCGGCTCCCCTTCGCTGCCTCCTCTCCCTCGCAGCACAGCCTTCGGCTCCCCTCCCTTTCAGGTTTGTAGCTCAATCAGGTAACATGAGCTTTCAGTTACATTATTATTTTATCAATGGTTCATAAACAAATGGTTAATATTTATTTTGAATATAGTTGATTTGAAAAATGTAAATTTAATAAGTATTGTGTAAATGTTTGTTATACAGATATTATTATGGATAAGAGTTGGATTGATCTTCCAAATCGAACGTCTAGAGAATATTTCAATGGCATTATGCAGTTTATTGAGTTCACGAGAGGATTTGAAAGTGACTATATTAGTTGTCCATGTAGAAAATGTGCTAACAGATATCAATTCACACAAGATACTGTGAGGGAGCACCTTTTCTTTAATGGATTTCTGAAAAATTATAAGAGTTGGACTCGTCATGGAGAAGAATATGTTCGTTGTCAAAATACAGATGCAGCTCAGATGGATGTTGATGCAAGGATGACTGATCCAATGCATGAAATGCTTACTGAAATGGTACGTGGGTTTGATCCTGAAGGCATTGACATCCAGAATCTTGAGACCGGTGAGATAAATCTTCGCTCTGGTGCAGATCGTGATTCGAGGAGGTTTTATGAAGTACTTGATGATGCGAAAACAGAATTATATCCTGGATGTACTTCTTACAATAAACTGTCGTTTATCGTGGAGTTGTTGCATTTGAAGACTTTGAATAATTGGTCAGACACATCATTCGACATGCTTTTGGTTTTATTGAAAAAAGTTCTTCCTGTCGACGCTAAGATTCCTGAGTCGTATTACTATGCTCGTAAGTTGACAGAGAACTTAGGTTTTACATATGAGACTATAGATGCATGTGCAAACAACTGTATGTTGTTTAGAAATGAAACTGCTCATTTGGATATTTGTACGGTTTGTGGCGCTTCCAGGTGGAAAGAGAACAGTGGAAATAAGACTCATCAAAGTCAGATTGCGATACAGGGGAAACCGATTGCCGTAAAGCAAATGCGTTACTTTCCCCTTAAACCGAGGTTGAAAAGATTTTTTATGTCATCTAAAGTTTCTAATTTAATGAGATGGCATGCAGAAAGAGTTCATGAAAGTGACATGTTAACCCACCCGGCAGACTCTCATGCATGGAAGGATTTTGATAAGAGACATCCCGACTTTGCTAAAGATGTTCGTAATGTCCGATTGGGATTGGCAGCAGATGGTTTCAATCCATTCAAGTCTATGGTTGGTGCAACTCATAGCACATGGCCCGTGGTGTTGGTTCCATATAATCTTCCTCCGTGGCTTTGTATGAAGCAACAATTTATATTACTTTCCACTCTTATTGATGGACCTAAAAGTCCGGGGGATAAGATTGATGTTTACCTTCAGCCATTGATTGATGAGTTGAATGAATTTTGGGGCGATGGTGTGATGACTTATGACTGCGAAACGAATGAAATGTTCAAACTGCATGCAGCTTTATTGTGGACAATCAATGACTTCCCAGCTTATGCAAATTTATCAGGCTGGAGTACGAAAGGGGAATTTGCTTGCCCTTGTTGCAATAAAAGTAAAAAATCTGTATGGCTTAAACATTCCAAAAAATGGGCGTACATGGGTCACAGGCGTTTTCTCCCTCCCCAGCACAGGTTCAGAAAGGACAGAGTGGCATTTGATGGTTCTAGAGAGTTCAGCCCAGCACCAAAGATCATGACAGGAGTCGAAATGTTATCGCAGATTGAGGAAGAAAACATTCGCACGGTATATGAAATTCAGGATTTGGTGGCTCCTCCAGTACGTAATATTCGTGCTGCGGGTAGGCAGCGCAGTCACAATTGGAAAAAGAAAAGTATTTTTTATAGTCTTCCGTATTGGAAAACTAACATGTTGAGGCATAATTTGGATGTCATGCACATTGAAAAAAATGTTTGTGATAACATATTGTGGACCATTTTAGGTGTCAGTGGAAAGTCAAAGGACCATGTTAATGCACGCCGTGATTTGGAAGAAATGGGTTTAAGGAAACAGTTGCATTTACAGTTAGCTGAGGGAAACAAGGCATATATGCCTGCTGCACAGTATTCGATGACTACAGAGGAGAAAAAGACATTTCTTTCCATTTTGAAGATGGTCAAGGTGCCTGATGGTTACTCTTCTAATATTTCAAAGTGTGTGAATCTGACGAGCAAGACATTGCAAGGGTTGAAAAGTCATGACAATCACATATTACTTCAGCAGTTGATTCCAATCGCAATTTGTGATTGTTTATCCTCCAATGTTGTTCAGCCCTTGATTGAGATGAGTATTTTTTTTAGACAGCTTTGTTTAAGAAATCAACGAATGAGTGATTTAAAAAGTTTGCAGGACCGAATTGTACTTACGCTTTGTCACTTTGAGAAACTTTTCCCCCCCTCATTTTTCGATGTTATGGTCCACTTGACAGTGCACCTAACTGATGAAGTAATGGCTGCTGGTCCAGTGCAATTCAGGTGGATGTATCCTATTGAACGGTATTTGAGTACATTGAAAAGATTTGTACGCAACAGAGCTCGTCCAGAGGCATCAATAGCCAATGGTTATTTGATGGATGAGTGTACTACCTTTTGTGCAGAATATCTTACGGATGTTGAAACAAAATTAGATAAGCCCTCTCGGATTCATGATGGTCCAGTTGGAGAAGGAACCACATTTGATATGGACAATATCGAGTGGATACAAGCACATCGATATATCTTGTTCAATACTCCATCAGTTGCACCATTAATGCAGTAAGTATCTTATCAATGTGCTTGTATAACTTTTACATGTTTTCTTTGCATAAGTTGATCTTTTAAACATCGCGTAATCATTTGCAGGAAACACATTAATGAGATAAAAGAAGAGATGCATCGTGCGACTGAGTTGCAAATTCAACAATCTCATTATGCGACATTTCATGATTGGTTCAAGGATTATGTATGTATAAATTGATTTTCATTATGAGTGAAGTATTAAACTAATTCTTTCTGCATATATCAGTATTGATTTTTATAAATTATGTAGGTTCGTAAGCTGAGGGAGTTAGGGGACCCCACGCTACCTGAAATATTTATCCAACTGGCTGAGGGTCCATCTATAACGGCTCGTCGTTATAAAGCTATTGATGCTAATGGTTTTCGATTTCGCATTAAAGATGTTGACGACAAACGAGCAACACAAAACAGTGGCATCGGTTGTCCCTTTGTCGATTCTGGTTATTACTATGGTCAATTGATAGACATCATTGAAGTTGTATATACACACGGTTTGAAACCGCACGGGAACGATAGAAATATTATTCCTGAGATGCAGGAGGAGGCCGCACGTCCATCGGACGTGCGGTTCGCGCGACACGTCCGATTGTGCCGTTTTCAGCAGCGCGGCGCGCGCTGAAATGACGCGTTGGGGGGTCAAAACCACCCGAACGACCTCCGAACGACCTGAAACTGCACGGGAACATCCGGTGCGTGAATTGTGAAATGGTCGGCCAGACGGCACCTCATTCGGATGTGCCGTGTGACCGCGGCGGCCGGAAACGCGTTTCCGGCGCCATTAAACACCAAAACGGCGTGCGGCGGTCCCGTTCGGAGCAAACGTGCTCCGAACGACCTGAAACCGCACGGGAACGATAGAAATATTATTCCTGAGATGCAGGAGGAGGCCGCACGTCCATCGGACGTGCGGTTCGCGCGGCACGTCCGATTGTGCCGTTTTCAGCAGCGCGGCGCGCGCTGAAACGGCGCGTTGGGGGGTCAAAACCACCCGAACGACCTCCGAACGACCTGAAACCGCACGGGAACATCCGGTGCGTGAATTGTGAAATGGTCGGCCAGACGGCACCTCATTCGGAGGTGCCGTGTGACCGCGGCGGCCGGAAACGCGTTTCCGGCGCCATTAAACACCAAAACGGCGTGCGGCGGTCCGATTCGGAGCAAACGTGCTCCGAACGACCTGAAACCGCACGGGAACGATAGAAATATTATTCCTGAGATGCAGGAGGAGGCCGCACGTCCATCGGACGTGCGGTTCGCGCGGCACGTCCGATTGTGCCGTTTTCAGCAGCGCGGCGCGCGCTGAAATGGCGCGTTGGGGGGTCAAAACCACCCGAATGACCTCCGAACGACCTGAAACCGCACGGGAACATCCGGTGCGTGAATTGTGAAATGGTCGGCCAGACGGCACCTCATTCGGAGGTGCCGTGTGACCGCGGCGGCCGGAAACGCGTTTCCGGCGCCATTAAACACCAAAACGGCGTGCGGCGGTCCGATTCGGAGCAAACGTGCTCCGAACGACCTGAAACCGCACGGGAACGATAGAAATATTATTCCTGAGATGCAGGAGGAGGCCGCACATCCATCGGACGTGCGGTTCGCGCGGCACGTCCGATTGTGCCGTTTTCAGCAGCGCGGCGCGCGCTGAAATGGCGCATTGGGGGGTCAAAACCACCCGAACGACCTCCGAACGACCTGAAACCGCACGGGAACATCCGGTGCGTGAATTGTGAAATGGTCGGCCAGACGGCACCTCATTCGGAGGTGCCGTGTGACCGCGGCGGCCGGAAACGCGTTTCCGGCGCCATTAAACACCAAAACGGCGTGCGGCGGTCCGATTCGGAGCAAACGTGCTCCGAACGACCTGAAACCGCACGGGAACGATAGAAATATTATTCCTGAGATGCAGGAGGAGGCCGCACGTCCATCGGACGTGCGGTTCGCGCGGCACGTCCGATTGTGCCGTTTTCAGCAGCGCGGCGCGCGCTGAAATGGCGCATTGGGGGGTCAAAACCACCCGAACGACCTCCGAACGACCTGAAACCGCACGGGAACATCCGGTGCGTGAATTGTGAAATGGTCGGCCAGACGGAACCTCATTCGGAGGTGCCGTGTGACCGCGGCGGCCGGAAACGCGTTTCCGGCGCCATTAAACACCAAAACGGCGTGCGGCGGTCCGATTCGGAGCAAACGTGCTCCGAACGACCTGAAACCGCACGGGAACGATAGAAATATTATTCCTGAGATGCAGGAGGAGGCCGCACATCCATCGGACGTGCGGTTCGCGCGGCACGTCCGATTGTGCCGTTTTCAGCAGCGCGGCGCGCGCTGAAATGGCGCGTTGGGGGGTCAAAACCACCCGAACGACCTCCGAACGACCTGAAACCGCACGGGAACATCCGGTGCGTGAATTGTGAAATGGTCGGCCAGACGGCACCTCATTCGGAGGTGCCGTGTGACCGCGGCGGCCGGAAACGCGTTTCCGGCGCCATTAAACACCAAAACGGCGTGCGGCGGTCCGATTCGGAGCAAACGTGCTCCGAACGACCTGAAACCGCACGGGAACGATAGAAATATTATTCCTGAGATGCAGGAGGAGGCCGCACGTCCATCGGACGTGCGGTTCGCGCGGCACGTTCGATTGTGCCGTTTTCAGCAGCGCGGCGCGCGCTGAAATGGCGCGTTGGGGGGTCAAAACCACCCGAACGACCTCCGAATGCCACGAAACCGGACGACAACATCCGGGGCGTGAATTGTGAAATGGTCGGCCAGACGGAACCTCATTCGGAGGTGCCGTGTGACCGCGGCGGCCGGAAACGCGTTTCCGGCGCCATTAAACACCAAAACGGCGTGCGGCGGTCCGATTAGGAGCAAACGTGCTCCGAACGACCTGAAACCGCACGGGAACGATAGAAATATTATTCCTGAGATGCAGGAGGAGGCCGCACGTCCATCGGACGTGCGGTTCGCGCGGCACGTCCGATTGTGCCGTTTTCAGCAGCGCGGCGCGCGCTGAAATGGCGCGTTGGGGGGTCAAAACCACCCGAACGACCTCCGAATGCCACGAAACCGTACGACAACATCCGGGGCGTAAATTGTGAAATGGTCGGCTAGACGGAACCTCATTCGGAGGTGCCGTGTGACCGCGGCGGCCGGAAACGCGTTTCCGGCGCCATTAAACACCAAAACGGCGTGCGGCGGTCCGATTCGGAGCAAACGTGCTCCGAACGACCTGAAACCGCACGAGAACGATATAAATATTATTCTTGAGATGCAGGAGGAGGCCGCACGTCCATCGGACGTGCGGTTCGCGCGGCACGTCCGATTGTGCCGTTTTCAGCAGCGCGGCGCGCGCTGAAAGTGCGCGTTGGGGGGTCAAAACCACCCGAACGACCTCCGAATGCCACGAAACCGTACGACAACATCCGGTGCGTGAATTGTGAAATGGTCGGCCAGACGGCACCTCATTCGGAGGTGCCGTGTGACCGCGGCGGCCGGAAACGCGTTTCCGGCGCCATTAAACACCAAAACGGCGTGCGGCGGTCCGATTCGGAGCAAACGTGCTCCGAACGACCTGAAACCGCACGAGAACGATAGAAATATTATTCCTGAGATGCAGGAGGAGGCCGCACGTCCATCGGACGTGCGGTTCGCGCGGCACGTCCGATTGTGCCGTTTTCAGCAGCGCGGCGCGCGCTGAAATGGCGCATTGGGGGGTCAAAACCACCCGAACGACCTCCGAACGACCTGAAACCGCACGGGAACATCCGGTGCGTGAATTGTGAAATGGTCGGCCAGACGGCACCTCATTCGGAGGTGCCGTGTGACCGCGGCGGCCGGAAACAAAACGGCGTGCGGCGGTCCGATTCGGAGCAAACGTGCTCCGAACGACCTGAAATATGTTATATATATATAATATTTAAAATATATTATATATAGAATATTTAAATTATTATAACACAATGATTTGATATTATATATGTATTAAATATATATTAAAACATTTCAAATATATAATATATATATATATATATATATATATATATATTTAAAATATTGTATTTAATAGTATATATATGAATATTTTTACATAAATATATATATATATTTATATTGAATTCAATAAAATTTTTTTTAAAAAATTTTTTTTTTTGAATAGCGACCGCCATAGGCGGTCGCTATAGGGGGCCATGCCGGCCCACTATAGCGACCGCCATTGGCGGTCGCTAAAGCCCTCTAGCGACGGGGCAACAGCGACCGCCAGTGGCGGTCGCTGCGCGGCCGCTAAAGACCTTTAGCGACCGCCAATGGCGGTCGCTAATTGTCTTATTTTTAGTAGTGTCACCATCAAAAATAGCCACTGATGACACCTCTTCACCTTGGATTAATTGAAGAGGAATAGAGGGACAGATGGGGGATGTCATGGGTTAGGGAGGATAATAGGGGTGGGGGAGATAAGGGGTTTAATTTTTATTAAACCCCACATTTGCTTAATGCTTGGCCCCGATACGCCTTCGATCCGACGCCCAACGCGACAAAGTTTAAGTCACGCCTAAAGTAAACACGGTGTTTTGAACCCAACCAAAAGCTCAAAATTTTGATCTGAGACTCCATTCAAGAGTTATTCAAGTCGATGTCCAAAATAAATAAATTTAATTTATTTACAAAAATGCCCTCGATAACTTTTTCTATAGCAGACCTGGACCGAAAAAACTTATACCCCACCTAAGGTAAACGGTATGCTCTGGACTCAACTGTGCCCTCATATTTCTGATACGATCTAACATTTAAGAGATAACATGTTTCTTCCATGTTCATAGTATAAAAATACTTAGTATTTTTATAAAATTTATTCTGGGCACATCGGGCCACGAAATCGCATGTCGTCTCAGTGCCTACCTCTATAATTATTTGTAGAAATATTCCAAAGTCTGACAGGGATAAACCTAATTCACTACAATGTGTTCTTGTATCAAAGTATTATTGGGTTGTAACCCTTTATTTATATAATTTTGAATAAAAAAAATCAGTCATCTAATAAAATCTCAAATCCTATCCTCTCATTCATACCATGAACATTTTGATATTACATTTTCTCCCCATTATGATACCATACATAGTAGTTTTTTTGAAAACCATATTTGGTTATATGGTAGATAACTTATTTATAACTTAACCAAGGTCTTCCAACACAATTATACATAATCAGTGTATAAGAACTCTATCTGAAGAATTGTTAAATGAAAAATCTAAAAAAAATATCCAACTTGTTTTGAAAATCTCTTGAGATCCAATTAGTTTCATACATAAAACTTCTATACATTCTGTAAAAAAATGTTATATGCCATGTTATAAAAGCAATGAAATAAGATTCAAGTTAAATAAAAAATATATATAAGGAAATAATAATTATTCACTTTATATAAAACCATAATTGACACACTAGTATATATGAGAATTATAATATAAAAGACAACAAAATACTATATATATATATATAATACTATATATATAAAACTATGATATTAAATTCCAATATATTAATTGGTTTCCTGAATTTTTTTCCATATATAAGTTTTTATTATAGGATAATCGACCCTCTTCTAAAGTGTTAGTGATCTCTATCAAGAGTTTTCAAACAATCATTAACTAGCCAAAATCTTTTCCAAAAAACAAGACCAACTAGCAATGAGAATTCAATTTATTTGAAAAGGCCGACTCAATTGTATATTTTCACATGAAATTAGTTTAGTTTGACTCACTAGTACACTATTGGTCAACTTGTTAATTTATTACTCAAGTAGAAAAGATTTTTATTATTTGAAAGATTGATTTTCTCACTCTGCACTTGTCAGTGAAAAGTTGAAAATAAAAAACGACGAGGTAAAAAATTTCCCAAGAGAGTCAAATTAGGTTCCAAATATAAAAAATGTAAGGCTGATAATTATAGTGAGAAACCCATCACTAAAGAAGTCCTCTACATGGATTGAGATAAAACAACAATCCACTGAAAAACTAAAATTAAATAGATAACAATAGTAAGTAGAAAATAAGATAAATATAGAAAACATGAAGAAAATTAAGAAAATCTCCTTTAATAGAAGTATGGACATCCCTTGTTTCAATAGCACAAAAGCAGCAAAAATTCTCCAAAATCAGAGTAGATGTCACCAAAAAATTAGACCCATCATAGAAACTTAGACCACCCCATAGAGTGAGAGAACCTTATAGAAATAGACAAATCCACCCGCCCCCACATCATTCATACATTAACCATGTCAAACCACTTCCACCACAATAAACACATAATCATTAAAATTCTAAAAATAGTTAAATATATCCAAGAAAAATCTAATAATAGTAATGATAACCAGAAAAAAAAAACATAGAATAAAAAATAATTTACTACAATCCATGAGTACCAGTACTAACCCTTGTTCAATTAATCTGGAAGAATACTACCATAAAAAATATAAGTTAGTGTTTTATGCCTATAAAAAATGAAAATGATTCTTAGAAGAAGATATGATGGATTTGGAACTCACCAATTTGTTGTTTAAGAACAACCTAATGAAAAAACAAAACAAGGATAGATCGTTATGGCTGAGGAAGAAAATAGAAGGCGCTCGTAGGGTTCAATTTATACGAGAGTGAGATCTGAGGGGGGGGGGGGGGGGCGTGAGGCTGGTATTTTTGCGGGATTCTATACCAATGGTTTTAAAAAACCATTGGCATAACTTATCTATACCAAAATTTAACTAAATTCATTGGTATACCCTTAATGTTTGTATTCTATACCAACAATTATATATAAATGTTGGTATACCTATGCACACCGACTACTCTATACCAACAGTTTTCTAAAACTATTGGTATAACCATCACTAAAACATCCTATACTGATGGTTATTGTAAACTGTTGGTATAGAGGACATATACCAATGATTTCAACAAACCATTGGTATAACTCCATTGGTACAAGTCCCTTTTACACTAGTGAAACAATTATGCGAGGGAATTATAAGAAGCTATAAATAATTTAACCTCTAAACGCATTCAAGAATAATATAATATAGAATGCCAACAAGAATATAGAACATCATTCAAGAAGAAAGATAAAATTAAAGGTGGTGACAGGTTCAAAAGTTATCTAGAGAAGGTGAGAAAACACATAAAGAGCATACACAATATCAAAAATCAAGCGACCAAAAAACTTGTATACATTTGTTATTTTATGATTATATTAATGAACTACTGTATTTTATGATATCATAAATAAATAATGTTATAATGTTGTTTTGGGAAAGTGCTAAATAACTGTCAAATACTGGCTACCATGGTGATCCTATCATAGATCTCAATGTAAGTATGTAATTACTATATCGTAGGTTGATAAAATTTATATTTAAACACAATTCATAGGACTTCATAAATTCTGAACTTTGAATTATGTATGAAATAAGTTTATGAAACACTTATATTGTTTCCATTTTTAATTATTAATATAAAAATCTTAATGAAATTATGAGGCCTGAGAGAAAATTTTTCATCCATTTAGAGTGGAAAATTCAGCAACCAATGACTCCTTTTTTGGATTAATCAAAACTGATAACATTGTTCTTCAAAATTAGTTGTTTTATTAAAAAAATTAATTTTCTCAAAGAAATGAAGATAATGTTTTATATAAAATTGTAGGTAAAATTATTGGTAGTAGCTACTCAAACAAGCAGATTTTGAAATTTTGCACCAAAAATCAAAATGACAACATGTAAGAACCCAATTCTTTCTTGAGGTACATATCCTTTTATTTCCATAAATTTTTAGTTTAGATGTTTGAATATGGACTAATATGAATGCCTGTTGAGGTCATAAAGTTGTTAGGGGTGTTCAGTGCTATTTTTGAGCTCAAAACCCAACATTTGGGGTGAAAATGGCTTAGTGCACGGTTAGTAGAAATCGTGCGGGGTAGGCCATAAAATTACTTCTAATCGTGTGAGGCTAGAAAATGAAGTCCTACAGACCGCATGGTTAGACAAACCATACGAATTGGGATACATAGTCATGTGAAAATGTTTGCAGTTTTGATATATGAGTTTTGCTTGGTTTGCACACGGTTAGTCAAACCGTATAGGGTGTCCTTTTATATAGAAAAGGGCGCACAATTGGTGCACTGTTTGGACAACCATGTAGCCAAACCATGCAGGCTAGTGTTTTTTCTAAATTTACCAAAATGGACTTAATTAAATATTATATCAAACCTATTTTATCTATTATTCTCCCATACAAAAAACCTTCCTTTTGAAAGCTCTCTTTAATGCCTAAAGTAGGAATTGAGAGATATAATTCATCTGAACTCGGAATAAAGAACCTTTTTTCTCATTGGATCCATATAAGTAATATCTCAATTCCTTTTGTATCATTCCTCTTTTTTCTTGGTATTGGATGCACTATTTAGGTGCAAGATAATATGCCCTATTTATAGGTTCTTTGTCTGTTATTCGATTTTATTCTGATTTGAGTCAAATTGGGAGCTGACACTGGACTATCTATCTTCTAAAAACCTAAGGTAGGTTGTATCATGATTTTATTTGAATGTGAAAGTTTTTTTATATATGTCATTGTGCTGCACACCCAATTCTCAGAGTGACACCCTTGAAATGGAACTTAATCCATGAATTGAATTGATATGTATAACCTATGAAATTAATGAGGCTCATTGATTAATGTTAAATGGTTAAGAATCTTGAATTTAAAACACCCCTTTGGGTGAGTTTCTTAGTTGATTGGATCACCATGGATGGTTATTTATTTTGGATAACTTTGAGGTGTGCCCTTTACCCCTTACTTTGGGATGTCAAATGTGAATTGAATTGTAATATGAATTGATGATTTGAATTATGAATTGATATATAACTTGAATTGTAATATCAATTGTGAATTGAATTGATAGAGAAAATGGAATGAAATCCATGAACCTAGACACATTCTATGTATTGGTTGTTTAAGCATGAGATGCTTGTTATGATGAAATGTCCACGTGAGTTAATTGAAGACCAAGTCTTCTAAGCTTGGCCATGACTTGAGTCGCCTTTTGAGGTGAGTTTGAATTTAAATAAATAAGGTGATGAACTTTTTATAATTAAATTCTATAAATTTAATTAATTCTTATATGTCTTGGGTGACACATGGATTCATATACAAATTCTATGGATGGACTCAATCGGCTTCTACCTTGCTTATGCCCGAGTAACACTTGGACTCCTTATATGGACTGCTAAGGATATATTCATGGGAGATAAAAATTATATTTCGAGTGATACTTGGACTCCATATGGATCACCAAGGGTGAACACAGAGGGAAATTGATCATATATTCCATGGGGGATACTTGGGCTCCCTTAGTAAACCACCAAGGATGGACTCGAATGGAAGTGATGTTACACCACACCTAGAACGACACCTAGGTTCTTGTGGGGATCACCATGGATGGGATTTTAAGGTGTTGGTTTATGTTATAACTAGAGAGATAACTTGATTCCAAATTAGTAATTCTAAGGATAGCCTCAGTTTCACACTTTAATAATAAATGAGATGATTTATAGGATGCGTCTGCCAAGGTAAAGCACAAGATTGGATTCAGTCAGATTTTTATACCTTAGAGATGTCTTGTTTAGGAATATCTTGAGCATATCACTATGGGGGACAATGGGATATGTTCTAGGTCTCGAGACTTATTAATTAAATGAGGTTGAATCCTTAAATGACTTTATTATAAATGACATAGGCCTAAATGTTAATTCATCGACTTACTTATCTAATGAAATTGATTAAATGTTTTTGATTATAAATGAGAACCTGGACTTTATAGAATGTTTAATTTGAGTACTTTATTGAATATTTTATTACTATCAGCACACTGTGTCTATTATAGATTCACTGATTGGATGTTACTAGACCTTGGGTGGTTGCCTACTGGGATTATATATCACACCCTATTTGGTCTGTCATTGGGTACCCGAACACACTATATGATTGTAGGTATGGATAAGGGAAAGCACCCAAATATAGGTTATTGATTGCTGCTTGGGAGTAGGGGAACATGGGACCAAGTTGAGGCTTGTGATGCTAGCTAGATACTTTTTATCCTTTTTTTACTTTTGTTTCGTGTATTTTACACATGCCATGTATACCTGTTTTGGTTGTTTTGTATAGACATATGATATGTATCATCATCATTGTATATGAGCTTCCTTTTTATACTATTATCTATTCCTATTGTGTATTTATTGTCTGATTGTTATTACTGCATCTTCTAATTTATGATATTGTATTTTTATTATGCTACACTCTAGTGATGAGGGAATAGTCTCCCCACTAACACACCTAGGCCCTCGTTGCTAGTCAGAAGCCTTTGGAGTTTGGGGAGATGAACTTGAATCCATGTGACCAATTGGGCTTGAGGCACTATTGAGTGACATCTGGGTCTGGGACGTTACACAATAGAAGTTTTAGGACCGATATATTAATGGAAACATTCTAGAATTCAAATGATCTATGACTTCAACTGCAGATGTCATCACAATATACAATTGTTTATGGAAACCAGTTTTTATAAATAATGATATGGGTGGCTACAGTAGATAATTTATACAATTGGTTCCTATATGATTAAGTTTATAATGTTAACCTAAATGACATTTTTGGAAGATACCCTTCATTTCCAGTAATTTCAAGTATGGTAAATTCCAATTTATTTCCTCTAAAATTTAACTTGAAATTTGCAATGTGATCTAACTACTAAGACCTCCCTATGGTCATTTCGAGTAGAAACTTCCAATTGTTTTGTAGTGTAAATTTTCACTACCATTTTTCAGTGCCAATTTTTACTAGTGACAATTTCCATTGGCAATTTGTATTGAATAAAAGTGGAAATTTCTGCTTAGAGTTTATGGTGGGAGTTTCCAGTGGAAAATTCTAATGGGAATTCCTAGAGAGAATTTATATGCACCATAAATTTCCAATTAATTCCAAGAACTGATAGTGGTGACTAAAAAATCAAATTATAGTCTAAAATCTATCATACAATCACATATTACATCAATATCATCTTTATCAATATGTTTATCTTGATCACCAAATAACCATTTCCACCCCCCATCTACCACCCAACCAAATGGTCTAAATCAAAGTAGAAATTTCCACTTAGAGTTTTCATTGGGAGTTTCCATTGGAAATTTCTAATGGGAATTCCTAGTGGGAATTTTTATGCACTAGAAGTTTCCAATTATTTCCAAGAATTGAAAGTGTAACATTAAAAAATAAAATTACATTCTAAAATATACAATACAATAAAAAACTATATCAATATAAACTTTATAAATATGTTCATTGAGATTAAAAATTATTCACTTCCACCCCCAATATCCCACCCAACCAAATATTCACAACAAATCATATTATTTAAGTTTTTTAAATGACATCCAAATTTACGTTTCAGTGAAAGAAAAATTTAACTATCTTCAAAGATTCTTACAACAGCCAAATACTTCTTAATATCAGCATCAATATCTGAAGTTGTCCTTACAGGATCATTTAGGAAATAATAAACCATATACAATCACCAGTAATTGAATTCCTTTTTACTCAAATGATCTGTCATTGCAACTCTCATTGATAAACATTCCATTAGATAACAAATGATGACACCATAATCCAAAGTGCATCTTCTTTCTATGGTGTATTTTTAATTGTCATATCCTATTTATGTTGATTCATATTTTTTGCAATATTACGGCTGAACATGTCTTTAAAATATGATTTATGTAAAAAAACCAATGAGCAGTCCATATTTTAATGTATTGAAATTTTTATTGAACAATGTATAACTTATAACTACACTAACTATATCTTTAATAAATGGATCACTGGATCTTGTTCCTTGAATTAGTTACATGGTGTGATAATATCTAAACAACCTTTTTTTATATACACAATAAATAAAGTCTAATGAATATTTTCCAAGTTTACTAGGATGAATAATAACGTAGAGCTTCTCATACTGGCAACTATTTCCCGATTCAATAAGATTTCCTTTAATTTCTCATTTGTCTAATACAGAATTCCCTAGAATCCAATAATAAAATCAAATCAATTAATCTAGTCATCGTTAACTTTAAAAATTATCCAAATTAACATAAATCATGAAAAAATAAGGTCATTCTTTATATCAAAAATGAACATCATTTTTACTATAAATGTGTTGAGCATAATGGAAAAACTTTCCATTTCAGAATTCCAAACCATACTTCTTTGCTGACATCTTTCTTCAATTATCACTGTGTATGAATATATGAAATTTTCCAAAAATATAACTAAATAAAAGTTAAAACATTAACATTGGTTAAGTAAACTTATAGAAAGACACATGCCATACTGGGTGTGCACCTCTTGTTTGAAAAATCAATAATGTTCTTCATATCGATCTGATATGGTTTGTCAATAGATTCTCAGAATACAATGCTGCTATCATTGAGGTAATTTGTATTTTTATTATAGAGTAAAATATATAATAAGAAATTCTAACTACATTAATGCAGTAACATTACCTCTCCCCATTGGAATCAAGTAGCATTTACGTCATCCTCGTATCATGTTTCGTGACTATAGTCTACTACTTCACCCACCTAGGTCGTAACCAGAATTACTTTTAGGGAATTATAGGTATCTTATTAGTAGTCACATCTGTATATATATAAGGAGATCGACTCTTTGGTTTCCTTGCCCTAATCTTCACACCTCTAATCAATGACATTTGTTTCTCTAAGGCAAAAGCAGATTTACTAGACTCCTAAGGAACTTTTACTTATTGCATACTTACATCTTCATTAACATTTTCCTCTCCCTCGATCACCTCTATAATACTAGTTTCCCTCATGTCATATCCATGAATTTAATGTGTGCTGACCTCAATAGTAGTGTATGAATTTGTATTTTTTTCTTTCTGAATTTCTTGAATCTCAATATCCTCTTCAATACTACCTTTATCCTCACCAGAAACTATTTTAATATATTCTTTATCCTTTATCTTCAGTCTTTATTTTAGAAGAATAATTTGTGTATTCTTAAATTTTAGTTTGGAAAAAGGGAAAGGTGGTATGGTTGGGAAGGTGGAAGAGGCTAAATAATAAGGAAAAGATAAAGGGAAAGGAAAAACTAAGAGGTTATTCTTCATTCTAACGAAGAAATGAAGTTAAATTCACTCCAGCTAAAGGATTCAAAGGAGGAGGTGGATAGAATCTTAGAAAGAGAATTATGAGTCAATTTCAATGAGAACTAAAGGGTGTGGATCAACAAACAAGATAGAATTATATCACACAGATTTAATGAAAGGAAGATTAATGCATAGGAATATATAAAAACATGGGACAAGCTCACCAGCCATTTTGAAGACCTAGTCATAAATGATCTAGATATAAAGGTTCATGTACTTCATTGGGGATTATACAAGGTTAGTGATTCCAATAATTTCAGTCTTATTTTTAATGATTTTGTTATTTCCTACTGTGTTCAATGCTTATCTACGGTGAACTGGTATGGTTTCCCAATTTCTCCTCAAAAGTGCTTTAGTAATAAATATTTAATTTTTAGTAAATTTTTGTTGGGCCTCTAGTCTCTTCACATTTATATAAAGTTTAAAATTCTCTGTATAGAATACCACATTCACTTCATTTGAAACTACTCCCACCTTTCCTTTGATAGTAAATGAATGTTTTTTCATCAAAAACTAGTCGAACAAGTTATTTAACCTCAGAAGGACTTGATTGTAGCCTGTAGCTACATATTGGCATGCTAGGAGTCTACATGGAATAGTTCAAACATAATTGTATATGCTATAAGTTAATTTGAAAATAAAGGTTTATTCGAAAACATATTTTAGTAATAGTACCTTTGTAGTTTCTTATATAGAAACATCAACATCTTACAAACTAAACCTAACAAATAATGGTGCACCCTCTGTTTTTAGTGGCACATTCCCAGAATTCTCAACATACCAATACTATAACAGTCAATATTGTTAGGATTAACTTAATTAAATTAGCAAAAATAAACATAGTTAATGTTTAAGACCTTACCAAAAAGCTGACAAAATAACCTATAACTTTTAAAGGAGTGGTGATTTTTTTTCACCGAGGTAATCAGTTGGTCTTGAATACCCACAATCTAAGAACGACTCATCACTTTTGAGATGTCTTCAAAATATGTTACATAATTCCAACCCATATAGTAACCATTCATGAGAAAAAATAATGGCGTGCATGCAAAAAGGAAAAGCAAACATGCAGCATCAGAGAAATATTACTCTTCACTACCTTTAAAAATTCCAATAATTTCTCTCTGTAACACACCCTATGATAATAGATGACTAACATGTACAAACCTCATCCTCAATAGTGCTAAACTATTTTTCCATAATGTATAGGAAATAAAAAATGGTATTTCACCAACCTCAATTCCAAATATATGATAGATTCCGATAGTTGTTAACTTCACCATCCTTCATACTACATTAAATAATTTTAAATTGACTTTTTAACTCTGTAGTAAAAATAAAATGGAGCCATTAGTTTTTTTACAATCACCTAATAGAACTGTATTATCAAGAAACACTTTAAACAACTTCCAAAATTGAATCCTTTGAAATTTTTTAATGTGATTACCAATAATATTAGGTATAATCTAATGAAATATTTTCCTCAAGCTGGTCATTGAAGACCTGTAATGGATGATAGTTAATGAAGAGGCTTCTTCTATTATAAAAAAACAATATCCATAACAAATTAACATCTTATTTTTGAATGATAACATAGAGAAAAGAAGTGAAAATATGAAACTACTAGTGGGAATTCCAACTAGTAAAATTCCACATGACTTTGAATCAGTACTTTTAAATCAATGGACTAGTAGAAATTCCCAATAGAAAGTCCCGCTATAAATTCCCAGTGGAAATTCCCAATATAAATTCCCAGTGTAAATTCTGAGTGTAAATTCCGAGTGAAAATTTTCAATTACTTCAAAAAAATAGTTAGTTGGAAACTATAATTGAATTCCACTAGGAATTTACATTGGTATTTTACACTGGGAATTTCCAAGGGGAATTTACATTAGGAATTTCCAATGGGACTTTCCCCTGAGAATTTACATTAGGAATTTCCAATGGGTATTTCCACTAGGAAATTCCACTAGGAATTTCTAGTGAGATTTCTACTAGGAATTTCTAGTGAGATTTACACTAGGAATTTCTACTGGGAATTCTCAATATAAATTTTCAACTGATTCAATTATAAATTGTTTTGTAGTTAGAAATTATAATTGAATTTCACTGAGAATTCTCACTAGGGATTTACACTCAGAATTTACACTCAGAATTTCGACTAGGAATTTTTAGTGGGACTTTCCATTTGGAATTTACACTGGGCATTCTTAGTGCATATTTTTAATTGATTCAAAAGAATTACTTATTAGTTGGAATTTATAATTTAATTTAACTAAGAATTTACACTGGTAATTTCTAGCGGGACTTTACAATCTAGAATTTCCAATTAGAATTGACAGTATAGAATTTTCAATGGTATTTTCCACTCTAGAATTTCCTGTAGGGATTGACATTGGGAATTTCAACTAGGAAATATCCTTTGGAAATTTCCAGTGTCCACATTTCCAGTTATAGTGAATTTGAAACTTCAACTGGAAATTTATAGATGACATCCAATCAATTTGAAATTACAAATCTATTTTTTGGAATAATTTAAAAATCATCAATGAAAATTTAAAGTTGTAATCAATTTTAAATTCCAATGGGTATTCCCAGTGGAAATATAAAATGAAAATTACTAGAGTATAAAAATTCTAAGTTGTAATTTACACTTGGAATTTCCACTAGGAATGACCAGTGGGAAATTATAATTGGAAATTATCAGTAATAATTCCAACTACAAATTCCCAGCTATAATTATTAGTGAATAGAAATTTCTAATAGGAATAAATATTCAAAATTTCTATTGGTAATCCATAGTTGAAACTTTTAGTGGAAATTTCAAGTTGCATTCAACTTCTAATTCTAACTCCAAATTTCCAGATGGAATTTAAACTTTGAATCAATTTTTAATTACAAATCATTTCTATTATATGAAATCTAAATTTCTAGTGTAAGTTTCCAATGGGAATTTCTAGTGGAAATTCCAACTAGAAATTCCCAGTGAAAATTCCCATTGGAAATTCTCAGTGGAAACTCCAAATAGATATTGTAATAAAAATTCGCACTAAAAAAAAAATTCACTGAAATTCCTAGTGAAAAATCACTCTATAAATTTCAACCCATAATTTCCACTTTTTAAAATACTAAAAAAGGACAAAAATACCTTAAAAAATTATCAATTCAAACCAATTGGAAAATCCCAATACAAAATTCCAATTATTTAAATCAATTTGAAATAATCATTGTTAAATAATGATGGAAAATTTCCACTATAAATTCATAGCGTACATTTCAAGTGCGAATTGACACTAAAAAATGGAAGTGGAAATTCACAATATAAATCAATCGTATGATAGTAAAAATTTCTAGTTGAAATTCATAGTGCAAACCAATTAAAATTTCCAGTGAAATTTTTCATTCTTAAAATTACAATAAAATAAAGGAAACTTCAACTAAAAATTTCTATTTTAGCATCCCAGTAGTAAATAACCAAATATCCATATTTATAGTGTTCCATTTAATGAGATAATTGATAAAAAACCTATATTTTTTTAACAAAACCCACACATGAAAATATGAATGTCTAGAAACCCACACACAGAAATATGACCTGAGATGATATTAATAAATTTATCTCCATAGCTATAAAAATTTATAAAAAAACCATATATGACTCTATCTCTGTCACTCCGATAATTTATAAAGAAACAAATAAACATAAATCACATAAACCACATATCATCTTGTGTCATTATCAGTAGATGACCCTTGAATTACTCTAACAGTCATCACTGAAGGGTACACCAAAGGGTTTTATGAGGGGTTTTCCAAAGGGTTAGTCAAGGGATTAGCTGAAGAATTTGCTGAGGGGTTCACTGAAGGGTTCTACGAGGATTTAATCGACGAATTCACTAATGGGTTTGGCGAGGGATTCGTTGAGGTATTCATCGAAGGGTTTATTGAGAGATCCGTTGAGGATTTTTTCTAAAGGGTTCATCGAGGGATCCAACCGAAAATATTTTTTTGTTGGCTTCCCGATTTTATTTTCAAACCCCATGTCTGATTGAAGATCCAAAAAAGTCATTAGAAACGTGGCACCCATCTAACGATGAACTTGAGGGTCCGGTTAAGGGGTCAAATTGAGACAATATTTTCCAAAAAAATTATATATGTATGTATATACATATTTTATATATACACATATATATGTATGTACATATGGAATTAAAAATTATATAAAAATAAGAATTTAATTTTGAAATGTTTCTTACACAAAATTTTTTCTAAAACATATATAATTATAAAATTATGCTATAATTTCTAAATAGAATTTTTCAAGGGTAACATGAAGCTATTTCCAAAATCTTCTATAGAAAAATTTAATATGAAGTTTGAATTATATGTTTTTATTATCAGAGAAAATTTCTATTTGAAATTTAATTTATAATTTAAACTTATAAGATTTTAATATAAAACTTCAATGAAAATTCAAACTAATTTTTTTTAGTTATGGGTAAAAACCTGAACTCAAATTTTAATTTTAAATGAAAACTTCTAATATTTTAATAAAAAGGTTTGATGGGATTTTATAGTGAAATTTTTCAATCACTACTGATGTAAATTTCAACTATAATTTTAAATTACAATGTTTTTTTAAATTCTAAGAGAAATATTGAATGAAAACTCACGATGTAAATTTATAGTTACTCATGGTAATTTTTACTAGACATTTAATTTCCAATGAAAATTTATAAAATTCCAATATTAATTTTTAATGAAAATTCATGGATTTTTTTCCAGTTATCAATGTAGATTTTTTCTTGAAGTTTAATTTTCAATGAAAAATATCAAGATTGAAATAAAAAATTTCAATGGGAATCCATAGAGAAAAAATCCAGTGAAGATATATAAAAATTAAATATTTATTTTCAATAAAAATTCAAAATAAAAATTTATAATTATTAGTATAACATTATAGTCAAAATTTAATTTTAAATGGAAACATTTAAAATTCAAATAGAATTTTTCAATGAAAAATTCAAGTTACCACTCTAAATTTTTATTCAAAATTTAAATTTTAATTGAAAATTTTGAATTTCTAGTAGGAATTTTCAATAAAAACTCATAATGGAAAATTTCAACTTAAAATGTAAACTTATAATTTAAATTTAATTTCCATTTGAAAATTTCAAAATTTAAATATTGATCTTGAATGAAATTTCATAGTGAACATTTATAGTTAACTATGGAAATGTCTACCCGAAATTTAACTTCTAATTTAATCTTTCAAAATTCCAATGGTAAATTTCAATAAATAAAAATGGTCAAAACTTCAAGCAATTACTATAAATTTATGTTTGGAATTTAATTTACAATTAAAACTTTCAATATTTCAATAAAAAATTTAAATTAAAATCCAAAATGAATATTTTAAATTATTGTTGTAAAATTACACTTTAAATTTAATTTAGAATGGAAATTTTTAAAATTAAAATAGAAATATTCAATGTAATATCATAGTGGGAACTATGGTTATCATTATAAATCTCCACCTGAAATTTAATTTCTAATTAAAACTTTCAAAATTCCAATAGATTTTTTCTATAAAAAATCATAGTAATTTTTTTGGTTACTAGTGAAAATTTACACTCTAAATTTAATTTTCAAAGAAAATTTATAAAATTCCAATGAAAATTTTAAATGAAAGTTCATATAAGAAATTTATTAACATCAATATAAATTTCTACTTAAAATTTAATTTCTAATGGAAACTTCCAAACTAATGAAAAAATTTAGTGAAATTCATAGTAAATTTTTTCACTCAGTGGTGAAAATGTGTACTTAAAATTTAATTTTCAATAAAAACTTCTAAAAATACAATAGAAATTTTCAATGAAAATATACAATGAAAATTTTCAATTATGAGTGAAAATTTCCACTTAAAATTTTATTTTCATTTAAAATTTCTTAAATTATAATATAAAATTTCATTAAGAATTCATAATGAAAATTTATAGCTAACTAGTGTAAATTTGAACTCAATATTCAATTTTTAGTAAAAAAATCAACATTCTAATAAAAATTTCTAATAATATATTACATCGATAGTTTTTAATTTCCAATGAAAATTTCTACTTGAAATTTAATTTTTCAATATAAAATTTCCAAAATTATAATATAACTTTTTAATGAAAACTCATGATGAAAATGTTTAGCTATCATTAATTTTTTTGCTCAAAATTTAATTTTTAAAAGAAACCTCCAAAATTATAATATAATTTTCCAATTAAAATTTACAGTTAAAAATGAAAACATATACTCAAAATATAACTTTTCATGGAAACTTCCAAAATTCAAATAGAGATTTTAAATGAAATTTCATAGTGAAAATTTTCTATTACCAGTCAAAATTTGAACTTGATTTTTGAAACACCTCATGTCACTATAGTTATGTTAGTATTGACTAATTTTTAGTTAATTTATATTTTTTTAGATTTTTGGGCTTTAATATTGATTTTTTTGGGAATTTTTCCTCTCCTTCGGAATTTCTTGATGGTCACCACACAGTTAAACTTTCTGTGTGGATGAAACTTACATGGGATCCCCTGTGGCACATGATTGGTATGCATAGTTTTTCATAAACTGTGTAGGTACCCTTACATAGGGGATTTTCATGTTCTTTTTATACATGCATAATTAGTATGCACAAATTGAGCATGGTTTGGGGCTAACCATGCAAGCCTTAGTAGAGACCATGTGAGGAACCCTTATGTGTGGTTTGTGGGGAACACATGTTACAAGTGGTTAAAACAAACAATGTAGTAACCATACAAAGTGTTTTGTAGCTTAAGAGTGATATTTGAAATGGTTGGGACACCATTTGTCAAACTGTGTGATCAAAATGTGTGAGCTTCCCCTATTTTTAAATTTTGTGATTTTTTAATCATACCCTTCTCAGTTTTAAGGTTTTTACCCTATTCTTCCCCCTTATTCGACCAATCTTGAGATGCATGAGAGGGAGCTCTCCCATTCCTCCTTCCTTTAATCCAATCCACCCTCTATTTTTTTCAAGTGAATCTCTCAAGGTGAGACCACCTTACTATTTTCTTCCCTTCTTATCCCCCCATATTTTTTTCTCTTAGTTTCCTTTCTACCCATGAACCCTAGGGGATACTAGGTTTGGTTAAGGATTGGGGGGGGGTCTTATATGGGGTTTTTGTATTCTAGAGTTATATGGGATTTTTGGACGTTGGGTCTTGTATACAGTGTCTCTTGACTTGTTTGAGTGTTTTCCATTTAAGGCAACACATCCCAACTCGATTGTTACCAACCCAAGGTATGTGTTTTGTGTGTTTTCTATTAGAGTTAGTGCCCTAGAATCAACCTGTTTATCACTTGATTACTTTTTTTTATTACTAAAGAAGTTTTATTATCATATCATGATTGTTATTATGTATAATATTTGTAGGTGTTAATTCCATTAGAATATATGTTGCGCTGAAAGTTTATAGCAGTTCCCCATTATGATCAGAACCTAGAGGTGCTACAATATTATTCTTGAACCTTATTCTGTGGCCGAATGATATTGTCTGATGAGACATAAACAATACAAGTTATTAGGGGTATGAGGCTCATAAGACACTGATACACCCTATCAAGGTGTTTTCCCTTAGTAATCTTTAAGGTAGGAGGTTATGAGAACATACCTATTAATGGGAAATTAACATTTCCATGTGTCATTAGATGTTCATATATACAAACATGTGTATCTATCCTTATACTTTATGATTATAATTAATAGATACCATGGCTCATGTACTTTAACATATTGATGAAAACCATGATGACAT
The DNA here is from genome assembly GCA_963277665.1 of Viscum album. Lineage (NCBI taxonomy): Eukaryota > Viridiplantae > Streptophyta > Magnoliopsida > Santalales > Viscaceae > Viscum > Viscum album. The sequence continues at coordinate 2,089,867,637 of OY728122.1, forward strand.
ATGCTCATGATGAAGTAGGATGTGTTGGGCACATCACAAGTGATATTTCATTAATGGATAATGTGAGAAAATATTTATCACTTATGTCCCCAGATGAGAGTTGATATCTCAGGTCCTTTGATGGGAATAAAAATACCTGCATAAATCCATGACCATGATGTTTAGTGGGAAAGTTCATTTATAGAAATTCAAAGAAAGAGACATCGAGCATATGGGTTGATGACACCAATATATGACATGCTTCATTAGATATATCACAATAAAGAGATTAAATTACATAGTAATAGTTTATAGAAGGCTAGATGTCACTATGACATTAAATTTTTTATCTATGGTATCCTTAGCCTGTTTTATATACTCTAACCTTGTACTTGAGGCGGTTATGTATAATTCCACTGAAAAATAAGCCTAGTGGGTCATGCACTTAGTGTACCCACAATCTCATTTAAATTCAAGTAATGAATTTACCAAGTTAGAATAAATGATATTTATTTGGTTTGGTTGATCACCATAATTTAATCAGAGGTTATTAGAAAGAGTAAGTGAGTTAAATAGTAATAATAAATTTTAGTTTGAAAGTTTGGAAAATATAATATTTATTATATTTATCATAGAATAATGCAGTGACATTTATTTAATTAAATAATCATTATTTTAGGATTAGTAAATGTCGATGAGGGAAAGCAAACCAAGCTTAATAGCCTGATTAGAAATATTTTTTTTATTCTTAATGTGTTTCAAATGTCAAATGATTAATAATATCCATGTTATTATTAATATACATGGGTTCAACTAAGAATATTAAATATAGTGAGGGGATTGTGTGTGATTTTCCAACCCTAAACCCTCCTTAATAAATATCTAATTTGTATTTATTTAATAAATAACAATTGGTGTAAACAATGGATAAAGTGAGACTCTATCAAGACCTAGAGAGAGATAAAGAGATCTAGAGTTATATCATCCCTCCTCTATAAAGATAATGAGAGATCATCAAGAGTTCTTCCTCTCTTGAAAAGAATTTTTTTACAGTCAACATTGAACAATGCAAGTGATCAGAATCGACCATGGTAGCACCCGACAATTAAAAAATGCCATTCAGAGATTGTGATACATGTGTGGATCACCTCTTGATAGATTCTACACTTGGATCCTACAGATCAATGATGGAGTGATAAGATCTATTCCATCATATCATCAATGAAATTGGAATTACAAGTTGAGGTAATTATATATTTACTCATAAATTAATTATAAATTACATGTAAAGATCCTTCACTTCTAGTTAGAACATTTTTATATAGTATATTAATTTACTATTTTTGTTTTGAGGTAATTATATATTTACTCATAAATTAATTATAAATTACTTGTAAAGATCCTTCACTTCTAGTTAGAACATTTTTATATAGTCTATTAATTTACTATTTTTGTTGGACATGATGTTTTGATCATATGAATCAAAAATTACATGTGATTTCCGACTAAAAGATGAGTTTTCCATACCTTCAAAGGATGGTTCTGTTGCTCCTGAAACCTTTAAGTGGTATAAAAGTGGTCACATGTTTAATTTATAATTATTTATTATTCATTGATTGATTACATTTGTTTTTATTTTATTTTACTTATATCAATTAATTTTAATATCCAAACATCTCATCTATTATTTTTTTGATAACATAACCAATAATATGTTAATGGTTAAAAATGAAAAAACATTCGATTCAAACCATCTAGAGGTGCTCAAGGCTCCTCCTAGACAAATCTAGAGTATACAACATGTACTTCCTATATACACATTGTGTACTGTTGTTTTCACGTCCCTATATTACTCTATCTGGTCATATCTGAAAAAATAAGATCTAAGATGCAAATAGATCAGATCAACATCTAAATACAGATAGGATAACACATAACATGAATAACTGCACATCATGTAACCAATGTACATGATGTGTAGTCCCCGTTATCTCATGAATCAGTACACAGGGTGTCCCAAGAGTGATGTGTATTGGATACATAACCCAGGGATTGACATGTTGTGAAAAAAAAGGTCACACGCCATGTATGTTGGACTATAAAATGTGCACATCAAGGCTATCTAAAATAGGGAACATGGCCAAACCCAAGGTATGTGCTGCATAAATGGGAAAAAGACAAGTACAAACCATGTATTTTTATACAATCCATGTAGTATACTTTTTAAAATGTTTTGATTTTTTTTAGAAAGAAGAATTAGATGTATAATTAAACCTATTAATAATGTGTTTTGTGTGTTGGTCATTTGAATCTACACACCATATAATAATATTAACAATTATATATTAAATTAATTTATATGTTAAAATTTTAGATGAACAAATGAGGTTGCCTCTAAGTTCACTTGTGCAGTACATTAATTTTAAATGAAATTAATTTTGTTTAAAATTATAGATGATGGTGGGTTATGGATGGTTGGATGGAATTAAGATAAATTTAATTAATTAGATTAATTCATGGAACATTTGTTAATTAAATAATGAATCAAAGTAATTGATAACTAGATTTAAAATCTATGCTTGTTGCTTGATGTGTGGATGATCATAAGATTATACCAACCCTTGTATGTGATTGTTTTTTTTTGATTTATTATGGTTAAATTATTATTGATGGCCTACAAGTAATCCCATACTCCTTATTTTGCAAGGGACCACATGCTCATGGTTTCTTTTATGTAAATACCTTTTATCCAATCTATTGGATCCCCTCACCCGTGTGTAAGTAAAATCTTATTTAAGGATGGAGTTCCCAAGTGAGTGAAGGTAGTCTGGGTCAAGGAACCAAGGTGAAACCAATCGAGGAGATACATAGGATCCAAGGTGGAATACTGAAACATGAATCAAACTAAGGTTCAAGGTGTTTTACCTAGGTTCTAGGGTTAGTTTATTATTCGATAGATAAACTAACCATTAAATAATCTCATGATCATGCCATTTATGCTTTATTTAAATCGGTTTCATGGTTAATTATTTATGTTTATAGATATTGTACGATCACCTAATAAATGAATTAATAATCATGCAATATGGAATAAAATTTAATCAGATTATGTGTAAATATTTTATTATACATGGTTAATCACTTAAGTAAAATTCACTTAATATTAACAAGACATGTAAAAGGATAAAATTGGTCTTTTCACATAAGGATACAAATTTCTCAACTAAAATATTAAGTAATCTTATCCTTCCACTACTTAACTTATAAATGGACTCATAGTTCAAAGTTCTAGACCAACCCAATTTTGGGTTCTTTCAATTACCGTGGAACTTTTAACTTGAAGTTTTTGGTTGAATTAAATTAGTTCACATCAAGGGTAGACTTCCCAAGCAGTACTTGGTTTAAATAAGAGGAAAAAGTTGAGGAAATATTTAAAACAAGATTTCAGGATTGGGGAGTCCAATCAATAGATCAAGGAACTATGAATTAATGTAGTCGGAAAGTTAAAACTACTTAAAACCCTTAAAATATCTTGTGAGGACCAAGTCTGGGTTATGATAAGGGGAATATAGATCCTTACCACCAAAATATCTAAGAGAAAAGATGTTCCAAAACTAATGGTTATGGATATTAGGTTTTTAAAAATAGTGGGATATTAATATGAATTTAATTAATTTTAATTTTTAATCTAACTTTTTAATAAAAAGGTACTAATTATCTACTCTTAATTTGTAGAAATGACAAATCAAAAGACATCGACCAATATCAATGTGATCCATACTTAAGAAGGATAACCTTCTCACCGATGTGAATTTCTAGGAATGGTATATATTCTTGCATGTTATACTATTCCATGAATGGAAATTATATGTGCTAGAAACCCCACTTTTTTGAGTTCATTTCCAAATAGGTTAATGAGGAAGAAGTATCTATCTATTTAAATAATGAGGATAATGCTATGGATGTACAATGTTTCATGATATCCACTATGTACAATGATATTCTAAAGCAATATGAGGATATGGATGCACATATCATCATTTCTCACCTTAAGGATCTCTATCAAGAGAAGGAGAGATCAAAGATATATGAGATATCCGATACACTATTCACATGCCAACTCAAAGATTTGGTGCCAATTGGGGAATGTGTAGTCTAGATGATTGACTACATTGAGCACCTAGATATCTTGGATTTTAAGATCCCCGATGAGCTACACACAAATATCCTTATGTCCTCATGGCCTAAGAACTTCTCCAATTTTATTGTGATTTATAATATGAGAAATAGCGAGAAGACACTGTTAGAACTTTTTAAACTCATTCACTAAGTTGATAAAGGAATAGGATGTGCAAACCCACTGTACTTATGGTGAATATAAAGAGGAAGAAAAAGAAAAAGGGGTTGAAGACTCATTCTAAGTCTAAGGCTCTGGTGCACTGTCCTTCTAAGAAGAAGAAGATATAAAGACAAGGAAAGGAATTGAATGCAATATGTTTTTAATTTTCCAAGAAGGTTTACTAGAAGAGGAATTAAACTGAGGAAAAGAATCAAGGGGAAGATTCGGGTTCATTCATCATTGAGTTTAATCTTTCTACATCCACAAGTTGGGTATTAGATATTTCCTGTGGTGCTCATATTTATATCCAAATACATAAACCAATTATATTTCAGAGGATTACCTGAGATGAGGTGGATCTATGGGCTTCTAATAGAGCGAGGCTGGTTGATCTATCCATTTGAGACTACCATCTCACATTGTTAGTAAGATTTATTTTGGTTTTAAAGAATTGTTATTATGTGCCTATTGTTACTGAGAACATTATTTCTGTTTCTTGTTTATATATGGATGGATTTATTTTAAACTTTGGATATAATGATAGAATATGTTATGGTATAGAAAAATTGAATAACATTATTTATTTATTAAATTATGAAAACCAAATATTGTAAATTGATTATGGAACAAATACACGTGACTCATATAACACCCAGTTATGGAATCACCATCTTAGTCATGTAAACAAGAAGCATTTGACAAATCTATACCAAGATGGTTACTTATACTCCTTTGATCTTAAGCCAATTGAAATATTTCATGCTTGAATATATTTTAATATGACCAAACCATCATTTTATATTCAAGGTTAAAGTGCTAAAAAGCTTCTAGATTTGGTACACACTGATTTTTGCATACTTTTTCAAGTATAGGATAGAGGTGGGTACTCATACTTTATTACTTTTACCAACGACTTGAGCATGTATTGAAATACCTACTTGATGAGGTATAATTCTAAATCCTTTAAGAAATTTAAAGAGTTCAAAAATGAATTTGAGAATAAACTTGGTAAGAATATAAATAAACTTTGATTTAATCGAGGCGGTGAATATCTTAACCAATACTTTATCAACTTTCTACAGGAGTATGTGATTTTATCTCAACTCACTCCACCTTATACACCATAGTGTAATGGTGTTAGTGAAATGAGGAAACATACATTATTGTATATGGTAAGGTCAATAATGAGTCATGAAATACTTCTATTATCATTTTGTGGATATGCATTACATACAACATTATACTTACTAAACTGAGTACTAACTAAAGCAACAAATGATATTCCTTTCGAGTTATGGAGTGTAAAGAAACCCATTTTTTCACATGTTCATGCATGGGGTTGTGAGTAATTTTTAAGGCTAGATCAAGGAACAAATTATATTATCGAGTCATGAAGTGTATCTTTACAGGGTATCCTAAAGAAAAAGGGGATATTATTTATACATCCCTTCAGATAAGAAAGTGAATATCGCATGAAAATACATTTTTATTGAGAGGGATAATAGCCCCAAGGAGGATAGTTGGATCAAGATTGAATTCAATGAAATTTATTCTCAAGATATATAAGAGTTAGTACAAGATTTGATTCCATAGGTCCCTATGGAAGATTTTATTCCTGAAACACAAGTATTTCATATGATCTCTAGAGAGGTAAGAGAACCAGATAGATATGGTATTTTGGTCAATGACGATGGTGAGTCATTATTGGTTAATAATGATAATTCTCTCTCCAACAAGGTGGTAGTAGAGATCTCAAAAGCTACAATTTGAAAAAAATCTATGAATCCTGAGATGGATTCTAGGAATTAAAACCAAGTTTGGGTTTTGATCGATCCACCAATTATTATAAATACTATTGGGTGTAAATGGGTATTAAAGAAAAATATGGTCATGTAAGGTAAAGTAAATGCCTATAAATAATGTCTAGTGGCTAAAGGATTTAGACAATGTCAAGGAATTGACTACGATGAAACATTTTCTCCAATATCTATGTTTAAATCCTTCATAATTTTGTTTGCTATAACAGCTTACCATGACTATGATATTTGGAAAATGGATATAAAAATAGCTTTCTTTAATGGGAACCTTCAAGAGGATGTGTATATGACACAACCATAAGGGTTTGTGACTCCAAGAAATGCCAAAAAGGTATGAAAGTTATAGAGATCCATTTATGGATTAAAATAAGGATTCCAATCATGGAAAATTCAATTTGATGAATCCATAAAAGAATTTAGTTTCATTAATAATTAATGTGAGCTATGTTTTTATAATTAGTTTAGTGGGAGTATAGTTTTTTTCACAGTAGTATATATTGATGATATATTACTAATTGGAAATGATATTCTAACCTTTAAGAAGTTAAGTTTTAGCTGAGAAAATGCTTCTCTATGAAGGAATTAGGTAAAAAATCATAAATTATAAGGATCTAGATCATGTGTGATACATCCAAGAGGCTATTTGGACTAAGTCAAAGTACATACATTGACCAAATATTAAAGTGGTTCAGTATAGAATAATCCAATAGGGGATTGGTTTAAGTGTCACATGAAATTCATCTTTCTAAGACAATGTGTCCTTAGACACAATGAAAAATAGAGAGAATGTATAAGATTCCATATGATTCTATGATAAGATCCATACCATATTACATGTTATGTATGAGGATTGATGTTTCTTATGCTTTGATAATGGTAGGAATATATCAAGAAAATCTAGGTGAACAACATTGGACTGCTATTAAGACTATGCTTGAGTATCCGAGGTGAGATAAGGATATGTTCTTGTTGCATGGAGGAGATGAAGATATATTTATCATGGGTTATAAAGATGAAATATTTCAGAATAATTAGAATTATATGAATTCATAGTATAGATATGTATTTTGTCTCAACGAAGGAGTTGTGAGATGGAAGATTTCTAAGTAGCTAGTTGTCATTGATTTTACAGTTGAGCTTGAGTATATTGCAGATTTTTATGTAGCAAAGGAAGTATTTTGGATTCAAAATTTTATTCAAGAGATTGATGTGGTACCTATAAGTAAAGATCCTATCATAGTTTACTATGATAACGATGTAGTGATGGATCTCTCCAAATATTCATAGTCACACCAAAGGACAAAACACATACTCCATAAGTTTTATATCTTGAGGGATTTTCTCAATGAGGAGAAGTTATAGTGAGTAGATTATCCACAAAGGAAAACATGTTAGATCCCTTAAATAAGGCTTTATCTCAGTAGAATCATGAGTATCATGCGAGGGCTAGTGGACTGAAAGCTGCTGTCAGTTGGCTCTATTTCAAGTGGGGGGTCTGTTAGAGTTAGTTCCTTAAAACCAAAATGTTTAGTACTTGATTACTTGTTTTTATTATTAAATAAGTTTTCTTATCACATCATGATTATTATTCTATATAATATTTTTATGTGATAATTCCATTAGAGTATATGTTACACTGAAAGTTCATAACATTTCCCCATTATGATGAGAACCTGGAGGTGGAATGACATTATTCTTGAAACCTTGTTCTATTGTCGGATGATATTTTCTTATGGGACACAAAAAATATAGGATATTGGGTGTAGTAGGCTTATAATACACTGATACACCTTCTCATGGTGTTCAACCTTGGTAATATTAAAGATAGAAGGTTATGTGAATAGACCCATACAAAATCCACATTTCCATCTTTCATTGGATATTCCTCTCTATAGATGTGTATATTTATCATTAGACTTTAATATTATCATTAATGGATATCAAAACTTTTATAATTCGATGTATTGATTAAAACAATGATGACATATTTTTGTAGTGAAGTACGATGCATTGGGTGCATCATGAGTGATATTGCATTAATGGATAACACAACAAAGGATTTATCCCTTATGTCCCTAGATGAGAGTTGATATCTCAATCCCTTTTATGGGAATAAATTTTCCTATATAAACCCATGTCCATGGTGTTCAATGGGAAAGTTTATTTCTATAAATTCAAAGAAAGAGACATTGAACAGATAGGTTTATGGCATCAACATGCAACCTCATTGATTTGAGATATCGTGATAAAGAGATTATATTACATGGTAAGCATTTGTAGGAGGTTGGATGCCACTGTGACATTAAATTATTTCTCTATGGGAGCCTTGGAATATTTTTAGATGATAAATTTGGAATTTTAGTGGTTATTCCTAATGCCACTGAGAAATTGTCCTAAAGGGTCACACACTTTGCATATCCGTAATCTTAATTAAATTAAAGTAATGAATTTAAGAAGTTAGAATAAATGAGATTTATTCAGTTTGGTTGATCACCACAATTTATTCATAGGTTATTCAAAATAATAAGTGAGTTAAATAATAATAAGAAATATTAGTTTTCAATATTGGAAAATATAATATTTATTATATCTATCATATAATAATATAGTGACATTTATTTAATTAAATAGTCATTATTCGAGGATCGATAAATGTTGACAAGGGAAAGAAGACCGAGATTAATGGTCCGATAAGAAATAAATGATATTTATTTATAATATTAACGCATTGAACATGTTAATAAATTAATAATAATCATATTATTATTAATGGACATGTGGTCAACTAAGAATATTAAAGATGGTTAGAGTTCTGTGTATGATTTTCCAACCCTAAACCTGATATAATAAATATCTAATTATATATATCTCCTAAATCATAATTGGTGTGAACAACAAATAGAGTGAGACTCTCTCAATAACTAGAGATATATAAATAGATCTAGAGTTCTCTCCTCCCTATAATTTAAATCCAATCATATATCATCAAGAGTTATTCTTCCATTGAGAAGAATTATACTACGGTTAACCATAAATAATGCAACCAATCAGGATTTAATGTTCTAGCACTCAATGATTCTAAGGCATCATTCAAACATTGTGGTGCACATGTAGATCACCACTAGAGGGATTATCCCATTGGATACCATAATGTGATGATGGTGTAAAAAGATATATTCTATTAGATCATCAACGAAAGTGGAATTACAAGTTGAGGTAATTCTATATTTACTTATAAATTAACTATAAATTACATGTTAATATCCTTTACTTATGGTTCTAGAATTTTAATATAGTCTAGTAATCTACTATTTTCGTTGGACATGACATTTTGATCATGTAAAGAAATGATTACATGTGATTTATGACTAAAATCCAAGTTGGTCATACCTTCAAAGGATGCTTCCATTTCACTCAAAACCTTTATTTTCTTTATTTGGAATGTCACTTAGTGCTTGTGTTTTATATTTCTTGTTTTAATAAATCTAAATCATATGTGAAATTATTAGTAATTTTTTTGATGCTTTATACATTGTTTTCCTCTTTTCATAAAGTGTTTTAAATAGTTTTATAGATTTTAAAGGAGAGTTTTGAGTGAAAAGTAATTTTCTAAATGTTTTAATGGTTTGATTAAAATGGAGTTGATTTTTAAAGAGTATTTTACCCCTTTTGGGCCATAATTTGGATAAGGAATTGGATTCTTATGGATTTATTTTAAATAGAAGGAAATGTTTTGGTTTTGAAAGATATTTTCAACTAGAAAATAAGATTTATATTTTAAATGGTTTATAATATGATATTTTTAAATAATTTGGTTTAAAGGATGTTTTTAAGTGAGATTTAAAAAGGGTGAGGAATGGATTGGAATACCGATTTAGTTTTTTAGTAAGGCTCATTTAACACTTTAAATGGTTTTCATGACACATGGGTATCTGAAACTCTCTTGATCCCCTTGTTTGTTTGAGTTTGACATGGAATGTGATCCCTGAATGGGACATATTTTATTATAGCATTATGGATGATATGATTAGGGCCATTTATTATGAGGGATATTGAAGTGAGTTTCGGTTTATGATTTTATTTTAAAATTTCTTATTGATGTAGCTCACTTTTTTGCTCACTTCATATTTCGTGTTTTCATGGGAACCCTAAGTTAAGTGAATGGTCTAGATTTATACTACACTAGATAGTACAAATGGTTCTAATGTCCCTCCATTTTTCCTATAAACCAAGGCTAGTGGGGAGTGCTCCCTGATAATGCAAGTGTCAGCTACTTGGACAACTTGTGTGGTTTAGGATGCAACATAGGTAGGTAGTTGGTCCAATTATTTTGGTAAAGTATAGGGATATTATAATAACCCAGGATTTCCATACATAAATATTACAACTCTTTAGATAAATATTAAATAAATTTTAAAAATACACACCTGAAGATAAAAAAGGTTTAGTGTCTTTGGGGACTAGATACACAATCTTCTTATTTCATGAAAGATCTTCAATATCTCTCACAAAGATCTCCCTATTTAGTATTATTCATAGACATAACCTAGTTAAAAACTTTCTTCATAACACATGGAAAAAAATATAAGAAATGGTGAACTCATATGCCCAGTAAGGGTAAATATGATATATATAAACATAACATGAGCAGAAGGGTCTGAGAACATGATAATAACAACTGAAAACCATAAATACCCTGTGTGTCATAGATTATAAACTTGATTCATGATATAATGTCACGACCCCCTCCCACCAAAGATGCCCCTCCTGAGATGGCAATGGCGAAAGGGAGATAATGACCCCCGAGTCCCGCCTCCAGTAGGCCCCGGGGTGGCGACTAGCACCAAGGGTATGAGTTTTTCACAATATGGGAGGCATTACCCTTTTTTATTTATTTAAGATCAGGAAATAGGATGAATCAAACACCAAAGGAAAAGAAAGGAAAGACAAGTAAATAAACCCAAAAAAATCCCACATGCATGTTTAAATAGTTCTGAATAAGGTACAAGTACAAGAAAGCTCAAAAGTACAATACCAAAAGAAACAAGAGTACAACAAACTGCAAAAACTCCAACTGTCCCGAATAGTAGGGTCCCGCACGACCCTGGTAGTCCTCCTGGAAACCTGAAAGAAAACGTAGGGTGATCATACAAGTATAATCAGTAGGGAAACCTAAATCTCTCATGCACAAGTGGGGAGACATCCTAATGTCCTGTGAGAACAACAAAAGAAACCAAAACCTATCAAGGAATTCTAACCACCCAACCTCACCAGCCACACTCACCAAAACACAACAACAGGTAGTAGTATATAATAATAAGAGTATTGGGTACCCCGCACCATTTCCCCACTAGTTAGCTGCTCTTCCTAACGGCGAACGTCCTGATGCTACCACACTCTTCCCGCCCGCACACACCTAGGCCTCAAGAACCACATATCCCACCCGCACACACCTGGGCCTCACAACCACATATCCCGCCCGCAAACACCTGAGCCTCACAACCACGTATCCCGCCCGCACACACCTAGGACTCACAACCACATATCCCACCCACACACACTTGGGCCTCACAACCATGTATCCCACCCTCACACACCTAGGCCTCATTCCGAATATTATTGGGAAAAAATAGTAAACCTACCCAAAGAGTCTTGGGCTAACATCACCCCAATAGAAACCTACCAGAAGAGTCTTAGGTGTAAGGTCGCCTCAAGCCATCACAGCCTATGGAAGAAGGAGCAGGAGGAATCTAGTAACTCAGGGGAAAACACCCTCTCCCATGAAATGGGAGTGTTCGGAACTAAGTGCTCAACATGGGTGAGGTGCGACAAAACACAAAGATATAGATATATATATGTATACCAACAACATCCCAACCTATGGCTTCTAAATAGAGAAATTGAGCACGTGCCTCGACACTGGTATATCGAAGCATGCATACAACAAACAACCCCAAACCCCATTTAGGTCTTCATGTTTCAATAGAATTAGTTCATTAGTTTCCTTAACTACTGGGCAATTATCCACAACCAATCATATCAATTGTTTGTAAAACATATCCCTGCCATCCACAAATCAAGTTAGGAAAACACAAGAAATATTAAAAGTCCCTTATTATTAACCAACCAGCCCCATTGATTATTATTCCCGTTCCATTACCATGCCCCACCATTCATTAATTCTTCCACTTTTATTTATTATTCACAACCCATAGTTCGTTCACATCCAGACCCATCCCTGTAGCCCCGCTGCCAACCACCATAACCACAAACACACCGAAGCCCATACATCATCATCCCTTGATACCATTTATCGCAACCCCACTGCTCACTCAATCCACAACAACCCACAAAACACCCCTTCACATAAACCAGCACCCACATGTTTATTATTTCAGTTTTGTTCAACCAGGGTGATCACAAAAGGGTTCCAGTTATTCATTTAATCTGCCAACTTTACGTGATTAACCAATTCCATATTCCACAAATTTTCCATCCATAAACAGTCTAGAAAGATAGGGAAGCATTTAATTGCGCAAGCAAAGGACCCCAATAACCATGATTTTCAGTAGGCATAAGCCTATTCAATTCACAACATAATATTACAGGGTATAAAATAAAGTAACTGCATTCACAACTTCCCATCCCCGTTATATAAGCCAGTTATTATCTTCATTAAACTGGTTCAAATGTGTTTCACGTAAATAAGAGGAAACCCACCCTGCATGATGCACAATTTAGAGAGATGAAGGTAAGATCCCTACCTCCACAGGTTCTGATCACAACGCTCCCCCGGATCAACTTTAGAAGACGTTCGTCGGCATCCGTCTTTTTTTTCAAAACCCAAAAAAACCTCCTCGGGTGGAAGCTGGAAAGGAAAGGCCGAAGGTAAAACAACATATCCAAGCTCAGAAGTTCCGCCTCGTCATTACGATCCCGTGGCCGTTGACAGATCATAAATCGGAGCTCGGACGAAGAAGTTATGGAAGGAAAAGAGCCTTTGAGTCTCTTGGGAGATCTCTGCTCGAGGGAATGGGGAGGAGAGGTGTGTGTTGAAAAGGAGGAGAGGACCCCTCATTTTATATGTGAGAAAAACAAAAGTACACGGCATGTACTTCCTAGTACACGACGTGTACTCGGCTATTTCCCAGGGTCACCATGCGGCTTCCAACACGGCCTTCAACGCGGAACGCGGCTGTTGACTGGTCAACACACGGTTTGAGGGTAACATGTACACGAGGAGGGATTACACGGTGTGTATTATGAGATACATGGCCTGTACTCATTTATTTCACACGGTAAGGACATGGCTCCAACACGACACACGACCATTGAATGGTCAACACACGGTTTGAGGGTAATGCGTACGTGGGTAGGGACTACACGACATGTAGTATGAGATACACATCATGTACTCATTTATTTCATATGGAAAGGACACGACCTTCAACACGGGGTATACCCAGTGAGGGGGTACACGACGTGTACTCACACTACACGATGTGTAGTTTCAAAATTCTGAAAAGTGTGGGAAAAGTCCATTTTACCCTCCAGAACACTTCATGACCCTCTTTTTGACAAAGGAATGGGCCAGAGAGTTCCGGGACATTACATCAGATACCTCTTAAAACATTCTCGTCCCCAAGAATTCAAAATCCAACCCAGAGGAACCAAAAAATATACCTCTTAGGGCCCTAGTTATAACAGGAACCCATCCAACAACCCTAATCATATGTGTTAGGAATTCCTTCTCCTATGTCGAGATATTATCCGCTTTAGGCAACACTGACTCGCCTGCATGGGTTTAATCGCATCCTCATTAATGCGTCTAGATTAAGAATTGGGTCTTCCCACTTTCATACATTATGATTTTTCAACTTGCACTACCGCCAACACCACACAACCAACACACTTCCCGAACACGTGGTTTGGGGAAATTCCTTCTCCTATGTCGAGATATTATCCACTTTAGGCGGCACTGACTCGCCCGCACGGGTTCAATCACATCCGCATTAATGCATATTAATTAAGGATCATGTTTTTCCCTTTCCCCACACATCCAGACATGCTACACACTTCTAGAGAACAAGGAAACAAAAGGTCTCACAAATGAAAAGCCAAGCATTCCATATATCAAAGGTACAGAGTATAACACCAAAACCAAGCTCAGAAGAACAAAGCAAAACACAAGTCAAAACAACTCCGGGTACTGAGTGTGCATCTGAGCCTCCCGCTCCCAAGTGATATCCTCGAGGCTGCCATGCCTCCACAACACACAAACCAAGGGAATGGTTCATCCATGGAGCACCTTCTCTTTACGATCCTCGATTCTGACTGGTCGTTCCTCGAAGGTCCCATCGCCTCCCATATCTAACTCTCCCCAGTCGATAACGTGAGAGTCATCGTGCAAGTACCGACGAATCTGGGAGACGTGGAAGACGTCATGAACCTTATCCAACTGAGGTGGCAGGGCTAGCTGATATTCCACCTCGCTGACTCACCTCAGCACCTCAAAAGGTCCAATGAACCTAGGGGAGAGCTTGCACCCTTTACCAAACCTCCGCTGCCCCCGTCAAGGGGAAACCTTCAAGAACACATGATCTCCCACATCAAACTCCAAGGGCCTCCTCCAACAATCAACATAAGACTTCTGTCGGTCCTGTGCCACTTTCATCCTATCACGTACAAGCTGGACTTTCTCTGTGGTGCTCTGTACTACCTCTGGCCCAAGAGCACCTGTCTCACCAACCTCTGCCTAGCAAATGGGTGAACGACATGGTATTCCATACAAAGCCTCAAACGGTTCCATTCTAATAGTAGAGTGGAAGTTGTTGTTGTAGGAAAACTCTACTAAAGGAAAGTGTCGCACTCATGATCCTCCGAAATCCAGAATGCATGCTCGCAGCATTTCCTCCAACATCTGGATAGTCCGCTCTTTCTGCCCATCGGTCTGGGGGTGGAAAGCAGTGCTAAGGCGTAGCTGGGTGCCAAAAGCATGTTGTAACCCCCTCTAGACTCGTGAGGTAAACCAAGTATCCTGATCCGAGACTATAGTCTTCAGAACCCCATGCAAACACACCACCTCATCTACGTACCTCTATGATAAGGTAGTCACCGGGCCTGACTCCTTAATTTCTAAGAAGTGAGCTGATTTCATCAGTCGATCCACCACTACCCAGATAGAATCATAACCACCCTGAGCTCTGGGTAGTCCTGTGATGAAGTCCATTGAGATTTCATCCTATTTCTACTCAGGGACATCTAAAGGATGCATCAAACCACTGGGAACACAGTGTTCATCCTTCACTTGCTGACACACTAGGCACTTAGCCACAAACTCCGCCACTGCCCGTTTCACCCTGGGCCACCAAAACTGTTCCCTGAGGCCTCAATACATTTTTGAAACTCCCATATGTACCGCCAAGGCTGAGCTATGGAAATCATGGATAACTCCCTCACGCATCGCCTCCGAAACAAACAACCTCCCATGGAAAAGAATTTGATGTCGGCTGTCCTCTGACCATCCTTCTGGAGCATTTCCCTGATTGATACGATCTCGCATTACTTCTGCCTCAGAGTCTCCCCATTGAGACTCTTCCACCTGCTGCAACAAGGAGGACTGCACCATCATCTGAAACAAACAGCCTCTAACACCCACTACCCTTGCATCCAAGTGCAAGGCAACCAACTCTCCCATCGCCCTCCAAGCATCAGCGGATTCCCAAACCACTTCCTTATGCGACTTCCTGCTCAGGGCATCAGCCACAATGTTTTCTTTACCTTCAGTGTAAGAGATCTTGAAGTCATAGTCTTGGAGAAACTCGACCCATCTCCACTATTGTAAGTTCAGGTCACGCTGGGAGAAGATATAACGTAAGCTCTTGTGATCTGAGAAGACCACAAAGCGCTCCCCAAAGAGGTAATGTCGCCACAATTTTAGTGCGAACACTACTGCTACAAGCTCTAGGTCATGGGTGGAATAGTTAAGCTCGTGAGAGCACAACTGCCTAGACCCATAACAGATCACACCCTTATTCTGCATCAGTACGCACCCCAATACAAGGCCAAAAGAATCACAAAACACCTCGTACAACAACCCTTCTTCTGGGAACCTGAGTACGGGAGCACTGACCTACTTCTCCTTCAGGTAGTTGAAAGCTTTCTGGCACTGCTCGCTCCATAGGAAGACCTGGTTTTTCCTAGTCAAAGCCGTCAATGGAGCAGCAACTTGAGAGATGTCCGAAACGAACCTCCGATAATAACCTGCCAACCCCAGGAAACTACGAACTTCAACCACGCTCTTGGGTGCATCCCAAGAAAAAACTGCCTCCACCTTCGATGGGTCCACTGACACTCCATGCTGAGACACTACGTGCCCAAGGAAGTGTACTTCTTGTGTCAAGAACTTACACTTCGACAATTTACCATAAATCTGGTGGTGTCGAAGGACTTCCAAGACTGCCCTGAGATGCTCAACGTGCTCCTCCTCTAATCTTGAGTAGATCAGGATGTCATCAATAAACACAATAATGAACCGGTATAGAAACTCTCTAAAGACAAGGTTCATAAGTCCCATGAACACATCTGGTGCATTCGTAACTCCAAACGACATCACTACAAACTCGAAGTGCCCATACCTGCACCTGAAAGCTGTCTTCGAGATGTCACTATCCTTTACCCTCAGCTAATGATATCCATATCATAGTTCGATCTTAGAAAACCAACCTGCTCCCCTCATCTGGTCGAAGAGATCATCTATAATTGGAAGGGGGTAACAGTTCTTGACCATTACCTGATTCAACCTTTGGTAGTCTATGCATATCCTGAGACCACCATCTGCCTTCTTCACGAACAAAACTGGAGCACCCCATGGTGACACGCTGGGTCGAATAAAACCCTTCTCTATCAGATCGTCAACCTGAGTCTGTAACTCCCGCAACTCCGAAGGTGCCATCCGATAAGGGGCCATAGAAATCGGACATGCACCAGGCTATAAGTCTATCCTGAAGTCAACGTCACGTCGGGGGAGGGGGGGGGGTAGAGTCACAAACTCCTTGGAAAAAACACCGAGGAACTCCCCAACAACCTCTGGGACATCCATCATCTCTGTATTAGCGGAAACCACTAATAACCCGCCTAATAAGGAAAGGAGAGGTTTCACATGCTGGCTTCCCACCTAATATCTCCTCTCACCAACAAAAGATACACGTTTCCCATCCACGTCGGAGAACACAAACCTTCTTCGGAAGCAGTCAATGACAGCACTAACAGAAAACAACCAGTCGATGCCGAGGATGACATCGTATGGTTTCATCTGTAGCAAAAGAAGGTCCCCACTAGATCAATGTGGTCCCAACGTCAGCCCACATCCCCGAAAAACACAAGATACGCTGGTTTGGCCTCCAACTGGTGTACTTAGTACCAGGGGAATGAAAAGTCTCTCTATGTCTAGGCCCAAAGCATGGGCTTGACTAGGTGCAACAAAGGAGTGTGAAGCTCCTGAATCGAACAAAGCAGAAACGAGAGTGCTGAACAAACAAATTGTACCTTGCACCACCTCTGGTCCTGCCGGAGCTATCAAATATGCTGCGTGCAGCTGTCCATGCCCAGATCCTCTACCCCTCTGATG
Source organism: Viscum album (assembly GCA_963277665.1). Lineage (NCBI taxonomy): Eukaryota > Viridiplantae > Streptophyta > Magnoliopsida > Santalales > Viscaceae > Viscum > Viscum album. The sequence goes on from OY728122.1 coordinate 2,089,885,401, forward strand.
TCGACCACCTCCCTGACCACGCCCTGGTCGAGGTCCCTGAGGAGAACCCTGAGGTCGACCTCCTCCTGTGAAGTCTTCCCTCAGAGGAGCAGGGTCCTGGTGCTGCTAGAAGGGCCTCACCGACAACTGGTGTTGCTGAGGCAGGTACTGAACCTGCCCACCTCCACCGTACTGAGCTCGGGTCGGTCACCAACTCTGAATGTGCCCGAAACCTCCACAAGAGAAGCACTTCGGTCCTGGGATCATGAAAAAGGGATGAGGACCCAAAGATCTGAACTGGAACTATTGAGGCCTGCTCCCTACTGGCCTGAACCTAGAAGGTCTTGTCGTAGGAGACCTGCTGCTGACTGCCTTCCCCTTCGACGAACCCTGCGGGATCCCCTCTCACAGTACACCTCCCTGCGAGTGCATCCTCTCTACAACCTCTGCCTTCTTCTGTACTGCCAAGTACGTCGAAAGATTAAAGGGGGTGACAACATAATAGAGAGAAGGACGAAGCGCCTCCTCCAAACGTCTCGCCCGAGACTCCTCATCCGAAAAGAGATCCGGAGCAAAGCGTAGGAGATCCTTGAACTTGATCCCCAACTCTCGTACTGACATACTCCCCTGCTGAAGGGAGAGTAACTCATGCCGCTTCTACGCATTGATCATGGAAGAAAGGAATTCCTCTCGGAATTCCTTCTCAAAGTCATCCCATGGAACCTATATCTCTATCCTCTCTCCGAGGTAGAGAGTCCACCACTGACGTGCCGCACCTCTCAGCTGACTGACTACTAGGGGAACCCAGTACTCCCTCGGAGCACAGATCAAAGTAAAAGCGATCCCTAGCTCCCCAATCCACCCATTTGTCTCCATATCCGAAGTACTACCCTCATACTTCTTGAGGGTTTGTCATAGGAAAGAACATAGAGTCTTCTGTCACTGGTTATCTTCCTCCTTGCGGTCAATCCTCAACTGATTGACCGCCTGAATCTGCTGGGTATCGGCTGTCTGAGCCATCTGGGGATGTCATCCAGGTACTATATCTATATGGTAAACAGAGATCACCTAAGCCCAAGTAGTAAAGAAATTCTCATGGTTTCGTTTTATCATTTTATGCAATTTCTTTCCCAGAACACCCAAATCAAGTAAAACACAATCATGATGATGCATGTACCTTCCCTAGGGTCTCTACCCTGCAATCAATGTAGTCTTGCTTGGTCGTTCAGTAGGCTTAGAGTCCTTGCATCGGATCACGAGGGGGCCCTAAAATCCCGCATCCTAGCCGGTCTTCCCTGGCCTATGTCACGCACCAAGATCAACCAACACTGTTTCCCTACCATCCCATGCAATCCTCACTGTGCCTAACTCCAGACTCCATCCTATCTCTCAAAAATCACCTCTGATACCATTCTATCAAGACCCCCTCCCACCAAAGATTCCCCTCCTGAGTTGGCAATGGAGAAAGGGAGATAATGACCCCCGAGTCCGGCCTCCAGTAGGCCCCAGGGTGGTGACTAGCACCAAGGGTATGAGTTTTTCACAATATGGGAGGCATTACCCTTTTTATTTATTTAATATCAGGAAATAGGATGAGTCAAGAAACAAAGGAAAAGAAAGGAAAGACAAGTAAATAAACCCAAACCAATCCCACATGCATGTTTAAATAGTTCTGAACAAGGTACAAGTGCAAGAAAGCTCAAAAGTACAATACCAAAAGAAACAAGAGTACATCAAACTGCAACAACTCCAACTGTCCCAACTAGTAGGGTCCCACACGGCCCTGGTAGTACTCCTGGAAACTTGAAAGAAAACGTATGGTGAGCATACAAGTATACTCAGTAGGGAAACCTAAATCTCTCGTGCACAAGTGGGGAGACATCCTAATGTCCCGTGAGAACAACAAAAGAAACCAAAAACTATCAAGGAATTCTAACCACCCAACCTCACCATCCACACTCACCAAAACACAACAAAAGGTATTAGTATATAAGAACAAGAGTATTAGGTACCCTGCACCATTTCCCCACTAGTTAGATGCTCTTCCTAATGGTGAACGTCCTGACGCTACCACACTCTTCCCGCCCGCACACACCTGGGCCTCAAGAACCACATATCCCGCCCGCACACACCTGGGCCTCACAACCACGTATCCCACCCGCACACACCTGGTCCTCACAACCACATATCCTTACCACACACACCTGGGCCTCACAACCATGTATCGCGCCCACACACACCTGAGACTCACAACCACGTATCCCGCTCGCACAAACCTGGGCCTCATCCCAAAGATTCTTGGGAAAAAATAGTAAACCTACCCAAAGAGTCTTGGGCTAACATCACCCCAATCGAAACCTACCTGAAGGGTCTTAGGTGTAAGGTCACCTCAAGCCATCACAACCTATGGAAGAAGCAGCAAAAAGAAGCTAGTAAGTCAGGGTAAAACACCCTCTCCCATGAAATGGGAGTGTTCGACACTAAGTGCTCAACATGGGTGAGGTGCGGAAAAACACAAAGATACAGATATATATATGTATACCAACACACAACCCAACCTATGGATTCTAAATAGATAAACTAAGCACGTGCCTCGACACTACTATATCGAAGCATGCATACAACAAACAACCCCAAACCCCATTTAGGTCTTCATGTTTCAATAGAATTAGTTCATTAGTTTCCTTAACTATTGAGCAATTATCCACAACCAACCATATCAATCGTTCGTAAAACATATCCCTACCATCCACAAATCAAGTTAGGAAAACACAAGCAACACAACAAGTCTTTTATTATTAACCAACCAGTCCCATTGATTATTATTCCCGTTCCATTACCATGCCCCACGATTCATCAATTCTTCCACTTTTATTTATTATTCACAACCCATAGTTTGTTCACTTCCAGACCCATCCCTGCAGCCCCACTGCCAACCACCATAACCACAAACACACCGAAGCCCGTACATCATCATCCCTTGATACCATTTATCGCAACCCCACTACTCACCCGATCCACAACAACCCACAAAACACCCCCTTCACATAAACCAGCGCCCACATGTTTATTATTTCAGTTTTGTTCAACCGGGGTGATCACACAAGGGTTCCAGTTATTCATTTAATCAGCTAACTTTACGTGATTAACCAATTCCATATTCCACAAGGTTTCCATCCATAAATGGTCTAGAAAGATAAGGCAGCATTTAATTATGCAATCAAAGGCCCCCAACGACCGTGATTTTTAGTAGGCATAATCCTATTCAATTCACAACATAATATCATAGGGTATAAAATAAAGTAACTGCATTCACAACTTCCCATCCCCGTTATATAAGCCAGTTATTATCTTCATTAAACCGGTTCAAATGTGTTTCACATAAACAAGAGGAAACCCACCCTGCATGATGCACAATTTAGAGAGAAGAAGGTAAGATCCCTACCTCCACAGGTTTTGATCACAACGCTCCCTCGGATCAACTTTAGAAGGCGTTTGTCGACGTTCTTCGCTTTTATCAAAACCCGGAAAAACCTCTTTGGGTGGAAGATGGAAAGTAAAGGATGAAGGGAAAACAATAGATCCAAGCTTAGAAGTTCCGGCTCGTTGTTACGATCCCATGGCCACTGACGGATCGTAAATCGGAGCTCGGACGAAGAAGTTATGGAAGGAAAAGAGCCTTCGAGTCTCTTGGGAGTGCTCTGCTCGAGGGAATGGGGAGGAGAGGTGTGTGTTGAAAATTAGGAGAGGAACCATCCTTTTATAGGCGAGAAAAACAAAAGTACACGGCGTGTAGTATGAGATACACGGCCTTCAACGCGGAACGCGGCCGTTGACTGGTCAACACACGGTTTGAGGGTAACGCGTACGCGGGGAGGGACTACACGACGTGTAGTATGAGATACACGGCGTGTACTCATTTATTTCACATGGCAAGTACACGACTCCAACACGGCACACGACTGTTGACTAGTCAACACACGGTTTGAGGGTAACGCGTACGTGGGGATGGACTACATGGTGTGTAGTATGAGATACGCGGCATGTACTCATTTATTTCACACGGCAAGGACATGACCTTCAACACGGGGTATACCCGGCAAGGGGGTACACGGCGTGTACTCACACTACACGGCATGTAGTTTCAAAATTCTGAAAAGTGTGGGAAAAGTCCATTTTACCCTCCAGAACACTTAATGACCCTCTTTTTGACAAAGGAATGGGCCGGAGAGGTCCGGGCCATTACATATAAATCCTAGAATTTCATCAGACATGAATCATGAAGAAATCAAAGAACATGATCCATGAGAACATAGCATTGGCATAAGACATATATTTATGGCATACACATAAGCTTATAACATTATAAACATGTATAAATAGAAACAAGTTCACTCATTAAGTTAAGGACATGAAGTCAATCCCTCATATAAACTTATGAACATGATACCAGGTCCTCACATGACCTTATGGACATGAAATAAGGTCTATGCATAACCTTATGGATATAAAATTAGGTCTATGTATAACCTTATGGACATGAAAGCAGGTCCATGCATAACCTTATGGACATGAAATTAGGTCCATGCATAACCTTATGGATATGAAAACTAGGCCCATGCTTAATCTTATGGACATGAAAACTAGGTTCACACATTAACTTGTGAACATGAAATCAGGTTCACACATAACATATTTACTCACAAGTTATCCATATTTACCCAATGCATTGTAGGGGGATATAGGTCCCGCCCATCACATAATGAAAATCATACATATACGCATCAAAAGTTCATAAAAACATCATCATATTGAAACCCATGAAAAGAAATGGTTTTCATAAACATTTCTTTATAGCGTAACCTATGGAAAGGAAATGGATTCAATAAACATTTAATCATTTAATCATAGCATAACCCATAGAAAAGGAATGGGTTTCATAAAAATATTTTCATCATAAACATATATAATATATAGAAATAATAAGCATGAAATCATTGGATCATATCCCCAGTAAATCTTAAGTAACACCAAATAATTTTATCTTAGATAGAAAATTATTTTGAAAGATCACTTAGAACATTTCTTGAGGAAAATATCATTTTCACTTTGAAATCACTTATTTAAAATCTAAAAACTTCCCAAATATTAAATAAAATGTTTTATTTGAAAATAACCTTAGAAAATTATAAAAAAAATATTTAAATCATTAATCGATCAGGATGATGAGAAATAACATTCATTTCTTACATGTTAAAACGAAGATTCCTTTTAATTTTTTGGTAAAAGAGAAAAGGGATTTATTTGGAAAATAAAAAGATGATAACTTTTAAAACGTTTTATAAAAATTAAAACATGGGTAAAAATGTCTTTAAAAAATTATTATAGAATATTAAAATCTTTCTTTAAAACATTTTTATAAAACATGGACATGTAAGAGAAATGATTTTCCACTGAAGAGATAAATAATGTCATTTCCATAAAAATATTCTTTAAATACATTAAGTACTTAAAGAGAGAAAAATGAAATGAAAATATATAATATCAATAAATAACCATAATATTTTAAAATTAACGAGTTTATTAAGAGAAATATCATAAGATTTCATTATCATAAGCATAATCATAAACAATCTCGGAAACAAGATTATAACATAAAACCCTTACCAATTTGGTAACTTTTGAATCATAAGTCCCATGAAAGAAACTAAAATTATATAAATTTTTATATACCATATTTTTCATAATAATAATCATAAAATACATTCATGGGAAGTATATATACCACACAGGAGATACAAGTGGTGAATATGGCATGTGTCCCACGAAAATAAAAGTGAGACAAAAATCCATTTCCTTAAGTATTGACTTCCTTCGTACATGTTAAAACCACATGTATAATAAATATAATATTATTATATATATATTATATAACCATAATTATATATTTCATACAATATATAATTTACTCATGACCTTTCATTACCTGTTTATTAACAATTCATTATTAAAATCATGTTTTGAGTAATAACTACTTCATTTCTCATATATGTTTTGGTTTGGTATTTTCTACCCATTTAATTTGATCATGGTTCCATAATCTCCAAAATTTTAAAAATGATATAAATATAATGTATATTAATTATATATGTATTTATAATAATCCATAAAATTTAGAGATAGAAAATGAATTACACCATTCATGGAGACGGTAAGCAATACGTACGCATGAACGTTGTTTCCATTTTCTCAACGAATGGAATGAAAGGTAGGTAAATAATATATCACCTTTATAGAATAATTTTTATTTTATATATATAATATATATTCACTTAATATATTCTTATTACCATCCATTTAAAAATAAAATAAAATATGTATCACATCGCTTTGTGGAGGCGATAGTCCACATGTACACACGAGCGATGTTATCATTTTATAAATAATTAGAAGGTAAGAAGGTATATGAGATATTATAATCATATAAGTATAATTATTTCATAAATATAATATAAATATGTTAAATCCATCATTATATCCAGCTGTGAGAGGCAGTGATGGAAAACTAATTACATCAGTTCGTGAGGTGGTAGTCCGCCGTACACACGATTGACAGTTTCATTTCCCATTTGATAGAAGAAGAGATGGATATAGGATATGGAATAAATATAATATAATCTCATTATATTTTATATAATGGTGTTATTATATTTTAATTATTAATACATTAATTATGGTGGTAAGAGAATAAGTAAAAAAGAAAGATCTTAGTGAAGACAATTACCTCCACTTAGAACGACCTCCTTTGGATCTCTTATTAAGGACCCCAGGGTTAGTATTTTTGGAATACGAGTAGATATATAATGTGGATAAGGATATTGGGGAGGTATTTTTTCAGTTTTTTTTATCCAAATTTCTTATTATTTGTGAAGAATTTAATAAATGTACACTTTAAATGAAGACTGAATATGACTATATCCCAGGCTTGAATATGACTATTGTTTAAGAGAATTAAGGAGTATATATAGATCTTGGTCCTATTATATCTAAATGAAAATTATCTCATGTTCCAACCAAAAAGGATTATAAATAGTCAAAAAAATAAGATTTATCTCAATTTTATTGACTTCACCACTAATCTAGATAAATAATCTGCAACTTTATTTACTTTCCCCAATTTATACACAACTTCAAATTCAAGGCCAAGCAGCTTTTCTTTCCAACACTACTAGTTGAAAGTGCGTATTATTTAACTAATAAAGTGTAATGTATCCTTATGATCATTGTATACTATATAATTATTCCATAATAAATATTTTCTCTAGTGGTTAATAGTTAAAAAATGTCATAATTTATTTCTCATAAATGGACTTAGAAAAATTCACTTCAACCAATGCCTTTCTAAAATAATCCACTGGGGAGCACTCTACAATAGAAAAAACTTACTCCCTTCTCGAACACATCATGCACATTGACAAAAGTATTTCAGAAATCTAATAGAATTAATAGTGGAGTAGAATTCATACTCTCTTTATGTTTCATAAATACATGCACAAGCTTAGCATCCCATGGGAAATAATTTTTCTTGGTGAGCCTGGTTAATGGTTTAGAAACCATTCCATAACCTGAAATAAATTTCCTATAATATTCTATGATCGCTAGGAAACCACACACCCCTTTCACATTTTGTGATCTGATCCAATTTAGAATACACTGAATATTTATGATATCCATTGAAATTCCCTCCCTAGAGATGATATTGATGGATTTTAAGTGTAAGATATATATATATATATATAGAGTTAGAGAGAGAAGGAAATAGTATTTCTATTAATGCCAACAATAGTAGCGAGCAAAATATTATAGAATATTAGGATAATATGAAGAAGAAAAAGGATAATTCATAGAAAAATAAATATAAGTGGAAATAGATGGAGAAATATTGAAATACATCACTCTTAATCCAAGTCCTAAACCTCATATTATCTTTCATTAGAAGTTAATCCAAATCCCATTCATCCTCCACCCTAGATCTTGTCCTCTTATTTAATACCCTCCTGCTTACTACCAACTCTAACCTACTAAAAAACAACTAAAAAATTCCTATATAATATTATATTTATTCCCCTAGAAATTTATTAGACACTACCTGGCTTCTCCCTAACACAACAACCTCATTCCTATCAATTATATCCTCTTAAAACCACCTCGTCCATAAGGTGAGAAGGTGAAACTATAGGGAAATCCCACTCCCATAATGATATTCTCACTCATCTTGTTTTATGGAACCTTATTATCATTGAAAAAGTGCTAAGAATATGGATATATATATTATGGAGGCTCTGGTGGAGGCCTTCACAACCATGTAACTTGATCATCATATACAAGGGTTGAATGCAGCTTGGCTTTATACCAAATTTCTTTAGCCTCTCATGCTGCCATCATACTGACAGTCCTCCCCCAAGCAATCTCCTTGGATATAATGGCCCCTTTACATTCTTCCATGGTATAAATGTTAATGTTAACATTGTTTCTCTTTATGATGTGGAGGTTCTTTAAAAACCTTATAACACCCCGACCTGAGAGCCACATAACTGATGATCCAGGTGGGGGGGACACTGGGCCTTTGGTGTACCTCCTCATATGTCAAAGGCTACCGACTAGTAGTGAGGATATATTGGGTGATAGTTCAGAGACTATACCCTTAGGTGATAATGATAATGGTCATTATAAAATGGCACTATGGAATAATTTAATCAAACTCAACATAAGCATATATAAAAAGTGGAAATAATAATCCAATATCAACTAGGTATAAATACTAAGTGATATATAAATTTCATGTAAATTATAAAAAAGAGTCATAAAAGATCTCCCAGTGTCCGATCATATAATTACATACCTAGAAGTCCAAAATGAAACTCAATATCTATTCAAATGAACCATCCGATCCACTTCCATCCATCTTATACACCCACAGCCCATCCCATCTCACTCATCTCTAGACCATGAACCTGGTCCATTAACTAATCTCAAATCCAAAGTATGAAAATTTTATAAGGGGTCCATTTAGGGTGTGAGTATGAACTCAGTAGGCCACCACCAACATGTATCTATCTTACATCCATTTTTATACTAGTGTATGCATATGTAAATAAATAACATTAAATCGGTCATAATTTAACCTACTTCACTTGTGATCAATAACCACAAGGTATCATTTACCATCTTTATCCAATGCTGGAAATGGAATAAAGTATCCACTGTCAATTATACCAAGAGAAATCTTGGTCTCCCATCCATATTCATGTCACACAACACCTCATTCCAACCAATACAACAAGAAGTGTATATCAAGTAAAACTGGCATCCCAATGTCATGTACCATAATAATATCACTAGTCCATTGAAATTCCATTTGAACAACCTTTTTTGGCTCAATAGATTGACATACCAAGGTATGGAGATATCTATCCTTCCATCATCTTAGACCATCAGCCTCAATATCACAGTGAGCCTCATCCCCCATCTGATGGTCTCACACCATAAACTATGGATTTCTATGGTGATCACCTCCTCTATAACTAATGGTCATCACCATCCCCTAATACACCAATACTATGGAGGATTACACCCACATCAAGTGGTTAATAACACCTCACTAAGTCCTTCCCTGTGTACACATGAATACAATGGTGCTATCTACAAAAAATAACAGGAGTAAATCAGCAAACATCCTAAACCACACCATCCAACAGAAATCTATCACTACGTGTGAACCTCATCACCCAACCATGGTATAGAAATCACCATCCTACTCAACCTAGTGAACCTCATTGCCTCATTCCCAATGATCAACATCACCCCAAGTATCTTGGTCCATGCCTAACCCATTACTAGGGAACCAATGTAATCACAACTCAATTTAATTAATTTAATTAATCAATATATCCCAACCTACAAAATTCTAAAACATGTTTCACACATACTAAACCACTCCCAAATAAATATACTTAATCATACATAGAGTTTCACATCGTCATCCTCCAATAATAATAATAAAATAAATAATTAATTATAAATTCCACACTCGGGATACCCCACTCATGCATATTTAAGTGCACAACCCATATCATGCATGTAAATGTGGATAAAGTTAGGAACCACCTACCTTATACTCATTAGATCTCACTCACCAAAGACTGACCTCTAATTTGAGATGTATCAAAAGAAAATTAAGAATCTAAAAAACAACCTAGAAATAGGGAAAATGATCTTGGATGGAAATAAAATTCAAAACAATGAGATAAAAGAATAATGAAAATAATATGAATCTAATACTTACCGCTAACTATCCAACATAACTGATAGATCTTGGATCAGAGCTCAGATAAAGGAAAATCTCTAAATCCTAGCTTGAGGGAATAATGGAGGAGATCCAACTGTTGTGTGTGTGAAATGGAGAAGAAATTATGAGAAATAAGTATAAAGGTGGGAGGGTTATTTTGGTAATTTCATCCCCTTTAATGAGTCACATGGTTAGGCCACATGATTTGGCTAATTTTGCACCAATCATGCACACACACTATCCAAAGACACCCCATCACACATGACTTGGCGTACAAATTTTTCAAACCATGCACAACCCATGCACTCCCTACCAAGTTCATGGAGTTGGCAACTGTGATCTTTGTATTAAAAATCTAGCAGCATTATCTCTATGGGGAGAAGTGTGAGATATTTACTGATCATAAGAGTCTCAAATATATATTCACACAAAAAAAGTTTAATATGTGCCATAGAATATGGATAGAGATCATCAAGGATTATAAATGCTCAATCCACTACAATCCCAGTAAGGTAAATAAGGTGGAAGATGCTCCAAGTAGTAAGGATCCACATCTTTATGAATGATGAGAATTGAAAAGGATCCAATATTCTTAGATTTGAAAAGGATGGACATGGGAATTATTAAGGTAGGAATATCATCAATCCTTTCTCAAATGATTGCTCAACCATCCCTCATGGTGGAAATAAAGGATGCTCAAAGAAAAGATGCAGAAATTCAGAAAAGGGTGGAAGCCATTAGAAATGGGAAATCCTTTGATATTATGATTCATGAGGATGGAGTTCTAAGATTTCGGTCATGATTATATGTACCATACGATATAGAAATAAGGAAGGATCTTTTGAATGACGCACATAGCTCAACCTTCTCTATTCACCCAGGGAGCACAAATATGTATCAAGACCTCTAAGAGAACTTTTTATGGGACAATACAAAGAAGTAGATTTCTGAGTATACATCAAAGTGCCTTGTATGTCAACAAGTGAAGGTTGAAAGATAGAAGTTTAAGGGGATGATGCAACCATTACCCATACCAACATAGAAGTGGGAGAACATAACCATGGACTTTATCACTAGACTTCCAAGGATATCAAATGGAAAAAATGCTATATGGGTCATTGTGGATCATCTTACAAAGACAACTCATTTTATCACAATTTTAGAGAACTTCTCATTGGATCAACTTACACGGATATATATCAAAGAAGTGGTAAGGATGCATGGAGTACCACTATCTATTGTATCTAATCGAGATCCGATATTCACCTCGAAGTTCTAGAAAAGTATCCAACATGCTCTAGCACTAAACTAAACTTCAGTACGTCCTATCATCCTCAAACTAATGGCCAATTTGAGCGAACTATTCAAACACTAGAAGATATGTTGAGAGAATGTTCTATGGAATTCAAAGGAGGATGGGACCAACATCTTCTACTGGTTGAATTCGCCTACAATAATAGTTTCCACTCGAGCATCTTAATGGCACCATATTAATCCATTTATGGGAATAGGTGTATAACACCAACATGTTGGGATGAAGTCGGTGATCATAAGCTTCTAGGACCTGAAATGGTTGAAGAAATGGTGGAGAAGGTGAAAACCATTCAATAACACATCAAGGTAGCCCAAAGCCAAAAAAAGAGTTATAAAGACAATCGTCTACTAGACCTTGAGTTCAAAGTTGGAGACATGGTATTTCTATGCATATCTCCATAGAAGAAGTTCATGAGGTTTGGTAAGAAAGGAAATCTAAGTCCTAGGTATATCGGCCCCTTCGAGATTATTGATCGTATCGGGGTTGTGGCCTATCGACTAGCACTTACACCTACCATGAACAAAGTACATGATGTCTTTCATGTATCCCTCTTAAGGAAGTACATACCATACCCTTCACATGTACTCTCTTTAGAGGTGGTATAGTTGGAGAATGACCTTTATTATGAGGAGCAGCCAATGAAGATCTTGGATCATAGAGATTAAGTTCTACGTCACAAGACTACTCACCTATTCAAAGTACTGTGGCAGAACCATAAGTATAAAGAGGCAACATGGGAACTAGAGGAACCAATGAAGGAAAAGTACCCACACCTATTTATAGATTAGAATGTGAAACAAAATTTCAAGGACGAAATTTCATAAGGGTGGAATAATGAAACGACCCAATGTTTTATCATTGAAAATTCTTTTCTTATAATAATGTCATATAATCAGATGAAATCAGAACACAATGAACTACTAAGTACTATGTAACCTTTAAACATAATTTTGACACTTCTATGTTTTAAATTTCAAAAATCTGACATACATGGTTGTGTTCAAGGTGATTTTTGGGGTTTGATGGAACAAATTTAATTCTTGGTGAATAGTAATTGACCCTTACGAATAGTAACCCACCCTAAAATGTTTTCATAAATTAAGAATTTTATTTTTTATGGTTTTAATATAATTTTATAAGACTTTATGTACTTTTTGAAAGCATTATAAAATTAGTTATAGTTTTAAAATCCTTATTTTTCAAGTAAATTATGATTTTAATTAAAAATTGAATTAATAATATTTATAAAATTATTTTTAAAATATTAAGTTCATTTTTGGATTCTAAATTTCAATAAATTGTTAGGGTGATTTTTTGGTATTTTTCTAAAATACTTGAATTTTTGATGAATAGTGAGATACAGTAATTTACCATATATATACATTATAAGCTAAATGGACTATTCCAAGCATCATGGATGATGTAAGAAAACTTGGTTCGAATTATCATGCACTTATTACTATTTTTTTATATAATCATCATTATTTCTTGTCTTATGGAAAAATAATAAACCGATGATTAAAATATTAAGAAAACCCTCCTCCCCTCCACTAAAAAAACTACCCACACTCCCCTCTTCCCTTCACTCCTCTAAAGCCTTGTTTATTCCCTAAATTCTACCCAAATCTCTCCCTAAGATCCCCCCACGCACATAATCCCTTTATATCTACAAAATACGAAATTCTCTCCCCTTAAGAGGCTCTCAAAGAAGATTAAATCAATAGGTAAATTCCTCTTTTCTTTTCTTTCATTTTCTTTTCATGTAACTTTGTTCTCTTTTCTTTCCTAACCTCTACTCATCCAAATGGTATGAAAAATATAGTACCATAAACATACTATAATTTTCTTATTTTAATGGGATAATTCATTATTATATATCCTTTCCCAATCTTTTATAAGAAAGAAATGAAAACACCGTTTGAGATGCGTTAATTTATCACATTCAAGGATGATGGGTTATCAATTTCTATTAACATCTTCAATTATGTTCATGAAACCATTTTTATGGTTGAACTGGACTATTAAATATGTATTTTATCTTATTTGATGTTTTTAATACTTTTTCTCACATGATGTAAAGTAATAACACAAAACAAGTTAATTATGAGAAAAATCACTATATTAATCCAAGCATTTATCATTAATGTTTTATATAATGATTCACCCTCACTCTAAATAACCAAATAAATTTTATAACCACGTAATATTTTGGATGTTCACTAATTTCATATAACTTCAATTCTGTACAACCATGCTCATCATACATATTTATCCAAACACGGATATAAGTGAACCGATCATTAAAACCAAGGAAGCAAATGCTCCCAAACAATGAAATCGAACCTATTAACTCATCAAGAAGGGACATGGATGAACTTAATAAGGTTATAATAAATCAATAAAATATATTGGAGGTTATATAATTATTAATTAATGAAACTAATTTGATTATTGAGGCCATTAAGATCAAGTGAAGAACACTATCATACTTAAGGTACGAGATCCTCTCTTTCTCACACTTATTCAAGAATCTCCTCAATGTTATTCCCTTTTATGTGTAATTACTAATGATGGGTTATGATTTTTCACCTTCCCCATACTTCCCTAATGATTTATAGAAGATTATAAACCCCTTTCTCTCTCATTAATCTCTCCTAAGTACACCCGATACCATGACAATATTCCGTAAGGGATTCTACCCGAACCTCCATTATTCCTTTGGGTTGTTCTTACTCTCTTTTTACCCAAATTAAATCCTATATTATGTTTATGTATGTCTTATAATTTCTGTTTATATGTCAAAAATCATGTTTCAAGATCCATCCCTCATTATCTTTTGGGGATATACATGTTTTTAAATGATTCCCTCCTCAATACGTCTTGATAAACAAACCCGTTTTAAGGGAGCTTCCCAATTTATTACTCAATTCTAAATACACTATACGATCTGTTTTTAAGAAACCATTATATTTATAAAAACATTATTTTTTATGAAAACCTTCTTGATTCACTTTTGGTTTTATATAAACAGAATATCTCCTTTTCAATTTTAAATACTCTTTAGTATTTTCCTTAAGACCACACTAAAGTGTTTTAATGCTAGAATTTCTTAAATACTCTTATTAAATGTTTTCAATTCTATTTGACATCACTTACCATGATATATGATTATTTTACTTTATCGATTTCCATGTATGTTTTAATTCCTTTCTTTAATGGACACTTGTATGATACACCCTTATATGAGATGATTATGATACCCATTTATTTCCTTGGGTAACCTTATGCTTATGTATGATTGATTATGTATGATTCTTTATATGGAATGCATACTCATGAAAATGTTAATATGGGTGAAACTAGATAGTTCTCTAAGGCATTGGGTAATGTTGAGTCTCATGAGACGTTATGTGCAACGGTCTTGGCGATTAGCCTTGACTCGTGTGACCATGTGCAATGGTCTTGGTGGTTAACCTTGAATTGTGCTCCTCTATGTGAAATGAGACTTGTCTCATGCTAAATTAATGTTTTGTGTTACTTCCACATTCCTATGATTCAATGTTTATATGAACCCATGTTTATATGTTATGATTATATATTCCATTTTATATCTTTATGTCATGATCTCTAACCAATGCGCTAAAGCCTTATTCTTATGTTTATTTTCTTACTGGGATTTTAGCTCATCCCTCTATTCACATTATCCCCAGGTTATCCTATGCAGATGTATGAGTACAATGGAAGATATAATCTCATTATAAAGATTAAATAAAAAATTGTTTTTATTACGTACCTAGTCTTCCAAGACACTAGACTTCATGATCCTTGTCTCGTAATATGATGTTTTATTATACTTAAAATCATGTAATGATATGTGTAAAAGGCTAGGGTTTCTATAGGTTTCATGGTGTTTGGAGAGGTTTGGAGGAAGTTGGATATGTTTTTTTCCGGCATGGGAATAAAGTATGGAGCTATATAAGATTAAAGTGAACTTTTGAATGGTAGTATAAGATTAGGTTAATGGTTGAACATGTTACATGAGAGTAAATCAAGAAATAAACTAGTGATATATCAATACGAATTTTGGAATTGGAGTTATGTAAGAATAATTGGATTTCTTAAAATACCACATAAGGTTTCTTAAATGTGATTCAAGGGTAGAAATATGGTAAGGGACTCAGATACAATTAAATTGTGTGTTCAACTGGTGATATAAGATTAGTTTAAGGGATCATATCTTCAAGTAAATAATTCATTATCTCATATAAGATTCACTATAAAGATTTATAATCTATGTAATAATAATCAATAACTCATATAATATTAAATATGAAAGTTCTTAACTCATATAATAGTAACGTGATTTCAAAACTGGCACTGTATAACTAAATTATTTGTTTCAAAATCCATAAAAGTGATATCTATAGGTTTTCACCATTATAGATCATTTAATAAAGTTATAGGAATTATTCAAAATATTCCAGGCCAATTTTTTAGAGATTTAAATAAAGAAAAACATAGAGGATTTCAAGGGATCTTATGTTGAGGTTTATTTTTGATTAGATTAAAGGATTATATTTATGATCCTTGATAACATTTACATGTGTATAAAAGGAAAACCATGGATCTCTACCCAAGGGTTTCACATTAAGATGGCCTAATGGATTCATAGATGATACCATCATAATATTTTTCTATAGAGAAGAGGATTTTTCCTTCATTGTGGTTTCCCTTGGAATAAAAATAGATCTAAAATAGGGTGTTCTAATTAGTATAAATTAGTTCATCCTAAAACATAACTATTAGTATCAAATATGTGGTCACCAATAATTTCTCTCTTTATTATAAAGGCATATCAATTTTTATTAAATCTCTCTAACTATATCAAAATATTTTTTTAACTAATACCATAATTGGTTGTCTGATTAATCCTATTAATTTCCTATTGAAGATAAATTTCATTATTTTGTTTCATTTATTACTAAAATAATACTGATCAAGGATTTAAATTTTCATGAAATATTCATCTTCTATAATCTAGTAAGAGTTTCATTTGTAATACGTGATAATTTTATTGTGCATAATGAATTGAATTTTTAGAGTTTCATTATGTGTTTTTCATAAGTATCTTTAATTTAGAATTGAAAAAATAATTCTAAAAATATTAGTTCAATAAATAAAAATGGGGATTATTTCAAGTTAAAGGAAAATTCTTTGAGCATGATTAATGGTGAGAATTACAACGAGATTAAGAAATCATAATTTGTGAGGATAATTCTATAAAAAGTTTTGAATGTTATGATCTTGTTGAAATAGTGATGTAATCTCATGAAAATAATCAAGAAAATTTCCCCTTTCATCTGGATATGTTATGAGAAAATGGATGAATGTTATATTATTCAAATGGGGATGAGAAAGAGAACAACTTAAAAGAAAGATGAAAGATAAAAACTAAAATTATATTATTAAAGAAATATGTAAATGATTCTACGAATAAATGTATGTATGATTTATAGAATTGAAATGAACCACTATATATATTGGTTGATAAAATTTAGGAAATTTTATTTGAGAATGTTGAGATGTAAAAAAACATCACAATAAATTGATGTGCAAGGTGTAATAAATTGTGATCTTTGAACAAAAATTCTCAAAGGTTAAAATGAGTTTTTGAGGTAATAAATATCTCTTTTCAATCAAAATAATGGGTTCTAAATAATAAAATAT
This sequence comes from Viscum album, assembly GCA_963277665.1. Taxonomy (NCBI): domain Eukaryota; kingdom Viridiplantae; phylum Streptophyta; class Magnoliopsida; order Santalales; family Viscaceae; genus Viscum; species Viscum album. The sequence goes on from OY728122.1 coordinate 2,089,902,770, forward strand.
TTCAAAGGAGATGAATGGGGAGTTGTGTGTTAAAGATAAGGAAAAAATTAATCAAGTCAAGACTTATAGTGAAAAATTTAGCGTGTTAAAGGAATATTGAATATATAAGAAGATAATGTTGTTAAATATAATTAAATAAAGAGATTTAAGACTTAAAAATCTATGTATATAATGATGGAATATTCATATAAATTAGTAAAGTATTTAATTGATCAAAGTCCTCAGCCCATGGGAAATATAGGCTTTTATACACTAAGATTGAATTTGTTAGAATACGAGGATAATGATTTAATATCCATTCATGATAAGGACTTTGTATTTTAAAAAAGGACAAAAAATTGATAACATGGAATACAATCCTTTAAACAATGATAAATTATTAAAATCCTTGAAAAACAATAGGTTATAAGTGTATTTTTGGGAGTATTTCACATATGGGAACAAGTCTAATGAGTTATAATATAAATTTTCAATAAGAAATAATAAGAAATGGAATGAATTTAGGTGGAGACTCTCCCCTAAGAAAAAAGGATATCAATTAATAGATTTAAAAAGAAAAATTAATCTATAAATAATAATTTCAAGAAAATAAAATCACATTTGGAATTGGACCATGAGAATATAGGGAAACCATCCTTAAGAAAATATACTAAAAATTATTTCACAAATTAACAAGTTCATCACACCTTACAAAAATAATTCCTTTATAGGTGTAAGTTCAGTTCTGAAATTCAAAATGATCATTATTTTTTGTAATTAGTATATGTATAAAACTAAGAAAACTTAAATAAAATAAATTATAATATAGAAGAGGAATATAATCAATAATAACAAAGGTATAAAACACCATGTACATCATTTTGAACCCACAAAATAATATTTTGGGATTTTACTAAAAAGAACATATATTACTATTAATTATTGCCTAAAAGAATATTTTGATCATTATTTAAATCCATGATTGTTGTAAATACAATGGAAACCATCAAGGAAATGAGGTATCAGTTCAAGGTCCCTCTTCCACATACTTATGCTTTGATTAATTTACAATAGTTTGTATTTCAATTGATATAAAATTTAGTCTTATTTTAAAACACTAAAATTAGTATAAAATCTAAAGATAAATTTTTTTAACCAATGAGGAAATAATATTGCGGGGTATGTTTAATTTATTCAGTGCATGAATTTATAAAGGACAAAACATGCACTTTATAACATGTATGGAGTGACTCCACCGAACATATGATGTGTAGAACATATAAATTAACCATATAATATTTTTAATAAACATTGAGTAGAAATTAAAATGTTTTAATATAGTGCATGAATCTTGAGTTTTCTATGAATTGAATAAACACTAAGATGACAAATTTTTTAATCACTTAGGGTATTAAATTAGATAGAAAAAAACATACACTCTTCATAACAATCTATAAGTTCATAGAATACACACACACACTTATATGTATAATATATTTATCTTGAGTGAATATGTGGAATTGAAATTTATAGGAGATCAATTTTGGATTGATTAATAATATTTTGTATAATGATATCTCAAAATAGCAAGACAAATTATAACTTGATAGTGCACAAAACATATATTGACTGAATGCATAGAACATTTTTTTCATTAACAGAATAATATATTTTGCAAGACTGTGTTCTTGAAAGTAAGTGATTATAATATATTTATCAATGTTGAAGACCATAAAATATGAATTGTGAAATAATTTATTATAAAATATGGAAAGTTTTTCTTAGACCCACTACATAGAACACAAGGATCAAAAGCAAAAATTATTTTCCGGTGTGTTCTAATTCTGAATGATTTATTATAGAAAAATATTTTATTCATTTTATATCATATTTTTATATTTTTTATTGAATATTTTAGTGGAATTTTTTTGGTTGAATAGGAAATTTTAAGAGCATAGAAGATAGTCAAATAATAATAGAGAATATATTCTATTATTAACTAATTGCACAAAAAAATTAATTCATCCTAGTATACACCAATTTAAAGAAATAAATATTATTTTGGTCATATGTTGAGATATAATTTTAAAGGGTTTTAATTTTTAATTTTGTTACAAAAGTATTGGGGATACACAAAAAATTTCATTTCTAATTATTAATTATGATAATATATTTTAAATAACCATCTGAATTATTAAAAATATGAGCTCAAAAATTGTTTTCAATTTTTATGGTGTATTTTTAAATAGTTTATAAATAATTTATATGATAATTTCATAGTTTCTGAAGAGGATTTATATAACCAAATAGTTTGAATATGAAATACCCACAATATTTTTATTGAGTGACTTAAATGAAATGATTTTATTTTACTATTACTAGATAGACTGTGTAAGTTATATAAAAATATTATTGAACATATTTTATGAGTTGGAAATATATTTTTATGAACTAATAATTAAAAATAATTTCATAATTAAATATATCTATAATTAATTGAATTTAAAATACTCACTTCCTCTCATATTCCAGCATCGTAGTTTGCTCTAAAGTGTGGAGGTACTTCATAGCATCCTTGGTTTTTTATTTCTTTCCAACACTTCCTAAAAAATAATTTTCAATAATAAAAAACAAATTATTAATGAAAATCATCATATTTTTCATTCAAAACCCTCAAATTCAATTAATAACTTAAACCCAATACTCCTATAATGAGAAATCATTTTCTGGTAATGTTATTTCAGACACTCATTCTAGATAGGTATTTCCTCTGAATTCTTTTCAACTATATCAACCCAGCCACTATGCAACTCATACTTATATGCTCTCCACAACTCACCTAATTCCACAAGCCATGTAATACTCACAACCTCACCATTAGGAAAATTATAACAAAGATGATACCAAAATATTAATTAATATAAATATAGTAATAATATAACATTAAATATAATGAATTTTCGTACCCATATTTTCACCCAAGCATTATCCTTTAATTAATTTTGAAGGTGTTTCTGGGAGGGTGGTCTGATGGGAATGATGTCCAGATATTTGGAAAGCATATCCATAAAACTCCTACATTATCACCCTGTTTTTCCAATCATTTGATTATCCTCATTGTACTCAACCATCAGTTGTGTGTGGTGGTTCCACACCTCACACATACGTATACGACCACGCCGCCTAGTGGAAAATCCAACCGTGAAAGAAAAAAAACAAATATTATATCAATACATATAATAATGAAAATAAATTATGGTTAAATTTTTTTTACCAGGGTTCTATAAATATACCTGATCTAGGATGATCAGTGGGTACTGTTGGATCCCTAGGCTCTGAAAGATCATAAACCTATACAATATCAGTGGGGTCCAATGTCCTCTTGTGAGGCTCAAAATGTGTGAGAGTATAAGTCAAAGGAGCATGAATGTTGACGTTTAGGGAGAACATAGTAGAAGGAAAATAATATGGCATAGAATTTTATGGAAAAGTATAATAAAAATAGGGAGTAGGAGAAATCATTGAATAATAGAAAGAAAGATTAGGAGGATTAGATGTGAAAATAATATGGCATAGAATTTTATGGAAAATTATAATAAAAATAGGGAGTAGGAGACATCATTGGATAATAGAAAGAAAGATTAGGAGGATTAGATGTAAATAATGGTGAAAGTATAAGTGAACTAAATATCTCAGGCGCCTCTAACGATACTTTGGGATAAGATAGTGTGCAAGACAGTATATCTGATGAAGGGATAGGGTGTGATTGGGTATGATGAGTGGTGCGAGTAGATCTAATACCACCACCCTCACATCATCTAGTTGAGCACTATTGCCACTAGGTTTGATGGAGAGTAATTGTCTCATGGGTGGTGGATCCTGATCAAAATTTAAAAAAAATTAATCACATGACATTATATGCTATTGATATATATATGAAATAAAATACTCACAACAGACACCATAGGAGGAATTCCCATCTCTCTCATGAAGTGATTATCGTTTGACATCCTCTTCCTTCATACCTCTTTAATGTTTTTCATTTCCTGCATTTGAAAACAAATATAACTTTAATTATAAATTCATAACTAATGTGTAAGTCAAACAAGAAAGAAGATGTGACATGAATTAATTAAGGAATACTAACCTTAAAACTAAATAAAGGATATGTAGAGACATAAAAAATCATATTATATTTAGTGTCAAGAATATCAAAAAATAAAATATGCATCATAGAAAAACCAAAACGTTTAAATTAGAATGCTTAACATGGGTATGATATAGTTTTATTCTTCTATTTTTAATTTAATCCAATTTCAGTTTTTTTCAGTTTTTATGTTCTAATACAGTTCAATTAAATATTAGAAAATGAAAATAAAATAAAAATGCAACCATTATATATTGAAAATTCACATGAAGGTTAATTTGGATACAAAATATTTGTAATCAATAGTAAAAAAATTTGAACAATACAAACCTGAACAACCCAAGTCGAGCAAAATAAAAAGAACCGAGAACATATATGGACAATTTTATATATTTCCCACAACAAATTCAGGTTCACAATTAACTATAAAAATTGAACTATTGGAGTTATCATAAGTAATAAATTGATTGGGGTCAATGGGGGGGAGTGATGGTGTCAATTTCATCCCCACCATAATCAAAGATATGGCTTGGTATTACTTCAATAATGACACCAAATTCAGGTCATGGATAATTTTTCACATAAAAAACTTGTTTCTCCAATAATTATAATATATATTTTTCCTTAATAGTAAGACTGCGAGTCATGTTAATAACTCAAAATCCACAATCATCAATAAATTTTCCATGTCTCATCATCAAATCAAACCACCTGCATTTCATCACAGTGATTCAACCACAAGAGTAATAATCCAATATTAGTATTTTCTCAATAGCTTCATAATAAGATACATTTTCAAATAGAGGTACAATATATAATTCACTAGAATAATAGTCTATTGTAGAATTTTCTATAACACCAGCATGTTGTGTTCTTGCATTCATTGCTTGTTTAGTGATAATAAATTTATACCCATTGATCACAATTGATTTTCATTCACAAACCACATAATTAAGGCCAGAAGACAAAAATATTGTTTTTTAGAGACACATTCAACAGGAAAACTCGATACCTAAAATATAAATAAATATTAAAATTAACTAAATATTAATTTTATTATTTTATTACAACAATACCTCTACCTTCAATTTTAACCAAGAAGAAAACTATTTTCTATGAAAAGTATCTATCATTCTCAAAGATAAAGAATGATGATTTCTATTTATAATTTTTTTATGTTACATGTATAAAAAATAGAAAATTTTGAACATATATGTACAATTACATGGTATTAGATAACATATACATGTTAATTTTACTTACTTGACGTAATCATCGAACAAATCACAGTTAAACAAAACCGTGTGATGTGCTATCTATTACTCTTCAAGGATTAATGTATTTAATGTATATGATCCATGAATTCCCACTATTTAGGGAAGTTATGGAAAACTAGGTTTAATTTTCCCATACCTCCCTTCTTAATTTCTCATTGTTTTGTTCCATCTTGCAGTCACATCATATAAATACATTATACAGAAATCCATACACTCTTGATCCAAACAACCTTTCATAATAGAAACTTCAATATGATTCCTATTTCATACATAAGAATTAAATGTGTATATATTTCTTTCAGTTGAATACAACCAATAAAAATCAATAGGTCCTATAATAAGTATTTTGGTTGGAAGATGGACAGTTAGATGCAACAAGCATTTAAAAAATTATAGAGGAAACATTTTCTATAACTCACACAAAATTAATGGTACCGATTCCAACATTTTTTTCAAGGAAGACTTAGATAAATTCTTAGCATAAAGATCACTATAAAAATGGAACAACCTAATAACTTACACCCTACGTTATTTGATAGTAGATAAAAGATTTATATTGGAATCAAATCATATAGAAGGATGTGATAATCATGAGTATTCAAAGATTTCAGCTTCAACTCTATTCTGTTGAACTATTTTGATATGTTTATTGAATAGACATCAATAAATTTGATGGTCTATAGTACTTTCATAAACTAATTTTTTTCTATAGGTTTCATCACATAATAATCACATAAAATTTTCCATTTATTTTCACTGATACACATAGGATGAAATTATGGTCTGATACCCCAATCCATCAAGTCATTATGAGATCATTAATCATTTTTTGTCTTTCCCTTTAAATTTAGAGTAATTGAAAGCAATATTTCACATATTTTTTTCAATGTTCATTATGTATAAACAATAACATAACAAATTGGTTGACCAATAAAGAAACTCAAAGAATAAACGTATTTTCTTCTAATTGTAGTTAGATTCAATGGAAACGTTTTCCCTCTTTCTAGATTTCATTCGACCTTTATTGAATGAAAAAATGACATCTTGAAATTCATTAATAACATAATTTCCAAAAATACACTGAGGTGGATTTTTGGTCTCCATGGTATTGTAAAACCTTTGATGATCATTCCTATATGGATGATCCATTGGCAAGAATCACCAATGTCCCATAAAACTGAAACTAAAATGATATTTAAGTATTCTAGATCATGTATTCATCCTAAAAATAGGACATAAAAGTTTCCCCTTCGTGCTCTAGCCAAACATCATTACATAAGCAGAAGAATCATTTATCATCCACATATTCACAACATGCATATGCAATATGTCTTTTGAATAAGCATCGTATATGCACACACCCACATTCCTAAATGATACTTAAACTATTTTATTAAAGGTCTCATGTATAAATCTATATCATAAACAAGATCATAAGGTTCAGATATGAGTATACTCATGGAATTAAAAGGTTTTTTCATACACATCCATGAAGGAAGGTTATAAATGTGTATGAAAATTGTCTATGTGATGTGTAAAGTAAGAATCTTCCCAAACAGATTAAAATCATCACATGATAATCCCAACCTCACATTATGCACACCAGCTATAAAATTAGGATATCAAGCATTAAATATCTTCCATGTTAGTTCATCTACAGGATGAATGAACTCATTATTACCCTTCTTTCTCTTAGTATCATGTCATCATATATTTATTGATATTTTATCAGACATGAAAAGATTCTAGAGTCTGAGAATCAATTGAAAGTTCCAAATTACTTCATGGGCACATGAGATGGTGTTACATAAATATTTAGATTCCATAGATATTTTCCACATTTTATACAATCATTTTTCTCAATAGTTTCCTCCTAGAATAAGCTGTAATATTTTGGGAAATCATGAATTTTGTTTTTAGAAAATCCAAGTTCATCAACTAACTTCCATTCCATATAATGGTTTAATGTAATATATTCATCATCTAGAATTAAGTTCTTGAAAAGGGTAAGAATATAATTGATAGTAGTATTCAAAATCTCATACACGGTTTTCCCATGAAACAATCAGATTAAAAATTCCATCTTTTTCATTGTACCACATTGTTGATATACTAGAGTTGTGGCCGCATCATTCATTTTTTTTTCACCCTGTCAATATCATCATTTTCATTACATGCATCATGTGTGTCATGAACTGACCCAATAGGGCTCGAGCCATGACTCCCCAAGTCCAGCTCCATAAGCTAGGGGCTGGCGACTAGTGCTGAGTAGACTATCACACACAAGGAGGCCTTATCCTAAAGTACCTATACACACACACCCACATACACCTCCATGAAATAGTGTAGAGATATATACAAAAACTAAAAACTAAAATACATACATACACCTATCCCAAACTAGAGTATAACAGAAGTGCAAAAAGAGAAAATACAGGACCCACCAAAAGGAAAACTACAAAAGCGTCCAACCCTCTCTGAAAGAGGGGATCCCCACCAAAAACCCACCGATAAGCTCATCATCCAAGATCCGGGGAAAACCCCAATGAGTCCTTCTACCACGCTCCACATTCTCTAGGTCTAACTGGGACTCCATAGAAGGACCTATGGTCTACACAAGGCATAATACATGTTCAGGAAAAGCCTGTGCAGGGGTGGGTATAATGATACTCAGTAGGCACCCCAAAAACTCCAAAACCAAAAAGGGAGTAACTGATAGGCATAAATTAACTTGACCCAACCTGAGGGAACCCAAATTATAGAGAAGCTCCATCTCAAGACCATCCTCGACGATACCTGACTAGTTAGATCGACATCCCTAGAATGTCAACAAAATGACACATGCCACAGGGACTCTCCAAACACACCCAAAAATACTCAACACCATCACTAAGTCTCATGATCCCGACCATAGAATGTCCACAGTGAACAAATCAAGGTTCCAATACAACACTCTCAACAATCTCATGAGGTAATAACCCCATAGATAACAATAAGAGCCAAGCCATCCCTGATAGATCTCAAAACTAAAGGGGGAAAGCATTGAAAACTCGAAGTCGATGATCCAATCACACCATACCAGATGGAACTCAATTTAGAGATGCCACTCCATCACATAAACGAACAAACTACACACCTAGACAACCCTTGTGATACCTGTCCACAAGGGCATGATCGACGGACAACACCACGTAAGAAGTCACCCGGTGACTAAACTACCACCAAATCCTCAGGTAGGGGATCCCACCCAGGGTCTGATGGGGGACACTAAAACCCCAATTGGAAACACCGAACATAGAAAAGGGGTATCACACAATAACTCGATGGAACAACTCATCTTGTAGAGGATTAGTGTCCACATAGAGTTGGTTACATTGATTCTGAAAAATCTGCTGATGAAAACACCATGATATATCATATAATGAAGAAACACATCTCGATACACAGATAGGGAGTCTACACCCAGGGCTCACTAGGGCTTCGTACCCTTATGGAACATCCTGGGTAGAGGATTATCGCTTAAGTAAATATTGGTTGCACCGAAACCAAAAACCCCACCAAGGAAACATGAATAGATGTGAGGATCACACCGAGCCCCTTGGGGAAACACATGCTCCAAATCTACTAAGTCTATTGTCCAAGTGAATTGAGACAACTCACTCTAGAAAGCAGGAACACACCTGCACTACACGTACACAAAGCAACCAAAGAGGGGTCACAATCCAGTGAAGGGGACATGATAATGAAAACCCTCATAGTAACTGAAGAGGGGTCATAGTCCGGTGAAGGGGACGTGATACTGAAAACACTCATAGTAGCCTAATAGGGGTCACAGTCCAGTTAAGGGTACATGATACCAAAAACCCTCATAGCTAAAGGACCAGGGGGACCCACTCAACTTAGCTGGTTAAAACACCACAAATAGGAACCAGAGGTACCCACTCAACCCTATTTGTAATTCCCCGACCCCAGTTACCCAGAGTCGGTGCATTATTACATAACATTGGCATGATCACAAAAGATCAAGTCTCGAAAGACCAATTAGTTTAGTATCCTTGAAAACACTAGATACATTCATAAGTCTTACATTACATCATAAAGTAAAACAAAACTACAAAAACATCTTATCTTTATATCCCCTAATACTATCCTTATAGGTCATTCATAAAATACTTCTTCACACCCTGGAAAAATTAAAACATTGAAAGGGGTGATCTCAGATGCTCAGTAAGGGTAACAATACAATGGAAACTTTCATAAATAAACATAAACATATAAGGCAATGTATAACTAAAACAAAATCCTTTTAAACTTGAACTTTAGCATAATATGGCAAAAGTAAAATGAAATAATTCCATTTACTTACTCACATGGATATTCTAATAGTCGAATAATCACATGTAATATCAATAACCACTTTCATAATGATGGAATGCATAATGCCAGACTATCATAACCACGTAGCCAAGGCCTCGTGCCAAGACTACAAATAAGATTTTGTCAAGGCCTTGTGCCAAGACACTAGTTTGTTTAATGAGAGCTACCAATGCATCGAGGAGCTATATCGGGCTCCACCCATCACTTATTAAGTCCAATTCATTCCTTATATAAAAAGGCTTAAACATATCATAAACCATAACATAATCATATCACATAAAACATGCATAAAAGAAACATAACATTTCCACATTTCAATCAAAAGATATCAATACAACACATTGATATAATAAAAACATTATCAAAAACATTTTCAATACCAAAATAAAATAAAAGTAAAACTTGGTATTTATTTTTCATTTAAAAAAAGTTATGGCTTGTAGAGGAAGCCGAAACCCAAATAATGGTCACGGCGGCGGAGAAGTCGTTGTCGCTGCATACGTAAGACAAAACATTCCTTTTGTCATTTAGTAAAAATGATTCATATAAAAAGATTCCTTTTTAATAAAAGTAAAAGTCAAAGGGGTTTATACACTATATAAAAGAAAGTCGTGTATAAAACAAAATATGCCTCAATGAAAGGAGATTGAGATGAAGTCCCTTACCTCGTGTCTGACTTGACTCGATTGTTATTTAACCTCCTGAATAAAACACTAGAGTTAATTTCTACTTTCATAAGAAACTTTTTAATTTCATTATTCCTTTTACATCACTTATTACTATGTTATAATCATTATGTAATTATTTAAGTTAATAATGGTCATTTTTTCGATCTTTGGTACTTGAGTAAAAAATAATCTTCTTATAATTAAAAGATGTTCATGTGAAAAAATATCCATTACCTCCAGAATTATATTCATGATGTAGATATCATATATATAATATATATCCAATATATACTTGCCTTTATAATATTATATAACATTTATAAGTAATAAATGAAATGCACCGTTCATGGAGACGGTAAGCCGTACGTACGCATGAACGCTACTTTCATTTCTATTTCGTATTTAATGGAATGAAATCATAATGATATAAAGGTATATTATAATTCTAGTATAATATCATATATAATATCATTTACTCTATCCTTTATACATCCCACATATGACATTAACGATTCAAACCACTTTGAGGGGGCGGTAGTCCGCACTTCCTAAAATGAAATTATCGCATTTACCCATAATGGAAATCATAAAGGTATGCCATAAATAAAAAATACATAAGAATAAGGAAAACATAAACATAATATATATCATATATAAAAATAGTGTCATCATAATGGCCACCATGAGAGGTGTTAAAAGAAGATTGAACAATCATCGTTTCGTGAGGCAGTAATTCACCACCCACAGAAACAGTATATTCTTTAACCATTAGAAAAAGGTGTGTGTAATTGTAAATAAAATCCTTCTCATAAAAACATCCAAGTATATTTATGATACTGGTTTTTTTACAAAAGAAAAGAATAAAAAGAGTTTAGGGGGTTTTAGAAGCAAAATAAAACAAAACAACATAAGAGAAGGCATTACCTTTAAATCGGGTAACTCCCCTCGGTTTGAACCAAAATGGTTTCTTGAAGAGCTTTCTGCCTAAGGTAAGGATTATAGGATGAAGGGGGGAATGTTGAGAGGGTATTTGGGCAGATTTTGGCCGAGTCAAAAGGCTTTGAAGGTGTGAATAAGGTGGTAGTGGTGGAAGCCTTTTATAAGAGGAGAGGAGGGGCACTCTTGGAAAGTCATGAAATGTTACATTATTATGAAGTGCTTTTCGGATTTCAAAGGTCATACAATTATATATTTCGAGGATAAGGTGATAAGGGTTCGAAATCTACACATCCAATAGGTTTTTTACAAGTGTAAGTCATAGATTTTACATTATCTTTTCATTTTATTTAAATCGTTAATTAATGAGGTAATCATTGCATCATCATGGTGTTATAAAAAATTTAACTTATTTAATGTCTAAAAATTATAAAAAAATACCATGATGTAGGAAATATTTTTATATTTCCAATGAATAATTATATTCGAAAAGTTAACTTATATAACCCCATATAATTATTGTTTTAGTAAAACAACACATGTTTGTGACAATTTTATTTTTACTTTAAATAAAAAGTTATTAATGTCATTTTCTTACCCAAGTGGCTCCATGGGGTCCCCAAGTTGACCCATGGATTGTCTTGGTCGGCCATGACTCACCCAATAAGGGTAGGACAAGTGTAAAGGTAATTTCATATTATTATAACATTATATTTACCTTAAATAACACTAATTACCTTTAATCGCGATTAATAGAACTTAAAAGTTACTATTCACCAAAATTTATTTTAATCCCATTGAACCACATTTTACTTCCTAATAATAATGATGTATGTCGGATTTTAGAAATTCAAATCACAGAGGTGGTAAAATTTCATTTAAACGAAAAATCAGTTTTTTTAACTACCACTTAGTGGTTTCACTATTCATCAAAAATCGAAGTTTTTCAGAACAATACCAAAAATTCACCCTAATATATAATTGATATTATGAATTAAAAAATTATGTCTATTTTACAAATTTACAAAAATATAAGTTGCATTAATTAATTTTATAATTAATTCCCGTTGTCAAAACAAATATCATGTTTTTAAGAAACAATATCAATCAAAAGATTGACAATTGTTTATGTCCAATTTCAAAGTGAAATTAATTCTAATGACCACCATTGGATAAAAAGGTTAAAATATATTCTAATTATACTTTAAAACCACTCAATATTATAGTTTATCACTATAAATTATTTTAATTAAAAAAGTATTTTATAAGTATTTTCCACTATTCATCAAAAATTGGAAGTTCTTAGAAAAATACAAAAAATTAAACATAGGCTAATTTAGATATTCCGAATCCAAAAATGAAGTCCATTTTGAAATATAAAATTTATATAATTTCAAAAATTGGGTATTACTATTCATAATGACTATTTTGATTGGTCGCGGTGTGTTAGAATCTCGAACTTGCGTACAATGCAAGCTATTTCATTATTGAAAGAGAAGCGTAGCGTGGAAGCTTGGGGTGTTAAAATGTTGGTAAAGGCATCACTAAACCAAGAGACCCACACAAAATCTCCTACACATCACATATCCTAGGCCCAAACTGTGGCCACTATCACATTTTACGCAGAAAAACACGCTGGACAGACAATTTACTCACCCAAAACAGAAAACTGGTGAAAATGGTACTATTCATCAAAACAAGCCCAAATGGGTCATCATGTGGCCCATGAATTGATCTATGAATACATAAAATGGATCACGCCATTGCGATGCTCTCAAAAAAACACACGAGAACAACTACTCACTCGTCTACAATGGATACCCGATGAAAAAGGCACATTTCACTACAACGCCCAAACCGGGCCTCATGGCGCCCACACTATGATTTCAGTTTTAGTACCCAAAATTAGACTTGAAACGTTCACCTTAAAGTCAAGTTCACAAGTCCACTGATGGTGTGTCAATAGGACATCGGAAGTAGAAGATACGTCTGATCCAAGGTTCGCCAAATAATAACAAATATACGATCATTTTCATAAATGGAAGTTTTGTGCCCCCAATAATATATCACAACTAAAAAAGTCCTCAAAGTAGAATAAAAAGGTATGACTTAAAGCAAGGGTCGCGTCTTCGTAGACGACATGCAAAACAGATCACTGGATTGAGAGTTACTGGGTTTTTAATAAAAACCCTAGCCCAAAACCATACAGACCAGCCTGGATCGACCGGTCCGGCTTTCTCAGCTAACCCGCCGGCTTAGCCACACTGGCCTACTACAATACCCGCTGGTATGCCTGCTCCCAGTCATGCCATCATCCCCATTCTGGCACCCCCATGCTGCCGCCCGACCAGCTGGCCTCCGCTACAGCCTCCGCCGCCTTCCACCTCCTACAACCTATGCCGTCGTCGGAATCCGCAGCCCCTCACTGGACCCATGACCCACACCGTCTCCTCCTTACACGGACCACTAGGAACAATCCAATGATCCAAAAATAAATCCAAAAAATGTTTCGGAAAGCTTGAGACCTGATTTACACAAACACAGCCTCCAAACGATGATCCAATGACATAATCAAACAAAAATGAAGCTTAAAGGGGGAACAACTTAAAACTCAAAATTGCCTACCTTTTGGAAGATTTCTAAAGATTTGAGGCTAGATATATGCTCCGGTGCTTCTGTTTCATGATCCAGGGATGATCGTCATCAAAAACGACCGTTGGCAGCACCTTGTTTCCTTGGATCCGTCAAAGAGGAAGAGAGGGAGGGATGGGGGATGCCATGTTCTAGGGAGGATAAGAGAGGCGGGGGAGAGATGGGGTTTAATTTTTATTAAACCCCACGTCCTCTTAATGTTCAGCCTCGATACACCTCTGATCCGACACCCAACATGACAAATTTTAAGTTGCACCTAGGATAAATATGGTGTTTTGAACCCAACCGTGGGCTCAGAATTTCGATCTAAGACTCCTTTCAAGAGTTATTCAAGCCGATGTCCAAAATAAATTAATTTAATTTATTTACAAAAATGTCATCGTTAACTTTTTCTACAGTAGGCCTACGTCGACAAAATGTATACCCCGCCAAGGGTAAACGACACGCTTCATAATCAACAGTGCCCTCACATTTCTGATCTGAGTTACCGTTTAAGAGATAAACTAATTATTTCATGTGAATAGTATAAAAATACTTAATATTTTTATAAAATTTATTCTGGGCACACCGAGTCATAGAATCGCATATCGTCTCAACAACTAACTCTAGAATTATCTGCAAAAAATATTCCAAAGTCTGACAGGCCTAAACCTGATCACTTAATCCTCCCCACCTTAAGGATTTTCATCCTTGAAAAGAAAAAGCCTAGGAACATGAGAAATGACGTGATCTCTCCACTAGGACTCTCACACCATCGATCTCACCAAAGGTTCCTTTGCTGTAACAAACATACACCAGGAAGAACCACAACACCAACAATGGAAGAGAGGGTTTATAAACCTTGGAGGTAGCCTAGATCCCCCAGCTAACACTCTAAACCCTTGACGTGATCCAAACGAACAAAAGACCTCATCACTGAACACCCAGGGCCACCCTCATCAGTCTACAACCACCCCGAACGAGCCCCAACAGACCTCAACCAGCTCCAAACGGTTTATTCCAACACCAACATGATGCCAAGGAAAAGATCACCTCAGCACCCTATCTCTCCATGTGACTGGTGTTAGGTCGGGTTGCCTATGCCGAAGACAGGAGAAGGGGGGAGGGGAATTGTGTAATTTTAAAAATATTGATAATATTAAAACATTCCTCTTGGAATGAAGCGATCCTTTCCTTCTCTCTTAAAGTCGAGTGAGTGGCAGAAATAAATAAAGGAAAAGGACACAAGGACATATAGTGGTTCGGGGTACAGAAATCCCCTAGTTTACTCCACTAATGCTCTACTCCATGAGCTTGGTGATTTTCACTAGTTGGTCCTATTATCACAATACCATCCACAACTGAGTATGAGCAGTTTACAACTTACAAGGATTTTACAGGGTCTTCTATTTATTTTATAGGGAACCCAAATATCTACAGCTTAGTCTGAGAAGCTAACACTCCACCACAACTGAGTCCGAGCAATCAATACTCCACTAATCAATAGAGATTGATTTTTTTAATGGTACAAGTTGAACTTCACAGTTGCAGCAAGAACTGACATATGAAATCAAATATTCAATGTAGTATAATAGATTCAACAAAAAAATCTTAAATGTCGAGTAGGATTCTTCATCTTTAAATATCAATAAATAGATTAGAAATTTTTTGTGTAGGATTCCTTTATCTTTACATCGTGAGAGAATAAGAATGTACAAAGAATATTTCTCTCTTTTCTTCAAAATGATAAGTAGTAGAATGAAAATATTTTAACACTTTATTTTATTCAATGTTTTCACATCTTTTCTCTTATTTGTTGTGTATATCCTTTTCCTACCAGAGAGATATATATAGAGAGAATAAATATCCAGTAGTTGCAACATCATTCCTTTTCTTTAGGATACCCAAAATAAATAGTGTTAATAGACTTCATAACTATCTCAAGAATAGTGTAGCACTATTTCCTCTTTATTCCTATAGAATAAATCTTTAATAAATGCATTCAAAATAATTTTAATTACACCTCTAATAATATTTCCATAATAATAGCAGCATTTAACAATTTAAAACTCCTATTTAAATCCATTCAAGCCACTTTAAATATAATCGAAAGAGTTCCTGAAAAATAATCGCACAATAAATCATGAATATTTGAAATCAAATAATTCAAAGAGATTCAAAACATCCATTATAAATAGGAATGATTTAATCCGTTCTATGTGATCCTTTGAATCAGTAATAAAATAGATTTATAATGATCTTTAAAACTAAGAAGACCGTTGTAGAAATCGTGAAAAATATCACGAATTTAAAACAACATCGTTGAAAAGTCAAATGTAGGGTTGAACTGTGTAGTGTAGGGTTGAGATGTGTAGCATAATGTTCCTAAAAATGTATGGTTCCTTATCCATAATTTTATCTGCACATAACGTAGGGATCAAAAAGTAACATATGGATGATGATCCATACATTCATCCTTGTCAGCATAAAAATCCAAACGTAACATTGATTAACCATATGTTCAAACTCCCAAACAGAGGGTATAAATAGTATTTACAGATTCCAATGTAGGGTTGATAATCCATGTGTGTATTTATCAAATGTAGGGTTTATTCCTTACACCATGCTTACCAACATAGGGTATGAACAGTGTTTCCAGAAAATGTAAACAACTTAACTTCATACTTAACTGAATTTTTTGATCCCTTTACCATTATATTCGGTCTTAATATCACAAGACCTATTATTAGTAAATCTCAATATATTTCCAATGGTTCAAGAATTGATTCAATATGACTCCTAAAACTCCTGATATCTTTGAAAAATAGAATCCATATGATCTGGAAAAACTTTTACTAAAACAACGCCCCATAACTTTAGATAATTTATTGACCATCTAAATAAATTTTTTAGCCTTCGATGTAAACTGATGAAATCAAGATAAATATATTGGATTTCCATAACACTGGATTTTGAGTGATTCAAACATCTGTAGAACTTGTAGAAAAATAAATACTATAGGATTTTAAATCTGTTCACTATAAAGTTGAAAAAATGCTTTAGAAACTTTGGTGATTTTTTAGAGTATCAAAACATCCTTTTCAGACTTTTAAATAAACTAATGATATTTAGATAATTTTATTATCTATAAAATGGTATAATTAACTTACAAATCCGTTCAATTTATCTTGAGATATCATCGTAATTTTGAAATTAAATTTAAGTTAAAAACTGTAATATCACTTGAACAACTTGTAAGAGTTTTAGTGATTTTTCACACCATCGAAACAATTGAATTGACTTTTGATATAAACAAATAAAATGAAAATAATCATCTTATATTTACAATGGAATTAACTCTATAATAATCTAATCCCTATTTCTTCAGATATAAAATAAATACTTTGACATAATAAATCTGAAACACTTAACAGATTTATTAGAAAAAAATATTGACAGGTTGAAGTAATTATAAAAAATAAATCAAAATGAGAATGAGGAGACACTCAACAATATCTCCTTTTTGATAATTACAAAACCCTAACTTATTATCAACCTTTTATCCCCCTTTTTGTAAGGATAAAAAATATGTGATCTTGAGTTAATTAACTAATATAATATATTTACCCTTTTTTTATAAAGAATAAAAATTTGAGATTTAAAAAATAAAATAAAATAAAATAAAATAAAATTTAAAAAACAAAATTTTTTCCCCTTTTAAAAATATTTAAAAATCGATAAATAAAATTTTATTCCCCTTTAATTTTTTTTACAAATTGAGAAATATTTTTTTTAAAATATTTAAAATTTGAAAAATACTTTTTTTAAAAATATTTTAAATTTAAAAAATAATTTTCTTAAGTGTTTAAAATTTGAAAAATATTTTTTAAGTATTTAAAATTTGAAAAATAATTAAAAAATATATATTTAAAATTTGAAAATTAGATTTTTTAATTATTTTTTAAATATTAAAAAATGAGTTATTTCAAAATATGTTCTAAATACATATAACAATATAAACTCCCCCTAAATTCATACTTCAAAAAGATAAAAAGAGATAATCAAGGGGCCATGAAAACATATACAATATTATTCAATGAATAAAAAGGGTTTGTAATAAATGTATTAAACCATTTAATTCAAACCATAATAATAAAACATTTAAACACATACTAAATATTTAAAATTAACCCCTTTAAGACCAAACATAAATATTTATGATATTCAACAAATTTAAATAAATGATTTTCAAGGAATTTAAAGAAAGTAAATATTTTATTAAAGAAAATAAATACATAAAATAATAAAAAATATTTAAATATTTTCAAATAATTTAATTAAAATATTTTCAAATAATTTAATTAAAATATTTTCAAATAATTTTAATTAAAATATTTTCAAAGTATTTAATTAAAAAAATTTCAAAGAATTTTAATTAAAGGATTTTCAAAGAATTTAATTAAAATATTTTCAAGAATTCAATTAAAAGATTTTCAAAGAATTTAATTAAAAGATTTTTAAATAATTTAATTAAGAGCTTTTCAAATAATTTAATTAAAATTTTAAATTATTTTAATAAGAATATTTTAAAATATTTTCAATGACTTTAATTAAAAGGATTTTCAAAGAATTTAATTAAAATTTTACGTATTTCATAAATGACCAAAGCATTTTAATTTAATAATAGAATATTTTATCACAAACAACAAGAGATTAATTTTTCACATGCTATTAATTTAAATATTTAAACATTAAACACATTCTTACATATAATATAACCATTTATATAAAATCTTAATAGAACATTTGATGGTCATTGATTAATAAAATAAATCAATAAATTAATTCATTTGATAAAATAATAGTGTGAAAAGATATAATAGTTTAAGCATAAGAATAATTAAATGTAGATGAATAAAAGATAATACATTAAAAAAATTTGTCTCCCTGAAAAAAAGAGTTAGTGCATTTAAATTGAATATGAAATTTGAAAATAAAATACTTCCTGGATTAACCATTCTAGCTCTAATGAAGATTCTAATTAATAGAATAAGAAATAAAAATATAATAAATTACCATAATTTTCAAGCAGCCACTTGATGATATAACTATGATGTTCAGTGGGTTATACCTACAAAATATAAAAAAGAAGTGTCTTTTGGTACCCATATACTTTTAGGTCTGACAGTATTAGAAATTAATGATTTAGGAAACCAAATATGTTTATTTTGATCTAACATTTTATAATTAAATCTAGATAATTATTTTGAATAATGAACATGATTAACACCAGAAAATTGAGGTTTTCTAAAATAATAGTTATTAGCATAATTTCCATTAATACCATAATAAAAACATTTAACAGTAGACATTCTTTTTCTATTTAAACAGGAACAAAATAATTTTTATATAATTTTGACTTTTCTCCATTACTGCCAATACTAAGTTTTCCTTTTTGAATTTTATTTTTACCAAGAATTTGATTCAAATAATTTTCTCCCTTAATATCATAATTTAAGCTTTATTTAAATTATCAACTTCATCCAAAAATTCATTAATTTTAGTTTCATGCAGATCACAAGAAATTTTGGAAGAATTTGATCTTAAAACAACAATTTTTTTTGATAAACTTTCATTATCAATTGAAATAGAATCATAATATTTTATAATATTTTTATTCTCTTTATTTAAAGATTCAAATTTATCTTAAAGCATAAAAAAAATATTTTTAAGCTCATCATAAGAAAAACTTTCCAAATTAGAACTTTTAGAGTAAGAAGATTGTACGTCATCAGCAAGAGCCATAAGACATAGATTAACCTTTTGATTTTCATGCCAATCTTTTGAGTTTGTAGTATATTCTACATTTGAATATTTATATTCATTACTAGTATCCTTCATGAATTTATTTCCTTTTCATTTATATTTAGATTTCCTTTGAGCTTTAAGAAAAGGACAGTCATGTATTAAATGAAATTTCTTTTTACACTCGCAATGTCTGACTTCTTTCCCTTGATTCAAATTCAATTTCTTTTTTATCCTTTTATATAGCTTGATAATTTTTTTTAGCAATATGTGGTAGAGATAATAGAAATTAGTATATCCCTACCTATGATACTAATTGTTAGTTCGGTATGCCTATGACGAATACACAAGAGGGGGGTGAATTGTGTCCTTTTAAAAATCTTGATAATATTAAAATGTCCCTCTTGAAATGAAGCAATCCTTTCTCTCTCTCTTAAAGTCAAGTGAGCAGTGGAGATAAATAAAATAAATGAACACAAGGATGTATAGTGGTTCAGGGCAGAGAAATCCCCTAGTCCACTCCACCAACACTCTTCTCCACGAGTTTGGTGATTTTCACTAGTTGGTTCTTTTATCAGAAGACCGTCCACAACTGAGTACAGGCAGTTGACACCTTACAAGGCTTTTATATAGCCTTTTGGTTCTTTTATAGGGAATTGAAATATCCACATCTTATTTCGAGAAGCTGACACTCCACCATGATTGAGTCCAAGCACCCGATACTCCACCAATCGATAGAGATTGATTTTTTTGATGGAATAGGTTAAACTTCACAATTGCAGCAGAAAATGACAGATGAAATCAAATCTTCAATGTAGCACAATAGAAACAGGAAAATAATCTTAAATGTTGGGCAACGTTCTTCATCTTTAAACAATATCAAATATATAAGAAAATTTTTGTACATGCTTCCTTTATCTTTACACCGTGAGAGAATAAGAATGTACAAATAATATTTCTCTCTCTTCTTCAAAATGATAAGCAGCAGAATGAAAATATTTCAGCACTTTATTTTGGTCAATTTTTTCATGTATTCACTCTTCTTTGTTGTGTATATTATTTTCCTAATATAGATAGATATATATAGATAATAAATATCTAGCAGTTGTAACATCATTCATTTTCCATAGGATACCCAAAATAAATAGAGTTAATAGCCTTTATAAATATCCCAAGAATAACATAACACCATTTCCTCTTTATTCATATAGAATAAATCTCTAATAAATGCATTCAAAATAATTTTTATTACTCCTCCAATAATATCTCCATAATAATAGCAGCGTTGAAAAATTTAAAACTCATGTTTAAATCCATTCGAAGCACTTTTAAAAATAGTTGAAACAGTTCTTGAAAAATAGTTGCCCAATAAATAATGAATATTTGAAATCAAATCATTCAAATAGATTCATAACATCCCTTATAAATAGGAATGATTTAATCTATTTCATGCGAGTCTTTGAATCGGTCATAAAACAGCTTTATAACAATCTTTAATACTAAGATGACCGTTGTAGAAAGCACACAAAATATCACAGATTTAAAACAACATCGTTGAAAATTCAAACATAGGGTTGAACTACCTAGTGTAGGGTTGAGATGCATAACATATATTTCCTTCCAATTTATGGTTCATTATCCATACTTTCATCTTCATGTAATGTAGGGATGATGATCAATACGTTCATCCTTATCAGTATAAAAATCAAAACATATTATTGATTAACTATACGTTCAAATTTCTCAACGTAGGGTATGAATAGTATTTCTAGATTCCATTGTAGGGTTGAAAATCCATATGTTCATTTATCAAATTTATTGTTCATTCCTTACATCACGCTTACCAACATATGGTATGAATAGTGTTTTTAGAAAATGTAAACAACTTAACTTTAGACTTAACTAAATTTTTTGAGCCCTTTACCATCAGATTCAACCTTAATCCCACAAGACTTATTTTTAGTAAATCTCAAGATCATTCCAATGGATCAAGAATTGAATCAATCTAACTTCAAAAACTCCCTATATCTTTGAAAAACATAATCTATATGATCTGGAAAAACTGGTACTAAAACAGCGCTCCAGAACTTTAGATAATTTATTAACCATATAAAAGAATTTTTTAGCCTTCAATTAAACTGATGAAATCAAGATAAATATATTTTATTTCCATATCACTAGGTTTTGAACAATTTTAACATCTGTAGAACTTGAAACAAAATAAATACTATATGATTTTAAATATGTTCACTGTATAGTTGAAAAACTACTTTAGAAACTTCAGTGATTTTTTAGAGTATAAAAAAATCCTCTTCAAACTTCTACATAAACTAAGGATGTTTAGATAATTCTATTGTCTATATAACAATATAATGTTCCCAAAAATCAATTCAATGTAGCTTGATATATCATCATAATTCTGAATTGAATTTAAGTTAAAAACAAAATATCACTTGAACAACTTGTAAGATTTTCAATGAATTTTTGCACCATCAAAACAATTGAATTGTATTTTGATATAAACAGATGAAATGAATATAATCATCTTATATTTCCAAAAAAATAAACTCTATAAGAATATAATAATTTTTTCTTCAGATATAAAATAAATACTTTGACGTACTAAATCTAAAATACTTAACAAATTTATTAGAAAACAAATATCGACGGGTTGAAGTAATTATCGAAACTAAATCAAAATGATAATGACAAGGAGCCACTCAAAAACTGATGCCAAAGCCAAACCTCACAAGGTTGATGTACTCCCCACATTAAGGAAACTCCATCGCCCACTAGATATCCCTTCACGTGAGACCTCACAACAAAACTATAACACCTCAAGGAAAATATCTCCACCATCTGAAGAAAAAACAGGGTCGCCCAAGTGTACATAGTAGGTCTTATAAGCCCTTGCGAAACCACTGCCAAAGCACGAAACCAACCTCGAACTCACAGGTCGAAGGAACTCATCCACCGCACCTCGAAACTATCCGCTTTGGGCAGAACTAACTCATCCACACTATTTTGGATCACGCCATAAGGACACGTCTTAGTGGGGGGAAGTGTCCATCCTTCTTACAAATTCAAAGCCCCAACAAAACATAGCACAACCTCCTCGAGCATCCCGTGTACAAGCTGACACCGACCATATGAGGGAACCAATGAACAACAAAGCCCTACCCAAACACTCACATTGGGTCTTATCGGGCCCTCAACTAACAACATGCTGCCAAGCCTCTTGCACACAAGTAAAAGGGACTCAACCACCGCACCTTGATACTATCTGATTTGGGCGACACTGACTTGCCTGCATGGTTTTCATCGTGTCACAAAAACACATCTAAGTGGAGGAATGATCCCTCTTCCTTATGAAATAAAAGCTATTTAGAACAACACCACCACTAACAGAGCCATCCACATCTCAATTTGAAATGATTCATCCAACTCAACCCTCAAAGGCGGGTTAACGTGCTGCTTGATGGGCGGTGGATCCACCAAATGCACAACCGAAAGAGAACTTTCCTTGTGACCAGGACCCTGCAAGGCGACCTCATCACTCATCGGGTCGTACACCAAACCCATATATGGAAACCTCGAAGTCTATCATCGTGGAAATATCTTGAACAAATTTCAGACACACCACAGTCAAAGAGTATATCTGGTGACCTGATTCAAGAATAATAAAAACCCAAAACCCACTTCTGTATGATGTATGTACCATTGATTTCCCCTACGAAAAGTGTCCTAATGTCCTGAGTTAAAAGATAAGTTATCAGAGTCCTAGTGTATGGATACGTCGGCCGCCCGTACCAACACTAGAGTCCCTGGCCTAAAATCCGAATTCAAAACATCCTAACACTGATGCTATGAAACCCAAACCAAGCTCACAGCTTGACCAACTACGCTATGAGGTCCCAATGGTGGAACCTCCTCTGATACCACTTTGTCATGACCCAACCCAATGTTTCTCGAGCTGTGACTCCCTAAGCCCGCCTGCATAGGCCAGGGGCTCGCAACCAACACCAAGTAGTCTATCACACACAAGGAGGCCTTAGACTAAATCACATGTACGCATGCACCCATATACACCTCCATGAAACAATGCAGAGATATATACAAAAACTAAAAACTAAAATACATGCATACATCTATCCCAAACCAGAGTAAAACAGAAGTAAAAAAAGGAAAATAGAGGTTCCACCAAAAGGAAAAATGTAAAAGCATCCAACCCAATCTGAAGGAGGGGATCACCACCAAAAACCTACCAGTAAGCTCCTCATCCAAGCTCCAGTGAAAACCCTAGTCAGTCCAGCTACTACGCTCTGCCTGCTCTAGATCTAACTAGGACTCTACCGAAATACCTATGGTCTACAAAAGACACAAGACATGTGCATGCAAAGCCCGTGCAGGGGTGAGTATAAAGATACTCAGAAGGCACCCCAAAAAACCCAAACCAAAAAGGGAGTAACTTATAGGCATCAGTTAACTCAACCCAGCCTGAGGGAACCCAAACGAGAGAAAAGATCCATCTCGAGACCATCCTCAGTAATAACTAACTAGTCTTCTGAACATCCTTGGCATGTAAACAAAATGAAACATGCCACGAGGACTCCCAGAACACACCCATAAATACTCAGCACCATCACCAAGTCTCATGGTCCCAACCATAGACTATCCACTATGAACAACTAGAGGTTATAACACAACACTTGTAACAATCTCATGAGGTACCGATCTCATAGACAATAACAAGAGCCAAGCCATCCATGATAACTCACAAAAAGAAAGGGGAAAGCATCAAAAACTCAAAGTCAATGATCAACCACACCATCCCAGATAGCACTCAACTAAGAGATTCCACTCCATTGGTAAAATGAACAAACGACACACCCAACCAACCCTCGTGATACCTGTCCATGAGGGCATGCTCGACGGATAGTGCCACAAAAGAAGTCACCCAGGGACTAAACTACCTCCAAGTCCCCAGGTAGGGGATCCCAACTGGGGCCCGCTAGGGGACACTAAAACCATAGCTAGAAACACCGAATATAGAAAAGGGGTATCACACAATAACACGAATCTGAAAAAACTTGTCTCACAGAGGATCAACAACCACGTAGAGTTGGTCACACCAATTCTGAAAACTCTACTGAGGAAAATGCCACGATAGATCACATAAGGAAGAAACACATGTTGATACACAGATAGAGAGTCTGTGCCCATAGCTCACTAGGGCTCTGTAACCTAATGGAACATCCTGAGTAGAGGATCAGTACCCGAGTAAATATTGGTCACACCAACACCAAAAACCCTACCAGGTAAACACGAAGGGACATGAGGATCATGTTGGGCCTCTCGAGGTGACACATGATCCAAATCCATTGAGTCTGCTATCGAAGTGGATTGAGACAACTCACTCTAGAAAGCAAGAAGCACCCACACCGCACGTATACAAAGTAGCCGAAGAGGGGTCACAATCCGGTGATGGGGACGTAATACCAAAAACCATCATAGTAGCCTAAGAGGGGTCACCATTCGGTGAAGGGAACATAATACTAAAACCCCTTGTAGCTAAAGGACTAGGGGGACCCACTCAACCTAACTGATCGAAACGTCACAAACAGGAACCAGGGGGACCCACTCTACCCTACCGGTAAAGGTGTTGCTAACCCAAGAAAACCACACAACATCACCTACACACACATCTCCTAGTCCCAAACTATGTCCACCATTATGTTATATGTGAAAAAACATATAGGATAGACAATTTACTCACTCAAAATGGACAGCTGGTGAAAAGGGTACTATTTACCGCAACAACCCTGAATAGGTCATCATGGGGCCCACACCTCAATTTGGGAACACATCAAACAGATTGCTCCATTGAAATGCTCTCGAAAACAGACACGAGATCGACTATTCACTTTTCCACAATGGACACCTAGTGAAAAATCCACATTTTGCCGCAAACGCCCAAACCGGGCCTCATGGGGCTCACACTGCGATTTCAGTTTCCGCACCTGAAATCAGCCTTGAAACATTTGTCTTAAAATTAGGTTCTTCACACTGCTGATGGTGTATAAATCAAACATCGGACAGATAATATACGTTTGATCCAAGGTTTTTCAAATAATAATAAATATATTATTATTTTCATAAACAGACATTTCATGCCCCCAAGCATTGAGCCCGATTCAAAAAGTCCTCAAAAAATCCTAAAAATGTTCGTCTTGAAGCAAGAGTCACATTTCCATAAACAAAATGCAAAATGGACCCCTGGATTGAGAGTTACTGAGTTTTTAATAAAAACCACATCCCAAAACCATCCGGACCGGCCCGCCGCGACACCAGCCGGGTCCCAGCTGCGCCACCGCCCGACGCTTCACGCCGCCATCCCTATTCCGGAACCCCTGCACTGCCACCCAGCTAGTCGGCCTCTACCGTGCCCAGACCTGGCCTCCACCACCCAACCATCACCTTCCACCTCCAGCAACCCACACCACCGTCAGAATCCGCTGCCCCTCACCGGACCCACAACCCACACGGCCGCCTCCTTCTGCGGACCACCGGGAGCACTCTAGTGGTCCAAAAATCAATCCGAAAGATATTTTAGAAAGAATGAGACCTGATCTATACATACAGAACCTCCAAACGACAATCTAATGGCACAATTGAAAAAAAAACAAATCTTAAAGAGGATAATGACTTAAAACTCAAAATTTTCTACCTTTTAGTGGATCGCCGAAGCTTTGAGGCTAGATCCGCACTTTGGTGCTACTGCTGCATGATCCAGGATGATCGTTGTCAAAAATATCTACCAACAGCACCTCATTTCCTTGGATCCATCGAAGAGGAAGAGAGGGAGGGATGGGGGCTGTCGTGCGCTAGAGAGGAGAATAGGGGTGGGGGAGAGAAGGGGTTTAATTTCTATTAAGCCCCACGTTCGCTTAATTATCAGCCTCGATACGCCTCCAATACGACGCCTAGCGCGACAAAGTTTAAGTCGCTCCTAAAGTAAAAACGGTGTTTTGAACCCAACCGCAGGCTTAGAATTTCGATCTAAGACTCCATTCAGGAGTTATTCAAGATGGCATCCAAAATAATTTAATTTAATTTATTTACAAAAACACCCTCGATAACTTTTTCTGCAGCTGACCTATGCCAAAAAAACTTATACCCCACCTAGGGTAAAAGGTATGCTCCAGACTCAACCATGCCCTTAGATTTTCGATATGAGCTACCATTTAAGAGACAACCCATTTCTTCCACGTGCATAGAATAAAAATACTTAATATTTTTATAAAATTTATTTCGAACACACCAGGCTATGGAATTGCTTGTCTTCTCAGCGCCTAGTTCAAGAATTATCTGTAGAAATATTCCAAATTTTGATAGGGCTAATCCCAAGTCACTAAAATGCGTGCTCATATCAAAGTATTATTGAGTTAGAACCCTTTATTTCTATAATGTTGAATAAAAAAAATCATTCATCTAATAAATTCTCTAATCCTATCCTCTCATTCAGACCATGAACATTTTAATATTACCTTTTCTCCCCATTGTGATACCATACATAGAAGTTTGTTTGAAAACCATATTTTTTATATGGTAGCTAACTTATGTATGACTTAACCAAGGTCTTCCAACACAATTATAACATAAGAAGTGTATAAGAACTCTATCTGAAGCATTGTTAAATGAAAAATCTAAAAAAAATATCCAACTTGTTTTGAAAATCTATTGAGATCCAATTATTTTCATACATACAAATTATATACATTCTGAAAAAATGTTATATGTCATGTCGTAAAATCAATTAAATAAGATTAAAGTTAAATAAAAAATATATATAAGGAAAGGAGAATTATTCAATTTATATAAAACCATAACTGACACACTAGTATATATGAGAATTATAATGTAAAAGACAAAAAAATACTATATATATAACAAAATACTATATATATAAAACCCTGATATTAAATTCCATTAAATCAATAGGTTTCTTGAAATGTTTTTCCATATACAAATTTTTATTATAGGATAATCAAACCTCTTATAAAGTGTTAGTGATATCTATCAAGAGTCATAAAAAATCACTAACTAGCCAAAATATTTTCCAAAAAAAGACCATCCAATAATGAGGATTTAATTTCTTTGAAAAGGCTAACTCAATTGTATATTTTCACATGAAATTAGTTTAGTTTGACTCACTAGTACACTATTGGTCAACTTTTCAATTTATTACTCAAGAAAAAAAGATTTTGATTATTTGAAAGGTTGATTTTATCACTTTTCACTTGTTAGTGAAAAGTTGAAAATAAAAAACGATGAGGTAAAAAATTTCCCAAGAGAGTCAAATTAGGTTCCAAATATAAAAAATGTAAGGTTGATAATTATATTGACCAACCCATCACTAAATAAGTCCTCTATAGAAATTGAGATAAAACAATAATCAACTGAAAAACTATAATTAAATAGATAACAATAGTAAGTAGAAAAGAAGATAAATAAAGAGAGTGAACAGGAAGAAAATTAAGAAACTATATTTTAATAGAAGTATGGACATCCCTTGTTTCAATAGAACACAAGCAGTAAAAATTCTCCAATATCAGAGTAGATGTCACCAAAAAATTAGACCCATCCTAGAAACTAAGACCACCCCACAGAGCGAGAGAATCTTAGAGAAATAGACAAATCCACCCACCCCCACATCATTCATACATTAACCATGTCAAACCACTCACACCATAATAAACACATCATCCTTTAAATTCTAAAAATAATTAAATATATCCAAGAAAACTTTAATAATAGTAAGGATAACAAAAAAAAACATAGAATAAAAAATTAATTACTACAATCCATGAGTACCAATACTAACCCTTGTTCAATTAATCTGGAAGAATACTACCATAAAAAATCTAGGTTAGTGTTTTATGCCTAGAAAAAAAATTAAAATGATTCTTAGAAGAAGATAATATGTATTTGGAACTCACCAATTTTTTGTTGAAGAACAATCGAATGAAAAAACAAAACAAGGATAAATAATTATGGCTGAGGAAGAAAATAGAAGGTGCTCTAGGGTTAAATTTAGACGAGAGTGAGATCTGAGGAGGGGGGGGGGGTGAGGCTAGGATTTTTGTGGGATTCTATACCAACCGTTTTAAAAAACCATTTATATAACTTATCTATACCAATGGTTAACTAAATTAATTGGTATACCCTTAATGTTTGTATTCTATACCAATGATTATATATAAATGTTGGTATATGCATGCACACCGACTACTCTATACCAACGGTTTTCTGAAACTGTTGGTATAACCTTACCTAAAAAATCCTATACCAATGGTTATTGTAAACTATTGGTATAGAGGACCTATACCAATGATTTCAATAAACCATTGGTATAACTCCATTGGTACATGTCCCTTTTACACTAGTGAAACAATTATTCTAGGGAATTATTGGAAGCTAGAAATAATTTAACCTCTAAACATATTCAATAATAATATAATATGGAATGTTAACAAGAATATAGAACATAATTCAAGAATAAAGATAAAAGGAAAGGTGGTGATAGGTTCAAAATTTTTCTAAAGAAGGTGAGAAAATACACAAAGAGCATACACAATATCAGAAATCAAGAGACCACAAAACCTGCATGTAGTTGTTATTTTATGATTATATTAATGAACTATTATATTTTTTGATATCATACATAAATAATGTTATAATGTTTTTTTGGAAAAGTTATAAAGAACTATCTAATGTTGGCTACCATTGTGATCCTATCATAGATCTCAATGTAAGTATGTAATTACTATATCATAGGTTGAAAAACTTCAGATTTAAACACAATTCATAGGGCTTCATAAATTCTGAACTTTGAATTATGTATGAAATAATTTTATGCAACACTAATACTATTTCAATTTTTAATTATTAATATAAAAATCTTACTGAAATTATGAGGCATCAGAGAAAATTTTTCATCCATTCAGAGTGGAAAATTCAGCAACCAATGACTCCTTTTTTGGATTAACCAAAACTAATAAAATTGTTCTTCAATATCATTTGTTTTATTAAAAAAATTAATTTTATTTAATAAATGAAGATAATGGTTTATATAAAATTTTAGGGAAAACTTTTGGTAGTAGTTACTCCAACAAGAAGATTTCGAAAGTTTGCACTAAAAATTAAAATGAAAACATGTAAGAACCCAGTTCTTTCTTGTGGTACATATCATTTTATTTCTATCAATTTTCATTTTAGATGTTTGAATATGGCCTAATATGACTTCCTGTTGAGTTTATAAAGGTGTTGGGGGTGTTCGGGGCTATTTTGGAGCTCGAAACCCAACATTTGCGGTGAAAATGGCTTGGTGCACAGTTAGTAAAAATCGTACGGGGTAGGCCGCACATTTACTTCTAATCATGTGAGGCTGGAAAATGGAGTCCTATATGATGAATGTATAGACAAACCATGTGACTTGGGGTACATGATCATGTGAAAATGTTTGCAGTTTTTATAGATGAGTTTTGCACAGTTTGCAAACAGTTAGTAAAACTGTGCAGGGTGTCTTTTATACAGCAAAGGGTGCATGGTTGGCGTACTGTTTGTCCAACCATATAGCCAAAACATGCAACCCAGTTTTTTGGCAAATTTACCAAAATTAGTTTAATTAAATATTATATCAAACCTATTTTATCTATTCTTTTCCCACACAAAAAACCTCCCTTTTGAAAGCTCTCTTTAAAACCTAAAGTAGGAATTAAGATATATACTTCATCCAAACTCAGAATAAAGAACCATTTTTTTCATTAGATCCATCTTGGTAATATCTAAATTCCTTTTATGTAATTCCTTGTTCTTCTTGGTATTGTATGCACTATTTAGGAGCAAGATAATATGCTCTATTTATAGGTTCCTTGTCTGTTATTCGATTTTCTCCAGATTTGAGTCAAATTGGGAGTTAAAACTCGACTATCTACCTACTTAAAACCTAAGGTAGGATATATAATTCTTTTACTTGAAAGTAAAAGTTTATATATGTTGTTGTGTTGCACGCCCAATTTTCAGAGTGACACCTTTAAAATGGAACTTAGTCCATGAATTGAATTGATAGGTATAACCTATGAAATTAACGAGGCTCATTGATTAATATTAAATGGTTAAGAACCGTGAATTGAAGCCACACCTTTGGGTGAGTTTCTTAGTTTATTGGATCACTATGGGTGGTTATTGATTTTGGATACCTTTGAGGTGTGCCCTTTGCCTCTTACTATGGGATGACAAATGTGAATTGAATTGTAATCTGAACTGATGATTTGAATTGTGAATTGATATATAAATTTAATTGTAATATAAATTATGAATTGAATTTATAGAGAAAAGGGAATGAAATCTATGAACCTATACACTTGACATGTATTGGTTTTTTAAGCATGAGATGCTTGTTATGATGAAATGACCACGTGAGTTAATTGAAGAATAAGCCTTCTAAGCTTGGCCATGACTTGAGTCACCTTTTGAGGTGAGGTTGAATTTAAATAAATAAGGTGATTAAATTGTTATAATTAAATGCTATTGATTGAATGCATTATTATATGCCTTGGGTGACACATGGGTTCATATAAAAATTCCATGGATGGACTCAATTGGATTCTACCTTTCTTATGAATGAGTAACACTTGGACTCCTTATATGGACTGCCAAGGAAAGATTCACGGGTGATAAAAATTATATACTGAGTGATACTTGGACTCCATATGGATTACCAAGGGTGAACTCAGATGGAAATTGATCATATATTCCATGGATGATACTTAGGCTCCCTTAGTAGACCACTAAGGATGGACTCAAATGGTAGTGATGTTACACCACACCTAGAACGATACCTTGGTTCTTGTGGGGATCACCATGGATGGGCTTGTAAGGTGTTGGTTTATGTTATACCTAGAGAGATATCTTGATTCCAAATTAGGAATGCTAATGATATGCTCAGTTTCATACTTGAATAATAAATGAGATGATTTATAGGATGCGTCTTCCAAGGTAAAGCACAATATTGGATTTGGTCAAAGTTTTATACCTTAGAGATGGATTGTTTAGGAATATCTTGAGTATATCACTATGGGGGATGCTGGGCTATGTGCTAGGTCTCGAGACTTATTAATTAAATGAGTTTTAATCCTTAAATGACTTGACTATAAATGACATAGGCCTGAATATTCATTCTGAGACTTACTTATCTAATGAAATTGATTAAATGTTTTTGGATATAAATGAGAACCTAGACTTTATAGAATGTTTACTTTGAGTAATTTCTTGAATATTATATTACTTCCTTCACACTGTGACTTTTATAGATTCACTAACTGGATGTCACTATACCTTGGGTGGTTACCTACTGGGATTATATATCACACCCTGTGTTGTCTATCATTGGGTACCTGGACACACTATATGATTGTAGGTATGGATAAGGGAAAGTTCCCTAATATAGGTTATTGATTTCTACTTGGTAGTAGAGTAACATGGGACCGAGTTGACTATAAAATAAAATTATAGTCTAAAAACTATCATACAATCACATATTACATTAATATCATCTCTATCAATATGTTTATCTATAACAACAAATAACCATTTCCACCCCCTATCTACCGCCCACCCAAATGGTCTGAATCAATGTAGAAATTTTCACTCAGAGTTTTTAGTGGGAGTTTCCATTGTAAATTTCTAATGGGAATTCCTAGTGTGAATTTTTATGCACTAGAAGTTTCTAATTATTTCCAAGAATTGAAAGTGGTAACATTAAAAAATAAATTTACATTATAAAATATATAATACAATAACAGATTACATCAATATCAACTTTATCAATATGTTCATTGAGATCAGAAAGTCATCGCTTCCACCCCCAATATCCCACCCAACCAAATCTTCACAACAAATCATATTATTTAAGTTTTTTAAATGACATCCAAATTTCTATTTCAGTTAAAGAACAATTTAACTATATTCAAAGCTTCTTACAGTAGCCAAATACTTCTTAATCTCAGCATCAATATCTGAAGTTTTCCTTACAGGATCATTTATGAAATAATAAACCATATAAAATCACCATTCATTGAATTAATATTCAATCAAATGATATATCATTGCAACTCTCATTGAAAAAACATTCTATTACATAACAAATGATGACACCATAATCCAAAGTGGCATCTTCTTGCTATGGTGTATTTTCAATTATCATATCGTATTTATGTTGATTCATATTTTTTTGAAATATTATGACTGAACATGTCTTCCAAATATGATTTATGTAAAAAAACCAATTAGATGTACATATTTCAATGTATTGAAAATTTTATTAAACAATGTATAACTTATAACCACACTGACTATATCTTTAATAAACAGATCACTGGATCTTTTTCCTTGAATCATTTACATGGTGTTATAATATCTAAACAAACATTTTTTTTCATATCCACGACTAATAAAGTCTAATGAATATTGTCCAAGTTTACTAGGAAGAATAATAACGTGGAGCTCCTCATACTGACAACTGCTGCCTGATTCAATAAGATTTCCTTTAATTTATCATTTTTCAAATACACAACTCCCTAGAAGCCAATAATAAAATAAAATCAAATAATCTAGTAATTTTTAAATTTAAACATGATCTGAAGTAACATAAATCATGGAAAAATACAGTCATTAATTATATAAAAAATGAACTTCAGCTTTACTACAAATGTGTTGAACATAATGGAAAAACTTTCCATTTTAGAAATCCCAACCATAATTATTTGCTGACATCTTTATTAATTTATCAATATGTATGAATCTATGATTTTTTTACAAAAATATAACTAAATAAAAGTTAAAACAATAATGTTGGTTAAGTAAACTGAGATAATGACACATACCATACTGGGTGTGCACCACTTGTTTAAAAAATCAATAATGTTCTTCATATTGATATGATATGGGTTTTCAATATATTCCCAAAATACAATGCTACTATCATGGAGGTAATTTGTATTTTTAGTATAGAGTAAAATATATAATAAGAAATTCTAACTACATAAATGCAGTAGCATTACCTCTCCCCATCAGAATCAAGTAGCATTTACACCATCCTCGTATCATGTTTCATAACTATAGTCTGCTACTTCACCCACCTGAGTAGTAACCAGAATAGATTTTAGGTAATTATAGGTCTCTTATTCACAACCACATCTGTATATATATAAGGATATCGGATCTTTGGTTTCCTTTCCATACTCTTCAC
The DNA here is from genome assembly GCA_963277665.1 of Viscum album. Taxonomy (NCBI): domain Eukaryota; kingdom Viridiplantae; phylum Streptophyta; class Magnoliopsida; order Santalales; family Viscaceae; genus Viscum; species Viscum album. The sequence continues at coordinate 2,089,936,901 of OY728122.1, forward strand.
ACCTCTAATCAATAACATTTGTTTCTATGAGGCAGAAGGAGATGCACTGGAATCCTAAAGAACTTTTACTTATTGCATACTTACATTCATTGACATTTTACTCTTCCTATCTCAGCTCTATACTACTATTTTACCTCATGTAATCTCTATGAATTTAATTCGTTCTTCCCTCAATATCAATGGATGAATATTTGTTTTTTTTATTTCTAAATTTATTTAATCCCAACATCCTCTTCAATACTACCTTTATCCTCACCAGAAACTATTTTCATCTCTTCCTCATACTTTATCTTCAGTATTTATTTCAGAAGAATAATTTGTGTATTATTAAATTTTAGTTGGGAAAAGGGTAGGGTGGTATAGATGGAAAGGTGGAAGAGGCTAAATAAGAAGGAAAAGATAAAGGGAAAGGAAAACACCTAGAGGTTATTCTTCATTCTAATAAAGAAATGAAATCAGAGTCACTCCAGCCAAAGGCTTCAAAGGAGGAGGTGGATATAATCTTGGAAAGAGAATTATGATTCAATGTCAATGAGAACTAAAGTATGTGGATCAAAAAAAAGATATAATTATATCACACAGATTTAACAAAAGGAAGATTAATGCAGAGGAATATATACAAACGTGGGACATGCTCACTAGCCATTTTGAAGACCTGGTCATAAATGATCTGGATATAAAGGTTCATGGACATCATTGGGGATTATACAAGGTTAGTGATTCTAATAATTTCAGTCTTGTTTTTAATTATTTTGTTATTTCCTACTATGTTTAATGGTTATCTACGGTGAACTGGTACGGTTTCCCACTTTCTCCTAAAAAAGGGCTTGAGGAATAAACATTTAATTTTTAGTCAATTTTAGTTGGGCCTCTAGTCTCTTCACCTTTATATAAAGTTTAAAATTACATGTATAGAATACCTCAATCACTTCATTTGAAACTACTCCCACCTTTTACTTTGATAGTAAATGGAAGTTTTTTCATCAACAACCAGTTGAACAAGTTATTTAACCTCAGAAGGACTTGATTTTAGCCTGTAGCTACATATTGGAATTCTAGGATTCTATATGGAATAGTTCAAACATAATTGTAGATTCTAGAAGTTAATTTGAAAATAAAGGTTTATTTGGAAACATATTCTAGTAATAATACCTTTGTAGTTTCTTATAGAGAAACATCAACATCTTATAAACTCAACCTAACAAATAATGGTGCACCCTCTGTTTTTAGTGGCACATTCCCAGACTTATCAACATACCAATACTATAATAGTTAATATTGTTAGTATTAGCTTAACTAACTTTTAAAAAATAAACATAGTTAATGTTTAAGACTTTACTAAAAAGTAGACAACACAACCTATAATTTTTAAAGGAGTGGTGTTTTTTTAACTAAGGTAATCAGCTGGTCTTGAATATCCACAGTCTAAGAATGAATCATCACTTTTGAGATGTCTTCAAAATATATTACATAATTACAACTCATATAGGAACCATACATGAGGAAAAATAATGACGTGCATGCAAAAAGGAAAAGAAAACATGCACTATCAGAGAAATCTTACTCTTCACTATCTTTAAAATTTTCAATAATTCTTTTTGTAATGCACCCTATGATAATTTCCAACCAACATGTACAAACCTCCTCCTCAATAGTGATGAACTATTTTTACATAATGTATAGAAAACATACAATGGTATTTCACTATCCTCAATGAAAAATATATAATAGATTTCAATAGCTATTAACTTCATCATCCTTCATACTACATTAAATAATTTTAAATTGACTTTTTAACTCTGTGGTATAAACAAAATGGAGCCATAAATTTTTTACAATCATCGAATAAAACTGTATTATCAAGAAACACTTTAAACAACTTCAGAAAATTGAATACTTTGAATTTTTTTTGATGAGATTTCCAATAATATCAGGTATAATCTCATGAGATATTTTCCACAAGCCGGTCATTTAAGACTTGTAATGGATTATAGTTAATGAAGAGGCTTATTCTATTATAAAAAACAATATCCCTAAGAAATTAACATCTTCTTTTTGAATGATAACATAGAGAAAAAAGTGAAAATATAAAAATACTAGTGGCTAGTGGTAATTCCAACTAATAAAATGCCACATGACTTTGAATCATTACTTTTAGATCAATGGACCAGTGGAAATTCCCAATGGAAAGTCCCACTATAAATTCCCAACGGAAAGTACCAATGAAAATTACCAGTGTAAATTCTAAGTGTAAATTCCCAGTGAAAATTTTCAATTTCTTCAAAAAAATAGTTAGTTGGAAACTATAATTGAATTCCACTAGGAATTTCCATTGGGATTTTACACTGGGAATTTCCAAGGGGAATTTACATTGGGAATTTCTAGTGGGACTTTCCACTAAGAATTTCCAATGAGAATTTACAATGGGATTTCCACTGGGTATTTCCATTGGGAAATTCCACTATGAATTTTTAGTGATATTTCCACTAGGAATTTCCACTATGTATTCTTGGTGGAAATTTTCAACTGATTTAATTATAATTTTTTGTAGTTAGAAATTATAATTGAATTTCACTAGGAATTTTCACTAGGGATTTACACTGAGAATTTACACTGGGAATTTACACTAGGAATTTCTAGTGGGACTTTACACTGAGAATTTACACTGGTCATTCTTAGTGGAAATTTTGAATTGATTCAAAAGAATTGCATACTAGTTGGAATTTATAATTGAATTAAACTGATAATTTCCAATGGGAATTTCTAGCATGACTTTCCAATCTAGAATTTCCAATTGGAATTGACAGTATAAAATTTCCAATGGTATTTTCCACTCTATAATTTCCTGTAGGGATTGATAGTTGGAATTATAACTAGGAAATATCATTTAGAAATTTCTAGTGTTCACATTTCTAGTTATAGTGAATTGAAAACTTCAACTGGAAATTTATAGATAACATCCAATCAATTTGAAATTACTAATATATATTTTGGAATCATTTTAAAATCATCAACGAAAATTTATAGTTGTAATCTATTTTAAATTCCAATGGGGATTCCTAGTGGAAATATAAAAAGGAAATTACTAGAGCATAAAAATTCCAAGTTGTAATTTACACTTGGAATTTCCACTAGGAATGATCAGTGGGAAATTCTAATTGGAAATTATCAGTAATAATTCCCACTAAAAATTCTCACATACAATTATCAATGAATAGAAATTTCCAGTAGGAATAACTATTTGAAATTTTTATTGGCAATCCATAGTGGAAACTCTTAGTGGAAATTTCAACATGCATTTAACTTCTAATTATAAATCCAAATTTCCAGATGGAATTTACACTTTGAATCAATTTGTAATTAAAAATCATTTCTATTATATGAAATAAAAATTTCTAGTGTAAGTTTCCAATGAGAATTTCTAGTGGAAAATCAAACTGGAAATTCCCAGTGAAAATTCCCACTGAAAATTATTGGTGGAAACTCTAAATAGATATTGTAATAAAAATTCCTACTAGAAAAAAAATTTCACTAAAATTCCTAGTGAAAAATCACTCTATAAATTTCAACCAATAATTTCTACTTTTTGAAAATACTCAAAAAGGAGAACAATACCTTAAAAATTTATCAATTCCAACCAATTGTAAATTCCCAATACAAATTTCCAATTCTTTAAATCAATTTGAAATAATAATTGTTAAATGCCGATGGATAATTACCACTGTAAATTCATAGTGTACATTTCTAGTACGAATTAACACAAAAAAATGGAAGTGGAAATTTACACTATAAATCAATCGTATGATAGTGAAAATTTCTAGTTGAAATTCATAGTGCAAACCAATTAAAATTTCCTGTAAAAATTTTCATTCTTACAATTATTATAAAACAAAGGAAACTTCAACTGAAAATTACTAGTTTAATATCCCCATAGTAAATAACCAAATCTCCATATTCATAGTGTTCCATTTAATGAGATGCTTGATAAAAAACCTATATTTTTTTTAAAGAAACCCACACACACAAATATGAACATCTATAAACCCACACACACAAATATGACCAAATATTATATTAATCACTTTATCTCCATAGCTATAATTTTTTTTAAAAAACCATATATGACTCTATCTCAGTCACTCCGATAATTTATAAAGAAACAAACAAAGATAAATCACATAAAAAACCTCTAATTTTGTGTCATTGTCAGTAGAATATGACCCTTGAATTACTCTGACAATCATCACTGAAGGGTTTGCCAAAGGTTTTTCCAAGGGGTTTTACAAAGGGTTAGTCAAGGGATTCACCAAATAATTTTCCGAGGGGTTCACTGAGGGGTTAACCTAAGGGTTCTATAAGGAGTTAATTTTTGAATTTACTAATGCATTTGACGAGGGATTCATTGAGGGATTCATCGAAGGGTTTAATAAGATATTCGTTGAGAGTTTTTCTAAAGGGTTTATTGAGGGATCTGACTACCAATATTTTTTGGCTGCCTGATTTCATTTTCAAACCCCATGCCCGATTGAAGAGCCAAAAAAGCCATTGGACATGTGGAACCCATCCAACGGCTAACCTGAGGGTCAGGTTAAGGGGTCAAATTAAGATGATATTTTCTAAAAAAAATTATATATGTATATATATACATATTTTATATATACACACATATATTTATATATATATGGAATTAAAAATTATATAAAAAGAATAATTTAATTTGGAAATGTTTCTTACACAAAAATTTTTCAAAAAAAAATATAATTATAAAATTATGATATAATTTCCAAATAGAATTTTTCAAGGGTAACATGAAGCTATTGCCAAAAAATTCCATCAAAAAATTTAATATGAAGTTTGAATTTTATGTTTTTATTATTGGAGAACATTTTTATTTGAAATTTAATTTATAATTTAAACTTATAAGATTTTAATATAATACTTTAATAAAAATTCAAACTGAAAATTTTTAGTTATGGGTAAAAACCTTAACTCAAATTTTAATTTTAAATAAAAACTTCTAATATTTTAATAAAAAGGTTTGATGGGATTTTATAGTGAAAATTTTCAATCACTACTGATGTAAATTTCAACTATAATTTTAAATTACAATGTTTTTTTAATTACAATAGAAATATTGAATGAAAACTCACTGTGTAAATTTATAGTCACTCATGGTAATTTTTACTGGAAATTTAATTTTCAATGAAAATTTATAAAATTCCAATATTAACTTTTAATGAAAATTCATGGATTTTTTAGTTATCAATGTATATTTTTTTATTAAAGTTTAATTTTCAATTAAAAATATCAAGATTGAAATAAAAAATTTCAATGGAAATCCATAGAGAAAATATCCAGGGAATATATCTAAAAATTAAATATTGATTTTCAATAAAAATTCACAATGAAATTTTATAATTATTAGTGTGAAATTATAGTAGAAATTTAATTTTCAATGGAAACATTTAAAATTAAAATAGAATTTTTCATTGAAAAATTCAAGTTACCACTATAAATTTTTATTCAAAATTTAAATTTTAATTGAAAATTTTGAATTTCTAATAGGACTTTTCAATAAAAACTCATAATGAAAAATTTCAACTAATAATGTAAACTTATACTTTAAATTTAATTTCCATCTAAAAATTTCAATATTTAAATATTGATCTTGAATGAAATTACATAGTTAACATTTATAGTTAACTATAGAAATGTCTTCTCAAAATTTAACTTCTAATTTAAACTTTCAAAATTCTAATGGTAAATTTCAATAAATAATAATGGTTAAAATTTAAATCCATTACAGTAAATTTATGTTTGGAATTTAATTTAAAATTAAAACTTTGAATATTTCAATAAAAATTTTAAATTAAAATTCAAAATGAATATTTTAAATTATCATTGTAAAATTTCACTTTAAATTTAATTTAAAAAGGAAATTTTTAAAATTAGAATATAAATATTCAATGAAATATCATAGTGGGAATCGTGGTTATGATTGTAAATCTCCACCTAAAATTTAATTTCTATTTAAAACATTCAAAATTTCAATAGGATTTTTTATGAAAAATCATAGTTATTTTTTTGGTTACCAGTGAAAATTTACACTCTAAATTTAATTTTCAATGAAAATTTATAGAATTCTAATGAAAATTTTCAATGAAAGTTAATAGAAAAAGTTTATAAACATCAATATAAATTTCCACTTAAAATTTAATTTGTAATCGAAACTTCCAAACTACTAATGAAAAAATTTAGTGAAATTCATAGTAAAAATTTTCACTTATTAGTGAAAATGTATACTTAAAATTTAATTTTTAATAAAAACTTCTAAAAATACAATAGAAATTTTCAATGAAAATCTAAAATGAAAAATTTCAATTATGAGTACAAATTTCCACTTGAAATTTAATTTTCAATAAAAATTTCTTAAATTATAATAAAAAATTTCATTAATAATTCATAATGAAAATTTATAGCTGACTAGTGTAAATTTTTACTCAATATTCAATTTTTAGTAAAAAAAATCAACATTCTAATAAAAATTCCCAATAATAGATTACATAGAAAGTTTTTAATTTCAAATGAAAATTTGTACCTGAAATTTAATTTTTCAATATAAACTTTCCAAAATTCTAATATAAATTTTTGATGAAAACGCATGGTGAAAATGTTTAGCTATCATTAATTTTTTTTGCTCAAAATTTAATTTTTAATAGAATCCTATAAAATTATAATATAATTTTCTAATGAAAATTTACAATTAATAATGTAAACTTATACTCAAAATATAACTTTTAATAGAAACTTCCAAAATTCAAATAGAGATTTTAAATTAAAATTCACATTGAAAATTTTCAATTACCAGTAAAAATTTGAACTTGATTTTTGGAACACCTCGTGTCACTATAGTTATGTTGGTATTGACTAATTTTTAGTTAATTTACATTTTTTAGATTTTTGGGATTTAATTTTGAATTTTGTGGGAATTCTCCCAATCCTTCACAATTTCTTCATGGTCACTACACAGTTAAACTAACCATGTGGATGAAACTTACATGGGATCCCCTGTGGCACATGATTGGTATGCATAGTTTTTCATAAACTGTGTAGGTACCCTTACATAGGGGGTTTTCCTGTTCTTTTTATACATGCACAGTTAGTATGCACAGATTGAGCATGGTTTGGGGCTAACCATGAAAGACTTAGTAGAGACCATGTGAGGAACCCTTATGTGTGGGTTGTGGGGCACACATGTTACAAGTGGTTAAAACAATCCATATAGTAACCATACAAAGTGTTTTTTAGATTAAAAATGTTGTTTGAAATGGTTGGGACAATGTTTGTCAAACTTTGTGATCAAAATGTGTGAACTTCCCCTATTTCTAAAATTTGTGATTTTTAAGCATACCCTTCTCAGTTTTTAAGGTTTTTACGCCATTCTTCCCCCTCATCCAACCAATCTTGAGATGCATGATAGGGAGATCTCCCATTCCTCCTTCCTTCAATCCAATCCATCCTCTATGTTTTTCAAGTGAATCTCTCAAGGTGAGACCACCATACTCTTTTCTTCCCTTCTTATCCCCCCATATATTTTTCTCTTAGTGCCCTTTCCACTCATCAACCCTAGGGGATACTAGATTCGGTTAAGGATTCAGGGGGGGGGGTATTTGATTAGTCACTAAAAGTGGCTAATATTCATTGTTAATATATTAATATTAATGTGTTTTAAAGTTCATAAACATCAATTTTAGTCCAATTCAGAAATTGAACTTCATTTTCCATCATTGTGCAATTCATGCTTAAAGTGTCAATTTGGGCCCAATCAATAAATTTCTTGTGAAAAATAAATTTTTCATCATTTTAATTTGATATTTTTTTATATGATTCATCACTTTATTTGGAATATTTTATCTTTTAGGTCCGATGGATGAATCTCAAGGGAAGATGGATATTTTTGTGCCTGAATGCATAAATTTACTGGAAAAAGCATAATGGGCCTAAGGCCCATAAAACAAATGTGGGTCCTGCAAACCAAGCCCAATGAAGCTCAAATTTTTACAGTAGAAATATAGAAATATGAGGATTATTTTATTCAACTATGTCCAAAGCTAATTCTGAAGTTTTCATGATGATAAAGGGATATGAAGTTTAGATTTAAATGGTGGGCCCGACATGAATGCACATAAAGTCGTCCCACCATTTCGACCATAACTTACAAACAGCTGTGCCAAATTTCCTGAAATTTTTAAAGCTTATATAGGACAGATATAAGAGAATATTTTTATTCTATGACCCCTCCAGATTATTCCTTCTTCAATTACAAATTCACACGTCAAAACGGTGGACGAATCTGGATGGTTTTGTGGTCAACTTTGTAACGTCAATTTCCTTTTGATTCTTCACCCTCCTTTTGACTCTCTTAATTGTTGGAGGGTGAATTGATTATTGGGGGGTGGACCTAAGGATCATAATATTCCTATATAAGGATATTTTGGTGAATAAAATTATCATCTAATATTTTTCTTTCAATCTGAGTTTTTCTTTCATCCATTGTATTTCTTTCAATTGTAATTTCCTGCTTTCAATTTGTAATCACATCGTCAAGTTTTCCCATGTAAGTTTTTCTTTAATGTTTAGTATTTTAATAAAATTTATTCTTCTTCTTCACTTATTCTTTTCCTTTTCTTTAAACGTTGATACCATTGAATCAAGGCGTGAATTTATTCACACCATCACCCGTGAATTCAATCACACAACGATAGAGTATTCATTTTTCAATATTTTTTTTCTTCATCAATCCTGCTTCTTTAATTCGACTACCCGATTCCATTGGTAGAATAGCATCAATGGAGGGATAAAATTTTACGGGTTGATCCTAGGGAGTTTCATGAGCTGGATTGAATGTTATTTGATGTTCTTAAACTCTTAAATTTGTTCTTCATTTTAAGAGTTCCTTTATTTGATTTATCTTCTTCTTTGTCTTCACTGACTTTAATGACAACACATTTTGAGTGCTAGTACGATCCAATTACTTGAAGTGCTCATTTAAGTGATCCTATAAGTGAATTGGCAATTAGCCTTGAAATTGTGTATGTATTAAATCAGAGAATGATATTGAGGATTTATTTCATTTAATGGATACCACTTGAACCGATGAATATAAAATTCAATGAAAAATAAATACATCCAATAAAGCCCTAGAGACAACCTAGGATCAGCTCATCTTAATTAATTATTTTAATTCAAGTCATTTTGTTTGTTTTGTTCTTTAAATCAAATCACCATTTCTTCAAATCAATCAACACCATAGTTGGCCACTTCATAGCCAATCCCACATCCAATCATAGTGTCTCAAGGTTACTTATTTGGTCCCTGTGGATTCAATAACCCAAGTCATACTATAAGCGACCACTTACACCATATAAATTGGGTAAATTTGGGGGAAACCAAATTTTGGCGCCATTGTCGGGGACTAAGCAAGTCACCCTAGCATATCTTTCTATTCTCCCTCATTTCTCTTTTCTCATCCACATTTCTCTTGTCTTTTCCCCTTTCTATTTTTTTTGACTCCCAAAAATCACGATTCCAAATTTACAAATGAATCCAATGGATTATAATCAACAATATACCTTCACAAAATCAAGATGGAATGAATTATAAAATCCACATTAGGAATCACCAACCTTTTTTAATTACTTGGATCAACCTTTGAATGAATACCCCACACCCGATAACATGAACGATATTTGTAATGATGAATGTTTAAAAGATCAATATCCATACCCATCAAGAATGATTGAAAATATGAATATGAGGAAGTCCATGATGTAAAAATATCTATCAACCCTAATCCTGAAAAAATTCTTGAACAATTGTGTGAAAAAATGGTTAAAATGAATTCAGAAGTTTCATCACTGATATTAGAAATACAAAGCATTAAGACTTCTGAGGAACCCATTCCCACTCAGGATGTCCTTTCCTCATCACCGATAGAAGAATATTTTATCCCATAAACCACTCATGAATTTAAAAAATAACTAACATTTGGATATGGTATAACTAAAGAAGATGAATTAAATGTTAAAGGGTCTTTAACTCAGGAGGAAATTAATATTTTTAGATTCACAAGGGGGGAATTTGTCTTCATGGATTGAGTGTTTGGAATATTGCTCCAATAAATTTGTTTTAGAATCACCGATCATTGAACCATTGGGAGATATAAGGAATATTGAGTCTATACCCACTCATGAAATTCCAATGGAAAATTTTGGGGATGAATCATCTTTTCAAAAGGAACCAATTCTTTCAAATGTTTTTGAAGAAGAAACAATTTTTGATTCAAATTTTCATTCTTCTTTAGGAAAATTCAATCAAACTAAACTCGATGTTTTAATACTTCCTTACCAACTCAATAATCCCTCCATTTATGATAAACTAGAACATTCAATTATCATCCATTTTCATCAAGAATCCCAAAAAGGTGGAATCACCCTTGAAATCTTAGGAAGGACTCTATATGAAACTCAATCAACCATTACCAAAATTCCTTGGACTTTCACACTCATTGTTGAATAAGGTATTTCACATGGCACCGATTCTAAAAAAATAATTACTCTCAATATTGTTGAAGTGGAGAAAAATGGGTTCTTAAAAATTTTTAAAGTTGGAATTGGATAAGTTGGGGGGTTCAAGTCTAGCTGACGACGTTAAACAAAAGCGCTGCAGGCAACCCATGGTTTTCATACTTCCAATCATTTGAATCATTTTCTTTTTCATATAATAAATTACCATAGAATGTTGACCTTTTCTTCTTTTATGAGTAAGGATGGGTATAAAAGGGGAGCGCCATATTAATCTGTGTCATGTGGTGTGATCCCTGAGTAATACCTTACCCAGAAAATATAAAGAAGACAATGTATCATCAGTTTATTTTATTTTATTTTATGTTTTTGTAGGTATTTAAAAAAATTGATTGTTGACCTGTTCTTCTTTTATGAGTAAGGATGGGTATGAAAGGGGAGAACCGTATTCATTCGTGTCACGCGGTGTGATCCCTGAGTAATAACTTACCCAGAAAATATAAAGAAGACAATGTATCATCAGTTTGATTTTTAAAATAAAAAAAAAATAAAAAACAAGTAAAACCATAAAAATGTTGATACTTGGTTTTAAATAAATTGTTGTGTTGTTTGTTTTGTCTGGTTTGTTATTCTTTGTATGGTTCAGGGACTATTTTGGGTGATACATATTCGATCAAGGAGGTGCCTACATCTCCCAAGAGATCAAAGGAGTAATCTGGAGCATCATGAACTTCAACTTCAAAAACCAGGTGAATTTGTTCCATGTTTATTGTTTCAAATTTCTTTTATAACACCTCTCATCTTCCTCTACCCCCTTCTAAGATTTATTTAAACATTGGGGATAGTGTTATTCTATGTTGGGGGGAGATGAAATAAAAAATTATTTTTTTTAATAAGAACATGCATGGAAAGAAAAATTCCATTAACCTTGAACATGATAACACACATTGCAAACTCTAAAATTGGATATCAAATAATTTTGCATGCCTTGATTCTGATTTTAATGCAAGTTTAAGTTCATGAGCATAGTTTTTGGAAATTGCGGTTGTCCGATGTGATTTTTCAAAGTTTTCATTTTCACACTCTTAATAAAAATGTCATAATGCACGTCTACTGGATCTTGGGTGTAAATTTGAGTTCTTGGGTCCCTTTAATTATAACATAGGGTTCTGGGGTCACTTTTAATTTAATTTGAGTATCCAAAAAAATAAATAAATAAAATTGAAAAAAAATAACCACATAGAGCAATGTTTTGTCCAAATGTATGGCATCCGAAACTTGGGTATTGTGACTCCATAGTTTTCTTTCCCAGAGTTAGGATTTATATCTCTATTGTAGATCATGGAATTGACAATATATGTGGCATCTGACACTTTGGGATCATGACTCCATAGTTGTCTTGCCCAGAGTTAGTATTTTCATATCAATTGTGGTTAAAAAAAAGCAAATAAAAAAACAAACAAACAAAAAACAAAAAAAATTGGATACTCATCTTAAGGTTTAATGTGATTCCCACCTAGCACTTCTATTTTTTTCCCTTGAACAATAAAATTGGCCCCATATATTTTGTGATGCACAACACTTTATCATGCTTAATTGAAATTGGATGAAATGTGGCGATGAATTTGAACAAAGGAATGGGCTTGGGCTTGGGATATGCTTATGGAACTAGCTTGTTTTAAATTATTTTGATGGGTGTCATAATTTTTTTGGGTATGAGGTCTTTGGGTGAGCAATGTGTATTAAAATGTTTTTGGAAAAGGGGATTCGAATTTCATATTTGTAATATATTTTTCTCGGGAATAGAAAAACTCAAGTTGGGGGGTGTGATTAGTCACTGAAAGTGGCTAATATTTATTGTTAATATCTTAATATTAATGTGTTTCAAATTTTATATACATCAATTTTAGTCCAATTCAGAAATTGAACTTTATTTCCCATCATTGTGAAATTCATGCTTAAAGTGTCAATTTGGGACCACTCAATAAATTGCTTTTGAAAAATACATTGTTCATCATTTTAATTTAATATTTTGGTATATGATTCATCACTTTATTTGAAACATTTTATCTTTTAGGTCCGATGGATTAATCTTAAGGGAAGATGGAGAGTTTTGTGCCTGAATGCAGAAATTTACTGGAAAAAGCATAATGGGCCTAAGGCCCATTAAACAAATGTGGGGCCCACAAAAAAAGCCCAATGGAGCTCAAATTTTTACAGTATAATGATAAAAATATAAGGATTATTTTATTCAATTGTGTCCAGAGCTAATTCTGAAGTTTTCATGATGATAAAGGGATCTGAATGTTAGATTTAAATGGTGGGCCCGACATGAATGCACATAAAGTCATCCCACTATTTCGACCATAACTTCCAAACAGATACACCGAATTTCCTGAACATTTTAAAGCTCATAGAGGAAATATTTATGAGCATAGTTCTCTTCTATGACCCCTCTATATTAGGCCTTCTTTAATTACAAGTTCACACGTCAAAATGGTGGACGAATCTAGATGGTTTTGTGGTCAACTTTGTAACGTTAATTTTCTTTTGATTCTTCACCCTCCTTTTGACTCTATTAATTATTGGAGGGTGAATTTATTGTTGGTGGGTGGACATAGGGATCATAATATTCCTATATAAGGATCTGGTGGTGAAGATAATTATCATATAATATTTGTCTTTCAATCTGAGTTTTTCTTTCATCCATTGTATTTCTTTCAATTGTAATTTCCTGCTTTCAATTTATAATCACATCTTTAAGTTTTCCCATGTAAGTTTTTCTTTCATGTTTAGTATTTTAATAACATTTATTATTCTTCTTCACTTATTATTTTCCTTTTCTTTACACGTTGATACCTTTGAATCAAGGTGTGAATTTATTCACACCAGCACTTGTGAATTCAATCACACAATAGTGGAGTGTTCATTTTTCAATATTTTTTTTCTTCATCAATCCCACTTCTTTAAGTCGAATACCTGTTTCCATTGGTATAATAGCATCAATGGAGGGCTAACCTTTTATGGGTTTATCCTATGGAGTTTCATGGGCTGGATTGAATGTTATTTGATGTTCTTAAACTCTTAAATTTGTTCTTCATTTTAAGAGTTCATTTCTTTGATTTATCTTCTTATTTTTCTTCACCAACTTTAATGACAACACATTTTGAGTGATAGTACGATCCAATTACTTGAAGTTCTCATTTAAGTGATCCTCTAAGTGAATTAATGATTAACCTTGAAATTGTGTATGGATTAAATCGGAGAATAATATTGAGGAATTATTTCATTTAATGGATACCAATTGAACCGATGAACATAAAATTCAAAGAAAAATAAATACATCCAATAAATCCCCAGAGACAACCTAGGATCGGCTCATCTTAATTAATTATTTTAATTCAAGTAATTTAGTTTGTTTTGTTCTTTAAATCAAATCACCATTTCTTCAAATCAATCAATACTATAGTTGGCCACTTCATAGCCAATCCCACGTCCAATCATAGTGTCTCAAGGTTAATTCTTCGGTCCCTATGGATTTGATAACCCAAGCCGTACTACAAGCGACCGCTTACACCATATAACTTGGGTAAATTTGGGAGAAACTAGTATTATATGGGGTTTTTGGATGCTAGGTCCAGTATAGGGTGTATCTTGACTTGTTTGAATGTTTTTCATTTAAGGAGACATATCCCGGCTCGATTGTCACCAACACAAGGTAGGTGTTTTGTGTGTTTTCTATTAGATTTGGTGCCCTAGAATCAACCTATTTAGCACTTGATTACTTGTTTTTATTTTTAAATAAGTTTTCTTATCATATCACTATTGTTATTCTATATAATATTTGTAGGTGTTAATTCCATTAGAATATATGTTGCGCTAAAAGATCATTATAGTTCCCCATTATGATGAGAACCTAGAGGTGACACAATATTATTCTTGAACCTTATTCTGTGGATGAATGATATTGTCTGATGAGACATAAAAAATACAGGATATTAGGGGTATGAGGTTTATAAGACATTGATACAACCTATCATGGTGTTCTCACTTGGTAATCTTCAAGGTAGGAGGTTATGAGAACATACCTATTAATAGGAAATTAACATTTCCATGTGTCATTTTATGTTCCTATATACAAACATGTGTATTTATCCTTATATTTTATGATTATAATTAATAGATACCATGGATCACGTAATTTAACATATTGATGAAAACAATGATGACCTATGTTCATGATGAAGTAGGATGTGTTAGGCACATCACAAGTGATATTTCATTAATGGATAATGCGAGAAAATATTTATCACTTATGTCCCCAGATGAGAGTTGATATCTCATGCCCATTGATGGGAATAAAACTGCCTGCATAAATCCATGACCATGATGTTTAGTGGGAAAGTTAATTTCTATAAATTCAAATAAAGATATATCGATCATATGGGTTGATGACACCGACATACAACCTACTTGATTAGAGATATCACAATAAAGAGATTAAATTACATGGTAATAGTTTAGAGAGGGTTGGATGACACCATGACATTAAATTTTTTCTCTATGAGATCCTTAGCATTTTTCTAGATTCTAACCATGGAATTTAGGTGGTTATGAATAATTCCACTGAGAAAGAATCCTAGTGGGTCATGAACTTAGTGTATCCTTAATCTCAGTTAAATTCAAGTAATGAATTCACCAAGTTAGAATAAATAATATTTATTCAGTTTGGTTGATCACCATAATTTAATCATAGGTTATTAGAAATAGTAAGTGTGTTAAATAGTAATAATAAATATTTGTTTGAAAGTTTGGAAAATATAATATTTATTATATTTATCATAGAATAATGTAGTGAAATTTATTTAATTAAATAGTCATTATTTGAGGATTAGTAAATGTCGATGAGGGAAAGAAGACAAAGCTTAATAGTCCTATTAGAAATAAATTATATTTATTTATATTCTTAATTTGTTTCAAATTTCAAATGATTAATTATATACATGTTATTATTAATATACATGGGGTCAAATAAGAATATTAAAGATAGTTAGGGGATTGTGTGTGATTTTCTAACCCTAAACCTGCCTTAATAAATATCTAATTATATCTATTTAATAAATCAAAATTAGTGTGCACAATGGATAAAGTGAGACTCTATCAATCCCTATAGAGAGATAAAGAGATCTAGAGTGATCTCCTCCCTCATCTATAAAGCCAATGGGAGATCATCAAGAGTTCTTCCTCTCTCGAGAAGAATTCTGTTACAGTCAACATTGAACAATGTAAGTGATCATGATCGACCATGGTAGCACCCAACGATTAAACAATGTCATTCAGAGATTGTGATACATGTGTGGATCACCTCTTGAGGGATTATAAACTTGGATACTACAAAGCAATGATAGTGTGACAAGATCTATTCCATCAGATCATCAATAAAATTGTAATTACAAGTTGAGGTAATTCTATATCTACTCATAAATTAATTATAAATTACATGTGAAGATCCTTCGATTCTAGTTAGAACATTTTTATATAGTCTATTAATTTACTATTTTTTACATGATGTTTTAATCATATGAATCAACAATTACATGTGATTTACAACTAAAAGATGAGTTGGTCATACCTTTAAAGGATGCTTCTGTTGTTCGTAAAACCTTTAAGTGGTATCAAAGTGGTCACATGTTTAATTTATAATTATTTATTATTTTTTGATTGATTACATGTGTTTTTATTTTATTTTACTTATAGAAATTCATTTTAATATCCAAACATCATCATCAATTCTATTCTCTTTTTTATAACATAACCAGTAATTGGTTAATGGTTAAAAATGAAAAAACATCTGATTCACACCATCTGGAGGTGCTCAAGGCTCCTCCTAGAAAAAACCAGAGTATAAAACATGTACTTTATATATACACATTGTGTAATGTTGTTTTTAAATAAATATATTACTCTATCTGGTCATATCTGAAAAAATCAGATCTAAGATGCAAATATATCAGATCAATGTTTAAATATGGACAGGCTGACACATAACATGAATAACTACACTTAATGTAACCAATGTACATGATGTGTAATCCTCATTATCTCAAAAATGGGTACACAAGGTGTCACAAGAGTGATGTGTATTGGATACATGACACAGGGACTGACATATTGTGTAAAATGAGGTCAAACGCCGATGTTGTTCGGTATGAATTTGACCGTTAAACACATGTTTTGGCCATTTACGACAAGCGGAGTGCACTTTTGGTCACCGCGGTCACACAACACCTCTGATTGACATGATGTCTGCTGAACCATTTCAAAATTCACCCACCATTTGTTGTCATCCGATTTCATGGCATTCTGAGGTCGTTCGGCCAGTTTTGACCACCCCATGCATGCTTTTCAAGTGCATCGAACACCTAAAAAACACATATTTAGTCATGTCGTGCAAACCATGCATCCGAATGATGTGATGTATCCTATTTCACTTTACTAATAATAATTAGGGTGTTGTCATATGATTTCAATTCATGTTGATGTTGTTTGGTATGCATTTGACTGCTAAACACATGTTTTGTCCATTTACGACATGCAGAGTGCGTTTTCAGTCACCACGGTCACACGACACCTCTGATTGATGTTCTGTATACTGGAAAATTTTACAATTCACCCACCATTTATTGTTGTCTGATTTCATGGAATTCTAAGGTCGTTCGGCCTATTTTGACCACCCCACACATGCTTTTCAAGCGCATCGAACACCTAAAAACGCATATTCAACCATGCCGCACAAACCACACGTCCGAATGATGTGTCGTCTCCTAATACACCTTAAAATTAATAATTAGAGTGTTTTCATATGATTTCAAGTCATGTCGATGTCATTCAGTATGCATTCGACCGTTAAATGCATGTTTTGACCATTTACGACATTCGAAGTGCGTTTTTGGTCACCGTGGTCACACGACACCTCTGATTGATGTGTCGTCTACTATACTATATAAAAATTCACCCACCCTTTGTTTTAATCTGATTTCATGGCATTCCAAGGTCGTTCAGTTGGTTTTGACCACCCCACGCACGCTTTTCAAGCGTGCCAAACACCTAAAAAACACATATTCAGCCGTGCCACGCAAACCGCATGCTCGAATGATGCGTCATATCCTCATACACCTAAAAAATAATAATTAGAGTGTTTTCGTGTGATTTAAAGTCATGTAGATGTCATTCAGTATGCATTTGACCGTTAAATACATGTTTTGGCCATTTACGACATGCAGAGTACGTTTTCGGTCACTGTGGTCACACAACACCTCCGATTGACGTGCCGTCTACCGAAACATTTCATAATTCACCCAACCTTTGTTGTCATCCGATTTGATGGCATTTTGAAATCATTTGGCTGATTTTGACCACCCCACGCACGCTTTTCAAGTGCGTCGAACACCTAAAAAACACATATTCAGTCGTGCCGCACAAACCGCACATCTGAATGATGTGTTGTCTCCTCATACACATCAATAATAATAATTAGGGTGTTTTCATGTGATTTTGAGTCATGTAGATGTCTTTCGGTATGCATTTGACCGTTAAACGCATGTTTTGGCCATTTACGACACGCGAAGTGCATTTTCAGTCACCGTGGTCACATGACACCTCCGATTGACGTGTCGTATGCCGGACCATTTAAAAATTCACTCACCCTTTGTTGTCGTCCAATTTCATGGCATTTCGAGGTTGTTCGGCCAGTTTTGACTACCCCACACACGCTTTTTAAGCGCACCAAACACCTAAAAGACACATATTCTGCTGTGCTGCACAAACCGCACATCCAAATGATGTTCCGTCTCCTCGTACACCTTAAGAATAATAATTATAGTGTTTTCGTGTTATTTCAAGTCATTTTGATGTCGTTCGGTATGCATTTGACCATTAAATGCATGTTTTGGCCATTTACGACACGCAAAGTGAGTTTTTGGTCACTACGGTTACACGAAACCTCTGATTGATGTGTCATCTTCTGTACAATTTCAAAATTCACCCACCCTTTGTTATCATCTGATTTCATGGCATTCTGAGGTTGTTCAGCTAGTTTTGACCACCCCACGCATGCTTTTCAAGCGCGCTGAACACCTAAAAAACACATATTCAGTTGTGCCTTGCAAACTGTGCATCTGAATGATGTTCCGTCTCCTTTTACACCTCACGAATAATAATTAGGGTGTTTTCAGGTGATTTCAAGTCATTATGTTGTTGTTCATTATGTATTTGACCGTTAAACGCATGTTTTGGACATTTACGATATGCGGAGTGCGTTTTTGGTCACTACGGTCACACGACACCTCTGATTGATGTTCCGTCTACTGGACCATTTTAAAATTCACCCACCCATTTGGTTTCGTTCAATTTAATGACATTCTGAAGTCATTTGGCCAGTTTTTACCACCCCACACACGCTTTTCAAGCGCGTCAAACACCTAAAAAACAAATATTTAGTAGTTCCATGCAAACCATGCATCCGAATGATGTTTCATATCCTCTTACACCTCACAAATAATAATTAGGGTGTTATCGTGTGATTTAAAGTCATGCCAATGGAATTCGGTATGAATTTGACCGTTAAACGCATGTTTTGGCCATTTACGACATGTAGAGTGTGTTTTCGGTCACCGCGGTCACACAACACCTCTGATTGACATCCCTTCTACCCAACCATTTCAAAATTCACCCAACCTTTGTTTTAGTCTGATTTCATGGCATTCCTAGGTCATTCGGCCAGTTTTGACCACCCCACACACGCTTTTCAAGTGCGCCGAACAGCTAAAAAACACATATTCAGCCGTGCCGCACAAACCGCGCGTCTGAATGACGTGCCTTCTCCTTATACACCCCAAGAATAATAATAAGGGTGTTATCGTGTGATTTCAAGCCATGCCGATGTCATTCGGTATGCATTTGACCGTTAAATGCATGTTTTGGCCATTTACGACACGCAGAGTAGGGGGGTACTAACGCAATAATGCCGCCTGAATGCCCTAATGGCATATTATTGTAATGAGATAATGACCAAATGTCCTAATGGAATATTAGCCTATTGACCTAATGGCCAATTGAACAAATTCCCAAAAATTCCCTAACGGTCCAATTTGATTTATATATATACTAACTTAATAAATATGTCCAATTTGCATTTTCTTTATTTAGTTGTTTCTTTTGTATCTTATTGTAGGTTTATTGAAGAAAAATATTTGAATGGATTAGAGCTTTTTGGATCACTGTATGTGAAGAAGTTTGTCTTTCATTTATTGTTTTTGAGGAACCTGATGTTTATGCTATTTTGAATTTTATTTCTTTGTCATTTTAGCTTTGTTTCTTCTGTTCGGAAATAGTTTTTGTGATTACTGGAAATGTGATGTATAAATGATTTTTTTAATTTTTTTCCAAGTTTTTGGCCACCAATGGCGGTCACTATAGGCCGATTTTTCTGTCTCCTATAACGACTGCCATTGGCGGTCGCTATTGGCGGTCGCTATTGGCGGTCGCTATTGGCGGCCGCTCTTGGCGGTCGCTATTGGCGGTCGGTATTGGAGGTCGCTATTGGCGGTCGCTATTGGCGGTCGCTATTGGTGGTCGCTATTGGATTATTTTTTGATCTTTTATAGCAACCATAAATGGAGGTCGTTATAGGCCCACCCAACAAAATTTCTGGTCAAATGTAGTGCCATCCAATGGCGGTCGCTATAGCCCTATGGTGATGGGCCAAATGAGACTGCAACTGGCAGTCACAAGGTAGTTGTTGTAGGGCTATAGCGACCGCCATTGGCGGTCGATATAGGCCCAATTTATAGTAGTGACATCATAATATTAACAATTATATATTAAATTAATTTCTGTGTTAAAATTTTAGATGAACAAACGAGGTTGCCTCCAAGTACACTTGTGTAGTAAATTAATTTTAAATGAAGTTAATTTTGTTTAAAATTATAGATGATGGTGGGTTATGGATGGTTGGATAGAATTAAGATAAATTGAATTAATTAGATTAATTCATGGAACATTTTTCAATTAAATAATGAATCAAAGTAATTGATAACTAGATTGAAAATCTATGCTTGTTGCTTGATGTGTGGATGATCATGAGATTATACCATCCTTTTTATGTGATTGTTTTTTTGATTTATTATGGTTAAATAATTATTGATGGCATACAATTCATCCCATCCTCCTTATTTTGTAAGGGACCACATGCTTATGGTTTCTTTTATGTAAATCCCTTTTATCCAATCCATTGGATACCCTCACCCATGTGTGAGTAAAATATTATGTAAGGATGGAGTTCCCAAGCGAGTGGAGGTGGCCTGGGTCAAGGAACCAAGGTGAAACCAATCGAGGTGATACATAGGATCCAAGGTGGAATACTGCAACATGAATAAAACTATGGTTCAAGGTGTTTTACCTAGGTTCCAGGGTTAGTTTATTATTCGATAGATAAACTAAGCATTAGAGAATCTCATGATCATGCCATTTATGCTTTATTTTAGTTAGTTTCATGGTTAATTATTTATGTTTGTGGATGTTTTACGATCACCTAATAAATAAATTCATAAGCATGCAAGATGGAATAAAATTTAATCATATTATGTGTAAATATTTTATCATACATGGTTAATCATTTAAGTAAAATCCACTTAATATTAATGAGACATGTAAAAGGATAAAATTAGGATTTTAACATAAGGATAAAAATTCCTTAACTAAAATATTAAGTCATCTTAGCCTTCCACTAATTAAGTTATAAATGTCCTCATAGTTCAAAGTTATATACCAACCCAAGTTGGGGTGCATTAAATTATTGTAGAACTTTTAACTTGAAGTTTTTTGTTGACTTAACTTAGTTCACATAAAGGGTAGACTGCCCAAGTAGTACTTGGTGTAACTAAGAGGAAAAAGTTGAGGAAATATTTAAAACAAGATTTCAGGATTGGGGAGTCCACTGAATAGATCAAGGAACTACGAATTAATGTATTTGGAAAGTTATAACTACTTAAAACCCTTTAAATATATTGTCAGGCCCAAGTTTGGGTTATGAGAAGGGGAATATGGATCCTTACCACTAGAATATCTAAGCCAAAAGATGTTCCGAAACTGATGGAAAGGGATATTAGGTTTCTAAAAATAGTGGGATCTTAATATGAATTTAATTAATTTTAAATTTTTAATCTAATATTGTAATAAAAAGGTACTAATTATCTACTCTTAATTTTTAGAAATGAAAAATCAAATGACATCGACCAATATCACTATGATCCATACTTGATACGGATAACCTTCTCACTCATGTGAATTTATAGGAATTGAATAGATGCTTGGATGTTATAATACTCCATGAATGGAAATTATACGTACTGGAAACCACACTTTTTTGAGTTCATTTCCAAATAGGTTAATGAGGAATAAATATCTATATATTTAAAGCATGTGGATGATGATATGGATGTCCAATGTTTCTTGCTATCCACCATGTTCAATAATATTCTAAATAAATATGAGGATATGGATGTACATATCATCATTTCTCACCTTAAAGATCTATATCAAGAGAAGGAGAGATCAAAGATATATGAGATATCCGATGCACTATTCACATGCAAGCTCAAATATTTGGTTCCAGTTGGGGCAAGTGTAGTCTAGATTATTGACTACATTGAGCACCTAGATATCTTGGATTTTAAGATCCCTGATGAGCTATAAACAAATATCATTACGTCCTCATGGACTAAGAACTTCTCCAATTTTATTGTGATTTATAATATGAGAAATAGTGAGAAGACACTGTTATAACTTATTACACTCATTAACTAAGTTTATAAAGGCATAGGGTGTGAAAAACCATTGTACTTATGGTGAATATGAAGAGGAAGAACAAGAAAAAGGGGTTGGAGACACATTCTAAGTCTAAGGCTCTAGAGCTGTAACATCCCAAGTAAAGAAGTATGGATTTTCATATCTATGTCTATTTATGAATTATATAGTGTTTTAGAGGCTTAAAATGATAATAAATCCAATCTTAAACATTGAATTCTCTAATATTTTTTAAAAGATTATTTTACCGCCTTTTGATGTCGAACCATTTTTAAATCTATCTTTTGACAATTTTATAAGCTCTATTTGTCAAAATAAAATTATTCTTTAGTATTGGGACATTGAAATTTACTTTGGATAAATTTTTGGTATTTTTCTGACAATGTTCATTTTTTAATGAATAGTGAAAAATACTGCATTTTACTTCAAAACTGCTTTTTCATATAATTTAATTATATAGATATATTGTCCTTTTAATTGATTTTGAATTTTAATTAGAATATATTTTTACCATTTAATCCAATGGTGGTAATTATAATTGATTTCACTTTGTAATTGGGCATAAACAAGTGCCAAACTTTTCATAGATATTGTTTAAAAAAACCCGCTATTTGTTTTGACAACGAGAATCATTTTTAAATTAATTACTGTAATTTTTGTGTTTGGAATTTGGTAAAATGGATTCCATATTTGGAATCATAAGGTCCAAATTATGTAATTAAGACTCTTTTGTTTTTGGATATTATGAATAGTAATGACGGTAATTATCTTTAATTATCGTGATTAATTAGTAATCAGACAGTTAAGGGTAATAAAATAATATCATAATAATAAAAAATGACCCCAAAATGTGTCCTAATGATATTGTTTGTGTCATGGTCGACCATGGGATGCCTTTTTCCAAACTTAGGGACCCCATGGAATCACTTTTGGGTGATAGTGACACTTTATCATTTTATTTTTAAAGAAAGGTGAATATCACAAAAGTATGTAACACCTAAGTAAAACAATTTTAATTTTGTCTAAATAAATGATATATTAGACTATGAATAGTAATTGGAAAGATAAAAAAATTTCCTACATCATAGTATTTTTTTTTATAATTTTTAAATATTAAATAAATTAATTTTTTTATGACACCATGATGATGCAGCGATTACCTCATTAATGAACGATTTAAATAAAATGAAAAGATATTGTAAAATCTAAGACTTAAAATTGTAAAAAAACATATTGGATGAGTATATTTAAAACCCTTATCACCTTATCCTCAAAATATATCAATGTGGTACCTTTAAAATCAGAAACTCATTTTAATATAAAGTAACATTTCTTGACTTTCCAAGAGTGCCCCTCCTCCCTCTTATAAAATCCCCCCACCTCTACCTACTTATCCACACCTCTCAAGCAATTGGATCAGCCAATATCTGATCATTTTATCTCTCCACATCCCTCTCTTCATCCTAGAATCCTTACCTTAGGCAGAAAGCTCTTCAAGAAACCCTTTTGGTTCAAACCAAGAGGAGTTACCCGATTTAAAGGTAATGTCTTCACTTGTGTTCTTTTGTTTTATTTTGCTTCTACAACCCCCTAAAATATTTTTATTCCTTTATTTTGTAACAACACCAGTATCTTAAATATACTAGGATGTTGTTATGAGAAGTATTTTAGCTACACTTACACACACCTCAGTCTAATGGTTAAAGAACATACTATTTCTATGGATGGCGAATTTCTGCCTCACGAAACGATGATTGTTCAATATTCTTTTAACACCTTTCATGGTGTACATTAAGATGTCACTCTATTTATATATGATATATATTATGTTTATGTCTTCCTTATGATTCTGTATTTTTCATTTATGGTATACCTTTATGGTTTCCATTATGGGTAAACACGATATCTTCATTTTTGGAAGTGTGGACTACCGCCCCCTCAAAGTGATTTGCATCATTAATACCATATGTGGTACATATAAAGGATATATTTAATGATATTATATATGATACCATACTGGAATTATAATACTACTATGTATCATTATGTTTTAATTCCATTAAATATGAAATAGAAATAGAAGTAGCGTTCATGAGTACGTACGACTTACCGTCTCCATGAATGGTGCATTTCATTTCTTACCTCTAAATGTTATGTAATATTATAAATGCATGCATATACTGGATATATATGATATATATGATATCTAAATCATGAATATAATCATGGATATAATGGATATTTTACCACATGAACAACTTGTAATTACAAGAAGTTTATTTTTGACTCAAGTGCCAAGGGTCGACAAAACGACCATTATTAACTTAAATAATTACATAATGTTCATAAAATGGTAATAAGTGATATAAAAGGAATAATTAACTTGAAAAAGGTTCTTAATCAAGTAGGAATTAACTCTAGTTTATTATTCAGGAGATTAAAGAACGATCGAGTCAAGTCGGACATGAGGTATGGGACTTCGTCTCAATCTCCTTTCACTGAGGCATATTTTGTTTTATACACAAAATTCTTTTATACGGTGTATAAACCCCTTTTAATTTTATGTTTATTCAAAAGGAATATTTTTTATACGAAGCTTTTTACTAATTGATAAAAGGGAATGTTTTTGTCGTACGTATGCGGCGACAACGACTTCTCCGCCGCCATGACCATTATTTGAGTTTCGACTTCCTCTACAAGCCATAACTTTTTTTAAATGAAAAATAAATACCATGTTTTAATTTTCTTTTATTTTGGTATTGAAAATGGTTTTGATAATTTTTTTATTATATCAATGTGCTATTTCTATCTTGTGATTTAAATGTGGAAATGTTATGTTTCCTTTATGCATGTTTTATGTGATACGATTATGTTATGGTTCTTGGGAATTGTTTATGAATACAGGTGGTTCTGTGATAAACTAAGGGAGGGTGAGCCCGATATAGCTCTCCAATGCATTGGGTAATGTGAAGGGGTTAAACTCTAAGGTTTCTTTGAAGAGATTTAGGGAATATACTGTGATGGGTATTCCAAACGTAACCATGAGGGTTACTCCCTACGTAAGAATGTTATGAATGCCTCAAGTTACCTTTATGTCTTATGATTTATATGAGTTATTCATGATTTGATGAGGTATGTTAAAGTGATTATGTTTTATGAGTAAAATATGATTTCATTGATTTTTATGTATACATGGACTAATGTTTTCATTCCATATTTTTATATACCTTACTGAGCTTTTTTATGCTCATCCCAAGTTTTTGAAATGTTTTTCACAGGTCAAGGGAAAGGTACATGATGTGATGATAGTGTCAAGGAAGTTTCATTAAAGAATCCATGTTTTGTTTTAAATATGTTTCCTTTGATGGGAAAAGTGAATATTGTCTTTAATGTAACCACCTTGTTTAAATGTGGAATGAAATGCATGATTTATGATCTAATTCTCTAAAACTCTAAACCTGAAAAGATCCTCAATGTGTAATCTTGTAATAACTCAAGATTAAGTATTGTTTAAGGCTGTGGCCTTATAGGAGCATTGTCCTTCTAATAAGAAGAAGATCTAAATATAATGAAAGTAATATGATGCAATATGTTTTTCATGTGCCAAGAAGGTTCACTAGAAGAGGAATTAAACCCAACCAAAAAAGAAAGGTTAAGCTTTAGGTTCATTCATCATTGAGTTTAATATTTCCACATCTAAAAGTTGGGTATTAGATACTTCCTGTGGTGCTCACATTTATATCCAAATACATAAACGAATTAGATTTCAGAAGAATACCAAAGATGAGGTAGATCTATGGGCTACTAATGGAGAGAGGCTGGCTACTCTATCCATTTGAGACTACCATCTCACATTATCGGTAGGATTTATTTTGGTTTTAAAGAACTATTATTATGTTCGTAGTGTTACCGAGAACATTATTTTTGTTTCTTGTTTATATATGGATGGATTTATTTTCATCTTTGTAAATAAAGGTTTCTTCTTTTATAAAGAGAGAATATGTTATGGTATGGAACAATTAAATAAAATTATTTATTTATTAAATTATGAAAACCAAATATTGGAAATTGATTATTAAATGAATACATGTGACTCATATAACACCCAATTATGGAATCACCATCTTGGTGATGTAAACAAGAAGCATTTGAAAAATCTCTACCAAGATGGTTACTTAGACTCCTTTGAGATTAATCCAATTCAAAGATGTCATGCTTGTTTATAAGTTAATATGACCAAACCATCATTTTATAGTCAAGGTGAAAGTTTCATAAAGCTTATATATTTGGTAAACACTGATGCTTGAAGACCTTTTCAAGTATAGGTTAGAGGTGGTTACTCATACTTTATTACTTTTACCAAAAACTTGTGCATGTATTGAAATACCTACTCGATGAGGTATAAGTCTAAATCATTTGATAAATTTAAAGAGTTCAATAATAAATTTGAGAATAAACTTGGTAATAAAATAAAGAAACTTTGATTTAATTGAGGTGGTGAATATCTTAACTAGTACTTTATTGACTTTCTATAGGAGAATGAGATTTTATCTCAAATCACTCCACCTTATACACCATAGTGGAATAGTGTTAAGGAAAGGAGGAACCATACCTTATTGGATATGGTAAGGTTAATGATGAGTCATGAAATACTTCCATTATCATTTTTAGGATATTCATTACATACAACATTATACTTACTAAACTGAGTACTAACTAAAGCAACAAATTATATTCCTTTTAAGTTATGAAGTGAAAAGAAACCCATTTTTTCAAATGTTCATTCATGGGGTTGTGATTCATTTTTAAGGATATATCAGGGAACAAATTAGAACATTGAGGCATAGAGTATATCTTTATAGGGTATAAAAAAGAAAAAAGGGGATATTATTTATACACCCATTCAGATAAGAAAGTGACTATTGCCTGAAAATCCATTTTTCTTGAGAGGGATAATATCCCCAAGGAGGATAGTGGGATCAAGATTGAATTCAATGAAATTTATTCTCAAGATATATAAGAGTTGGTAAAATAATTGATTCCACATGTCCCTATGGAAGATGTTATTCCTGAAGCACAAATACTACATATGATCTCTAGAGAGGTAAGAGAACTGGATAGAGATAGTTTTCTGGTCAATGATGATGGTGAGTCACTATTGGTTAATAATGATAATTCTCTCTCCAACAAGGTGGCAGTAGAGAGCTAAAAATCTACTAGATGGGAAAAATCCATGAATTCTGAGATGGATTCTAGGAATTTGAACCAATTTTGGGTTTTTATTGATCCACTAGTTATTGTAAATACTATAATGAAACATTAAAGAGGATGTGTATATGACACAACCAGAAGGGTTTGTGACTCTAGGAAATGAAAAAAGGTATGAAAGTTATAGATATCCATCTATGGATTAAAATAATGATTCAAGTCATGGAAGATTCAATTTGATGAATCCAAAAAAGAATTTAGTTTCATTAATAATGAATGCAAGCCATGTGTTTACAAGTGGTTTAGTGGGAGTACAATTTTTTTCATTGTAATATATGTTGATGATATATTACTAATTGGAAATGATATTCTAGCCTTTAAGAAGTTAAGTTTTAGTTGAAAAAATGATTCTCTTTGAAGGAATTAGGTAAAAAATCCTAAATTATAGGGATTGAGATCATGTGTGATAGATTCAAGAGGCTTCTTGGACTAAGTCAAAGTATATACATTGACAAGATATTAAAGAGGTTCGATATGGAATAATCCATGAGGGGATTGGATTAAGTGTCACATGACATGCATCTTTCCCAGACAATGTGTCCTAAGACATAATGGAAAATATAGATAATGCGTAAGATTCCATACGCTTCTATGTCAGGATCCATCACATATTCCATGTTTTTTACAAGGATTGATGTTTCTTATACTTTGAGAATGGTAGGAATATATCAAGAAAATCTAGATGAACAATATTATACTACTATTAAGACTATTCTTGAGTATCTGAGGTGAGCTAAGGATATGTTCTTGGTGCATGGAGGAGATTAAGAGATATTTATCATGGGTTATAAAGATGAAATATTTCAAAATAATTAGAATGATCTGAAGTAACAGACTAGATATGTCTTTTGTCTCAACGAAGGAGTTGTGAGATGGAAGAGTTCTAAGAAGCTAGTTGTAATTGATTCTACAGTTGAGATTGAGTATATTGTAGCTTTTTATGTAGAAAATGAAGTAGTTTGGATTCAAAAATTTATTCAAGAGATTGATATGGCACATATAAGTAAATATCCTATCATAGTTTACTATGATAATAATGCAGCGGTGGATCTCTCTGAAGATTCATGGTCACACCAAAGGAAAAAACACATTCTCCATAAGTTTTATCTCTTGAGGGATTTTCTCAATTAGGAGAAGTTATAGTGAGTAGATTATCCATAGAGGAAAACATGGTAGATCCCTTAAATAAGAATTTATCATAGTAGATTCATGAGTATCATGTAAGAGCTAGTGGATTGAATGTTGTTGTCAGTTGGCTCTAGTTCAAGTGGGGGTCTATTAGAGTTGATTCCCTAAAACCAACATGTTTGGTACTTGATTACTTTTTTTATTATTAAATAAGTTTTCTTATCACATAATTATTATTATTCTATATAATATTTTTATGTGATAATTCCCTTATAGTATATGTTACACTGAAATTTCATAACATTTCCCCGTTATGATGAGAACCTGGAGGTGGAATGACATTATTCTTGAACCTTGTTCTACTCTTGGGTGGTATTTTCTAATAGGACACAAAAAATATAGTCTAATAGTTGTAGTACAATTATAATACATTGATACACCTTCTCATGGTGTTCAAACTTGGTAATATTCAATATAGGAGGTTATGAGAACAAACCCATACAAAATCCACATTTCCATCTATCATTGGATATTCCTCTCTATAGATGTGTATATTTATCCTTATACTTTAATAATATCATTAATGGATATCATAAATTTTATAATTTTATGTATTGAGTAAAACCATGATGTCATATTTTTGTAGTGAAGTAGGATGTGTTGGATGCATTATGAGTGATATTGCATTAATGGATAATGCAACAAAGGATTTATCCCTCATGTCCCTAGATGAGAGTTGATATCTCAGGACCATTGATGGGAATATAATTTCCTGTATAAATCCATTTCCATGGTTTTCGATGGGAATGTTTATTTCTAGAAATTTAAATAAAGAGACATCAAACATATAGGATGTAGCACTGACATGAAACCTGCTTGATTTGAGATATCGTGATAAAGGGATTATATTACACGGTAAGCATTTTTAGGATGTTAGATTCCACTGTGACATTAAATTATTTATCTATGAGATCCTTGGACTATTTTTAGATTCTATATTTGGAATTTAGGTGGTAATGCCTAATTCCAGTAAGAAATAGGCCTAAAGGGTCACACACATAGCATATCCATAATCTTAGTTAAATTCAAGTAATGAATTTAAGAAGTTAGAATAATGAGATTTATTCAGTTCGGTTTATCACCACAATTTATTCATAGGTTATTCAAAATAACAATCAAGTTAAATAATAATAAGAAATATTAGTTTTCAATATTGTAAAATATAATATTTGTTATATCTATCATAGAATAATTTAGTGACATTTATTTAATTAAATAGTCATTATTTGAGGATTGATAAATGTTGACAAGGGAAAGAGGACTGAGATTTATGGTCTGATTAGAAATAAATGATATTTATTTATAATATTAATGAATTGAACATGTCAAGAGGTTAATAATAATAATATTATTATTAATTGACATGGGGTCAACTAAGAATATTAAAGATGGTTAGAGGTCTGTGTGTGATTTTCCCACCCTAAACCCGCTATAATAAATATTTAATTATATCTCTTTCCTAAATCATAATTGGTGTGAAAAACAAATAGAGTGAAACTCTCTCAATAATTATAGAGATATCAATAGATCTAGAGTTCTCTCCACCCTATAATTTAAAGCCAATGATATATCATCAAGAGTTATTCCTCCATCGAGAAGAATTATACTACGGTCAACCATGAATAACGCAAACGATTAGGACTGGATGTGTGAGCACCCGATGATTCTAGGGAGTTATTCAGACATTGTGCTGCACATGTTGATCACCACTAGAGGGATTATCCCCTTGGATACTATAGCATAATGATGGTGCAACAATATCTATTCCATTAGATCATCGATGAAAGTGTAATTACAAGTTGAGGTAATTCTATATCTACTCATAAATTAACTATAAATTACATGTTAATATCCTTCACTTATGGTTCTATAATTTTAATATAGTCTAGTAATATACTATTTCCATGTACATGACATTTTGATTATGTAAATAAATGATTACATGTGATTTATGACTAAAATCCAAGTTGGTCATACCTTCAAAGGATACATTCGTTTCACTCAGAACCTTTATTTTCTTTATTTAGAATGTCACTTAGTGCTTGTGTTTTATATTTCTTGTTTTATTAAATATAAATCATATGTTAAATTCTTAGTAGATTTTGTGATGCTTCATACATTGTTTTCCTCTTTGCATAAAGTGTTGTAAATAGTTTTATGGATTTTAAAGGAGTGTTTTGAGTGAAAATAATTTCCCAAATGTTTTAATGGTTTGATTAAAATGGAGTTGATTTTTAAAGATTATTTTACCCCTTTAGGGTCATAAGTTGGATAAGGAATTGGCTTCTTATGGATTTGTTTGAAATAAAAGGAAATGTTTTGGGTTTTAAAGATATTTTCAACTGGAAAATAGGATTTATATTTGAAATGGATTTTAATATAATATTTTTATATAATTTGGTTTAAAGGATGTTTTGAAATGATATTTAAACAGGGTGAGGAATGGCTTGGAATACCGATTTAGTTTTTTATTAAGGATCATTTGACACTTTAATTGGTTTTCATGACACATGGGTGTATGAAACTCTCTTGGGACCCTTGTTTGTTTGAGTTTGACATGGAATGTGATCCCCAAATGGGAAATATTTTATTATAGTATTATGGATGATATGATTAGGTCCATTTATTGTGAGGGATATTGAAGTGAGTTGAGGTTTATGATTTTATTTTAAAATTTATTATTGATGTAGCTCACTTTTTTTCTCACCTAATATTTCTTATTTTCATGGGAACCCTAAGTTAAGTGAGTAGTCTATGTTTATAATACACTAGATAGTACACATGGTTCTAGTGTCCCTCTAGTTGTTCTATAAACCAAGGCTAGTAGAGAGTGCTCCCTGATGATGCTAGTGTCGGATACTTGGATAGGTTGTGTGGTTTAGGATGAAATATAGGTAAGTAGTTAGTCCAATGGTTTTGGTAAAGTATTGGGATATTATAACAACCTAGGATTTCTATATATAAATATCACACCTCTTTAGATGAATATTCAATACATTTCACAAATACACACCTGGAGATCAGAAAGGTTTAGTATCTTTGGGGAATAGATACACAATCTTATTATTTCATGAAAGATCTTCAATATCGCCCACAAAGATCTCCTTATTTAGTATTATTCATTGACATAACCTACTTAAAACCTTTCTTCATAACACGGGGAAAGGAAATATAAGAAATGGTGAAATCAGATGCTTAGTAAGGGTAAATATGAGAGATATAAACATAACATGAGCATAAGGGTATTAGAACATGATAATAACAATTGAAAACCATACATACCCTACATATCATAGATTATAAACTTTATTCATGATATAAATACTAGAAGTTCATCATACATGAATCACGAAGGAATCAAAGAACATGATCCATGAGAGCATAACATTGGCATAAGACATATATTTATGGAATACACATAAGCTTACAACATTTTAAACATATATAAATAGAAACAAGTTTACTAATTAAGTTAAGGACATGAAGTAAATCCCTCACATAAACTTATGAATATGAAACTAGGTCCTCACATGACCTTATGGACATGAAATAAAGTCCATGCATAACCTTATGAATATAAAAGTAGGTCTCTGTATAAACTTGTGGAAATGAAAGCACGTCTATGAATAACCTTATGGACATGAAAGGAGGTCCATGCATAACCTTATGGATATGAAAACCAGGCCCATACTTAATATTATGGACATGAAAACTAGGTCCACACATTAACTTGTGAACATGAAATTAAGTTCAAACATAACATATTTACTCATGAGTTATCTATATTTACCCAATGCATTGGAGGGGAATATAGGTACCACCCATCACATAATGAAAATCATACATATATGTGTCATAAGTTCATAAAAAATTCATCATACTACAACCCATGAAAAGAAATGATTTTCATAAACATTTCTTCATAGTGTAACCTGTGGAAAAGAAATGTCTTTAATAAACATTTAATCATTTAATCATAGCATAACCCATGGAAAAGTAATGGGTTTTATAAAGATATTTTAATCATAAACATATAAAATATATAGAGATAATAAGGATGAAATCAGTGGATCATATCCCTAGTAAATCTTAAGTAACACCAAAGGATTTCATCTTATATAGAAAATGATTTTGAAAGATCACTTGGAACATTTCTTGAGGAAAATATCCTTTTCACTTTGAAATCACTAATTTAAAATCTAAAAACTTCCCAAATATTAAATAAAAATTTTAATTTGAAAATAACCTTATAAACTTTTAAAAAAATATTTAAATCATTAATCAATCATGATGATGAGAAATACCATTCATTTAGTACATGTTAAAATGAATATTCCTCTTACATTTTTGGTAAAAGAGAAAAGGGAATTATTTGGAAAATGACAAGATGATTCATTTTAAAACATTTTACAAAAATTAAAACATGGGTATAAATGTCTTTAAAAAATTATTATATAATTTTAAAATCTTTCTTTAAATCATTTTTATAAAACATGGACATGTAAGAGAAATTATTTTCCACTAAAGAGAGAAATAATGTCATGTCCATAAAAACATACCTTCCATACCTTAAGTACTTAAAGAGAGGAAAATGAAAGGAAAATATATAATCTCAATAAATAACCATAGTATTTGAAAATTCATGAGTTTCTCGAGAGATAGATCATAATATTTCATTATTAGAATCATAATCATAAACAATATTGGAAACAAGATTATAACATAAAACCCTTACCAATTTGGTAACTTTTGAATCATAAGTCCCATAAAAGAAAAAATATTATATAAATATTTATATCCCATAATTTTCATAATAATAATCATAAAATACATTCATGGGAAGTATGTATACAACACATAAGATACAAGTGGTGAATGTGGCATGTGTCCCATGAAAATAAAAGTGAGAAGAAAATCCCTTGCCTTAAGTATTGACTTCCTTAGTATATGTTCAAACCACATGTATAATAAATATAAGTTTATTATACATATATTATATAAAAATAATTATATATATCATAAAATATATAATTTACTTATGACCTTTCATTAGATTTTTATTAACAATTCATTATTAAAATCATGTTTCGAGTAATAACTACTTCATTTCTCATATATGTTTTGGTTTGGTATTTTATACCCATTTACTTTGATTATGGTTCCATAATATCCATAATTTTAAAAATTATATAAATATAATTTATATTCATTATATATTTATTTATAGTAATCTATAAAATTTAGATATAGAAAATGAATTACACCATTTATGGAGACGGTAAACCATACGTACGCATGAACGTTGTTTCCATTTTCTCAAAAAATGGAATGAAAGGAAGGTAAATAATATATAAACTTTATAGAATCATTTTTATGTCATATATATAATATATATTCATTTAATCTATCCTTATTACCATCCATTTCAAAATAAAATAAAAAATGCATCACATCACTTCATGGAGGTGATAGTCCACATGTACGCACGAGTGATGTTATCGTTTTCCAAAGAATTGGAAGTTAAGAAGGTATATGTGATATTATAATCATATAAGTATAATTATTTCATAAATATAATATACATATGTTAAATCCATCATTATCTCCAACCGTGAGAGGCGGTGATGGAAAATGAATTACATAAGTTCGTGAGGCGGTAGTCCGCCGTACACACGATCGACGATTTCATTTCTCATTTGACGGAAGAGTATATGGATATAGGCTATGGAATAAACATAATAAAATCTCAGTATATTTTATATTCTGGTGTTATTATATTTTAATTATTAATACATTGATTATGGTGGTAAGAGAAGAAGTAAAAAAGAAAGATCTTAGTGAAGATAATTACCTTCACTTAGAACAATCTCCTTTGGATCTCTTATTAAGGACCCCAGGGTTAGTATTTTTGGAATACTAGTAGATATAGAATGTGGGTAATGATATTGGGGAGGTATTTTTCAGGGGTTTTTGATCCAAATTTCTTATGAGTTTTGAATAATTTATGGGAGGTGGTGGCATTTTATAATTGAGGAGTGATATTTTTGTAAATACCCAAAACTATTCAATAATGGGAAGTAAATCTCAACCCAAGTTCCAAAAAATTGATAAGTAATGGATTATAGGGAATATATTGTCGATAAAAACCTCCAACACAAAAAAAATCTATTGTTTTAAACATTTTTTCCCTTAACCTTTAAGTTTACCTACTTTTACCATTTTAGTTTTCACCATGGTAACTAGTGTTTTATCTATTTAACTTAGTAATTTATCCTTTAAGACTAAAAAAATGATCCATATTTTATAATTTGGAAATAATAATTCTAAATATTAAATATAATTCATAAAATAAATTCCTATGTGTGTTAAAAATTAATTTTAACAAAGGCGTATATAACGCATAAAACCCTGTTTTAACCTTAACCGTGGTAATTAATTTTTACTATTTTTAATATTCATTATGAAAAAAATTAAGATAAAATTATTATATATTATTAATTATTATTATTCAAAATATTCAATCTATTTTTTCCAAATTCAATTCACAGAAGTGGCATAACTTAATTTAAAATTAAACCAGCAGACGAGACAAAAAAATAGTTTTCCAAAGATAAAGTTCTTATAAGTGTAAGATATTTTAATATCCAAATTGAACATAAAATTGAATCCAATTACCTAAATTGTATTAATTTTAATATTATTGAACTATTTTTAACATTTTAAAACATAGTTTATCTTTGTAAATATTTTAAATGAAAAGGCAGTTTTCAATAAAAATCAGTATTTTTCACTATTAATCAAAAAATTAATCATTTTAGAAATTATCAAAAATTAACTATAATATAATTTTGATATGATTATTTCAAAAATTAATTTCATTCTATAAATAAATTTTCTAAAATTGGTAAAAATAATTTTTTAAATAAGTGTACAGAATGTGACGAAACCTTTTTTTAGAAAAATACATTTTTAAAACATAAAACTAGATTTATTATGATCCCATGATTAGAAAAAATATTAGCTGAATGATAATTTTTTTATTGAATATATAATATATAAATTTCATTAAAATCATTCCCCAATAGTGACTAATTTAATTTATTTTTATAAAACACTTCTTGTGCATAAAAATAATTTTTCAGAAAAATATTTCTTTTACTTTGAAATGATTTTATTTTAATTTATAATAAATTGATAACAAATGAATTTATTTTATTCACGTTTAAACCATATACTTTTCATAATTTAGTTATTATAATTAATATCCTCCAATTTAATGACTAGGTTATAATAATCAAGTATAAATAATAATATTAATAGTATATTGTAGTTCGCTAAAACTTGGTGTTATGTGTAATGCAATCTATCAAAGAAATTAAATTTATTTGAGAAAAAATATTTAAAAAAATATTGGGGTGTTATATTCTATCCCCTTAATAAATTGTTTCCTTGCAATTTTAAATTGTGTTTGGTGGGTTTGACATTTAAAAATTCCTTCATGGAAAACCCACATCATAAAAAGGGTCAATAAAACTTCCTCTTGAAAAGAGGGGAAAAAATTATAAAGGCCATCTATAATAACATGTATCTAGGTTTTCAAATAGGATAAAATTTGTGGTAAGTGAAAATATGGACATATAAGATAAAAATAACACTAAAATACTAATATAGACACTCCTATAATTCAATCATGTACCAACAGTTCAAAACCTTTAGTATAGGCTGTAGAATCATTGGTATAGGCTATACCAACAGTTCTCAAAAACCATTGGATTAATTCATGTTGGTAAAGACCTATACCAATGGGTTTTAATGAACTATTGGGATAGGTTTAGAAAAATTCAAATTTAAACAAAGGTTCACTGGGAACCATTGGTATAGGTCTATACTAATGGTTTTGAAATAGTAGGTATAGACCCCCCCAAATTCCTAGACTTGCAGCACCCCCACTCTGCCCACAAAACCTATAAATAAACAGAAGCCACATAACCCATAGAACCTTCAAACAAACAATAGAACCTACTCAAATAGCCACCAGAAGCCACACCATTACCCCACCTTAGTCAATTACCTACAAATAGACATCACTAACCAATATAAAAATAATGATAACATAAGAAACCAATTATTGCATTCAACTAATTATAACACACATTCAAAACATCACATATATTCATTCAAAATAAATCATCAAATATCAAATGTCATAAATATTAATAAAAAATGTAAAGGATCAATGTATCCCTCATCACCATCACTATCATCACCATCATCATCATCCTCATCATCATCCTCATCCTCATCCTCATCCTCATCCTTTCCCTCTTCCTCACCCTATTCCTCACTATCATCCTCTCCATCACCAAGAACATCATCATCCTAACCACCACCAGGACCACTTTCCGATGCACTATATAATGTATACACATCATCAATAAATATACATCACAAGCCATGAAAGTATCTGGTAAAAGTTATGAACCTAAAACTTTGATAAATTTCATAAATTCATCATTGTCCCTTTGATTCCATTCATGTTCCTCTATGACCATATTTTGGGCCTTTTATACTTGGGCCTAACCCTGTACTGCTAGAACATTATATTTTTCCAATCCGGTGCTACCAGAACTAGAACTTGAAGTGGGATAATATCTCATTTGGAAAATACTCTTCCTTGGTTGACAACGTACTCTGTCATGGTTCTCATCTCCCAAAACCCAATGTAAGTGATCTTTTGACCCAAATTTGTCAGATTCCTACTCTTCAAGGGCCTCCAAATAACACTGTTACAAATATAAATGGACTATTAAGTTACAAAATAGATATTAAAATTTGAAATAAATAAAGTAAAACTTACAATATTCTACTATGTCGGTTCATTTTCCATGCTTCTTTCTTCTTGAGCAAAAGAATTTTTTTCGAGGCACATGTCCTTCAATATTAAAAACCTCCCTATACAATGACATTGAATATAGAAAACCTTAATTGAAAATATATTATTAATAATGAATTTTATTACTAAAATAAAATGGATATTAATTTTAAATGAAGTTGAATAGAAAAATATGTGGTAGATGAATTATAGTGAGAGAAAAGATCACATTCAATAGATTTATCTTACACCTTCTTCAAGTGAAAGTATCATGTATGTGAATTTGGTATACCATGAATGGATAAAATGGTTTCATTAATCTTCAAATTAGCGATGGAGCTCAATTTTGAGGTTGAGTTGATAGTTAGCCATGTATATCAGGGACCCAATTGTATTATTGGACCATACATGGTTATGCATATTTGATGTATGAATTTCATTTCATTCATGTAGTATTGTTTACATTAATTTTAGATTTATATTTCCTATTGGGTAAATTACTCCCCAATTTTACCCTAACACCAATGATTCTAGTCACTTTACAATAGGGATCAGGTAGTTCTCATGGGGTTATGTAGAGGCCTGATCCAGGTGACATAGAGGTGATTTATGTCACAAATGTAACAAAATGGTTTTTGAGAAGGAAAATGACATCATTGATTATATATAGGAATTTGGATGTTTGATATTAAGATAATATAGGTTCTAGGATAGAGAGGACATGTGAAGTAACCTATAAAAGGTAATAACAAACTATTTTTTAGTGAAAGATCAAGTTACTTTGGATATTAGGGATGCTAGGTTCAAACTAACAATATAGATGGGGTGTCATTTTGAATAAATTTTTTATGGATATGTAAGAACTTTTAAGTGTTATAGGGTTTAGGCGGTAGCCAAAATCTCTAACAGTTTTTGTATTATAATTAAAATGGGTAGGCATAGTAAGGAAACATGACATACTGTGTGCTTGCCCATGTTTGATTATAATATAGATATAATCAGTTATATATTTTTATTATGTGAAACATTAGAATTAGTTAATGTGAAACATCATAATTATATATTGTTTTTCTACATACATATATTAGTGATGATTTAGTTAATGTGAATCACTAATTGGTTCTTTTGGTTGATATCATTCTACTATTTTTTGTTAATATCTTTTTTTTATGAAAAATATTTCACTATTAAGAAATATTATTTTATTCCTTATTATTATAAAATACTTAAAGAATTTATCTTATTATTTATCTTTCATGTTACTATTTTTGATCCAAGAGTAGTACTATATTAAATCATTGATATACATACTTCCTTATCGGTAATTTAAATTGTATATAATAAGCCTTTTCTACTTATATATATATATATATTATTTCTTTACTAGGTTATATTACTATTTAAATCATTCCCTCTATGATTCCATGATAAGAATGTCTCTATTTAATACCTTATTCTTATTTCAATTTTGAGTGTTTTTTTATTTTTGTATGATAAAACTTGTAAATATACTTTCTTTTACATAATCATATACTTTTACCATGATGAAAAATGGTATTAAATTGGAAAAAATTATGAAACTATTATTTTTCAAAATTAAACCAGAGAATGGTTTTCCTTTTAATGTTTTTACATAATGAATGAAATGGGGATTTTGAAATGTGTTTGAAACAAAATTTGAACATAGGTTTTTTTAACAAAAGGGGTTAGTTTAGATAAACACGGAAAAGTGGTAGACAAGGATAAACATCCCTATGATACTTTCTATAATCAACAAACAAATTGTTATTGAACTATTAAATGACTATCATAATTGCTTCCTCTCATGGTCTTACATAATAGTCTAGCCTAAAATGTAGAGGTATTTCATAGCATCCTTATTTTTTTATTTCTTCCTGATACTTCCTAAAAAGAAATTTTCAATAATACAAAACAAATTATTAATGAAAATCATGGTAATTTTCATTCAAAGTTCTCAAATTTGATTAATAACTTGAAGTTGATATTCATCCAATGAGAAATCATTTCTCGATAATATTTTACCAGATAGTCATTCATGATAGGTGTGGCCTCTAAATCCATACCTA
Source organism: Viscum album (assembly GCA_963277665.1). Classification (NCBI taxonomy): domain Eukaryota; kingdom Viridiplantae; phylum Streptophyta; class Magnoliopsida; order Santalales; family Viscaceae; genus Viscum; species Viscum album. The sequence goes on from OY728122.1 coordinate 2,089,976,764, forward strand.
CTCTATCCTACCAACTACTATGCAACTCATGCTTATATTCTCTCCACCATCAGTTATGTGTGGCGGTTCCACACCACACACATGTGTGTACACCCAATCTTCCTATTAAACAATCCAACTCTTAAATAAAAAAACAAATATTATATCAATAAATGTTATAATGAAAATAAATTGTGGTAATTTTTTTTACTATGGTTCTATAGATACACCTGAGGCAGTCTGATCAGTGAGTGCTACTAGATCCCTAGGCTTTGAAGGAATGTCAACTTGTATAGGTGGAGTGGGTCCCAATGTATGCTCCATAGGCTTAGAATGTGTTGGAGTAGAAGTCAAAGAAGCATGAATATAGAAGCTCAGGGAGAAGGAAGTAGAAGGAACATAATATGGCATAGATGGTTGTGAAAATACATAATATGGATGAGGAGTAGGAACCAATGTTAGATAAGGGAAAGATAATCAAGGTGAATCAGATACAAATGGTGGTGAAAAAATGGGTGACATAAATATCCAAGGAGTCTCTAATGAAACTACAGGATCATAAAGTGCGATGGATGGTATATTGGGGGGGGGGACAATGTGTGATCAGGTACATCGAGTGGAGCATGTATCTCTACTACCCCCCCATATCGTCAGCCTAAACATTGGAACCACTAGGATGGACAGAGAATAACTATCTCATAGGCGGTGTATCCTGATTAAAAGTTAAAAATAAAATCAAAACACATGATATTATATGTTATATATATATATTTTAAATAAAATACTTACAACGGGCACCAAAGGAGGGACACCCATCTCTCTCATTCGATGATTATTGTCTGTCATCCTTTTTCTTCATATCTTCTCAATGTTTTTCATTTACTGCATTTGAAAACAAATATGGAATTAATTAGAAACCCATAACTAATGTGTAATCTAAAAAACAAAGAATACGAGACATGAATTAATTAAGGAATATCAATTTTCAATCTAAATATAGGATACATAGTGATATAAAAAAATTTATATTTAGTGGGAAGAATATCAAAAAATAATACATGTCATAGAAAAATCAAAACATTCAAATTATCATGTCTAGCATGGTTATGATAAAATTTTATTCTATTTTCAATTTGATCCAATTCAATTTTGGTTAGGTCATTTGGTTAATTTTGGTCAATTGAATAGTTCGTTTGTCCATTTTTATTTGTCTCGGGTCATTTGGTTCATTTTTTTCAATTTATTAGGCCATTTTCCATTTTTATTTGCCTTAGGTCATTTGGTTCATATTTTAGGTTATGCCATTTTTCTATTTTTTGTTAGGTCATTATTTTCATTGGTTTTTATTTTCATATTAGTTAGTTTAATATGTCCAATTAAATTATTCTTGTTTTTTTTATAATTTAATTTTTTCAGTTTTATTTGGTTTAGTAGGTTTTAATACCATTCAATTCAATATTAGAAAATGAAACTCAAATAAAAATACAACCAGTAAATATAGAAAATTAACATCAAGGTCAAGTTGTATACAAAATATTTGTAATTAATAGTAATGTAATTTTAATAGTAATAACATTAATAACCCAAGTCAAGATAAACCAAAATAATTGAGAACACAGATGGGGGATTCTATATATTTTCTACCACAACTTTAGGTTCACAATAAACTCTAAAAATTGATCTATTGGAGTCATCATAAGTAATAAATGGACTGGGGAAAATGGGAGTATCGATAATGTCAATTCCATCATCACCATCATCAAAAATATTTCTTGGTATTACTTTAATAATGACACCAAATTCAGGTCAAAGATGATCTTTCACATAAAAAACTTGTTTCTCCATTGATGCCAATACATATGGTTCATCGGTAGTAAGAGTAAAATTCATTTCAGTAACTTGAAATCCACAATCATCAATAAATATTCCATACCTATTCATCAAATCAAACCAATTTCATTTCATCATAGTGAATTTACCATGAGAGTAATAATCCAATATATGTATTTTATCAATGACTCCATAATAAGATACATTTTCAAAATCAAGGTCTACTATTCGATGCACTGGAATAACAGTATGTTGTGGAAAATACCATAACACCATCATTTTGTGTTCTCATGTTCATTTCTCATTTAGTGATAATAAATATATACCCATTGATCATAATTTATTTTCATTCACAAACCAAATAATTAGGACCAAAAGCCAAAGATCTTATTTCCATAAAGACAGAGTCAGCAAGAAAACTCAATACCTAAAATATAAATTAATATTAAAATTAACTAAATATTAATTTTATTAATTTATTACAGTGATATTTTTACGTTCAATTTCAACCAAGTAGAAAACTCTTTTCTATGAAAATTTTCACTCTTTCTCAAAGATAAATAACGATTCTTTATATGTATCATTTTTTTATGTTCCCTACCAAAAAAATAGTTTAACATATACATATAATTACATGAGATGAGATAAGATATATATATTCAATTTACTTACTTGATGTAGTCATCGAAAAAATCAAAATTAAACAAAACTGTATGATGTGCCATCTCCTGCTCTTCAAGGATTAATGTGGTTAATGTATATGATCTGAGAATTCCCCCTATTTGGGGAAGTGATGGAAAAATAGGTTCATTTTTCTCATACCGTTATTCTTAATTTCTTATTGGTATGTTCTTTCTCATAGTCAGATTAGACAAATACATTGAACAAAAATCCATACATTCTTGAGCCAAGTAATCATTCATGATAGAACCTCCAGGATGATTCCTATTTAGAATATAAGACTTCAATGTGACCATATTTATTTTAGTTGGATACATCCAATGAAAAGAAATAGGCCCTCAGAGAATTATTTCGATTGGAAGATGGATTGTTAGATACAACATGCATGTGAAAAATGATGGAGGAAATATTTTCTCTAAATCACAAAAAATTAATGGTGCCCCTGCCAAAATTTTTTGCAAGAAAGACTCGGAAAAATCATTAGCAAAAATATCTGTAAAAAAATAGTATAACCAAATAACTTACACCCTTAAATTATTGGAAAAAATATTACAGATTACTATTGGATTAAAATCATGCAGAAGGATGTGATAATCATGAGTCTTCAAAGATTTTAGCTTCAACTCTCCTCTATAGACCATTTTCGATACATTTCTTGAATATCCATCAGGAACTTTAATAGCCTCTAGTACTTCTAGAAATTTTTTTCTGTTGGTTTCATTATATAAGAATCACAAGGAACTTTTTATTTATTTTCTCTGATATACATAGGATGCAATTTTGGTTTGATGATGTCATAACCCGTCCTCAGGGCCCATGCCATGACTACCCCAAGACCGCCATCCATAGGCCAGGGGATGGAAACTAGCACCAAAGACCTAAATCCCTAAAATGGGAAGACATTGTCTTTATAACAGTAAACAACACAACAGAGTATACAACTAGAAGTAAAACACTAAGTAAAACTGAATACAAAAGAGTGTGTTGAAAGTAAAGGGGGGCGAAAATACAAGCCCAATAGTAAAGTACAATACAACTAAAAAGCTAGTACAACTGAAGAAAATAAGTAAAGAAGCTACTGGGTCGTCCTACGGAATTCCCACCTGAAGGGTGGCTACAAATGGCCTCCTCAGTACCCCAAGTCCATCTGTCCTCTCCGTGTACGTCTCGTCGAGTGGTCCAACTCTGGGTACTGTCCTATTCTGCTACTCTCTGCCCTGATCAGTGTTGTCCGTCGTCGGCAACCAACACAACGAGGTGCGGGCATAGCCCGTGCAGGGGTGAGTATAACGACACTCAGTAGGTACCCTGAGACCATCAAGGTCTCACAAAATCCAACAAGGATAACCAAACAGTACATAATCAATGAAATACCTTACTTAGGTATATGCCCATACATATACCTAAGTTATTTAGTAACCCATCTCAATCATCAGGAAAACACGAAAGTCAATGAATCAGCTCAAACCAGGATTTTAGTGAAGTATAGAAGTAAAAATGATTAGTCACGAATCTAGATCATCTTATTCTGTCAGGAGGCACAACTTATGACCATATGAAGTCTGACCCACATAGGATCGATAGGTACTAACCCCCGCAATGACCCACACAGGATCTGACCCACACATGATCGGTATGCGCTGACCCACACAGGATCGATGAGCGCTGACCCACACAGGATCTGACCCACACATGATCGGTATGTGCCGACCCACCCAGGATCATCGAGCGCTGACCACCGTATGATTTGTCTTCAACCTCCACCTCACTATCAGCCACTGGATTCCTCGCACCCGGTGCAATCAAGTTCCGTAGAATCTACCCTAGAGATATTGGTCATACCTCGACTTCCACTAAACTCCAAAAATGAGTAACCCAAAGGTCCTCCATGTCATAAGGGTTCCAACGTGACAGACGGTGTGTCAATCGGACGCCCAGTCTGTGAGTTATTGGCACTTCTGTCCTAGGGTCCCGGTTGGTTTTTAGGTTCAAACAAACCAGAACATACTACAACTATGTCCAAACCTCAAGTGGGGTATTCCAGTAAAATTTTCTCAATCTAAGCTTTCTGTTTTCGCATGCGGTTCATCAATCGAACACCTGTAGCCCAAGATAGGGGCGAAATGGTGTAAACTGGCCAAACGGGTCCGGGTCCGGTCCGACCTTGTCCGCAGGTCTGACTCAGTCTGAGGAAGCGGCCCGGCCCGAGGGGGCGTTCTGGACCGAGGGGGTGTCCTGGCCCGAGGGTGGCCTAGCTGAGGGCGGCCCGGCCGAGGGCGGCCCGACCGATGGCAGCCCGGCCCGAGGGTGGCCCGACAGAAGGCGGCCTGACGGCCTACCCTAGCTGTGCCCAGGGGGAGGCGCGCGCCCCCTGTCACCCGAACGGTTGAACCATTCAAGTGGAACCGAAACCGGTGCCAGGTGGCACCGGTCCGGCACATGAAGGACCCAAAGGGGTCCCACACCTCCCGGCTAGCCTGAGCAGCCAGCCGCTCCATGCCACCGGCGTGACGCGACGACACTGCACCCCTCCGCTGCTGCCTGCCCTGGACGTGGCTTCCCAGCTCTGCCAGCGTGGCGTGATGGCGTCGCGCCCCTCCGTCGTGGCCCACCCTGGTTTCGACCCTCTAATGGCCTCCGTGCGACACAACGGTGTCGTGAACCTCCGCTGCGGCCCGTCGTGGCTGCGACTCTCCTTCCGCGCGGCACGACGTTGTCGTGCCCTCTTGGTGACCCGGTGGCCTTGCGCCACCAGTTCCTTCACGGTCGGCCCGATGTCGGCCGCTGTTGCTCTACCTTCGCCGTCAACACAACGAGAACAACAACAAGGGGGGAGGGTCAGACCGTGTTCTTGCGGTCTGAGCCCTCCTCGTTAAGATGATATCAATTAGTAACAAGGAACACAACAAAATGATGAAGAACAGAGGGTAAATCTCATACATAAATCAACCCCTACCTCGTAGGACGATCGTTGATGGTGGAAGGAGAGGAAAAGCAGATGTCAATTCGTCGACGTCGGGAAGCATCTGGGGAAGAAGCTTCATCGGTGTTCTTCGTGGTCGGATCCTTCCCTTTTGGCTCGGTTGAAGATCGATGAAGAAGTTATTCTTTCTTCAGTGGTGTGTGGTGTTCTTCGTTGGAAGGATGAAGTTCTCCACTCAAAGCTCCACCAAAATATTTTCCAACCCCCAAAAAATAGACTATCTATTATTTTAATAGTTGGAAAGAATTCAAAAGAATTCAAAAGGGTTCCAATTAATTAAAAGAAGTTCAATTAATTAATGGTGAGGGTTGGCACAAAAATTAATGGGGGAAGGTGGAGAGTTGACATCCCACATAAATGGGGAGTTAAAGGGGGGGTTTAAAGCTCATGTGGGCCCCACCAAAGATATCCTCCCAAGGGAGGTTATGTGTGGGTGGGCCCCTCTACCATAACTTCCCATGGGAGGTTAGGGTGTCATGGCCCCCACCTCCAACTTCCCCTTGTAGGATTAAACTTCCACAAATAAAAATAAAGTAACACTTTATTTTTATTTAATTTAATTAAAAACCCCAAAAACTAACTTCCATTCTCGTCAGAACACAACTACGGTGAAGGTCTCACAAAGCAATCACTGATGCTATGAGTTCAATAGTTCCCTTGGATTTCAATTTCGAGCACCGGTTCAAAAGACATAAAATCCCTCTTGTACGTTTACTGAACGTACCCAAAAAAAACTTCAGAAAATGATTCCGGGAACACCGGGCCTTGAAATCAAGCGCCGTAAATTTTCGTGGACTCGTAAAAATCCCATGAATTTAGGAAAAAAAATTCCATGGAATTTCTAGGTCTTTATATTCTCCCCACCTCAGGGCTTTATGTCTCCATAAGTTACAACTCACACTAAGGGAACAAATGGGGGTACTGAGCACGCATATGAGCCTCCCGCTCCCATGTGCTCTCCTGGAGGTTCCCGTGCTGCCAGCGAACGTGCACCAGAGGTATCGACCATCCACATAGAACCCACTCCCGTCGATCCTCAATCTCCACTGGAACCTCCGTGAAATTCGCCCCATCATCGATGACCAGCTCCCCGTGGTTGATTATGTGGGATGGTTCATGCATGTATCTCCTCAACTGAGATACGTGGAAGACGTCATGCACCCAGTGTAACTGAGGTGGAAGATCCAGGTGGTAAGCCACCTTGCCTACTCTGCTAAGGACCTAGAAAGGTCCGATGAATCGTGGAGATAACTTGTCACCTCGGCCAAATCTTCGTAGACCTCGTCGAGGTGAGACCCGTAGAAAGGTGTGGTCGCCATCCTCGAACTCCAGAGGTCTCTATCTCCTGTCAGCATACGACTTATGCCTACTCTGTGCAGTCTTCATCCAATCCTGGATGATCTGCACCTTCCCCGTGGTAGCCCGTACCATCTCTGGTCCCACTAGTGCTGACTCCCCTGGGTCTATCCAGTATAGTGGTGATCTGTAAGGTTGACCATACAAGGCCTCAAAAGGTTCCATACTGATGGTGGAGTGATAGCTTTTGTTGTAGGAAAACTCTACCAACGGTAAGTGATCCTCCCAGATGCGAACGAAGTCGAGGACCCATGCACGGAGCATGTCCTCGAGGGTTTGAATGGTCCGCTCAGTCTGACCATCTGTCTGAGGATGGAAGGCGGTGCTCAAGCCAAGCTATGTCCCGAAATCCTCCTACAACCCATTCCATAGCTGGGAAGTAAACCGCACGTCATGTTCAGATACAATAGAATAAGTTACTCCATGTAAACACACAATCTCCCGCACATAGAGGCGTCCCAAGCTCTTTACTAAGCCCTGATCTCTGATCGATAGAAGTGGGCTGACTTGGTGAGTAGGTCAATGATCACCCATATCGAATCATGACTCCTGGATGTACGTGGAAGACCTGCCACAAATTCCATGGATATCACATCCCACTTCCACTCTGGGACCTCTAAGGGATGAACCAAGCCTTCTAGTACCTGGTGCTCCGCCTTTACTTGCTGACAAGTGAGGTATCGTGAGACAAACTCTGCTACTGCCTTATTCATACCTGGCCACCAGTGTTGTCGTCGAAGTTCATGATACATCTTCACCACCCCTAGATGTACCTCTAGAGGGGAAGTGTGGAACTCCCTCAACACTTCCTCCTAAAGTGCAACTAGTACCATGGTACGTCCCCTGAAGAGGATAACGTGCTCCCCACCTTCAGAAAATCCATCAGGTGCCTGCCCTATGGATATCTGATCACGTCACGTCTCGCAGTCAGTGTCCCCATGTTGCGCCTCCCCGACTCACTGAAAAAGTGGAGGAGTGACTGTAAGTGACTGTAGAAAGACTGCTCCATATCTATCCACAAAGGATATCTGTAAGGCAGCCAGCTGCTCTGTCGCCTCTCCTAGAAGCTGTATACCAGATCTTCTACTGAGTGCATCCGCAAAAAAGTTCCCCTTCCCAGGAGTATATACTATCTCAAAGTCATAGTCCTAGAGGAACTCAAGTCAACATCACTGTCTCAAGTTCAGGTCCTTCTAGGAGAAGATATACCTGAGACTCTTGTGATCAGATTATACTATGAAACGCTTACCCATCAGATAGTTCCACCACATATTCAAGGTGAAGACCACTACTACTAACTCCAGGTCATGGGTAGTGTAGTTCTGATCATGTTGTCTCAACTGCCGAGAACCATACGCGATCACATCTCACTCCTGCATCAGGACACACCCGAGTCCGGTCTCTGATGCATCGTAGTAGACTACATACCCTATGCCCTCCTCTGTAAGCCTCAAGATGGGGGCACTAGTCAGCCTCTTCCCCAGCTCCTGAAAGCTCTGATGGAATCTCTCTGACCACACGATTGGTTTCCCCTTCTTTTTCAAGGCTGATAGTGGTGCTGTAACTCTGGAGAAGTCTGGAACAAACCTCCGATAGTATCCAGCCAAACCCAGGAATCTTCGTACCTTCGTCACACTCCTTGGTGGCTCCCAAACAAGTACCACCTCAATCTTTACTGGATCCACTGCAACTCCAGCCTACGAGATGACATGTCCCAAGAAGTGAACCTCACGAATCCAAAATTGGCACTTCAAGAGCTTACCATAAAGCTGGCGCTCTCGGAGTGTGTCCAGTACTACCTGCAGATGGTAGGAATGCTCCTCCTCAGTAGTCGAGTAGATCAGAATGTCGTCGATGAAGACCATGACAAAGAGATCGAGGTATGGCTAGAAGATCATGTTCATGAGACACATAAACACTACTGGAGCATTGGTTACGCCAAAGGGCATAACCAAGAACTCATAGTGGTCGTACCAACACCTGAAGGTCGTCTTTTGCACATCCTCATCTCGAACTCTGAGCTGGTGATAGCCTGATATGAGGTCTATATTCAAGAACCATCTAGCTCCCTTGAGATGATCAAAGAGGTCGTTAATCCTTGGAAGTGGTTACTTATTCTTCATGGTCACCTGGTTTAGGCAATGATAGTCAACACAAAGCTGCAAGCTCCCATCCACCTTCTTGGCGAATAGAATTGGGGCTGCCTAGGGAGAAATACTGGGCCGGATGAATCCCTTTCCCTGCAAGTCCTCCAGCTATACCCGCAGCTCATGAAGCTCAGTGGGAGCCATCCGATTTTCTAGAGTAGATATCGGTGCTATCCCAGGGTAAATGTCAATGTAGAAGTCCACCTCTATGTGAGGAGTTAGTCCTGGAACATCTTCAGGGAAAACATCCACGTATTGATCCACAACTATAGGATAACTCAGACTCTCCACGTCAACTGCTCTGAGGGTAAGGCAGGCCAAATGATGAGTAATCGGTTGCACCTTCATTTGAGTAATTTTGTCCTATGCTGCAAAGGTTCCCTACTCACCAGTAAAGGTAAACCTGGTCCCATCCATGTAGAAACACCACACTTTGCGCCTAATATAGTCAATCTGAGCATGAACTGTAGATAACCAATCTATACCCAAGATGACGTCGTAAGGCCTCGATGCTGCTATGAGGAGATCCCAGCTGAAGATCTTGCCTCATAGAGTAAGTTCACACTACCGGCACTAGTGCGTAATCGTCGATTCTACTCCCATAGGAGTCTCTAGCCATAAGGATCAAGCCAACAGCTCCGTCGGAATCTCCGAGCTCCAAACGAGGGGAGTGGCTATGAAATAATGACTGGAACCTATGTCTATAAGAACTGAAGATAAGGTGGAGTAGACACAGATAGTACCTCGAATCATCTCTGGAGCACCATGGTCATATGCCTCAGCTGCCTGAAGCTGAGCTCTCCCCTGTCCACCTGCTCCCTGTGGTTGGGGTGGTCATCCTAGTAGTGGTGGTGGCAACACCTCGAAACATCATCCACCGCCAACTACTCGACAAGCTCCTCTTCCACGTCTGCCTGCACCCTGCGGACCACCTCGATCAAACCTCTACCTCTGCCTGGGAGGTCCCTCAACAGACTACTGATCATCTATACAGTGGGTCAGACAGTCACGTGCCATGTGACCCTACCAGCCGCATGAGTAGCACTATCTACTTCTAGAATATAAGTCTCTACTATGTGTGCCCTACACAACTGATCCTATGTCATATGGTCAACCACACGTGGGTCTGGTCCTCTTGGACCTCTGCATCATCTGTCTACTACCAGCTGCAGAAGACTCCACTGCATGTCGACTAGTAGTGGGTCTCGCTACTGGTGACTGCTCAGCAAGGAAACTCTCTACTAGGAGGGCTCTCTCTAACACCCCAGCCAACATCGGTATGTTGAGGGAGATCATCAAGGCTCTAATCTCTCACCTGATCCCCTGCTCGAAGGTCCAAGCCTTGAAGAATGGGTCCCGCACTATATCTGTAGTGTAGCGAGAAAGGTCGGTGAACCTCGCTGAGTACTGCGCTACTATCATGTTGCCCTGCTGCAGATGAAGTAGCTCCTATATCTACACCGCTTGAAGAGTGGCTGGAACAAACTCCACCCAGAACAGGCTCTCTATGTCTATCCATAGTAGTGTCACCTTGTCATGTACCCAAAGAATCAGGCTCCACCATCTTCCTGTTGCTTCCTGAAGGAGACTCACAGTAAGGATCACAATAAGGTCTGCTGGTGTCCCTATCAGCCTGAAGAATCTCACCACAGCCTCCAGCCAATCCTCAGCTGCCTGTGGGTCCATCTCTCCCCAAAACCTAGGTGGCCTCTAGCGCTAAAACTCATGAAACGCGCTCAAGCGGCGTGCATCATCTACTACTGGGGCTGGTGGCATCAGTGGGCCAACAGAAAGTAGTACCACTGGTGCCTCTATTGGTAAAGGTCCCTGCACCGAGGCCTCGTCACTCGGTGGGCTGTCAGAGCATACGACTCTCGGGGCTCTAACTGGTCGTCCGCGGGGAGGCATCCTGAAAGGAACAGATGCGACACAATCAAAAGTTTATACCTGGTGAGCTGACATGATTGATCTGACTTAAGAAAAATTTTAAATACACACACACAATCAGTGTTTTCGTGCACTAAGTCGGAAATTAGTAGTCAGGGTCCTGGTGTATGGATACGTCGGCTGCAGCACCAACATTGGACTCCCTAAAATGAATACCACACTTAGTACCCTTAACAAGATTGCTTCACAGAAAAGAAATATCAGAGTCCTAAGTTCTGTGGTAGAACCGACTCCTCTAATTCCAATTTGTCACGACCCATCCTTGGGACCCATGTCGTGACTACCCCAAGCCCGCCTTCCAAAGGCCAGGGGCTGGAGACTAGCACCAAAAGCCTAAATGACTAAAATGGGAAGGAATTTCCTTTATAATAGTAAAAAACACAACAGAGTACGCAACTAGAAGTAAAACACTAAGTAAAACTGAATACAAAAGAGTGCGTTGAAAGTAAAGGGGGCCGGAAATACAAGACCAACAGTAAAGTACAATACAACTAAAAAGCTAGTACAACTGAAGAAAAGAAGTAAAGAAGATACCGGTTCATCCTCCATAATTCCCACCTGAAGGGTGGGTACAGATGACCTGCTCAGCACCCCAAGTCCGTCTGTCTGCTCCGTGTACGTCTCGCAGAGTGGTCCACCTTCGGGTACCGTCCTATTCTGCTACTCTCTTCCCTAATCAGCGTTTTCCGTCGTCTGAAACCAACACAACGAGGTGTGGGCATAACCCATATAGGGGTGAGTATAACGATACTCAGTAGGGACCCCGAGACCCTCAAGGTCTCACAAAATCCAACAAGGATAACCACAAAGTACGGAATCAACGGAATCCCTTACTTAGGTATATGCCCATACATATACCTAAGTTATTTATTAACTCATCTCAATCATGAGGAAAACACGAAAGTCAATGAATCAGCTCAAGAGGCACTGCTTCTGACCATACAGAGTCTGACCCATGCAAGATCGATAGGTACTAACCCCCACAATGACCCACACAAGATCTAACCCACACAGGATCGGTATGTGCTGACCCACAAAGGATTATTGAGCATTGACCCACACAGGATCCATATGCGCTGACCCACATAGGATTATTGAGCGCTGACCTCTGTATGATCTGTCTCCAACCTCCGCCTCACTATCAGCCACTGGATTCCTTACACCTAGTGCGCTTGAGTTCTGTAGAATCTTCCCTTGAGATATCAGTTGTACCTCTACCACCACTAAACTCCAAAAAGGAGTAACCCAAAGGTCCTCCATGTCGTAAGGGTTCCAACGTGACAGAAGGTGCGTCAATCGGACGCTCGGTCTGTGAGTTATTGACATTTTCGTCCAAGGGGACCGGTTTGTTTTTAGGTTCAAACAAACCCGACTGTACTCCAACTATTTCCAAACCTCAATTGGAGTATTCCAATAGAACCGTCTCTCTCTAAGAATTTTGTCGCCGTAGGTGGTTCGTCAATCGGACACCTGTAGCCCAAGATATGGGTGAAATGGTGTAAACTGGGCAAACGAGTCCGGGTCCGGTCCGACCCCGTCGGACCGACTCGGCCCGACATGGTCTGGACTGGGGTCTGAACCAGTCTGCGGGTCTGACCCAGTTCGAGGTAGCAGCCCGGCCCGAGGGCGGCCCGACCGAAGGCGGCCCGGCCGAGGGCGGCTCGGCCGAAGGCGGCCCGACGACCTGCCCTATCCGCGCCCAAGGGGGGGAGGCGCGCGCCCCCTGGCAACCGAACGGTTGAACCATTTGGTTGGAACCAAAACCGGTTCCAGGTGGCGCCAGTCTGACACACGTGGGACCCGATGGGGTCTCACACCTCCCGGATGGCCCGAGCGGCCAACCGCACCATGCCACTAGCGCGGCGTGACGGTGCCGCGCCCCTCCGCCGCGGCTGCCCTGGCCACGACTTCCCAACTCTGCCAGTGCGGCGCGACGGCGCCACATGCCTCCTCCGTGGCCCGTCGTGGCCGCGGATCTCCTTCTGCATGGCACGACGGTTCCAAACCCTCTTGGCGACCTGGCGGCCTTGCACCGCCGGTTCCTTCACAGTCGGCCCGATACCGACCACCATTTCTCCACCTCCGCCGTCAACACAACAAGAACAACAACAAGGGCGGAGATTCGGACCATGTTCATGTGGTCCGATCCCTCCTCGTTAAGATGATATCAATCGGAAACAAGGAACACAACAAAACGACGAAGAACGGAGGGTAAATATCATACATAAATCACCCCTACCTCATATGACGGTTATTGATGGTGGAAGGAGAGGAAAAGTGGAAATCGATTCGTCGACGTCGGGAAGCGTTCGGGGAAGAAGCATCGTCGACGTTCTTCATGGTCAGCTTCTTCTCTTTTGGCTCAATTGAAGATCGATGAAGAAGTTCATTATTCTTCAGTGGTGTGTGGAATTATTCATTGGAAGGATGAAGTTCTCCACTCAAATCTCCACCAAAATATTTTCTAACCCAAAAAATAATAGACTATCTATTATTTTAATGGTTGGAAAGAATTCAAAAGAATTCAAAAGGGTGCCAATTAATTAAAAGAAGTTCAATTAATTAATGGTGAGGGTTGGCACAAAAATTAATGGGGGAAGGTGGAGAGTTGACATCCCACATAAATGGGGAGTTAAAAGGGGGGTTTAAAGCTTTTGTGGGCCCCACCAAAGATATCCTCCCAAGGGAGGTTATGTACGGGTGGGCCCCACCACCATAACCTTCCATGGGAGGTTAGGGTGTCATGGCCTCCACCTCCAACCTCCCCTTGGAGGATTAAACCGCCACAAATAAAAACAAAGTAACACTTTATTTTTATTTAATTTAATTAAAAACCCCAAATACTAACTTCCATTCTTGTCATAACACAACTGTGGTGAAGGTCTCACTAAGAAATCACCGACGTTGTGAGTTTAACATTTCCCTCAGATTTCAATTCCAAGCATCGGTTCAAAAGATATAAAATCCCTCTCGTACGTTTACTGAACGTACCCAAACAAAATTTTAGAAAATGATTCCGGGCACACCAGGCCTCGAAATCAAGGGCTGTAAATTTTTGCGGACTTGTAAAAATCCCATGAATTTAAGAAAAAATATTCCACAGAATTTCCAGGTCTTTATAGATGACCCAATCCACCAAGTTACACTGAGATCATAAATTATATTTTGTCTTTCCCTTAACATTTAGAATAATTAAAAGTAACATTTCACATATATTATTTTCAATGTGCATTTAATCTAAGCAATGATGTAATAAATCGGTTGACCAATAAGAAAAATCAAAGAAGATAATTCTCTTCCTCCAATTGTAACTAGTTTTAGTGAAAATATTCTCCCTTTTTCTAGATTTCATCCAACCCTTACCAAATAAAAAACTAAAATCTTACAATTCATTATGAACATCAGTCCCAAACATATCCTGAGGTGGTTTTTTGGTCTCCATGGTATTGTCAAATCTTCGATGATTATTCTTATACGGATAGCCCATTTGCAAGAATCGTCGATGTCCCATAAAACTAAAACTACGATGATATGTAAGTATTATTGACCATGAATTCTTCAAAAAAATAATAAATTATAGTTTTCCATTCATGCTCCATCCAAACATCATTACATAAGCAGGAAAATCATTGATCGTCCACATAAGTACAACACGCAGATAAAATATTTCTTTCGAACATACATCACATATGGGCACACCCACATTTCAAAGATGTTTCAACTATTTTATTAAAGGTTAAATGTATACATATATATCCTTTCTAGGATTATATGGTCTAGATATGAGTATACTCATGAAAGTGAAAGGTTTTTTCATACACATCCATGGAGGAAGGTTATCAGTGTGTATGAAAATTGGTCATGTGTTGTGTGAAGTAAGTATCAACCTAAATAGATTAAAACTGAGATATGAAAGACCCAAACTCACATTACACACATCAGCTATGAAATCAGGATATCGAGCATCAAATTTCTATCATGAAAATATATCTATAGGGTTAACCATCTCATCATTATTCTGCTTTCTCTCAGTATCATTCCATCGAATTTTATTGATATTTCATCAGACATGAAAATATTTTAGAGTATGAGGATCAATGGAAAGTGCCAAATTACTTTATATGGAACAAAATATAGTGTTCCATTAGCTTTTATCTTCCATATATATGTGAAACATTTTATACAATCATTCCATTCAGTAGTTTCATCCCAGAATAAGTTGCAATATTTCAAGAAATCATGAATTTTGTTTTTTGAAAATCCAAGTTCCTCAACTAAATTCCATGCCATATAATAGTTTGAGGGAATATATACATCATAATTCCATAAAAATGGTAATAATTTAATTTATGGAAGTATTATAAATTACATACATGGTTTTCCTATGAAACAGTTAGATTAAAAATTAAAGCATTTTCATTTTACCACATTGTCGATATACTGGAGTCGTGGAAGCATCATTAAATTTTTCACCCTATAAACATCATCATTTTCATTACATGAATCATGTGTACTTGTATCGAATTATTCTTGGGTTAGTATACCTTCCTTCTCATGATGAAGAATAAATGGAAGCTGATCATCTAATAAATTATCTAATTCAGTCCTCACATTTGGATCATGAACATTTTAAGATTGCATTTTCTCCCTATTGTGATACCACACATAGTAGTTTGTTTGAAAACCATATTTGGTTATACGGTAGCTAACTTCTTCATGAATCAAATAAGGTATTACAATAAAATTATAACATGGGTAGTGTATTTGACCACTATTTGAAGTATTGTTAAATAAAAAATCTAAAAATATCTTCAACTTGTTTTGAAAATTGTTTGAGATATGAACAGTTTCATACATCCAATTTCTATCCATTCTGTAAAAAAATGTTATATGTAATGTCATAAAATCAATTAAATAATATTGAATTTTAATCCAAAATATATTTAAGGAAACAATAATTGTTAATTTTATATGAAACCATAACCGACACACTAGTCTATATGAGAATCATAATATAAAAGACAAAAAATACTATATATATAAAATAATAATGTAAATATAAAACCATGATGTTGAATTATATTATATCAATGAGTAATAATGATCCAAATCCATCGAGGGTTAAGGATTTAATTATGAAAATGTGTCTTATGTAATATAAATACCTAGGGGTGTTATTTAAATGAGATTTAATTGAGTGAATAAATTGACGATGCATATAGGACCTTCAGATAGGTGGATTAGTGACTCTACCCTTCAATTTGGTCTGGTTCATGTTCATTTGATTCTGTTTAGTTTTGTTTCAATTAATTAAATTTAATTAGGTTTATTTAAATTCAGTTTTAATTGGGATAGGTTAGTTATGTTTTTATTGATTTGGTCTAGTTTGATTTGGTTGGGGTTGTGTATCTTTAGTTCAAGTGCATATGGTTTTTTTCAATTTCATTTTTTTCAATTTGGGATATTTTGATTCAAAATGGGTTAGTTTGGTTCAAATAAGTTCTATTTACTTTGGTTCAAATAAATTCTATTTGGTTTGGTTTGGTGTTGTTTGAT
Source organism: Viscum album (assembly GCA_963277665.1). NCBI lineage: Eukaryota > Viridiplantae > Streptophyta > Magnoliopsida > Santalales > Viscaceae > Viscum > Viscum album. Next base: position 2,089,993,243 of record OY728122.1, read on the forward strand.
ATAGTTCAGTTCAATTTGTTATAGTTTGGTTCTATTCAATTTGATCGGTTCTATTTGTTTAGGATTAGTTTAGTTTTGGTAGATTTAGTTTGGTTGGGTTTTCTTTTTTATTTGGTTTGGGTTGGTTCACACCTATTAAGGTTTTATTTAAGATTTTTCAAGTCAGTTAATTTTTTATCTTTACTATATAATTTATTTTAGTTAGGTTCAATTTAGTTCAATTCATTTTATTTTAGTTTAGTTTGATGTAATTTAGTGTAGTTCAGTTCCACTCAAGTCTACTTGGGTCAGATCAAATAATTTTAATTCAATTTAGTTGGTTTGTTTGAGTTGGTTCAGTTATAATATAGATTGGATTTTTTAGTTCGGTTAGGTTTTAGTGTGTAAAGGGTTGATTGGTTTGGTTCATTTATTTTCAAGCCTAGTTATGTCGGTTTGGCACAATTCATTTTGCTTAGGGTCTGATCAATTCATTTCAAATTAGTTTATTTAGTTTTGAATTAGGTCTTCATGGTATATTTCACTTTTTTTAGTTTGGTTTGATTCTGTTTTTTGGTTTATGCTATGTCATTTCATGTAAATTTGGTTATGTTTTGTTGAGAGTTAATTTTGATCCATTTCGACCCATTCAATTTAGGTTGATTTGTGTAATATCAACTCAGTTTAGTTTGGATTGGGCTGGTCTAAATTATTTCCATTCATGTAGGTTTGGTTCCCATTTGTTTAGTTTGGTTTAGTTCAATGTAGTTTGGGTCAGGTTTGGTCAGTGTGGTTTTATATTACAATTTGAGTGATAAGTTATGTAATGAGTATTTATTTACAATAAGGATAGGTTTTAGTACATATTCCTATTAATGGTTATGTTAGATCATGCTTTCTATTTTATTTATAAATCAATTAGCTGAGTAACTATAAGGTGATATCACCTATAGATCTTCACCATTACACTACCATGATAAATATTGTTGCATTAAATGAAATATTTTTCAACAGTCTAATAAACATTCTATCCCCCAACTCATTAACTTCTCACTATTATCATTAAAAAATCTCTTTTGTTTTCTATAAACTATTTCATTATGTTCTTTTCATAGTTGTCATCTATTTTCATCACTCACACTTTTCATTTACACTATTTTTTCCTGTTAGTTTAGTTTAGGTTTTTAAAGAAAATTATAAAACACATTTACTCTTCCTCATGTTATTCGATCCTATAATTGTTTCACTAAGTAGGTGTTGGTATAAAAATAAATTTTCTAGTTAAATGACCTACAAAAGACTCTCTACGTGACTTCTTTTGAAATTGTTACTATATATATGTTAGAAAATAATATACTTGAATAATTTATTTTCTGCATATACACAACCATAATAGAGATATGAAGTTCATACCATATCAATCTATAAGTAAAAAATTCTACCCTCTATGAGTATCTTTTCTCAATATCATTTTTCGTAAAAAAACATTTTTCTTCAAAATCACTAAAAATCATAAAAAATATAATTTTTTATTTTTTATTTTTAAATAATCATTGAATATAAAAACTCATAAATCCTAGAAAAACATTTTTTTATCAAGATAATAATTTCCCATAAAATCATGAAAATCTTAAACAATTAATAAGAATAATTAGATTAGTTAAAAAAATAAAAGGTATTGAGGCTACCCACTTAGACACGTCATGCTATAAGTTAATAAAATCCATTACGTGAGATCACAAGTTGGGTTGAATATATAAAATACTAATAAAAATGAATGATGAATCATAATATATTCATAACTAGTAAAACATTAAACATTTATGAAGTAATTTTTTTAATGATTTCATGCTACAAGGGGATGTTCTATACCTAATAATGTTGCAGTTGTATGGATTTAAAATAGAAATATATATATTGGAATAAACTAACTAGAACCAAAATGAAGTAGAATAAACAATAATGAACCAATACAAACTTGAATAGAATGAACCCAAACTGAACCAAACTGGTCTGATCTAACCCAAACAGATATAAACCAAATATAAGAAAGCCTAAATCAAACCACAGGATCAAAAGAAAATAAATGAACACAAAAATAAGAATCTATCATGGTGTTTTAGACCAAAAATAAATATAAAATGGATATTTGATAGAATACCTGAATGATTTTGAACCCATTGATTTAATATTGAACAATAATGAAATTAAATCAAGAATAGAGATTGTCGCTTGGCTGGTTGGGAAGATAGTGGAGAACCCCTATTTCTAGGGATCATGATTAGATCTATATGGTAGGAGGGGAGGGGAGACCGTGTTCTATATTTGGGGAAGATATATTCTAATGATTTTTTAAAACCATTGGAATAGATATAGTTATCCCAAAAATTTTAAAAAAACCATTGGGATAGGCTTCATATAATATCTTATACCAATGGTTAGGCCAAACTGTCGGGATAGGGTAGGCTATACCAATATTTTTTCCAAGCCATTGGTATAACCTTGTGGGTATATCTCACATTTCTAGTAGTGAGAGTGATATAGAATATGGTCTGTAGAAACTTAATGACCACAAATCCATAAATCTATGATGGGTGAAAAAACCATTCATCCCTCAGAAATGAAGGTAAATGTATAACATTTTTATTTAAAAATTATTTTCCTAGAGTTGAGGAATTTTCATGATAATATATACTTACTTGATTTCATTCTATTTCATAATAAAAATATCATACTTTGGTTATGCTTCAATCAATTTTCACTTTATCTCTTACTTCAAGAAATGAATATTCAAGATTCATTTTTTTACGCCCAAAGTACTAAAATTAAATTTTAATGAATCATAAGATCCATAAAAGGATGAAAATTTATTCCTCTTATATATAGGAATTTACCAAAACCAAAATGGTTAACATAAGTTATCTAATATAGATAAGTACAAAGCACTAGGTTCTAAAACTTCGACAATAACACATAAAGTTAAACTTAACCCATTCCATAAATAGTTAACCTTAAAAATTCTCTAAAATATTTCTAACCAAAATTGAAGCACAAATATTATAATGATTTGATCTCAATTAATACCATGATCAACTTAGAAATTATCTTGAATTAATTTTAATCACTCATAATGTCCCATACAAAAAATGTAAATACCCTCATCATTTTACAAAATAAAATCAAATATGCTTCCAAAAGACAATTCTCCCTTTATTTATTAAGTATCTATTATCTTAGCCAAAAATATTTCCATTAGAGGTTTGGTAAAATCATAGGTTTATTCATAATATCAAATATGATTTCCTTAATTCTATAAATTTATATTTATTATATGTATGAAGATCTGATCAATGCTTATAATTTCATCAAATTTCACTAAAGGATAAGATTTTTGTAGGGATTATACATACAAACATTAATATGTAATCCCAAATTCAAGAGTGAAGGATAAGTGTTCCTTAACTATCATGATTCACTTAAACTAATATGATTTCTTAATTATTCTCTTTTTCATTTGACTTCAAAGGTTTTTTTTGGCTTATTAACCTCATTAGCCCTTGTATTAGGGAATTGATTCAAATAATTCCAAAATTCCTTGCATTTATAGCATTGAAGTGTGAGTGGTGTATTTAATTAAGCTCTATCTCTATTAAATTCATTAACTATCATATTTATATCACTTTAATATTCTTTCACTCAATGGTCATGCTTCCCATAATTTAAAAATTTTCTTTTTTCCTTTCAATAATTCACCTGATTGCTCCTTCCCACACTTTTAACAAGTAGGAGGTTGAAATTTTTTCTTCCCACCATTTGACATACCACTATATCTTCCATGAAACTCCATATTCCTTTGCTTATCACCATAACATTGAGTTTTTATATATTCCATTTCCACTTTCAGTGCACATTGAACGATTTCTTTATAGCTTCCAAAGTCTATTATGACTAATTTATTTAGAAGAATTGGTTTTATACCACTAAATAATCAATCAAATTTACTTTCAGGGCTGATGATTAAACTTAAAGAATACCTTGAAAGTCTTGTAAAATTCTCCTCATAGGTACTAATGGATTCATCATCCTTATTATTAAGCTTAAGGAATTAATTATTCATTTCTATACATATAATACAATGGAAGTACTTACTAAAAAATATTCCCTTAAAATCATACCATTACATGGAGACAATTTCATCCTCTTACCTTGTATTCTTAATAAGATTCCACAATTGATATGTTTCACCTTCCAAATGATAAACGACTAGGACGACCTTTTCATAGTCTGAGCACTGAAGAATGAAAAATATCTTTTCCATCACATTAATATATTGTTCAACAACTAGTGGATCAAAATTACCATTGAATGAGGGTGGGTATTGTCATGTAAAAGATTTAATGACATGTTGATCCTTCCTCGGTGAATTAGGAAGTTCAACATGACTCATGTTACCACTTATAACAGGAGAGAGTTGAGTGATAATAGTCACAAAATATTACACCCTAGCTTCTAATACATTTGTTTTCTCATGAGTATGTCCATTTTAATGACCATTACATTCATTGTTCACATGATTCCTTTAGGTTTTGTTCATTGACTAAAACCAAAAAGCATAGTAGGAGAAACAATAGTCACAATGGGAAACCACATAATCATGAAAAATCATTTATAGGATGTCTAAATCATGACACCTTATTTTCAATCTTTGAAACCTTAGGTTTAACCTAGGCCATTCATGGTCATAATCTATTAAAATACTTCATGGTGGTTCATAAAGATTTTTGAATTAAAAAAACATATCCCCCGTGAGTGTCAAACTAGATGTGTAGCAAGACTCATTATTGTGCACTAGTTTACGATTGATTCAAATCCCAATTTACCCTTTTTATAGTTATTACCCCTAAGTACAACTATTCTAGAGCTTCATACACTTGTAGTATACAGATATGGATGTAATTTCTTGGAAACCACTCGCTCTATCCTTCACCAAAATTCTAGTATTTTTTTCGATACTTTTACCCATCCTTAGGGTTCTTACTATATTTTTCTAACCATAATCGCCCAAAATTGACTAAAACCTACTACAATACAAACTATAGTGACCCTATATCTTCATACATAAATATTTCATCTTTTTAAATGAATACTCAATACATTTCATAAATACACACCTGATGATCATAAATGTTTAGTGTCTTTAGAGACTAGATACACACTATTCTTATTTCATGAAATATCTTAAACATCTCCCACAAAGATATCTCCATTTAGTAATTTTTAAAGATATACCCTACTTAAAACCTTTATTTATAACCCGAGGAAAGGAAACATAAGAAAGAGTGAGGTCAGATGCTCAATAAGGGTAAACATGAAAGATGTCAACATAACATGATCATAAGGGTATGAAAACATATGAATAACATTTGAAAACCATACCATGGATATCATAGATCATAAAATTGAGTCATAAAATAAATCTTGGAAGTTAATAATACATGAATCATAAAGGAATCAAATAACATGAGCCATGAGAACATAAAATTGGCATAAGACATAGATTTATGGAACACACATAAGCTTATTACATTGTGGACATGTATAAATAGAAAAAAGTTCACTAATTAAGTTAATCAGATGAAGTTAGGCCCTCATATAAAATTATGGACATGAATCTAGGTCCTCACATGTCCTTATGGAAATGAAATCAGGTCCATACATAACCTTATGGACATTAAATATGTTCTATGCATAACCTTATATAAATGAAAGTAGGTCCATGAATAACCTTATGGACATGAAAATAGGTCCATGCATAACCTTATGGACATGAAATTAGGTCCATGCATATCCTTATGGACATGAAAACCAGGACCACTCTTAATCATATGGACATGAAAACTAAGCTCACACTTAATCTTATAAACATGAAAACTAGGTCCAAACATGAACTTGTGAACATGAAATAAGGTTCATGCATAACATATTTAATCATGAGTTATCTATCTTTTATCCAATGAATTGGAGGGAGATATGGGTCCCACCCATCACATAATGAAAATAATACATATGTGTGCCACAAGATCATAAAACATTAATCATATCAGAATCCATGAAATGAAATGGGTTTCATAAAAATTTAATCATAGAATAACCCATGGAAAAGAAATGTATTCAATAAACATTTAATCATTTCATCACATAATAACCTATGGAAAAATAAGGAGTTTCATAAACATCTTTTCATCATAGAAATAAACCATTGATAGACTGAATAAGAATTGTATCATTGGATTATATCCTTAGTAAAGCTTAAGTAACATCAAAGTATGTTATCTTAGATAGAAAATTATTTATAAAGACCACTTGGAACATTTCTTGAGGAAAATATCCTTTCCACATTGAAATCACTTCTCTAAAATATAAAAACTTACCAAATATTAAAGAAAAAAATTTCTTTGAAAATAAACTTGAAAACTTATAAAGAAAGATTTAAATCATTAAGCATTCATGATGGAAGGAAATACCATTCATGCCCTATACGTTAAAATAAATAATCCTTTCACATTTTCAATAAAATATAAAAGGGATTTGTTTGGAAAATGATAATAATATTCCTTTTAAACCATTTTTAAAAAGAAAAATATGGGTAAAAATGTATTTAAACAATCATTGGATAATATTAAAAAAATTAATCAAATTTTCTTAAAATATAGACATAAAAGAGAAATGATTTTCGACTGAAGAGAGAAATAAAGTCATTTTCCTTAAAAAAATCTTTCATTACATTGAGTACTTAAAGAGAGGAAAATGAAAGGAAAATATGAAATATCAAGAAAAAACTAGAGGCTATGAAAATACATGAGTTTCTTGAGAGATAGATCATAATATTTCATCATTATAAGCATAATCATAAACAATACAAAAAATAATGAGATTGTAACATAAAATCCTTACCAATTTGGTAAATTTTGAATCATAATCCACATAAAAGAAATAGCCTTATATAGATATTTATATCCCACAATTTTCATAAGAATAATCATAAAATACATTCATAGTAAGTATATACACCACAAAAAATAAACAAGTGGTGAATATGGCATGTGTCCCATGAAAATAAAAGTGAGATAAAAACCCCTTACCTTAAGTCTCGAATTCTTTGGTACATGTTCAAACCACCTGTATAATAAATATAGGTTTACTATACATCTATTACAGAACCATAATTATATATATCATACTATATATTATTTATTTATGACTTTTATTACCCATTTATTAACAATTCCTTGTTAAAATTATGTTTCAAGTAATAACTGCTTCATTTTTCATGTATGTTTTGGTTTGGTATTTTTGGTCCTTTTACTTTGATCATGGTTTCATCATCTCCAGAATGTTAAAAATGATATAAATATCTTATAAATTCATTATATATGTATTTATAGTAATCCATAAAATTTAAAGATAGAAAATGAATTGCACCGTTCATGAAGAAGCACTACAAAAAAACTAGAATTTAGCAATGTTTTTTAGCCATGTTTTTTAAAAAAGTGGCTAATTTAGAGACATTTTTTAGCAACATTAAACAATGTGGATAATTTTAAATTTAGCAATATTTTTAGAAAACATCACTAAATCAGTGATGTTTTTCAAGAAACATCGCTAAATCAAGTATCTTTACTAAAATCATTTCTAATTTAGCCACATTTTCTGAAAATGTCACTAATTTTTCCATGTTTTTCAGGAAACATGGAAATTCTAATTTTAGTGATGTTTTTAAGAAAATGAGGCTATTTTAGTAACATTTTTTACCACTATTTTAAAACATTGCTAAATACATAAAATTATAATACTATTAATTTACATATATATAAATATAAATAAAATTTTATAATTATATTTATATATATTTATAGATATAAATTAATATGTATATACAAATACATTAACATATATTTAAATATCATAATATTTATATATATATAAACACACAATATATATGTACATATATATTCAAATACCCCTCAGGGTATAGTTCAATGGTAGCTTTTCCTGTGGGTCTCAGTGAGGTATCGAGTTTGAACCTGATGTGGCCTTAAAAACTCATATTTTCCACATCTTTTTAATTAATTTTTATCAATTTAATTATTTATTTTAACACTTTTTAATAAATAATGGATTTTTTGTATTTTTATAAATAAAGTTATCAATTAATAATTTTTTATAATAATTTTTGTATTTTAAGCATTAAAATAATTAATTCATATCTTACTATAATTTTATAGTTTAATAAATTTTTATTTAGTTTGGTGTTTTTGTCTGCATGTTTAATAGTTTAACATTAATTAATTAATTCATTCATTCATTAATCTTTGTACATAAATATTTTAGTCTTAATTTATCATTTCTTTTATTAAATATTATTTAATTTAAAGTAACAATAAATAAATATTAGTCATCTTTTAACAATTCAACATTTATAAATATAAGATTATAAACTTACTATATTAATTAAATCTTTTTAATTTAATTTTATTAATTAAAATAATTGTTTAATAATAGAATAATTATCTGTTTACTTTAACTAATTTAATTTGATACAATAACTATTTTAAGCAATTTAACTATGTCTTATAATGTTTAAATCTTATACTAAATTTTAATTATTTAGTTGCTTTTTAATTTTAGTTTTAGTTTGGTAACAATTTAAGTTCTATAAATTAAAGTTAATAATAATTTAACTTAAGTTTAATTGGTTTTATAAGTTTATTTAAATTTATGAGTACATGCATTTTCAATTGTTTTAATTATTTTTTTAGTTGTAATTAATTATCTTATTCAGATTTTATATAAGTTTTAATTTATTTTACTCATCTGTTTGTTTTATAGTGTTGCAGTGCCACCGTAAACCTTTCTTATGGTCTCATCCCTTCATGGTGCCACCCAACTGCATCTCACACTGTATCCTCACGGTTTCACCCAAAACAGTGGCACAACAAGTTTCAACCACTGTTTCCTCTTTGCACTGTTTCCCATTTTTTATCACTGTCTCACCGTTTGTCATCACACTATTTCCACACTGGTCACACTCTCTCTCGCACATTGTCTTCACTTCATGGTATCATTCCCCATCACTGCATATCTCTAGAAACCCCTTTCACAGTGCCACCGGTTCTCACCTCTCATGCGACTAGTTTTATCCTTCCCCTTGCTACCGTTTCTAGAAAATCACGGTCTCTCTATCATGGTCTCAGTATTCATCCCTGTCAAACCCTATCTGCCATGTAATCGATTCATCCTCACCCCAGCCACCATAACTGGCTTCCGCTATTTTTGCCTCCTCTCCTCACCATCTGACCAACATTACCACAACACAAATTACAAACACCACAAATCAGACCAGAATCAAGAGCTAAACAAAATCAAATTCAATTTCAAAGTCCAATCCCCACCCCATGCATATATCGAACAAAAAAAAATGGAAAATATAGATATGATGAATCTGTTGATTTTTGAAACAGGTGCTCAAGAAGAAGAGATGTCGTTGAACCATCGTGACACTATGAATCTCGAGAAGAATCGCGAACTGTCTCAAAATCCTCTCGCACCACCACCCGAGACCTGTTTGCCACTGCTGGAGGGAATGGGATATGAGGGAGGGGATTTGTGCCTTCATCAGATCCTGGATCTCACTGGATTGAAGGAGGAGCCATCATGCCTGAAGGATGTCGTGTCGTTTCCTAAGGAGGAGCTGAAGCTGGTGCTGTCGGGAGGATGAGCCGCTGCGGTTGGATCTCTGCACCGAAACCCCCTCCCCTGTTGCACCGAAATGGGGGGGGGGAGAAGATAAAGTTAAAAAATATAATAATAAATAAACTAAAAGAAAACTTTAATTAAAAATTAATTTAAAATAATAATAATAATAATAATAATAATAATAATAACAACAACTTAACTTAAATACTAAATAATTATAGTTATGAATAAATAATAAATATAAAATAATTAATTTATAAAACAAAATTAATAATTTAATTAACTTTAATAAAACTTTAATTAAACTTAACTAATCAATAAGAATTTATAAATTAATTTTAAATTAATTATAATTTAATGTGGCATACTTAATAATTATTTGTTAATAAAATTAAATAATTTATAATAATTTATAAATTAATTTAGAATAAACTTTTATAATTAACATAAATTAGTAAATAATTTAAATTATAAATAATAATAAACTTTTAAATTAACATTAATAACTTTAATTAATAAAAGTAAACAACTTTATCAATACTTCTTTTAAGACTTTTAATAAACTAATGACTTTAAATATTTATTTATTTCCTTCTCGTTTTTAATTTTTCTGTGTGTTTTTCTTGTGCAAGTTCATTCAAGAGGCGAGAAAACATCTAGATTCACTTAACTAACTCATCGGTATTTAGTTACAGGGGAAAAGATAGTGTGATGTGCATTGCACAAAAAAAATGCACGTGTGTGGTGCACAGGTGAAGGACATTTGAAGTTAGTGGAAAACAATGGGTGACATGAAGCAGGTGAAATTATGTTTAAAAAAGAGCAGAAAGAAGAGTCTGGAGTGGGGGGGGGGGGGAATTCATTCGATACATTTGTTCATACACTTCAAAGTAGAGGAGAATCTAGGGGAAATTCTTTGAGTGCTTCTCAGAGAACCTCTCCCTGGAGATCCAAGGACCAGAAGCAGCAGCGATTCAAGCTTGAAGAGGGAGATCTCTTCCTCTGTTTTCATAAAAATTCCTTTCTCGTAATCGAATAATTTATACTTACATAATAGAGATGATGTTAGGCTAATTCTTCTACTTCAGGGTTAAAAATCAAATCTACTAGTTATCTTCTTTTTTCATTCTCACTACCATTTTGTATGTTATCAGAATTGATTGGAGAGATCAGCTCTGATTGCATTCAATTTCAACATACCACTGACAGTTAATCTTAGAATTCCACAATCATTTGGTGAGTCTGATTGTGGATTAATTTTCTTAAACATTTTAATTGAAATGAAAACTACAGAACTAATGGTGAGTTCTTTCTATCATCTTTTTCAAATCAAAATTATCACAGTAGATTAATCTTAGAGCAGCGAACTCCAATATTTTTCATCTTGAGTGATTTATCTTCTAGCGTGGAAAATAAACCTCTCCTTTTCAGGGGTACTAGATGTATTAACTATCGTGAGAAGGAATGTTTTCAAAACTAGTAGAATTGAGAATTTTCCCCAGACGTATTTCTCTTTATTTTTCACTTATCAACATTTTATATATCTATTACTTATTGTTTTTAGTATGTTTCTTGTTTTATTATAGTTTAGAACAAAAACTCAAAATTATTTTGGTGTTTCATTTGTGCTTTTTAATAAATACAATAAAAAATTCGGAATTTTTAAAAAAATAGAAAATCTACCCCTCTGCTGAAAACAGTGGGGTCTTTTAAAAGTTTTTAGAAGAATAGTGGTCATAATCACCTTCCCTGTGGGTTCGAACCTTCTTGCCACATATACAGTAGTTAGTAGGATTATAAATTTTAAACTTTGACTGACTTCAACGATAGTTCAGGTCAAGTTTTTGGCGCCGTTTCTGGAGAAGGCACGAGCCAATCTTTTTCTAAAAAAACTAAAAAAAAATCCCTTTAAAAAAAATCTAAAAAAAATTGAAAAATTGTAAATTGTAAAACTCTGATTCATTTTATACTAAATTGTTACTATTATATATATTGATGGTCTCTTGTTTAGTTCTACTGTTGTGCTATTTTGAACTGTTGCCACACTTTTCATGAGCACAAGAACCTCTTTTGGTAGTTTAGAGCCCCTAAATCTGGATCTTGACAAACATCTCACTGCACTAAGAAAGAAAAATAAAATTGAAATGGAGAATTTAGATAATAGGGTTCCTGAGCCTAACAACTTCGAAAATCATCCAGAAATCTTAGAAGAAAATGAAAGGCCTAGGATGAGGGAATTCCAACTTCCTCAAGTTTCAATAAATCCATCATCCATTAGACTTTCTCCTAGAGCCCATAATTATGAGCTTAAACAGTCACACATTTCACTGCTTCCTGCATTTAATGGACTCTCTAATGAGGACTCTCTTTCATTCATTAGAGATTTCTACAATAATGTGCAGCAGTTACCTCTTCTAGGAATCACACAGAATGAACTTAGAATGAGAGTTTTTCCCTTTTGCCTTAAAGGGAATGCTATGAATTGGTTTATAATCCTAGATGATAATATTTTTGAAAACTGAGAACAAGTCTACAATTCATTCATTATGAAATTTTATCCCCAAATACTTGAGGGAGAACTAAGAACTAAAATAACTAGTTTTTATCAAGAGGATGGAGAAGCTTTCCATGAATCTTGGGATAGATTTAGGGACCTGCTTAGGCAGTGTCCCCATCATTAACTCCCATCTCACCTTCTCATGGACACCTTTTATGAAGGGTTGTCCTCTTCTAGATAGAATCTAGTTGATCAGGCTACTGGGGGTAATTACAATGATAAGATAGATGAAGAATTGAGACAAATCTTTAACAACCTGGCCCTGAACTCTCAACATAAGAATTCAAGAAGAAAAGGAGTCAATATAAATGTTAACCCTAACATTGGTTCTATGAATTAAACTCAATCTCAACTTACTAAAATCACCAACCAACTTCAATCCTTAATGAACCAGAATCCAAAAAAAATTGTTAACCAACTTGGCTATCAAAACACCAACCAATATTTAAGGGAACAATGTGTCAAGTGTGGTATGTTTGGGCATACTAAAAACTTTTGTCCTACCTTTGATATGCCATCCCAAAAATAAGAAAATTCAAACTTTGTTAACTATGGTCCTATAGTGCCTCCTAAAGAAGATACATTTTCAAATAATTACAACCAAGCTTATAGGAACCATCCCGATTTATCATGGAAAGATCAAGGCCTAAATAAACAATCCACTTCCCCTAATTACTCTAATCAACCAAGACCAAAATTTCAAAATCAACAAAGGGGTGAGTCTTAAAATACACAAGGAAATAATGATAATCAAATGTCTTCTAAGTTTGATCTAATCTTGAATTAGCTAACCAAACATAAAAATCAATATGATTCAGATAAAATGAAAACTGATGTTAGAATGAAAAAAATGGAAACGCAACTTGGACAACTTGCTAGAGATTTTCCATCTAGGAAAAAAGGTATACTTACTAGTACCACTGAGCTTAATCCTTGAGAGAATTCTATGGAGGTAGTAACTAGAAGTGGAAATAGTACTCAAAATATTGCTGAAAAAGACCATGAAAATTCTCAAAATAAAAATCAACTTGATTCTGGAACCAAAAATCTGCTCTATCAACATGTTGGAAATTCACAGAAAGCTGTAGAAAATAAAGAGAATCTGAATTTTTCACCTGAAGCACAAGCTGGAAATTCATTTAAAAATAAAAATAATAAAGGAAAAGAAAAGGTTGAGGAAGAGGTGAGGGATATGCCTACTGTTCTGAAAATTTTTTCCCACCCATCCCTTTCCCTGAGAAGTTGAAACCACAAAGTAACACCAGGGTTGAACTTATTCAGTTCCTCGGTCTCCTTTCCAAACTTCATGTAAACATTACATTCATTCAAGCCTTAATTAAAATTCCATCTTATTTGAAATCCCTTAATAAAATTTTTTCTAAAAAAAATAACCTGGAATAGTTTTCTACCTACAGCCTCACTGAAGAGTGCAGTGTTGTGCTTCAAAAAAAATCCCACCTAAATTGAAAGACCCGGGTAGATTTTTTATCCCATGTACCTTAGAAAATTCTAATCAGCTCAATTTTTTGTGTGATTTGGGTGTTAGCATTAATCTTCTCCCATACTCACTGTTTCGACAGTTGAGGTTGGGTGACCATTAACCCACCACAGTCATACTGTAGTTAGCTGATAGATCTTTCACTCATCCTGTGGGTATGGTAGATGACTTGCTAATTGGGGTAGGGAAGTTGTTTCTGCCTACAGACTTTTTAGTCTTAGACATGGAGTGTGATTAAGAGGTTCCAATCATTTTGGGTAGGCCCTTCTTAGCCATTGGTGGTGCTGTTATTGATGTGTCAAAGGGTCAATTAATTTTCAAAATTGGTGAACAACAAAAAGAGTTCAATGTGTTTAAAAATGTTAAAGGGCCAACTTTTTCTGAAAACTATTCAATGGTAGAGTCCTTTAAAGATGATAACTCAATTAGAAACTATGAAGAATCTAAAAATCGATCCTCTACTGAAGAAAATAATTTAGAAGCTGAAAATACTGTGAATCTTTCTTAGAAGTTAAAAATTCTAATCAAACACTGAATCTAGAAAATTTTCCAGAACTGGACAACTATCCAGTTTTTTCTATAGAAGATTCCTCCATTTCTGAACTTAGGAGCTTTTTGAGTGAATTTGAGGATGTTTCTGTTAACACCAACCTTTCTGAACACTTTAATGGTGTAGAGGGAGATTATTTGAAACAACTTGATTATTATGCTTTGATAAACTTATTAAATTTTGATCTGGAAAATATGGATAGTATGTTTCTCACCTTGGATAGTAGCACTATAAATTCTGAAATTGCACTTGAAATTGAAAATATTTCATCATTCATTACTCCTTAAAAGAGATATGTTGAAGATATTGGACCTCCCATGCCTAACAGTCTTCCTTAGAGTGTAGAACCACCCACTCTTGAATTAAAACCAATCCCTAATCATTTGAAATATTATTTTTTTGGTGAGAATTCTACTTTGTCTGTCATAATTTCTGTTAAGCTTAAATAAAATAAAAAAGAAAGATTGTTGAGTGTTTTGAAGAAGTTTAAATATGCCATAGGCTGGACAATAGCTGATATAAAAGTTATTAGTCCCTCATTCTTCATGCATAAAATAATTATGGAGCCTGAACATTAGCCTAGGGTAGAGTGTCAAAGAAGATTGAATCCAAACATGAAATAAGTTGTGAGAGAGGAAGTGATCAATCTGCTAGACACTGGTATAATATATCTCATTTCTGATAGTGCTTGGGTCAGCCCTGTCCAAGTAGTCCCCCATAAGGGAGGTTTCACTGTAGTTAAAAATGAAAAAAATGAATAAATCCAAGTTCAGAAAGCCACAAAATAGAGAGTATGTATAGATTATAGGAATCTGAATGCATCCACTAGGAAGGACCATTTTTCAATGCCCTTTCTTGATCAAATGCTTTAGAGGCTTGTTAGAAATGAGTTTTTTTGTTTCTTGGATGGGTATTCTGGTTACAACCATATTCTCGTTACTCTAGAGGATCAGGAAAAGACCACTTTCACATGCCCCTTTGGGACATTTTCCTACAAGAGGATTCCCTTTGGATTG
Source organism: Viscum album (assembly GCA_963277665.1). Classification (NCBI taxonomy): domain Eukaryota; kingdom Viridiplantae; phylum Streptophyta; class Magnoliopsida; order Santalales; family Viscaceae; genus Viscum; species Viscum album. The sequence continues at coordinate 2,090,008,599 of OY728122.1, forward strand.
TGTGGAGCTCTAACCACCTTTCAAAGGTGTATGATGGCTATCTTCTCAGATATGATTGGAAGAATAATTGAGGTTTTCATGGATGATTTCTCTATTTTGGGTAGCACTTTTGATACTTGTCTTGGAAATATTGAGTTAGTTTTATAAAGATTCATTGAAACCAACCTTGTTCTTAATTGGGAGAAGTGTCAATTCATGGTCACAGAAGGTATAGTGCTTGGTCATAAAGTGTCAAAGAGAGATTTGTAAGTTTATACTGCTAAAGTTGAATTCATTCAAAAACTACCACCTCCTAAAAATTTAAAAGGTGTTAGAAGTTTCAAAGGGCATGCCAGTTTCTACCAGAAATTCATAAATGAATTTTCCAAAATAACTAATCCCTTATGTTCTTTGTTGGTTAAGGATGAACCTTTCAACTTTGATGAAAATTGTTTGAAATCATTTAATCTGTTAAAAGAAAAACTCACTACATCACCCATCATCACCCATCATCACTGCACCTGATTGGAAATTACCTTTTGAGCTTATGTGTGATGATAGTGACATGGTTGTAGGTGTTGTCCTTGGACAAAGGAGAGATAAGAAACTATATATGGTTTATTATGCTATTATTTTTCTAGATGAGGCCCAAAATAATTATACCACCACTAAAAAGGAGTTTCTAGATGTTGTGTTTCCTTTAGATAAGTTTAGATAATATTTTTCAGGCTTAAAAGTCATTATTTTCACTAATAATTCAGCTTTAAAGTACTTTCTGTCTGAGAAGGAAACTAAACCCAGGATTATTAGATGGATTTTGTTGCTACAAGAGTTTGATTTTACAGATTAGGGATAAGAAGGGAGCTGAAAATATAGTTACTAACCACCTATCTAGACTTCCTCATATCCATTATGAAGATCCAAGGGAGATAAAATCTTCCTTTCCTGACGAGAAGCTACTCATTGTTTCTATTAAGAAATCTACATGGTTTGCAGATTTTGCCAACTTCTTGGCAGTGGGTTTCTTTCCCAGAAATCTGTCAAATAACCAAATAATGAAATTCATTTCTAAGCTTAAATACTACCTTTGGGATGATCCTATGTTGTTTAGGAGATGTGATGATGGTATCCTTAGGAGATGTGTGACTGAGGAAAAGATGTTACCTATCTTAGAGATTTTTCACTCCTCACCTTGGGGAGGTCACAATGGTGGTTAAAGGACTAGTCATAAAGTTTTATAATCTATTTTCTATTGGACTAATCTTTTTAAGGATGCTAGGAGCTATGTGGTTGGTTATGATAGATGTCAGAGGTTAGGTAATGTGGGTAGGAAGCAAGAGTTACCCCAAAAAGGTATTCTAGAAGTGCATATTTTTTATGTCTGGGGTTTAGATTTCATAGGTTCATTTCCATCATCTCATGGAAATGAGTATATTATTGTTTCTGTAGATTATGTGTCAAAATGGGTTGAGGTAGTTGCGCTGCCCAATAATCAAGTAAACTCTGTAATAAAGTTTGTCAAAAAGAACATATTTTCTAAATTTGGAGTTCCCAGAGCCTTTATCACTGATAATGGAACACATTTTAAGAACTATAAGTTTAAATATTTGATGGAAAAATATGGTTGTGTTCATAAAACTGGTACTGCTTATCATACATAGTCCAATGGACAAGTGGAAATCTCAAATAGGGAACTGAAACAAATACTTGAGAAAACTGTGTCAACCTTTAGGAAAGACTGTTCTCTTAAATTTGATGAAGCATTATGGACATATAGAACTATTTTCAAGACCCCAATAGGTATGTATCCTTACAGATTTTTTTTTGTAAAATGTTGTCATTTACCTGTGGAGTTGCAACACAAGTCTTATTGGGAGGTTAAGGCTCTGAACTTTGATTTTAAGAGTGCTGGTGAGAAGATATTTCTAAGTGAACTTGATGATATTAGGAGAGAGAGTTATGATAATTCAAGAATTTATAAAGAGAGTACTAAAATATTTCATGATTCTATCATACAAACCAAAGAGTTTAAATTTGGATAGAAGGTCATCCTCTTTAATTCTAGACTCAAAATCATTCATGGAAAACTTAAGTCCAAGTGGTCTGGACCTTTTATAGTTGTGAGAGTGCTTAAGAATGGAGCTGTTGAAATTGTAGGTGAAGAAAACAAACCCATGTTAGTTAATGGGAAGAGAGTGGCAATTTATTTTGAGGGACAACCAAAGGTCTTGGCTGCCTTCACTATTCTTAAAAACCAATCTTGAATAAAGTCTGACTGAAGAATTTAAAACTTAGCACTACATGGGAGGCAACCCATGATACTTTCTATCTTTACATTATTTCATTTATAACCATTAATAAAGTGCTGCTTCTGTGCTCTGATTTTTTGAAATTCCTATTGCTGCTTGTTCTTGGTTTTGTTATTCTGTTTCAGAGTTATTAGGTTGCTACTTCTTGTTAATAAAGGAGTGTAATTCCTATATTTAAGGATTAATGAAAAAAATCTTAAGTCAGGGAAGTACCTTATTATTAATTTCTATTTCATTATGCTGCTCCTTACTACTTTAAAAAAATATGTTGTATGTCTTGCATGAAAAAATCTACTCTATTTGTTGTTGCTTTTAAAAAATACTGCTTACTAAAAAATTCTACTAGTATTGGAATAAAATTTTGTTGTATGTCACTGTGTAAATAAAAATTCTGCTTGTAATTCACTACTGAAAACTTAATTTCATTGTTATTAAAATCTTCTCACTGCTTGAAACTAAGTGTGTGTGTGGGGGGGGGGGGGGTACATGCTGCTATTTTTTTGAATTTGCTTTAGGTTGGGGTGTTTAGAATGAAATTTGTCTACTTTATTGAATATCCAACTGAATAAATTATGTTAAATTTTCTTTCACCCCAATACACAGTGCACTTACACCTCACATGCTACTTTTGAGATGTATTGGAAATTATACACTGGATTTAAATGTTAATGAATGTATTTGCAAATGAACCTGATGTTAAGTTATTCATTATGGAAAACAATACTTCTTGAACTTCATTGAGACCCTTTTAACATGTCATCAATCTACTAAATTGAAAATCTGTTTTGAACCTTAATTGTTTAATTGTTCTTATCCATTTTGAAAGTCAACTTTGGGGACAAAGTTGGATTTTAAGTGTGGGGGAGGGGGTCAATTCTTGACTATGCTAAACTATGATTAATTGTAAGCCTGTTAATTACCACTACAACTTCAAACTTTTTGTTTAAAAATTGGGTAAATTTTTTCTAAATTATTTCATAATTTTAGGTTGTTCATTGTTTCTCATTTGGGTCTTTCCTTTGAAAGATACCTGATTGGTAGTTAAGAGTTGTTGTGAAGCTGAAATTAATGTGGGTGGATGATTGCTGAGTGGTCTTTCTTAGTGGTTTTATGAGATCTTGGTTTAGGAACTACTTTTGAGAGTGATATGGGTAAACTGTTAGTGGAGTTATGATCATAACCCTTAGAACTGGAAGTTTGAATTGATCCTAGGGGACACACTTTTTTATTATTTATTCAAAGTAATCACCATAGTGATCCAATTTAAATGATTTTTTATATAAATCTTTTTAAAATGAAGTAGTTTGGGCATCTGGGATCCCACGGTGAATCTCTGAGACCTTAGACATTGGGTGTGTTTCTATTTACTTTAAGCCCTATATACTCTTTGAATAAGTGCATATGCACAGTGCTTAGCACATGTTACATAGCCTAGGAAAAATAAAATCAAGTGTCTAGGGTCAAAAACGAGTTCATTAAGGTGAGGGGAATGATGAATTCCGGATGAAAAGAGGTCAATTGGTTTATATGAGAGTCATTTAGGTTTTATCAATAAGGTGATTAAAAAAATTATTTATTTTTTGGAACCTAGATGATGAGTCAAAATAAAAAGTTCCTTTGGTTAAGTTTTTAAGTCCACTGATAATTTACCTCTTGTCACTCTTGGAATTAAAACTTGAGTTTGGAATTAAATGAGTCACTAAGTAGTATCATGTATGAGGCATGACATCTTCATTACTTTATGATTCATAGCTTTCTATATTACCCTTTGAGTACTTATTTAGGGAAAGATATCATTTGAGCATTTTTATTTTTTAAAGCCTATTGACATATTTTTGTCCTTTGTTTCAAATTGCTGGGTATGTTACGTATTGAACTAATTCATAAAACACAATTATGTTTCACAGTGTTAATAAAGAATGGAATTTTTTGAGGACAAACAATGCTTAAGTGTGGGGGAATTTGATGCGGCCTAAGAAAATCATGTTTTTTCACATGTTGTTAATTAATTTTTATCAATTTAATTATTTATTTTAACACTTTTTAATAAATAATGGAATTTTTTGTATTTTTATAAATAAAGTTATCAATTAATCATTTTTATAATAATTTGTGTATTTTAAGCATTAAAATAATTAATTTATATCTTACTATAATTTTATAGTCTAATAACTTTTTATTTAGTTTGGTATTTTTGTTTGCATGTTTAATAGTTTAACATTAATTAATTAATTAATTAATTCTGCTTTGTACATAAATATGGTAGTCTTAATTTAGCATTTCTTGTATTAAATATTATTTAATTTAAAGTAACATTATATAAATATTATACATCTTTTAACAATTCAACATTTACAAATTTAAGATTATAAACTTACTACATTAATTAAATCTTTTTAATTTAATTTTATTAATTAACATAATTTTTTAATAACATAATAATTATATATTTACTTTAATTAATTTAATTTGATACAGTAACTATTTTAAGTAATTTAACTATGTCTTATAATGTTTAAATATTATATTAAATTTTAATAATTTAGTTTCTTTTTAATTTTAGTTTCAGTTTGGTAACAATTTAAGTTTTATAAATTGAATTTAATAATAATTTAACTTAAGTTTATTTGGTTTTATAAGTTTATTTAAATTTATGAGTACCTGTATTTTCAATTGTTTTAATTAATTTTTAGTTGTAATTAATTATATTATTTAGATTTTATATAAGTTTTAATTTATTTTACTCATCTTTTTGTTTTGCAGCGTTGCGGTGCCACCGTAAACCTTTCTTACGGTCTCCGCCCTTCACGGTTCCACCCAACTTCATCTCGCCCCGTATCCTCACGATTTCACCTGAAACGATGGCACAACTAGTTTCAGCCATCGTTTCCTCTTTGCACTGTTTTCTATTTTTTATCATTGTCTCATTGTTTGTCATCACACCATTTCCACATCGGTCACACTCTCTCTCTCACATTGTCTTTGCTTCACGGTATCATTCCCCAGCACCACACATCTCTAGAAACCCCTTTCACGGTGCCACTGGTTCTCACCTCTACTGCGACTAGTTTTATCCTTCCCCTTGCTACCGTTTCTAGCAAATCACAGTCTCTCCATAATGGTCTCAGTCTTCATCCCCATCAAACCCTCTCTGCCATGGCACCGGTTCATGCTCATACCAGCCATTATAACTAGCTTCCACTACTGTTGCCTCTTCTCCTCACCATCCGGCCAGCATTACCACAACACAAATTGCATACACCACAAATCAGACCAGAATCAAGACCCAAACCAAATCAAATTCAGTTTGAAAGTCCAATCCCAACCCCATGCACATATTGAGCAAAAAAAAATAACCAGAAAATCTAGATCTGGTGAATCTGTTGATTTTTGAAACAAGTGATCAAGAAGAAGCAGTGTCACTGAACCATCACAACATTGTGAATCTGGAGAAGGATCGCGAGTTTCCTTGAAATCCTCTTGCACCGCTACCTGAGACCTATTCGCCACTACGAGAGGGAATGAACTGTGAGGGTGGGGAGTTGTGCCGTTGCTGAAGCTTGGATCTCACTGGATTGAACGAGGAGCTCTCGCACCTAAAGGATGTTGCATTGTCACCTGAGGAGGAGCTGAAGCTGGTGCCACCGGGAGTATGAGCTGCTGCGGTTGGATCTCAGCGCCGAAACCCCCCTCCCTTGTTGCGTCGAAATGGGGGGGGGAGAAGATAAAGTTAAAAAATATAATAATAAATAAATTAAAAGAAAACTTTAATTAAAACTTAATTTAAAATAATAATAATAATAATAACTTAACTTAAATATTAAATAATTATAGTTATGAATAAATAATAAATATAAAATAATTAATTTATAAAACAGAAATAATAATTTAATTAACTTTAATAAAAATTTAATTAAAATTAACTAATTAATAAGAATTTATAAATTAAATTTAAATTAATTATAATTTAATGTGGCATACTAAATAATTATTTGTAAATAAAATTAAATACTTAATAATAATTTATAAATTAATTTAGAATGAACTTTTCTAATTAACACAAATTTGTAAATAATTTAGTTTATAAATAATAATAAACTTTTAAATTAATATTGATAACTTTAATTAATAAAATCCAATAACTTTATAAATACTTATTTTAAGACTTTTAATAAACTAATGACTTTAAATATTTATTTATTTCCTTCTCGTTTTTAATTGTTTTGTGTGTTTTTCTTGTGCAGGTTCATTCAAGAGGTGGGAAAACATCCATATTCACTTAACTAACTCACCAGGAGTTTGTTATAGGGGCAAAGATAGCACGACGTTCATTGCACAAAAAAATGCATGTGTGCGGTCCAAAGGTGAATGATATTTGAAGTCGGTGGAAAACAATGGGTGACGTGCATCAGGTGACAGTAAGTTTAAAACAGAGCAGTGAGAAGAGAGAGGAGGAGGAATTCATTCGATACATTTGTTCATACACTTCCATGAAGAGGAGAACCTGGGGTCAATTCTTGGAGTGCTTCTCGGAGAACCACTACCTAGAGATCCAAGGACTGGAAGTAGCAGTGATTCAATCTTGAAGAGGGAGATCTCTTCCTCTATTTTCATAAAAATTTCTTTCTTATAATCGAATGATTTCTGCTTACGTAATAGATATAATGTTAGGCTAATTCTTCCTATTCAGGGTTAAAAAATGAATCTACTGGTTATCTTCTTTTTTCCTTCTCACTATAATTTTATATGTGATCAGAATTGATCAGCAATATCAAATCTTATTGCATTCAATTGCAACGTACCACTGGCACTTAATCTCGAAATTCCACAATAATTCGGTGAGTCTAATTGTGGATTAATTGTATAAAGCATTTTAATTGAAATGAAAACTACAGAACTAACAGTGAGTTCATTCTGTCATCTTTTTCAAATCAAAATTCTCACAGTAGATTAATCTTGGAGTGGCGAACTCCAAGATTTTTCATCTTGAGTGATTTATCTCCTGGTGAGGGAAATAAACCACTCCTTTTCAGTGGTACTAGTTGTAGTCACTATCATGAGAAGGAAGGTTTTCAAAACCTGTAGAATTTAGACTGTTCCCCAAATGTATCTCTCTTGATTGTTCACTTATCAGCATTTTATATCTCTATTACTTACTATTTTTAGTATGTTTCTTACTTCATTATAGTTTAAAACAAAAAATCAAAAATATTGTGGTGTTTCATTTGTTCTTTTTAATAAACACAATAATTTTTTTGGAAGTTTTTTAAAAAATATAAAATCTACCCCACTGCTGACAACAATGGGGTATTTTAAAAGTTTTTAGAACAATAGTGGTCATAATAACCTTCCATGTGGGTTCGACCCTGCTTCTCACATATACAGTAGTTAGTAGGATTATAAATTTTAAACTTTTATCAACTTCAACGACAGTTCAGGTCAAAATCTCATCGAGTTCTTCTCAGTATTTGTGTGTTTCGTGTTTTTATTGGTAATATAACTCATGTTTTCGCATCGATGTAAATATATATTTAGATATATATATATATAATATCTATATATAAACACACACATATATAAATATATTTATATATAAAAACATATATATATTTTAAATTTAGTCACATTTTTAAGAAAACATGGATAATTATATATATATATAATTATATTTCTATTAATGTACATATATATACAATAAAAATAAAAATAAAAATAATATATATGTATAAATATATATATATATAACACACACACAAATATATATAATCATATATATATACAATATAAAATATAAACATATATATATATATGTAATATAAACACACACACACACACACATATATATGTATTAATATATGAATATTAATATGTAAAATTATATATATATAGATATATAATATTAAAAATTTTAATACTAAAATATATTAATATATATAAAAATATAGAATAATATAACTATATTATTAGCTGTCTTTTAGGTGAGTTGGTTGAGTCTTTATCGATTAAACTACAGGTCCTCATTTCAAATCTCGTTGGAGGATGATTTTTGAATTAGGGGTACTCCGTGAATCCTTGGTGGGGCCTACATTCATTGAGGGCATGTGTGTGCCTATCATTGGCGCATAGGGAGTTTGACAGGGGGATCTTCTGGGATAGGGTCATGAAAGGTTCAGGAGTCTTCAACGTATAGGGAGGGTTATAGGGGGCTTGCTTGGGGTGAAGAAAAAAACATGGGGTATTATTTATTTAAAAACAATAAAAGATTTTTTATTATAAAATAAACTGGGTATTAAAAAAATTATAAATTTAAAAAAAATCCACGTTTATAGAAAATTTGGATAATTAATAACTCATTTACTAACATTTCTAAAAAACAATGTTAAATGTGGCATCACTAATTAGCGACGTTTATAAATGCCTCCAATTAGGGACATTTATAAATGTCCCTAATTAGAGATACCAAATTTATCAACATTTTTTAGAAACTTTATTAAATGAGTTTTCAATGTTTATAAATGTAGCTAATACAAAAAACATTGCTAAATTATGTTTTTCTTATAGTGATGGTAGGCTGTACATACGCATGAACACTCTTTCCATTTTCTCAAAGGATGGAATGAAAGGAAGGTAAATAATATACCGACTTTAAATAATTATTTTTATGTCATAGATATCATATATATTCACTAAATCTATCCTTATTACCATCCATATCAAAATGAAAAGAAAAACATATCACATCGCTTTTTGGAGGCGGTAGTCCACTCATACGCACAAATGATGATATAATTTTCCAACGTATTGGAAGGTAAGAAGATACATGTGATATTATAAGTCTATAAGTATAATTATGTCATAAATATCACATAAATATATTAAATACATCATTATCTCTAGCTATGAGAGGCGGTGATGGAAAATGAATTATATAGGTTTTCAAGGCAGTAGTCCGCCATATACATGATTGATGGTTTCATTTCCCATTTGATAGAAGAGGATATGGATATAAGTTATTACATAAACATAATAATATATAAGTATATTTTAGAAAATGGTGTTATTATATTGTAATTATTAATACATGAATGAAGTTGGTAAGAGAAGAAGTAAAAAAGAAAGATCTTTGTGAAGATAATTACCTTTGCTTAGAACAACCTCCTTTGTATCTCTCATTCAGGACCCAAGGGTTGGTATTTTGAGATGATGAGAAAATATAGAACATGGATAAGAATATTGGGTAAAGATATTTTTCATTTTTTGGTCAATCCAAATTTATTACGAGGTGTGAATAATTTAGGGTAGGTGGTGACCTTTTATAATTGAGGAGTGACATTTTTGTAAACACCCAAAACTATTCAATAATGGGAAGTCACTCTCAACTCAAGTGCCTCCAAAATTGATAAATAATAAAGTGGAGGTAATATATATTAAATCAAAACCTCCATAATAAAAAATACTCATGTTTTAAACATTTTGTTCCTTAACCTCTAAGTTTACTTACTTTTACCATTTTAGTTTTCACCATGGTAACTAGTTTTTTTATTTATTTACCTAGGTAATTTATCCTTTAAGCCTAAAAATAAAAAATTATTATTAGATAATTTAGACCTAATGATTATAAATATTAAATCCAATTCATCAAATAAAATTCCTACATTCTTGAAAAAATTAATTTTATCATAGGTTCAAGTAATGCATAAAACCTCATTTTAACCTTATCCGCGATAATTATTTTTTATTATTTTTACTATTTATTATGAAAAAATTTAAGTTAAAATTATTATATATAATTAATTATCCTAATTAAAAATATGAAATATATTTATAAAAATTCAATTTATAGAAATAGTATAATTTAATTTAAAATTAAACTCATAGACATGAGAAAAAAACAATTTTCCAAAGGTAAAGTTCTCATAAGTGTAAGATGTTTTTATATCAAAATTGAACATAAAATTGAATAAAATAACCTAAATTTGATTAATAATAATATAATGGAACTAATTTTACTATTTTAAAATATAATTTAACTTTTTAAATACTTTATATGAAAATTCAGTTTTCAATAAAAATTAGTATTTTTCACTATTCATTGAAAAATTAATATTTTTAGAAAATTATCAAAAATTCACTCTAAGATAAATTTTAAATTATTATTTAAAAATAAATTTCATTTTTTAAAAATAAATTTTCTAATAGAGTAACAAATTATTTTTAAAATAAGTGTGCAGAATGTGATGAAACTGCTTTTTAGAAAAATACATTTTTTAAACATAAAACTAGATTTATTCTTATCCCATGGTTAAAAAAAATATTATATGAATGATAAAATATTTGATTGAATATATAATTTATAAATTTCATCAAAAATATTCACCAATAATGACTAATTTAATTTATTTAGATAAAAACACTCTATGCACATAAAAATAGTTTTTCAAAAAAGCATTTCTTTTACTTTCAAATGATTTTAGTTTCATTTATAATCAATTAATAACAAATAAATTTATTTTATTAATCTGAAAACCATATAATTTTTATAATTTATTTATTACTATTCATACCTTTCAATTTAATGACTAGGTTATAACAATTATATTTAAATAATAATATTAGTAGTATATTGCAGTTTACTAAAACTTAGTGTTATGTGTAATGCAAGCTATTGAAGAAATTAAATTTATTTGAAAAAACTAATTCATAAAATATAGAGTTGTTATAACTATCTCACCTTAGGAATGATTATGTTTCTCATGATATTATATGACTCATAAAGGGGCCTATCATTCCTTTTGTCCCCTAACTTATTTGACCTCAAGGCACCATGGTTATTGACATGGTTTGTTTGTTATTTGGTATTGGTGACATGGTGTTGTTCTCTTCTTTTATTTATTCATAAGTGTGATGGGTGTTGTTTCAAATTGTTTTCCAAAAGTGTTTAATAAACACATTTATAAATCAATTACCAAAGATGGATTTGAAATGAGTGTTTTATAAAGGAAAAAATAAAAAGTAATGTTTTCAAAGTTATTGTTTTTAATTAAAATAAAGATAGAGAAACTTTATAAAATGTACATGGATGTCATATTTTATTGTATGTACTTATTTAATAAAAAACAATTTTATAATTTTATTTCAAACTAACATCACCAAAATGTATCTTTAAAGAAATATCACAAACTCCTCAATGGTATCTTTCTAGGCTTAGTTTCACTTACACCCTGCATATGCCATTTGGTGTGTGTAGATTTTATGGATTATTTTCAGGCATCTTAGCTCGTTCTTGTTCTCAAGTTGGCCCACTGAAGGTGTGTTGGTTATCATTAGTGACCATGGGTCACATAGAGATGGTGGGTTTCAATTCATATTATTTTTATTTTTATTTATGGGATGCTTTGTTTCAGCCATCAGGCCTAGATTTTTCTTCTCGATTATTTTGTGTATGAAATGGTAGCCATTTTTATTTCCATTCATCTTATGTAATTTTCAGTTTCATGAGTTTATTTTAATATTTATTATTGCATGATCTATGATTATATGTGATTATTTATATTCTAGGGTGAAATTATTCCTAGATGTTTATACTTTGAGACCTTAACACTAGTTTCCAGCCCAAGGAAATCCGGAACGTGACTTGGGTATGTCATTGGTTGGTTCGTGTGCCCAATTCATGGGTAACTTAGGTTTGTTCATGAAAAAATGGAATTAGATCACCCTCTTAGGTCACGTCTTGTTAGAAATGACAATAGGATCTATTGTACCTCTCTCTCTTATGATGTTTTCATGACCACAAATACTAATCTTTATATCTAACCTTTTCATTTAAGAGAGTTTAATTATTTTTATTGAATTCAAAGTGGCATAAATCATATAATCTTAAATTTTATTTAATGACTTAATTACAGATTCAAAACATATCTTTATTTCCTTCAAGTCCTTGAAAATAACCTAGAAGATCAAAAAAGGCCTTAGAAGGAAGTGGAGGAGGCATTTCTTGAATATTGGTAGCAACAGGCTACAACGGCTAGATGAAGCCTTTAGTCTAGTAGCAATACTTCTCCAGCAGGACCACTAACTACCTAGTAGAGGAGTATTGGATATCCAGTAGATCAACCAGTCAGTATGCTTTGTTCCCAAAGGCCACCGACTAATTGTTGTCCAACAGAAGCTCACCGGTGGTTCTCATCCAGTAGCCGCTAGATCCAGTCAGCCCATGGGATACCTATGAAGGCTATTAAGTACCCAGTGGAATCATGTTATCACCAATGAGGATGAATTGTGTGTGGTCATAAATGAATTTATAATGGTCTACTTTATCTTTATTAAACTTGATGAATTCCAAAATTTTCCCAGTCCTTTTAGAGGATATAGAAGAACACCCTTAGATCCTTGTAGATTCACCTTACAATCATTACTCCCAATGACACGATCTTAAATATAAATTTGGTGGTGAAGTAGTAGTTTTACCAATTATCTCAAAGATAAATCAAAGTTTTAAATCTCTTAAGGCTCTCAACCACTAAAATCTCTATCTCTCCATTGTACTTAATCCATCAAAGATATTTGTGAGCATATTGTAATGAGTTTTCCTAAAGAAAACCTATCTCTCCTAAACCCCATCCTCTAATGGTTCACACTCCAAAAAAGCATGGTATGGGTTACTTGGTTACCAAATAAACTCAAGAGGGTGCTCACAAATCACAATTTTGAGGGATATCTTTCTTGATCACTACTAAGATCAAGGGATTTATACCACTGACCTCTTGAGTTGAGGGGTGGAGACATCGGGGCACACATCACATTATTTATAAACTTCTTATCAATTGTGTTTATCCTCTATTTACTTTTCCACAATGCATCATTTAACATAAACTTTTATACTTTCATAAATTTGGTTTGATCATTTCTACACTTTAATTACTTTGATATTATCTTTATAAACTCAAATTTAATTTATCAATTATCATATATTCAATTTCTCACTTTATTATTTGAAAATAGTTTTATTTTTAAATTAACATTTTATTCCTATTTAGTTTTTAAAAGCTAAATTCACCTCTCTTTCTATAATATCTGACCAACAATTAGTATTAAAGGTGTGTATTGCATTTTTTTTTCAAAAATCTCTTTTTTTTCAAAAATATCTTTTTTTTCAAAATTATCTTTCAATTTTATTTTTTCAAATCCTAACCAATTTCAAATCTAAATTTAATTATGAAATTTAATTCCAATTCACAAGAACCTATTTTTTATAGAACCTTATATTATTATTCGAAGAGTTAGATGTCAAATTTTATTTTTAGTATTTCTTATCCCATTTGGAAAATGGTAATGAATGATTATGTTCCCACCAAAGAATCTAAATAAAAAAATACTCCAAAAGATATTAAGAATTCTGAATTAAATAATAAGATATGAATGAATTTCATTGTGGTATTGATATAAATGAATTTAATCATGTTTCCACATGAAAAAAATACTTATGAAATTTAGAAGTTATTAGAATTTTCACATGAATAAACCAATAAGGTTAAAGATACAAATTAAAAAACAATTCTTCAAAAATTTTAAATTTTTTCCATACATCCTAATTAATCTATTACAAGTATGTTTACATGATTTAGCGAAATATATAATGATATAAAGTCCCTTGGTTATGAATTATATATATAAATTCTCATAAAGAAAACCTTATGGGTTTTACCTAGCTCTCGTTCTTCCAAAGTTACAATTATTCAAGACGATAAAATGTGAAAAAGATAGCAGTAAATAAACTCATTGTCTACCTAATGACATATGAAATTATAATGAAACAATAAGTGTAGAAGGATCTTAATGAATCTAAAAAATTCAATAAAATAATCAACTTATGAGTTTTGAATGATGAACCATCTATAGGTGATTTAATTGACCATTATCTTATTACAAAAAATATGTTTAATTACTTATAGAAGAAGAAATTTCAAAAGCAATCCAAAAAGTCAAAGAAAAAGGTGGAAGTGGAAGTGACATTCTTCAAATGTAAAATTAAAAGTCACATCAAACCAGGGAACCCCATCTAGAAGAATAAGTACAAAGAAAAGAAACAAGGTAAAAAGGCCTTTAAAGTCACAACATGGTGCACAAGTGATTGCTCCATGGATTCAACATCATCATCCAATTCAAGTGATTCAAGCCTAATGTGCCTTATGACACATATTGATGATGAAATCAAGGTTAGTACCCCTATTACTCTTTCTGCCTCCTCCTATTCTTCTTTTTATTCTCCTCCTCTTTCTTTTTCTTCTTTCTACTACAATCACCTAAATTATAAAGATTTAAAATATTCTCAAGATTAACTTGAAAATGGATGTCCTAAACTTGATTATTTATAATTATAACTTGAAAATAAATATAATCATGTGGTTCAAGTAAAAGAAAATATCTAAAAAAGGATCTTATCTTCAAAGAAATGAAAGATCTATCCATAAAAAATTAAAAATAAACCTGATTCTAATAAAATTGTATTCACCATTAAAGACAAAAAAATATATTATCAAATTAACCCAAGGTAAAGATAATTTAAATAAAATTTTGGGATCTTAGAAACCTAAAAAAGATCGGTTCAGATTTGGTTTCTCCAATCATGAAATCACCTCTAAGAATCAATCAAAAACTAATTTTATTACAGGTTTCCCACTACATATTTTTTTAATTATTTTAAAGGAACTAGTTATTTAATCTATGAATGTGATTGAAAAAATTAATGACATGGGAGACCAAATTAAATCTATATTTCTTCCAATTTTTCAAAAATAAAACCTGCTAAGAAAATCCGGATTCCAAAACCATTATTGGCTAATATAAGTGGACCTAAGTTTTTTTGGGTATCGAAACCTTCAATAATTTAATTTTATATGAAAATTATCTTCCAAGAAAAACCCAAGAAGCAATGTGGTACATGTATAGTGGTTGCTTGAGATACATGTGTGGAAAACTCTCAAAATTTAATAAAATAAAAAAAAACTAAAAGGAGGTCACATCACATTAAGTGATAAATATAAATGTAAAATATCCAATTAAGGCACCATTGGTTTTTTAACTCAACTTTAATTATTATTTTTATTCATAAGAGGATTAAAATAAAATTTACTACTTTTTATCCAATTGTGTGATAATAGTTTTTAAATCTCTTTCAAAATTTATTTTAAAAAAAATTAATTCAAAAGGAAAACTTTTATTTACTGCTTCAAGATTTAAAAATGTTTACACAATTAATTCAAAATGTCTTACTGTCAAGAATTTTAAATGTTTGAGTGCACAAGTTAACGAGTCATGGATTTGGCAAAGATGCCTCAGTCATTTGAGCTTTCAATCCCTTGGAAAACTCAACTGCTAACAATTATATGAGATCATCCAAAATTTAATTTCAATAATAATAGGGTTAGTGAAGCATG
Organism: Viscum album; assembly: GCA_963277665.1. Classification (NCBI taxonomy): domain Eukaryota; kingdom Viridiplantae; phylum Streptophyta; class Magnoliopsida; order Santalales; family Viscaceae; genus Viscum; species Viscum album. Next base: position 2,090,024,323 of record OY728122.1, read on the forward strand.
TAAATATGGTAAGAAACATAGATCCTATTTTAAATATAAAAAAGGTATTCCATCTTCAAAAACCTTTGAACTAATTCATCTTTAACTTTTTAGTCTTAATGAAATTATAAGTCTAGGAGGAAAATCCTACACTCTCGTCATGGTTGAAAACTTTACAAAAATCACATGAGCTTATTTATTAAATCATAAAATTGAATCTTAATAAACCTTCATCATGTTTTAAAAAAGGGCTGAAAATGAAAAAGTTTTTAAAATTATTTCAATCCATAGTGATCATGTAAGAGAATTTGATAATAATAAATTTAATGATTTTTTCTCTTTTAAATGGTATAATCATTATTTTTCTTCTCCTTGAACTCCTCAACAAAATGAGGTAGTATAGAGGTGAAATTGAATAATCTAATAAATATATTTAACTCTTTTAGATGAATTTTCAATTCCAAAATATTTTTGTGCTGATGATTTGAATGTTGAATGCTATTTCATTAATTGTGATCTCATTAGGCCTTTTATTAAGAAAAACCCTTATGAACTTTGGTTTAATAAAAAAATACTCTATCATATTTTTCAAATTCTTTGGTTACAAATGTTTTATTTTAAACATCAAAGACATTCTTGGAAAATTTGATTCTAAATTCGATGAATGTATCTTTCTTGGGTACTCCAACTCAAGTAAAGCTTATAACATCTTTAACAAAAGGACTAAAATAGTTAAAGAATCAATCCATGTTGTTTTTTATGAAAGTTTTATGGAATCTTCTTCTAAAAATGTTTTTGAAAATTTTGTTTTAAATTAACATTTTCAAAATAAAGAAGTTGAAGAAGAATTAATTTCTTCTTAAAATTCTCTTCCTAAATTTTTAGAAAATCTAAATACCACCCACTTGAAAATTTCATTGACAATTTACAATCTGTAACTTGTACTCATAGATTGTTCTTAAATGAGGTTGAGAACCTAGACTTTATCTCTCACCTTGAACACCAAAATACTAATAATGCCCTTAAATATGAAAATTGGGCACTTTTGATACAAGAGGGACTGAATTAATTCACTCAAAATGATTTATGGACTCTCATGGAAAGACCCAATGATAATTATATTATAGGATCTAAATGGATTGTCCAAAATAAATTATAAGATTCTAGTAATATAATTATAAATAATTCTCATTTAGTTGTAAAAGGTTATAACCAAGAAGAATTAATTAATTATGGTGAAACCTTTACACTAATTTCTCAGTTAGAATCCATAATAATATTTTTGTAATTCACCTATCATCTAAATTTTAAACTCTTTTAAATGGATTTCAAAACCGCCTTTCTAAATTTTTTTATTTCTAATTTTTTTATAGAACAACCACCTAGTTTTGAAAATCCACTTTTTCAAAAAAAAATCAAACTTTTGAAAAATATTTATAGTTTAAAATAACCCCCTCAGGCTTTATATAAATGTAACATCCCAAAACAAGAGCCACTAAATGATGACCTAATCTAGTGGTTCACATGGCTCAAGCATGCCTCCCCAAACACTGGAGGCGTCAGACTAACAATGAGTGTCTAAGGTGGTATAGTGGGTAGAATATACCCACATAATAAGAGTGTATCACAATGGTATCACAAGTGAATAAATAAGTGGAAGCATAATATGAATCAAGTAATAAGATAATATCCAAAAGACTATAATAATAATAAATGAAAACGTAGTGTCATGTACAATGTGATAACCATGTCATGTATCTATACAAAATGGAATAGAATACATGGAAACAAGCATCCAGTACAATACATATATAAAAAGTACAAAAAGAACCAAAATAAACTTTATCTATATAGAATCATGAGCATAGATCGGTCTTGTGGTCCCCTTCTCCTATGAAATGAAAAAATCAAGCATCATAAAGTGGGTTCTTGCCTCAGTCCCTACCAACATCCATGAAGTTTATTCGAGTACCCAATAACTGCCCAAATTGGGTGTGAGATAACACTCAGTAGGCCACCACCAATAGTGTCTATAACATGTCCAATATGTGTATAAACAATGATGTAGTGTGTATTATATCACAGGTATAAAAGTAATAAAATTAAAGTGTAAAATGGAAAAGTGATCCTATCCATCCAAACATAGCTCTCTATGAACAATAGTCGAACACCCTTAATCACAGGTTAACTTTAATCGTGGTAAAATAAGTGAAAATATGACTAGTCTAACAATTGTAAACAAATACCCATACCTGGGATATCTGTAAAGCATGATAACCATTCATTGTGACCTATGCCGAATAAAAAATTGTTAGTCCTGAAAGAACTAGATCCAAGGCATAAATGACTAAGGCATCCTCATCGAGTCCATAGATTATATCAATGGAAACTCGATAAAGACTTGGGTGGAATCTAAGGAGCTCATCCAATGTGTTCCAATCAATCCGAATCTATGGAGTAATAATGTCCTTGACATACTATAGAATCAAGATCCAAAGAGTAAAAATGTCCAAGGAATCCACTGCAATAATCTATACAAATTCATGAAGTATAAATGTCCATGAAATCTAATGGAATCAGGATCCAAAGTGTAGATATGTCCATGAAATCCAATACCATTATCAACTCATCAATCAATTAATTAATCATTTCATCACCATTAATAATCCATGAGTTCATCCTACTCATTTTTTCATTTCCTATTTAAAAAATTTAAGTATTTTATACAACATGTATCACATTTCAACTAAGGTAAAATCCCTCTCCAAATCATTCATTTAATTTTGAAATCAATTCAACAATGTTCCCAAAATAGGTGACGAGCTCACACACACCCAACAGGGTGTATAACATAGGGAAGATATGTTATCACACCCCATGGGTGGACCAGGTTGAGGTGAAAGACCTAAAACCATATAATGGTACTAGGTGGGAAACCTAAATAGGTTCCAAATAATTTATTCAAGACATTTAATCAATTTAGGGGCAACACCAGAAGGTCAAACATGCAACATAATGAAAAAAAGGAATATGAAACACCAAAATTTAAGGGAAAGGTATAGACCAGCTACCGTATACCCATGGTAGAACACTCATCCAGTATCAGCTCCTAACTCAAGAAGGATTGGAATAAAAAGAAAGAACAGATAAAAACCCTGGAAATAGGGAATGTTAGCTTGCACTAAAATAACTCTATTGATATAAAGATAAATAATGAAAGTCTCAAGATGAATGAACTCACTAACGCGGATCCAATGAGATGAATGATGTTAGAATCAGAGTCTGGGTTGAAAAATAGGATCCAAGAATAGATTTTTTGATTTGACAGAAATAAATGAGACTCCATGTACACTAGAAACAAAGGAGGAGAAATATATTTAGGTTTTTATAATTTTTAAGGGTGATTTAGTAATTTCATCCAAAAAATTGGGTCGTACAATTTGGAAGCACGGTTGGCCAAACCATGTGCCAACCATGCATCCTTTTCTACCTCAAGAGGGACTATACATGGTTCATGTGCATAGTTTGAGAAACCATACACAAAATATGTTGCACACCTCTACTAAATACTGTAGAGATTCTTATATAGGCGTCTGATATTAGGCATATGGTTAGGGTGAACTGTACACCCTTTTCTACTCTCTATCCAACCACACATGGGAGTACAGCCCTAGACACATACTTTCCTAAAATTGTGAGGCCCTGGATAGAGGTCTGGACCACCTCTCATGATTTCATCAAACCATTCTTCTTGGGTTGTATGGTTTCTACTAACCGTGTGTCCTAGACACCTTTTCCAAAAACCGAGCGTCTAGGCTCTGGAAAATCCCCATACACCCCTGAAACTCCCATGACCTCATTATACATTAATAATAGGTCAAAACTAATCATTTAAAATAAAATTAAAAATATATATACCTTAAGAAAAATCTGGTATCATACAATATTACCCCATTAAATCAATTGGTCCCTGAATTTACCTTATAAGGGTGGTCAAGAATCATCTGGGAATAACTATGGCCATTGAGCATGTACTGTTAGATTGTTATTAATAGAAAATATGACTAGAGGTGGGGGTGAATATTCTCTTTAAAAATTTAAAGACAAAACAATCATAGATTGTAAAATATTAATCTATAGTGAGTGCGGTGTTCTTGAGTTGAGTTATAACAGAAATAAAAAATGAAAGAACATAAGATTTATAGTGGTTCAGATCACCAAGATCCTATTACATTCGTCAATCTCCTCTAATCCTCAAGGAGATTGGTACCCACTAATAACCTCACTTTTAAAGGTGTTTGAACCTTATTACAAACACTACCTTTTAAAAAACCCAGTGGCATAACCTAGTATTTTTATAGGAGACTCAACCTAGTCTATATACTAAATTTTGTTCGGGAGTCACAACCCAAACTTCCTTTTGGGTGGTATAATAGACGAATAAAATAAATACATAATTTTGATTGGGAAAATCATAAACCATAACACAAAGAAATACAAACAGAAAGAAAAGATGGTACACGAATAAAACAAATACAAGAAAAGTATCATATGATCAGTTTGTTAAAGAAGTTTAATCTTGATGACCATTGATCACTTGTGTGGAAAAAATGTTTAAGTTGAAGTCCTTCAGTGATCATAGATAAAGTAAAGAAGTTACATAAGATAGTGAACTATTTTGAGAGTGGTATAATGTTGAAGATGAATCACATATAGTCTCTATGAAATATCTTAATAGGTATATGTTTAAATTCCTTAAAATAAATCTTCTAAATCATTAAAAGTAATATCCTATAGGAGCATGTACATTTCTAATATCTACATGAAACTTGTTAATACATAAAAAATAAATAATATTTCAGTTACCTTTATTTTGTTAAAGCCTCACTAAAAAACATATAATTATGAAGGGGATTTATATTTATTCATAAAATATTAAAATAAAATATTTAATATTGTAATTAAAACAATTTTAATCAATTTACATTTATAAAAAAATAAAATATAATCCTATAGATTATACATACAGTAAAAATGTAGAAAAACATATCATAACTTGAACTTCAAACTACATGAATGAAAGTTCATAAAATAATGTTACAATATTTTTCTACACACTCTACAATTATATTTCAACATAAAATAATAACAATTTTAATTTAAGAATTTATTTTAATAACATAAAATGAAATAAGAAATAAAAATTTTAGAAACAAATTTTTTAACTAATGGTGGATCATGACCTACCACTGAAAACATAGAGCAGTGGCTCATGAACTACCACTAAAAATGTCCAATGGTGGATAAACAAAGAATTAACTACCACTATAATTTTCAAGAAAAAATAAATACCAAAAAAATTCCATGAAAATTAACAATAAAAGGCTTCATTTGTGGTAATAATTTTTTTGTACCATTGGATGGCCAACGGTTACTCATGACTCACTATTGGATATGTACAACAGTTAATCAGTAAAAGTACTACTGAACAACATAATGAAATTAAAAAAGAATAAAACAAAACTATTTATGCTTAAAGATTCATAAAATACTAAAAGAAAACAAAAATAATGAAATAGAAAGCTGCTGATAAGCTTCTATACACCAAAATATGGTGCAAATAAACAGAATGATAAAGAAAGAATAATAGATGAAAAATATTTAGAAAAAACTAAAAACTAAAACAACTGATCAAATAAGGATAAAGTGTTCCCATTGGAGAATAACTATTCTTTTTCCAATAGAATAAATAACAACCATGAATAGAAACAAAATAGCTACTGTAATCAAATAGAGAAGGACACACTACTGTTGGAGATTAAAGATATTCTTCCAAGTTCTTGAATGGTATAAATAAAAACAACTTCATACAAAAAGGACCAAATTTTTATGTCTAATGGTGAGTAAAGTGACTCAACATTGATATTTGGAGGTAGCTCACTAACCCACTATTGGGTTCCAACGATTACCTGTGACTCACAATTGGTATCCAAGAGTGAATCGTGGATCATCGTTGGTATACAATGATGAATCATTGAGCCTCCAACAAAGAGGAGAAGAAACTTTGAACCAATGAAGAAAGATAGAAAATATGTGACCTTGAAGAAGAAGTATATAAGCTGTTGTTGAAATAAAAACTATAATAACTAGTGGAGATGAGAGATAAGTGACACTTTGAACATGTTCTTTAATGAAAGATCAGTGGATCCAATATCACCAATTAAATATGATCACAAAAATAAAAGAAATCATATTTGAACTTGTCTAAAAGATATAGAATGATGACCAATAGTAAATAGACACCAACGAGCTGGATAAAGAGGGAAAACCGAATGCCTAAAGAAGATGGCTTAAAAAAATCAAACAGTGGAGCGTGAGAGTTCAAATGCAGCTGCAGAAGAAAAAAATAAAGGATCAGATGACTGAGATGAACATATCTGATGGTGGAGAGAACTCACCACCACTATCCAATAATTAACATATGTATGAATAATAATACTTAAAAACAAGTCCCACATCAAAATAAAGAAATCTAGAGCGTGTTATATATCATACAGGATGCGCTAATCCAAGATTTGAATAAAAAAAATGATGCACACACATGGTGGGAGATCTATCCCAATCCATGCACTCTTTAGCCATGATCCATGGGTCTTATACATGATCCTGCATGTGATCCTCATGCACTATGCTTATCAGATGCACTAGCCACCTTCTGGGTTATCTGTGGCGGGATTTCCCATAGGGTTGACCCAATGGGTCCCATATGTGGTCGATATCTAGCCACTTGGATCACAAGGAAGGTCAATATTTTTTTTACAAAATTAAACTTAATAAAAATAATAATAACATTTAATTATCAATAAAACAAAAATTATAACATTATAAAAAACAAGTAATTAAAAAGTGATTAACTTTTAAAATCACTTGAGAATTTAAAACATTTGAAATTTTTATAGACTTATTAAAACATGTAATTAATTTTTTTTAGTTAATTAAAACACATAATAATTGAATAGTGTTAATTAAAACCCTTGGGAAAATAATAATAGAATTTAATAAATGTTGATTGAGAGTAATTTATCAAAAAAACTCTTAAAGTATTTAAAACAAATTCAAATACTAAAAATATATTTCTTTTTGAAATTTATCAAAAAGTATGTCAGAAATTTATTATATAAATAAGAATCCCTTAAAAACAGTAAAATTAACAAAGTATAATTTTTTCAAAAGAGTAAAACATTAAATTAGTATTCAAATATAGTAAAATTAAAAAATAGAGTAAGAGTTTAAAAATGAAATTGTAAATAGTATGAACTAATTACCATTTAAATAGAGTGAAAAGTATTTATCAAAATAGAACATTTACACAAAATAGAAAAGTTAAGTTTCATGCATGTTAATATAAAACACTTAGAAAAATTTTTATATACAATAAAAAAATAAAACTGGTTTCCATGAATAGACAGATAAAACATAATGCTTCCAAAATAAATGAATAGTTTATTTTCTTTATGAGTTTTAAAAACAAAACAAACCCCCCCTGAGTTTAATCATAAAAGTATTAGTTTAAAAATAAATTATCAAATCAAATTTTATTGTCAAAGTTAAATCAATTTTAGAATAAATTTATAATTTAAATCAATTTAAAATTTCAAACAGATTTCAACTAAGAAATATGAAAAACTAAATTATAAATCACATAAGATATTTATAAGGGGGTAAAAGACTTCCATAGACCAGTTGTTGAAAAAATATTTCAAACAGACTAAGTAAATTTTATAAACTAATTATTTAAAAACATATATAAAAATTATATATCGCTATATTATTTCAATTAACAAACAAGGGGTAAATCCCCCTAAAAACATGCATCTTTAAAGTTAGATAAATCAATATCATTAAAACTATTTATAGAAAAGTAAATGTATAGTTAATATTCAAAACTAAAAATTTAACTATGTAAACTACAACAATTCTATTTGAAAAATGAGAAATAGATAGAAATTAATGCACATGCCTTGAATTAGAAATAAAAATATTGTTAAAAAATTATTAGATACCATGTATTCCAGCATGTCAAATTATATTATTGTAGATAATATGCATGATGGTTAACAAAAATAAAACTTAGCTGGGCATGGTGACTAGCTTAGGTCCAATGGTATTTATATAACATCCTTTTGGTACCCATGTTGTCATAATGTTATAACAATTCACTGAAGGTATTTTGGGCACCCATATAGATTTTAAATATTTTATTCTGGGTGAATATGAATAAAAATTATTAGATAAAATAGTTCTATTATGAGAAAAATATTGAGTGAATATCATTGAGAATTCATTTTCATAATTCCCTTTCATTCTACATTTAAAACAAGTTATATTAGAAATACTTCCTTTTGAACTTCTAACAAAAGTAGTCTTATTCAAGTTATGAGTAAAATTGTTATAACCATAACCTTTCTTTTTACTGTTTGGTTTTACCATTAACATCATTTTATCATACTATTATTAACCTTTTACATAAGTAGATAAATACTCTTTAAGATTAACGACTTCATTTTTCAAAACCATATTCTATTTTTTAATATTTTCTAAATCTGTAAAGAATTTTTCATTGGATCTAGAAGATCTATTTCTTAAATTTTTATTTTCTTGATTTAATTTCTTACAATTATTTTCTAATTTATTTAAATCATATATAACTAAATTAAATCTTATATTCTGGCCTTTATCATTTACTACTAGAAAGTTTTTAATTCTTTAATATTCCTCTTTTAGTTTTAGAATCTCAAAAATCAAAATTCCTTTTATATTCTTTATTCTGGGAAACAATGATATTAAAATTTTTTACATTCTATTTTTAGTTTTTCATTTTCCTAGAATAACATATTTTTTTACATTTAAATTATCTTTATTTTTCAATCATTTTGAAACTACCATTCCTCAATTATTAATTCTCTTTAATAAATTATTTAACTCTAGAATTATTAAAATCATAATCACAACTAGAGTCAGAATCAGCCTTTTCTTTTTTAGATATTTCATTATGATAAAAAATTATAGGAGTTATCAACTGAGTAAAAATAGAATCATTTACCTCACATGTAATACCCATCAGGGAAAGATTACCTATTTCCTTTTCACTTATTGAGTCATTGCTTGAGTTATAACTGTTTGAGCAATCCCATCCTCAACACAGAGCTTGTTTTTCTTTCCTCCTTTTTTTATTTGTACTTATTTGATTTCTTGAGCTTAGGAAAATAAATTCTGATGTGACCATTATTCCTACACTCATAACATGTTAAATCTGAAACATCATTATTCTTACTTTAATTTCCTTTATTGTAATCCTTTTTATTATTTCTTTCAAACTATCTCTTGCCACCATTTATTTTCATGAATTTGAAAATTTTCTTACTGAGGTGAGCCATATAATTGTCACTTTCCTAGAACCCAGAATTATAGGCCTTAGAGGTATCAATAAAATTAGATTTAAAAGTAATACATTTTCTTTTAGTATAATCATCATCAATAATATTCTTTATCTCTAACTCATACTGCAATAGAGAGCATATTAGTCAATCTAAAGCATAATCCTTAAAATTATTACTCTCATCGATGGAAACCTTATTTGCATGCCATCTTTTTGGAAGATATCTTAGTACTCTTCCCACATGAGCAGTGTTGTCCAAGACTTCTCCAAGAGAACTCATAACATTTTTTATACCAGTGAACTAATGGAACATCTGATTTATAGATTCTTCATCTCCTATCTTGAAGTCCCGGTATTCTACCCGAAGCATTCCTGGCTTGGTTCTCTTCAGATTGTTAGTAACATGATGAGTAACTTAAAATATCCTCTATACCTCATAGGCTATATTATAATATGAAATATGGCTATAGAAACTTTTACTTATAGCACAATATAAAATATTTTTAACTTTATAATTCAAAACATATTTTACCATGTCATTTCCTACCAGAGTCTCCAGATCAACCTTGGGTTGCTCATAAAACTTAGGTATGATGGTCCAGTGATCCAGAATTAGTTGTTTCAAGTAGGATTCAATTTTTTATTTTTAGTATCCATTGTCACTCCCATAAAAGAATGGTGGTTTCTATAGTATCCAGCTATCATTGGAATTGACACCTGAAATCTTAAAAGAAAACTTTTATTTTGTTCCTTATACTGTTAAGTCTAGGATAGATGTTAATAAAGAGTTGAAAAATAATCAATAGAAATACTAACCTATTATAGACCTACTCTGATACCAATTTTTTAGTAACATATTAAAACAAACAATGACTCTGACAAACCTATATAGAACAACCTCCTCTGATACTAACTATTTGATATTTGAAGAACAGAGAAATTTACCTTCCTTTAATAACAATTTTTGGATCATTATTTATGGAAAATATGATTATGGGGGGGGGGATGTGTGAATATACTATTTAAAAATTTAAAGAAAAAAACAATCAAATATTATAAAATGTTAATCTTTAGCGAGTGTATTGTTCTTGAGTTGATTTATAGAAGAAATAAAAAAATGAAAGAACACAAGATTTATAGTGGTTCAAATCACCAAGATCCTATTATACTCCTCAATATCCTATAATCCTTGAGGAGATTGGTACCCACTAAGAACCTCACTTTTAAAGGTGTGATAACCTTATTACTGACACCGCCTTTTAAACAACCCAAAGGCACAACCCTGTCTTTTTATAGGAGACTCAACCTAGTTTGTATCCTGAATTTTGATCTGGAGTCGCAACCCAAACTTCTTTTTGGGTGGTAGAATAACTAGAGAAAAGAGATACATGCTTTTTATAGTGAAAATCATAAACCAGAACACATAGAAATACAAATAGAAAGAAACAAGATTACATGAATAAAAAAACAAAGGAAAAGTATTAGATGATCATAATATATAATAAGTTTAATCTCGATGATATTTGATCACTTATATATAGAAAATTTTGAAGTTGAAGTCCTTTGTTGATCACAATTAAAGTGTAAAATTCACATAATATCGTTAACAATTTTGATAGTAGCAGAATGTTGAAGATGAATCATAGGTAGTCTCTATGAAATATCTACATAGGTATGTGGTTTTATTCCTTGAGTAAATCTACTGGATCATTAAAATAAATATCCTCTAGGATCATTTCCATGTCTAATATTTTTTATGACACTTATTAATACATAACAAGGAAATAATATGAAAATCACCTTTCTTTTGTTAAAGCTTTTCTAAAAAACATAGAATTACAAATGATATTTATATTTCTTCATGAAATATTAAAATAAAACATTTAATACTGTAATTAAAATAATTTTAATCAATTTATAATTATAAAAAATTGAAATGAAAATATAATCCTACAAGTTATACATACAATAAAAATGAAAAAAAAACAGAGCATAACTTGAACTTCAAACTACATGAATAAAAGTTCATAAAATAATGTTACAATATTTTTTTTATAAAATCTATAATTATATTTAAACATAAAATAATAATAGTTTTAACATACATATTTATTTTAATAACATAAAATGAAATAATAAATACAAATTTTAGAAACAAATTTTTTAACTAATGGTGGATCATAACCTATCTCTAAAAAAAGAGAGTGGTGGATCATGATCTATTGTAAAAGAAGTCCAACAATGGATAAACAAAGCACAACCTACCATTCAAATTTTTAAGAAAAAATAAATGCAACCAACCAAAAAAATTAATTCCTTGAAACTTAGCAATAAAAGGCTTCATTAGAGGTAATAACTTTTTTTATACCATTGGATGACCAATGGTGACTCATGACTCACCATTGGATATGTCCAGTGGTGAATCACTAAAAAATTACTAAACAACTAGATGAAATTATAGAAGAAGAAAAAAAATTATTTATGCTCAAAGATGCATAAAATACTAAAAGAAAATAGAAAGAATGAACTATGAAGCTGTTGTAAAGATTCTATACACCAGAGTAAGGTGCTAATATATTGAATGATAAATAATGAATAACAGATGAGAAATATTCAGAAATAAATAAAAACTATATAAACCGATCAAATAAGGATGAAGATATCATTTTGAAGCATAAAAAATCTTCTTCCAATATAAGAAATAACAATTGTGAACAAAAACAAAATAACTACTTCAACTGAACGAAGATGTAAAATCTACCATTGGGGATTGAATATATTATTAAAATCTCTTGAATGGTAGAAAGGAGAATATCCTCATAAAAAAGGACCCACTGTTGATGTCCAATGGTGAGTAAAATGACTCACCGTTGAGATCTGGTGGTAGCTAACTAACCCACCATTGGGTTCCAATAGTGATTTGTGACTCACCATTGGTATCCAACGGTGACTCATCAAGAATCCAATAAAGAGGAGAAGAAAATTTGAACCAATTAAGAAAGAGAGATATGGATGACCTTGAAAAAGAAGAAGATAATATGTTGTTGAAATATAAACTATGATAACCAGTGGAGCTGGGAGAGAAGCGACACTTTGAACATGTGATTTAATGGAAGATCAGTCGATCCAATATCATAGGTTCAAGATGATCACAAAAATAAAATAAATCATAGTTGAACTTGAAGGGAAGATATGGGATGATGACCACTAGTGTACAAACACTAGAGATCTAGATGAAGAGGGATGGCTGGACGCTTGAAGAAGATGACTGAAAAAATAGAACAGTGGAGCATAGGAGTTCAAATAAAGGTGCGGGAGAAAAAATAAAGGATCAAACAACTAAGATGAATAGATACAATGATGGAGAGAAATCATCACTACTATCCAAGAATTAAAATATGTATGAATAGTAATACTTAAAAACGATTCCCTCATCTAAATAGAGAAATGTAGAGCATTAGTTATATCATACAGGACGCGCCGATCCTTGGTTCGAATTAAAACACAATTCACACACACGATGGGCAATTTGGCCCAATATATACGCTCTAAGGGCATGATCCATGGGACTTATACATAGTCCTACACATGATCTGCATGTACTATGCTTACTAGATACACCAACCTCCTTGTGGGCTGTCTGTGGGAGACTTTCCCATGAGGTTGACCTAATGGGCCCCCATGTGGTTGTGAGCTAGACACTTGGCTCACAATGAAGTTCAATATATATATATATATATATATACAATATTGAACTTAAGAAAATAATAACAAAAACATTTAAGTATCATTTAAACAAAAATTATAACATTATAAAAAACAATTAAGTAAAAAGTAATTAAATTTTAAAAGCAATTGGGAGTTTAAAACGCTTGAAATTTTTATAGACTTATTAAAACATGTAATTAAAAAATTGTTAATTAATCAATACACTTAACAATTTAAAAGTAATAATTAAAAAACATGGGAAAATAATAAGGTAATTTAATAAATGTTTATTGAGAGTAATTTATCAAAACAAATAAAACTCTTAAGGTATTTAAAACAAATTCAAATACTAACACATACATCAACCTCTCACTCCCAAGTCTCATCTTGTACATGGTCTCATTTCCAAAACACCCATACTAAAGGAACTGAATGATTTTGGAGATCCTTCATGCTCCTATCAATGATATGAATATGATGCTCCTCGAAGGATGTATCAACATGTATTTCAACCTCATCTGACTGTTGAGTATGTGATGGGTCTGAGTGATAATGGTGCAACTGAGATACATGGAAGATTTCATGCATGAGTCGATACTTCTGAGGTAACTACAACTGATAGGCTACTGGAAAGAATCTCACTATAATATCTAATAACCCAATAAATCACAACGAAATCTTAACCTATCCCTTAATTTGTCTATGTACTAGCCTCAGTGAGATACGTAAATATACCCAATCCCCAACCACAAACTCTAGAGGTCATCAACGATGATAGTCGTAGGATTTATATCTAGAATGTGCAGTATTCATTTGATTTCTGATCAACTGTACCTGCTCCCAAGTCTCTTTCATAAGACATTGTCTAATTAGTGATGCCTCTTCTACCTCTAACTAGCACATAGGTGGTCAGAATGACCTACCATACAAAGCCTCATAAGGTGCCATCTGTATCGTCACATGATAACTACTATTGTAGGAAAAAACCAGGGGGTATATGCCTCTACCAAGAGCCCCAAAAATCAAGTATACATGCTCTAAACATGTCCTATAGAACCTGTATAGTGCACTCTGACTAGCCATTGGTCTAAGGGTGGAATGCCTTACTCAGAAGTACTCGTGTACCCAACACCCTCCGTAAGCATTGCCAAAACTGATATGTAGACCGAGAATCTTTATCTGATAACATGGTATGAGGAACCCTGTGAAGTGGAAAAATCTCACGGATATAAATTCTCCCAAGATCATCTAATGAAAAGGTATCCCTAATTGGCAGGAAATGGGTGACCTTCATGAGCCTATCCACAAAAACCCATGCAACATGATTACCTTAAGGTGACCTCAATAACTCGGTCATGCAATACATATGAAAATCATCTCATTTCCACTTAGGAATAGACGACTGCTATAAAATCCTATCTAGTCATTTCTGTTCTGCCTTCACCTATCGATAGGTGGAACACCTCATGAAAAAACCAGCTACTACACATTTCATCCCCAACTACCAGTATTGACGACGCATGTCACGATACATATTAGTTACTTAGGCATGTAATAACCAAGATGAGGCATGAAAATCCCACATAAACCACTCGCATATGTTTACTGAAACCTATACATGACCATGGATAAACATAATTTCATCCTTTATAACAGTCTAACTAGGAGGTAGGTCCTCACCTTCCACACTCTCTCGTAGGACTAGACCCTTAGAATCAGATAATTGTCTTATCCTCAGTCTATTTAGAATACGGAAGTTCACTACTAAGTATGAGATAAAATTCTACCATTGGTCATCCCACACTTCTAAGTGCATCTCTGAAAATAAGGCCATAAACTACCACTCACTACCGGCCACCTGAACTACCTGAATCTGAGTCCTCCTACTCAGTGCATAGATAAATACATTTCCCTTTATGGGCATATAATAAAGCTCTCAGTCAAAATACTATATGTATTCAAACCACCTTTGTTTCCTAAGATTCAATTCATGTTTTATAAATATGTACTTGAGGTTTTTGTGGCCTGTGTACACCATAAAATGTTATCCCAATAAATAATTCCTCCAACAACAAAAGGCATGAACAATAATGGATAACTTGAGATCATGCATCATTTAGTTCCTATCATGTGACCTCAAATGATGAGACTCGTATTCTATGAGTCTATCCCCCCCTACATTTAAAGTTCTCCTAGCTCTATACCTGACGCATCAAAATATATAGTATAGCTTCTTCCCTGCTTTGGCAGAACTAGGATCAGTGCTAAAGTCAGTCTCTCTTTCTACTCCTAAAATGTTGTCTTGTAGGTATATGACCATAAAAACTTCAAACCTTTATTCGTCAAGCCTATAAGAGGTGCTTCTAAGCATTAAAATTATTATATGAAATTCATGAAATATCCAGATAGCCCCAAGAAACTATGTATGTCAATGACTTTATTGGACCACTTTTAGGAAACTACATCTCTCACCTTCTCTGGGTTAACTGATACACCTGTCTCTGAGATAATATGACATAGAAAGTGAATCTTATCCATCTAGAAGTGTAAATTTGTGAGATTAGAATATAACTGATTCTCTCTTAGTGTATCCCAAATGATCTTAAGATTTTTGGAATGGTCATGTCGATTGTGAGAATACACTAAGATATCATCCATGAATACCACTGCAAAAAAATCCAGATATGGATGGAAAACTTGGTTCATCAGTTCCATAAAAATAGTTTGTGCTTTCATAAGACCTAAGGGAACAACTAGATACTTATATAGACTATAACCACTATGAAAAGATATATGAGGTATGTTTAAAGTTTGAACATGTACCTAGTGATAAACTGAACTCAATTAAATCTCTGAGAAAACCCAATCTCCTTGGTGATCATCTATCCACAATAAGGGATACCGATTCTTAACCATCAAATGGTTAAATTTCCAATAATCCACACATAGCCTAATGTTTTTTCCATCCTTTTCACAAAAAGGACTAGTAAACCCCAGAGATAAGTACTGGGTCATATAAACCCCTTTGCCTCAATGTCCTGTAGCTACCTCTTAAACTCCTACAACTCCATAGTAGCCATCCTATAAGGTGGAATGAATACTGATGCAGCTCCTAACACTAGCTTGATGGAAAAATATACCACTATATCAGGAGGTAAACCATAAAATTTACCCAAGAAAACATCCCTAAAACGATCAACCACTAGATTGAAATTAGCCTATCATGTTCCCTGATCATCCAAATACAAACTAGTATACTAGGATTTCATCCCACTTATCCCACGGTGCTTTGGTTCATCTCTACCTATTTGGAAATCCCATTCATCCTTGTGAATAAAAACTCCACCTTTTGATGATGTGAAGGTCACCCTCTGGTGATAGAAATCAATGAACACATGAAACGAAACCAACTGGTCCATATTGAGAATGAAAACAAACCTAGTCATTTCAAGGACAAAGAGGTCCTATACTAAGTGACACCCACCAATATTAAGGGAAACTCCATGCTCTGGTGCACACTCTCCAATTTGATTACCAATGGAGTGTTGAGTATCATAATACCATCATAAAACTGAACAATGACCCCAAGGATCTCCAAAACAGGTACAAAAATGAAATAATAAGATGCACTTGTATCAAAGATATTAGATAATAAAGTAGAAGCTACTAGGATCATAAATCTCACTATAGACAGCCTGACACTCTACTCCTCAGGTGTAGGCTATACAGAATATATCTGGATTGAATTGCAACCATATGAAAAAATCTCACTACTCAAATCCAACCCACTCTACAGTCATGGTAAAACTAGTGTATGGATACCTTTTCCAGGACCAACACCTCAACCTAGATGACAGACACTACTCTAGCTCCCATATTGATACAAAGATGTGAATCATACTCCCGAACCTAGATTCAGAGTAAATACCCTTCCACCAACTACTAGAGGTATGTTCCTATTGAATCATTGTATGTGGCCCATCCTATCGTATGATCGACACTCGATTGGGTATTTATTAAACAAACTCCTCATATGTCCTCATCTCCCACACCGATTACAGAAGCTAGAACTACCAAAACTCACACTCTAGCTAGTATTACCCTCATGATAATCCTCAAAACATCATTTTGTGCCACTATACACTAAACCACCATGTTGAGAGGCTATACTTTCCTTCTTTTCACCCCCAGCTTTCCTCAGGTTCTGCTCAGTAATCATCACCTGATCCGCTATATTAGTAATATTATTCAGACAAAACATGTTTAACTACAATTTAACGGAATTATTAAGACCTTCCTTGAAGAATATTGACCTCGATGGCTCATTAGTAAGATAAATCAGTAAAAAATACTGAATCTCTATGAAGCATTCTAAATACTCCATAACGGGCATCACTCCCTGCTCTAGATGCATAAAATCACTTGCCCGCTTAGCCCTCAAATTCTCAGGAAAGAAGTAATAATAAAACCTAGATTGGAAATCCCTACAAACCACATCCCGAAGAATATCAAATTATTTCAAATTATTTCACCATTTCATATCATCTTCCAAATCATATATGTTGCGAGCTTCACTCTCCTATTAGGAGGTGTCTCCAAATGATCAAAAATCAAAAAAATATTCTCAAGCCACAACTAAACAACCCATGGAACACTATCCCCCTAAAAAATGGGTAGATTATTCTACTGGAACACACACACAAGCTATTCCATAGTCGTGGCATACTACGAGGCTCCTTGAAATTTCTGTATAAAGCATATAAAATCATTACAGAACTAGGCATCAACACCCGTATCTGATACAACTGCTAATTCCATAACTGGAACTGTTGGAGGTTCTAATAGTATCCCACAACCCACTACCTATGGAACATGATCATCACCACCCTCGTAGCACATGACTAGAGGTCATCATGGTAGAATGTATCTATAATTACAAACAAATGCCTCATAAAAACACCGACCAACGACCAAGTTCCAAATATAAAATCATAGTATATATCAAATCCTCCTTATAAATAATACGCACCCCTATACCTAATCCTAAAGTCAAGACTGGGTAATATAAATAACCACAAAATGCACCAAAGACACTTCCTACTTCCCACTCTAAATCAGGATCAAGGTCAAGTTCTCGTTTTCACAGCACATTGTTGAGCAAATTATTGTTTTCAACAATACATAATAATGTTATTTAAAGGGGGGATTATTGAAAATAATACTCTGGCTCTTTATGATAGTTTTGATACTCACAAATACCCTTAATTATTTTCTAATGATTTTATTTAGTATTTTGTAGGAATTTATTAATTTATTTTACTCTTGAAATAACGAGAATTTATTACTTATTCGGGAACTGTTTTAGTGCATTCTAGAAACACTGTTCATACCTTACTTATTCGGGATCTACTTTAGCGTGTCCTAGAATCACTGTTCATACCCTACATGGATAAACGTAGCGTAAGGATGAAAAGTGTGTATACTTTTTGAGATAAGAGAAAAGTATGGTTAATCAACCATACGTTATTAGCAAAGTATGGAAGAAGAACCTTACGTTAGGAAGGAACCTTACGTTTGGGTTATCAACAAAGTATGGAAGGAGAACCATACGTAAGTACTAAACGTTATGTTTGTTTCTCAAAAGTATGGTTCATCAACCTTACTTTTGTAAACAACCATACGTTCTTTGAATGGATCTTTTATCTTTCGTCTGAGAGTTGAAGAAAAAGTATGGATGATAAAACCTACGTTTATGATCAACCTTACGTTTGAAGAAAGTAACATGAACCCTACATTTATGTTCAACCTTACGTTGTCAACCCTACGTTTGGAGGTCACGTCATCAACCTTACGTTTGGCGTTAGAATGTTTGAAAGATGATATTTTTATGCAATGGTCAGCAAGCTGATTGTTAGGCGGATTTCAAGACGGATTTAAAGTCGATTTTAAAATATGAATTTGACCGATTCAAAGTCGTTTTATCAATGGATTAAATATTGAATTAAAAGGATATTTTTATGCCGAGTCTTCAGGGAAGTTACGACTACTCTGTAAATTCAAAATTTTGAATATCGCGAATCAAACAACTTTTATAGATCTAAATGTGCAGGGGATATGCTCGGCTTTATTATATATGTTTTCTCTGAAACACCAGGCACATGAGTGTGGTGATCAATCTATTATTCAAAAAGGTGGAAAACAGAGTCTGCAAAAATCACTCAGTTCTGCTAATTCAAAAGGAGTGTTAAAGCTCTATTTATTTAAGAAGAAGGAACTTGATAGAAGATTCACTTGTTTTACATCAAATATCTACTGTGGATATACTACTTCTGAAGTTGTGAATTATATCTCTATATCTATTACAACCGGATCGACTCAGAACTACTTCGACTTGAAAATCAATATTTCTAGAGACGACGATCCATCTGTTGTCAATTGCATTCTGTTGCAATTGTGAAGATCAACTGGAAAAGTTATTTCTAAAATTCTTTTTATCTTGAGTAACCAACTTCTCGTACTAAGCTGAGTAGGTTCATGTTTGAACTATAAGGCTTTGTTAGCCTGAAAATTGTAAAGGTGTCAACTGCCTGTTTTTCAGTTGTTGGAAGGTCTGTGGAAAAGAGGACCAGATAGTGAAAATCACCAAGCTCGTGGAGTTGAGCGTTGGTGGAGTGGAATAGAGGCATTATGTTCCCCAAACCACTATACATCTATGTGTCCTTTCTTTTACTTATTCCGCTGCATGGTCAAATCTGATAAATCATAGAGGATAGAACTCGTTCAATCGAAGAGTTAACGAAAAATCTGAAAGACACAATTCAACCCCCCTCTTGTGTATAATCTTTATATTCAAGATCCAACAATTGGTATCAGAGGTGGAGCTTCTGATAGAGCCTTAGAAAGCTAGAAGCATTTAAAGATTATGCAACAGAGCATCATGACTGATACAAGAGAAGAGATTTCAATGGTCAGATCACCATATTTTAATGAAGAAAACTATGGCTGCTGGAAATCATGAAAAATAATATATCTGAAAAACCTCGGATATAAAATCTATTCAAAGATTCTGAATCCTTATGAAATTCCTGAAAAGCCTGAGACATGGAGTGCTGCTAAAGAGGAAGAGTATGATATGAATTCGAAGGCTATGAATGCAATCATCTGTGGTCTAGGACCAGATGAATTTAACATAGTATCTCAGTGCCCGACAGCATATGAGATGTGGCAAACAATATCTGTGGTGTATAAAGGAATATACAATGTGAGACAAATGAGATATGCAACTGCCAAATTGAAATTTGATACTTTCATAATGTTTGAAGGTGAAAGCATTTCCCAAATGAATAGGAGATTGATAGAAATTTTCAATAATATAACAGCTCTAGGAGAACCTATCAAGCAGGCTGATCAAGCATTAAAAGTACTGAGGGTACTTCCTACTCAATGGAATGGTATCTCTGCTGCAATCAGACAATCAACACCTGTCAAAAATCTAACCATGATAGAGCTGATTGGTACATTGATGATGTAAGAAGCTGAAATAAAAGATGAGGCAAATGAACATAAAGTCTACATCAAAAAGGATGATACTACCTTGAAGGTAACTTCACAACAAAAGAATATAAAGATGAAGAATAGAGAAGTCAAAGCTAAATCAGAGAGCTCTGACTCATCAAACTCAGATGAAGAATTGGCTCAGCTAGCTAGAAAATTTAGAAAATTCTATAGCAAGAAAAGAGACTTCAAAAAATCTTTTAAGATAGATGATAAGGAAGTAAGATGCTATGAATGTAAGAAGATGGGGTATATCAGACCAGATTGCCCACAATTGAAAGATGCAAAGAAGAAGAAATTCTTCAAAAGAAATGACTATGAGAAGAAAGACAAGAAAGCTATGAAAGCCACTTGGAGTGTATCTGAAGACTCCAGTAGCTCTCCTGAATCAAGCTCAGAGAAAGAAGAAGTTAATCTAAAATAAAACATGTGTTTCATGGTAGAAACCGATGAGGTACACTCATATTACTCCTCTGACTTAAATAATGATTCAAATTCTGAATCAAGCTACATAAATGAAAAACTTGCAGCCTACTGCAATATGCTTGAAGAAATACACGACTCACTATTTAAGAAACATAAGTTACTAAATAACATACATAAAGTTGTTTCAGATGAAAGAGATACAATTCTGAAACAACATAAGGAATTAACTGATAAATACAATTCTATTAACACTAAATATATTAATTTTGAATCAAGAATAAAAACACTGCAGGATGAAGTAGAATCTTACAAACAGGCTGCATTGGATTTTACAAAAGGAGAGAATTCATTAAATGAAATTCTTGGAAAAAATGTCATTAAAAAGGAGATATTTGGAATTGGTAGTAAAGGAGAAAAACCTAAGCTATATAAAAATTATTTTGTTCCTAGCTCTAAAAGGGTTAATTATAACTTTTGTGGGACAAAGGGACATATAGCTAAAAACTTTTTCTTAAGACAACCTCAAATTTGTGGTATTAAGAAAGCCAATGTTTCAAAAGAATTATATGATTCAACTAATTTTAAAAGAACAAAGCAAATCTGGATACTGAGATCATTGCTAGCTAACACCCCTGGACCCAACAGAATATGGGTACCAAAGAAATTTGTTTGAATGTCTTTGCAGGCAGTTGGCCATCAGAGTAGAAAAGATATGTGGTACATGGACAGTGGCTGCTCAAGACATATGAGTGTAAACTCATTGAATTTTTCTTCACTCACTAAAAAGGAAGGAGAACTTTTCACATTTGGTGACAATGCCAAAGGAAAAATCATTGGCATTGGAACTGTTGTAGATCCAAAAACAGTCTCAATAAACAAAGTACTTTATCTACAAGGATTAAAACACAACCTGATAAGTATCTATCAACTTTGTGATGATGGATATACTGTTGATTTTACTAACAATTGTTGTAATGTTTCTAAAGATAAACTGTTTAAATTTAAGTCACCAAGAACTGATAATTTCTATACTTTGGATTTAAATTCCTTGTGTAAACAACAAGTAAACTATTTGACTACTAAAGTAAGTGAATCTTGGATCTGGCATATGAGACTTGGACATTTCAATGTATATGTTTTACATTAATTATCTAAGAAACATCTAGTTTCTGATTTTCCTAGTCTCAAATTTGAAAGTGACAGATTATGTGATGCATGTCAACTTGGAAAGCAACACAAATCATTATTCAAATCTGTTAATAAAGTTTCTACAACTAAACCTCTAGAACTTATCCATATGGATTTGTTTGGACCTTCCAGAGTAGCAAGCTTAGCTGGTAAATTATATGTTTATGTATTAGTTGATGATTATTCTAGATTTACTTGGATTTTCTTTTTGAAATTTAAAAATTAAGCTTTTACTTTATTTAAAAGTTTCTGCAAATCTGTTCAAAATGAAAAAGGTTTTAATATAATCTCATTGATAAGTGATCATGGTATAGAATTTGAGAATCAGAAATTTAATTCCTTTTGCTCAAACATGGGTATTAAACACACCTTTTCTGCACCTAGAACACCTCAAAAAAATGGAATTGTTGAAAGAAGAAATAGGAGTATTCAGGAAATGACTAGGACTATGATAAATGAATACAACCTTCCTACCTACTTTTGGGCAGAAGTTGTAAGCACAACCTACTATATAATGAATAGAGTTTTAATTAGACCTATTTTGAAAAATATACCCTATGAACTATGGAATAACAGAAAACCTAAAGTAAATTACTTTAAATTTTTTGGATGCAAGGTCTACATATTGAACACCAAAGATAATCTTGGTAAGTTCGATCCAAAATCTGATGAAGGTATTTTCTTAGGATATTCAGTTACTTCCAAAACTTATAGAATCTATAATAAAAAGTCAAGGATTGTTGAAGAATTAGTTCATGTGAAATTTGATGAATATGATCCCTTTGAGAAAAGGGTAGATCAAATGGATGAACCTGACTCTAATGATAACATGATACTTGAGAACTTAAAGAATGATTTTGAAAATGATATAAAAGAAATTCAGTCCAGTTCAGAGGAACATGATACTGAAGAACCTTTATGTGTGTTTCCTAGACAGACTAGAACCCTAAAGAATCACCCTTTAGAAACTGTGATAGGTGACTTAGAAACTGGTATTCAAACTATAAGAAACTTAGGAAACCTAGTGGAATTTTCTGCCTTCCTATCCCAACAAGAACCCAAAACTATAGAAGAATCTTTAGATGATGAAAGCTGGGTAATAGCAATGCAAGATGAATTAAACCAGTTTAAAAGAAATGAAGTTTGGGAATTACTGGAAAGATCTAAGAATTATCCAGTAATAGGAACCAAATGGGTCTTTAGAAATAAACAGGATGACCAAATCACAATAACTAGAAATAAATCAAGATTAGTAGCTAAAGGATATAATCAAGAAGAAGGAATAGATTATGATGAGACTTTTGCACCTGTAGCTAGGTTAGAAGCCATTAGAATCCTTTTATCTTATGAATCTTATATAAATTTTAAATTATTTCAGATGGATGTTAAATCTGCATTTTTAAATGGTTATTTAATGGAGGAAGTTTATGTTGAGCTACCTCCTGGTTTTGAAAACTCTCAAAAAATTGATTCTGTTTTTAAACTTACTAAAGCTCTTTATGGGATTAAACAAGCACCTAGAGCTTGGTATGAAATATTAAGTTCTTTTCTTTTGAAAAATGACTTTACTTTTGGATTGTCAGATCCAACACTCTTTAAGAAAACTGTGAAAAATAATGTTTTATTGGTTCAAATTTATGTTGATGATGTAATTTTTGGATCAACTGATAAAACTCTTTGTCATGAATTTTCAAAATTAATGCAAGAAGAATTTGAAATGAGTATGATGGGAGAATTAAATTTCTTTTTGGGTCTTCAAATATTTCAAAAATATTTTGGAAATGTTTTAAATCAAAGTAAATACATTGCTGATTTACTTAAGAAATTTGGACTTAAAAACAGTAAGCCATTTACAACTCCTATGTGTACTAATATAAAACTTGATTTAGATGAAATTGGGAAATCAGTTGACAACAAGTTATATAGAGGTATGATTGGTAGTTTGTTATATCTTAATACTAGCAGGCTAAATATAATGTATTCAGTATATCTTTGTGCTAGATTTCAATCAAATCCCAAAGAATCTCATTTAACTGCTGTCAAAAGAATTTTTAGATATTTAAAAGGAACTATTTTTCAATCTCTACTTTATCCTAAAACTTCTGATTTTAATTTGATTTCATATTCATATGCTGACTTTGGAAGTTGTAGATTAGATAGAAAAAGCACATCAGGAACATGTCACTTTTTAGGAAAGTCTTTAGTGTCATGGTCTAGTAAGAAACAACATTCAGTTGCCCTGTCAACAGCTGAGGCAGAATATGTTTTTGCTGGCAGTTTCTGTACACAAGTGTTATGGATGAAAAACACTCTTATTGACTTTGGATTGAATTTTAATAATACACCCATTTTATGTGATAATACAAGTGCAATTAATATTTCAAAAAATCCTATTAGTCATTCTAGAACTAAGCACATTGATATAAGGCATCACTTTTTAAGAGATCATGTTATTAAAAAGGATATATTTTTAGAATTTATAAATACAGAGATTCAATTAACAGATATTTTTACTAAACCACTTCCCACTGTAAGGTTTGATTTTATTAAGGGGGAGCTAGGTTTATTTAATTTTAAATAATTTTTTTAAATGTTATTTATTTAATTTTATTTATTTTTTCAAATTTTATTTTGTTTTTGAATGATGTTTAAGATCTTTTTTATGATTAAATTCACCAAATGAAAATTTTATTTTTTTTAAAATAAATGTAATGATTAGTGATTACATGGGAATCAAGGCTGTCAGAGCCCTTTCTAATTCGAAATCGTTTATTTTCCCCAACAAAACCCTTTCGAACCCAAAAATCACATACTGTTTCACACCTCTGATATTCGAATCTTCAAACCCTAAAATCTTCGAACCTTCAGAAATCTACTCAGAAATGGAAAAGACCAAGCGAGCAGATGAACTCGAGAGTAGTGATGCAAAGAAGCAAAAGACAGTTGGACGAAAAATTTTTCAAGGTAAAGTTATAGATCTGGAATGGTTGTTCGAGATGAATCTGATGTTGAAACAGGCTTTATCTTTTAAAAACCTTGAGCAGACTTTCAATAGTGAAAGGTCTGAGTTTTTGTATGAGGCAGAAATGCGTCATTTCTTTAGATCAGTTCAGTTTAGTCTAGGTGAGGACAAAGACACTATGATTGCAAAGATTGAGGATAGATATTTCTCAATATCTTCTGTTGAAATAGGACAAACCCTAAATTTCCTGCATGAAGGAGTATACCATTTTGATTTGAAAAACATAGGATATGCTGTGCATAAATCTGAATACATTATGTCCTTTTTGTTTGGAACATCAACTATTAGAAAAACGATGGTGAAAGATTTAGAACCGGATCAGAAGATCCTGGTTAAATTTGTTCTGACTGGAATAGCTCCCAGAATGGTAGAAATGGAAAAGATTTTATATCCTGATATGTACATAATGTATCTTATATTATGTGATATCAAATTAAACTTCCCAAGGTACATGGTAAGGTACCTCAATTACTGTTGTCAAAGTGATGCCCGGATGAACTTTTACCCTTTCGGTTGATTTATTTCTAAACTGTTGTTCAAGAAGGATATGGTGAGACTAGTGGATGCCAGAGTTCGTTGTCATCACAACAATGTATTCAATGCTGGAACTCTAAGAAAAATTAGCTATTTCTGGAGCACCATTAAAGGAAAACTTTTTCCAGTAGGAGCTGAGGATGACTCAGAGAGTGCTCAGGCTCAACCTGCTAAGTCCAAGGAGGGACAAGTTGAATCAAGAGTTAGCAATGTAGCAAGAAGGATCCGATTTGAAGTGGAAGATGCTGAGGAAGAAAGAAGTCAGGAGGGACTTCAATCTCGAAGAACTAGACCTATTAATGAGGAAATTACTTCCCCTACATTGGCAACAACAGAAGCTTTATTTTCTTATACTTTTGTAAGAGAAGCTGCTATTAATAAGACCATGGAAGATGTTAGTGAAAGGACAACACCAGTAGAGGGATCAGGAGTTCAAGAAGAAGCTCAAAGGGAGTCTCAGGAACATATTGTAGCTGATGTTGAAGTTACACTTCAACAGGAACAAGATAAGGAGGTAGAGCCTAGTGAGGAAGCGGCCAAACCTTAGGAAAATCCTGAAAATATTATTCTCGAAATTCTAGTGGAAGGAAAAGATGCTAATGTTCATGATGATCATGCTTATGATTCTCCAATAGAGGTACTTCAAGAGTATTTTTCTATGGAGGAGTCTAAGGACTCTAAGGAAAAATCTGTGGACCAACCCACTCAGGACAAAGAGAAAGAACAATCTGATACTGACTCATTACCTTTGGTACTGCTGCATCATCCAGAGCCTGAGAATGCGAATCAAGCATAGGGTGCCTTTGATTCAAGGAAGAAATAAGTTGAAGAACTGTACAAAAAGGCATCTCAGTTGGAATCTGAGAATATCACTCTGAGAAATGCCTTAGACTTAGAACAATTGAGATTTCAAAAGCTGAAGGAGAGTACAGTCTCAAGGAAAGAAGTTGAAATGTTTAAAGAGGATATGCTAAATGCAGTTGTCAAGTTGAAATCTGAAATGGTTATGAAGACAGATTTATCAGATCTAAAATTGTTTATGGAGAACCAATTTTCATCAGTTGCAAATAGAGCTATTAGTGGATCAGGTACTTCACCTGATTTAATCGGAAGATTTCAAGCTATCACATCCGTGATGAGCAACATGAATGACAAGTTGCAAGATATTCAATGTAACAGTGATCCATTATCAGTGTTGCTGGACAATCAGAAATTTTTAGTGGATCAACTGACATCTAGTGAGCCACAAATCAGAACACTGTTAAATCAGATGTCAGAGAAGCTGTCAGTGTTTATAGAAAAATAGGAAAAGATGCATGAGTTTTTTAGGGCCAATTTAATCGAGGATATTCATATGACTCAGGAGAATAGAGAGCTCATTATCAAACTTGGAGATGGGATGATGAAGAGACTCAGGGAACAGTTTACAGAAATCAAGTCTGCAATCCAGAGGAGATAGAACCTATTGACTACCTTGCCCAAACCTTGATTCATGTGCATATCATTGTCATGTACATACTGCTGTTTTTGAATGAAAATTTTCTCCATTGTTTATTTATTTCTTTTTCTATTTGTTTATTACTATTTTACATTAACATATTCCAGTATATCAGATTACCTTACTATTAAACAGTTAATTATAGCATTTACCTACAGTTCAGTGCAACATTAAATGTGTTCAAATCCATGATTTATCAATCTTTTTGATATCACAAAAGGGGGAGAACTTTGGATAAACACTACATTTTTTTAAGTATCTTTTTGTGAGAAATTTGGTTTTACATTTATCTTTTTATGGGAGAAATTAAAAATGGATAAATTTAAGGAAAAATTAATATTTTATTTATCTTTTCAAAATTTCAAAACTATATGTAATTAATTTTGTAAGTTGATTTCATTAATTATTTTATGGGTTTTGTGATCATCAAAAAGGGGGATATTGTTGAGAAAAGTATTGTTTTCAACAATACATAATAATGTTATTTAAAGGGGGAGATTATTTAAAATAATACTCTGTCTCTTTATGATAATTTTGATGCTCACAAATACCCTTAATTATTTTCTAATGATTTTATTTAGTATTTTGCAGGAATTTATTAATTTATTTTACTCTTGAAATAACGAGAATTTATTACTTATTCGGGGATTGTTTTAGCGCGTTCTAGAAACACTGTTTATACCTTAATTATTTGAGATCTACTTTAGTGTGTCCTGGAATCACTGTTCATACCCTACGTGGATAAACATAGCGTAAGGATGAAAAGTATGTATACTTTTTGAGATAAGAGAAAGGTATGGTCAATCAACCATACGTTATCAACAAAGTATGGAAGAAGAACCTTACGTTAGGAAGGAACCTTATGTTTGGGTTATCAACAAAGTATGTAAGGAGAACCGTATGTAAGTACTAAATGTTACATTTTCTTCTCAAAAGTATGGTTCATCAATCTTACTTTTTTAAACAACCATACGTTCTTTGAATAGATCTTTTATCTTTCATCTGAGAGTTGAAGAAAAAGTATAGATGATCAACCCTACGTTTATGATCAACCTTACGTTTGAAGAAAGTAACATGAACCCTACGTTTATGTTCAACCTTACATTGTCAACCCTACATTTGGAGGCCACGTCATCAACCTTACGTTTGGCGTCGGAAAGTTTGAAAGACGATATTTTTATGCAATGGTTAGAAAGCTGATTGTTAGGTGGATTTCAAGCCGGATTTAAAGTCGATTTTAAAATACAACTTTGACCGATTCAAAACCATTTTATCAATGGATTAAAGATCGAATTAAAAGGAGTTTTTTATGCCGAGTCTTCAGGGAAGTTATGACTACTCTGCAAATTCAAATTTTTGAATATCGTGAATCAAAATGTGACTTTTATGGATCTAAATGTGCAGGGGATATGATCAGCTTTATTATATATGTTTTCTCTGAAACACCAGGCATAAAAGTGTGGTGATCAATCTATTATTCAAAAAGGTGGAAAACAGAGACTGCAAAAAGCACTCAGTTCTGCTGATTCAAAAGGAGCGTCAAAACTCTATTTATTTAAGAAGAAGGAACTTGATAGAAGATTCACTTGTTCTACATAAAATATCTATTGTGGATCTATTACTGCTGAAGTTGTGAATTATATCTCTATATCTACTGCAACCAGATCGAATCAGAACTGCTTCGACTTGAAAATCAATATTTCTAGAGATGACGATCCATCTGATGTCAATTGCATTCTGTTACAATTTTGAAGATCAACTGGAAAAGTTCTTTCTAAAATTCTTTTTTATCTTGAGTAACCATCTTCTCGTACTAAGCTGAGTAGGTTCGTGTTTGAACTAGAAGGCTTTGTTAGCCTGAAAATTGTAAAGGTGTCAACTGCCTGTTTTTCAGTTGTTGGAAGGTCTGTGGAAAAGAGGACCAGATAGTGAAAATCATCAAGCTCGTGGAGTTGAGAGTTGGTGGAGTGGACTAGGGGCATTCTGTTCACCGAACCACTATACATCTATGTGTCCCTGCTTTTACTTATTCCGCTGCATGATCAAATCTGATAAAGCATGGAGGACAGAACTCGTTCAATCGAAGAGTTAATGAAAAATATGAAAGACACAATTCACCCCCCTCTTGTGTATAATCTGTATATTCAAGATCCAACACACATGTCCCAATATATGGATTGTCTAGTGCAATTGAAAAATCCATTTATCTGTGACCTTTCCATTTTATAATTTCAATTTCATTTAAATTCATATTTATATCACAATTCTACTTAAATGTTCAAACCAAATGAATCAACACTTCCAAACTACAAGGTCCCATATACCTTATAAAACTAAGTTTGGTGTTTACTCAATCCCAATTATAACATGTTACAGTCCATGCGAACAATGGTCCATGACTCAACGTGCCACAATTAACTACTTAGGTGTCTATTGTAGCCTATATAGGAAAACACTATTTAGGTTATAGAATAAACTCTAAGTACCAATAATGTTTCTCAATTATACTATAATAACATTATAAAATAACAATTATATCATACGAGGCACACATCATAAATTTCATGCAATCAAGTAATGCATCCTATATTTCATGGCATATGAATGGAATGTGAATCCTACAATGTTCCTAAAATGATGCATGAGGTCAAAACTTACTTTCCACATCAAACCAAGGATTTGAATCCCTAAATAATATCAATAATAACATCACATAGCATGTGCATCAACCAATGGTAGAATCAAATCAAATGTAATAGGAAAAATGAAGAACAAAAATTCCCATCCCAAGAAATTTGGATTTTTCCTATATATAGGTTAGTTACTCCCAGGAACAACTCATTACCAAATTACAACACTTATTATTTCTCCTTTATACCATCCTAAATAGTAAGGCATAAAAAGAAAATAAAATAAAATAAAAGAAACCCCCTATGATACCACTTTGTAACATCTCGATTCAGGAGCACTAAACGGTTCCCCAAGCTGGTGGGTCACATGACCTCAAGCACACCTCCCTGAACTCTAGAGGACGTCGACTAGTAGTGAGGGTCTAAGGTGGTATAGTGGAGAGACTATACTCTCATAATTAGAGTGTAGCACAATAGTATCACATGCGAATAAATAAGAGGAAGCATAATATGAATCAAGACACATGATAACATCCATTATAATATAATAATAATAAATAAAAAAACAGTGTCATGTACAATATGATGACCATGTCATGTATCTATAAAAAATGGTAGATGATACATGGAGACAGGAATACCATATAATACATGTATCAAAATTACAAAAATAACCAAATGAAACTATCTCTAGCTAGCATCACGAGCATAGCTCAGTCGTGTGCTCCCATGCTCATAAGAAATGAACAAATCAAGCATCATAAAGTGGGAGATTTACTTGGTCCATATCTACATCCATGAAGTCTATTTAGGTACCCAAATATGACCCAAACTAGGTGTGATATAACACTCAGTTTTCCACCACCAATGGTGTCTATAACATGTCCAGTCTATGTATAAACAATGAAGTAGTGTGCAGTATATCATTGATATGACAATAATAAAAGTAAACTGTCAAATATAGAAGTGATCTTGTCCAACCAAACATGGATCCCTATGAACAATAGTCAAGCACCCGTAATCACGAGTTAACTATAATCATGGCAAAACAAGTGAAAATACGACTAGTCTAACAAATGTAATCAAATAACCATACCGGGGATATTTATAAATCATGCTAACCATACATTGCAGCCTATTTTGAGTAATATAGTGTCAATCCTAAAAGGGCTGAATACAAGGTATAAATGACCAAGTCATCCTCATCGAGTCTATAGAGTATCTAGATGGAAACTTGGTAAATACTTGGGTGGAATCCAAGGAGATCATATAAGGTGTTCCAAGCTAGCTAGATCCAAGGAGTATCAATTCCCTGAGCATCCTATGGAATCAAGATTTAAGGAGTTTAAATTTCCAAGGCACACACTACTATAATCAATATAGATCCATGGAGTAGAAATTTCCATGTAATACAATGGAATCATGACACAAGGTGTATAAATGTACAAGGAATCCACTACCATTATCAACACATCAATCAATTCATTAATCATTTCATAACCATTCACAATACATGAGTCCATCCAACCCATTTTCACATTTTCCATTTAAACAGTTTAACCATTCTGAACATCATGTGATCACATTTTAAAAGAGTTACAATCCATATCCTAATCATTCATTTAATTTCTCATTCAATTCAACAAGGCTCCCAAAATAGGTGGTGAACTCACACACACCCAATAGAGAGGTATAACATAGGGAAGATACGTGATCACACCCCATAGGTGGACCAAGTTGAGGTGAACGACCACCAACCATATAATGGTACTAGGTGGGAAACCTAAACATGTTCTAAATAATTTATTCAAGACATTTAATCAATTTAGGGGCAATGAAAAAAGGTAAAATGTGTGTGTGGAACAACAAAAACAAGGCATATGAAACACCAAATTTTAAGGGAAAGGTATAGAACACCTACCGTATACCCATGGTAGATCACTCATCCAGTATAGGCTCCTAACTCAAGATATATTGGAAGAAAAAGGAAGAAATGATGAAAACCTTGGAAATATGGAATATTATCTTACACCTAAATAACTCCATTAATACAAAGTCAAATGAAAAAAAAGTGTAAGATGTATGAATAACTCACCAATGCATATCCAACAAGATAAATGATGTTAGAATCAGAGTTCAGATCACAAAATAGGATCCAAGCCTAGATTTTGAGGTTTAAAAAAAAAGAAAATGAGACTCCCTATATGATGGAAACAAAGGAGGAGAAATAGATTTAGGTTTTAAAAATTTTCAAGGGTGATTTGGAATTTTCACCCAAAAACATCAGGTTGCATAGTTTGGTCACATGGTTGGAAAAACCATGAAACACCTTTGCACCCTTGTTTACCTAAATAGGGAACCACATGGTTTATGTTCATGGTTTGGAAAACCATGTGAAAACTCTATTTCATACCTCTTCTAAAAACTACAGAACTTCTTGCACGGGTGTGCAGCCCTGGGCGCACTGTTAGGGTAAACTGTGTACCATTTTCTATTCTCTATCCAACTGCACACATGAATGAGGCCCTGGTCATATGGTTTCCTCAAATTGTGTGTCCCTAGACAAAGGCATGGAATACCTCATACGATTTCATCAAATCGTGCTACCTGGATCACACAGTTTCTACTAACCATGCAACCCAACCACCTTGTCCAAAAACCAAGCCTTTGGGCTCTGAACAAGCCTTGGACACCCCCAAAACTATCGTGACCACATTAGGAATTCATACTAGGAGAAAAACACAAATTTAAACTAAAACTAAAAAGATTCATACCTCAAGAAAAACCCAAGATCTTACAATAAACATCTTTCAAATTATATTCTTTTAAGTGTATTTAAAATGAGAAAATCTGATTCAACTCACTTTTTAAAACACATATGAAATGATCTTTTACTTGTTAAAATTTACATTGATGATGTTATTTTCAGCTCTACCAATGAAAATATTTGTTTTGAAGTTTCTGATTCAATGGAAAAGGAATTTGAGATGAGATTCATGGGTAAACTCAAATCCTTTCTCAATTTTTAAATTTCTCAAATAAATGATGGAATCTTTTTAAATCAAGAAAAATACACTATTGAACTCTTATAATGATTAATAATGGATTATTCTAATGAAATTAACACTCCCATGGGTACAAATTGTAAGTTAATGTTGAATGATGTTAGTAAAATGGTCAACAACAAACTTTATAGAAGTGTGATTAGTATTCTACTTTACCTCATTACGATCTATCTTGATATCATGTTCAGTGTTTTTCTCTCTGCTCATTTTCAATAAAATAAAAAAGAATCTCATTTCAAATATGTTAAAAGTATTTTTTTTATTTAAATGGATAAAAAACTCGGTTTATTTTATCCAAATAGAACTTATTTTGAATTTACTTATTTTTTTGATATTGATTTTAGATAATTCCAACTAGATGGGAAAAGTACTAGTAGAACTTTTCATCTACTGGTAAAATCCCCAATCTCATAGAGTATCAAGTATTATAATTAAGTTGTGCTTTCTACAATAAATGTAGAATACACAACCACTAGAAGTTATTGCGCCCAAATTTTATAGATGCAAAACACTCTTAGATTTTGGGATAACATTTGAACATATCCCTATTAAGTGTAACAATACAAGTTCTATAAATATCTCTAAAAATCCTATCCAAAACTCTCACACCAAACATATTGATCTTTAACACTATTTCCTAATAGATCACTTCCAAAAAGATGACATCTTATTGGATGTTGTCCCAACAGAATATCAAGTCGTTGATATTTTCACCAAACCTCAATCCATTGATCACTTTAAATCCATTAAAGGTGAATTAGGAATACACCCAATCCATATTTTTGTATTTTATACTAACAATTTTAAGGGAAGTGGGAACCGTAACATAAGACCACCAGAATCAACCCATCCAGAAAACAAACTATCACCGCCCACAAGAACATTAAAGAACCGCACAGGAGGATTTTCAAAATTCAAATTCAAAAAATGGATTACAAATTACGGATTACAGACCACGTGCCATTGTGCCGCCCAAGAAACGGACCCTCGAACACCTTGCCTCCATCATCACGTCACCAGCATCAGTCACATCAACACCAACCATCGTCATCATCTCACCGAAGCGGAACAACACCACACCATCGATGGTATGAATCATCCCAACTCCAACATCCCCATCATCATCGTCCTCTAATCCAAGTTGTGTCATCATCGTCGGTGCCGATCGACAGCTAGAACGAAAGCCGACCAGCATTGGTACCTCGAGAACATGAATCACCACCACAGACTTCAAATCCTTCATCGAAGAGATAACAACAAACGCCAATCACCCACCCAGAGACCAAATATTTCTCAAACAACGCCTCCCAGAACCTCCAACAAGACCATCGCACTTGACTAACAGGGAAGGGAGCGCTGGACCGGGATGCCGGATTAGAGTTGAGTAGAGGAGACCTCGACTGGGGACCACACTGGAGACCAAATTGTCATCAATAGTGGAGGAAAAACCGAATACCGCCATCAACTATCAGACCAAAAGAAGACAAACATGAAGAACCAAATCCAAAAAACACACTCCTAGAGTAAGAAAAAACCCAAAAAAAACAATCATGCCTCATACCACAGCTCAAAACAAACCCAAAAAAAACAATCATGCCTCATACCACAGCTCAATACAAAAAAACCCAAAAAGGATAAAAGACTGATGAAGAGCACGAGCAGAAACTGCTGCTAGTCCCCCTCCAGCACAATCCCAAGTAGTCCCAAATCCCACATTGAGCCCAACCAATAGTGGAGTTGGAACAGGATGAGTTGTTCAGAAAGGGTGGTGGAGAAGAGAGACATCGGAAGCCACCACCAGCGCCGACCCAAACCGTCTGAAACGCCAGTACACAAACCCATAGTGGAGGTCCGACGTGCCTAGTTAGACCGAAAGAGGGGCGGTGAGAGGCATGTGATATCCACACCAGAAAGCTGAATCAGTCGAGGAGGGAAGGAGAAAGAATGATAAGGAATAGAAAATAAACTAGGAGAAGCGAGGATTTCTGACACCGTCGACCAGACCCGCAAAACCCTAGGAGAGGGAGAAGCGGAGGCATCAGGAGCACCGGGAGCCAGGCGAGAGCGGAGGCATCAGGAGCATGGAATATTTTTTCTCAAGTAAAATCTTGAACTAGGAATAGTTTTCTTATGAAACTATTCATTTTATCTATGGTTATATTGATTTATTTTTTTAAAATATTGTTTTAAATCTTTTTAAAACTTTAATTTCTTATTTTATTCTTTTATTTTATCATGGGTTTGACCCCTTTATCTCACCCGTGTTATCATTTTAGGGGATACAAATCTATTTTTAATTCTGAAAATTTCCTCAAGTGAGTTCTTTTTAAAAAATAAATAATTCATTCATTCTTTTCAAAATGTTTTCTCCTTTTCAAATTTCCAATATATTTACTAAAAAAATTGCTTTTAAATTTTAGTATTGTTTTTAAAACAACATTTTATACTTTAGGTTTTTCAAATATATTTCAAAATTAATTTTCAAAATACTTAAAAGTATTTATGTGTGTATATATATATATATATATATATATATATTTAAAAAGGGATTGTTTTTTTATCTCTCTTAAAGAATATTAATGATGTGTTAAAATTTATTTTATATACTTGTCTCTATAATAACATCTCTTGAATTGTCTTTGGAAAAAATGGAAATCAAAGGATGCTTTTAAAGTGTGCTTTTAATTTTTAAGGACTTTCCTTAATCAAGATATTTTAGTGGAGAAAACTATCAATAGTGGTAAAAGTACTTTCTTGAGGAAAAGTGATGTCATAAAAAAGGTATGTAAAGTTTTGTTTTCATTTTCTCTCTTCATTTCCTCTCTTCTTTATCTTTCATTCTGTTCTCTATCTCTTATATTTTTTTATTTATTCTTATTTGCTTTACCTTTTCATTTTTCCTTTGATACTTATGTTTAACTCTCCCTTTCTAACAATCATATTATTTAGGGAGTGTGGAAGTTAAGAGGTTCTTTTTCAAAATTTTATTCTTTTCCCTTTTTCTTTTTTCCCTCTTTTCTTTTTATTTCCTCTCCCTCTATAATAATTATATTATCTCAGTTGTTTTTGAAATTAAAATGTGTTTTCAAAATATTTTCGTTATTTTCAAAAGTTTTTGTAACATCTTCGTTTTTCTTACGAGGTACATGAAGGCTCCAGGCATAGAGGAAGCACCTATGGTGGGTGTTATATTAAAATATATTTTAATTTTGAGTTTCCTAAAACCTTGAGAGAATATATTTCACATTAAATTTATTTTTAATTTATTTAGATATGAATAAATGATTACCTCATCTTAGGATCTTTCTTTAATGATAATATTGATCTTTCAAAAACCCTTTCAGATTACTTTTGTTGCACTGTAAGGATTCAAGTGTATAATACTTTTAGTGGTGATCCACAGATGATCCTTTGATATCTGAACAATACCAGTTTATTTTTGAGTGCTAGCGCAATGAATTATGTGACAAACTCAACCCAGATACCCTCTCAACATTGGTACCTAACCTTAATTTCCACATACCCAAAGGGTGTTCCTGATCCCCACAGGCTGGTGTCTAGCACCTGTGCATAAACAACAAACAGAGGGAATGATCTTTCCCAATCTGAAGTAGACAACATGACATATATACATAAATAGAAAGAAAAAACAGAGACAAAATAAATATATATGTCATAATTGATACAAAAAATAGAAGTAATACAACTGAAATGTTAGTAAAACAATCCTTAAGAGAAAAGTCTAACTTCAAAGGACGAAAAAACTAAAACAACTACTCCAATAGTCTCTATGTGATAGTGTGGGAAAACTCCCACCGTCTCACCACCAGCTACCCAAACCCAGCTAAAAAAACTCGATGCCTCATTACGACTCCTTTCCTTTCCCTAAATTGAAAGATATAATAAGGTATATGCACCATTGAAGGGGTGTGCATGGTGTACTATAATATGCTTAGTAGGATCCTACCCAGGTGGTCCATAATAAGTCTTTGTTCAATAATCCAAGCATGCTCAAATTTAAGAAAACAAGGCATTATATACAATTTAACAGTTTTATATCAAAAGAATGGGAAAAATTAATTTCCCCATTTTTTTCCACATTTTCAAATAATTAAGGTAATATAGTTTCAAAGCATTTCATATTCAACAAAGCAGTCATATCAAATCAAAGCATGTATCACATATCACATCAAATCCATGGTAGTACAACCAAAAAAGTATAAACCAAAACAACCCAAATTAGATAAAGTATAGGTAACATCATTCCAAGGATCACACTATGTCAAGATAGAAAGGAAACCCATACCTAACATATACAATCGCGCACACATAAATCCTCTAGAGATATGCATCAAATATAGAGAGTAGGGTAACATCCCAGAAAGTGAATCCCCCAATAGGTATAACATGTCCCTAGAACAATAGGCCTATGGAGCAGAGGAACACCTCATGAATGGACCCCCCCAATAGTGGATGAGGCATATTACCTCACCTTCCACCTAAGTAATCAAGCCTTCACATGTGCTATATTTTCCAAACCATTTCAAAAAACAATTTCATCAAAACCATGATTTGAAAACCATTTCACAATGCTTTGAAAACACCTTTTAATTTACCAAAACTAGGGGAAAACCATATTTGTTCAAAAACTAGTTTCCAAACACACAAATAAAATCATTCAATCATGCCATTTCATTTATAAAACATTTTATCAAAACCAAAGCAATGAAGTTCACCAACACATGCTAGAGATGAAGCCACCTACCTCAAAACTCAAGGTCACACATGCTTATAAAGGGATCCACCAATAATAAGAACACAATAATGAAAATAGAGGCCCTAGAATCAATCCACACATCTTATAATTAATTCAATTTAACAAATTTTTTGGAGAAGAAGAGGAAATAACACATACCTCAAAAGCACACATCCACCACACCACAACCAACAAAGGATCGACCCTCGGAATAAGATCTCACAACAGATCTAGAAGAAAAAAATATAATCAACACCAAAAATCAAAAAATACAATAGCTAAATGCAAAAACACTATTATAATCAAAGAAAAAAAAGAAGAAAAAAGTATTAATCACCCAGAGAGATAAAATTAACTGCCCTGATTATCCAACATCGAATGAATCAATTTGGAATGAACGGAGGTTCCCCAAATCACTAGGGAAGAGCTCTAGGTCAAGGGTGAGAAGGATTGTGAGAAAATGAATAAAAAAATCATCTATGCAACACCCTAAAATCACAACTCATAATGATTACATGGTGTGTAATCCCATTAAACATCATGTAATCCATAGGGTCTATATACGCTGAAAAACCCATCATGTTTTTTTATTAAAAACAAATATTTTACCACTTAAATGATGTGTAATATGAACATGGTGTGTATATTTCATGATATGTATTCAGCTCACAACATTAAACTGGTGAACAATATATGTTGTTTACTCCCATTACACATTGTGAAAATTCCCAACAGACTAAAAAACGACAGATTCTTACATGAAAACCCAAAACACCTTGGGTGTTCTCCAAACTCAGGGAGAACCCCATTAAGCCATTACACATTTATACTCAGACTCCATTAATTCAAAAAAACATGCATCCATGAACTTTAGGAAATTTTCTCTAGAAAATGATCTCTATCCATGGGAAACCTAAGACACACCCAATTAAAGAAAAAAATAAGTAAAGAGATGGGAAATACATGAAAGATAGTAACATGATGTTACAAACTCCCCACCATAAGACTTTTCATCCATGGGAAGTCATGTAGAATAATGAAGTCCATTAAAGAGGTGAGGCCATGACTCCCTCATCAAAGAATCACTCTCCTAAGTCTTATGAGAATATGATCTGTGCTACCATAACACTCTGACCAACATAATTGAATTCCCATGTAAGGATTTCCCTTGAGACTCAACGATCTCTATTGAATGTTGCCCAATAGAAACATTTAGCTCTAACTTGATCTCTTCCCAACTCAGAATGTGAGAGGGATCAAGATGGTATTTCCTAAGCTATGATATGTGAAAAACATCATAAATTCCAATCAACTGAACCAACAATATGTAACAAACCAACCTAGAATACTACCTAAATCGATATCCAAGCTGATTCTCCACTAACCCGAAGAGCATTCCCAATCTCCACAGGCTGACAATAAGCACTTGGAAATTAATAAATAACCATCAAGAATAATTTCTCCCTAAAAATATTACAATAAAAGAGTATAATGTGGAAACATAATTGGATATATAAATCAAAACATATATGTCAAAGTATAAAGAGACAGTAGGAAAACTAAAAGCAGAATATAATAACCAAAACCTGCCTCCTGGTAGTCAGCGACTACCCACCATATCCCAAGTCCCCTTCCCTTGGTCACCTAAGAATGAACCCACAAGGAAGAATAAAGAATAAACACCTGATATAAGATCATAAAGGGCTGTAAACACCAAAAAGTACAAGTAGGGAGTGAGCTAAAGTTCCTAGTAGGATTCCAAAAAATATTCTATATAGTTAATTCATAATTTAATTCAAACATGCTAAAAGAGGATTATAAATAATAGAGTATGAGGATTTGTTTAAAAATAGAGTTTTTAAAATTTAAAATTCATTTATCAAACTAAACCTATAAACATGCCATTTTATCATTTAAAAACTAAATTTTTTCTTGAAAATATTTGAAAACCATTTCACAAGCTAAAGTCTGATAATCAAGAAAAGATGAGAATATGCACCTGATATAGAAAGATGAAAAAGAGTTAATACAATAGAGTCAAGGTTCATAATAACAATAAATGAATCAATAAAGGAAACTCCAGTTCCAAATAGTGACAACGAATACTGTCATGTATCAAGATCAAGTATATGGATTTTATTGGTAAAACCTAGGTATGATAGTGATTTCACCTTAGAATAGATAATCAAATTACAATATGGCTAATTGTCGGGCTTAGATTCAGTCTCACAGGTCTTAAGAAAACTAGTTCCATGCACACTCGCTTTCCTAGCCGCACATCGATAGCCTGAACCTTTAATATTCTATATGGATCCACTAGAAAGGTGTGAGTCCACTATTGAAGAATATATGTAGGTCATCCCAGATAACTATCCAGGTTCCCATGACTAGTCAAAAGAGGTGAGTAAGATAATCGACTTATAAGGATCACACAAGGATCCTTACCAATCAGGGGAACTATCCCTAAATCACATATCACACTCACCCAAAACTCCCTCAAAGTAAATAATCCCTTTTTCAACACCAAAGAAATCAAAAGTATAAGAGTTAATAAGTTACATTAAGGGATTATTACAAGATATGATCATCATAAAGTGCCAAACAGGCCTTCAATAATTATAAATTCAATTCAAATCCTTTTAAATAATTCAATATTCAAAAAGGGTAACCATATCTTACCATTTTTCTAAATCATCATTTTAATGCCAAACAAACCTTTAAAACAATTATTTATTTTAAATAATCCCTAAATCATTTAAAGGAAGTATTATAATTTTAAAAGTATTAAATACATTTCAAAACATGGGTTTACACCCTCTTTCCATGTGAATAAATCATTTATTTCAAATAACCCTAGTACACCCATTTCAAAACAAGGAAAAAATCATTCAAAGGGAGTTCTTAGTCATTTAATAAATTCATGCATTTTAAATTATTTAGAAAATATCAAATAGTTCAATTCATTTAATTCAAATCATGGAAGTTCATTTTATAAATAAAAAACTAGGCCAAAGCCCTCAATTTCACCAAAATATCATTTAAATGATATTTGAAAATAAAACCAAACAAACATGGAATTTAAAAAATTCAAAAAATGTTGCGAGAGATCAATATCATAGCCATTTAAATCACACCAAGTTCAATTTAAAGAGAAATTGATCAAAGAAGCCTTTACATGGAATTTCAAGGATAAATTACATAAAATACATGTTAGAAATTAATAAACACACATATATGAATTTATCAATAAAAAATTAATTAACAAATGAAGGAAAAGCATAGAAACACATACTATAATATTTTTAATCCAACCGCTATGAATCCGAGATGTGTCGCCTTCAATGGTGATCACCGAATCTAAGAATATAGATCTTGAAATAAGAGAGAAGAGATCCTAGATCCAAAATACCAAAAAAATATGCCAAGATCCAACAAAACTCAAGGACATCATAACCTTTAGGAAGAAGAAATCAAGAGAAGAAGGGAGATCCCAGATCAAGAAGAATAGAACTCACTAGAAGAGGATCACCACTTCAATTAGCACTTTGATCTCCCAAGAAATGAGGTTTGGAGAGCCAAAATGGATCTAGTTTGCTCCCAAAACCCAAAAGATCATCTTTGGGTTAGATTGGGAGGTGTTTAGGGTCAATTAGGTGGGTTTTAGGAATTTAATTAAGATTTCAAGGGCTTTAATTACCGTACACATGGCTTCCTAGGTTAAGTTTCACAATTAATACTAACTGTGCGAATAACCATACACCCAAAACAGAGCCACTGGTAGTGTTTCTTGGTTTGGATGCACACTTAGTTTAACAGTTTTCAAACGGTGTGAACCCCCTCTATCAAAATCACACACTTTTTTCAAACCATTCTCAAACCATGAAAAAACCATGTATAGGCCTAGAAACCTTCAAAAAAGTTATGAAAACCACTGGAAACAACCCAAGAAGAGATCCAATCGTTGGTTACTCAAATCAATGGGTTAAAACACATAAAAAGTAATGGGATGTTATACAATTCCAACTAATAAGAAACCTTCCCAAAATTCTCAGTGGCCTAAAATAGTCCAACATATCTAAAAGCCAACTTTCCCTATTTTCCAAGCTGATAGTGACCCAACTAAGGAGAGAAACTTTCAAAAAAACCTATCCACCTAAGGAAAACCTCAAAGGATGATACCGATGATCCACATAATATTTCTATCGACTCTGAGCTATAACTAGATGCCAACGCATATCATGAATCCTCATAGATGTCTCCTGAACCAAACTCAGTCCCCCAAAGAAGCTTCTCCCACCTCTGCCCAACAAAGAGGTGATCTAGCTGAATGACCATACAAAGCCTCTAAATGAGCCATTCTGACTAATGAATGATAACCATTATTATAATAAAACTCAAGCAGTCCCATATTTCTATCATAAGATATTCCAAAATCTAAGATAGGCATGAATCATGTCCTACAAGATCTGAATAGTACACTCTGACCATCTATCTATGGATGGTAAGCTATACTCAACATGAACTGAGTCCCCATCACCTCTTAGAGACTCATCCAGAACCTCGAAGTATGCCTAAGATCCCTTTCTAAAACAATGGAAGAAGGAACCCCATGTAACTTCACTATTTCCTACACATACAACTTACTAAGATCTTCAACTTTTATAGTGTCCCTAATCGGAATGAAGTGATCTGACTTTTTCAACCGATCAACGACCACCTAGATAGAATTCCTCCCTCAGGATTTCTATAACAATCCAATAAAAAAACCATGGACACCTCAACCCATTTCCAAATTATCACCCAAAGAGGTTGGAGAAAACCATAAGGTTTCAAATACTCTTCCTTTATCTATTTGAAGGTGTAACAGTGGGACACATAATCAGAAAATTCTCGCTTCATACCGGGCCAAAATAACCATCATATCTTTTCATAATACATCTTTATATTTCCCAGATGAATTTACCATGAAGAACTATAAAAATCAGACAAAACTGAGATTCTCACTGATTCTGAGACAACAAACCGACTCCCAAAATAGAGCATACCATCTAAAGAGAGAGACCAACTAGAAACAGTCTCCCTACTATAAAGGGTTTCTAAAATTCCTCTGAACTCATAATCATATTGATGAATTTGTAAAATAGACTCAAGGAGAGATGAAAATAACTAAACACTGGTTAGAACCACACCTGAAGCATCCTACTAAGCATCCATATTCAACTGAGTGAAGAGACCCATATGGTTTCACTCTTTCTTTGATTCCAAAACAGATTATGATGGAACTTTCCTACTAAGAGAGTCTATAACAACATTCCCTTTCCCCAGGGTGTAGGTGATGTAAAATTCAAACACATGAAGGCATTTCACCCACCACCACTATCTAAGATTAAATTCTTTCTGAGAAAATATTTAGTTTAAAATATTATGGTTAGAAAATACTGTTAACCTCTCCCCAAAAAGACAATTCCACCAATAATTAAGAACATTAATAAATACTGTAATCTCTAAATCACAAGTAGGGTAATTCTTCTTATGTGGTCGAAGCTGATGAGATCCGTAATCCACCGCATGATCATACTGTAACGACCCGAAATTTTGAATAAATCTTATTTCCTAATTTTATGTGTTATTTTATTTTATTTTTATACTCAACAAAAATGTTTCATTTGATAACATGAGTATAATTAAAATGAGACTGTTGGGTTTTGACTATTATTTGACCATTGGTCAATATGACCGCTGGAAACTAAATGTTTTGATTACTGTCTCTAAATACAAGCAATCTTGGTTAATTAATATAGAAAGAAGATTCGATGGCCTCACCCAGTAGTCTTGGACCGATCGAAGCCCATCTAACAGAACTTGGGAAGGAGGTAGCACCACTGGGCTTTGCTCTGGACCAAACCCAAGATGAACTTCATCGTGTGAAGCTAGAACGGGATCGCCTTCGCGAGAAGTTCAAACTGATAGAAATTACTACTCGTGCGATGTTGGCCGAGCCTCCCTCGGATTCTCTCACCTTAGCACACCTTACACTTATGTCCTATGCTGGTGTGATAAGGGGCTATGTAAGGAGACCGTAATTGCCTTGTGTAATCCTTTGTTTTAAATAAAAATTGGGATTTCTTCTTATGATGAAGTTTATGAATTTTCAAATGTCCGGATAAATATAGTATGCATATTTTTGATGAATTTTAGAGAAAGGATATTTTAAAAATGTTTATGTAAACCTTAAATAAATAAAAATGTGTAATAATTTTCAAAAAATGGTCTTCTACAATTATGTTCACTACGAAATTTCGAGTCTAATAAGATCAACTTGATTTTTGATGAATAGTAAATTATGAATAGTGATTTTATGCTTAGGAATTATAATGTGACCAAATGGATTAGTAATTTCACTCAAAGAAAGTTTTAATATAATTTAGACACCTAGATTAAGTAATGAGATTCAATAAAATGGGTAAATAACAGTTTCATCAATTATTATTCAAGTATTAGTTTTTTCAGGTGAATAGTGTTTTTTAATTAAAAATTAAATTAAAAATATTTAGAAAATTATTTTTATAAAATGGATTACATTTTTGAACTCATAGCATCAATATTATGTTAAGGTAATTTTTGGGGATTTTTCTGAAAAAAATGAATTTTCAGTGAATAGTGTGTTTATTTAAAAAAATGAATTAAAAATATTTAGAAAATT
This sequence comes from Viscum album, assembly GCA_963277665.1. Taxonomy (NCBI): domain Eukaryota; kingdom Viridiplantae; phylum Streptophyta; class Magnoliopsida; order Santalales; family Viscaceae; genus Viscum; species Viscum album. The sequence goes on from OY728122.1 coordinate 2,090,068,825, forward strand.
ATTTTTATAAAATAGAGTTCATTTTTGAAATTAGAGCATTGATATTTGGTTAATGTGAAATTTTGGGATTTTTCTGAGAAAGTTGAATTTTCAGTGAATAGTAAAAATACAGTTTTAGGGTTTCGGTATGTTTAATGACATCATAACTGTGTCATGATGATGTCATGAGATATTTTAAGGGATGGTAGAATAAAGAGGATGAATTATTGTGTGGGGTTCCCCATGTGGCCTAACTCTATGGGAAGTACCATGGGAGGGCCCATGCTTTTGAGAAAACCACTTTTGAGGTGTCCCTTGGCCATTAATGCCTTGTCCCCTCACTTTCCCTATAAATACCAAGCCCTAATCTCATATTTTCGACTCCAAAAACATCCTCAACGAAGTTATGGTCTCATTACCTCCCAAGGAGTCCTCCCAAGGTTCCCCCAAGCCCTCAAGGTCCCAACCTTTGAGTTTTAAGAGTTACATTTTAAGGTAAGGGATCCGACCTCTCTCTTTCTTTTCAAGTGACCCCTTTTATGTCATTTATTTTATGCTCCATGTACTTATGTTGGAGGATGTTCTTTTATATTCATTATACTGTCCTTTTTATGTTCATATGATGAGATACCCCCTCTTACTCTCATCATTTCATTTTATGAAAGTTTTAAGTGGCGCCGTTAGGCTGCCGAATTTTTAAGTGATTCTTCACCCTTCTCGTTTTGAAGTTCTACTTTCATGTCAATTATTTCAAGTTACTTTTTGTTATGTTGGGGTATGATCTCTATATCTATCATACTGATATTTTATTACCATATGATGAGAGACCCCATTTGATCTCTTCAATTCAGTATTTTTAAGTTTTAACTTGCGCCGTTAGGCTGCCGAATTTTTAAGTAGTTCTTCACCCTTATCGTTTTGAAGTTCTACTTTCATGTCAATTATTTCAAATTCCTTTTTGTTATGTTGGGGTATGATATCTATATATATCATACTGATATTTTATGACCATATGATGAGATACCCCATTTGATCTCTTCAATTCAGTATTTTGAAGTTTAAGTGGCGTCGTTAGGCTGCTGAATTTTTAAGTGGTCCTTGCACCTTTCTCCCTTTTCAAAGTTCTAATTCCATGTCAAGTCTTGCAAGTTACTTTTTATTATGTTGGGGTATGATATCTATATCTATCATACTGATCTTTTATGTTCATATTATGAGAGACCCTATTTGATCTCATCAATTCATTTTTGGTTGAAGTTTATGTGACGCCGTTAGGCTGCCAAATTTTCATAAGAGAAATCTTATTTTTGACTTCCTTTCATGTTCTTCATTTCATATGGTATACTTTAAAATTTCATTACCATGTTCTTAAATCACTTATATTCTGTCCCTCTATTGTTTTATGGGTCATTTATGAATGTTTGACCCATGTCCCCTTTCTTTTCAATGTTTTCTAAAACCCTGTAACATAGCCGTTATGATGCAGAATTTTCGTCTCAAAATGTCTCTCTCTTTTTCTAAAGTTCTTTGATTTTATTAAGTGAATACTCAAAGCTCTCTCTTCTATATGGGTATTCACATATATACCAAAATGTTCTATTTTAAATTCTGGGATTTACATACATGAAACCCGCTCTCCCCTTCCGTGGGTTTAAAGTGACATAAAGATCATGTCTTTAAAGCAGTTTTTAAAATGTTATGATTATGAAATGAAACCCATTTATTTTATGCTATATGGGTTATTTATGAAATGTTTGATGATGATATATGTGGCTCACGTGATAATAAAGGCAAATTTAAGGGTGCGCCCTGATAGCGCTCCAATGCATTGGGTAATGATGTAACCACTAGAGATTACAATTTTCACGATACCTTGGTGAATAACCTTGGTAATTTTCAAATGACACCTTGGGGATGGACCTTGGTGATATGTTCATTATTTTCTATGTTAAATGATGTAGCCACATCTTCAAGTTATGAAAAATGTTATTTTTATTATGAAATGCCTCATGATTTCTTTCTCATGCCTTAAAGTTCTTTTCATGTCCTTATTGAAGTATCTCAAGTTCACATGTAAAATGTTCATCTTGTTTCCCTTACTGGGCCTTTTTATCACCCTTTCTTTTGATGTATGTCCCCAGGTTATGAGATGCAATAATGAACCTAGGATGAACTTAAGGAGAATCCTTTCAAGTGTTTAAGAAGAATGTTTTATGTTGTTTTCATGTATTATGTTCCTGGTTTCCAAGACACTAAACCTTAAAGATCCTCAGTTTTGTGTAATGTAATGAAAGTTTATGTTATGAAAAGGCGGGATGCTATAGTTGGTATCAAAGTATGGTTTAGTTATTTGTGGAAATTAGGATATGAAAACTTTCGGAAGAACCCTATATTAAAGTTTAAATATAGGAAATCTTCCAGATATTTGGTGAGTATTGAGTAAGGGGTTGCCAAGAAAATACATCCCTATCTGCATACGAGCAGGTAGAGGTGGCTCTGGCACAGATGTACATAGGGGTAAAACTCAAAAACACCGCTTTGAGCTAGACTCGAACGGGAACTGGTACACGACAACGGGCCTTGCTGCACTCTTGGTTACGACACTCCCGGGGGATATGCTTTGGTAAATTCATAAGCTTAGTATGAACCATTATTAAAGGAACAAAGATAAAATAAAATAAAGATTCACATAAGAATATACAATCATGGATAACCTAGATTGGAACCTAGGGGATCACAAGTTAGGATATACTTTTATTCTACAAGTTTATCCTTTTATGCTTAAAGTTTTCGTTTTATGATTATTGGCGAAGTATTTAAGCCCCTAATTATACTTTATATTCTTAGTTAATGGTGGGAAATGGAAGAACATGTCCCAACAACCAATGTGATAGGAAATGCGATGATTTCCGTATTAATATGACATAGATGATTAGGGGATTCAAAGATGATTATTATTTTGGAAGACGTTCACTATTTTGGGGACCCTATATGATCGAGGTAAATAGATTACTACGGTATTTTTATTGAGGAGTATGGTTGACTTATATTTTCAAGAATCAATGAATTTAAGGTGTACTTATAGTAATTTAGGTTACTTATGGAAATTATTAACCTATCTTGGGGTAAATATGTTTAGGTTAGTTACTTTTTTTATAAGATGTTAGGAGTGGTTGATGTTGTTTGGAGATGAATGATAAAGTTTACCTTGGAAGACTATGTTATCAAATCCTTCTTGTATTTGGGTTTCAATATTAGTTTGGTTTATTTTGAAGATTTTTAAGGACAGTTATTTACGGAATGGTCTATGATGAACTCTGGGTAGTACCATGGAACTTTGAAGATTTAAAAGTAGTTTCCATTCCTATGGGATTATTTTTTTTGAAAAGTTGTTTTACCTTACCCTTTCTATTTTTGGGATAATGTTTAAAGATAGATGAAATAGATGGTTAATCTTTTGTGGATTATGTGATTATCTAGAAGATGATTCTTGTGTTTTGATGAGACCAAGTGTTTTTGAATGCTCATCATTTGGAGAAAAGATTATTTTTGGGTAGAAACTTATTAAAGGATGAAACTCTACATGAAGGTAGGTATATTTTCATATGTTTTTGTTCTATGTAGTAAATGAATTCCTCAAAATTATGAAAAGAAAAGAAACATAAAACAAAAATGTTGTGGGTTTACGTTTCCTACTAGGTAATTAAAGACCGTTTACACACATCATAAGTTTGGGATTTTCTTATGGTTAACTTTATCCTAATCATGTTCTCTATCACTCTCCCTCAGAACTTGACCCTTTGTTTTCTCCTCCATGTCCATGTTTTCCTACATGGAATCCTAGTGTGGGTTAACTCGGGTGACCTTTGTACTTCCATTTCTTTCTTTTAAAGTAATAGTTTTACTGACTCCTTTTCCGATGTGGGACTTTCAATGAAATTTCAAAACCCAATTTTAAAAATTGCGAGGACGCAATTTCTTAAGGGGGGAAGATTTTAACGACCCGAAATTTTGAATAAATCTTATTTCCTAATTTTATGTGTTATTTTATTTTATTTTTATACGCAACAAAAATGTTTCATTTGATAACATGAGTATAATTAAAATGAGACTGTTGGGTTTTGACTATTATTTGACCATTGGTCAATATGACCGCTGGAAACTAAATGTTTTGATTACTGTCTCTAAATACAAGCAATCTTGGTTAATTAATATAGAAAGAAGATTCGATGGCCTCACCCAGTAGTCTTGGACCGATCGAAGCCCATCTAACAGAACTTGGGAAGGAGGTAGCACCACTGGGCTTTGCTCTGGACCAAAACCAAGCTGAACTTCATCGTGTGAAGCTAGAACGGGATCGCCTTCACGAGAAGTTAAAACTGATAGAAATTACTACTCGTGCGATGTTGGCCGAGCCTCCCTCGGATTCTCTCACCTTAGCACACCTTACACTTATGTCCTATGCTGGTGTGATAAGGGGCTATGTAAGGAGACCGTAATTGCCTTGTGTAATCCTTTGTTTTAAATAAAAATTGGGATTTCTTCTTATGATGAAGTTTATGAATTTTCAAATGTCCGGATAAATATAGTATGCATATTTTTGATGAATTTTAGAGAAAGGATATTTTAAAAATGTTTATGTAAACCTTAAATAAATAAAAATGTGTAATGATTTTCAAAAAATGGTCTTCTACAATTATGTTCACTACGAAATTTCGAGTCTAATAAGATCAACTTGATTTTTGATGAATAGTAAATTATGAATAGTGATTTTATGCTTAGGAATTATAATGTGACCAAATGGATTAGTAATTTCACTCAAAGAAAGTTTTAATATAATTTAGACACCTAGATTAAGTAATGAGATTCAATAAAATGGGTAAATAACAGTTTCATCAATTATTATTCAAGTATTAGTTTTTTCGGGTGAATAGTGTCTTTTAATTAAAAATTAAATTAAAAATATTTAGAAAATTATTTTTATAAAATGGATTACATTTTTGAACTCAGAGCATCAATATTATGTTAAGGTAATTTTTGGGGATTTTTCTGAAAAAAATGAATTCTCAGTGAATAGTGTGTTTATTTAAAAAAATGAATTAAAAATATTTAGAAAATTATTTTTATAAAATATAGTTCATTTTTGGAATCAGAGCATTGATATTTGGTTAATGTGAAATTTTGGGATTTTTCTGAGAAAGTTGAATTTTCAGTGAATAGTAAAAATACAGTTTTAGGGTTTCGGTATGTTTAATGACATCATAACTGTGTCATGATGATGTCATGAGATATTTTAAGGGATGGTCGACTAAAGAGGATGAATTATTGTGTGGGGTTCCCCATGTGTCCTAACTCTATGGGAAGTACCATGGGAGGGCCCATGCTTTTGAGAAAACCACTTTTGAGGTGTCCCTTGGCCATTAATGCCTTGTCCCCTCACTTTCCCTATAAATACCAAGCCCTACTCTCATCTTTTCGACTCCAAAACCATCCTCAACGAAGTTCTGGTCTCCTTACCTCCCAAGGAGTCCTCCCAAGGTGCCCCCAAGCCCTCAAGGTCCCAACCTTTGAGTTTTAAGAGTTACATTTTAAGGTAAGGGATCCGACCTCTCTCTTTCTTTTCAAGTGACCCCTTTTATGTCATTTCTTTTATGCTCCATGTACTTATGTTGGAAGATGTTCTTTTATATTCATTATACTGTCCTTTTTATGTTCATATGATGAGATACCCCCTCTTACTCTCATCATTTCATTTTATGAAAGTTTTAAGTGGCGCCGTTAGGCTGCCGAATTTTTAAGTGATTCTTCACCCTTCTCGTTTTGAAGTTCTACTTTCATGTCAATTATTTCAAGTTTCTTTTTGTTATGTTGGGGTATGATCTATATATCTATCATACTGATCTTTTATGACCATATGATGAGAGACCCCATTTGATCTCTTCAATTCAGTATTTTGAAGTTTTAAGTTGCGCCGTTAGGATGCTGAATTTTTAAGTAGTTCTTCACCCTTCTCGTTTTGAAGTTCTACTTTCATGTCAATTATTTCAAATTCCTTTTTGTTATGGTGGGGTATGATCTCTATATATATCATACTGATATTTTATGACCATATGATGAGAGACCCCATTTGATCTCTTCAATTCAGTATTTTGAAGTTTAAGTGGCGTCGTTAGGCTGCTGAATTTTTAAGTGGTCCTTAAACCTTTCTCCCTTTTCAAAGTTCTAATTCCATGTCAAGTCTTGCAAGTTACTTTTTATTATGTTGGGGTATGATCTATATATCTATCATACTGATCTTTTATGTTCATATGATGAGAGACCCTATTTGATCTCATCAATTCATTTTTGGTTGAAGTTTATGTGACGCCGTTAGGCTGCCAAATTTTCATAAGAGAAATCTTATTTTTGACTTCCTTTCATGTTCTTCATTTCATATGGTATACTTTCAAATTTCATTACCATGTTCTTAAATCGCTTATATTCTGTCCCTCTACTGTTTTATGGGTCATTTATGAATGTTTGACCCATGTCCCCTCTCTTTTCAATGTTTTCTAAAACCCTGTAACATAGCCGTTATGACGCAGAATTTTCGTCTCAAAATGTCTCTCTCTTTTTCTAAAGTTCTTTGATTTTATTAAGTGAATAATCAAAGCTCTATCTTCTATATGGGTATTCACATATATACCAAAATGTTCTATTTTAAATTCTGAGATTTACATACATGAAACCCGCTCTCCCCTTCCGTGGGTTTAAAGTGACATAAAGATCATGTCTTTAAAGCAGTTTTTAAAATGTTATGATTATGAAATGAAACCCATTTATTTTATGCTATATGGGTTATTTATGAAATGTTTGATGATGATATATGTGGATCACCTGACAATAAAGGCAAATTTAAGGGTGCGCCCTGATAGCGCTCCAATGCATTGGGTAATGATGTAACCACTAGAGATTACAATTTTCACGATACCTTGGTGAATAACCTTGGTAATTTTCAAATGACACCTTGGGGATGGACCTTGGTGATATGTTCATGATTGTCTATGTTAAATGATGTAGCCACATCTTCAAGTTATGAAAAATGTTATTTTTATTATGAAATGCCTCATGATTTCTTTCTCATGCCTTAAAGTTCTTTTCATGTCCTTATTGAAGTATCTCAAGTTCACATGTAAAATGTTCATCTTGTTTCCCTTACTGGGCCTTTTGCTCACCCTTTCTTTTGATGTATGTCCCCAGGTTATGAGATGAAGTAATGAACCTAGGATGAACTTAAGGAGAAGCCTTTAAAGTGTTTAAGAAGAATGTTTTATGTTGTTTTCATGTATTATGTTCCTGGTTTCCAAGACACTAAACCTTAAAGATCCTCAGTTTTGTGTAATGTAATGAAAGTTTATGTTATAAAAAGGCGGGATGCTATACATACTACATGAGAAGACAACCCAAAATAGCACTATAAGTATCATAGAAAACCACATACTCCCTATCAAGCTCAGGTAAGATCAAAATAGGATTTAATGTTAGAATTCATTTCATTTCACCAAAAAAAGACTAACACTTTTCATCCCATATAAATTTAACCCCTTTCCTGGTAAGATCAGACAAAGGTGATTACAACTTTTAGAAATCCTTGAAAAACCATCAATAATATATATAAAGACCAAGAAAGTTATAAATCTTAAAGATGTTATGTGTCTATTCATATAAAAAGACAACCTTCACCTTCTCAGGATCAAATGATAATCCATGATCAGAAATCACATTCCCTAAGAACTTAACTTCTTAAATCCATAAATTGAATTTTGAGAGCTTTCCACACAAAAAGTGACTCCTCAAGATTTCCAAAACCAAACCCAAATGGTGCTCATGGTCATGATCAGATCATGAATAAACAAAAATATCATCCATGTAAACTATTAAAAAAGTGTTAAGATACTGATGGTATATACTATTTATAAAATCAATAAAAACCAAAGGATCATTATTTAGACCAAATTACATCAAAAGATATTCAAAATGACCATACATACTCTTCAAATCCATCTTCAGTATATCATAATCCCAAACTATGAGCTGATGAAAACCACACTGAAGATAAATCTTTCAAAACCACTTTTCCCCTTTAACTGATAAAATAAATCATCCACATGATTTAAATGATACTTATTCTTAAACATTACCCAGTTAAACTTCTAATAGTACACATAAAATTAGAGTGAACCGTATTCCTTCTTGGAAAAGAGAAATGGGGTAGCCCAAGGAGAAACACTAGGGAGAACAAAACCCTTCACCATCAGATCTTCTAACTGAATCTTGAGCTCTTTCATCTTCAATGGTGCCATATGATATGAAGGAATCAAAACTGGATGCATACCTAGAACTAGGTCAAACATAAACTCCACCTCCCTCTCCAGATGAAGACCAGAGAAATAATCTTGGAAAACTTAAGGAAAGTCCCAAACCATAGTGGGAAGATCAAAAACAGAAGAAACATTATCAATCTCAACTGCAACAATAGATAAAAAACTCTTGTGCTATAGGAAGGAAGGTCCTACACTACTAGACCTCGGATCCCAATCTCCATAAAACACCAGTGATATCCCATCGACCACAATAAATAATAAACATTGATGATAAAAATCAACCTTAGCATGATGATCAACAAGACAAATCATCTTGATGATGATGTCAAATAGATCAAGATTGAGAATGAAGAAATCATAGACTAACTCTGAATCATCTATTGATACTGTACAAGAAGAAAGCTAAAACCCCTACTCTTTCCCCACAAGAGATGTTTCTAACTCCATAATAAAGGACATGAGTTCTATTGGAATTTTAAGCATATAAATAAAATGACCAGATATAAATGAGTGAGAAACACCAATATCAAATAAAGAAATTGCTACTGAGGATGAAATAAATATAGTACCTCTCACTATCGTTAGACTCGCATAAACCTCCTCTGGAAACTAATAAACCACATAAATGTACTTCAATTCCGAGGCCTGTTTCTAGAGACCTATAGTCTTAGAAGCATATTAATACCCTATAATAGCCTTTGGATCCGATGATCCCTAACCATAACGTGACATAGACATAGCCTAGCATAAACGCTGTAGATGCCCATAATGTCTGAAACTGTTACACATCTTTGCGGGTGAAGGACAAGAATTCAGAGTGTGTCCAACCTTTACACACTAATAGAAATTCATAGGCACACTTCTGTCTATAACTGGAGTTGCCAAAGAGTCCTACTGCTAATAACCACATCCACCACTCTTGTGATGATCATGCCACTTCCTCTTTTTTCCTTGGCGCACCACTAAAGCTGGCACTAGGTGGAAGATAAGAGGTATAATATCTGACCTTCCATTCCATATTCATCTCATCCATAATATATTTTTCTATTGTCTCCACATAGTCCAAAATCACCAACATAAATATATGTGATTTAATATCAGTGACAAACCCTATAGGTACTTATGAGCTTTCAACTGGTCATTACTTACAACCTCTGGTAAAAAATGAACTAGCTTAGCAAAACAATTACTGTACACCAACACCAAATGGTCTCCTTATTGAAAATAGAAAAACTCCAAATACTTCTCCATAATCAATGACTCTAAAACAAACCATTGGAAGAAGAGAGTTTGAAAAACCTTTCAGTCTAAGACCACATGCCTATCTTCCTATACCATATAATCCCACCATCTTTTTTTGGGACCTTCAAGTATGAATACTGCACACCTCACCTTGATAATATTAGGTGTATCTAGGAATTCAAATATTTGATCAATCTTTTCATGTGAGTCCTCTATTTCTTGAAGTTCATTTATACCCTCAAAGGATGGTGGATTTTTATACAAGAACTCTCATGATCAATCTATTTATCCTACACCTCCTAGATATACCTAAAAAACTACATTATGAACTTGCGGTATTTTCCAGTTTACTGCATGGACTTCCCACATGATATCCTCGATAAAATTCTGGTCAAGGGGTAGATTCCCTTGAGGATCATCAGTTGAACCCTCCTGTGGAAGGCATCTCAAAAGCATATTGTTTCACACTGAAACAGAACAAATGATGAAATAAAGAAAAATATTAATTCAAATAATAAATCCCATAAGAAAAAACTAATATTTAGTCCAAAACTCAAAACATGAGACACACATCCTAACAACCCATGGTAACTTGAGTTTCGATACAACAATAGTTGGAAATGCAGTTACTGAAACCTACCTCTCAAGTCCCAAAAATACTATATCTAGTCTACAAAAAGTCACAAGACAAGGAATCTTGAGGACAAACCACCTATCATTCCAAATTTTGATGAACTTTACCTAGATACCCTCTCAATACTGGTAACTGACATGAATTTCTACATACCCAAAGGGAATTCCCGATCCCCACGGGCTAACATCTACTACCCAGGAATCAACAAATAATAGAGGGAATGATTTTTCCCAAAATGAAGTAGAAAACATTAAATATATACACATATATAAAGAAATAACAGAAGAAAACATGAATATACATGTCATAATAGATATAGAACAATAGAAGCAGTGCAACTAAAATGGTAGCAAAACAATATCCAAGAGACAAGTCCAACTGCAAAGGATGAAAAAACTAAAATAGATACTCCAACATTCTTCATGTGATAGCATGGGAAAACTCTCACCATATCACCACCAGCTACCCAAACCCAACTGATAGAAAACCTCACTTCCTCACTACAGTGCCTTACCTTTCCATGCATCAAAAGAAATAACAAGGTTTACATGCTGCTGAAGGGGATCACATGGTGTGATCTAATAGGTTCAGTAGGATCTCACACGAGTGTTCTATAAAAAGTATCTATATAATAATCCAAGTATTCTCAATAAAACAAGGTGTTATATATTGTTTAACAATATTATATCAAAATCATGACAAAACTATTTAATTTCCCCTCTTTTCCAAAATTTTCAATTAAAGCATGTAAAATAGTTTTAAATAATTTCATATATAACAAATCAGTCATATAAAGCAAAGAATGTACCACATAACATACCAAATCCATGGTAGTATAACCAAAATAGTATAATACAAAACATCCCAAATTGTCTAAAGAACATTTAACATCACACCAAGGATCACACTATGTTATAATAAATGGGAAAATCATACCTAACATAGATAATCGAGCACACATAAATCCTAAATACATATATATCAAATCTATAGAGCATAGGAACACCCCAGAAATTAAACCCCCAATAGGTCTAATATGTCCCTAGAAAAACAGGCCTAGGGAGCAGAGGAACACCCCATGAATGAACCCACTGAAATTGAACAAGGCCTATTACCACTCCTTCAACCTAAGTACCCAAGGATTTACATGTGCTCTATTTTTAAAACCATTTCATCAAAACCATTCTTTGAAAACCATTTCAAAAATCCATTTCACAATGCTTTGAAAACACCTTTTCATTTACCAAAACTAAGGGAAAACCATTTTTATCAAAAACCATTTTTGTACATGAAAATAAAATCATTAAATCATTCCATTCCATTTATAAAAAAAATTATCAAAATTGGAGCAATTCTATTCATCAACATTGACTGGAGACAAAACCACCTACCTAAAAACTTGGGGTTGCACATGCCCATAAAGGTATCCACTAATAAGAAGAATAAAATAACAACAATGGAGGCCATAGAATCAATCCAAACATCTAGAATTGATTCAATTTAACAAAATGGTCACCGAAGAATAGGAAACAACACATACCTAAAGAATGCATACCTACCGCACCACAACCAACAAAGGACCGAACCCTAGAATAAGATCTCACAGTGGATGTAGAATAAAACAAGAGAATCAACACCAAAAATCAAAAAATCCAATAGTTCAATGCAAATATGCTACTATGATCAAAGGAAACAAAGAAATAGAAAGGATTACCCACCTGGAGAGATGCAATGAAACCACCTTAATGATCCAACACTGAACGTATAAATCCAAAATGAAAAAGGTTCCCAAAATTTCCAAGGAAGAGCGCTAGGTCAAGAGGGAGAAGTTCTATGAGAAAATGAATAAAAAAATCAACTGTGAAACACCCTAAAAACCCAACTTGCGATGATTACATGGTGGGTAATCCCATTACATATTTTAATCCATAAGGTCCATATATGATGAAAAAAACATCACCTTTTTATTAAAAATAGATATTTTACCACTTACATGACATGTGATATGTACATGGTGTGTACTTTTTCACATTGTGTATTCATCACACAACATGATCCTGAAAAACAATACATGTCGTGTACTCCCATTACATAGTGTTTAAATTCCCAGAATACTACAAAAAACAACAGATTCTTACATGAAAACAAAAACCAACTCAGGTGTTCACCGAACTCCGAGAGAACCCTATTAATTCATTACACATTTATGCCCAGACTCCATTAATTCAAAAAAAAATATACAACCCTAAATTTTAGTTCATTTTCCCTAGAAAATTCTCTCCATCCTCAGGAGTCCCAAGATGCACCCAATTAAAGAGTAAAGCAAGTAAAGAGATGGAAAATACCTGAAATATGGTAGCATGATGTTATAAATCAAATGTATTGAGTTATTCATATTGATCTCTCATCCTTTTATCTTGAATTGATATCTCTTATACTTCTTGTTCTTGAGAGGGAGAGAGGAAGAGGAGTCGAGAGAAAATTATGTTGTGCACAATTATTCTCAGTTCTCGATTAATCCTACACAATAGATATTAACATCTATTTATAGAGCTAGGGTTTAGGTTAAAATATGATTTAATTTCATGTTGACCCTTAAATAATATAATAATCTTTATTAAACCTAATGATAAAAATAAAAATAATATTATTATTCTTTTATGGTGCATGTTCTAACTTGTGAAATAAAAAATATTATTTAACCAGTTTGTAAATTAATAGTTGCCACCAAATGTGGTCTTAGTTAGTTCAATCTCCTTAAAATTTATTGAATACCTGAATAAATATATAATAAAATATTTCATTCATAAATAAATTTTTGTGATCGATAAAACATGAATAGAATTATTCATTGTTCATGAGAATAATATTTATTCCATTAATTAAATTCAAATATAATTTAATTGAGATCAATGGAAAAACTTAGTGTATGACCCTCTGGGATTCTTTCTTATCAGTATTAGGTAGAGTTGCCTAAAGTTTAATATTACTATCTAGAAATGGGTCAAGGCACCCAAGAGAAAGATCTTAATGTCACAACATCAACAACCACATATTAATTCTCACTATATAATATAATCCCTCTATATTAATATCTCATTAAGGATGTTGTATATTCATGTCATCAATATATATACTCGATACATATTTCTTTTACTCTCTAAAATAAACACATCAGTGCACCATGACCATGGAATTTAATATGATAGTTCTATTCCAATTAAAGGGTTGAGATATCAACTTCCATAAATGTGGATGAGATAAATCCTTCCTCAAATTATACATTAATAATATGTCAACTGTGACGCACCCAACATAACATACCTCACTACAAACATATGACATCATCGTTTTTGTCAGAAAATCTAAGTGGAAAAGTCATAAAATTCAGTAATGATAATATTAAAGTCTAAGGACCATTACATAGGATAAAAAATAAGTATATCCGATGACACCAAAACATGTAAATTTTCTATTGGCAGGTCAATTCTCATAATATCCTATCTTTGAGATTAATAAGTTTGAAATTCATGAGAACAAGCTTCATCCACTTAAAAGTAATCACACCTAATAGTCACATTACATGTGTCCCATCATATAATTTAATCTAACCATAGAAATATATTTAAGGATATCGTCATATCACTTTAGGTTTTTATCATAGCGAAGAACTCCTATGACTATATTAATATGATAGACACCCTAATAAATTATTATACTAAATTCATGTATAATAATGAACAATATATAATAATATGTTATGAATTTCAAATCTTCAAATATACATGTAATCAAAGTACAAAAATTTGGTCCTTGGACACCAACTCCAAAAAATACCCACTTGGACTAGAGCCCACTACCTATGACTTTCAGTCTGCTAGACCTCACATGATAATAATGTTTCTGATAAGTAAAGGATTTAGTAAAGGTTTCCACCATTTTTCTTCCATGGAAATACTACTCAATAAAAACTCACCTTTTTGAGAAAAATCCCTCAATATATGATACTTTCAAAGTATGTTCTTTATCTACTAATGTAACATTATCTCCTTTGCGAGATCCACTGCTGTAATTTTATCACAACAGAGTGTGATATGATCTTTACTACTAGGTACCTCATCAAAATCTTAAAAAAAGTTTGATATCCAAAATGATTCTTTAGCTATTTCATAATCCATAATATACTCAGACTCTATTGTAGAATCTATGACTACAACTTGCTTTGAGCTCTTCCAACTCACAACACCTCCATTCAAAGTAAATATTTATCTTGATTGAAATTTCATATCATCTTGATCTGTTTGGAAACTAGTATCTGCAAATACTCTAATGAATAGTTCCACATATCCTCCATAGACTAGGAATATATCCTTAGTATGCCTCAACTACTTAAAGGATAGTCTTAACTTATATCCAATAGTGATCACTCAAATCTTCTTGATATATGATGAAGCTCACATTTTCATATATTTTATACTTTAAATCACTGTTTATAATCCCAACATAGTTTTATTGTATGGGTAATTGTCACATTTTTATGTTATAGTGGTAATTTGAGCTTAAATGCAAAAAAGCGGTTAAATATGGAATTTTGGCAGATTTTTATCATAGGGGTATTTTTGTCATTTCTCATAAAATATATGTCCAAATTTTGTGATTCAAATTTTTTTAGAATCCTGATTGTATTTCCTTCTACTTTTTCTTCTGGACCAGGAGTTTATTCAGTTATCTAAAGGGCTTAAAAATCAATGAAGTTTATGATTTTTCCAGGCGGACAGCGCGGACCCCACCACCGTAACAGAACCACAACGCTGCCTACACACATCCATTAGAGGTGATTCTACCTAGGATAGAACTAGGACAGATAAGTACGGCTCTAAAACAAATTTGGGGGAGTTTTAAATTCATTAAGGCTGCCATTGAATGTTAAATATTTTAAGGAAGCTTCTTAGAAGCTGCATCCAGAAAAAGAAACCACTAATTAAAAATTCCTACCTCCTTCATATGGTGCCCAAAGTATCTAAAATTTGTAGGGTGAATGGAAAACTTATTTATGAACAACTTTGAAGAAGGGATCCACATGTGAAACTTCCATTTAATGGGTAAAAAACGCACAAACTTTTGAAGTACATAATTCTTCCTATAAAAGGAGGCCCTCACCTCCTTTCCAAAACATCCCATTCTCCATCCATTCCTTCAAGGCACCAAGGAGGAGATATCCACTGAGGGGGGTCGGCCAAAAATATTCCCTATTTAATTTTTTCTTATTTTCTTTATTTTTGTTTTATTTTTTAATTGTAATTTATATTTCAAATTAATCCATGCATTGTTTTTATTATTGTGTCCACCCATCCACCCTCTTTTCTTCCTCCCATCTTACCATCATGAACTATAATACTCATGATCATGAGTAACTAATCTAAGAAATATCCTGATGGAGTAATCATGTTCTTGAACCCTATCCCATTTTTTAATATTCTTTGAGTTAATTCTAAGGATAATTTATAGTGGGTGTAATCCTCACTATGGTTGTCTAAAGATTAACTTCTTAATCTACAAAAATTTTCCCTCGATTGATGAGGTGGATGGAGGGTGTGCTTGGCGATCTCTAAGTAGACGTATCATTCATAACTGGGGTAGAATAAGGTGTGCACACATACGATGGAGTGTGTTCACTAAGAATATTTGAAACTAGCTAATGAAGGTGCTCCCTGAAAGTTCTCTCAGGAGAACTTCCTTTCTTCTCTAATTCTATTCTGTTTAGCATTGCACGGTAGTTTAGAATTTAATTTTAGTTTCGTCTAATTTATGAATTTGATTTATTATATTAAATTCCATTTATTTCATAAAATATAAAACAACAAAAAGAAGTAATTTAGGTGAATTAGATTAAGTGAGTGAATAACTGAGAAAGCTCCTCAAGTGAGACGACCTTGGTCAGCCACTATGCTACACTAGGAAAACCTAAAAATACCCTTTTTCCATGCCCTATGACAGAAGTGCGTCAAAATTGATGCCGTTTCGGGGAGCCAATCAGAAGTTTACTTATCTTTTTCTATTTTCACATTATAGATAGATTTTTATTTAAAAAAATCAAAATTTTCAAAAAAAAAAATTTAAAAAGAACTCTTTGTTCATGATGTCTTTCAATTCAAATTATTATTCATAGACTGAACAATCTCAGGTGCCAAAAAATGTTTCTAATGATATTGATGCTCTGTTTCAAAGGATTAATGATAAAGTAAAAAAATTGGAGGGCCGAATAGAATTGATTTCTGAATATGTACGTGGATCCCAAGAACAATCTGAACCTGAGCCGGAACCTAAACCAGAATGTGTGGTGGAAGAGATTTCAACAATCATTTTTTATGTTAAAGAACCTAAGGAAGGTGAGAAAGAACTACTAAAGGAATTAATCACATCATCCCACACTCAACCATTACTCAAGGAGGTCCCAAAAGTACACATTCCAACTAATGCAGTGATGGGAGATCAACATTTTTTGGAAGAATCTTGGAATAACTTTGCCGAAGATAACTTGAAATATGATCTTCCCATCCTTGATAATGAAACATCAGAAAATTTCTACCTCTCTCTTTCTTTAGAAGATAATGAAGAAGATGAACTTGCTGAGATTGAGTTGCTAATGGTCATCCCTGAAGCGATCAATTACAAAGTTGAATTACTTGAAAGGGAATATTTCTTTATTAATTCTTCATGTTTTAATCTTATTCAAGATAAATTGATTTTTGACATATCTTCCTTTGAAATTTCTGATACAACACAATTGGAGTAGACCATGGATGTTAAAAAAGAGACCACTCAAGTGGTGGTGATTGAAGAAGAAGAGATGGGGAAGATGGTGGTGTAACTACCTCCTCAAGAAAAAAATTCATACCATATGGAGGAGGACACCACATAAGTCAATAGGGATCACCTTTATCTTATAATCCCTCCCACTCTGGACCTTAATTTATCTATTTATTATTTCTTCAGGGTTGGGAACGTTCTTATCTTATTTGGGGTTATCTAATTTCATGTTTTACTCATGGATATTGGGAAAAATCACATGTGGTGGTTTGTCTCAAAGAAACCAAACCCACCTTCTGATTGGGGATAATTCACTAAAACTGCCCGACTAGGGGCAGTAAAAACCTAGCACCCGCTTGGGGGTCTAAATCAAGCATTATCTCTTTTATATTCCATTTCTATTTATTTTTATTTATTTTTCTTATGTATTTTTCATTACATTCTTGTAGTCTTAATGTGGTAGCTTCTAGGAGATTAACTTAGGGAATCCACTTCAAAAATAATGTCAGGTTTTATCTTTCATTCCCTTGGATTTTCTACCTTTATATTTATATTTTGTTGAGTTGAAATTAGGGGTAGTAAAATTTACGTTTGGGGGAGTGTCAATATGCTTAGTTCTTCTTATGTGCTTTTCATTTTTGTTTATTATATTTTTAGGATTTTTGAGCTTTAATGAATATTCTTATCACTTTTCAAACATCAATTGATTTTGAAAGAGTTGAATTGATTTTTGAAATAATGAATTTTAAATTATTGTTGATGTGAAAACATTTTTCTTGAATTGGATTGTTAATCATTTTTATGAGTTTGACTGATTTTTGAAATCCATTCCCACGAAACACTGACTCAAAATATTTTTCCAATACTATGAGGTATTCTAAACCACTTTTACATATTCTTCCTAATACCCACACTTTCTGGAGGGAAACTTGAATTTTGTATGAGAACCAGAATTTATGAATATTTTCTTTCAAAGATTTGAATTTCATGGAATGTATTTGAAATGATTGAGGAATCTATTTAGCTAAACACATTTTATCTTGAGACCCACCTTTACATTTATCCTTTGTAATCCCTTAGATGCCATGAATTTCCTTATAGGTTTAAGCCACATTATAAGCCATTTTTTTTACCTACCCACACTTTTAGTATTTATGCATGGATATTTCAAGTTTGAGTGTGGGGGAAGGGGATTTTGTGTGTGTTCATTGGGATGTGTATCATTTATGGGTGGTGCGAGGTGTGTGTCAATACTTTGGGTAGTGGATAATAATATAATTGGGCATGTGTCACCATTTTATTATGCTTTATTTGTTTCATCCATTTATCCTTCAAAAAAATGAAAAGATGGAGATAAGCTTAAATTTGTCATTGTAAATTATTTTATGACTCATTTCTCTCTCAAAAATCAAGGGCATGAATTGTCATTCATTCATTGTATTCAATTTTCAGCTCATCCTCCATGAAAAAGAAAAAAAAGAAAAAAAAAGAAAAAAAAGTTGTGCCTTTATGGAGCTTTGAAAAAAAGGAGAACTTAGATGATATCATTCATTATAATCACTTATAGTCTCATATACCATGTAATAAAAGGGTGTGGTTTTGTTTTCACATTTTCAAGTGGGATTTAGAGAGGAATTTTCTATGTTTTCACTTGAATTAATCATGCATTGTACTTAAGAGTCCCGCCTCCTCTTTCTAGCTTGAAACTTTTTCAATTATTTTCCCACCAACCCTAAGCCACAGAATAATTTGAACCTTTAATTAAATACCTCAATATTGAATTCATTTTCATGTTTCACACTATGTAGAAATGATAATTTTCAGAAGCCTATGGTGATACATGTGATTTCCAATTATGAGCATAACTCTAGAATCAATTTCTCTTGAGTAAAGAGTGACATAAAATTCAATGTGTAGTACGTTGTGATTGGGCCATGGATTGATTTATGAGGTTGAAAAATTTTTAATGATTGAAATGAAAATGATAGAGAATTGTTTTTTATAGATGATACATGATGGAATTCTATTTTGGATAAGATCATTGATATTTTCTCATTTTTGATTGTTGTGTGGATTTTGATTTGGATGTAAGATGATTGCCCAAGAGTGCAATGTTTAAGTGTGGGGGAGTGATGAAGCTCACATTTTCACATATTTTATACTGTAAATCAGTGTTTATAATCCCACCATAGTGTTATTGTATGGGTAATTATCACATTTTTAGGTTATAGTGGTAATTTGAGCTTAAATGCAAAAAAGTGGTTAAATCTGGAATTTTGGAAGATTTTTATCATAGGGGTATTTTTGTCATTTATCATAAAATATATGTCCAAATTTTGTGATTCAATTTTTTTGAATCTTGATTTATTTCCTTCAACTTTTTCTTCTGGACCAGGAGTTGATTCGGCCATATATAGGGCTTAAAAAATCAATGAACTTTATAATTTTTCCGGACAGATAGTGTAGACCCCACCACCGTAACAGAACCACAACGCGGCCTACACACATCCATTAGAGGTGATTCCACCTGGGATAGAACTAGGACAGATAGGTCTGGATCTACAAAAAATTTGGGGGAGTTTTTAATTCATTAAGACTGCCATTGAATGTTATATTTTTTAAGGAAGCTTCCTAGAAGCTGCGTCCAGAAAAAGAAACTGCCAATTAAAAATTACTAACTACTTCATCCAGTGCCCAAAGGAGATGAAATTTGGAGGATGAATGGAAAAAATATGTATGAACAACTTTTAAGAAGAGGTCCATGCATGAAACTATCATTATTGGGTCAACAACGCGCAAAATTTCAGAGGACAGAATTTTGCCAATAAAAGGAGGCCCTCACCTCCTTCCCAAAACATCCCATTCTCCATCCATTACTTCAAGACACCAAGGAGGAGATCTCCACCGAGGGGGGCTGGCCACAAATCTTCCGCATTTCATTTTTATTTATTTATTTTCTTTATTTTTTTTTAGTTTTCAATTATAATTTAGATTTCAAATAAATTCATGCATTGTTTTTATTATTATGTCCACCCATCCACCCTCTTTTCTTCCTCTCATCTTACCATCATGAACTATAATACTCATGATCATGAGTAACTAATATGAGGAATATCCCAATGGAGTAATCAAATTCTTGAACCCAAGACCATGTTTTTAATATTCTTTGAGTTAATTCTAAGGATAATTTATAGTGGGTGTAATCCTCACTATGGTTGTCTAAAGATTAACTTCTTAATCTACAACCATTTTCCCTCAATTGATGAGGTGGATGGAGGCTGTGCTTGGCGATCACTAATTTGACTTATCATTCATAACTGGGGTAGACTAAGGTGTGCACACATACGATGGAGTGTGTTCACTAATAATATTTGAAGCTGGACAATGAATGTGCTCTCTGAAAGTTCTCACAGGAGAACTTCCTTTTTTATCTAATTCCATTCTATTTAGCATTGCACAATAATTTAGAATTTAATTTTAGTTTCGTCTGATTTATGAATTTGGTTTATTATATTAAATTCCATTTATTTCATAAAATATAAAACAAAAAAAAAGAAGTAATTTAGGTGAATTAGATTAAGTGAGTGAATAACTGAGAAAGCTCCTCAAGTGAGATGACCTTGGTCAGCCACTATGCTGCACTAAGAAAACATAAAAATACTCTTTTTCCACATCCTACGATAGGCGTGCGTCAATATATCCCTACCATACTTAATGTGTAGGTGAAATATTTCCTAGTAGATAGCATAACAAACATGACTAACCCAATCAAAAAGCGTATAAAATCATTTCCCATATATTTCTATCCTCATGTGTTTAAGGAAACATTTTCCTAGAAAGATAAAATCCATTCGACACTAGAAATAATACCAACTTGGATTGTTCTATACTAAACCTCATTAGTATCTTATCAATATATGTACCTTGAATTTTTCCGAGCGGCCTCTTAGATCTATCAATATGAATCTTGAACCCAATAATGTATGCCACCTCATCGAATTCATTCATAGAGAAACATTTATTCAACCATACATTAACAGAATGTAATATTCGTATTTCGTTTCCAATATGTAATATGTCATCAATATATACTATTAATAAAATGATCACACTCCCACTAAACTGTTTATAAACACAAGTATTGTAGAGACCTGGTTTTTTCCTTGTAAGACTTTGGAATATTTCTACATATATTTCCAAAGCTAGGTGTGAAGACAGCATGCGATTCCGAGGCCCAGTGTGCCCGGAATAAATTTTATAAAAATATAAGTGTTTTTATACCATGCACATGGCGGGGTTGTATTTTATCCTAAATGGTAGCTCGGATCGGAAATCCTAGTGCACAGTTGCATCCGGAGCGTGTCGTTTACCCTAGGCGGGGTGTAAAGGTTACGGGCGCGGGCCTGCTGTGAGAGATGTCAACCAGGGGAAAAATTTTCATTTTGAAATAATAACTTAGTGATTTTCATCACAGGCATTCTTTTCGAATAACTTTTGAACGAAGCCTTGGAATGGAAATCCGAGACTTCCGTTGAGTTTGAAATGGGGCGTTTTGCTTAGGCGCGATATAAAATGAGAGGGCACAGTGAATTTAGATTCTGCACTGAGTGGGATCCCTATAAATAGAGAGTAGGTGTTTAGGGTTAAGGGAGAACTCCAATTCACTCTCTCTGTCTCTAACACCCAAGCTCTATCTCCCTCTCTCTTTATCTCTCTCAACCGTTCTTCGCCGTTCTTCACCGAATCGAGGAGCGACCCCCGCCGGAACCTTGGCTGATCGAAGCGGGGGAATCATGGACGCATCGCTAGAGGAAAACGGGCAGATCAAGGTAGGATTCTTGTTAAATTTCGCACCTTCATTGATTTCTTAAAATTTTCATCAAATTTTGTAATTTGAATTCTATAAATTTAGAATTGGGGTGTTGGCCGAACGAACACGACCAACGCCCGAGCCCCATTTTAATTGTCATTCTAGGGCGTTCTTCATCCAAATTTTTGGACGCGCCAAATATTGTCGGATCGATGATTGGGGGCAGGCGCTATGAAGGCATCGCCCCCATGATTCTGAATCCTCCTTCAGATTTGGAATTGGGCCACCAGAGCAGTGGCCACGGCTATCGGAAGCCCCGACTCCAGCAAGGGCGGTGGCTGGAGGTCGGGTGTCAGGCAGCGGGTGTCGCCGGGGGGTTCATATGAGGTGACGACGTCGGGTGTGGTCGGCGAGGACGTAGTAGCTCCAGGAAGAGCCGAGATGAGGTGGCGATGGTGTTGGGTGGAGCTTCCATGGCGGTGCGCCCCACAGGACGGCGGAGAGGTGGCGCAGATGAGGCGACTGCAGCAGAGCGCGGCGCGGGGTGATCTAGCGTAGCCGACAGCGGAGCGGGGGAGCCCGGGTGGCAGCGACGTCAAGCGGCGTGGGCCACGGCGAGGCGCGGTGGTGTGCTGTAGGAGGCGCCGGCCTTGGGCCCGTCGCAGTGGAAGGGGAACCCAAGGCGCTGACCACCTCGGGTGTTCAGAGGAGATCAGGACCTGAGTTCAGTGGGTCCTGCTAGCACGACGCGGAGACTGGCCTTTGGCCGGTCTTATTTGGAGAACTGGTCCCAAGGTGGGTCCGGTGTGGCAGGAGCGGTCCGTGTCCAGTGGGCTGCGGTGAGTCGAGACAGACCCGCGGCTGGGCCGTGGGCCTGCGGTTCGAACCGGGCAGGCCGGGGTGAACTGGCCCAGTTGGGCCCCTTGCGATCAAGAGGTCGTATCTTCTAAACAACGCGTCCATTTGACGCGCCGTTTGCGGTTGCGGGTTTATTTCGGCAAGTCGGACTATTTGAAGTGGGTTTCGTGGTGTTTGGGTTATACGCCCAAAGGCGGGTGACCCAAAACGCTTTAATTTAATAAATATTAAATTATTATTAAAGTTGCGACAGATGTGGCTCGCGAGCCAGATGTTTGTTTGATGCGCCGTCTGATGTACAATGATTTTACATGTATTTTTTATAATTTTCTAACTTAGTTTTAATTAATTAGTTTAACCATTTTTTATATTTTTAGTTTATTTTTGTAGTTTTGTAGTAATTTAGATATTTTGATATTTTTTAGTTAATTTATATATTTATATTAGTAATTTAGTATTTATATTAGTTATATTAATTTTATATATTATATTTAACACTATATTATTATTATTAGTTTCACTAATTTTAGTTTATTTTATTTTATTAATTATTATTAGTATGTATATTTTAATTCCCTATTTGTATTTTATTCTATTTCATTATTTTGTTGTATTAATAAAATAGTATTTGTTATTAGTTTATCATTATATTTAATAGTAGTATTATATTTAATTACATGTGCATTAATATATTATTATTATTATTATTATTTAACTTAATTAGATAGATAGTTTTTTTAATTTAAATTTAACTTTATTTTTTTTATTTTATTTTTTAACATTCTCCCCTACCCCCTTGACCCACTCCCCTCCCCTCTCTATTCCCACGCCCCCACTTCCCCCTTTGACCTATTCCTCATCCCTCTCTCTAATATCACCCTCATCCCCATCCCTCTCTATAATCCTCATCTCCTTATTCCAGCGCCTGAACCCCACTTCTCACGGGCTGCTCCCTCCTTTTACCCAGCACACACTCCATTCCCACACTCTTCCCTCCCCTACCAAGCCGGCCTCCACAACCCGCCACCCTCTCCCCCTGGACCCGCCACCCCCCATCTCCCCACGACCTCACTCACCCGCGACCCTCGCTCTCCACCTTGTGCAATTCCCCAACCACCCTCACCCCATTCTCACACGCAGCCCCCTATTCTCATCACCTCCACTCCCCAATCCCGACTCCCTCCTCTCACATTCACCCGCCACTCCATCCCGTCCCCCCTCTCTATTTGGCATACCATCTCCCCTCACCTCCCCTTTCTAGCACCCCTCACCCGTGGCCCTCTCTACCCCAGGTGCTGCCTACCTCCACCTTCCCTTCTCGGCCACTTCAGAGTGCAGCAGGTACAACAGCCACAGTGAGCAGCCCTCCTCAGTCAGAACTAGCAAAAAACCATCATCAGGAGTGAAACAGAGGTTTCAACACATCATCAATGTGCACAGCGATTCGCTTGGACTTCCGTAGATTGGCGTCGCACAACAAAATCGAGCGCAGATCAGATCATATTTTCAGCGGTGCGGTGGTTTGATTCGGGTGTGGCGTCAACGACTACACAAAGAAGAGTGATGATTATTATTTTGTGATTGTTGATGGCATCTCATGGTGACCATAGCAACGACACGAGCATGGTGATATCTTCTATTTATTATTTTATGTGTCGTGTCGTCGTGATGGAAGACTAATTCTTTTTGTGTCGGAGTTGTGACGAAAGTGAAGATAATTGCATTTCTTTAATTTATCCTCATGTTTGATTTCCTTTTAAATTAATTTTAATTGGATGTCCATTTAATTAATTATATCTGCGTTGAAATTAATTTTCATTTGGGCTCTGCACACATGCTTTGTTGCCTGTTCGTGTGATACCTAATAAGTAATCATGAACGGGAGTTCATCAGAGAATTTATTTATCTGGAATTCAATCAAACACGCGAGCGAATTTTGAATAAATAAATATATTAATTGAAAAATTAATATTTTGTGTGTGCTCTTCTTCAAACTTGTGTAAGTGATACTGAATAAGTGATCTCATGTGAGCGAACCTGACGCAGGTAGATACTTTGACTTTGTGAGAAACGGGTCGTCATATTTCACCAAGTGATTTAGTGCTATAATGACACGAAAATTATTCGTCAGGACATAGAACAAAATGACAGATAATTTGTGTAAACATTAGAATACTGTCTAACATCAGGGAATGTGACCAGATAGTATTTTGATTAAATTTAGAATCATTGATAATTGAATAAATAAATATTCAAATGTGGGAATTAAATAATTGACATTGCATGCACTTGAATGGACATCACGACTCTGATACTTCCATATCTGCCAGTTTCTTTCATAGCTTAGTTCAATTAGATAGTTTTAGTGAATTTAAATAGTCATTATTAAAATATTCATTTAGTTTTTAGAACTTAGTTGTTAATCACACAATTAAAGCCCATCTGCCTAAACATTCCTTCAAAAGGACATTTCTAGTGTCTACTCACATTTTCTCTGTGGTTTGACCCTGCTCGCCGCTTCTACAATAGTTAGTAGGTAAATAAATATTGCAAATTTTCACGCATTGTGACGCGCGTGCTAAATTTCTGGCACTATTTCTGGGGAGAATAGTAGCATTAGGAGTTCCTTAAAAAGAGTGATTTAGGTCAAAAATAAAATTAAAAAAAACTAAACCAACAAAAAAAACAGTTTACTACTATGGGAATTATTCATTGCAGGAATTTTCAAGACACCAAGAAGCTCAGAATGACATGGGCCACACCACACAGTTACAACCAGTGCCCAGCCCACCCACCAACATTGCAAGGTATGATGTATAATGATTCACCGCACATGCGCTCTCCAGGTAATCCTACTTATTTTAATGATTATCATTCATGTATGTGTTATGATATGTATTCTACTGCTAGTCCTTATCCACCATTTGATCATTTTCAAAGTCAATGCATTCCTGAAAATTTAGAACTTAATAATTCATGTCAAACAAATGATTCAATAATTGAGCACATGTTTCAATCTACTATCATTGAGACAAATAGGATGTTTGAACTTCAAGATGAACGTAATGCAAAGTTACTTTCTTCGACAAAAGATTTACAAAATCAAAAAAAAGGTTTAGAAAATTCAACGAAAGATTTAGAAAATCAAATGAAAAATTTAGGAAATCAAATGACTCAACTTTTTCAACTTTTCACCTCACTGCCACTTGAAGATCCAATTCAGAAAAATCTCTTTGAGGAAAGTGTAGTAGAGGTTCCATTTGAACAACATCCATGTACCAATTTTGAAAATGAGATTTATCTGCCTTCTTTTCATCCAAGTGATGAATCCTATCCATCAGAATTTAATTCTTCCAATCTAATCACATTTCAAGAATACAAGAACTTAGTCTTCCACATAGTTGTACATAATGGTCCCTCTGAAAATGTGATTTCATGTCCTTCTGTGAGTTCACAACCTAACCATCCCAAATTGAAAAAGGACATGTTCAAGGTCTATCAAATTGCACGTTTTGAGGATGAAGAGGACATTAAACTAGGACCATTCTTTACCATGATAGATTCAGAATTGAACCAAGAGATAGTGGATTTCCACACTCAAGAGGACATCCCTTCAAATGACATCGAATCACCTCTTTCTAAAAATATTTGTGAGTCCAAAACTTTTTATAAAATGGAGAATTCTGAAACATTTCTGGAATTGAAGAATCAATCAACATTGGTGGCAGAGAGCACTCATAATTTTTTATAAATAATGGAAGAATGTGTTTGCTTGGAGGATCCTGAGTTCGTGGTGACACATGTGCCTACAGAGAATTATGATGGGGGCAGTATGGAGGATTTTTTTTAAAAAGATGTCATTCTTGAAAAAATGGAGTCATCTGCTCCGATTGATCCCACACCACTTTCTCTAGGCATCGAGGCTAAAAAAACTTCACTTAAAATACACACATATGTGAACAATATTGTTGACCTTGGCACAATCAATGAAACCATCAAGCATGAATTGAGTTGGAAACCAGTGGATTTCCCTATGTTAGTAGTTGGGTGTGAAAATGAATTAGGATACATCTTCAACCCAGCTACTGCATTCAAGGATGTGATGGATATAAGCCGACCACTAAAGGAGTCTTCTAAAGGCACTTTTTCACCTATGTATATTAAAAGAGGTAATCTTCTTGATCTTTCTGCTGACGACCTTTTCCAAAAATTCAATTATTCTATGAATATTTCTTCAGGAGAGGTGTATTCATTCCCTTGTGAGTTGGAATATTTTCATTTTATTCCACAAATTCATTTTTCTAACAAGATTCTGTTGAGATATTTTGCAGCTTGCAGGATAAAGTTATCTTCAACGAATGGATTCCACACTTCTACTGAAAAATAATCAGATGCATGGTTTATATTTCTGTTCAATCCTGGTGGAGTTTCAACAACGTATGGTTGAAGAAAAAGTAAACTTAGCACTCAATGGGAGGTAACCCATCATTTTTTTATTTTCTTTTCACTACATTTAATTTCATTTCATTTAGTTTTCTTTAAAAATAAAATAAAATAAAAGGAATGCATTTACTGCAATCTGTTTTCTTCTGGAATTGTAGTGGATTTAAATTCATTATACATATTTTTATCATCCACATTCTTTTGATTATGGTGTGAATTCTTTGATATGATGCGATTATGTGTTGTCAATGTGTAGGTTTTATAGGTATACCATTTCTGGAGCTTCATCGGATACAAACAGCCTCTCCGCATCTATCTGCACTTACACAGGGATGTGTTTTATTTTTTCCATATTTTATGCTTCCAAAAACACCATGTAAACTAACAAAAAAAACAAAAAAAATTTGAAAAATGAAAAAAAACTAACATTCCTGTCATTGATGAGCCCACATAAAAGTTGCTGTATTTTTGTCACAACACAGTCGGGAACATACCAATTGTGTCCCTAGGCAGTTTGAGAACCCGATTCTTATTTGGAATTCTTTGATCCTTGATCTCATGACTTAGATGACTGCTGATATTATTTCAAGATTCAATTTTTTTTTCAAAAACTTGTATAATTTTGAGACACTTATTTGCACTCATGCTCATCTGTGTTGTCCAACATTATATTTCCATACCCGTGAGGACTCTGAGCCATTTTAAATCATCTCTTATTTATCTTTTTCTTGATGGAATCTCAACCATGTTATGTCTTCTAGAACTTTCCATGTTTTTCCATCAAAGCGATAGGAATTTTTGAAAGTTACACTAAAATGATCGAGGAATCTATTTGATATTTTAGCCCCGTTGACCCAATGATCCACCCATATATTTTTTCCATCATGTAGCCCTTAGAATCCATGAAGAAGACTTTTTAGTATAAGACCATAACTGATACCCTTCCCTACACATTTCTTGAATTTATTCATGATAATTTTCAATCTAAATGTGGGGGAGAGATTTACTCATGGAGAGGGTTCTTTGAGGGGAAGTGAGTCATTTGATGCACATGGATTGACATTCTCTCATCCTAACCATATGATTTATATTTCATAGTATCCACATTCATTACATGTGTTTTGATATAGGAATATAGAATCCTTTTGGTTCCAATAATGAGTACATTGGTGGTCATTACGTGGTAACCCTCAACTTTGGGGATACCTATAAAAGTGATGATTCATTACTCCAGGAGATAGGAAGTTTTATATATGACCTACTTTCATTGAGATGTTACAACATATATGCTACTTGTGTACCATTCTTTGGGACTATTGTCTGACATTTATTTCATGGGGTTTTACAGTTGACACTCAACTATTTTTATGAACCAAGTTATTTGAGTGAGCTGTGTCTTAAAAAAAAGAGCGAAACATTGGATTATCAAATGATTGGGGACAAGCAGTGTTTTAAGTGTGGGGGAGTGAGAGTTTGAGGGAGACATTTGTATTGACATTTATCATGCATTTATTTCAAGATTCAACCCTCCTTTTTTTCCAAAAAAAATAACAGTCACAAATTTTTTATGACCTACCATCCCACAACCTCAGAGACATTTGAACCTCATGTAAATTCCTTGAGATTGGTGCATTCTTTTGATTTCCACTAGTGGAGAGGTGAAATTCATGGAAATCCTATGGTAAGCATGCATGTGTATGAGAAGTCAGTATGACTTTGATCAAATATTTTCTGAGAGATGAGAGTGATGGAGAGGTAGGTCACATGATACATGAGTGCACGCACTTGTTTTGAAAAGAATGAAAGTGAAATAAAAATTGTTTTTGAAAATTGAAGTTTTAAATGAAGCATGATATTTTATGAGGAAAGAGAATGAACAATTTTGAACTTGAAATTTTGATGTTTGGATTTTTCTATGGGACCACTTGTGTTTTATTTCGGATTGTTTTGCCCAGGAGTGAAAAAGTTTAAGTGTGGGGGATTTGATGTACATAGATTTTACATGTATTTTTTATAATTTTATAACTTAGTTTTAATTAATTAGTTTAACCAATTTTTATATTTTTAGTTTATTTTTGTAGTTTTTTTAGTAATTTAGATATTTTGATAACTTTTAGTTAATTTATATATTTATATTAGTAATTTAGTATTTCTATTAGTTATATTAATTTTATATATTATATTTAACACTATATTATTATTATTTTTAGTTTCACTAATTTTAGTTTAGTTTATTTTATTAGTTCTTATTAGTATGTATATTTTAACTCTCTATTTGTATTTTATTCTATTTCATTATTTTGTTGTATTAATAAAATAGTATTTGTTATTAGTTTATTATTATATTTAATAGTAGTATTATATTTAATTACATGTGCATTAATATATTATTATTATTATTATTATTATTTAAATTAATTAGATAGATAGTTTTTTTTTTAATTTTAATTTAACTTTTTTTTATTTTTTTTATTTTATTTTTTAACTTTCTCCCCTACCCCCTTGACCTGCTCCCCTACCCTCTCTATTCCCATGCCCCCACTCCCCCTTTGACCTATTCCTCATCCCTCCCTCCAATCTCCTCATCATCCCCATCCCTCTCTCCAATCCTCATTCCCTTATTCCAGCGCCCGACCCCCACTTCTCACGGGTTGCTCCCTCCTTTTACCCAGCACACACCCCATTACCACACTCTTCCCTCCCCTCCCCAGCTGGCCTCCACAACCCGCCACCCTCTCCCCCTGGACCCACCACCCCCTATCTCCCCACGGCCTTACTCACCCACAATCCTCCCCCTCCCCCTCGCACAATTCCCCAGCCACCCTCCTCACCCAATTCTCACCCACGACCCCCAATTCTTATCATCTCCGCTCCCCAATCCCGGCTCCCTCCTCTCACATTCACCTTTCACTCCATCCCGCCCCCCCTCTCCATTAGGCATACCAGCTCCCCTTGTCTCCCCTTTCTATCACCCCTCACCTGCGACCCTCTCTACCCTAGGTCCCGCCTGCCTCCACCTTCCCTTCTCGGCCACTTCAGAGTGCAGCAGGTACACCAGCTGCAGTGAGCAGCCATCCTCGGTCAGAACCAGTGACAAACCATCATCAGGAGGGCAGTAGAGGTTCAGACACATCATCGACGTGCGCAGTGATTCTCTTGGACTTTCGGAGATTGACGTCGCATGATAAAAGCGAGCGCATATCGGATGATATTTTCAGCGGCGCAGTGGTTTGATTCGGGTGTGGCGTCAGCAACTGCACGTAGCAGAGTGATGATTATTATTTTGCGATTGTTAATGGCATCTCATGGTGACCATAGCAACAACACGAGCATGGGGATATCTTCTATTTATTATTTTATGTGTCGTGTCGTCCCGATGGTAGGATAATTCTTTTAGTGTCAGAGTTGTGACAAAAGTGATGGTAATTTCATGTCTTTAATTTATCCTCATGTTTGATTTCCTTTTAAATTAATTTTAATTGGATGTCTATTTAATTAATTATATCTGCGTTGAAATTAATTTTCATTTGGGCTCTGCACACATGCTTTGTTTCCCGTTCATGTGATACCTAATAAGTAATCACGAATGGGAGTTCATCAGAGAATTTATTTATCCGGAATTCGATCAAGCGCGCGAGAAAATTCTGAATAAATAAATATATTAATTGAAAAATTGATATTTTGTGTGTGCGCTTCTTCAAAATTGTGTGAGTTATACTGAATAAGTGATCTCATGTGAGCGAACCCAACGCAGGTAGATACTTCGACTTTGTGTGAAACGGGTCGTCATATTTTACCAAGTGATTCAGTGCTATAATGATGCACAAATTATTCATCAGGACATAGAACAAAATGACAGATAATTTGTGTAAACATTAGAATACTGTCTAACATCAGAGAACGAGACCAGATAGTATTTTGATTAAATTTGGAATCAGTGATAATTGAATAAATAAATATTCAAATGTGGGAATTAAATAATTGACATTGCATGCACTTGAATGGATGTCACGACTCTGACACTTCCATCTCTTCCAGTTTCTTCCATAGCTTAGTTCACTTAGATAGTTTTAGTGAATTTAAATAGTCATTATTAAAATAGTCATTTAGTTTTTAGAACTTAGTTGTTAATCACACAATTAAAGCCCATCTGCCTAAAAATTCCTCCAAAAGGACATTCCTAGTGTCTACTCACATTCTCTCTGTGGTTCGACCCTGCTTTCCGCTTCTACAGTAGTTAATAGGAAAATAAATATTGCAAATTTGAACACATTGCGACATGCGTGCTACCGTCAGAGGCGTTGTGGCCCTGGTATTGAGACGATCCTTTCAAATTAGGTTCAGAACCCTTGCGGTTTGGTTTCGTTGACCGGTGGCACGAAACACTTAATGTGAATAATTAATTAATTATTTAAATTAATTAGTTATTCTTGTGTCAGATCTAACTCCTGTTTGGGATGTCCAATTGACGTGCTGTTAGCAGCAGCGTGGCCCCAGTCCTCATGCGCACTTTTTGAGACACTTTCTGAAGCGTTCGAGTTGGAGACAAGGTGTAGGCCCCATAGGTCCTGGTTCACACGTTTTACGGTGAAAATCTACTTTTTCACTCGACATCTATTTGGTGTGTTTGAGCACGCGTTTCTAAGTTTTCTTTCGAGGGGATTGCAACAACGCAATCTGCCCGCCCAAATATGAGCCCGAGGAATGGGCCCCACGAGGTAGTTTTCGGTCGTATGCTTCATTTTTACGACTTATGATTCAGAAGTCTGTTTAGGGAAAATGAATAGCCTACGCCGCGTGGTTATCTGCAAGGAACGCAATGGAACGATTTGGGTGGCATGTTCAGGGTCGAGGTGTGGGCCCCGTTTGCATAAGGCGGGGAGTTGCAGCTTCTGCATCCGGAGTCTATTTTAGGTGCCATCAGCGGTGTTGTGACCCTGACATCGAGAAGAATTTGACCTGGGTGGTTTCAGGCATTGAAGCCAAAGTTGAGGCCTGGGCCCTACGGGCCGTCTTTTAAGCTGTGTGCAGCGTACTGTGACTTTTTCATCAGTCGTCCATTTGGGGCGTATGAGTAGTCATTTTGGCGTGTTTTTCCAAGAGCATCATGATAGTGCAGTTCGCCAGACCTTTTTTTGGGACCGAGGTGCGGGCCCCACAGGGCGTCGTATGAGCTTAAAGCGGTGTTGAATAACTTTTTCACCGGGAGCCTGTTTCCATCAAGTAAGTAGTCTATCTCACGTGTTTTTCTGCGAGGGTTGCAATGGTGTAATCTGTTTGGGTGTGCAGAGCCTCTTTCAAAATGTCATTAAATTTGGAAACATGAAAATGCATTGGTTGGAGGTTCCTTTGATGCACTCCGAACCTACGCATGGTAGCGGTGTTAGTGAAACCCAGTGGTGGTACGGGCAGTGCAGAGTTATCGGACCAGTTCTGAGATTTACCCTCCAGCGGGGCTGGGCAGTGGGTTACCCGACGACCTCTTGTGGTTTACCCTCCAGTGGGGCTGGATAGTGGGTTACCTGATGACCACTTATGGTTTACCCTCCAGCGGGGCTGGGCAATGGGTTACCGGATGACCTCTTGTGGTTTACCCTCCAGCAGGGCTGGGTAGTGGGTTACTCGATGACCTCTTGTGGTTTACCCTCCAGCGGGCCTGAGCAGTGGGTTACCTGATGACCTATTGTGGTTTAGCCTCCAACGGGGCTGGGTAGTGGGTTACCCAATGACCTCTTGTGGTTTACCCTCCAGTGGGGCTGAGTAGTGGGTTACCTGACGACCTCTTGTGGTTTACCCTCCAGTGGGGCTGGGCAGTGGGTTACCCAATGACCTCTTGTGGTTTACCCTCCAGCGGGGCTGGGCAGTGGGTAACCCGTCGACTACTTTCAGACTCAGCCTCTTTTATGAGGCTAGTTAGTGACTTTTTCTCCGTGATTACCAGAGCGGGAACCTTGGTTGTACGGTTCAACGATGATGCAACTTGGCATGTGGGACTGTTGGGCATCAGTGATGGATATCCTTTTAACTGTTGGTGACTTTTCTTGGGCTGATCTTGGATATAGAGACCCCCTTTCACACTTTTCTGGGTTTCTTGTTGAGCATATATATAAACTCTACTTTTTTCCCTCTCCTTGGGTTCAGTTACTCTCCTTCTAGGAGGGGCGAAGACACACGGGGTATGCCACGTGCTTTCCCTATCTAGCTCCTCTTGGTTGGACGAGCCAGCTTCCTTTCCCTTATCGGGTTGAGCTGCACTCTCTCATTTGTACTCTCACACTATTATTATTTTGTCTCCTACTCTCCGTTTTAGTATCTCATTTGTTGCTCCCTATAGCTTTCGGGGCATCCTACTGAGTATCTTTATACTCACCCCTACTTGGGCTTTGCCCGCACTTGGTGTGCCCTTGTAGATGACAGATAGGTCGATCGATAATACGGAGGAGCGCAGAGGACACATGAGCTTGGGATGCGTTCAGTGGTTGTAAGAGGATTTTCGGGTGTGAGACTCACCAACTGTTTACTTTCGTTTACCTATTGCCGGGTTGTGGCACCTTTCTGGTTGGGCGCATGTTTTTCCCCTTTTAATGTTCAGTTTACTTGTCAGTCTACTTTTCAGCACTTTACTTGTACTTGTTAGAGGTCGATTCATGTATGTTGGTTTCCCTTTTGTAACAGTGTTGTATCTTGCTTTCTTTTATCTGCACTTTTTCATTGAGTTAGCTGCGTGTGTGTGTACAGTTTCTTAGGAAAAGGCCTCCCTTAGTTTGTTGTGCCTTCGGTTCTAGTCGCCAGCCCCAGGCCTATGGAGACGGGCTTGGGGTAGTTGCGGATCGAGCCCCGAAATGGGTCGGGTCGTGACAAAGTGGTATCAGAGGCGGTTCATTCCTTGGGGCGTTGTTCGAACGCCCCTAAAAAGAATTGGTTGAGTTTTAGGGAAATAGTGCCAACGTGTCTCGAGAGCAGCTCTCAGGCCAGGGAGTCCAGTGATGGTGCGGCGACCGATGTATCCATTCACCAGGACCTTGATAACCCACTTATCGACTCGACACACTAAGACATTTATTGCAGAGAATTTGGTTCGTGCATCATATAGGATTGAGTCTTTGACTATTCTTCTTGAGTCAGCTCCCCATCGTTTTTGATATATATATATGATCATTTGACTGTGGTACTCCTTGATCGGATTCAGGATGTCTCCATGATGATAGCTAGCCAGTATACTAGCTCTGGTTCATGATGACGACTCCGTGAGCGATGAGGCCTCGGTTCAAGATCCATCATATAGTTACCATTTCTCTAGGAGGACAGGCAGCAACACCTCTACCTGTGGAGTAGCAGATAGTACTGGCAACGAAAGCCGATGATGAGCACAGGTTGGGCACGCCACATGAGTTCCAGTGTCAGAGACTGCTGAGGTTCCATAGCGATCCATACCCTCAGATAGTGAAGGTTTGTCTAGAGTGGGTGGTTTGCCTCTTCAGGCTTGTTCGGACACTGACAGGTTAGATGGTGGCTTTGACAACCAGTCTTTTTTCCACCAAAAAGTTTGGTGTTAGTAGATCCAGGGTTACTTAGATGCATGAGGAGTTGGTACTCTCATGGGATGAATTCTAGCAGCTATTTCGTGAGGAGTACTACCCCTCTTACTTATGCTTTATATGGTTGCAGGAGCTGCTGGAGCTTCAGCGGGGAGTGATGTCAGTGGCTGAATATGGGAATAGGTTTGCAGAACTTACTCGGCACCCTTTGGACATGGTCTGTGATGACAAATTCCGAGCACAAAATTTTGAGCGAGATCTCTGTATAGGATATTCGTGCCAGCGTAGTGTCCTTGTGCATCCTCACCCATCTTAGGGTGCTGGAGCAGGCACTGGTGATAGAGAAATTTCTGCCAGAGGGATGTCAATTAGTAGGGCCTCGACATCGGAGGTCTCCCCTTGATGAGAGTCAGGCTCATGGTTGGGGACAACGTAGAGCACCGAGAAGGCCCAGGGAGGACTAGTGATATTTTTGTGATGTGCGAGGTCATGTGGCGTGAGACTACTCAACCAAATGTGCTGAGTTTTTCAGATAATTGGTAGATGCACTACCATGGAAGAGACAATGTCGTGATCAGAGAACTCCTAGGTGAGGACCGGGTGGTCCCTAGGGAGGCAGTGTTGGCAGAAAAGTAGGAAGAACTGCGGTTGGAGGACAACATTTTGAGGTCCTTCCACCACCACTAGGCGGCCCATTACAGGCTCAGGGAGCTGACAGATGGGTCCGTGGGTGGCTGTGTGCTATGGATGTCTACAATCCTGCAACACATGAGATGATAAGAGGAATGCTCTGTGTCTTTTTCTACTTTTTTTCAGTAGGAATTATTAGACATTGCATGAGGTACTCTTTTCATCTGACTCCTTGTTCGAGGGGTTACCGAGGGTGATGCTGGGCGTCGGTGTAACCCTGTGTTGGTGTTGTTCGACGTAGCTTTGAATGCACAAAAAATAGGGGTTCTTCCCCCAATGAGACACGTTTTTGTGATGCGATCAAAACCATGAGGGAGAGTCAGTACCACCTAGAGTGGATAGTATTTAGGTGCGGTGGATGAGTCCCTCTAACATGTGTATTCATGGCAGGGTTGTGCGGTGGAGTGTCAGAGTAGGTTCTGGATTTAACAGTGGTTCTTTTCTACTTGACCTCCCTTTGCTTGAGGTGCCACTAGTGGGTTTGGAAGAGTGCCTGTTTTGGGGATTACTCTCCTTCCAAGATGATCAAAGACATGTGGGGTATGCCACATGCTTTTCGTGTCTAGCCTCTAGCAGTTGGATGAGTTTGCTCACCTGCCATGTTCATTAGTACCTTGTGTGCTCAACGTCAATCTTGATACCGTTATTAAGTACAGGTCGAGGTGATGAAAACCCCATAAATAGAACTACACATTTTACTATGTGGTGCTGGTAGTGGTAGTCCTTGCACTGAGAGTGTGGAGACTCTATCTTTTGGGAGAGTGCTTTTTGGGTTGCTCAGACCACCAGTTTCTCAGGTGCGTCCTCACCTAGAGAGACTTGAACCTGAGGCGACGGTGCTGGTTGAAAATTTCTATAGGACTATAATGTCGAGGTAGTCTATGTTCCAGGAAAATGGTTGTGTTGTAGCAGGTTCCCTTAGCAGGAAGTCCCAGACTCGTCAGGCACGAGAGGTTTCATAGTAGTTAGATTCCCTATGGATGACCTTGGTAGAGCAGAAGGGTACATCTTTCCTGTAGTCGATGGTGTTGAATCCTTCGCTCCTTGAGCACGTGAGAGAGTCGCAGTTGGGGGATGTCGACAGTGAGGTACTGCGTGATCATATATCTACAGGCGACACACCTGATGGGTATTCTGAAGGAGAGGATCACGATATCCTGTTCCAGGAACAAACTGTGATTTCAGTCGCAACATGGAAAGTAGAGGTTTGGCCGGGGAAGTCCCCCGAGTTTCTTTGGTCCGTTCGGGAATCGTGAAAGGGATTGAGAGGTTGCCTACCATCTTGACCTACCCTCCCAATAGTAGGAGTGGATACACAACATATTCCACGTGTCATAGCTGATGAGGTGCATGCGTATTCCTACACATGCCCTTGAGAGTAGTAGACCTTATAAGTATGAACCATCCCTTTGGTTCGCATGTTGTGCCAGCATGGTTTTGTGAAAGTTTTCTTGGGAGTGGGAGAGCTAGGTGTGAGCTCTGTATCCCGAGTTATTTTTCCTAGTTTTTCTTTTCGGGGATGAAAATCTTGAATGAGGGAATGATTTAGAGACCCCGTTTTTGCCCTATAAGACTTTGGAATATTTCTACATATATTTCCAGAGCTAGGCGCGAAGACGGCGTGCGATTCCGAGGCCCGGAATAAATTTTATAAAAATATTAAGTGTTTTTATACTATGAACGTGACAGGGTTGTGTTTTATCCTAAACGGTAGCTCGGATTGGAAATACGAGGGCACAGTTGCGTCTGGAGCATGCTGTTTACCCTAAACGGGGTGTAAAGGTTGCGGTTGTGGGCCAGCTGTGAGAGATTTCACCCAGGGGGAAAATCGTTATTTTGAAATAATGACTTAGTGATTTTCATCACTGGCATTCTTTTCGAATAACTTTCAAATGAAGCATCAGAATGGAAATCTGAGACTTCCATTGAGTTTGAAAAGGGGCATTTTTCCTAGGTGTGACATAAAATGAGAGGGTGCGGTGAATTCAGATTCCGCGCTGAGTGGGATCCCTATAAATAGAGAGTAGGTGTTTAGGGTTAAGGGAGAACTCCAATTCACACTATCTCTAACACCGAAGATCTCTCTCCCTCTCTATTTATCTCTCTCAACGATTCTTTTCTGATCTTCACCTAATCGAGGAGCGACCCCTGCCGAAACCTTGGCGGATCGAAGCAGGGGTGTCATGGACGCATCGCTAGCGGAAAACAGGAAGATCGAGGTAGAATTATTGTTAAATTTCAAACCTTCGTTGATTTCTTAAAATTTTCATCAAATTTTGTCGTTTTAATTCTATAAATTTAGAATTGGGGTGTTGGTTGAATGAACATGACCAATGCCCGAGCCCTGATTTAATTATCGTTCTTGGGCGTTCTTCATCCAAATTTTTGGACGTGCCAAATCTTGTCGGATCGACGATCAAGGGAAGGTGCTGCGAAGGCCTCACCCCGAGGATTATGAATCCACCTTCAGATTTGGAATCGGGCCACCGGAGCGGTGGCGGCGGTCGTCGGAAGCCTTGACACCGGCAAGGGCGGTGGCCGGAGGTCGGGCATCAGGTAGCGGGTGCGGCTGAGGGGTTTAGACGAGGTGGCGACATCGGGTGTGGATGGCGTGGACGGGGTAGATCCGGGAGGAGTCGAGCCGAGGCGGTGGCGGCGTCGGGTGGAGCTGCCGCGGCTGTGTGCCCCGCAGGACGGCGGTTCGGACCGGGCCTGCCCGGTTGGGCCCCTTGCGATCAAGGGGTCGTATCTTCTAAACGGTGCATCCGTTTGACGCGCCATCTGCAGCTGCGGGTTCATGTTGGTGAGGCGGACTATTTTAAGTGGGTTTCAGGGTGTTTTATTTATGTGCCCAAAGACAGGTGAACCAAAACGTGTTAATTTAATAAATATTAAATTATTATTAAAGTTACGACGGACGTGGCTCGTGAGCCGAATGTCTGTTTGACGCACCTTCAGAGGCGGTGTGGCCCTGGTGTTGAGACGGTCCTTCCAAAGTTGGTTTGGAACCCTTGCAACTTGGGTTCATTTCCCGGTGGAACGAAATGCTTAATGTGAATAATTAATTAATTATTTAAATTAATTAGTTATTCTTGTGTCAGATCTAACTCCTGTTTGGGATGTCCAATTGACGCGCCGTCAACGACAGCGTGCCCCCAGTCCTCGTGCAGACTTTTTGAGATGCTTTCCGAAGCGTTCGGGTTGGAGACAAGGTGCAGCCCCCACAGGGCCTGGTTCACATGTTTTACGGTGAAATGCCACTTTTTCACCCAACATCCATTTGGGGGTGTTTGAGCACTCGTTTCTAAGTGTTCTTCTGAGGGGATTGCAACAGTGCAATCTGCCCGCCTAAATTCGGGCCCGAGGCGTGAGCCCTACAAGGCGGTTTTCGGTCGTATGCTTCATTTTTATGACTTATGATTCATAAGTCCATTCAGGGAAAATGAATAGCCTACGCTGTGTGGTTATTTTCAAGGAATGCGATGGTACGATCTGCGTGGCGTGTTCGGGGTCGAGGTGTGGGCCGTACAGGGCCCCGTTTGCATAATGTGGGGAGTTGTGGCTTCTGCATCCGAAGTCCATTTTAGGGTCCATCAGTGGCATTGTGATCCTGTTATTGAGACGGAGTTGACCTGGGTGGTTTCAGGCATTGAAGCCAGAGTTGAGGCATGGGCCCCACGGGCCGTCTTTTAAGCTGCGTGTAGCGTACTGCAACTTTTTCATCAGACGTCTGTTTGGGGCATATGAGTAGTCGTTTTGACATGTTTTTTCGAGAGCATATCGATGGAGCAGTTTACCCGAACATTTTTCAGGACCGAGGTGTGGGCCCCATGGGGCGCCGTATGAGCTTAAAGCGGTGTTGAATAACTTTTTCACCGGGAGCTCGTTTCCAGCAAGTAAGTAGTCCATCTCGTGTGTTTTTCCGCAAGGGTTGCAACAATGTAATCTGTTTAGGCATTAAGATCCTCTTTCAAGATCTCATTAAATGTGGAAACATGAAAGGGCATTGGTCATAGGTTCCTTTGACATACTCCGAACCTACGCACGGTAGTGGTGTTAGTGATACCCAGTGGTGGCACGAGCAGTGCAGAGTTATCAGAACAGTTCTGGGATTTACCCTCCAGCGGGGCTAGGCAGTGGGTTACCCGATGACCTCTTTTGGTTTAGCCTCCAGCAGGGCTAGGTAGTGGGTTACCTAACGACCTCTTGTGATTTACCCTCCAGCGGGGCTAGGCAGTGGGTTACCTAACGACCTCTTGTGGTTTACCCTCCAGTGGGGCTGGGCAGTGGGTTACCTGACGACCTCTTTTAGTTTAACCTACAGTGGGACTGGGCAGTGGGTTACCGGGCGACCTCTTGTGGTTTACCCTCCATCGGGGCTAGGTAGTGGGTTACCCGACGACCTCTTGTGGTTTACCCTCTAGCAGGGCTGGGCAGTGGGTTACCGGATGACCTCTTGTGCTTTACCCTCCAGCGGGGTTGGGCAGTGGGTTACCTGATGACCTCTTGTGGTTTAACCTCTAGCGGGGCTGGGCAGTGGGTTACCC
The DNA here is from genome assembly GCA_963277665.1 of Viscum album. Classification (NCBI taxonomy): domain Eukaryota; kingdom Viridiplantae; phylum Streptophyta; class Magnoliopsida; order Santalales; family Viscaceae; genus Viscum; species Viscum album. The sequence continues at coordinate 2,090,108,739 of OY728122.1, forward strand.
GTCAACTACTTTTAGACTCAGCCCTTTCTATGAGGCTAGTCAGTGAATTTTTCTCCGTGATTACTGGAGCGGGACCCTTGGTTGTACAGTTCAGCGATGAGGCAGCTTGGCATGTGAGACTGTTGGGAATTAGTGATAGATATCCTTTGAACTATTGGTGACTTTTCTTGGGATGAACTTGGAGATAGATATCTCCTTACACACTCGTTCAGGTTTCTTGATGAGCATATATATACAACCTACTTTTTTTCCCACTCCTTGGGTTCAGTTACTCTCCTTCTAGGAGGGGAGAAGACGCGCGGGGTATTCCACGTTCTTTCTGTGTCTAGCTCCTCTTGGTTGGATGATCCTGCTTCCTTTCCCTTATCAGGTTGAGCTATACTCTCTTGTTTGTACTCTCACACTATTCTTATTATGTCTCCTACTCTCTGTTTTAGTATCTCCTTTGTTGCTCCCTCAAGATTTTGGGTCATCCTAATGAGTATATTTATACTCACCCCTACTTGAGCTTTGCCCGCACTTGGTGTGCCCTTGCATATGAAGGACAGGTCGATTGAGACTACGAAGGAGTGTAGAGGACACAAGATCTTGGGCTGCGTTCAGTGGTCATAGGAGGATTTCTAGGCGTGAGACTCACCAGTTGTTTACTTTCATTTACCTGTTGCCGGGTTGTGGCACCTTTTTGGTTGGAAGTGTGTTTTTCCCCTTTTACTGTTTAGTTTTTTTGTCAGTGTACTTTTCATTACTTTACTTGTACTAGTTATAGGTTGATTCATGTATGTTGGTTTCCATTTTGTAGTAGTGTTGTATCTTTCTTTATTTTCTTTGCACTTTTGCATTGAGTAAGCTGCGTGTGTGTGTACAATTTCTTAGGAAAAGGCCTCCCCTAGTTTTTTGTGCCTTCGGCGCTAGTCGCTAGCCCCTGGCCTATGGAGGCAGGCTTGGGGTAGTTTCTGCTTGAGCCCCGGAACGGGTCGGGTCGTGACAAGTATCAAATTCATTCTTTATGAAACCAAATTCTATTATGGATTTATCAAATTAAATGTTCCATGACCTAGATGCTTACTTTAATCCATAAATGTTTTTTTAATTTACATGTCTTGTTGGCATCTTTTGAAGTCAAAGTACGTGTTTCCAGTTTAAAATGACATTTTAGTAAGAAATAAAACTGACATACTCAAAACTGATAAAATTAATTTTAATTGTTTTGATACTTTAGGAAAATGATCCATAAGTCATTTGAGATTTGTAGGAATCAACCACACCTCAATCTGACCCATAGTGTGACTGGTATGACTCAAAGTGTGTATTTTTATTTAAAATTGACATAAATTTTAGTAAAATGGATAACTGACCTACTCAAAACCAATAAAACACATTTACTTTGTTTTGATACTTTATGAAAATGATCTAAAAATAATTTTTGATGTGTAGGAATTAGATGCACCTCAATCCGATACATGATGTTCCTTACATTACTTAAAGTGTCCGTTATCAGTTTAAAATCAATATTTTAGTTCAAAAAGTGCCACTCATTGAAAATTGAACAAACATACTTGGATTTTTTTTGACAATTTAGGATAATTATTCTAAGTCATTTTTTTATGTGTAGGAATCAGTTTCACATCAAACTGATACATGATGTTATCAGAATGAGTCAAAAGTGCATGTTTCTAGTTTACAATGACATTTTAGTAAAAAAGACAACTAATGTACTCAAAACTAAGAAAACATATTCAGATTGTTTTTATAATTCAAGAAAATTATTCACAATTCATTTTATATGTGTTGGAATTAGCCACACCTCAATCCTATGAACTGTGTGACCAATATGATTCAAGTGTGTTTTTATTAAAATTAACATCAATTTTAATAAAATTAACACTTTTTTTTAATTTGTTTCTCTATATTATTTTTAACATAAGAATTATTTTCTTATACAGATGCGTTATTTTTCTCAAGAAGGGGTGTTTTTTTGAAAATAACATGAGTTAGGGTCAGTATTAAAAGACAAAGAATCATTTTTTGTTTTTGAAAGTATGTAATAATTTTCATTTATGTAATTGTATAAACTAATGTTTGAAATGTCTATAATATAGTGTTTTTTCTTGTATTTGTGTTATAAATTTCATTTCATTTAAATTATGTATTGGGAATTTTTTTTATTGATATCTGGTGTTTTTGGTGCTATGGTGTGCTGTTACTGCACATTTCACTAGAGCTGTAGTGTGCTGTTGCAACATACTATAGTATGACCCTTTATCAATGCTTTTAAAAGTGTTGATAAAGGACACATTTTTCAATGATTTTAAAATCACTAATAAAGGACACATTTTTAGTACTTTTAAAAGCACTTATAAAGGTATACATTATCAACTCTTCTATAAGTGCTGATAAAAGTCCATTTATCCGCACTTTTTTAGAACTAATAAAAGACTAGGGATTTAAATCTCGATCAGGTAGTCAGTGCTTTACTAGCGCTGATAAAGGCCATTTCCAATGCTGTTAAAGAAATATTTTGTAGTAGTTTTTGGGGGTATTTATTTGAGTTTGATTTTTATTTTATCTCTAAAAATTTTAGCACATAATTTTGTTACATTTAGTTTGTCATTACATTATTATATTATTATTTGGATGTATTCAATTTTTCCCTTCTTATATTTGGTTTCCTGTTTAATTATTTATATTGTTTTTGTTATTTCTGCTACTCTAATATTATTTTTCCACTCTCATTAAAACTATTTATTAGAGGTTATTGTCTCCCCACTACATTATTTACATCCTCACTTCTAGTCAGCAAACTCTAGAATAAGGGGAGGCATGCTTGAGGTCATGTATCCAACTTGCTCAGTCACTTGAGGGAGCACCGGGATAAAGACATTATACAGTCTATATAGGGATCTCCATGATATTCCCCATCTATGGAAGAGTTAACTCAGGAGTTCCAGAAGCAACACCCTCCTACATTTTTGGAGTAAGGTGGTCCTCAATCTGCTAATTCATGGATAGAGGCCATGATGTCTATATTCAATTATCTTTAGATTCTTCTGGAGTGGAGGGTCAAGATCACAACATACATTTTACGTGATTCCACCAAGCATTGGTGGGATGTTATTAACGAGATATATCATCATCAGGGTATGGTTTTGGAAGAATTTTAGATAGAATTCTATGACTAATTATTTCCTCAGACACTGAGAGCTGATCGAGCTAGTGAGTTTATGCATCCACAGTAGGGTAATATGTCCATCATGGACTATTCTTCTCATTTCACAAATATCCATCATTTTTCACTAAATCTTACTGGTGATGAGTTGATGATAACAAGATGGTTTGAGGATGGGATCATGTATTCCATCCAGTCGTAGGTGAACATTTTTCAATTGAATACCATTTTTAAGATAGTGAACCATACCATCATCACTAAGAAGAACCTAAGGGATGATGAAAGTGTGGGATAGGGTGGTTTAGTACCAATATAGGGAAGTGTCTCATCAAGTAGTAATAAGAGCCACTTTGAGTTTGCTATTGAGGGAAGATGTTTTCAGATAGTACACACAAACACCGATGTGGTATGTCATTAGTGTGGCAGACTGGTCCATAAGAAGCCCTAGTGTACTAAGGACCCCATTGAGTGTTGTGGTTGTGGAAGGATAGGGAATATACAGAGGTTTTACCAGATCTTTATAACTATATCTAGTGGAAGAGGATCTACACTAGTGTTACCTTCAAGAGTGGGATATTTGGCTCCTCGTCAGGAAAGATCTAGAGTACCATTGACCATTCAAGATAAGGAAGTTGTCATGTCAAAGGAATCCAAACACTAGATTTAAAACACCAGTAGAGTGGGATTACCTAGGGTATTTAGGTTGTATCTCAGGCTTGCAGATCCGGATAGAATTATGTAGTACAACCGATACCTGAGGTATAGTGCATCAAACCTTTTACAGTTCAAGGTATGATTTTAGTATCCTCTAGTTTCTATTTTATTTTATAGAGGAACTTTACAGTCCTTTATATTTTTGGAAATCATGTAGAGTCTTAGACTTTAGATTTAGTATTTCTGTGGGGTGATGACACTTGATACCCCATTGGGAATTTGATTAGAAAGTGTATGCTGGTGAAAATAATGCCCCTTGTGGTAGGTGACTATCATTGTATATAGAACCACTTCATCCTATAGATGATAGGTTTTGAAATAATTATAAATATGTACTCATTGGTTCCTTACCATGAATGCATTGATTATTATCACTAGAGGGTGTAATTCACATCACCCAAGGGCAATAACTATATTTAGAAGGGTGAATGGGATGTCCAGGTGAGTCAATATGGACCCAAGATTTGTGGGATGGGCGAAGTGACAGTTCATATTTCTAGCCTTTATCTAGATGAGTAGGTAATGTGATGTATATATTTCCCTCGAGAAGTGGATCATTTTAGGGATGTATTCCTTGATTTTTTTTTTGGGATACCTCTAGGAAGATAGATAGAGTTTACTATTGATCTAGTTCAAGGAGTAGCATTGATATCTATTCCTCCTTATAAGATTGAAACAACTGAGTTACATAAGAATAAGAGGTAGCTAGAGGACATGGAATCTAAGGTTTTTATATGATCCAATACTTCTTCTTGGGGTTCAACCATGATTTTATCTAATAAGGAGAATGATATCCTCAATATTTTCATGGATTATCATCAATTACACTAGATTATAGTTAAGAACTATTACCCTTTACCACATATAGATTACCTCTTTTACCAACTTCATAGAGTGAGGGTTTTCTCCAAGATTGATTTGATGTTAGGATGCCATTAGGTGCATGCTATACTATAAGATATACCACGTTAGTATTCCATAGTAGATATGGCTTGTATGGGTACTTGGTCATGTCGTTCGTTCCCATGAACGTACCAACAATTTTCATGGCTTTTATAAATCTGGTTTTCCAATCATATCTGGATTTATTTGTGGTAGTCTTCATGGTCAATATCTTGGTGTACTCACATACTCAACAAAAATATGCCAAACATACTGATATAATTTTAGGTACATTAATGGAGCACCAACTGTATTGTAATCTCATAAAATGACACTTTTGGATCAATAAGGATCACTTATTGGGTCACATCATCTCATAGGTAGGAGCATCTATTGACCCAGGGAAGGTGAGATCTATGGTTTCTTGGGAGCATCCCAAAAATTCCTTTAATATGAAAAGTTTATTAGGGATATTAAGCTATTATAGGTGATTTATATAAGAATTTTCATGCTTATAAGCACCTGTTATAGGCTTGACTAAAAAGGGTGTCAAATTTATATGGTCAGAATCATGTGAGAAATCCTTTCAGGAGTTGAAAGGAAGACTGACTTCAGTGACGATCTTGATTCTACCAGAACTAAGAAGAAGATATACAATATATTGTGATGTGATAGGCATTGACCTTTGAGTATACCTGATTCAGGGTGAGTGATTCATTTCATATGAGTCTCCTTAGTTGAGGTCTGATTGGTGGAATTACCCGATGCACAATCTTGAGTTGGAAGCTTTGGTACGTGCCTTGAATTGTTGGAGACATTACTTACTAGGAGATCAATTTGTGGTATATACAGACCAAAAAAATACTCGAATACATATTTACACATCTTGACCCAAACCTTAGAAAATAAATATGAGTTTAATACCTACAGTCTTTTATCTTTATTATAATCATGGTAAAGGAGATTCCATTATAGATTCTGTAACCCATAAATTTCAGACACAGAAGTTTAAGAGGCCATTAGTGAGTGGTAGTTGATGGACCTATTTTCTGAGATATACTTAGAGGTTTAGGAGCATCATGAGTATTATATTGTTATAAAATTAACAATGACCTCTTAACTTCTAGACAGAGTGAAGATGAGGTAGCTTTATAATCCAAAGGGCTTGGTACTATAGGAGAGCATTTTAGGTAAGGAACCACCTCCTGGATGAGTCATTAATGAGGATGAGATTTTTTAATTCATGGGTGTGTATGGGGTTCTATAGAAATTTGGGAGTAATTGATATGAGCATCTCATGCCTCCACTTGGGGTGAACATCCTGGCCTTACCAAGATGTACGATGACTTACACCTCCAGTATTGATAGTTGGGGATGAAAAGAGATATAATTGGCCTTATCACTCAGTGTTCCACTTTTTAGCAGATGAAGGTGGAGCATTAGTGTAACAACCCTGGCCCTAATAACCTGGAGTTAGTGTCTGCTTTATTTCATTGACATAGATACAAAGAATAAAATCCCAAAGGACTGATTAGGTTATCATTTTTAGAGAACCATATGCATACATGATACCCATTTTACAATGGGAATGAAAAATAAAAAATAGTAAATAATAAAAGAAAATTCTTATAATCCTTGAAAACTCATTCAAAGGATTCATCTTCATAACCTAGGAAAATGAAGAAAAATAAGGGTGAGATAAAATGACCATTAAGGGTTAAGTATAATAAAATCTATTATGAATCAATAATAATAATAAACATGGAAAGGTAAATAACTAAACAAAAATTACTTTTAAATAACTTTACTATCATGATAAGATAAGGAAAAAATATTATGGTAAGTTAAATAAATGAAAACACATGCCACATAATCAATAAACAGAAAATAAAATTCGTACAGAGATAATACCATGGTAAAAATATCATGGATAATAATATAAATGAATTATCAATGAAGGAAATTAATAATTATTGTAAATCATGTCTTAAGCACATGAAAACCTCTAATTTCAATATCTATCCTCTAGATGGTTTAAAACTATAGGTAGAAACCCATTTAATTTTGGCCAACTAGTTTGTCTCATGAGACCTATCAATGAATAAAGGGGATATATATAGTATGGCCCCCACCCATCACTGAATTTCCAAAGAATTACTCATATATCAAATAATTGATTTAATTCATAAAAAACATGCCTTATCATCAAATATCCATATTGAGTAAAGGATATAGATTTATCAATATTTCCCTAGTCTATAAAATAACTTTCAAAGTAAACACAATATATAAAAATGGTATTTGGTTTTGGAAAATAATAAACCCATCATATAAGAATATGGATATTTAAAATAAATGAAATTTATAATGAAAATTTGTTACAATAAAGTGACCTTTTTAGTAGAAATTTAACAATCACAAAAGGAAGTGATATTGTATAATAACTTTTATTACTTGGTAATTTTTAAGTCAAACCCCCTTGGATGAGATAATTCAAAGTGAAACTTAAAATACCATGAATTATGAATGAATAATTATATTACATGTCAAAGGGGAAGTATATACACCATATGAAAGTTAATTTGTTCATAATAAAAAATAAGTCTCAATGGAATGTAAATTGAGACGAAATCCATTACCTCATAATTCCTTTTGGTTGAATGTTATTTAACCTCATATATAGTGGTTTTAAACATGTTATTAACTTATTCCAGATCCAAATTAATATTTTTAATATCATATATGATCCTTTTATAATATATTATCACCCTTTTTAATAATATTTCATTATTTTAATCGTTTCATGTGTTTATTGTCTTGTTTTATCATGTATGCTTAGTCATAAAAGATCCGATTTATTGCACATATTATATAGTTACATCATCTCAAGAATAGTAATAATGATATAATTATAATATTTATACATAAATTATACTTTTAAAACCAATCATGAATGATGGTTATGAAAAATGAAGTACGTTACGATCATGGAGATGGTATGCCATATGTACACATAAGTAACGTTTCCATTTTTCAATGATCATTATGGAAATGTGGTAAGTAATATTTTATATTTATATAATTATAATAATATAATATAATATATATTATTTCTTTAAATATACTTATATATCATCCATTTGGTTTGGTGATTAAAAGAGAACCACATCACTTCGGGAAGGTGGTAGTCCACACACACAGAAACAATGTTATCATCTTTACGTGAGTGAAAAGGAAAGAAAGAAAATGATATATATTATCTTTTAAGAATGATAAATATTTATTTTATGTCATAAATATGACATTTATTTCACATATAATCATTAAATTTATCCTTATCACCTTCCATGTAATGCGTTAGTGAAAGACAAATCACATCGCTTCGTGAGGTGGTAGTCCGCCGTACACATGAGCGATGTTATCGTATCCCCTACAGAATGGAAAGTAAAAATATATATATGATATAATTATTATATAGGTATAATTATTTTATAAATATCATAAATATACTTTATATCCATCATCATAACCAACTGTGAGAGGTGGTAATGGGAAAATGAATAACATCGGTTCACGAGGTGGTAATCCGTCATACGCACGGATGATGATTTTATAACCCATTTAATAGAAGTGGATATGGTTGTTGGTCATGAAATTATTATAAAAACATCATATTATATTTAATATATTTAGTTTATTATATTATCGTGGTTTAAAAATAATTTAAGTAGGTGGAGAAATAAATAAAATAAAAACCCTTGTTGAAGAACGTTACCTCTTATTCGAGTATCCTCTTTAGATTTGCACCAAAGGCCTTTCTAGGTTGGGTTTATTCACAAAATAAGGATTATAGGTTGATATTAGGGAAGTTTATAAGTTATTTGGGTTGTTTTGTTCCAAAAAAATAGGATTGAAGGTGTGAACAAGAGATAAGATTGGGTGGCCTTTTATAAGTGAGGTAAGTGGCACACTTGTAATTTTTTGAAAAGATTCAACCATACCCATGTTTTTATAATTAAAAAGGCCTAAAAAATGGAAAATTATCAAAAATTGAATAATTAAGGTATAAATATGTCTAGGAAATTGGTTTTTATAAGTTGTTAGTTCATTTTTAACCCTTATCCTCTTAGTTTAACCCCCATTAAACCTGTTTTAATCTTAACTGGGGTAATTAATTTTTACTATTTTCACTATTTATTTTAGTAAAAAATTAATTTTACCTTATTAGAAGTTATAAATTATTATAATTAAAAATATAGAATCCATTTTTCTAAATTCCATTCATATAAGTGGAAAAATATAATTTAAAATTAATCATGTATACATGATGAAAAAACAGGTTTTTAAAGAGAAAATTTCCAAAATTTACAAAGTTTTTATATCAAATTTTAATAATTTTTTTTAAAATGACCTAAATTGGATTAATTGATATAAAATTGATCTAAATTTATTTTTAAACCAATTAATAATATAATCTAACATTATAAATTATTTAATGAAAATATTTTTTTCAATTAAAATTAATTATTTTTCATTATTCATAAAAAATGAAACTTTTTAGAAAATTAAAAAAATCATCCAAAGATAATTTTGGTATGAAAATTTAAAAAATTAATTTTAGTTTTTTAAATAAATTTTTTAAAAGTGTTACAAATTAATTTTAAATTATTTTTACAAAGCATAACTATGTTCAAATAATATAGTATCTTGTTTCATTTAAACCTGGTGTTGCATGTATCACAAGATATTGAAGAAATTAAATTTAATATAAAAGAAATATATTTTAAAGTATTGGGGTGTTACATTATAACCTCCTAAAAAAATTTCATCCTTGAAATTTCAGGGATATTACCTTCTAAACAAATGATGGTTGTTCTTCTTTATAACATCCTCGGTTCTCATTTTCCTTTCTCCATTTTGTGATTTCTACAAAGTACCTTTATGAGTCGAGTCATCCGATTCCTCAATGATTACTCTATAGAATCAAGAATATGGATGGTTTATTTGTAGTAAGATAAATATGGTTTCAATCCCATTTCATTAGAGTTGAGCACATGCATTGGGTCTGATATGTACTTCCTTAACAATGATATATGGAACACATCATGTACTTTTACGATATTTGGATGCATTGAAAAATGATTAGAAAAAAATCCAATTCTTTCAATAATTTCAAAGGGTATGATGTACTTTTGGCTCATTTTTCCTTTCTTACCAAACCTTGTAACACCTTTTGATATAGATACTTCTAAGAAAATATGATCTCCCACTTCGAATTCCAAATCTTTCCTCTAATTATCAGTATAACTCTTTTGTCTACTTTGAGATGCTTTAATGTGATCCTAAATAACCTTTACCTTTGTTGTCATATCTTCAAAAAGTTATAGATCTAAAAGTTTCTTTTAACCAACTTCATTCCAATAATTTGGAGTATTACATATCTTTCCATATAATTATTTATATGAAACCATTTGAATACTTGATTGAAAACTATTGTTATAGGAAACTACTAAAGGAAAATACTAGCCTAGAATAACTTTAAAGTTTAATGAGCATGAAGTAAACATGAATTTTACTGTTTAAATAGTCCTTTAAGACTATCCATCAATTTTATGATGGTAGGAAACGCTCAAATGAAGCTCATTATTAAGAGCATTCTAAAGACTCTTCCATAATTTTGATGTAAAATGGGGATCTCAATCAGACACAATTGAAATATGTTCACCATGAATTCTTATAACTTCATTAATATAGAGACTTATGAGGCACTCAATAGGTAAATATTCTCTTAGCGTAAGGAAATGTGTATATTTGGTTAGGTGATCAATGATAACCCATATTACATAATTCTTTCTAGGAGTCATTGGTAGTCCTATGACAAAGTCCATAGTAATGTCATCCCATTTACACATAGGAATAGGAAGAGGTTTAATGACTCCTCTAGGATGATATCTTATAGCTTTAACTTATTTTAAAAGAAAACATTTGGACACATAATCATCAATTTCCCATTTCATGTTATCCCACAAAAAATGTTCCCTAAAATCCCTATACATCTTTCGCCACCAGAGTATACAGATAAATTTAATCTATGAGAATCATACAAAAATTACCTTTTTATATTAGGTATAAATGACACACATAATCTATTTCCAAATTTTAGAACACCATATTCAAAAATTAAGTATGATAATTTCCCATCATTCATAGCTTTAGTTCTCTTCTGAAAGTTCTCATCATCAATTTGAGAACTTTTTACATTTTATAATAAAGATGATTTTATAATCATTTGAAAAATGATTGATGTCTCCCCTTACTTAATAATTACCATATACATATTTACTAGATCCATGAATATAGGATCCCTCTCAATCCACATTTGGGTCAAAATTTCTTGATATTTTCTACTCAGTGAATCTACTACCTTATTTTAATTCCCTAGGTGGTAGTGTATTGAAAAATCATAAACCACGAGTAGATCAAGCCAACTCCTTTTCTTAATGTTGAGATCTTTCTATGAAATGATGTATTTTAGGATTTTATGATCCATGTATATCTCACATATTTCACTATAGAGATAATGTCTCCATGTCTTCAAAGAAAATATTATAGAATACAACTCAAGATCATGGGTCAGATAGTTCTGTTCATGATTCTTCAATTACCTTTATGCATATGCAATAACTTTATTATTTTTCATTAGTACACAACCAAGTACCTTCTTCAATGCATCAATATATATCAAAAAATAATAATTTCTAGATAGTAGAGTCAAAATAATATCATTGACCAATATCCTCTTTAGTTCATCAAAACATTATTCACATTTCTTTGTCAAAAAAACTCAACCCCTTTATATGTAGGATTTGTTAACAAGTTAACTAATCAGGAAAAATTATGAATTAATAATCGATAGTAACCTTCCAAACCAATGAAAATACATACCTCAATTATGTTTTTTATTATAATCCATTATATGAATGTTTTTTTCTTCACAGAATCAACTGAGATTAAATCCTTAGAGACAATATGGCCAAGAAAAGACACTTATTAGGCCAAAAATCACACTTACTAAATTTAACATATAAATATTTCCTTCTAAGAGTTTCAAGAATGATATTAAAGTGATTATCATGGTACTCATAGATTTTAGAATACATAAAAATACCATCAATGAATAACACAAAAAAAATAAAGATATTACTTGAATAAAATGTTTATTAGATCCATAAAAACAGAGGGCACATTAGTTAATCCAATTGGAATTACTGTAAGCTCATAAAGTCCATACCTCATTTTAAAATTTATCTTCATAATGTATTCCTTAATTACTCTCAATTTATGAAATCCATAATGAATGTTAATATTTAAAAAATATTGGGATATGTAATGTTTATCAAATAAGTCATTAATTTGAGGTAGATGATACTTTTTCTTTATTGTAATAGCATTGACTTCCCTATAACCAATGCATATCCTCATGGATCCGTATTTCTTATTAATATGGGATCCCCATGGTGAATCACCAGGGTGAATAAATAACATATCACCCAACTCCCCTAATTGTTTCTTAAACTCCAATAATTCTAGAATGGCTATTCTATAGAGATTATTTTATATTAGTCTTTCATTAAGGATTAAATCAATAGAAAACTCAACTTCATGCTCTAGGGGATGTCTAGGTAATTACTTAGTAAATACATAAATTTATTCCTATACAATAGGTACATCCTTAATTTTAATATTACCTTCTCCATCCCTATATTTTCCCTTATTCCCCAAGAATCTCATTTAGTAGAGCTACTGGGGGTGAATCCAAGTATGACTTAGATGATGAAGTCTTTACTATAAAGATAAGGAATTTTACATCATCCTCAAAAATTCTAATTTCCTTCTTCTTATAATAAATTTATGCATCATATTTTGAAATCCAATCCATACTAAGAATTATATCGAAGTCAGCCAAATGTATGATAATATGGTTTGTAAATAAATCACATTTATGTTTCATAATGGGTATTTCTTGAAACATCTTCATTACATTGGGACTTCCCCTATGAGTTTTAGCTGACAACTCCCTTCTTAAATTAAATGGGAAATGTCTGATATTCCTTGAAAACTGAGTAAATATAAAATAGTGCAAGGACCTAGAATCAAATAAATAATTATCTAAATTTAACGATATGATTAAAGTACCTACCACCAAATCATTGAGTACTTCCAGCTCAGCTGTAGTGATCACATAAGATTTTACTTCTCCCCTTATCCTCTTCTAGGGTATATTCCCTTGACTCTTGGGGTATTCTTTTGTATATAGACCCACATCCCTATAGTTGAAACACTAAAAAATAGTGTTTTATTTATTCCCTTTTCATTATTTTTCTTGGTGAACCTTCTATATACACTTATAAAAAACTCCCAATCCCTTAAATCATTTCTCAGGGTGATTCATTACATAGTTTTTATAAGATATAAATCACAATGTTTTCTTCTTATTCTTTGACAAATTTTGTTTTTCATGTTGTTTAGATGAACTATTCTTATCTTTATTCCCCTTGAATATATAATATTTATAGAATTATTTCTCTATTTTGATGGCACATATAACTATTTCATCATATGATAAAAAAAATTAAAAGGCCGACACCCTTTGGAGACTTGTCTAAAACCCTTAGGAGAATTGGATTAAGACCTTCAAATAAATGGTTAATCTTATAATCTGTGTTTCATATGTAATACTTAGCATACCTATCAAACATTATAAATTTAGCCTCATACTCCACAATAATTATTTCTTCCTTTTGATTTAAGTTAAAGAAATTTGTCTTCATTTTAATTTGTTTCTCACATAGGAAATATTTTTTGAATAATTTATCCTTAAAATATTTCTATTCCATGAGTTATATTTCCTATTACTCCCTAGTATTCTAGATTAATGACCACCATTTATCAATATCATATTTGAGACAATACAATTCAATTGTAACATTTTCCTTCTCACTGCATCCGAAGTCCATAAAGATCTTATCTAGAGACTTAATCCATTTCTCAACTACCATTGGACTAGTAGTCCCAAAAAATGATGGGGGATTATTTCATATAAAGAAATAAAACATAAGATAATATCATTTTGGAATAAGTTACTCTATCTGGGAAAGGTTATTTGTCATAATCTGATTAAGCTTCCCTAATATAGCCATAATTTTCTCAGTTTCAATTCCAGCTGTATTGGTTTCTTCAGTAGGGAAATATCTATATTAGCCATGATTATTTATACCCCTTTTACTTCTAGGAATAATTTATAAAAAATGGAATATACTGGATTAGATTATAAAATTATAAAATTTAAATCACAATGTATAATTCTAAATATGGTGTAACACTTAACATAAATTAAAATTTATGTGTTATTAATATCAAAATCATAAAATTTGGTTTCATTGGAGATATCTTCATTTTAAAATCCTTCCTAATGGTTTGTAAATAAAATATTAATTATCCTAAGCATATCCCTCATGATTATCAAACTAGGTGTGAAGTAAGACCCTTTTTCATGAACCATGTGATGATCATGTCTAGCCCATTGTTTCCTTTTCATATTTATTACCCCTAGGCACCTTTATGTTAGAACCATATCTACTTGTAGTATTCAGAAAGGGATGTATTTCTAGAAAAAACCACCTAATCTATTCCTCACAAAAAATTTAGTATGTTCTTGTATACTTATTCTTAAATTATATCATAGGGTTATTTTCCCTAATATATTTTTTCTTAATATAGTTCCCATGGTTTCTACAAAATTTCCTCTAATACTAATTATAACAACCCTGACCCCAATAAAATGAAGTTGGTGTATGCTTTATTGTATTGACATAGAAACAAAGAATCAAACCCTGAAGGACTGATTATTTTAGACTTTTTTGAGAACTATAGGTATACATGATACCCATTTTACATTGGTAATAGAAAATAAAACATAGTACATAACAAAATAAAATTCTCAACATCCTTAAAATCTCATTCAAAGGATTCATCTTTATAACCTAGGGAAAGGAAACAAAATAAGTGTGAGATTAAATGCTCAGAAATGGTTAATTATAATGAAATATATCCTGAATAAATAACTATAATCAACATGTCAAGGTAAATAACTAAACACTCATGCAATTTAAACAAATTTACTATCATGATAATATAAGATAAAATCAATATGGTATGGTAAATAACTGAAAAAAATGCCACTAAATCAATAAACTGAGAATAAAATGAATCTAGAGATAATATCATGGAGAGATATCATGTATGATGAAATAAACTTAATTATAAATTAATTAAATTCTTAATTATTGGAAATCATGTCTTAGTCACACATGCCACTAAATCAATAAACTGAGAATAAAATGCATCTAGAGATAATATAATGGAGATAATATCATGGATGATGAAATAACTGAATTCTAAATTAATTAAATTCTTAATTATTGGAAATCATGTCTTAGTCACATGAAAACCTCTACTATCAAGATCTATCCTCTAGACAGTTTAAAACTACAGGTAGAAACCTGTTTAATTTTGGCCAATTGATTTGTTTCATGATCCTTATCGATGACTTGAGGGGATATAGAATGTCTAGGTACCAACTTGAACTATATGTACAAACTATTACTTATAAATTAAACAATTGATTTAATTCATGAACAATATTACTTATCATCAAATATCTATATTGAGTAAATGATACAAATTTATCAATATTTCCCCAGTATATCAAATAACTTTTAAAGTAAAAACCATATGTAAAAATAGTATATGGTTTAGGAAATAATAATATCCATCATATAAGAATATGTAAATTTAAAATAAATTTAATTTCTAATGAAAAATTATTACAAGAAAGTGATTGTTTCAATAGAATGTTAATAATCACAAAAGGAAGTGAGATTGTACAATAAATTTTACCAATTGTAAATTTTCAAGTAAAATCCCATTGGATGAGATAATTCAAAGTGAAACTTAAAATACCATGAATTATGAATGAATAATTATATTACATATAAAATTATAAGTATATACACCATATAAAAGTGAATTGGTTCATAATAACAAATAAGTCTCAATGGAATGTAAATTGAGACAAAATCCCTTACCTCACGCTTCCTTTTGGTTGAAATTTATTTAACCTAATGTATAGTTGTTTTAAATATTTTATTAAATTATTAAAGAACCAAATTAATATTTCTAATATCTTATATGATCCTTATATATTATCATATCACTATTTAGTTAATTATCTTTCATTACTTTCATTGTTTTGGGTGTTTATTGTCTTGGTTTCTCATGCATGTTTAGTCATGAAAGATATAATCTATTGAACATATTATATAGGTAAATCATCTCTAGAATAATAATAATAATAATATAATTATTATATTTATACATCAATTATACTTTTAAAACCAATTAATAATGATGGTTATGAAAAAGGAAGTGTGTTACGATCAAGGAGATGATAGATTGTACGTACGCATGAGCAAAGTTTCCATTTTTCAACGATCATTATGGAAAGAAGGTAAGTAATATTTTACATTTACATAATCATAATAATATCATATATATAATATTATTTCTTTAAATATACTTATATATCATTTATTTTGTGTGGTGATGAAAAGAGAGCCACATCACTTTGTGAAGGCGATAATCCACATGTACACGATTGATGTTCTCATCTTTATGTGAGTAAAAAGAAAAGAAAGAAAATGATATATGTTATCTTCTCATAATGATAAATATATAATTTATATATATATATTTTTAATTTATATCACATATAATCATTAACTTTATCCTTATCACCTTCCATGTAAAGCATTAGTGAAAGACGAATGACATCACTTCGTGAGGCAGTAGTCTTCCATACACACAAGTGACATTATCATATCCCCTACGAAATGGAAAGAAAAAAGTTGTATATGACATAGTGATTAAAGAGGTATAATTATGTTATAAATATCATATATATACTTTATATACATCATCATACCCAACTGTGAGATGTGGTAATAGAAAAATGAATGACATTGGTTCGTGAGGCGGTAGTCTATCGTACGCACAAACGATGATTTCATAACCCATTTGATGGAAGTGGATATGGTTGTTGGTAAATTACTTATTATAACAACATTAAAGTATATTTAAGATACTAATTTTATTATATAATCATGGTTTAATAACAATTTAAGGAGGTGGAGAAAGAAAAAATATAAAAATGCTCATTGAAGAACATTACATCTTCTTCAGGTATCCTCCTTAGGTTTGCACCAAAGGCCTTCTTAGATTGGTTTTATGAACAAAATAATGATTCTATGATGAGATTAAGGTAGTTCGGAAGTTATTAGTGTAGAAATTCGCTGAAATAAATATGTTTTAAGGTGTAAATAAGAGAGGAGAGTGGGTGGCCTGTTTATAAGTGAGGTGAGTGACACACTTGTAATTTTTTGAAAAGATTAAATCATACCCACATTTTTATCATTCCAAAAGCCTTTAAAATGGGCCATTATCAAACATATAAGAGTTAAGGTATAAATATGTCCTGATAATTAGTTTTTTAAAAGTTTTTTGGCCAGTTTTAACTCTTATATTCTTAGTTTAACCCTCCATTAAATCTGTTTTTACCTTAACCGTGATAATTAATTTTTACTATTTTCAATATTAATTTTGGTCAAAAATTAAGTTAAACTTATTAGAAATTATAAATTCGGATGATTAAAAATATGGAATCTATTTTACCAAATTATATTCACATAATTGGAAAAAATTTATTTAAAATTAATCTCGCATATGCACTAAGAAAGTGAGTTTTTAAAGAAAAAATTTCCCAAAGTTTACAAAGTTTTTATATCAAATTTTAATATGAAAATTATTAAAATGACCTAAATTGGATTAATTGACATAAAATTTAGATAAATTTAATTTAAAACCAATTAAAAATATAATTTAATATTTTAAATTATTTAAATAAAAATATAGTTTTCAATTAAAATTCAATATTTTTCACTATTCATAAAAAATGAAAATTTTCAGAAAAATCCCAAAAAATCACCCTAAGATAATTTTGGTGTTAAAATTTAAAAAATTAATTTTATTTTCTTAAATAAATTTTCTAAAAGTGTTAAAAATTAATTTTAAATTAATTTTTCAAAGTGTGACTATGTTCAAATAATTGAGTATCATGTTTCCTTTAAACTCAGTGTTTCATGTATCAAAAATTATCATAGAAATTAAATTTATTCTAAAATAAATATATTTTAATATATTAGGGTGTTGAAATTAGAGATAATTAGGGATTATATATCCATTTTCTATTCTGAAGTGGAAATGGGACAATGTCACTATGAATTGTGTGATGAGATTTCCTAGATCACCTCAAGGCTGTGTCACATTATGAGTGATCATAGACAGGTTGAAAAGGGTCTCTCAATTACTACCTATTCGAGTGAACTTCACATTGGATGAGATTATAAGGTTTTATTTTTATAAGATTATGTAACTCTATGGAGCACCCTGCACGATTATGTTAGATAGGGATGCTTAGTTCACATCCCAGTTCTCTCAGGGGTTGTAGAAGGCACTGAGTTCACAAGTACTGTTGAGTACAACCTATCACTCTTAGACCATCGATCAACATGAGTGTATGATACATGTGTTAGAGGACATGCTCTAAGTGTGTATCCTTTATTTTGTAGGTTCTTGGTAGAAACACCTACCACTAACTGAATTTTATTATAATAATAACTCTCAGGAAACTATAAAGATGGATCCTTATGAGGCCCTATACGATAGGCTATGTTGATCACCCCTATGCTGGTTTGAGACAAGAAAGGAAATGCTATAGGGACCTCATCTCATTCAGTATACCTCAAAGTAGATACATCTAATAAGAAAGCATATGTCTAAAAATCTGTCTAGATAGAAGTTTTATGCTGATCATTTCCACCAACATATAGAGTTTAAGGTGGGGGATTAGGTTTTCTTATGTACTTCTCCTAGACTGGGACATCGATATATTTAGAAACAAGGTAATCTGGTGCCTAGATTTTTTAGGACATTCCACACACTAAAGATAGTTAGTCTGGTATCCTATCTGTTGTAGTTGCCTTATAGGTACCGGGTTATGTATGACGTCTTTCATGTTTCAAAGCTTCACCATTATCATTCAGATCCATCTCAATTACTTCATCTTTATGAGGTTGAGTTGGACTTTGATAATTCTTTATAGGAACACCCTATTCATATTGTTGATCATAGCATGCAATATTTACGTGGTTAGTGAATTACTTTATTATGGGTGCTATGGAAGCATGAACATGTAAAAGATGAGACTTGGGAGTGAGAGGCTGACGTAAGTGCTTAGTGGATAGAAGTTTTCTCATATGAAGATTTACTTCCCCAAGAAGGGAAACTCCGGGACAAGTTGTTTTTAAGGAGGGGAGGTTTTAAGATCCTAATTTTTCTTATGATATATAGATCCTTTAAGTTTCAATATAAAAATCTTATTTTTATCTATATAAAAGTGACTAAGATTTTAAGGAAGGGTTTGGGAACACTCGGGGCTTGTTTAGATCTCGGAGCTCTGATTTTTGGAGAAAAGAGACCAAGCACATGGTTTATTTAAACCATGCACCCAAAGCGGGACTGTTTGGTTAAATTATATGGGGTGAAACAGTGAGTTGTAGAGGGGAGAACATAGGAATTGAATGGTTATCCAAACCATGTGCAACAACTGTGCATGGTGTTCCACCCTAGGTAGTAGGGTGCACATTGTTTTTCCAACCATGTGGCCAAACCATCCACCTTTTAAAAATGGGTGAATTTACTATTTTACCCCTACCACCTTTAAGACTCTCACCCTCAATTTTCTTTACCATTTCACATAGCACCTCCTAACCTCCATTGATAGATCCCATGGCCATCCAAGAAAGTCATTGAGCTAGCCACTCTGTACGGTTTCCATTTCACTCACCGTTTGTTGCACTGGATAACTAATGGTAAGTCCTTCATTCTATTAGGTCAAGATGATAATGATGAATATAAATATACAAGATGGGGGGGGGGGGGTGAATTGTGGGTTTTAAAACTTTTGAAAAATTCAGAACATGTCTCTTATTTTTCAATGATCCTTTCCTTTTCTCTTAAAGTCGAGTGATCAGTTGAAAGAAATAAAGGAAATGAACACAGTGATGTATAGTGGTACAGGGAACAATGATCCCTTATTCCACTCCAAAAATTATCAAATCCAAGAGCCTAGTGATTTTCATTATGTCATCTTATCTAGAAACCTTTAAACAACAACTGAGTGAAGGAAGTTGACACCTTTACAAATAAGGTTTTATAGAGCCTTCTGGTTCTTTTACTAGGAAACATAAATCCATATCTTAGTGCAAGAATCTAACACTAAACTATGAATGACTCTGAGCATCCAAAAACTACACCAAATGAATAGATATTTTTTTTGAGAATAAATATTACACTTCACAGTTATAGTAGTAATTAAAATATGTATTTATATCTTCTATAATGCACAATAGAAAATAGATCTTCAACATCACATAGGCTTTCTTCAAAAAGTGATAGAAAAAAAACCAGAAATATGTTTAAACATGTATGTCTCCAAAGTGTATCTATAAAAAATACTTCATTATTCTTACTGAAGAATATGTAACAATAAAATGTAGTATCAAAGACATCAATAACAATGAGTCAATAGATCGAAAAATGTATGTATCAAAAGTGTAGCTCTAACTATAATGACACATGACTTTGTATATCTCTTTTCCTATGTATATTGTATTGTGTTGTATATATTGTATATTATGAGTAAAAGAACATCACATTTATTCTATTGGTCTAAAAAATCCTAGGTCAAACATCTCTAGAAATATATCACAATAAATTATGAATATTTTAATTCAAAATAATTCAAGAGAGGTTATAACTTCCCTAAGAAATAGAAATAATTTACTCCTTTGAATACGAGCTTTTAAAACAATCATAACGATCCTTTGAATCATTCATAAACGGTCTTTGAATAGATAATTATGTCCGCTAAGACTATTGCATAAATCATATATAATATCATAGATTTAAAACACCATCATTGAATAGTCAAACGTATGGTTCCTTCACATGACGAAAAAACTCTAAACATAGGATTGACAATGTACAATTGATCACAAAATTAGGGTTGATGTACCATACATTTTCTTCCTCAAATGTAGGGTTCTTCATAAATTTAGAGTTGTTGAACCATAATTTCCCAACAAAATAGAGTATATAATTCATACGTGCGGTTTCAAACATAGGGTTTCCATTCCTTACACCACACTTACTAATGTAGGGTTTGAATAGTGTTTCCATTATACATGTAAACATTTCCTAAAAACTTTAATAAATATTCCCACTGAATCAATGACTTGAGAATAATTCCAAAATAAATATTATGATGAATAATAATTTCCTAAAATTCACTTAAAAACAATTTCATTAGCAACATAAATGTGGGTGTTTGTGAGCATCAAAACCAAAAAGAAATTAATGAAATTATTGAATCAAAACATGCTCAAAAATCTCCCCCATTTTGATTCTCACAAGACCCATGTCAAAATACATAGAATTTAAATAATAAATTTCTACCCCTTTTGATATAGTATAAAATTTATTTTATAAAGGAAATTATAAAGGAAACTTCCCCCCTATTATCTTATTATATGAAATTTATTATAAAAAAATCTATCCCCTATTATAAATGATTTAATCATGATTATAACATTTAAATAAACTTCTCCCATTTTATTAAAATTATAAACTTAAAAACTTCAATATAAACTTCTCCCCTTTTTGTGACATCAAAAAGATAAGAGTAAAGAGTATTTGAAATAAACTTCCCCTAAATTCATGCTTAAAATAAAGGTAAGTAAGTAAGGAGCATAATAGAATATTTGAATAAAATTATTATTTGCTTAAAACTTCCCATGAATCAAATAATTTAGGATATTCAATGAATTAAAATTTTTCACAAGTTATAAAAATTGGTGTTACTATTTTTAGAAAAAAAATTATTTATGGAATAATTAAGTATTAAGTTCATTCTTATATAAGATAACTAACAAAAAAATTATGAACTAATTAACCACACATATTTTTATTAAAAAATATATAATGAAAATAATACATAAATATTGATTTTAAATATACAAAAAATAAAATTTAAGAGTTAGACATGATATGACAGTTCATCCAAACTTTCCAATCTTATAACTTTTTATCTTAAGGTAGGTAAAAATCTTGAAAGGTATTATAATCTATTTTAAACATCTGATGTTCTTAGATATGATGAAGATAAATACTATTCAAGTAAAAACAATTTAAACTTATCAAGATCTATCTTGGTAGCAACTTATCTTTTTAGAAAATCTATTTATCTTAGCATTTCTACTGTGAATGCTTCAAAACCTTCTTTTGAGATTGAACTATATTTCATATTCTGATACTCCTTTTATAATGAATCAAAAACCATTTTCTATATAGATGATTTCTATAGATCTTTATACAACCTTTTAGATCCATTCAGAGCATCTTTCAACTTCACTTTTTCTTCATTTAATGTGTTGACTTTAAAAATAATCCTTTAAAAAGATATTTGGGAATAATATACTTACAGTTCTTCATAACTATGAACTTCCTTATTTTTATTAGAAGAATTTTCAAGTGAATATTAAACATATGAAATAGACTGTTCTTTTTAAAATTTAGAAGGATTACCTTTCTCCTTTTGTAAAAAACATTTTCTTCTAAACTTGAAGTACTTACCCTCTTCATCTTGTTGTGACTATTTTTCAAAAAACCTTTTGAACAAGATATTTCAAAGAATACATCTTCATAATTTAAAAGTTTATGAATAAGATGAAATGTTTGGTTCTGAGACAATGTAGATGATGTTTCATTTTCTTTATCCAAAAAGCTTAGAACACTCATTATATATTACATAATAAAAGTATTAAGATTTTCATAAATAAATGATATTTTATAAAATATAAAGATTTAAATAGGTTTAAAAGATGCAAAAATATAAAATTTTTCATGATTTAAACTAAGTACTGTATTATATAGAAACTAAAAATAGTTTTTATACAAAAAAGTTTTAATAAATCAATTATATAATCAAAATAGATCGGAACTTGATTTAAAGATAAAAGGAGAGTCTTTTTCAAATTTTGAGAGATATATTTCTCCCCTAATATAAAATAATTAGGAAACCATAAGAATATAAATACGAAAATGAAATACTTCATGAATCAGTGATTTAAGTACTGAGGATTTTTTGATTACTACTTTAGAGTTGTTCACTTCTTTGGAATAGAATTTCATATACCAATCGATCAACCAAAAAAAGTTTTATCAATATAGCTTAGTGTAATATTCCTTAAAAACATCATATGCAAGTGGTTTTGGTACCTATATGCTTTTGGGTCTATCAATGTTAACAATTAAATTTTTAGGTAATCAAACTTGTTTATTTTGAGTAGGAATTATACTATTCAATTTAAACAATTATATTGAGAAATAAACATTTTTAACACTATAAATTTGAGTTTTTATAAAACAAAAATCATTTTCATGATGTCCATTAATACCACAATAAAAAATTTAATAGTAGACATGTTTTTGGTATTTAGACTAGGGAGAAAATAATTTTTATATAGTTTTGGTCTTTCACCATTTCTTCCTATTCTAAATTTTTCTTTTTGTATTTTATTCTTTCTAAGTATTTGATTTAAATATTTTTATCCTTTTATTAGTATACTAAAATTTTGATTTAAATTATCAATTCAAACAATATTTATTTAATCTTAGTGTCATGAAAATCGCAAGATTTTTTAGAAGAATCAAAATTTAAATATATAATTTTTTTTGATAAATTTTCATTATCTAATAGAACAACATCATAAGATTTTTTATTTTTTATTTCTTACAGGATTCATAATTTTCTAGCATCATAGACCAATATTTATTTAATTCTTTATAAGAAATTTTCTCACAACTAGAGTTTTAAGAGTAAGAAGATTGTACCTCACGATCAGTATGGACCATAAGACATACCATTCACTTTTTATGATCAGACTTAGAATCTGTAGAAGATTCATTGTGAAATCCAGAAGTATTACTCTAGTTATCCTTTACAACTTTATTTAATTTTCTCTTGTAATTGGATTTTCTTTATTGTTTGAGTAAAGGATAGTTATCCTTTGTCTGAACTTTTTCCTTGCATTCAAAACATATACTTTCTTCAGTCACTTTATTTTTCTTTCTATATAGATTTTAAAATTTCATAATAAGATATGATAAGTATTTATCCAAATCTAGATTATTTGAATTAGATGATTCATCTATAGTAGTTTTGAGAGTATCTTTATTATGTTTTATATGATTTTCAACTTCATCTTGTATCTCAACTTCATAAATTATTAAATTTCCAATAAACTCCTTTATAGATAATTTTTTTACTGGAGTATATTGACATATAACTATGTATATTCCATTCCACTTAGAGGGTAGTACTCTAAGTACTTTTAACACTTGATATGATTGTGAAATTGGATTTCCCAAAGCACTGACATTGTTGATAATCTCTACCAATCTTCCATTCATTTGAGTGACAGTCTCATCTTCATACACCCTGAATGTATCAAAATTCAGTTTCAAAGGATCATAACTTAATTGTATGATATTTTCATTTCCTTAATTGAAAAAAAACAATAGTCTACCACATCTCATGTGCAGTATGACATTGAGATTCTTGATTGAATTCATCCATTTCCTAAACCAAAAAAATATAATTCATAGATTTTGAATTAAGATAATATTCCCTTTCTTTTTCACTACTCCAATATTCTAATCCTTCCTTAGGGATATCATAAGGTTTAACATATTTTAAATAAACCCTGGAACTTGGGATGGTGAGCAGTCGGGAGATCAGTCATGAGAAACCCCCATCATTCCGCAATGAAGATTAGGGTTCTTCCCCTTTGGATTCTTTGATTCCACCACCAATGGCGGGCGTTTTTTTTTGGCTCAGGGGAGTTTTAATGCATATAAGCACACGACATCAGATTTGGGGGATTCAATCCCTGTGAAGCAAAGCCCCATAAAGGTAAACCTAAGAGAGGCCAGTGCTCTCAACAACTCATTCTCACTTTTTAAAAGTATAAATTTTGTAATCTATCAAAAGGGATTAGTGGTTCAAATTAAAACAGATCTAGCTATGGTCTTAGAGAGGCTTGAAATTGGATCCCATTCAATCATCGCTCGACTCATTCTACCTAAATGTGTTGTGCTATGATGGATTGATCAACTCACCTAAAGGTTATCCACTATATGGGGCTTCGACAATTAGAAGTTTATCTTCTTAGGGAGACGATACTTCCACTTTATCTTCCCCTATGAAGATCTAAAAACGTGTGCTTGGGGCCATGGCTCTATCTATTTCAAGTCGGGGGCGCTGTAGATCCGTGAATGGGATTAAAAACTAAACCCACTAGAAATTAGTAATTCAATAGTTCAATCTTGGGTTAAGGTATTTGGTCTTAACTGGATTATTTATCACCCTCGTATACTTTATGATATTGCATTGTAAATTGGGGTCCAAATCAAGATGGATAGGGAGACATAAATTGCTAGATATGGTCATTTTTCTAGATTCTTAGTTGAAGTGGAACTTTCCTCCACACTGATTGATAAAGTTTTCCTTTCTATTGATGAATAAGAACTTGAATTAAGGATTGAATTCGATAACTTACCTCAGTTCTAGCCAGACTGTAGGATCATTAGAAATGACAAAAATAATTGTAAGAGGTCTTTGACCTGCAGTTTCTATTCCTTACATGGACATGAACATAACACATGTTTTAAGAAACAAAAATATGATTATAGTTTAAAGGATACCAAGAACAAAAGCCTGCCTATTTCAATCAGACAACCTTATACTGTTGCATCCCCTCAAGGTCCTATGATGGACATTAGGTCCTCCCAAAAGGGTGATGATGAACATATACACTCTTTTTCTCGGTCATCTTCCCCCCTGACCACGATGATTCATGGGCTGAAATAGTGGAAAGGGGCCTGGTTGAACTCCCACCATTGCCTGTTAGACTTAAATACTCAATGTCTTCTGACATTGAGGGGTCTCCACATGTGACAAATAAACTATCTTCTCAGAAGACTGTTTCCTCAGACTGTTCACGGCTATCCTATGAAAAATTGGAAGCTGGAAACACCATTTACCCCATATTTGTAGAAGCACATTCAAATCTCGAGAGGTCTACCCATGTGTCACTTGAAATTTCTTCTCAAAATATTTTTTCCTCTGATTTTTTTTGGTTTCTATTGAAAAATTGAAAGCTGGAAAAACCAGCCCCCTGCCTTGGTGGAAGCTCATTCAAACTTGAACCAACCTTCTGTCCAGACTGTTATGCAGGCCTCGACACATACACATGACAGTGGGAATAAGAAGGTTCCTTCAACCTCTTTGAACCCATTTGATTTCACTTCACATGACATTGACAATATTTTTCCTGCATAAGATTCTCCTACTTCTCTTATAGGGCAACAGACAAACAAGGAGCTACAGAAAAAGCAGGACAACCCTCAATTGAAGCAGCCTTGTGGTCTATGGGCAGAACATGCCACCGGAAGGGAGGAGGAACATCATCCTCTAGTAGATGATGAGAAATCTTGGTAGAAAACAAAGCATGGTAGGCAAAATAAATGTCATGGGAAGGGGAATCAGAGAGCTGAACCAACAACAAGGAAGAAAACATATTCTGAGGTCTCAGACTCAAATATAGATATTGAGACCCTATTACAGAAATCGAGAGTTTTGGAATCACTTCACAGAAGAGGTCATGGATGTGGGCGCGGTCGGGGAATGGACTAGGGTGCCTTGTAGGACAAAGAATGTGAGATTTATGACAAGATCAGGAAAAATCTCAGATGATGAAAGCTTTGTTTTTTGTCTTTTCATCCTCTACTTTCCTTGTTTCATTTTCTTTTGTTTTTATAAAAGGGGACTTGATCCCTCTCCTTTTTTCAAAAAAAAAATATTTTAAATAAACCCATATTCCAATATTTTTTTAAATAAATAATAATACAGGTTTTCCAACATCCATAATTATTACCATTAAAGTACGAAACAAAGATCATTGACATACATTCTCTAGAATCAACCATTTCATGAATTCCTCATATAAATCTTTAACTCATTCTTGTCAGAGAGAGTAATAATTTAATAAATACTTCTGATACTACTTTTTGATATCAAATAGATCAAAAAAATACATTCTAAAATTATTCTAGCTAGTAGAGCCTTGACTTTGATATCAATTTTTAGGTCAGGATGATAATGGAGAAGATAAAGACATAAGAGGGGGGGGGGGGGTGAATTGCGTTTTTCAAAACTTTGAAAAATTAAGAGCACCACTCTTTTTGTTCAATGATACTTTCTTTTTTTCTTAAAGTCAAGTAATCAGTGGAAATAAATAAAGGAAATGAACACAATGATGTATAGTGGTTCTGGGAACAAAGATACCTTAGTCCACTCCACCAATTCTTAACTCCACGAGCTTGGTGATTTTCAATAGGTCCTCTTATCTGGAGACATTTAAACAACAACTGAGTATAGGTAGTTTTCACCTTTATAAATAAGGATTTATAGATCCTTTTGGTTGTTTTATAAGGAACCATAAATCCATAGTTTAGTGCAAGAAGATTAAACTTAACCATAACAGAGTGAGAGCAGTCAAAAAATTCACCAAATGAATAGAGATTTATTTTTTTGAGCATACAGATTAAACATCATAGTTTTAGTAACAACTGACAGATGTATTCAGATACTCAATAATGCATAGTAGTAAATAGATCTTCAATGCCGCGTAGGATTTCTTCAAACAATGATTGTGAAAACACCAGAAATATTTTTAAATATGTATGCCTCTAAATTTTATCTCTAACAAATACTTCATCATTCTTTCCAAAGAATATGTAATAATAAAATACAGTAGAAACAACAACAATAACAGTGAGTCGATAGATCAAAACATGTATGTCTCCAAAGTGTAGCACTAAATAAACCAACACATGGATTTTTATACCTCCTTTCTTCTATATATTTTATTGTTTTTTATATCTTGTATATTTTGACAAAGTGAATCTTGATATTTATACCATTGGTTGAATATATCCCAGTTCAAATGGCTCTAGAAATATCACACAATAAATCTTGAATATTAAAATTCAAAATCATCCAATAAAGGTCATAACTTCCCTTATAAATAGGAAAGATTTAATCCTTTGAATAAAATATTTTAAAATAATCACAATGAGCATTTGAATCGACTATAAAATATCTTTGAATATATATTTATGTTCACTAAGACCGTTTCATAAATCACAAATAATATCAAATATTTAAAACACCAATGTTGAATAGTCAAACATAGGGTTCCTTCATGTGATGAAAAAACTCCAAATGTAGGGTTGATCACAAAAGTAGGGTTTATGTAGCATATGTTTTCTTCCTCAAATATAGGGTTCATTATAAACATAGGGTTTCTAAACCATACTTTCCTGAAAACATAGGGTATATAATTCATACATGCTGTTTCACACATAGAGTTTCCATTCCTTACATTACGCTTACTAGGTAGGGTATGGACAATGTTTTAGAAATATGTTTAAACATGTCTGGAACACTTCAAAAAATATTCCCAATCAATCAATGTCTTGAGAATAATTCCAAAATAAATATTCCAACATATAATAATTTCCTAAAATTCACTTAAAATAAATTTCATTAGTAACATAAATGTGAGTGTTTATGAGCATCAAAACCAAAAATAAATTAAGAAATTTTAGAATCAACACATCCTCAATATGTTCCTCTTTTTTTATTTATCTCACCATATTAGATACTAAATTCGTGTGAGCTAATATGCCCTATTTTTAGGGTGTTTGTATATTTCTCCATTTTCTCCCATTCTAGCCTGGATTAGAGGCCAATAATGGATGAATAGTCTAATAGCCATCTAAGGTAGGTGGTCTAGTCCTTTTTCCCTAAAAGACTTTATGTTTATATTATGAACTATCAATACACACACCAAACCTTCCATGAGATGCATCCTAATTGTATAATTAATTAAATGAATGGATTTAACCTTATTTAGGGTAGTCCTAAAAACATAAATTTAGCATCAAAGAATGTCTACCTTAACATGATCCATAACTTAGGAAATATCACTCTTAAAGGCCCATGATCCTTATACTTTTAAATTAAATCAAACCACCAATTGAGGTGTGTTGAGTTGGATGTTATGAAAAAAATGTAAATTAAATTAAAGTGGAAATAATAATCCCATATTCCTAGGACCTTATAATTCTTTATTATAGCTTGATTTATCCTTATGAATTAACTGTCCAAATTGAATTAAGTGAATTTTTAAATGGTATGTGTTAACTGCTAGTCCAAAACCATATGAAATGTCATTCCAAGGGTGATACAAGGGTTATAACTTGGGATGCCTTGGACGGGCTCATTGATCATAATAAATTAAATGAATTGTAAATTGATTATATCACACCGGGAGTGATACACTAATTCTTATATATAATTCCTAAGATGGGCTCACTAGGTAGGAATATTTATGTTATACCAGGAGTAATACCTGGTTCCCTAAGTGGAATACCTTGGACGAGCCTAGAGGGAATTGCCTTAATACCATGCCTGGAGTGATACATGGGTTCCTTCATGGTATTCTTTAGATGGACTCCTATGGTGATGAGTTTTTATAGTATAATTAGAGTGATAAATAGGTTCCTTATATAAAATTCCATGGATAGGATCTGGATACTAATTAAATTAATTGATGCATCTCAAAATTCAAATAACTCACTTGGATTCAGTTTATGCTTTATATACTCGATGGACTAGTTTTATTTCCTTCTTAAACTTGAATTATATAGGAATTATGGAACCATATATGACTTTCATTATACACAGATTCATTGGTTTTATACCTCAGGTACCACCCTTATAAATATAAAATTAAAATGCTAAGTGCTCAGAGAAATTCTGGATTAGACCGAAGTAGGTAGTGATGGACATGTGTCCCATTAGGAACCTAGAATGACGTGGTTTATTTTATTTACCACTTTACTTTTTTTAGCTACACACTATTCATATTATATTCACATAATAGATAATTCTAGACACAATTGGTGGTGGCCTACTGAGTATTAGTCACACCTTGTTCGGTCCACTGATTGGTAACTAGATAGACTTCATGAATGAAGGTAAGGACAAGGGGAAGTGACATGCTATAGATTCTTGATTTTATATACTATGATGGAGTATGGGAGTAGTTTACCAAGATTATGCTCATGATGATATTGGAGACAAATTTTGTTCTTTTACTTATTTTTTATAGCATGTTGCATGTGCCTTCTTCTCTATATCCCATGTACCCCCATTTTGTATAGTATCATGACATCATTATTTTGTATATGATTCTGGGTATTTCATATGTCAGTTCATTTTTGTCTGGATGATTTATTTTTTTTGTTTCCTTTATTACTTATTCCGCTTATTTATATCTATTCTAACTTCTATGTATCACTTTGACCATAAGGGTATAGTCTCCCCACTGTACCATCATAAACCCTCATAGTAGTTGATAGTCTATAACATATAGGGAGATGATCTTGAGTCCATGTGGCCTATCAAGTTTGGGTACTTATTAGTGAACCAGGTCCAGGATGTTACAATCTTTTTCTTCTTTTCAAAAACTTTTTCTCTATTAAACATACTTTTAAAATTCTTTTTGATTTTTCAAATATCCATCAATTTTTTCTTAAAAATATTTATTAAGTTTCTATTTATTCTCCATGTGTTTCAATTATTGATAATAATAGGGGGGGGGGGGGTATTTTGATGTAATTCTATGGGGGGGGGGGATTTCCTAAAAGGGGGTGAATTTTTTTGTAAGTACCTGACCTCAGTTTCTCGAAGTCGGTGCCTTATTTGATTTCGTTGGCATACAAACAAGGAATACGAATCCCAAACGACTGAGTAGTTTAGTATTATTAGAAACAAGTTACATACATAAGTTTAACATTACAACATGAAGGGAATCGAAACACTATTTTATTCCACTAGAAACATCACGTCTCCTAGATTATGCTTGCAGGTCATTCATAAATTACTTCTTTATGTACTGAGAAAATGAAACATAAGAAAGGGGTTTTGGTCTTTTGGAAAGACCAGAAGATTCTTGGATGTGGGGAGAGACTAGGGAAGGGTAATTGGGCAGAAATTTGAGGAGTTTTAAGGCTTATATGAGTGAAGAGAAGAGGGAGTGGTGAGGGGTTTTTATAGCATAGGAGAGGAGTAAATTTTGAATATTTAATTCATTATCTTATTATTTCCCTCAAGACAACCAATAGTGTTGTTTCATGTGACCCCTAATAGTAAGAAGTGCATGTGATTTCGAACCAAGTGGCTTTGCATCACTTGTGATGTCATGAATAGTGTATTTAACTGATAATTTGTATATACAGTATTTTATCGTATTTCGCTATTCATAAAAAATTCTAGAATTTCAGAAAAATCCCAAAAATTCACCCCTGCCATTTTTTGACGTGTAGAATTAAAAAGTGAAATAAAAATTTTCAAAAATAATTTTCTAAATATTATTAATTTAATTTTTAAATAAATTCATGGTTAATTCGAAAAATAAAAATCTTAAAGTGAAATTAGTTTTATTTCACATTGAAAAACTAATTATGATCTCATTATCTTATTGCCTTAAGAAAATAATAATATTATTTACTATTTATAAGGGTCATATTACTATTCATAGTACTATTCATAAGGGTATTATACTATTCACCAAAAATCAATTTTGTTCTATCAGACTTCAAATGACTTACTGAACACAACTCTAGATGACCATTTTTTGAAATTCAAAACATAGAAGTGGCAAAGTTGTGTTTAATAGATAGATTATAAAATTGCATTCTATATTTATTTTCAAAACTTTGGGGTGTTACATTATCCCCTTCTTACAAAAATTTTGTCCTCGAAATTCACAAAATATTACCTAAAAAGATTCAGGTATGTATTTAACATAAGCTCCTCAGGATTCCATGTTGCTTCCTCCATCTTATGGTTCCTCCATAGAACCTTTACCAGTCGAGTCATCTGATTTCTCAATACTTGTTCTCTAGTATCAATAATCTTGATAGTATCTTCACAGTAATATAGATCAAGCTCAAGTTACACTTCATCATAAGTGAGTACATGTGTTAGGTTTGGCATGTACTTTCTTAACATTGACACGTGGAACACATTGTGAACCTTGGAAAGACTTAGCGACATTGCCAAACAGTAAGCTACGACTCCAATTCGGTCTAGAATTTCAAAAGGTCCTATGTACCTGGGACTTACTTTTCCCTTCTTACCGAATCATATAATACCCTTCCATGGAGGTACCTTTAAGAAAACATGATCACCATCTTGAAATTCCAAATCCTTCCTTCGGTTATCAACATAGCTCTTTTGCCTACTTTGAGCTATTTTGATATGGTTCTAGATAATCTTCACCTTCTCCGTTGTTTCTTCAACAAGTTCTAGGACCATGAGATTTCTTTCACCAACATCATCCCAGCAAGTTGATGTACGAAATATCCTCCCATATAATGCTTCATAGGGTGCCATCTGAATACTTGAATGGAATCTATTGTTGTAGGAAAATTATACGAGAGGTAAATAATGATCCCACATGCCTTGAAAATATAGTGAACAAGACCTCAACATGTCTTCCAATGTTTTAATACTCCGTTCTAATTGTCCATCAGTTTGTGGGTGGTAGGCAATGCTCAAACAAAGATCATTATCTAGGGCCTTCTGAAGACTTTTCCAGAATCTTGATGTAAAATGTGGATCATGATCAGAAACAATCGATCGGGGTACTCCATGAAGTCTCACAAATTCATTAATATATAGTATTTCTAGACGTTCAAGTGGTATATCTTCTCTTATAGAAAGAAAATGTGATGACTTGGTAAGATGATCAACAATGACCCATATTGCATCATTCCTTCTAGGAGTCTTTGGTAGTCCCATGACAAAGTCCATCGTGATATTATCCCCTTTCCAATCAGGTATGGTAAGAGTTTGCAATACTCCTCCAGGCTGTTTCCTTACAGCTTTCACATGTTGAAAAACCATACATCTTGACACAAAATCAGCAATCTCCCTCTTCATGTTGTCCCACCAAAAGTGTTCCTTTAAATATCTATACATCTTAGTGTTACCAGGGTGTACAGAGAAGTTGGAACTATGAGCATCATCCAAAAATTCCCTTTTTAGATTAGGTATATCGGGAACACAAATTCTCATCCCAAATTTCAAAATTCCATATTCATATATGAAGTCACTCAATCTCCCATCATTCACAGCTTTAATCTTCTTTTGAAACTCCTCATCATCAGCCGAAGAACTTTTTATCCTTTCTAGTAAAGTTGGTTTGGAAACCATTTGAAAAAGCATTGATGTTTCACCTTCCATGATTATTCCTATATACATATTTACTAGATTCATGAAAATAGGATCCCTTTCAACTCTCATCTTGTTCAAAACTCCATGATCATTTGTAATCAAAGAATCTTCCACCTTATTTGCCTTCCCCGGGTGGTAGTGTATCGTGCAATCATAATCCTTGAGTAGTTCAATCCATATACTTTGCCTCATGTTGAGTTCTTTCTGTGAGAAAATATACTTCAAACTCTTGTGATCAGTATAAATCTCACATTTTTCACCATAGAGATAATGTCTCCATATCTTCAATGCAAAGATTACAGAAGCTAACTCAAGATCATGCGAAGGATAGTTTTGCTCATGAATTTTTAGTAGTCGTGATGCATAAGCAATAACCCTATCATTTTTCATAAGGACACAACCAAGTACTTTATTTAAAGCATCACTATAAATAACAAACTCATCATTCCTCGATGGTAGAGTCAATATAAGAGCATTGAATAATATTCTTTTCAGTTCTTTGAAACATTCTTCACAATATTTTTCTAAACAAATTTAAACCCTTTATGTGTGAGCTTCATTAGAGGGTTAGCCAGTCGGGAAAAATTCTGTATGAAACACTGATAATAACCTGCTAAGACAATAAAACTGCGTATCTCAGTTATGTTTGTTGGTGTGGGCCAATCTTGGATTGCCTTTGTTGTAACGCCCCGACCCCAGCTACCCAGAGTCGGTGCATTACTTCGTAACATTGGCATGATCACAAAAGATCAAGTCTCGAAAGACCGATTAGTTTAGTAGCCTTAGAAACACTAGATACATTCATAAGTCTTACATTACATCATAAGGTGAAAAACTACAACAACAAAGTCTCCATAGTCCACACTCATATCCTCTTCTGACTATCCCAGCAGGTCATTCATAAAATACTTCTTCACATCCTGGAAAATATTAAAACATTGAAAGGGGTGAGCTCAGATGCTCAGTAAGGATAAAAATATTGCGGAAGCTTTCATAAATAATCATTAACATTTAAGGCAATGTATAACTAAAACAAAAGCCTTTTTAAACTTGAACTTTAGCATAATATGGAAAAAATAAAATGAGATAATTCCATTTACTTACTCACATTGATATTCTACTAATCGAATAATCCCATGCAATATCAATAACCACTTTCATAATGATGGAATGCATAATGCCAGACTATCATAACCACGTAGTCAAGGCCTCGTGCCAAGACCACAAATAAGATTTTGTCAAGGCCTCATGCCAAGACACTAGTTTGTCTCATGAGACCTACCGATGCATCGAGGAGCTATAACGGGCTCCACCCGTCACTTATTAAGTCCAATGCATTCCTCATATGAATAGGTTTAAACATATCATAAACCATAACATAATCGTATCACATAAAACATGCATAAAGGAAACATAAAATTTCCACATTTCAATCACAAGATTTCAATACAACACATTTATATAATAAAAAATCTTTCAAAACCATTTTCAATACCAAAATAAAAGAAAGTTAAAACTTTGTATTTATATTTCATTAAAAAAAGTGATGGCTTGTAGAGGAAGCCGAAACTCAAATAATGGTCACGGCGGCGGAGAAGTCATTGTCGCCACATATGTACGGAAAGAAAAACATTCCCTTTTTGTCGCTTCGTATAAAAAAGATTCCTTTTGAATAAACATAAAAGTCAAAGGGGTTTATAAACCGTATAAAAGAAAGTTGTGTATAAAACCAAATATGCCTCAATGAAAGGAGATTGAGACGAAGTCCTTAAAATGATCATTTTTAAAATAAAATAGATCTATTATGTGTATTCACTATAGGTACACATAAATAAAGTAAAAATACAAAATAAGACATAATAATATCATGACATAATTTGAATGTAGGAGATTAACCCAAAGAATTGAAGTTGGGTTAAGAAGTTCCCTTACCTTGCATCTTGTCCTGACTCGACCATTCTTTAACCTCCTGAATAATAAACTAGAGTTAATTTCTATTTACTTAAGAACCTTTTTCATGTTCATTATTCCTTTTATATCACTTATTACCATGTTATGAACATTATGTAATTATTTAAGTTAATAACGGTCGTTTTGTCGATCTTTGGTACTTGAGTTAAAAATAAACTTCTTATAATTGCAAGTTGTTCATGTGGTGAAATATCCATTATATCCAGAATTATATTCATGATTTAGATATAATATATATCATATATATACATTATATACATTCATTTATAATATTACGTAACATTTAGAGGTAAGAAATGAAATGCACCGTTCATGGAGACGGTAAGCCGTACGTACGCATGAACGCTACTTTCATTTCTATTTCGTATTTAATGGAATGAAATCATAATTATATAAATTTATAATATAATTACAGTATAATATAGTGTATAATACCATTTACTCCATCCTTTATACATCCCACATATGGCATTAACGATTCAAATCACTTTGAGGGGGCGGTAGTCCGCACTTCCTAAAATGAAATTATCGCGTTTACCCATAATGGAAATCATAAAGTATGCCATAAATGAGAAATACAGAAGCATAAGTAAAACATAAAAATATTATATATCATATATAAATATAGTTACATCTTAATGGCCACCTTTGAAGGTGTTATATGAGTGTTGAACAATCATCGTTTCGTGAGGCAGAAATTCGCCATCCACAGAAACAATATGTTCTTTAACCATTAGATATGGGTGTCTGTAAGTGTAGCTCTAATACTTCTTATAAAAACATCCTAGTATATTGAGTATACTGGTGTTGTTACAAAATAAATGAATAAAAAGAGTTTAAGGGGTTGGAGAAGCTAAATAAAACAAAACAACATTAGAGAAGACATTACCTAAAAATCGGGTAACTCTTTTTGATTTGAGCCAAAGGCTTACTTGGGAAGAATTCTGCCCAAAGTGAGGCTTCTAGGAGTAAGGGAGGGAAGTTGGGAGGGTATTTGGGCAGAGTTTGGCCGAGCCAAATGGATTGAAAGTGTGAATGAGGTGGTAGAGGTGGGGGCCTTTTATAAGAGGAGAGGAGGGGAACTCTTGGAAAGTAAGGGTATTTTACATTATTATACAATGCTTTTCGGATTCTAAAGGTTCCAAACTTATATAATACGTGTATAAGGTGATAAGGGTTCTAAATCTACCCATCCAATAATCTTTGGACAAGTGTAAGCCTTGGATTGTACATTATCGTTTCATTTTATTAAAATCGTTAAATAATGAGGTCATCGCTGCATCATAATGATGTTATAAATAATTTAATTTATTTAATGTATAAAAATTATAAAAAAATACTATGATGTAGTAAATATTTTTAGCTTTCAAATGACTATTTAAACTCAAAAATATGACTTGTATAACCCCATGTAAAAAGTGTTTTAGTAAAACATTTCATGTTTGTGTCATTTTTTACTTTAACATTAAATAAAAGGTATTTATGTCATTTTCCAACTAAAGTGGCTCCATGGGGTCCCCAAGTTGACCCATGGATTGTCTTGGTCTGCCATGGCACATCAAATGAGGGTAGGACATGTGTCAAGCTCATCTCACATTATTAAAACATTATTTTTACCTTAAACTACACTAATTACCTCTAATCGCGATTAAGAACTTAAAAGTTACTATTCACCAAAAATTATTTTAATCTCATTGAACCACATTTTACTTCTTAATGACAACCATGTATGCCGGATTTTTGAAAATAAAAACACAGAAGTGGTAATATTTCATTTAAATGAAAAATCAGTTATTTAACTACCACTTAGTGGTTTCACTATTCATCAAAAATTGAAGTTTTTCAGAACAATGCCAAAATTTCACCCTAAGCTATAATTGATATTCCGAATTCAAAAATGATGTCTATTTTAAAAAATTACAAACATATAAGTTTCATTAATTAATTTTATAATTAATTCCCGCTGTCACAATAAATAGCATGTTTTTAAGAAATAATTTATATCAAAAGATTGACAATTGTTTATGTCCAATTTCAAAGTGAAATTAATTCTAATGAACACCATTAGATAAAATGGTAAAAATATATTCTAATTATACTTTAAAACCACTCAATATTATAACTTATCACTATAAATTATTTTGATTAAAAAAGTTGTTTTAAGTATTTTTCACTATTCATAAAAATTTGGAAGTTCTCAGAAAATTACAAAAAAATTCAACATAGGCTAATTTCAATATTAGGAATACAAAAATGAAGTCCATTTTGAAATATAAAATTTCTATAAGTTTAAAAAGTGGTTATTACTATTCATAACGGCTACTTTGATTAGTTGCGGTGTGTTAGAACTCGAAGTTGCGTACAATGCAAGCTATTGCAATATTGAATGAGAAGCGTATCATGGAAGCTCGGGGTGTTACATTCTACCCTCCTTCAATAAATTGCATCCTCGCAATTTGAAATTTTTCTTGGAAAATAAAAGGTTGAAAATAGAAAATACCTTTGTGGAAAACCCACATCGGAAATAAGGTTAATAAAATTTAGTCTTAATAAGAGGGAAATGGAAATAAGAAATTCACCACCAAATTATGATCTCGATAAGGAGAACATTGGTGGAAATTAGAGACATATAATTGGAGGAAAAACGTAAATATTTGTAGGGAGTGATTGAGGTCATCAATCACAATCAACTGTCAAATTGAGGGTCTCAAAGCCTTCAATCTATGTTGATTTAAAATATCATTAGTTCAACATGACATAAGGTATTAGGATAACACATTTTTTTGTTTTAATATCCCTTTACTAAAGTTTAAGAATTAATTTATTCATTGAATAAGAGATAGGTATATATATATTTATGCTTGACAATTAGAGTTTCAACCTTCAACTCATCTTTCACTCGAAAAAATATTATACTTATCCTAATTGTATAAGGTTCCAAATTTTAACACATACCATTTAGATTAGAAAAACTATTTTGTAAAAACCAGGGACTTCACGTAGTCCAGTGGTAGGTGATTAATCCCAATCGCACTATGGTTGTGGGTTTGATTCCCACAGCTTTGTCTGACGCGATGGGTTGTCACTCGGTCTGCGTGTTGTCCTTTTTATAAATATCCAAAAATAACCTTAACAATAGTATCCAATGTAAAATATAATCCATTCCAACCTTTATAGTTATCCAAAATACTTCTGTCCAACTCACAGTCCAGATTTTATGAGGAAGGTAAACATAATGAAGCTCCTTTTTTCTGCGTAACAACATGTGAACACCTTCATCATGTATTCTTTTAAAACACTGAAACATACTGTATTACCATAAATCCTTATTGATTACATTCATGATCCCTTATTCCTTATAGAAAACTAGATATACTCCTTCTATCCAAAAATGTATACAAATCATTAATCAGTTTCAAGGATGTTAAGAATATCCAACATAATTTATCCGAATCAATCATGTCTTATTCCAAAATCACTATCTCGGTATCAGAACCATATTATGGTTTATCTTTCTCTCAACCATATATTTTCCAAAAATTTAACCTACTGTTGAGTCACTTTTCTTGGTTCCACACAATCTCAAGTCCTAGATGAAATAGTACTGCAGTACAATCCTTATATACTCCATAATTATTATAACCAGTACATCATTTATGCAACACTCAAATTACAAAATTCTTTAATAACAACATAAGAACACTAATCATTCCTCCTCATCTGTGGTAGTATCACAACTTGATTATTATCCAATAACATCATTTGGGGCATACTCTGATGATTTGAACATTGGTTTGCGTAGTGTCCCCACTCCTTGCAGATGAAGCATTGTACATTTGAAACCTTTTCCTTACCCTTGCAGTCACGCACTTGGTGTCCTTTTTCTCCACACTTATAACAAACTCCCATTCCCTTCAGGCAAATTCCAAGGTGTTTCTTCCCACAGTTATCACATATTGTAAAATTCTTCTTTTACCTCGTCCCTTTATCCATCATTCTCTCTTCTATCCTTTTCTTCTCTTTCATCCCTTAAAATCCATAAGACTCATAGAATTCTCTACTTATCTTATTAACACATGATACTATTTCTTCATATGTTGATAACACATGGGAGAATATTTCCCTTCTAAATGTTGGCTTAATACCATGAAAGATATGATTCTTCTTACTCTTTAGATCAAACGTATTGATGGAGTTCACATTCCTTCTACTGGGCGCCATTTCTATACAATGCCATAAACTAGATTAGTTTATGAATCAAAATACATAATTCCATACTTATAAAATACTTAACATAAATTGAACTATTTATGGATATAATCCATAATCATTAAAAGGTTTTCTTTGAGGAAGTATATACTCATAACCGTTCATAGTGGTTTGTAAAGAAAACGAGAATTATCCTAAGCATATCCCCCGGGAGTGTCGTAACCAAGAGTGCAGCAAGGCCCGTTGTCGTGCACCAGTTCCCGTTTGAGTCTATCTCAAAGCGGTGTTTTCGGGTTTTACCCCTAGGTACATCTGTGCCAGAGCCGCCTCTACCTGCTCGTATCCAGACAGGGATGTATTGCTCGGAAAACTCACAAAATCTCTATAATACCAAAATTCTAGGAAGTTATTCTATAATAATCCTTAAATTCTATCTTCGGGCTATGTGCTCTAATTAGAGTTTATCTAAATCTAGCTTCCAAGGTTAGTACTAAACTTCCTCTGATACCAACTGTAACGCCCCGACCCCAGCTACCCAGAGTCGGTGCATTACTTCGTAACATTGGCATGATCACAAAAGATCAAGTCTCGAAAGACCGATTAGTTTAGTAGCCTTGGAAATACTAGATACATTCATAAGTCTTACATTACATCATAAGGTGAAAAACTACAACAAAAAAGTCTCCATAGTACACACTCAAATCCTCTTCTGACTATCCCTGCAGGTCATTCATAAAATACTTCTTCACATCCTGGAAAATATTAAAACATTGAAAGGGGTGAGCTCAGATGCTCAGTAAGGATAACAATATTGAGGAAGCTTTCATAAATAATCATTAACATTTAAGGCAATGTATAACTAAAACAAAAGCCTTTTTAAACTTGAACTTTAGCATAATATGGAAAAAATGAAATGAGATAATTCCATTTACTTACTCACATGGATATTCTACTAATCGAATAATCCCATGCAATATCAATAACCACTTTCATAATGATGGAATGCATAATGCCAGACTATCATAACCACGTAGTCAAGGCCTCGTGCCAAGACCACAAATAAGATTTTGTCAAGGCCTCGTGCCAAGACACTAGTTTGTCTCATGAGACCTACCGATGCATCGAGGAGCTATAGCGGGCTCCACCCGTCACTTATTAAGTCCAATTCATTCCTCATATTAATAGGTTTAAACATATCATAAATCATAACATAATCGTATCACATAAAACATGCATAAAGGAAACATAAAATTTCCACATTTCAATCACAAGATTTCAATACAACACATTGATATAATAAAAACGCTTTCAAAACCATTTTCAATACCAAAATAAAAGAAAGTTAAAACTTTGTATCTATATTTCATTAAAAAAGTGATGGCTTGTAGAGGAAGCCGAAACTCAAATAATGGTCACGGCGGCGGAGAAGTCATTGTCGCCGTATATGTACGGAAAGAAAAACATTCCCTTTTTGTCGCTTCGTATAAAAAAGATTACTTTTGAATAAACTTAAAAGTCAAAGGGGTTTATACACCGTATAAAAGAAAGTTGTGTATAAAACCAAATATGCCTCAATGAAAGGAGATTGAGACGAAGTCCTTAAAATGATCATTTTTAAAATAAAATAGATCTATTATGTGTATTAAATATAGTTACACATAAAGAAAGTAAAAATACAAAATAAGACATAATAATATCATGACATAATTTGAATGTAGGAGATTAACCCAAAGAATGGAAGTTGGGTTAAGAAGTTCCCTTACCTTGCGTCTTGTCCTGACTCGACCGTTCTTTAACCTCCTGAATAATAAAATAGAGTTAATTTCTATTTACTTAAGAACCTTTTTCATGTTCATTATTCCTTTTATATCACTTATTACCATGTTATGAACATTATGTAATTATTTAAGTTAATAACGGTCGTTTTGTCGATCTTTGGTACTTGAGTCAAAAATAAACTTCTTATAATTACAAGTTGTTCATGTGGTGAAATATCCATTATATCCAGAATTATATTCATGATTTAGATATCATATATATCATATATATACATTATATACATTCATTTATAATATTACGTAACATTTAGAGGTAAGAAATGAAATGCACCGTTCATGGAGACGGTAAGCCGTACGTACGCATGAACGCTACTTTCATTTCTATTTCGTATTTAATGGAATGAAATCATAATGATATAAATGTATAATATAATTCCAGTATAATATAGTGTATAATACCATTTA
This sequence comes from Viscum album, assembly GCA_963277665.1. Lineage (NCBI taxonomy): Eukaryota > Viridiplantae > Streptophyta > Magnoliopsida > Santalales > Viscaceae > Viscum > Viscum album. The sequence continues at coordinate 2,090,150,590 of OY728122.1, forward strand.
CACCATCCTTTATACATCCCACATATGGCATTAACGATTCAAATCACTTTGAGGGGGCGGTAGTCCGCACTTCCTAAAATGAAATTATCGCGTTTACCCATAATGGAAATCATAAAGTATGCCATAAATGAGAAATACAGAAGCATAAGTAAAACATAAACATATTATATATCATATATAAATATAGTTACATCTTAATGTCCACCTTTGAAGGTGTTATATGAGTGTTGAACAATCATCGTTTCGTGAGGCAGAAATTCGCCATCCACAGAAACAGTATGTTCTTTAACCATTAGATGTAGGTGTGTGTAAGTGTAGCTCGAATAATTATTATAACAACATACTAGTATATTTAGTATACTGGTTTTGTTACAAAATAAATGAATAAAAAGAGTTTAAGGGGTTGGAGAAGCTAAATAAAACAAAACAACATTAGAGAATACATTACCTAAAAATCGGGTAACTCTTTTTGATTTGAGCCAAAGGCTTCCTTGGGAAGAATTCTGCCCAAATTGAGGCTTCTAGGAGTAAGGTAGGGAAGTTGGGAGGGTATTTGGGCAGATCTTGGCCGAGCCAAATGGATTGAAAGTGTGAATGAGGTGGTAGAGGTGGGGGCCTTTTATAAGAGGAGAGGAGGGGCACTCTTGGAAAGTAAGGGAATTTTACATTATTATACAATGATTTTCGGATTCTAAAGGTCCCAAACTTATATAATACGTGGATAAGGTGATAAGGGTTCGAAATATACCCATCCAATAGTCTTTGGACAAGTTTAAGCCTTGGATTGTACATTATCTTTTCATTTTATTAAAATCGTTAAATAATGAGGTCATCGGTGCGTCATAATGATGTTATAAATAATTTAATTTATTTAATGTATAAAAATTATAAAAAAATACTATGATGTAGTAAATCTTTTTAGCTTTCAAATGACTATTTAAACTCAAAAATATGACTTGTATAACCCCATGTAAAAATTGTTTTAGTAAAACATTTCATGTTTGTGTCATTTTTACTTTAACATTAAATAAAAGGTATTTATGTCATTTTCCAACTAAAGTGGCTCCATGGGGTCCCCAAGTTGACCCATGGATTTTCTTGGTCGGACATGGCACATCCAATGAGGGTAGGACATGTTTCAAGCTCATCTCATATTATTAAAACATTATTTTTACCTTAAACTACACTAATTACCTCTAATCGCGATTAAGAACTTAAAAGTTACTATTCACCAAAAAATATTTTAATCTCATTGAACCACATTTTACTTCTTAATGACAACCATGTATGCCAGATTTTTGAAAATCAAAACACAGAAGTGGTAATATTTCATTTAAATGAAAAATCAATTATTTAACTACCACTTAGTGGTTTCACTATTCATCAAAAATTGAAGTTTTTCAGAACAATGCCAAAATTTCACCCTAAGCTATAATTGATATTCCGAATTCAAAAATGATGTCTATTTTAAAAAAATTACAAACATATAAGTTTCATTAATTAATTTTATAATTAATTCCCGCTGTCACAACAAATAGCTTGTTTTTAAGAAACAATTTATATCAAAAGATTGACAATTGTTTATGTCCAATTTCAAATTGAAATTAATTCTAATGAACACCATTGGATAAAATGGTAAAAATATATTCTAATTATACTTTAAAACCACTCAATAGTATAACTTATCACTATAAATTATTTTGATTAAAAAAGTTGTTTTAAGTATTTTTCACTATTCATAAAAATTTGGAAGTTCTCAGAAAATTACAAAAAATTCAACATAGGCTATTTTCAATATTTGGAATACAAAAATGAAGTCCATTTTGAAATATAAAATTTCTATAAATTTAAAAAGTGGTTATTACTATTCATAACAGCTACTTTGATTAGTTGCGGTGTGTTAGAACTCGAAGTTGCATATAATGCAAGCTATTGCATTATTGAATGAGAAGCGTATCATGGAAGCTCGGGGTGTTACATTTGTCTTCGTAGGATAAAATAATATTCCATCCTTAGAGAAATTATGGCCAAGAAAAGAAATCTCCTAAATCTAGAATTCACAGTTGCTAAACTTCCCATATAATTCATGTCTTCTAAGAGTCTTCAGGATAATGTGCAATTGATTTTCATAATCTTTGTAGCTTTTTGAGTATACCAAGATATCATTAATAAATACCACTACAAAATAATCAAGATATTCCTTGAAAACTCTGTTCATTAGATCCATGAAGACAGAGGGTGCATTAGTCTATCCAAAAGGCATCACTGTAAACTCTTAATGCTTGTACCTGGTTCGAAATGTTGTTTTTAGAATGTCTTCCTTTTTCACACACAACTGATGATATCCAGATCAAAGGTAAATCTTTGAAAAGTATTGATCTCCATGCAGTTGGTCAAATAAATCATCAATGTGAGGTAGGGGATACTTTTTCTTTATTGTTATAGCATTGATCTCCCTGTAGTCGATACATAACCTCATAGATCCATATTTCTTCTTAAAAAAAAGGACAGGGGCTCCCCATGGAGAAACACTAGGGAGAATAAATCCCTTATTACTAAATTACTCTAGTTGTTTCTTTAGTTACACTAATTCCACAATGGCCATTATATAAGGGTTCTTCGATATGGGCCTTGAACCAGGAATTAAATCAATGGAAAACTCAATTTCTCATTCTGGAGGATGTCCAGGTAAATCTTCTAGAAACACATCAACATATTCTCTCACAATAGGTACATCCTCTATTTGAACATTCCTTTCCTCACCCAAAGTTATTTCATCCTCTTCCTCCATAATAATTTAATTTAGTTAAGCTACTGGGGGTGGATCTAGATAAGAATCAGGTGGTGATGATTCTGCTCTAAAGATAAGGTGTTCTTTATCATCGTCATAAAAAATCGTAACCTCATTCTTCTTACAATAATTTTTGCATCACGGTCCGAAAGCCAATCCATAATGAGGATTATATCAAATTAAATCATGGGTATGGTGATGAGATCAGCAGATAAAGAAAATTTATATGCCTTAATGGGAACTGATTCATAGAACTTTGTAGCAATGATACTTCCCTTAAGAGTTTTGATTGACAACTCCCTTGTTAAATCAAATTGGAAATATCGAATTTTCTTAGTAAACTAGGAAGATATGAAATAATGTGATGATCTAGAATCAAATAAAACATTTTCTAAACTTGAGGAAACAATTAAAGTACCTGCCACCACGTCAGTAGGAACTTCAACCTCTGTATTTGTGATTGCATAAGCTTTTCCCTGATCCCTTGGCCTTTTCTATTGCATATTTCCTTGATGTTTTAGAAAATCATCAACATAGTGTCCCATCTCCTGAAAACTATATCATTAGACATCATTGGCTTCCTTCTTCCCTTTGCAATCACTTACAAGATGGTCGTTCTGACCACATTTGTAGCATACTCCTTTTCCTTTTAAGCATGCACCAGGGTGTTTCTTTCCACAATTGTCACATGGTGGAAATTCAACTCTTCCCTTCTTCCCCGTTTCCTTATTTCCTTTCATATGGGTTTCAGCAGTCCTCTTCTTTTCTTGCTTTCCCTTAAAGTCATAATACTTAAGGAATTATTTTTCTATCTTGATGGAACATGAAACTATATCCCCATATGATGAAAAACTTTGGGAGACCAGTGCCCGTCGGAGGAATGGCATAGGCCATAAAATAATCGATCGATTTTGCTCCTTGGATTTTGTATGTAGTCCACAACATGTCTTGATAACCTTGTAAAGTTAGCTTCGTACTTTGCAACATTCTCATCTTCCTTCTACCTCAAATTCAAGAATTTCCTCTCCATATCTACTCTTTGTTCATGAGGAAAGTATTTCTCCAGGAAGATTTCCTTAAATTCCCTCCACTCCATCTCCTCTATTTCTTCTTCCTCATTTGTGTTTTGGATTAAGGACCATCACTGATCCGCATATCCTGATAGATGATATACTTCCATGAAAACCTTCTCTCTTTCATTACATCCCAAGGCGAGAAATATTTTCTCAAGGGAACATATCTACTGCTCTGCTACAAACGGATTTATAGTCCCGTTGAATGATGGAGGCTATTGTCACATAAAGAGATCTAGCATGGATCCTTCACATGGTGGATCCAAATGCTCCATACGGGTAAGGATATTATTCATAACCTGATTAAGTTGTCCTAGTATAGTTATGAGTTGCCCAACACTAGTCATAGCACCAAAGCCAACATCATTATCTTACGTCAGAGGAAAATCCCTACAGGGGACACGTGCATTCGTGCGATTTACATTCCGTCCACTAGGCACCATATCTAGAAAATGACATACACTATATTAGGTTATGAATCATAATGTACAATATTAACTTAACAAAATAATTAAAAAATTTGATATCCTACAAATGACTAATCCAATATTCACAAATATGGTTTCTTTGAGTAATATTTTACATTTCAATCATTCATAATGGCTTGTAAATAAAATGTGAATTATCCTAAGAATATACCCCAGGAGTGTTATAACCAAGAGTGTATCAAGGTCCGTTGTCGTGCACCAGTTCCCGTTCGAGTCTAGCTCAAAGTGGTGTTTTCAGGTTTTACCCCTAGATACATTTGTGCCAGAGCCACCTCTACCTGCTCGTATCATGACAGAGATGTATTTCTTGAAAGATCCACATAATCTATTCCTTACCAAAATACCAGGACATTGTTGTATGTATATCCTCAAAGAATAACTTAAGGACTCTTCCCTAATTCTAAATTTTCTAAATCTAGTTTCCAAGTATTCTACTAAACTTCCTCTGATACCAACTGTAAGGACCCGACCCCAGTTGCCCAGAGCCAGTGCCTTATTTGATTACGTTGTCATACAAACAAGTAATAGGAATCCTGAAAGACCGAGTAGTTTAGTATTATTGGAAACAAGTTACATACATAAGTTTAACATTACAACATGAAGGGAATCAAAACACTATTTTATTCCACTAGAAACATCACGTCTCCTAGATTATGCTTGCAGGTCATTCATAAATTACTTCTTCATGTCCTGATAAAATGAAACATAAGAAAGGGGTTTTGGTCTATTGGCAAGACCAGAAGCTTCTTGGACGTGGGGAGAGACTAGGGAAGGGTAATTGGGTAGAACTTTGAGGAGCTTCAAGGATTAGAGGAGTGAAGAGAAGAGGGAGTGGTGAGGGGTTTTTATAGTGGAGGAGATGAGTAAATTTTGAATATTTAATTCATAATTTTATTATTTCCCTCAAGACGACCAATAGTGTTGTTTCATGTGACCCCTAATAGTAAGAAGTTCATGTGAGTTCGAACCAAGAGGCCTTGCATCACTTGTGATGTCATGAATAGTGTATTTAACTGATAATTTGTATATACGGTATTTTATCGTATTTCACTATTCATCATAAATTCTAGAATTTCAGAAAAATCCCAAAAATTCACCCTTACCATTTTTCAACGTGTATAATTAAAAAGTAAAATATATTTTTAAAAAATAATTTTCTAAATATTATTAATTTAATTTTTAAATAAAATCATAGTTAATTCGAAAAATAACAATCATAAAGTGCAATTAGTTTTATTTCTCATTGAAAAACTAATTATGATCTCATTATCTTATTGCCTTAAGAAAATAAAATAATAATATTATTTACTATTCATAAGGGTCATATTACTATTCATATTACTATTCATAAGGGTATGCTACTATTCACCAAAAATCAAAATTTGTTCTATCATACTCCAAATGACTTACTAAACACAACTCTTGATGACCATTTTTTGAAATTCAAAACATAGAAGAGGAAAAGTTATGTTTAATGGATAGATTATAAAATTGCATTCTATATTTATTTTCAAAACCCTAGGGTGTTACATTTTAAAAATTATTTTCTGGTGCTTAATGTTTTTACAAAGTGAGAGTTTGAAAATTATTCTTTATTTTTTTAATAACATGCTTGATATGTTTACTCTTAAACTCATTAAATATCTTTTTAAAATATTTAATTTCTTTACCATCTCTTTAATATCACTTTAATCTTAATTTATATTTTTAAGCTAAGTGTTTGTGATCATCAAAAAGGGGATATTATTTTACCACACTCTCTCTCATAGCGTTTTCATGATAAAAAACACTCACCTTTATATCTTACTTTTCCATTTAAGTGAGTTTAAGTATTTTTATGGAATTTAAAGTGGTGGAATTCATGGAATATTTAATTTTCATTAAATATTTAATGATGGATTCAACATATCTATTTTCATTCTTAAATTACTTTAAAATAACCTAGAAGATCTAAATAAGGCCTTATAAGTGGATGAGGTCTTTATTGAATATTGGTAGCAGCAGGTTGAACTGGTTACCTAGTATAGGGAATTGGCTTGCTAATTATTTATGTTTAGTAGTAAGACTTCTCCAGCAGGACCACCAACTACCTAGTGTAAGAGCACCAGTTATCCACTGCCTCAACCGATGAAGATTCCTTCCACCTAAAGGCCATCGACCAGCCACTGGATAGTAGTGGTGTGTTAGTGGAGGTCATCCAATAGCCACCAGCTCCAGGCATCCCACCAACTACCTAGTAGAGGTTACCGGGTACCCGGTGTCATTACAATAACCCAAAAAGGATGCATTGGATGTGATCATAAAATCATTTATAATGGTCTAATTTAGCTTCATTACACCCAATAGATTCCAAAATGTTCCTAGTAATTTTGGAGGCTATAAAAGGACCCCTTAGCTACTTAAGGATTCACCTTTTGATCCTTACTCTGAATGACGTGCTCTCAAAGATCAATTATATAGTGAAGCTCTAGATTCCAAAATTCTCTCAAAGAGCCTTCAAATTTATAAATATCTCAAGGCTATCAAAAAACCTCTCAAATATCTCTTTCTTCATTATACTTCATCCGTTAAAGAGGTTTGTGAGTGGATTGTAATGATTTTTCCTAAAACAAACCTCTCTCTCCTCAAAATCCATTCTCTAATGGTTAACACTCTAAACAAGTGTGGGATGGGTTACTTGGAAACCAGTAAAGCTCAATAGGGTGATCAAAAATCAGAATTATGAGATTTGAATTTCTTCATCACTGTTAAGATCAATGAATTTATACAATTAACATCTTGAGTCAAGGGGTGGAGACATATGGGCACACATCATGCTATTACCAAAATCCTTATCAATTGTGTTTCTCATATATTTACTTTTATACACTACATCATTTAACACTAACTCACATACTTTCATAAATTCAGTTTAATTATTTATATGCTTAAATTAATTTGATATTATCTTTATAAACTCAAATTTAATTTATTAAATATCACGTATTTGATTTATTTCTTTATTATTTCAAAAATAATTATTTTTTTAAATTAACAATTTTTCCCTCTTTAATTTTTATAATGGAAATTCACCCCCTCTTGACATAATCTTTGACCAAAATGATCATTATTGGGACTCTAGTAGAGGGTGTAGAGAAGTGCTTGTATAAATCTTCTACAAAAAAACCTTGTGTTATCATGGGTTCTTGGGATTTGAGTCTTGATTATGAGTTCATTTTTTAGTATCTTTGATGGATATTAATATTAAATGATGGTATTTTTGTTCCCAATGAGTATATTCATGATTTTGAGGGACACCTTGAGTTATAGAGGTGAAACTGGTGAATGAAATAGAGATGAACGATTAGATTTCATGGTCTATTGAACCATATATAACTTGTGCATAATGGGTATATAACCATTCCAGATCCTATCATAGGGTTCACATACAATTTATGTAAGATCCCATATTTTCTAGGTATGTATATATTTATGTTTTTTGTAAACCTCTTAAAGTCTGGTTGTCTTTTTTTTGATCCTTGGTTGAGTCTCTAAATGATTTGTAATATTTATGGGTAAGTTTTGTAGAGGAGAAGTATGAGGAGAGTTGGTTTCATGATATAGAGTGAATTTATGTCATAAATTTATAATTTAAAATGTGAATTTCTTGGGTCGGCTGACCCTGTAAAACCGATACAAGTAATAAATTCATCAGGAAAATCCATGGATCCAATATTTATGACATGAAATGGATTTATAACATAAAATTGATTTTTATTTGGTTTTAATTTCAAGCGATGGGTTTTTTCAGTATATATGTAAATCGAGGGATTCATGATGTAAATTCCCTATTTATTCTATGAATTATCCATTCCTAGTATATTTTAAAAACCCCCAGGGGCCTATCATGCATTGAGATAATGTGTACCCTTCTCTCTAAATTACATACCTTCCAAAAGTGATGTATGAGAATCCTCTTCAATCTAGATGCTCTCTTGGTAGATCTTGGAATTCCATACCTAGTGATCAGAGGTAAGCCTTGCAGTTCATAATCTTCTTATCACCTCATCTATTTTCCCATGTGGTGAACCCTAGATCAGACTGCCTAAATCATATTAGTATTTAGATTTCCTTTGTTTTAAATTTATTAGTTTCATTGAAAGGAAGGAGGAACTAGGTTGTACCATGGTTGTTGAGGAATTATCTGCATCTACTCTAATTTTGGGGTGTGTGGTCTAAAACCTATCCCTAATTGTCTATTTAGTTATCCTAGTATGTGAAATATGTGTGGTCATACCATCATGCCATGCGTGCTACCTAAGTAATTAGGTAATTCTCGGTTTGATGAGTTACACATATATAAACCTCTCATTGGATCATATCATGTCTATTGGAATTTAGACTGAGACTTGCATCCACTTGATAAGAGTGCCAATCATTGACCTTGTTGATACATGATTAGTTTGAACATAAACCTAGAGATGTTTTGGAAATTAGATTGATTGTTGGTTTAATATTATGAATTGGAATAATATGTAATTTTTAGTGATTTATTGAGATAAAATTACATGGAATAAAATAGTTTTAATGATGTATAATTGTCTTGGAATGTTTACTTGATTAGTTTTGGATATACTAGTATGACAATGATATTAGGGTTAAATGATAAATGGAATGGGAATTCATGTAATTATTATGATAATTGGGACCCTGGACTTATGAAATATAAATGGCTAGATAAATATTAATTGGATGAGTTTACAATTATGGATTATATGACATGTTGTTTTTATTGGTGTTTTTTCATGTGAATTTCTTAAAAGAATTCTATTTTGAGATGATTTATGTTATTATTTATGCCCAAGGAATGGACATTATATGACATTTGAGTTCTTATTTTGACAAGAAATGTGATTGTGTTGGGTATGGAAAGGAACCAAATTTGATGCCTGAGGGTAAGGTGCATTGGTAAGGTCCACTTGACGGTAAATTGAATAGTCATTAGATACATGAGAGTGAAAATTTATAGATTACTATAGGTAATATTATTGTTAGCCCGAGTTAAAGGCCCATTTGTTCCTGATACGCTATGTATGATTTATCCTTGGAAGGAGACTCTACCAAAGAATTGGGTGAAATGTCCTAATACTGGAGGATCCACCCTTATACATAGATATCTAGAAAGGTATCTAAGTGGGTTTGACTAATCCTGGGTTTCAACCTGATTTTTGAGGGTCAGTGGGTTTATTACATGAACAGTTTAAATTTATTAATTAATACCCTTGTTTATCACTTTATTTAATGCACTATATTACTATACTGAATTTGTTTAGACATGGTGGTGTTGACCTACTAAGTTGTACTCACACCCTGGATGGTATGTCATTTTCTACCCAGACATTTTTCTTGGATACAAGTTTAGACAAGGGAAAGGGATCCTATTGTTGATTGTGGTTTGATAGATGATTTGGAGCTTGGATATGAGACTGACAGGGGGTTCAAGATCATGGTCTTTGACATCTTTATTTTAGTGTATTTAGTCCTTTATCTGTATGACTTTTATCATGATATTTAGTTACAATTATCCTATCATTAAATTATTTTCTTTTCATTGGTTTGTTAGTTTGAACTGTTTTGTTGGATTGGAATTTGATTATATTTATTTATTGTTTCCATTATTTATGCTACCCACTTATTATTTTTCTTACTATTATTACTACAATATAACAGAGGTTATATTCTCCCCAATACATTCCTTACACCTTCAATACTATTCATCAACCTCTAGAATATGGTGGGGGGGGGCATGATTTAGGTTATGTATCCCACTAATATCAATCACTTGGGAGAGTACCAGGTTGGGGATGTTACTAAGTGGTATTAGAGTGGGTTTCTTTTATATTTCTTTTTTATTTGGGAAAGGTATAATGGGGACTAGTATGTGTTGGGTCTTGGTAATTATCTTTTTCATGGTAGTAGATAACCTATGTATGATGGAAAAACTGAGTTCCCAGGGATGGGCTTTTTTTTCATGTTATTCTCTAGTTATAGTTTTGATTTTATTTCACCTTGGGAAATTCACTTTTTGTGTGACATTACTATCTTATAATATTTTTCACATAGACATGTATGAAATGATATGTATATTCATATATCATTATAGGCATATAGGATAATATATTTACATTAATTTTTCAAGATAATACATATTTATTTCATGTGAAATATTTTCCTATATGAGCTATGTAATGAAATCCCTTGATATACCTGATAAAATAAATGACAAAAACTATTATGTTATGCCAAATCTACTTGTAAATCCAACTTCATAGGAACCTTGAACCGATGGGTCTCTATTTTTATAATATATTGAGGTCGATATTATTTATTTCCTATGTTTTAAGGTGTTTTAAAACCTTTTTAGAGAAAATACCTCCTTATCATATTTTAATTGAGCACCAGGAGAGTGAAAATCAGCATGCTTCTAATGTAGTTGAGAAGGAACTTAATGTTACTCCAGGAAGTCATATGGATGATCAGTTTCACAATAGATTCATGAGGGTCATGAGATCCATAGATAGAGAGACTTTTTGCATTGTACCTTTGATTTCTAAGACAAAGAGAGAGTTCTAACTACAACATCCACCTATATTCAATGAGGGAGGCCCCTCAACAGTTGATTTTTGGATTGATTCGGTCCATTTTATTCATCAAAAACCTTGAAACACCCATTTATTGGAGGGAAAATCTTACTAATTATATGCTTTGAGTACTAGAAAAGCATTGGTGGGACACCCTGGAGTAATCCTGGCAGCATGAGGAGCTATCCTAGAGGGATTTAGAAGTGAAGTTCCTTAGACACTTTTATGCAGATGTGTTAAGGGATGAGAGGGATCATGAGTTTATACAATTAACATAGGAGGTCATGTCAGTGATGAAATATATGGGATGATTCATTGACCTATAGTGATTTTATGCATATTTGGATGCTTATGGGGTTTCTAGGCCAAGACATTTCTAGGATGGGATTCACTATGAGATAAGGTCGCAGGTGAACATATTTCCCCTGAGAAATATTGCATACTTGATGAACTAGGATCTCATCACTGAAGGGAATATGTTAGAGGATCCAATTTTTGTCCAAGAAGCTTCATTAGGGATATTTTGGAGTTCTTATTTTGGTATCAAGAAGTGCCATTATAATAGTTACCATCATGGAAGTAGCGGGAAGAGTATCCAGTATAGTGGGCAGTTATCATAAAGTCCTGGTTTGCTGTAGTGATTTCAGTGTGGAAATTTTGGGCAACCATAAGAGGCCTCAATGTCCTTACCCCATAGTGGAGTGCTATGTTTGTGATAGGTTAGACTATTTACCAAAGTTCTATAGGATATTTACACATCAGAGTAATAGTAGGGGATCAAGATAGGCACCTGAGTTAGGGAGGGACTCAACTACCCCTTGGAAGACTAGTAACTAGAGTTCAATGAGACATTTAGATTGAGGTAGGGGACATTGTATCCCATAATAGGAGTAGCAGTAGAAGCCATAGGGAACAATATAGGAGAGTCATAATGGAGCCTAGGTAAGAGGGGAAAGTTAGCTACACATTATACAGTCTACTCCAACTAGCTTGGATACAAGAACTTCTACCATCAAAGGTTTGGTTATTGTATCATCTACCATTGTTTTCATCTTGTTTGATACAATAGAATTAAATTCATTTTTATCTACTCAATTTGAAAATATTTTGGGTTTAGTTGTGGAGATCATTTATGGTGTTATAGTTATCAACACACCGTTGAGAGTACGATTAGAGGATATCAAATATTTCAAGGTGTGTTCTCTAGAAATTTGTGGCTACTATTTTCTTTGGGAGATTTTTGTTCTATAAATGACTAGTTTCAATTTGATCATCAGTATTAATATTTTAGTTCTGTACCAGGTTCATATCAACTATTATTTTAGGATAGTTTCCTTTCTCTCTCTAGAAGGGGGAAACTATTATCACTAGGGTGAGTGGGATCTACAAGCTGGTTATGCAGGGACAATTTAGTGAATATTGTATTTTCTCATAGCATAGATAGAAATCCTTATTCTAGACAATTTTGGAATGAAATAGGATACTTTTCCTCCAGTTGTAAACCATTTTCAAGATGTTTTTCATGAAGAGTTATCTGACTTACCACCTGAGAAGGATATTGAGTTCATGATCAAGTTGGATCTAGGAGCTAATCCAATTTATATTACACCTTATAGAATTGAACAAACATATATTATTTTGCTGAAAGTCTATTTGGAATACCTGGAAGCTAAAGGATTCATAAGGACATATACTTCTCTAGGGGGTTCTCCAGTGATTTTCACTAAGAAGGCTTACAAAACTTTGAACTTATGTGTGGATTATCGGAGACTGAACCAAATTATGGCCAAGAACTAGTATCCCCTTTCACGTATCAAAAATATATTCAATCAACTGAGAGGTTCCATAATCTTCTTCAAGGATGACTCGAGGTTAAGTACCACCAGTTGAGAGTGAGACCAAATGATATACCTCGAACTACTTTTAAAAGAAGATATAGCTTGTATGAGTTTGTGTTCACACTATTCAATCTGATGAATGCACCAAAGATACTCATGGTTACGATGAATCATATTTTCATCCTTTTCTAGATCAGTTTTTAGTAGTTTTTTGATAAAATATTAGTGTACTCCTAGCCAGTAAATGAACATGACCAATATCTTGAAATTGTCCTGAATACACTGAGAGAGCATCATATTTACACCAAGATATATAAATTAAACTTATAGAAAGATAGAGTTAACTTGTTAGTCCATGTAATATTAGTGTCTAGAGTGGGATTGGAACCATAGAAGGTTGTAGCCATAGTATCTTGGGATCAACCCAAGAATGAATTCAAGATTTAGAGTTTTCTTAGTCTAGTAGGTTATTATTGGAATTTCATCCAGGAATTTTACCATATAGAAGTACTGATGCTTGAGCTAACTAAGAAAGGGGTGAAGTTTGTTTGTTCAGATGCTTTTGAGAGATATTTCTAGGATTTGAAGAGAAGGCTAAACTCCGCACTAATTATCACCTTGCATGTGAAAGGTAAGGAGTATATTTTTTGCCATGACACATTTGGAGTTGGACTTGGAGCAGTTATGATATAATAGGATTTAGTGGTTTCTTATGGCTCTAGAAAACTAATACTGCATTAGAGGAATTACCCTAAACATAAAATGGATTTACTTATGGTGGTACACACTTTGAGATATTGAATACACTATCTTTTGGCTGAGAGGATTTTGGTTTACATAGGCCAAAAGAGACTCAAGTACATCTTTTCTTAGTGAGACCTGAAATTTTGATAGAGGAGGTGGGTTGAGTACGTATGGTATTTCAACTTTGTGCTATGTTACACTCTAGGAAAAGGCTACATTTTTACTGATAAAGTGAGATAGAAAAATAAATAGAGCTAGTGTGGGAGTATTCTGATGAGTAGAAGCTGATAGAACTCTTTATAGACATGCATCTAGATGTCTAGAAGTTTTAGATACGAGTATCTTTAACTTCAACATAGGTTATACCCATGATTTTGGAATGGATCATGATAGAGAATTTATTAGATCTTGAAGGCTTAGATATAAGGGATAATTTATATAGTGGGGAGTCACCATCAGGATGGTCTCTTAGAAATGATGATATTATTCATTTATGTTTCCATGTATTGGTTCCTACGGTCTTGCACAAAGAGTCGATGAGGTAGTTTCATGCTTCTAAATAGGTGGTACATACTGGTCTAAAAAATATGTATCATGAAATCTATAGGTAGTATTGGTGGCCAGGTATGAAAAAGGATATAAAAATCATTGTGGAAAGATATTTCACTTTTCAGCAGGTGAAGGCCAAGACTTAGAGGCCTACTAGGTTATTTCATACTTTACCCGTTCCAAAATGGAAGTGAGATTATGTCACTATGGATTTCATGATAGGATTACCTAGGATTACCCACAATAATGATGTAGTATGGGTGATCATAGATTAACTAATGATGGTATCCCTCTTCTTGTCTATTAGGGATACCTTCACCATTGATGATCTAGATAGTCTCTACATATGGGAAATAGTTTGATTTCATGGTGTTTTGAGGAGTATCATTTACAATCAAGATCCTCATTTCACATCTTGGTTTTGGAAGGGTCTTCAAAAGGCTCTAAGATCAAAGGTTTTTCTAAGTGCAGCCTATCATCCTCAGAATAATGGAAAATCTAAACAGATGATTTAGATTCTAGAGGATATCTTACCAGCCTATGTTTTGGATTTAAATGGTTCATGGGAGCATCATATGGAACTCATGGAGTTCATTTATAATAATATCTTCTAGTAATAGATCCAAATGGAACCTTTAAAGTACTTGTATTATAGGACATGTTGTTTAACTCTTTTTTGGTTAGAGGTAGGTGATTTAGAGCTAATTAGACCTATTCTCATGGAGGAAACATCCAAGAAGGACCAGTTAATTAGAAATTATTTAGTGACTACACCAAGATAATAGAAATCATACACAGACTATTAAAGATAACCTATGGATTTTGAGGTTGTTTATTGATTTTTCCTTCATGTTTCACCTAAGATGGGACAATGTCGTATCAGGAAATAGTGTAAGCTAGTACCCAGTTTTTTCAGGCCATTTGAGTTTGTGGAAATGGTTGGTCCAATGGCATACTGTTTGACCCTTCCACTATGATATAGTTGCATCCATGATGTATTTGACATTTCATAGCTTTAGAGATACCACCTTGACCCTTATCACATGATATATATTAATGATTTTGAGATGGATGTTAATACAAAATTTGAGGAGTATTTAATTCATATTGTTTCCCGTAGTGATAAGAATCTATAGGGTAAGACCACACCTTTAGTGTGAGTATAGTGGTAGTGTGGGCATGTGTAAGAGGAGATATAGGAGAATAAATATGATATGCGGACATAGTGTTCTGAATTTTTCATCAATACCCACCGATATTCTTTGAAGAATATCTTGGGGTGAGCTGTTATATGGTGAGAAGGTTGTAAGATCCCATTTTTATAGGTATATTTCTTTTTAAGTTTCGGTAAACCACTTAGAGTTTGTTTTTTAAGCCTTGGTTGAGTCTATAAATTAGTTGGGCTAGTTATGGGTATGTGTTATAGAGGAGAAGTAGGAGGAGAACTACTTTCAAGCTATGGGTGAACTTATGCGGTAAATTCCCAATTTATGATGTGAATTGCTTGGGTGGGCCAACCTTTTAAAACTGATACAAGCTTTAAATTCATTAGGAAAATCCATGAATCCTATATTTATGACATGAAATATATTTACTATATAAAATTATTTTTGATTTGGTTATAATTCCAGGTGATGGGTTTTTTGATTTATATGTAAATTAAGGTATTCATGACGTAAATTTCCTATTTATGTCATGAATTAGCCTGAAAAAACATGTTCTAAAAACCTCTACAATCCTATCATGAATTGAGATAATTTTTACCCTTCTATCATGATTGAAAACCCTCCAGGGATGATCTATGAGAATCCTTTTCAATCCAGAATCTCACTCCAGTGGATCTTGTTATTCTAGACCCAGTGATCAGAGGTGAGCCTTGAATTTCATAATCTCCTTAACATATTGTCTATTTTTCCATGCAGAGAACCCTAGATTAGACTACCTAAATCAGATCAATATTTGGATTTAATTTATTGGAAATTTCTTGGTTTTATTTAGAGGAAGGAGGAACCTGAAATTTCCATGGATGTTAAGTAATTATCTTCATCTACTTTTCTCTTAAGGTGGGTGATATAGAACGTATCCCAATTTATCTATTCAATTATCCTAGTATGTTCAATATGTACAATCACACGGTCATTCCATGAAATCAACCTAAGTAATTACATAATTCTATTTTTGATAAATTACACATGTATAAACCTCCCATTGGATCCTATTGGGTCCATTGGTGTTGATACTGAGACTTGATACCACCAAATAGGTGTTCTAATCATTGACCTCATTGAGAATTGTTCAGTTTGAACATAGATCCCAAAGTAATTTTAGAAATTATATCGATTGTTGGATTAACATTATGAATTGGTATAATAGGTGATTTATAGCGATTTATTAAGATATAATCACATGGACTAAAATTGGT
The DNA here is from genome assembly GCA_963277665.1 of Viscum album. Lineage (NCBI taxonomy): Eukaryota > Viridiplantae > Streptophyta > Magnoliopsida > Santalales > Viscaceae > Viscum > Viscum album. Next base: position 2,090,167,115 of record OY728122.1, read on the forward strand.
TTAATAATGTATAATATGCTTGGAATGTTTTCTTGATGATTTGTGGCTATACTAGTATGATAACAACCTTAGGGTTATGTTGGTTAGAGTAGAGTACTCAAGAGGGGGGGGGGGGTGAATTGAGTATATATTTAATTTTTTTAAAAGTATTCCTAAAAGGTTTCCCCAATAAAATTAACTACAACCTATTTAATCAAGGTTATACTGTTATGAAAGTTTGACTGTTTAAATAACTTCTTAGAAGATTGATTAATTCTTAGTAATATTAATATTTTTTATTAACATTACTTCTGAAGCTATTATAATAAGGAAATACAATTATAACTTCTTTCCAAGATTAACTATCAAAATAAATTTAATGATTTCTGGATTATACAATAAATAGAGAAAACTAAATTAAGTAGCAAAATAGATATAAAATAAGTGGTTTAGTCTCAAGCTGAGAACTAATCCACTCCACTTGGTGATCCTCTTCCACCAAATATTTTATATAGATAAACTTGTTCCACACCCTGGATTGGGGTTAACAATAGTACACATGACTGTCCAGGTCACACAACCTCTTCCACAGTTCTTTGAGGGCAAAAACTATCAGGCCTCACAAGGTCCTATTACACACTTATCCATGGGTATACACAAGTGTAAAAAGATGTTTGAGAAAGGATATCTTGTATCCTTCAGTTTAATGAAGGATACAAAGTGTGTTTTTATACAAATACACACACTGCTAAAAATCTAATAAAATGATACACAACAGATCCGAAATAATGAGACATGGTTAGAAGTGCTTTGAGTGGTTGTCTATCCAGCTCTGGACTTTTAGGATAAAGCATATGCATAGATAGAGTATCCTGTGGAAATCATAGTATCACAAGTCATCTAGATCTGGTGTGTGTTCTTCATGGTGTTTGACAATGCGAAAATGTCCTTGAATCTGGGATTTGAGTATGCTTCATGTGTTCTTAAAGAATGTTGAGTTGCATGTGTCAGTTCTTTTCTCAGGTAATCTCATGTGTTCTTATTAGTATTACGCTCTCTATATATATTATTGTATATATTATTTTTGAGCCGCTATTCTATTTTATTCTTGAAGTGCATGTGTTAGAGCCAACAAGATGCATGTATTCTGCACCTCGTACCTCGTACTATCAGGTAACATGTAGTTAGACTGTAAACAATGTCTTCATGAAGAAGTGTCTCATAGTCATGGTGTCTGGTCACGGTGTTTGGTTCATGGTGTCTAGTTCACGGTGTCTAGTTCATAGTGTCTAGTCATGGTGTTTGGTTCACGGTGTTTGGTTCACGGTGCCTGGTTCACGGTGTCTGGTCATGGTGTCTGGTTCACGGTGTATGATCACGACATCTAGTTCACGGTGTCTGGTCACGATGTCTGGTTCACGGTGTCTGGTCATGGTGTCTGTTTTATGGTGTCTGGTCATAATGTCTGGTTCACGGTGTCTGGTCATGGTGTCTGGTTCACAGTGTCTAGTCACTTTTCCAGAAAAACAAAACCAGTGGTAGACTCACGGTGTCTCAGACTTAGCCAAATATATGTATTCAGACATAAGCATTGATATTCATAAAATGGATTAGAATTAATCATTTATCAAAGAACTCATTATAAAATAAATCAAATATAGTGTATAGTAGTCAGACTGAATGTATAGAAATTAAGATCTTGGATAGCTTTACTTAAAGCATAAAGATACTAATCATCTGTATATGATTTGAGATAGATTACAGGATTACCAGACTTTACAGAACATATATGATTTGTGATTATTAAAATATGATTAATACATGAGGATTCCAATAGGTTAAATGATAAATGTAATGAGAATTTATGTAATTGTGATGATAATTAGGATCCCATCCATATGAAATATAAATGGATAGATAAATGGTAATTGGAGGAATTAACCATGATGGATTATAATTACATGTTATTTTTCTTGGTGTTTGTTCATGTGAACTTATTCCTAGAATTCTATTTCAAAAATATTTCTGTTATGATTGATGCTTGAGTCCTGAACATTAATTGACCTTTGAGTTCTTGTTTTGAAAAGACATGAGATTATGTTAGGTGTGGAAAGGAATGAAATGTGATGCATGTGGGTAAGGTGAATATGTACGGTCTTCATGAGGGTAAATTACACAGTCATTGGATGCTTGAGGGTGATATTTCTTGGATTATCGATGTAGAGATTCTTATTATCCTGAGGGAGGGGACTATTTTTTTCATGATATATTATGTGTGATTCATCCTTGATAGGAGAGTATACCCCCAAATTGGGTGATTCAACTTGATGTAGGAGGATCCACCCTTAGATAGAGATATTAGACATGGTGCCAAAACAGGTTTGACTGACCCAAGGTGTTAACTCAAAGCTTGAGGGTTAACAGGTTTATTACATGAGCAGTATCAATTTATTAATTAACGCCCTTGTTTATCAATTTATTGAATGAACTATATTCCCAGAATGGATTTGTTTAGACATGATGGTGTCGACCTACTAAGTTGTACTCACACCCTAGATGGGTATTTATTTGGCACCCAGATAAATTTTATGGACATAGGTTTGTGCAAGGGAAAAAAACCCTATATTTGATTTTGTTTTTTTGGGTGGGTGGATCTTAGAGACGAGACCGATATGAGGTTTGAGACCAGGGTCTTTAGAGTCTTTATTTGGGTATTTTTAGAATGTTATTTGTATGAATTTCAACATGAAATTTTGTTACACTCATCCTATCATTATATTATTATTATTTTATTGATTTTTCAATTTGTAACATTTTGTTGGATTTCTATTTGATTATATTTATTTATTTATTTGATATTTCTTCTACTTTGTTTTTATTATTTTGGTTATTACTATACTATACTAGAGGGAAGAGTCTCACCACTATGTTATTTACACACTTGATACAATTTAGTAGCCTCTGGCATATATGGAGGTGCACCTAAGGTCACGTAGCCCACCCAACTATGTCACTTGAGGGAGAATCAGGTTGGGGAAACTATAGTTTACCAACTAATTCATTCAAACCATGCACAATGATATTTATCCTCTGATATTGTTTTTTTGTATCCCTTACTTTCTTAAATGCTCTCAATTGTGATTAAAATTGGCATGATGTTAAATAATGGAGCTTTTTTGTGAGATTGATATGGTTTTAGTTAATATTTATGCTTTGTTTATTGGTTTTCCCCCTGAAGGTTCAGTGTTTGTTTGGAAAAACTGATTTTTAGATGAAATTAGGAACTTGAAAATTATTTTTGAATAGTTTTTAACCTTAATATGATATTTTAAATTGGTTATTTAGAGTATTTTCAAATTAAATTGTTTTTAAAATGAAAATTTGAAATTATTTTATGGTGTAAAAGGGATTTGAGACTTTAAGGATTTTATGGTTTGTTTTTAGGCTCATGAAATGTTTTCAAAGGGTTTTTTTTAAAATGAATTTTGGATATGTGGGATAAATCTTTATATAAGAATTTAATTTTATAAAATAAATATGAGGAATTTTTTTTAAAAATCATATTTTTAAAAGTGAAAGGAAAATTTTATGGTTTTTTTCTTAAGGGAGTTTTGTTTTGGAGTTATTTTGATTTTAATTTTGTGTGTGATTTTATTTATTCAAAATGATATAGTTGAGGTTCATGTTTTTTATATTTATAATATTCCTCCCTAAGATTCTTCTAAAAAGAGTAGAAAGTACATTTAGTGGGATAACATTCAAGGTGGTTCTTCTCATTATTTGTGATCAGTCTCACCATTTTTTGATTCTACCCAAACTCAAGGCTAAGTGGTGGAGTCGAATTCTTCTTAGTCCTTGGAATCCATCCAGGAATTATTGATTAAGAATGGTCTTAATCATAATCTTGTATTTGGTATATCATCTCATGATGAAGTAGTTTATATATCCATGTTAGTGTAAGTTAGTCTAGGTGTCTTGGTTGAGCTCAATTTGGAAGGTCAAGTTGAGTGGGGTCAGTCTCTTCAGAAGAAAAAAAATAAGAGGCATGTTTTGTGCTTCCAGTGTGGAGAAACAAATCATTCTAAGTCATTTTTTAAATATTTGAGGGATTATTTTCAGTGTGGTTTTTGGGTCCATCTTCAAAGGTTTTGTAAGCTGGGTTGTAGGAAGGGGATGTCTTAGTTATAATATGGTTTTAAGGTGTTTGTTTATTTTGGATGTTTATTTTTGTTGGCAATAAATATTTATATGTTTTCTCTTTGTGTATAGTAATATTTTATGTCCCTATGTGTGCTTTGATGATTTGGATCACTTTATATTAAGGTTCAAGGTGCTTTTGTGATGTGGATATTTTAAGTTTAGTTTATTATTGGTTTGAACATGGGAGACCATTGGGTTTGTGATTTGGTAACTATAAACATTATGGACTTAGGGTGGTTGATCACTTTTTAGTGCTGGTTTCACTTGTTTGGTTCACCATAAGATGATGTTCCAGGTTGGAGGTCCTAGTTTACCAGTTGGGTGCAGTGAACCGAGGTCTAGTGGCCATGATACTTCATGTTGAGGCTTGCAGTGCTCAGTTTCTTTTGAATCTTATGATGGATCATGGTGATAGTTTTTATCTCAGGGATGTGGAGTTATTTTGAGTTGTGTTTTTCTAATAAGTTTCAAGTGGTTTATTGTGTGACTTGTGGTTTTGTGGGGTTTTAGTGAATTTTTTATTCTTGATGATATTTTTCTTTGAGGTGCATGTATCTCCCTTTTCCCCTATTTTAGACTAATTGTAAATAGTGGGGAGACATATGCTTGGTATCCTTCTCTTTTAGGGTTAAAAATACACAGTCTTGTATCATTATGGGAGAAATATCATGGGTTTTGTAGATTTGTTTATGTTTTATGGATTTCTTCTCTAGGATATTCTTTTACTTCTTACATGCGCAATCCACCTCTTTCATAAGGTGTTATTGAGGAATTTATTTTGATATATCCACTTTTACTGAGGGATTATAGGGGCATAAATTGGAATTATGGGGACACTGTAACATCGCATGTCACTATAGTTATATTAATATTAATTAATTTGGGGTTCATTCAAGTGTTTGGGAATTTTTGGGATTTAATTTTGAATTTTCTAGGAATTCACCCTATATTACACATTTTTCACACAGTCACTACATTGTTAAACTAAACACATAGATGATAATTACATGGGATCCCCTATGGAACATGGTTTATGTGCATAGATTAGTGAAAACCATTTTGGTACCCTTATGCATGGGGATTCCAAGTTATTTTTGTATATGCATGGTTAGTATGCATGGGTTGTGCATGGTTTAGGTAAAACTATGTGGCTCATAGTAGAGACTCAATAGGGTACCCTTATATGTGGGTTGTGGGGTTCATGGGTTTCACATAGATAAAACCAACCATAAAAGAACCAAGTAAAGTGTTCTATAACTTGATAGTTCTATTTTTCATGGTTGCCACACGATTTTTCAAATCCTGTGGCCAAACCATACAAGCTATTTAATTTTTAAAATTTGTGGTATTCTAATTATACACTTATTTATTTTCAAGGGGTTTACCCTCTTATTCCCCCCTCCTTTGTCTAATATTGAGATTAATAAGAGGTATTTATCCCCTTCCTCGTCACTTTAATCTAATCCCTCCTCCATGTGTTTCAAGCGAATATCTCAAGGTGATCCCCCCTTCCACTTGTTTTCCCTTCCCCATTTCCCTCTTTTATTTTTCTCTTTATCCCCTTCCCCCCATGAACCCTAGAGGCTGATAGGGTCATATGAGGGTTCATATGGGGTTCTTATATGGGGTTTTGGTTGTTTGGGCTGATAAAGGGTATATCTTGACTTTTTGAGCATTCTACATCGAAGGAGACACATCCTAACGTGATTGTCATCAACATGAGGTAGATGATTTTGTTTGTTTTCTTTATTTGACTTTTAATTTGGTTTTTGTTGTTTTATATTACTTTTTTTATTAAATATAAATCATATGTGAAAGCCATGGTAGATTTTATGATGGTTTAAAACATTGTTTTCCACTTGGAATAAAGTGTTGTAAATAGTTTTATGGATTTTAAAGGATAGTTTTGAGTAAAAAGTTATCTTGAAATTTTTTAATGGTTTAATTAAAATGGATTTTATGTTTAAATTGTATTTGACTCTATTTGGGTCTTGATTTGGGAGAGGAATTGGTTTTATTTCGATTTATTTTAAATAAAATGAAATATATTTGGTTTTCAAGAGGTTTTCAAATGGAAAATAAGATTTATGTTTCAAATGGTTTTGAGTATGGTTTTTGAAAATGATATGTTTTAAAGGATATTTTGAAATGGTATTTCAAAAGGGCAAGGAATGTATTGACATACTAATTCATATTTTTAGTAAGGCACGCTCGACACTTTAAATGGGTTTATGATGTGTGGGTGTGTGAAACCCTCTTTAATACCTTATTTGTTTGATCTTGACACGGATTGTGATCCCAAATGGGGATATATTTAATTATGGAATTATGGATGATCTGATTAGGGTTGTTTCTTATTAGGTAGGTTATGTTGAGGTGAGGTTTATACTTTTATTTTAAAATTTATGTGGTTTAGTTTGTGCTCACATCTTATTGTTTGTTTTCATGGGAACCCTCAGCTAAGTGAGTGGTATAGAATTTTAATGCACTAGAAAATAAAAATACTTATAGTGTCCCTCTATCTTTGTTGTAAAATAGGTTTAGTGGGTAGTGCACCTTAATGATTCCAGTGCGGGTTAGTCAGGTAGCTTGTGTGGTTTAAGATGCAACATAGGCTGACAGTTTGTCCAATGGTTTTGGTAAATTCAAGGGCTATATAACCTTATAAACTAGTGTGTTTCCCATGATATTATATGAATTTTATAGTGGGATCACATTCCTTGTGTCCCCTAACTATTTTTAATTTGAGGAACTAATGTTTTTTAAAATGTTTTTATTATTATTTGCTATTGGTGACATGGTTCCCTACACTTATTTTATTTATTCATATGTATGGTGGGTGTTATTTGAAATTGTTTTCTAAAAATTACTTGAGAAATAGATTTATAAATATGTTACTAATGAGGTATTTGAAATTAGTGTTTTATAAAGAAAGAAAATTCAAAGTAATGTTTTCTAAGTGACTTTTTTTCATTTAAAATTAAGATGGGGAATGTTTATAAAATGATCATGGTTTTCATATTTGGTTTTATATACCTGTGTAAGAAAAATATATTTTTTAATTATATTTCAAACTATCATCATTGAAATGTATCCTCAAATAAATAACAGAAACTCTTTGGTGGGATTCCATTGGGATTGATTTCTCTCACATCCCACACATTCCATCTAGTATATGAAGCTTTTATGGATTTTTTTCATTTGCCTTGGATGACGCTTGCAATCAGGTTGGCCAGCTTGGGTGGGGTGGTTATGGTGAGTAACCATGGGTCATATGGAGATGATGGGTTTCATGTTAAGTTATTTTTATTTTTATTTAGGGTATGATTTATGTCAGGGGCCTAACTAGGATTTTATGTTTGGCATGTATTTTATATGAAATGGTAGCTATTTTTATTATTATACAACTTATTTAATGTTTCAGCTTCCTTAGTTTGTTTTATTATTTTTTATGTGTTATCTCTTATTGGATGTGATTGTTTATATTAAAGGGTAAAATCATTCCCAAATTATTATGTTTTGAGACCCTGGAACTAGTTTCTAGCCTGAAATAATTAGGAACGCGCCTTAGGTATATCACAGGTCAGTTTAGGTGCTAAGTTCAGGGGTGACATGGGTTGGTTCATGAAAAAAATTTAATTTCTGATAGAAACTTTAAAATTTATAATAAAAATATCAAATGAAAATCTATAGTGAAATTTTATAGCAACTATTATCAATTTATACTCGAAATTTAATTTATAATAGAAACCTCTAAAATTTCAATATAATTTTTAAGTGAAAACTCAGAGTAAAAAATTATAATTTCACATAATTTAATTTTCAATGAAAATATAAAAAATTAAAATATAAAATTAAAATTAAAATTTATGATGAAAATTTCCATTTATCATTGTAAATTTATAAATGAATTTTAATTTTTAATGGAAAATTTCAAAAATTCAATATAATCCTTTAATAAAAATTTAAAGTAAAACTTTTATTTACTAGTGAATGTTTCAATATGAAATTTAATTTTTAAAGAAAATTTTAAATTTATAATAAAATTTCAATGAAAATTAAATGTAAATTTTCAATTAACATTGTAATTTTCTACTCAAAATTCAATTTTTAATGGAAGCTTATTAAATTACAATAAATATTTTTTAAAAAAAATTATATTTAAATTTATATTAACCAATAAATTTTTTTGATCTAAATTTAATTTTCTATAGAAATTCCAAAGATTACAATAGAAAATTTAAATGAAAATTCATTGTGAAAATTCATAGATACCATTGGAACTTTTTACTCAAAATTTAATTTTTAATAGAAACATTCAAAATTATGATCGAAATTTTCAATGGAAATTTATCATAAAAATATAATGTTTTGGAATTTCTCAGAATATTAATTTACATATTCAAGATGTTATAGGTGTTGTAATGAGGTTAGAAGAGATAATAAATTGTTTGAGATGTAATTTCAACTGGAAGTATGCATTACGGCATGACCTAGTGTGTTTTTCATGAAGAGTTAGTTAAAGATGATGGTTTTTTTGTAGTCTAGTGTGTCACACCATGAATAATTACATGGAAACATGGTTCTTATGTTGTGTCATGGGGTGTGATTCGTGAGGTTTTATTGTCGTACTATTTTATGGAGGAATTCTAGTTACAATGTGAATAGGTATGGTTGTGGCATAAAGTTTCATAGGTTATTCTTTCATAGAAGTTTCCTTGGGTTAATCTGATGTGAAGCTTCTTAGGTTTATCTTATGTGAGGTTGGTTTTGGAATGGTTGTTTGGGTCCCATTATAGTGGTCTTGTTGTGTTTTTAATTCATGTCACATAGGTTTGTTATCACGAAAGGTATTTGAGATTTATCTTAGATGAGACTCTTATTTTATCTTATAGGGAAGTTATTGCAGTGTGACCATTCTCAATGCACCATGGGAAACTAGGTTGCTGGTTTCCCAGTTATATCTTTTTAGATCTATTTCACTATCATGTCTTCCATTATGTTATGGTTTGGTTTGGGGAACATCAATTTTGAGTAGAGAAGGATAGGGAATGTTCTATAATCCTCAAAAGTTTGGGTGTTACAAAGTGGTGACCTTGGTTTCATTATGACCTTTATTATTAATATCAGTTTTAATATGATTTTACCCATGAGAGTTTGGGGGATAACACATCATATTTTTAAAATTAGAGTTTTATTATGGCATGGTAACTTATCTCATATTTTGATTCTTTAATTTTTTATAATGTTTATAAGATTCCACATACTCACACTCTTGGGTATGATGCTAAAAACATATTCTTTATACATAAGCATCGATCCCAAGTGATATGAACAAATCTAAACATGCATAAACTTTATAATAATTCCATAATTTGAACATTTCATCTCACAAGTACTCACACAACCCCATAACCCAAAGGTTTAGTTTTTTTATCGATTAACTAAATACAAACATTATTGTGAACATTTCTACCTAATTGTAATATACTATACCTCCTTCTAAACATCTCATATGTAATACTCTTCTTCATAATCTAGGGAATGGAAAACATAAGAAGGGGTGAGCTCAAATTCTCAATAAGGGAAAAAACTTATCAATGATCCATAAAGCATGATATAATTCCATATAATCTCAAATGATCAAACTTATACCATAACATAAGATCATGGAATCATGATACAATTACTATGAACCATACAACACAACATAATCATATAACATAGAAACTTTGAATGATCATAAGAATATAAAATCATAACATTGTAAACATATCCTAACTACAATTATGTACACACATAGTCACGTGAACATTGATCAACCACAATTATGTCTACACACTATATTTTTAATACTTATAAACCACAATTTTGTCCACACACAATCTTATAAACATAGCTTAACCATAATTATATCCATGCATAAAGTTATCACATTATGATATTTCAAACATAAAAAAAATAATTAGAGGGATAAATAGGACCCAACCCATCATATAATGATAATTTATAAATATTTTTGGCACTCAAAATAAATCATATAACTTATCATGAAGGTCCCATGGAAATAAAGTGGGTTTTATAATATTTTTAATGGTATCATATAAAATAATCTTAAGAGTTAGATCAGTTGATACCCAAAAATTCAATCACACAAAGGGAGCATCTCTTAACTAAAATTAGTGGTTAATTAACAAAACAAAATTTTATAGGAGATAGATTGTTTTTATATAAAGAGTAAAATATAAGAAAAATCATAAAAATATATTTCATAAAACATTTTTAACATTATCACAAAATGATAAAGTTATGAGTCACTTTTAAAGTTATTTTTGAGAAGATGACATGAGAACATTTTCAACCATCATTTAGAAAGAAATCCCAATAATGGAACCTTGATAAGAAATAAATGTTAATTCAACCAATGTGGAGTCAAAGATAAAAGATACAATCATGAAAAGAAAACATTTTCAATATTTTTAAATACCTTTATTAATACCCATATTATTTAAAAGATTAATTAAGTTTCCTTTTAAAAAATAGGTAAAGTGAAATATGAATTCCATATGAGATAATAAATTTTTTGGCTTCAAAATAAAAAATTAAAATATTTATTTAAATAAATAATATGGTTATGGTGGAAAAAATCATTAAATAGGATTATAATCGTTATTAACAATATTATAATTTTATGAGAAAGAAATTCATCAAAAAAGAAGATTGGAATTAAAAATGTAACTTTACCTAGAGATAAAAGAGGGAATATCATAGGAAATAAAGTATTATAGGAAACTTAGAAGAATGAAGTTCAAGAAGAAACCTTATAACTCAAAGCAAAAAAATTTACTTAGAAAAATCTCTTATGGATTTGGTGACATTCTAATCGAAATATCTTGAAAAGGGAACTTGTGAAGAATTTTTAAATCCATTAAATTTAATTAAAGATATGATAAAATTTTATACATAGTGAAATATATGCACCAAATAAAATAAAACAAGTGGTGGATATAACATATGTCTTAAATAAAGAAAATCAAAATGAGAAACCCTTACGACATCATGTTTTTGAAGTATGAATCATTTAAAAAGTATTTTAATGGAAATAAATATAAATACATAGAAAAATAAAATGGAATAAAGTATAATTTATTAATATGTTATAATTTACCCAACTTATAATAATAAATTTCAAGAATAATGGTTATAGATCAATAAATAAAAATTGAGTTAATAAAAATCCTTACCTTGGATTCCCACTTGGTTAGACATGCTCTAACATTCTGTTTAATAAACATATCATTATTAATAACTTATTTCATAAACTTATTCAAATTTATAAACTTTTATATAGTTCATTGATAATTATTTTCCACACATATGTTAGTTAGTTATAGTTTATTTTCATCAATAAATGTTAATAATTTTTTCCGTCTCATATAAGCTTCGTAATGGTGATATCGATTATCATTATTAGATAAAAATTTCATCATCACTATATTATTTAAGGTACAATAATATATTTTCCATTATTATTTATAATGTTTTAATCTAATTCCATTATAGTTTTAGTTACTATTTGTGAAGCCGAAATCATCACCAATATTGTTTCAATAATTTTTAACGAAAACAACATGATAGATTATTAATGAGTTTAAATATTAATTTTACCTTTACAAAACTAAAAAAATTATTTACTCATTAATATCTAATCTCACTTATAATTAATTTTCCATATCCATCCATGATATAAATCTATAAAATTATCCAAGTAGGTGGTTAAATTGACTGAAACAAGAGCATGCTATAATCAATGAATAAGTATGATTATGAAGTGATTTAGTTATAATACAGTTATTATATAAGTATAAGTTTTTACCCTTCCCATAGAAGTGGACTCCCAGAGCTCTTCCTTTTACCGACGATTCCCTAGGCCCGATGGTCAAGATCTTGGTTCCCCCCTCCTCTTTGGAGGGGGGGGGGGGTTCTCTTTTACTACTCTCCACAAAGGAGTGATTACACTCATTTATACCTTTCTCGAATCCAGAATTCCTCCTGTCATTTTTGGAGATCTAGTTTTTCCCAAAAGTACTTGATCTGTTCCAAGGATCGCCTTAGCTTCCAATCTCACCATCAGAGTTCAATCATGATTCAGATATCTTCAACCTAACCTTGGTGGATTGATTCCATCATCACAGAACTTAATTTGATGCATTAGATCAGTTTGTTTTTGGATCTTGGGGTTTACAATATTGAGCGGTGGTTGGGATTCTTCACAGAAGGCATATTATGATCAGATTTGCATCAATAGAGGATCTAATTACTGCATGGTCCAAGGATCCTTGAAAATTCAATGGGATTTTATTCTATCTTCTCCGGTGGACCTTTGATTTCCATATGAAGTGAGATGCTCCGACTGTAGCGATATAGGTAAGTTTCTATAATCTCCCACTTCCCTTTCAAAACCATTCTATTTTGTGGTTACTTGGAAACCTTGTTGGTCACTACCTATGCTCCGAAAGTATAACAGAGGTCGCGAGACATCCAATTTGTCCCCACATATGTGTGGAGGTAGATGTTTCTAAGGTGATGGTTGACTGGTTATAGATAACAGTTAGAGAAGAATTTCGGTGGAAACAAGAATTTTTCTTTGAATCGTGGACTAATCACTATGTGTCTTGTGAGCAGATAGGTCTCCTGGATACTATATGTCAAAATGGGTTTTGGATCAAACAGGTTCACCCTTATGGTAATGATTATATGGAAGATGAGGTAAGACTACAGGTTGGATCACAAGGGACTACAATTGAATAGGAGGGTCTGGGTATCCCCTTGTCAGATAAACTTACGGTCGACACTGGTTCAACAAAGTTCATGTTTGGTAATAGTGATACTGTTATGGAAAATCCTTCTTAGATTCCCAGATTTACTAAAACAAGTGTCGCTGACATATTTATGTGTCTAAGGAATGATATGTCTAGACCAAAGCTCAGTGGGCATTCTCCTTCGGTGCCTGTGGTGGTGGGGAGTGATCCTATATCCTATATAGGGGTTCTACGATCTAGTAGGGATAATACTCCTACAGTAGTGAACCAAACTCCATATGAGGGTGTGTCCAATGGAAATGGGTGTGGTTCCCTAGAGCCAGGCTTGGAGGAGGAGACAGTTCTTAGGAGGATTCCTAGGTGAAGTAATCCAACTCTAAAGTTAAACAATTGGTTTGATGTGTTGAATGAGGAAGGGTCCTAACAGGAACCATTCTCGGTCTAGGAGCATGAGCTGTAAGAGGCAATGGAAGTGCATACACCTCTTTTATCTGAAGCCGATTATGAGGTAGAGCTCTCTAGTCAGCTCTCAGTGGGGTGTATAGTGTGGAGGGAACTCGAGTCAGAGGACTTCATAGTACAAGGAATAATAAGGGGGTCAATGGGAATCATGGTGCAGGGGAATGGATTATGGTTTAGGGGAAGAAATCCAAAGGCCAGAAGGACTATTCTCGGCTACTGAAGCCAATAGAAACAAGGTCATCTAGTAGGGATAAGGTGAGGGTCGGTGAAACTATGGACTATGTTTAGATAAGTAAGAACAGCATGGTTCTTCAAAAACAAAAATAGAAAATTGATAGTAGGGATTCTAAAATACAAAATCAGGGGATTGAATTTTGAAATGTGGAAGAGGAAAATGGGAAGGAACATCTAGAGCTCCATATCTCTTCAAATGAAGAAATATAGGAAGAGTCTTTTAAGCTCTTGGAATTAGAGGAGGATAAGAATAGAATATTAGAGAGATATATTTGAGGTTATTTCAACAAATATCAAAGGGAATAGATCTATAAATAAGACCTTTTAGCACACGACTTTAACGAAAGGAAGATTAATGCGGTGGAGTACATCTAAACATGGGACAAGCTTGTCGATTACTTTGAAGACCATATCAAAGATGAATCACATACAAAGGACCAAGCCCTTCATTGGGGGATATATCAGGTAAGAAATTATAATATTTTTAGTCTCACTATTAATGAATTTGTGATTTCATACTGTGCCTAAAGCTTTCTTCCTTGAACTTGTATGGTTTCCCACTTTTCCTAAAAAGTGACTTTGGAAATAAAAAATTAATATTAATAGTAGTGAATAAGTATAATGTTCTTATTTTGGTGTTATTAATGAGATAAATTAGAATTTATAAGTGGTGTATGATTAAGGTAATATTATAAGTTATTAGTTACAAAGAATAAATAGTTTTTACTCTTGGTATACTCGTTTTTGGCTGTCAAATTTACAATGAACACTTATTATTAATATTATTAATAGAATGCATAATTAATCATTAAATAATGTTAATAATTTAATATATATAATATTAATTCATTATATATATTTTTTAGAACCATCCATGAAAGAAAATGATGAAAAATAGAATACACCTTTCATGGAGGTGGTAGTTCGTATGTAACATGTAAAACATTTTCATTTTTTCAAATGGATGGTAGGAAGGTAGAAATTGGTTATTATATTAATATAACTACATTTAATTATAATAATTACACTAATGTCATTACATTATTATTTTTATAATATTTTTGGATAATAAATTAAATAATAAAATTCCAAAGAGTGGATAATACTCATGTTGAGAACTTTAATCTTTTCTTGAATGAATTCTTGTAAATAGTGGACTTGAGTCACTTTATTGTAACCAAGTACTTAAAAATATAAAATATCAATATAAGGAAGTAAAATGGGTATATTTTAAATTTAATTTATAAGGATAATTATGTCTTGAAGTGGGTGGAAGTGAGATCTTTATTTTGGTGAAAAATAAGGAATTTTCCTTAGAAACTAAAGTCAGGTGGGGGGTAAACATGAAATCGCATGAGAGTTAGGTGAGATAGGTTATGAAAATTTGGTGATAAATGTGGGTATTAATTTAAAACTTAAAAAATGTCTTATATATTTTCTATGTTTCATGTTAATTTAGTAAAATTCAAGAGACATTAAGTTACCTTTTTTACACTTATCAACCTTAATTATTTTTTTATCATGGTAATTATTATTTTACTAAAAATATAAGATGAAACTTATTAAAAACATTATACATGATGATTAAAAATTAGGGATTAATTTAATCTAATTAAATTTTTAAATATAATAAAATTATATTTTAAATTAAAATATAATATATACATAAAAAACTGTTTTTATCGAAAAATAACTTTTTAAATGTTAAATATTCTTATTTTTATTTATTATAAATAACTAATTAAATGAGTATTAATATATTTTTTATGAATTAAAATTATATATTATATTAATAATTTAAAAATTTTCAACTTAATTTATTAAGATAAAAATACACAATACTTAGAAAAATATAATTCTTTGAAAAATAAGTATTTTACCATGGTAAGTAATATTTATCTTGGTAACTTATTTTTATATTAAAAAAATAAAAATAATCTTATTAAAAAATTTAGATATTATTATTAAATATATTAAAACTATTTTATTATACTTAATTTTTAGAGGTGATAAATTAATTTTAATATAGGTGCACATAACACATAAGATCATTTTTTTAGAATATATATATTTTTAATCATAAAATATATTTATTCTTATTACGTTCCTCAAAATAACTATTGGATAAATGTTAATTTATTTTCTTGAATCTGTTATTAGTATATTTTATATAAAAACATTATTTATTAGTGATTAATTTTATTAATATAAAGATACTCTACATGTAAAAAACAAATTCTTTGAAAGATATCAATTTTAAATAATCTTTATGAACTACCATTAAAATTAATTATTTATATCTTAAAATTTTATTTTTATCAATCCATTGATATTAAAATCCTTGAATTTTATAAATACATCATATCATAATTTAATAATAATAATAATATGTAACATATAAAAATGTTTTATAAATAAATATTTTAATTAGATATTATATTTTTGTTTCATTTATTACTATTTTTGAATTATATTATATTAAATTTATTACTAATACTAAAATACTTTTGTATATCTATCAGATTCATGTATATCTAATGAATATATTTCCAAAAACCATATTTCCCTTTATAATGATTATGTTACCACTTGATTCCATTCTTAGCTCTTAAATCAAACTTCTCATTCTATAAATTACATTTAAGGATTTTTTATAATTAATTCTTCTTTATGATGTTTTTTGTCACTCTGAGTTTATTTATACTAATGGTGTTTCTCAAGGGTGAAGTTGATCTTGGAGATCTCTTAGTTTTAAAGATGTTATTATTTTTTATTTATTATACCATTTTAATTTATGCACTTTTAATGGATGCAATCATCCATGGTATGTAATATTCCTTGGGGTGTAATATATGATTTCATGTACCTTTATTATAATGTTCCATTGTGAATGAATAAAATGTTGTTAGTTTGATTCATATCTTGTATTACCTATTTTCTACTCAATTTTAATTCTTTTTAAAGAATATAAAAACATTATTTAGAATTATAGACATATAATTTGAGGGAAAAAATGTTTTTTTTAAACATGGGGTGTTATAGGTTAGGCCTTGTATCATATTCTATCTTATTTCCCTGACTTACCTCAAACCATAAACAACCTGTTGCATTTATTTAGTGATATTGAACCATCCTTTGGTTGTTTTTGACCCTCAACATTAAGAGATCAACTCCTTATGATCTAAGGTTAATTTCTCATCTCCTTCTTGATTTATTACCTATCATTTCCTCTTGGGGAGACTTTGAGATTAGTTTTGATTTAGTTTTTGTCTTTTTTTCATTGTGTTTTTGATGCATAATGATCATGGATATGCCTTGTAGTTTATACTCATGTATTGGGTGGCGTTTGATTGGAGTTTCCTTGTAATCTCATACAGTGGTTATTAAAGATCTGGTTAATCTAAGGGATTTGAGACTCTTATTTCCTTATTTATGTAAAATTTTAAACTATCATAATTTTATTTTATTTGGGTGTATAATAAGGATTGACCTAATAAGGTTAATGAATTGGATTTGAGAAATTAGAAGGTAAGGGGTGATTCACACGTGCTTTATAAAGATTCATGTTTTTGATTATTTTTTGACGTTTCCTAGTTGATATGTACTATTATGATAAACCATTATTCTTATTGTTATAATTATTGAATAATATTTGATAAAAGGTTAAAACTATTAAATATTCCAATGAAAAGGTTTGTGTGTAAATTACATTTTTTATTGATCTTGTTTATGCATAATATGTTGAATAAATAAATGAGTGTGATTAAATAAGACAATTTAAGGTGGTGGTTGTTGTGATTATTATTATATGTTGTTGTTTTTATAACTTTCACCTTTTATTATTAGATAATCACATAAAATAGAAATGAATTAGAGGAATGAGAATCTAAAAGTGGAAATGATGTGTTTATTCCTAAAGTGTTAAAAAAATACAAAATTGTGATAGAAGGGAGATTGTTGGTGTAATTATCTATAGAAATTAATATTATTTTCCACTATCTTATTTTTTATATTCTCTTTGTGGTTTTAGTTGTGAGTTGTAGTGTTTGGTTTGGGAAAACAATATTATATGGCTATTATGGTGAAAGTTGGGGATAATGATGTTAATTTTTTTGGTTGGTTTGGCATAGTTAATGATAGGAAAAGTGAGTGATGTTGTAAAAGGGGAAGATTGATATTGTGGCTATTTTTTGGATTCTTGTGGTGGTTATTGGAATGGGTTTGTGTGGTGGTTGATGTATTTATGGGAGTGTTTGATGTGGTTTATTCCATATTTGTCCTAGAATATAGTATCCTACTGAAATTAAATGATAGAAGGGATAACCAGTTGAAAGAGGAATGGGTTGATGAGTTAATGAGGTATTGGGAAGGTTATTTTAGGAATTGGGTAAATTATATTTGGTAAGTGGGTTGTTTAAATGGAAAATGTAATGGATGTAATTAATGAAATTGGTAATGGTTAGTGGGATAGAATTGATAAATAACAGGTTGTAAAATGAATAATGGTATTGTTTAGAATAAATGTGAATGACGAGTAATGAATAGAGTAAATTGAAAAGTGGTTTAATGAAAAATTTAACATTAAATATGGATAATTTAATGTAATTTTGATAGAAATATCAAACACTAGAATTTAAATATGAAAAATGAAATGGGAAGTTAAGAATTTTGGTATAGTTTTTTGTGTGTGGATAGATGGTGTTGGTTGTATTGTGGTGATGGTAGTGATTGTTGGTGATTGGTGGTAATGATGTGGTGGTTTTCATAGGTGTTGGTAGTACTACTTTGAGAATGAACCCTTAGGTTGGTCTTTTGTGTGACTACTACACTCCCTATATTTTCTTTTAATTTCTTATCCACCACCCCCCAAGTTAGATAACCTTATTTATGCCCATATGGTTTTGAGTTCTGGGTGTTTTTCCTAGCATCTAGGATGTAGAGAAAATGAATGGTTTATTGCTACCTTTCCCCACTTTCCCTTTAGACGTAGTATAGGCTATGATAGATTAAGGTGGGTATATATATATTATTTATTTTCTTGAGGACATAGTATGTATATATTAGTTGATATAATTATGGGTTGTGATGGACCATGATAGTGATATATATACTGGCTGTAAGGGATTTAGGTTTTGGTGTGTGTATATATATTGGTTAATATAGTTATGTGTTTTTGATATGGTTTCATAGTGGGGGTTGAGTATAGTATTAGGAGGGAATGATGTCGATTTCCTTCATGTTCATGATACCCAACTATGACGAGGATGTGATATAGTTGTGGTATATGGTGTGTGGCTATGATATGTGGGCATGTGGTTAAGGATGTGATGTTTATATGGTATTAATTATGTGGTTATGAAATATGGGCATGTGGTTATGGTTTTTATGTGGTGGATGTATAAGGAACTATAGAACAATACATATATTTTTAGGGTGTAAGAGTGACCGGATTACTATATAAGTGGTTGTGGGGTACCTTATTAATGTATTATTCTGATATTATGTTACTATAATTGGATGTGACATTGGGTGTGTGACCCTTTTTGAGGTTGGGTGATACCTAACAAGATATAAGCGCATGTTAGTTTTACTGTTTGTTCACTAAGGCATTAATATACATATTCCACATATATGAGATAAGTTTTAGGGAGGATCCTACTAAGTATATGTGTATTATCACACTTTTATATAAATATTAGTGTTTTAGATTTATAGGTGATAGTTGGAAACTAATTTAGACCGTTCTAGCTCATAGATCTCATGGTTGGTGTTTGTGGGATGCTATTGTGGGAGTTGTTTCTAGTGTTTTATTTTGGAGTTTTATTTTGTATAAAATTATATGAATTATGGGATATTGGTTTTTATTTTATATTATGGAGTTGATTTTTGATTCCTTTTATATTCCTAGTACTATGAGGGTAATGCCTCCCACATGTGAGATATTATACCCTTAGTACTAGTCACCAACCCATGGCCTATTGGAGGTAGGTTTTGGGGATCACCCTTGTCTTTACTATTGGCCTGGGTGGGGTTCCCAGTGGGGGAAATTCATGATAGAGTAATATCAAAAATATATATGATGGATAATATGGAGTTTGGATTTAGACCCCAGCAATGACTACATGGGATTGGCATGGCAACAATATTTATTGAACTTAGTGTGTAATGCAGTAAGGGAAACTGACTAGGACATAGGAATTTAACCCCCTATTATTCTATGCAAGGACCTTAATCTTACCGAACATACTAGGAAATATGATTCTAATTGTAGGGTAGATAACTAAGAGAGGTACAAGAATCATGAATTTTTCACCTATGATTGAATTGGGATTATTTTATAGAATTGAAATGAAATTATTTTAAATTAATTCAATGTTGTTGGGTTTAGGGATTTTTATTCCATTAATAACCTGAGTTATTGTCTTAGAGATATAAAGGGGAGTTGTCGGGATCCTCATTGTTGATGTTTTTTATTTTTTGACATGTTAATGGATGGTATATTTTTTTTTCTATTTGGTCTATATTTATTTGTAAATATTATCAACTCTGTTTTAATATATTGTGATTATCATATTCTCATGCTATTTAAAATGGAATTTGGAACTGAAATAAATTTATAACCTTGAAAAGTAATGAATTTTAATTAAATTAATTAGTTATTAATGGATTCTAGTGATGACATTCTAGTAATTTAAAGGGCCTTTGAGTTTTCCAAGATAAAATGTTTTTAAACACCATATTTTAACAAATTCCATTACAAGTTATGTGTTAATATAAATTTACCAATTCAGGTAGTTGAACATGTTGATATTGATTAGATTAAGAGCATGTTTTTTATTGTAAAAGATGAATTAAAATATATTAAATTTGTATTATCCTTTTTATTAAAATTTAGGGTTGAATCCTCTTTTTATTATGAAAGAAAATAACTCTTTCTATCTGGGTAGAGGGAAACCCATTACATAACCTGTTGGCCCAAGGCCAAGTGGCCCATGAACATGGACTGAAGGCTCAATGAAGTTCCATGCCTGCATCATCCCGCTTGCATCACCAGGACTATGTCACCACCTTCCTGCATCATGCTTGTGTCACCACATGCGATGTAAATCCCCCAAACGGGTATCATGCCTGCATCACTACATGCGATGTAAATCCACCAAAGGGGATTTATAAGATTTTAACCCTAGTCATTTAGATATATAATACATGTTAATAAGTATGTTCTTAAAACTATTAATATCCTTTTATAAATGTTAAATCATTTAATTTAATGAGAAAGAAAACCTTTTTAATTGGAAATGAATTGTTTTTAGGGAAATTGTTTTAGATTTGAACATGATAACCTTGAAATTTTCCTCTATAGTATAGAAATTTTTGTAGTATTTATTTGTAATGTTTTCTTAACTTGATTAAATGATGAAATTCTTTGTTGTTAATAAGTTTCCTTAACTAAATAATGAAGTTAATGAGTTTTCCTTTAACAAATTAGTATTGATTTTAAAAGATATAATATATAAGATATTATAAAAATAAATATTTTTCACATAGAATACTTCAAAGAGATATAGGTTATTATAGAAATATATTTTAAAATTGATTTACCAAAGTTTTTATCAATTGATTTTTTTTATATTTTCCAGTTTTTTTGTAAAACAAATTGGGGGAGGGTTATAAAGTGTTTCACTGTTGCCTTGTTTTAAAAGAATATGTAAAAATTTTATTTTCAATGGTTTTTTTGGAAATGAAGTTTTTAAATAAAATTTTCCTACTTTTTAATAAAAAAATTATTTCCTTAAGAAATGAATTCTTATTTTTTTTTGAAATTGATGTGAAATGAGTAGTTTGCTTCTTGAAGGTATTGTTAAAGTTTTCCCATGAGGGGTTAACCTTGTTTGTTGTGTAATAAATGTTATTATTAGGGAGAAAAATGTGGTTGATTTAAATGATTGATAGATTATTGGTTGGTAGTGTGGAGAGTGGAAAGTTGGATGTATTGATCAGAGTGAAGGATGATGTTGATCTTGGAAGATAACAAGATTTTTTCAGGAAGGATGAGTTAGTTTTTCAATTTGTAGGAGGTGGAGTGAAAATAATTCTTACTTTGTGATGGTATATTCCTTATTTTTGGCATGTAATTTAATTATTTAAATTAATATTGTTAATTTTTATGTTTTGATTTAATATATGTCATTAGATTTTTGTTGGTGTGTTATGCGTGGGAAATAGAAGGAGGATTCATGAGATGAGGTTCTATTGAGTTTCTAGCAATAATGAGTGTTGAAGTTCTTTTGTGGGGGTATTAGGCCTAAAGGTTAAGGATTGGTTAGAGGTGGATGAGTTTTCATTATAATTTATGGGGACTCCAAATCAATTATAAGTTACCCTAGTAGAGGGTTTTCTATGAGCAGTGGCCCAAATGTGGGGGAAGAAAAACCACAGTAATTCAGGAGAGGCTTTTTGGGAAGATTCCGCTTCATAGTTAAGAAGGAGTTTATTTCCTGAGTTCGGAATGATATACATATGTGGTTTCTCTCGGAGTTCATGTAATAATGATCAAGTGTATGTGAACTTGGAGTTTAATTTTTAGCATTAATTTCCTAGTTTACAGATCCTTTTGCTGACGATGATATACAAAAATAATGATTTGAGTCATATTTGAGGCTGGAGATTTTATGGGGGTGGTAGGTTTACAGTTAAATCCTTGGATATAAGTGAGAGATCATGCTGAGTTAATTGAGAGAGAGTCATTAAAGGTTGTTGAGAAGTCTCAGGACGATGCCTCATGTTATGGATCTTGTAGTAGGTGAAGATAGAGAGTGAGGAGGTCTTTAAGGGTTCAAGCATGAATTTGAGCTTAAGGATTGAGTAGCTCTTAGTGTCCTATACCGGGTAAAATTATCCATTTTCATTATAATGAAATTGACTATTAATAGTATTAGTTCCCTATGATTCATGGTGTTCCTTATTTTATGAGAGGTTTTTTTGACTGGTAGGGTGGTTATTTTTCAATTTTTGGTTGGTTAAGATAGAGTTGGTGGTACTGGGGCACGCAATGAAAGCTAGTGGGTTGGGGATTTTAAAATTTTATCACTGGAGTGATGGTACTTGTCTTGTTTGGTGATCTGAGCCCTGGTATGAGGTCTAAGGATCTCACATGAATTTAATAAGAACAAAAATAAAAAATGAATGGTTACCTCATTCAAATTGAAGCATGATCAAATGAAGTTCATCACTGGAAACCATTACTTGAAGTATTTGAAGATAAAACCCTCTTAATCATCCACACATGCACTAAGAATCTATATGCATACTGTTTATCTAATTCTAGGTGTTATCACGGAGCTCCGAAATATCCTTTATCATCACGTCGATCACCTCAATCTCATCCCTTTAATATATCGAAGGTGATCTTGGATCATTCATTCAAAAATAGGATTTATCTATCTAGGATGAGGGAGTAGTAATAATATCTCAATTTTGAATGATCATCTCCTCTAGCTTATATTGTGGGAGGTACTGATACACAGAAAGGGTTCCCCAACCCCTGTAAAAAAAATTCCCACTAAAAAAGCAATAAATAAATAAATATGATGAACTAAAGTGTGGCATAAATATTATTTATATTTTATCACATACCTGTAATATATATTAAATATATTACATTATAAAACTGAATCATTTAACTCAACTCGTAATTAATTCTAATAGTAAATTAACCTGGAATATTAAAATAATATTCGTTCGTATAATATTATTATTTGTATTTACTTAAACACTTGTAAATAAATTTAATAAATAAATTCAACCCAATTATTATATACTCGAATAATAATGAATTTATTTATTTATCAGTGATAGATAACTTGGACAAGTCTAAGATCCTGTGGTGGGTCTCACCATGTCCTATATACCTGTTCACCAGAATAGGGAAGAATCTTGAATACGCCATTGTGTGTAACCCTCTATACCCTTATATCAATTGAAATGATTAGTATTCACATACCAAGAGCAGAGTCTAGAAACCCATAAAATCCCCTAAATAGATAATAAATAATCATAGAAATGAAAACCAACCTATGAACATACACTATATAATATAATTTCTTTATATTTTGAAATATCATATACCAGGATGCACACTTGTGTCATTATCCTTTCTTACTTTATTATTTATTGATCTATTTGGATGGAATTACCTTAGATTAACTTGGACAAGGATTTATAAAGGTACTATTATCCTGATGAACCAGGCCTGAGACTTTACGTCCTCAACTCAAAAGAGACAAACACTACAAAAACTTAAATTTAGCAATTTTTTTCAGCAACGTTTTTCAGGAAACATTACTAAAAATATATTTATTTATATAAATCATATTTCCACATTGATGTATATATATATTAATACATATAAAAACATACACATATATATAAATATAAATATATATATATATATAAACACACACACACACACATATGAATATATATACATATACATATATTTATATATAAAAACAAAGATATATTTTAAATTTAGTAACATTTTTAAGAAATCATGGATATTTTAGTGACATTTTTACAAGTTTTTTAAAATGTGGATAATTATATATATAATTATATTCATGTATAAATAAACATATATATTTACACACACACATATAAACACACACACACATATAAACACACACACACACACATATGCCTGAATGGAATGAAGGTCTTCTTTTTTATTGATTTTTTACAACCCACCTTTCAAGGGATGAGGGGAAACCCTTACAAGGCCCGTAGGCTTTAAAGATTACATTTCACATAGGCTTGGAGACATTATATGACCTATAGGTCTTAAGGAAATCATACAGACTATGACTACTCGAAATTGACCCTCCCCATCATCTGCGTTGTGTTCATCTCTCTACCTTTTCTTGGCTGTTCGACTAACTATCCTATATAGAGATGCACATGCACTTTGAGCATACGATGTAGGTTGTGGGTTCAAATTTATCCGAGGCTGATTTGTGGTGTAACATTGTACAAGAGGGGGGTGGGATTATACTGGTGTGTGTGGTGTAGTGTTGTATGAGAGGGATATATTGGGGGGGGGGTAGCATTTGTACAGGAGGGTGGGGTAGGGGGTTGGTCGTGTGCACTGCAGCGTTGTACAAGAGGGTGGGGGGGTATGAGAATGAAACTCTAGGGTGGGTGAACATAAGGTGGGGGATATTCCATAGAGTGTGGTTGTAGTGTTGTATAAGAGGGAGATGCTAGGGGGTATCATTGTACAAGATGGGGTGGGGTAGGGGGTTGGTCGTGTGCATTGTAACATTGTATAGGAGGGGGTGGGGGAGTAAGGGAGGGAGACTCTAGGGGGTGGGTGAACACAAGGGGGTGGAGGAGTTTCTAGAGAGGGCAGTGTACATGAGGGGGTGGAGTAGGGGGTTGTCCATGTGCACTGTAGTGTTGTACAGGAGGGGTGTGGGGAGTAAGAGAGGGATACACTAGGGGGTTTGTTGTGTTCACTGTAACATTACACAATAGGGGGTGGGAGAGTATGAGAGGGAGATACTAGTGGGTGGGTGAACATATGGGGGGATACTAAATAGGGTGGTTGCAGTGCTATGTGGGAGGGAGATGCTAGGTGGTAGTGTTTTACAAGAGGGGGTGAGGAGTATGGGAGGGAAATTCTAGGGGTGGGTGAACATAAGGGTTGGGGGATATACTAGACAGGGTGGTTGTAGTGTTGTGTTGGAGGGATAAACTAAGGGGGTAGTGTTATACAAGAGGGGGTGGGGGGTTGTCTATGTGAGTTTTAGCATTGTACCAGAGGTGGGTTGGGGGATTACAATAGGGAGACTCTAGGGGGTGGGTGAACATAGTGGGGAGACACTGAAGAGGGTGGTGTACAGGAGGGGTGGGGTAGGGTTTGGTTGTATGTGCTACAACATTGTACAAGAGGGGGTGGGTGAATATGGGGGGGCACTAGAGAGGGTGGTTGTAGTGTTGTACAAGAGGGAGATGCTAGGGGTGGTATTTTACGGGAGGGGTCGGGGTAGAGGTTAGTCGTGTGCGATGTAGCATTGTATAGGAGGGGTAGAGAAGTATGGGAGGGAGAATCTAGGGGTTGGGTGAACATAATTGGGCGGGAGATTCTAGAGAGGGTGGTGTACCAGAGGGGGTGGGGTAGGGGGGTTGGCCGTGTGCGCTGCAGTGTTGTACAAGAGGGGTTGGAGGGAGCATGGGAGAGAGACACTAGGGGGTGGGTGAACATAACATGGGGGGATGCTAGAGGGGGTGGTTTCAATGTTTTATGGGAGAGAGACACGAGGTGGGGTGTAGCATTGTACATGAGGGGGGTGGGGTATGGGGTTGGCCGTGTGCACTGCAACATTTTATAGGTGGGGGTGGGCGGAGTACTATAGGGAGATGCTAGGGGGGTGAACATAAGGGGGGAGATTCTAGAGATGGTAGTTTCTAATTTTTAATTTTTTTATTTTACAAAAAAAGTATATGAATTTACAAAAAAATACCAATGTATTTTAGAAACATTAATAAATAAGGTGTGATTTACTGACAATTATAAAAAAATATCAGTAGTTTGGCAACAAATTATTAATTTTTTTAAAATTACCAATGCTTTTTAGAAACATCAGTAAATGAATTGTGAATTACCAACATTTCTAAAAAAACATCGGTAAATGAGGTGTCTCTAAATAAATATGTTTAGTGTGATTTACTGATGTTTCTAAATAACATTAGTAAATGAGGTGTCGCTAATTAGAAACATTTATAAATGTCCCTAATATAGAGATATTTATAAACATCAGTAATTTATTAAATTTATAAACATCACTAATTTGGTGAAATTTATAAACATTTCTAATTTAGTGAAACCTCATTTATCAACATTTTTTTAGAAAGGTTGGTAAATGAATTAGTGACATTTATATAAATCTCTAACACACAAAAAACATCGATAATTTTTGTTTTTTTGTAGTGAAATTATATCTTATACAATAAAACTATGTCTTACCACCAATGAAACACTCAACACAAGATAACTCACCATGATTTCATTATCATTACTTATTCCTTGCATCAAAGTATGCGATTAAATGGAACAAATTTATAATTATCTCAAGTCAGGAGACTAATACACATGTTCATAGATATGAATAACCAATGAAACTTGAAACATATGGTGTTCCTATTGGTGGGTCTAGCCTCATGTTCTCACCCACCAGAGATCACCAAGTTAGAACTTTATGAGAAGAAGTCTTAATGCTTATGATCCCCCAACACCTGATAGTAAGAAATCAATTGTTTCCAATCAATATGATGTATCTAGAATATAAGACATTTTTTTAAGATTAATGTCATAGTATATCGAGGTTCTCATTATAGCTTGGGATCTACTATAACCTTTTGATTTGAAAATTAATCTATGGACATTATCATTTAATAGTGGACACAAAAATTTATACACTATAATGGTAAGAGTACATCATACATATCTCATTGTATACAAGAAATGTTAATAATAAAATATTGATAAATTTGGTTCTAGAGAACCCAATTTTATAGAACTCCCATTTGCACTAGAGCCAAATTTCTAAATATTCTTGTTAGATCCCACATGATTCAGATCATGCTTATTATGAGTCATGACTTTAGTTGATGGGTCTTCCACATCTCCATTATGTGGCCATTCTGTTATGTGCGACCTCACCTCCTTCGAGTAAAGCTTCTTAAGAGATGATATCCTTAAGTATATCCCTTTTTATTACTATCATAACTTGATATGTTGGTTAGTAATAGTAATATAATTATCATGATGATAAAAATTTACTTACTAGGTGTGATCCCAAGAATTGGAACAAATCATTGCATTTAATACACTACTTCTTAGCTACCTCAGAAGTTGCAACATACTCGGTATTTATAGATATAGAAACTACTGGATTATATGATCTTATCTTGCTCATTATCTTAGCCTAATAGCCATATTAAATAACATTGATACAAAGAATACAAGTTTTTTCCCTCATAACTTGTATCCTTACCTCTCAACATACCAGGTACATATCGTTTTCACTTTATCAAATACAATCAGATAGTTCTAACTACTTCCTTTATAGTTCTCATAGATATAATCAATATTTTACTACTATAAAGTATATATTGGAAATATAATTTCTTATACATATAATGGCATATGTGATTGACCCAATTCAAAATAGTATGGAACTAAACTCACCACTTTAATCTCCTTCTATACCCATGAATATCTGCTTTGAGAGATTTATGCCATGTGACATTGTAAATAATTTCCTCTTGAATTGTTACAGCTTGTATTTTTCAATACCATGTCAGTATATGTACGATTGAATAGGTATAAAAAACCATTAGATCTACCTCAGTTGATCCTATTTCTTATAACTTAGGTTTCTAATTTAATTCAATCTCTGGAGATTTACTTTCATCCTGGTCTTAACTAACTATAAGACCAATAACTATTTTCCAAATTTTACCAAACATATTATACTTGGAAAATTATGACACTCCCACTAAACTCTTATAGGAACATGGAAAAGATTCATTCCAAATGAATAATCTAAGATCTTATTGCTTAATTTTAGTCCTAAACATCATTTATTTAACTTTCAACACTTATTAACATTTTATAATGTGACTATTCATTTCGTGTTGCATCTTATAGACACCTTCCATGATTGGTGGTCTTGAAATCCAATACTCAATAAAATGATCATAAAAATTATCTATAACAAGTGAAATTATATTGGATTTTGGTATAATGACTTGGTATTACCAATCAAGACTTATTTATACCATGCTTGTACCACTCATGTATCATATCACTTGAATTACCACTACAATATTCAAAATAATAATCCCCTTGTTCTTTGATACATGGAATCCCTTATTGAATTTTAATTGATCTTGTTAATCTCATATAACTTCAATATACTTCTTACTTATAGGAATTATTATTATCATTGAATAATTTATCACCAGGTGTGTTGAATATAAAACCACCACTATGGTTCCATCATTCCAACGTAGTATGTGTCTCTAGAACATTCCTCTTCCACGCCTCTTGTGGAACTCGTTCCTATGCCAACTAGTTGTGCATATCTAAAATTGACTAAATCCAAGTCAATCTTGCTCCACTATATCAAATAGAGATTTACACTCTTTTATATAAATATAGTCTATCACTTGAATATAACCTTTCTATCATAGGTATTTCTATAATATCCTAAAAAACTTTTAGGACAATTACTTTAGATTCACATTGTTTTTTTCTTGATGCAAGATTGTTTATGTATGAACAAAATATTTGAATCTAAACACATGTTATTATAACACAATGGATTTAAATCATACTATAACTCATATTATATCCATTTTTCATTATATTTGGAATGTATTTATGGGATAACATCGTTATTTTTTATGCATGTTTTAAAAATTATAGAAGTTTCTACAATACATGATTTTTAACATCGATGCTCCTTTTATTTACAACATAGATTTGATGCGTATAAGTAAATATGTGTTTAAAAATTAATCCATTATACATTACATTGATCAAGGTTTACATTTAAGACTATCCATAGATCCTCCTTATTAGAATCATAGCTATGATGTGGATAAGGTAATGTGTGTTTAGGAATTACTCCATGCTACATTATAATGATTGATGAATTCCTGGTCAAGATATTCTTCATCATACCAGCCTGAAGTAACTCATATATTCTGACCATTTCAATACCATAATTAACTTCATCCTTCATTAATAAACCCTTAAAGGAATCTAATGAATAATATTTACCACTATCTTACCCTTGGAATAGTTCATTCTATCTAGTTGAACTAGATCCAAAATCATTTTGGATTAACTTTATTTTAAAGGTTTATTTTTCTAGAATAAATAATTATATACATCGATAATACATAATGTGTTTAGATTCATTGATTTTAAATACCATACTGGGTATATCCTTGAAATATGATTGCACTGTGGTTCACTATTTTATTCCACCCTTATACTAATGTATTAAGATAATTCTGTATCATAAATTAAAATTATTATAACAAATTTAACTTCATGTTTGATCCAATTTTTTGTTATTTTTACTATTAAAAAGGTAAATTTCATTTGTTTTGATGATTTCATTGAAGGTGGGGGTGATTCAGAGAGCCCACGATGATGAGAAAGGAAAATGAGCCAAACTGCATGGAATCCCATGAACACAAGCCCATTTTTTTCATGTTATGTGAACTTTGTGAATCCAAATTGGATGAAATTTTGTGAGAGGATCAATAAATACATGGGATAAAACTTTTATAAAGGAACTCAAGCCCAATTCATCCATTAAGAGGCCCAAAAGAACTGATCTATTTAATAGAATTAATCTTCATGGAGTCAAAATTATTCCTATGTATATTGGAAATATATCTTATTATATACATTATCTACCAAAAAAAATTTACATGGAGATAGAAAATGTGTCGGTAAAAAACTTTTTTGTTTTTTACAAAGTGATTTAAGACTGTATGGCTATAAAAAACTATATACCAAGTGGATTATAGAAATTAGGGTGCCTAAAACCACCTCCCACTTTGCCTATAAATTGGCACCTTGGGAATCCCATTTGAAAGTTAGACTGGGGGGAAAGGTGATACCATTTTGGAGTCCAAAAAGAGTCTTATACTCAATCTTATAAGTTCTAGAGGCCATAGTATGTTCTACTTCATCATCATTTTCTTTCTCTCCTCCCATGGAGTTCTAAATGACTCGTGATCACTCGGGGGGAGCGTGATGTAAATCCTAGGTTTTATGTTTGTAATATTTGAATGATCTTTTTAATTATAGGTTTTTATGTTTTTTTCATCATACTATATTCTTATTTTATTGATTATGTACTAGTATTTCATGCTCAAATCATATGATCATGTTTGGGGGTTCCCATTCATGTGATGTTTCACACACCATTCACCACTTCTTCTTCATCCTTTCAATTACGGTGTTTATGTGGTTCATATTGGTCAATTTAACTCTCATAAACACTATAAATTCTATGTAAATTTATTTCATGGTATCAAAAATAAATAACATAAAAACTAGGATAGTGCATCGAGTTCTTCCCATGTTGCCTTGGTGAGTTTCAGTTATGAAGTTGAACACAAATCACTCAATCATTGGTGGTATCCGGTGAATCATTATGTGTTTTCGACTGAACCCTAGGAGTTATCCTAGTATAAAATTAGTAAAATTTTGGTTATAGGTGCTATAAAATTGGTATTGAAATATCATAACCCTATCTCTTGAAGCGATGAAGGATGAGCATCATGAGATTTCCTCAGGCTGATCATGCTTAATTAATTCTATTCATTTCTGATTTGTTTTATCATTTCCCTTTTTCTATTTTCTTCCTAAAAAATCAAACCCCAAGTTTTTAAAATACCATTTCCCTTTTATTTCATTAATAAAAACTTTTTTCTTAAATTAATGATCTAAGACTCCATTGAGAGACAACATAGGGTTCCTACTATACTATTGAAATTATAGTAAAACTAAACATCTAATTTGATGCAACAGACCAAGCAATCAAATTTTGGCACCATTTTCGGGGAGCCAATATCATTTTTATTTATTTATTTCCTTTTTTTACATATTACTCCTTTTGATATCCCCCCATTTTATTGTTTTTGTTTTTGTTTGTTTTTGTGGGTTCTCTCTCTATCTATCTTTATTCTTCTCCTCTCTCTCTCTATAATTATGTATTATAACATTATATTTTCTTTTCTACATTTAACCTTATTAAGTTATTTAATTTTATCCATCCTCCATCATAAAAAAACATAAAAAATAAAAATTCACAACTTACTTGCATGAATCGACCAGAAAAGGAAAAATTTCTTGAATTTGATCTAGAAATTGAAAGGAAACTTCACTAAAAATTAGGTCATATAGATTAGGAAATTCAAGTAACACTGAGGAACCCCTTTTGGAACCTCAAGTTATCCCAAACCAATAAAAAATTGAACAAAATAAAACCCTATAAAACATAGCTACAAATAACCAGACTTTAAAAGAACTAACTACCCTAGATGCTAAGTACTAACCCGCATACATCTAATAACCTAAGGAAGAAGCCAACTTTGAACTAAGATCAGGCCTCATCCACCTAATTCCTAAATTCCATAGTCTTCTTTCTGAGTACCCTCACAATATTATTAAGGAGTTTCACATAGTGTGCTCCACCATGAAACCCCAAAATGTATCTGAGGACCTCATTAAGTTTATTTCATTCCCTTTCTCCCTTGATGGTGTAGCCAACAACAGGCTATACTATCTGGCTACCACAATTAGGGGCTAGAATGACCTTGAATGACCCTTTCTAGAGAATTTCTTCCCTACCACCCAAACTACATCAATTTTAAAATAATTCTTTGGCATTAGGCAATCACAAAAAGAGACCCTTCATGAATATTGGGAGAGATTCAAAAGGCTTTTCTCAAGTTTACCCCAAAACCAAATTAGTGAACAATTTATAATTCAATACTTCTATGAGGGACTTGTCCCCATGGATCATGGAATGATAGATGTTGCATCTGGTGGTTCCCTAGTTGATAAAACTCCTTCTTCCGCTCATAAATTAATAGCCAATATGGCCCAAAATGCACAACAATTTTGTACACGAGCAATTTCACCAACCTGAGGACTTTATGAGGAAAGTCATTCATCCCTATAAAAAAGGTAGATAATAAACTTGATGAGATGCACACACTTATAAGGAAATTATCTCAAGAACAAGGTAATTCAAACCCTCATACCATTCCATTACATTGTGGTATTTGTTCTAATAACACTCTATTTTTTGACCAGTGCTAACAACTTCAGGATTCATATGAGTCTTTGGCAATAGTATTACCTGGGCATCTTTTCCAGCAAGCACCTCCCTTCAAGAAAGAACTATTTAGGACAAATCCAAACCCCTGGTGGAAAGAAAAACCAACCAAGAGTAAACCCAAGATACCCTAAGTAGAATTGGTATCAACAAGGACAAGGAATGCAACCTTATTATCCCTCATCTTCTCAAAACAATCCTCCTCATCCTCCCAAATCTGAACCAATCCTTGAGGACATAGTGAAGAAAATGGCAACCAAGAAACTCCAGTTCCAAAAGACCACAAAATAGACTATTCAAGATATATGAACTCAAGTGGGAAAATTGGAAAACACCATCAGTGAGATAAAGATGCAATGTTCTGGATAACTACCATACCGAACTATTTATAATCCAAAAGACAAAGGTAATGTATGCACAATCACACTTCATAGTCATAAATAGGTTTCTTCTTAAAATGATTCTACAAAAAAGGTATTTCCCATATTGAAAAATTTGTTTCTATACCCTCAAAATATTCTAATGATGAAAAAAAATTCTAAACAAATTTTCATTAAGGATTCCATTGAAAAATCCATTCCTATTCCTTTCCCTAAAATACTCTCTAAATCTAAGAAAAATTTTGATAACGATATTGGTAAAGAAGAAATGGATAAATTTAAAAATGTTCAAGTTAAAATTCCTTTATTGGGTGTAGTTAAACATATTACGAATTACACCAAATTTCTTAACAAAATTTTCACCCATAGACGAAGGCTAAAGGGGAATGAGAGAGTCAACCTGGGAAGGAATGTCTCGACCTTGATTCAACCAATAATTCCAACCAAATGCAAGGATATAGAAATTTTCACGATACCTTACACCATATGGGATAATATTTTTAGATGATATGCTAGATTTAGGCTCTTTAATTAATGTAATGCCTTACTCTATGTACAATCCTCTACAGGTTGGAGAGCTTCAACCAATAGGTATCACAATTTAATTTTCCAATTGGAGCACAATACATACATTAGAAGTGGTCAATTAATTCATCATTAAAGTGAAGAATATCATCTTCCCTTCTGAATTCTACATTCTTGAGATAGATTTTACTCTAACCTAAGGACATGCCCCTCTCATACTTGGAATTCCATTCTTGAAAACAGAAAATATGACCATAAATGTTCAAAATGGTACATTGTCCAAGGAGTTTGGTGGAGAAAATTTAAGTTTTAACATCCTTGAGGCAATAAAACACCCTATTAAAGAGTACTTCACTCTTCTAGTCTATTTGATGGAAGTTCTCTCAAATTATCCACACACACACAATTATCTCCTTAAACCATACTCAAATTCATTTTTCTCTTATTCACCCTTGGATTATTTGAGTTTTGATTCATGTTTTGAGTGTTGTGTGGGTTTATAAAAGTGTAAATGTTTTTCTTTAATTGATGAGTGTGTTCATTCTAAGTTACCCATGATCGTCGATGATTCTACAAATCTCATTTACATTGATTATCTTTCCTTATATTACAAACATGAGAAAATATACAGTTTCATAGACCTTACTCCCCTTAAATGACATCCCTAAATCCAAAAAACACCGATGTTGGAATTAAAAAAACTTAAATATAATTTAAAATATGCATATGTTGAGGGTATTGACCAATTTCCCATCATTATTACTAATAACCTCTCTCTTCAGTCGGAATCAAAGTTGCTTGACCTTTTGGGAAAGTGTAAAAAGGAAATTGGAAGGACATTGGCTAATATTCCTAGGATTAGCCCATATATTGGTATACACCATATACTTTTATATGATGAGACTAATCCCATAAGGCAATATAAATGCCAGTTGAATCCCACTCTCCTTGAAGTGGTAAAATTAGAAGTCAGTAAATTACTTGTTGGAAGGATCATTTATCTTATATCTGATAGTAAATGGGTAAGCCCAGTGAAAATTTTTCCTAAAAAAACTGGAATAACATTAGTTTCTAATGAAAGGAATTAATTGTTTCCAACATTTGTGAAAAATAGTTAGTGAGTCTATATTGACTACTATCGACTGAATCAAGCCATATTAAAGGATCACTTTACTCTACCATTAATTGACCAAATGTTAGAAAGAATGGCTGGTAAGTCCCATAATTGTTTCCTTGAGGGATATTCAGGTTATTTTAAAATCCATATAGCTCCTGAGGATCAATAAAAGACAAAATTTACCTTCCCATTCAGCACATTTTTATATAGAATGATTCCTTTTGGTCTATGTAATGCTCCTGATAATTTTCAGCGATGTATGTTGAGTATTTTTTCCAAGTACCTATATAATTTCGTGGAAGTTTTTATGGATGATTTCATGGATTATATAACTTCCTTTGATGACTTTTTAACACACCTAGGTTATTTCCTCTATTGTTTCATTGAAAAAGATCTCATATTAAATTATAAGAAATGCCATTTCATGGTTGAGCAGGGGATAGTTCTTGGGAATGCTATTTAAAAAGAGGTAATTCAAGTGGATAAATCAAAAATTGAATTAATTTCAACCATTATATATCCAAAATGTGTTCTTGAGGTGCGATATTTCTTGGGTCATGCTGGTTTTTATCACTGATTCATTAAAGACTTTAGTAAGATTAAACATCCCTTGTCTCAATTGTTGAAAAATGACTCGAAATTTTTTTGGATAAAAAATGTGAGGATTCTTTCAATTCACTAAAAATGAGTCTCATATCACCTCCCATAATCCTACAACCAAGGTGGGATATACCCTTCAAACTTATTTGTGATGCCTTTAAATTTTTTATTGGGGAAGTTTTATCAGAAATGGTTAAGAAGGATCCTCATGTCATTGTGTATTCCTCTTGTACCCTTGACCCTGCTTAGGAGAACTACACAACCACTAAAAAAGAACTCATTTAAATTGTGTTTACCTTGAAAAAATTCCAATCATATCTTATTGGGTCAAAAATAATTGTGTTTTAGGATCATGCTGCCCTTTGATTTCTCTTCAAGAAACCTAAAGATAATCCCCGACTCATTATGTGGATGCTCTTCCTCTAGGAGTTTGACCTTGAGATTCATGATAAGTGAGGAGTGTAAAATGTTGTAGCTAACCACATTAGTTTTATTTCCCCACCATTGGACCACCATGTTGACTCATACCTCCCCATTGTATAATTCTTCCCTCATGAGAACCTTTGTGATGTTTTTGACCTTACTCCTTAGTATGCAAACATTGTGAATTTTCTAGAAACATCTAGGGTACCCACATATTTCAATAATTCAAAGTCCTAGAGACTTAATCATGGTTTATGATGGTAAATTTGGGATGAACCATATTTTTGGAGAATTTGTAGTGACTAAGTTTCTCATTGGTGTGTCCCTGAGCATGAGTTCATCTCTATTTTGACCTTCTGCCACACTTTGGATTGTGGGAGTCACTTTTGCTCTTAATTTATAGATTTAAAGGTCCTTGACTCATGAATTTATTGAACAAAATTGTATAGATATTCCCATTGGTTTTATAAGTCGTGTACTAGATGTCAATTCATAGGGAATATCTCCAAGAGGAATTAAATTCCCAAACAACCCATGTTATTTTGTGAGATCTTCGATGCATGGGGCATTGAATTCATGGGGCCTTTTCCAAATTCATTTGTATTTGTGTAAATATTATTGTTTGTTGACTATGTCTCTAAATGGGTGGAATAAAAGGCCACCCAGGCCGATGACTCTCGAGTCGTTGTTGATTTTGTGAGGTCCCAAATTTTTAGCAGGTTTAGTTTGCTGAGATTCATCATTAGTGATCAGGGTTCACATTTTTTCAATCGTAACATGAACATTTTTTCTTCATAAGTATAGTTTTTTTATTAAGTGTCCACATCATATCACCCTACAAACTAATGGACAATCCAAAATCCCAAATTAGAAAGTTAAGATAATCTTGGAAAAAATGATACAACCCAATAGTAAAGATTGGAGTTTGTGATTGGATGATGCACTTTGGGCATACCGTACAACTTTAAAAACCCCAATTAGAATTTCACCATCTATGATTTTGTTTGAAAAGGATTTTCACCTCCTAGTAGAGGTATATCACCGTGCATATTGGGCTATTAAATAGTGTAATATGAATCTCTCAGATGCAGGTAAGTATAAGAAGTTATAGATTTAGGAGTTAGAAGAAATTAGGTGTGATGAATATGAGAACTGCCAAATCTATAAAGATAAGACAAAGGTTATCCATGATGGGATGATTCATTAGAGGAAGTTTTATATTGGTGACAAGGTCCTCATGTATAATTCTAGGATAAAGATTCACCCCGGTAAGCTTCGTTCCCAATGGTTTGGTCCTTATACACTTACTGATGTTTATCCTTTTGGTGTTATACATGTTTTTCATGATAAGAGTGGGAAAATGTTTACTATAAATGGGAAGAGGCTCAAACACTTATATAATTATTTTCCAAAGAATCTTGTGGAGGAAATCCAACTAATATATGCCACATATGACACCACTTATTAGGTTATCCCTTCTCCCTACCTTTATTTACATGTCTATTTATTTAAAATACTTGTATTGAGGAAAATTTAATTTTTAGGTGTGGGGGAGGGTGACATGTGACAGTTAGAATTAAAAAAATAAAAAAACAAAAGAAAAACAAAAAACAAAAAAAAATGTGTTTTTATTTTTGATTTCTTTTTCTTTATTTTGTATTTTTAGATAAAAATTGATCTTAAAAAGATTATCAAATAAATTTTCATCCTTGATTTTATTTTGTAGAAAATTCCATTGTTTTGGTAAAAATGTTTTTCAAATTAATGTTGATATGGAATATTTTTCGATAATTTTTATTTTCAAGACATTTTTAGGTGTTCAATGGATTTTTGAAACCTGTGCCTCTTTAGAACTTACCAATATTTTAATCCCTTACCCGAGAGACATTCTAATCATTTTTTTTGCATATTCTACCTTTAAATCACTTTCTTGAGAGTCTCAGGTCATGTAGAGAAACTATAACTTTCCTTGATTCTATTTAAAGACATAATATTTGAGTATACTACATTCATGATATAGGAAATCATTCATTGAAAATCCCTTTGTACATTTAACCTCTATTTTTGGACCCCTTGACATTTTACCCTTCTTAATCCTTAAAGACTATTAAATGCATGTTAATTGGCCACATTACAAGCTAATTTATCTGTACCTACCCATATATTATGCATATTCTGTTGGGTCGGAAGAAACCGAGGGAATTGACGGCAAGAGGGGGGGTGAACTGCCTTTTAAAAAATTGATTAACAAATTAAAAATCAAAGTAAATGCAGCGGAAAGTAAAGAGGCAAGACACACGAAATTGATAACGGAGTTCGGCCAAAAACCCGGCCTACGTCTCCGCTCCCAACTCAACCGTTGAGAGATTCCTACCGCTTGCTTTTCAATGGTTTTAGCAAGAAACCCACTAGGCTTTGAGGTAGCACTAGGACCTATTACAGCTTGCTTTTTATGGTTGAGCAAGAACCCACTTTCTTTTAATGGTTTAGCAAGAACCCACTATCCTTCTTACAGGTGAAGGATAGCTCACCTATGTCTCAAGCTATTTAAAGGAAAGCTTGGCAACCTTTTCACACCTTAGTGGTGATGTGAAACCCAAAAGAAAGAGGGGATGAGAAAGAGTTTGGGGTTTGTAGGCACAAACCCAATTTTAAGCTCAAAATAAATAAAACAAGAAAAACCGTAATTGGAGGAAGTCTTGGGCGCCTTTGATTGATTGGAGATGTTGAAGGCCGCTTCCAAGCTTCTTTGAAGGAGCTCCTTGGATGTGGAAGTTGTTGGAGCAAGGTGGGTTCCTTGATGGAAGTCCGCCGGAGGTACGCCAAATGATGGAAAATGTGTACGTTGGCTTCACAAGTGTTCCGGTTGTTGTCCGGGGCTTCCTTGGCCTTTATTTATAGGCATGGAACCCATTGGGGGCCTTCGGAGCCGTTGGAGAGGCTAAAAGAGCCGTTGGGAGCCAAGTGGGCCAGCCTGGTCAAACTGCAACGGCTAGTTTGACTGGCTACCGGCTGGCCGGTGCAGGGCCACCGGCTGGCCGGTGCCTTGGCAGAGGAGGAGAATTCTGGTCCAGGCTCTACCGGTCGACCGGTGGAGGAGCCACCGGCTGGCCGGTGGCAAGACAGTAGCAAACACTATTTGAGCTGGATGCCACAGGTCGACCGGTGACAGAGCCACCGGTCGACCGGTGGAACCTGGCAGTGGGCAATGCCTCTGCCAGTTCCACCGGCTGGCCGGTGCTATCACACCGGTTGGCCGGTGGACTGAATTTCAGTCCACTTGATGTGCTTCATGGCCCATTTCCTTGGAAATCTTTTGCCTATAAAACAAAAACACTTAAAACAATGTTAGATAAACATGAAAGTGATTGTGATCATGAAAATTAAACCACGAGGGGATACGAGAGGTATAACATATTCTTGTTTTATTTTTAGTAATTGTGAGTAAGAGGGTGTTTCCATGGGAATTCTGGGGAGAGAGTCATTGTTATGGGTTGATATAAAGGGTGCCTACATTTTCCTTAGGAAGTGGGTTCACAAGACATATTGTATCATTATTTTACACATGTTTACCTATTTATCTCCAAAAAACTTTATATTAAAAAAATATAGTTATGTACATCGAAAAAAATATAATAAAATAAAAAAATGGAGAAAATAGGATGTTTGCTTATTATTATTCACTTTTTGGTTGTGAATCACACAAATGGAAATTGGAGATAGTGAGTTGGAGGTGATACAATTTGTCAGGGGTTGGGTGTGTACATTAATTGTGAAGACTTGATTAATTTTTAAATTTTTAATAAATAATGTATTAAACACTACTCTTCTACCATGTATTTTTAAGCATTACATCCTACCAACCCTTGAACCTCAGAACAACCTATTGGAAGTCCTCTTGAGAAGCACACTAGTTTATGCTGGTAGAAAACTGAAGATCTTGGAAAGAATATGGGAAGATCACATGAACTATGGGAAAAGAGAATAACTCCACTTTCATATGTTCTTTTAGTGAAGAGGGAAAATTTCTAGGTGAGGTAGGTTGCAACATGTTTCATGGGTGAATAAATGAATTTAACCAAATTCGAATATGAGAGAAGAAAAAAGATAGGAAAATTGATTTCATAAATGAGACATGATGGATTTCATTTCAAATAATCCTAGAAGTTTTCTCACGTTTTATTTAGTAATGGAACTTGATTAAGATATAAGACTTTTCCTAAGAGTGAAAATTCGTAGGTGTGGGGGTGTGATCATACCGTGACTCACTATTTTATACCACCCTTATAACACTGTATTAAACTGATTATGTATTGTAAATTCCAATTATTACAACAAATTTACCTTCATGTTTGATTCATTAATTTTGTTATTTTCACTGTTAAAAAGGAAAATTTCACTTTTTTGATGATTTCATTGAAGGTGGAGGTGATTTGGAGAGCCCATGATGACGCAGAAGGGAAATGGGCGAAACTGTATAGAAACCCATGAACACATGTCCATTGTTTTTCATGTTCTACGAATTATGTGAAATTAAATGGGATGAAGTTTTGTGAGAGGATCCAGAACTCCGTTGGATACAACTTTCATGAAGGAATCAAAGACCAATTAGTCTATTAAGAGGCCCAAAAAACTGATTTTTCCAATAGAATGAATCTTCAAGGAGTCTAAAGTTTTCCACGGTATTTTGGAAATACCTCTTATTATATACATTATATGGCCTTAAAATTTGACATGGAGATAGAAAATTTACTAGTAAACAACTTTCTTTTTAAAAAGTTATTTAAGACTGTGTGGATTCCCAAAACCGTAGACCAAGTGGATTCTTAAAATTAGGGTGCCCAAAACCACATCCCACTTTGCCTGTAAATTGGAACCTTGGGCACCCCATTGGGAAGTTCGACCTAAGGGAAATGTGCTACCATTTTTGAGTCTCATAGGAGTCTTTTACTCAATACTATAAGTTCTAGAGGCCAGGGGAGGTTCTACTTCATCATAATTTTCTTTCTCTCCTCCGATGGAGTTCTAAACACCTTGTGATCACCTAAGGGGAACGTGATGTAAATCCCAAGATTCATGTTTGTAATATTTGAATGATATTTTTAATTCTAGATCTTTATATTGTTTTTAATCATCCTATATTCTTATTTTATTGATTCATGTACTGGTATGTCATTCTCAACTCACATGATCATGTTTTTAATATTTGAATGATCATTTTAATTCTATATTTTATGTTGTTTTTAATCATCATATATTCTTATTTTATTGATTTATGTACAGGTATGTCATTCTCAACTCACATGATCATGTTTGGGGGTACCCATTCATGTGATGTTTCACACACCATTCACCACTTCTTCTTCCCCCTTTCAATTGTGGTGTTTGTGTGGTTCATGTTAGTTAATTGAACTCTCATAAAAAATATCAAGGACATGTAAATTTATGTCATGGTATCACAAATAAATAACATACAAACTGGGAGAACACATCGAGTTCTTTGTGTATTGCCTTGGTGTGTTTCAGTTATGAAGTCAAACAAAAATAACTCAATCATTAGCAGTATCTGGTGAATAATTTTGTGTTTCAGACTAAACCCTAGAAGTTATCCTAGTATAAACTTAGTAACATTTTGATTCTAGGTGCTACAAACCATAGATTAAAAGACCATAACCCTATCTCTTGAAGTGATGAAGGATGAGAATCATGATATTTCCCTAGTTTGACCACACTTAATTAGTTTTGTTCATTTCTACTTTGTTTTATCATTTCCATTTTTCTATTATCTTACTAAAACATTATGCCCCATGTTTTTGAAATCCCATTTCCCTTTTATTTCCATAATTAAAACATTTTTCTTAAATTAATGATCTAAGGCTTCGTCGAGAGATGACCTAGGGTTCCTGATATACTATAGACATTCTAGAAAAACTAAACATCTAATTTGACTCACTCAAAAATGCGATCAACATCCAATTTATTTTTAATTAACTAAGAATGATATTGCCGCAAATGGGTATATAAGTCTTACATTTTATATTCATCATGTATTGACTATGATTCATGTATTACTAAACTATTTGTTGAATATTATTCACCATTAAAAACATTCATTATTGAAATGGAATAATGTATCCTTGTGTATGATGGATACGTGAGATTAATTTTTTGGTTATACTCAATAAAATTTCTACAAGAATCATTCAATTGGAAATATAGAAGTCATGCGCTTCTCACCACTGACTTAGGAACCACCCTTTATCAGCCACTTAGAGAACACATCTTCTTGTAATGTTTCTATACTTACTTTCTTACTATATTAAAATACATAAATGTGATAGAAATATTATATTAAATACCAAATAGTATCATGGAAACATTAAATATAATTGATGAATATACCTGAAAAAGAATTGATTGCTTTATTCTTCAATTAAATTCATTGCATTTAAGCTTCCATAGA
The DNA here is from genome assembly GCA_963277665.1 of Viscum album. NCBI lineage: Eukaryota > Viridiplantae > Streptophyta > Magnoliopsida > Santalales > Viscaceae > Viscum > Viscum album. The sequence goes on from OY728122.1 coordinate 2,090,209,249, forward strand.
TTTTATTTCATGATATAAAAAGAAAATAACCTCCTTTTTAATACCTATTATTTGAAAGAAGTTTCAAATATTACTTTGACATTATACTTTTTGTTTGGACTATTCCCATTTTCTTTCAACTCGTTCAACATAATAACTAAATATTATACTTTATTTAATGTATTATTTTCTTGGCGAACTTTACCCAAATGGTAGTAAATCATTTTCTAAAAAAAATTCATTTTTTAATTTTAAACAAAACTGGATTATATGGGTGAAAATGATATATGAATGACTCATGATCCATATTTATATTTACACATCTCTTGTGTAATAGTCATTTATTCAAATCTCACTTCATTTTCTCCTCACAAGATTCTCAAATATGAGACTACATTTAATATCATCCATGTCCTGATATAGTATACAAAACTCACACTGGGAATTGATGACAGCATTATGATGTTACCACCATATGAATAATTCATCAATCCCCTCTAAGAAATTTTTACACTCTCACTTATTGAGGTAGCTTAACAGATATTAGGGACACCGACACCTTGAATTTCCTATATCGTAGTATTGTGTGAAAGCGCCTATGATACTCTTTATAAATTCATACAAGATAAGACATTGAATTTTTCCAATAGATATCACATTATGTTATGTGGTATTACTTGACATTTTCTACAAAAAACAAAGCTAGAAGACTGTACTTTTATCTTGATTACCGATTTAGACATTGATAATTAGTTAAATCATTAAATATATCCCACTATTTTATCGAACTCCAGCAACACTCTATACTAGAATTAGAATACTCTATCACTTGATTATTCTAGTGGAAAGAATCCTTGAACCTCATCTCATAGTCTACAAGATTTGGCCACGCCACTACTCAGAGAGTTCAAGGTAGGTGTTTGATTGGAAAACTGAATTAACTCATGGATCCTTGATATGTTTAATGAAGTACCAGATTCTAAAATAATATTATTATTTACTCAATGATTTACTCTAAAGTTTCAAAAATATATATTTGGATACTTATTTGATTCTAACTTTAGTTAATTCAACCCATCACTCTCATAAGAACTCCCCGATCATAAGAGGAATCATCAACTTTGGCTGAAAAACACACCAAACACCAGGTTTTGTTCAAATTCAACTAGTAGAAGGAATTTTTAACTTGATATTTAAATAAGAGTTTTATTATATTTCGATGAATGTAATAAATTTATATTAATTTGTTCATTCTATGTTGTCATGCTCACAAATGAATATTAATATAAAAACATTCATCGCATATTTATACATTTTACTGTTTATTAATTTATGTGTTTCCCATTGTCATGAAAATGTATAAATTAATAAAAAAATACATAAATAAAATAAATACCCAACTAGTATTGAGCATCTAAATTTGGTTGATCAATTTAAACTCAATGGATCAACCATGAACTAAGGGTATCATACCTGAGTTGTGGCTTGAATCATGATGCATCTCATCCCCATCAAGTTTAGACTTCTTATCTAGATTTCACCTCAACTTGGCATGGTTCGTGACTTACAACATGCTCATCATAGCACAAAAATACTCACATGCAGGCGAGGGGGTCTCGTGAGGACAAAATACACACTAATAAATTGGACATGCAAACCCTTATACATATTAAATGAGGAAAAATACTATGTGTAGACTATCTTATTTAAACTAATTAATTATTTATTATCATATCACATAGACAAATAATTAATTAAATAAGTAAAACCAAGAATTCATAGGTCATTCACTACTCAAGAATAGTTAGAGGGTATGTGTAAATCGCGATAAAAATTAAATTTCAATAATTCAAGTATGCAAGAATTAATAAAATTAAATTAATTATTTAAATTCAAATAATTTAATTCTATTCAGTCTGCTATTAATTTAACTCTAAAAAATTAATTAATTAATTAATTGAATTTAATACCAAAATTAAATTAATTATTTCAAAGTATTAAAATATTAGTTTTTATACCAAAATTAATTTCTAATTAATTTAATTTAATAATAAAATTAAATTAATTTACTATATTAATTTTTCTTAAATAAATTATTCCAAGTTCTCGAAACCCTACACAGAGAAATTCCAAGTCATACCGATCACATGAAGGCTCGTTTTGGGTCTATTAAGGATATTCTGGACCAGGAAAGCCTGCCTAGACACATTTTGGGTTGAGAAGACCCACCTCATCTCATTATAGGGAGGGTCAAGTCCAACTAGATCAATGGAGAGCAACAACAAGGGTTACCTAACAAATGGACTGATCGAGGTGGCACTCGAGGTACTGCCTTGTGGAGGAGGACACCCCAGTGGGGACTCGATCGAAACCTAGTAGTAACTTAGGTGGATCCATGGTGGGATACTAATTAAAGGAGGGGTGGATGACTTCAGTATCTTAGAGAACTAATGGAGACTTGGCCATAGGGCCACGATGAAGGGAGGAGCCACAAACAGTCATTTTGACCAGGCGGTGCAAAGGTGTGGATTTCTGAAAATGGGAGGATGTTTTTCATTGACACCAGTGATAGGAACTAAGGGGAGTGTCACAATGGATCACGATTATTTGAGCATTAGTGGAGGCCCATATGATATCCGAGAATAGACTGTGCGAATGTGGGACGACAGAGTGGGTTGGCTGGCGAGTTGGGGTTTGGCATCTATGGGCTGCAGTGGTCGGTGAAGAGGAGGGAGACATGAGGCTGAGGAGGGGAGTGAGTCTTGAGCGGGTGGGTGGCAGTCGTGTACCAGGTAGCAGCTTGTCTAGTTCTAGGGAGGGAGGAGGAGGGTGGGGAGGACTGGGTTGGACAGTGATAGAGATAATATTTTCATCATTTTTCATATGTCTTTCAATGATTGAATCCCTAAAAATTTATCAATTTGGGTTATTTGTATCAATTATGGATTTATGGTGTGTTTTGTTATTAAAGGTGAAAATTACTTAATTCTATAATTTAAAAAAGGATTATTATATTTTTTATTTCGATCATAACTTTTAGAATATCGATCTAATTGATGTGATTTTTCTAGGATTCCTTGATATGTTGGATAAATATTTTTTTTGGAGCTCAAGATAATTAAAATATCTAAAGGCTTGAAAAAATCAATAAATGTTAAAAACTATTCAGGTGGATAGAGTGGACCCCACCTATGAAAATGAGGTATAACTTGGGCTAAACACCTCCAATTGAGGTGATTATAGCTAGATTTGAAGGAGGAATCCCTGGAGAGTTTCGCTATTAAATTCCATGGAGTTATTAACTTATTATGATGACCATTTAATGATCAACATTGAAGGAAGATTTCTAGAATCCTTAGCCAGAAAAGGTCATACTCATTAATTATTCAATAACTTCCTATATATGTATCCAATTAATATGAAATTTGGATGGATGATAGAAAATTCAATTTATAGAATCCTATAAGTTCTATTGAAATTATTTGAATTTTAAGTGGATAAAATAGGAGAAAACTTTACGAGATCAGATTCTAGAAAGAAAATTTATACCTTTTATTTTTCTCTCTTTTCTTTTTCTTAGTTTTTAATGCTATATTCCTCTCCATTATTCTTGACTATGCTTAACATGATGGGGTAAACATATAAATGATTGGGGAAGAGTTGGTTTTCTATTTTTTTAATGATTTATTACTTGAACTTAATTGAATAAAAAATATTTATCTCTTTTGTGTAGTTGTTTTCAATTTCATATAGTGGTTTTTATTATCAAGAACGATTGTATTTATTTTTTGATTTTGTTATTGATTTTTTATTTGGTTAATGATCATTATCTTCCTCTTATATTTTTTTGTTTATATATGATGGAATAGACCAGGTCTTAGTGGTTAAGTACTCAAAGATCATCAATACGTGTGGGATGGGTAGTGGATGTTCTTGATTGTTTGGGATAAATAAGAATTGATTGAAACTTTTCTAAGTTAATTAATGATATTCATTGAAAATATCTTGTAAAAGTAAGGAGAGTAGACTAAACTTAGATCTTGGTAATTTTTTCTCTCACCATTACCAATTGATCAATGGAGTGAGAGGAAATGATTATGGAATCTCACTTTAAATGACTTAGCAGAAGAGGATTGGATTAAATGAAACTAAGATAGTATTGTAATTGTAAAACCAACCCTTACCTGATCTCCCTTATTATATAATAGTTTTCAATCACTTGAGTTGACAATTTTCTTTCAATATTTTCTTAATTTCATTATTTTGTTTCATTTATTTTGTTTGTTTTCAAAACCAAACAAATTCAAAAACGCCCCATTAAGTGATTTTTTTGTGTACACTACTCTTCAGAAGACTACATAGGGTTAATCACTAGAATACACTTAGGTAATATAATTAAAATTGTTATTACATGCCCCATGATAGGCTTGAATCAAACTTGGTGTTGTTTCCAGGGAGGTAGCATAACTTAACATCTTAAAAAAAGATTTTCAAAACTGAATGACCAAAAAATCAAACAAACCATTAATTTAATTTCATCAAAATTGAAATAACATTAACTCATCTAAGAAAAAAGACCTAACAATAATTTTTTTGGAACAAACCTCTCAGATTCAAGTGAAACTCTTAGTGTTCACTTTGAACTTGAAATCATGTATGACAATCCCAACCAAACCCTGCATGATTTGTGCACACCTCAAGTTTCTATTCAAAATAACCAAATCAAAACACCTACTTCCCAAAAAGTTTTTTAATTTCATGTCAATATGATTCATGTGCTTTCAAAATTTCATGGTCTTGTAGGACATGACCCAAATCGGCACATGCAGGAATTCATCTTCACTTGCTCAAGCATCGGTATAAGAGGAGCACATGAACTCCAATTTTATTGGAGGGAATTCCTCATATCACTTGATGGAGAGGTTAAAGAATGGTTATACAATCTAAAATAAGGTGAGATTAGTGATTGTGATGATTTTAAAAGATTCTTCATGCATATATTCTTTCCCACGTCCAAGAGCACTGCTATCATAAAAGAGATTTATGTCATACAATAATCAATTGGAGAGACCATATATGAGTACTAGGATCATTTGAAAAAGCTTAGTGCTATCTTCCCAAAACAAGAAATGGAAGAACACCAATTAATTGTATTATTATACCAATTAATTCTCGATAATGATCAAAATATGTTAGATGCCTCATCTAGAGGATCCCTAATTGACAAGTCACCTATATATGTTAGAGGTATGATTGAGAAGATTGCAAAAAACTTACAAAAATTTGGTATGAGAGGTACAAAAACTAGGGGGATACATGAGTTAAAAACATATAATTCATCTATGTTGATCCAAACCAAAGTTGATGACCATAAAAGGTTAGTCCATCGAATAGACGTAATTCAAGTAAATAGACAACAAGATTCATCTCAAGTATGTGGTTTATGTTCTTCTTCCACTCATTGTATTGACCTGTGTCTTGAGATATAGGAGAAAAAAAATACTATGATGAGGCCTTTCATCCAATACAATTCTAGAAGAATCAATTGTGTCAACCCCAAACACCAAAAGGATATGGAAACCAACAAAACCAGGCAAGATCATTCAATCCCAACTAAAACCCTAATAAATATAATTATTAATAGTAATAATATAAGAGCCACCCACCATTACAACAACCCTAAAAATAGCCATACCAATAGAAAAACATTCAACCACCAATATTCTGAAGACTCTATTAACAACCATCCACAAGTATACAACCTTCAATTGAAAATCAATAGAAACAATCTGATATTGAGTGTATGAAAGGCACTGTAAAATATTTATCCAAAAAATTCAATATTCTCATGGAAATTATAAAAAATAATCGAGGAAAACATCCTTCCTAGAAAATCACAAAACCCAAGGATATTTTAAACATTATAACAACAAGAAGTGGAAAATAACACCCACCTTCATCCACCCTTAAACATGAAACAACACCACCTATTCTGAGGGAGAATGAAGTTGAAAAATATAAAAGTTATGTGAAAATTCACCAAGAAGAAGAAAAGAAAAATGACGAGTATAAGGATAGGATGAAGAGAAAAGAAACACCATTTAAAAGGTAAAAAATAGAGAAGAAAAATGTACACCCATCATTTTGATTAAGGATGATTGAATCAAAGAGATTGCATGAAGAATCACTTTAAAAAGAAATTTTAGAAACCTTATAGAAAGTAGAAATTAATACCCCCCTACTTGAATATATTAAAAAAAAATTCCAAGATATGAAAAGTTTCTCAAATAGATTTGAACCAAAAGAAGAAAATTGGATGTAAATGAGTGCATTATCCTTAGAAGAAGTGTCTCAGCACTGATCACTCCACTGATACCATAAAAATTTCAAGATTCAAGGAAATTATATATTCCTTAAACTATTAGTAAAATGGATTTTATTGATTATTTATGTGATCTAGGTGATTCAATAAAAATATCACCTCACTTTGTATTCACATCTTTATTGATTGTAAAATTGAAGCCAACTAGAGTGGTGGTCCAGCTCGCAAAGAGATCCACTATTTTCCCAATGGGTGTTTTAGAAGATGTTCTTGTGAAAGTCAAAGATCTAATGTTCCCATCTGACTTATATATGATCAAAATGGAGTAATATAGGAGTTCATCATAGTCACCCATCATTTTGGGGAGATAATTCTTAAAGACAGAGAAAACCATCATCAATGTGAATGAAGGAACACTATCAATGGAACTTGAAGATAATCATGTTCATTTCAACATAGCTAACTCCACGAGACTTCCATAATGAAGTCATTAACTAAATGTAATCACCCATAAATAAGGAACAAAACCAACTAATGAATATAGTATACTTCAAAATTTCATAACCTTAGAAGATAATTTTCCCAACAAAAATACCACAAAATAGATCAGTTTCCAATTATTTAAAAATTCTAATTTCATAGGTTTTAAATAAATAAAATATTAATTTTTTTATAGCTTATTGGAAAAGGATGAATAATTTATAGGCTCATATATTGAGATCAATAATTACAAACTCAAAGAGGTGGAAAATGAAAAGATTATCATAGATCTAAAAAGGGAATTGTCTAAAAAGGATGACGAACTGGATGAGATGCAATCCATATGTCTCACTATACATATCGAATTAAAAAAAACTAGAGAAAATTTCAATACAACCAAAAAGGTAAGTAGAGGATCTTCTCATACTGATGTGAAGAAAGGATCATGAGAAATAGGTAAATCCATACTCAATCAATTTTTAAATAGTCTCGTTTTATTTAAATGTGTAGAGGTAAAAACCAAAACCAACTTCATGTGGGTCAATAAAACTAAGGGTAAATATACCACATAAATAGAATAGAATAATTTTCAAAGGACACCACAACCCCTTAAGAAGGGTGAGGTTTAGATTGAAACCAGGAAACAACATATATCTGGACATATCGGAAAACAACCTAGAAGAACAAAATTTCAAGGTTTTTGTTGGTTTTGTGGTAATCATGGTCATAAATCCTATTATTATTGGTTTAAAATTTATTGACTAGGAAATAGACAAGATTCATGGGGGAAATTCAATTAGGTGTGTACAATAAGGCTGGAATGATATGTTCCTTATACTTTGAAAGGGAATAATTTTCAAAATGAATCCAGTGATACGAATTTACAAAAAGAGTTCCTAGTACTTTGGCCACATAAATTGAAATTGCCCAAACAAATGGAGGTAGTTGAATAAAGCTTAAGAACCAGTGGCAGAGATTAGGTTTCTTCAACCTAATTAACAATGGAGACCCATCGAGTTGTTTTTTTTCCTTTACACTTGATTAAATGTAGTCATTTTTTATATCTACAATCCAGAATAAATCTACTTTAATTCATTGAGGACACTGTATAATTTAAGTGTGGGGGAGGTAACCTTTGTAGTTTAAGATTTTAAATTTCTATTTTTCAAAAAACAAAAAGTGCGTTTTTTAAATATTTGTGTGTTTTTTTGAAACTTTGTAATGAAATGATTATCTTTTCCAACTTATTTCATGGAAATAATATTAAATGAATTCTAAAAAATATTTTTCTATAAGTTCATATATTTGAGGAATTTCATGTAAATTGATTTGATTTTTGATTCCCATGCCATAGTTCAATTTCTTTATCTTTGAAATCACTTTCTCATGTGGCTTTTGAACACTTTTTTTCATATTCTATACATTTATCTCAATACTGGAGAGAACCAATCCATGATTTCATTATATATAATTTGATTTATTTCTTTCAAAACCTGAGGGTTTAGGTATTTGTGTTTTAAATTATTTAGGATTTTATTTGGTTTTTCAATCCCCCTTTTCAAGAAAATACTTTTTATTCTAGCCTTCCATGTACATTTAATACTTTTAGACTTTATAATCCATGAATAACCTATTATTTTAGCCACATTAAAAGTCAATTTTCCCTATCCAACCTTCTCTTGAAGTGAAATTGCATGATCTAGTTGAACTTAAGTTTGGGGGGAAGCTATCTTGTGCTGTGCTACCTAATTTGGCGATAATTTTGGTGTAAAAATAAATGTTGAATAGAGGTGTTTTCTAATAAAAAAATAATTTTATTGAATGTTGGGAATTTCTAGATCATTCCTGATAAAATAAGTTGTTTCTTTCTAGAGCTTCCAAAGGAGATAGAAAGTTGTGTCTATCTAGAGATTTTAAGAAAAATTATGTTTGAGAAGATTGAAATTTTTTCTGTTGAAATATTGATGGTGTTGGATATACATGATATTTTGATATATTATTAAATATGATTTTATTCTATGGGGATTCAGGAGGAGATCATATTTGATTGGAAATTATAATCATGCAATATTTATTCAAAAAAATCAAAGATATCCTTCTTCAGCCTTAGAATTTTTGACATCTAAATATTACCAACCAAAAACCATAGAACAACCCTACAAAATCCTCATCATAATCACATTTTATTAACTCAAATGAGGTGAATATGTAAGAATTTATCAAGCCTATGGTAACCCTTTTGTGAGTCTAGATGATAAAAACATTGTTGAAAATTTGAAATTCGTGAGTTGAGATAAAATTAACATGAGGTAGGTGACTTGTGCTCATGGGAGTAGAAATGAAGTGAAAATATATTGAATTATTTTAATGGATAACTTGAAATAGTTTTTTTAGGAGTCATGATATATTTTTTTTCTTATTAGAAAAATTTCTAGATCTCATGAGAAAGTTTTTTAAATATTCTTTGATTTAATTTTAATGATTACTTGTCCATGAGTCCAAATTCTAAGTGTGTGAGAATTGATAGAGATAATATTTCCATAATTTTCATATGTTTTCAATGATTTAATCCCTAAAAAATTATCAATTTGTGTTATTTTCATCAACTTTGGATTTATGGTGTGTTTTGGGCTTAAATGTGAAAATTGCTTAATTCTATAATTTTATTAGATTTTAATCTCTTTGATATTTTGATCATAACATTTAAAATATCAATATAATTGATGTGATTATTTTTTATAGGATTCCTTGATATATGGGATACAAATTTTCCTTATGAACCTTGATCTAATTCTAACATATAAAGGACCGTAAAAATCAATCAATGTTAAAAACCCTTCAGGTGGATAGAGTGGATCCCACATCTGGAAATGAGGCAGAACTCTGGATAAACACCTCAAAATTGATGTTATTACATATGGATTTGAAATAATACTCCTAGTAATGTTTCACCATTAAATTAAATGGAGTTATTAACTCATTAAGGTGTCCATTAAATGATCAACATTGAAGGAAAATTTCTAGAATCCTCATCCAGAAAAATTCAGACTCATTAATTATTCCATAACTTCCTCTATATACATCCAATTAATGTTAAATTTGGAGGGATAATATAAAATTAAATTTATATAATCCTATATGAAGGGACCTTGGAATTATTCTAAGAGTAATTGGATTAAATTTGAGAAAATATTTGGATATCATATTCTAGAGGAAAACTTTTCTGCATTTTCTTTTTCTGTATTTTATTCTTATTAGTTTTGTAATGCCTTCTTCCTCTCTATTCTTCTTGATTACCATTACCATGGGGAGGTAAATATCATAGTGATTGGGTAGGGGTTGGTTTTCTATTTTTTAATTCTTGATTTATTTCACTTAATTGAATAAAAATTCTTTCTCTCTTCCACAAAGCTATTTTCAATTTCATATAACAGCTTTTATTATCAACTACGATTATATTTGGTTTTTGATTAAGTTATTGATTTTTTATTTGGTCAATGATCATTATCACCCTCTAATAGGTTCTGGTTTATATATAATGGAATTGAACAAGGCTAAGTGGTGAAGTACTTGATGATCATCAATATGTGTGGGAGGGGTAGTATATGTTCTTGATTTTTTTGGATAAAAAAGACCCAATCAAGAATTTACCAATTCAATTAAGGATATTCACTAAAACTCTATCACACAAGGAAGGAGAGTATACCAAACTGAGATCTTGGTAAGGTTTTCTCTCACCATCACCATTTGACTAAGGGAGGAAATGATTGTGGAATATCACTTTAAACAAATTAGAAAAATAGGATTGGATTAAATGGAACTAGGATAACATTGAAATTAGAAAACTGACCCTGACCTAATCATCCCTATAATATAACAGTTTTCAATCACTTGAGTTTAAAATTTGTTTTCAATATTTTCTTTAATTTCTTTCTTTTGTTTCATTTCTTTAATTTGTTTTCAAAACCAAATAAATTGAAAAACACCCCATTTTCCCTTAAATTAAAATTAAAAAACTGTTTTGTGTGCACTCCAATTAAGGAGACTACTTGGGATTAATAACTAGACTACATTTAGGTAATATAATAAAAAATGTTTTTCCACACCCCACAACAGGCGTGCATAAAATTTGGTGTCATTTACGGAGAGGCAATGTAGCTTAACAACTAATTTTTTTTCAAAACTGAATGACATGAAACTCAAATGAAACATTAATTTAATTTGATCCATAAATTGAAAAAACATTAAATCATCCAGGAAAAACAAAGATAACAAGAAAATTTGTAGAAATAAACCTCTCAGACTCAAGTGAAACACCTAGTGTTCACTCCAAACCTAAAATCATGGCTGAAAATCCCAACCAAATTCTATGCAGTCTGTACATGCCTTAATTTGATATTCAAAATAACCAACTTATTACACCTACTAAACCAAATGATTTTAAATTTCATGTAAATATGATTATTGTTCTTCCATAATTTCATGGTCTTATAGGAGAAGACCCAAAATTGTCACATATCCGAATTCAGATTCACTAGGTTAGGCTTTAGGCCGAGAGGAGCACCTGAAGACCAATTTCAGTGAATGGAGTTCTCCTTATCACTTAAATGAGTGGTTAAAGAATTGTTGTATAATCTATAAAAATGGGATATCAGTGATTGGGAGGATTTAAAAAGATGCTTCATGTAGAGATTATTTCCCACATATAGGAGTACCACTATCAAAAAGGATTTTAAATCATACAACAATAAACTAGAGAGACCCTCTATGAGTAATAGTAGCAATTCAAAAATATCAGTGCTTGATGACCACATCAATAAATAGAGTAACATCAATTACTTGTGTTATTATACCAATGACTTCCCAACAATGATCTAAATCTACTAAATGCCTCATCTAGAGGATCCTTGATCGACAAGTCACCTGCAAATGTTAGAGGTCTGACTGAGAAGATTTTGAAAAAATCGAAACAATTTTGAATGAGAGAAATGGTCACTAGGGGGATACATGAGGTACTAACATCTAATTCATTTGTGTTGATTGAAACCAAAATTGATGACCTCATAAGGTTAGTCCATAAAATAGTTATAACTTAATAAAAAGGACAACAAGATTCATCTTGGCTATGTCATTTATTTTATTCTTCCACTCATTATAATGAATAGTGTCATGAGATATAGGGGATATAATACTACACTATGGCATTCCAGGAAAGAAAATTCTAGAAGAATCAACCGTGTCAACCCCAATCCCATCATGGATATAGAAACTAACAAAACTAGGAGAGAGCATTCAAACCTAACCAGTACCCCAATCAACCTTCTTATCAGGAGAAAGAATATAATAACTCCCCACTATTTCAAAAACACTACAAATAGTTGTACCAATAGAAAAAAATTCAACCACCAACATTACAAAGACCATATTAACAACCATTCACTAGTCTAAAACCTTTAATTTAAAACCAATAGTAGAAATATGATATTGAGGGGATAAAAGAATCTATAGAAGATTTAACCAACAAATTCAATAGTCTCATAGACATTCTAGAAAATAATCAAGGAAAATCCATTCCTATATAGTCAAAAAACCAAAGGATAATGTCAAAATGATAACACAAAGAATTGGAAAAACACTCCCACCTCCTTCCACCCTTGAACCTAAAACAATACCACATTTTTTGAGGAATAATGAAGTTAAAAATTCTGAAAATTCTCTAAAAATTCACCAAGATGAAGAAAATAAAAAATTAGGAGGAGAAGGATAGGCCTAAGAGGAAATAAACACCATTTCAAAGGAAAAAATGGAGAGGAAAGACTTACACCCACCATTTTCATCAAGGATGGTTGAATCAAAGAGATTTCATGAAGAAGTGCTTAAAAAATAAATTCTAGACACCTTTCAGAAAGTGGAAATTAATATCCACCTGGTTGAATCCATCACCAAGATATAACAAGTTTCTCGAATAGATATAGACCAAAAGAAGATTATTTGATGGAAATGAGTGCATCGGCCTCAGAATAAGTGTCTCAGAACTAATCACACCATTGATACCATAAAAATGTCAAGATCCAAGGACATTATCTATTACCTACACAATAGATTCCTTGAATTTTACTAATTATGTATGTGATATAGATTATTCAATAAACTTATTACCTCACTCTATATTTACATCTTTACAGATTGGAAAATTGACCCCTACTAGAGTGGTGGTCCAACTCATAAATAGATCCACTGTTTTCCCAGTAAGTGTTATATAAGACATTCTTATGATAGTCAAAGATATATTATTCCCAACTGGCTTCTAAGTGATGAACATGGAAGAATATAAGAGTTCATCACAATAACCCATCATTTTGGAGATACCATTCTTAAATACAGCAACAACCATCATCAATGCGAATGAAGGAAAACTATCAATAGAACTTAGAGATAGTCATGTACATTTCAATATACTTAAATCAATGAGGCTTCCTTCAAGAATCCATTCACTAAATAAAATCAGTCGTAAATAAGTCATGGAATAAACTAATAAAATTGAAATTTTTTAAAAATTCTTAACCTTATAAGATCATTTTTTAAACAAAAATACCATAGAATAGGTCAGTTTATGATTTTCTAAAAATTCTAATTTCATTGTTGATAAAGAAATAATATCTAAATTTTTTGATATTTTATTGGAAAAGGATGAAGAATTTTTAGGCTCATATGTTGAGATCAAGAATTAAAAACTCAAAGAGGTAGAAAATGAAAATATTATCATATATCTCCAGAGGGAACTAACTATGAAGGAATAAGAACTAGTTAAGATGAAATCCATATGTCATACTATACAACTCAAATTAAAATAGGATAGATAAAATTTAAATACAACCACAAAGGTAAGTGGAGGATCTTCATAGACCTATGTAAATAAAGGATCACAAGAACCAAGTAAATCTATACTCAATAAATTCTAAATAGTCTAGTTTTATTTAAATGTGTAGAGGTAAAAACCAAAACCATGTTCATGTGGGTTAAGAAAATTGATGGTCAATCTCCCATATCAATAGAATAGAAGAATTTTCACCACAACCCCTTAAGAAGACTGTGGTTTGGATTGAAACAGGGGAACAATAAATATCTAAACATATTGGAAAACAAACTATAAGAACAAAATTTCAGGGGTTTTATTGGTGTTGTGGTAAGCAAGGTTATAAATCATATTCTTGTTGGTTTAACATGTATTTACCAAGAAATATACAAGATTCATGGGGGAAATTCAATGAGGTGTGCATGATATGGATGGAATGAGATATTCCCTATGTTGTGAAATGGAATAAGTTCTAAAATGAAGCTAGTGGTACAAATGTCCACAAAGAGTGCCTAGTACTTAGGCCATGTCAATTTAAATTGGACAAAAAAATGGAGGAAACTGAAGAAATATTAATAACCAATAAGAGAGATTATGATTATTCAACCTAATTAGTAATAGAGACAAACCAGGTTATTTATTTACTTTGTAATTGATTAAATACTGTCATTTATTTTTATATCTATAATCCTGAATAAATATACTTGAATGCATTGAGGAAACCAAATAATTTAAGTTTGTGGGAGGGAACATTTTTCATTTATGATTTTCAATTTCTATTTTTCAAAAAACAAAAACTGTGTTTTTTTTAATCTTTGTGTGATTTTTTTTGAAACTTTGAGTTTAAATGATTATATTTTCCAATTTATTCCATTAAACTGAGCTTAAATGAATACTAAAAATGACTTTGTTTCAAGTTCAAATATTTGGGTAATTTTATGAAAATTAATTTTATTTTTTATACCCATGCCACAGTTCACTATCTTTATCTTTGAAATAATTTTCTTATGAGGTTTCTAAACCCATTTTTTCACATTTTATACATTTACCTCACTTATTTAGAGAACCAATCCATGATTTATTTAACCAGAATTTTATTTATTCTTATCAAAACTTGAGAGTTTGAGGTACTTGTTTTTTAAATGATGGAGGCATTTCTTTGGTCTTAAATCCCTCTTTTCAAGAACATAATTTATATTCTATCTTTACATGTACATTTAATCCTTTTATACCTTGTAATCCATGAATATCCTATTAGTTTAGTCACATTACAATCTAATTTTCCCTATCCAACCTACTCTTGAAGTGAAATTGCATGATCTAGTTGAACTTAAGTGTGGGGGGAAGAAATCTTATATTATGATACCTTATTTGGTGATATTTTTGGTGGAAAAATAAATGTTTAAGAGATGTGTTTTCTAATAAAAAATTCATTTTATTGAATGTTGTGCCTTTCTGTATTTTTTATGATAAAATAAGTTATTCCTTTCTGGAGTTTCCAAAGGAGATATAAAGTTGTGCCTATCTAGATATTTCAAGAAAAATATTTCTGATAAGATTGAAAATTTTTCTACTAAAATATTGATGGTGTGGGATGTACATAGTATTTTGATAGATTATTTGGGATGATTTTCTACTATGGGGAGTGAGGAGGAGACCATAATTGGGTGAAAATTAGAATCATGTAATTTCTCTTCAAAAAGAGTCAAGCCCCCCCTATTTGGCCTCATTATTTTTGACATATAAATCCTACCAAACAAAAACCACAGAATAGACCCATAAAATAATCATGATAATAATATGTTCTTAACTCACATTGGGTGGAGATGTAGGAATTTATCAAGCATATGGTAACCCTTGTGTGAGTTTGGATGAGAAAAGAGTTGTTAAAAAATTAAAATTTGTGAGATTAGGGAAAATTAACATGAGGTAGGTGACTCATGTGCATGAGATAAGAAATGAATTGAAATAATATTGAATTATTTGAATACAAAACCTGAAATAATGGTTTTTAAAGAGTCATGATATCTTTCTTTATTAAAAAAATGGTAGATCTCATGATTAAGTGTTTTGGATATGCTTTGACTTAATTTTAATGATTACTTGTCCAGGTTTCCAAATGTTAAATGTGGGGGAATTGATAGAGATAATATTTTAATCATTTTTCATATATTTTTCAATGATTTAATCCCTAAAAATTTATTAATTTTATTTCTTTGCATGAATTTTTTATTTATGGTGTGTTTTGGGATTAAATATGAAAATTTCTTAATTCTACAATTTTAACATATTTTAATCTCTTTATTATTTCGATCAAAAAATTTAAAATTTTGATCCAATTAATGTGATTATTTTTTATAGAATTCCTTGATATGTGGGATAAAAATTTTCCTTATGGACCTCAAGCTAATTTGAACATCTAAAACCCAAAAAATGAATCATCATTAAAAACCTTTCAAGTCGATAGAGTGGACCCCACCTCCAAAAATGGGACATAACTTGGGATAAACACATCCAATCGAGGTGATTATAGATGGATTTGAAATAGGACTCATATTATCATTTCATAATTAAATTACATGTAGTTATTAACTCATTAAAGTGGCCATTGATTGATCAATATTGAAGGAATATTTATGGAATCCTTAGCTAAAAAAATTCAAACTCGTTAATTATTTCATAACTTCCTCTACACATGTCCAATTAATATGAAATTTAAATGAATGATATAAAATTAAATTTATAGAATAATATAATAATTTCCCTTGACATGATTCAGAGAGTATGTGGGTGAAATTAGAGAAAAATTTCACATATCATATTCTAGAAGAGAACTTTTCTCCTTTTTCTTTTTCTCTCTTTTCTTCTTCTTAGTTTTTCAATTCCATATTCCTCCCCATTATTATCAACTAACCTTACCATGGTGGGTTAAACATATGAGTGGTTGGGGAAGGGTTGGTTTTCTATTTTTTAATAATTTATTTCTTGCAATTAATTTTATAAAAACTCTTTCTCTATTGTTTGAAGTTTTTTTAAATATCATATAACAGTTTTTATTATCAAGTACAGTTGTATTTGGTTTTTGATTATTTTATTGATTTTTGATTTATTTAATTATCATTATCTCCATCTACTAATTTATAGTTTATATACTATGGAAGAGACTAGATCTTAGTGGTGAAGTACTCAACGATCATCAAAATGAGTGGGAGGGGTAGTGGATGTTCCTGATTGTTTGGGACAAACAAGACCCAATCAAGAATTTCCAAAGTAAATTAAGGATATTCACTACAACTTTCTCACACAAGTAAGGAGAGTAAAAAAACCGAGATATTGGTAAATGTTTCTCTCACTATCACCATTTGGCCATGGTTGTAACACCCCAAGATTTCATAGTATGTTATTTCTTCAAAATAATTCAATAACTTGCACTACACGCAACACCGAGTTCAATTGCACCATGACTTACCAAAAAAAAAAGCCATTAAAAGAGGTCATGAATATCATTAACTACATTTTTAACTTTATATAATCCTTATAATTTTAGAATCCATATTATGAGTTTCTTAGTCATAATGCAAGAACAGATTCATTTTCAGTATTGCACTTTTATCAACTTTTGATAGTGAAACCTTTTTAAATACAATATTTTAAGCTTTTTGACTAAATGGAGACATCAAAAAATTTAGAATGAAACATCCCAAGCTTCCACGGTACGCTTTCCTTTGAATAAAACAGTAGCGTGTGTTGTACGCAACGTCGAGTTTTAACACACACCACAACCGATCAAACTAGCCGTTATGAATAGTAATACCTAAATTTTGAAATTATATATATTTTATATTTTGAAATGGACTTCATTTTTGGATTTGGAATATCGAATTTAGCCTAAGGTGAAATTTTGGTACTTTTCGGATAACTTTCATATTTTGATGAATAGTGAAAATTACTAAATTTTAATTAAAAACAACATTTTTAATCAAAATAATTAATAGTGATAAATTATGAATTTGAGTGGTTTTAAAGTATATTTAGAATATATTTTTACAATTTAATATAATTTTGGTCATTAGACATAATTTTACAATTAAACCGAACATAAACAAGTGTCAATCTTTTGATAGTTATTATCTCTTAAAAACACGCTTTTTGTTTTGACAGCGGGAATTAATTTTAAATTAATTTCTGCCACTTCTGTGTTTTGAATTTAGAAAAATGGATTCCATATTTGGAATCAGGATGTTCAAATTGTGTAAATAGGTAACTTTTATTTTTAGACATTTTGAATAATTAATGCGGTAAATATTTTATTTACCATGGTTAAGGGTAAATCCGGTAAATAAGGGTTAAAAAATAATATTATAATAATACAAAATTACCCTAAAACGTGTCCTAACCTTATTGGTGGACACATACCCGACCATGAGCATCCTTGGGTCAATTTGGGGACCCCTTGGAGCCACTTGTATGTGGTAGGGATACTTTATATTAATAAAGTTAAAATAAAAATAAAAATGGCATAAGCTTACATCTTTTAGAAGAACAATTTTTACATAGGGTTATACATGTTGGATTTTCTATTATAAATATTCATTAGAAAGATAAAAAGATTTCCTACATAATTATATTTTATTTATAATTTTTAGACATCAAATAATTTAAATTATTAATGACACAATAATGATGCAATGTTTACCTCATTAATAAATCATTTAAATAAATAAGATTATAATGATTAAAATATTATCTAAAACCTGTCCAATTCTTATTGGTTGATGTTATTTAGAATATTAGTCATCTTATCTTCGACCTCAATGATTTTTGGACCATTATAAACCGAATATAACTATATTATAAAGTAATACTTTCACTCTTTCCTAAAGAGCCCCTCTTCTCCCTTATAAAAGGAGACCACTTCTACTCATTACTCACACCTCTCAAGCCACTTGGATCGTCCAAACTCTGCCCAACTAAGCTCCCCAAATCCCTCTCCTCCTCCTTGAAGCTTCCCCTTAGGCATAAATCATTTCAAGAAGTCCTTTGGTTCCAACCAAAGTGAGTTACCTAAATTAAAGGTAACGATTTCTCTTAAATTATTTTCCTTTATTTTGCTTCTCCAACCCCCAAACTCTTTTTATTTCCTTTATTTTGTAACAACACCAGTATCCTCAATATACTAGAATGTTGTTATAAGAAGGATTCAAACTACACATACACACAACTCCATCTAATGGATGATGAACATAATGTTTCTGTGGATGGAAAACTAACGCCTCACGAAACGATGATTGTTCAAATACATCTTACCGCCTCTCATGGTGGCCATTATGATGGCACTGTAATTAAATATGATATTAATGATATATATTTTATATATAAGCTTCTGTAATTCCATTTTATTTCATACCATTATTCGTTTCATGTTGTATATACATACGATAATTTCATTTGAGGAAGTGCGGACTACCGCCCCCTTAAAATGATATGACTCGTTCATACCACACATGGAACGTATGAAGGATGGTGTTAATGAACTTAAGTAACATATATAAAATATTATATTATACTGGAATAGTAATATACCTATGTATCATTTGGATTCAATTCTTTTAAAATAAAAATTAAATGGAAGTAGCGTTCGTGCGTACGTACGGACTACCGTCTCCATGAACGCGGTGAGATCCATCCTCCATCGTATCCATTCAAGTCTTATTCTCATTTTAGGGTTAAAAATAATGTTAATATCATTCTTATTATGAATAATATTTAATCTATCCATTACAAACATGTCTTACGTAACCAAACATTTAAGAAGAACGAATCGATTATCACCTGAAACGACGATAATACTAAGATATTATTAATAAAGCAATGTTAAAAGATCATATATGATATCATATTAATGTATATGATTCTTGTATAATTTAATAACAATTATTTCACCATTATACAGGAGGTTAACCGACCCCAACAAAGGAAAAGTACAAGGTAAGGGTTATTTCACAATCTCTTCATTATCCGAGGTTGTTTATACGTAATAATCTACTGGGATATCTTTATCATCCACATCCATGTTTCTTAAAAATGTATTTCAAAACATTTTTACTATTTACAAGAATATGGGTTAAAGTCATTTATACCCTTGTTTGACTTTTTATAAGAGGTTTATAAAGGAATCTTTCCGTCGTTTTCAAAACAAGGTCCTTTTTAACCTTTTCGACAGAATTGAGGTAAGAATGTTTTTTTTAAACTTATACGGCGGGTGCGGTTATTTTACGCCGTTATAAAATCTTCAAAGCTTTCCTTACAAGCTTATAAGAATATTTTCAAAGAAAATGTTTTATTTTATATGGATCTTAAATGATTTCAAAATAAAAGGAGATATTTCTTTAAAAAGAATTTTGATTTCATCTACGTCAACATCCTTTGATGGATTTTAAGATTATTTGAAGTTGATTTATTATGATACAAAACTTCTATATTGTATTGAAGGTTTTGTGATATGTTTGACTATGGATGTGCTATTTTTATACCATTCATAGTTTATGGTGAAATTATTGACATTTCGTATGCTAGTTTTAATACGAATGTTTATGTTATGTTTAAACCTTTTCATATGGGAATGCATTGGACTTAATAAGTGACGGGTGGAGCCCGCTATAGCTCCTCGATGCATCGGTAGGTCTCATGAGACAAACTAGTGTCTTGGCACAAGGCCTTGACAAAATCTTATTTGTAGTCTTGGCACGAGGCCTTGGCTATGTGGTTATGATAGTCTGGCATTATGCATTCCAACATTATGAAAGTGGTTATTGATTTTTGCATGTGATTATTCGATTAGTAGAATAACCATGTGAATAAGTAAATGGCATTTTTTCATTTTATTTATGCCATACTATATTAAATGTTCAAGTTTAAAAGGCTTTTGTTTTAGTTATACATTACCTTAAAATGTTTATTCTTATTTATGAAAGTTTCCGCTATATTGTTATCCTTACTGGGCATTTGAGCTCACCCCTTTTCTATGTTTTATTTTTCCCAGGATGTGAAGATGTAAGTTATGAATGACCTTCAGGGATATTATGAGGGGATTATAGTGTGGACTATGGAAACATTATGTTGTTGTAGTAGTTTTTCATTTTATGATGTAATGTAAAACTTATGAATATATCTAGTGTTTCCAAGGCTACTAAACCAATCGGTCTTTCGAGATTTGATCTTTCTTGTGATCATGCCAATGTTACGAAGTAATGCACCGACTCTGGGTAGCTGGGGTCGGGGCGTTACAGTTGGTATCAGAGGAAGTTTAGTACAAACCTTGGAAGCTAGATTTAGATAAACTCTGATTAGAGCACGTAGACCTAAGATGAACTTTGAGGATTAGTATAGAAGAACTTCCTAGAATATTGGTATTGTAGAGATTTTGTGAGTTTTCCGAGCAATACATCCCTGTCTGGATACGAGCAGGTAGAGGCGGCTCTGGCACAGATGTACCTAGGGGTAAAACCCGAAAACACCGCTTTGAGCTAGACTCGAACGGGAACTGGTGCACGAAAACGGGCCTTGCTGCACTCTTGGTTACGACACTCCCGGGGGATATGCTTAGGATAACTCTCATTTTCTTTACATATCATTTTAAAGGGATTATGAATATATACATCCTCAAAGAAAACATTCTTATGATTATGGATTATATCCATAAATAGTTCAATTTATGTTAAGTGTTTTATAAGTATGGGATTATGTATTTTGATTCATAAACTGATCTAGTTTATGCCATTGTTTAGAAATGGCACCCAGTAGAAGGAATGAGAACTCCAGAAATGCACATGATCCAAAGAGAAGGAAGGATCATATCTTTCATGGTCTTAAGCTAGAATTTATAAGAGAAATATTCTCCCATGTATTATCATCATATGAAGAAATAATATCATGTATTTATAAGATAAGTAAAGAGTTTACTGAGTCCTATGGCTTTGAAGGGAAGCAAGAGAAGAAAAGGATAGAAGAGAAAAATATGGATAAAGGGAAGAGGGAAAAGAATAATTTTCCCATATGTGGTAACTGTGGAAAGAAACACCCTGGAACTTGCCTGAAAGGAATGGGAGTTTGTTATAAGTGTGGAGGAAAAGGGCACAAAGTACGTGACTGCAAGGGTAAGAAAATGGTTTCAAATGTACAATGCTTCATTTGCAAGGAGTTTGGACACTACACGAACCTATGTCCTAGTCATCAGACTATGACGCAAATGATGCTATTGGATAATAATCAAGTTATGATACTACCACATATGAAGAGGAATGATTATAGTTCTTATGTTGATTATGTCAATTGATCTTTGTATCAACAATGTACTTGTTATAATAATTATGGAGTATATAAGGATTGTACTGCAGTACTATTTCATTAAGGACTTGAGATTGTGTGGAACAAAGAAAAGTGACTCAATAGCAGGATAAATTTTTGGAAAATATATGGTTGAGAGAATGATAAATCATAATATAGTTCTGATACTGAGGTAGTGATTTTGGAATAATATGTGATTGTTTTGGATAAATTATATTGGATATTCTTGACTACCCTGGAACTGATTAATGATTTGTATATTCCATCATTTTTGGGGTTTAAAACATTTTTGGATTAATGAAGTATATGCAACTTTCTATATGGAATAAGGGAGCATGAATGTAATCAATAAGGAATATGGTAATTCAGGATGTTTCGGTGTATTAAAAGAATACATGATGAAGGTATTCATATGCTATTACGGGGTAAAAAGGTTCTACATTATGTTTACCTTACTTATAAATGTTGGACTGTGAGTATGGATAGAAGTATTTTGGATAGTTCTAGTTTGGATTATTTTGGATTGCCATAAAAGGACAACCTGGAGGTCGGGCGGCAACCCGTCGCGTCCGGCAAGGCTGCGAGACTTGAACCCGCAACCGAAGGGCGACAAGGGTGTATCACCTACCACTGGCCCACGAGATGTCCTAGATTAAATAATGTAGTTTTTATTAAAAGATCTTGTAGATGAATTATAAATTCGTTTATTTTGGAACCCTATACGAATAGTGTAAATAGAATTTTTTTTTACATTCTATTATCTTTTAGAGTGAAAGATGAGTTTGTGGTAGAAATTTATTAATGGATAAAACTCTAATTATAAAGTAAGTATATCTCCTTATGATCTTATCCAATCTCATAAATAAATTCCTCAATATTAAGAAAAGAAACTTAGAACAAAAATTTTTTCCTAGATGGTACCTTAAATCATCACTAATTTATGGCTTTTGGATTGTTGGCCTTTTCATAGCCATGTTCTCTACCACTCTCCATCAGATAATTAATGGTTAGATTTTTCTTCCATATCCATATTTTCTTACATGGAACCCTAGTATGTGTTATTTTCGGTAATCTTCATACTTTTGACTCTTTATTTTAAATAGAGGCCTCGTTAATTCATTTTTCGATGTGGGATTTCAACTAAGATATTTTGAAACGTCAAAAATGTGTTATCCCAATACCCTATATTTTGTTGAACCGATGGTACTTCAAATCATCATAGATTGATGAGTTTAAGGACCTCAATTATACACTTGTTTGTGATTTATGACCTCAATCACTACCTATAAATATTTACGTTTTTCCTCCGATTATATGTCTCTAATTGCCACCAATGTTCTCCTAATCAAGATCATAATTTGGTGGTGACCCTTTCATTTCTCGTTTCCTCATATTAAGACTAAATTTTAGTAACCCAATTTCCGATGTGGGTTTTCCCACAAATATATTATCTATTTTCAACCTTTTATTTTCGAAGAACAATTTCAAATTGCGAGGACGTAATTTATTGAAGGAGGGGAGAATGTAACACCCCAAGATTTCATAGTGTGTTATTTCTTCAAAATAATTCAATAACTTGCACTACACGCAACACCGAGTTCAATTGCACCATGAATTACCAAAAAAAGCCATTAAAATAGGTCATGAATAGCATTAACTACATTTTTAACTTTATATAATCCTTATAATTTTAGAATCCATATTATGAGTTTCTTAGTCATAATGCAAGAACAGATTCATTTTCAGTATTGCACTTTTATCAACTTTTGATAGTGAAACCTTTTTAAAAAAAATATTTTATTCTTTTTGACTAAATGGAGACATCAAAAAATTTAGAATGAAACATCCCAAGCTTCCACGGTACGCTTTCCTTTGAATAAAACAGTAGCGTGTGTTGTACGCAACGTCGAGTTTTAACACACACCACAACCGATCAAACTAGCCGTTATGAATAGTAATACCTAAATTTTTAAATTATATATATTTTATATTTTTAAATGGACTTCATTTTTGGATTCGGAATATCAAATTTAGCCTAAGGTGAAATTTTGGTACTTTTCGGATAACTTTCATATTTTGATGAATAGTGAAAATTACTAAATTTTAATTAAAAACAACTTTTTTAATCAAAATAATTAATAGTGATAAATTATGAATTTGAGTGGTTTTAAATTATATTTAGAATATATTTTTACAATTTAATATAATGTTGGTCATTAGACATAATTTTACAATTAAACCGAACATAAACAAGTGTCAATCTTTTGATAGTTATTATCTCTTAAAAACACGCTTTTTGTTTTGACAGCGGGAATTAATTTTAAATTAATTTCTGCCACTTCTGTGTTTTGAATTTAGAAAAATGGATTCCATATTTGGAATCAGGATGTTCAAATTGTGTAAATAGGTAACTTTAATTTTTAGACATTTTGAATAATTACTGCGGTAAATATTTTATTTACCATGGTTAAGGGTAAATCCGGTAAATAAGGGTTAAAAAATAATATTATAATAATACAAAATTACCCTAAAACGTGCCCTAACCTTATTGGTGGACACATACCCGACCATGAGCATCCTTGGGTCAATTTGGGGACCCCTTGGAGCCACTTGTATGTGGTAGGGACACTTTATATTAATAAAGTTAAAATAAAAATAAAAATGGCATAAGCTTACATCTTTTAGAAGAAAAATTTTTACATAGGGTTATACATGTTGGATTTTCTATTATAAATATTCATTAGAAAGATAAAAAGATTTCATACATAATTATATTTTATTTATAATTTTTAGACATCAAATAATTTAAATTATTAATGACACAATAATGATGCAATGTTTACCTCATTAATAAATCATTTAAATAAATAAGATTATAATGATTAAAATATTATCTAAAACCTGTCCAATTCTTATTGGTTGATGTTATTTAGAATATTAGTCATCTTATCTTCGACCTCAATGATTTTTGGAGCATTATAAACCGAATATAATTATATTATAAAGTAATACTTTCACTCTTTCCTAAAGAGACCCTCTTCTCCCTTATAAAAGGAGACCACTTCTACTCATTACTCACACCTCTCAAGCCACTTGGCTCGTCCAAACTCTGCCCAACTAAGCTCCCCACATCCCTCTCCTCCTCCTTGAAGCTTCCCCTTAGGCATAAATCATTTCAAGAAGTCCTTTGGTTCCAACCAAAGTGAGTTACCTAAATTAAAGGTAACGATTTCTCTTAAATTATTTTCCTTTATTTTGCTTCTCCAACCCCCAAACTCTTTTTATTTCCTTTATTTTGTAACAACACCAGTATCCTCAATATACTAGGATGTTGTTATAAGAAGTATTCAAACTACACATACACACAACTCCATCTAATGGATGATGAACATAATGTTTCTGTGGATGGCAAACTAACGCCTCACGAAACGATGATTGTTCAAATACATCTTACCACCTCTCATGGTGGCCATTATGATGGCACTGTAATTAAATATGATATTAATGATATATATTTTATATATAAGCTTCTGTAATTCCATTTTATTTCATACCATTATTTGTTTCATGTTGTATATACATACGATAATTTCATTTGAGGAAGTGCGGACTACCGCCCCCTTAAAATGATATGACTCGTTCATACCACACATGGAACGTATAAAGGATGGTGTTAATGAACTTAAGTAACATATATAAAATATTATATTATACTGGAATAGTAATATACCTATGTATCATTTGGATTCAATTCTTTTAAAATAAAAATTAAATGGAAGTAGCGTTCGTGCGTACGTACGGACTACCGTCTCCATGAACGCGGTGAGATCCATCCTCCATCATATCCATTCAAGTCTTATTCTCATTTTAGGGTTAAAAATAATGTTAATATCATTCTGATTATGAATAAGATTTAATCTATCCATTACAAACATGTCTTACGTAACCAAACATTTAAGAAGAACGAATCGATTATCACCTGAAACGACGATAATACTAATATATTATTAATAAAGCAATGTTAAAAGATCATATATGATATCATATTAATGTATATGATTCTTGTATAATTTAATAACAATTATTTCACCATTATACAGGAGGTTAACCGACCCCAACAAAGGAAAAGTACAAGGTAAGGGTTATTTCACAATCTCTTCATTATCCGAGGTTGTTTATACGTAATAATCTACTGGGATATCTTTATCATCCACATCCATGTTTCTTAAAAATGTATTTCAAAACATTTTTACTATTTACAAGAATATGGGTTAAAGTCATTTATACCCTTGTTTGACTTTTTATAAGAGGTTTATAAAGGAATCTTTCTGTCGTTTTCAAAACAAGGTCCTTTTTAACCTTTTCGACAGAATTGAGGTAAGAATGTTTTTTTTAAACTTATACGGCGGGTGCGGTTATTTTACGCCGTTATAAAATCTTCAAAGCTTTCCTTACAAGCTTATAAGAATATTTTCAAAGAAAATGTTTTATTTTATATGGATCTTAAATTATTTCAAAACAAAAGGAGATATTTCTTTAAAAAGAATTTTGATTTCATCTACGTCAACATCCTTTGATGGATTTTAAGATTATTTGAAGTTGATTTATTATGATACAAAACTTCTATATTGTATTGAAGGTTTTTTGATATGTTTGACTATGGATGTGCTATTTTTATACCATTCATAGTTTATGGTGAAATTATTGACATTTCGTATGCTAGTTTTAATACGAATGTTTATGTTATGTTTAAACCTTTTCATATGGGAATGCATTGGACTTAATAAGTGACGGGTGGAGCCCGCTATAGCTCCTCGATGCATCGGTAGGTCTCATGAGACAAACTAGTGTCTTGGCACAAGGCCTTGACAAAATCTTATTTGTAGTCTTGGCACGAGGCCTTGGCTATGTGGTTATGATAGTCTGGCATTATGCATTCCAACATTATGAAAGTGGTTATTGATTTTTGCATGTGATTATTCGATTAGTAGAATAACCATGTGAATAAGTAAATGGAATTTTTTCATTTTATTTATGCCATACTATATTAAATGTTCAAGTTTAAAAGGCTTTTGTTTTAGTTATACATTACCTTAAAATGTTTATTCTTATTTATGAAAGTTTCCGCTATATTGTTATCCTTACTGGGCATTTGAGCTCACCCCTTTTCTATGTTTTATTTTTCCCAGGATGTGAAGATGTAAGTTATGAATGACCTTCAGGGATATTATGAGGGGATTATAGTGTGGACTATGGAAACATTATGTTGTTGTAGTAGTTTTTCATTTTATGATGTAATGTAAAACTTATGAATATATCTAGTGTTTCCAAGGCTACTAAACCAATCGGTATTTCGAGATTTGATCTTTCTTGTGATCATGCCAATGTTACGAAGTAATGCACCGACTCTGGGTAGCTGGGGTCGGGGCGTTACAGTTGGTATCAGAGGAAGTTTAGTACAAACCTTGGAAGCTAGATTTAGATAAACTCTGATTAGAGCACGTAGACCTAAGATGAACTTTGAGGATTAGTATAGAAGAACTTCCTAGAATTTTGGTATTGTAGAGATTTTGTGAGTTTTCCGAGCAATACATCCCTGTCTGGATACGAGCAGGTAGAGGCGGCTCTGGCACAGATGTACCTAGGGGTAAAACCCGAAAACACCGCTTTGAGCTAGACTCGAACGGGAACTGGTGCACGACAACGGGCCTTGCTGCACTCTTGGTTACGACACTCCCGGGGGATATGCTTAGGATAACTCTCATTTTCTTTACATATCATTTTGAAGGGATTATGAATATATACATCCTCAAAGAAAACATTCTTATGATTATGGATTATATCCATAAATAGTTCAATTTATGTTAAGTGTTTTATAAGTATGGGATTATGTATTTTGATTCATAAACTGATCTAGTTTATGCCATTGTTTAGAAATGGCGCCCAGTAGAAGGAATGAGAACTCCAGAAATGCACATGATCCAAAGAGAAGGAAGGATCATATCTTTCATGGTCTTAAGCTAGAATTTATAAGATAAATAGTCTCCCATGTATTATCATCATATGAAGAAATAATATCATGTATTGATAAGATAAGTAAAGAGTTTACTGAGTCCTATGGATTTGAAGGGAAGCAAGAGAAGAAAAGGATAGAAGAGAAAAAGATGGATAAAGGGAAGAGGGAAAAGAATAATTTTCCCATATGTGGTAACTGTGGAAAGAAACACCCTGGAACTTGCCTGAAAGGAATGGGAGTTTGTTATAAGTGTGGAGGAAAAGGGCACAAAGTACGTGACTGCAAGGGTAAGAAAATGGTTTCAAATGTACAATGCTTCATTTGCAAGGAGTTTGGACACTACGCGAACCTATGTCCTAGTCATCAGACTATGACGCAAATGATGCTATTGGATAATAATCAAGTTATGATACTACCACATATGAAGAGGAATGATTATAGTTCTTATGTTGATTATGTCAATTGAGCTTTGTATCAACAATGTACTTGTTATAATAATTATGGAGTATATAAGGATTGTACTACAGTACTATTTCATTAAGGACTTGAGATTGTGTGGAACAAAGAAAAGTGACTCAATAGCAGGATAAATTTTTGGAAAATATATGGTTGAGAGAATGATAAATCATAATATAGTTCTGATACTGAGGTAGTGATTTTGGAATAATATGTGATTGTTTTGGATAAATTATATTAGATATTCTTGACTACCCTGGAACTGATTAATGATTTGTATATTCCATCATTGTTGGGGTTTAAAACATTTTTGGATTAATGAAGTATATGCAACTTTCTATATGGAATAAGGGAGCATGAATGTAATCAATAAGGAATATGGTAATTCAGGATGTTTCGGTGTATTAAAAGAATACATGATGAAGGTATTCATATGCTATTACGGGGTAAAAAGGTTCTACATTATGTTTACCTTACTTATAAATGTTGGACTGTGAGTATGGATAGAATTATTTTGGATAGTTCTAGTTTGGATTATTTTGGATTGCCATAAAAGGACAACCCGGAGGTCGGGCGGCAACCCGTCGCGTCCGGCAAGGCTGCGAGACTTGAACCCGCAACCGAAGGGCGACAAGGGTGTATCACCTACCACTGGCCCACGAGATGTCCTAGATTAAATAATGTAGTTTTTATTAAAAGATCTTGTAGATGAATTATAAATTCGTTTATTTTGGAACCCTATACGAATAGTGAAAATAGAATTTTTTTTTTACATTCTATTATCTTTTAGAGTGAAAGATGAGTTTGTGGTAGAAATTTATTAATGGATAAAACTCTAATTATAAAGTAAGTATATCTCCTTATGATCTTAGCCAATCTCATAAATAAATTCCTCAATATTAAGAAAAGCAACTTAGAACAAAAATGTTTTCCTAGATGGTACCTTAAATCATCACTAATTTATGGCTTTTGGATTGTTGGCCTTTTCATAGCCATGTTCTCTACCACTCTCCATCAGATAATTGATGGTTAGATTTTTCTTCCATATCCATATTTTCTTACATGGAACCCTAGTATGTGTTATTTTCGGTAATCTTCATACTTTTGACTCTTTATTTTAAATAGAGGCCTCGTTAATTCATTTTTCGATGTGGGATTTCAACTAAGATATTTTGAAACGTCAAAAATGTGTTATCCCAATACCCTATATTTTGTTGAACCGATGGTACTTCAAATCATCATAGATTGATGAGTTTAAGGACCTAAATTATACACTTGTTTGTGATTGATGACCTCAATCACTACCTATAAATATTTACGTTTTTCCTCCGATTATATGTCTCTAATTGCCCCCAATGTTCTCCTAATCAAGATCATAATTTGGTGGTGACCCTTTCATTTCTCTTTTCCTCATATTAAGACTAAATTTTAGTAACCCAATTTCCGATGTGGGTTTTCCCACAAATATATTATCTATTTTCAACCTTTTATTTTCGAAGAACAATTTCAAATTGCGAGGACGCAATTTATTGAAGGAGGGGAGAATGTAACACCCCAAGATTTCATAGTGTGTTATTTCTTCAAAATAATTCAATAACTTGCACTACACGCAACACCGAGTTCAATTGCACCATGACTTACCAAAAAAAAAGCCATTAAAAGAGGTCATGAATATCATTAACTACATTTTTAACTTTATATAATCCTTATAATTTTAGAATCCATATTATGAGTTTCTTAGTCATAATGCAAGAACAGATTCATTTTCAGTATTGCACTTTTATCAACTTTTGATAGTGAAACCTTTTTAAATACAATATTTTATGCTTTTTGACTAAATGGAGACATCAAAAAATTTAGAATGAAACATCCCAAGCTTCCACGGTATGCTTTCCTTTGAATAAAACAGTAGCGTGTGTTGTACGCAACGTCGAGTTTTAACACACACCACAACCGATCAAACTAGCCGTTATGAATAGTAATACCTAAATTTTGAAATTATATATATTTTATATTTTGAAATGGACTTCATTTTTGGATTAGGAATATCAAATTTAGCCTAAGGTGAAATTTTGGTACTTTTCGGATAACTTTCATATTTTGATGAATAGTGAAAATTACTAAATTTTAATTAAAAACAACTTTTTTAATCAAAATAATTAATAGTGATAAATTATGAATTTGAGTGGTTTTAAATTATATTTAGAATATATTTTTACAATTTAATATAATGTTGGTCATTAGACATAATTTTACAATTAAACCGAACATAAACAAGTGTCAATCTTTTGATAGTTATTATCTCTTAAAAACACGTTTTTTGTTTTGACAGCGGGAATTAATTTTAAATTAATTTCTGCCACTTCTGTGTTTTGAATTTAGAAAAATGGATTCCATATTTGGAATCAGGATGTTCAAATTGTGTAAATAGGTAACTTTTATTTTTAGACATTTTGAATAATTACTGCGGTAAATATTTTATTTACCATGGTTAAGGGTAAATCCGGTAAATAAGGGTTAAAAAATAATATTATAATAATACAAAATTACCCTAAAACGTGTCCTAACTTTATTGGTGGACACATACCCGACCATGAGCATCCTTGGGTCAATTTGGGGACCCCTTGGAGCCACTTGTATGTGGTAGGGACACTTTATATTAATAAAGTTAAAATAAAAATAAAAATGGCATAAGCTTACATCTTTTAGAAGAACAATTTTTACATAGGGTTATACATGTTGGATTTTTGATTATAAATATTAATTAGAAAGATAAAAAGATTTCCTACATAATTATATTTTATTTATAATTTTTAGACATCAAATAATTTAAATTATTAATGACACAATAATGATGCAATGTTTACCTCATTAATAAATCATTTAAATAAATAAGATTATAATGTTTAAAATATTATCTAAAACCTGTCCAATTCTTATTGGTTGATGTTATTTAGAATATTAGTCATCTTATCTTCGACCTCAATGATTTTTGGACCATTATAAACTGAATATTATTATATTATAAAGTAATACTTTCACTCTTTCCTAAAGAGCCCCTCTTCTCCCTTATAAAAGGAGACCACTTCTACTCATTCCTCACACCTCTCAAGCCACTTGGCTCGTCCAAACTCTACCCAACTAAGCTCCCCACATCCCTCTCCTCCTCCTTGAAGCTTCCCCTTAGGCAGAAATCATTTCAAGAAGTCCTTTGGTTCCAACCAAAGTGAGTTACCTAAATTAAAGGTAACGATTTCTCTTAAATTATTTTCCTTTATTTTGCTTCTCCAACCCCCAAACTCTTTTTATTTCCTTTCTTTTGTAACAACACCAGTATCCTTAATATACTAGGATGTTTTTATAAGAAGGATTCAAACTATACATACACACAACTCCATCTAATGGATGATGAACATAATGTTTCTGTGGATGGCAAACTAACGCCTCACGAAACGATGATTGTTCAAATACATCTTACCGCCTCTCATGGTGGCCATTATGATGGAACTGTAATTAAATATGATATTAATGATATATATTTTATATATAAGCTTCTGTAATTCCATTTTATTTCATACCATTATTCGTTTCATGTTGTATATACATACGATAATTTCATTTGAGGAAGTGCGGACTACCGCCCCCTTAAAATGATATGACTCGTTCATACCACACATGGAACGTATAAAGGATGGTGTTAATGAACTTAAGTAAAATATATAAAATATTATATTATACTGGAATATTAATATACCTATGTATCATTTGGATTCAATTCTTTTAAAATAAAAATTAAATGGAAGTAGCGTTCGTGCGTACGTACGGACTACCGTCTCCACGAACGCGGTGAGATCCATCCTCCATCGTATCCATTCAAGTATTATTCTCATTTTAGGGTTAAAAATAATGTTAATATAATTATGATTATGAATAAGATTTAATCTATCCATTACAAACATGTCTTACGTAACCAAACATTTAAGAAGAACGAATCGATTATCACCTGAAACGATGATAATACTAAGATATTATTAATAAAGCAATGTTAAAAGATCATATATGATATCATATTAATGTATATGATTATTGTATAATTTAATAACAATTATTTCACCATTATACAGGAGGTTAACCGACCCCAACAAAGGAAAAGTACAAGGTAAGGGTTATTTCACAATCTCTTCATTATCTGAGGTTGTTTATACGTAATAATCTACTGGGATATCTTTATCATCCACATCCATGTTTCTTAAAAATGTATTTCAAAACATTTTTACTATTTACAAGAATATGGGTTAAAGTCATTTATACCCTTGTTTGACTTTTTATAAGAGGTTTATAAAGGAATCTTTCCGTCGTTTTCAAAACAAGGTCCTTTTTAACCTTTTCGACAGAATTGAGGTAAGAATGTTTTTTTTAAACTTATACGGCGGGTGCGGTTATTTTACGCCGTTATAAAATCTTCAAAGCTTTCCTTACAAGCTTATAAGAATATTTTCAAAGAAAATGTTTTATTTTATATGGATCTTAAATGATTTCAAAATAAAAGGAGATATTTCTTTAAAAAGAATTTTGATTTCATCTACGTCAACATCCTTTGATGGATTTTAAGATTATTTGAAGTTGATTTATTATGATAAAAAACTTCTATATTGTATTGAAGGTTTTGTGATATGTTTGACTATGGATGTGCTATTTTTATACCATTCATAGTTTATGGTGAAATTATTGACATTTCGTATGCTAGTTTTAATACGAATGTTTATGTTATGTTTAAACCTTTTCATATGGGAATGCATTGGACTTAATAAGTGACAGGTGGAGCCCGCTATAGCTCCTCGATGCATCGGTAGGTCTCATGAGACAAACTAGTGTCTTGGCACAAGGCCTTGACAAAATCTTATTTGTAGTCTTGGGACGAGGCCTTGGCTATGTGGTAATGATAGTCTGGCATTATGCATTCCAACATTATGAAAGTGGTTATTGATTTTTGCATGTGAATATTCGATTAGTAGAATAACCATGTGAATAAGTAAATGGAATTTTTTCATTTTATTTATGCCATACTATATTAAATTTTCAAGTTTAAAAGGCTTTTGTTTTAGTTATACATTGCCTTAAAATGTTTATTCTTATTTATGAAAGTTTCCGCTATATTGTTATCCTTACTGGGCATTTGAGCTCACCCCTTTTCTATGTTTTATTTTTCCCAGGATGTGAAGATGTAAGTTATGAATGACCTTCAGGGATATTATGAGGGGATTATAGTGTGGACTATGGAAACATTATGTTGTTGTAGTAGTTTTTCATTTTATGATGTAATGTAAAACTTATGAATATATCTAGTGTTTCCAAGGCTACTAAACCAATCGGTCTTTCGAGATTTGATCTTTCTTGTGATCATGCCAATGTTACGAAGTAATGCACCGACTCTGGGTAGCTGGGGTCGGGGCGTTACAGTTGGTATCAGAGGAAATGATCATTAAATCTCACTTTAAATGACTTTGTAGAAGACGATTGGATTAAATGGAATTAGGATAGAATTGTAACTAGAAAACTAACCCCTAGTCTGATAAACCTTTTCATATAATAGTTTTCAATCACTTGAGTTTATTTATTCTTTCAATATTTTCTTTAATTTATTTCTTTTGTTTCATTTGTTTCATTTGTTTTCAAAACCAAACAAATTAAAAAACACCCCACTTTCCCTTAAATTAAAAGTGATAAAATATTTTGTGTGTACTCCTCTTAGAGAGACTACCCAGGGTTAATCACTTGATTACACTTAGATAATATAATAAAAATTGTTTTATCATGCCCCATGATAGGCATGCATATGCCAACTATTGTGGATTTTAGTGAAAGCAACCCAAAAGTCACTTTTCTAACTCTTTAAATTACAAATTACATGCTATTTGATGTTATGGAACTGGATCCTGCGATTTATTTCATAAAAAATGGCTCTATCCAAGGGAAATGGATCAAATGAGAGCCTCTTATCTTAGGGATCAAGTTAAATACTGATGGTTCTTGTTGTATGGGTTTAATGCGGGGTGGTTGGGTGGTTAGAGACTTCAAAGGTTTGGTGGTGGTGTCTTTTGCTGCCTTCTTTGGGACCAATGATTCCCTTAAAGAGAAAGCTCATTCTATTCTCACAGTTATTCTAATTTTTATCCAAAGATATATCCCTATCAGAGAGGTTGAGACCGATTCATTAGTAGTGTTAAATGCTTTTTTTTGGTAAGGGACATGTTCCTTAATCTATTGAACATTCTATCAGAAGATGAAAGAATCTATTGAATAATCACACGAGAATTCTTCACACTTGGAGAGAGGGTAATGCTATGGTAGACTTCCAGGATTCTAAAGAATTTCAGAATGATGGAGTCTTTATTTTTTCCAGCCTTGGTTCTTTTCCTCCTGAGGGTATCAAGTTTTTTTGTGATGATTCCCTAGGGATGCATTATTATAGTCCCCCATAATTGTTTCTTGTAAGTTATCCTTCCTTTTTTTCCTTTTAATAAAATAAAAAAAAATTTGTGTGGCTGACATGCTATTTGACTTACAACCTCCTTTTTTTATTTCTTTTTATTTGTACTAAATCCTTCAGGTCACACCTCCACCCCCTTTAGTAAATTGGGGTTTTTATTTTTATCAAAAAAAATTCTCAACCAATATGACTAGACTTTTAATTATAAAATTGAATGTTATTTAACTTTCCACAAAATGGTAGACTATTATTTGGCTGGAAAACACTATTCTAGACATGGTGTTTGGCTGGAATATTTTGGGTTAACCTAAATTGACAACAAAATCCATCTTTGGCAACAATTAAAGGTATTATAAACATGTATAAAATATAATTTCTTTAAAATTAATACCTATAAATAATATATTATCCATATTAAAAAAAATTATATGGCCATAACTTGACTATCCAAAACTGCATCAACACATGGTATGTACCATTGGGATTGAAATTAATCCCTTTACTTAATTTAATGAAAATTAATTTTCCTTGGCTTATAAATTTCATACACTCCACATGATACAAATTATTAGTACCAGTGTTCACAAAGGAAGCTGGTGGACTGAGGATTTTAAAATTCTATCATCAGAGTAATGGTACTTGTCGTATCTGGCAATCTGAGTCGCGGTATGAGGTCCAAGGATCTCACATGAATTTAATAATCACAAAATTAAAAACTAAATGGTTTCCTCATTTGAATTGAATCACACTCAACTATATCTATTCACTGGTGACTATTGCTTGAAGGATCCAAATATAAACCTCTCTAGATCATCCACACATTCTACAAGAATACATGAGCCCAACTTTTTTCAAATTCTAGGTGCTAGAGTGAAGCCCCAGTGAATCCTTCAGCATCAAGTCGATCACCTCAATCTTGTCCCTTCTATTCATTGAAGGAGATCTTAGATCATTCAATCAAAGATCATATTTATCTCTCTAAGATGTGGGAGGAGAGAAAATCTCTCAATTCTGAATGCATGATTAGTCCATGGAATGAGCCTCTCCTTCTACTTATATAGCGGGGGTGTTGATACTCGAAAAGGATTCCCCGACCCTAGGAAATAAAACTCCCACTAAATAAGAAATAAAAAAATAATTATGATGAACTAAAATATGTCATAAATATTATATAAATTTTATTACATACATTTAATATATATTAGATATATTACGTGATAAGACTGAGTCATTTAACTCAACTCGTAATTCCTGTTAATATTAAATGAACTCAGAATATTAAAATAATATTTGTTCTTATAATATTATTCATTTTATTTAATTAAACACCTATAAATACATTTAATAAATAAACTCAACCCAATTATTATGCACTCAATAATAATGAATTTATTTATTTATCAGTGATCAATAACTTGAAAAACCGTTGGACCTTGTGGTGGGGCCCACCATGTCATATATACCCATTCATTAGAATAAGGCAGAATCTTGAATGTACTATTGTGTGTGAATATCTAGGCCCTTATATCGATAATAGTGAATTGTATTCATAGACCAAGAGTAGGGTCTAAAAATCCATCAAGAACCTGATAGAGATAAGGAATAGTCATTACAATGACAACAAACCTATAAACATGCACTATGTAATATAATCTCTTTGTATTTTGATATCTCATAAAGAAGGATGCACACTTATGTCATAATCATTTATTTATTTATTATTTTTTGATATATTTGGATAGAATTACCTCCGACAACCTTAGCCAAGGATTTTTTAAGGTACAACCATCCTGATCAATCAGGTCTGAGATGTTACTTCCTCAACTCAGAAGCAAAAAATTCTATCTTGACCATTAAACTAATATAATTTCACCAATGAAGCACCCAAAATAAGTTACCTCTCCATGATTTCATTATCATGGTTTTTACTTGCATCAAAATATGCAATCAAATGGAACACATTGATAATTATCTCAAGTCAGGAGACTAATACACATATCCATAGATAAAAACATCCAATGACACCTAAAACATGTGGTGTTCCTATTGGAGGGTATGTCCTCATGATCTCACCTACCAGAGATCATCAAGTGAGACTTCATGAGAAGAAGGCTCAATGCTTTTTTACCCCCAACACCTAATAGTCAGACATAAACTATGTCTATTAAGTATGATGTATCTTGACCATAGAAAATTTGTTTATGATTGATGTCATAGTATCTTGAGGTTCTCATTATATCTTTATATCTTCTATAACCTTATGATATGATAATTAAAGGTAATATTACATCATGCATACCAAACTAAATACATGAAATGGTAATAAAAAGTAATTATAAAATTGGTTCTAGGTCACCAAGTTTTACAATAAGATTTTGGGTGTAGAATTTAAGGGTGAGTATGGTCTGAGTTAGTGAACTTATTTCTTTAAAAAGGAACTCCTTTAAATGTTCCCTATAATTCTTGTTTGAAGTATTTTATTTAGAATACCCTAATTATACTTATATTACATTGGTTTTGGAAAATTTAATCCTAATTTTGATTTAAATGGGATTATTAATTTAACATTGATTTATTTCAGATATTAAAAGAGAATAAAAATCAATTTTTTTAATTTACTTAAAAATATTAAATATAAAGCAACCCATAATTTTCATACATAGATATTGCATCTTGTTAAATGAATAATCATTACATAACAAAATGATCCATGCTAAAATCAAACAGGTATAGAATATTTGGAAACTTGGATACATAAACAACTGGTTTATTAGTGAACTAAACTATCTCCCACTAAGTTCTTCATAAATAGAACCCTTCTTAGGTATATCATACTTAACACCTTTTTTCATAACCTAGGGAAAGGAATCATCAGTAAGAGTAAAAGAGATATATCAATGATCAATTAAACATAATATAATCATAAGTGTATGAGAACATGATCATAACATTTGAAAACCATACCAGTATATCATAGATCATAATATTGAGTCATGGAATAAATCTTATCAGTTCATAATACATGAATCATAAAGAAATCAAAGAACATGATCCATGATAGAATAACATTGGAATAAGAGAAAAGTTTTTTTCATATAAATAACCATATAAAATCATTTCCTTAGAAGTTAAGGCTTACTTCCAAGACTATCATAGTGGATTGGGTTCACTCCTTATTCCGTCATAGTAGTCAAGGTTCACTCCCAAGACTATAATAGTGGAAAAAGTACCTTACTGAACTCGGTTCACTACCCATTCTAGTCCTATTTATATCATGATATATCAATCTTTACCTAATTCATTGAAGGGATATATAATTATGGTACCACCCATCACATAATGAAATTCAGACAGATGTGTTCCACAATATCATAAAACTTTCTTCATATTATAACCTGTGAAAAAATGGGTTTTATAAAAATATTTTCATCATAATAATAAACCATCCAGAGAAATAATAAGGATGGTATCATTGGATAATATCTCTAATAAATCATAAATAATAGAAAAGTATGTCATCATAGCTGAAAATTCCTTTAAATATCACTTAGAATATTTCTTGAGGAAAATATCCTTTTCACTTTGAAATCGATTATTTAAAATATAAAAATTTCCAAAATATTATAAAAAAACATTTTATTTTAAAATAAACTTAGAAACTTGTAAAGGTAGCTTCAAATCATTTATTTTTCATGATGGTGTGATTTTTTTTCATGTCATATAAATTAAAAGAAAACATATCTTTCATAATTTTGTAAAATAAAATCCAAGTACCTCATTCGGAAAATGGAAATAAAATTAATTTTAAACCATTTTTAAAAAATTAAATCATGGGTAAAAATTATTTTAAAAAATATTAAGATAATATTAAAAAAATTATTGAATTAATTTTTAGAAAACATGTATATGGAAGGAAAATTAATTTTCAACCGAAGAGAGAGATAAGGTCAATTTTCCTTCAAAATATTCTTTCAACCTCTTGAGTACTTAAAAAGAGAAAAATAAAATGATAATATGAAATATCCCAAAATAACTATTGTAGAATAAAATTCATTAGTTTCTTGATAGGAAAAAAAACAATATTTCATCATAAAAAACTTAATCATAAATAGTATCGATAAATAATGAGATTGCAATATAAAATGTTTACCTTGAGCTCCACTTGCTTCAAAATCCCTCTAAATTATTAAATAATAAATTTAAAATTAATATAATTCTATAATAGAGTCATTAAAATTCTTATAATATCATATATATATCAATTTTAATATTTAAACACCCATTTATTAATTATTCCTTATTAAAATTGTCATTTTAGGGTGTTAACTATTTTGTTCTTCATGAGAATTTTAGGTTCGAAGTTCTAGTCCTTGTACATTGATCATGGTTTCATTATCTAAAAAATTTTAATCATGATATAAATATCATATATATTAATTATATAAATATTTATAGTCATTAATAAAATTTAGAGATAGAAAAATGAATTACATCGTTCATGGAGATGACATGTCGTACATATGCATGAACACTATTTTCATTTTTTGAAGGATGAAAAAAAAGAAAGGTAAATAATAATTAACCATTATATAATAATTATTATATCATATAAATAATATATATTCATTAAATACAACCTTATTATCATCTATGTAAAATGAAATTGAAAAAAATAACACTGCTTCGTGAAGTTGGCAGTCCACATGTACGCACGAGCGATGTTATCATTTTCCAACAGATTGGAAGGTTAGAAGGTATATAATATATTATCATTAAAAAATAATAATTATTCCATAAATATAATATATGAAAAATAAATAAATCATAATACCCATCCATAAAATATGAGGATTAAGAATTAATTATATTGCTACGTGGAGATGGTAGGTCGTACGTACGCACGAGTGATACTTTCACTTCCCATTTGATGGGAAATAGGGTGAATAATTTTTGTTTCATAATAATAATATTTTATTATATTTATTATAATAAAATTTTCATTTTATGATAAATAAAAAATATTTATTGTCAATAAAATAAGAATTAAAAAAAATAAAATGATCTGTTATGGCAATTACCTCTTCTTTGAAAGAACTCCTTTGGATCTCCTCTTAACAACCCAAGGCTTGATCTTTTGGGGAGACTAGAAAATATATAACATGTATAGTTAATTTTATAAGATAATTTTTCAATATTTGTTCCATTATATATAAGATTCAATGTGGTATAAATAAGAGAACGCAGGGGTGTCCTTTTATAAGTGGGGGAGAGAACACACATTGAATTTCTTAAAAGATTAAAATATTACAAAGTAATTATAAAAAATGATTCCAAATCACCATGAATTATAGTAAAAATATTATAGGGTATAAATAATATTGTAAAATTAAATTTAGATAGCTTATAGTTTCATTTTAAACCTTATATTTCTTATTAATCCCTTTATTAACCATTTTTGACTTCAACTATGATAACAACTATTTCAATATTAAAGGGTTAAGAGAGTTACCATAAATGGAAAAGTGAATAAAAGATGGACCATGGTTGATATTTTACACCTTATTCAATTCAATTGGATAAATAATATATTTTTAGGAATTTTAAATCATTTAATAATATATTATTTATTATAAAATATCATTGATGTCAATTTTGGAACTATTAATTTAATTTGACTTTAAAGACGCCAAGAAAAATATATAATTTGAATATAATTCTTCAAAACATCCATAATAGGTCATATTTATCCATAAAAATCGTTGAATATAAAAATTAATCCAAATTGTATTAATTTTAATATAATAAAATCATTTATTTTATTGTTTTATTAACTGTATAAATATCGTGTCGGTGTTTCATAAATATTTAAGTTAATTATTAAATAACTAAAAATTACAAATAAATTACCATGATAAAAATAATAATTTATATCTAAAATAAACATTTATAACTGAACTTATCCTCATTTTATCTTTATGTAAAAATTTTAGAGATATTGAATTCAAGAGAGTGAAATTTTGTATTTATTCTTTTATTAAATTAATATAAAGGTCATAATCAAAGAAATTTGACACCAAGTGACAATGTATTATAGAATAAAATGTAAATGGATGAAATACACTCATAAAATATGATAAATTAAAGTTTTAGAGAAATTTTAAATCCTTATACCAAAGTTTTATTGCTATTTACCCATTTTACCCTTACCAGGATGACAATATTTTACTATGGTTGCTATTCATATTTACCAAAAATAAAAGGGAAATATTTTGCAAATTTGGACTTACTGATTCCAAATAATGAATCCGTTTTTCAAGATTCAACTTCTATAAGTGGCATAAATTTATTTTGAAATAAGTGTGCAAAACATGATGAAAATAGTTTTTTAGAAAAATACATTTTTAAGCATAAAACTAGATATATATTACTATTTGATGCATAGAAAAATACTATATGAATGTTAATAAATTTTATTTAATACATAATATATACATGTAATTTAAATCATTCACTAATAGTGATCAATTTTATTTATTAAGATAAAAATACATTGCACGCATAAAAACAGTTTTTTAAAAAAAGTCTCTTTTACTTAAAAATGCTTTTTATTTTCATTCATAATAAATTGATAAACAATGAATTTATTTTATTCAAGTGTAAATAATAATTTTTTCAAAATTTATTTATTCCTATTCATACCCATCAATTTAATAGCTAGGTTATAATGATATACTATATTACGCTTCATCTAGACTTGGGGTTGCATGTATCACAATCTATCAAAAAAATTAAATTTATTTGGAAAGAAATATATCTTAAAATATAAGGGTGTTACATTATAACCAACATAAAATTATTTTTCCTTTGAAATTACACCACTTTAATAAAGAAATTGAGGATATATCTATTTAATTATATCCTCATTCTCCCAAGTTTCTTCTTTGAATATTTCATTCCTCTAGAGAAATTTAACTAGTTGAGTAGTCTTATTATATTGCACATTATCTCTATGATAAAAGATTTATAATAGTTTTTATTCATAGGAAAGATCATTATCTAGTAGTATAACCTCTTATTTAAATACATGTGAAGGATCGAGTATGTACATCATTATGAGCGATATATGGAATACATCAAAAACTTGAGAGAGGTTCGCTGAAAGTGCCAAGTGACAAGCTACCATCCCTACTCGATCAATAATATAGAAGGGGAAAATATACCTCGGGATTATATTTAATTTATTTACAAATCTAATAAACTTATTACAAGTATAAATTCACATAAACACATTCTCACCAACTTCAAAATCCATATCTCATTGATGATTATCAGTATAACCTTTCTATTGACCCTAAGATGCCTTGATGTGTTTTTGAATGGATATAACTTTCTCTACCATTTCCTCAAATATATCATGTCCCAATAGATTTATTTATCTAACTTAATCCCATAAAATTATATTTATACACTTATTTACATATAGGTATACATAAATAGCCATATGAATTCTCAAATGAAAGTTATTGTTTTAAGAAAAATCAACTAGAGGAAGGTGTTGATCCCAACCACATTTAAGATCCATAAAACTAGATCTCAGCATATAATCTAGGGTTTTAATGATTCTATTATACTAACCATCTATCCAAGGATAATAATTTGTACTAAATCACAACTCTAAACCTATATCCTGCTAAAGGCTTCACCATTACTTCGAGTTAAACCTCATATCCGGATTAGATACAATAAAATGTGGAACTCCATTCAACCTTACCACTTCCTTAATTTATATTCTGGAAATATAATTAGGAGAGAGATATTATCTAATAGTAATGAATTATTTTTAGTTTTTAAGATTATTTATTATAACCCATAGAGAACTATGGCCTTTGGACGTTTTGTGGAGTCCGATGAAAAAAATCCATGTTGATATTTCCCCATTTCCATTATAGTATGGGTAATAGTTATAACATCCCCTTAAACTTCTATCTATCAACCCTAACCTACTAAAATACTAAGCAATGATATATATATTCTAAAATATATCTCTTAATTCTATCCCATTGGAACCACTCTTTTAAATCTCTACATATCTTTATAATTCCAGGATGAATAGAGAATGATGAACTATGATCCTTATCCAATAGATCCTTATTCAAATCTTGGATAGGTGGAACATATACATGATTACTAAACCTTATCATTACATCATAATCACAATTGAAATAACAAACATTTCTAAACTTATTCTGCTATCTAAAATATTCCTTATACACCTATTTAATCCTCACATGGATAGATGGTTGTACAATCATTTGAGAAAGATAATATTTATCCCCTTCCTTTATGATTTCTAGATCCATCCTTTTAAAATATGTAAATATTGTATCTTTTGAGATCTTAATCATAGATAATCTAGCATGATCATTTATACTCACAAAATCTTCCACCTTGTTCACTTTCCCAAGGTGGTAATGTATTAAGAAGTCCAATATTTAATCAACTTAAACAATATTCTCTATCACATATTTAGATCTTTTTTAGAAAATGTATACTTTAGAATTTTATTATTTGTATATATATCACACATTTCTCTATAAAGATAATTCCTCCATATATTTAATGAAAAAATTACTGTATCATACTTCAAATTATGAGTTAGGTAATTTTTCTTATGAACCTTCAATTTTCTTGTGTCATAAGACATAAACATATCATTATACATGATAATGCATCCCATTACCTTCTCTGATTCATAACTATAGATTACAAACCCTTCTACACTATGGGTTAATGTAAAAACAAGTGTGTTGACTAACCTTCTCTTTAGTTCCTTGAAATTTTCCTCAATTTCATCTATCTAAAATAACTTGTATCCCTTATAAGTTTACATGGTGCATGGATTAGATAGTTGTGATGAATTATCTACAAGGTATTGTTAATATATAGAAAACCAAGAAAACTATGGATCTCATTCATAGTGGTTGGTCTGTTCTAATATTCAATAACTTTTTTATTTTATGGGTCCATAAATATACCCTCTCTTGAGATTATATGACCAAAAAAATGAAACTTTGTAGTCAAAATACAGCTTCTCCATCGTTATGGTATTTAGTAAAATCCTCAAGTGATATTCATGATCTTCCTTTATCTTTTAATATATAATAATATCATTTATAAATACTACCACAAATTGATCAAGGAAATCTCTAAATCCATTATTCATTAAATCTATGAAGATAGTAGAGGACATCTAAAAACCACATAATCATGAAAAATAATTTATAGGATGCCTAAATAATGACACATTATTTTAAATATATGAAACCTTATATTTAACCTAGGTTATTCATGGTCATCATCTATTTAAATCCTTTATAAAGTTCATAAATAAATTGTGAATTAATGTAAGTATATCCCTCATGAGTGTCAAACTGGGCGTGCAGTAAGGGAACACTCATGGTGGACTAGAATTATAGATGAGATATACTTGACTAACTATTTTTAGGGTCATTACCCTTATATGAATCTATTCCAAAACCACATACACTTATAGTATCCAGACAGTGAATTTTTTCTAGGAAAAACACACTCATTTATTTACCATAACTTAGGATGTTATCTTATATATAGTATTATCCTAAGGTTTCTCCCTAATTTTTTCCCATACCAATTTACAAATCTAACTAAACCTTAATCTGATACCAA
Source organism: Viscum album (assembly GCA_963277665.1). Classification (NCBI taxonomy): domain Eukaryota; kingdom Viridiplantae; phylum Streptophyta; class Magnoliopsida; order Santalales; family Viscaceae; genus Viscum; species Viscum album. The sequence goes on from OY728122.1 coordinate 2,090,253,899, forward strand.
CTATAGAAACCCATACCTTTCATACATATATATTACATATTATTAGATAAATATTCATTACATAGAATAAAGATCCAATCTATAATCATATAGGTCCACTATATTTGGAAACTTGGTAACATAAACAAATGTTTTATAAGTGAACTAAATCACCTCCCACTAAGTGTTTCATAACTATCATGATTTTTAGGCATATTATACTTAATAACTTTCTTTATAACCTGGGGAAAGGAAGCATAAGAAAGGGTGAGATCATATTCTCAATAAGGGTAAATAAAGGGGGTATTAATGACCACTTAAATATAATATAAACATAAGTGTATGACAATATGAGAATAAAATTTGAAAACTAAAACCTACATATCATAGATCATAATATAGAGTCATAGAATAAAGCATGGTAGTTTATAAGACATGAATTATAAAAGAATCAAAGAATATTATCCATGAGAGAATAAAATTGGAATAATTCATAAGTTTTTGGAATTATAAAAATAAAAAAAAACATTTCCTTAGTAGTCAAGGCTCAATTCCATGACTATCACAGTAGATTGGGTTCAATCCCCATTTCATCATAGTAGTTAAGGTTCACTCCCAAGACTATCACAGTGGACAAAGTCCCTTAATGAAATAGGTTCACCACATATTATAGTCTTTTTTATCTGACAGGATATTCATATTTACCCAATGAATTAGAGGGATATATAATTCTGGGCCCACCCATTATATAATTAAATTCATACAGATTTGTTCCATAAGATTGTAAAACCTTCTATATATCATAACCTCTTAAAAAGAAAATGTTTTTATAAAAATATTTTCATCATAATCATAAACCATCCTGAGAAATAATAAGGTTATTATAATTAAATCATATCCCTTGTAAAGTATCGATAACATAAAAGTATGTAATCTTAGATGAAATTTACATTCAACATCACTTAGAACATTTCTTGATAAAATAATCCTTTTCACTTTGAAATCACTTATTTAAAATATAAAAAATTTAAAAATATTATTGAAAACATTATCATTGAAAATAAACTTTAAAATTTTTAAATTAATATTCCAATAATTGAGCTTTAATGAGGACAATAAATCATGTTCATTCCATATAAGCTAAAAAAAACATTATTTTCATACTTTTATAAAAAAAAGTAAAAAGTAACTCATTTATAAAATGACAAAAAGATTTATTTTGAACCATTTTTTTAAAATTAAATAATGGTTAAATATGACTTTAAAAATCATAGGATAATATTAAAATAATTCTTGAAAACATTTTTAGTATACACCAAAGAGAGAAATAACATCAATTTTACTTAAAAATATTATTTTTGAATATTGAGTACTTAAAAAGAGGTAAATGATAGGAAAAAATAAAATCTATATAAATAGCTATAGGATAATAAAATTAATGAGATTATTGATAGTAAGATAATAATATTTCATCATCGGAAACTTAATCATAAATAATCCTGATAAAAAATGAGATTTTAACATAAAATCCTTACCTCGAGTTCCACTTGCTTTGAAAGCACTCTAAACTTCTATATAATAAATTTAAATTTGTTATAATTATATAATAAATTCATTAAAATACTTATAATATCATATATCATTCAATTTTAACATTTCAACATCCATTTATTAATTATTCCTTATTAAAATCATTGTTTTAGGGTGTTAACTATTTCATTATTAATGAGAATTTCAATTTGGAAGTTCTGATCTTTGTACTTTGATCATGGTTTAATCATATATAGAATTTTAATCATGATAAAAATATCATATATATTCATTATATACATATTTATTGTCATCCATAAAATTTATATAAAAAAATGAATTACATTGTTCATGGAGACAGTAGGTCGTACGTACGCATGAACGTCATTTTCATTTTTCAACAGATGGGAGAAAATAAATATGAATATAAATTCACATTTAAAAAATCATTATTATATCATATAAATCATATATTTTCATAAAATTTATCCTTATTACCATCCATTTAAATAAGTAATGAAAAAAAATCAAATCACTTCATGGAGGTGGTAGTCCACACATACACACAAACAACATTATTATTTTTCAAAGGATTGGAAGGTATGAAGGTAGATATGATATTATCATTATTGAAGAATAATTATGTCATAAATATCATATATAATCATTAAACCCATAATAATACCTATCCATAAAATATGGTGATGAAAAATAAATTATATCGCTATGTGGAGACAACATGTCGTACGTACGCACGAACGATACTTTCAATTCCCCTTTGATAGAAAATAGGGAGTATAAATGTGGTTTAATAATAATAATATTTCATTATATTTATGATACTTAATTTATTATTTTATTACAAATACCATATATTTAAAGGAGGTAAAAGAATAAGTAAAAATAGAAAGTGATCAGTTAAGGTGATTACCTATTCTTTAAAAGAACTCCTTTGGATATCCTCTTATGAACCCTAGGGTTGGTCTTTTGGGGAGAAAAAACCCCTATATAATTTGTATAGGGAAGTATAGAATATAATTTTACATGTCTTAATTGAGATAGAAGGCTCAAATTGGTGTAAATAAGATAAGGGAGGGGTGTCCTTTTATAATCGGGGGAGAGGACACACTTGGAAATTTCTTAAAAGATTAAAATATAAAAAAGTAATTATTAAGAAAAATACTTCAAAATTGAAATTAATTAGAATAAAAAGAGTCTAGGTTCAGAATAATATAATAAAATGGAATATAAATTGATTTTTGTGTCATTTTAAACATTAACTTTTTATTAACCCCTTCATTAACCATTTTTAACCTTAACCACAGAAAACAGTATTTAAATATTAAAGAGTTAATAATATTACCATAAATGGAAGTGTGACTCATAAATGGACCATGATTGATATGTTAAACCATATTAAATTCACTTAGATAAAGATAATAATTTTATGATTTTTAAATCATTTAATAAAATATTATTGATTATAAAATACCATTAATGTCAATTTTGGAACTGCACATTTAATTTGACTTTAAATACAAAAATAATTTGTTTGAATATAATAATTCCATACAACCATAATATTTCATATGTATATATAAAATTCATATAACACAAAAATTCATCAAAATTTTATTACCTTTAATATTTTTAAAATCATTTATTTTTTTTTCTATTAATTGAATAAATACTGTGTTAGCATTGCATAAACATCTAAGGTATTTATTTAATAACTAAAAATTAGAAATAAATTAATATGATAAAAAAATATCTTTCAAATAAACATTTATAATTGTACTTATCCTCTTTTTATCTTTATGTAAAAATTTTAGAGATATTAAAATTAAGAAGGTGAAATTTTGTATTTATTCTATTCTTAAATTAATATAAAGGTCATAATAAAATAAATATGGAAAAAAGTGGAAATATATTAAAGAATATAATGTAAATGGAAAATTTTCATTCATCCATTGGGATAAAGGAAAGTTTTAAAGAAATTTTAAATCCTTATCCTAATTTTTTTACACTAATTTATCTGTTTTATCCTTACCAGGGTGAAATTGTTTTACTATGGCTACCATTCATATTGACCAAAAATAAAATGGGCCTATTTACCAAATTTTATCATATTTATTCAAAATATTCAATCCATTTCTCAATATTAAATTTTTATATGTGGTATAAATTCATTTTAAAATATGTTTACAAAATGTGATGAAAACCATTTTTTTAGAAATATTTTTTAAGCATAAAAATGGATATATATTATTATCTCATGCCCAGAAAAAATATTAGTTGAATATTAAAACATTTAATTTAATACATAATATATAAATTTCAATAAAATAATTCACCAATAGTTATCAATTTAATTTATTGAAATAAAAACACATTGCATGCATAAAAGTGTTTTTCATAAAAATATATTTTTACTTAAAAATGGTTTTTATTTTAATTTCTAAAAAATTGATAATAAATGAATTTATTTTATATAAGTGTAAACCATAAATTTTTTATAATTTAGTTAGTTTCATACCCAATGATGTAACAACTAGTTTATAATATTATACTATATTATAGTACATTTAGAGTGAGGTTTTTCTGTATTATAAGCTATCGAAGAAATTAAATTTATTTAAAAATAAATATGTCACGACCCGCCCTCGGGTCCGTGCCGTGACTACCCCAAGCCCGCCTTCCATAGGCCAGGGGCTGGCGACTAGCACCAAGGCGTAATTCCCGGTAAAAAGGGAAGGCATTTCCTTTGTAAAGTAAACAAACACCACAGAGAAAGCAAGCGGAAAGTAAACACTAAGCAAAAGCAGAGTACAACTGGAAGTGCGGAAAAGTAAAAGGGCCAGTATACAAACCCAAACTGAAAGTAAAGTACAACTCGAAAGGGAAAACAACAACTGTAAGTAAAATCCGCTACACCGAGTTGTCCACTGGAGATCCCACCTGAAGGGTGGGTACATATAGCTCCACTGCTCCACGGGTCCCGCCGTCCGCTCCGAACACGTCCCGCCCAGTGGTCCACCTCCAGGTACCGTCCTGCTCTGCAAGCCTCATCCAAGATCAACGATGTCCGTCGTCTGCAACCAACACAACGTAGTGCGGGCATAGCCCGTGCAGGGGTGAGTATAAGATACTCAGTAGGGACCCCGATACCCCTGTAGGTCTCCCGAAATCTACAAAGGATAAACCAAAAAGAAAAATACAAACACGAAGTAACAACCGACAATACTTAGGTATATGCCCATACATATACCTCAGTCATCAATTTCAAATATGCTCCAACCTCCGAGCCCAAGTACAACTCAGTCCACACAGGAAAGTAAACATATTCCACACAGGAAAGCAAAACGTAATCCACACAGGATAGCACAACACAATCCACGCAGGAAAGCAATTAGGATTCAGCTCACACCAGGATTTTCATTATCAAAACTGTAACTGCTGAAGAGCCCCATCTCTGAAATGTACAGTGGTCCTGTCACGACTCCGAGGTACTGCTCACTAACCTAATACTGATGAAGTACTCCTCCTGTCGAGTACCGCGGGTCTGCTGCCAACTACCGGGCGCTCAGTCCGCTGAGGGTCTGCTGCCAAATACCGGGCGCTCACCCAAATAGCCTACAGAGGTACTCCTCCAGTCGAGTACCGCGGGTTTGCTGCCAACTACCAGGCGCTCCGTCCGCCGTGGGTCTGCCGCCAAATACCGGGCGCTCCGTCCACTGGGCTAGTCGACTCACTCCAAGTCGAGTCGGTCGAGCAGTCTTAAGGTCTCAGCCGGCTACACGGTCTCCGTACTCCGTATGCTCGTCTCCAGAATCGTGGGTCTGCCGCTACAACCAAGCGCACTACCTCTATCGAGTAAAATAGAAGGTTCAGCTCACACAGGTAAACTTCTTCGGATGACGGTGAAGATGATCACTGATCCATCTAAGTCGTCGGACCCACGAAGGATCGATAGGTACTAACCCCCGCAAAGACCCACACAGGATCGTAGCACTATTCCACGTAGGATCGCTGAGTGCTGTAGTCGTCGTCGTCGAATCCACACAGGATCTCTGTACTGTCGTCGTCGCAGTCACAGTAGCAGTAGAAGTAGTAGTCACAGTCGCAGTCGCAGCCAACACTAGGGTTCCCGCACACAGCAAGCTCGTTCGGAGGGTCCGCTCCACGAGCCGAGAGGCTGATACATCAACTGTCACAAAGTCCAGAGTTTATGTATTCAAAAGTTCCGTATCGTCAACAGGAACTCAACGCAACAGACGACGCGTCGATCGGACGCTTGGTCTGAGAGTTATTGGCATTTTTGTCTCTGGGGCCCGTTTGGTTTTTAAGGCAAAACCAACCCGACCGTACTCCACCTGCGTCCAAACCTCGGGCGGAGTATGCCAAAGATCCGTCTCACTAAGAGGAATACAACAAAGCTGACGGCACGTCAATCGGACGTCCGTAGCTCAAGATATGAGCGTTTCCGCTCCGAAGGTCCGGTTGGTTTCGTGTACGAACCAACCCGGCCGAACTAAAAGTAATCCGAAACCTTGACTGCGATATACCGAAACGACCGTCTCGATCCAAGGATCGCATCGCCGCTGACGGTTCGTCAACCGGACGTCCAGTCTGAAAGATATCAGCCTTTCCGTCTCACACCCTCCTTGGGAAGCTTCCCAGGAGGTCACCCATCCTGATCACTACTCTAAGCCAAGCACGCTTAACTACGGAGTTTTAACCACGTAGGCTCCCGAAAAAGAAGGTGCGCCTTGAGTATAGTATACCGAAACGACCGTCTCGATCCAAGGATCGCGTTGCCGCAGACGGTTCGTCGATCGGAGGTCTGTGGCTCAAGTTATGGCCAAAAGACCGAAGTCGTCTCGAAAACGGGGGGTCCGGGTCCGGGCCGACCCGGCCCGACCCCCCCTGGGTCGGCCTGAACCGGGTCGACCCGGGTCCGACCCGGCCCGGCCAGCGGCGGACCGGCGCGGCGGCGCGGCTTGGGGCCGCTAGGGTCACGCGCGGGGGGCTAAGCCCCCGCTTCCAGCAAGGCGGCGCGGCTTAAGAGTCGCTCCTTTTTGGAGACCGGCCCCCCCTCGTGGGGGCCTGCTTTGAAGGCAACCGGGGGGCCGCCCGCCCCCCCTCAAGGAAACCGCCCCCCTCTCTTAAATGAGGGGGGGGTTTTGAGCTGGCCGGGGAAATTAAATTCCCCCCGGCCTTTGACTTTCCGGCCGGCCACCTGGCCGGCCGGTTTTCTCTCCAACCGGACCGGAAAATCCGGTCCCCCTTTCCGGCTTCCGACGCGGCAGCTCGGCGTGCTGCCGGTCTTCTTCCCGTCTCGCCGCGGCCCGGAACCGACCGCGGTGTTCGTCGTCCGGCGCGGTGCGACGGCACCGCGCCCCTTCGCCGCACCTTCCATTCCCCTCGACGCGGCGCGGACGGCGTCGCGTTCTTGATGATTCTTCCACGGCGCGGCGCGATGGCGCCGCGCAATATAATCGGGCGAATAACCGCGTGGTGCGACGGCACCTCACCACCTTGTTTCATCCGCAATATAAAACATCAAGAACGAAGGAGGGGGTTCGGCCGTGTTCATGCGGTCCGGCCCCCTCACGTTAAACAATAACACATATTTAAAAACCTCACTTTAGTCACGCTAGAACCACGAACAAGGATAAATAAATAAACAATTAACAACCACCCCTACCTTGGGTATAAGGTTCGAAGATTTGTCAACGTCCCGCGGAAGACAACGTCGCGGAGGTCTGGCGTCGCGGTAGTCGTTCGTCAAATCTGTTGACGAAGAGATACGCCCGAAGAGATACATCGTTGGCGAAACTTCGTATGCCGATGAAGGAAGTCCGAGGAGGAAGCGGCGTTCCCTTTCGTTGACACGGAAGATGAAGAAGAGAGGAGCGGCGTTCTTCGTCGGAGCTTGAGCGTTCTTCGTCAAGCTTGAGCGTTCTTCGTCAAAGTTTGAAAAAGAAAGAAAAGCTCTCAAATCCTCACAAGATGGCTAAAGAGTTCTAACCCAACAAAATAAGATAAGAGCTTATTTTATTCACAAACTTAACAAAAGAATTTCAAAGGTTTGAAATTCAAAAAGGATAACCCCAAAATTAAATAACAATTGTCATGTCATTTAAAGAGGGGTTAAGGGAGTTTGAGAGAAGATGAAAAGTTTAGGGTTCGTGTGGGCCCCACCACACTTAATCCTCTCAAGGGAGGTTAAGTGGGTGTGGGTCCCACCCCTAACTTCCTTTGAGAGAAGTTAACCAACAAGTTTAAATAAAAATTTGTAATCCAAAATTTTTATTTAACTTATTCTAAACTCCCAAAAACTAACTCTCAACCCGAAATAAATGCAACCTCGGAAAAGGTCTCCTTAAGCGAATTTCGGCGCTGCGAGTTCATCGGTGCCCTCGGATTTCAATTCCGAGCACCGGATCAAAAGTTAGAAATTCCCGCTCGTTCGTTCACTGAACGTACCCGAGCCAAACTTCGTAAACTGATTCCGGGCACACTGGGCCTCGGAATCAGGTTCCGTCAGAAACCGCGCTCTTGTAAAATTCCAAAGAAAATTTAGAAAAAATTTCCCTTGAATTTTATGGGTCTTTACATTACTCCCACCTCAGGGCTTTACGTCCCCGTAAAGATACAACAAAAACTAGGAGAACAAATTAGGGTACTGAGCACGCATCTGAGCCTCCCGCTCCCATGTGCTCTCCTGGAGGTTTCTGTGCTTCCATCTGATGCGCACAAGAGGAATCGATCGCCCACGCAGGACCCGCTCATGTCGATCCTCTATCTCCACCGGAACCTCTGTAAAAGTCGCTCCATCGTCAACGTCAAGCTCCCCATGGTCAATGATGTGCCTCGGGTCGTGCACGTATCTCCTCAGCTGAGATACGTGGAAGATGTCGTGCACCCGGTGCAACTGAGGTGGCAGAGCCAGTCGATAAGCCACCTCGCCAACCCTGCTGAGGACCTGAAAGGGTCCGATGAAGCGCGGAGATAACTTGCCGCCTCGGCCAAATCTCCGAATACCACGTCGAGGTGAGACTCGCAAGAAGACGTGGTCTCCATCCTCGAACTCCAGTGGCCTCCGCCTCCTGTCAGCATAAGGCTTCTGCCGGCTCTGAGCTGTACTCATCCGCTCCTGGATGACCTGGACCTTCTCTGTCGTGGCCTGGACCATCACAGGTCCCACAAGTGCTGCAAGATTTCTTCTCTGCCGACAAGAGAAATCTGGTCTCATCCCCTATATGAACCACATTCTTTGACTAATACAGTCAATCCTAACATGGATGATACTAATCCATACCAAGGATGACGTCGTAAGGCCTCGACGCTACTACCAAGAGATCCAACCATTACTCTCGCCTCCAAGAGTTGAGTCACACTGTCGGCATCAGTGTGTGGTAACTGGGTCTCCTCCAGTAGATGTCTCACAAGTGAGGGTCAAGTCAACAGTCAAACTGGAACCTCTTAGTAACAACACAAAAGAGGACAGGAATGAAAACATCACAAGGTATGCGTCTTTTATTATTGCAGCTCATAATACAAAGACGCTACACAATAGCAACAAGGAACTAGAAGTACAAAGGACGTATCCACTAGTTCTGCTCCTGTCCATCTGCTCCCAGAGCTCCATGATCGAAGGCCTCGGCTGCCTGAAGCTGAGCTCTCGCTTGTTCACCTACTCCCTGTGGTCGGGGCGGACCTCCTGGTGGTGGTGGTGGAAGAGCCTCAAAGCGTCGCCCACCACCTGCTGCTCGGCCACTTCCTCTGCCTCGTCCGCCTCCTCCCTGCGGATCGCCACGGTCGAACCTCTGCCTCTGCCTGGGAGGTTCTTCACTTAACTGCTGATCATCAGCATGGCGGGTCGGACAGTCACGAGCCATGTGACCAATCCCGCCACAAGAGTAACACTGCCCACTCTCGGCACGCCTGGCTCTGACTCCACCCCGGATCCCTCGCACAACTGAGCCTGAGTCGTGCAGTCGGCCACCGGTAGGTCTGGTATGCCTGGAACCCTGAGTCATCCGTCGTCTACCTGCTACCGAAGACTCCGCTATCTGCCGCCCTACGGTAGGTCTCGCTGTGGACTCAGCCAGGAAGCTCTCGATCAAAAGATCCTACTCCAGTACTCCTGTCTGAGTCAGTATGCTGAGGGAGATCAGCGATGCCCTGATCTCGTGTCTCAAACCCTGCTCAAAGGTCCGGGCCCGGAAGAATGGGTCCCGTACCATGTCGGTCGAGTAGCGCGAGAGATCAGTAAATCTCGCCGAGTACTGAGCGACCGTCATGCTGCCCTGCCGCAGCTGAAGAAGCTCCTGGATACGCACCGCACGAAGGGTGGCTGGGACGAACTCTGAACGGAAGAGGCTCTCAAAGTCCGTCCAAAGTAGAGATGTCTCATCGTTCACCCGGAGCATCAAGCTCCACCATCGTCCTGCTGCTGCATGTAGTAGGCTCGCAGCGAGGATCACCATGAGGTATGCTGGTGTCCTCACTAGCCTAAACACACGTACCACTGCCTCCAGCCAGTCCTTGGCTGCCTGGGGATCCGTCTCCCCGTGAAACCTGGGTGGTCGTTGGCGCTGAAACTCATGCAGTGCGCTGAGGCGACGTGCATCGTTAGCGGCTGGTGCTGGAAGCATCGGGGGCTCGGCGGGTAGTGCTACCGCCGGTGCCACTGCTGACAAAGGGCCCTGCACCGAGGCCTCGTCGCTCGGTGGGCTGTCATCACACTCGACTCTCGGAACCCTAGCTGGCTGCCGTCGTGGGGCCATCCTGAATAGGAAACAGGTGCGCCACGGTCAAACAGTATACCTGGTGAGCTGATATAAAGAAATCACAAAGAAAACTTTAAAACACACACGCAATCAATGTTTTTGTGCATTAAGTCGGAAATCAGAAGTCAGGGTCCTGGTGTACGGATACGTCGGCCGCCGCACCAACACTGGACTCCCTGGACTGATAACCACACTCAATACGCTAAACATTATTTCTTCACATAGAAAAGATCAGAGTTCGTGGTAGAACCGAACTCCTCTGATACCAATTTGTCACGACCCGCCCTCGGGTCCGTGCCGTGACTACCCCAAGCCCGCCTTCCATAAGCCAGGGGCTGGCGACTAGCACCAAGGCGTAATTCCCGGTAAAAAGGGAAGGCATTGCCTTTGTAAAGTAAACAAACACCACAGAGAAAGCAAGCGGAAAGTAAACACTAAGCAAAAGCAGAGTACAATTGGAAGTGCGGAAAAGTAAAAGGGCCAGTATACAAACCCAAACTGAAAGTAAAGTACAACTCGAAAGGGAAAACAACAACTGTAAGTAAAAGCCGCTACACCGAGCTGTCCACTGGAGATCCCACCTGAAGGGTGGGTACAGATAGCTCCACTGCTCCACGGGTCCCGCCGTCCGCTCCAAACACGTACCGCCCAGTGGTCCACCTCCAGGTACCGTCCTGCTCTGCAAGCCTCATCCAAGATCAACGCTGTCCGTCGTCTGCAACCAACACAACGTAGTGCGGGCATAGCCCGTGCAGGGGTGAGTATAAGATACTCAGTAGAGACCCCGAGACCCCTGTAGGTCTCCCGAAATTCACAAAGGATAAACCACAAAGAAAAATACAAACACGAAGTAACAACCGACAATGCTTAGGTATATGCCCATACATATACCTAAGTCATCAATTTCAAATACGCTCCAACCTCCGAGCCCAAGTACAACTCAGTCCACATAGGAAAGTAAACGTATTACACACAGGAAAGCAAAACGTAATCCACACAGGATAGCACAACACAATCCACATAGGAAAGCAATTAGGATTCAGCTCACACCAGGATTTTCATTATCAAAACCGTAACTGCTGAAGAGCCCCATCTCTGAAGTGTACAGTGGTCCTGTCACGACTCCGAGGTACTGCTCACTAACCTAAGACTGCTGAAGTACTCCTCCTGTCGAGTACCGCGGGTCTGCTGCCAACTACCGGGCGCTCCGTCCGCTGAGGGTCTGCTGCCAAATACCGGGCGCTCACCCAAATAGCCTACAGAGGTACTCCTCCAGTCGAGTACCGCGGGTTTGCTGCCAACTACCAGGCGCTCCGTCCGCCGTGGGTCTGCCGCCAAATACCGGGCGCTCCGTCCACTGGGCTAGTCGACTCACTCCAAGTCGAGTCGGTCGAGCAGTCTTCAGGTCTCAGCCGGCTACACGGTCTCCGTACTCCGTATGCTCGTCTCCAGAATCGCGGGTCTGCCGCTACAACCAAGCGCACTACCTCTATCGAGTAAAATAGAAGGTTCAGCTCACACAGGTAAACTTCTTCGGATGACGGTGAAGATGATCACTGATCCATCTAAGTCGTCGGACCCACGAAGGATCGATAGGTACTAACCCCCGCAAAGACCCACACAGGATCGTAGCACTGTTCCACGTAGGATCGCTGAGTGCTGTAGTTGTCGTCGTCGAATCCACACAGGATCTCTGTACTGTCGTCATCGCAGTCACAGTTGCAGTAGCAGTAGTAGTCACAGTCGCAGTCGCAGCCAGCACTAGGGTTCCCGCACACAGCAAGCTCGTTCGGAGGGTCCGCTCCACGAGCCGAGAGGCTGATACATCAACTGTCACAAAGTCCAGAGTTGATGTATCCAAAAGTTCCGTATCGTCAACAGGAACTCAACGCAACAGACGGCGCGTCGATCGGACGCTCGGTCTGAGAGTTATTGGCATTTTCGTCTCCGGGGCCCGGTTGGTTTTTAAGGCAAAACCAACCCGACCGTACTCCACCTGCGTCCAAACCTTAGGCAGAGTATGCCAAAAGATCCGTCTCACTAAGAGGAACACAACAAAGCTGACGGCATGTCAATCGGACGTCCGTAGCTCAAGATATGAGCGTTTCCGCTCCGAAGGTCCGGTTGGTTTCGTGTACGAACCAACCCGGCCGAACTCAAAGTAATCCGAAACCTTGACTGCGATATACCTAAACGACCGTCTCGATCCAAGGATCGCATCGCCGCTGACGGTTCGTCAACCGGACGTCCAGTCTGAAAGATATCAGCCTTTCCGTCTCACACCCTCCCTGGGAAACTTCCCAGGAGGTCACCCATCCTGATCACTACTCTAAGCCAAGCACGCTTAACTACGGAGTTTTAACCACGTAGGCTCCCGAAAAAGAAGGTGCGCCTTGAGTATAGTATACCAAAACGACCATCTCGATCCAAGGATCGCGTTGCCGCAGACGGTTCGTCGATTGGAGGTCTGTGGCTCAAGTTATGGCCAAAAGACCGAAGTCGTCTCGAAAACGGGGGGTCCGGGTCCGGGCCGACCCGGCCCGACCCCCCCCCCCCTGGGTCGGCCCGAACCGGGTCGACCCGGGTCCGACCCGGCCTGGCCGGCGGCGGACCGGCGCGGCGGCGCGGTCCGGCGCGGCGGCGTGGCCCGGCCGGCGGCGGTGCGGCCTGGCGCCGCTAGGGTCACGCGCGGGGGGCTAAGCCCCCGCTTCCAGCTAGGCGGCGCGGCTTAAGAGTCGCGCCTTTTTGGAGACCGGCCCCCCCTCATGGGGGCCTGCTTTGAAGGCAACCGGGGGGCCGCCTGCCCCCCTCAAGGAAACCGCCCCCCTCTCTTAAATGAGGGGGGGTTTTGAGCTGGCCGGGGAAATTAAATTCCCCCGGCCTTTGACCTTCTGGCCGGCCACCTGGCCGGCCGGTTTTTCTCCAACCGGACCGGAAAATCCGGTCCCCTTTCCGGCTTCCGACGCCGGCGGCCCGGCGTGCCGCTGGTCTTCCCGTCTCGCCGCGGCCCGGAACCGACCGCGGTGTTCGTCGTCCGGCGCGGTGCGACGGCACCGCGCCCCTTCGCCGCACCTTCCATTCCCCTCGACGCGGCGCGACGGCATCACGTTCTTGATGATTCTTCCACGGCGCGGCGCGATGGCGTCGCGCAATATAATCGGGCGAATAACCGCGTGGTGCGACGACACCTCACCACCTTGTTTCATCCGCAATATAAAACATCAAGAACGAAGGAGGGGGTTCGGCCGTGTTCATGCGGTCCGGCCCCCTCACGTTAAACAATAACACATATTTAAAAACCTCACGTTAGTCACGCTAGAACCACGAACAAGGATAAATAAATAAACAATTAACAACCACCCCTACCTTGGGTATAAGGTTCGAAGATTTGTCAACGTCCCGCGGAAGACAACGTCGCGGAGGTCTGGCGTCGCGGTAGTCGTTCGTCAAATCTGTTGACGAAGAGATACGCCCGAAGAGATACATCGTTGGCGAAACTTCGTATGTCGATGAAGGAAGTCCGAGGAGGAAGCGGCGTTCCCTTTCGTTGACACGGAAGATGAAGAAGAGAGGAGCGGCGTTCTTCGTCGGAGCTTGAGCGTTCTTCGTCAAGCTTGAGCGTTCTTCGTCAAAGTTTGAAAAAGAAAGAAAAGCTCTCAAATCCTCACAAGATGGCTAAAGAGTTCTAACCCAACAAAATAAGATAAGAGCTTATTTTATTCACAAACTTAACAAAAGAATTTCAAAGGTTTGAAATTCAAAAAGGATAACTCCAAAATTAAATAATAATTGTCATGTCATTTAAAGAGGGGTTAAGGGAGTTTGAGAGAATATGAAAAGTTTAGGGTTCGTGTGGGCCCCACCACACTTAATCCTCTCAAGGGAGGTTAAGTGGGTGTGGGTCCCACCCCTAACTTCCTTTGAGAGAAGTTAACCAACAAGTTTAAATAAAAATTTGTAATCCAAAATTTTTATTTAACTTATTCTAAACTCCCAAAAACTAACTCTCAACCTGAAATAAACGCAACCTCGGAAAAGGTCTCCTTAAGCGAATATCAGCGCTGCGAGTTCATCGGTGCCCTCGGATTTCAATTCCGAGCACCGGATCAAAAGTTAGAAATTCCCGCTCGTTCGTTCACTGAACGTACCCGAGCCAAACTTCGGAAATTGATTCCGGGCACACCGGGCCTCGGAATCAGGTGCCGTCAGAAACCGCGCTCTTGTAAAATTCCAAAGAAAATTTAGAAAAAATTTCCCTTGAATTTTACGGGTCTTTACAAAATATGTCATAAAATATCAAGGTATTACAAAATGGTTTTGTAAATGTATGAAATTTTTTGGTAATTAAAACCCATGTTTTTTATAATTAATTGTTTTGGAAATATGATTTCATGAGTTTGTTTGGTTTTTATGAAGGGATTAATAGTTTGTAGAGGGTGAAACTTGGGACTGAAGTGTTTAATGTTATATTTTTCAACCCCTATCATGTCAAGACACTTTTGATAATACAATTATCTTTGAGATTTATCTCTCATGGTTTTTAGGTTTTTAGAAGTCTCTCATTAGAGAAAGGATGGAGTTACAATAGAGTTCTTAAGACGAGGGTGGTAAGTGTGGAGTAAGCATTTTTTTTCTTTGGTTATAAGAATTCATAGAGATTAGAATATGGTTACTTTAAGTAATTTAGATATTCCCTTGGATTATAGAGAAGTTCCCTTTGATGTAATTAGTATTTTTTAGGATTAATATCTCTCTTAAAAGTTATGTTTAAAGAGTTTCTTCCCCTTGGTTTTTGATTAATGTTGAAATGGTCAATTTAGTATTGTTTTGATTGATGTTGTTCGTTTAGAAGTTGTGCTATGTATTAGTACTGGAATTGATTCTATTTGAGAGGTATATACTAGGGTTTTTTGGGTTTTTTAGATGATGTTTTCTTTTTAATTTTGGTTTTGATTCTTAAGGAATAATTTTTTTGGGATTTATATAATGTAATGGAATAGACTTTATCTGGCCATTACTTTGTATATTCGAAGTGTTAGAGGCATCAAGATAATTTTAGAAGAGGTAAAAGGGAGTTGGAGCTATAATTTTAGCTGGTAGTATATATTATGGCGTGGAAAAATGTTTTGCACCATGAATAGTTGGTTGGAGAAGATATTTTTTAGTAGTTTGGTGTGCCACATCATGAAGTGATGGGATGTAGCATGGTTCTTGTTTTATAGCTTTGGTGTGAGATGTGAAGTTTTAGTGTCACACTATTTCAAGGAGAAATTATGGTTGTAATGTGAAGAGTTATAACTATGGAATGAATTTTCCTAGGTTATTCTGATATAGAAATGTCCTTGGGTTAATTTGACATGAATCGTTTTAGGTTTATCTTATATGAGATAGGTTTTACCGTAGTTTTTTGGGTCACAATGTAACACCCCAAGATTTTATGATAAGTATTATTTTTAATTTATTTGATTTCATGTGTTGTATGCTACACCAAGATCATCTTTCACTATACACAACACCATATTAGCTTGTAGTATACGCAACACTATTCTCGGATTGTGTTACACACAATTTCACGTTCGTTTGATAGTAGTCATTCTACGCAACATTGAGTATATATATATATATATTCAATGTATAAATGAAATATGGTTGGATTCTGTTATACAAAACAACAAAGGAGTCTTGCACTACACGCAACCCTGACTTGGCTTACATTACACACAATCACGACCTTCTACGATAGCGTGTGTTGTACGCAATACTGAGTTTCACTAAACAAAGATATGCTATTAAAACATTATATAAACTAGCTGTTATGAATAGTAATACCCACTTTTTGGAATTTTATAAATTTTATCTTTCAAAATGGACTTCATTTTTGGATTCCGAATATTGAAATTAGCCTAGGGTGAATTTTTGGTATTTTTCTGAAAACTTTCCATTTTTGATGAATAGTGAAAACACTGGGTTACTATTTAAAAACCGACTTTTTATTTAAATAATTATTTATTTTAGTTAAATTTATTTTAGGTCAAAATTGATACACAATACCTATATAATTTCAATGTAATTCATTGGAGTCATTTTATAATAATTTAAGATATATAAAAATTTTATTGAACTTTTCACCGTCTTTTACCCACCTCCTAGGAGAATTTGGAAATTCACATAAAACTTAATTTTACCGCTTCTGTGAGTGGAATTTCGAAAATCCAAGAGACATGGTTAATATCAAAGACTAAAATGTGGTTCAATGATATGAAAATAATTTTTGGTGAATAGTAACTTTTTACTTTTATTTACCACGGTTAAAAGTAAATAGGGTAATTAAGGGTAAAAATGATATTATTATTACCCTAACACATGTCCTAATTCTATTGGATAAGTTTAATTTGACCAAAAACAACCTTAGGAATAAAATATGACCATTTAGGTCCACTTGGATTATATTAGGACATTTATTATTAATTTATTTAAAGAAGGGTTAAAATAGTTAAAATCAAAGTTTAATAACTAAATAATTTTTAATATAGGGTTATAAATAAGATAAATTAGACTATAAATATTCATTAGAAATATAAAAATATTTCCTACATAATGGTATTTTATTTATAATTTTTATACATTAAATAATTTAATTTATTTATGACACAATGATGATGCTGTAATTATCTTATTAATGAAATATTAACATAATTGATGTTATAAATACCCAAATAAATGTAATTTGAGACTTTTTATTAATTAAAATAATTTTATAGGTTAATATGACATGTTAGTATTGATTTAATTAAATTTTTTAGAACTAATAATGCTGTTACGATTTTCACAAAAATCAATTACCAAATAGTGTCAAAATTGACATAAAATAGTTTTTAAAACAAATATTATATTATTAATTTTTATTATATTCCTAAAAATCTAAGGTTCCACAAAGATACTTATATAATGATAGTTTTATCATTAATGGACCACTTGGGGATCTCTTGGATGTATATGGTAAGTTTATTAACTATATAATATAAAAAAACAAAGCGACATGGTAAATGTCAATCTAATTAACTAAGTGTTAAAACTAAAGGATAAGGTTAATATAATGACCCAAACCTATCTAAAATCTATTGGTTGAGAGGATTTAGACCCATACCCTCCTTATATTCTAAATAAATCAATTTGGAGCTATTAAAAACCGAATATGACTTTATTATAAAATAATATTTTATGTTTTTCCAAAGGTGCCCCTCTCCTCCCTTATAAAAAGGGCACCCCTTCCCTCTTCTCTTCACACCCTTTTGAGCCTTTAAGCTTGGCAAAACCCTGCCCATTTATCTTCTCCACTTCTCTAGAAACATTCTGGAGGTTCTGGTCTTCTCAAAATACCAACTCTACTTCCTTAAGGGAAGGCTTAAAGGAGGTGCGTCGAAGAAGAGGTAATCTCTTCTTCCGATTCTCTCAAGTTTCTTTTTTCTTATACTTATTCTTGTTTAGTTGTCTCATTATAAAGTAATAACATCAGTATTACTTATATACTGATATGTTATTATAAATATGAAACAACCATATTTCACCTTCTATCCATCCTACGGAAAACGAAATCACCTCACGTGCGAACGTACGGAATACCGTCTCCACGCTGTGGTGTAATCTGTTTTCGACCACCACCTTACTTTGATGGGTATACTGGTGTAAATAAATAACTATATATGATTATTTTAAATTGATATTGATTCTGAAATATTATACATACAATTAAATACAATTCCACGATCATGGGAATGATTTCATCGCTCGTGCGTACGTACGGACTACCGTCTCCACGACGTGATGAGATTCATTCTCCATGTTAACCATTCATGAATGATTATAAAGTATATATAATGAATAATAATGAAATATATGACATAATAATGATAATGGATTTATGTATATATATATATATGTGTGTTTGTGTTTATTTCATCTACTTAATTCCATTCAATTCAATAAGGAATCCAAAACAGCGTTCATGCGTACGTACGGCCTATCGTCTCCATGAACGGTGTATTTCATTCCATTTATCGATCTATCATATATATAGGTATATGATGAATATATATTATATATAAATAATGTTTTACATTCTGAAATTAATTAAATCAGGATATAAGTAATAATATCAAGAACAACAAGTCGAAACACATACAATAAATGAAACGATTTTAACCAAATCGCTTCTTTTACATCGAATTTACAAAAGAATGGGTAATATAAAGTCATAAGTAAACCATATATGATATCATAACAATGAATATGATTCTTTAATAATTCAATTAAATTATTTAAATCATTATACAGGAGGTTTGGATACATACAAAGCATATCAGACATAAGGTAAGGGATAACTATTTCAATCTCACTCTTATCCGAGATTGTTTATTCGTAAGTATTTACTAGGGTTTTTGTTATCATCAATGTCCCTATTTTCTAAAAATTTTTTCATGTATGTTTAATGGCCTTTTTATCCATTTTTTAATTTTACCACATGTTATGAAAGGAATATTTCTTTTTTTACCACACGAGGAACTTTTTTACTTTTTCAGCAAAAGTACAAGAATAATATTTTTTTAACTTATACGGTATGAAAGGATTTTTACGGTTTTATAAAACCTTATTTTCATGAAGTTTTCTCTAAAATATTTCATGGTTATTTTCAATAAAATTATTTTCTTTTAAAATTTCATGGAATTTTGTGAAAAGAAAATGATTTTTAAGAAGAAAGGATATTTTCCTAAAGAATTTATTTCAAGTGTTTTATCAAAACCATTTTCCATCTATGATGACATTATTTCATATGTGTATATTTCAAGTATAATGTCTCTATTATTTACATGGTTTCACTTTTCTTATGATGAAATGATATCCATTTATTTTATATGGATTATGTTATTATGGGAAGATGTTTATGAAACCCATTTTATTCTTTCAGTTATGATGAATGATTTATATTTATGTTGTGGAACATGTAAGAATTATTTCATTATTAGATGGGTGGGACCTATATCTCCCTCAAATGCATTGGGTAAAGATTTATATCTCATAAGATAGACATGGTTGGAATGGAAAGTTAAACCGGTTCAGTAATATAGGACTGGAACGAGGAGTGAACTTGATTCAGAAAGGGACTTTGTCCACTAAGATGGTCTTGGCATCAATTCCTTGGCTACTATAGAAATCATAACATGTGCTTAATGGTTTCCACAATTACATGTTTTATTACCATGCTATTTTATCATGATTAATGTTTCTTTATGATATATTCCTTATGTACTGCCATGTTTTATGTCATTGCTCAAGATTTTGATGTTTAAACATTATGTTTATGTTTTTAAGTTCAAATGTATATGATTTGTTTTATTTTATCCATGATTACCCTTACTGAGCATTTGAGCTCACCCTTTTTATGTTTTATTTTCCCCGGGATTTAAAGAAATGTTTTAGGTAAGAAAACAAAATGGGAAGATCTTTACGGGAGATGTTGAAGATATTTCACCACGATTAGAAGATTATATTCTGAGTTTCCAAAGACACTAAACTATTACGGTCCTTGAGTGTTGGTTCTTATTATGTATAAAGTATTCCACAAAAGTAATGTAATGTCTATGTATGTCAAGATTTGGGCCATTACACACAACATGGTGGTATTAGGGTGTTTTGAATTCATCTAACAATGGATGGTTATCGTGTGGGGACTTTGATATTTATCTTACATGAGCCTATTATTTAATATTTTATGAAGCTTGTTCTAATGTGAGACTTCTCACTACATTATGGGGACTAGGGTGGTTGGTTTCTTGACATTGTCTCTTTGAGGTCTATTGCACCACAATTCCTTCCATTGCATCATGGTTTGGTTTGGGGTGTGTTGGGTTTTAGGAGAGAAGGTCAATGATCACATCATGATCCTTAAGATTTTGAGTGTTCCAACTTGTTATCCTTTTTCATGTCACAAACTTTGTTATTGATGTTGTTTTAATGAATTTTGACCCCTGATATTTAGTGAGATAATATTCTATGATTTTCATATCAGAGTTTTATTGCGGAGTGGTGAACCCTATCACGCTGTGATTATTTAATATTCTAGAATGGTAATAAATTAAGCCCTTATATTTAGTTCTCTCTCATTTCCCCAACTTCCTTCAAACATTAGGTGACTGACGGTGCATATTTGGATATCTTTAGCCATATTTTGATTATTTTTGAACCTCGAATTTAAGACATCAACTCCTTGTGATTCAAGGTGAATCATAATTCGCTTCTTCTTGATTAAATTATTATCCTTTACTCTTGGGTAGGATGTGATACTAGTTTTTATTTTTTTTGGTGTTTTTTATATTTTTATTTTGATGGGTAATTATTGTGTTTAAGAATTTTGGTTGATCATTATGTGTTGTGTAGTGTTTGATTAGTGTTTCCTTATCGTCTCATGAAACACTTGTTAAATTTCTAGTAGAGGTGGGGGATTCAATACTTATCCTTATTTATTTATGTGGAATTGTGGAATCATCATGATTTTTTTATTTGGGAAGATATTAATGATTAACATAAATGATATAATGAATTTAATTAGATAAATCTAAAGGTAAGGGGTGAGTCACATACACTTTACATAGATTAATATTCTTATTCATTGATATTTCCTAGTGGATATATACTATTGTGCTAAACCTTGTTGATGTTATTTTAATTATTTAATCACGTTCTATAAAAGTTAAAAACACACACACATATATATATATAGTAATTAAAATTTTGGTGTGTAAATTAGGATTTTTTATGTTGTTTGTGCATGATATGTCTAATTAATAAAAGAGTATGATTAAAGAAAATGGTTTGAGGTTGTCATTATTGTGATTATTGTTACATAGTCACTAGTATAAAAAATGGATTCCAAATTGGGTATTTAAATTAATTTATTAGTAAATAACATGAAAAAATGACTTTTTGGGTTTTCAGATCAGTTATTATAGAATCATGTGGGAAAACTCCATCAGTGGAGGTTTTTGCATTGGTTTTTAGTATAACTGATGTGGAAACATTGATCATCAGAGTTTTTATATCTATTATACTAATAGTAGATGTGGAAAAATAACTATTTATCATGGGAATCAATTTAAAAAAAATTAAACTCTTTTGACTTGTGATTTATATTTTATCAACATTATTTTCTCAAACCCAAACTTTCATGGGTTGCAATCACCTTCCTCAACTTCCTTAATCATGATTCATCCTTTCTATCCCCTAGTTACATGATTTTACACTTGATTCGTTATCATTTAATTAGTTTTTTGTGGAATTTAATCAATATCCAGTCATTCCTCATCTTTCCTTCGAGTTCCACAACTTTCATTGGTGATTGTTTTTCAACCGTTCTGTAACACCCTAGAATTCTAGAGTAAGAATATTATATTCGATAGCATGTATGACACACGACACAAAATGGATAAGGTAATATATTATATCAATACTTTATAATATATTTAATATTTAAAATATAATCTATATATTTCAATTCATGCAACACCAAGTTAGTGTGTGTTACATGTAAGAGTGATCTTCCTCAATAGCTTGCATTATACACAAGACCAAGTTTCACCAAATAACAATGTATTATTCAAATATTATTATTTAATATAATATGATATAACCTAGCCATTATGTTAGAGGTTATGAATAGTATTAACTAACTTATAAAAATTTATGTTTTATATAAAATGAATTCTTGGGTTACCAATTAATGAGAAATGAAAATAATAACCAATTGGGTATAAAAAGAAATATTTTTATTTTTATGTTTCCAAAAGAGTTTTTTCTTAATAAACATAATTAATTACAATTATTTAATTATTTTAATGAAATATATATGTTATATATTCAATAAAATAATCTATATATTAATCCATTAGGTTTGATAGGTATAATATGAGAACAACCCCTATTTTACATATAAAAACCTATATTTTTATAAAGGCAATTTAACTACATGTTAATGGAGAACCTATTTTAAATATTAATTTTAACTTTATTATAAATTTAATTTGATAAAATAAACATTATTATTTAATTAATAATCTCAAAATTATCCTATGGTGAATTTTTGGTATTTTTTCTGAGAAACTTATTTTTTGAAGAATAGTGAAAAATACTGCATTTTAGTTAAAAACTTCCTTTTTGTTTAAATAATTATTAATGTTAAATTATATTTTCAATTTGTTATAAAGTAAAATTATATAAATAATACATCTATTAATACAATTTAGTTTATTATAATCAATTTGACATTGAAATTGAATATAAAAACTCAACAATATTTTGAACATTTTTCTACTAAAACCAGTTAAACTGTTTGTCTGCAAGATTAGAATTAATCTCAATTTTTTCACTTATATGATTTTAATTTCAAAAAATGGAGATACACCATTTCAATAAATATTTTATTTTGAGTATAATAAGATTAAATTAATTTTTTACCAAAATTATTAGTGAAAATGATTAAAATTAATTACAATGATTAAGGTATAATTAGGCTTAAAAATAGACTAAACATTATATTTAAGGGCCCAAATGACCTAGAAACTTGTCCAAAACCTATTTAATGGAAATATATCGTCCATAAAACTTCCATTATTGATTTTTTTTCTTTTTTATGACTTTTTTAGGTAATAACATGTGCACACATAACTTTTTTACAAAAATTTCAAGTGAGTCCTTTTCCTTCCCTATAAAAGGCCACCACCTCTCCCCATTACTCACACATATCAAAACACTTTGGATCAACCATTATCTAACCAAATAAATACTATAAATCCAACCCCTAATCATATAATCCTCTCCTTGGGTAGAAATAAATCCAATAAAAGATTTTGGTTCAAACCAAAAGAAGTTACTTGATTAAGAGGTAATGTCTTCTCTCAAGCTCTCTAGATTCATTTCCATTCTCCACCCCCAAAAATATCTTTTTTACATAATTATATAACAAAACAATTATCCTAAATATACTAGGATGTTTTTATTTAAAGGTTTATACCTATACATATATTCACCTTTATCTAATGGGTAACAAACATATTGTTTCTATGTACGACGAACTACTGCCTCACGAAATGATGATTGTTCAATTTTTCCTTAACACCTCTCATGGTGAGAATTATGATGAGAAATATATTTATATATGTTATAAATTATATTTATAATTTATTTATTCTTATATAAATTTTATTTATGACATACCTTTATACTTTCCATCATGTGTAAATATGATAATTTTGTTTGAGGAAGTCTGGACTATCGCCCCCTCAAAGCGATATGACTTGTTCATTCCATACATATAACTTATAAAGGATGTTTTTAATAAAACTATATAAAATATATAACATATATATTCTAATTTAATTATAATATAAATATTTATCATTTATCTTTCATTATTTTAATATGATAAGGAAATGAAAGTTGTGTTCATGTGTACGTATGACCTACCGTCTCCATGAACAGTGCACTTCATTTCTAATATCCAAATATTATAGAATAATATAAATACATATATAATGGATATATATGATATTAACATCATGATTTACATTCTATATGTGATGAAACCATGATATATTTAATAATAATGACAAATAACATGTTAAAACATACTCGACAAACTACGAAATTAACACCTAAAATAGTTAAAATAAGGAAAGGTTATGAAAAAACAGTTAATAAGATATTATTAGAGGATAATATATGATTCAATAAATGTTAATATGGTTCTATTATAAGGTATTAACATGTTTAAAATCACTATACAAGAGGATAAATACCATACAATACAAAGAAGTTTAAGGTAAGTTATTCTTGTCTTACTTTTCTTTTTGTAAGGAATACGATATATACACCACTTAATTCTTCTATTTAGTGTATATACTGCCCCTTTTATACATTATATAATTATTCCTTTTATTCATGGTATGAAAAAAAATTCTTCATGGGGATTATGAATAAAATGTTTCAAATGGTATGAGACACTTTGGGATGTTTAATGATTAATTTCATAAAACATATTATTGATTATTATCTTTGAAATCTCACTTACTTTTGTGATTTTTATCATTATCTTCAAAAAATAACTTTATAGAAGTCATTTTTCATTGTAAATTTACTTGAATATCCATATTATTATATAATAGATATTAGTATTTCCTAAACTGTATACCATTTTACATACGGTATCTACATTGATAGTTATTTGTTTAAATGGGGAATTATTGATAAATCCATATTTATAATTCATTATGGTTAATTGATAAATAATATTAGTTATTTTGATTTTTGAATATGTTGAATATTTTTGATTGGAAATGATGGGTGGATCATTTACTTTTTATAGCTCCTCAATGCATCAATAGGTTCTCATGAGACAAATTAATCGGCCAAATTAAACAAGTTTCTATTGTAATTCCTTGACCCTAGAAGCCCGGAGCTAGTACATTATTTTAATACATTGGAATGATTACAAGGAATAAAATCCCCAAGGAATGATCATTTTAGTAGTCTTGGAAAATATATTACATACATGCACTTTACATTACAATTTATAACATAAAACACAACAAAGATAATACTTTTAAAAAGACATTATTCCCCTAGCTTAACCCTGCATATCAATCATAAAACACTTCTTGGAATACAAGGGAAATAAAAAATAACAAAGTGGTGATCTTAGATGCTCAGTAAGGATAAACAATATAGCAGAAGCTATAAAAAATAAGTATAAATATTTAAGGCAAGGTACAAAACTAAAATAAAAACCTTTTAAAACATTATCTTCAACATAATATAGAAAGAATAAATTAAATAATTCCATTTAAACATTCACATGGATGTTATAATAGTTAAATAATCACATGTAAAATCAATAACTAATCTCATAATGAGGGAGTGCATAATGGTGTACATCATAACCACTATGTCAATGCCTTGTTCCATGACCATACACAAATATTCTATCAAGGCCTTATGCCAAGATACTAGTTTATCTCATGAGACCAATTGATTCATCAAGAGGCTATAGAGGGCCCCACCTGTTACATACTAAGTCCAATACATTCCTCATATTAAAAGTATGAAACATAATATAAACATTCACTATTGGAATCTGGTATTTTCCCAACGGTAATATATCAATGGTTTCTTCAAACCATTGTTATAGCGTAAAAGAAGGAAACATTTGAAAATGGTTTGTTCAAACCATTCTCAATGTGTAAATATTCCTAATATTTCCCAATTATTTTTCAAAACCATTGGGAAATAATTATTTTCTCTAAGATATACCAAGGTTTTATGAAAACCGTTGTTAAAGAGAGGCTTTCCCAATGATTTTAAAAAACCATTGGGAAATAATTATTTTCTTGGCCTCAAAACTCCTTCCAACCATAGATCCATCTTCAATCAAACAAATTTTTATTTCTACACTTCAAATTAGTAAGTGTTACCTTAGTTTTAGTGTTCTTCCTCTTTTTTTTATGTTTGTTGTTTTGATTTCGGCTAAATTAGAGTTCATTCTATCTTTGGAGTACCAAACACTTTGATTTGTTTTATGTTTTTTTGTTCTACACTTCAAACATTGTAAAGGGTTTGTTTAGGGGGGTGATATGGTACTTTTTGTGGACTTTAGTTTAGTTGAAAATTGGATTTGGATTTTGAAGTTGGTTGGGTGATGGGTTAGAATTGTGAATACCCACCAACCCCACCCCCTTAGACACGTCCCACCCCCTGGACAACCCCCCACCCCCCTGGACCCCACCATTGGACAACCCCCACCCCCTGCACCCCCACCCCCTGGACACCCCTCACCTCCCATGGACTGCCCATCCCCTGGACACCCCCGCCCCCTTGGACACCACCCACCCTTTGGACAGCCCCTCCCCCCACCTCCCTGGACACCCCGACCCCTAGACACCACCACCCCACCCTCCCTGTACACCCCTCACCCCCATAGAACCCCCCACCCCCACCACCCCTAGACACCCCCACCCCCTGGACACCCTCCACCCCCTTGGACAGCCCCCACCCCACCCCCTTAGATAGCCCCCCCTGGACACCACCACACCTCCTAGACACCACCACACCTCCTAAGTGGATGACCCGATTTTTAAATTGGAATTAACAATGTAGTTGATTTCTCCTTTCCCCAATGAAATTTTCTAAGTGACCCATAGAGCCTTATAAATTGAATTTGTCATGTTTTGATAAATTGAATTTTTCATGTTTTGATAAATTGAATTTTTCATGTTCTGATAAATTTAATGGGTTATTTGGAATGAAATGTCCAATTCATGATGGTTTGGTTTTCTTAATGAATAAAATGATTTTAAATAAAATTACCCTAAGGGGGTTGTAGGAGGGGTAGGGGGTTGTCCAGGTGTGGGGGGCTGTCCAGGTGGGGGGGGGTGTTGTCCATGGGGTAGGGGGCTGCATGGGGGTAGGGGGCTATAGGGGTGTGGAGGAGGCCAGTATGGGTTTCCCCAAGGAGGGGTGTGGTCTATACAGGGGGGTCAAGTGGGGTGTCTAGGTGGGGGAGGGGGGTGTGGGGTGTCCAGGTGGGGGGGGGGGGGCTGTCAGGGTGGGGGGATGTCCAGGTGGAGGTGGCTGTTCAGGTGGGGGTGGGGGGAGTCCAAGTAGGGGTGGTAGGGGGTGGGATGTCCAGGTGGGGGGGGGGGGCTGTCCCGATGGGGGCTGTAGGGGAGGGGGTGTGGGCTATCCAGGGAGGGGGTGTGTCTAGTGGGGGGTGGGGGCATGGGCTGTCCAGGTGGGGGTGCAGGGGAGGGAGGTGTGGGTTGTCCAGGGAGGGGGTGGGTTGTCCTGGGGTGGTGGTGGGTGGGCTATCCAGGTGGGGGAGGGGGTGTGGGCTATCAAGGGGGGGTGCCCAAGGGTGGTGGGGGTGGGCTGTCCAGGTGGCGGAGGGGGGAGGTGTTGGTTGTCTAGGGAGGATGGGGGTGGGCTGTCTAGGTGGGGTGGGGGTGTCTAGGTGGGGTGGGGGGCTATACAGGTGGGGGGTGTGGGGGGGTGGGCTGTCCAGGGAGGGGGTGGGTTGTCCACTCCGATACTCTATAAAAATAATAAGAATCAAATATAACCAATGTATAGTTGCTTTCACACGTTAAGACTTTTCTTGAAATTCCATACCAACACTCACTCTTACCCTTCCAAGAAGAAGTGATATCTGAAAAGAAATCTCACTAAGGTTCTTATACACTATCCATATTAATCTCATTAAAATTTAACATTAGTACAACTTCATATCACTTAATTATATAACAAGGCTCGTGCTCTTATGAGTAGTGTCCCATCGAAACATGGCTCATAAAATCCGACCCACGTATGATATTTGGTGGTGTGTTTACAATTTGGTGTATTGTGATTTATATGTATGATATTCATGGTTTACACCAATAGTCTTCTTGGTCATCTATAATAGGCTTGAAATCATGCTACAATTGGATAAAGATTGGATTTTACGACCCTAGTTTGGGGGTGGACACCCCACCCCTTGGACAGACCCCCCACCCCCTTGGACAGCCCCCCTGGACACCCCCACCACCCTGGATAGCCCTGACACCCCCGTGGATAGCCCTTCCACCCCCGTGGATACCCCCCCCCCCCATGGACAGCCCGCCCGCCCACCCCGTACCCCCCTGGACAGCCCCGCCACCCCCTGGACAGCTCGCCCACCCTTGGACACCTCGTACCCCCTGTACAGCCCCCAACCCCCTAGAAAGCCCCCCCCACCCCCTGAACCCCCTGACCCCCCTAGACAGCCCTGCTACCCCCATGGACAGCCCGCCAACACCTTGGACACCTCGTACCACCTGGACATCCCCCCCCCTGTGGACACCCCGCACACCCCCCTAGACACCTTGTACCCCCTGGACAACCCCGCTACCCCCATGGATAGCCCACCCACCCACCCTGTACCCCCTGGATAGCCTTGCCACCCCTTGGACAGCCCACCCACCCCGCAAGACACCTCGTACCCCTGGAGATCCCCCCTAGAAAGCCCCCCACCCCCGGACACCCCGACCCCCCTAGACAGCCCCGCCACCCCCGTGCACAGCCCGCCCACCCCCTGGATACCCCCTCCCCCAGTGGATAGCCCCCACCCCCCATGGACAGCCCACCCATCCCCCCTGGACACACACCCACCACCCCCCGGACACCCCCATCCTCCCCCGGACAACCCCATCCCCCCAGACACCCCCACCCCCTGGAACCCCCCCCCCCACCCCCTAGATACCCTCGACCCCACTAGACAGCCCTGCTGCCCTCATGGAAAGATCGACCACCCCTCATGGATAACCCACCCACCCCCTGGACACCACGTACCCCCTTGGACAGTCCCTCCACCCCCACCACCCCCTTAGACAGCCCTCCCACCCCCTGGAAACCTAGTACCCTCTAGATATCCCCCACCCCCTAAAAAGCCCCCCACCCCACCCCCCCGAGACACCCCGACCCCCCTAGACACCCCCACCACCCCCGTGGACAGCCCGCCCACCCCCCAGACACCTCGTACCCCCTTGTATAGACTCACCACCCCAATGGACACCCCCCTAACACTCGCTCCCCACCCCCAAGACACCCCCATCCCCCCCGATGCCCCACCACCTAGATAGCCCCCCACCCCCATTGACACCCCCAACCCCACTGGACAACCCCACCACCCCGTGGATAGCCCGAACACCCCCCATGGATATCCCGCCCACCCCCTGGACACCCCTTACCCCCGCTGGATAGCCCCTCCACCCCTATAGACAACCCACCCACCCCCCTTGGACACCCCATACCCCCTGGACAACCCCACCCACCCCCTGAACACCCCACTCACCCCCTTGGACACCCCGTACCCCCTAGATATCCCCCCAACCCTAGAAACCCCCACCCCTTGGACACCCCTCGACCCCCTGGATAGCCTCTCCACCCCCGTGGACATCCCACCCACCCCCTGGACACCCCATACCCCCTGGACACCCCCCCCCCCACACACCCCCAAGGACAGCTCACCCACCTGGACACCCCGACCCCCCTAGACAACCCCCACCCCCTGGACACCTCCAACCCCCTGGACAACCCCGCCACCCCCCGGGACACCCCGTACCCCCTAGACACTCTCACCCCGTTGGACAATGTATGTGATCACTCAAATAATCTAATAAAATATAAAATTTCTTTGATCTAAAATTTAGTCAACTCCTGAATAATTCTCCTCCACAAGTGTACATGATCTTGTACACTCATGTATAGTTCTTCAAAGATATTTTTTTATAAATATAGTATTTTTTTGTCTTTTATATTATGATTCTCATATTGAGTAGTGTGTTAATTATGGTTTCATATAAATTGAAAAATTCTCGTTTACTTAAATATATTTTCGATGAAACTTCAATATTATTGAATTTCTTTTGATGAAATGAATTATAACAATTTTTTTAAAGAATGGATAGAAGTTGGATGTATGAAACTAATCATATATTAAGTGATTTTCAAAACAATTTGGATAGATTTTTAGATTTTTCATTTCACAATGCTTCAGATAGTGGTCACATACACTACCCCTATTACAAGTGTGTTAGAAGACCTTGGTTGATCCATGAGGAAGTCAACTACCATATAACCAAATATGTTTTTCAAGAAAACTACTTTGTGTGGTATCACAATGGGGAGAAAATGGCATCTCAAATTGCTGATTATCCAAATGAGAAGACTAGATTGTAGACTTTTTTATATTACTGGTTTCTGTTTATTCAACATCATGAAAAAGAAAGGATTCTGACCTAAGAAAATTTCGATATGAGCACACATGATGCGTCTAATGAAAATGATGATGTTTTCAGTGAAAAAATTGGATGATGTTGCCACGACTCCAGTATATCGACAATATGGTAAAATGAAAAATTTGGAATTTTTAATCCGATTGTTTCATGGGAAAACCATGTATGGGATTTCTAATACTGCCATCAATTACATTATTGACTTCTTGAAGGACTTACTTCCAAATGATGCAGATATTCCCTCAAACCACTATATGGAATGGAAGTTAGTTAAGGAAATTGGATTTTCAAGAAACAAAATTCATGCTTGCCCGAAAGATTTCAGTTTATTCTGGGAGGAAAATATTGAATGGAATGATTGTATAAAATGTATGACATCCCACTGGAAGCCAAAATATGATGGAACACCAACCTATGTGCCACATAAAGTAATGTGGAACTTTCCATTGATCCCCAGACTCCAGAATCTTTTTATGTCTGATGAAATATCAATAAAAATGCGATGGAATGATACTGAGAGAAAGAATACTAATGATTAGTTGGTTCACCCTATAAATGGATTTTCATGGAAGAGATTTGATGCTCGATATCCTGATTTTGCAGTTGACGTGCGTAATGTGAGGTTGGGTCTTTCATGTGATGGTTTTAATCTATTTGGGTAGATTCTTAAGTCGCACAACACATGGATGATTTTTATACACAGTTATAATCTTCCCCCATGGTTGTGTATGAAAAACCCTTTCACTTTCATGAGTATACTCATATCTGGCCCTTCTAATCCTAGAAATGATATAGACATATACATGAAACCTTTAATAAAAGAGTTGAAACTTCTTTGGGATGTGGGTGTGAACACATATGATGCATGTTCTAAAGACATATTTCATATGTGTGTTGCGCTTATGTGGATGATCAATGATTTCCCTGCTTATGAAATGATGTCTGGATAGATCACAAAGGGAAAACTATCATGTCCTATTTGTATGAAGAATACACGATCTAGAAGACTGAAACATCATTGTAGTTTTAGTTTTATGGGAAATTGATGATTCTTTCCAATGGACCATCCATATAGAAATAATCACTGAAGATTTGACAATATCATGAAGACCGATGATCCACCTCAGCGTATGTCTGGAACTGATGTGCTTAATGAATTGAAAGATTTTAGTTTTTTATTTGGGAAGGGTCAAATGAAATTTGGAAATAGAAAGAATGTTTCCATTGAAACCTATTACAATTGGAAGAAGAGAAGTATCTTCTTTGATTTTACTTATTGGTCAACCAATTTGTTATGCCATTTCTTATACTTAATGAACATTGAAAAAAATATGTGTGAAATGTTGCTTTTGATTATTATAAATGTTAAGGGAAAGACAAAAGATGATTTATGGTCTTGGCTTCACTTGGTGGATTGGGGAATCAGACCAGAATTGTATCTTGTGCGTATTAGTGAAAATAAATGGAAACTTCTATGTGCTTCTTATGTGATGACACCTACAGAAAAAAAATAAATTTTAGGAAGTACTAGAGACTATTAAAGTTCCTACTGGCTATTCAAGTAATATATCCAAATGGGTCAACAAAAGATAGTTGAAGCTAAAATTGTTGAAGACTCATGATTATCACATCCTTCTGCATGAGTTGATTCCAATAGCAATTCTTCATCTTTTTTCTAATAATGTAAGGGTGGCTGTTATTTGGTTGTGCCATTTATTTAGAGATCTTTGTGCTAAGAAGTTTTTGAAGTCTTTCTTGTAAAAAATGTTGGCAGATGCCCCATTAATTTTTTGTGAGTTAGAGAAAATATTTCCTCCATCATTTTTCACATGCATGTTGCATCTGACTATCCATATTCCAACTGAATTACTTCTTAGAGGAACTATTTATTTTTTTTGGATGTATCCAACTGAAATAAATATATACACATTAAATTATTTTGTCTTTAACAGAAATCATCCCGAAGGTTCTATCATGAACAGTTACTTGGATCAAGAATGTATGGATTTATACTCTATGTATTTGTCTGATCTTACTACAAGAATGAACAGACTAATAAGAAATGAAGAAGAAGAGTATGAGAAAATTGAACCTAGTTTTCCATCACTTCCTCAAACAAGAGGAATTCCTAGATCATATACATTGACGACATTAAGCCTTGAAGAGCGGGAGATGACACATCTCATAGTTTTGTTTAACTGTGATTTGTTCGATGAATACATCTTGTAAGTAAATTATATATTTATATCTTATATATATATATATATGTGTGTGTTAAACTATTCCTATTTTTATCTATAGGGAATATAAGTGATGATAAATAGAAAGCATCGTTCTTTATCTTTGAGAAAGAGGGCGACTTTGCATAGCAAAGAGTTCTCTACTTGGTTAAAATTGAATGTAATAATATTACTGTTTAAAATAATTAAAACAATAGTTAATTAAGTTTAATATTGATTTATATTTCAGGTATTGAGTTTGCCTGCTGACTCTGTCTCTGAGGAAATAAGAGCTTTGGCTTTTGGTCCTAATACCATGGTTCATGACTGTAAATCAATTGTTATCAATGGGTACAGATTTATTATCACTAAACGAGAAAAGAACATGAGAACACCACATTATGGTGTTATGGTTACTACCGCAATAGACTGTTATGCTAGTTCATCAGATAGTAGACCACGATTTGAAAATGTAGGTTATTACGGAGTCGTTAAAAAAATAATAATATTGGATTATTATTCTCATGGATGAGTCTCACTGATGAAATGTAAGTGGTTTGATTTGATGATGTGGAAGGGAAAATTTATTTATTATTTTTGATTTTGAGTAATTGATATGACTCACACTCTTGCTACCGATGAACCATATGTATTGGAATCAATGGAGAAACAAATTTTTTATGTCAAAGACCATCTTTGACCTGAATTTGGTTTCATTATTGAAGTAATTCCAAGAAATATTTTTGATCATGGTAATGATGTAATTGAAACCATCCCTACTTCCATTGTAAACGATCCATTTATTACTTTTGATGACTCTAAATATATCAATTATTAGAGTTGACTATGAACCTGTAGTTGTGGTGGGAAATATATAAAATCATCCATTCATTTTCTCAATTCTTTTGGTTTACCTCAACTTGGTCTATTAAGGTTGGTACTATTCAAATTGATTTAATATTGATTACAAATATGTTGTATCCGACTTGAAAATTATGTGAATTTTCAATGTTTATTGGTTACAATTTTATTTTAATTGCATTTTCTAAATTGGAATTGAACTGTATTCAAACCTACGAAACCAACATTTCTAACTTGGTGAACATTTCAATGCTTCAACTATGATTTGTATAAAAATTATATGACTCTAAGACCTCTCTTTAACATTTTACCAGGTAATAAATATTATGGTTTGTATTCTTCTACAAAACATGTATTGAAACCTGCATCATATCTACCTGAGCTGAAGAAATTAATTTTTTCCTTAATTTTGACAACTGATTTATCACTTATGAATCTGATAGAATCAATGTTCCATGATTTTAATAAACTGATGACACTTAGTAAATATTTTGGAACCAGGGTCTTCTAAGCATGATTTGGCGTACGGTTTGTGTTTTTTTTCAATCCTCAGTGGAAGTTTAGAATGTGTATCAGCAAAGAGATCATACCATTCAAGCAGACAACAGTACTGAAGGTGGCGCCATTTCCCAGTGTTTGCCAAATTTTTGGGCCTGAAAATCAACAAATAAAGAAAATTGTTTTTGGAAAAGGGACTTGAGCGCCGAGGTCTTGGAGGATAGGAAACTTGTGCGCCATATGTTTTTGAGGATCATAACATCAAAATATGGAAAAGGGATAAGGGTCACGCAAGTGTTGGTTAGGTCGTGCAAGTGGACTTGCACGCCATGAAATAACTTGCGCGCTGGTACCTAGAAGGATTCAGACTTGTGAGCCTATTGTTTTCCAAGAACATAACTTCAAAATTTGGCTAAGGAAATAAGGTTGCGCAAGTATTGGTTGGGTCGTGCAAGTGAGTTGTGCGACAGAGGTTACGGGAGACGAGACTTGCGCGCCAATGAGGGACTTGCACGCCGCCGCGCAAGGGGGTCCAGTTTGCCTATAAATACTAGACCACACCTCCTCATTTGTTACGGAGTTCAAGACTTAGTGATTATTTGATCTCTCATCGTGCAAGTGGTTGAGACGCGCAAGTGGTGGTTGGGTCGTGCAAGTAGAGCTTGTGCGTCGGTTGTTGGCTGCGCGCCCAAGGCGGTTTGGGAGAGAAAGGAAGTGGACCGCGCAAGTTTTTAGTTGGGGAAGGAAGCATCGCGCAAGTGCTTTTGTTACACTTGCGCGCTAGTTTGGACTTCCGTGCCCTCTTCGGACTTGCGCGCCTGGCTTGGTGAAGCACGCCATGTATTGCTGAATCCCGCCGGTCTGTTTGGAGTTGCTCGAAAGCCGAGAGATTACCTGATACATTCGGGGCAAATTGATATTCATCTTCCAGGGAGAATTGGCCTTCAATAGAGCATCTACATATAATAGAGGATGCATTCTTATGCAATGATGAAGAGACCTTCACATCTATAAACTGAGTGGGACTTCACCAATGGCAGTGAGCCCGGGGGAGTCAACGGGAGTGACCCGAGGGACGCAGTGAGCTATCCCTAAACTTTTGTAAAGGCAGTGAGCCTGGGACAGAGTGACTGTACCCAAACCTTTGTAATCCATAGCTAGTGAAGATTAGTGGAATTGGGTACGACCGACAACTTGTCGGCGTATGATCCTTGGACGTAGCCCTTAGTGGTGAACCAAGTAAAAAGTGTTGTGTATTCTCTGTGCATGTGAATGTTTGCTTTCTAATCATAATCATCATACAGGTTCAACAAGTTCCTACCAACGTGGGAACAAGATCCATCGCATTAAAAGAAAAAGTTGTCACCCTGATTCACCCCTCCCATCTAAGGGTGTCCCGGGGTCCTTAAAAATAACCATCCTACTAAAAATTAAATTTCATTATTACATCTTATACGATTTATTGACTTCATTATATATTTATTCAAGCTCACCTAAACAATGGTTAGTTAAATTATCCATGAATCCCTCTATTCCCTGTCATTTATTTTGTTTTTTGGGTTACACATTAGTTATCCTTTTCTATTTACTTCCATATTTATTTTCAAATGTAGTAAATGAAACCAATTGAAGAGAGGCGACAGAAACAGATTATGAACAACAATTGTCGCATGAATGAGTTGGGTATTCCACCACTAGTGCCTATAGTGAGTATTTTATTTCAAATATATATATTTAAATAATATATAATGTCATGTGATTATTTTTTTAAATTTTTTTTTGCAGGATCCATTTATTAGGCGATTGTTATTTGAGGAGTAGCCTAGTAGTGGTCCTAGTACTTAGGGTGTTTGTACGAGGGGGGGGGTGGTAAAAGAGCTAGATGATCTGGTTAGCATACCCAATTAGACCTTGCCCCTCCCACTGGCATACCATCCATCCCATGTGCTGATCTCGGTATGTCTTTTGGGACACACTGGATATTTAGGCCTCCCATTTTTTCACCACCATTTACATTTGAGCCTCCACACCCATATGTACCATATCTGATGATGATTCCCACTAACCATCCAGCATTCAGCCAGCCATCCCTGTCATCTTCTTTTACTTATTCTTCCTTCTCTCTGGGATTTTATATTCCATCTTATTCGACTCCTGATCTGCCGGAGTCTGTCCCTACAGAGCATACATTGGGACCCACTCCATCTGTACAGGGTGTTCCTTCAGTTTCTGCAAATCCAGTGACACCCATTGATCAGACTATAGTAGGTATACTTATACAACCCTAACAAATTTTTACACCATTATTTATTTTTATTATAACATGTATTGATAAAATATTTGTTTTCTTTCATAACAGATACATTTACTGATAGGAGGTGGGGAAGGTCCGTACACACATGTGTGCAGTGTGGAACCGCCGCACATAGTTGATGGTGGACAACAATGAATATAGTCATATGATTGAAAAATCAGGGCATCAATGTCGGAGTTTTTTGGCGACGCTTTCCAAATACCCTGACATCATTCCTGTCAGCCCGCTCTTATGGAGATAGCTGCCAAATGAAGTCAAGGATAAAGATTGGGTAGAGATATGGGTAAAAAAATCTATTGTATTTAATGCAATATATTAATTTTTGTATTTATATGAATTAATATTTTGGTGTCAGCTGTGGTTTAATTTATTTGATGGTGAGGGTGCACGACTAGCACGTCTAAAGGATTTAGGTGAGCTTTGGAGAGCTTATAATCATGAGTTTTACATTGGATAGTGTGCTAGAGTGGGCACAAAGTTAGATGTGGTCTCTATCATAGATGATTTCCCATTATAATAGTACTGACAGATAATTACTCATTGGACGACTAGCCAATTTACGGTATTAATCACATTAGAGGCATTTAAATGAAAATTTTCATGTTTTTCATTAATACTAATTATTGAATTTTATTTAGGATTCATCTGGAAGAAATAAAAAAAATTATACTAAGAAATACGTCCACACATTGGGACATACTACGATTCCAGATCATGAGAGGCAGTAGGTATGACAGTTTATAATCATTATTTATGACTTTCACTTTCTATTGATTCCTCTATAATTTATTCGATTGAAAAAATTGTTATGTAATTTTATTTATGAAATTAATGTTTTTTTGGTATCCTATTTTTAATTATGGTTTCCTAAATTCAATTTCATTTTAGAGGCATAAATTGAATATTGAAGGACATGTGCCTCGAGAAAAATTGTTTTTCTCGAGTAGAAAGAAGAAAGATGGAAGTGTGGTTAATGAAATGAATCAGCAACATATTTTAGTTTTTACTTTGTAGATTTAAAATTTTGATCTCTATTTTGTAACTTAATAATCTATTTATATTTGTAACAGGCTGATTTAGAGGCCCATGGTGCCCAGGAACCTGACAATTTTGGGCCAAACGATCACTTACATCAGGTGTTGGGAGATGAGCACCATGCTAGAGTACGATGCTGACCTAGGAAGAGTGTAGTTCTAACGAGGTATTGGCCCTCATCAGGTATGAGTTTTAGTTCCACCGAGTTGCAAAAGGTTAAGGAACAAGCAAAACATGCAGAAAAAAGGGCCACAGAGACAGAAGAACAGTCTGTTAGGGCAAACATTGCATTTATGAAACTGATGGAAGTTTTACGTCCAACACTTATACCAGAGGCCAACACTACTTGTGATGAATATATGTCATCGATGCATTCTATATATGGTGCACCAGGTGGCAGTTCTAGTGGTGTTCGAGATGATGGAGAGGAGAGGGCTGAGGCGGAGGAGGTGGTCAAGGAGGATGCCGAGGTGGAGGAGGAGGGAGATTAGGAGGTTGTGGCTGAGTACGAGGGTGAGGAGGGTGGGGAAGATGATGGGGATGATGATGAGGATGAGGGTGAGGGTGATGATGATGATGATGATAGTGATGGTGATGAAGTACAAATTGATCCGTTACATTTTTGACTGATATTACTGACCTTTGATGTTTATTGATATGTTGTGACTGAATATATGTATGATTAGGTAGGTCACATTATCTTTATTTTTTTATCTATAAATAATAAAACTTGACTTGATGATTTTCTGTGATTGATTCACCCCTCCCCTAGACAACCCCCCCCCCCCCCTGGGACACCCCATACCCCCCTGGACAGCCCCGCCACCCCTGTGGACAACCCACCCACACCCTTGGACAACCCCTCCCCCTGTGGACAGCCCCCCCACTCCCTAGACCTCGTACCCCCTGGACAGCCCCGCCCACCCCCATGGATAGCTCACCCACTCCCCTGACACCCCCTACCCCCTGGACAGCCTATCCACCCCCGTGGATAGCCCACCCACCCCCTGGACACCCCCTACCCTTGTGGACAACCCCCACCCCCTGGACACCTCGTACCCCCTGGACAGCCCCGCCCACCCCCGTGGACAGTCCGCCCACCCCCTGGACAGCCCCTCCCCCTATGGATAGACCACCCCCCACACCCCTGGACAGCCCCGCCCACCCCCGTGGATAGCCCACCCACCCCCCTGGGCACCCCCTACCCCCCCCCCCCTGGACAGCCCGACCACCCCCGTGGACAACCCGCCCACCCCCATGGACACCCCCTCCCCCTATGGACCACCCCCACCCCCTAGACACCCCGTACCCCCTAGATAGCTCTGAACACCCCCATGGACAACCCTCTCACACCCCCTGGACACCCCTACCCCCTAGACAGCCCGACCACCCCTGTGGATAGCCCGCCCACCCCCTAGACACCCTCCCCCTGTGGACAGCCCCTACCTCCGTGGGCAGCCCTCCCACCACTCCTGGACACCCCTACCCCCATGGCCAGCCTGCCCACACCCTGGAGATCCTTCCACCCCCTAGACAACCTTGACCCCTTTGGACAGCCCTCCCACCCCCGTGGACAGCCCTCCCACCCCTGTGGACAGTGCGCCCACCCCCCTGGACACACCGTACCCCCTGGATAGCCTCGCCCACCCATGTGGACAGCCCTCCCACCCCCTGGACACCCCCTACCCCTTAGACAGCCCAACCACCCACGTGGATAGCCCACCCACCCCCAAGACACCCCCACCCCCTGGACACCCCCACCCTTAGACACCCACAACCCTTGGAAAGCCCCCCAACCCCCTAGACACCACCCCACCCTTTGGACACCACCCCACCCCTTGGACACCACCCCACCCTAGGCACCACCCCACCCCCTGGACACCCCCCCCTCGGACATCACCCCACCCCCTGGACACCCCTATGGATAGCCCCCCCCCCCACCACCCTGATAGAGACCCCCTAGACAGCCCCCCCCCCCCCCCCCACCCCACCACCATGGACACCCCCCCCCACACACACACCACCCTCGACACCCCATACACCATGGATAACCCAGTCACCCTCGTGGACAGCCCGCCCACCCCCTGAACAACCCCTCCCCCTATGGACAGGCGCCCCACCCCCTGGACACCCTGTACCCTCTAGACAGCCCCGCCCACCCCCTGGACACCCCTTACCCCCCTAGACACCCCCACACACCCCCATGGACAGCCCCACCAACCCCCCCTGGATAGCCCCGCCCACCCCCCTGGACAGCCCCTCCCCTTGTGGACAACCCCCCCCCCCTGTGGACAGCCTGCCCACCCCCTGGAAACCCCTACCCCCCGGGGACAACCCTCCCACCCCCTGGATACCATGTACCCCATGGACAGCCCTTCCCACCCTCGTGGACACCCCCTACTCCTGGATATCCCCCACCCTCATGGACAGCCCCGCCCACCCCCTAGACACCCCGACCCCCTGGACATCCCTGCCACCCCCCTTGAACCGCCCCCACCCCCTAGAAAGCCCCACCCCCTAGACAACCCCCCCCCCCCCCCCCCCCCCACCCCCATGGACACCACCCCACCCCCCTTGGACAGCCCCTCCAACCCCTGGACCACCCCCACCCCCTAGACACCACCCCACCCCCTAGACACCCCCCACCTAATGGAAAGTCCCCCCACCCCCTGGACACCACCCCACCCCCTGAACACCCCCATGGATAGCCCCCCCCCCCCCCCCCCGGACACCACACCACCCCCTGGACACCACCATGGATAGCACCCCCCCCCCCCCACCACCCTAGATAGCCCCCCCTGGACAATCCCATCCCTTCAGACACCCCAACCCCTCTGGACACCCCTACCCCCCTTGGACAGCCACCCCAAACCCCTGAACAGCCCCCAACCCCCTAAATTATGAATTGAATTCTTTATGTATTTAATTAACTTATGAATTATGTATTAATTCCGCATGGGTATACTTTTTATATGTGTATACTTACTGTAATTACCTAATGAATTGTGTGTTAATTCTGTTAATGGTGTATGTAACTCTGACTACGATGGGCTCTCAGAAATGTGAGTGTCCTCTCACCATTATGAGATGTCCCCACCAAAAAAAATTGAAATGGATTAGTTAGAAGAGTGTTTTTCATGTGAATATTGAAATGGGGAAACTATGTTGTGGTACATGTCATGGTTGGAAGAGTCTATTGTTTTTTATGCGATATTGTAGGTGTTTTTGTGTTCTATTTTAACTACAAATTATTCTATTTCAAGTGTTGTTTCCAGCTGTGTTTGCAGGTGTATGTAGTGGAGGTAATGGGTGGTTGTTGTGCTTTTTTCTAGAAAAACACTATACCAACGGTTTTAAACAGTTGGTAAAGTGTTTTTGGAGAATATTTTTACCAACGGTTTGAATAAACTATTGGTAATACACTATACCAACAGTTCAAAACCGTTGGTATACTATATTTCTAGAATATTTTTACCAACGGTATGATGGAACCATTGGTAATACTATATACCAATGATTTCAAACTGTTGGTAAACTACATATAATCTGTTTATACCAACGGTTGATAAACCATTGGTATAAATATATACCAATGATTTCTATAAAATCGTTGGCATACTGAAGGTTACAGTGCCATATACCAACGGTTATAGGAAAACCATTGGTATAGGCCTTTTGCAATGGCTTACTAGCCAATGGTTTTCAAAACCATTGGTATATAGTATACCAACTGTTTTTATGCCTATACCAATGGTTTCAAACCATTGGTATATATTGTATTTCCAATAGTGATTCATATTAAAACTAGAATATGAAATGTTAACTATTTAACCATAAACCATGAATGGTATAAAAATAGAACATCCATAGTCAAACATATAACAAAACCTTCAATATAACATGGAATATTGTATCATAATAAATCAACCTCAAACAATCATAAAATCCAACAAAGTATGCTAACATAGATGAAAATAATTTAAAAAATTCATTAAAACTCTTTGAGGGAAATATCCCTTTTTAATTTAAATCATTTAAAAGTCACACAATTTATGAAAGATAAAATTTAAAAGAAATTTTTGAATCAAATTGTTCTATACCACTTTGAAAATTTTTAAAGGAATTAATATTTTAAAACATTTATTTCTATATAAATAAATTGTTAAAACCATTTTGAAAACATGGACATTAATGAGACTGGTTTAGAAGTATAAATCTTTAAAACATTTATTATGATGTTTTAGTTAAATATTCCCATAAATAAAACCTTAAAATTATTCTTTTTTAAATAATTTTTAATAAACATGTACTTTAATGATAAATATGTCCCAGTAAACACTTTTTTATAAACAATCTTGGATAATAATGAGATTTTGAAATTAACCCTTACCTTAGGTCCAATATTCTCTGTACGTATCCAAAACTCCTATATAATGTTTTTAAACATATTATTAACTTATATCAGAATAAAAATAATATTTATGATATCATATATGATTCTTTAATTACTTTATATTTCCTGTTTATTAATAATTCGAAGTTAATGAAGCATTTTGGGTAATAATCGCTTTGTTTCTCGTAAATGTTTTAACTTGTTATTCTTAATCATATTACTTAGATCATGATTTACATTCATAAAAAATATATAATATGATTTATATATCATATATATTCATAATATAAATATATATAATAGATATATATATATGAAATGTAATACATCGTTCATGGAGACGGTAGACCGTACATATGCATGAACATTGTTTCCCTTTTCTTATCGTATTGAATAGATGCAAGTGAATGAAATATATGTACATACATATATATGATTAAATTAGGCTTATTATTTCATATATTTCATAATTATTCATAATATATATTGTTTATAATCATTCTTGGATGGTGAATGTGGAAGATGGGTCTCATCACGTCATGGAGATGGTAAGTTGTATGTACGCACGAGCGACAATATCATTTGCTTAATAGTTAAATGGTATGGAATTGGATGGAATATGAATTTTACAAAAATAATATCATGTTATATTTATTATTTAATTCATTTATATTCATTATTATACCCATCTAAATAAAGTATAAATGAAAAATAGTTTACACCACGATGCGGAGACGGTAAGTTGTACGCACGCACACATGGTGATATTATTTTTCATAGGACGGGTAAAAGGGGGAATACAGTTTCTAAATAATCATAAAAACATATCATAATATATTATATTCTTGATTTATTATTTTATTATGGTAAAAATTTAGGAATAGGAAGTAGAAGAGTAAAAAAACTTTGAAAGAAGGGATAAAACGATTACCTCTTCTTCAAGTGTCTCCTTTTGATTTGCACAAAATGACTCCTTAAGTTATTTTATACCCAAATGGTTTCCTTTAGAATTAAGTGAGGAAAGTTTTTAGGAGTTTTGGGTAGGGTTTGGCCGATCCAAAGGGCTCTTGAGGTGTGAATAAAAGAGAAGGAGAAGTTCCCTTTTAAGGGAGAGGTGAGGGATGCTTTAGGAAAGTCTTGAAATATTAATTTATTATAAATTTATATTCGATTTATAATGAATAAAAAGTGATTTATTTAGATGATAAAATGATTATGGGTATAAATCCTCTTTACCAATGGTTTTTAGACAAGTTTAGGTCATGAATTTAACCTTATCTTTTCGATTTAACCCTTAGTTAAATAAGTTAACTCTTACCATGTCTTCTTGTATTTGTATACTATATGGTTAATATAGTTACTATAAAATGACAATAGAACCTCAAGTGGATCATTAATTACATTTTAACACTATATAAGTCATTTTTACAAATCTTAGTTTTTTATTACTATTATATCATTTAATAAAAAAGTGTTTTTTTAAATACATTTATGTCAATTTTGACACTATTTAGAAATTGATTTTTGTTAAAGTCATAAAACCTTGATTCCTTAAAAAAAGCATTAAATAATACCTAACAAGTAAATTTTATCCAAAAAATTTCTAGATGGAATAAAAATATCTAATTACATTTATTTTAATAATTATAATGTCATTTATTTTAATCATTCATTAAAAAAGTAATCACTGCATCATCGTTGTGTCATAAATAAATTTATCTATCTAATGTATAAAAATTATAAATAGAATACCATGATGTAGGAAATATTTTTATATTTATAATGACTATTTATAGTCAAATATTTCATTTATACAAACCAAATTAAAATTGTTTTATTTATGAGATACATGTTTATGTTATATTTTACTTTTCTTTAAATTAAACATTATAAAAGGTTATTATCACACCCAAGTGGCTCCATGGGGTCCAAAAATAAACCTAAGAATTCTCATGGTCATAAATATATCATATAATAGTATTATTATATGTGTTATGT
The DNA here is from genome assembly GCA_963277665.1 of Viscum album. Classification (NCBI taxonomy): domain Eukaryota; kingdom Viridiplantae; phylum Streptophyta; class Magnoliopsida; order Santalales; family Viscaceae; genus Viscum; species Viscum album. The sequence continues at coordinate 2,090,297,377 of OY728122.1, forward strand.
TAGTTTTATATTATTGTTATATTATTTTTACCCTTATTTATCTCATTTACTCTTTAACCATGGTAAATAAAAATAATTACTGAAGTTACTATTCATAATGTCAAAAAATAAAAGGTAAATATTTACAAAATTTTGACCTTATTATTCCAAATATTGAATCCATTTTTCCAAATTCAAAAAACATAATAGGAAAAAATTAATTTAAAATAAATTCTCATTGTCAAAATCAAAAAGCGGGTTTTTAAGAAGTAAAAATTACCAAAAGATTGACATGTTTTTATGTCCAATTTCAATGTGAAATTACTTACAATGACCAAAATTTTATTAAATAATAAAAAAATAATCAATTTACACTTTAAAATAATTAAAAGGATAATATAACTATATAGATAAATTAGATGAAAATGCAGTTTTAAATTAAAATACAGTATTTCCCATTATTCATTAAAATATGGATTTTATCTGTAAAATACCAAAAATTTATCCAAACTAAATTTTTATGTCCAGATTATAAATAAGAATTTAATTTTTTAAAATTAAATATATAAAAGTGTCAAATATTGGATTTAAAAAGGGTTCACCATGAAAAGGAGGGAAACTGCATTTTTTTGAAAAAAACTTATTTTATCTGAAAAATTGAATTTGTCCTTATATTATGTCTAAGAAACACATAATATGTATGTTAATATTTTATGGGATATATAAAAATTCAAAATATGGTTAATACTATTCATAACCTCTTTTTAAATGGCTATTTTGATAGGTCATGGTGCACGTGAACTCGGTGTTGCGTGTAGCACAAGCTAAGACATTGTTGTATGTAGTGAAAACTTATCTTGGTGTAGCATACAACATAATATATTGAATTTATTTAGAAAGAAACATACCATAAAATCTTGGGGTGTTACATTATCCCCTCCTTCAACAAGTTTCATCCTCACAATTTTCAAATTTGGGTTCGGTAACTAAGGTTTGATTATTCAAAATCCCTTTATTACAATCCCACATCGAAAAAATTGGTTGATAAAAATTACACTTTAAAATTGAGAAAGGAAAGTAAGAAGGTTACCTGAGATAACATATACTAGGATTCCATGTAGGAAAATATGGATATGGAATAAAAAAAATGATCATGTTTTGATGGAGAATGATAAAGAACATGATTAGGAAAAGGTTAATAACCATAAAGGTATAAATTTGTGATGATCCAAGAGAACATTTGATTCATAAAAAAATAATGTACTAGAAAAACATTTTTTGTTTTTAATATCCTTTCCCTAAATTTGAAGAACATGAGAAGAAATACTTACTTGATTTCATTACAATCTCATCATTGGTCATGCCTTGAAAAATTTCCACTTCATCTCTTATTCAAAGAAATGAAGTTGAATTTTTCATTCCTGAAGTGTTGGAAGATCATGTGATACATAAATAGAATGATAGGTCATTCCATCTATATCAAAAAAAAGTTAGCAGAGGTTACCACATATGCCTAAGTCCACTTATAGCGAGATAATACATTAATCTAACAAACTTCAATCGGAGTATAACCTATACTATCGATAAATGGATAAACTTACAATCCTTACAAAAACATAAAATCTATAACTTTATAAATAGGTGAACTAAATCACTTTATCATTTATCTCCCATATTTCATAGGAAAATTCTTGGTTGTCACATTCCAAACATGTGAACACCTTCATCATGTATTCTCTTGAGTCATAGTCACAACTTAAATTATCAGATATCCTTATTGAAAACATGGATGTTTCCTTATTCCAAAACATAGTGGAGTATTCCTTAAGTCCCAAAAATTTTTATACTTCATCCATGATAGCATAACCCTCTTTTTGACAAATCCATAATTAGTTCTCAAGAAAATAGCATCATCCAATTTACTTATTCAAATCCAACATATCTTTATCCAAACATCTTTATCTTAACATAAGGAACATATTAAGGGTTATCTTTACCATAATCATATGTTCTCCAAATATAATTTTACCCTTAAATCAATTTTCATGTCCATTATAACTATTCAACATAGTATTGAAAATACTTAGCAAAAAACATAAACTGAATACTTCTTATATAATTCACTATTCATAATTCTTGGATCCAAATACATAAATACTTCAATATTTCCAATTTAATGGTTAGAATGGAATAGGTCCTTCCTTGTTTTAGAAGTAGATTATTATGTCTGGGCATTGAGTTGGGTAATGCCCGTGATTTTCACAGATGAGACATTGAACTCCATAACAATTGGTCACTCTATGACCCTTTTTCCCACAAAGATAACATCTTACCCTCTATTTGAGGTATTCCTCAACAGTCTTATTCCCTTCCTCTTGACATATATGAAGACAAATCTTCTTTCCTATATGCTTATTAAAATTTGAATATTTATAAACGTTAATCTTCCTCTTATGTAATGTTTTAGGAAATTCATCAAAGATCACATTGTTAATCATATATTGTGATAACTGATTCAGCATAATCACAATATCTTTCTCTCCAGTAATTATCCAACTTTGTTGCTCAAAACCACCATATTTTCCATGAAACTCAATGTTAATCCAATTCCTTCTAGTTTCCTCCATTAACTAAGACCAGAAATCATAGAGTGAGAAACACATCTCATTGAAGAAAACCACATAATAAAGGGAAGTTACTTTCAATATATAACATCTTAGGTTTAATCCTAGGTTATCCATGATTGTTACCAAAATTATAGTGGGTTCTTCTATACATATCCTCAAAGTCTATCTTGGGGTTATGATCCCTAATATATTCTTTCTAAATCTATTTCTAATGTTGTTGTTAAACTTCCTTTGATACCAACTATAATGCCCCGACCCCAGAATCCCAACATTGGTGCATTATTTTAATACATTGGATTGATTACAAGGAATCAAATCCTGAAGGACCTATTAGTTTAGCAGTCTTAGAAAATAGATTACATACATGAACTTTACATTATAATTTATAAAATAAAACACCGCATAGATAATCCTTTGAGAATTCCATTATTACCCTAGATTAACCCAATATATAAATCATAAAACACTTATTATCATCCTAGTAAAATAAAATATAATAAAGGGGTGATCTCAGATGCTCTGTAAGGATAAACAATATAGCATAAGCTATAAAAAATAAGCATAAAATTTTAAGGAAAGGTACAAAACTAAAACACAAGCCTTTTAAAACATTATCTTCAACATAATATAGCAATAATAAATCAAATAATTCCATTTAAACATTCACATGAATGTTACACTTTTCGAATAATCACATGTAAAATCAATAACTAATCTCATAATGAGGGAGTTCATAATGCCGAACGTCATAACCACTACGTCAAGGCCTCATTCCATGACCATACACCAATATTCTGTCAAGGCCTTATGCCAAGACACTAGTTTGTCTCATTACACCTACCGATGAATCTAGGGGATATAAAATGCCTTACCCATCACTTACTAAGTCTAATTAATTCCTTATATGAAAAGGTTGGAACATAACATAAACATTTGTATTAAAACTAGCATGTGAAATGTTAATATTTTAACCATAAACCATGAATGGTATAAAAATAACACATCCACAGTCAAACATATCACAAAACCATCAATGAAATATGTAATATTGTATCATAATAAATCAACCTCAAATAAGTAAAAAATATAACAAAGGATGTTAACATAGATGAAAATAATTTAATAAATTCATTAAAACTCTTTGAGGGAAATATCCCTTTTTTACTTTAAATCATTTAAAAGTCACAAAATTTATAAAATAAGACATTTTTGAATAGAAGTGTCCCATACCACTTTTAATATTTTGAAAGGAATTAACATTTTAAATCATTTATGTTTATATAAATAAATCGTTAAAACCATTTTAAAAATATGGACATTAATGATAAATGTTTCGAAGTATAAATATTTAAAACATTTATAATAATGTTTTAGTTAAATATTACCTTAAATAAAACCTTAAAAATATTCCTTTTGATTTTTTTTTAATAAACATGGACATGAATGATAAATATGTCCCAGTAAACACTTATGCATAAACAATCATGGATAATAATGAGATTTTGAAATTAACCTTTACCTTAGGTCTGATATTCTTTATATGTGTCTGAAACTCTTGTATAATGTTTTTAAACATATTATTAACTTTTATAAAAATAAAAATAATATTTATGATATAATATATGATTATTTTATGACTTTATATTACCCGTTTATTAACAATTCCAAGTTAATGCAACATTTCGGGTAATAATTGCTTTGTTTCTCGTACGTGTTTTGACTTGTTATTTTTTTATCATACTACATAGATCATGATTTAATTACTTAAAAAATGTATAATTTGATTTATATATAATATATATTTATAATATAAATCTATATAATATATAGATATATGAAATGAAATACACCGTTCATGGAGACGGTAGGCCGCACGTACGCAAAAACAATGTTTCTGTTCTCTTATCACATTGAATGGAAGTGGATGACATATATGTACACACACACACACATATATATATATATATATATATTATTCCAATATCCTTATTATTTTATATATTTCATAATTATTCATAATATATATATTTTTTATAATCATTCTTGGAGGGTGAACATGGAAGATGAGTCCAATCGTATTGTGGAGACGGTAAGTCGTATGTACACATGAGCAAAGATATCATTTCCTTAATGGTTAAATGGTATGTAATTGGATGGAATATGAATTATACAAAAATAATATCTTATTATATTTATTATTTAAGTCATTTATATTTGTAATTATACCCGTTGAAATAAAGTATATATGAAAAATAGTTTACACCATAATGTGGACACGGTAAGCCGTATGTACACATGCATTGTGATATTGTTTTTCATAGGATCAGTAAAATGAGGAATAAATTTGTCCCATAATCCTAAAAACATCTCAGAATATAGTATATTTTGGAGTTATTCTTTTATTATGGTAACAACTTAGGAATAGGAAGTAGAATAATAAAAGAACTTTGAATGAAGGGATAAAATGATTACCTCTTCTTCGTGTGTCTCCTTTTGATTTGCACAAAATGACTCCTTAAGTTGGTTTTATGACTAAAGGATGGCCTATAGGATGAATTCAGAAAATTTTTGAGGAGTTTTGGTCAGGTTTTGTCTAAGAAAAATGGCTTTGGAGGTGTGAATAAAAGAGAAGGAGAAGTTCCCTTTTGTAGGAGAGGTGATGAAAACTTTATGAAAGTCTTGACATATTAATTTATTATAAATCTATTTTAGGTTTATAATGGATCCAAAGTAATTTATTTAGATAATAATATTTATATGGGTCTAAATACTCTTAAAAAATGGGTTTTAGACAAGTTTAGGTCATGAATTTAACCTTATCTATTGGCTTTAACCATTAGTTAAAAAAGTTCACTCTTATCATGTCTTCTTGTATTTTTATACTATATGGTTAATATAGTTACTATAAGATGCCAAGATAACATCAAGTGGATAATTAATGAAATTTTTAACACTATATAAGTCATTTATCCAAATATTATATTTTTATGACTATTATATTGTTTAATAAAATAGTGTTTATTTTTAAAAATTCATTTATGTCAATTTTGACACTATTTAGTAGTTGATTTTTGTAAAAGTCATAAAAACTTTTTTACTTATAAAAAAAGCATTAAATTATCCCTATCATGTAAATTTTATCCAAAAAAATCATGGATGACATCAAAAATAACAAAATAAATTTATTTTAATGATTATAATATCATTTATTTCAATCATTCATTAATAAGGTAATCACTGCATCATCATTGTGTCATAAATACATTTATTTATTTGCCCGAATGGCCTGAAGACTATCATTTTTATTGATTTTTGATAACCCACCTTTCAAGGGATGAGGGGGAACCCTTACAAGGCTCGTAGGCTCAGAGATTACATGGTCTGTAGGCTTAGGAGATTACATGACCCGAAGGTCTTAGGGAATTCAACCAGACTATCTACAAGGAACTATCCCTCCCCAACATCTGCATCATGATAGTAGCTCTCCACCTTCACATGAACATTTTCTAGGATTCCCATGCAAGTAGAGTCTGGTCCTAATGGCATATCCAAACCCTATCATTCTGAAAAATCCATTTGGCACTGCTCTGGTGAGTGCACCTGCTCTGAATCCTCTTCTGAGGCTTCTCCTTTTTTTGCAAGTCTGTCTGGGCCAACTCCATGTGGCCTGAAGGCCTTGAGGTGGCTCAAAGGCCTTATAGGTGGCCTGAAATCCCTACTGACCTGAAGGCCTAGGTGGACCGAAATCCTTAAGGACTCCAAGCCCAAACCAGTGGCCCAAAATGAATAGTTCCATCTGCTATAGTGCCTGCTACAGTACCACACAGTGTATAGTTCTGCTATAGTACCTGTACAGTGTACAGTCTACTACAGTACCTGCACAGTGTATAGTTCTTCTATAGTACTGTTACAGTACCTGCTACAGTACCTACTGCGGTACACGGAAATATGCCTCTACCTGGTTTTGAACATGGGTCTCATGGATGCACTTAAGGATACCTCACCAACTGGGTTGAGGCTCAGGTGTATTTATTTATTTAATGTCTAAAAATTATGAATAAAATTCCATGATGTAGGAAATATTTTTATCTTTATAACTACTATTTATAGTATAAGAAACCATTTATATAATCCAAATTAAAATTGTTTTATTTAGGATATACATGTTTATGTTATATTTCCCTTTTCTTTAAATTAAACATTATAAAAGGTCATTATCACATCAAAGTGGCTCCATGGGGTCCTAAAATAGACCTAAGGATGCTCATGGTCAGACATATATCATCCAAAAGGATTAGTAGATGTTTTAGGATAGTTTTATATTATTATAATATTATTATTTTTACCCTTTAACCATGGTAAATAAAAATAATTACTGAATTTACTATTCATAGTGTCCAAAAATAAAAGGTACCTATTTACACAATTTCGAACTTTTGATTCCAAAATATGGAATCCATTTTCCAAATTTAAAATAAATAATTGGAAGAAATTAATTTAAAATTAATTCCCCTTGTCAAAACCATAAAGTGAGTTTTTAAGAAGTAAAAACTATCAGAAGATTGACATGATTTTATGTCAAATTTCAATGTGAAATTACTTCCAATGACCAGAATTGGATTAAATAATAAAAACATAATCTAATTAAAATTTAAACCCAATTAAAATTATAATCTAACTATATAGATAAATTAGATGGTAAGGCAGTTTTGAATTAAAACGCAATTTTTCTCACTATTCATTAAAATATGGATTTTATCAAAAAAATACCAAAAAATTTATCCAAACTAAATTTTTATCTCCAAATTCTAAAGAATATTTATTTTTTTCAAATTTAATATATAAAAGTCTCAAATATTGGATTTAAAAAGGGTTCTCCCTAAAAAGGTGTAAAAACTGTATTTTTTGAAAAATACTTATTTTATCTGAAAAATTAAATTTGTCCTTATATTATGTCTAAGAAACACATAAGATTAATTTTAAAATTATATGGGATATATATATAATTCAAACTATGCTTAATACTATTCATAACTGCTTTTTAAATGGCTAGTTTGATAGGTCATGGTGTGCTTGAACTCGGTGTTGCGTGTAGTGCAAGCTAAGACTGTGTTGTGTGTAGCGCAAGCTTATCTTAGTGTAGTGTACAACACAATCTATTGAATTTATTTAAAAATAAACATACCATGGAATCTGGGGGTGTTACATCTATCCATATTTTTAAGTCGTCTTGTGAAATTTCTCAACGATAATAGGTTTTCATGTGCCTTAGACATAACGTCCATAAAGAAATCATTTCCCTCGTTTAGATTCAATTATTATTCATCCATGAGATTTTTCATCGACATATATATGGATACATTTCAATCCTAGTTTATTTAATTATATGGAATGAGTTTCATTTTCTTACCTTTCTATATGGATATTTCCTTATCTAATTATTTTAATGGAATGTGTTGTCAATTATTTACCTTTCCATGTTAATTTATTCATATCAATTAATTATTTATTCCTCTTTAATTACCCTTCTGAGAATTTGAGCTCACCCTTATGATATTTATTTCCCCAGGTTATGAAGAATAAATCTTTGAATAAGTGTTCAAGTATATTGTTTATTTCTTTTTTTTATGTATCATGTTTGTATTTCCTAATTCCAAATGTATTATGGGTATCATGTATGTAATATGGCTTTCCAAGACTAATAAACTAAATTATCCCTCAGGATTTGATTCCTTGTAATCATGCTAATGTAATAAAATAATGCACCGACTCTTAGATTCTAGGATCAGGGTGTTACAATTGGTATCAATGGAATTTTAGCAACAAACTTGGAAACTAGATTTGGAAAACATAGATTAGGGAGAAAACCCTAAGATAGAAATTGAGGATAAGTATATAAGAACATCCTAGAATTTTGATAATGTATAGATTATATGGGTATTCCTAGAATTACATCTCTATATAAATACTACAAGTGGACGTAGTTCTAGTACATATGTACCTAGTAGTAACAACTCTGACAAGGTGTTCTAAGCTTGACTTGGGGTAACCTGGTACATGACAACATGACTTACTATGCACCAGGTTTAAGACTCCTGGGGGATATACTTAGGATAATTCACATTCTCTTTACCTACCATTATGAAGGATTTAAAAGTAATATTTCCCTAAATTAACCAAAATTTATGATTTAGGGATTTACATTGCATAAATTTATGTTATGTTCTATACCATGTTTAGAGTTATAGAAAGTTAATAATTTTATAAGCTAAACTAGTATATTTTATTGTTTAGAAATGGATCATAGAAGGAAGAAGTGTGTCAAAACTCACGGAAAATTTAGAGATTTCCTTACTGAGGCAGTAAATGTATCTAGTATTAGAACTAAGAAAGTTATGGAAATATTAGGGTAGTTTAGTTTGGTTATATTGAATAACCTTGCCCGAATGGATAAACCTATTCCACATAGAGTATCACCTGTGAATGATCTCTTTATGTGGCATAATCCCCCATAATTTAGTTGGACTAATAATCCAATTGTAGCTGGGTAAGGGATTAAGACTCTGGAGAATATATTTATAGCCTTAGAATGTAGTGAAAAGGAAATGGTTACACTTGTGGATTATTTTCTCTAAGGTGATACTAGTCAATGGTGGACCTTGATCGAGAATACTAGGAAGAAAGAAGAAATAGAAATAATGGAATGGAGATCATTTAAGGATAAATTATTCGATTAATACTTCCCTCGTGATCAGAAAATTTAGATGAATAAAAAGTTTCTTAGTTTAAAAAAAATGAAGAAGAGAGTGTTATAGATTATGAAGATACCTTTACAATGTTATCCAGGTATGATATAGATTATATATTCAACACATAATGCAAGATCGACCACTTCTTTGAAGGTCTTAAGGAAAATATTTGAAAGGCATTGGTTTATCATAATTTTTCATCATATGAAGAGATAGTTTTATGTGCCATAAAAAAAGAAAAAGAATTATATAAATCCTATGTATTCAAGGAGAAAAAAGATAATAAGAGGTAATATGAACACCATGAAAAAGGGAATGAGTCAAATAAAATGAAGGGAAAGAATGATTTTCTAACTTGTGATAACTATGGAAAGAATCACTTAGGTAAATTCTTGAAAGGATTAGGATTTTGTTATAAGTGAGGAGAAAAGGGCCACCAAAAAAATAATGAAAGGGGAAGAATCTGATCAATGATATTTAGTGCTACAACTGCAAGGAGATGGGGCACTATGCAAACGAATTTTCCAAGTGTCAAGGGAATATTCCTCTAAAGAAGATAAGGGATCATGGTCAAGCATATGTTATTGACACAACTGAAGTGGAATGATTAATGTAATTATATATTTGGATCTAAGAAATGTGTTATAAAATTATTTTATTTATGATGTTCTCATCATTTGATGTATGAAAAATATAAGGATTATACTACAGCGCATTTTTGTTATGTATTTGAGAATCATATGTTGAATGGTAATAAGAAAAATTATTATATATAAAGTTAATAATTTTGGAAAACACTTGATTAGGGGGTATAAAACCCTTAATATGTTCCTTATGTTAAGAAAATTATAAAGAAATGATTGATATGGATAAGTCTTGACTACCTTGGAACTGATTAATGATTTTTTGACAAGTGTTCTATGATATAATTGATGGAGTTTACATCACTTTTGGATTTAAGAAATTTATCAAATACCATGCGTTTTACTTAAGGAATAAGGAAGAATGCATGTTTTCAATAAGTTTTTATGGTAATTCAAGTTACTAAAATATTTCAAGAGGATATATAATGAAGTTATTCGCATGTTTGAAATGTGAAAATTTAGAGACGATTCATGTTGATTAAAGGCTAATGATAAGTTCATTTTGTAAATTTAGTGACATTATTTATAAAGTATTGGATCATAATATTTTTGAAATTTTAACCATTTATGAAATGGTTTAATTTGATCTTTGGAAAAGATTTTATAGATTGGTGTACTAATTCACCATATAAGAAGAAAAGTAGAAATAGTCCAAGTCACATCCAAAGGATAACATTGTATTTATAGAACCATATATGTACTTATATTCTTATAAATTGATAGAATTCCTCAACTATAAAAAAAGGCGTCTTGAGAAAAAAATGTTGTCCGGTTATCATCATTTTTGAGGATATCAATGACCTTTATTAAAACCTATGATTTATGGTCTTGTGGGATACATATTTCATCTAGAAATGTTCTCTTTCACTTTCCATTAGAACTTGATTTTTTGATTTATTTTCTTCCATGTCCATGTTTCCATTTTCCACCTATGTTCTCCTACTAGGGAAACTAGTTACGTGATTGTTGTACTTTCCCTTCTCTCTTATTAATAATATGTGATATTAACCCTTTTTATGATGTGGGTCTTTCAAAAATAGTTTATTTTCAATACCTATATCACTGAGAACAAGTTTAAATTATGAGGATGCAATTTAATTAATGTGGGGAGAATCTAACACCCTAAAATTATAGAGTAAGAATATTGTATTCAATAGTGCGTATATCACACGACATTAAGAACATAAGGTATTATAATATCTAAATAATATATAATGTGTTTACTATTTAAAATAGAATCTATATATTTCAATACATGAAACACTGAGTCAGTGTGCATTACACGCAACCACGACCCTCCTCGATAGCTTGTGTTATACGCAAGACCGAGTTTCACCAAATAACAATGTATTATTAAAATATTATTATTTCATATAATATGATATAAAATAGCCATTATGTTTGTGGTTATGAATAGTATTAACAAACTTATGAAAATTTATGGTTTATATAAAATGAATTCTTGGGTTACCAATTAATGAGAAATGAAAATAAGAACCAATTTCATATAAAAATAAATATTTTTATTTTTATTCTTCAAAATGAGTTTTGTCTTAATAAACATAATTAATTACAATTAATTAATTTTTTTATACGAACCTGGTTCTTATTTTTTGAGGTACAAGTTTCTTATTTTCCTCTTTCCTTAAGTGTTTTTGAGAAAATGGGGAAAATAGGGAAAAATCTCAAAATTTTGTGGGTACATACCATGTACTTTTCTACACACCGTGTACTTTGGCCATGTGGGATGAGTACACAGGGTGTGTAGGCCCGTCGGCGATGAAGGGTGTAAAAACTGACTACACGTCATTTACTTAGTATATACATGCCATGTAATTAGTCGATAGGTAAACAGTAAGGAGGTGGGAGTAGCCACCAACGGAGCAATAGTATATTCCATGTACTCATAAATACACAACGTGTAATCATGTCAACAGATGAACAGTGAGACGGTGGAAAGTGGCCACCAAAGGAACAGTTAAAAAATGGAAAGTACACGTCGTGTACTTGAGAGTACACACCGTGTAGTTGTGTTTTTTTGTTATAAACTGGGAGTAGCCTCCTATTTTAATAGAGGAATATTAGAACACCGGGAAGCTATGAGAGAGACAACCGAACCTTGGAAGAGTTCCCAACCGAACACCGGAACTCTGATTCCTTCGCCGATGATCATGTTTGGACCACGCAGGTAAGACCTTCCCTATTCTTGCATGTTTATTTACAATTCTTTATGAAGGGGAAGTTATTTTAGATTGAATGGGTGAACGTTTATCCCAGATCTATGTCATTCACGGACGACTTGGGAGGCATCATTCACATATATCGATCAATGGAGATCGACGTAGGTGGTTTGGTGTTTAATTCCAACTGTTGAGTGTTTTTCGTGTACTATTATGCTACGCCCCCATGATTGGGATGTCGTATGGATGAGGACTTAACTAATTAAATACCTATAATTTCATAGGTAATTTAATGAATATGTAATAAAATATTGTTTGGGATCATTGCCTTGATCCAGGGCCACCCCATGGGTGTGTTTCCCTTGTTTATCTGTTTAGCCAGGATACCCATGGGTATGCCATGATTATAGCTTTCTTTGAGTTTCCTTTAGAGTAATTGTATATAAATTGCTTGCTTATGTGTTGGGCTTGGCCCGGTTACCTGCTTAGCCTGAGGTAAGTGTTTTGATTAGCCTGAGGGAGGTGTTTCGTTTAGCCTGAGGGCAACCTTTCTTATACCTATGGGCAGTAGCTTCCGTGCCTAAGGGTAATATCTCTTTTGCCTGTGGGCTATATTCGTTATGCTTGTGGGCAGTCACCTGTAGGTTTTGATTCTGACTACCTGAGGGTAGGTATTTGCATGTCTACAGACAATGTTTACTTTGAGTATTCACTGTGGAGATTTCTTATGTTGTACCTACCAAGCTAAAGAACAATCTTGAAATTGGTAAATAATTAATAAAATGGCAATGTAACTGATAGAGATAGTTACTTTGAGTACTGCCTAGTTTACTGCATTTTATTATTGCACACTGCTGTTGCACATTTTCACCGACTGTTGGGCATGGTCCTTTGGTGGTTTCCTACTGGGATTTATTTCTCACACCCTGTTTGGGTCATTTCTTGGGCCCAAACAGATTATATTGTTGTAGGTGTCGATAAGGGAAACGGTCCCCATACAGGTATTTGATTGTTGTAGAGGAGTAGGAGAGCATGGGATCGAGCCTAGGCTTGAGAAGCTACGGAGTTCCTGTTGCACTGTTTTAGTTTTTCTTTGTTGTACTTGGTACTTGTGTTGTATTGTATTTGATTGTAGTGTATCCTGTTTTGACTACTTCTTAGAAATAGGACATATTGCAGCATTATATATGTATGACTGTTGGTTATCTTTTGATTCAGTACCATAGTCCTATCAGCTTTTTATTGTTTGCTGCTTCCACTTTTAGGTATGTTTATATTTTTCTGATGTGCTACACTTTGAAAAATGAGGGCATAGTTTCCCCACTATCAGACCTGGGCCCTCACTGCAGGTCGGCAGCCTCTGGCGTTTGGGGAAATGCGCTTGAGGTCTTGTGACCAATCAGGTTCGGGGCACCCGTTGTGTGGCTTCTGGAACCAGGACATTACAATTTTAATGAAATATACATGTTATATATTCAATAAAATATTTTTTATATTAATCCATTAGGTTTTATAGGTATAATATGAGAACAAACCCTATTTTACACATAAAAACCTATATTTTTATAAAGGAAATTTTACTGCCTTTTAATAGAGAACCTATTTTAAATAATAATTTTGAAACTATTATAAATTTAATTTGATAAAATAAAATTAATTATTGAATTTCTAATGTCAAAAATATAATAGGGTGAATTTTTTTTGTTTTTTTTAGAAACTTCATTTTTTGATGAATAGTAAAAAATACTCCATTTTTGTTAAAAACTTCATTTTTGTTTAAATAATTATTAATGTTAAATTATATTTTAAATTTTTTATAAAGTCACATTATATAAATAATATATATATTAATACAATTTAATTTATTATAATAAATTTCAAATTAAAATTGAATATAAAAATTCAATAATCTTTTGAATATTTTTCTACTAAAACCAGTTAAATCATCTATCTGCAATATTAGAATTAATATTAATTTTTTCTCTTAATGATTTGAATTTTAAAAAAATGAAAATACAACATTTTAATCAGGATGGTATTTTTATTCTAATAAGTTTAACTTATTATTTTACCAAAATTATTATTGAAGGTGATTAAAATTAATTATTGTGATTAAGGTGTAGTTAGGCTTAAAATAGACAAAAAATTATATTTAAGGGCCCAAATGACCTATCCACTTATCCAGAACCTATTTAATAGAACTATATTGCACATAAACCTTAAATAATTAATTTTATTTGGTTTTTTATGACTTTTTTTGTAAGAACATGTGCACACCTGACTTGTTTCCAAAAATTTCATGTGAATCATTTTCCTTCCATATAAAAGGCCATCAACTCTCACCATTCCTCACACATCACAAGACACTTTTTCTTGACCAATATCTACCCAAAAATTTCCTCAATATCCCTCCCCTCATCATAGAGTCTTCCCATTGGGTATAAAGCAATCCAATGAATATTTTGGATCAAACCAAAATAAGTTACCCAATTAAGAGGTAACGTCTTCTCTCAAGCTCTCTAGTTTAATTTCTATTCTCCACCCCCAAAAATATTTTTTTTTTCATATATATATATATAATTATCCTAAATATACTAGGATGTAATTATGTAAAGGATTTGACCTACACATACACACACCTACATCTAATGGGTAATGAACATATTGTTTCTGTGTACAGTGAACTACTGCTTCACAAAACGATGATTGTTCATTTTTCCCTTACCACCTATCATGGTGTCCATTATGATGAAAATATATTTATATATGTTATATATTATATTTATAATTTCTTTGTGCTTTTTTAATTTTTATTTATAACATACCTTTATACTTTCCATCATATAAAAATACAATAATTTCGTTTGAGGAAGTGTGGACTACCGCTCCCTCAAAGCGATATGACTTGTTCATAACATAAATGGAACTTATAAAGGATGGTTTTAATAAAAATATGTAACATATATAACATATATATTTTACTATAATTATAATATAAATATTTATCATTTATATTTCACTATTTTAATACGAAAAATAAATCAAAGTAGCGTTCATGCGTACATACGACCTACCAACTCCATGAACGGTGCACTTCTTTTCTAAACTCCAAATATTATAGACTACCATATATATGTATATATATTGGATATATATGATATTAAAATAATTTTTTACATTATTTAGATTATTAAACTGTGATATATTTAATAATAATGACAAATAACATGTTAAAACATACTGGACAAACTAGACAATTAACACCTAAAATAGTTAAAATAATGAAATTTTATTAAAAAATGGGTAATAAGATATTATTATAGGATCATATATGATACAATAAATATTAATATGGTTCTTTTATATGTTAGTAACATGTTTAAACCCACTATACAAGAGGATAAAGACCACACAACACAAATAATTTTAAGGTAAGGGAATCTTGTCTTGATTTTCTTTTCATAAGGCATACGCCATATACACCACTTACTTATTTTGTTTAGTGTATCTACTACCCCTTTTATATATTATATCATGAATACTTTTCTTCATGGTATGAAAAAATATCCTTCATAGGGATTATGAATTAAATTTTTCAAGTGGTATGCGACAATTTGGGATGTGTAAAGATATATTCCTCAAATATATTCTTAATGATTATCTTTACAATCTCACTTAATTTTGTGATTGTTAACCTTATATTGAAACAATAACTTTATTGTAATAATTTTTCATTATAAATTTACTTGAATAAACATATTCTCATACAATGAATATAATTATTTCCTAAATTTTATACCATTTTACATACGATATCTACTTTGACAATTATTTGTTTAAAGGGGGAATTATTGATAAATCTGTATTTATCATTAAATATGGTTAATTGATAAGGAATGTTAATTATTTTTATTATTAAATACAAGGAATGTTTTGGTCTAGAAATGATGGGTGGAGCTCAGACTTTATATAGCTCCTCAATGCATCGATAGGTTCTCATGAGACAAATTAATTGGCCAAAATAAATGTGTTTCTATCTATAATTTTAAACCATAGTGTGAAAAATCCAAATGGTAATAGGTTTTCATGTGCCTCAAACATGATGTCCATAAAGAAATAATTTCCCTCATTTATATCCATTTATTATTCATCCATGATGTTTTGTATAGACATATCTATAGATACATCTCAATCTCAGATTATTGATTTAGATTAAATGAGTTTCAATTTCTTACCTTGCCATATGGATATTGCTTTATCTAGTTATTTGAATAGAATGTGTTGTCAGTTATTTACCTTTACAAGTTAATTTATTCCTATTGATTCATTATTGATTCTACTTTACTTACCCTTACTGAGTATTTTAGCTCACCCTTATTATTTTTCTTTCAATAGGTTATGAAGAATAAATCTTTGAATAAGCATTCAAGGATGCTATTTATTTCTTTTTATTATATATAATGTTTGTATTTATTACTTACCAATGTATTATGGGTATCATGTATGTAATCTGGCTTTCCAAGACTTTTAAAATGAATGGTTTTTAAGAATTTGATTCCTTGTAATCATGCCAATGTAATAAAATAATGCACCAGCTCCTGAATTCTGGGGTCGGGGTGTTACACATGCTCCCACCTAATTGCATTCAATATAAGGGTTACTTGAAATAGTTTTTCCTTTTTTATTTCCAACATACTGTTAGAATCTACATTTTTAGTGATTTAAATTTTTATTTTCTTTCTTTAGAAGATTTATTATGCATTTTTCATATTAAAATTCTTTTCATTTATTTATTGTGGACCGCACTTCTACTTAATTTCACATAATCTAAAATTCATTCACTCCTATTTTACATATGTTTTTTATATATAGATATATTATCCACATCAACATTAATTGTTAGTTAAATTTATATTTTCTTTGTTTAAAATATTTATTAAATGATTTTTATTTTTAAATTGTATTTATTTATTTATTATAACCACACTCCCATTTTTTTAAAGGTTGGGGCCAAAGCCTCATTTATTATTAAATCAAAGCAAAGACATCTTTAACTAGGTAGAGAAAGAACCATTACATAGCCCGAAGGCCCAGTGGGCATTTATCCCATTACATGGTCCGTAGACCCATTTTTTTGGTCCAAGGACCACTATGTGAATAGTAATGCTACAGTACCACGCTGCTACAGTACCACACAATACCCGCTGCTGCTATAGTACCCTACCGCCACTACAGTGCTGCTGCTACAGTACTGCTTCAGTACCTGCGCCTAATGGGTTTTGAACCCCCATTTTTCATGTAGAATTAAGGGGTGATTACCACTAAGCCAAACCCCAAGTACAACCACACTCCCATTTAATTACATGAAATATGATTCTTGTTTACTACTACTTTGTTGATGTTTTTCATAGATATTGTGATGCCTTGAAAATCTAAAGTAATAACCTTGTATTTGATATCATGTATGATACACGACACCAAGCATGTATGGTACTATAATATCTAGATACTTTATAATATATTTACTATTCGAAATAGATTCTATATATTTTAATGCCTGAAAAACTGAGTTAGCATGTGTTACATCAAGAGTTACCTTCCTCGATGGATTGGTTTACATGCAAGACCAAGTTTTATGAAACAATAATATATTATAAAAATTTAATGAGATATAAACTAGCCATTAAATTAGTAGATATGAATAGTAATAACTAACTTTAGAAAATTATGTTTTCTACAAATATAAAATTGATTAATTGGTTATAAATTAATTATAAATGAATATAAGAATAAATTGAACATAAAGTGAATATTTTTATAGAAAACTATTTTTATGCTCAAAAAGTTATTTTACGCTAATAGATTAAATTAATTACAATAATTGATTGATATTAATTTAATATATATTATATATTCAATAAAATATTTTTTATATTCATCCATTAGGTTTTATAGGTATAAGATAAGAACAATCTCTATTTTACACATAAAAACCTATATTTCCATAAATGAATTTTACCACCTTTTAATGGAGAACTAATTTTATATATTAATTTTGACACTTTAATTGATTTAATATGTCAAAATAAACTTAATATTTTAAATAGAAACATAATAATTAGTTTAGTCTGAAATTTTGATATTTTTTTGAAACATTTCATTTTTTTAATGAATAGTTAAAAAAACTAAATTTTAGTGCGAAACTACTTTTTCATCTAATTTATTTATAAGGTTAAACTGTACTATTAGTTGTTTTTAAATTTTAATTAGATAATATTTTTATAAATTAATACAATTTATTTCATTGGAATCAATTTCACTTTGAAATTGATTATAAAAACATAGCAAACTTTTGTACATTTTTTACTTTAAAAACCCGCATTATCGTCCCACTTGCGAGATGAATTTTAAATTAATTTCTTTCAATTATATAATTTAAATTGATAAAAATGGTTTTAATATTTGGAATCATAATAATTTATAATTTATAATAATAGAAACCTTTTTTTGATCCAAAATATTAGTGAAAGTAATTAAAATTAATTACAATTATTAAGGTAAAATTGTGCTTAATAAAGGACTAAACCTTTAACTTAAGGACACAAATGACCTATCCACTTTTCCAAACCCCATTTTATGGATATAATTCATCCACTAAACTTCCATTATTGAGTTTGGTTGATTTTTGAAGACTTTTTTAGGGTAAAAATGTGGGTACACCTAACTTCTTTTAAAAAAAATACAAAGTGAGTCATTTTCCTCCCTTATAAAAGACCACCACATCTCTCCATTCCTCACACCTCTCAAAACACTTCGGTTCTGACTAGATATACCCATATATCTTCACAAAATACCTCCCCTCAATCTTGAATCCTCCCTTTGGGTATAAATCCTTCCAAGGAGGCCCTTTGGTATACACCAAAAGGAGTTACCAATTTTAAGGTAATGCTTTCAAACAATCACTTTTCTTTCATTTAATTCTCCACTACCTAAAATATTGTTATTACATGTTCATATAATAACAACAATATCTTAAATATACTATGATATTATTGTATTAAGTTTTATACCTACACTAACACACACTTCCATCTAATGGTTAATGAACATACCGTTTCTCTGTACGGAAAACTACCACCACACAAAACGATGATTGTTCATTTTTCTATTAAAAAACTTTAATGGTTGGAAATTATGATGTAAACACTATTTATATATGTTATATATTATATTTATTATTTATTTATACTTATTTAATCCTTTTATAACACATACCTTTAATACTTTCTATTTTGGGTTAATATGATAACATCATTTGAGGAAGTGTGGACTACCGCTCCCTCAAAGGGATGTGATTCGTAGACACTATACATGGAACATATAAAGGATGGTTTTAATTAAACATATGTGAAATAAAAAAGCCAATATATGATATTCATTTCATAATTACCTTTATCTATATATATATATATCATTTTCTTTATCACCCTTTCACACACTTAAAAAGTGATAATGTTATTCATGGACGTGTAGACTACCTCCTCCTCGACATGATGTGATTCCTTTTTCATAACAATAATTATATATATAAGTATATATGATTAAATAATATTTTATTTATGATATAATTATCATTATTTAAAGATATTTTGTTACTTACCATCTTTCCATAATGATCATTGAAATGAAAAATACTCATATGTATGTATAACCTACCGTCTCCATGATTATAATGTCGATTCATTTTTCATAACTGGATGTAATGATTGTTTTTAAAAGTATAATTTATTTATAAATATGATAATTATTTCATTATTATTATTCTTTAGATGTTATATAATTACCCCTTTGACTATAGTTGATCTACCAAAGTTTTCTTCAACAAATAAACCGAATTGGTCTAAACACCCAACGTAAACAGAATTATTTAAGTAGTTGTATACAACATAGTAAAAATTGAAATTAAAGTAATGATAAACCTGAAAAAGTCTCTCAATAAAGTAAATAATTAACATAAGTTTATTATACATGAAGTTAAAGGACATTCACCTGAAAGGAAACACATGGTAAGGGATTCTCATCTCACTTTTTACATCCATGAGATAAATATCTTGTTCACCACTTAATTATTTTGTGTGGTGTATCCACTACCCATTTTTATATATTATACCATGAATTAATTTATCTTCATGGTATTTAAATAATTAATTTAATATTATTCCTTTGTGAGGATTATGATTTTAAATGTTTCAAATTGTTATGGAGCACTTTGGAATGTTTAAAGATTATTTTCTTGAACAATAACTTTAATGATATTTCAATGTTATTTACACTCAAGAAAATTATATGATAATTGTTCAATAAAACCTTTCATTTTCTATACACTAGTTATTCATGAAAATTTTCATGTATTATTACCATTTTTTCACTCTTTGATAAACAAAATATTTTTGAAAATATTTTTAAGAAAACCCAAATTTATTTATCTCTTTAATCGGAGAACCTATTTTATTATAAAAACCATGATTTATTAAAAAAAATTAAAAAATGTTTTTAAAATGATTTGGTAAATAAATTTTTATCCTTTTTTTCTTTTACTAATGTCTTAAAAGGAATATTCTTTTCACTTTCTTGATAAGGCATTTTTTAAACCTTTTTACCGTTCAAAAGGAATGTTCTTTTACCTCATATGGAAACTACATATTTTCTCATCGTCATTTCTTTAAAGATTCATTTTAATGTCTAAAAGGTTAATTTTTAAAGAAAATGTTTTCAAAAGTGATTTCTAATGAATTTTTTTTAAATGTTTTACAAAAAATGATATTTTTGTTAATAATTATTTTAAAAGATATTTTTATAGTATTTCTATTCATGAACAACAAAAACCATTTATTTTTACTCCACTTGAGATTTAAAGTATAGATACCATCCTTACTCTTCCTTTAGATAGTTTTTTATTTATTTTTCCAAGGATAGTATTCCCATTCACTTCCTTGAATCAGTTGTTATTCCCCTTGAAATATTCAATCTCTTATGATCATTAAACATTGAATTTCCACCTAATTATCCATTTCATTTATCATGGATATTACTATTGCCTAAATAGTATACCATTTTACATACAGTGACTACTTTGATAGTTATTTGATTATTTGGGGAAATATCGATAATTATATATTCTTTATTCAATATAGATATTTGATAAGGCATATTATTTATTTTGATTATTTGATATGAGGAATTATTTGTACTAGTAATGACGGGTGGAGCCAGGAATTTTTATAGCTCCTCAATGCATCAATAGGTTATCATGAGACAAACTAGATGCAAAAATTAAATGATTTTATATTCATAGTTTTGACCATATTGTGAAAGGTATTAATGACATTGTTTTTCATGTTCCTTAGACATGAAAAAAATTAAGAAAGAATTTCCCTCATATTAGTAACAGTTATTATTCATCTATGAGATTTTTCATCGACATATCTATGAATAAATTTTATTTTCAATTCATTGATTAAATATAAAGTGTTTTAGTTTCTTACCTTGCAATATTTATTTTTCCTTATCTAGTTATTTGAATGACATGTGTTTCTATTTATTACCTTTCCATATTTTTTATGCACTTCCCTCTTAGTTTATTGATTATATGGAATGTGAGTTGAGTTATTTACCATATCGTAATTATTATTCTCATTGATTAAATATTGCTTCCAATATATTTTTCCCTTACTAATCATTTGAGATCACCCTTATTATTTCTCTTTCCTCAGGAATCCAATAAGCATACTATGATAGATATGAAGGGATTTACTAGATGGATTAGAGTTATCCTCAAATTTATTTATTTATAAATAAGAAACATGTTGTAATTAGTGTATTATTCTCTCATGTATGTATCTAGTTTTCTAAGACTACTAAACTCTCAATCTTTTGGGATTTTATTCCTTATAATCATAGTACTGTATATTGTGCGGGTACTGTTGTAGTTCTGTTGCAGGTACTGTAGCAGTACTGTATTGTTGAGTCAATAATGTTTTCCTTATAATTTTTTCATACCTTCTTGTTTTGAAAATCACAAACATCTTATCTTTAAGAAAAATCGCTTTTATAAGGAAAATTAATTTTATAAGGAAAATTTCTCTTATAAGGAAATTATCTTTTGTAAGAAAAATTATCCTTAGCATATTTTCATCCATATTTTTCCTAAGTATAAAATTCGGATTCATTTCTGTTTTCTCGGATTTGTTTGAAACTTTGATATAAATTATTCTGTTTTAGGATCCGAATTCTGGATAAGATTTGTAAGGAAGTTTCACTCCGGATTCCAGATGAAAACTGTAATAAAGTATCATTCCGAATTCCGGTTACGAACTCTGACTAAGTCCTATTCCAGATTCAGGATACGAATCCTTATGAAATTCAACATGGAATTCTCATTACGAATTCTAATGACGAATTCTCATTACGAATTTTGATAATGAATTTTCATTAAGATTTATGATGACGAATTCTCATTATGAATTCTGATGATGAATTCTCATTCCGAATTCTGGATACGAATTCTCATTACGAATTCTTAAGATGAAATCTCATTATGAATTCTGATGATGAATTTCCATTACAAATTCTCATGAGGAATTCCCACTACGAATTCTGATGACGAATTCTCATTCTGAATTCTCATTCTGAATTCATCTATTAAACAGAATCTGATCATCTCTGTTTTTTACACTCTGATTTATTCAGACTCCGAACCTTCACTCCGAATCTTTTGAGTTAGAAATTAAATGGTGTCGTACATTATATTACACTTGTTTTGTTATAAAACGATGTCGTCTATTCTGTTATAAAACTAACCGTTGGTTAAGTTACACGTGTACAGGTCCCTCCATTATTTAAGGAAAATATGACCGTTGGGAAGGAGGCCGACCTTACCTATAAATAGGAGCTCATTTGAAAGAGCTCACAACTGATGGATGGATGAACAACTTGGTTATTGTGCATACATGCTTGAAGTGATTTCTAGAGGGAGAGGCTCTTATTAACTCTCAAAGCTTCGTGCAACTCCGAATGTTGGTGATTACATTCGAGGACTTCCGGGGATAGGAAGACATAGGTGCCGACTACCTTGAAGTTTGAGGGCTTCCTTGTTGAGGAAGACAGAGGTTGCCAACTACCTTGAAGTTGAGGGCTTGCGGGGATAGCAAGATAGAGACACTCCGATCTTCGTATCGAGGGCTTACCCTGGTGTGGGTAAGACATACTTGCTTGAAAGTATAAATCAAGGGACCTTTATCCAAGGTTGTTGGATACCCTTCTCTTTGGGATAAAAGACTATTATCTTGTTACTTGTAGTTCTACTACTTGTTTATTTCCGCTGCATTTTGTATTATAAGGAAAGTATAACTTTCTTATACTTCCTTACTTGTACTATGTTTCATTTAGATTCTATACGCTTTAAGGTAGAGTCTCATATTGTAACTTTTGTTAGGTTTCAATTTCCAGAACCATATTTCTAGAACCTACTTTCGGAATCTCTTTCCAAGTTTGCATTCGGAGTTAGAGGTGTTGTGAATTTGATTAGTTTAACTTTGTTAAAATTAGCCCTTTCCTTTGCTTAAGGAAAACATAGCTATTTGTAACTATCTTTAAAGGTTCCAAAGGAATTTTTAAAGTATACAATTCACCCCCCTCTTGTATATTGAGCATCTACATCACTATTTCGATCCTACAATTGGTATCAGAGGATGGAAACCTCATACTATATACCAATCCTACAATTGGTATCAGAGCAGGTCTCTGAAATACTTATACTTACGAATAAGTTTTTCTTGCTCACTTTATCATTCTGAACTTGTCCATTCCGAACTTTGTCATTACGAATCTGTTCTACTAACAAGTTTGTGTGCTGAAAGTTATTTTTAGTATGGCAGGAATTAATGTTGGTTCAATTGATAATCTGAATCCTACAAGACCACCAATCTTTGATGGTAATGATTATGAGTACTGGAGAGATCGAATAAAGACTTTTGTTATCAATACTGGAGTAGACAATTTTGTTATGTTTACTGGTGATTATAAAATTCCTGACAAGGAAGTTAGAACTTTCACTAACCAGGAAAAGCAAGAATATCAACTCAACTATAAGGTACGCAATACTCTACTTTGTTCAATGACCAGAAATATATATATCCAAATTTCTTCTTGTGAAGAAGCTAACTATATCTGGAAGAAGTTAGAGGTTACACACTTTGGAACTTCTAAAGTGATTGAGACTAGAAGAGCTATGCTCAGAGCTGAATATCATGGCTTCAACTTTCCTTATGGGGAACCAATCTATAAAGTTCAATAGAGATTTATGAATATCGTAAACAGCCTACAGTCTATGGGAGAGAAAGGTTTAGATGATGAAGCTCTTGTGGATAAGATAATTGATATCATGCCTAATGAGTGGGAGTCAAAAAGAATAGCTATAGATGAGAACAGGAAAGTGACTTAGATTTCTCTTGATGAGCTTTTTGGAACTCTTATCCAACATGAAACCAGAATGAAGAGAGATGCTGACAACATCAAAAAGAAAAATGGAAATGGCACTGTTGCTTTCACAACAACATCAAATCATATGAAATCTAAGACTCCTGAGAGAGTAACCAGATCCAAGTCTAAGAAGATGGTATTTCATTCAAATTCTAGTGAGAGTGAAATATCAGAAAATGAATTAGCAAATCTTGCTCGAAGGATGAATAAGATAGCTGGCCAGAGAAATTTCCAATCCAAGTATAAGAAAAAGGAAAGGAAAGATAAGAAATATGGAGAAGTTACTTGTTATGAATGCAAGAGAGCGGGACATATAAGACCATATTGCCCTATGCTCAAAAAGAAAGATAGGAAAGAAAGACATTCAGACAGGAACAGAAAGAATTATTATAAAGCAAAAGCTAAGAAAGTTTTGAAAGCTAATGACACCTGGAGTGCCAGTGGTGGTGACTCTTTAGATGAATCTTCTGATTATGAATCTTCAGGACAGAAGAATCTTGGTCTTATAGCCAGATTACCTATTGATAATCATTGTTTTATGGCTAAGGTACGAAATTCTGAATCATTGACCAATGTTTCTTTAAATTCTAATGATAGTAAGTATTATGACTCTTCTGATGAAGAATCATCTTCTGATGAAGAAAATACTTTACCTACTTATGAAGAAGTCTCTAGGTTTACTGAACTTCTTGAAATTGAGAATTCTAAACTCAATAAAAAACTTGATAAGGCAAATTCTAGGAATTCTATTCTTACAAAAGAGATATCAGATCTTTCTAAAGATCTTGATAAGAAAAATTCTGATTTTGAAAGTATTTCAAAAAATCCTGAGGAAGTAAGTTCTAAGAAGAACAAACTTTCCAAAGAATTATAAAAAGTAATTTCTAATAAAAATATTTTCGAGCCTAACTCTAGTTCTAAAACTAATGTTTTTGAGGATAAAAACTTGGTTATAAAACTCAAGTCCAAAATTTTTTCCTTAAAGAAGTGTTTATCAAACTTTACCCATGATAAGGAAAATTTTGATAAAATGTATTCCCAAATACGACCTTTAATAAATAAATCCGGATTTGGTTATACCCATGCAAAACCAATTTTCAGTAACAATTATTTTGTTCCTCAAAGTGCCCCATTTTGTACTAAGTGTCAATGTGGTGGTCACTCGGCAAAGAATTGTTCCTTAAACAAAACCCAATCTTTAGGATTTCACAAAGCTTATTTCTCTAAGAATATGTGGGTACCTAAAATTTTATTTTTTGGAAATCTCGGATCCAAACAAGTTTGGATTCCGAAAGTCTAATTTTATTCTTGATTTCAAGAAAATAAAGAGAGTACCAGCAACAATACATGGTACATGGATAGTGGATGTTCCCGGCACATGACTGGTAACAAAAGCTATTTTGAAAAGATTATCAAAACGAATGGAGGAAAGGTAACTTTCGGAGATAATGCTAAGGGTGAGATTGTTGGTATTGGTAATATTGTTTTTCTTGGTAAAACTTTGATTTCAAATGTTATTTTTGTTAAGGGTATTAAGCACAACCTCATTAGCATAAGCCAGTTATGTGATGAAGGTTACCTTGTGAATTTTAGGAATGATAAGTTCTTAGTTCACAATTCCAAGGAAGAATTTATTCTCTCAGCCAATAGGCAAGAGAATGTTTACACCTTAAACTTAGAAGATCTTAGAAGCCAAGATTTACCTTGTCTTAGTGTAATGGAAGATCATTCCTGGTTATGGAATAGAAGACTAGGTCACTGTAACCTTAGAAACTTATGTAAACTCTCTAAGAAGAAACTAGTTAAGGATCTACTGGAGCTTAGATTTGATTCTTCTAAAGTTTGTGATCCTTGTCAATATGGCAAGCAACATAAATCTAGTTTTAAATCAACCGGTGAAGTCTCAACAACCAATTCATTACAGTTAGTGCACATGGATCTTTTTGGTCCAACACAAACTGGAAGTATTGGAGGCAAATACTATGTATTTGTACTAGTTGATGATTACACTAGATTTACTTGGGTTTATTTTCTAGCAAAGAAATCTGAATCTTTTTCTTATTTCAAAAGTTTTACAGCTCAAGTTAAAAATGAGAAAAACCTTCCATTAAAAACTATTCATAGTGATCATGGAGGAGAATTTCAAAATTCTGATTTTGAAACTTTTTTTAGTAAAAAAGGTATTACTCACAATTTTTCAGCACCTAGAACTCCTCAACAAAATGGTGTAGTTGAAAGAAGAAATAGAATTCTTCAAGAGATAACTAGAACCATGTTGAGTGAATATTCTATAGCTAGACATTTCTGGGCTGAAGCTGTAAGTACTGCTTGTTATACTATAAATCGAGTTTTGATTAGACCTTTTCTTAATAAAACTCCTTATGAGTTATGGAATGGTAGAAAACCAAGACTATCCTACTTCAAGGTTTTTGGTTGCAAAGTATTCATTTTGAATACTAAAGATAACTTACATAAATTCACACCAAAATCTGATGAAGGAATTTTCTTAGGTTATTCCACAACATCTAAGGCTTATAAAGTTTTTAATAAAAACACTTGTACTGTTGAAGAAACAGTACATGTAAAATTTGATGAGTCAGATCCTTTTGTTTTTAAACCATCCCTACCTACATCCTCGGATGTGTTTTCAAAAACTGATTATCAACCTTTGATAGAAGAACCTTCTGATAAGGATAATGTTCAAGAAGATATTCCTGAAACATTTACCCCAGAAGACTTTCTACACTATGTTGATGAATAGGCTTTTCAAAATCCAAATCAGGTGTTTCTTAAGAATCATCCCAGTGATAGCATCATTGGTGATATAAATCAACCTGTAAGGACTAGAAGTTCCTTAAGAAATGAAGTAGAACATCTAACATTTCTTTCCCAATTAGAACCTAAAAGCACTGATGAATCTTTAGGTGATGATGATTGGATTAAAGCCATGCAAGATGAACTAAATGAATTCGAAAGGAATAAAGTCTGGAACTTGGTTGAAAGACCTAAGGAAACTTCTATTATTGGAGTAAAATGGGTTTTCAGAAATAAATGTGATGAAAATGGAGTCATAGTAAGAAATAAAGCTAGACTTGTTGCTAAAGGCTATAATCAGCAAGAGGGAATAGACTATGAAGAAACCTATGCTCCAGTAGCTAGACTTGAATCTATCTGTATTCTACATTCCTTTGCAGCATTCTTTAATTTCAAACTTTTCCAAATGGATGTGAAATGTGCTTTTCTTAATGGTTATGTTCAATAGGAAGTTTTTGTTGAACAACCTCCTAGATTTAAAGATACAAAACATCCTGATCATGTTTTTAGACTTACCAAAGCTTTGTATGGTCTTAAACAAGCCCCAAAAGCATGGTATGATAAACTTACTAGATTTTTGCTTCAAAATAACTATGTTAAAGGAACTGCAGATCCAACCCTTTTTATAAATAAAGATAAGAAAAATGTTTTGATTGTTCAAATTTATGTTGATGACATCATATTTGGTTCAACTCAGTAATCTTTGACCGACTCTTTTGCAAGTCTAATGAAATATTAGTTTGAAATGAATATGATTGGTGAGTTAACTTTTTTCCTTGGTTTTCAAATTTCTCAAAAACCAGAAGGAACCTACATATCTCAACATAAGTATATTAAAGATCTTCTTAAAAAGTATGGTTATGATAATACTAAGAGTATAAGTACTCCTATTGGTACCTCAAATTCTTTAGATCTTGATGAAGCTGGGAAACCAGTAGATCAAACATCTTTTAGAGTAATGATAGGAAGTTTACTTTACTTGACAGCTAGTCGACCAGACTTAATGTTTTCAGTATGCTTATGTGCAAGATATCAATCCAATCCTAAGGAATCTCACTTAAAGGCAGTAAAAAGAATTTTTCACTACCTTAAGGGAACCATGGATCTAGGATTATTTTATACTTCTGGAAATGATTTTATCCTAAAAAGATTTTCTGATGCTGACTTTGGTGGATGTAGAATGGACAGAAAAAGTACATCCGGAACTTGTCATTTATTAGAAGATTCATTAGTTTCTTGGTCCTTCAAGAAGCAACATTCTGTAGCACTCTCCACTACTGAAGCTGAATATGTAGCAGCCGGAAGTTGTTGTGCTCAAGTGTTGTGGATGCAACACACACTGATAGACTATGGCTTGATTTTTACTAAAACTCAAATTTTGTGTGATAACACTAGTTCCATTTCTCTTAGTAAGAACCCTTCACATCACTCTTGTGCAAAACACATAGATATTAGGCATCACTTTCTTAGGGATCACACACTTAAAGGATATATTATTCTTTAGTTTATCGGAACGCAAGATCAACTTGCTGATATTTTCACAAAATCTTTGCCTTCTGATAGATTTGAATATATTAAACATAAGTTAGGAATGATAACCGTAAGGTAATATTTCTTAATTATATTTCTGTTGAAAAAGTCTCCTTATAGCAATAAACTCCTTTTAATAGGGGGAGTACATTTCTTTGATAGAGTAACAAAGTTTTTCAAAGTTTGTTTTCAAAACTTTTCGGAACGAAGATTTTCGGAATGGAATTTCCGGAACTACAACTTTCCAGAATGGATATTTTCGTATAGAATATTTCTGGAATGGAAGTGTTTGTATTAAAAACTTTCGGAATGAAAATTTTTCGTACTGATATTTTCATAATGGGATTTTCGTACCGAATCTTCCATAATAAGTTTTTTTCTCAAATTCTTGGAATTTGTTTTTCATACTGAGTTTTCCGTAATGAGTTTTTTTTCGTACTGAGTTTGTTTTCCTTAGTAAAGTTTTTTTTGCGAACTTTGTCTTTTCATAATATTTTTTATAGTCATTTTCATATTACCCATTACGAATAATCCTCCTAAGCCAATCCGAAAGGTATGATTTCCTTATCCAAGTTTTCGTAGTCATATTTTACTTGCTGGCATTTTCTTATATTTTATTTTCGGATTATAGTTTTCTTAATTCGTTGTTTTAATAAAAACCTCAAAAAGATCGGATTTAGTTTTCTTGAGAATTCGTTTTCAACCATCAGATCTGATCTCAGCTTATCACAACCGTTCGATCAACCGTGGAAGTTGAACCGTCATCTCATTGCCTATATAAA
This sequence comes from Viscum album, assembly GCA_963277665.1. Classification (NCBI taxonomy): domain Eukaryota; kingdom Viridiplantae; phylum Streptophyta; class Magnoliopsida; order Santalales; family Viscaceae; genus Viscum; species Viscum album. The sequence continues at coordinate 2,090,327,222 of OY728122.1, forward strand.
GGGGACTCAAATACTTGTCCCACATCGGTTTTCAAGCTCTCACGTCCCGAAGCTCTTCCTCTCTGATTTAAGGTCATTCCGAACTTCATATTTCTCCATTCCGAACTTCTCAAAGGTCATCAGATCCGAATATCTATGGAGTTAGCTTCTCAAGAAATGTCATCCTCTAAGACTATTTCACAATGGTTAGTTTACAGAGAAAGGTTAGTCCATCTAGATTTATTCAACAACTATGATTATCTCATTTCGAAGAACATTAAGTTGAATGGGTGGGAAGATATTTCTGTGTCCAAACCGGGGAATCAAGACGATGTTTTTTCGGAGTTACTTGTCGAGTTCTATGAAATAGTTTCCTTCTTTCAGGAAGATAATAGGGAGAAGTTTTCTTTTAAGTCTTATGGATAGACTTATAAGCTTTCTTATACCAAGGCAGCAAGCTTGGTAGGGCTGACCTATGAAGGAGAAGCTGAGTTCATATCTCATGTGTTGCCAGATTCTAAGGGTAGCTTCGACAAGGAAAAAGCCTTGAAAACTCTAGGACTTTCAGATGACAAAGCTCTGAATATTTCTAGTTTGCCTACAAATTTCCGGATTCTAGAGTTGTGGGAACAAGGTCTTATCGTACCGAGGAAAGGTGATAAAGACAGCTTAAAGAAGAGTGAGATCTATATCTTAGATTTCCTGATAAATCTAAGGAAGTTTAACTTCATGAGGCACATTCTTATAACCATTGAGAATCTTAAGAAAAGAAATCTCAGAGCCCAGATCGTAATGTACCCAGCAATTTTATCAAAGTTGATAGTTCGGTGCCTTGAGTACTTCATGGAAGCTTGCAGATCTAAGCCAAGGGTTTGCAAAATTTTGTTGGTCAATGATGATACCCTTAAGAGGATGGATGTGGCTTTTAACAAGGAGACTGGTGAATTCTTCGATTTATCCAATCAAGAAGAAGTGGCTCCTAAGGCTGCTGAACCGAAATCATCTAAGCCAGTAAAGAAAATAAAGTTGAAAGAAGTTGCAGCTGAAGTACAAGATCCTAAATCTAACGAAGTTCAAACAGCACCTCCCAAACCAAAGAAGAAGAAGGCCTTTCCTGATGAGGTTGTTGTGAAGTGGAGAATAGATAAAGAGAAAAGAAAAGAAGGAGATCCACAGTTCGGATTGGACCCTGCGGAGGCTAAGGCCCTGAAGGAGATAACTGCTGATGACCTTGAAAAACAATTAAAGGAAAAGAAGCTCAAGAAGAAGATGTCAGAAGCTGAGGCAGTCCAAGCTTTGTTAAAATTTAATGAAATAGTATCCGGAAGCATTCCAGTTCTGAGATCTTTCTCCTTGGAATCTCTACCTGAGACTCCAGGAAGAAACCTTGACTTTCCGGAAGAGATTACAGCTGAACATGTTGAGAAATTCGAGCAGATTCAACAAGTGGAAGAGCAAGAAGTAGTTGCTGAAGGAAGTGGTGAAACAGGAGATTTATTGAAAGAAGTAGACGATTATAAGGGGTCGCCTTCAGAACACCTGTCACTCTGAACTTCAGAGGCTGAATCCTCTAAGTTAGTAACCCCAGAGAAGGATAATAATGAGGAAGATGTTGTTCAAAAAGTTGTTGATGATATTATTCAAGTATCTACTAGCGAGCAGAAAACTCCAGATCAAGAATCGATTCTGAAAACAGACAAGGGAAAGCAAATTCTTGCTGATACTCCGAGTTCAGTGGTGGTGAAGAGAAAGGAAGTTGGTAGTTCTTAAAAGAGAAATATTGACCTTATTGAGGAAGAAAATTCTCCAAGCAAAGTTTCAGATTCGGAGTCATCCTCGGTGGGGCATGACTTTGTTGTCCAGTCTTTAAAGAAGTTGGTGGGAACCATTCCGACCTTCTCAATTATTGATTCAAGATGTCAGATGCTCCAACATGCTTTGAATCAGAAAACTGACTCCGTATCTATGGTTATGGACAAGTGCGTTGAGATTGAGGCTCAGTTCAAAACCTTCTTTGTTGGCTATGAACCTCATAGAAAATCTTGTAAGAGAATGACAAACTGGTCGAAGAAGACTGTTGAAGAAATGAGTTTATTCGATGAATTTCAAGATAATGTTAAAGATGCTTTTGAGACTAAGGACAGGAAGATAAATGATCTGACTTCTTCCTTTGAAGAGAAGCTGACAGATGAAAAGAACTTTCGGATTCAAGAAGTCAGAGATCTGAATGGGAAACTGAATTCCGTTTCTCAAAACTGGAAGTTTGAAAGGGATCATCGGATCGAGTTTGAACAGAAGATGAAGGCTCGGGAAGAAAAGTTCAAGGCTCAGGAAGAAAAGCTGAAATCCCAGGAAGAAAAGATTGAAGCTCAATCTGCAAGAATAGTGGTCTTAGAGAAGCTAGCTGAAGAAGATCATAAAGACCTGAAGAAGATCAAGACTATTCTTAAGGGGCTCTTTTCGAAGGAAAAAGATCTGAAATAGCTAAATCCGATCTTTTTGTTGTATCTAATTTTCTTTGTTGCCGAGATTTCAAACTTAATATAATTTGTTCTTGTCGGTTCTTTTGTTGTTGTAACTAATGTTTCAGGTACTTTGTTATTTTTCCATTCCCTCGAATTCTTTTTGAAAATCACAAAGGGGGAGAAGGAAAAGATACTTAAGAAAAAAACTCTAATAAGATTTTATCTAAGGGGGAGTTTTTCATTAAAGAAGACTTTATTTTTCATAATGAAATGCCACTCCGAAAATCTGAATACGATCCTTAGAGTTTCAAAGCCTAAGGGGGAGTTAGTCGTATTCATTAATATCCTTAAAGCAAAGGGAGATAATCCTTAATGTTTTTCTTTCTTATTAGAATTTATTTTTTGTAAGTATGTATGTGCTTTCCAAAAAGGGGGATATTGTTGAGTCAATAAGGTTTTCCTTATGATTTTTCCATTCCTTCTTGTTTTGAAAATCACAAACATCTTATCTTTAAGAAAAATCACTTTTATAAGGAAAATTGATTTTATAAGGAAAATTGCTTTTATAAGGAAATTTGCTTTTGTAAGAAAAATTATCCTTATCATATTTTCATCCATATTTTTCCTAAGTATAAAATTCGGATTCATTTCTGTTTTCTCGGATTTGTTTGAAACTTTGATATAAAGTATTCTGTTTTAGGATCCGAATTCTGGATAAGATTTGTAAGGAAGTTTCACTCCGGATTCCAAATGAAAACTATAATAAAGTATCATTCCAAATTCCGGTTACGAACTCTGACTAAGTCCTATTCCAGATTCAGGATACGAATCCTTATGAAATTCGACATGGAATTCTCATTACGAATTCTAATGACGAATTCTCATTATGAATTCTGATAATGAATTTTCATTAAGATTTATGATGACGAATTCTCATTATGAATTCTGATGATGAATTCTCATTCCGAATTCTGGATATGAATTCTCATTACGAATTCTTAAGATGAAATCTCATTAAGAATTCTGATGATGAATTTCCATTACGAATTCTCATGAGGAATTCCCACTACGAATTCTGATGACGAATTCTCATTCCGAATTCTCATTCCGAATTTATATATTAAACAGAATCTGATCATCTCTGTTTTGTACACTCTGATTTATTCAGACTCCGAACCTTCACTCCGAATCTTTTGAGTTAGAAATTAAACGGTGTCATACATTCTGTTAAACTTGTTTTGTTATAAAACGATGTCGTCTATTCTGTTATAAAACTAACCATTGGTTAAGTTACACGTGTACATGTCCCTCTGTTTTTTAAGGAAAATATGACCGTTGGGAAGGAGGCCGACCTTACCTATAAATAGGAGCTCATTTGAAAGTGCTCACAACTGATGGATGGATGAACAACTTGGTTATTGTGCATACATGCTTTAAGTGATTTCTATAGAGAGAGGCTCTTATTAACTCTCAAAGATTCGTGCAACTCTGAATGTTGGTGATTAAATTCGAGGACTTCCGGGGATAGGAAGATAGAGGTGCCGACTACCTTGAATTTTGAGGGCTTCCTTGCTGAGGAAGACAGAGGTTGCCAACTACCTTGAAGTTGAGGGCTTGCGGGGATAGCAATATAGAGACACTCCGATCTTTGTATCGAGGGCTTACCCTGGTGTGGGTAAGATAGACTTGCTTGAAAGTATAAATCAAGGGACCTTTATCCAAGGTTGTTGGATACCCTTATCTTTGGGATAAAAGACTATTATCTTGTTACTTGTAGTTCTACTACTTGTTTATTTCCGCTGCATTTTGTATTATAAGGAAAGTATAACTTTCTTATACTTCCTTACTTGTACTCTGTTTCATTTAGATTCTATACACTTTAAGGTATAATCTCATATTGTAACTTTTGTTAAGTTTCAATTTCCGGAACCTAATTTCGGAATCTCTTTCCAAGTTTGCATTCAGAGTTAGAGGTGTTGTGAATTTTCTTAGTTTAACTTTGTTAAACTTAGCCCTTTCCTTTGCTTAAGGAAAACATAGCTATTTGTAACTATCTTTAAAGGTTCCAAAGGAATTTTTAAAGTATAAAATTCACCCCCCCCCCCTCTTGTATATTGAGCATCTACATCACTATTTTGATCCTACATGTATCATTATTCTATACTGTATGGGTACTGTTGCAGAACTGTACACTATACAGGTACTGTAGCAGAACTGTACACTGTGCAGGTACTATAACAGGCACCGTTTGGTACTGTAGCAGCTGGAACTACTCACCTTGGGACACTGATTTGGGATTGGAGTCCTTAAGGCTTTCAGGACACCCATGACTTCGGGTAAGTAGGGATTTCAAGCCACCTTTAAGGCCCTCGGGCCACCTCAAGGCCTTCGGGCCACATGCAGTTTCCCTAGACACACTACAAAAAAGGTGCAGCCCCCGAAGAAGATTCAGAGTAGGTGCACTCACCAGAGTAGAGCCAAATAGATTATTTGAATGAGAGGGTATGGCTATTCCATCGGTACCAGCTTGTGCTTGCATGAGAATCCTAGCCAGACATCCATGCAAAGGTGGAGGGATACTATCATGATGTAGATGCTGTGGAGGGGCAGTTCCTTGTAGATAGTCTAGTTGAATTCTCTAAGGCCTTTGGGTCATGTAATCTCCTAAGCCTACGGGCCTTGTAATCTCTGATCCTACGGGCCTTATAAGGGTTCCCCCTCATCCCTTGAAAGGGGGGTTATCCCAAATCAATAAAAATAAAGGCCTTCGGGCCATTCAGACTAATTGACACTGGCTCTAGGCTATTTGGGGTCGGGTCACTATATTTGGTATTAGAGGAAGTTTATTAGAATCTTTGGAAACTAGATTTAGGAAAACATAGGTTAGATAACTAACCCTAAGTTAGAATTTTAGGATAAGTGTAGAATAACAACCTATAATTTTGGAAAAGTATAGATTATGTTGGTCTTTCTAGAAATAGATCCTTATCTGGATACTACAGGTGGACATGGTTTTGGCACATATATACTTAGGAGTAATAACTCTAACAAGGTGTTCTGATCCTAACTTTGGTAACCTTGTACATGACAATAAGCCTTATTGTGCACCTATTTTGACACTCTCTGGGGGTATGCTTAGGATAATTCACATTTTCTTTATAAACCACTATGAATAATTTTGACAATGAATAATCTAGGTTAAACCTAAGGTGTTTTATATTGAAAATAAGGTTTCATGATTTATAAATCCTAAAAAAGATATTATGGATAAACTCTAGACCAAGTAAGGACCATTGTGGAAATAAATGGATGAAGTATTTATTGGGACCACTTTGTGTATAAGGTTGTATTTGTTGTCAATAGTTATCAATTAAGATCAAAATTAAGGAGATCAAGAAGTACTCCAATGAAATGGAATGTAGGAATGGAAATTCAGATGATTTTTGTATTGCTCATAAGTTTAGAGAACATGTGTCAAAGGTGACACATTGTTTACAACAATCAAGAATGGTGAGGTATAATCCATCTGACAATGATTAAAGAAGAATGGGTATGTTATGAAGACCATGAAATTCTTCATGATTTCATGAGAACCATGCAAGAGACTTCTTGAAGAATAGAATCGTATGATTTGCATGAAGTAGAGAATGACGGTTGAAGAAGAAGACAAAGTGAAAGGGATTGGAATTCTGGGATGGCCATGCACCTCACATTGTATCAAAATATTATGATGATAAATATAATCTATAAAAGGACATATATCACGATAGTGGAGTTTGTGATGAAAGAAGAAGAGTTGCTGAAGAAGGAAAATCACAGAAAATAAGTTTTTTTTGAGGTGATTGTGCTTGTTGACAAAGCAAACAATGACACACAAATTTGTTGAAAAAGGGGATTTCATGGTGGCATGTCGAGTTCAAGGGTTGTGGTTAACAATCCATGTTTGATTCAAGAACTTCGACAAAGGAATGGATGATCTGGAGGCGGTACAAAAAGAGAAGATACAAGGTGTTTCCATTTTACAGTGTTTGCCAAATTTTTGGGCCTGAAAATTGACAAATAAAGAAAAGTGGTTTTTGGAAAAGGGACTTGCACGCAGTTGACTTGAAGGAGAGTAAACATGCATTCCATATGTTTTTCAATATCAGAGCATCAAAATATGGAAAAGGGATAAGGGTCGTGCAAGTTTTGGGTTTGGTCGCGCAAGTGACTAGCGAGACAAAAGGGACTTGCGCATTGATTACTTAGAGGATGGGGAACTTGTGCGCCTATTCTTTTTCAAGATTAGAACATCAAAATATGGAAAAGGGATAAGGTTCATGCAAGTTTTGGGTTTGGTCGCACAAGTTACTAGCGCGGAAAAAGGGACTTGTGCACCAATTACTTGGAGGCTTGGGAACTTGCGTACCTATTGCTTTTCAAGATCAAAACTTCAAAATATGGAAAAGGAAAGAGGGTCGCGTAAGTATTGGTTTGGTTGCACAAGTGAGTAGCGTTACAGAGGCTTGGGCAGTTAGAGTTGCATTCCAGAAATTGCATGTCAAGGGGAGACTTGTGCGCCGTTACGCAGGGTGTCCAAATGCCTATAAATACAGGTCGACCCCTCCTCATTCTGCATGAGCTAAACACTTAGATAAAATCAGAGCTCCCATCACGCAGGTGTGTAGTTCACGCAAGTGGTTTGTAGTTCACGCAAGTATAAGTTGCGTGAAAGCTGTTTGTTGCACATATAGGGTGTTTTGGGTGAGAAACGGATTGGGTCAAGCAGCTTTGGAGTTGGGGAAGGAAGAGTCGCGTAGGTTGTTTGGTGACACTTGCGCACTAGTTTGGACTTGAACGCCGAGACTTGCGCGCCGTCTTGAGACTTATGTGCCGAGCTTGGGGAAGCGCGCCATGTATTTCTGAATCCCTCCGGTCTTTTTGGAGCTACATGAAATCTAAAAGATTGCCCAATACCTTCGGTGCAAAGTGTGAACTTGCGTGCAAAGGGTTGTTGCTGCACTAAATCATCTGTGTATCTTGTTTGCACTTTCGGATTATCTGGTTCAGTGGTTCAATGCATTCAAGTGCATCATTACTGGTCTTTGATGCAAGAATAGTCTCGTGCTAAGTAGAGGAAAATAATTCAATGAAAATCCATTGAGGAGACCTTCACGTCTATAAACTGAGTGGGACTTTAACAAAGGTAGTGAGCCAAAGGGAGTCAATGGGAGTGACCTGAGGGACGCAGTGAGCTATCCCTGAACTTTTGTAAAGGTAGTGAGCCTGGGACAGAGTGAATGTTCCCGAACCTTTGTAATCCACATCTAGTGAAGATTAGTGGAATTTGGTACGACCAAAAACTTTTTGGCGTATGCTCCTTGGACGTAGCCCTTAGTGGTGAACCAAGTAAAAATTGTTATGTCACCTTTTTTGCATGTGAATGTTTCATTATTGATCATATCCATCACACAGGTTTAACTAGTTCCTACCAACGTGGGAAAAAGATCCTTGTTTTTAAAAGAAAAATTTGACACACTGATTCACCCCTCCCCTCTCAGGGTGTCCCGAGGTCCTAAAAGTGGTATCAGAGGTAAAGGTTCACGTATGTTGGATACTCCACAGTAATTCTATTCAGAAGATGATTTGAGTTTCATTCCTAAATTCAACAATGAAGTGCAGTCTTGATGAAGATTATGTCATTTCTGAGCAGAATCCTACATCCAGCAAGACCATTACAAATAAGAAAAAGAAAGAGAAGAAGTAGTTGAAGAAGTAACTCATATCCAAAGAAGATGCAGTGTCTGGTTCTCCATGCCCTTCCAATGATGAATAAATATCAGGCTTGAAAAGTATCGAGCAGGTGGCTCGTGATTCTACCATAGGACTGGAAGCCACTTGTATCCCAAGTGATTAGGAGAAATTAATAAGATATCTGCATGATATTCCTGAAGAAAGAGTTACTCCTGTTTTTAGAATATTTCAATGCATTCAGGATGAGATCAATCAATTGGAAAGAGAAGCTGATAATTTGGAAAAGGGCTTGGAAGGAAAAAATCTTGAATGCTTAAAGCTCACCATACATATTAAAGTCTTTGAAGAAATAGGAGTCGATAAGACTCTAAAAGAAAAGATCCATGCACTTGAAGCTGAGATGAAGAAGTGCACGGAATTCAAGAGTTTTTGTTTGGAAGAAACTTCCAAGAGATTCAAGGAACTTGACTCTTTGTTACAAAACAAAGTTAAGATGCATGAAGATGAATTTGAAAGATTGAAAAAGACTTCTGAAGAGAATATGATCATGATTGAAGATCAGAATATCATCCTCAATATTGAAAGTCAAAAATTGGAAGCCCAACTGACAAATCTTGAGAAGACACATATTGAGACTTCACAAAAGAATGAAACAGAATTAGTTGCTGCTGGTACTCAATGCTCACTGGAGGATACTAAAGCTGAAATACCTCCAACATGTGACATAAAGATTATGAAAACTCTTGATTATCCATCTCAATGAACAATATTTGTTGCTATTTAATGCACATTGGAGGATTCTAAAGCCAAAATACCTCCAACATGTGATAAGAAGATCATGACATCACTCATTGATCTATCACAAGAAACTGAGAAAGTGAAGGTATCATCCAAATCATCTTGTACTCATGTTTCTAAATACATTCCCACAATCAGTGTAGCCTGGAAGAAAAATTCTAAACAAGTATGGATGAGGAAAGGTGAGGAGAAGAAACCTACCACCATGGCTAGGGTGGATATGAAGAAAAACTTGGAAGATGTTTCCCTAGATAGAGAAAAACACATTAGGAAGAAGGCCCAACAACCTCATATATAAGAAACAAAGAAGAAACGATTTATGGGTCAATGTTGGTGCTGCAATAGATTTGGGAATTATACACAGCATTGTTGGTATAATCCATTTAGTGGAAAAGCACAAAGAAAGCCTATATCAAAGGGAAGAAATCCAGAGAAGAAGAAGCAACATATATAGGTCCAGAAGCATCTGTTTACAGCAAACAGATTTGGAATTCTTGATAACATCTGTGATGTATGCAACGGCAGTGTTCACAAGGTAAGAAAATATCCATCTCAACATGCTTTCACTGTTGATAAGAAAAGAAGACCTCTGATTCCATCTAAGTATGAAGCAAGTACCTTGGGAAGAAATCAGAAGAATAGTGTGAAAACACATTTCCCCAAGAAGATCTCAAGTGGGGAAGCTGAGAAGACCCAGGATTTTAGATCAATGAAATTGAAGGTTCATTCATCCAAAAGAAAAACTAAGTGGGATGAAACTCAGATGAACCCATGTGCAAGATCCAAACTAGCTGCAATAGTTCCAAATGACATATTGGTCATATGGCCATAATATTTGAAAAGAATGAGGAAACTTGAAGATGAAAAGGCCAAGGCTGGTGAGAAAGGAAAAGAAAAACTTTCACATGATGAAGACAGAGTGCAGGAGAGATTTCAAATGAGGAGAAACACATGTGTCAAAGAAGTTCTATATGAGAGATGTATGAGATCTGGTCACACTACAAAAGTTTCTCTAACCTTAATAGCAGAGCAAGAAGTAGTCATTAAGAGGAGAAAGAATGTATCATATATGATGTCTATTAAGCAGAAAAATTATCCCACAAATAAGAAGAGAATGTGAAGAGAGCCATGCCACATCAACACATATCAGAACATATGTTCAAATGTGCAGGCGTGAAGACTGGAGTAAACAAAGGAAATTGGTTGAAAAAAGAACCTCAACCATGTAGTTCATATTGATGAAGCAAGGAGGAACCACCTTATTCCCTTAATCATTTGTGTATTGTATTTATGATAATAATGCAGGGAATTGAAGTTGAAGCATGCTCTCAGGGGGAGAACTTGAGAAGTAGTGAATGTTGTCAACTCTTAATAGCTAAATTAAATAATTTTCCATCCTTGGAAGATTCTTCAATTGATATTCAAAGATTAAGATGATGAAGGATCACTCTTGATAAAGATGATGAGGAGTGTTTCCCTTGAAGGGGCGAAAAATGAAGAAGCTACCAAAATCATTGTTTCAATTAGTATCAACTTCAGCAAAACAAAGATCATTCTACAAAGGGGGAGTAACTGAATTGATCAGTGACATAAGAAGAATAGAAGTGACACAAGGCCACTTATCCTGCCAATTGAACTTGAATGTTTTTTATCTGTTTGCTGATGTGAGTGCAGGAGTTTCTGGTTTATTATTCCCTATCACATTTTATTTCTTTAACCTGAAATGAAAGTGGAAAACCCTTGAAGACAAAGTACATTAGTTCTCATCTCATTTGGTATCATGATCTGTGAATAATGGATAGACTTGTTGTCTAAATCAAATCCTCTTGTTTTCTACATCAAGCATTGCTCAAGTAGACTTAGAGTGAAATGATTAATGAAACATTTCTTAAGTATAGATTGATACCCTACCTACCATGAGCTTTGTATTTCTTGTTAATAAGGGGAGAGAAAGTGAAATGAAAGTTTGAAAAGAAAAGTTGATTGAAGAGAATATTCTCATTTTGACATTGACAAATTCATTTCAGAAGATATGTAAGGTATTGACAACAAAATACAAAGGGGGATATTGTTGGGAACAATTTGTGTATAAGGTTTTATTTATTGTCAATATTTGTAAATGAAGATCAAAATGAAGTAGATCAATAAGTACTCCAATGAAATGTAATGGAGTAATGGAAATTCATATGATTGTTGTACTGATCATAAGTTCAGAGAACATGTGTCAAAGGTGACACATTGTTTACAGTAGTGAAGAATGGTGAGGTATAATCCATCTGACTATGATTAAATAAGAATGGGGATTTGATGAAGACCATTCAATTTTTCATGATTGCATGAGAACCATGAAAGAGACTTCTTGAAGAATAAAATCGTATGATTTGCATGAATTAGAGAATGACGGTTGAAGAAGAAGACAAAATGCAAGGGATTGGAATTCTGAGATGGCCATGCACTGCACATTGTATCAAAATATGATGATGCTAAAGATAATCTATCCAAGGATATATATCACGATAGTGGAGTTTTTTATGAAAGAAGAAGAATTTCTGAAGAAGGCAAATGACAGAAAAGAATTTTTTTTTGAGGTGATTGTGCGTGTTGACATAGCAAACAATGACACACAAATTTGTTGAAAAAGGGGATTTCATGGTGGCATGTTGAGTTCAAGGGATATGGTTAACGATCCATATTTGATTCAAGAACATCAATAAAGGAATGGATGATATGGAGGTGGTACAAAAAGAGCAGATACAAGGTGTTGCTGTTTTCCAGTGTTTTACAAATTTTTGGGCCTGAAAATTGACAAATGAAGAAAAGTGGTTTTTGGAAAAGGTACTTGTGTGCCGTTAAATTGAAGGAGTAGAAACATGCACGCCATATTTTTTTCAAGATCAGAACATCAAAATATGGAAAAGGGATAAGGGTCGCACAAGTTTTGGGTTTGGTCGCGCAAGTGACTAGCGCGACAAAAGGGACTTGCGCGCCGATTACTTGGAGGCTTGGGAACTTGCGCTCTTGTTGTTTTCCAAGATCAGAACGTCAAAATATGGAAAAGGGATATGGTCCGCACAAGTTTTGGGTTTGGTCGTGCAAGTGACTAGCGCGACAAAAGGGACTTGCATGCCGATTACTTGGAGGCTTGGGAACTTGCGCGCCTTTTGTTTTTCAAGATAATAACATCAAAATATGGAAAAGGAAATAGGGTCGCGCAAGTATTGGTTTGATCACGCAAGTGAGTAGCGCTACAGAGGCTAGGGTGGTTGGAGTTACATGCCAGAACTTGTATGCTGAGGGGAGACTTGCGCGTCTTCGCGCAGGTTGTCCAAATGCCTATAAATACATGTCGACCCCTCCTCATTCTACACGAGCTCAACACTTAGAGAAAATCAAAGCTCCCATCGTGTAGGTGTGCTGGTCGTGCAAGTGGTGTATAGTTCGTGCAAGTATAAGTTGTGCGACAGCTGTTTGTTGCACATCCATGGTGTTTTGTGCAAGAAAGGGATTGGGTCGTGCAAGTTTGGATTTGGGGAAGGAAGAGTCGTGCAGGTGGTTTGGTGACACTTGCACACCAGTTTGGAATTGCATTCTGAGACTTTCACGCCATCTTGAGACTTAAGCATTGGGATTGGGGAAGCGTTCCAGGTATTTCTGAATCCCGTCGGTCTTTTTGGAGCTGCACGAAAGCTGGAAGATTGCCCGATACCTTTGGTGAAAAGTGTGAACTTGCGTGAAAATGGTTGTTTCTATGCGAAATCATCTGTGTATCCTGTTTTCACTTTCTGATTATCTGGTTCAGTGGTTCAATTCATTCAAGTGCATCATTACCAGTCTTCAATGCAAGAAGAGTCTCGTGCTAGAAGAGGCAAAGACTTCAATGCAAATCCATTGAGGAGACATCCACATCTATAAACTGAGCGGGACTTCACCAAAGGCAGTGAGCCAGGGGGAGTCAATGGGAGTGACTCAAGGGACGCGGTGAGCTATCCCTGAACTTTTGTAAAGGCAGTGATCCTGAGACAGAGTGACTATTCTTGAACCTTTGTAATCCACAACTAGTGAAGATTAGTGTAATTTGGTACGACCGACAACTTGTCGGCGTATGCTCCTTGGACGTAGCCCTTAGTGGTGAACCAAGTAAAAATTGTTGTGTCACCTCTTTGCATGTGAATGTTTCATTACTGATCATATCCATCATACAGGTTTAAAAAGTTCCTACCAATGTGGGAACAAGATCCTTGTTTTTAAAAGAAAAAGTTGACACCCTGATTCACCCCTCCCCTCTCAGGGTGTCCCAGGGTCCTACAGTATTTATGTATTAGGGTTGTATTGAAATATTTAGTTAAAAGGATATATAGTAATTAACCTTATTTCAATGATTTCTATTAGATTTATTTTGGAAATTATATTAATATGATTTTAGAAAAGGACAACCTATAATCTGGGTGACAAAAAATCAAATTTGGAAAGGTCGCGGGTCTTTAACCCATGACTGAAGGATGATAAGGGTTTCACACCAACCACTGACCTACGTAATGTCTTGGTTAAATTTTCATTTTTTTAGTTAAAAAATTTGATGAATAAATGTTAATGATGAACTATTAGTATCAATTTTTTGGATTAGAGATTAATATATGAACCATATTGGTTTTGAAATATAGTTAATGACAAATAGTTATACTTTTCTCTCTTTTATGTGCCTTGAGATCCTTTTGAAATGTATTTTTGTACTTCATGAATCAATAGTAATTATTGAATGAATTAGAAAATAGATAAAAGCAAAAACAAATGTTTATTTTTTATAGAAGTATATAAAGTAAGTATATATTAGTAGTAAAATAATTCCTCAGCATTAGGAAATGTATCTCCAAACAAAAATGTTGTCCTAATACCTTATTTTTTATTGAACTGGTGGCCTTATAAATTATACCAAATTTATGGATTTGAGGCACAAAAATTTATATTGATCATTCACTTGTTTGTGATTGATTACCACATTCTCTCATTATAGATATTTATGATTTTCCTCCAAGTGTGTATCTCTACTTTCCACTAATGTTCTCCTACTTAGATACCTAGTTACATGATAGTCCATGTGAACTTTGTACTTTCCATTCTCTCTTTTATAGAGGATGACTTATGAACCCTTATCATGATGTGTGATTTCAAACATAGGAAGTGTAAAAAAAAATATCACCATGATCAAGTTTAAATTCCAAGGACGCAATTTAAATAAGGTGGGGATAATGTGACGCTCTAAAAATCTAAAGTAAGAACCTTGTATTCGATAGCATGTATGAAATACGACACCAAGATCATGAGGTAATATAATATCTGGAAACTTTATAATATATTTAATATCTAAAATATATTATATATATTTCAATTCATGAAACACCTAGTTATCATTCATTACACGCAAGAGTGACCATCCTCAAAGAATTACGTTACACACAATACTGATTTTTATCGAACAATAATATATTATGAAAGTATAATGAAATATAAACTATCCATTAAATTAGTATTTATGAATAGTAATAACTAACTTATTAAAATTATGGTATATAAAAATATATAATGAATTAATTGGTTAAAAATTAATTAAAAAATGATTATAATAATCAATTGAATATAAAGTGAATATTTTTATAGAAAACTATTTTTATGCTCAAAAAGTTATTTTTCGCTAATCTATTAAATTAATTATAATTAGTGAGTGATATTAAATTAATATATATATATATATATTCAATAAAATATTTTTTATATTCATTTATTAGGTTTTATAGGCATAAGATAAGAAAAAACTCTATTTTACACATAAAAACGAATATTTTTATAAAGGCAATTTTACCGTCTTTTAATAGAGAACCCATTTTAAATATTAATTTTTACACTTTAATTGATTTAATATATAAAAATAAACTTCATATTTTAAATAGAAATATAATAATTTTCTTATAGTTAATTTTTGATATTTTTCTAAAACATTTCATTTTTTAATGAATAGTTAAAAATACTGAATTTTAGTTCAAAACTACTTTTCCATCTAATTTATTTATAAGGTTAAATTATAATTTTAATTAGATTTAAATTTAATTTATATAATATTTTTATCAATTAATAAAATTTATGTAATTGGAATCAATTTTACTTTGAAATTGAATATAAAAATATAGAAAACTTTCGGACGTTTTTACTTTAAAAACCTGCATTGTCGTCCCGCCTGCGAGATGAATTTTAAATTAATTTCTGCCACTTCTATGATTGGAATTTTGAAAAATGGATTTCATATTTTTAATAAAAATAATTTATAATTTCTGTTAATACCAACATTGTTTTTGACCAAAAAAATAGTAAAATTAATTAAAATTAATTACAATTATTAAGGTAAAATTAAGCTTAATAAAGGACTAAACCTTTATCTTAAGGGCCCAAATAACCTAGAAACTTTTGAAAAACCCATTTTATGGAAATAATTAGGCAATTAAACTTTAATTATTGAGTTTGGTTGGTTTTTGAAGACTTTATTTAGGTAGAAATGCGGGTACACCTAACTTCTTTTCAAAAATACCAAGTGAGTCCTTTTCCTCCCTTATAAAAGGCCACTGCCTCTCCCCATTACTCACACCTCTCAAACCGCTTAGATCCAAAAATTATCTTCCAATATATCTTGAAAAAATACCTCACATATACCTTTAATCCTCCCTTTTTAAATAAATCCATCCAAGGAATCCCTTTGGTATACACCAAAAGGAGTTACCTGATTTTAAGGTAATGATTTCCAATGATCACTTTTCTTTGATTTACTTCTCCACAGCCTCAAACATTCTTCTTAAATGTTAATATAATAACATTATTATCCTAAATATACTTTTATGTTTTTTTATTAAGGGTTCTACCTACATTTACACACACTTCCATCAAATGGGTAACGAATATATTGTTTCTGTGTACAACAAACAACTGCCTCACAAAATGATGATTGTTTGTGTTTCCTTTACCAAATTTCATGGTTAGACATTATGTTGAAAATTATATTTGTATATTTTATATATGATATTTATTATTTATATATACTTCTTTAATCCTTTTATAACACATTCCTTTAATACTTTCCATTTTTCGTTAATACGATAACATTGTTTGGGGAAGTGCGGACTACCGCCCCCTAAAAGTGATGTGATTCATTCACACTATACATGGAATGTATGAAGAATGATTTTAATTAAAAATATGTGAAATAAACAACATATATATTATATTAATGACATAATTACCTTTCTATATATATATATATATATATTATTTTCTTTATTACACTCTCACATACTTAAAAATGATAACGTTATTCGTAGACGTGTGGACTACCGCCTCCTCTACATGATGTGATTCATTTATTATCACAATAATTATATATATAAGTATATATAATTAAATAATACGGTATTTATGATATAATTATCATTCTGTAAAGATATGGTGTTACTTACCTTCTTTCCATAACGATCATTGAAAAGAATGTTATTCATGCATCCGTACGACCTATTGTCACCATGATTATAACATTAATTAATTTTTCATAATCATATGTAATTATTATTTTTAAAATTATAATTGATGTATAAATATCATAATTATTTTCTTATTATTATTCTTTATATGTTATATAATTACAACTTTGACCATAGTCTACCTACCAAAGTTTTTTTTGACACATAAATCAAATTTGGTCTAAACACCCGACGTAAAAAAATTATTTAAGTATTTGTATACAACATAGTAAAAAGTGAAATAAAAGTAATGATAAAAATTAAAAAATTTATCAATCAAGTAAATAATTAATATAAGTTTATTTTATAGAAAGTTAAAGTATGTACATTAGAAAGGAAACACAAGGTAAGAGATTCTCATCTCACTTTTTTACACACATGAGATAAATGTAATATTCACCACTTACTTATTTTATGTGGTGTATCTACTAACCATTTTTACATATTATATCATTAATTAATTTATATTCGTGGAATTTAAAATTTTCATTTAATATTATTCCTTCACGAGGATTATGATTTAAAATGTTTTAAATTGGTATGGGACACATTGGAATGTTTAAAGATTATTTTCCTCAATAATAAATTTAATGATCTTTCAATGTTATTTCCATTAGAGGAAATTATATGATAAGTGTTAAATAAAACATTTAATTTTATATCCTATAGTTATTTATGACCATTTTCAAATATCAGTATTATTTATCTAGTCTTTGGTACTCAAAATGTTTTAGAAAATGTTTTTAAGAAAACATGACATTATTTCTCTCTTTAATCAGAGAATCAGTTTTCTTCTAAAAACTAGGTTTTATTAAAAAAAATCAGAATTGTTTTTAAAATGATTTGGTAAATAAATTTTAACCTTTTTTATTTCACCAATGTTTTAAAAGTAATATTCTTGTCACTTTCCTGACAAGACATTTTTCAAGCCTTTTTACCTTGCAAAAGGAATATTCTTTTACCTCGTAATGAAAGTACATATTTACTCACCATCATTTATTTGAAGCTTCCTTTACATGTCTAAATGGTTAATTTTTAGAGAAAATGTTTTCAAAATTTACTTTTAAAGAAAATGTTTTTTAAAAGGTTTTACAAAACACAAGGATATTTTACTCAAGAATTATTTTAAAATATATTTTATAGTATTTCTATTCATCAACAAAACAACCCTTTATTTTTACTCTACTTGGGATTTTCTGTATTGATACCATCTTTATTCTTCATCTAGATTGTTTTTTATTTATTTTTTCAAAAATATTATTAAAATTCACTTCCTTGAATTATTTTTTATTTCGTTTGAAATATTAAATCTTTTATGATCATTGAAAACTGAATTTCCCTCTAATTATCCATTTAATTTATCATGGATATTACTATTTCCTAAACTATAAACCATTTTACATATGTTGTATACTTTAATAATTATTTTATTATTTGGGGAAATATTGATAATTATGTATTCTTTATTCAATACAAATATTTGATAAGTCATATTATTTATTTTGATTATTCGATATGAGGAATGCTTTAGACCAGTAATGACAAGTGGAGCCCAGACTTTATAAAGCTCCTCAATGAATCAATAGGTTCTCATGAGAAAAACTAGTTGCAAAAATTAAATGGGTTTCTATCCATAGTTTTAACTATATTTTGAATGGTATTCAAGGCATAGGTTTTCATGTGCCTTAGACATGACATCCATTAAGAAAGCATTACCCTCATATTAGTTCTAGTTATTATTCATCCATGAGATTTTGTGTTGACATATATATGGATACATTTCATTTTCAGTATATTGATTAAGTGATATTTGTTTTAGTTTCTTACCTTGCAATATTTATTTTACCTTATCTAGTTATTTGAATGGCATGTGTTTCTAGTTATTACCTTGCCATATTTTTTATGCACTTCCCTATATGTTTATTGATTATATGGAAGGTGAGTTTAGCTATTTAATATGTGATAATTATTATTCTAATTGATTCATTATTGCTTCTATAATATTTTTCCCTTATTGAGAATTTGAGATCACCCTTATTATAGTTTTTCCCTAGGAATCCAAGAATAATCCTATGAAAGATATTCATGGATTTACTAAATGTATTAGAGTTATCCTTGAAGTTATTTATTTAGAAAGAAGAAATATGTTATAATTATTGTATTCTTTTCTCATGTATGTACCTAGTTTACCAAAACTACTAAACTCTCCATCCTTTAGTATTTGATTCCTTATAATCATGCCAATGTAATTAGTAGCAGACACTAGATTTGGACTATTTGGGGTTGGTTTTCTATAGAAATACTATTTATATCTATATTTTTTTTATTTAAAAAGTTATTTTCTTTGTTTAAAATATTTATTAATTTTTAACATTTCTAAATTGTATTCATTTATTTTTTATTCATACAAATGTTTTATCCAATTATTATATTTCATCCATTCATTTATTGTATTGATGTTTATATTGTATAATTGTTTGTTTTGATTAAATATTTATGAATAAATATTCAGTTGATTGTTTATTTAAATTACATGTATATGAATTAATGGTTAGTTTATTTATTATATTGTATTTATTTATTTATTATATTAATGTTTATTTTGTATAATTTTTTATTTTTGTTAATTTTTTTTTAATAAATGGTAAATTGATTATTTTTTTGATTATATGTTGTATATATGTGTATATATAATTTGAATCTATATGTTTTAAATATAATCATTTTATATATTTATATGTATTAGATTCATCTATTTATATATATGTTTAAATGTTTATATATATTAATATATTCATATATTATATTTCAATTTTAGGTAATTAATGGATCATAATTGGATAAATTCATGAGGAACTAGTGATGAATATGAGAAAGTATTTAATTATTTATTGGAATTTACTAAAAAGTATTGAAAATAGATATCTGATTTTCTCTCTGAATGTGAATTTTTTGAATTTGAGAAAATTATAGTATAGAGAAATCAAAGACCATATGATTTCCTATGGTTTTAATCATAGTTATACACATTGGATCTATCATGGTGAAATAATAAAGAATTAAATATCTAATGTAGATGAATATTTTTAACATGAGAAAGAGGATCATCTTGAATAATTAATTCATAATGTAGGCATTAAAACCATTAAAAATAGAAATTATTGAATGATTGTATGGAGATGATAAGAAACCATTATTCCCTTATTGCAATAAATTTATAGTGTTATTAGAAGTGCTGAGAGTGGTAAACTTGAACGAAAAAAATGTTAAAGTGAAAAAATTTCATTGAACTGCTTGAAATTTTGAAAGTGTTACTTCTAATAAGTAATGGGATTCCAGATTCCAATTATGATGCAAAAAAATATTATGCATAATGGAATTTGGGTATTAGAAAATAAATGATTTCCCCAATGACTTTTTTTTTATAAGAATAAATATTAAAGTTTATTAGAATGTCCTAAATGTGGTATATCATGGTATAAAATTGATTAAAAATCCAACCATGATTCATTCTCAGGAATAGAAACAAAACCTTCCACAAAAGTAATCTGGTATCTTCTAATAATTCCTTGTTTGAGGTGTCTATTTTCAAATTCTAATTATTATAAGAGGTTTATATAGCACACATATGATTGTATCTCTAATGAAAACCTACATCACCCTATTGATTCACCACAATAGTAGATATTTGATAAAAAAATTATTGATTTTGTAAATGAAATTATAAATATCAGAATGGGGTTTTTCATAGATGGAATGAATCCTTATCATATCATCCTAAGCCAATATAGTTCATGGTCTATATTATTGTTAGTATACATATTTTACCTATAAAATTGTATAAATAAAAAATATGTTATGATGAGATTAATGATTTCTAGACCAAAATATCCTAAAATGATGTTGATGTTTATCCATCACCATTGATTAATGATTTTAAAATTTTATGGGATGATGGTGTTAAAAATTTTTATGAATATAATAAAGTGTTTTCTTTTACATGCTATCAATATGTTCACTATATAAAAACTTTCATTCATATGTAAAATTACCTGGATACAACAATAAGGGTCATAAATCTTGTCCAATTAATGAAGAAGGTACCTCATTTCATCAACAATATAATGACATAAAAACAACGTACATGGGAAATTGAAGATTTTTTAAAATGGACCATATTATCAAATATTAAAAATGAAATTTAATGATTTATAAGAGTATTATTTTCCCCCACAACCATTGTGATCTGAAAAATATTATGAAAAGGTGAAAAAAATGATGTCATGTTTGGAAAGAAAGGAAGTTTTTATCATCAAAAAAATACATGGAAGAAATGGTACATCCTATTCAAGATATCTTATTAGATATTTTTGGAGGTAAAACATAACATTGATGTTATGAATGTTGAGAAAAAAATATGTGATAGTTTTTTTGGAACTTTAGTAGACATAAAAGGAAAGGTAAATAGATGGATTGAATGCAATATTGGTTTTAATATCCATGGGAAAATGTTTGGAGTTAACTCACACTTTGAAAGGAAACAAAACATATTAAACTATAGTTTGTAACACATTAAGAAAGTGTGAGTAAATAATTTTTTTCTAATGTATTCATGGTATCACTACTACAAAATCAGCCTTTAGTGACTACCAAAAGCTGTCGCTAAAGGTCTTTAGATACTACCATCCGGTCTCTTTTGGAATTTGTATTTTCCCTATCACTAAAGGGTAATAGCGACCACCATTAGCAGTCACTATATAGGTAACCAAATGGTCATTTTGGTGGTCACTATTAAGGATTTTAACAACCTCCATAGTCATCCTCTAAAGTTATACATTTTAGTATCTACTAGAGGTGGTCACTAATGCTCATCCAATAAAAAATATTACGGGCCGCCAAAGGGGGTCAACAACCTATAGAATGTTTTTGAAAAAAACATTAAAAATGAAATTAAAAATAATAAAACTAGAGAATATAAAACCATTACCCAGTATACATAATGCTACAAACCCTCCTAATTATAGAACCTTGATCAAAAAATCAGGACAGAACTCGTTTAGAGTAAAGTTATAGTGTATCTGCTTTATCAATGGAAGGACAATAGATGGGAAAAACATGAAAAATAAATCCAAGCCAAGAAAAAAATGATTAATATTTAAGTTTAAAAATATTAAATTATTATATATACCTTTAAAATATGCACCCTTGTTTCACATTTACCTCCATTCTAACAGAATGATCAAGAAGAAAGTCTTATGGAAACATTGGAAGATCACTCGAGGCATTTAGAATATAGAAGAATTTTGGTTTCAAGATTCCATTTAGCCCACCCTCCGTTATGTTCCAATATTCTTCATAATCATCAACATCCATGCTAATCATATTAGTAATCCATTTAGACTAACAACTCACCTACATGGGAAGTAATATAAAATCATAAAAATATAAAATATCATTCAATTTATCTAATAGTTAGATAAATGATGCATATTATGCATTAATGATTAAATGCATATAGAGATTTTAAGTTGTGCACTAGATCTCAAGCTCAAATACCCAGTAGGAATGGGTAGGAATTTAGAATCAATATTAGGATCTGAGACATGATTTATTGGGATCTCATGGGAGGACTCTTGAAGAATTGCATTGAACATAACCACATGTAGTCTCGCAACAAACTATTCCTTCACCTACACATATACATACTTTCTATTAGGTTTTCCAAATAAATGAAACCTGAATAAGAAAACTATATCATGAGATATTCATATGAGTCTTTACAATATAGGAAAACAGCCACAATCATGTCTATCCACTTGAAGAGGGAAAGCCTTTGAAAAGATTCATGGAAAAAAATTCTCCACATGTTACTGATTATGGACACATGAAACATATTTCAAAGAAACTCAAATTCCAAAAAAAAACTCACTAAAGATAGAGAAATCGAGTAGACACAGAACTCAACCATTTACCTCAGCATTTAATTCTTCTAAAATAGTTCCAAGCACCAAATCAAGACATAACTCATCTAGAGTAATGTTGTAGTGTATCCTCTTTATATATTTTATCTATAATAATAAAAACACAAAATAAAAAAAATAGTATTCATACAAATTCAAACCCTTCAAATATTCTTTCTCAATCAACCTAAAAATACAATATAAAAAAAATAAACAAAGAAAATATATTTTCTCGGTTAATATTTCATCAAGTGTTGAAATCTGGTGGTTCTTCACAAGTTAGGTTTATTTTTGGTCCAAGTGTGAAGGAGGTCTGAAAATAAAGGATTCTCATCCATCAGTACATGTTTAGGAGGCTTGATTATATACTATATGTGGGTTCACTATTGTTACTCATGTTGTTCTAGACATAGTGGTGACTTAATATTTCATGGGGAGATTGGGGATCATTCACCGGAGTGCCAAAGGCATGATTAGAGAGTTTCTGAAAACTTCCTCTAGATTGAGAAAGAATAAAATGATTTATCTATTACCTTATTATCGCCACAAGCCCCTAAATGAGGGTCATTTCATCTATCGAAAACTATAAATTTTAGGAGTATGTTTGGTCCCTGTGTTTTATAATAGTTTGGGAGTTGTATATGAGCTTGTTGTAACATTGAATCCACTTTGCAACATGCACCTCCAGCCTCTACACATCTGAAGTTAAAGTCCTAGATTCTAGCCTTGAAGACCACTTGAAGATACAGTCAAATTCATATATTTTAGAAGTGAAGTGTAGTGATGTAAGAAATAGTGTCTATTACTACCTAAGATGAGAATAATTTATCTAAATATAAATCCAATTTTGAACTGAGGACATGTTTCGAAGAGGATCAAGAAGTTATTAGACATGTACAGCCACAAGGCATGTTACTGTAGATGATGCCAGTTTCAGCACATGATCCTATTAAGATACATGGAAAACCATAAAATTATTATAATTTCTCAGTCCTATGGGAATATTTGGAATAAGTGAAAAAAATGGAAAGTAAATCTTGAGGTCTGATGATTGTTGAAGTATAGAAGTAAACTGGACTGGTCAAGAAAATATTGGTAAGGAGAAAATTGTTTCCAGTCTAGAACTACTAGATTGGTTAAATTATAAGACTATAAAAATCCTTGATACACGAGGTATATATAAATAGGAATTATATAAATATAAATTACCATATATAGTTAACAAGAAGAAATCATGGTGGAAGTTGTTGTTCATGTTGGTATAAACACTTTCCCTTATTGTGTTACCACCTGCTGTATAGTTAACACGTGTAATGGATGGGTTTTTTAAAGTTCATTCTTCTTGGGGTTCATATAATCCTATATTTGTGGTGGTAATTAATACAAGTTTAAGATAGCATAGTGAGGAAGGATAAGGGAATGAATATCACAGTGCCATAAGAGGTAGTACAATAAACCAGTGGCACAATTCTATTATACATGAATTGGAGCCCAGAAAAGAGGTACTAAAACCAAATATCATTCATGGAATGCATTTGGATGGTGAAATGATGGTGAAAGATTATAGTAGGGGAATTAATCCTAAGGATTTTAACAATTATGCATGTATTACCTGCTAGGATGGTGTACAACTCAGGAAGTGGTTATAAGGTTTATTTTTACATGGAAATAAATCCTCTAAAATTTAGCCCAAACTCAAGAGACCATCACTATCTAGGGAGATTTATATTCCATTTAATAATTATCAAGTGGGAATTAGTTAAGATAGAGGAAAATCAAGGACATCAATGTTATTTCTGGAGATAGAGAAGTTTGGGAGAACATGCCCAAATAACTCTTTGATGAAAGGGACGTTTACATTAAACATAAACTATACTTTACATATGATTGGGGTAAACTTAGAAACTCAATGATATAAATGAATTATAAAGTTTCAATTCTATCATTGAAATGATACTAGAATATGTTGGGTTTAGAATTAGTTTATTTCAAGAAAGGTGTAAAAATTTATCAACACTAGTTTTGTAGCCCCTGTAAATTTCATGAGGTAGTTAAATATGGTGATTGATAATAGAATGAAATTGCAGTTGATGAATGATATTATAAAAATGTTGGGGAATTATTCACCAGTTAGAGAAAGATGGTACTTGAATATTAAATAGTTAAGACACTAGTGATATGTGACATGGAGGAAAATTAAAAACATGAATGATGTGATGTTAAGGAAGTTCAATTTATAGTCCACTCACTCTTTAATGCTAATAAGGATTAGTTTTATTGGAAAAGTGATGGTCCTAAACCTTAAATTTACATATCATTAGTTTATATTTTGAGGGGGTCAATATTTTTTTTACAGAAGGGCTCATTTCATGGATAGATAATGTGAAATGAAACATCAAGATATTCAGATTAAATGGAAATTCTTTGGTGAAAACTTTTTTGTGAACTTATAAAACATTTTTATGAAGGGAAACATGTACTCCATGATATTATCTAAGTAAAAAATGCATATGACCTGTGAATAAGGAATTTTGGTGTTGTTTGTTCTCAACTTCTAACTGAAATGAATGCATATATAGTTGTATGTCCAAGCTGTGTTATAGGATATTTTGTAAGGTGGAATTTTACCTAATGATATGGGGGGTTCTACTGAGATAATGATACTTAGAATAATGATTCATCTAGCAGTAATTCTAATTATGGTTTGAAGGTTGCTAATGTAAGGAAAAACATGTATGTACAATAAAATTATTCTTTATAGACAGGTTGAAAGGTTTATGACCAAAATATTCTTAAAAATCCAAAAACATTACTTTAATCATTGCTTGCAATATAAGAATAACTAGAAGGTACCTCCTACGGGTGAATGATTGAACTTGCATAAATAGATTCTTGATAATGGAAGGTTTCTTAGTCTAGGAAAGTCTCATATCTAATAAAAAATTACTGCCTTTAACATGAAATTTCAATAACTACCTTCTTCAATATCATATCATAATGATGAATTAAACACAAAGGAAAGGGACTTAAAAATATACTAATAAACATATCCTTGTAGTGACTCTTGCAACTTTATATCCCACTCGTCTGTTCAATATAGGTCCATTGAATCTCCATAGTGGTTACAGTAGCTTCCCACTTTGAGGCCACCCCCTACAATATTGAATCCACCCTCTTAAAGGCCAGATCATAGAAATAA
This sequence comes from Viscum album, assembly GCA_963277665.1. Taxonomy (NCBI): domain Eukaryota; kingdom Viridiplantae; phylum Streptophyta; class Magnoliopsida; order Santalales; family Viscaceae; genus Viscum; species Viscum album. Next base: position 2,090,352,912 of record OY728122.1, read on the forward strand.
AATACAAAATATAATTAATAATATGATTATTAAATACTTATTCCTATATCACTAATACAATCAATGCAAGGAAGATATCCATGTTTCAGCCTTATATTATACAACCTAAAACTATAAATTGAAAACACTCTTAACATGCACCATATCCATTTCTATGAAATTTTAATTTTCCAGCATATGATTATTTTCTAATGCCTTCCATCAGTTCGAAAAACTAAAGCACAAGATTTGGCTGACATGAAAAGAATGAAAAAATCAAAAAACACAATACAATAAAAATGTGTGGATGGTCTTTGATATAGGATAATATTTGATGGTGGAATCTATATGGGATGGTAGAAAGGATTTAGATTCCCAATAATTTTAAATAGAGAACAATACATGACTGATGATCAATGTGATTTTTTATGAAAATATTTCTTTCATTTGAGAATGATACTTTTCTTATTCAAGTGGTCACATAGGTAAGAAAGAGTATGTACTTATTAATTTTTTCCATTTAAAAATATCCTAAAAGTTTAAATTTAAGGATACACGGTTCATTATCAAGGTTCCCTATAATGATGCCTAAGAAAATGATCATATAGTCAAGAGGACATAATCCAATAAAAATGTGTGGTCATGCTTAATGTAAGGAAACTTCAAGTATTGTATTGAATGAAAACCTGAATAAGTTTTATAAGAAAAATATTCTATAAAAGATGAATTAATCACTATAGAGACTAAGAATTCCATCAATACGGTCCAAAGGTGCCTCATCATTGAAAAATGATATTGAACTGTAACATGAATTAGTTAATTATTAAAACCATGATAGGTTGATTTAGTTTAATTTCATAATTATAAATTGAATAGGTTTCATCACTGAATGTTTTTTATAAAAAATTCAATGGAATGTCAAATACAGGACATAAAAGAGATACTTTTCATTTAATGGATGCCTACCAAAATATTTTAGTTCCTAATATAACTACAGATACTGAGTATGGTGTGTGTGGATTTTGGTATGAAAATTTTCTTTCAATTTTTTTATAATAGGATGCTATAGAAGATGAACATACCAATGTGCATACTGATTTCATCACTATAGTCCAAAGGTTCCTCATCATTGGAGATTGAAGATAAATCATAACCCTAAGGGGTTTTTTTCTATATATGATAAACTTCATGTGTAGTATTATTTATTTAGTTCACTATAATTTAAAATGTTTTCATCAATGAAGGGTGGTGCTAGAATTTTTTTCCAAGACAATTACTTGAAAGTATGAAGACATATTTCATGTGATGGATGTGTCTAAATAGTGTAGTTTCTAATGAAATCACATATATTAGGGATAATGAAAATTTATAGTAAATTATATTAAAATTTTGAGTGATTTTTCTTCAATTCCTTAATCTATTAACTAATTTTATAAAAAAAATACAAAATTAAAAAATCATGTGTAAATATCAAAGGAAAATGGTCAATAATGATTAAGAGTTGAATAGAATTGGAAATGTTAATCATAAAATTATGCATGGTTTATGATTAAATATAAATACGTTAATAAAAATGTAAAATAAAGGTGTACTTGATGAATTAACATAATTTAATTTATCAAGAAGATCCCATACTGAAAGGTTACTATTTTTTAATAATGGTTCAATAATGAGGGTTATGATAAATAAATAATTATATGCATGTAATATATCTAATATAATATAAAGAACATGATTTAAATGTTAAAAATAAATTACTATAATAAGTATCATTGGTTTCATGTGTTCCCATGATTATGGGTGCATTATTATTATAAAACAATATTTAAACGAACCTAAGAGAAATAAAAATAATAAATGAAAATAATTAATATCTGAATACTTTTGGAAATAAAATTTTAAGTAATTTAATACATACAGTTGGGTTGAAAAATCTACAATATCCCCTACTAAATATTCCCAATACAGTATAAATGAGTTAAAGGTTTTGTGACAAAGATAATGAAATAAATAAAATTATTTGGAAGGAAAAAAGAAAAAACTTGTAATATTGCAGTTGGTGATGGAAAGAATTATACATAATTAGTATAAGAAATTGTATTTATTTCAGCATAGTGTGTTTGAATAGGATTTGAATGTAAATACCTTGATATGGTATATACACTTTTCATTTAATATAATGTAATTAAATGAATAAAGGAAAAAATATGTATATTTATAATATATCATGAAATGTATTTGACAAATATGTATGACCATCATATTTATTTTTCAAATTTGTTAATTCTATTTTTAATCTCACTTCATTATAAGTGGTTTGGTTGGATATATCCATGAATTAAATCTTTGGAATTATTGTATGATAAGGGGTATTATGTAATCATGATATTCAAAATTGTTAATAGAAAATGTATTCATTAAAATGAAATAAATATAAGTAATTGAAAATATAAATAAATAAAAAAATATCTTAGAAGTTGAAAAATTCATGACTGATATCATGAAAAGAGAAAAATTAATAGACCTATATCTAGAAGAAAATTATTTTTCAAACATTATTGAAAAAATGAAGTAATTGGGCTTAAAGTTTCATAGTAGGTGATGCCAATTCCAAGAAGTATGAAAAATGCATGCAGGGATGAAAGTGGAATTTCTTGTAGTATTATAAGGGGTATAATGAAATATAGAAAGATATTATAATTATGTAATAAATATAAAATTAATAAAATGTAAAATATAACATTGAGTTTGAATTATATGTAAATTAGAGTAGATTATTTCTTATAGAAGTGAATGAAATGGGATTTTTTGAAATACATATCTAAACATGTATTAACTTGAATTTTTTAAAATATGACATAAATTAAAAATGTATTGGAATATAATTATTTCATAAAGTAAACATATATATAGTAAATCTAATAAAATACATACAATTTATTAAATAAATAGTATTTATTCGGTTTGTTTAATAAATTGAATATTAAATGAACTATATCCATTTTTTTGAAAAATGAAAAATTTGGATATAGTATAATAAGTATATATAGAATCAGTAAAATGTTGTGAATACAGATTGAGAAAAATATTCTATATACAAATTTCATAAACCACATACATAGTATAGTATAAAGAACCAAAATTTTATTACTGTAAACTGTAATGACATTCAAATGTTTTAAGCCTAATGTATCCTCTAAAAAATATGCACATAGAACTCAAATTTTAAAAAACAAATCAGGATATCATGTGTTTATGTTAACTAAAATGAATGAAATACATCTTAATTTTAGGATAGGATAATTATAAGTAACATACATTATAATGGAACAATTATCTAACAAGATATCTGAATAGATATATGAAAAGAGGTGGATATGATGTAAAAATATGTATAACCAATCACACCATCAAAAAAATTATTTCACGGAGTATAAGAGAACTTATAAAAGATAAATAAATACAATAAACCCAAATTTCCCCTATATTCATTCTTGGATTTAAATAAGGACTATCAAAAAAAATGGAAGGTTGGTGAAAATTTCTTGAGGGACTTTTCTTCTAATAAAAAGTTAAAATAAAATGAAAAAATTAAATATAATATCATATTACTTAAACATGGAAAATTTGTGAATACATTACCTTTAATCTCACATAATATTTTAGAAAAAAAAATATAAAAATAATCTTAATGGTAACACTAATTCAAATAAAATCCAAATTGAGATAATGGGATTGGAAATCTCATTCTACCGTAGCAAGCTAGAGTATTTTCTGTCAAACCCAGCACTAATTTTCCCAACACCATGTTGTGTGTGTTTTCTTATCTATGAATACTGAGTCAAATAAAAAATATATTTGATCATAAAATCGCAATAAAACTAAATTAAAAAAGAAAATAATATCAAATTACTCATGACAATAATGTATACATATAAATAATAAATTCTTTCACCAATAAAAAAATAAAGTGGATGAGATTGAATTGAATACCTGGTTCTTTAGGAGAATCAAAGATTTATAAACTTTTTCTTTAAGAGGAAATAAAAAATAGAGGGCTTAAGAAGGAAATTATTTTATTTAGAAGTAAATAGAGGTATGCCATTATGAGGAAAAATGGTTAGGGGTTTTAGATGAAATGTCAAAGAGAATCCCATAACACACACACACATTAGAGGGATTGGATTGAGATAAAAAATGAAATAGTGCTTCAAAATGAGTGTTCCAATATCATGAAAAAAATGAACACTGACCAGAGCCCAAAATTAGTAGTTACCTAATAGGAACCCGGAGATATAGAGGTTGAGTAGGCTAGGAAAATCTCATCCTGAGGGGATAGAGATTATTGAAGGCTATGACCAGATCAGGGGTGGTGGTAGAGAGGGGAGTCAGTGGCTCTAGTAGGGGGTGAAATAATCGAGTAAGAGAGAGGAAACGTGGACTATCAGTAGTGGTTGAGGCTCTGAAATTGGGTGCGATGAGGTTGAGGGAGATGATAGGGAAGGGAGAATGGGTGCGCGAGGGGATGTAGCTCTAAAGCAGGTGTGGTGAGGGTGAGCCAGTGGGGGTATGATGAGGTAGAGGATGGGAGGTGAGGGTGGGGTGGGGTGATAAGGGGTATTTTTTAGGTGTAGTGACTTCCATTGGAGGTCACTGATAGTAAGAAATAGTAACGACTATAAGCGGTCACCTGCTTCACCAGGCACAAATTCCCAATTTTATAGTAGTGTATTAATGTACCCAATGGGTTTTCTTTAAATGTGAAAATTTTAGTTTCATTAAAGGGTTTAAAGTTAATAGGTATAAAATCTCATAATTTTCATGTATTAATGTAATAATTTCCACTAGTTTCACTATGTAGAATATTTTTTTGATAGTTACTAGAATGTTTATCATTGGGTTATATTAATTTTCAATTACTTGTGAAAAAAAATTAATATATCCAAATTTGGTAAATTTATTAGAGATTAAATCTATCCTCATACTTTTTCAACTAGAAATGTATTTTAGAAAATTATTTTTTAATATAATGGTTCATCTAATTATTCATTTATTAAAAGAGATAAGAATATATGGGCATGTTTATTTCTATTTAATATGTCCTTTTGAAAGATACATGAAAAACCTAAAGGGGTGTGTTAAAAATCTATATCGACTAGAGACCTCTATTATTAAAAAATATACATCGAAAGAGGTGATTGAGTTATGTACTAATTATTTATATGAAGTGGAGTATGTTGGTCCCTCTATATCTTGATATTTTAAAGTTGATAGGGAATGTAAAGGGACTCGTGGCTTAAAGGTAATGTTAATTCCACATGATGAAGTGATACAAGAACAAAAAAAATCTTAATTTTATTTATTCAGAAGAGGAAGGAGCAATTAAACACCAAGGATAAGAATGAAAAACAATGAAAAAAGAAAACCAGGAAGCTACGATGGTTTAAAATAAAATACGTGATATAAGAAAATTTATACATTTTTAACAACACATGAAAGGTTCAACCATATATATGATCACATATTATTTGATTGAAGGTGTAATATCCAAAAAAAATAAAATTTGGTTGATGAATGAATATAAAATTACATTTTTTTCACTATTTAAGGAGAAATTCAACACTAATTTATCTACATTAGAAACACTAAAATGGTTATCAGGGGGACTAAGTGTTAATGTTATCATATGGTATGGTTTTAATATTAATGGTTACACATTTATCAGAAAAAATTATTATGACAAAATTACAATTAAAAATAGAAGAGTAATACCCATCATTAAAGAACTGAATTTTTTGAGTGCCAAAGATAAAAACCCAATTTATACCTTAATAACATATTTTAGAGTTTTTGGGGATATATGAGAGATTTATTATACTAAATTTTGAGTATCGGTGTTTAAGTGTAACTGGTTTTACTAGTGAAAAAATTATTTATAAAATCACTGTTTTAACATCCATTGTTTAAAAACCAATGTTAAAACTACAATATGGTTATTTTTAATGTTGATTATTTCAATAAACAATATTAAAAATATTTTATAGAGTATTTTTAACATTAGTTATTTCAATAAATAATACTGAATATTGAACTCAGATATAAATATTTTATTTTTTTCATATCATGCCAGCATAATTTAACCTTACCTATTACAAATTTTCCCAACCATGGATGGAAATTTCAATTTTTCACATCACTCTAAAAATGTTTTAATTCCCACTAACAAATATATCACTCTATAAAATATTTCTTCCACTTCACTCTATAAATTTAGTTTCTCCCTCTCATAATTTTGTTAATCCCTCTAATACTTTCATTTCTCCCTCTATTATTCATTCATAGATTCCAAATCAACACCAAATATCCATTTTAGAGATAGAGAATCTGGCATTATTGAGTGAAATGATGAAGAAATTTTCCTTAATATTGTGAATTATCTAGGAACATTACAAAGAGGTAAAATCCAAATAATGGTTTTATTTATTGTCATTTAAAATTTTTATGATATTTTAATAAATATTTGTTAATTATTATCATTAAATCTTTGAATTATCATCTTTTTTTTGACTCTCTAATTATAAACTACTTTTTTATCATAAAAAACTACAATTATTCTTATTGATTCCCCAAAACAATTGTGTTTTGGGTTTTACGGTCTCATTTTTTTTATAAAAAATATATATCATATCATTTTTTTAAACAAATTTGAAAAATAATATTTCATGTCATTTTAAAAAAATAGCATGAAAATTAGGTTTTTACAGCAATTATTTTAATAATTAGAATTAAAGATCATTTTTCACATCAATATTTAAAAAATCAATGAAAAAATCATAAAAAATATACTTTAATAATAATCAATTTTTTAAATATTTAAATTTTAGTTTTTATAACCAACATTAAAAGTGTATTTACTATGTCACTTTCAAATATATCACCTCAAAAACCAATGTTAAAAACAAAAAAAATCGTAATAAAAAACCTGCTTTTGTACTAGTGATTGATAGTAAAAATGGTGTGAAACATAATGAGTATGAATTTAGACTTATTTATTTGAAAATATTTAGTTACAATGAAGAATAATTTACATGGAGATGCATGAAAAATAGATATTTCATGTTGTTTTCTCATCTAATAATCAGTGGTTTGTCATTTTTAAATGGAAAAATTCAATTGGTTGATGATAATGTTGATGATGTTGAGGACTTATGTGATAATTCTTCTTCTATTCCACTATTACATAAGGATAAAAATGATTACGATATAGACATAATCTATGCAATACAAAATGATCACATATAAGGGATATAGGGAAACACTCCACTACTCTCCTAATTATTCAGGTGAATATCTATTTTCTATTTTTTATAAAACATATACTTGTAGAAACACTATCTTGGATATTAAAATATAAAGATATTGATCATTTTTTCATTTTTTTATTAAATTTTATATTCATCAATTTTAGCAAAATAATTTTTGGTCAAAAAAATGTCAAATCATTTTTTTATGAAACATACATATATAAAAACACTTTTTTACTTGGATATTTAAATCTATAGATTCTAATCATTCCTTCTATTTTTTGAATTAATTTTTATTTTCATCTGGTTTACTTAAGAATTTTTATGTTTTAAGAATCCTAATATCATTTATTTTTTATGAACTTAAACATTTAATAATAATTTTTTTAAGATGGATATTTAAATTTATAAATATTGATCATTTATATGATTTTTATATTAATTTATATATCCATTAATTTAATTTACACGTTTTTTGGTTAATGAATCCCAAAGTCATTATTTTACTACATCTATTTCTTTTTTATTTTTCATTTTCATATATTCATTTTTACTAATCTATATTAATTAACATAATAGATATATAATTTTCTTTCTATTATTAAAAAAAATTATTTACTTCCAAAAATCATTTAATTCTAAAAAATTATCGGTACATATAATTTCATTGCATTAATATATTTAAATGACATATATAGAGGTAAAAGAACATTTTCTAAGGTATATGTACGTTTTCCATATTAATATATCAATAATAATTAAATTTTTTAATAAAATTAATTTTTTGTTTTCCAAAATTACTTGAAACACTGCTAGTGAGTCTCCCATGGAAGAGTCTTATTCTTATCCAGAGTAGATGATACCTAGATTACATGAGATTAAACATTTACCAAAGCTTTCACTTGATCATGGGGTGAAGAGGTTGAGAATTGAATTTGATGATAATAATAATCCAAAAAGTATAAATACAAAGCTGTTTCATAAAGATATGGTCATACATAACTATTATTGGATTAATATTTTATATCTTAGTTGGAAGATCATCAATAATAGGGATGATACCAACCATGGGAGTCTATAATGATAAAATTTCTCATCTATTTTATTTTTTTACAATTCTTTAAATATTATATATTCCATGACTAATGTTTAATTTATTCATTTACAGATGTCATTTTACATTCAAAATATGAAATAAATTTATAATAGGTGACTATTTTTAACATTAATTAGATGAAGATATTTTAAAATAAAATTTACTTTACATTATATTTTAAGGAAATAACATAATGAAATCCCATGCCTCAAATATGGGTTTATAGTTACAACGGCTTAAGTGATGTTTACCCCTAGATTGTGGGAGGAAACCTTTCTAGTATGATAATTATTGACTATAATATTATTTTTTAACTACTTAAAAACTTATTCATTTATTATTATATAATAGTCCATTATGATATCTCACCAAGATATATAGTTGCAGAATGTATACACTTATACTTTATCACATGGAGGGTATTAGTTATTGTAGGATTAAATGGTTGCTGAAATTTTTCATGAATTAAAATATAATTCCAATATTTTATTGAAATAGGTTCAATATAACCCTATATATATCCCCTAAATCTTAATGAAAAATGGAAATGGTTAAAGTTCAAAAAATGGTAAGTTTATTACATATCCATCAAGAGAAGTAGCTGATTAGACTACAAGACAATTATTATTATTATTTTCAAATATTATAATTTTATAAATTCATCGCACTATTATAAAATTTTTCATATATTATTTCAGTATTACCTATATTATTAATTTATGAGGGGTACCTTTATCCTTTATGGAAGAATGGATATTATGGTTACTTCTTTAGGAAAGTAAGAACACCTAGGTCATGTAAGAACATATGTGGAGGATGTTGGTATTAGAAAATTTTCTGAACATGGTGATAACTTAGGTAATTATAGAAATAAATCAATATTATAATTTATAATTATACATTTTATAGAATCATATTCATTATAGTTTTATAAATAATTTTATAAAATTTTTCAGTCGATAAAATGAATAGTTTTATTTAACTAAATCACTTTCTCGTGAATTAAATGTTTTTATTTAAAAGATAAATTTCATGAATTTAGAAATTGAATTTTATAAAATGGAATTAACTTTTGATATCATAATATCAAATATAACTTAGTATGAATTTTTTATATCTTTATGAAAAGATTTATTTTTGAGTGAATAGTGAAAAATACAGATTTTTGCAAAACAATCATTTATTTTATTTAAATTAATTAATTTAAAAGTATCATTATATTTTGGATTTCTTTTTAGAGTAAAATAATATCTAATTTATTTTAAATAATATAAATAATTTCATATAAATCAATATTTTATTTTATTTTGATATAAGTTTATTTTATTTTCTTAAAACACAATTTTCTAAAAAATTATTTTTAATTGGGTTTTGAACACTTATATTAAAATTTATTTCTAATGATTCTAAAAATTGAATATTTTAAAATTTATTCCATATTTATAATCATGATGTTCAAGTTTAATGATGATTTTAGTTTTATTTTTGTTCATTATGAATAATTACTATTATAAAAATGTGTCACCCTGATAAAGGGTAAATCAGGTTAATTATGGTAAATACATTGCGATAAGGCTAAAAATATTCATATTAAATCTTATTTTATGGTTTATTTATACCCTTATAACCTTATATTATAAATTGGATTGTTTTTTGATCCACTTGACCATGAGTAATACATTTACAATATTTAAAATTTTAGAAAAATTACAGGTGTGTCACTCCCATCAATCATAAAAGGGAACCTATTATCCTACCTTCATCACACATTTTTATCACTATAGTTTATAAAATACCTACATAAATATCTCTCAAAAATCCATTCCCATTCTATAGAAGTTTTTTTCTCACTAAAATACCAAACTTTGAAGGCTTAAGGTGTAATCCAAATGAGGTTTCCTAAAGAAGAGGCATAACTCTTAAGAGGGTATTTTCAAGTTTATTTCTTCTTCTACCTCAAAATATTCATTAAAAATGATTAAATAATAAAATAAATATATTAAATATATTTAAATTTTTATTATTATTATGGTAAACCCATTTTCCGTCTCCTTTTACATCCCATAGTAAATGAAAACATCGCTCATGTGTATGTGTGGACTACCACCTACACTAAGCGATGTGTTTCATTTTTTGTCACTAGATAATATGGATGGTTAAAATGAAGTACTAAATGAATATAAATGAAATTTATTAATAATTATTATTATTTAATGACAATATATTTCTTAACTTCTTACCCTACCATCCATTGAAAAACAATAATTTCGTTCGTGTGTACGTGTGGACCACCACCTCCACAAAGTGATGTGATTCATTTTTCATTTCCACCTTACAATGATGGCCATAAGGATGAAACTAATGAATAATTATGAAATTTATAACATATTTATGATTATTTAAAAATAATATATTATCTAATTTATTTATTTTTCACCCTTTATAGAAATGAAAATGTCATTCATGCGTACATATAGACTATTGTCTCCATGAAATAACATGGTTCATTTTTTATGGATTCCTTAATGGTTTGTTTTAAATGTGTATATAATGTATAAATATGATAATTATAAAAAAATTAAGATTATGGAGTTAATTTAACCATAAAAACTTTGACCATGGTCAACACACCAATGTTATTTTGATGTTATAAATCGAAAGTCATCAAAATGTTCAACTTGAACTTAACAATTTTAGTAACTAAATAAAACATGGTAAAAAATGAAATAAAATGATTAATGATATTGTAATGGACATTAAAAAGGTTCTTAATAAATTATAATACTAATATAATTTTATTACTTAGGATGGTATACATATGAATGAAACAAGTCATGACACAAGGTAATAGATTTTCCTTCAAAGCATTATTTTAAATGTTGTAAACTCTTTCTCCTCTATATCCATATTATTTTAAATATTTCATGAATATTTCTATTTATGATTAAAAGTACACTAAATTTCAATTTCAACTATATTTTACTTTCTTTATAAAGGTTTTAAAATGAATATTTTTTTTAACATTTTCCATATAGGTCACTTTTGACTTTATTTACCAAAATGAAAAAAGAATGGTTTTTTAACATATATGATAGGAGAAAAATTTACCATTTTCATTTAAATTATTTATTATATATCTTAATATTCATGTTTTCATGATTTTAAAAATTAAATTAAATTCCCATTTTTTAGAGAATTTTTCATTTTAATAGTTCTAAAATAAAAGGGATATCTCTCTTTATGATTGTACAAAAATAGAATGTGTTTTTCTTATAAGTTAAAGCCACTTGGGAAAAGCCTTACTAGTGAAAAAATGGTCTATTTTTCATAACAAGTTTTGGTTTCTCAAGTAAAGGCTTTAGTCATGGGCAAAGGATGTCCCTCATTTCTAATGTAAATATGAAGGTCACCATACATGATGTTGAACGTCTTAAGCAGAGCCTAGAGGATTCTTGGGATGACTGTGTCTTTGAGGAGATATTAGAGAAAAAGGATCCACTGGAAGACTAGGTCCTAAAACAGGAATGGCTGGCTAGGGAGGGGTCAATGATCAAATGGATTAAAGAGGGTGACTGCAACTCTTCTTTCTCCTATGTCTGTATTAAGGAGAGGAAAAGGCTGGTGAAGCTAAACATATTACTCGAATATGGGACATACACGAAGGATAGAGATATTGTGGGAGACCTGGCCAATTCATTTTTCTCTGATCTTCTTACTGGTTCAAATGAATTCCTTCCCACTGGCTAAACCTCAGATGTCTCAGAGGTTTTTGATGTGATCCTGAGCCTTATTACTAACTGGGATAAAAATAACACGGGGGCCATGCCAAGTGAAAAGGAGATCCCACATGCCTTGATGAACCTAAATCTAGATAGCGTGGCACGCCCGGATGGATTCCCTAGTTCCTTTTATAGGTCATCCTGGGACGTTTTGAAGGAGTATCTAATAGCGTCCATCTAGGATTTCTTTCAAAGAGGTAGCTTGCCTCATGTTGCATGCACTAATACTATTGTGATGATTCCCAAAACTAATAATCCTACCTCAATCTTGCACTACCTTCCAGTGAGCATGTGAATTGTCCCGTAAAAAATCCTAGCTAGCTTAATCAACCTCAAGCTATATACTCATCTTTCCCAGAGGGTTTCTTTGGAATAACACAATTTTTTCAAGGGTCGGTCATTTCAAGAGGCCATTGTTTTGGAACAGGAAATGCTCAAAGAATTGAATTTCAAAACCATAGGGTTTAATATGGCAATAAAACTAGGAATGAACAAGTCCTATGACTAAGTATAATGGAGATTTATCAATAAGGTGTTGGTAGGTATGTGATTCAACTCTTGGAACATTGATATTTTGTTTCGTTGTTTTAGATCTTTGTGGCCCTTGGTTACTTTCAATGGAAAATCCTACAGTTTCTTTAAATCCACCTACAGCCTAAGGTAGGGGGATCATATCTCTCTGAGTTTATTCATCCTTTTTTAGGATATTCTAAGCTATCTCATACTTAGAGGAATGAGGAATGGTGATATCATGTTGTTCTGGAGGAGGATAGAAGCAACAGTGGTGTCCCGCCTCATGTTTGCCGATGATACAATCTTATTGTTGAATGCTACCAGCTGATTCATCTGAGTTTTGTCAAAAATATTAGAGGATTATTTCTTTTAGAGTGGTTAGGTAATCAATAACAATAATATCATCTTCTATATCTCTAGTGGGTGACCCTCTAGGAGGATCTCTATAGTGATCCACATGTTGGGCATGCATAGGGGAACTTTCCTATCGATTACCTGTGTTTCCCACTTTCTCTAGGTAGAACGCATATATGTGAATTCGACCCACTCCTTGGCAAGATTATAGACTGGGTGATCAATTGGAAGAACAAGTACCATTCCTTCAGGGGTCGTATTGTGCTGGTTAATAGCATGTTGTTTTCTACTCCTATGCATACCCTCTCGGACATAAGGTCCCCAAAATAATTGTTAAAAACTTTGATAGGATCTCAAATAATTTCATTTAGGATCCACTCTTTGAAGGGAATAGAAATTGGGTATTCTAGAACAAAATAGAAAGGATGGTTTGAGAAGGTGGTATTAGCATGCACAGTTTGAAGGATACCCTTCACTGCATGCATGAAAAACTTACTTGGAGTATCCTGGAGATGAACACTCTATGGGGGATAATAATGAACAGTCATGAATCAGAGGTCCAGGATTCGGTGGAGGGATATGTCTCACCTTTATGGTCAGTGGTTGTTCCCATGGTCTCTATCCTTCACCCGCAGTCCCGCTAGATTATTGGGACATGAGACCTTTCCTTATGGCATAAAAACTGGTGCGGGGATGTTATTGGCTTCATGCGATGCCTCGCCACCAACATCTTCTTTAAGGAAACCTTTTACTTCCCATACTTCATCAAATCGATCTTGGACAAGGATCAGTAGGACCATTTTAATATCATTAAACTGAATGTGGAACCCAACCATTGTGTGTTCACTCTATCCCCTTCGAGGTTCTTTATGTCAAAAGATTTTTGGCGTATCTCTTATGTTCATCTTCAGGTGGATACATGGGGTGAGGTTCTATGGGTTATGAGTATCCCCACCAAATTTAACTTCCTCACCTAGAGGATCAGAAATGGGGAAGTCCTGATAGAGGAGAACATGAATCGTTGTGGGATTAATATTTTTTTTAGGTGTGTGTGTTGTAAGTCTCATAGTGAGGAGACCACAAACCACTTGTTCTTTGACAGTGAGTGGGCATGTGAGGTTTGTAAATTTTTTTGGGGAATTTACTGAAGATCCTATCGACACTATGGATGGTCTCTTCTTTCTGGATAGGTGGCTCTATGGTTCAGGAGGTGGTGGTCCAAAAATATCATCTCACACAGTGGTGTTTCATGTAATTTATTGGTTTCTTTGGAATGCATGGAATAAGGTTCTCCATAAATAAGTGTCTATCTCAGCTCATACTGTAATTTTCTAGATGAAAAAATTATTTATTGACTTGGCAAGGGTGGTGAGAAACTGGAAGTATGCCCCCTCTCTTTCTCGATTCAAAGCAGGACAACGTGATACTCTCCCCAACAACGTAAAGGATGGTGGTAACTAAGTCAGGAGGAGACCTCCATTGAGTGGGATGAAACTAAATATGGATGGATCGTGTGCTCTAGGTATAATGCACAATGGAGGGGTGGTGAGAGACGAAAGTGGTTCTGTTTACATGGCTGTCACTATTAGGTTGGGACAGGGTTCTTCTCTATAAGAAGAGGTTATGGTGATGCTTGTGGGTCTCAGCTTATACAGCCATTGCATCTTGGGAATCATTGAAGCTGATATAGATTTTTTGGTGGTACATAACTCCATGTGTGGATATAGTGCTTCTCTTTGGTTGATAATCTATGCTATTATAAAGTTTCGGTGGTTCCTCCGTAGAAATATTGAAGTGTTACACACATGGTTGGAGGGGAACAAAGTTGTGGATCACCTATCCTTACTTGATATCTTTTATTTGTAGGATGTGTTCTTACATACTTTTTTCACCTTAAATCCTAGGGGGTTATCTTGATTAGAGGGGATTCCCTCGGTCTGCATTATTTCAGGCCTCCATAGTCCTTGTGTCAGGGGCTGGTGGGGGCTGGACTATTTTCTTCTCTTGTACTTCATTTTCCTTCAAATAAAAAATTATATATGATTATAAGGGATACAAATAGGTAGATTAATCCTTTGAAATTTAATGGCCTTATATTATTTAGACACAAATTAAAAATGAGTGAACATAGGTTATGAATATGATGATCCAGGATACCCATATTATGATTTCAAAAATGGTTTTTTATGGAAATATTTTGATCTCTTGAGGTAAGGAAAGTTTATGATTTTTTTAAAGTTGAATGGTTTTGAAATGTTTTCATGAGTTCCCACATGCCTCAAGATGCCTTCATGGTTTTCCAATGATTAATAATTGTTTATAATTTTTTTTATTTGAGCAATGTTTTATTTTCATATATGGAAATTATTTATTTATGTGCTCAAGTTTTATTAAGAAAAATGTAAACATATTCATGGGTTTTAATGTTTTATACAAGAATAAGGAGATTCATTTATTTTTTTATACCTTAATAAGTTTTGTTTTCATTATCCTATATTCAAAAGAAATCACATAATCTAAGGATGATTATAAATTTTAGCAAATTCTAGATTTTTGCTATGATGACTCCTCTTAAATTAAGCATGAGTTTCTTGAATTAAAAAGTGGTGTTTACTTAAATACCTATTCTTGTGGAAAAAATTAAAACTATTTGAAAGTTTCCTCTTGGTTACATCATTTTTTTAATTATCTTAAAAAATAAACCAAAAAGGTCTTGAAAATTTTATAAAGTGAAACCCTTATTTTAAATCATCAAATTATGGGTTGAATATGTTACAGGGTCTTATAGTTGGCATAAGAGTAAAGGTTTGGATACCTTTATATGTTAGGAGAATGTTAAAAGACACTTTAAAGAGACTATAATTTATGTTTATATTATCATGAGATAGATTTTGAAGATTTATGCATTGCTTCATCTAAACCATGTCTATTTACAATGGTTTTCCACAAAGGTAACAGGGGAGATAAATTAGGAAGGAATCAAGGGGATAATAACCTTCCAAATCAACAACCTAGAATATCAGTGTTAAATTATATGATACATACTTTTAATAGTGGAACCCATGAAAGAGGGTGGACAAATTTTCCACTGTGGAATATGTCTATAGCAGAACATTGCAAGAAACAACACCCTCTGGATTTCGGTGGATCTTTAGACCTGATGAAAGATGAAAGATGGATAAGTGAAATGGAGAAGACATTTTAATTTTTGGGATGTATATAACATCAAAAGGTAAATATTATTCTTTATCATTTTGAAGTTTAAGTTGGTCGATGTTGGTCTCTAGTTAAAAATACTAAAAAAAATGAGATTGATTTCATGGAGTGGGCAAAAATTAAAGATATTTTTCTTGAGAACTATTTTACTAAAGTTCTTATACTTATAATAGATATAAAGTTTTTTTATTTGAAGAAAAATGGTGAAAAATCAGTGGCTGATTATGAGGTAAATTTTATCAAACTGGCCAGGTATACATTGAATTTTATTATGGACCATGAGAGTAAAATTAATAGATATTACACAGGCCTAAAATCATGTTTATGAAGAGAATTAGACTCTCATGAATTTAAAATTTATGAGTAAGTTGTTCATTGTGATGTGAAATTTGAGATGGATTTTTCAAACAATAATTTACATCATGAAAATAAGAGTAAGAAGTAGTCATGGTGATAAGAAATGGAGAAGCAGTTAACCAAGAAATATGTACATAATGCCCAAAAATGTTCTAAATAGAGTAAATAAATTTTAAAAAATGTTTAATATGAAATTTTATAGTCCTCATTAACCTTTCCTTTATAGTTTCCTAATTCTTGTAAATGTTTTTGGTAGAATTTGGTGGTGATACAAAGGTTTGGGGTGGTGTTTTGGACTTTTGATGAACATTATGACTTCTAACATCACTTGTATAGTTATGGTGGAGATTGATTTTTATTGGGTGTGATCATTTTAAACACATGTTATATGACCAAATATTAGATAATGTTTGGTGTTATTCATGTTGTCTTAGTGGTTTGTTTGTGTGCCATAGGAAAAAGAACCATGCACAGGGTGGGTGTGGCGTTAGGCACGACCCATTGAGAGATCGCATGTGCAAAATAAGGAGCTCAATCTCACCACACTGTAGCCTTGGGTGTGGTGAGGGAGAAACAACCAATTCTTGGGTGCTAGTTTGTTTTGGATGGCTGTTGCAGACAAAAGTGGAATCTCTATGGCTTGGACCACTTTATGGTTCAAGCTGTGGTGGTGGAGAAATCCTATTTGTAAAATGGGAAGAAAAAGAGGATCTGGTGTAGAGGCTTCAGAATGCATGTTGACTAAGGGTCTTTATGTCGTGTTGGGGGTATATACATTACCTGGTCAGTGTCTCGGGTATGTGTTTATGAATAGGAGGTTAGTTACCCACTTGTTTTAAATTCTAGACCTTCCCAAGACTCTGGGTTAACCCTTACTCATCCTCACATTCTCTAGTCACATCCCTTGGTGTTTCTAACACCTTGATTCATCTTGGATCATTCAAATTTGAAATTATTTAGATCGATTTAACCCTATATTTTCCCTTTATCCCTCTATTCTCACTCTCTTCTATCCATGAGTTCACTGTGGTGGGTGTTCTACTCTGTTTTGGGTGGATGTTGATGGTGTCTTGCTATCCATAGGAACTGGTGGTGATCCCTTCGAGATTGGTGGTTGATGATCCTTGGTTCTTATGTGATCTGTAACAACCTATAATTTTATCAATGGAATTTCCCTTCAAAATATATAATTTTTTTGGAATTTAGTATTAGAATATTATATAATGCACACACACCACATGATAAAACCAATAAAATTTTATTATATTAATTCAAACATTAAATATATAGAATTAAAATGGCCACAATAATTGAAAGTATAATAATGGGACACAAAATTGAAAATAAGACAATAATGATAGGAAAATTTGGATAAGCTCGTACCCCTAGAATAATCGTACTCATGAATAACATTGTAGAAATAAACCAGAATCTTATTAATGTAATATACATTTTGAAAATGAATATATATATATAAACTTGAGTGAAATTATAATTAAATGAATAATTAATAAAATATGAGGTATTTACTAGAAGTAAGTAACCCATATCATCATTACAAATTCGAATGTTGGAATAGTAATCTGACCATTTGAATAGTTACCTAACCATTGAAATAGTAATATAATAGTTATAAATAGTAACATAAATGTTAGAGTAGTAACATCACCTATGGAAGTGTTAAATAATATTTATATATCTTATAAAATGAAAATATGATATATTTATATCATGGTACAAATAAATAAATGTTTAAAAATGATAAATTAAGTGTCTGTATTTTCATAAAACATGGATACTTTAATTACATTTTTATAATAAATATAATGATTTAAAATAAATTTCATTCACATAAAATAGATTAATAAAGTAATATAATGTTTTATTATAATGATAAGAAAATTTTATGAGACATTAAGTAATTTTTAGAAGGGTCTGCGATTTGATCATAATATTAAAATTGGAATTTTTCAAATAAATGATGATTTAATTTAAAAATTAAATTTATAACATTTTGAAAATTATTTTCTAAAATATATTTAATTTTTAGAATTTATATGTTGAAAAATTACTAGGGTGAATTTTTTGTATTTTTTTAAAATTGTCAAATTTTTTGTGAATAGTGAAATACGATAAAATACGATATTTAACATTATAAGCTAAATACATAAATTTTTGAGTCATGGATGATGTAATCACCAATTAATGAAAACTAAGAACCACTATTTACTGTATATAGTCTAAATAATTAATAATATTTACATTCTTGAACCAAAATAATCAACTATTGATTATAATATTCAAAACACTCCTCTCCCCCCCTTATAAATACCACCCCTCACAACCATTATCCTAAAAACTTCTAATCCTTATAGATAGAAAAAATTTAAGCCTTATATATAGAAAAATTTATACCCAAATACTTTCCTAATACTCTCCCCACATTCTTGTTCTCCTGGACTCATACAAAGAGAAATCCAAGGTGCCTTAAGTGGAAGCCCAGTACGATACATCTAAAGAAGAGAGTAATTCCATCAATCGATTATTTTAATTTTTCTTCCTCCTAAACCTCTAAAAAATTCCATAAAACATGTAATAATAACTATGGTATAATATATATTCTGTATTTTTATAGTTTTAATTGAATATCTATCATTCATTCTCTTCTCTTTTCTTTTTTATTCGAAAAATGAAACTATTATCCATACTATGACGGTTCACCCCATCTATGGACAATGAGTTTTTGTTTTCTATTACCACATTCATGGTGAGTTTAAATTATATTAAAATGGTTTAAAATGAAATAAATATTATATATATATATATATATATATCACATTACAGAATGAATATATGGCCATAATATTAAATAAAATGAAACTAGTTCGTGATGGTCGATAAAACTGCCTAAATGAACTAATTGTACAACGCTGCCGTTTTTACTAAAGGAATAATACCTACGTCATAACACATATGGTTATTTGGAAAAAATTAATTTTATATAATTATATTAATACCATTTCATTTCTCTTCTAAATTTGTAGTCCCATTTTACAATAACATCAATAATTATTCACAAGTGATCTGACCTTGGAACTATAAAACAAATGCTCCTAAAACAACAAAATTAAACAATATATCACATTAAAATGGTTATAAATGAACACAGTAAAATTATAATAAGTAAAATATATATGTAAAATTATATTAATTAATTAATTAATTAATTGAATTTTATTATCTAGGCTATTAAGTTCAAGTGTATAATGGAACCAGACATAAGATAACAGATCTATCCAAACCACCCTATCTTCTTTGTGATTATTATTTATTTATCTTACCTCACTTTATCACTTTAAAATTATTATTTTCTTCTTATATAGTCAATATATATGTACCACAGACATATACATAGCTTAATTAATCTTTCATTGATGGGGATACACATGTTTTAAAAGACTCCCTTCTCAATTTCACTCGATAAGTAAAACCAATTAAAGGGAACTTTTTTATTCCTTATCCCATTATAAGTACCACTCCTTAAAAAAATTTAGACCACCCATTTTTCTAAAATTTATCATTTTATCTTGGTAATATTATTGAAATATATTTTCTATTATGATATTAATCAATATTATGCAACATTTTTCTTTCTGTGGGTAAATCTTATGTTTATACCTTATGTTTGATTTCCTTTTTATGGCACACATAAGCATGTAATTGTTATGATGGGAACAACCATATAGTGATCCAATTAATTGAGTAATGTTTATTTCTCACGATACATTATGTATGGGATTAGGGAGTAAACCTAATCCATCATGGGACTCTTTCCACCATGTGATGTTTCCTTGTCAGTTAGCCTTGACTTATGATTATGTCATGTTTTATATTACTACCACTTTCCTATGATTCCATGATCTTATGATTCCATGTTATTTATATTATGACTCTATATTATTATTCATTAGACTATTATTTTATGATATCATGTTATGTCAATTGACTCACATGTTATTCCTCATTATCATGTTTATTCTCTTACTGGGCTTTATAGCTCACCCCTTTCTTATATGTATTCCCCGGGTTATCCTATGATATTCTACAAGATAAATGAGATTTAGGATCTCATTGAGGAGAAAAAAAATAAAATTGTTGTGTTATAATTTCTTTTTTATGTATTATGAACCTAGTCTTCCACATACACCAGGCCTCATGGTATTTGGGAAGTATTTATTGGATATTTTTGTTACTAAAACATTTAATAATATGTTTAAAAAGCTTAGATAACTATAAGATCCATCCTTGAAGATTCATTGAGGTAAGGGATCCTTCATCTCTCCTTCTTAGATGTAAAAGTGTGGATATCATGTTGTTTTTTCTATTGTGTAGATGGTACATATCATCTAAATAAAGATAATTAACTGAATTAATTGAACTTGAAGTGGAAGGTAGAAATAACATGAGTTTTACTTATTCTTGTGATTTTTCTTATATAGTTGTTCTTAATCACTTATTTAGAAGATTTTACTTGTGTGGAGTATTGTTTGTTGTTATTATTGTTTGATTAAACTCACCACACATGAAAAAAGGATAATATTGTATATCTGATTAATAAATTGGTTACCCATGGAATTTCATATTTGTGTGGAATTACCCTTGATACTAATTAAGTAATTGTGATAAAATACCATTGTTAAAACTTTGGTGGTGATTTGGGGTGGATGGGGTGTGTGGGGTTGTGATGTGTGATGGATGTGATGTGTGGTGGTTGAAATGTGGGGTGGTTTTGAAGTGGGTTTTGTTAGAATGAGATGGATGGGTTATGTTGTGTAGTTACTTGGTATCCATGGAATAGACTTGAAGCGTTGAAATAAATAATGAAATGGCATGGGTTGGAATGATTAATAAATGTGGATGGATATTAATTCATGGTAAATAAAGATATGTATGGAATGGGTAATAAATGATATAGAATTAAACATGAAATGAATGGGTTTGTAAAATCAAAATGGGTGGTAATTAAAAAAATCTAGAAATGGGTTGTTTTGAAAGGAAAGGTGGAATATGGAATGTGTGTGGATGGTTTGTGTGTTATGGTACATTTAGAGGTGTAAATGATATCTTAAGAGGTCATGATACTTTGTGGTGATGCGGTGAGATATATGTATTGTATGTTATTTCTATACACATCCCACCTGAGTCACAAGTTTACACGCACACCCAAAGGTTTTGGTTTCCAAGTATTTTTTTCCAATATCCATGATGGTGATAATTGATGTCTATATACCCCCTTTTCCCAACTCTCTATTCTAGGATAGATTGATACACACAGGCTGTGATGGACAAAAGTCAAAAGTTAACCAGGGATAGTGATTGTTTGAGAGGATGATGTGGTTCATAGTGGGGGTCGTGCATGGTAGGAGGAGGGAATAATGTTTATGTCCCTCATGTTTATGATACCCTACTAATCTAGTTTTATAGTAGTGGATGTGGTACAATGTAGTTTCCCATTTGTCTTCAGGAGGGATTTGATGTGGTTTCCCAGGTTTCTATGAGATAGATTTGATGGAGTTTCCCAAGTATATTCAAGCATGGTTATTATGGAAAGGACGAGAATGCTTGGACATATGATGTTGGGGAATAAGATAAAAAAATCAGTGGGAATGCATTGAAGGTTACCCTTTATTGATATGGTTATTATTATTTTACTATATTGGATGCGTTATTTGGTGAGTGTACTGTAGTGAGGATGAGATTGGTTAGTTAACTTGTTTAGGTGCATGTTGATCCTGTTGTTTATCCACTAATGCATTAGTATGATCTTTCCACATGTACACAAGATACCTTAGGTATGATCCCACTGAGTATACATGTTATGCTCACCCTATGTATATAAAATCAATTTTTTAGGAATCCAAGAGGACTTCAGGGATCGAGATGGACATTACTAGCCATTTTATTGGAGCTATTTTTGATTCATTACTTTAGGAATTTATTTTGATATTCTTTTGGTGACTTTGGTTTATTTTCATTAACTTTATACATGCATTATTGGATGGTTTCAGTTTTACTTTCCTTTTAAATGAGGGAGTTTTTTGTGGTTGGTTTATTCTATCTCCTAATCATTATTAAATAATTGAGGGTAATTTCTTCCATATGTGAGATTTTATACCCTCGGTGCTAGTTGTCAACTCGAGGCCTATTGAAGGTGAGACTTGAGATTCATTATCTCTATTACTTCATTGTCATCCTAAGAGGGGTACCTTTGGATAGAGTTGGTCGGGGCATGCAAATATTAGGAAAGTGTTACCGATGTAGTATGCTTGATCATTTGGATTGTGACTCCAAGGAAAAGAGTTCTAGTTAGGCCAGTAATGGGAAAATAGATAGTTAACCAGTAGTGAAATGTTTTAGCTTCATTGAGTTTGGTCATTACTCTAATGCATATCCATGGTTAGTTACTCAAGGTGGGAATCATAAAGACCGAAAGCATAAAGGTGTGGAAAAGTCTTTTATCACTACGCTAAAAAATCTAATTCATTGTGCTTTTTTTGGTGTTTAGCGATAGTTTATTTATTTATTTATTATTTATTTATCCTACCATGCATGTATATGTAATGTATGTCATGCATAAATTCAGTATATATATGCATTGGTTGAGATTTTAATCTGTTACCTCTTTGTTATTCTATAAAGATTTTACAACTCTAGCAAGATCTTTATATGATAAGTAAACAAAATTTAATATATTAATATATATACAGATAAATGCATATAAATACATATACATGAATAAAAATATTAAAGAATAATAATAATAAAACAAGAAAAACAAATAATACATAACAAATAAATATGAAATGAATAATAAATAATTAATAATTAATAACTAACTATAAAAAATTAATAATTAATAATTAACTATTAATAATTAATAATTAATAATTAATAATTAATAATTAACAATTAACAATTAATAATTAACAATTAACAATTAACAATTAACAATTAATAATTAATAATTAACAATTAATAATTAATAATTAATAATTAATAATTAATAATTAATAATAAACAATTAACAATTAAGAATTAATAATTAACAATTAACAATTAATAATTAATAATTAATAATTTTAAAAAATGATTAATAAATAATACATTAATTATACATTAATAAATAATAAATAATAATTTATAGTTAATAAATAATAAGTAATAAATGCATAGTAAATAAATAGTAAATAAATAAATAAATGAATAAATAATAAATTATAAGTAAAAAAATATTATATAATAAAATAATAATGAAAAAATAGTGAATAAATGAATAATAAATAAATTATAAATTATAAATTATAAATTATTACTAATAAATAATAATTAACAATTTAATATTTAATATTTTTTCAATTAATTTAGTGGTTGTTTAAAAATAAATTTAAAAAATAGATTTAGTGGTGGTTTTTGAAAAATTGTTGTTAAAAATAAATTAAAAACACACATTTATCCGTGGTTTTTTAAAAACCTCTGTTAATTTTTTTCTTGAAGTTTTTAGTAGTGTTTTTTAAAACTACCACTAAAAACCTAGTGTGAACTCCCTTTTTTCTTGTTGTGAGTTACTACTACAGCAGATGTTGGACTATCAAATGAAGTATTTTTAGGTATATTATTTTTCAATTTAGATTATTCCAATGTATTATTTGATTATGGATTCACATATTCTTTTATATTTTGAAAATTTTCAAGTAGAATGGAAATACTATCTTAATAAATGAAGTGAGGACTTCTAGTAAAAAATCCTGGGGGTAGTATTAAGGAAACAAGAACTTATAGGAAAATTCATGTTATTATATATGGAATGGGTTCTTCTGAAAACCTTGGTGTCTTTCCCATTGTAGAGTTTGATGTTATTTTCAGTATGTATTATTTTTTAGTTTATCATGATAAGATAGATTGTAGAGATAAAGAAGTTGCATTCAATTTTCAGAGTGAGTTTCAATTCATATATTAGAATGAGCCAATACATTTGATAACATATCAAGAATTTGAAAAAGTGATTAAATTTGAGAGTGAAATTTATCTTGTACATATTGTTTTAAAGAAAAAAAACTATTCAAACTAGTGGTGTTCTAGTAGTGAATGAATATATGGATGTATTTCCTGATTATTTTCCTAGTGTTATTCCTGATCATGAGCTTGAGTTTATAATTGAATAAATTATTGGTGCTAATCCAATTTCAAAACTCCCTTATCAAATGGATTTAGTTAAGTTGTTAGAATTGAAAAAGATGCTATAAGAGTTTCTTGATAAGGTTTTCATCCACCCTACATTTCTCCTTAGGTTGATCCTGTTTTATTTGTTAAAAAAATATAGTTATATGAGACTTTGTATTGATTAAAGAAAACTCATTAACAACACTATTAAGAAAAAGTATTCATTGACTCATATTGATGATTTGTTTGATCAGATCCAGGGAGATCAATATTTTTTAAAGGTTGATATCTGGTTAGGTTATCATCAAATGAAGGAGTAATACATTCCAAAGACAACATTTCATACTAAGTATGGTCATTGTGAGTTTTTAGTTATTCCATTCAGGTTAAAAAATGCACCTGATGCATTTATAGATATTATGAATAGAGTATTACATGAATATTTTGATTAAATTTATATGGTTCTCATTGATCACATTTTTGTTTATTTAAAAAGTTATGAGGAACATGATAAATACCTAAGTATTTTTTTACAAACATTAAAAGAAAATAAGTTATATAGAAAATTTAGAAAATATGTATTTTAGTCATGACATATTTTTGTTATTGCGCAGTTTTTTTCAAATATGGAATAAATATTGATTATATTAAAACTAAAGTGGTGGAATAATTTCCTAGACTAAAAAAATTCATTTTATTGGATTATGGGTTTACTATTGATGGTTTTTTGATAACTTTTATTGTTTATCTTTCCCATTAACTAAGTTAACTTTAAAATGATTTAAATTCATCTGGATAAAGGAATGTGATGAATGATTTCAATAATTGAAAATAATATTAGATAATGATCCAGTGTTATCCTTTCTAATAATAAATGGTGAATTTTTTATTTATAGTGATTATTCTTTGAAAGGACTTGGTTGTGTTTTAATAAAAGATGACCTGTTAATTGCCTGTGATTAATGTTAATTGAAAATTCATGTGAAGAATTTCCCCATGCATGATCATGAGTTTTCAATGGTGTTTTTTTATTTAGAAATTTAGAGGCATATTTTATATTGGGTAAAATGTTAAATATATACCAACTATATAATTTTAAAGTATATATTTTCTCAAAAATAGTTAAACATGAGGCATAGAAGATGGTTATAACTAATAAAGGATTATGACTTCATGATTCACTATCACTTAGGAAAAGTAAAAAAGGTAGAAAATTCCTTGATTCAAAAAGATAATATATCATTAATAATGATATGTCTCAAACATTATCCTTTGGTTAATGATTTAATGAATAATGTCCTATAAATTATACATGCAGGAACTCCCTCTTGTTTGGTTTAGTTGCCATTACTATCATCAATCCTTGGAAGAAAGTATTTAAGGATGCATAGAATAAATATAAATATTTTCAAGAAAGTGTATAATCAGTTAAGAAGGGTATTTTCCCTAAGTTTAATATTCAAAAATAAAGTGTTATAAGATTTTTAAAGAGGTTATATTTTCTGAGTAATTCTCAGTCAAAGAAGTAATTGTTTTGTGAAGCTCTCAACTCTTTCTTTTCTATTCATCTTTTTATTATTAAGATGTATATATACCTTTAAGAATATTATTAGTGGGAAGTAATGAATAAATTTATTGATGATTTTATCATGAAATTTTTTACTTGTTAATAGGTTGAAGCTGATTGACAACTAATGAAGGGGATGCTTCAGTCTGTGCTAGTGCCTGAATGGAAATGGAAGAATATATCCATGGATTTCAAGGTGGGATTAACAAAGACATGTTGATGTAATAATGATATTTGAGTTATTATTTATATATTTACTAAATCTACACATTGAATTTTTATTTAAATATATTGTATCTTTAGATCAACTTGCTAGACTTTATATTAAGGATGTAGTCAAATTACATGGAGTCCCTCTCACTATTGTATTTTATCATGATCCTGGATTTACCTGAAGTTTTTTAAATGGATTTAAAAAGTCATTGGGTACTAGATTGAATTTATGTACAACCTTTCATACTTAATTTGATTGATAGTCAGAGTGAACAATTAATACTTTGGAGGATATTCTTCAATTTTTCTCTTTATATTATTAGGGAAGTATGGATCAATATCCTTCATTAGTTTAATTTTTATATAATAATAGTTTTCATCCTAGTATACAGATAGAACCTTTTAAATAATTATAGGAAAATGGGTTTGAAGTCCATCATGTGGGGATTAATTCAGTGAAAGGAAGTTGTTGGGACCATAATGGTATAAGAAATGGTTGAGAAGGTAAAGATGATTCAAAACCATATGAGGGTAGCTTAGAGCAGACATAAAATTTATATAGATAAATGGAGGAAAGATATTTTTTATGAGGTATGAGATCATGTTTTTATTAAATTATCTCTTTAGAAAAGTGTTATGTATTTTGGAAAGAAAGAAAAATTAAGCTCATGATATATTGGTCCACATGAAATTATAGAAAAAGTGGGATCATTTTCATATAGATTGGACTAATTACCTCTAATTTTATCTTAGGTATGTGATGTGTTTCATGTTTCTCTGCTAAGAAATTATATACCCGTTGAAAATCATGTTTTGAGCCCTAAAGTAGTACATTTAGAGAAGAATCTATCTTATGGGGAAAATCCAAACTAGATTTTGTATTATAGAGAGTAGGTGCTTTTAAATTAGGTGATTCACTAGGTTAAGGTTTTATGGAATAATCACATTATTGAGTAACATGAGAATTGAAAAAAACTTTGAGGAAAAAATTCCCTCACTTGTTTAAGTAATGAATAAAATTGTATGGATACAATTTCATAAGGGGAGAAGAATGTGAAAACCTAGGTAATTTGAGAAATAAATCAATATTATTATTTATAATTATTTATTTTATGGATTCATATTCATCATAATTTTATAAACAATTTTATAAACTTTTTCAATAAAATAATGGAATAGTTTTATTTAACTAAATTATTTTCCTTGAATTACATGGTTTTATTTAAAAGATAAATTTATTTATTTTAGAAATTGAATTTGAAAAAAAATATTTCATTTTTTATATCATCATATCAAATATATCTTAGAATTATTTTTTTGTATTTTTTTTTGAAAAGATTGATTTTTGAGTGAATAATAAAAAATGCTGATTTTTCAAAAATTGTCATTTATTTTATTTAAATAAAGTAATTTAAAAGTCTCATTATATTTTAGATTTGGTTTTAAAGTAACATAATATAATTTCTATAAAACATAATCTAAATAATTTCATAATATCTATTTAATTTTTGGTATAAGTTCATTTTTATATTTAAAAGAATAACAAACTAAAAAATTGTTTTTCGCTACATTTTTCACACTTATATTAAAAGTATTTTTACCACTTATACAAATTGAATCTTGAAAAATGGATTCCTTACTTTTAATTAGGAGGTTAAAATTTAGTATTGAGGTTGATTTCATTTTTTTATTATGAATAGTATCCATGATAAAAATGTGTCATAGCGATAAAGGGTAAATTGATTTAATTAAGGTAAATACTTTATTATAAGACCACAAAATTTAATATTAAATATTATTTACTATGTAATTTAGACCCTTGTCACATTATATTTTAAATTTTACTATTTTTTAGCCACTTTACCATGAGTAAGACATTTATAATATTTAAATGTTTTGAAAAATTACAAGTATGCCACTCCCCTCACTTATAAAACGGTACCCCATCTCCTCCATTTGTCACACCTTTTGAACACTCTATTTCATCAAAGAGATAAAAAATATCTCCCCAAAATACATCCCCATGTACTATAGGTCCTTTTTCTCAAAAAAAATACCATACCTATAAGGCTTAAGGTGTAAGCCAAAGGAGGTTTTCCAAAGAAGTGGTATAACTCTTAATTGAGAATTTTCAGGTTTATTTATTATTATAACTCCTTAAAATATTTTTTAAACATGATTAAATAATAACATAAGTATCTTACATATTCTTAAAAAAATTTATGATTATGATACGACCCTTTTTCATTACCTTTTACGTCCTATGGGAAATGAAAACATCGCTCACCTATATGTGTCAACTACCACCTCCATGAAGCAATGTGTTTCATTTTTCATCACCGGATCATATGGATGATTAAAATTATGGAAAAATGAATATATATGATATTTATGGAATAATTATTATTCTTTAAAGATAATATATTACTTATCTTCTTACCCCACCATCTGTTAGAAAATGATAATGTCGCTCAAGCGTACATGTGGACTACCACCTCCATAAAGCGATGTGATACGTTTTTCATTTCCACCTTAAAATTCTAGTCATAAGGATATAAATAATTAATAAATATTAAATTAATAATATATTTATGATTCTTTAAAATTAAAATATTACCTACTTTATTTATTTTCCACCCTTTAAAAAAATGAAAATGTTGTTCATGCGTACATACGAACTACCATCCTCATGAAACAACATGGTTCATTTTTCATGACCACCTTACATGGTTGTTTTTAAAGGTGTATATAAAGAATAAAAATGATAATTATAAAAAATTTAAGATTCTTTAGTTAATTTAATAATAACCCCATTGAACATGATTAACACATCAATGTTATTTTAGGTTATAAACTAAACATCCTCAAAACATCCAACATGAACTTAACTATTTTTGTAATTAAATAAAACATGGTAAAAATCAAATAAATGGAATAGTGATAATGAAATGAACATGAATAAGTTTATTAACCAAGTATAAAACTAATATAATTTTATTACTAAGGATGGTAAACATACAAATTAAATGAGTTGAGATTCGAGGTAATAGTTTTTCCTTTAAAATTTTGTTTAAAATGTTTAAAATATTTCTACTCCATATTCATGTTATCTTAAATGATTAAAAATGTTATTATTTTATAATTAAAATTATTATAAAGGTCATTTTTTAACATATTTCACTTTCTTTATAGAGTTTTATAAATGAATATTTTTTATCATTTTCTGTATGGGTCACTTTTGAATTGATTTATGAAAGTGTAAAAATAAGGTTTTTAACGTATAAGACATGTTCAAAATTTTCCACTTCTATGTTCGTTATTTATTTTAAATACCACTCTTAATTTTTATATGGTTTTCTAAATTAAATCCAATTACTATTGTTTTGTTGAATTTTTCATTTTAAGAGTTCTCAATGAAAAGGACATTTCTCCTTATGATTGTTTGAAAATGGAAAGTGTTTTTCTTATCAGTTAAAATGAGGTTTTGATATGAAAATGTGAAATATTAAAAATGTTTTTTCATGATATAGTAATTTGGTATTATATATTATGATGGTTGAGCCCGATATATCTCATGAAAATGGGTGAGTCTGATACACATCTCCAATGCATTGGGTAATGATTTAGTCTTTAAAGGTAAAAAATAAGAGAGATAACTAGGTAGGTTACTCCAATAGAATTAAATAGGATCTATTTATTCTAAAATGGGTTTAAAAGTGTTATGAATATGATTCTCCAATATGCCTATATTATTCTTGTAAGAAGGGTTTTTATAGACATCATTTGATTTCATGAGGTAAAGAAAGATTATTAATAATGGGTTCTCAAATTTTTTATTTGATAAAATATAGATTTTAATATGTGAAAATTTTTTATTTATGCTCTCAACTTTTATTAAGAAAATAATAAACGTCTTCATGAGTTTTAATTTTTTTCAATGTACTAATGAGATTCATTTATTTTTATATCCCCTACTAAGCTTTGTTTTTATCATCCCACATTTTCAAATGTTTTTCATAGGATCTATGGATGAGTATAAATTTTATAAATTTCATGATTTCCACTATAAAGACTCATATTAAATGAAGAAAAGGTGTCTTGAATGGAAAAAGGGTGTGTAAAGACCCCAAACCATGTAGCCCAGCATTGGTGGTCAATTTATTATGATGGAACTTGATAAATTAATCACATCCCAAAGGACTAAATAGTTTAGTAGTCTTTGAAAGCCAAATACATAATTGAACTTCCCATTAAATTTGAAAACATAAAATAAAACATATATTTTCTTTGAGTACACCATTATTCCCTTTAATATATCCCTACATATCAATCATAATACACCTATTAGCATCCTAGGGAAAGGAAACATAAGAAATGAGTGAGCTCAAATGCTCGTTATGGGTATGCATATAACAGAAACTATCATGAATACATAAATCATAATCAATATAGAAAGGTGAATAACTAAAAACACATGTTAGTTAATCAATAACTTGAATATAAAGAATAATATGGTAGGAATAAATGAAGATAAAAAATAATGAAATATAAATAATCACATGAGCTTGAAACTTATCCATGAATATTCTAACTAATAAAATAATCATAAGTATGTCAATAACTAATATCATAATGAGGTAATTCATAATTTTAGAAATTATAACCATACCATCAAGTCCTTATGCCAATATATCTTATAAAAATGGGTGAGGTATCAACTAAAAAACCAAGCTAGTTTGTCTCATGAGACCTACCAATGCATCAAATAGATATAGCAGGCCCTTATCACCACTTACTAAGTCCAAATAATTACTTATAAGAAAAGTATGAATCATAATCAACATAAATATTCATATTGAAAAACTATCATACAAAATGATAATAATTACCCCAATCAATAAACATAATCATAAACCATCTAGAGTAATATGAATGGTATCAACATAGTACATCCCTAGTCAAAATAATCATAAACCATCTAGAGAAATAATAGGTATGGAATCATTACAAAATATCCCCATTGTATTATAATTAGAATAATTTTTTTTGACCTTGATGAATAGAAATTCCATAAAGAGATCATTAAAAAATATTCTTGAGGAAAATGACCTTTCCACTTTCAAAATCACCTTTCTAGAACTAAAAATTCAAAAAATATTATAAAAATAATTTTATTTTGAAATAACTTTTGAAAAATATAAATTAATCTATAAGACATTTATTGGTCATGATGATAGCAAATTCCATTCATGTTGTACACATTTAAACAAAGATTCATTTCAATTTTTTATAAGAAAAGTCAAAAATGTACATTGTTTGGAAAATAAAAGGAAGATTACTTTTAATTTTTTTTTCAAAATACAATAATGGATAAAAATTTATTTAATAAATAATTTTAATAATTTAAAAAAATGAAAATATTTTAGAAAACATGGATTTAAAAGAAAAAATATTTCCGACTAAAGAGAGAAATAAAGTTAGATTTTCTTAAAAATATTTTATCAGTCATTTTGAGTACCAAAGAGAGTAAAATGGTAAAATTACTTAAAAAATCATTAATAACTAGATAATAATAACATGTATTGGGTTTAATATAGAAATATCAAAAAATTCCTCCATGGGCAACTAAAATATAAATTATCCCGAATAATGATGAGATTGTGAAATAAACCCTTATCACTTTGAAAATTTTTGAATTGTAAGACCCATCAAAGAAATAAATTTAAATTTAAATTTAAATATGATGAAGATAAATAGATTCATGATATAAAATATCATATGGGTAGTATATAAATCACATTAAATTAATTATTGGTGAATATGAAATATGTCTCATGGAAGTAAAAGTGAGGCGATAAACCCTTACCTCAAGTATAATTTCCTTCATACATGTTTGTACCTCTTGTATAATAAATATATATTTATTATAAATATATTAAAGAACTATAATAATATATTTTATACCATATATTTTTACCTATATCCTTTTATGATCCATTTATTAACAATTATTTGTTAAAATCATTGTTTTGGGTGATAATTGTTTTGTTTTTCATATATGTTTTGGTTCGGTAATTTTTCTCCTTTTATTAGATCATGGATCCATCGTATAAATAATTTTAAAAATGATATAAATATAATTTAGAATCATTATATAAGTATTTATAATATTCCATAAATTTTATAGATAATAAAATGAGTTACATAATTCATGGAGACAGTAGGTTGTACATTCAAATGAACATTGTTTCTATTTTTCCAATAGATGTAATGTAGAAAGGTAAATTTTATTTAAACTTTAAAAAACATAATTATATATAATATTTAATTTATATTCATTAAATAGATCCTTATTATAATCCATGTAAAAGAAAAATACAAAATATTTTGCATCGCTACATGGAGGAGGTAATCCACACGTACACACAAGCGGCATTATTATTTTCCAAAAAAAAATAGAAGGTAAGAAATAATATATGATATTAAAATTATATAAGTATATTAATTTAATTGATATCATATAAATATGTTAATTTCATCATTATATCCAGTCGTGAGAGGCAGTGATGGAAAATAAATTACATTGGTTCACAAAGCGGTAGTCCTTCGTACACACTATCGATTGTTTCGTTCCCCATTTGATGGAAGAAGAGATGGATATAGGTTATTACATTAACATAATAAAATATAATCATATGATATATAAATTTTTTTTATTGGAGGTTTTAATACATAATTTAATGTGATAAAAGAAGAAAGAAAATAAAGAGTTTTGTTAAGATGATTACCTTCTCTTATTGAAACCCTCTTTGGATCTCTTATTAAGGACCCTAAGGTTGGATTTTTGGGAATACTAGAAGATATATAATGTTTAAAATGATGTTTTGGAGGGTTTATTTTATGTTTTTTTATTCAAATGGATTAATAGGTGTGAAGGAGTGAGGAGAGGAAGTGCCCTTTTATAATTGAGAAGGAGAGATATTTTTGTAAATACCCAAAACTATTCAATAATGGGAAGTCACTCTCACCCCAAGTGCCTCAAAAATTAATAATTAAAGTATTTAATGGATTATATGGTCTATTAATACCCCAAACACATAAAAACATATGTTTTATACATGTTGTTTCTTAACTTGTAAGTTTCCTTACTTTTACCATTTTAGTTTTCACTGTAATAACTAGTCTTTTTACCTAGGAAATTTATCATTTTAAGACTAAATAAATGAGACTAATTTGAAAATTTTTATCCAATGGTTATATATATGGAATAAAATTTATAAAATAAAAAACTTACATGTGTGGAAAATTAATTTTAACACAAACGCAAATAACCTGCAAAACTTTGTTTTGCCCTTTACTATAGTAACAAAGTTTTTACTATTTAAGGGTCAATATAATTATTATAAAATAACCATTTCCCCATGAATATAATATGGTTTATATATTTATATATATACCAATAACTTGGAATAAGATAGGTTTTTTATTAATTTTAAATCATTTAATAGAATATTATTTATTATAAAGTAATATTAATGTCAATTTTGACACTGTTCATTTAATTTGACTTTAAAAACATCAAGATAATGGTGGAATTAAATTATATTATTTTAAAACCAATATATAATTTTATATTTATAAAAAAAATTAATTTAATGTAATAATTCATTCAATTTCTATTACTTTTAATATCATTTATTTTATATTTCTATTAATTAAAGAATTGTCGTGTTGGTGTTGCTTAAGCATTTAAAGTAATTATATAATTAATTAAAATTAAAAATAAATTTCCCACATTAAATTAATTTAATTATGATAAAAATGAACACTAATATTCTTTCACATCTTACTTTTGTACCTATATGAACACATAATTGAAATTTAAAAGCAAGAGGGTGACATTTTGTTTTTTTCACTTAGATTATTATATTGGTAAATTTCATTGAAAATTGTCCCAAAATCACATTAAATATATAATAACGTAATAAGGGTCTAAATATTTCAATCCAATATAATTTAGATAAGTATTTGGGCAATTATAACCCTTATATTTTTAGTTTAACCCCCGATAAACATGTTTTAACCTTAACCATAGTAATTAATTTTTACTATTATTACTAATAATTAAGACTAAAAATTAAGTTAACCTTATTATATAAAATTAATTATTTTGATTAAAAATATGAAACCCATTTTACTAAATTAAATTTATATAATTTGGAGAATTTAATTTAAAATTAAACCCGTAGACATGACAAAAAAGGCAAGTTTCCAAAGAGAAAATTCTCATAAGTATGGAAAGTTTTAATATCAAAAAAAATTTGATTAAAATGACCTAAATTGTATTTATTGTAATATAATTGAACTAATTTTAATTTTTTTTAAAAATTAAATCAAAATAGAACTTTTAAATGATTTTAAAAAAAGGTAGTTTTTAAATAAAACTAGTATTTTTCACTATTTATCAAAAAATTAGTCTTTTCATTAAATTATAAACAAATAACTCTAAGATAATTTTTACATGTTGATTTAAAAAAATTATTTCATTTTTGAAAATAAATTTTCAAAAAATAGTAAAATTTAATTTTAAAGTGTGCACGTAAAGCGTGAAGTGACCACATTTTTAGAAAATACAGTTTTTCAGAAAACATTTCCTTTTAATTAAAATGGTTTTTATTTTATTCATAATTAATCGAAAAACATTTAATTTATTTTACACATGTATAAACTATATAATTTTCATAATTTAGTTAGTACTATTCGTACCCTCCA
This sequence comes from Viscum album, assembly GCA_963277665.1. NCBI lineage: Eukaryota > Viridiplantae > Streptophyta > Magnoliopsida > Santalales > Viscaceae > Viscum > Viscum album. Next base: position 2,090,388,282 of record OY728122.1, read on the forward strand.
ATTTAACATCTAGGTTATAATAATCACAGTAAATAATATTTTAATATCATGTTGTTGTTTGTTTAAGATCGGTGTTACATGTCATATATGCTATCAAACACAATTTTATTATTTTAAAATCTTTGGGTGTTACATTCTACCACTTTATTTTTTTCACCCATGAAATTCTATTTTTTCCATCATATTTTTAACCTTTTTTGAAAATCCTCATCATAAAAAGAGTAAATAAAACATCCTCTTGATAAGAGGGAAATGTAAGTACGAATGTCATTTAAAATAACACATAACTAGGTTTAAAATTATGAAATAATTAGTGGGAAGTGAAAATATGGACATAGAGGAAAAGAATAAATACATATGGAAAGTGATATAGATCATTTATCAAAATAAATTGAATGATCAAGAGAAATTTAACAACCACAAATCCATAAATCTATAATGGACATGAAGTTAATAAGATAAAAAAAAATTTAAGATCATTTTTCTAAATTTAAGGAATTCATGTACCATCTAGAAAAATAACATAAGGAAATATGATTACTTGATATCAATCTTTTTCATATGTACAATTTCATCTTTTGTTTTTTCTTCAATCAATTTCCACTTCATTATTACTCTAATAAATGAATATACAAGATGGTTTTTTAATTTCTAAAGCACTAAAATTATTTTTTAATAGATCATAAGATCCATAAAAGAGTAAAAATTCATTACTCATATCTATAGGTATTTAAAAGTTATCTAATAACACCAAAATTTCCACTTGATATAGTCCATAAATAATTAACCTTATGGTTCCTCCAAAATACATCTGACTGAATTCAAAGTATAAAAATTTAGAAGGAAACTTTATTTCCAAAATCAACATAACATTAAAAAAATAATTTAGCTCTTAATGTCACATTAAAATATGTTAATACCTATATTACCAAAAAACATTAATGAAAACATATATTCTTCCCCATAAAACCATATATTATTGAATATATTCCATACATACAATAATCTTATAAACTCCATTAATGATAACATAAACCATTATATCCAAAAAATAAATAATCAGTTCCAATGTCATCAATGCTATCCAATTTACTTTATCCTTATCAATATTTATCTGAAATAAACACCATTATCTCAACATTAGTAACATATTAAGGGTTATATTCCCTTAATCATGTGTTTTATATAAAATATCAATTTTCCATTAAATCAAATTTCTAGGTCATTAGTATCATTCAATATATTCTTTCAAATCCTTAATAAGGAAATAATGAGGAACAATACATTGATGTTTCATAATTATAATAACCGAAATACCATTGATAGTAATTATTATAAAAAATAATTATTTGAATCTCAATACATAAACACATGAGTCATTCCATTTCCTCCATACACCATTAACTAGAATTCATTGTCTTATTACTTAACACTTATTTCCTTTAATATTTCATTCTTAGTCTCTTCATCATCAACAAAAAAACCTTAAATCATACAAATTTTATGATCCTCTACCTGAACTTCCCCCCCAAGAAATCAAATTGCATAATTCCTATACTTTGTACGTTTAAAACATTCATCCGTTGATAATATATTAAGGAGACCAATATTCCCATATATTTTGTTAAATGTGCTTTTCATTTTCCCTCAAAAATTGATTACTCTATTCCCTTCTTCTCCACACATAAAAAAATATTCTAATTCATTTGAGGCATTCCCCTGAGTGTTTCATCCCACATTATTGACATATAGGAAACTAAATATTATTTTCTCTATGGTATCCACCACCCAAGCTCTCAATTAACTGCATATTTCTCTTATTTGGCGTGTTTGAGAGTTAATTTGGGTGAAATTCATTAATCATGTATCATGATAAATGGTTATTAATAATCAAAATATCCATAACTCTAGTCATCATCCCATTTGGTTTCTCATTAACACATTGTATATCACATTCAATGTTAACCCAGTCCCTTCTGGTTCTCACCATTGGATAAAACCAAAAAAACACAATGTGATAAATAGTAATCATATTGGGGAACCAAATAATCATGAAAAATAATTTATAGGATTTATAAAACATGACACCTTATTTCAATCTATGACACCTTAGGTTTAACCTAGGTCATTCTTGGTCATAATCTATTAAAATACTTCATGATGGTTCGTAAAGAAGTTGTGAATTAACCAAATCATATCCCCCAAGAGTGTTAAACCAGGTACTTAGTAAGGCCCATTTCTATGTACTGGTTAATGCTTGAGTCAAGATTAGTGAATTTTTTTGGATTTATTACCCCTAGGTATATCTTTTCCAAAACCATATCCACTTATAGTATCCAAATAAGGATTTATTGATAGGAAACTCAAATAATCATTATCTTACTAAAACTTAAGGATATCATCCTATACTTATAATTTTCCTAAAATTCATTCACGTGGTTATGTTATCTAATATAGGTTTTCCTAAATCTAGTACAAAGTTTTCTACTAAAATTGCTCTGGTTCCAACTATAAATACCCTGAATCATGTAGCCCAGAGTCAGTGGTTACTTTATTACATTGGCACTTGATTAAAGCATCACATCCTAATGGAATAACTAGTTTAGTAGTCTTGGAAAACCTGAAACATACTTGAACATCATATTACATTTGAAATCATAAAATATAATATGTATTTTATTTTATTACACCATTATTCCCTTTATCATATTACTACATATCAATCATAATACACTTCTTAGCATCTTAGGGAAAGGAAACATAATAAAGTGGTGAGATCTAATGCTTGGTAAGGGTATGAATATAGTGTAATCTATCATGAATACATAAAGAAAAATTAATATGGTAAGGAAAATAACTAAAAAAAGATTCCATTAACCAATAATGCAAATATTAATAATAATATGATAGGAATAATTGATGATCAAAATAATGAAATATAAATAATCATATGAGCTTGAAACTTATCCATGGATATTCTAACTAATAAAATAATCACATGCACATAAATAACAAATATAATAATGAGGGAATTAATAATATCAAATGTCATAATCATACTTTCAAGGCCTTATGCTAAGAAATCTTACATAAATCGGTAAGGCCTCGTCCAAAAACCCAAGCTAGTTTGTCTCTTGAGACCTTCTGATGCATCATTGGGCTATAGAGGGACCCACCCATCCCTTACTAAGTCCAATTAATTTTTCATAGGAAAGTTGTCAAACATAATTAACATAAATATTCATATTGAAAAACTAGCATACGAAATGATAATAATTACCCAATCAATAAACATAATCATAAACCATCCAGATTAATATGAATGGTATAAACATAGTACATCCTCAGTCAAACTAATCATAAACCATATAGATAAATATTAAGGATGGTATAATTACAACATATACCTAGTGGATCATAATTATAAAAAAGTTTGTTGACATTGATGAATAAAAATTTTATAAAGAGATCATTAAAAACATTCTTAAGGAAAATAACCTTTCCACTTTGAAAATCACCTTTTTAAAACCAAAAGTTCAAAAAATATTGTAAAAATACTTTTTATTGAAAATAAAATTTTAAAATTATAATGTAATCTTTAAAACATTTATTGGTCATGATGGTAGGAAATTATTTTCATTCTATACACATTAAAATAAATATTCCTTTTAATTTCTTGTAAGAAATGTCAAAAAGTACGTTGTTTAGAAAAAAATAGGAATATTCATTTTAAAATTTTTGTAAAAATATAATAATGAAAAAATAATAATTTAATAAATAATTTGGATAATTTTAAAAACATTAGTGTAAATATTTTTAGAAAACATGGATTTTGAAGAAAAAATATTTTCAAGTGAAGAGAGAAATAAAGACGAATTTCTTAAAAATATTTATTATTAATTTTGTGTACCAAAAAAATGAAAATGGTAAAATTACTTAAAAAAATAATGAATAACCATATTATAAGAAAAAATATTGGGTTTAAGATAGAAATATCAAACAATTCCCCCATGGTAGAGTTAAACATAAACAATTCTGAATAACGATGAGATTATGAAATAAACCCTTACCAGTTTAGTAATTTTTGAATCATAAGCCTCATGAAATAAATAACCTCAAATAAAAATTTAAATACCATGAATATAAATAGATTCATTATATAACATATAAAATGATAAATATATACACCACACAAATGAAATTATTTGTGAATATAGAATGTGTCTCACGAAAGTAAGAGTGAGGCGAGAAACCCTTACCTCAGGTTTGATTTCATTCATATACTTCTGTAACTTCTATATAATAAATATATATTTATTATAAATCTATTAAAAAATATAATATTATATTTCATACCATAAATGTTTTTCCTATAGTCTTTTATGACTTGTTTATTAACAATTCTTTTTTAAAATCGTTTTTTTGGGTGATAATTGTTTTGTTTTTAATATATGTTTTGGTTGGGTAATTTTGATAATTTTTATTTGATCATGGTTCCACAATATCTAGAATTTTAACCATGATATATATATTATATATAATATTTATATTGGTATTTATAATATTCCATAAATTTTAGATATGGGAAAATGATTTACACCATTTATGGAGACGGTAGGTCGTACATGCTTATGAAGGTTGTTTCTATTTTTCCAAAAGATAAAATGTAAGAAATGTAAATATTATTACACATTTAAAGAACCATTATTATATCAAATATTTCATTTATATTCCTTAAATATATCCTTATTACCATCCATGTCAAAATAAAATGAAAAACATTTCACATCGCTATATGGAGGTGATAGCCCACATGTGAACGCGAGTGATGTTATTGTTTACTAAAAGATTTGAAGGTAAGAAGGTATATGTGATATTATAATTCCATAAGTATATTAATGTTATAAATATAAAATAAATATGTTAAATACATCATTATATTTGTCCATGATAGGTGGTGATGGAAAACAAATTACATTAGTTCGTGAGGCTGTAGTCCGCCATACACATGATCGAGGGTTTTTTTTCCCATTCGATGGAAGGGGATATGGATATAGGTTATACCATTCACATAATAACATATCATTATATGGGAGATACTATTGTTATTATATTTTAGGTGTTAAGACATAATTGAATGTGTTAAAAGAAGAAATAAAAGAAAGTTCTTTTTTAAGACGATTACCTTCTCTTAGAGAAACCTTCTTTGGACCACTTATTAAGGACCCTAGGATTGAACTTTTGGGAACAACAGTAGTTATATAATGAATATAATGATTTTTGGGATGGATTGTGGTAGGTTTTTTTATCCAAATGGCTTAAGATGTATGAAGAAGTGAGGGGAGGAATTACCCTTCTATAAATGAGGAGGAGTGACATTTTTGTAAATATCCAAAACTATTAAATAATTTGAAGTCATTGTCACGGAATGTGCCTCAAAAATTTATAATTAAAGGATTTTAGGGATTATATGGTTGAACCAGACCTCCACCACACAAAAAAACACATTTTTTGAACATGTTTTCCCTTAACTTCTAAGTTTCATTACTTTTACCATTTTAGTTTTTATTGTGGTAAATAGCCTTTTTACCTATATAATTTATCATTTTATTACTAAATAAATGAACCTAATTAGATAATTTTTACCCACTGGTTCTTAATATGGAATCCAATTTATAAAAACAAAATCTTGTGTGTGTGGAAAATTAATTTTTACATAATTGTATGTAACATACAAAACTCTGTTTTACCATTTTCTATGGTAACAAAGTTTTTAATATTTAGGGGTCAATATAATTATTATAAAAGTAACATTATTCCATGAATGGAATATGATTGATATCTTAAAACATATACCAATAACTTGGTAAAGTAAAATATTTTTATGAATTTTAAATCATTTAATAAAATATGATTTATTATAGAATAATATTAATATAAATTTTGAGAGGGTACAGAAACCGCCATTAGTACCAGGTACTATGTAGCTTTGCATAAGGAAATTCTAACTGATCCTTAATTTGAGGTGGATATCTAGGAACCATCAATGAATTAGATTCTAGGGAGGGGCAGTTCCAAGTGTAGTCAGGTCTTTAGGCCTTTGGGTCATGTATTGGGCCTTGAACCTCTAGGCCTATGGGTCATGGAAGGTTTCCCTCTCAATATAATTAAAAAATGTGATTATCCAAAAATAAATAAATATCTAAGGCCTTTGGTCCATTCCACCATCAGAGGGTGATATTTTGAACTTTTGTTTAAATAAATTATTATATTGGTCAATTTCATGGAAAAATGTCATACAAGAACATAAAAATAGATCCTAAGGTAATTATGGTTAAAATTTGACCAGAAATATAATTTATAAAATTATTTGGGTCATTTTATCCCTTATCTTTTCAATTTAACCCCCCTATAACTCTGTTTTTCCCTTTACTATAGTAATTAATTTTTACTATTTTTATTATTCATTAAGAAAAAAAATTAAGATAAGATTATTATATAATATTAATTATTCTAATTAAAAATATTTAATCCATTTTACCAAATTAAATTCATATAAGTGGTAGAATTTAATTTAAAATTAAACTTGTAGATGGTACAAAAAAGCAGTTTTCAAAGAAAAAATTCTCATAAGTATAGAAAGTTTTAATATCAAAAATCAAAATTAATTTGATTCTAATGACCTAAATTGTATTTATTATAATATATTTAAAATAATTTTACTTTTAAAACAATTTTAAATCAAATTTAACTTTTAAATGCTCTAAATTAAAAGGAATGTTTCAATAAAAAGAAGTATTTTTCACTATTTATCGAAAAATTAATCTTTTCAGAAAATTATAAAAAAAAATCTAACATGATTTTGACATGATTTTTTCAAAAATGAATTTAATTTTTTAAAATAAATGTTATAAAAGTGGTAAAAATTAGTTTTTAAGTATGCATACAAATCATGATGAGACTGCCATTTAGAAAAATACTATTTTACATAAAAAATTTCCTATTCTTTCAAATTATTCTTAGTTTATTTATAATCAATATATTACCATTGAATTTTCTTTATACATGTATAAAGCATATAATATTCATAATTTATTCAGTCCTATTCATACCCTCTAATTCAACAGCTAGGTTATAACAGTCACGATATATAATATTTTAATAATATATTGTGATTCGTTTAAGCTCATTGTTTCATATTTCATATGCTATCGAACACAATGTTCCTATTTTAAAACATTATGGTGTTATAGTTGTAAACTTAAATCTCAATTTTCTTTTAAAAATGGCACACTTTATGATGGTATCCTATTTATTACTTAATGTTTTTCTAAATTCTCTAAAACTCTAAACCAAAAAAGTTCTTGAGAATATCAGAAAGTGGAACCATTATTATAAATCATGAAATTATGGGTTGAATATGTGTTTATGATGCTTTCATTGGGTTTTGCATCCGTCTGTTGAGGAAACATTATTTGTTGCCCCACATTCCCACTTTCCAAAGGCGGGCGGCATCCGTCACTTATTCAGGTACATTTTCTCCTTGATCTAAATGGGATGATGGGATGTCAGTTCCTCCTTCCATGGATTCCTCCTTGGAACTCGTCACCTAGTCTGGGTCTCCCTTATAGATTAAGATGTTTTTCGTGAAACTCTTCCCAGAGCCATGTCTTCATGGATTCTGGTTAATTACACTGCTTCTGTCGGGACATTCCAAGGGGTCCGGTCAGGGCAGAAATCTTCGGTCGGGGGAGTAGTCACGTTGGGCATCACTGGAAAGTCTGGACGCTCTGGCACGTATGGGTTTCTTCCCCTTATTATAGGGATTCTCAATGGCACATAAGCCCGAGGCATCCCACGTCGAATGCGGGGAATTATATTCCATAGGCATGTATCTGAGGTTTTCCTCAACTTTCCATTTTTAACACAGGGTATGCCATGAGTTTAATGTTTAGAGGAGACAAATCAGACTGATCGGAACACTGATTGGAGTGGATCAGGTGGGTGAAACCCATGGAGGGAACACTGATGTTGGGAGCAGCGATAAAGTGGGTGACATGATTTCAACGGGATGTGGTGGCCCGGGTAAGAATCAGGATGGACATGGATTGTTGAGAGTGTTGAGAGTGGATGGAGAGCGGGATGGAGCTTACACAAGGGTGACAGTGAAGTTGGGCTTGAGCCTCGAAGAGATTTCCTATATATCCCCATAGCAGAGAATCAAAGTCCTACATAGTTCGGTGAGGTGATGGGACACCTAAGGAGGTGACCCATATGGATGGGACTCAGAGGGAGTGGAACCTCTAGGTTGGGGAATGACCTTCCCGAAACACATAGACTCGAGGGAAAGACCATGATGAGACATGGGTGATGGGATTGAACCTTAGAGAGGCTTCCTACGTACCTTTCCTCAGTAAGGATCAAAGTTCATGTAGTTCAGAATGGGGCATAGAATCAGGGTGTGCGCAGAGGACAGCGACCCGGTGATATATGGGGGTTTACGCATGGTTAGCAGCCTAGGTTGGTATGACGCCACTGGGGTAGACCCTAGATGTGGTTCCCAACAAAGGATACTACAACGGATTTCCATCGATTAGGGAACACGACGGCTTACCGTCAATTGTGGTTGACAACGGCTTGCTGCTGATTGGGGTTGACAACGGCTTATCACTGATTGGGAGAAAATTTCATGTCATGTGGGATAGAAAGGGGGCATACTGTTTAATGTCATGCAGGACGAGGGTGGATTGACATGAAGTAGTTGGGACCGATGGGTGTTGGGCTTGAACCTCAGGGATGCTTCTTACATACCTTTCCTGGGAAAGGATAAAAGTTCCCATAGTTCAAAGAGGTGTTTGGGGATTACACTCTAGGATTCCCAAGGAGAGTATCATGATAAATGATTACTCTAAGCCCACTTGAGTCATGCTCGGTGTGAGAAACAAGAGGTAGCACAGACCTAATGATCACGTCACAAAAGGTGCATCCATGGGAAGTGGAGTGGAGCTTACACGTGGTTAGAATCCCAAAATGGAAACATGAGCTTACACATGGTTAGCAGCCCAAAAAGAAAACAGAGAATTACGCATGGTTTATAGCCTGAAGAAGAAATAGGGGCTTATATGTGGTTCGCATCCCAGGGTGATAGAGATTGGGACTTACTCCAAGATGGAGGCCTGGGTGGTGAAAAAGCCCAGTGGGAGAGGGATTTGGCACAGAAGAGAGGAGGGTTCTGGTGCCCATCCCCCCTCTGGTCTTTGGCTAGGAATAAGATAGGAGGATCAGGGGTGTTCTTCCTGCAATAAAATATAGGGGCTTACACCAAGTTGGTTACACTTTCCCCGCGGACAGACGACGCTCTAGCAAAGAGGATCTCATTCCATGTGAGGAAGATCTCACTCTCGTGGAGACAAGCAGGTGTAGAGAATGTCCGAGATGAGGCTCCCTGTGTGGAAGTCACTACATGATTCCATGGTTTAACATCATGTACTGAGGATGATGGCTCTTGGCAGTTTAACGTCCTGCAGCTTGGATGAGGGGGGTTCACTCCGCACCCTTAGAACTTACATAACTGATACCCACCTGCCCTTGGGGAAGGTAAGGCACCATAAATGTCGTGGTAAGGGGGTGTCATGGAGTGATCCATTAAGGGGGGCACGTTAGCATGGATATGTGAATAATCCATAGACATTAGTGTGCCTATGCGAATAAGCATGAGGCGAAGCAACGCAACGGGAAGCATTGCCCAAGGGACTTTGAAATCACTTTGTGCAAACCTAGAGGGTCATACAAGAAGAGGGTGCATGACACAGGTGTTTTGCAAAAAAGAGGGACTCAGACATGGTGCCTTAAGGTAAGGATGACACATGGATCTCACAAGGAGGGATGAACGCAAGATTAGAGGCTTCGTGCTAGATGGAAGGGTTATGCGTAAATTGTAAGGGTGCGCGCAAAATGAGAGGCTACATGTAGGATGGAATGGTTGCGTGCAAAAGAGGTCTGATGTAGTGGGAAACTTGTGCACAAGAAAGATCTTTTGTGCACAAATGACTTGGGTTAAAAGGAAATGGATGAGGATCACGCCCAAGAGGGACCACCTGAAGGAGGACCCTTGGGGGACCTGTCACGCAAGATTCAATACCTTGAGGCCATAGTGTTTTTCTCACGGTCATGGAAGAGGTGTCTTTTACACATTATAACATCTCTTTGTCTTCTGTCACTGTCTCCGAAGGGCATGGGGTATGCTTCATTTTATATTTGAAGTCCTCGGAGGTGGCGTGAAAGGGGAATTGTGCACAAATAACCAGTTGACGTTGCATTGGATACACAAGGGTTTGCACGCCTCTTGACCTTTTTCACGCCGATGCCTTTGGCAGTTTCTGGGGGGTCGCTGCAGAAGCCTTTCATTGACATCATATTGGGTGTGCAAGAGTTTTCACACCATTGGGTACCTTCACGCTCGGGCCTTAACTGGTTCTCGAGAACACTGGTTCATAAAGGCCCCTTTGACGTTGCATTAGGTGTGCAAGATTTTTCATGTCGTCGGGTACCTTCACGCTCGGGCATTAACTGATTCTCAAGCATGATGGAACACAAGGTCCCCTTTGACGTCGCATTGGGCATGAAAGATGTTGCGCACCAGGAGGAGTGTTGCACGTAACTCCGCACTCTTGCGCACCAGCACCTTTGCTGGTTTCGGATGGGTTGTTGTGGAAGCCTGCCTTTGACGTCGCATTGGGCAAGAAAGATTTTTCACACCATAGGGACTTTTGTGCGCATCCCCTGAATCTTTTATGCACCTGCTTCTCGGGTCGTGGAATTGTCTACTTCTCTTCCAAACAAATTTGTTTCTCTTTATCATCCCGATTTAGGCCCTATCCTAAATTCAGCATTAACAAATTCCCCCCCTCAGAATCAGAGCTGAAGGGGGACCTGAAGGTTGGATTCTGAGGGTCATGATGAAAAGTGGGTAAGTGCCCATTTTCTACGTGCAAGAACGCAATTTGGGCACACAAACCTCTTTCTCATTCATGGAAGGAATGTTCATGCCTATAAATAGGATGAGGTCCCCCACATAGGCTTTTACTTTGACTTTTTCCACATGATAGGCGCTTTTCTCTCATGCGCGAAAACGGACCCGATCTGTGTGTAAGTTTCTGCTACCGACTCCGGGTTTTGCACGCTACTCGACCTTTTTCACACATATAGACACTATTGAGTGTTGTTGTATATTTTTCATGTCGAATCTTCATTCTTTCGCACCCATCCCTTAGGATTTTAAAAATGGCCACCCAACAAACTGATGCTGAGAGGGAGGCTGTTGCAGCTGCAAAGAGGACTCAGATGATTATGAACCATCAAATTCTTCATGTGAGGAGGGTTGTTTCTGATAACTAGATGCTTTTTTTCATGCTTACGCAAGCTCAAAAATATTATGTCCTAAGCGATAGCCTTCCATTATGGAACTTCGGCCTTCGAGAGGAGGTGCTGATGCCCGGTTTTGAGACGGATACACTGCGGTCATGGGTGATGTGTGAGGATAGTCTCCCACAGTTCCATATTACAAAAAACAGCCATCCTACTAGGGAAACATAGAACACAGCCATCTATGTCCTAAATCTGAAGACCATGATAGTTGTGGGAAAGGATCTGGTTCTCGAGGAATCTCCCTCTCTTTATGAAAGTACTTTCAGAAGCAGTATTACGGACGAGATGAAGGGTTGGCAGGAATGGGATTTCAGATCTGGGGGAAACTTCACCAATGAATGGGCATGGTAGTATTGGGTACATGATAAATGTGAGGAATTTGGGCCGAAGCTGCATCCTATCGGAGTTTTTGAAGCTATTTGGATGTCCCAAATCCACTTCTACCGACAGAAGGATCTGGTAGCAGAGTTATTCAGTAATTGGTCCCCTGATACCAACACCTTCCACCTCCACCATGGGGAGGTGGGAATCAGTATGTGGAACATCCACTGCATTGGGGGGATCCCCTTAGAGGGGTACCAGTACGACGAGTTCCTCCCGATGGGGAATGTCTGGGGGGATAGAACGCGTACCCTAATCCTATCATGGCACCTGTTGGAGATGGCTAAAGAGGAGATGAAAATAAAATATATTCTCAAGTACGTATGCTATTTAGGGTGGTTTAGTCTTTTCTTGACACAGTACACAGCTGTAAAAAGGCTAGTCTGAGGGAAGCAATGCTCGAACACATCTCAGAGGGGAAAATTAGGATCATACCGGAGGGTCCTGGAGGCAGGAGAGTACCGATCGTAGGGCTTTGTCATAAATGAAATTTGGGACCCAAATGTAAGATATGTCGGTTTTCTTTCTACATTCTTGAGTGGATGTCTGTTTCCAATAAGGTACATAAGGATGGGGGTACACCCAGGGACGCTAGTGATGGACAGGATTATGGCAGCGAAGAACAAGGTTAACCTGGGGGTGCCAGTGTTGGCCAGGCTGTATATTATTCTGGGGCGTATCTCGAGGGGAAGTATTACTAGGAGGATATGTGGACCGTTATAGATTCTTCATGGTTGGGTCATAGCCCACTGTGTTGGGTATGACTTCCCTAATGTCATTCTCCCCCTAGTAATGGTATGTGTCCATCCCTCTTGAACATTGTCGGAATACTCCCACTGACACTCAGAGAAGAGGGGATCAAGCTCAAGATTAGCAGCCACACCCACTTCAACTTCCACCCATTCTGAACCCCAGTCGGTCAAATGGTAGATGATAGGCAGGGGCCATTAGATCATAGAGAGTACCAATAAAGCATCTGGGTTGGTGTACTAGTAGCCCAGATTGACGGTAAAATATTTTGTGAATCGTACGTGCTGACCAGGTTCGCCAAGCAGTTCGAGTGCATGAAATGGATGCCGAAGAAGGTATATATAGAGGTTCTCGAAGAAAGAAATCCTTGTATTCTCTTTCAATAGTGTATTATATTCATTACAGCAAGCTTGGGAGAAACCATCACTCTTATCCCTACTGATGTCAGTGCAGGCCTGTCAACAGAGTATGTCGAACACTGGACAAAAACATATCCTCATGCAATTATTTGGAAATTCATCCAGTAAATCGAGGTGGATAGTGAAGATCCCAAAGAATAGGGAGGTATACAAGGTACCATAGGAGAGGTGAGACAAAGAATGGGTTGGGTGGCCAACATGGCACAGGACGATTCTTCATTGGTAGGATCATCGCAAGATGAGAATGTTCCTCCACATTCCGGGCAAGGGTGGTCCTGCATGCGGCCTCATTGGCCAGCTAAGGAACTTCCAGGAAAGCAACTCAGGTATCTCCTAAATTCAACGGCCGATGTTATCTTCCCCTCTTTGTGGTCTGCCTGGAGAACACTACGACAGTCTATGTCCACTGAAGAATTGTGGTGGAGGTTGGTATGCACCAGTCTCAATTTTCTAGACACAAGGCATATCTAGATGATGGATAGGGTAAAATTTAATCACTAGAATGCATACCAAAGAGCTATAGATATGTACGCATGCCAGTAGGGGTGGTATGAAGAACCGCACCTCCTAGTGAAAGTGATTCTTGGCTAGGAACATGACCCAGAAAAGCTACCATATAAGGATGAAAGTATTGAGGAAGAAGAAGAAGAAGAGGAAGGAGAGGAAGAAGGGGAAGAAGGGGAAGAATGTGTAGATAAAGAAGAAGAAGAGGAGGACCAAGTTGAAGGTATTGGTGGTGAGGGACCCTCAAAAGCTCCTGCTCACCAGAGAAACTCTCAGGAAAGCGGAAAAAATGTAGGCTCTAATACAGAACTGGCTGAGCAGCTCGAGGTGAGTCTTAATCTTATCTACATTGGATTTTATCTCCTCACAATCCCCAATTTTTCAATCAAAATCTATCCCGTTTAGGAAAAAATTGGTGAGGATTCCTAGGAATCTTTACCTGTAAGGGATGAAGATGCACCTACAGACGTAAGGGAACATTCTCAGGAACCTGTCCTCATAACCAAACAATGTGGGGAACCGGTTATGGCTAGGAAAGGTGGTGATGATCCCAAAGGAAGAGATGAAATAGCAGCCTATGAGCTTCCCTCCATCCCCATGGTCCGAGAGGAGATGGTATCAGTGATTGAGTTAACAAGTGTTGAAGGATCCCCTGTGGTGGTGATTCCCGCTATGACATAGGTGCTGGAAATTGTCGCGCTTGGATATGCTAAGACTTTATCTTCACTGGATCTATTCTTTGTTGGGAAATTTATTTAACCAAGACACTGATCCCCAAGGTAGTGATTTCAAGGTTGGAGGCTTGATAGACCATCGGGTCTGGAACATCTGTAAGAGCCCTGTCGGTGACCACATCAGCTCTTGCAGAAGCAACCATTCTAGGGGGCCTCACCCCAGTACTTGATAAGACAGAGGTTGCGATAATGGGTGGAAATGCTGTCAGGGTGGAGTTCCAGCTCGATGAGGGTGAAGTCGCTGATGAAGAATTAATTCTTGAAGAAGACCATTTTGCTGAACTCCACACTGCTTTCCCCAAATACAAGCCTACAAACCCTGAGGAAATAGACGATTCTGACTTGGACGCTACTGAGGAGACCCATATGACACGATGCAAGGTGTGGAAGTGCATCAAACGCTTTCTCAGCTATCCATAGGCAGAATGGATAAGCTGGATGGGGTTACTTTGCACTTGTCTATGCTTTCTCTGTGCTGGAGGGGTAGATGATCTCCATATTCACGTAATGATTCATGATTACATAGTGGAGAATATATGGGAGAATATCCAATGCTCCAACATTGCCCAGTTCCAAAAAGAGTCAGAGAATACTCAGGCATTCTTGGAGGCAGAGCAGGAGGTCCAAAAACTTGAAGAACAAGCAAAAGAAAGGGAGGCATTCATTGAAAACCACTCTGAGCTCATCAAGCAATTGAGGGCCTAGCTGACGGATGCTCAGGAGCAAATAGTGCAGGCAAATTGCTAAATGATTGAGCTCCAAACTGAACAATCATGGGAATAGGCTAGGGCTAATGAGTTATGCCCCACTGCTGCTGTCTAATAGAAGGATCTCAGGGGGCAAGAAGCGATGTTGGAGGACACAAGTCAGAAGGTGGAAACATTGGAACAATCCATCCAAAATGTTGATCCTTAAGGTCCCTATTTTGGCAGAACTCATAAACATATTTTTCTTTACTACTACTTTTTCTGAACTGTATGCATAAATGGATTATTCACTTTTTTTTAGTTTAATGCATTCCAACCACAATCATGAAATAATTAGAAATCCATCCCTAAGCTCACATGGGTCGTGCCTAATTTGAGAAACAAGGAATGGTCGCATCGTTACTTCGTTTGAATATGGGAACGCTAACCACATTTCGGGCATCTAGGGTAAAAACGACCCATATGAGCTTCTGAGAAGAAAGGGGTAGGCCTGAATGGAGAATGAATATCTTAGAACAGTCAAATTATCACCTTTCCAATGTACTCTAGTGCATGAGTAGGGTAATTCCAGGGGCATTGGAATTGAAATGAACATAGGGGAGTGGAAAGTATGAATCACGATACCCAAGATTCGGAACATTATAGGGATGGCGTGACAATGAAGGATAACTACTGATATTGTTTGAAACATAGTATCCTTATCGCGTTAGCCTGAAATGGGGATACAAATGAGGGATGACCACTGACCATGTTCAAAACATGGGGCCTAACTCGAAATTTCATCCATTAGTCTTCCGGAATGTTAGCCCAGGATAGTAGGTGAGCCATAGGCCGAGTGTCCATACTGTTAGGGGGTTCCTTTAGACATGAAAGAGGATGAGGGTCCAAATAAAGGGTATGAAAAATGTGGAGGGTGGAGTGACAGTTTGTTCAAATGGAGTCCAACACTCCTGAAATTACACCACCGTGGTGAAGACACGTTAGGTGGGTGCATCGATCTGATCAGGGACCATACCTACTTCTAAACAGGACCTCTTTGGTAAGGACCTAAAATGCATTGTAGTTTTACATCATACATATAAAGACAATCAACACGTGGTTTAAACATTTTATGATGAGGATGGTGCACATAGTTTAAAGGTCATACTGCCTGGACCAAGATTGGGCTCAGGGGCCAGAAGGGTTAATGACCCTAGGGCTGGGCCCAAGGACAATTTCCTAGGCATCGCTACATATCCCATGTGAATGAGAATCAATCAAAATGTATTTCTTAAGCATGGAGTGGTTGGAGGCCAATGCTGATAGGGAAAATCTTCTCTGCCGAGGAAGTTGGTGCATCCCATAGTTATCATGGGGCATCCTGAACTTGTTCAGGGTAGAACTGTAGTTTATTGTCATGCGTCGAGAACATATGGGCTCATGCAGTTTAACGTCATATGATAGGATGAGGAGTGAAATGGGAGATTCCAAGAAGGGAGTATGTTATGTGGTTGCTATAAATCCAACGTGAATGATGACATAAGTATTATGCACCACACCATGTATCCTCAGAGGAAGTTCTTTAGGTCAAGGGACCAAAAGTGAAAGTTAGGATGAGCCCAAAGCAAAGAGTTCGGGCATTCCTACGTACCCCATGAGGATGGGAATCAAGATGGACGTAGTTCTGATAGCATATTTTAACATCATGAAGGATGATGAAAGGAATGTGTGGCATGGATGCGCCAGCACACGTCCTACTAAAACTACTAATCCCACGAGAGTCATGCTCAATGTGGGAAACAAGGAGTAGTTATGGGAATTTACTAGTACTAGGAGGCACAAATTAGGGGAAATGGGACGCCAGGTGAATGACATCCCTATAATGTTGACTTGCCTACTTAACGCACCTAGATGCGCAAAGGGGTAAAGCTGAGTATGTTGGAATTCCTCTTGAACATAAGGAAGTGGAAAAATGTGAATCATGATACTCGAGGTCTGGACCAAAATGATGGAGGCATGATGATAGGGGATAACTTTTGACCATGTTCGAAACATAGAATTCATATCGCATTAGCCTAGAATGGGGACAGAAAAATGGGGGTCAATTGGTGACCTTGTTCTAAACACGAGACTTGTATCAATTCTTCATTCAAGGTCTTCAGGGGCGTTGGCCAAAGATGGTAGGTAAGCCAATGTGTCATGATACTAGGCTGTAAAGAGGGTCCCTTCAGACATGGAAGAGGATGAGGATCCAAATAACAGGCTCAAGAAGCTTGGATGTGGAATGAGGGAATTCCCCCATGAAAATTCCACACTTCGGTCTCTTTGTCACAAAACATCTGAGTACGACAATAAGACATATCAAATAGAGGGAGTCGAGTCCCTTTCTAAGGAAAAGGGTCCTAGGGTTTCACGCTTCTAGGTTAAGGTCATAGGATGGTCCATAAGGGGGGCTTGATTTAATGGACTGTGCACAGGGCGGCGAAGTATCCAAACCCAATGTGTAGTTCCTATAGGGAGATCTTAGTTTAGGGTCATATAACTCAGAAAAGATTGGGAAAAGACAAGGGAGTCACATGGTGTGATAGTTTAAATACCTAACATGAATGATAAACCAAGAGGTAATCACCACACCACATGTTCCCAAAATAGTTTGGGCCAAGGGGATAAAGAGAGGGGTCATGATTTTAGATTCTTGAGGCTAGACCCGATGATGCCTGGGTGTTCCTACGTATCCCATGAAAATGGGAATCAAGACATATATAGTTCTGGAAGATGTCATGCACTTTAACATCTTGCAAAAAGGACGTGGAGTGGTCTTAGTTTATGGTCATAGAGCTTGGACCATAGATGGAACTGAATGAGGAAGACACGTGGTGAAGTAATTACTAAACCCGACCTGAATGAGGACAATATGAGTATGTATTTCCATAATGTGCTCCCTGGGAAACTTCTAGGTCGGGGGACCAAAATTGAAAGTTAGGCTAGGCCCAAGGTAAAGTTTCCAGGCATTCCTATGCACACCATGATAATGGTAATCAAACCATATGTAGTTCTGAAAGTGGCATGGTAGGGAACCCGTGCCAGGGATAATAAGGTCATGCGGGTCTAGCCTTCGAACCAAAAGAAGCGGCATTTGATAGATCTCGTTTGTCCTTTAGGATGAATGTGTGTTTTTTTTTGTGAAGCAGTGGACCTAGGATGGAAAGTCCAAGCGTCACCATAAGAATCAAGATGTATACAGATGTTGAAAAATGGTATGGTGGGTGACTGATACCAAACATGATGTCCCCTCAAGTGAGGACATCACAATGCGGTGCCATTTTTTGTTGTGCATCCAAGATGATAATTTCATAGTTTAGGGTCATGTGACAAGACCAACCCCTGCACTTTAACGTCTCATAGTATAGATGCAACAGTTTAAAGTCATGTGGGACTAGGCAGTATAGTTTAAAGTCATGTAGCTCAGACATATACAGGAGAAACAAGGTTCAAGGGGGGATATGTATGGCGTGATAAATCATATCCGTTTTGAATGAGGATGAGGTACACATCACACCACACTCAATTCTAGGAAATAAACCTTAGGTCGAGAGTCCATAAAAGGTTAGAGAATATAGGGCATGAGAGACTAGCTATCGGAAGGGAAGTATGTGGTGAAGCTCTTGCAAACTCGACATGAATGAAGACATAAGTCCATACCATGCCACACAATCTTAGATGAGAAAATAATCCAGGGGGCCGAAAATGGTTGAGGTACCTAGGACAAGGGTGTCCCAGCCGACCATAGACACATGACCCTTTATGCGGGTAATTCCATACCAAAGCTCCTAAGCCCACATGAGCAATGATCAATGTGGGAAACAAGGAATAGGATCAGGATCTCTCTAATATATAAGAGTATGGAAATGAGGAAAGAAGATCAGTAAAGGTCTGTCCCAACCAGATCAATACTCTTGTCCAAGGTGGACGGATGTTTGAATAGGTAGCAGGACAAAACGAAATCATTGCACCCAACATTTGGGACTTATAGGGGTGGAGATAATGATGGAGTATGGATGTTGACCATATTCGAAACATAGTATCCATATCGTGTGACCTGAAATGGGAATGACAAATGAGCATCGACCACTGACTATATTCGCAACATGGGACTTGTATCGATTTTTCATCCAAAATCCTTGAGGGCGTTTGCCTGAAATGGTAGGAGAGCCCTTGGGCCAAAAATCCATGCCATTATGAGGTCCTTTCAGATGTGAAGGGTGATGGATACCCAAAATAGAGAGGATGAGCAGAGCATGAATATGCCTATGCAGTTTAATGTCATGTAGGATGAGACTCAAGGGGAGACCTTGGAGTTTTGGGGCTGGGCCTATGGACAAAATGTTCGGGCGGTCCTGTGTATCCCATGAGGATGGGAATCAAGACATGCATAGTTCTGAAAGGGTCATGCGGTTTAACGTCATGCGGTAAGAACATGGGAGTATAGAAGAATGAGGAGGGGCACATGGCGCGACCTTTGTAATCTTTTTGTGAGTGGGTCCAAATAATCTTAGGCTGCACCACATGGGATCCTCTAAGGGAACTACACCCAGGAGGGGTAGTCAAATGAGGAGAGCGTGGGGGATGGACGCTTTGACAAGACATCTGAGCATTCCTATGTATCCCATGAGGATGGGAATAAAGCCATATGTAGTTCTTGAGATGCAGTTTAATGTCTTGTAGGATGAGATAGTTTAAGGTCATGTAGGACCCTACAGTTTAAGGTCATAAAGGACCAGATGGTTTAGGGTCATGTCGGACCATAATGTAGTTTAGGGTCATGCAGGACCATACAGTTTAAGGTCATGTCAGACCATAATGTAGTTTAGGGTTGTACAAGACCGTACAGTTTAAGGTCATGCAGGACCATAATGTAGTTTAGGGTCATGTAGGACCATACAGTTTAAGGTCATTCAGGACCAAAAGTGAAACTAAGGAAAAGTATTATTTGAGGAACTTGGCATTGGTGGGAGGAGTTATACACTCATTATCCATGGTAACCAGGGAGTATGATCCATTAGAGTAAAACTTATAAATGATGTAAGGTCCTTCCCATTTGTGCTCCAACTTGGGTGGTTTCCTTCCAGGTATCATTGGTGTTCTTATGTCCAACACCATATCGCCTTGAAAAAAAGAGCGGAGGCAAAATTTCTTGTTGAAAGCACCAGATATCTTGTTCTGATGCTTTTCCAAATTGTGTAGGGCACGAATCCTATTCTCATTGAGTGCTTCCAACTCATCCAAATGGATTTCAGCTACTTTATCTAGTGCTTTCTGATCAAAGACAGTTGTGCGCAATGACACAACTAAATATTGATGGGCAGGATGACCTCTGTTCCGTACACTAGGGAGTATGGGGTCACCTGTGTGGAATTACGAGTCGTCTTCCAATAAGACTAGAGGGAGTTGGGGAGATTTTTCAGCCAACTCTTCTTGTTCTGACCAACCATTTTCTGTAGATTTTTAGAGAGGGTTTTTTCAAATGCCTTGATCTGTCCATTTTCTTATGAATGATAATGGAAGGTATGGTTAGAATGGATGTTGTACTTAGTGTACAATTTAATTAGCTCAACTACCAGGATTTTCATGTCATTATCGGTGAGGATGGTGTGAGGGACTCCAAATCGGTAGATGATGTTAGAGCTCACAAAGTCCACGATGGAATGGTCTTTGACCTTCTTGAGCGGGACTGCCTTTTCCCACTTGGAGAAAAATCTACAACAGTCAGGATGAACCTACACTGGCAAGCTGTCATTGGTGGATATGGTCCCATGACATCGATTCCCCAGACCGAAAAGGGACAAGAGTACTTGGTAGTATTGAGAGGCTCTAGAGGCTGATGTATAAATTTGGAATGAATTTGGCATGCATGGAACCTTTTGGCGAACTAGATGTAGTCATGGATCATAGAGGGACAAAAATATCCTAGTCTCCGGATCTGGTGAGATAGTTTCATCCTGGTCTGATGAGCCTCATAGGAACTGACATGAACCTCCTACATGACATGAGAAATCTTAACTAATTGAATTCAATGGAGGAGAACACCATCAAACCCGCGATTGTATAGGATCTACTCATGACCAGGACCGTCCTGGAGGGTAAACTATAATGTGCAGCATCGTATTCGCTTGTGCTCAGCCCGATCCACTGAGAGATTACTGTTTTGGAGATACTCAACAAAGGAGGTTCTTCAATTGGGAGTCACCTCAATCACTGCATTCGGGGAACCTGAAGGTCCTGACGTGGAGGCACAGTCGGTAAGGTGGCTCACCTGTGGGCTGTCATCGTCATCTGGAGTTACGGGATCAATGACTCTTTGTTGTGCCATGTGGATAATAAAATCATCTTGTTTGGGCTCTGCAAGTGATGCAGTTAGGATAGCCAAGGCATCATCTCGACCGTTCTGGGATTGAGGGACATGAGTAACTTCTGGATGAGATGGGAATAGGACCATTAGCTGGAGAGTGCATTCCAAAAATGGTACGAGCTCTGGCTTTCTAACGACATAGTCACCTTTAATCTTCTTGATGACTAGTTCGAAGTCCTCTTCCACATTCAAGTGGGGAACATCAATCTTAAGTTCCTTCTCGAGGCCAGTGATGAGAGCCTAATACTCTGCCTCATTGTTGGTGCAGCTTTCTGACAACAGGAATGAATATGGCAGAACGGCTTGCGTTGGAGTGATGAAGAAGACACCTAGGCCTACTCTATTGAGCCTAGGGTCATTGAGCCTTCTGTCGGTGGGGATCTAAGAAGCACCATCAAAATGCATTTTCCAGCACATAATGGATTGGCCTACCAAGAGGATCACTTCATCGAGAAAATAGAAGTCCAGGGATTGGTCTGCAAAATATGGATGGCCAGCAAGGAAGTCTTCCAATGATTTCCCCTTAATAGTCTTCTGAGAGACAAACCTGATGTCGAACTGCTAGAGGATTACTTCCCACTAAGCTATATGGCCTGTAAACATGGGGCAGTTCAGGTGTACTTCATCGGATCTACCCGGGACACTGGCTATATCTTGTGTTGCTGTAAGTAATGTCTCAACCTCTATACTATGAATATCAGCACAAGGCAGCTCTTCTAGATAAGGGAGTATTTGGTCTTTGTATCAAGGATCATGTGACTGAGATAGTAAAGACTATTCTATATCCCCTCATTGTTCTTCTGGGTGAGATGGGCTCTGATAGATCATTCTAGGGCGGTCATGTAAAGGACCAACAGCTTTCCAGAGACAGGTGTCATTAATACCAGAGGCAGTAGTAGGTGTTTCTTGATTTCCTTGAAGGTATTCTGACATTATTTATCCCACTCATAGACAGTGCCTTTCTTCATGAGCTGAGAAAAGGGCTTACACTTGTCGTCCAGATTCATGATGAATCGATGTATATAGGATAGATGGCCTTAGAAACCTCAAAGAACCTGAATGTTACTCGGAGGAAACATCTGGATAATGGAATTGATCTTCTCTAGGTCGATCTAAATGCCCCTTCATCTAACAACGAAGCTGATAAACTTTACAGAGGTGACCCAGAAGGTACACTTCAATGGATTCATCTTCAGGTGGCAGGAACGAAGGAATTCAAACACTTTCTCAAGGTCCTTGAGATGGTCCCAACATTGGAAAGATTTAACCACCAGATTTTCCGCATAGCATTACACCGGTTTCCTAAGGATCAGCTTAAATATACGATGCATAGCTCGTTGGTAGGTGACACCTGCATTCTTTTGACCGAAGGGCATGACTTGGTAACAAAAATTACCTTGTGGTGATTTGAAGGCCATAGACTCTTCATCCTCAGGATTCATTCAGATCTATTTATAACCATAGTACCCATCCATTAAGGCGAGTGCTTGGAACCCAACTGTAGCGTCGATCAACAATTCTATCACAGGAAGGGGAAATCATCCTTTGGACACTAATGGTTGAGATATCAGAAGTCGATGTAGACTCTAATATATCTGTTCTTCTTCCTAACTGGCACATTATTGCCTATCCATTTGGGGTAATAGACCTCCTTAACAAAATTGGATCTGATGATATTATCAACTCCTTTTTTGACCATGGCACTGTGAGAAGGATGCATCTTTCTGGGAGGCTGCTTAAACCCGTTGTGATTTACTGGGAGACCGAGGTAGTGGACGTATACCTGAGGATATAGTCCTGGAATCTCATCATAGCTCTAAGAAAATACATCACGGTGCTATTTCAGGAAGTCCACGTACCGTTGTTGCTCCTCGAGAGGCATAGTGGTACTGATCAATGTGGGTTTTGGGTCCGCCTCACTACCGAGGTTCACCTACACCAATTCATCGACTGTGGTGGAGATGCCCTCTTTAAAGGCAGGGGAGCATCCTCTAAATCCTCTTATTCACTTATAGAGGAGGGATCCTCGATGGGAGGAGTTTCCTCTGAGTCGACAGATCCTGAAGGGAGGCTAATACCAGCTTGGGCAGTAGTGTACACAGCATCGGGGGACTCCTGTGCTGCCGAAACCATAGCGATGAAGGTTGTTGATCCGATTCCATCTGTTCTTCGGCCCAAGGGTCCATGATTGATGATACCGAAGCAATAGTGGCACATCATCTTGGGTCAGTTTATCCTAGCCTTGCGAAATAAGCAAGTATAATGTATTTCCATTTCCATAGGGTGGACATCCCGATACCTTATGGGAGTAGGAGGCTCCGGGATCACCTGATCCTGATTTGTGTAGGATTATGAGGTGATATTCCAGCACTGCTTATACTTGGTAATGTGTTCCCCCCTCATTCCATAAAAAATGGAGAATTGCCCCATGTCTTGGGTTGTAGCCTCCAATCAATGGATTGGAAAGATATAGGCATCATTTAGATCTGTCCATGGGTCGGTCGTAGTCGTGGCATGCTCAACCTCACTGAATCTGCTTGTCTTTTCTCTTGTAATAGTCAGCATCCAGATAGAGGGATTCACAAGAGACAAAGGGAGACACATCACCTTGAAGTATTCCCACTTGACCATTAAGGGAGTACTTGAGGCGTTGATGATATGATGAAGGAACTGCCGCATGTAGGTGGAGCCATGGCCTGACCATCAACACATTGTAGGCGGTGTCCTAGGAGACAACCATGAACTCAGTGATGGAAACTAGACCACTGAACTGGGTCTTCAGGTGGATCTTGAAGACCGGTGTCTATTCTAACCTGTCATAGCCTTGTATTTTTAGGTCAGAGGGACCCAGGTCCTCCTTGGACAAACCCAGTTTTTGCAGTGTCTGAGTCGGGATTAGGTTGATCCCAAAGCCTGTGTCAACAAGATAGTAATGGACCTCCACACAATTAAATTGTCCGATGATGTGCAGTGGGAGAATGTGCTCATATATGGGAGTGCCTTCATCTTCTCCAGAGAATGAGATTATGTCCTAGTATTCATCAAGATTGAATGCCTCAGCATGAAAGGATTTTGTGGCTGCTACCTCCGTCTCAAATTAGAGGGGGATTCCTAAAGCCTCTGTAAGGGCCTCGTGCATATATACTGATAGGAGAAGGGCATCAAGGATGTAGATCCTTTTTGTAATGCTGGCAAGATGTTTGAGGACATCATAATTTCATTCCATGCATGAACTTCTGTTTACAGGAGGTCATTCTATGACAGGAGGTATGGTAGGACCTGCTGGCCGGACCAACAGTTAACTGGTGTTGGGAATATCCCACTGCTCACTAGTAAAAGCCTATAGATTAACCACCAGATGAGGGCCAGATGACTAAGATCAATCCATAGCAGATCATGGTTGAACACGATGCAGTTGAGGTGGTTCTGCCTGATCCAACAACATGAATGACAGAGAAGATAGACCTGATGACACCAAATGAGAAGGTTGTGCATGCTGAGCTCTATGCTGGGTCTGCTGCCTAGTTTCAGTAGCATGCACATTTTAGCTGGAAGTACTAACTGAGGCACTTCGACGACCCATATATCCACAGCTCCATCGACACTGGCGACGGTTGGGAACATTGGGAGGATTCGCCTGGTGCTCCTCATCATCGGGAATTATGTAGGGGTTTTCCAGATCTATGGTATTAATTGAGGCGTACCCTTGACTTCCACTTAAAGAATCATACACTACTAGATGGATTCTGGAGGGAATTTCCGTCTCTGGGGGCATGAAGTCGTCGGGAGTACGAGATGACGATGGCATTGGCGGGGGACTTTTTTCCCTTACGCCATCGATGCTTGCTCTTCTGGGAAGAGGACAACTGACCCATTGACACAGAAGTACTGGGGGTTGATGGCGCAATGTCTTCTGAAGGTTCAAATCGATTCAGGCATGTAAGGATAATGCCATAGGCACGGGAAACTATCTTATGATCCATTCAATCTTCATACTTCTAGGACCCGCGGTTAGAAACCTGATGCCACTTGCCTTCACTGTCACTACTACTGTCTGGCTTCACGAAGAAACATGCCACCTGTAGAGACCCAAAGCTTGAAATAAATGGACATTACATTACTTTTGTGGAATACTTAATACATAACAAGAACCAACACTCAAGGACCGTAATAGTTTAGTGTCTTTGGAAACTCAGAACACAATCTTCTAATCGTGGTGATAGATCTTCAACATCTCCCATAAAGATCTTCCCCTTTTTGTTTTCTTACCTAAAACCTTTCTTTAAATCCTAGGGAAAAGAAAACATATAAAAGGGTGAGCTAAAATGCTCAGTAAGGGTAAGCATGGATAAAATAAAACAAATCATATACATTTGAACTTAAATACATGAACATATTGTTTAAACATCATGATCTTGAGAAATGACATAAAACATGGTAGTACATAAGGCATAGATCATAAAGAAACATTAATCCTGATAAAATAGCATGAGAATAAAACATGTAATTGTGGAAACCATTAAGCACATGTTATGGTTTTCATAGTAGCCAAGGCTTCGCTTCCAAGACCATCTTAGTGGACAAAGTCCCTTTCTGAATCGAGTTCACTCCTCATTTCAGTCCTGTAACACTGAATCGGATTAACTTACCATTCCAGCAATGCCTATATCATGAGATATAAATCTTTACCCAATGAATTGGAGGTAGATATAGGTCCCACCCATCTCATAATGAAATCATTCTTACTTGTGCCACAACATGAACATAAATCATTCATCATTACCCAAAGTATAAAATGGGTTTCATAAACATCATCCCATCAAAACATAATCCATACAAAAAAAATGGATATCATTTCATCATAAGAAAAGTGAATCCATGTAAATAATAGAGAAATTATACTTGAAACATACACATATGAAATAATTCCTTCTTATATGGAAAATGGTTTTGATAAAACACTTGAAATGAATTCTTGAGGAAAATATCTTTTCTTCTTCAAAATAATTTTCTTTTCACAAAATGCCGTGAAATTTTAAAGGAAAAAGGATTTTGTTGAAAATAGTCATGAAATTTTGTAGAGGAAACTTCATTGAAATAATTCGTTATGAAACCGTAAAAATCCATTCACGCCATATAAGTTAAAAATAACATTCTTCTCGTACTTTTGTCAGAAAAGTCAAAAAGCACCTCGTATGGTAATCAAAAGAAAGATTCCTTACATACCACATAGTAAAAGTAAAAATGGGTAAAAAAGACTTTAAACATACATGAAACCATTTTTAGAAAATAGGTACATGGATAATAAATATAACCCCAGTAAATACTTACAAATAAACAATATTGGATAAAAACAAGATTGGAAAAGTTATCCCTTACCTTAGGTCTGATATGCTTCGTACGTATCCGAACATCCTGTATAATGATTTAAATAATGTCATTGACTTATTAAATAATCATATTCATTGTTATGATATCATATATGGTTCACTTATGACTTTATATTACCTGATCTTTTGTAAGTTCCATGTTAAAGCAGCGTTTTGGGTAAAATCGTTTTATTTATTGTACGTGTTTGGACTTGTTGTTCTTGATATTATTATTACTTATATCTTGATTTAATTACTTACAGAATTTAAATCATGATTTATATATCATATATATATTTAGTATATATATATATATAATAGATATATAAATGAAATGAAATACACCGTTCATGGAGACGGTAGGTCGTACGTACGCATGAACGCTGTTTTCATTTCCTTATTGAATTAAATGGACTTAAGTAAATGAAACATATATGTACATAAAAAACAGTATCATTATTATGTAATATCTTTCATGATTATTTGTTATATATACTTTATAATCATACTTGAATGATTAATCAAAGAAAATGAATCTCATCGCGTTCGTGGAGACGGTAATTCATACGTACGCACGAGCGATGATATCATTCTCATATTTATTGAATGGAATTGTAGTGGATGAAATAATATCTTAGAATCAGTATGATGTTATAATAATAATATATAGTTATTCTTTACACCATTATATTCATCCAAGTAAGGTGGTGGTGGAAAAACAGATTACACCATGGCGTGGAGATGGTATTCCGTACGTACACACGCGCGGTGATTTCATTTTCCGTAGAATGGATAGAAGGTGAAATGGGGTTGTTTCATATTTATAATAACATATCATTATATTAGTGATACTGATGTTATTACTTTATAATGAAACAACTAAAGAAGAGGAAGTATAAGAAGAAATAAAGTTGAAAGAATTGGTAACAAACATTACCTCTTCTTTAAAGCGCCTCTTCTTAACCTCATCTTAGGGCACTAAAGATGGTATTTAAAGAAGACCAGGACCTCTAGGATGTTTCTAGGGAAGTTGAGAA
This sequence comes from Viscum album, assembly GCA_963277665.1. Classification (NCBI taxonomy): domain Eukaryota; kingdom Viridiplantae; phylum Streptophyta; class Magnoliopsida; order Santalales; family Viscaceae; genus Viscum; species Viscum album. The sequence goes on from OY728122.1 coordinate 2,090,415,998, forward strand.
GGGAAATGGGCAGATTTTGGCCGATCTTGAAGGCTCAAAGTGGTTTGAGGAGGAGAGGGAGGAGGTGCCCTTTTATAAGGGAGGAGAGGGGCACTTTAGGAAAAACTTAAAATATTATTTTATAATAAAGTCATATTCGGTTTATAATTGCTCCAAATTGATTTATTTAGAATCTAAAGTGGGTATGTGTCTAAATCCTCTCAAAAAATAGGTTTTATACAAGTTTAGGTTAAAATTTTAACCTTATCATTTGGATTTAACTCTAAGTTAAATAATTTAACTTTTACCGTGTCTTCTTGTTTTCTTACACTATATGTTTAATAAACTTACTATAAGAAGCCAAACGAACCCCAAGTGGTTAATTATTAATATATATAATATTATCTATGTCATTTGGCCAAACCTTATATTTTTATGAATATAATAACAATTAATAATATAATATTTGTTTTAAAAACTATTTTATGTTAATTTTGACACTATTTGGTACTTGATTTTTTTAAAAATCATAACAGCATGATTAGTTCGAAAAAAGTTAATTAAATCAATTATAACATGTCATATTAACCTATAAAATTAGTTTAATTCTTAAAAAGTCTAAAATTACATTTATTTGGGCATTTATAACATCAATTATGTTAATATTTCATTAATAAGGTAATTACTGCATCATCATTGTGTCATAAATAATTTAATTTATTTGATGTCTAAAAATTATAAAAAAACTACCATGATGTAGGAAATAATTTTATCTTTACAATGAATATTTATAGTTGAAAATAGGACTTATATAACACCATATAAAAATTAATTACTAAAGGATTTTTGTTAATGTCAATTTTGTCTTCTCATGAAATTAAATAATCTAAATTGTCATTTTCACTACCAAGTGGCTCAATGGGGTCCCAAAATCAACCCAAAGATGCCCATGGTCGTTAATGACTCAACCAATAATGTTTGGACAAGTGTTAAGGTTATGTTTAGTTATTAAAACATTCTTTTTACCTTGAATTACCTTATTTACCTTTAACCGCGGTAAATAAAAGTCAAAATTTACTATTCACCAAAAATTATTTTCATCTTATTGAACCATATTTTACTTCTTGATAACAACCATGTATATCAGATTTTTTAAATTCAATTCACAAAAGTGGTAAAATTTCATTTAAATGAAAGAGTCGGGTTTTTTAACTACCACTAAGTGGTTTCACTATTCATCAAAAATTGAAGTTTTTCAGAAAAATACCAAAAATTCAGCCTAAGCTATATTTGTTATTCCGAATTCAAAAAAGATTTCTATTTTTCCAAATTCAAAACATAGAAGTGGAATTAATTAATTTTAAAAGTAATTCCCGTTATCAAAACAAATAGCGTGTTTTTAAGAAACAATAACTATCAAAAGATTGACACTTGTTTATGTCCAATTTCAAAGTGAAATTAATTCCAATGACCAACATTGGATTAAATGGTAAAAATATATTCTAATTACACTTTAAAACCAATTAAAAATATAATCTAACCATATAAATTATTGCGATGAAAAAAGTTGTTTTTAATTAAAATATTGCATGTTTTTACTATTCATTAAAATATGAAAGTTATCAGAATAATATGAAAAATTTATCCAAAGTAAATTTTTATATCCTGATTCCAAATAAGAATTTTATTTTTTCAAATTGAACTTATAGACATGTCAAAACAAGATTTAAAGTGGGTGCGCCATTAAAAGGCGGGAAAACTGCAATTTTTAAAAAATACATATTTTACACGAAAAATTTATTTTGTTCTCATAACATATTCTAAAAAATGTTTAAGATGAATAATAATGTCATAAAATTAAAATTTTAGTTAATACTATTCATAACGGCTAGTCCATAATAATATTATAACAATATATCATTGTTTAGTGAAACCCGGTATTGCGTACTACACACGCTATCGAGGAAGGTCGCGATTGCGTGTAATGCAAGCCAAGTCAGGGTTGCATGTTGTGAAAGACTCCTTCGTTGTTTTGTATAACAGAATCCAACCATATTTCATTTATACATTGAATATATATATATATATACACTCAATGTTGCGTAGAATGACTACTATCAAATGAACATGAAATTGTGTGTAACACAATCCAAGAATAGTGTTGCGTATAGCGCAAGATAATCTTGGTGTAGCGTACAACACAAGACATAAATGAAATTAAAAAGAATAATTCTCATAAAATCTCAGGTTGTTACATTCTACCCCCCTTAAAATGAATTTCTCCCTCGAAATTCTTCGGGGATATAAATGGTTTACTACTTGAAAGTTTCTTTCATAGAAACCCACATCGTAAAAAATAATACTAAAACTTACTTTTTTAAAAATGAACGTTAGAAACAAAACGAATAACCAAAGTAACTCATCACTTGGGTTCCCACATAGGAGATCACAGGTGAAAATATGGATATGGAAGAGAAATATAACCATCAAGTTCTGATGGAGAGTGGTAGAGAATAGGGCTATGAAAAATCCAACAGTCACAAAGCCATAAAATTGTGATGATCTAAGGTACCATCTGATTCATTAGATATGAGAGCACTAGGAAAACATTTTTGGTTTTCAATATCATTTCCCTAAAGTTAAAGAATTTTTGAATTAAAATAAATACTTACTTGATTTTGGTACAATCTTTCTGTTTCTCATGACTTGAACAATTTCCACTTCATCTCTTAAAGAAATGAGGTTGAATTTGTCTTCCATGAAGTGTTAGTAGATCAGGCGATAGAATGATAGGTCATTTCATCTGTCTCAAACATAGGGTTAGCAAAATTTATATACATAAGTCCATCTATGGTGAGATTAATCGAATATGGTTCCAAAATGGACTTATATTTCATCTATCATCCTGCCTAATAAAATAAAACTAGTTTCTACTAACCAGGGACTTCCTGTAGGCCAGTGGTAGGCGATAAAGGCTTGTCACACTTAGGTTGTGGGTTCGATTCCCACAACCTTGTCTGACGCGACGGGTTGTCGCCCGTCTTGCAGGTTGTCCCTTTTTCTAAAACTACATTATAATAACATTCCTACAATAATATCGAAAAAAAAGTTCTAGCCTTAAACAATACTATCTTATGTCCAACATAATCCATTCCAATCTTTAGGTTTATCTAAAATACTTCTATCCAAGCTCATAGTATAAAGAAAACAATTTCTAGAAATGTCATCTACCGAGCATGTGAATACCATCATTTATCCCCCATATATCATACGGTATATCTTGTTGGTCACATTCCAAACATGTGAATACCTTAATCATGTATTCTATTGCAACATGAATTACCATAGAACCTTAGTTGAAAACATGAATTCTGTCAAAAGTTGTCTCTTTCCACATTCCAAAATCCCAAAAATTCTTTATACTCAAACCATAATATCACTTTGTCCTTATATTAGTCATGAGCTCATGAATACTATCAAACATATTATTTTCTCTTTATCCCTTCATTATGAGCATATCATATGCTTTCTAAAAATATTTCGATCACTTTTCATGGTTATCGATGCCATATTCTTATGGAAAACCACAATGGACCAATATATAGGTATTCCAATATACCATAAGGTACCTCAATAACATTATTCTTGAATACCAATACATAAACACTTCAAACCATCCTCTTCAATGATTTTCATGGAACAAGTCCTTCCTTGATTTAGAAGTAACCTCTTTGGTCAGGGCAATGAGTTGGGTAATGCCCATGTTCTCCACAGATAATACATTTAACTCCATAACATTCTGTCACTCTATAACCCTTCTCTCCACACAGATAACATCTTCCCCTCCATTTTATGTATTCATCAAGGTTCTTCTTTCCTTCTTTAGAAATCTCAATCTTCCTTTCTCTATGATCCTCAACATGAGAACATGCATAAAATTCCATCTTCCTTTTATTTGATGAATTGAGAATACCACTAAAGTTCACCTTGTTAATCATATATCACGATGACTGATTCGGAAAAATCACAAAATCTTTCTTTCTAGGAATTACACAATTTCTTTGCTCATAGTCACCAATTTTTCCATTGGATTAAATTTTGACCCAATTCCTTCTGGTTCCCTCCATTGACTAAAACCAAATATCATGGTGTAAGAAACAGTTAAAATAATGAGGAACCATGTAATCATAAAAATTTACTTATGGGATGTCTAACTTATCACACATTCTTTAATCAATGACACCTTAGGTTCACCCTAGGTTATTCATGATCATCAACATAATTCTAGGATTGTAACCTATAGTTATACTAAACCTTAGGGACATCCCTAGACATACCTTATAAATATCTCTAGGGATCTCACTAAATTTATCACATCCTAGTTTCCAAAGGTTGACTAAACCTTTCCTCTGATACCAACTGTAGAAACCCAAAGCCTGACATACATAGACATTACATTACTTTTGCGGAATACTTAATACATAACAAGAACCAACACTCAAGGAACGTAATAGTTTAGTGTCTTTGAAAAACTCGGAACACAATATTCTAATCATGGTGATAGATCTTCAACATCTCCCATAAAGATCTCCCCCTTTTTGTTTTCTTACCTAAAACCTTTCTTTAAATCCTGGGGAAAAGAAAACATATAAAAGGGTGAGCTCAAATGCTCAGTAAGGGTAAGCATGGATAAAATAAAACAAATCATATACATTTGAACTTAAATACATGAACATATTGTTTCAACATCAAGATCTTGAGCAATGACATAAAACATGGTAGTACGTAAGGCATAGATCATAAAGAAACATTAATCCTGATAAAATAGCATGAGAATAAAACATGTAATTGTGGCAACTATTAAGCACATGTTATGATTTTCATAGTAGCCAATGCATCGCTGCCAAGACCATCTTAGTGGACAAAGTCCCTTTCTGAATCGAGTTCACTCCTCGTTTCAGTCCTGTAACACTAAACCGGATTAACTTACCATTCCAGCCATGCCTATCTCATGAGATATAAATCTTTACCCAATGCATTGGAGGAAGATATAGGTCCCACCCATCTCATAATGAAATCATTCTTACTTGTGCCACAACATGAACATAAATCATTCATCATTACCCAAAGTATAAAATGGGTTTCATAAACATCATCTCATCATAACATAATCCATACAAAAAAATGGATATCATTTCATCATAAGAAAACTGAAGCCATGTAAATCATAGAGAAATTATACTTGAAACATACACATATGAAATAATTCCATCTTATATGGAAAATGGTTTTGATAAAACACTTGAAATGAATTCTTGAGGAAAATATCTTTTCTTCTTCAAAATAATTTTCTTTTCACAAAATACCATGCAATTTTAAAGGAAAAGGATTTTGTTGAAAATAGTCATGAAATTTTGTAGAGGAAACTTCATTGAAATAAGTCGTTATGAAACCGTAAAAATCTATTCATGCCGTATAAGTTAAAAATAACATTCTTCTCATACTTTTGTTGAAAAATTAAAAAAGTACCTTGTATGGTAATCAAAAGAAAGATTCCTTACATACCACGTAGTAAAAGTCAAAAATGGGTAAAAAAGACTTTAAACATACATGAAACCATTTTTAGAAAATAGGTACATGGATAATAAATATAACCCCAGTAAATACTTACGAATAAACAATCTCGGATAAAAACAAGATTAGAAAAGTTATCCCTTACCTTAGGTCCGATGTGCTTCATACATATCCGAACCTCCTGTATAATGATTTAAATAATTTCATTGACTTATTACAGAATCATATTCATTGTTATGATATCATATATGGTTCACTTATGACTTTATATTACCCATTCTTTTGTAAGTTCCATGTTAAAGCGGCGTTTTTGGTAAAATCATTTTATTTATCATACGAGTTTGGACTTATTGTTCTTGATATTTTTATTACTTATATCTTGATTTACTTACTTCAAGAATGTAAATAATGATTTATATATCATATATATTATATATATATATATATATATAATATATATATAAATTAAATGAAATACACCGTTCATGGAGACGGTAGGCCGTACATACGCATGAACGCTGTTTTCATTTCTTTATTGAATTAAATGGAATTAAGTAAATGAAACATATATGTAAATAAAAAAGTATCATTATTATGTAATATCTTTCATGATTATTTTTTATATATACTTTATAATCATACTTTAATGGTTAATCATGGAAAATGAATCTCATCGCGTTCGTGGAGACGGTAATCCGTACGTACGCACGAGCGATGATATCGTTCCCATATTTATTGAATGGAATTGTATTGGATGATATACTATCTTAGAATAATTATGATGTTATAATAATCATATATAGTTTTTATTTACACCATTATACCCATCTAAGTAAGGTGGTGGTGGAAAAAAAGATTACACCACGGCGTGGAGACGGTTTTCTGTATGTACGCACGCGCGGTGATTTCGTTTTCCGTAGGATGGATAGAAGGTGAAATGGGGTTGTTTAATATTTATAATAACATATAAGTATATTATTTACACTGATGTTATTACTTTATAATGAAACAACTAAATAAGAGTAAGTAGAAGAAGAAATAAAGTTGAAAGAATCGGTAACGGACACTACCTCTTCTTTGAAGCGCCTCTTCTTGACCTCCTCTTAGGGCACTAAAGATGGTCTTTGAAGAAGACCAGGACCTCTAGGATGTTTCTAGGGAAGTTTATAAGGGAAATGGTCAGGGTTTTTCTGATCTTGAAGGCTCAAAGTGGTTTGAGGAGGAGAGGGAGGAGGTTCCCTTTTATAAGGGGGGAGAGGGGCACTTTAGGAAAAACTTAAAATATTATTTTATAATAAAGTCATATTTGGTTTATAATAGCTAAAAATTAATTTATTTAAAAGATAAAGTGGTTATGGGTCTAAATACTCTCAACCAATAGGTTTTAGACAATTTTAGGTTAAAATTTTAACCTTATCATTTAGATTTAACTCTAAGTTAAATAATTTAACTTTTATCGTGTCTTCTTGTTTTCTTACACTATTGGGTTAATAAACTTACTATAACAAGACAAAAGAACCCCAAGTGGTTCATTATTAATATATATAATATTATCTAATTCATTTTTCCGAACCTTAGATTTTTAGGAATATAATAACACTTAATAATATAATATTCGTTTTAAAAACTATTTTATGTCAATTTTGACACTATTTGGTACTTGATTTTTGTGAAACTCATAACAGCATTATTAGTTCTAAAAAATTTAACTAAATCAATGATAACATGTCATATTAACCTATAAAATTAGTTTAATTCATAAAAAGTCTAAAATTACATTTATTTGGGCATTTATAACATCTATTATGTTAATATTTCATTAATAAGGTAATTACTGCATCATCACTGTGTCATAAATAATTTAATTTATTTGATGTCTAAAAATTATTAAAAAAATACCATTATGTAGGAAATATTTTTATATTTCCAAATAATATTTATAGTATAAAATAGGACTTATATAAAACCATATAAAAATTAATTACGAGAAGATTTTTGTTAATGTCAATTTTGTCTTCTCATGAAATTAATTAATCTAAATTGTCATTTTCACTCCCAAGTGGCTCAATGGGGTCCCAAAATCGACCCAAAGATGCCCATGGTCGTTAATGACTCAAAAAATAAGGTTTGGACAAGTGTTAAGGTTATTTGGAATTATTAAAATATTCTTTTTACCTTGAATTACCTTATTTACCTTTAACCGCGGTAAATAAAAGTCAAAAGTTACTATTCACCAAAAATTATTTTCATCTTATTGAATAACATTTTACTTCTTGATAACAACCATGTATATCGTATTTTTTAAATTCAATTCACAGAAGTGGTAAAATTTCATTTAAATGAAAGATTCAGTTTTTTTAACTACCACTAAGTGGTTTCACTATTCATCAAAAATTGAAGTTTTTCAGAAAAATACCAAAAATTAAGCCTAAGATATATTTCATATTCCGAATTCAAAAATGATGTCTATTTTTCCAAATTCAAAAACTATAAGTGGAATTAGTTAATTTTAAAAGTAATTCCCATTATCAAAACAAATAGCGTGTTTTTAAGAAATAATAACTATCAAAAGATCAACACTTGTTTATGTCCAATTTCAAAGTGAAATTAATTCCAATGACCAAAATTGGATTAAATGGTAAAACTATATTCTAATTACACTTTAAAATCAATTAAAAAGATAATCTAACCATATAAATTATTGCGAAGAAAAAAGTTGTTTTTAATTAAAATATAGCGTGTTTTTACTATTCATTAAAATATGAAAGTTTTCAGAATAATATGAAAAATTTATCCAAAGTAAATTTTTATATCCTGATTCCAAAGAAGAATTTTATTTTGTCAAATTTAACTTATAGACATGTCAAAAACAAGATTTAAAGTGGGTGCGCCATCAAAAGGTGGGAAAACTGCAATTTTTGAAAAATACATATTTTACACGAAAAATTTAGTTTGTTCTCATACCATTTTCTAAAAAATGTGTAAGATGAATAATAATGTCATAAAATTCAAAATGTAGTTAATACTATTCATAACGGCTAGTCCATAATAATATTATAACAATATATTATTGTTTAGTGATACCCGGTATTGCGTACTACACACGCTATCGAGGAAGGTCACGATTGTGTGTAATGCAATCCAAGTCTAGGTTGTGTGTTGTGAAAGACTCCTTAGTTGTTTTGTATAACAAAATTCAACCATATTTCATTTATACATTGAATATATATATATATACACACACACTCAATGTTGCGTAGAATGACTACTATCAAACGAACATGAAATTGTGTGTAACAAAATCCAAGAATAGTGTTGCGTATAGCGCAAGATAATATTGGTGTAGCGTACAACACAAGACATCAATGAAATTAAAAAGAATACTTCTCATAAAATCTCGAGTTGTTACACCACCTATTCCAGAGCTGGGCCTAACCGGACTATGTTGCTATCCACCTGGTCTTGAAGCCGGTCTTTAAACACATAACACTGTTTGAGGGTGTTCCCCAGGATCCAGTGATAGGGGAAGTAATTAGGGCGATCGGTGAGGTTTGCCTCTTCTATTCTCTTGCATTCAGGAAAACTTACAATCCTCTATTCCAAGGCACTTCATAAATATTTGGATACTGGAGCCTCGTTGAATGAGTAGGTCCAGTTTATTCTATTTAGGAAGGGGACTCTGGGAGCCGAGCCCTGAAGAGGGGATGGAGGAGCTATTGAGGAGGGGGAGCCTGATTATCTCACCTAGGTAGTGGCGACATGTTTCATAGGGGCACTTGTTGATTCTGAGGTGGGAGCTTCTAGGCTGGAGGTTGTGCCTGAGGTGGAGGGCCCCTGTGAGGCTGTGGAGGTGGCTCCACCAGTAACAACTCCAGTTGCTTGGGGGAATCTATTTGGGCCACTGTGGTGGGCTCGTCCCTGGTGGACCTTCTCACGGGGATTGTAGGAGGCAACGAACATGCCTGGATGGCTTGTTGTAAAGCTTCTTCTAGGCACTAGTCCTTATCAGAGAAGTCTCAGAATCCCCTAGGTTAATTCTGAGTAATGAGGAAGGGGATCAGTTCTATCTTGACATTCCCCACACACATCGTCAGCAGTTTCTCCTAATTCAATGGCATGTTAAGGGAGTATGTGAGCCATTTCCACTGGGCGACAAAGTCTGCGACGTGCTCATCAGGCCTCTTCTTGCACTTGAAGAGGTTTACAATGCTTGTCTTCCAAGTGGTAGAGCTGAATTGGTAAATAAATTGCATACAGAGGTCTTCTCACCCAGTTACTGATCTGATGGGTAGTTGGTTGTACCAGAAAAATGCAGGCCCTTCCAATGTCTTCACAAAACATCGGAGTTTGGAAGCCTCCTGCTGCATCGGAGTTCCCAACATGGTTCCACACCTTGAGATGAAATGGGCTAGATGCTGCAGTGGTTCCCCTATCCCATTGAAGGGGGGGAAAGTGGGATTTCCGAAACCTAGGGCTACTGGAATATCATCCACCCACGCTGGATATGGCTTGCCATCAGGTAGGATTGCCACCTGTCGAGTCTCCAACGCCTCGAGATGGGAAATGAGTGCTGCTATTGGATCATCTGGGTGGGGTTTCCTGTCTTGATAGAGATCCTTGACCACCAATGCATTGGAGAGTTCTTCAACATGATACGTATGCCCGGAGGCTTGTGGAGTGGTTGGTGAGATAACCTACGGAGGAGCTGGGGGAATCTAAGCTGGATCCCAGAGCTTTTCTTATTGCTCTGGTGGATTTGGTGACACATACTGCACCCTCTTGCCATAAGTTCCAGCCTCCACCCTATCTGTGTGGGCAGGATGGTCAGGGTCACCTAGAGGCAATTCACCAGGGAGAATCTATGCCTGCCCCTACTTCCCCAGCCAAGTATCACCATAGTCTAGACGTCGCTCCTTAGTGCATTCAGCAAGGAGGTCATCGACCATCTTCTTGTGTTCTATGAGTTGTTGATGCAACGCATATTTTGGGATCATCTTCCACCTTCTGCACTGAGCTAGATGGGTTGGAGGGTTTGATGGCTCTGAGGTTCTTCTTAACCTTATTTGGATTTTGGCTGAGGACAAACACCTCAGTGGGAATGAGAAGACCCAGTATATTTCTTTGTTGACTAGAAATACTTACCAATGGATCCAATAAGTGTGAAAATCCCTCAAGGGGTAGGTCCTCTCCAAGAAGATCAAGCTCATTCCCACCCCCAGCTGGTTATCCATGTAAACTTTAACCCTTCCTAGAGGCATATCCTTTATATCACTTGGAAAATCGGGTTGGCGCCAGATAGAACTGAAATGGAGGGTTGCGTAATTCCCCCAACCACATATTTTCACGTGGGGATAAGCCTCCTTGATTATCTTGTGGAGTACTTTAAATCTCTGGACACATCATTGTTGGAGGGTCCTATGGTGACCTGGTGACTCAGGGTGTTGGGAAACTAGGAGTACATCCAAATCAACCAAACGACATTGTTGACCAATGTCTTTGAAGTGCACCTAACTCTTGGGGTAGGCCACTCATTGATGATGCAGATGGAAATGAGTCTCCCATAGGGTCTGGTGAAAGCATCAAACCTCCTCTTGGGTGAGTGATTTTGGTGCCCTGAAATTTGGCACTGTAACTAGCCAAAACATATCTGGGAAATGGCCTAATGCAAGAATGTACCACAAGTTCCTCGTCTCAGATCGGGGTCTAGACCTTGATTTCCCCGCTCATTGACTGGAGTCGGCTGGGGAACTAGTAGCAGTACTGAATAAAACTGATGATATGGTAGGCTAGCCGATGGATAATATGGTGAGCAAGCTAAAAAACCTCCACATCTCGGGCTATCCTTTGAAGAGTGCAGTGACTTGGCCACCACATCGCGATAAGATGGGATGGCGACCATGTTTTCTATCATAGGGACTACGACTGCTGGTGGTGGACCATTTTGTTTCTCATCCACCATTGGTCCCCAGAATAGATCTTTGTGATCTCTGGTCAAGGTAGAGAGTGCTTCTGGTGATGATGGTAGTGATTTCATGGCCGAACCTTGGGGAGACGCCAAATTTTTGTCCTCATGGATGTATTTGCAGAGGAAGGAAAGAATATGATGGACCTCACATTATAGAAGTATGAGGCTGATGCACCTTGTTCCTACCCTGTCCCTTGACATAGAGAATCGTAGTGAGGGTTCCATTACTGAATCATATTCCACCTCAGAATATGAGAAGAAGATGGGTTTAATCTTGGTATGAATCTTCCTGGTATTTTTTTGTGGCGGCGATGACCCGCCCTCCTACCCTGGGATGGTTCTTCAGGACATGGTAGATTTCTGGCATGAGGAGTACCTTCAGCCATACTGGTGTTGGGGTGGAGAGGACTTTTGCCTAAGTGAGCTGTGGTGGGAGGAGCACTTGGACAGATATCAAAGGGGACACAGGGAGGACCTCCATGTCCACTGACTGATGTGCGGAGGGAATCTCCATGGAAAGTGTTGGAGTGGGTAGGACCTCCACTGGAGCTGGTAGGAGCATGGGTAAGACCTCTATGCTTGTTTCCCTTGGCAGTGCCAGTGTGAAGAGGGTCTTCGTACTGGTCAAGCCGAACACGGGTAGGACCTCCATGCTGGGTTCTAATGAAGAGAGGTTGACCTTCACTCCTCTGATTTCTAAGGTGATGAGGACCTTTTACGGCCGTTGTAAGGACATGGGGGAGGCCCCCACACTGGAGATTGAACGGATGTGTAACATATCCACGTTGGCAGCTTGTGACAGGAGGAATGACCCCATACCCGATTTCATGAGTGTAGAAGAGGCTTTCGTACTGAGTGTCACTACCGTGGGAAGGACCCTCATTCAGATTGAAGGTGGCATGGGGCAGACCTCCATGATAAAATTGGAAGTGGGGAGAACCCATGTTCTCTATGGTGGTGGTACGGGGAGGACCTCTGTACTGAGTGTCGTTGTTGTAGGTCGGTCTGCAGCTAGTACTCCCTGCGCTAGTGACTAGGATAGTCGACCCAGCCTGCCCGTGGGGCAGTTGGGGCCTTGATCCAAGCCAAGTGTATAAGGGCCCCAACTTAGCATAAATAGGGGGATAATGATATATGTCTTTGGTGGCCCAATCCATGGTAGTTTCTAACATTGACTCCCCTTGTAAGGGTCCTCCTCAGCATGTTCCCAACGCTGGCATCGGTTCATATAGACTAGGGCTAGTGGTGCAGCCGCATAGCTTACTTGCTCTTCGACCAGTAGGGTTGGGTGGTGGTGCTGGTGCGACCTAGTGGGGGCCCTCCTTGGGGCCCTTGGAATGAGATACCGGTCGGGCTGGCCCAGTCATCCCCCACCCCATCGGCGTAGGGGAGGGAGTCATCGAAGCATTCCAGGGAGAGGCTCCCAAAACAGTTGTGCGTCAGAGTGGGGAGTAGTGGCTCCATGCACGGCCCCTGGGGGCAGCGATGTCGGCGAGGTGCAGATGCCTCTAAATCCTAGCTGGCCATATCCTGAGTCGGGATAATACCCTCCTCCTCGTATCGGAGGACGAGGTTGTAACGCCCCAGGTTTTATAAACTGGTTCAAGTAAACAATGTTGTGCTTGTTAATGATGTCTCTTGTTTATTCTTTGTTATGGTTTGTGTGCTGATAAAGAATTCGAGTATGAAGAATACGATAAAATGTTAAATATTTAAAAGACACATTACAACAAGACCCATCTAATTGAAAGTACCCTACACAAGACCTAACACGGCCACATCAAGACTACAAAGAACCACAACACGGGCAATCGGATAGTCGTCATCTTCAGGATCCATCAGTGTGAAAAGTATAACCGCCAGAATCACCACGCACGCACTCAGCACCAGAGGTATGAGAAGAGCCATCTGCCAAGGGTCCGGTGTTTTGAAAATATAAAACATCCTACCCCTTGCTTTTATAATGGACCTCTAAAAGGAATATGACCGTTTTCTTTTTACCGTTGGGTTCAAATGGATAAAGTGCACCATTTTATAAAAAATTTGTCTTTATAACGCTTTTATAATATTATGGTATTTCAATTTTCTTTTATACAAAATATTAGAATTATATCTTCAAGTATTAAAAATAAAATATTATTCTTGCAAATGAATCTATTTTGATCATGATGATATTTATATGATGGAAAACTTGGTATTCTTTTAAAATATGATGAACATCAAGTCTACAGCGGTATCAGCAATAAATGAAAAAAATGTATCTTTTCGGATCTCTAAAACTATGTGTTTTAAATTAGATAAAAACTACGGGTCTTTTAAACACGATTTTATCAATAAACAAGTAAAGCAAGTTATAAATTGGATTTTTTGTATTAAAAATATATATATATATTTTTTTTTAAAAAAAATAAAATAATAGATATATCAAATAGTATCATTTGTTTACATAAACTAAAATGGGATTTTAGCTTTATAAGTTAAAAAGTACTTATTAAATATTATACAAATTCCAAATTTACCGGTTATATATATATATTGTGAAGTAGAATAATTTTAGCATTTATTAAACTGGTTTTTTTTTTATACAACACGCAACCCAGGCCATCTCGCGCCCCCAACCGCAGCCGTCCGATCTCGCGATGTCGGATCCCGACCGTCGTTTTTTTCCTTTCTCAGCCTTCACGTTGTCTTCAACCTCGCGTCGAGGTCCCACGAACTGGTACCTGGATTGCCCGAGACGCCTCCTTCACCACTGCTAGGTTGACCCTCGCACACCCCCACCTACCTAGGACGCCATAGGATCGTCTTAACCACTGGATCATCTTCCTTTAAGAACTGAGAAACCCCGGTGAAAACAGGACCTCCGGAGCCAACCCGCGCCACCGCGACACCAGAGCTTCTCCTGGTTCACCGGCCACCCAGCAAACCTCCGGCGAGCTCCTCTCTTGAGATGTAAGGGTGCCACTTTTGTGTGTTTTTCCCCTCACCCATGCTTCTCGTTTGTATATACATGAGTATATATATACGCCTTATAATAAAAGGAATATATATATATATATATATACTCCACGCTAACCGTTCTTCTATCCATAGGACACCAAGGGTGTTTACCCTCATGGGGTACACCCGTTTCTTTTCCTTCTTGTATGAGTATATATAGTAGAAAACCTATAATAAACCCCTAGGTGTAATCGGTTCCATGCAACCTATATATATAAACGTATAAATTTTATATAATTGTATCACCCCTTGTTTCAAAAAATAACAGGGTGTGTGTGGTTTTGGATTGGTGTTTCCCTAATATGATTTTGTTTAATTTGAGATTTATTTTGTAACCGGGGTGATGCAATAGGTGTATTAATATAATTATATATATATATATAAATATATACATATGTATATACATAACTCCAACCCGATTATCTTTAGGGTATCGAAGATTATTCAGTATCTTTTCACTAAGAATTATACTTTTGAAAGGGTATTTCTAAACTCAATTCCTAGCATGTATGATTTTATGTAAGCTGCATATATATATAACAATATATTTATATAAGGTTATGTGTTGGAATGGAAATCGGTTTTGATTTTTAAGAAATGGATACTTATGTTTCAAAAATATTTTGAATGCGAACTTGAACTTTGGTTTAAGTACAAATATGTTATAGTTAAAAACAAAGTTTTTTTTTATAGTTTCATGAAACATTTAGACCCCCATAAGGTTATGATTTTTTTAAACTAAATAGGTGATAAGTAGTTGGAGGTTTTCAGATTTTAAGTGAACCATGTTTATTTTATGAGAAAACATATATATATATATATATATATTGTGTATATATCCCTATGTATGTATGTTTTTTTTAAGAATAATATCTGGAAACCCTAGTTTCAAGAAATGGTTATTAATATTTCTATGCATGTAGAATTTTAGTACTTGTCTATGCTGTTTTATATTTCTGTGACTAAGGGTACTCCAATGAACTTGATTAAAGTCGCCCTTGAAATGATTTGTGTTTTTTTCAAAAGGATATGCCCTTGACTGTTTTAAACTTGCATTAAAAGGATATGGATTTAAGGGTTATGTTAATGTGTAGAAATCCTCTATTATTTTTATACCAAACTCGTTGCAATGATTTTTAGTGGGCAGAGTGTAACATCAAATTCTATGACCAGAGAAGAATAATAATTAATGAAAGATAATATTTTTAAAGTGGTTTATTTTCAAGTGTCAGAATTTTAAAGATTTCAAGTGTTTAATTTTTTATACCAAGCATGCCGCAGTAATTCTTAGCGGATGGAGATTTGTTGCAAGTACTATGACCTGTGAAGTACAATATTTAATGCCAAATAGTTCTTTTCCATGCACTGGAATTTTAGAAACTCATCATTTAATAACCCTTGGGAGCAAGTCTCTCACATTCATCATTTTATGTGCTTAAATAATTGTTCTACACACATAGTATGCTTGCTTAACCATGCCTTCTTTTATTCCATATTTTCATGTTTATCTGTCATATCATGTATTTGTAAACCAGTTATGTAATTGTTACCTTATTAATATTATTCATGCATATGACTCAACATGAAGAGGAACTAAGAACTAATTACCCAAAGTGGTATGGGACACCTTGGGTAATGAGAAATGGAAATGGTATTACCCAAAGTGGTATGGGACACCTTGGGTAATATGAAATGAAAATTAAATATTCAAAGTGGTATGGGACACCTTGAATATATGACCCTATCAACATGTGAGAAATGTATGGGACTACCCGGAATGGGGTCCGGTAAGAAGAAAACCCTCCAGGTTGGGGACTGGTTAAAGTAAGCCCTCCGGGTTGGAGACCGGTAAAAGTAAGCTCCTCGATGCATCGATAGTTCTCGAGACAGTCAGATTGGGTTTTTATCCTTAGGTCATGGCACAAGGCCTTGACATAGAGACCATGAGTCCTTCAGCATACATCTCTTTGTTTATGACCAACCTAGTGTTTATTCCGATTAGAGGAATAACCCTGGTTATAGAACCTTGCCTATGAGTATCAGATAAAAAGAGAAACACAAGACATATGATATGGCAATGTTGATGCATGACCAATTTCTTTTCCAGAACTTCATTTCAAATGTTGTATTTAAATTATCATGTCATAATGTGCATTCTTGATGTTCATACACACTTTTCTTGTTTATGGACACTTTACTTCGTGCAACCCATGCCTTTTTATTATTATGCTTATCTTGTTTACTAAGTGAGTTGACGCTAAGTGTTTTAGTGCATACGTATGAAGTAATTTAACTCTGATATATCAACCTTTGTTTAGTCTTGAAGTTTTTCTTTTAAAACTTTCTAAGTATGGAAAAGTATTTTTTTTTTCAACGTAGTTTTCAAAAGCTGTATTTAAGTATTTTCAAAAACCCCTTACTGGGTATTTCAATGCTCACCCTATGTTTTATGTTAAATTTTTTTACAGGTTGATAGAGCCTTTCCTAGACTTGGACGTTTGTTCCTAACTCAGAAAGTAAAGAAGCAAAGCTGTTGTCTCTGATTCTCCAGGATCTAAACCAGAAAGTTCCTCCTGATGGGTTATGATGTGTGACTTATTTGTTTCATTTGTGCGAAATAAATTGCACACCATAACCGAAGCACCGACACCGGGCTACCGGGGTCGGGGCGTCATAGAGGTCATTTATCATCCTTCACTGAATGAATCCATACGAGGAGATGGGGTGTGGGCACCCAGTAGTTGTGTGCATGGAGACTGTTACAGAAGTAATGGAGCCACATGGGGTTACCGCGTTTACATTGCCCATGCCCCTACATTTGTGGATGGGTAGTGATCGGTTTCCTATTGTGGTATCTTGGGTCCTGTAAGGTAAGTAGATTAAACCATTAGTGCTGCAGAAAGGAAATTAATGTCTAGTGCCCCAGCATCATTCCATCTTCCATGGATGGTAAGAAGGATCCACACTAACAACTTCACAAATTGATATTTCCAATGTTTTAACTGCCCCGACTTCTGGTGAGTTTCACGCCAGGCCTGCTATTTTCTTGGAGGGACCCAGGGCCAGATAACTGGATTCGGTGACATGCTAGTCCAATGATGTATCAAACACTACTAATCTCCACATTGAGGAGAAGACATTCATGTCAGGTTCACCATTTCTGTTTCCTATGCTTTTGTCAGGGTGCACATCTGTCTGTCGAGGACATCCTGTTTTTTGCCCCGCATTCTCACTTTCCAAAGGTGGGAAGCATCCATCACTTGTTCAGGAATGTTTTTTCCTTGATCGAAATGGGGTGATGGGATGTCAGTTCCTCCTTCCATGGATTCCCCCTTTGAACTCATTACCTAGTATGGTTCTCCCTTATAGATTAAGACATTGTTCATGAAACTATTCCTAGTTCCATATCTTCATGGACGCCGGTTAATTACACTACTTATTTTGGTACATTCCAAGGGTTCCGGGCAGGGCAGCAACCTTTGGTCGGGGTAGTAGTCAAGTTGGACATCACTGGCATGACTGGACACTGGAACATTGGCGTGTTTGGGTTTTTTCCCCTTATTATAGAGCTTCTTGAGGGAGCAGAAGCCCAAGTAATTCCACATTGAATGAGGGGAATTATATTCCATAGGCATGTCTCTGAGGTTTTCCTCGGCTTATCATGTTTAACACAGGGTGTGATATGAGTTTAAATTCTAGTGGAGATGAATTAGACTGATCGGAACACTGACTATAGTGGATCAGATGGGTCCAACCCCTAGACGTAACACTCATGCTAGGAGTAGCGAGAAAGTGGGTGACATGATTTCACTAGGATTTGGTGTCCTGGGTAAGAATCAAGATGGACATGGATTTTCGAGAGTGTTGAGAGTGGATGGAGAGTGGGATGGAGCTAATGCAAGGGAGACAGTGAAGTTGGGCTTGAGCCTCTAAGAGACTTCCTACATATCCATGTGGCAGGGAATCAAAGTCTGTATAGTTTGGTGAGGCGATGGGACACCTAAGGAGGTGACCCATATAGATGGGAAGTGGAGGGAGTGGAACCTCTGGGTTGGGGAATGACCTTCCAGAAACACATAGGCTCGAGGGAAAGACCAGGATGAGACATGGGTGATGGTCTTGAACCTCAGGGAGGCTTCTTACGTACCTTTCCTTGGCAAGGATCAAAGTCCACATAGTTTAGAATGGGGCATAGAATCAGGGTGTGTGTAGAGGACAACGACCCGAGGATATACTGGGGCTTACGCGTGGTTAGCAGCCCCGGTTGGTCTGACACCATTGGGACTAATTAGAGATGTGGGTCTCAACAAAGGAGACTAAAACGGTTTACTGTCGATTGGGAAACATGACAGTTTACCATAAATTGGGGTTGAAAACGGCTTGTCGCTGATTGGGGTTAACAACAGCTTACCACTGATTAGGGGATAGTTTAGTGTCATGCAGGATAGAAAGGAGGCGTACAGTTTAACATCATGTAGGATGAGGGTGGATCGACTTGAAGTAGTCGAGACTGATGGGTGTTGGGCTTGAACCTCAGGGAGGCTTCTTATGTACCTTGCCTTGGCAAGGATCAAAGTACACATAGTTCAGAGAGTTGTTTGGGGATTACACTCTAGGCTGCACAAGAAGAGTGTCATGATCAATGCTTACTCTATGCCCACGTGATTCATGCTCGGTGTGAGAAACAAGAGGCAGCATAAACATAATGATCACATCACGAAAGGTGCGTCTGTGGGAAGTGGAGTGGGGCTTACATGTGGTTAGCGGCCCAAAAAGTAAACAGGGGCTTACAAGTGGTTAGAAGCCCAAAAATGAAATAGGGGCCTACATGTGGTTCGCATCCTGAAGAGGAAATAGGGTCTTACACATGGTTCTCAACCTAGAGATATGGACATTGGGACTTACTCCAGTATGGAGGCCCAGGTGGCGACAAAGCCTATAGGGAGAGGTATTTGGCACGAAAGAGAGGAGGGTTTCAGTGCCCATCCCCCCCCCCCCTCTGGTCTTTGGATAAGAAGAATATAGGAGGAGCAGGGATGTTTCCTCCTGCAAGAAAGGCTTTGGGCTTACACCAAGGTGGTTTCCCTTTCCCTATGGATAGACGTTGCTCCAGCAAAGAGGATCTCATTCCATGTGAGGAAGATCTCACTCTCGTGGAGATGATAAAGCATAGAGAATGTCCGATATGGGGCTCCATGTGTGGAAGGAACGGGGTGAGGCCATAGTTTAACATCATGTGCTGAGGATGATAGCGCTTGGCAGTTTAACATCCTGCAGCTCGGACAAGAGGGGTTCACTCTACACCCCTAGGACTTACATAACTAATACCCACCCGCCCTTGGGGAAGGGAAGGCACTAGAAACATCGTGGTAAGGGGGTTTCATAGAGTGATCCATTGAGGGGGTCATGTTAGCATGACTATGTGAAGAAGCAATAGTCGTTAGCATGCCTATGCGAAGAATCAAGAGGCGAAGCAACGCAATGGGAAACACCGCCCAAGGGACTTTGAAATCACTTCGTGCAAACCTGTAGGGTCGCATGGGAAGAGGGTGCACGACACAAGTGTGTTGCGCATAAGAGGGGCTCAAACATGGTGCCTTAAGGTAAGGATGGCACATGGAGCACACAAGGAGGTATGTGTGCAAGATGAGAGGTTGTGAACAAGATGTAAGGGCTGCACACAAACCGTAAGGGTGCGTGAAAAATGAGAGGTTGAGCGCATGATAGAACGGCTGCACGCAAAATAGGTTCGATACAGGGGGAAACTTGTGTGAAAGAGAGATATTTTGCACGCAAATGACTTGGGGAAAAATGAAATGGACGAGGATCACACCCAAGAGGGGACACCTAAAGGAGGAACCTTGGGGGACCTGTCGCGCAAGATCCAATACCTTGAGGCCATAGTGTTTTTAGTGCGGTCATGGAAAAGGTTTCTTTAGAGCATCAGAGCATCACTTCATCTTCTGTCACCATCTCTAAAGGGTGTGGGTACACTACATTTTATAGATGAAGTACTCAGAGGCGGTGTGCAATGGGCACTATGCCCAAATGACTGGTTGATGTCGCATTGGGCGCGCAAGGGTTTGTGTGCCTCTCAGACTTTTACGCACTGATGCCTTTGGAAGTTTCTAGGGGTCATCATGGAATCCTTACTTTGACATTGTATTGGGTGCACAAGAGTTTTCGCACCACCAGGTACCTTCGCGCTCGGGCCTTAACGGATTCTCGAGAACGCTGGCGTGTAAAGGCCCCTTTGACGTCGCATTGGGCGTGCAAGATTTTGTACACCACTGAGTAACTTTGCGCTCGGGCCTTAACTGATTCTCGAGCACGCTGGCGCACAAGGCCCCTTTGATGCCGCATTGGGCGTGCAAGATGTTTCGCACCGGGAGGAGTGTTGCGCGCAACTCTGCACTCTTGCATGCTAGCGCCTTTGGCAGTTTCGAATGGGTTGTCGTGGAAGCCTACCTTTGACGTCACATTGGGCGTGCAAGATTTTATGCATCAGAGGGACTTTTGTGTGAATCCCCTGATTCTTGCATGCACCTGCCTCCTGGGTCGCAGAATTGTCTACTTCTCTTCCAAACACATTTTTTTTCTCTTTATCATCCTGATTATGGCCCTATTTAAAATTCGGCGTCACTAATATGTTACGAGGATTTATATTCATCCTAGTACAGTGTAGAAGGAGATAAAATACTATGTAGAAATAACTACCTTGAAGGATGAGTTTCAAGAGATGAATCAGTCAATATAAGATCAAATTAAAATGTATATACATTCTATGTTTAAAAAAATTATGAAATAGATGTAGCCTCCCTAGCCTCACCACCCTACCCATCCTGCTAAACCCAATCCTCCACCTCCACATTCAAACCCTACTATGTACTGTGAGTTTCATATTGGGGATCCCCATTCACATATTATAGCATAAAAAATCATACATAATCTTGGGGATTGTGTACATCACCAACTTATGTAGTCATATCAAGTAATAGTAGGTGTGTATGATATTATTAGTTCAAATACTCTAGTTCTATTTCCTTTTGATAAGGTTTCCACAGTTGGGCAGAGTATGGGTCATTTATTACTCTAGTAGGCTAATCTTCATCATCGGTAGACATGTGAGATATGCATTTTTTTCTTTAATTTTTATTTACTTTTAAATTTAAATTAATCATATTTTTTCTTAAATTTACCATATATAGGAGTATTTCAAATTTAAGGATTCATTGGAAAATAAAGAAAAGTTTCAAGAACCTAAACCTTCATATACTTCTCATATTTCTCTAAGTTTAACAAAATTAGTAATGATTTCTTTTATGTTGGAGAGTTATTATGAGTTTTCAATGACTACCTAAATATGTGGTAGAAACTATACATTAAGAATATTTTAAAAATACATCATGGATGTTTCTATCAGTGATGATCCCTTCATATATATGGTGTAGTTGTTTTCATTGTAAGTAAATTTCAATTTCAATTTCAATTTATTTAAATAAATATAACTTCTAATGATTTAATTTAATAATTAACTAATTAGGTATTTTCACACTCTTTTCCTATAAATGAGAGAAATTTTATTTATATATTTATAGATCTAAAATTTATTTCAATGTTTTTGAAATACAAGAGGAAGAATGTTATAGAAAAATATATAGCTAAAAGATTTGAAAACACAAATATTAAGTGTTATTTCATTCCATTCCTTGAATAGTAATAAGATTAATATAATTTTGAAATATTGTTCATTATATAACATTCATGGTGAACTTTTTATGTTTCATTGTAAATTGTATTTTATGAATATTTATTCCATATAAATGAACAACATATTGGTTACATTCTTTACTGGGTGAAATTTATAGCATTTTTAGAGGCTTGTTGAATTATTAGGTTTTATACTATTTTATTAGTCCTTTAATCAAAAAAAATTCATGTTATATATGTTTTAATAATTAATATATGAAAACAAAAAAATCATGAAAAGTGTTTAACAAAAATAACTTATTTATAGAGAACCCAAATGAAATTAATTACATGAAAATGAATCATATATTTTATAGTATAACTAATACTTTTTTTTATCTTACATATATTATGTGTTTTATTTTTAAAGTGTTATTTCATAAATTCAGTGTAATCATCAAAGAAAATATATTGAATGTGTATATTATGTTTAAAAATTCATTTTTATACTATCAAGACTGGAATGGTGATGAATTTTGACATGTTTAGTTCCACTATATCTCTTATGATTTAAAAAAACATGTTGTATTGTAAATTTTATAAAATTTATTATTTTTTAGTTTTTTGATGATGTTAAATATTATTCAACTAGATAATTAAACCATCTTTGAGATTTATTTGAAAACTATTTTATAGTATTTATTAATTTATAGATATATATTTAAAGTTTTCATTTACGTGTATTATCTTGAAAAATATTGTATAAAAGTTCACATTCTATTTTTATTTATCTTCTATCGTTGGTGGTGGTTTTGGTTTCATGTTGTTTTCTACTAGTTACTATTATTAGGGATTTGGTATTGTATTTATCTGATATTTTAAAAATAACAATTACTTTTTGACATCGTTTCTCTAACAAAATTGATTTTGAAAAGTGATTTTGAGGTTATTTTTTCAAACCTTCCACATCGGTTATTATCATAACTGATGTTTAAAGCCTTTTTCAATGTTAATTTTTTAATAACTGATGCCAAAAATATTTTTCAATATATTTTTAGACTTTCCATGCCAGTTATTAATAAAATCAACATTGAAATTATTTTTTAATGTTGGTTTCACCTTTTAACCAATGTTGAAGATTAAAAATAACCAATGTTAAAAGGTCATTTTCAAGTAGGGGTGTTTCTATGATGCCTTTTGTAACATCCCCCGATTCATAACTTTCTCACATGGATGAAATATTGTATTTATACAGCCTCAATCATGCCTCCCCATATTCAATAGGATTCCAACTAGTAGTGGGGTTGTGATGATATAGTAGGGAGACTATACCCCCTGGTATGGAGTTATATAGCAATGGAAATAAACAATATAAATAATATAATCAGTGTAATAGAAAAGAGGAAAAAATATCGCATACAACTGGGAAATAAAAGGAGGAATAAATAAACCAATGGTAATGAATCATGTAATGAAAATATGAGATGTATACAAATTTTAAACTAAAAACCTTAAAAATAAAAGAATCATCAGGCACAAAGTAATCTCAAAAGACCTTGGTCTCAAACCCCATGTCGGTCCCATCTCCAAACTTCAGCCTTACTAACAAGCAATAAATTAGCAACAATTTCTCTTTCCCATGTCCAAACCTGCATCCATGTAATCTGCTCGGGTACCAAATGGGTCCCAAATAGGGTGTGAGTATATCTTACTAGGTCAACACCACCATGTATAAAAAAAATATTATGATGATAATTGTATGCAATAAGTGATAAGCTGGTGTATTAATTAATCAATTAATACAATATAAAAATCAACCTGCTTTGGTACCATGTGAGAATGATTTTGAGCATGTAATACAACCATGCCAACCATAACCCTGTATCCATGGAAAACCATACAAAACTTGGATGAACCCACTATATAAGCATTTCAACATGCATCAGGACATAGCCCATTATACAATAATTTCAACATGTGTTAGGGCATAACCCGATGTATAATCATTACCACATGTGCTTGGGAATAACCCAGTATATAATTATTTTAGCATGTGTTAGGGAATAACCTGGTATATTAACATCAAAAAATGTGTAATAGAATCTCTAGGTATATAAGAATTACAACATATGATAGGTCATAACTCGATATATAATAATTAAAACACGTGTCACTGAGAATAGCCTACTATATAAGAATTTTCAGCATGGACATCACAATATCACATCATACATCTTAATGGTTAATTAGGAAAATTAACATTTTTCTTTCAATTACACTTTAATTTATATCTCAAATGATTGAAAATCATATCAATAATCAACAAGTCATTACCTAGGTATTCTATATTAATAAATCACTGAATGTATTATGTCATGCTAAAAAAACTTTAAGACATTAGCTAATTAAATTTTAATCAAGGTTTTTCTCACCCAATGGGTAGCCAAAGGCTAGGTCACAATCAATGGGAACCAAAATTAATCCAATGAATAATCCAATCCATTATTTAGTTAGTTAATGAGCATGTTATGTTAGTGCAATCACAATATTGCACATACTTGACAATTATCAAACCATGGGGTTAAGGTTTAAAACCCCTACCTTTAACTAAGGATTAAAGCAATGTTTCCAATGGAAAAAACCAATAAGGAAGAAGGTAAAGAAAATCATAACAAGAATCTAGATTAACCCAGGTCAAGATCAAAACCCCAAAAAACCCACGATAAAAAGATTACATTGCAATAAACAAAGGATGATGGGAGAGAAGGGAAGCCTAATAAAAAACACTTACCAAGGATCATATATATTGTCAGGATGTCAGAATGGGAGGAAGAAACTCCAAAATTTCCTGGAGTTCTCTCTAGGGTTGAGAGGATATGGTTAAATGAATTGGAATGAAATAAAATCATCCACAATTCCCACTTAAAACCATTGATAATGATAAATACATAGCATGTAATCCATTTACACATTGTGTATTTATTCTTAAAGATATACACTGAAAATCTCATCACGTTAGGTTAATATTTAACCCTATTTTAATTTTACATGACGTTAATGGTTTACATGATGTTTAACCACTTCCAGTCTTACACTGGTTCACGACATCCGCTAGTGCATTTACATGCCATGTAAAAATTTCATGACATGTAAACATCCAACGAGCTGTTCTCGGGCCAATTTATGCATAAGATCACAAACAACTTTGAGCCTTTCTAAACCATGGAAAATCCTCATCAACCATTGAACACATTTATAAAAGGACTCCATTAATTCAAATAACATACATCCTGGAACTTTTGGTCATTTTCCCCAATAAAGTCTCTCCATATCCAAACAAGACTCATTCACTAAGGTTTAATGAAAAACTCAAATAGGGATGTACTTAGAAAAAGATGGGATCTTACAACCTCTCTACTATATAATAGCTCTCCCTCGAGCTACTCCAAGTATCACTGTGGGGTATCAATGAAAAAGTTTGGGCACTATGATCACATATCCGACTCACTCTCTTAGGAATCCTCCTAAACACCCTCATGCTACCATTGTACACAAATTAGAGGTATAGTTCTATCCTAGATATACCTCTCACTATGGTCCACAATCCATATCAGATTCTTCTAAAAGGACACATCAACATAATGCTTGATTTACTTAACATCTATCACATGTTAAGGGTTAGGATAATATCTCTGAAGTTGTTACATGTGAAACATGTCATGTATGGAACTATAACACTATTTAAGGGCTAGTCGGTATGACACTAGACCATCCCTAACTAATATCTCAAACATCTTAACAATCCTAGGTTCTAGTTTTTCCAATTTCCTAATATGATGTTTCCCCAACCCATGAGGCACTCGAAGGAAAACACAATGACCAACCTCAAACTCTAGTGGTATTCTTTAATGGTCAGCATATGATTTCTACCTACTCTACATGGTCACAAACTGTATCCTGGTAAATTTAACCGGCTTAGACATTTTATATAGGAGATTAGGCCCAACAAGCACTTTCTTACCTTCATCCAACCAAAAAAGAGGTGAACAGAAATACCTTCCTTACAAAGACTCTAAAGGTTCCATCTGGATAGATGACTAAAAGATTTTATTATACACAAAATCCATGAGTGGAATATTTTACTCCCACAAAAAACCAAAATCCAAAACACATGCTCAGAACATATCCTATAAAACCTAAATAGTCCACTCAAATTGACTGTCAGTCTGAGGATGATAGGTTATGCTCAAAAGAACCTGTAATCCCAAATCCTTCTGAAGACCCTTCTAAAACCATGATGTGAAATTAGGATAATTTTCTAAAACAATAATACTTGGAACATCATGCATCCAAACTATCTCATGCACATAGAGTCTATCTAGATCATCAATGGTGAATTTCTCTTTGATAAGAAAGAAGTGAGCTACCTTCGTCAGTCAATCCATGATCACCCATACTACATTGTTCTTATAGGTTTTCTTGGGTAATACATTCAAAACTTCCATAGTGACATTATCCTATTTCCACTATGGAATAGAAAAAATATACAAAATCCCAACTGGCCACTAATGATCAACTTTCACCTGCTGAAAAGTAAAACATCTCCCCACAAATCTTGTTACCTCCTTATTCATTCATGAACACTGGTACTATTAGCAGATATCACGATACATATTTATCAAACCATGATTTAATTCCCATATATAATCATGAAACTCTATCATCAAATCCTTGCACAATCCCATAGAAACCCATACTCGGCCATAGAAAATAAGAGAATTTCCACTTCCAATAGACCATCTTGATGGTGTCTCTCCACCATATAAGTTGTATCTCAAAACTAAGATCTCTAAATAAAAAAATGATCAGTCATGATCTGATCTAAAATCATTAGTATAACAGATGTCGAAGTCAGAGATCCCCAACCCTAATAATCCTAAAGATCTTGATTCATGTATACAAAGAGAGTAATCATCCACCATAAGAAACCACTCAATCCTCCTGTATCAGAATTTCTTCGAGTCTAACTTTGGATGAATCATAGTACATGGTATATGATTTTCCTGACATAAGTAAATTGAGGATATGTTCTGACCATCCTATACATCAGTGCCACTAGATGGTAGAATTCCTAGATAAAGAACCGATAATAACCTACTAAACCTACAAAACTATGAATCTTGAAGAAATTATTAGGTTTATCCCAAGATACCATCGCTAAAACCTTCTCTTTGTCCATTAACACTCCTACCTTTGAGATGACATGACCTAATAAGTGATACATAGAAGAGGATACCAATTCTTGAACATCATCTAGTTCAATCCATGATAATTCACACATAATCCCAAGGTACCATCAGCCTTCTTAGTGAAAAGAACTATAGAACCCCATGGAGACATACTCGTCCATTTAAAACCTTTTTCTTCTAGATCTTCCAACTGAATTTTCAACTCCCAAATTGCTACTGGTTCCATTTTATAGGGAAGAATAGAAACTTGCTCTGATCCCAAAACCAACTTGATCGTGAGCTTGATATTATGCTTGGGAAGTAAGCCATATAACTCATCTAGAAAGACATCCTAAAAGTTTTCTACCACTAGAGTAAAAGAATATTGTTGTATTCCACCATCACCTATAGAAAGAGAGACTATCTGAGATGTGAGACAATCTAATCTACACTAAATTAGTCTTGTCGACTAGCTTGATAATCCCACTCACCTTGGTGAGAATAGATAACTCTTTCTAGAGATAAAAAGGTAACTCTCCTATAGTAATAGTCAATATGGTCCTGGTATAAAACTAACCAATCCATACCAATAATCAAGTCAAAACCTATAATTTTTATTACAAATGGTTCCCAAAAGAAATGGAAACCACCAATCTCTAGAGAACATGCCTTTCAACATTTGATATTTTCTAACCACACTCACAACGGTGTGTTGATGGTTAAATAACCATACGAGATTTCCAAAACCAACCCTAAAATATTTTTAAAAAGAGTATATAAAAAGTAATGTGATTCCCCAGTATAAAAATGTAAGTAAGGGTAGATGATATAAGAATCGTACCTCTAACGGCTGACGGTCCTGCATCCACACTACCCAAAGTAGTCTTCATAACATGAAACTGACTATCCCATATTCCCTAGGCTCTAGTATGACTCCCATGAGTTATTCCCCCTACCTAAAATTTTCATTCCTATACTAGGGTACCATATCCTCTACCTTAACCTGAATGTCCAGTGGAACTCCAACTACCTTCCTATTGAGGAGTAGTTGAGTCCTTCCAAGACTCTAGTACTTGTCCTGGCCCCTTGCATTGTTTTGATACTATATTCCCCTATAAAACCTCTTTAGTTGGTCTATTATATGGGAATAAAGACACTCCAAAGTGGGATACAAACACTGAGTTAGCTAGTGTCCCATATTTCTACCCTAAAAATAATACAACAGAACATGGTCCTGAGATGGATTCCCACTTTCCTGATTGCTCTAACCTCTGTTTACTTGGTGATGACTATCATGGAGGTAATTCTTTCCACTAATAATATTTCTTGATTATTCCAATAAAAACATCCAGGCCGCTGCTTGGGGCCTCTCTCAGATTCCCCTCCATGATGAGTGTCTGATTCATCACATCTAAAAAGCTGCTCTGATGAAAAAAGATCACCTATGACCTAATCTCATAGTGAATCCCATCCTGAAAATTCCTCACCCTAGAGATATCATCTACTACCAAAAATATAAGAAATCAATGTAGGTTAGTGAAACATTTGGTTTAGTCCAACACTAACATTTCCTCATGTGTCATATGCATGAAATCATGATCCTTCTAATCCCTCAATGTCTCTAGATAGAAGTGGCTCAACAAATTATCCTCAAATTCATTCCAAGATAACTCCTCCTACTTCCTAGCCTACTCTACAATATCCCAAAAATGCTTGGAAGGTTCAAAAAGTATATAAGTATCAAGATTTTCCCTCCTATATATGGGTTTCTCAAGATGCTTAAAGATCATTTGGAATGAATCAATAAAAAAATAATCTACCTAGGGGCCTCCCTTCCTAGGAAAAATAGGTGGATGATGTAGTTATAACTCTGTCATAAATCCAATCATCCAAGGGATGGTACTAATAGTCTCCCTTTCCATGGATCACATGACCCTCAAGAATTTATCTCAAAGATGAACATCCATCTAATCCTCAAGAGCTATAGGAAGCTATGGTTTAGATGTATTATGAGTGTTCTGATTACCACTATACTAATGCTTAAATCAAAGATTATGAGTAGGAATTTTCTCTATAAGAAAAACATGCTCCTTAGAACACTAGCTATAAAAAATAAGTTCAACCTCAATAGGTGACAACAGCATAGAACCACTACTCCTAGTATATCTAAACATGGCTTAAAATTATTTTAGCATGACATATGATTTATTTTAATTTCATTTATAAGATATAATAGTATATAATATCATATTTTATACAGGAAAGTATAAATTACATGAAATATATATGTCCCTGTATTAAAAAAATCAATTCAATATATATCCCTATGTGCTTATCATGATGCATGCATACTCATGTCATTTCATACTGATCCACGAGTGTAAATATAAAGAAACAATAACATCACACAACATGTTAATTGCTTAGGGTGAAATAACATCAACCATAATAAGAAAACAACATAAACAACAATCATATCCTTGGTTACTTGGATTTTCCCTCATACATGGGTAAGATACCCCCATTTATAAGCTCATTACTAAATCTTGATACATCCTAGTCTCCTTTATACCTTTACCAAATAGTAAAGAAATAGAAAATAAAAACTTTCCACCAACTTTATACTAATTTGTAACATCCCCCGATCTGGTACTCTCTCACAAGGAAGAAACGGGTTGGTTATGAGACCTAAATCATGCCTCCCCACATGCCATAGGTTGATTAATAGTAGGTGTAACACCCCAAGCTTCTACGGTACGCTTCTCTTTGAATAATGCGATAGCGTGTGTTGTACGCAACACCGAGTTCTAACAACCAATCAAACTAGCCGTTATGAATAGTAATACCTACTTTTTAAAATTATATATATTTTATATTTCAAAATGGACTTCATTTTTGGATTCGGAATATCTAATTTAGCCTAAGGTGAAATTTTGGTACTTTTCGGATAACTCTCATATTTTGATGAATAGTGAAAATTACTAAATTTTAATTAAAAACAACTTTTTTAATCAAAATAATTAATAGTGATAAATTATGAATTTTAGTAGTTTTAAAGTATATTTAGAATATATTTTTACCATTTAATATAATGTTGGTCATTAGACATAATTTTACAATTAAACCGAACATAAACAAGGGTCAATCTTTTGATAGTTATTATCTCTTAAAAACACGCTTTTTGTTTTGACAGCGGGAATTAATTTTAAATTAATTTCTGCCACTTCTGTGTTTTGAATTTAGGAAAATGGATTCCATATTTGGAATCAGGATGTTCAAATTGTGTAAATAGGTAACTTTTATTTTTAGACATTTTGAATAATTACTGCGGTAAATATTTTATTTACCATGGTTAAGGGTAAATCCGGTAAATAAGGGTTAAAAAATAATATTATAATAATACTAAATTACCCTAAAACGTGTCTTAACCCTATTGGTTGATACATGGTCGACCATGGACATCTTTGGGTCGATTTTGGGACCCCATGGATCCACTTGTAAGTGATAATGACACTTTATTTTAATTAAGTTAAAATGAATACAAAAATGACACAAGCATATATCTTTTAGAAAAACAATTGTTACATAGGGTTATATATGTTGGATTTTAGATTATAAATATTCATTAGAAAGATAAAAAGATTTCATACATAATGATATTTTATTTATAATTTTTAGACATTAAATAATTTATTTTATTTATGACACAATGATGATGCAGTAATTACTATAATAGTGAAAAATTAAAATAATTGATATTATAAATACCCAAATAAATATAATATGAAACTTTTAATGAATTAAACTAATTTTATAGGATAATATGATATATTAGGATTGATTTAATTGACTTTGTTTGAAGTAATCAATCTGTTATGAGTTTCAAAAAATCAACTATTGAATAGTGTCAAAATTGACATAAAAGAGTTCTTAAAACAAATATTATATTATTAATTGATATTAAATTCCTAAAAATCTAAGGTTGGGCCAAGAGACTTATATCATGATAGTTTCATCATTAATGGACCACTTGGGGGTCTCTTGGATGTATTTAGTAAGTTTATTAACCATATTATATAAAAATACAAAGAGACATTGTAAAAGTGAAACTAATTAACTTAGAGTTAATACTTAAAGATAAGGTTAATATAAGTACCCAAACCTGTCTAAATTCTATTGGTTGAGTGGTTTTAGACCTATCCCCACATTAACCTTTGAATAATCAACTTTGGAGCCATTAGAAACCGAATATGAATTTATTATAAATTAATATTTCTAGCCTTTCCAAAGGTGCCCCTCACCCCTCTTATAAAAGGGCACTCCTCCTTCTCATTTCTTCACACCTTAAAAGCCTTTTGGTTCGGCCAAACTCTGCCCAAATACTTTCCCAACATCCCTCACTACAACCTAGAGGCCTTATTTTGATCATAAAGCCAACCTAAGGAGCCCTTTTGATCAAATCAAAAGGAAGAACCCGAAGAAGAGGTAATGTTTTCACCACCCCTTTTCAAGTTCCTTTCTTCTTCCACTTCTTCTTTATTTGTTCTTACCATTATAAAATAATAACTCCAGTATCTCACATATACTGTGATGTTATTATAAATATGGTACAACCATATTCAGTATTCTATCCACCCTTTGAATAACATGTCACCATACGTGCGTACGTACGGCTTACCGTCTCCACGTCGTGGTGTAATTGTTATTCAATATATTATTATTTGGATGGGTATAATAATGATGTGTAACTCATGTAAATAATGAATATAACATGTTAATGATTCTGTATATATGATATACCATCCATTTATATATTATTTTAATATCAAAAGAATGATATTGTCGCTCGTGCGTACGTACGGACTATCGTCTCCACGAACGCGATGAGATTCATTCTCCATCGTATCCATTCAAGTATAATTATCATTTGATGATTTAAAAATGATGTTTAAGGACTTGATATCATTCTGGATATGAATAATATACAACCTATCCTTTACAAAAATGTCTTACGTAACAAAACATATAAAATAAAACAAGTAAGTTAACACCCGAAACAACGATAATACTACGATATTATTATAAATTGATATTAAAAGATCATATATGATATCATATTAATGTATATGATTCTTGTATAATTTAGTAACAATTATTTCACCATTATACAGGAGGTTAACCTACCCCAACCAAGGAAAAGTACAAGGTAAGGGTTATTTCACAATCTCTTCATTATCCGAGGTTGTTTATACGTAATAATCTACTGGGATTTCTTTATCATCCACATCCATGTTTCTTCGAAATGTATTTCAAAACATATTTATTATTTACAAGAATATGGGTTAAAGTCATTTATACCCTTGTTTGACTTTTTATAAGAGGTTTATAAAGGAATCTTTCCGTCGTTTTCAAAACAAGGTCATTTTTAACCTTTTTGACAGAATTATGGTAAGAATGTTTTTTTAACTTATACGGCGAGTGAGGCTATTTTTCGCCGTTATAAAATCTTCAAAGCTTCCCTTACAAGATTATAAGAATATTTTAAAAGAAAATGTTTTATTTTATATGGATCTTAAATGATTTCAAAATAAAAGGAGATATTTCTTTAAAAAGAATTTTGATTTCATCTATGTCAACATTATTTGATGGATTTTAAGATTATTTGAAGTTGATTTATTATGATACAAAACTTCTATATTGTATTGAAGGTTTTGTGATATGTTTGACTGTGGATGTGCTATTTTTATACCATTCATAGTTTATGGTGAAAGTATTGACATTTCGTATGCTAGTTTTAATACGAATGTTTATGTTATGTTTAAACCTTTTCATATGGGAATGCATTGGACTTAATATGTGACGGGTGGAGCCCGCTATAGATCCTCGATGCATCGGTAGGTCTCATGAGACAAACTAGTGTCTTGGCACAAGGCCTTGACAAAATCTTATTTGTAGTCTTGGCACGAGGCCTTGGCTATGTGGTTATGATAGTCTGGCATTATGCATTCCAACATTATGAAAGTGGTTATTGATTTTTGCATGTGATTATTCGATTAGTAGAATATCCATGTGAATAAGTAAATGGCATTATTTCATTTTATTTATGTCGTACCATGTTTAAAGTTCATGTTTGAAAGGTTTTTGTTTTAGTTATACATTGCCTTAAATGTTTATTCTTATTTATGAAAGTTTCCGCTATATTGTTATCCTTACTGGGCATTTGAGCTCACCCCTTTTCTATGTTTTATTTTTCCCAGGAAGTGAAGAAGTAAATTATGAATGACCTGCAGGGATATTATGTGGGGATATGAGTGTGGATTATGGAGACATTATGTTGTTGTAGTAGTTTTTCATTTTATGATGTAATGTAAAACTTATGAATATATCTAGTGTTTCCAGGGCTACTAAACCAATCGGTCTTTCGAGATTTGATCTTTCTTGTGATCATGCCAATGTTATGTAATAATGCACCGACTCTGGGTAACTAGGGTCGGGGCGTTACAGTTGGTATCAGAGGAAGTTTAGTACAAACCTTGGAAGCTAGATTTAGATAAACTCTGATTAGATCACGTATACCTAATATGAACTTTGAGGATTAGTATAGAAGAACTTCCTAGAATTTTGGTATTGTAGAGATTTTGTGAGTTTTCCGAGCAATACATCCTTGTCTGGATACGAGCAGGTAGAGGCGGCTCTGGCACAGATGTACCTAGGGGTAAAACCCGAAAACACCGCTTTGAGCTAGACTCGAACGGGAACTGGTGCACGACAACGGGCCTTGTTGCACTCTTGGTTACGACACTCCCAGGGGATATGCTTAGGATAACTCTCATTTTCTTTACAAATCATTATGAAGGGTTTATGAGTATATACTTCCTCAAAGAAAACATTTTTATGATTATGGATTATATCCATAAATAGTTCAATTTATGTTAAGTGTTTTATAAGTATGGGATTATGTATTTTGATTCATAAACTGATCTAGTTTATGCCATTGTTTAGAAATGGCGCCTAGTGGAAGAAATGGAAACCGTATCAATGCACGCACTCCATGTAGGGATTGCCCTCCTGCTCAAGATAATTATAGTGGTGCTGGTGATGCAACTGGAGCCGATCAGCTAATCACCATACTGGGACAACTTACTCAGGTTATGAATAATAACCTTACCCGTATGGAGCACCCTGATCCGCAGCGTAGAGGATCAATGTTAGATCGATTCATGAGGCAACAACCACCAACGTTCAATGGGAATACAAATCCCTTAGTAGCCGAGCAATGGATAAATTCCCTAGAGAAAATATTTCAGGCTTTGGGGAGCAGTGAAAGGGAAAAAGTTATCATGGCAGTTTACCGCCTCACTGGAGATGCTGATCAATGGTGGTCATTGATTCAAAACATGAAGGAAGATGATGAAGTATCAAATATGGAATGGAGGGAGTTCAAAGATCTGTTTTTAGAAAAATACTTTCCTCGCGACCATCGAGCAGATATGGAAATGCAATTTCTGAGTCTGAGACAAAAGGAGGATGAGAATGTCACAAAGTATGATGCTAACTTTACAAGGTTAGCGAGGTATGCTGGAGATTATATTCGCAACCCAAGAAGTAAGATTGATCGTTTCTTTGATGGGTTAAAACCATTTCTCCGTCGAGCGTTAGTCTCACAATCCTTTTCATCGTACGAAGACATTGTCTCATGTGCTATCAAGACCGAAAAGGAATTCTCTAAGTCTTATGACTTTAAAGCAAAGCAAGAGAAGAAGAGGCCTGCTGATCAATTTGGGAATGGAAATAAGGGGAAGAAAGGAAAGGTTGAATATCCATCTTGTGGTAAATGTGGTAAGAAACACCCCAGTGCTTGCTTGAAGGGAATGGGAGTCTGTTACAAGTGTGGTGAAAAAGGCCACCAAGCTCGTGATTGCAAAGGGAAGAAGGAAGCCACCAACGTTCAGTGATACAATTGCAGGGAGATGGGACATTATGCGAATGAATGTCCTAAGCATCAGGAGAACTTACCTCAGAAAAGGCCAAGGGATCAAGGCCAGTCTTATGCTATCACAACTGCAGAGGTAGAAGCTCCAAAAGACGTGGTGGCAGGTAATTTAATGGTTTCCTCAAGTTTAGAAAATGCATTATTTGACTCTGGATCGTCGCATTGTTTCATATCTTCCCAGTTTTCTAAGAAAATTAGATATTTCCAATTTGATTTAATAAGGGAGTTGTCAGTTAAAACTCCTAAGGGAAGTATCATTGCAACAAAGTTTTGTGAATCAGTCCCCATTAGAGCACATAAATTTTCTTTATCTGCTGATCTCATCGTTATACCTATGATTGAGTTTGATATAATCCTCGGTATGGACTGGCTTTCAGACTATGATGCGAAGATTTATTGTAAGAAGAAAGAGGTTACGATTCTTGATGATAATGATAAGGAACACCTTATCTTTAGAGCAGAATCGTCACCACCTAATTCTTATTTAGATCCACCCCCAGTAGCTCAACTTAATTCAATTATTGGGGAGGAAGAGAATGAAATAACTGTCGGTGAGGAAAGGAATGTTCAAATAGAGGATGTACCTGTTGTGAAAGAATTTGTAGATGTATTTCCGGAAGATTTACCTGGACATCCTCCAGAACGAGAAGTTGAGTTTTCCATTGATTTGATTCCTGGATCAAGGCCTATATCGAAGACCCCTTATAGAATGGCCACTGTAGAGTTAGTCAAACTAAAGAAACAACTAGAGGAATTGAGTAATAAGGGATTTATTCGCCCTAGTGTTTCTCCATGGGGAGCCCCTGTTCTTTTTGTTAAAAAGAAAGATGGATCTATGAGGTTATGTATCGACTACAGGGAGATCAATGCTATAACGATAAAGAACAAGTATCCCCTACCTCGTATTGATGATTTATTTGACCAACTGCATGGATCTCAATACTTTTCAAAGATTGACCTTCGATCTGGATACCATCAGTTGTGTGTGAAGAAGGAAGACATTCCGAAGACAGTATTTCGAACCAGGTACGGGCATTACGAGTTTACTGTAATGCCGTTTGGATTGACTAATGCACCCTCTGTATTCATGGATCTAATGAATAGAGTTTTCAAGGAGTATCTCGATGAATTTGTGGTGGTATTTATTGATGATATCTTGGTATACTCCAAAACCTACGAAGATCATGAAAATCACTTGCACATTATCTTGAAGACTCTGAGGAGGCATGAATTATATGGGAAGTTTAGCAAGTGTGAATTCTGGCTTCATGAGATTTCTTTTCTTGGCCATATTATCTCTAAAGATGGAATCTCGGTTGATCCTTCTAAGACCAAGGAAATCCAAGAATGGCCAGCACCTACGAGTATAACTGAGGTACGCAGTTTTATCGGTTTGGCAGGTTATTATCGATGTTTCGTCCAGAATTTTGCCCGATTGGCTAACCCGTTAACGAAGTTCACATGTAAAGGGGTTAAATTTGTTTGGACAAAAGAGTGTGAAGAATGTTTTGAAGAACTGAAGAAAATATTAGTCAATGCTCCTATATTGACTCTACCATCGGGGAATGATGGGTTCGTTATTTATAGTGATGCGTCAAAGAAAGGACTTGGTTGTGTCCTTATGCAGAATGATAGAGTTATTGCCTATGCATCACGACAGTTGAAAATTCATGAACAAAACTATCCTACTCATGATCTCGAGTTAGCAGCTGTGATCTTTGCTTTGAAGATATGGAGGCACTACCTCTATGGTGAAAAATGTGAGATTTATACTGATCACAAGAGTTTGAAGTATATTTTATCACAAAAATAACTCAACATGAGGCAAAGGAGATGGCTTGAATTACTCAAGGATTATGATTGTACGATACACTACCACCCGGGGAAGGCAAACAAGGTGGCAGATTCTTTGAGTAAAAAATACCATGGAGTTTTGAACAATATGAGAATTGAAAGGGATCCAATTTTCATGGATCTAGTAAAGATGGACATGGGAATAACCAGGGAAGGTGAAACATCAATGCTTTTTCAAATGGTTGCCAAACCATCTTTACTAGAAAGGATTAAGAGTTCTCAGACCGATGATGAAGAATTCCAAAAGAAGATTAAAGCTGTGAATGATGGGAGATTGAGAGACTTTGTGTATGAAGATGGAATTTTGAAATTTGGGAAGAGACTTTGTGTTCCCGATTTACCTGATCTAAAAAGGGAATTGCTGGATGATGCTCATAGTTCCAATTTCTCTATACACCCTGGGAGCACAAAAATGTATAGAGATTTGAAGGAACATTTTTGGTGGGATAACATGAAGAGGGAGATTGCTGATTTTGTTTCAAGATGTATGGTTTGTCGACAAGTGAAAGCTGGAAGGCAACAGCCTGGAGGAGTCAAGCAACCTCTTCCCATACCGGAGTGGAAATGGGACAATATTACGATGGACTTTGTCATGGGGCTACCAAAGACTCCTAGAAGGAATGATGCAATATGGGTTATTGTTGATCATCTTACCAAGTCAGCACATTTTCTTGCTATAAGAGAAGATATACCCCTGGAACGTCTAGCAAGACTATATATTAATGAAGTTGTGAGACTTCATGGAGTACCCTTATCAATTGTTTCTGATCGTGATCCCCGTTTTACTTCAAGATTTTGGAAAAGTCTTCAGAAATCCCTGGATACTGAAATTCATTTGAGCACTGCTTACCACCCTCAGACAGATGGACAATCAGAACGGACTATTCAGACCTTAGAAGACATGTTGAGATCTTGCTCACTTGACTTTCAGGGTATGTGGGATCAATATTTACCACTGGTAGAATTTTCCTATAACAATAGCTTCCATTCGAGTATACAGATGGCACCATATGAAGCGTTATACGGAAAGAGATGTCGTACACCAACCTATTGGGATGACGTCGGTGAAAGAAAACTTGTAGGTCCATAACTGGTGGAGGAAACGATGGAAAAGGTGAAGGTAATCCAAAATCACATCAAAGCAGCTCAAAGTAGGCAGAAGACCTATGCCGATAATCGAAGGAAGGATTTGGAATTTCAAGTCGGTGATCATGTTTTCCTGAAGGTATCTCCATGGAAGGGAGTTATACGTTTTGGTAAGAAAGGTAAATTGAGTCCCAGGTACATCGGACCTTTCGAAATTCTAGAACGAATTGGGGTTGTAGCTTACCGATTGGCAATGCCGCCAAGTCTCTCCAAAGTTCACGATGTGTTCCACGTATCTCTGTTGAGGAAATAAATGCCTGATCCAACGCATGTACTCACCTATGAGGAATTAGAACTGGAACCCGATATTTCCTATTGTGAAGAGCCTGTCAGGATTCTTGATACGAGAGAACAAGTACTGAGAAACCGGACGACACGTCTGGTAAAAGTTTTGTGGAGAAACCATAAGATGGAAGAGGCAATGTGGGAACCCGAGGAACTTATGATGAAGAACCACTCGAGT
Source organism: Viscum album (assembly GCA_963277665.1). Lineage (NCBI taxonomy): Eukaryota > Viridiplantae > Streptophyta > Magnoliopsida > Santalales > Viscaceae > Viscum > Viscum album. Next base: position 2,090,454,889 of record OY728122.1, read on the forward strand.
CTTTTCATGCGATAGTATTCTAGAAATTTCGAGGAAGAAATTATTTGAAGGAGGGGAGAATGTAACACCCCAAGCTTCTACGGTACGCTTCTCTTTGAATAATGCGATAGCGTGTGTTGTACGCAACACAGAGTTCTAACAACCAATCAAACTAGCCGTTATGAATAGTAATACCTACTTTTTAAAATTATATATATTTTATATTTCAAAATGGACTTCATTTTTGGATTCGGAATATCTAATTTAGCCTAAGGTGAAATTTTGGTACTTTTCGGATAACTCTCATAATTTGATGAATAGTGAAAATTACTAAATTTTAATTAAAAACAACTTTTTTAATCAAAACAATTAATAGTGATAAATTATGAATTTTAGTAGTTTTAAAGTATATTTAGAATATATTTTTACCATTTAATATAATGTTGGTCATTGGACATAATTTTACAATTAAACCGAACATAAACAAGTGTCAATCTTTTGATAGTTATTATCTCTTAAAAACACGCTTTTTGTTTTGACAGCGGGAATTAATTTTAAATTATTTTCTGCCAATTCTGTGTTTTGAATTTAGGAAAATGGATTCCATATTTGGAATCAGGATGTTCAAATCGTGTAAATAGGTAACTTTTCTTTTTAGACATTTTGAATAATTATTGCGGTAAATATTTTATTTACCATGGTTAAGGGTAAATCCGGTAAATAAGGGTTAAAAAATAATATTATAATAATACTAAATTACCCTAAAACGTGTCTTAACCATATTGGTTGATACATGGTCGACCATGGACATCTTTGGGTCGATTTTGGGACCCCATGGATCCACTTGTAAGTGATAATGACACTTTATTTTAATTAAGTTAAAATGAATACAAAAATGACACAAGCATATATCTTTTAGAAAAACAATTGTTACATAAAGTTATATATGTTGGATTTTAGATTATAAATATTCATTAGAAAGATAAAAATATTTCCTACATAATTCTATTTTATTTATAATTTTTAGACATTAAATAATTTATTTTATTTATGACACAATGATGATGCAGTAATTACTATAATAGTGAAAAATTAAAATAATTGATATTATAAATACCCAAATAAATATAATATGAAACTTTTAATGAATTAAACTAATTTTATAGGATAATATGATATATTATTATTGATTTAATTGACTTTTTTCGAAGTAATCCATCTGTTATGAGTTTCACAAAAATCAACTATTGAATAGTGTCAAAATTGACATAAAAGAGTTCTTAAAAAAAATATTATATTATTAATTGATATTAAATTCCTAAAAATTTAAGGTTCAGCCAAGAGACTTATATCATGATAGGTTCATCATTAATGGACCACTTGGGGGTCTCTTGGATGTATGTAGTAAGTTTATTAACCATATTATATAAAAATACAAAGAGACATTGTAAAAGTGAAACTAATTAACTTAGAGTTAATACTTAAAGATAAGGTTAATATAAGTACCCAAACCTGTCTAAATTCTATTGGTTGAGTGGTTTTAGACCTATCCCCACATTAACCTTTGAATAATAAACTTTGGAGCCATTAGAAACCGAATATGAATTTATTATAAATTAATATTTCTAGCCTTTCCAAAGGTGCCCCTCACCCCTCTTATAAAAGGGCACTCCTCCTTCTCATTTCTTCACACCTTAAAAGCCTTTTTGTTCGGCCAAACTCTGCCCAAATACTTTCCCAACATCCCTCACTACAACCTAGAGGCCTTATTTTGATCAGAAAGCCAACCTAAGGAGCCCTTTTGATCAAATCAAAAGGAAGAACCCGAAGAAGAGGTAATGTTTTCACCACCCCTTTTCAAGTTCCTTTCTTCTTCCACTTCTTATTTCTTTGTTCTTACCATTATAAAATAATAACTCCAGTATCTCACATATACTGTGATGTTATTATAAATATGGTACAACCATATTCAGTATTCTATCCACCCTTTGAATAACATGTCACCATACGTGCGTACGTACGGCTTACCGTCTCCACGTCGTGGTGTAATTGTTATTCAATATATTATTATTTGGATGGGTATAATAATGATGTGTAACTCATTTAAATAATGAATATAACATGTTAATGATTCTTTATATATGATATACCACCCATTTATATATTATTTTAATATCAAAAGAATGATATTGTCCCTCGTGCGTACGTACGGACTATCGTCTCCACGAACGCGATGAGATTCATTCTCCATCGTATCAATTCAAGTATAATTATCATTTGATGATTTAAAAATGATGTTTAAGGACTTGATATCATTCTGGATATGAATAATATACAACCTATCCTTTACAAAAATGTCTTACGTAACAAAACATATAAAAGAAAACAAGTAAGTTAACACCCGAAACAACGATAATACTAAGATATTATTATAAATCGATATTAAAAGATCATATATGATATCATATTAATGTATATGATTCTTGTATAATTTAGTAACAATTATTTCACCATTATACAGGAGGTTAACCTACCCCAACAAAGGAAAAGTACAAGGTAAGGGTTATTTCACAATCTCTTCATTATCCGAGGTTGTTTATACGTAATAATCTACTGGGATTTCTTTATCATCCACATCCATGTTTCTTCGAAATGTATTTCAAAACATATTTATTATTTACAAGAATATGGGTTAAAGTAATTTATACCCTTGTTTGACTTTTTATAAGAGGTTTATAAAGGAATCTTTCCGTCATTTTCAAAACAAGGTCCTTTTTAACCTTTTCGACAGAATTATGGTAAGAATGTTTTTTTAACTTATACGGCGGGTGCGGCTATTTTCCGCCATTATAAAATCTTCAAAGCTTACCTTACAAGATTATAAGAATATTTTCAAAGAAAATGTTTTATTTTATATGGATCTTAAATTATTTCAAAATAAAAGGAGATATTTCTTTAAAAAGAATTTTGATTTCATCTATGTCAACATTCTTTGATGGATTTTAAGATTATTTGAAGTTGATTTATTATGATACAAAACTTCTATATTGTATTGAAGGTTTTGTGATATGTTTGACTGTGGATGTGCTATTTTTATACCATTCATAGTTTATGGTGAAAGTATTGACATTTCGTATGCTAGTTTTAATACGAATGTTTATGTTATGTTTAAACCTTTTCATATGGGAATGCATTGGACTTAATATGTGACGGGTGGAGCTCGCTATAGCTCCTCGATGCATCGGTAGGTCTCATGAGACAAACTAGTGTCTTGGCACAAGGCCTTGACAAAATCTTATTTGTAGTCTTGGCACGAGGCCTTGGCTATGTGGTTATGATAGTCTGGCATTATGCATTCCAACATTATGAAAGTGGTTATTGATTTTTGCATGTGATTATTCGATTAGTAGAATATCCATGTGAATAAGTAAATGGAATTATTTCATTTTATTTATGTCGTACCATGTTGAAAGTTCATGTTTGAAAGGCTTTTGTTTTAGTTATACATTGCCTTAAATGTTTATTCTTATTTATGAAAGTTTCCGCTATATTGTTATCCTTACTGGGCATTTGATCTCACCCCTTTTCTATGTTTTATTTTTCCCAAGAAGTGAAGAAGTAAATTATGAATGACCTGCAGGGATATTATGTGGGGATATGAGTGTGGATTATGGAGACATTATGTTGTTGTAGTAGTTTTTCATTTTATGATGTAATGTAAAACTTATGAATATATCTAGTGTTTCCAGGGCTACTAAACCAATTGGTCTTTCGAGATTTGATCTTTCTTGTGATCATGCCAATGTTATGTAATAATGCACCGACTCTGGGTAACTAGGGTCGGGGCATTACAGTAGGGGGTGTGACGATATAGTGGGGATACTATACCCTCAGGTATGGAGTTACATAGTAGCAGAAATAAACAATATAAATAATATAATCAGAGTAATAGAAAAGAATAAACAATATCTAATACAAATGGAAAATAAAAGGTGGAACAAACAAACCAATAGTAACGAATCAAGTAATGAAAAGATGATATGTATCTAAATTTCAAAATGAAAACCATACAAATAAAATAATCTTCACACAAAAATTAATCTCAAAAGAACTCAGTCCTGAACCCCATGTTGATGCCATCTCCAAACTCCAACTCGACCAACAAGAAATAAATCATCAACAATGTCCCTTTCCCTTGTACAAACTTACATCCATGTAATCTACTCAGGTATCAAATGGTTTCTAAATAGTGTGTGAGTATAACTCAATAGGTCAACACTGACATTTATAAACATAACTAGTATGGTAATAATTGTATGTAATAAGTGATTAAAAGGTGTATTAATTAATCAATTAATACAATATAATATTCAAACTAGTTCATCACTATGTCATAATTTCTATGAGCATGTAATAAAAACATACCAACCAGAACCATATATCCCTGACAAATCACATAAAATTAGGTTGATCCCATTATATAATAATTTCATTATGTGTTAAAGAATAGCCCAATATATAATAATTTCATCATGTGATAGGGAATAACCTTGTGTATATGAATTATAGCATGTGTTGTGGAATATGTAACATCCCACCCCAACTGACCACTAAACTGGTAGCCACACCATTCTCCAAATGACCTTATGTGTGCCTCCTCATATTCTAGAGGCCACCAACTAGTAGCAAGGGATATAGGTGGAATGGTGGGGAGGTTATATCCTCATGTTCAGAGTCTCATAGTGGTATATCAGGTGCAAATCAAAGGACAATAGCAGAATTAGTAATGATAAATGACCAAATAGTAGAAGATAAATATAATGATTGAATAAAATTAATCGTCCAATGCTAATACATATAATAATGCATGCATGTCCAAATGGAACTACAAGTACAATAAATATGGTTAAAATAAAATAAAATGAATAAAATAAATAAAATTCCTGGAGTCTATCTCTATGAGAATCTTGAGTACATGCTCAGTCATGTGCTCCTAAGATCATGTGTACTACACACAACACAAGCAAAAAACTATGAACCTCAGAAAAATAAGATCTACTCGGGTACCCCAGTGAAATGGTGGCATGAGAAGTGTGTGAGATATACTTAGTAGGCCACCACCAATGGTGTCTAAATCATAATACATTTTTTTTGTATAATGTACAACAGTGTGCAGGTATGATTAGTAATATAAAAAATATATAAATTAATAAAGATAAATCAGCTCAGGATCCTAAGTGGTACCTGGATGAACATACCTACTTTCACTCTGGTACATATCTATGTTTCTGACCATATTTGGTCAGATTTGGTCAGTGTTGGTGGTCCTCATGGGTTCTGTCATTGTTATGGGGTTCTCAGTGTGGCTTCATCGGGTGGTGGTAGTGGTGTCATGTGGTGGAAGGGTGGGAAGATCTCTATGGAGGTAGTCTTTTAGCGGTGGAGGGATTCTCATGGGATCGACCATAGAGGGCTTAGAGATAGATTGAACCAGATGGAGAATTGATATTTTCATCAGGGTGATGATGGTGTGGGTTGTGGATAGCGAGGGTTTGATTGTGATTTTCTCAAGGAGAAGGTCTCCGATTTGTGCGAACTTGGGTGGAACCCTGATGGGGATCTGGCCATGATGGCTCAGTGATGTCCTCGGTGATGTACAGGATGAATAAGGTCCACTGTAGATGACTCTGTATCGGTGTGGTGGTGCTCCAGTCATCATAGTTGGCTTGGGTTGTCCACTATTTTCCTAGATTTGGGCTTTGATTTTGTAATGATCTTTGATTTATTAATAGTCTCTCAGGACAATGAATTTTGAGGATATATGCCTCTAGGCCTACAGGCTTGTGATGGGTTTTCCCTTACCCAATTCAAAATGGATTCCTACTTTATTTTTCTATTTTTAATAAAGGGTCTTTCCCCAAACCATTTCAGTAAAGCATTTCCCCTCTGATCTCATCCATGGTATCTCACAAAGGGGTCTTAGTCTCACTCATGGCATGGTGTAACCATCTTTCCACTAAGCCCATCCACAGGTGCTCCTTTAGGAACCAAGATCGATCATATGGAGGTAAGTAACCCAAAAAATGAGCCTATCTAAGACATATAATGTATCGTTCCCAAGGTATAAATCCTCAACAACCCATGATCCCATCCTTTGAGTTCTATAAAAAGAAATTTGAGTATCACTCGAGGCATAACAAACTCCCTAATAATTTAATCATCTAACTTCTAATAAAGAGGAGGGAAAACCCCATAAACATTACAATTATATGAAAATAAAGATCAAGTACTTAAGCATGATAATAATAATAATCAAGTCACTAGAAGAGGGAAATTTCCGTATGCAATACATCTATTTGATTAAGTGATCCTTTCTATTACTACACACTTTCAGGAATTTAATAATTTTATTAGGGCTAGGTGTACTGCACATGGAAGAAACACCATACATGCATTAGGTGTCAATAGACCAAGCTAACAATAATTCCATACAATTCATCCAATACATTTAATAAATAAGGTTCCAACTCCTAAGGAGGTGGTTCTGTCACTAGGAGCTAACATAGGGGAGTGTCGTATTCAATCACATTCCAAATAAATAAACCATTATAGTTTTGAAAAAAACACACCTCATCGAGGGGGTTTTATTAGAAATAAATTGATTAATTAATGTAATTCAAGGGCCACACCCTTGAGGGTTAATTAAACTCTAAGAATAATACCAACAACAATGCTAATTGTTGGGAAAAATTCCCTCAAGGTAACATTGATGCATTTTTAGGTTGATTGTGTTTGTTTAAAAAGTGGGTTTCCATGGTCAGTTTTGGAGTTCTAGAGATATTTTTTACAACATATGTTGAAAAATATCCAATAAAAAGGAATGGATTCTTTGGAGGAGGTACAAAAAGATGGTATATAAGGTGATGTCGTTTCCCAATGTTTTCCAAATTTTTGGGTCTAAAAATTGGAGAATAGAGAAAAGTGTTTTTTGGAAAATGAAGTGATACACAAGTGTTTAAAAGGTTTGGAAAGTTTCATTAAATCTTTTTTCAATACCATTACATAAAAATGTGGAAAAGGAAAGAAGGGTGCACAAGTTATGGTTTTTCCATGCCAGGTGAGTTTTCCTGGAAGAGACTTGCACAAGCGAACCTACGCCCTCGGGGAAAAGTTGTGCGATCTGCGTATAGGGTTGAAAAAATGCCTATAAATAGGAATCTACCCCCCTAATTTGAGCATGCTCAAAACTTAGATAAAAAAAATCCATGGATCATGTAATTAGTGGTTTCCATGTAATTAATGAGCTGCACAAAAGAAGTGAGTTGCGTGCAAGTGGTGAGTTTCACGTAAGAGTTGTGCGCTAGAAGGGAGTTGCATGTAAGAAGAGTATTTTCATTCCATATGGGAGTTTCATGCAAGTAGTGAGTTGTGATCAATTAGAAATTGGTGCACAAGCTGTTTTCCATGACAACGAAAAAAAATTCACCAAGGAATTAGAGTTTTGCGCATGTCATCCTAAGGTTGCACAAAAGTTTGAAGTTTCCTAGTATATCTATGGTAAAGAGGTATTAATTAGTTGATGAAAGTGGGACTTCAACATATAATCTACATACAATGGAGGATGAATTTTTTATATATAATGAAGGTATCAACATTTCTATAAAGTATGAGTGGATCCCTTCCAAGAGAAGTGAGAAAAGGAAGAGGAAGACGATGATCCTTTCCACCAGTAGTGAGCTAGAGAAAAAGACATAGGGAGTGACCCCTTGGGAATGTAGTGAGAAGATCCTAAAAATTGTAAAGGTAGTGATCCTAGGCATATAAGTGATCTAGATCGAACCATATAATTGTCAGTGAGATTTAGTGGATTTGGTACATCAACACATTGTCGTTGTGTACTCCTTGGACGTAGCCTAGTGAGGGTGAACCAAGTAAAATTTTTGTGTCATGTGCATGATTTAATTTATGTTTATACATTTCTATGGGAGAAAGATAGAATTATGTTTTGTTTTATGATTAAATAATATCCAAAGGGAAAATAGTTTTAATTTTTCATACCCTGATTCTCCCCCCCCCCCCCCACTCTCAGGGTATTTAAACTAGTGGACCTAACAATTGGTATCAGAGAGAAAGTTTAAAAGTCAATGAATATCTCTTGATATAATAAATGGATGTGGTCAATAAAAAATGGATTACAATCTTTAATGGAAACAATTTTCAACCATGGAGGAATCAGATGCAGCATTACTTCCAATCATTAGGAATGGATGTCTTTACAACAGATATGTATGGAATGTCATCTAATATCGATAGTGGTGCTCTATCAAAAACTGACTGAAGATAATTGGATGTTTATGATAAGGGAATCAATAATTTAGGGGGAGCCCTATAAAATGAAATATATACGAAAGTGATGTCATTTAAGTCATCACCGGCTATGTGGGAAAAGCTGTTGAATATTTATAAGGGTGACTCAAAAGTCAGAGAAGAAAAGTTACAGGTTCTATGGAACAAATATGTGGATCTTAGAATGCACCCTAATGAGTCTGTTAATAAATTATTTGATCTGGTAAATTTTTGGGGGAATACATGTATGGTCTCAGAGAAATTATTGAATACGTAAAGATTGTTAAGCACATCCTGAGAAAAACTCCACCTCAGTTTAATCCTAAAGTTTTTGTTTTGGAGGATAAAGATCTGAAGGAGGTGACACTAGATAGATTGAACAATAATCTTTTTTTATACGAAATGAGAAATGATTATAACAAGTCTGTGGAAAAAGGGAAGTCTAAAGAAGTAGAGTTCAAGGCCATAAAGAATATAACCATTAAAGATGGTCAGGAAGATGAAGAGATGGATAAGGTGATGTCATTCCTTCCATCAAATATATGAATAGGAAAAACAAAGTTCAAAGTGAAACTACCTCTTGCATGCTTTCGATGTGGAAATTTTTGACATTTTGTAAAAAGGTTCCCCAAGAAGTTTCAAGAGGATGAAGGGGATGGAGTTGAAATTCCTGTGAAGAAGTCTTTATCCTATGTGAAAGGAAAGAAAAATTTTAAGAAAAATTTCTTCAGAAAGAATATTCTAATTTCAAAAGAAGATAGCAGTTCATAATAATCTGAGTCAGAGGAGATAGAGGACTGTAAAGGCATAATGGATATGCTATGGTGGTAGTTTTCAGTAATTCAAAAATAAGGGAAGAAAGTGAAAATGAAGAATATGAAGTTGAAGGAATAGTTGAACTTTAGGTTAAATTAGATGATTTTATTGAATATATAGATATTTAGAGATCCAAAACATAGAAATCCAAAAAAAATGGTTCATGATGAAAAACTTTATATATAGTAGAAGGAAGAATAGAAGTTTGAGTTGAATGAATAAATTAAAAAACTAAAGTTATCCATGCTAGAGAGCTCAGAAAAGGTTGTTGAGTACAAGCTCAAGATTTATGAAAAGAATAGGGAAATTGATAGTTTGATTAACATTGGAAAATAACAAATCAAGCATATAAATGAACTTGAAGATGCATTTTTCATCCTGTGAAGAAGTGTTAAGGATCAGAAAAAACTCTTAACTCTTGGTACGACATTGGGAAATAAGATCATTCAGGAAATAGAGAAGATGTAGGTGGAGCATAGAGGTCCAGTAGAACAAAAGATTCAGTCAAATCCCAATGATAAGGTTGGTAATAGGGTTTATCAAAAACAAAGAGGTGTGATGATTAATGGTATACCACAATCACCCACTTTGAAATTGAATATTTATTTGAGTATGAATTAGAGTTAGAATGTTCAAAAAACTCAAGGGAAAACCAGTGGTGCAGAAGTGACACATAAGAATGCAACTCACATAAGGTGTTATTATTGTGGAAAGATGGGACACTCAAAAAATGTGTGTTCTGTAGGCAATAGATACCAAAGGTTACAAGAACATCAATGGAATCCAAATAGAGTTCAATATTATAGAATATGTTTCGAGGGTCATTGTTGTTGGTGTGGAGGATTTGGACACATAGCCAGATACTGTACATAAACCATGAAAATGAATGTGCCAAAGTAGAACGAAATTTGTTTCAAGAAGAAATTCATTGAACCATCAAGCGAGCTGAAGATGAAAAATCAGTTTGTAGTGTTTCAAGATGAAGTTGTTCTATCATACACTAATATTATCAATCTATAATGGGTATGAAATCAAAAACATGGATAAAGAAGAAAATAACTAAGAAGGTAGTGGTTGTAGAGATTACTTTTAAAGCATCAGATTGCACTGGAATATTTATTATTGAAAGTGGATGCACTTCTCATATGAAAGGAAATAAGGATTTGGTAACTAGAATCAAGTACAATAAGGAAGGTGTTGTAATATTTTCTAATAATTAAGACCTGAAGATTGTTGGCTCAGGGAAATCCAAGTTTGGGGGAAAATACATGAGATGTATAGATGTATTAGTTTTTGAAAGTCTTAGTTACAACTCGCTATGTTTTAGTCAAATATGTGACTCAGGACATTCCATAAGTTTTTCAAAAAGTCATGTATCATTATGGAAAAAGATGGTACAGTTTTTTTCAGGGAAAACATACAAAGGGAAATCTTTACCTTGTAAATTGAGAGAAGATATGTGCTTTCTATCCAAGGAATAAGAAAATAAGTTATGGCATAAATGTCTTGGACACTTGATCCAAACTTACTTGGAATATCTTGTAAAATATGATTTTTCTTGAGACCTCCTAATAGAATCATGTGATCGTACTCATATGTGTGATGCTTGTCAATAAGGGAAGATAACTCGAAAGACATATAAGGAAAAAGATCAAAGGTCAAAAAAAGTGATTGAGCTAGTGAAAATTGATGTATGAAGACCAATTTCACTAAGATCTATTGATGGGAGGAGATATTATGTTCTCTTTATTAATGGTTTTAGAATAATGGAATGGGTTTTAATCATCACCCACAAATATGAGGTGTTCAATTGCATAAAAACTTATCAAAGAGAAGCTGAGAATATGCTGGGTCCAAAAACCTAGAATATCTGAATAGATAATAGAATAAAGTTCACAAATTTCCAAGTGAAGAATTATCTTAATAAACATGGGATAAGGCACCAAGTTTCAGGAGTAAGAACTCCATAGTAGAATGGGGTAGTTGAGAGAAGAAATTGAATTATCAACAAAATGGCTAGAACAATGCTCATTGAGAAAGACCTTATAGAAAAGTTTTGGAAAGAAGAATTCATTACATTGGTCTACATATAAAATAGAGCATTATTATTTCCAAAAGAGGAAAAGACTCCATATGAGCTTTGGTATGGAAAGAATCCAACATTGATGTACTTTTGAGTTTTCAAAAGTAAGTGTTTCATTCTCAATAAGGAGAAACATAGGAAGTTTGAATCTCATGGAGATGAAGGGATATTTCATGGATACTAAAATAAATAAAAAATAATTTAAATGATTCAATAAGTGGTAGGGAAAATTAAATCAATGATGTAACTATTGTAGAGAGTGAGCAGAATATTTAGAAAATGTATGATCAGAATCAGGAGGATAGTGATGAAGAGATAAGCAGATCAGGGGATGTTCCAATTCCATAGTCTAATTTAGAAGAAGATTCATATAATGAGAAGGGTGATAATAAATCAGTATCTAAATAGAAACTAATGAGAAGAGCTGAAATTGATAGACAGAACATAATTTGTGATCAGACAGTGCCGGTTCAGACAAGGAGGATGAAGACTTTACAAAAAGAATCATACTTATCATAGGTAGAACCTAAATGTTTTAATGAATCAGCTATATATGAGAATTGGGTTTAGGATATGAATGAAGATCTTAACCAAATTGAGAAAAATCAAGCATTATATATTATTTAGAGGCTAACATATAAGAATTTCATTGGGACTAAATGGGTCTTTCGCAACAAAATGAATGAATATGGTGCAGTAATTTGAAACAAAGCATGAATAGTGTGTAAAGGGTACTCCCAAATAAAGGGTATCGATGTTTATGAAACATTTTTACCTATTTAATGTTTAGAGAAAATTCGATTATTCTTGTCCATAGTAGTGCAAAGAAAGTTCAAGGTTTTCCAAATGAATGTCAAGTAAGCATTTCTGAATGGGGTTCTGGAAGAAGAAGTTTATATTGAGCAGCTAAATGGTTTTATCATTCATGAATATGATAATAGAGTCTGTTGGATAAATAAGTATTTATATGGTTTGAAGTAAGAATCAAGATCATGGTATTCAAGGATAGATCAGTTTCTGAAAAGGATCAGTTTTTAGCATGGTATAGTTGATTATAATATATATGTCATCCATGACAGTAATCAAAGTCTGATGGTGTTAGTATATGTCGATGATATAATATTTGGAGGATTAGATGAAGCACAGTGCAGAAGGTTTTTTTAATTCATGAAAAGTGATTTAGAAATGTCAATGATTGGTGAACTAACATTTTCCTTGTTTTACGGGTAACACGAGGAAAGAATTGAACATTAATTTATCAATATAAATATGCCAAGGAAGTTTTGATAAGATTTGGAATGGAAAATTCTAAGGATATGATGACTCTTGTGTATACCTAGATAAAAATTTCAAGGGATGATGAAGGAAATGCAGTTAATGTTACAGAATACAGGAAAATAATTGGTAGTCTATTGTACTTGACAGCAACATGACCAGATATTGTTTTTGTCACATGTAAAATAGTGTGGTATCAAACCAATCCCAAGAAAATCCACATGATTTTAGTGAAAATAATACTTCAATATATCAAGGTCAAGGTGGATTTCATTTTGATGTACAATAACAAATCTTAATAGGATTTATTGGGATATACAGATGTGGATTGGGCCGATTCAACAGATGATAGAAAATCAACATCAATTGGTGCATTCTGTCTTGGAGTTTTATGTATTTCTTGGATAATCAAGAAGAAATATTTCATTTATTTGAGCACTGTATAAGTTTAATGTATTGCAGCTACTCAGGCATGTGCACAATTATTGTGGATGAAGTAACAGCTTGATGATATGGGAGTAGAAGTGCAGTCTCTGATCTAAACCCATTGAAATAATTAAAGTGCTATAAATCTTAGCAAAAATCCAATCCATCACTCAAGTATAAAGAACATTTAAATCAAGTATCATTTTATCAAGGTGAAGGTGGATCAAGGGATTGTGAAGTTGGAGTATTTTCCTACCTAACAACAGGTTATGGAAATTCTAATAAGGTCCTTACCCAAAGAATAATTTGAACATAATTGACTGGCTCTGGGAGTTCAGTCGACTCCCCACACTTAAAAAAGTGTAGATTTGTGACCCCCTCTCCCTGAGTTATGGTGTGTTTTTTCCTAATGCACTGATTTGTGTTCTTTACCTTATTGTATATAACAATTAAGTGACCTTTGGATTCATTGATAAAGTGACCTTCAGGTTCATTGAAAAATGGGTAGAAATCATTATGGCTATAGAAGGGAGAAAATTTCTTAGTCAATACATGGGGAGAAGCTAATAGATGGAGCAAATAGATAGGGTAGCAGTGATATAGGGGGAGTTTTAAATCTAACAATGCTAAAGGTGATCAATCAAAGGTTATATATCACAAAAAACATAGTTCACAATGAAAGCAGTTGAGAGGTTTTAAAATGAAGTGATTCATTGATTATATTTGCATTATACTCTTTTTTCTCATGTTGAGCATGGTTTATGTGGGCTTAGAGTGTGTGTTGAGTAATTATTTGATCGTTATATGAATCATAAGAAGATAATAGTGGTAAAAGATGAAAGAATCTTTCACAAGGTATCAAAGTGTGAAGAGTTTTCAAAAAACCCAAAGGGGGAGATTGTTGGGCAAAAATTCCTTAAGGTAACATTGATTCATTTTTGGGTTGATTATGTTTGTTGAAAAAGTGGGTTTCCATGTTCGGTTGTGGAGTTCCAGAGATATTGTTGAAAAGATATGTTGATAAATATCCAATACAAAGGAATGTGCTCTTTAGAGGCAGTACAAAAAGATTGTATATAAGGTGGGGTTGTTCTCCAGTGTTTACCAAATTTTTGGATCCAAAAATTAGAGAATGGAGAAAAGTTTCTTTGGAAAAGGAAGTTGTTCACAAGTGTTTATGAGGTTTGGAAATTTTTGCACTAGCCTTTTTTCAAGATCAGTACATCAAAATGTGGAAAATTAAATAAGGGTGTGCAAGTTATGGTTTTGTCGTGCAAGGTGAGTCTGCGTGAAGGAGACTTGCATGAATGGGCTTGCGTGCTCAAGGAAAATTTGTGCGAGCTGCGCATAGGGTAGAAAACATTCCTATAAATAGGCAGCTACCCCCCTCATTTGAGCATGCTCAACACTTAGAGAAAATCTAAGCTATGGATTGTGCAAGTAGTGGTTTCCACGTAAGTAGTGAGTTGCGTGCAAGAAGTGAGTTGTGCGTAAGCGGTGAGTTTCATGTGAGAGTTTTTCTCTAGAAGGGAGTTGTATATAAGAAGAGGATTTGTGCACTATATGGGATTTTTGTGAAAGTAGTGAGTTATGCACAAGTATAAAGTGATGAAAAGGCTATTTTTCTACACCAAAGCAAAACGTTGCATGCAAGGAATTAGAGTTGCATGCATATCATCCTAAGGTTGAGGGAAAGTTTGAAGTTTCCCAATATATATGTGGTGAAGTAGTATTCATCAATGGATGAAAGTGGGACTTTAATAGAGTATCTACATATAGTGGAGGATCCATTCATTAGATATAATGAAGGGACCTACAAGTCCATAAACTGTGAGTGGATTCCTTCCAAGAGTAGTGAGAAAAGGAAGAGGAAGACAGTGATCCTTTCCACAGACAATGATCTATAGAAAGAGACATAGGGATTGAACCTTAGGAATGCAGTGATAAGACCCTAAACATTGTAAAGGCAGTGTGTCTGGGCATAGAAGTGATCTAGTCTGAACCTTGTAATTGGCAGTGAGCTTTAGTGGATTTGGTACATCGGTATATCTCCATGTATGCTCCTTGTACGTATCTTAGTGAGGGTGAACCAAGTAAAATTATTGTGTCATGTTCATGATTTAATTCCTCTAAATACATTGCTATGGGATAAAGAGATATGTGTGTTTTTTAAAGACAAAACAGGATCCAAAGGGATAGTAGTTTTAATATGTCATACCATGATTCACCCCCCCTGCTCAGGGTTTTTGATCTAGTGGACCTAACACTAATTTAACATTATATGGATACCAGAGGGAAGGCATTAGGATCTATATTTTTAATATCTCATTTTGGAGGTGTCACATAGGAATACTGGAGCATGGAATAAAAATGTACTTTATAAATCAATGTAACATTATGGGAAAATCTATATACCACCTACCTTATACCATAGATGACTCATATATCCAATATCATGCTTTGATTTGATCTTATTCGAGAGAAATATAAGAAATGTACAAACATCCTACAAATTAGGTGAATTATTCCACACAAAAATATTGAAAAATAGGAGAAATTATAGGATAAATAGAATCAAGAGGACTATAGATATTACCTCAAGATTTATGATGCTTCCAATAATGAGAAATTTGGACAACAGATGAGGGAGATATCTCAATCCCTAAGGAGGAGGAAGATATAAGGCTTCACGCATGAGAGAGGAGGTGGTGTCCATTGGAAAAGAGAGGTACAAGAGAGGACGGTTATATTTAGGTTCATTAAGGGTAAAATGGAAATTTTACCCACACAGATAAGGGTGCATGGTTTGCCCACATGGTTTGCCAAACCATGTGCCAACCGTGTGAATGGACTCTATCCAAGAGTTCTGCAACACTACATGGCCATGAACCTGGGGTCACATGGTTACAGATAAACCATACGGCCCCAAACACCCCACTACCTCATGCTACATATTTTAGGGAAACTATGGGGGTTGGGTGGTATGGTTTCTCTTAATTTTTCATCTCATTCAGCCTTTTCAAATTTTAGGGCTCCGGGCTCCGAATGACCCCTAAACACCCTTGTAACTTCCTTCACTCCATTAGGCATAATTATTAGGTCCAAGAAAATGAATTTAAATTGAAAACTAATGGAATATCCATCTGGTCCAAAAACATGGGATGCTATAATCTCCCCATCTTAAAAATTCTTGTCCCCAAGAAGCCTTGGGTAAAAAAAATATAACATCATTCGACCTATTAATACCATGAATAATTGTTCAAAAGACCATGTTTCATTTCAAAATACCCAACACACCTTTGAGCATCACCTTTATATATAGTACATAAACCATATAATCCCAATACAATGCTTGTTTTTTCTGAATCGAAACACTGAGATGACACCTACCAAAGACTATCTTACCCAAGACATGATCACATCATCTTCTACTTCACCACTAGGTTCTATAATTTACAATTCCAAGATCTAGTAATAGTATTCCACTAAAAAAAACTACTGATTTAAGCATTCCCTTAGTGCTCCAATGGTTTTATTTTCATGATTCTAAACTTAAAATATTGATCAACTCACAATCGACTTAAAAGGCCTAGTTGATTCAACTTTTCATGAAAAGACTCGGCCAAAACTCACCGTACTGGCCTCAACTTGACACATTCCATTAAGAAGTTCCCCATTGACCGCATATGATAAGAGAGAGGGATAACCATTTAATATGTCTCTAGTTGAATACTCTCCGACCAAAAATCTTATATGGTCGGTGTACACTAAAACTATTCCCAGTTACTTTTAGATGGAGGAACCTAGATATTTCTCCAAGAACACTCACTGAAGCTTGTTATCATCTTACAGTGATGTCTCTATCCAAAATTACCATTTAAAATATTGTTCCTAGGATAAACATAGGTGCATTCCAGGACCTACACACTTGGATCGTTACCCATTCAACATCTCATCCGAGCTCGACTGAGGTTTGGGGTAGCCACAGAATCAACAAATGGAGTCAAAGGAGCTCATACAAGGCAAACCACATTTAGAACATACAAGAGGGACATCAATAAAAAATAAACATCCACATACCAAGAACACTGACTGACCCCAAAATGAAATCCTCTTAGAGATTAGTCAAAGGGAAACAACTGGCATCCATGAGACCATCCATAACGTTCCTACTTAGTAACCTAGGTGTCACTCAGGACTAACCATTCCTCTAAGGAAAACTACAATTATGGAGTACATTCTGATATAGTCCACTTAACCATCCCAATTATGTTTAAATTTAGTGTGAAATATAACAGATTCTCTCTTAGTGTGCCCATATGATGTCAAGATAGGGGACATGATCATCATTTATCAAGGAGTACAATAAGTGGATTTGAACATATTCCAAAAAGGTATCGAGACACTTCTACTAAATCAAAGACAAAGTTATCGGTAAGGCTCCAAACCTTTAATAATCGACAATGCAAGGAGAAGGAAAATCGATATCCCATATGTCGACTTCCTTAGAAGATCTCAACTACCCCTACTAAATAATTTCTATTACCCAACCATGATGATTTTATTAGACAAGGAATCTCATTCATGCTTAAGCATAACCACTAAAGTCCATTCCCGACTAATAGTGTTTACAAAGGTTGCATACTCATCCTATCATTCATCATTGATCTTCCTCACAAGCACTGATATAAAGAAAGATTACATGCCTCAAGGTCATTTAAAATCATACCATTCCAAATGGTCCTATAGGGTTTTCTACTTCTACTTGGTGGGAAACATTTAACTAGATTTGATGCAATTCTCTCCACCTTGGGAATTTATTTACCATCAGATTTATAGAAAAAGTAAAATCACCCTGTGACACATGCTCTATTGACCCCCAACCACTAATCCTGGAGGGGCCAACATGTTTTAGTAAGAATTAAACTGAAGCGATAGAAATCCAACCACTTAAGAGCACTATATTACATTAACATTTAGAAGTGCACATAACTCTCCTCCTGAATTATGTCCACATGCACCATAAAATTATGTGTAAAATAAAAATTAATAATCAGTGTGTCAATACACATGATCCTCTTAGAATATCATCCTGAACGTTGGGATGAGTTTGATTTACATAATGCCCAGGTCACTCTACCCTAGAGATAACCTATGATCGACACATCACATCTAAAGTCTTAATAACTTCCACTAAACCCAAACAGTTCATTTTACCATTCATCAACTTGATGGTATCATGTATGACGACACATACTAGACCAGTATCACTTGAAAAAATTGCACATATCTAATACTATCCATAGGATTAACAACCCTATACAATCAGGCATCTAATATTTCATGAAAAATAACTAACCCAGAGTCACATTACTCTGTATGACT
This sequence comes from Viscum album, assembly GCA_963277665.1. Lineage (NCBI taxonomy): Eukaryota > Viridiplantae > Streptophyta > Magnoliopsida > Santalales > Viscaceae > Viscum > Viscum album. The sequence goes on from OY728122.1 coordinate 2,090,473,199, forward strand.
ATAAAACAGTTTGATGACCTCATGAGTCATCCAACACTAAAGGGGAAGTAAAATAAGGACCAAACAACATACTAAGTGATCAAACATGCCTTGGAATGTGTAGCCTACTATATCTTAGAATTTCACAATGCTCACACTCATATCAGGGGTCAAAACAACACACAAACACCAATCAAAATAATGGTGTCATTTTGGACACTAAGAGTACTACATATACAACTACACCCAAATAGTACCACTCATCAGAATACTCATAGAATTTAGCAAGGCTTTTAAGGATCTGAGGGAACTACCTATAGTGGGAAAACCCCTTACCAAACTCAAAGCATCTACTTAAATGAGTTTATGATTATGGAAGGATACTAGGCTTAATATCCTATCATTTAGGTTCAAACGATAAGGAAAGATGCATGTGGGTAACGCTCACATTTCCATTTTAAGGAAACAATCAAGAAATAGTAAAACTACCCTTTCTTAAGGGTTGAAACTAAGAACTCCATTTAAGGTTTCATTTTAAGGCATTATAAAAAAATTCATTTAATTCCTTAATCACTTTAAGGCTTGGTTTTAAAGAAAAACTAATATCAATCATAAGGAAAAAAGCATCTAGATATAACCACAAGGAAGAACAATAAGGTTATATCAAATTTTATTTTTTAAAAAATAATTTATTTATTGAAATATTGTTATAATTAGGCCACTGATTTCAAAAACACCCATTTTAAACTTCATTAATATGTTCATAAGGTCTCATAATTGGCTTAGTTAAGGAAAATTTCAATTGTAATCTATAGAGGAAAACCCCCTTTATATTACAATTGACATTTTAATTAATAAATTCCTTATATAAATACAACCCAAAATCCAATAAAGGTCTCTTATTAATTAAAGATAATATTGGTCAAGTAATATGCCACCATATGTCTATATGTACATCCATGTAGACAGCTACAGACACTTTAAATAATCATCCATATGATACATAGTATACTCCCATGGGTTTAATCACTAAGGTAGAACACAACAAGGGTGGCCTACATGGGTCCTGATAAAGATATGTAGGGTTCATAAAAATGAAACCAAACATTTTATTTAAGCACTAAGATTTTTAGAACACCCCTTAGGGGGTTTATTTCATAAACAACATGTCCTATCTATCTTACATGTCCTAGTTGTGCATTTAGAAACCTAGTAATATGGGCCATCATTCCCAAGAAATAGAGTCACATGCATTTATAAAGGACACTATTTATTTGAAGATTTAAAGATTTTATATTATTAAAAATTATCTAAGTATATAAGGCCTATAAATAATGGTTTGGTTATATGGGTCACCACTTCTCTATTTGTAAAGAACCCATACACTTTATATATTGCTGGTAGGCTCCCATTTAGCCGCAACCAATTTTTTTAGGATAAAAGAAAACTTTAAGAGTTTAAAAATTTATCCAATAATATTTAAGTATAATAAGTGCATCAACAATGGTTCGATTAAATGTGTTACCATTTTCCAATTTATAAAGTTCCTATATGATTTATAAATTACAAATTAGCTCCCATGTAGTCACAACTAGTATGTTTCATCCCATGAAATCAATATTTCATGGCACAAACATATCATGATTGGTTTTTCAAATAGAATGACACAATCAATCCATGAAGGAAAAAACACTTAGTTTGATGTTTTCATTTATTTAAGCCACCATTATATTACAATTTTAATAGTATGTTATCCTAAGTAGTGAATAAATTAAACATGCTGGACAATCACTAAATCTGGACCAACCACTATGTAAGCAGGAGAAAACACCCAAACATGGAATATATCAAAGCATGATAATTTAAATTATATAATCATGCTAATCATAACACTAAAACCATGTAATCGTGTAATAACACTCAAGACAAGCATATTAATTTAAACTCTTAAATATATTATACACAAGAATGCAATTAAATACCTAAAAAGGTGAAATATAAAGTGTTACTAAAAACATCTATGATGAAATATAACATGAAATCAAATAACACATAAGGAACATCAAAGGAACCTAAATATCCTAACAATACAATCTACATGGCATGGAATATGCATGTCATATGAATCACTACATTCCTATAATGATGCATGTAATTCTACTTCCTTATCATACTAGGATAAGGGTAAATTCTATAAATCTCATAAATTAGTAAGTAATAAAAAGTACACTAATCACTCAAGATGAAATCAAATGTAATATCAAACAACATGAACAATAATCCCATATCTAGAAACTTGGACTTTTCCCCATATGTGGGTTGATCACTCCCAGGAAAAATTATTTACCAAGAACCAATACATTCCTAGTCTCCTATCTATCAACCCAAAATAGTAAGACAAAGGAAAAAGGTGCTCTGATACAACTTTTTAACATCCCGATCTGACTTACCACTAAACCAGTATCTAAACTAGTCTCCACGTGGCTTCAAGTGCACCTCCTCGTATACCAGAGGCTACCGACTAGTAGTGATGGTCTATATGTGGTAGAGTGGGGAGACTATACCCTCATGGTCAAATTTACACAGTGGTATATCAAGTGTATATAACTGGACAATAGCGGAATCAATAATGATAAATGACCAAACAATGGAAGATAAATATAATGATGGAATAAAAGTAATGTGCCAATGCCAATACATATAATAATACATGCATGTCCAAAAGGAACTACAAGTACAAGAAAAAAGGTTTTAATACAATAAAATTAATTAAAAGAAATAAAATCCCTGAATGTTATCTCTATGAGAATCATACGTACAAGATTATTATTGTGCTTCTAAGATCTTTTGTACCATGCACAACACAAGAAAAAAACTACAAACCTACAGAAAAGGAAGATCTTCTTGGGTACCCCAATATAATGGTGGCTCAGGAAGGGTGTGAGATATACTTAGTACGTCACCACCAACATTGTATAAACCATAATCTAGTCTATGTGTATAATGTACAATAGTGTGAATATATGACTAGTAAGCTAAAAAGAAATATAAATTAATTAATTAATAAAGATAAGTCGGCTTAGGTTCCTAAGGGGTACCTGGCCAACCATACCTACTTCAGCCTAAGCTTAAATATCTATGAACTAAGGTCATCCACTAGAAATGTGGTGTAATGTGAAAATGGGTAAAATAAAATAATGGGCAGTATAAAGGACAGATCCCCAACATGTCACTTTTCCTGGAATAATTGTCCCTAGGTAACAACTATGTAAACTTAATATTGGGATTTAAAACGTCATTTGATTCTTAATATGGGTATCTCTTAAATTTAATTAAACTACTTCCTAGGACCATCCAAGGAAATCCTTATAAAGGAACCCAAGTATCTCATCAGGTGTAAAACAAATTCTAATGCTGAAGGAGTCCATCCATGGAAATCCATAGATGGAATTCTAAGTATCACTCTCAGTTTAAAGTAAAGCATGTCCCCTCTGATCCCATCCCTAGTATCTTACAAAGGGTTCTGAGTCTCACTCATGGCATGGTGTAACCATTTTTCCACTGAGCTCATCCACATGTTCTCCCTTGGGAACCATGATCACTCGTATGGAGGTAAGTAACACACACTATGAGCCCATACAAGATATATCATGTATCACTCCCAGCATATAAATCCTTTACAACCCATGAACCCATCCTTGGCATTCTATAAAAAGGAATCTGAGTACTGCTCAAGGAATAAAAACTCTTGAATCATTTAATCATCTAAATTCTAACAAGTAGGAGGGGCAAACCCATAATCATTCCAATTATATGAAAAGTAAGCCCAAGTACTTAAGCATGAAAAAATAATAAGCAAGTCACTAGAATAGGTCCATGTCCATATGAAAGATATCTATTTGGTTAAGTGATCCTTTCCATTACTACACAATTCTAGTAATTTAATAATTATATCAGGTCTAGGTGTAATATCCATGGAATCAACACCATACATGAATTTAGTGTCAAAAGACAAAGTTAACAATCATTCCATACAATTCATTCAATTTATTTAATAAAGAAGGTTCCAACTCATGAGGAGGTGGTTTAGTCATTAAGATCTAATATAGGGGAGTTTCTTATTCTATAACATTCCAAATAAATAAACCATTATAGTTTTGAATACAGTACTCCTCATTGAGGGGTTTTAATTATAAAACAATTGATTAATTAAGGGTATTCAAGGGACACACCCTTGAGGGAGAATTAAACTTGAAGAAAAAGACAAAAAAATGAAAATTTAACATACTATGACTACTAGAGGGAAGGCATTAGGATCTATAATTTAAATATCCCATTTTGGTGGCATCACATGGAAATACCGGTATGCGACACAAAATCTCACTTTATAAATCAATGAAACTTTACAAGAAAATTAATAGATTTCCTATATTATACCATGGATGAATCATACATCAAATATCATGCTTTGAATTGATCTGGTTTGAGAGAAATTGAAGAAACAGACAAACACCATAAATATAGGGAGAATTAGGTTTCACCAAAATAGTGCAATAGAGGAGGGAAGCAAGAAGAAATAAAATCAAGAGGAGTGTAGAGCTTACCTCAAGCTTTTTGATGCTTCCAATGGAGAGAGATTTGTGCGATGGATGAGGGAGATATCTCAATCCCTAAGGAGGATAAAGAGAGGAGGCTTCATTCATGGGAGAGGAGGATAATTCCACTAAAAAGAGATGGAGAAGAAAGGAGTGTCAGATTTAGGTTCATTAAGGTCAAAATGGTAAATTTACCCACACATACAAGGGTGTGTGGTTTGGATGCACAGTTGGCCAAACCATGAGCCAACCGTGCAAATGGCCTCTGTCTAAGATTACTACAACACCACGCAATCATGTGCCTGGGGTTTCATGGTTATAGACAAACTGTGTGGGCCCCAACACCCCACTACATCATGCCGCACTATTTAGGGAAATCTTGCAAGCTAGGCGGTATAGTTTCTCCTAAATGATTTTTCTAGTCTGTCTTTTCAAAGTTTGGGGCTCTAGGCTTCTAATGATCCCTAGACACCTTCAGAACCTCCTTGAATCCCTTATTAATAATTATTAGGGCCAATAAAAAGAATTTAAATCTAAAACAAATGGACCATACACCAATGCCAAAAATTCAAGCTCCTTCAAGAATTTTTATCTGGTCCAAAATCATGGGATGCTACAGCATAGCCCGGTATATTAGCATTTCAGCATGTGTCATGGAATAACTTGATATATAAGCATTGTGATATGTTTCATGGAATACCCCAATATGTAAACATTAAAACATGTGTTAGGTCATATCCTGGTATATAATCATTACAACATGTGTCACTGGGCATAGCCCACTATATAAGCATTTCATTATGGACATCACAATATCATATCATATATTTAAACGGTTAATTATGAAAATTACCATTTGTATTCCAATTACACTTTTATTTATATCTAAAATTATCAAAAATAATTTCAATAATCAAAAATCCATTACCTAGGGATTCTATATCAAGAAATCACCTAAGGTCTTATTTCATGCAAAACACACTTCAAGAAATTAGCCAATTCAATTTTAATCAAGGGTGTGCTCACCCATAGGGTATCCAAAGGCCAGGTCACAATAAATTGGAGCCAAAGTTAATCCAAGGACTAATCCAATCCATTATTTAGTTAGTTAATGCGCATGTTATATCAGCACAATTACAATATTACATATACTTGACAATTATAAAACCATAGGGTTAAGGTTTAGACCCCTAACTTTAACTGGTGATTAACACATCACTTCCAACAGAAAAAACCAACAAGGATGAAAGCACATAAGATCACAATAAGAACATAGATCAACCCAAGTCAAGACCAAAAACCAAAAATAACCCCATGGTCAAAATATTACATCGCAATGAACAAAGGACAATATGAGATAAGGGAAACCTAAGTAAAAACACTTACTGGGGATTAGATGTATAGTCGGGATGTCCATAGGGGAGGAAGAAACTCTTAAATCACCTAGAGTTCACCCTAGGGTCAAGAGGATAGGGCTATACATGTTAGAATGAAATAAAATCATCCACACTACCCACTTAAAACCACTACTCGTGATAAATACATGGTGAATAATGCATTTAAATGTCATGTATTTATTCTTTAAGGAATAAGCTGAAAACCCCATTACCTCATATTAATATTTAACCCTGCTCAACTTTTACATGACGTGAATGGTTTACATGACGTGTAACTGCTTCACATCCTACACTAATTCATGACATCCTCCAGTGTGTTCACACACCATGTAAATTTCCAAAAGGTAGCTCTCAGAAAAATTTATGAATAAGATCCCAAACACCTATGAGCCTTTACAAACCATGGAAACCCCTCATAAACCATTTAACACATTTATACCCTGGCTCCATTAATTAAAATAAATATACATCCTTGAACTTTAGGTCATTTTTTCCAATTAAGTCTCTCCATTTCCAAATAATAGTCATCCACCAAGGTTCAAATAAAAACTAAAATAGGGATGTGTATTGTGATGGGTTTTTAGAGGAGGTATAAATCCTCACCAGTTTTGAATTTTCATAGTTTGGTGGGTATAAAAAACATTTCCTCATTCATATGAACTTAATTATTAATTTTCCTTTGACCCATGACCTTTTTTCTATGAGTCTTGATGCTCAGAAAGTGTCTTGGGGGTTTGATTAGTTTTTAGGTCCTTCAGAGGCCGAAATCCCAAGTTTTCAAGGTGCGTAGGCTGGGGCGCACAGTTTTAAAAAATCGTGCAGCCTCCTAGAAGTAATTGTGAGGCCCTATAGGTCTACTGTGCATAGTTTAAAAAACTATGAAATAAGGGGTGTACAATCGTGAGACCATGAATATAGTTTTTTATAGAGGGATCACACATTGTTTTCACATGGTTTGGAAAACTGTGCGCTTAAACCGCATGAGCTTGGAGCCTTGTACAATGGGTGTCGCACAATTTCCACACTATTTGGAAAACTGTGTGAGCTAACCATGTGTCCCATTAAAAGTGTAAAAAGAATGTTTTCCTTCTTACCCTATTTTCTCTTTTCCTCATTTTTCTTCCTCCTTCAGTCATGAACAGTAGGGTGATCTCCCTCTATTCCTCCTCTTCTATTTGTTGATCTAGAATCTCCATCTGAGATCCATTATTCGATATGTATGCGACATTGGATCCATATTGCTAATCCCTTTAATCATCTTTCTTCTTTTTTTATTTTCCCTTTCCATTTGGTGTGCTAAATTTGTGTGAGTGGTTTTTCCTTATTTTCAGGGTGTTCATCTAAAATAACAATTTCTTCAAAATTGGCCCGAGTTAAAGGCTAAGATCGGGTGTGAGGGTGTCTACCAACATGAGGTAGGTGGTGCTCATCTTTCTTGAAGATTTGTGGGTCTTTTGGCTATTTGGATTTTAGAGAACCATCAGGAAGTCCGAGAGAGACCCTATAAATTAAATGGTTTCCTTTAATTAATTAATTGAACCCATTAGAGATGCTTATGGTCATGCTCATCAATTTTTAGAAATGGATGAGTCTTGGTGAGAGGATGGACCTTGGGAAAGTTAGGTTAGGGTGTTGTTTTATTTAATTGAGTTTTCCAATTTAATTACATTAAATTGTTTTATATATTTTAATTTCCTATGATGAGATCTATGGGATCATGGTGGGCTTATCCCAAGGATTAAGATGGAATTGTCCATTTGTATTGAGGCGAAATGATTTTTAGGATGGGTGTGGCCTGATATATATATATATATATATATTCAGATGATGTTGATCATAGGTGGGTGACTCGGTCATCAGTTTAAGGTGGAAAGTCCTTCAGGTTGCGGGCATGGCCCAGGTTATATGAGATGTTGATGACCATCAATTGGAGTGACATAGTTGCAAGGGAATGAGGTGCCAAATTAGTTAGTATTAGGTTCTATTTAGTAATTTTTGATCACCTGTGTTGGCCAATGCACCATTTGGAGTCATGTTCACATATGATGACTCAAATGATGAGGTGTTATTGACCACTCGTGTGGGTAGAGGCCCTTGGTAGATGCACCTTAGGTTTATAGTTCGAGGTTCACATCATAAAAAGCCACTGGGATGGTGAGGATCCGCCAGTTGACGGTGTTGAGACTTTTGGCTGGGGGTGAGGCTTTCCGTACTTGAGACCATTGGGCTAGGACATACTTGGGATGTCAACTATTGAGCCAATGGTGATTTTATTTGGAGTACAGATATCTTTATGCCTCATATGTCAGGATTTAAGCTTATAGAGTTACTTTTGAGATGAGGTCTGAGGGACTTGGTCCTTGTTTGGGTGTTCCTTCAAGACATTAGATATTACATTGGATATAAGGATTCAGTTTGTATAAGGTTCCAGTTGGTTTTATTAGAGGTGGAATAGTAGGGTTCACTTGGACTGATTTACATCAGAGGATGCCTTGGGCTAAGGCTAACGATCATCCCCTTTAGAGTATTTTGGAATTGGCCAAAGCAGGTGATAGCTTCCCCTAGACCTATTATATTAAGGGAGATACACCTAAGTCCAGTGGAACTATGTTTGAAGCAATGTTCAAGTGGTTAATTGGGTTGAGATGCTAAAAATGGTATCAGATTAGTTATTGGATGGGAATTAGTAGTAGTTTTTGGATGGGTTCTGATGATATAAAGTATTTTACTTTTCTTATTGGTTCTAAATTTTTGGGTTATGGTAGAATATAGATTAATATGTTTTTATAACTGGGTTTATAACTCATGTTTGGGTGCCTACAGCCCCATGAACAATGGGTGGACCAAGTTTCTAGGGGTGGAAATTACTGTTATATTTTTATCATTTTATGGTTGATTTTATTTCCACCTTGATTGGTACACTTTGAGTGTGACTATTATTTGTTATGAAATGTTCCCCTAGACCTATTATATTAAGGGAGGAGTTATTTGACCCTTGTCCTAATATGGAAAGGGATGCTTGGTTATGCTTTATGATTAGGCACATAGGATGTTTTAAATATGTGTGTGTGTGTGTGTCTATAATAAATTTTGTGTGATTTTTATTGGGGACCTAGATTGAACTAAGAGGGGTTGGGTTGTCTAAAGTTTTAATAAAGGAAACTAATCAATTTTTTCTTTCCTAGATTCTCTTTGGTTACATCTTACTCAACCAACCCAAGAAAGTGGACCAAATGAAATCTATTTTTCATATGTGATACCTACATATATGGGCCTAGCTATTATAAGTGAAGGTAGGGATGATGACATGGGGTGATATTGATCACCATTTTGGGAGACAAGGTCATTAGATTGAGGCAACATGTTTCATCAAAACAGGCGTGTCATGAGGCATATGTGATACATGGCTGTGATATGGGAAGGTAATGGTCCATAAGTCTAAATTTCATGTGGAATGGTTTTGATGGGGGGGGGGGTAAGGGTAGTGAGTTTATAATACATGTTACTAATTTCCCTATTTGTTTTATGTGTGTGTGTGTGTTATCTGGGATGTTTGACCATGTATTGGTATTCAGTGGGATGCCACCTATAAAGACTCCAAGGGAGCATTAGGTAGGCGATGATTTAGTGTTGTATGAGAGTGAAAATGTTGAGACCCCTAAGGGTTTGGATGAGGCCTCGTAGGGTCATACATATCATGGTCTTCAAGTACAAGCTTAGGTATAGGATCCAGTGTAGGTGGGGAAGCTACCAGATATGATATATTTTGGGTCGTGGCTTGATGAGAATCTCAGAGTGAGTCTGGTATGTGTCATCTAGGTGATTGGTAGGGAAGCTCAAGGATCATAGCCTTCAATGGAATACCTGACTTGAGAGTTCCAGTCGCATTACCCGCCACTATTTCATGGTGAGGGAGGACTACAGGTGACTAAGAACTAGATTAAGTTAGTACAGATGATTTTCGAGTAGCTTGAGACACCCCTGGCTAGAGGGTCAAGTTGGTGATGTACATGCTCAGGGGACCAATGAAGCGTCGGTGGGATGTATAGGTTTAGGTGGGAAGAAATGAGGGACTAACATGGAAGTATTTTTATGTAAGGTTAATTGAAAAATTATTCCCAGAGATGCTGAGGGTGGAGATATCTCGAGAGTTCTTGAGCCTATAATAGGGTGACATGTCTGTCATGGACTATGCAGTGATGCTCACCAAGTTGTCTTGTTTCTCACATGGTATGGTGGGTGAAGAAACCTCAGGGGAAAGGTGTTTCAAGGATATTTTATGGAACTCTATTCAGGTTTAGGTAAACATCTTCATGTTAGCCTAATTCTTGGAGGTGGTGAACTAAGTGCTCATAGACAAGGGAAACTTAACAGATTGATATTATTCCATCTGGGTGACAACATCATGTGATTTCAATGGTGATGATTTAGATAGCAATAAGAAAGGCTGAGAGGAGTTCCAGTAGAGAAATCGGGCCAAGGACTTGAGCAGACCACCTCAGAGTGGATTATCTATGGTGTGCTTCCACTGTGGGTAGTCGGGTCATGTGAAGACGCAATGTGATTGGGCACTAAAGGAGTTCCATGAATGCTGGAAGGTCAGGAATCTTGAAAGGTTATGTAGGATTCCTTCTTAAATAGATGATAGTTAGGAACCAAGGAAGACTTAGGGTTATGAGATCGGATTGAGAGCAGTACCAGGTGATGTTATTTGGGTTTTAACTGCACGTAGAGTTCATGCCAGAGACTGTAGGACCCAGAAGTGGGTCAGTGGTCGATGGATGGTGCAGCATCATAGGGAGGCCAAGATTCAAAGAGTTGAATGTCAGGATAATTGAATATAGTGGATCTACCAAGTGCTAAGTAGGATGAGGATCTGGTTACGGTTAGAGGTACACCATGGGTGTAGCTGTGTCTTTTTTGTTTTATTTTGGAATATATTTTTTAGAGGCATGTCTTTTTTGGGTGCACAACGTGCATGGTATGTATCCGTGGACTAACCAGATATTGGTTGATTGGTTGGAATTGTCTCAGATGTGTTATATAAATATGTACGAGGTGCGTGGCATTAGGATTTATATGTGAGTACCGTTTGGTGTGTAGCAATTGAGGTGTATTGATATCTGGTCATTGTCAAGATGTAGGAATTGTTTGAGGTGCGAGTCACTAGGATTGATTTTGGGCATCTATTGAGATGTGGGACCTCATAAGTTCCATGTGCAACATGGGAACGAGGCGGGCATCAATGTGGAGAGGGATTATGATGGGTGTCAGGTATGACATGGGAGCACCTGGTGAGGTTCATGAGTGATGATACATCACTGTATGACTTCAATTCTGGGTATGGAAGGTGGACCATTGGTTTTATTTGAGTTTTGGGTCAGTATTAAACTGAGGTAGATAAGTCCTAATGTGGGGAGAACCTTGAGAGAGTTTACCTATGAATTTTAGATCTAGTTAGTTTACGTTAATTTTAGAGATATGGGTACGTTCGGTACCATATTTTCTTTATGTTTTATAGCTCATGGATGAGCTATGTTAAGGTGGAGAGATTATAACATCCCGGGTTTTTAGAGCAGGTTGATATCCTTGCCCGCTTTGAATTTTTAGAGTTTTATGGGTTGAGAAACTCTTTCCTCATACATCGGAACATAATTATGAGTTTTTATTTAAACCAAGACATTTTTTTGGATTATTCTTGATTCTTGGGAAGTTTATTTGGGGTTCGGTTGGGTTTTGGGTCCTTCATAGGTTGAAAGTCCAAGTTTTCTAGGTGCACAGATTAGGGTTCATTGTTTGGAAAAATCATGCGGCCTACTAGGAGTAACTATGTGTCCCTCCATGTCTATTGTGAAAGGTTTGAAAAACCATCCAGGAATGGGAGAATGACTGTGTGGCCATGTCTGTAGTTTTTGACAGAGGGCTCATGCATGGTTTGTGCATAGTTTGGAAAACTGTGTGCATGAACCATGTGAGCCTAGAACTTTGGATAGTGGGTGTGGTATGGTTTGGAAAACCATGTGAGATAAATATGTGACCCATTAAAAGTATGGAAAGACCATTTTACCTCCCACCACTATATATTCTTTTCCTTCTTTTTCTTCCTCCTTTGGTCATGCATAGTAGGGGTGATTTCCCTCTTTTCCTCCTCTTATAGGTGTTGAGTTAGAATATTTGTCCATGCTTTGTTCTTTGATCCATCTGCAACATTGGATCCATATCAGTAAGCCCTTGAATCCTTTTTTTTTATATTCTTATTTTACCTCACCATACAATACACTAAATCCATGTGAGTAGTCTTACCCTATTTTCAGGGTGTTCGTATAAAACGTCTATTTCTTCCAAATAGGTCTGAGTTTGAGGCTAAGATTGAATGTTTGGGTATCTACCAACACGAGGCAGGTGGTACTCATCTTTCTCAATTATTTCATGAGTATTTTGGTGGTGCATATTTTAGCATTCCATTGGGTAGTATGAGAAATACCTTATAGATCAAATGGTTTCCTTTAATTAATTAATTGAACCCATTGAAGATGTTTATGGGCATGCTCATCAATTTATTCAAATGGATGTTTTTTGGTGAGAGGTCGGACCTTTATAAGGTTAGGCCATGGTGTTATTTATTTAATTAAGTTGTTCAATTTAATTATATTTTTTTTATATATGTGAATTTCTTGTGATGAGATCCATGGGATTGTGATGGGCTCGGACCAAGGATTGATATGGTAGTGGCCATCTGGACTGAGGTGATATGATCATGAAGCTGGGTGTGGCCCAAATATATATTTATATTCTGGTGATATTGATCATAGGTTGGGTGAATTAGTCATCAGTTTGAGATAGTGAGGCCATTAGGTTGTGGACATGGACCGGGTTATATGAGATGGTGACAACAATCAGTTGGAGTGACATGGTCGCAAGGGAATGAGGTGCGAGATTGGTGTGTCTTAGGTTCTATTTGGTGATTTATGCTAACTTTTCTTCTCTAATGTGCCATTTGGATTCATGTGAACATAGGATGACTTAGATAATGAGGTGGTATTGACCACTCATGTGGGTAGAGGACTCTGATAGATACGGATTAGGTTTATGGTTGGAGGTTCTTGTTGTATAAAACCACGTGAATGGTGAGGATCCATTGGTTGGCAGTGTTGAGACTGTATGTTGGGGGATAAGTCTTACCATACTTGAGGACATGGGGCCAAGATATGCTTGGGAGGATGGAAATCATCATTCCTTATTATTTTGGCTATTGAGTCGATAGTGATATTATTTGGAAGAAAAAAATCATTATGCCTCAGACGTTGGGCTTCGAGCTGACAGAGTTACTTCTGAACTAAGGTCTGAGGGACTAGGTCCTTGTTTGGGAATGCCTTCAAGACAATAGAAATTGCATTGTACATGAGGTGTTAGTTGGAACAAGGTTTCAGGTGTTTTTATTAGAGGTGGAACCTGAGGGTTCACCTAGACTGATTTACATTAGGGGATTCCTTGGGTTGAGGCTAAGGATCCTCCCCTCTACAGTATTCCAGCATTTTCTGAAGTAGGTGATTAATTCCTGGTGACTGTTGATATCTAGAGAAGCTTTTTTTTATTAAATTAATGTGCTTCCTTTATTTATTTTTAGTATTCAACTTCTAAATTACATATATAATATAGGCACACATTGGTGGTGGACTACTGAGATTATTTCTCACACCCTACATGGTCCCTTCGGGATGCGTGTAGATTTTATGGCCTTACAATCATGTAAAGGTTCAGGATATAGATATGGACCATAATATTGGGTTGTTTGGCATGGGATGGATGGAAAGGGACCTTGAGGTTCCTACATCAACTGAATTTTCTATTTTGTTCTCTTTTTGTATCAGCATGCTTATATATATGTATGTACTATGGTCATCCTTTGGTGACCCTTATTCTTATTGATAGGTATAACTTGTGTTGTTATGCATTATTATCTATAAATGGTATCTCTGGCTTGTTTAATTATCCTTTCGCTATTGTTGGTTACTACTTCTGTTATTTCTTGTCCTTTCACCATGGGTGGGTTACTGGTCTAGTGTCTGTCGTTCTTTCCTTTCTGCTGCATATTATATATTTACTTGGACCATTATTATATCATCACCAGAGGTTATAGTCTCTCCATTATCACCTCTTTACACCCTCGCTGCTAGTTGGAAGCCTTTTCATATAGGGAGGCACGCCTAAGGCCAGTGGAACTCGGCCTGAATCACTGTTCATATGGGTAATTGGGTCAAGGTACTACAGGAAGTACCTGGAAAAAGATAGGATCTTATACCTTCCACCATCCATAATTGGATAATCATGTAAAGATTGTAACAAATTTTGAGGAATAAGGATCTGGAAGGGGAATTTATGTGTTTATGTTGTGATAGGAGGGAGATTGTTGGTGTGATTCTCTACTAAAATTACTGTTTTTTTACCATATTTCTATGTTTATTCTCACTATAGTTTTGGTAGTGAGTTGTGTTGGATGGTTTGGGGAAACAGTTTTATGTTGTTATTGTGGTGAAAGTTTGGTGGTGATAACGTGCATTGATGTGGATGGTTTGACATGTTTAATAAGAGGAGAATTGGTTGATGCTATGAGATGGTTGGATTGATATTGTGGTAGTCGGTTTGGATTCAGGTGGTGGTTGATGGAATTATTTTTCTGTGGTTGATGTAGTTGTGGGAGATGTTGATGTGGTTTATGTCGTAGTTTTTTGAGAATATGGTATATTGCTGAAATTAAAAAAATAAGGGAAAACTAGTTGAAATAATAATGAGTTGATGAGTTAATAAGGTGTTGGGAATGCTATTTTATGAATTGGGTAATTATATTTGGTAAGTGGGTTATTTAAAAGGATCATATAATGGATGGAATTAATGAAATTGGTAATTGGTAGTGGGATGGAATTGATAAATGATGGGCTGTAAAATTAATAATGGTAAAGGCTGGAATAAATGTGAATGATGAATAATGAATAACCAAAAGCGAAAAGTGGTTTAATGGATGGATTGAAATTAAATATAACTAGTTAAATAATGTGGCTGGTAACATTAAACTCTAGAACTTAACTATGATAAATGAAATGAGAATTTAAGAATGATGTGATGGTTGTTTTGTATGGATGGATGAGGCTTGTAGTATTGTGATGATGACAATGGTTGTTGGTGATGGGTATTAATGATTTGGTGGTGGTCATAGGCATTTCTAGTGTTTCTTTGAGCTTGAACCCTTAGGTTGGGATTGTGTGTGACTATTATTCTTCTATATTTTCATGTTATTTATTTCACACCACTAGTTGAGTTAGATAACCATACCGACGCCCATATATTTTTGGGTTCCAGATTTTTTCTCCAACACTTGGGTTGTAGAGGGAATAGATGGATGACTACTTCCTCTTCCCCGATATCTCTCTAAAGATATAGTATGGTATATGTTGGATAAAGGTAGGTATATACATACAAGTTGTGATAGATTGAAGACATGGTATGTATATACTGGCTGGCATGATTACAAGTTGTGATGGATCACAACAGGTATATATATATACCTGAGTTGTGATGGCTTTAAGTTTTGGTGTGTATATATGCTGGTTTACCTTGTTATGTGATTATGATATGGATTCATTGTGGGGTTCATTTATGGCCAGAGGAGGGCATGAGTTTTATGTTTTCCATGTTCACAATACCCTACTATGAAGAGGAAGTGATGTGTCTGTGGTATGCGATATGTGGTTGTGATATGTGGGCATGTGGTTGAGGGTGTGATGTTATTGTGGTATGCGATATGTGGTTGTGATATGTGGGCATGTGGTTGGGGATGTGGTATGTGGTATGTGGTTCTGATATGTGGGCATGTGATTGTGGTTATGATGTGGTATGTGGTTATGCAGTGGATATATAATGTATTATAGCACATGACATATGTTGTTGGGGCATGAAAGTAACTAGATCAGTGTTGAAGTTGTTTTAGGGTACCTTATTGATATATTCTTTTGATATTACATTACTATAATTGGATGTGATATTAGGTGAATGATCCTTAGTGGGGTTGGGTGATATTTGACCTAGCATAGATGTGTATTAGTTTTGTTGTTTGTTCAATGTGACATTAGTATACTTATTCCACATTTGTACAAGAGGTTTCAGGAAAGATCATACTAAGTATATGGGTATTCTCACCCCTTTCTATATATATATATATATTTAGTTTTTTAGGTTTTCAAGAGAGATTTAGTGATTGAGTTGGACATTATTAGCTCATGGAGCATGTAGCTGGTGTTAGTGGGCTTCTGTTGTAGGAGTTACTGTTGGTTTTTTATTTTGGGTATTTATTCAATATGACATTACATGCATTGTGAGATATTGGTTTTTATTTCATATTATGGATTTGATTGGTGGTTCATTTTTTATTCTTGAGATTATGAGGGTAATGCCTCCCACATGTGTGATATTATACCCTTGGTGCTAGTCATCAACCTATGACCTATTGGATGAGATCTTCAGATGTCACACTTTTCTTCATTACTATCTTAGGATGGATTCCTAGTGGTGGTGATCCATGACAAAAAACTTCTTATTATTGGTGTAAATTTCTACTTGAAATTTACTTTACAGTGAAAATTTGCAAAAAATATTTTAAATTTTCAATGAAAATTCACAGTGAAAATTTCTTATTATTAGCGTAAATTTATACTCAAAATTTAATTTTCAATGAATACTTTCAAAATTTCAAAAACAAAATATTCTAAAAAAATTCGATAAAAAAATTAGTTAATAGTGGAAAATTCTACTTGAAATTTAATTTTCAATAAAACTTCAAAAATTCCAATTGAAACTTTAAATGGAACTTTATAGTTAAAATTGTACCTTATCAATATAAATTTTAGTCAAAATTTAATTTCCTTTAGAAACATCAAAAATTACAATGTAAATTTTCTTTGAAAATTCATAGTGATTAATCAAATTTAATAGTGAAAATTTATAGTCAATAGTTAACTTTTAATAGAAGCCTTCCAACTTATAAAAGAAAATTTCAATATAAATTCACAGTGAGTATAAATTTCTACTTGAAATTTAATTTCCAATGATAACTTTTGAAATTTAAATAGAAAATTTCAATTAAAATTCACGGTAAAATTTTCAGTTACTAGTGCACATTTTTACATGAAATTTAATTTTTAATGAAAGAAATCCAAAATTACAATAAATATTTTCAATGAAAATAAAGAGAGAAAATCTACAATTACTTGTAAAAGACTTTTCCCAAAATTTAATTTCAATGAAAACATTAAAAAAATCAAATAAATATTTTCAATGAAACATTTCAGTTATTAATATAAATTTATACTAGAGATTATATTTTCAAGGGAAACTTTCAAAATGAAAAAATAAATTTCAATGAAAATTCACCGTAAAAAATTACAGTTATGAGTGAAAATTTCTACATGAAATTTAATTTACAATGAAAACATTCAAAATTTTAATATAAAATTTCAATTAAAATTAATGGTGAAATTTTTTATAATCAGTGCAATTTTATACTTGAAATTTAATTTTTAATGTAAAAATTCAAAATTCCAACAAATAAATTTAATAAAATTTTATTATAGAAAATTTCATTTACTTAATGAAATTTCTATTTGAAATTTAGTTTCAAATTAAAACTTTCCATGTTTTAATAGAAATTTTCAAAGAAAATCCAAAGTGAAATTTTCCAACCACCAATATAAATTTGTACTCAAAGAAATTAATTTAAATTAAAATTTTCAAATTTTCAAAGATAATTTACGATGATAATTTTAAGTTACTAGTGGAAATTTATATTTGAAATTTAATTCCCAATGAAAATTCTCAAAATTCCAATATAAAATTTCAATGAAACTTTTTAGTCGCCAATAGAAATTTCTTCTTGGAATATTTTTTTTTTGAAAGGAAAAGATAAATTACTGATCAAGGAAACCAGGATTACAAAGCCAATCAGGGAACGAGTTCACCCAATAATGATCACCCCACCCTTTCCCGAAATGATCCAAATGATGGGATTTCAAATTACCGTCTCTTTTGATAAATGAAAATTTGCATGCATCAAAACCATCGGTCAGGGACCAGATCTTCCTCAAGATGAGTCCATAAGGTTGGGAATCCTTTTCTTTTGTTGAGAGAGCATTCACCACTTCGAGGCAGTCGAATTCCACCACAATCTTGGGCCAAAATTTTGAACGAGAAAAAAGGAGCCCCTGGAGGATGGCTGAGGCCTCTTCCACCACAAGGCTCCATGAGTAAGGCACCACCCTACACTGAGCTTCCAGAATATGGCCAAAACTGTTCTAAGCAATGAGCCCAATACCGAACCTTGAATTAGTAGAGACAATAACATCTGTATTAATCTTGAGGAAACCCTCAGGGGGGAGACCAAAAAGGAGTCGCTCGTCGAGTGTGGCCCAAAGAATGCACTGAATCACTTTTCTTCTAACCATTCATCCACTCCAAATCTCTATCCACCCATAGGTGATCAGGGGTCACCTTCATTTGGAAAATTCATTTATTCCGTCAAGTCCAAACCAACCAAGCAATTGTGCATATCATCCATACCACTCTCGGATCTAGAGAAGACACCCATTTAGTAAGGTTTGGGACCAACCCAATTGAAAGATCGAAGAAAATACCAAAATTCGGCCTCCAAACCTTCCACACCCATTCCACCCCCTTACAGGAAAGAATTTCATGCAAATGGGATTCCAATTCATGGAGGCACAAAGTAAAAGTGTTGTCCTCCAAAAAATGTCGCTACACTAGAAATTAATGGGTTGGAAGAACCCCAGCACAGACCTGCCACCAAAAAAAATTCACCTTAGGGGGAGCGGTGAGGGACCAGAGGCACTTCCACCGATTATCGGTAGAGACCTGGACCAAACCTTGAACCCTCATTTTGTAACCTGAACAAATAGAATATCTCCCATGAGGTTCCTCAGTCCAGCAAATCTGGTCAAAACCCATTCCTGGTGTGAGAGGGATACTCAGGATGAGCTGACGATCCACCTCGTTAAACTAGCACCAATGCTTCTCCCGATCCCACTCCTCAAGCGAGTCATCAAGCAGATCACGTACCTTTGCATCTTCGAATCCAGGAACAACCGGTGAGGAAACATTATGATTGAAGCCATCTTCCAGCCATGGATCATTCCAAATTTTAATATTATTCCCATCAGCGATTCTCCACACGCAGCCCAAATCAATGAGAGATTTTTCTCCCCAAATGCTCCTCCACATAAAACTCAGTCATGGCCCCAGTTGGGCGTGCAAGAAATCATAATGAGGGAAGTACTTATCTCGCATCACCTTTGAGAACAAGGAATTTGGGTGGGAAAGAAGGCGTCGTCCTTGTTTTACCAAAAGAGCCTCGTTAAACCATTTGAGATTTCGAAAGCCGAGGCCGCCACGGAATTTTGAAACACACAACTTCTCCCAAGACATCCAATGGGAGTTATGTTTGCCCACATGGGAGCCCCACCAAAAGTTGGCCAACCGGGAGTGGATTTGATCAATGAGAGTTTCTGGGAATTTAAACAGGGACATAACATAAGAATGGATTTCTTGGGGCACTGACTTCACGAGAACTTCCTTTCCCGCCTTGGAAATCTTCTACTAGACCAAAGGCAAATCAGATTATCCACCCTATCCACAATCGCACCGAACACTTGTTTCTTCGACCTACCCACCAGGGTTGGGAGGATAAGGTACTTAGAATGATTATCAACCAGCAAAAATCCATACATTCGATGCAAATACTCTCTCTTAGCTTTTGGGACGTCTTTACTGAAAGCTAACTCTGATTTTGAAGCATTAAGATGTTTCCCAGAGGCCTTTTCATACAGATTGATGATATTCAGCACTACACTGCATTCTTGTAGGGTAGCACGCGTGAAAAGGAGGCTATCATCTGCAAAGAAGAGATGAGAGATGGGGGGACATTTCTGCATACCGTAGCACTATGGATAAATCATTGGTCCGCTGCCTTCAGGATGAGATGAGAAAAGACATCTGCCACCAGAATAAAGAGGTAAGGTGATAGGGGGTCCCCTTGTCTCAAGACTCTTGATAGTTTAAAGCTCGCTGAAGGGACCCCATTAATATTGATTCTGTAGGAGACAGACGTAACACAATTCATGACATTAGAGATCCATTTTGTCCCAAAGCCCAATCTGGATAGAACAAGTTCGAGAAAAGTACATTCAACTATGTCATAAGCTTTCATCATATCAAGTTTCATTGTCATGGTTCCACGCTTTGAAGAGGAACAAGTTTTCATATAGTGGGATAATTCGAAGGCAATGGCAGCATTGTCAGTAATAGATCTCTTTGGAACGAAATCACTTTGGTTATCTGAGACAAGAAGTGGGAGAAAGTCCCTAAGTTTGGCCACCATGATTTTAGAGAAAATTTTGTAAATCACATTTCACAGGATGATTGGCCGAAACTCCGAGATTTTCTAGGGGCACTGGGATTTGGGGATAAGAGTAATAAGAGTTTCATTCATGGATTAAAGAGAGGCTCTTCCAACCCACACCTCCTTCAGTAGGGACACCACATCGGGACCCACTATATGCCAAAAGTGTTTAAAGAACAGAGCATGAAACCCATCAGGCCCCAGTGCCTTGGTAGAGTGAATAAGATGCAGGTCCCCAAGCACTTCCTCATCAGAAAAATCTCTTTTTAGGTACCGATCCATGTCTTCTGTAACCAACTTTGGGATGCATCCAATCAGGCATGAGGGAGTGCTAATACTTTCTGCTGAGTAGAGGTTGCTGAAAAAGTTCAAGATAATGGATTTAATGTCATTTATTCCATGTGCAACTCTTACAGTGGGGTCCTCCATATGAGAAATATGATTCTTCCTTCTCCTCGCAGACGCTCGTTGGTGAAAAAAATTGGTGTTCTGATCACCATCACTGATATGGGATTCCCGTGCCCGAAGGAACCAAAAACTATCTTTCTCCCTCAGAGCTGCATTAAGATTCTTTTCTGTCATAGAGATGTTTCTAAGGACAGATTCACAACAAGGATATGATTGGAGTCGCTTTAATTGATTCTCTGTCTCCTTAATACGTCGGTCAAAGTTACCAAACCTATCTAAGCTCCACTTCTGAAGGAAAGACGCAACAGTGCAGAAGTTGGACATGATGCACCGATTCGATCCCTCCCAAGCCGCTTGAACCACCTTTTCACAGTCGTTATCTTGGAGCCACATAATTTCAAAATGAAAGGTTTTCTCAGGTCCCCTCTGTTGCCCTTGTGAGAATGTTGACAAGATGATTGGGCAGTGGTCAGAGGAGACGGGGGGTAGGTGGACGATAGAGAAGGCATGGAAAAGAGAGGTACACTCATCATTCCCAACAAATCTGTCTAACCTTTCCGCCAGGTGGTTCTCCATTGACCTACCCTGATGCTAGGTAAATGGCGAGCCAGAAAACCCGAGGTCATGAAGAGAGTTCGACACAAGAGACATCCTAAAATCATTCATCGTAGCACCACTCCTCACTCGTCCCCCTTCTTTTTCCTGGGGAGACAGGACCTCGTTGAAATCCCCCCCCCATCAGAAGAGGGTCAGGGAGGGAGTCACACAACCGCTTCAAAAGGGCCCATGATTTGTGTTTATCCTGCCCACCCGACCACCCATAGAACCCAACAAACGACCAAGGAGGAGCTCATGGGCCAGCAATCGTCACAGAAATGTGATTACTTGAGTAATTAGAGATCTTGAACCCCAGGTCCTCCTTCCACAAGAGACAAAGTCCACCTGAGTGTCCCTGTCTTCCAATGGGAAAGACGTTTTTGAACCCAATCTTTCGGCCCATAAGGCCCGCATCCTTGCTATCCAACATAGTTTCGGATACAAAAAACTATGTTAGGGCAAAACATGGAACTCCAGTGATGGAGAACGTGAACCATTCGGGGATTTCCAAGCCCCTGACAGTTCCAGTATAAGATTTTCATTGCCCTAGGCGGGGTTGGGACACACCCGCTGCCGCCTCTGAAACTTCGACTACCCGACCACCGTCTGCCCCTTTCCACCTCTTTGGTGGGCTCTCAGTCATCTCAGATGCCTCTGAGCATCGTTTATGGTCCTTGAGCTGTGAACTTGGGGGGTCCACACCCCTATCCCTGCTAATTATTCTTTTCCACGTCTGATGTTTTATAGTACCTGTCAACGTGATCTCAGTCATGTCATCAACTGCCTGAGGGGTAGTTCTGGGAGTAACATCATCTGAACTGGAAACCATATCTGGTGGGTCATTATATAGCTGTTGTACCCCTGAGCCTGGGTCTGGTGGTTCCTTGCAGTTTGGCTACATCCTAGCAGATGGGAGGGAGATGGCCTTCAAAGTAGATGTGGTATGGCTTGGGGGCTGTCGGCACCTGCCACTGACTCATGTGTTGTTCCCTCAGCTCGACCGTGATCTGCGACCAGCCTAGATTCCTTCCTTCCGCCCTTTGATTCACATGACTGTCGGCAGCAATGTTTGGCGGGTCAAGCATGATTATATTGGTATGAGATGGTTCAGCCCGCATATTAAGAGTCTTCGCTAGTTTGTCGCGGTCCTGTTGTTTTTCCACTTCGGAAATAAAAGTCGCCCCAGAGGTTTTTGCACGGAGCCAAGGACCGTACTGCAAAATAACATTGCCCTGTCTATCCTCCTTCTTCGCCTCACATGTCTTTTCTAAGTGTCTGAGGCACCTACAAAAGAAACATAAAATAGGGAGCTTTTCAAACTCAAAAGAAATCCAGACGCCAGAGTCCTCAATTGTCAAGAACATGACCCTCATAAGAGGATGTGCAACATCCATCGAAGCTCTGATTCACACAAAAGGTCCCCAGGGAATTGGATCAGACCGATCCCATTCCAGAAATGAATCGATGTGTCCTCCAATCTCACGCATAACACGTTTAGTTCTACCATGAAAGGAGATTACTCTAATTCGAATCTAGAAAGGTGAGCAAGACAGATTAACTGACTGAAAATTTTCTTCGCCTTTAAGGTCCTCTATGAGAATGATTTGGTTGTCAAAGGACCATGGTCGACCTTTGAGGATTTTTAATTTATCTCCTTCATTAAAGAATTCAAAGACTAGGAGTCCTGTAAAGACCCGGAAATTTCAAGGAAAATTTTTTCTTAATTTTCTATGGAATTTTACAAGAACATAGTTTCTGACGGCGCCTGATTCTGAGGCCCGGTGTGCCCGGAATCATTTTCCGAAGTTTGGCTCGGGTACGTTCAGTGAACGAACGAGTGGGAATTCCTATCTTTTGAACCGGTGCTCGGAATCGAATTCTGAGGACACCGATGGAAACATAGCGCTGGCAATTGCTTAGGAACGCCACTTCCGAAGTTGTGTTTACACACGGTAAGTTGTTGGAATTTGTGGAAGTTGAAATAAAAATTAAACTACAATTTTTTATTTTAACTAAGTGGATTAGGCTTTGGGTGGAAGTTGGGTTACTACCCAACTTCCCAAGGGAGGTTATGAAGGTGGTGGGGCCCACATGAACCCTACCCCTTCACCTTCCCTAACCTTCCATAACTCTTCACATTCTTTAACCCCCCTCAACTCACATTTAATATTTGACAACTTATGTTTAATAACTTATGTTATTAATTAAGTGAGTTAAGTGTGGTTATTTGAATTTTAAACTCTTGAAATTCAAATTTTTGTTATGTTAATAAAATAAGAGGTAAGATTATTTTATTTTGGGGTTGGAACCTTTGTTGCTTGAAAGGTTTGGGGAGAAAAGCTAAGGAAAGCTAGAGTTCTTCATCTTCTTCATCGAAGAACACGAAGAACGTGAAGAACGCATCGAACTCCGTCGAAGAACGCCGAGTCCTCGGAGACCGACTACGCGACGCCTTTTACCGCGACGGTTCTTCCGCGACGTATCCTTCCGCGACGTCACTTTCCGCGACGAATCCTCATTCGACGAACCTCTGTTTAAGCTCGCACGAGGTAGGGGGTTTACGTGTTTTCTATACGTGATTCTCTTCCGTCTTTTATCCGCATCTATTTGGACCGCTTGATATCAGTTAACAGGAGGAGGCCGGACCGAACAAACACGACCGTTCCCCTCCCTTATTATTTTTCTTGTTTTTTCGGATCGAATGAAATTGACGCGGTGCCGTCGCACCGCGCAGGATCGAGTGGCAAGAATGTGTGACGTCGTCACGTCGCGCAATCAATTTTTTAAACTCTCGTGCGTGGGTATTTGATTGCAAGGTGTTCGTATAATTTATTTTGGATAAATTATACCCTCGTCATGATTAAAACCATGTGTTTATTATTTGTCAATTGATAACACCTAACGCGGAGGACGCGGGCCGAACAAACACGGCCCGACAACCCTCCACAGCTTGTTTATCGATGTGCGGATCAACGGACGACGACGAAGCAGGCCGCTATGGAATTTGAATACCTTCGCAGTGAAGGTCGGGTCCCGGGAGGACCGTTGGCGAAGACGGCAGGAGAAACGGACCACCGGAGCGCGTCCGGTGGTCCGCGGAAGGCGGTGGCGGCGCGCCGCCGGAAGGCTGGCGGCGGCGGTTCGCCGCCGGCTTCAATCAGCGGCGGGGGGGGGGGGGGGAGCCGCGCACCCCCGCTCCGCGGCTTCCGCTCGGCCGCATTGGCCGACCCGCGGCTGGCCGGTCGAGCCGGACTGAGCCGGCCGGGCCGGGCCAGGCCGGGTCGGTCCGGACCCAGACCCCCCGTTTTCAGACCCTCTTTGGTCTTTTGCCCACATATTGGGCTACGAACCTCCGATCGACGCACCGTCAGTTGCGTAGCGATCCTTGGAACGAGACGGTCATTTCAGTATATTATACTTAAGGTTTCGGAATACTTTGGGTTCGGCCGGGTTGGTTCGGATACGGAACCAACCGGGCCCTCGGAGCGGAAACACTCATATCTTGAGCTCCGGACGTCCGATTGACGTGCCGTCGACTTTGATGGATTCCTCTAGGTGAGAAGGATCTTTTGGCTTACTCCGCTTGAGATTTGGATGTCGTCGGAGTGCGGTCGGGTTGGTTCGCTCACGAAACCAACCGGGCCCCTGAAATGAAAAAGTCAATAACTCACAGACCGGGCGTCCGATTGTCGCGCCGTCTGTCTCGTTGAATTCCTCTTGATGAGACGGAACTTTTGGCATACTTCGCCCGAGTTTTGGATGCAGTTGGATAGTGGCCGGGTTGGATTGTACCCGAAATCCAACCGGGCCCTGGAACGGAAAAGCTGATATCTTTCAGACCGGACGTCCGTTTGATGAACCGTCAGCGGCGTTGGTGATCTCATTGAGAAACGGTCCCTATGAGTATACCCTAAGAGAGTTCGGGGTACAGTTGAGATACGGCCGGGTTGGTTCGCTCACGAAACCAACCGGGCCCCTAGGACGAAAAGGCTAATAACTCACAGACCAGGCGTCCGATTGATGCGCCGTCTGTTGCGTTGAGACCCCTATGACGAGGCGGTCCTTTGAGATACTTCTTCGTGGGATTTTGAGATACTTGGAGTATTGACCTGTAACTCGTGGAGCGGACCCTCCCAGAGACGAGCGTGCGGAGTACGGAGACCGTGTAGCCGACTGAGACCTGACGACTGCTTGACCGACTCGACTTGGAGTGAGTCGACTAGCCCAGTAGACGGAGCACTACTTTGTTTGGGTGCAGACCCATGATGGACGGAGCACTACCTGTGTGACAGTGCAGACCCGCGGTACTCATCCGGAGAGTACCTCAGTAGGCTACTAGGGGGTGTGCACTACTGTGTTTGGGTGACATACCCCGGCAGGAAGCACTACTGTGTTTGGGTGGCTGACCTGCGGTACTCGACAGGAGGAGTACCTCAGCAGTCTTAGGTTAGTGAGCAGTACCTCGGAGTGGTGACAGGACCACTGTACACTCCAAAGACGGAGCTCTTCAGCAGTTACGGTTTCGATAATGAAAATCCTGGTTTGAGTTTAGACTTTTGACCTTTGTGTTTACCTCATGATTGAGATGGGTCACTTGATAACTTAGGTATATGTATGGGCATATACCTGGGTAGTGGTTATCCGTTGATTTCATGATCTTGGTGTTTTCCTCATGATTGAGATGAGTTACTTGATAACTTAGGTATATGCATGAGCATATACCTAAGTAGAGGTTATCTGTTGAGATCTTCTTTTTGGTTAACCTTATTGGTTTTAGTGAGACCTTGAGGGTCTCGGGGTCCCTACTGAGTATCGTTATACTCACCCTTGCACGGGCTATGCCCGCACCTCGTTGTGTTGGTTGCAGACGACGAACAGTGCTGACGGAGGCCGAGTGTTCGAGGACTGGACGGTACCCGGAGGTGGACTACACGACGAGTTAGTACCCGGAGGTGGACTTCACGGCGAGACGACACTCGGAGGAGGTTGACGGGCGAGAGCATTGTGGAAGCTATCTGTACCTACCCTTCAGGTAGGATCCGTGGTGGACGATCTAGGAGCTGCGTCATCTGTACCTACCCTTCAGGTAGGATCCGAGGAGGAGGACCCAGGAGCTGCTTCCTTTCTTCCAGTTGTTTGTCTTTTTCTGTTGTACTTTCGTTCAGTAGTAGTTGTACTTTCAGTTGAGTTTGTATTCTGGCCCATTTACTTTTCAGCACTTTCTTTTGTACTTAGTGTTTTACTTTTGCTTGTACTCTGTGGTGTTTTGTTTACTTTTATAAAGGCAATGTCTTCCCAGTTATCAGGATTTACGCCTTTGGTGCTAGTCGTCAGCCCCTGACCTATGGAAGACGGGCTTGTGGTAGTCACGACACGGGCCCCGAGGACGGGTCGTGACAAGTCCCACTTCCACTTCTCTTATAGCAACGCCGTCCTCCAATCCTCAGATATTTTGCAGAGTATTTTTCAGCGCTCCCTGATTGAAGGGTCTTTTTGCTAGAAATTTTCCAACAATAAGGACAGTCGCTGTGTGAGAAACACATCTTCACTTTTCCGTGTAGCAATTATCGATTTTTCTTTATTAGTTAAGGAGAGGTTCCGCCAGCGATTCATTAGGTCCAGCTCCATTTAACTGAAAAAGATAACTTCCCTCGTCACCACAAACTCCTTCTTCATCGGGCTGCGTAGTCACACTTCTCCCCTGACTCCCCTCAAGAGTCGCCGCGCTTTGAGCTGCCGCACCCCTGTGCCTTCACGGACAAGCGCCTTTGCGGACCTGTGTCAGAACGCGAACCACCTTTGGATCGTAAACCAACACCTTCGGCAAACCAACGCCAAGTCGCGAACCAACTTGACACACACTGTGCTCCTGCCTGAAGCTCCTCAAAAGCCTTTGAACGACTTCCTTGTGGGAAAGGGAGTAGCTCCTGGCAAGAAGTCCGGAGCTCTGCTCTCCTCGGGCAACAATCAGTGGTCAGGATGCCTCAGCTGGCCAGGTTTCTCGGCAGTGCCCACCCTCTCTCTCGGGAATCCACTCCAGGGTTCACGGCCCAAACAAAACCTCCGGACCAGACCAAAACCTCCGGTCCGTGACCCAAGCAATTAAAGCCCCGACCCAAACAAATGTTGCCCCAACCCAAACAAATATTGCCCCAAACTGCGCGGTCAAAGCCTTCGCGAAGGGACACGCGGTTCGGCCTGTCGCAAAAACTCTCACTCTCAGAACGAAAACTCCGGGAAGCACACCACCTACGCGGCAGCTTCTTCGCGATGGGACAACGCGGTCCGGCCCTACGCGGCAGCTTCTTCGCGACCTTCGTTCGCGGCTGGGTCTTCGCGAATCAACCAAATCGCGGCTGAGTCTTCGCGACCTTCCTTCGCGGCTGAGTCATCACTCGCTGCTTCTGTGCGAAGCCGAAGGGCTTCGAATTCGGATCCAGGGCCTCCGCGAACCAGGGATCCTTCGCGCCGCCCGCTGATCGGAGGTTCAACCTTCGTTCTACTCGAAGTGGGTGTGACCAATCGCGCCCAGGGCCTTCGAGAACCGGGATTCCTCACGCTCCGATGACCGTTCGACTCTATCAACAGAAGCGTTTCTTCAGATCTGATCAGACGGGATCCGGCGTTCGCGGTACAAAAAAATTGCCAGAAAAGGTAGGAGTTCCGGCTGAAATTGGGTACGTGATCTGGCTTCCACCTGCTCTTTCCAGCTCCCTCTAGATCTCAGGTGCCAGGGTTGGGTAACGAGCTCAGAAACCAGTGTCGTCTTCGGGTCTTCCTCGCCACGGAGAAGCCGACGAGGGCAGGAATAAGGGGTCTCTGAGGAAGACGGTGCCCGCCTGCAAGCCGAGGAAGACAAAGCCTGCCTGCAAACCGAGGGTTTTCAGGATTTGTACCCGCCGCCGTGAGTAGATCGGGGAGGGGGGAAACTTGAACCCTAGTAAAACCTAGGAGGAAACGCGCTCAAGCGGGAGAGACTATTAACTTGTAGGGTAATTTTCTTCTTGGAATATAATATCTAATGAAATCTTCTAAAATTATTATCGAAAATTTCAATGAAAATTCAAAGTGAAAATTTCTGGTTACCAATATAAATTTCTACTCAAAATTAAGTTTTCAATTAAAACTTTAAAAATCACAATGGAAACTTTTAATGAAAATTCACGGTGAAAATTTATTTATAGTATTGGAAATTTATACTCTCAATTTATGTTCCAAATGAAACTTCTGGATTTCCAATAGAAAATTTTAAAGAAATTTCACATTGAAAATTTACAATTACGGCGATAAATTTCTATTTGAATTTTATTTTTCAGTGAAAACTTTCAAAATCACAATAGAAATTTTTAATGAAAATTTATAATGAAAAAACATAGCTGCCAGGAAAAAATTTCAATCATGATTAATTGGAAAAAAGTCACTCCTTGAGAGTTTCTCTTTAGGCTTCTTCCTAGGTTCGTACGCCAATTCAGTGTTTGTTTTGGATCCGGTTTCAATGGGTTATTTGGTGACCTTATGATGGATCATGCTTTCAAAATGTTTTAATTTATTGGATCTGGTATGTTCATTTTGCCGGTGTCATTTTGGTGGATCTGGTTAGACAGACACTTTCTTGTTCAATCTGGGTGATTTTCAACGGATCCAGGTTCATTTATGGAGGATTTAGGTTGCGCATCGATTGTTTTTGAGATACTCCTTGGTATCTAGAAAATATACAACAAATCCAGGTTGTTTTCTCGGCTTATATGGTTGATCTATTGTAGGGCTGGGATTATAACGATGGATTAGAAACGCTTCATATTAGCAGCTACTGCTGGATTAATTTCTTTGGGATTGTCATCTACTGTTGGACTGATTGATCAGATCCATCAGAAGGATTAATCTGGATCAGCTTTATTGGCTCTTTTCTCTCTCTAGATTTCGATTGGTTTCGTATGGATTAGTATTATGTTTTCTGTCTGGATGGTCGATTGGCTCACGCTCTCTTGGTGGCTTAATCCAGTCTGTCTACAATTAGTCCGTCTTTGAGCGTTCGTCTAGATTGTCATCTGCAATTGGTTCGATGATTTATCATCTACTATTGGTCCGATTATTTATCATTTGGAATTAATCATCTGCAGTTGGTCTGATTGATCGTCTAATTTTATCTAGATATCATCTGCATTGGCTTGAGGGTCTGGGGATTTCGTCTGGTTTTCATCTGGATTCTTCTTTGTTTCTGTTTGATCTGCATCTACATCTGAATGAGATATGTCCTAAAGACCATATACATATGATGTATTATGACTATCGTATGTGATGATTGGGTATATCGCAAGGCATGAAATGGAAATTTCATGCCACTCCATTATCCAATCATACAGTATGATTGAGTGATACCGTATGAAGTATTATGAGTTAATCATAAGGTATGATATACACTAACATCCTACAATCTTGACACCTGAATGATAATGGTCATCATTAGGTAGTTTTCCATGTTTGACCATCATTAGAGATTTTTCAAAAGATGAAACGCATGAGAGTTCATATTGTTGAGGGTTACAACAGTTGTAGCTGAAAGCAACATTCACCCATATGTTATATAATGTTTGAGCAAATGCATGAACACTCGAGGAGTGTTGTCATGAACCAAGTCAGGTCGCTACCTAACCCGACGTTCGACCCGATTCGTGGCATGATCCGAAGGGCGTTTTTGATTCCCACGGGCTGACACAAGTGCCCGGGTATCAAGAGTAAAACGCGAGAATGATTTACCCGATTTAATAAAAATAAAACAACCAACACTTTAAATAAGCCAAAAATGAAAAATACACACCCAAAAAGGCCAGATTTTAAGTTTACAAATTAACTCAAAACCCAAAGAGGACTACAACGAAAAGAAAACCAAAACATCAACCCAAACTTCCATGCTGCAAGAGGAGCAACATCCTCAAGTCGTCGCCACCAAGATCCACACTGAGAGCCACAAGACGCCCAACCTACCCACACTAGACATCCTGCCTTTACTTGGAACAAACACGGAACAAGATCTACCTACATCCAAATGTGTTTGCAGGGTGTGAGCCAAAGCTCAGTAGGATGCCACTCAAGAAAGAGATTTCATGCCATAACATCAAAAAGATAATCTAACATGCTTATTTTAATTCATGCTTTAAAAACATTTCTAAGAAAAACATTTATTAGGTAAATAGTTTAAAAGGAATATCTTGAAGGGAAACCATTTCCCAAACACTAGCTTAAATGAAAAAGGAAATTTATAAATAGCACACACACACAAGTGGTCCTCCGTATACCGATAGATGACACCACATCATGAATAGTAGAGCACCATGAATAAATCCCCTAGAGTTCAGTTAGCTTGAGTGAGACTCTAGAACCTCGTATCTCGGTGAAAGAGGGTATAATAACCACAACCGTCAGCGTCCTCGTGCACGAGCCACTAGAGAGGAGAAATATCCAAAGTTCTAGTGGCGATCAATCATCATCATAGTTTTGTTAGTGTTGTAAACGTCAATCCATCTAAGTGAAATCGGGACAAGCCACTTCCGAATCACGAGCGTACTAGTTCTAGTCCGCCCACCTAGATACTCGGAATTTCCTTGTGCCCCAGTTAATGTTCACGTCACACATATCACCATCACACAACCCAATGTCAAGAATTTCAAGGAAACCGCCATTTTCCATAAAACCAACCATTTTCTATTTTACTCACACCAAAACCCCACATTAAATAGGTTTGTCATCACTCACACAATTCATAGATTCCCCTATTTACAAACACAAGAAAACACACAATTACAACCAACCAAAGCCATGGGCCAATCCCTTTTGTAAAGCCACACATACATTAAAGTCCATTTTTAAAACAAGCTTGCCCATCATTTAAACAATGTACAATTCATACTCAAAAGTGCACGACAAGGCTAACACGCCAAAAATGATCCATTTTCCAATGAAAATCCCATTAAAACACACATGCACCACAAAGTTCCTTTGAAAACACATTTCACACCTTCCAAACAACACCTAAAACCCTCTTTAGAAACATTACATTATAACACACACAAAAACACAGTCATTCCCCTTTTTAAAAAAATCAGTTCTAACCTATAAGAACACTAATCACTTCAAGAACACCATTCACACTACATAATCAAACCAAGGAACACATTTATAAACTCAAACAAACATATTAAATTCATCTAATGATGTTAGGGCACAAAACCACCTACCTCATGCGAAGAACCTTCCGAAAAACGGTGCGAAATCCCATCTGCACCTCAACCGCACCACAAGGAGGCATGAAGAAACCCTAACCAAGAGGATTAAACCTAAAAACCCAAGATTAAAACCCTAAAAGGGGCACCCAACCCACTAGAGAAGAGAAACCCCCAAGAAGAGGGAGAAAAACCCTAGAATAAAGGAAGAAAACAAGAGAGAGAAGAATTACAAGAGGGTTCCTTGAAGAATCTGATTTAAAACCACAAAAAATCGAAACCCAAGGGAGAGAAGAGATGGGGGAGGCATGACTAGGGTTGGGGAGGCTATGAGGGTCGAGCAAGAGGGAAGAAATGGGGTAAAATCAAGGAGATAGGAAAATAAAACCCTAAATTTTAATAAGCTGGAATGGTTAGTCCACACGGTTTCCCAAACCATTCGGAGACCGTGCGACCGCCTTTGCCGAAGGTGATCCAGCCACACGCTTACCTGGGACAAAGCGCACGACCATGCAGAGGTTGTGTAGTAGGTTCTATCTCCTACCTCACGGTTTCCTGGGTTGCCGCACGGTTACTACTAACCGTGTGCAAACCATGCGCTCCAATCTGCCTTGCCCAAAAACTTATATTTTTTCCCAAAAACTCAAACAAAACCCAAGGGGAAAAGCTAGGCCAAAGATAAAAGGGAAGAATACTCCAAAAATTCAAACCCATCACACCCGTTTCCCAAGAGACTAACCAAGAACCAAACCCGAACCGAAATAAAGGAGAATTCAAAAACATGAGTGTGATAATTCTCCCCACCATAACACTTTCCACCATTGGAAAGTCATTCCAAGGATGATTCGAGAGAGAAAATCAGTACTCCATTACAACTCACGGAGATTCCTAACCAATAATAATGAGGAGAGGTAAGGACACTATCAACAAAGAAGAAGACTTACAAATTAAATCTAGGAGGCCCGAAATGGACTCCTTGATAAGTGTCACTCATCCCCAAAAGTTAAGACATCACCAGTTGATCGATCAAAGGAATGAGATTTTTCATATGCATAACCCAACCTCTTGAGTTAAACACCCCAAAAATCACCAGACAAGGCTTACACCATTTTCCTGAAGCGAACAGAACAAACAAACCACATTCTGAAACAAAACATCTTAAACACTACCAAACAAAAATCAAACCACACTCCCGAAACAAGCGAGAAAACAACCAAAACCCATTAACCCTCCCATAACCTTATTTCAACGAACCAGTTGGGCACGCTCTAGTCCCAAAGCTTATTCAAGGAAAGTGCTTAGGGGTAGATAGCTCCAAATGAGACTACCTATCACCAAGACAACACCAGAAACAAGGCCAACACACTAACATGGTGAGGCTCGAATGGACTCCCCACCATAAGGAACGACCTAACACCCGAGACGGAACCAAGACACCAACACAGGGAGGCCCGAATGGACTCCCCACCCTAAGGATTAGGCTAACACCAAATTACTTCATAGGTAACTCAACGAGACCCACAACGAGTCTCCCCATCATAATAACTACACAGCTTAACTGATTACCACACACTGATATGAGAAACCCCACACAGACCCAATCCTCACTGCAAGGGGAATGAAGAAAGAAACTCTAAACCAATCGGGAAACTTTACATAGTCCTCAACCTTGTAGGGCATTACCATTCTCAAATGAGCTCTAACCAAAACTGAGATTGACTCACAGGGCCGACCATACATGGGAAACCCCACAGAGAGCCACATTCACAAGGGCACAAGAGGCTCAAGGAAATGAAACAACCCCGCCTCCTTATAACCAAGGAGGGAATCTTCCATTCAACAAATTACAACATGGGGGAGTAGGTTCCCCATGCCCTTTTCCACCCAACGGGACCATTCAGAATGAGACAACCACACGAGAGGCTTAACTACTTACACCTCCCATACCGAAGACAAACACTAGGACTAAATCCTTTACACCCATGGGGTTCCTGACTACGTGCTGACTTCACTTCGAGACCTATCGTTGGAGCTCAAATGGTTGAAGCATCTCCTGCCTCACAGTCAAGCATTAAAACCCCCGAACAAAACTATTTTTTTCCTGATTCCACAAGCATCCATACTGCAACCTAGGTAACACCAATAGACACAACACGTCTCGAAATCCACTTACTCCCACATGACACTTTCACCAAAACAGGAGCTTAAAAGATGCATGCACATCACCCCATTTACTCTAAATAAGAAACAATAGAAGGAAATTTGAAATTCACCAAGAGAAAGGCATGATTCCGTTAAATTATAAGATCTTGAAAGGTTCCACACATTCACCTTCACATTTAAAAGAGAATATACACTACAAGATGTCACCGAACATGACCCTTTCCACCAAGTTCCAAACAACACACTTTTCCCAAAAACAGACATAACCGCTTCTTATAACCATAATTTCCACACTATTGACCTAACATGAACATTTTCTTAGATGAAACCAATGGAGGACCCAAGGCCCCCTTTAACACCAACCAGCTTAAACAACTCCGAACTATTTCCACCTCCCATCACTGAAATTCCCATCACCATTTCCAGACACGGCCTTTAGACACATCAGTGTCGGAATTCACCTTAATGACTCGGGCAACCCAAGGAACCAAGGTCTCTTTAAACTTTCCACATCCACTCTCCATATACAAGGGGGTTTACTTAATCAAAAAAGAATAGGGGTAGACTCAATCTCCAAGGCTCAAGAGGAAAATTCTTACATTGATCAATTAGAGGACCTGCCAACAATGAATCACCTGTGGCCGCACTTAAATCGTGTGTTAATTCTTCACAGGGGCATACACTAGCCTATGAGGAAAACCAAAGACCCAATCAAACAGATCCATTAGTCAAAACATGCCACAAAATAGAACCGAACACACGAGGGGAACCGCCACAAAGGCTTCCTGATACACTTCTCAAAAGGAAACCACTGGCCACCACTTCAGACCAACTCACTAATGAAACCCAACATGGAACATTATTCAAACAAAGGAGGTTTTCAAACCCAAAACACTCCATGAAAACATTACCAAAAATACAAGGCACCTCACACCTTTTTCTTCAAAAAAACTTTCAAAAATAAAACCAGATTAGTGGGTTACACATACCCCAATGGTGCCTCATAGGCCTCACACATGCATGTTCTCGTTCCAACCGAGCACCAATTCACCTTCCATATATAATCTATGCATATGGTCACCCATGAAAAATACCAATCCTCCAAATGAAAACTCATTTTAAAACCTTACACATCAATTTAAAAACATTTTATCCCATTCAAAACACCTTTCATTGGTTTAACAAATTCCATTGAAAATAGAATTTCAAAACCCACTTTAAAATCATCCATGTTTTCCAAACCATCAAGTTTTTAAATCCACAAGTTTTGATTATAAAAACCCAATCTCATTTTTCACAAAGACCATTTCATGAAAATCCACCTTTCCAAAACCACATTCAAAATAGTTTTGAAAACCCATTTTCCACCCTTTTGAGAATCAATCCATTTCCACTTTAAAATCCCATTTTCCTCAATTCCCAAATAAGGGTTTTCAAAAAATGATTTTTAGAACCCAAAGGAACACATGAAACCTCTCAAAAGGGGAAACTAGTGTTGATAGGTGAATCAAACATATGGTTTGCAGCCATATGCCAGTCACACCACCATTACAGAGAGCATTCCTAGACAATGTCCCCAGCTCCACATGGCTTGCCAGACCTTGTGAGCTCACTGAGACCTTTGAACTAACTCCATTTTAATTTCCCAAACATCAATAAACTACAAGGAAAACATGACCCAAATAAAACCCAACTTCCCCTTGTAACTTGAGTCATGTCATGAGGCGTGCTGGCCAGACACCCTACTCATAACTAGAACATCAAGTCCCGACAACCACAACTCTAGTCTACCCTGAATCTTCCTAAGAAACATAACCCAAAAGGGACAACCTCCTTTAATACCACTTTATCACAAACTAAGACAGGTCGACACTAGACCCGACGCCTGACCCAGTCTGTGGCATAACCCGACGAGCGTTCCTGATCCCCACAGGCTGACACAAATGCTCAGGTATCAAAAGTAAAGCATGAGAACAATTTACCCAATTTAATAAAAATAAAACAACCAACACTTTAAATAATCCAAAACTGAAAAATAAAAACCCAAACTGGACTTTAACAATTTTCAAATTTTAAGTTTACAAAATCAACTCAAAAACCGAAGAGGAATACAATAAAAAGAAAACCAAAACATCAACCCAAACCTCCATGCCACAAGAGGAGCAACATCCTCAAGCCTCCACCACCAAGATCCAAACTGAGAGACACAAGACTCCCAACCTATCAACACTAGATGTCCTTCCTTAACCTGGAAGAAACAAAAAACATGTTCTACATACACCCAAAGGTGTATACAGGGTTTGAGCCAAAGCCTAGTAGGATGCCACCCAAGAAATAGATTCCATGACATAACATCAAAAAAATAATCTAACATTCTCATTTAAATTCATGCTTTAAAAAAAATTCTAAGAAATAAATTTATTAGGTAAATAGTTAAAAAGGAACACCTTGAAGGGAAACCATTTCACAAATACTAGCTTAAATTAAAAAGGAAATTTATAAATAGCACACACACTCAAGTGGTCCTCCAAATACCGACGGATGTCACCACATCATGAATAGTAGATCACCATGGGTAAATCCCCTAGGGTTCATCTATCTTGAGTGGGACTCTAGAACGTCGTACCTCAGTGAAAGGTGGTATTGTAACCACAACCACCGACGTCCTCATGCACGAGCCACTAGAGAGGAGAAAAATCCAAAGTTCTAGTGGTGATCAATCATCATCATAGTTTTGTTAGTGTTGTAA
This sequence comes from Viscum album, assembly GCA_963277665.1. Taxonomy (NCBI): domain Eukaryota; kingdom Viridiplantae; phylum Streptophyta; class Magnoliopsida; order Santalales; family Viscaceae; genus Viscum; species Viscum album. The sequence goes on from OY728122.1 coordinate 2,090,509,768, forward strand.
ATGTCAATCCAACTAAGTGAAATTTGGACAAGCCACTTCCGAATCACTAGTGTACTAGTTCTAGTTTGCCCACCTAGATACTCGGGATTCCCTTATGCTCGAGTTAATGTTCACATGTCACACATATCACCACCACACAACCCGATGTCAATAATTTCAAGTAAACCACCATTTTCCATAAAACCAACCATTTTATATTTTATTCACACTAAACCCCACATTAAATATGTTTTCCATCACTCACACAATTCATAGATTTCCCTATTTACAAACATAAGAAAACACAAAATGACAACCAACCAAAGTCATGGGAAAATCCCCTTTGTAAAGCCACACATACATTAAAGTCCATTTTTAAAACAAGCTTTCCCATCATTTGAACAATGTACAATTCATACTCAAAAGTGAACGATAAGGCTAACATGCCAAAAATGATCCATTTTCCAGTGAAAATCCCATTAAAACACACACACACTACAAGTTCCTTTGAAAACACATTTCACACCTTCCAAACAACCCCTAAAACCCACTTTAGAAACATTACATTATAACACACACAAAAACATAGCCATTCCCCTTTGTAAAAATTAATTTCTAACCTATAAACACACCAATAACTTCAATAAAACCATTATCACCACATAATAAAACCAAGGAACACATTTATAAACTCAAACAAACATATTAAATTCATCTAATGATGTTAGGGCATGAAACCACCTACCTCATGTGAAGAACCTTCCAGAAAACGGTGCTAAATCCCATCTGCACCTCAACCGCACTACAAGGAGGCATTAAGAAACCCTAAACAAAGGTATGAAACCCAAAAACCCAAGATTAAAACCCTAAAAGGGGAACCCAACCTTTTGGATAAGAGAAACCCCAAAGAAAAAGGAGAAAAACCCTAGAATAAAGGAAGAAAACAAGGGAGAAGAGACTTACAAGAGGGTTCCTTGAAGAATCCGAGACAAAACCACCAAAAAATAAATGCCCAAGGGAGAGGAGAGGATGGGGTAGGTGAGACTAGGGATGGGTAGGTCGTGAGGGTCAAGAAAGGGGGGATAAATGGGGTAAAATCGGGGAGAGGAAAATAAAACCCCAAATTTTTATGAGATGGTACGACCGCACGATTAGTCTGCACAATTTCCCAAATCATGCAGAGATTGTGTGGTCTCCTCTACCAAAGGAGACCCAACAAAACACTTACTTGGGATTAAGCGCACGACCGTGTGGTAGGTTCTGTCTCTTACCACACAGTTTCCTGGGTTGGTGCACAGTTACTACTAACCGTGCGCAAACCGTGCGCTCCAATATGCCTATCCCAAAAACCTACATTTTTTTTCAAAAAAATCAAATAAAACCCAAGGGTAAAAGCTAGGCCAAATATAAAAGGGAAGAATACTCTAAAAATTAAAAACTACCACACTCGATTCCCAAGAGACTAACCCAGAACCAAACCCGAACCGAAACAAAGAATAATTTAAAAAAGCTAGTGTGACAAGTGTCCTCATTGGCTCTTTAAATAATCAGCTATCATGTGATGATGTATGAAATCTTTCTCTAGCCTTGGCCGAATCTCTCTTTCTTATAGCTCTCTTCTCCCACCTCCTTTACACCATGATGCACTAACATTCCATTGATGGTGGAAGAATCCCACTTGCATGATGAGTTATTTAGCACAACCTATGGATACCTCTGAAGGAAATATGCTATTGAGCTACCACTTACGTGATCTTCATTAAACACATGGTAAGAAGATAGATGAAATTACCATCTTTAGTGAAAGATGCACAATATCTCCATTTTAGAGTACACATGATTTTTGTTTTTTTCATTGTTGATCTTGGATTTTGGTTTTTATTTTTCTTCCACTATATTTAATAAGTGTCATTAGATCCTTTTAAATGTAGTCGTGGTATCAGATCCATACCATGCTTTTGATTCATGAAATCATACTGGAAAATATTTTTTTTGAAATTTTTATACAAGCATTATTCCCTATCATCAAATATGATTGATACTTTGTTCTGATCAATTGATTCATGACTCATGATAAAGGATATCATAGCCAGTGAATCAATACAAATCCATTGGTTTTGTATAATTCATAGTGTAGGAAATCATGATATATTACTTGAAGATAATGTTGCACCATGGTTTAAAAATAGAGCCCCGTATCATCTTAGTGATATTAATGTGAATCATAAAATACAATTGATATGTAAGGGTATTTTCGTTGATACATAAGGGACATTGCTTTTATCATAGGAGTGAAATCCACCTATCATAAGTGATGACAAGACTATCAGTCATAAAATATAAATAATAGTGTTTAAAATATTTAAGTAATGTGACCTATCAAACATATTATATGATTCCTTTAGAATCATTAAATATTATTATATGATAAACAAGATTTTTCTTGAACTTTATTTATGAATTGAAGGAGTTTAAGAATATAAAATGAATCATTCTATAAAAAAGTAAATTTCCAATTTATTATTTTTTCACATTGACTACATACACGTATATATTGATTAAAATTTCATAAAGTGTAATGATAATTGAACTCTAAAAGTACAAAATTGAGTTATCCATTACTGATGTTCATCATGGAGTATTATACGTTATGATGAAATGTTAAGGTTAACATGAGTATGATTCTTGTATCAAGATATGGAATATGGTCATGATACACAAAACTGGTTTTGTGTACTGGATATAAGTATTCCACTTAGAGAATTATACACTATGTATTTGGTATACTAGGGGTGCATGGGTCATATTTGGATTCCCCATTACCCGAGGTTGGTGAAATACCTAACATAAGAACTTTCAAACATTGATACCTTTGTTATGAAATCCTTGAGGCTTTGACAATTTAGGATGGTTGGGTATGTTTTTGATCATGTCATTGGTCGGACCTCAACTAAGATGATATTTTTCTTCTCATGCGATGATTATGGAATCTAGGACCTTGATTGAGATAAATTGAGTAAGTTTTCAAACAAACCTAGATAGTATATATGATGCACTTATCTATTCATGTGAGGTGAATGTGATGTGATCATCTATAAATGTGAATGACATGTGATGTATTAATTGACCTAGTTAGTATATAATTGGATAATCAATAATGTTTAAGTTGGATATATGGGATTGACATACTATGTATCCCATAGTCACTCAATGTTGTGGACTAAGGGAATGTCTGAGAATTCACACTTGCATATGATACAGTCGGTGGACATAGGTATAAAGATACATGTGTTTGATAGAGATCATGAAAGATCCCATTATAACCCAAGTAGAATCGATGATTTTCTAGAGGCTTCTCTCTGCTTACATTTATAGATCTAATGATTCATTTTTTTCAATTTTTTCAAAGGCCCATGGAGACACACCTTGTGATTGACTGAATAGGGATTGAGTTTGACTTATAAAAATTCTCTAAAATGATTTATAGTTTATTAAAATTAGATTTGGATGATCATTCACAAGGTATTACATATTATGTGATATATAGTGATGTTGATGATACATTTACAAACATGTTTTGTAAAATATCCAAAAGGAGTGTTTCATAAGTTATTGTATATGATATAGTATAAGTTGAAATGAAAATAAATCTACAAGCCTTCAGTGAAAGTGGGATATTGATGGATATATAACCTAAATCCCATATACATATGATGTATTGTGGCTATATCATAGGTGAAAATTAGTTATATCATAAGGCATGAGATGATGATTTTATTCCATTTCCTTATCTAATCATACTATAAAATTGGGTGATATCGTATATAGTATTATGAGTATAATCAAAAGGTATGATATATAATAACATCCCATGATATTGGTAGCCAAATGATAATAGTTATCATTTAGGAATCTTCCATGTTTGGATATAGTTAAATGGAGACGTTTCATAAGATGAAACACATGAGAGTTTGTATGACTGAGGGTTAGAACAGTTGTAACTGATAAAAATATTAACTCATACATTACATAAAGTATGAGTGAATTCATGAACACTTGAGGAGTTCCCTTAGGGGATATTTAAAGGGCCTAATACCATGTGATGATGTATGGAAGTTGTCCCTAGCCTTGGAAAAATCTATCATTCTTGTAGTTTTATTCTCCTACCTCCTTTACACCATGAGGAACTAGCATGCCATTAAGGGTAGAATAATCCTTGTATGATGAATGATTCATCACAACCCATGGATACCTCTAGAGGAGGGATTTAATTTGGCTACCTCTTATGTCATTTTTATCAAGCATACAAGATGAAGATAAATACAATGGCCATCTTCCGTGAAAGGTACACAATATCCTCATTTTATAGTATGTATGATTTTAGTTTCTTGAATGGTCGATTTAGATTTGAGTTTTCATTTTTATTTCATTTTATTTAACAAGTGTCATTAGATCATTTGAAACCTAATAGTACTTACTTCATTTGATCATTGGAGTAGTATGGGACTTGGACTTTTTTAGTGTTATGAAAACATTATATTGGAAGCATCGGGGATTAGGAAACCCCTAGATAGTTCAAACACCCCACCACCAAAGATTTTTTTTTTCTTGGTATGGTTTTAATTTCTAAGTATTTATCCAATTTTTAACACCTATCATCCCTATATGGTACAAATTTGATTTAAATTCTATTAAACCTCATTTATTTTACAATTTTTAGGGTGTTGGAGGAGTCAAGGGTGGATCAAGGGGTATTTCTGGAAGGTAAGTTCTGATGTTAAGACTTCTTCTATGGAAGGAAGTAGGCACCAGGTACTTGGTTCCCAAGTACCAGGCACCCAGTGGGCTCACCATGGGAGGTAGTATCCCCTAGAGGGCCACCAGGTGCTCGGTGTCCCAGGGGTGGGTGCCCAATGGGTGACCAATTACCTGGTGACTACAAGGTGGGTACCCGGTACCACAAAATGATTTTATTATTCTTCTAATTTTTGAATTAATTAATTAATTAATTTTTTAATTCATTTAAATGGGTTTTCACTCATTTTTAACTCAATAAATCCACACCTCCCCACCTTCTCCTTGGTTTATTGTCATTCAAAGTGAGAATCTCATCTATCAGTGCTCAGAATTGCAACCCATTCATTGTAGGGGGTCTTCATCAGTAAGGTTATGAATCATATTTAATTTATTCACAAGTTTAATCACCATTTCACCATTTAACATTATTTATTCATAATTTCAATACTTTTTACATATTTCTTAATTATGTCTGTTTAAGACCAAATTAGATGGTGGTATTTGACAAGCAGGATCCTATTACCCCCTGGTAGGTGGTCCCTCCCAGATGATATTTTCTTATTGTGTATGCATCGTATGCCTGAATGGCCCAAAGGACTTATTTTTTTTATAGATAATCCCCATTTTAAGGGTTTATGGAGAACCCGTACATGACCTGTAGGCCCAAGGCACAAGGCCCGACAAACCCGCAATACATGACCCGAAGGCCTAGAGGCATACCATGCCCAATACATGACCCGTAGGCCCAACTCACTTGAACTGCCCCTCCCCAGCTTTTTGCATCATTGATCACCTAGCTCCCCACCTTGCATTGCTGATCGGCTAGCATTGACCTGTACAAAGCTGCACGGTTCCTGGTCCCGATGGCAGCTGCCATACCCTCTCATTATTCCAATCCGGTTAGCTCTGCATCTGGTGGCTGCTACTCCTATTGCTTTGATCCTCTTCTGGGGCCTGTTCTATGTGAACTGGCTACTCCATGGTCTACGTGCCGAAGGCCTTTGAGGACCCAAAGGCTCTGGAGACCCGTAGGCCCAAACCGGTGGCCCGAAGGCCCAAATCGGGTGAATAGTTCTAGCTGCTACAGTACCGAATAGTAACTTCTACAGTACTGCTACAGTACCCCCCAGAAATTCGCCTCCACTCGGTTTTGAACCCGGGTCTCATGGATGCCAAGCAGGAGCACTTACCACTCAGGTACGGGCTCGTTGGCAAACATGTGTTGCTAACACCGACTCCCAGAGGGGGGCCCCCACCAGCCCAAGTGCACGCTATATTCCCCAGCTAAGAAATGGCTTTAAATCACCCTATTCATAATATGAACAGTTTTCGAGCCTGGTGGGACTCGATCATGTGCCAGTTCCCATGGAGAGCGAGGGGTAGAACTAGTGGGTACCACTCAGATAACACCCCATGGGCTAAACGTGTGTTTCTAACACCGACTCCCAGAGGGGGGCCCCCACCAGCCCAAATGCGCGCCACATTCCCCAGCTAAGAAATGGATTTGAATCACCCTGTTCATAATATGAACAGTGTTCAAGCCTGGTGAGACTCGATCCTGTGCCAGTTCCCATGAAGAGCGAGGGGGTACAACCAGCGGGTACCACTCGACTAACACCCCATGGGGTAAAACGTGTGTTGCTAACACCGACTCCCAGAGGGGGGCCCCCACCATCCCAAGTGCGCGCCACGTTCCCCAGCTAAGAAATGGATTTGAATCGCCCTGTTCATAATATGAATAGTGTTCGAGCTTGGTGGGACTTGATCCTGTGCCAGTTCCCATGGAGAGCGAGGGGTACAACCAGTGGGTACCACTCGGCTAACACCCCATGGGAAAAACGTGTGTTGCTAACACCGACTCCCAAAGGGGGGCCCCCACCAGCCCAAGTGCGCGCCACGTTCCCCAGCTAAGAAATGGCTTTGAATTTCCCTGTTCATAATACGAACAGTGTTAGAGCTTGGTGGGACTCGATCTTGTGCCAGTTCCCATGGAGATCGAGGGGTACAACTAGAAGGTACCACTCAGCTAACACCCCATGGGAAAAATGTGTGTTGCTAACACCGACTCCCAGAGGGGGGGCCCCACCAGCCCAAGTGAGCGCCACGTTCCCCAGCTACGAAATGGATTTGAATCGCCCTGTTCATAATAAAAACAGTGTTCGAGCCCAGTGGGACTTGATCTTGTGCCAGTTCCCATGGAGAGCGAGGGGTATAACCAGCGGGTACCACTCGGCTAACTCCCCATGGGCGTGTATGCATCGTATGGAATTTAAGAAACACTACTTTGTTGAGTATTTCCTAAAATTAAATTAAATTAGTTTTATTAAATATTTAAGGTGTGATTAGAACCTAGCACACGTGAGGCATGAATTGACATCATTGGTTGTCAATGGACAATTTTGTATATAAAATTGAGATTAAAACCACAAATTTGGACCTAGGATAGGTGCTTGTGATTGAGAATCAAGCTTAGGTTCCTAGTGAAGTGCCCTAGTGTGGTCCTTAATAAAGTTTAACTTTTTTATGATCTAGGATAAAGGTGAGTTGTCCTTGGATTAGAGCTTTGAGAGAGTGGATAAATTTGAGAGCATTAACCCTTACACGAGTTATGTGATATATCGTTCACTTGGATATTTTGAATTGTGATCTATCATTCACTTGTAATAAATAACTTGTGATATATCTGTCATTTGAACTATTAAAGGTGTGATACATCACTCACATGAATGATATGACTTGTGAATGTTCATTCATTAGTGTTTTTGGTTGGTGATATATTGATCATGATTGTGTTGGAGTTTGGTGGTACATTTTCCACCCATGTTAGTCTGGTGATATATCATCCACTTAGGTCTAATTAATGAGGTGATACATCATTATCCATATGATTTTTGGTGTTAGTGGTGTATCCACCACTTGAGTTTCATACCAGTGGAGCATATTCCACTTATGTGAGTTGTCTCGGTGGTGCATTGTTGACTTAAGGACCTATTCTAGTGGTATATCATCCACCCAAGAATTGATACTAGTGGTGTTTTGGCCACAAAAGGTGTGATATAGATGGTGCTTAGTCCACCTAGAGTATTTCATGAGTGGTGCATCATCCAACTATGGATGCAGTCTTGGCGGTGTATCATCTACCTAGGGACTTAAGATAATGGTATATCGTCCACTTTGAGAATGATACTGTTTGTAGATCACCCACCTAGATGAGTTGTTTTAGAGGTTTCTCATCCACCAAATATTTTAAATGGTGGTATGTCATCCACTCAGACATGTAAATGATAGTGTATCATTTAACCTCGATTAGTGATGCCAGAGATGACTCGTTCACCACTGATATCAGTTGGGTGATGAACCATTCACTTAGAGGGGACATTATGGTGATGCATCATTCACCTAGTACATATGATGGTGAAAGATTGTTCACCTTAGCTATTACATAGGTAATGGTATATCATTCATACTCAAGGTGAATTCATAGATCATGGGTATATTATCATATTCTAGAATTTGATGAAGTATAGTGTCATGTTATTTATATATTATTATTCACTTTAATAGAATTTAATATTGAGAATGATACTATATTTTACTAGGTTTTTAAGGGACATCGATGATGGTGGACTAGTGAGTTGTACTTGCACCCTGCACTGGAATTGTGGTACCCAAGCATACTTCATGTTTCATGACCCAAGTAAGGAAAAATGACTTGAAACTTTGGATGAATGATCTATTGGAGCCAGATGGGAATTGGAAGGCTAGTTCGGGCTGAGACTCATGACTAGTTATGGATGTATCCATTAATTTTTATTATTTTTGATCTAGTTATATATGATCCACCCGTAAGGGATCCTGCTATATTTTCATGACTTATATGACATGTGTGTAAGTTAAATTTGATATAACATGGAGGTTTTATCTAAAATTCTTAGGAATTTATCTATGATATCTTTTTTACTATCGATTCTTACTGTGATGATTGGTTATGATATTTATTCCATAGTGTTTATGGTTATTTTTACCTAATGGTATAGTCTCTGTATGTGATTTATATACCAGCCCTCACCACTATTCAATGGCCTTTGACATGTAGGGAGGCATGCTTGAGGTACATGGCACTTGGTTTGGTCATGAAGGAGATGAATCTAACTAGGGACACTAAAAAGTGGTATCAAAGCCTTGTTTTTATTTCTTTTTTTCCTTACTATTTGATATATAGTAAGCATGAGATAGAATGTTGTTGAGGATTGGTATGGATCTTATGTTTGGGAGTATCTAACACATGTATGGGGGAAGTGAAAGTTACCAGGGATAAGACCATTATTCTTGGTTCATTCTTTTATGATTGGGTTACTTTTACAAGTATGATGAATTATGATATTGATTTATGATTTATGGGTTTCTACTCTTGGATTATGGTGTCAAGAGGCATGTACACATATATCATTATAAACATATATAACTCGTATGAAATTTTTATCCTTGCCTATGATTAATATTCTGGTTACTATATAGGTTTGGGAAACTTAAGGTGTCGACAAAAAATTAAATATTTTTTTCGATATAACTTATTGGTGTAAATATACTTGATCGACCCATGATTACCAACTCTTACTATGATATGCTATAACTATTTAATCCCTTTGAGATATTTTACCTGACCAGAGAGTTGGTAGGTTAGGTTCGACTAAAGCCTTATTTTAAGAGAATATTTTATTACAGGGCATGCGTTTAGGGTATAGTAGTGTTTTCCTATTATTTAGTACCCTAAACTATGATATTTATACCTATGATAAAAGTGTGTTCTAATTTTTATGATTGGTATTGTAGAGATATTCCACCGATTGAGTACTAGGATGTTGGGGTTGAGCACGAACCACTGGAAATAAAGCTAAATCCATATGTTGTGTCTATTACTCTTCTATTGATCAGTAGCTCAAAGAGAGTTTTCTTTAGAATCTATAGGCTATGGGGAATGGGGTTTTAAGAGACGAGTTAACTATGTAAGACTTGACATGAAAGTTCTAGTTGTCGTGTCCACCACTCTTTTTGGATGAGGGTGGACTATAGGATATATATAGTTTTGGATAGTGTTTATGTAGAAATTTTTTTATCACCATGAGACACCCCTTAAGTGGTTGATAGAGTTTACTAATTATATGATCTGAGGCCTAATGAAGCACCAATGGAAGATTCTAGTCTAGGGAAACCAAAATGTGGGGCTAACCTAGAATTAATTTCAATCTTGTTTCTTCAAGAACTTCTTTCCAAAGACTCTAAGGGCTAATGGATCTAGTAAATTCATGTGTCTAGTATAGGGGGTATGTCATTCATGGACTATACCACTTGATTTATTAGTTTGCTATGATTTTTACCAACACTATTTGTTGATAAGGTCACTTGAATTAGGAATTTTGAGGATGAAATAAGGAATTACATTCTATTCTAGGTGAATATATTTCAACTGAAATCCTTTTTAGAGCATATAAATCTTTCCTTGATTATTGAGTATAACTAGATGGAGTGTAGATCATCTGTGCATTAGGCTTCTTCTACTAGGGCTAGGAGTGGATCTTTGAGTAGTAGGAAGTTAATTCTTGAACAATATTTATAGAGAAGTGACATACAAAGTAGTCCAGGTAGAGGTTTGTCACTTCCTCTAATAGGTATGGTCTTAGTTGTGTGTTATTTGTGAAACAACAAGGATATATTTATATAGATTATGATAGGAAATCGAAGGAGTTCCAATCCCATGGGAAGTTAGGGAATATATAGTGGTTTTTTAAAATTTCAAAAAAACTAAATAGTGGGAACAGATCTGGTTGGACCCAGGGTTTAGGGGAAGGGCCTAGGGAACAATGAAAACTAGGTAATTGGTGATCCTATGACTATTTGACTACTATCATAAATAGGTATCTTTGACATTTGTAGAGGGTAATTGTTATACCAACGTCAGTGAGTGGGATATATAGGCAGGATAATCAGGACCTTACCATTGGTAACTAGGGTAGATCACGTCCTAGTTGTATGGAATTTCTTTTAGGGATGAGAAAACAATTGAGGAAGTATTTCCATCCATCTTCAATCAGTTCTAGAATGCGTTTTTTGAGGATCTATTGGGATTTATACCCAAGAATAAACTAATTTTTTTGATTTATCTTATGATTAGAATAGATCCTATATCCATTTAATTTTATAGGATAGATCCTGTATAGATTTAGGATTTAAAGGATTATCTAGAGGATTTAGAGTTGAAAGGATTTATTTGATTGATCACATCCCCTTAAGGTGAACCTGTTTTGTTCACTTTGAATGTGGATGGATTGTTATGTTTATATGTGGATTCTCATAGGTTGAGATAGGTGATGGTTAAGAGATGATATCCCATTCTTTGTATTAATTAACTATTTAATACACTGAGAGGATCCAAGTGTTTCTATAAGATCGATCTGAGCTTAGGCTAGTACCATTTGAGGGTGAGACTTTCTGATATTTTTAAAACTTCTTTCAAAAGTAGGTATGAATTATATGAGTATCTTGTGACACTTTTTAGGTTGAAAAACCCACTAATAATTTTCATGGAACATATGAATATAATCCTTCATCCATATTTGGACTTGTTTATAGTCATACTTATCAACAAAAATCTGATGTACTTCCATTCAAGGGAGGTATACACTCTCTATCTGAAGATCATTTTGAGTAAACTGAGGGAGAATCACCTATATTACAAGATCTCTAAGTGTTAGTATTGGATTAGTGATTCTCACCTCTTGGGGTATGTGATATCTGAGGTAGGAATATCTATAGACCCAAATAAGGTTGTGGATGTGGTTTCTTGGGAGTGATATAATATTGTATTTGATATACATAGTTTCTTGGGCTTTATAAGTTATTTACAATGATTTATCTAGGGATTATTCCGATTGATTTTATCAATGAAATACCTGAATAAGAAGGGGTTTAAGTTCCTATGGTTAGATGCTTATGAGAGTGACTTTCAAGAGATAAAAGGTAGGTTTATTTCTACATCAATCCTGACCTTACCTAATATGGGTAAGGAGTATACATTATACTATAATGTTTTAGGATTCGAGCTTGGGGTAGTACTAATATAGAATGAGTGAGTGGTTACTTTTTGGTCAAGACAATTGAGGCAGTAAGAACAAAACTACTCATTCCATGATCTTGAGCTAGCTATAGTACTATACACACTAAGATATTATCATCACTACCTTATAAGAGATATGCTTTTAATGTTTAATGAATATAAGAGCCTCAGATATATATTTTCTAAGAGGGACCTAAACATTTTAAAAAGGAAGTAGAATGAGTACCTTTAGTGTTTTGACTTTGAGATGGAATATACCCCTAGGAATGGGAATGCTATTATTGATACAATGAGTAGGAAAACATCAATGTAGTTAGTGCATGTGTCTTGTAATGAGTAGTGGGTGATGTGACTTTTCATTTATATTCACCTTGATGTTTACAAGTATCAGAAGAGAGAGACCTTGGAATCCTTAGATATTACATCACCACTAATTGAGAGAGTTAAGGAGACACAACTATTATATTTATATTATTTAGTGTTAAGGGAGAATATATATGGTTGGGAACTGCCACCTAACTAGTCCTTGGATTTCGATAAGGTCCTTTATGTATTTGGTCACATGGTAGTCCCTACAAGCATGCATGAGGAGATGAAATTGGATTCACATGCCTTAAGTTATGATCTTGGGGATTACAAATTTGTATCATGATATTTAGAGGAATTATTGGTTCCCAAGATAAATAAGGACATAATAGGGTTCATTTCATGATGATTTACCTTTTAGTAGTAAAGGATGAGCATCATCGAACCATAAGTATTCTCCAGTCACGTATCATTCTTAAGTGTAAGTGGGATGATGATACCATGGATTTTCTGATAGGGTTGTCAAGGTTTTCTTTTGGAAGTGATTTCCTATGGGTTATACTGGGCTGGTTAATGAAGTTCACAAATTTCTAACCAATTTGGGATACCTTTTCTATCAATGAGTTGGGTAGGATATATATTCAGGATATAGTATAGTTTCATAGGGTACCTAGAAGCATCATTTCTTATCGGTATTCCAATTTCACATCATTATTCTAGAGAGTTCTATAGAATAATCTTTATATATAGGAGAATCTGAGCACCAACTACTATCCTCACACTAATAGGTTGCTTGAGCATACCATCAGGGTGTTAGAGGAAAAGTTACAAGCATGCGTCTTTGTGTTTGGTGGAGCATGAGATTACCATATAGTGATTGAAATTTTTTCCTATAATAAAATTTGTCACACATTTATTCCAATTGAACATTTTGAATATTTATATGGTATACTATGTCTATTATATCTATGTTGGATGGAGGTTGAGGAGTAAGTAGTTATTAGGTTGAGTCTCATGCAAGAGAAATCATAGCATATTCAAATAATCAAAAAGTGGTTAAAAACCACTTAGAGTATGCATAGATCATATAATGACTGGTTATTCCCTCCTTTGGAGTTTTAGGTGGGCAGCTAGGTATCCTTATGAGTGTCACCTCGATTGGGATACTGGTATATTCAGAGGCAGGGGAAGCTGTTGCCTAGGTTCATGGGTCCATTTGAGATTTTTGATAGGATTAGTAACATTTCATATTAGTTTTTACTTCATTTTAGATATATTTATATGTATAATTTATTCCATGTATCTCATCTTAGGATAAACCATTTTGACCCATCTCATGTGATCAACATTAACAAAGTCAATATGGAGTCAGATGTGTTATTCAAGGAATAGTTAATTTTTATATTGGATCATAGTGAAAAGACTCTATATGGGAAGCCGGTTACTATAGTACATGTGAAGTGTTAGCACATATATATGCAAGGGAATATGTGTAAGTGGGAATTTTATGTGTATGTTTAGTGTCTAGAGCTTTTTATTAAAAAGGTTTATTAATACTCGATGGTGAAACTTAGGGAAGATTTATTATATGGTAGGAAGGCCATAACACCTAATATTTGTATGAGGTATGAATTCCATTTTAAATTCTATTAAACCTCATATATTTTACTATTTTTGAGATGTTATAGGATTCAGAGGTGGGTTAGGGGTTCATTTTTGTAAGTGGGTTTTGGTGTCAAGACCATTAGTGTGGAAGGCATCAGGCATTGAGTACTTGATTCCCTAGTATTGGGCACCAAATGGGTTCACCATGGGAGGTAGTATCCCCTAGAGGGACATAGAGTGCCAGGTGGCCTTGGGCTGGGTACCTAGTGGATATAGGGTAGGTACCTGATACCCATGTATTTTTTTTAATTTTAAGCTAATTAAATAACTATGAAACTATTTTAAGTAGGTTTTCTTTGGTTTAGAACCCAATATAATCACACTTCACCCCCTATTATCCTTGGTATTTTCTCCATTTGAGAGTGTATGTCATCTTTTGGATACTATAATTGAGAGTTGTTCATCACAGGAGTTCATCACCAGTTAGGCCATTACCCCTCCTCTATATTTTCTTGGTTTCACCTCCATTTCTCCATTTATCATCGATTATACCTAATTCCATGATTTTTTATATTTATTGATTCATTCTATTTGAGGTTGAATCAATGGGTGATCTTCTACAATAAGGACCCTACTAGTCCCAGGTAGGTGGTCCTTTTCTTTCCTAATAATATTTTCTTTTTGTGCATGCACCATATGAAATGATGGAATCAATGCTTTGTTGCATATGACCTAAAATTAAATTAAACTAGTTTTCATAAAATTATAAGGTATGATTAGAACTTGAAAATTTATGAGTGTCCCATGTGAGGTTTATGTTGACACCATTGGTTACTAATGACCAATTTTTATATGGAATTTAGATTTACACTATGACTTCAGACCTAGGATAAGTGCCTATGATTGAGAACTGACCGTAAGAGTCTAGTGTAGTTCCCTAGTGTGGCCAGTGATAGAGTTTATCGTATATATGATCTAAGATATAGGTGAGTTATCATAGGCTTAATTATGTGATATGGTGTATGGTTTTAATAAAATGAACCATTTATTGAGTTTTGTGATATATCATTTACTTGGATTATTTAATTTGTGATATATCATTCACTTGTAATATCTTAGCTGTGATAGATCAATCAATTTAACCATTCAAGGTGTGATTTATCATTCACGTGAATGATATTACTAGTGAATCAATGTTCACTAGTGTTATAAGTTGGTGAAATATCAATCATGGTAATGTTGAAGTTAGGTGGTACATTATCCACCCATGTTAGGATAGTGGTATATCATCCATTTGGGACAATCAAGGAGGTAAAAAATCATTCACTATGTGATCCTTGCATCAATATTATATTGACCATTTTAGTTTTATACTAGTGTAGTATCACCACTTATGTGAGTTTTCCCAGTGGTGCATTGTCCACTCAGGGACCTATTCAGTGGTATACCATCCACCCAAGACTTTATACCAGTGGTGTATCAACCACTTGATATGTGATACTATTGGTGTATAGTACACTAAGATGATTTTATGAATGTTACATCATCCACCTATAGATGTGTTGTTAGTGGTGTATCATCCACCCAGGGAATTGAGATGGTGATATGCCACCCCCTTGAGAATGCTACTAGTGGAAGATATCCCACATAGATGAGTTATTTTGGGGATGCCTCATCCACCTAAGTTGGGAAATTATGGTATGTTATGAAAACAGGTGTAGAAATGTTAATATATCCTATACCTATGATTAGTGATGCATCATCCACTAATGATGACTCATTCACCTCTGATATCAGTTGGGTGATAGGTCATTCCCCTAGAGGGGATGTGATGGTGATATATCATTCACCTAGAATATATTATGGTGTAGACCATTCACCTTGATTTTTACATAACGAGTGATATATCATTCATCTTTGAGGTGTGTTCTCAAACCATGGGTATATCATCCCATTATATCATTGTTCGAAGTAAGTATGATCACACATGGTTTTAATAGAGCACTCCATGAGTTTATAGGTATTTTTTTCACTTTACTAGTATTTCATATTGAGTATACACTTATATTTTACTAGATCTATTAGATATACTATTGGTGATGGCCTACTGAGTTGTATTCAAAACATTCCCAAGCATTGTGGTACTCGATCATACTTTATGTTTCATAACCTGGGTAGGGGAAAGGACCTTACATATTTGCATGGTTGATTTAGTGGATTTAGGAGGGAGTTAGGAGACTGGTCTGGCTAAGAATCAAGACCACTTATGGATGTCTCCTTTACTTTTAATTATTTTGGATCTAATTATATACAATCTACCCACAAGGTATACTTTTACATTTGTATAACTTTTATGGCATGAAAAATAGTTCATTTTGTTACAACATACTGTTGTTATCTGCTATTGGATGAAATTTAACTATGATATTTGTTTTACTATCACTGATTACAGTGATGAATGGTTGTGATATTACTTTTTATAGGTTTATTTTTATCTATACCCATGGGTATAGTCTCCCCACATGATTCATATATTGACCATCAAAACTATTTAATATCCTCTAGTGTATGGGTAGGTGAAATTGAGGTACATGGAACTCAATTCAGTCATGAAAGACATGAACTAGATCCTGGATGCTTCATAATATCCAAGAATAATAAATTTTAAAAAAATATGTTGGGTTATGAAAATGAATTTTATTGTGACTATAGGGGTTTCACAATATGTCTTGGGATTTTTTGGAAGCAATGTATCACAAAAAACATTAATCAATACTCTTAGAATCATATTGTTATTTTCATCTTTCAATGTAGTGTTTTATTGGTTTATAAGTCTAGAAAAGAGGTGATGAAAAATATCAACCATGATATACGACTTGATGATTTCGTTAATAGTTTAATGGTATAATAATTTTTGGTGGAAATTTTAATGAAATTGTTTTAATCATGTGAAAAAATGTGGTGTAATCCAAGATACGAGCTGTATGAGGTATTTCTGAACAATCATTAATGATACGAGTCTTTTTAATTTGGGTTTTTAAGGGAATCCATTCACATGATTTAAGGGAAGGGATTCCAGAACTAGAATTCTTGAGAGTCTTGATAGGTTATCAGGGTTCATGGAGTGGAATATGTTTTTTTCTTCATGTTCAACATTTTATTCCCATTTCTTTTGATCACAGTCCCATTCTACTTTTTACAGACCTAAAAAACAACTCAATAACAATACATGAATAGATTAAATTTGAAAATATGTGGTTGAAGTATCAATATTTTTAGAACATTATTAAATAACTTTATGACCAAAGTAGGTATAATATGAGTGAGAAATTACATAGGGCTATCTTTTCACTTCACCAGTTGGGCAATGGTAAGTATCAGGACTTTGATAAGAGAATTCAGAATACCAAAAAATATCTATAGGTTATTTATAATTTTTTTATGATAATTATGATTTTAATAAGATTTTATTTCTTAATGAATAATTAGAAAATGTGTTACTTTTTAAGGATTGGTTCTATCATCTAAGGTCAAGAGTGGATAATATTGAAAAAGGGGACCCTAATACTAGAAAATTTCATCATAAAGCCTTCGTAAAAAGGATTAATAATTTTATTTATAGATTTCATGATGAGGGTGACTCTTGGGTGTATGATATTTAGGGAATCAAGAGTATTGTATCTACTTTCTATGTATTCCTATTTGAATATGAGTATGAACAAATTTCAGAGGTAGTAGAGATCTATAATGATATTTTTGTTACTTATGTGATGAATGAAATGTTGCTTTATAATATTTAAGCTTTTAAAATGGTAGAAGATCTAAAGTAGATTCATTCTATAAAATATCCTAGTCTCTATGGTATTCAAACTATATTTAATAAGAAGTTTTAGAATTTGGTGGTCTTAGATATCTTTAGGCTCTAACAAGGCATATGGAAAGTTATGGTTTCACTCAATTAATTCAATGAGACTATTATCTATTTTATTCAAAATATATTTATCCCCAATTTAGTATCACATTTTAGGATAATAAGTCTTTTTAATGTTATTTAAATCATTTTTCAATGGTTTTTGATAATAATATTCAGTGAATTTTTCCTTTGATTATTTCTGAACCACAAAGTGATTTTTTCCTAAATTTTTTATTTCAGATAATGATATTATTTATCATGAAATTTTTCACTAAATGAAAACAAGATCTATGATAAAAATAGGCATAATAGATCCAAAACTAGATATGATGAAGTCTTGGGATATATTTGAAGAAAATTTCTTATCCTTCACTCTTAGGAAATTTAGATTTTATGATATTTGGATTAGGAACATTATAGGATGTTTATTATTTAGGTTATATAAGATTAAGGTTAATAGTGAGTTTTATAAAACTATTATCCTCTAAGAGTTTTTCATCAGGGGGATCCTATTTCTCCTTATTTATTCATTCTTTTTATTGATGTGCTTTCAAGGATTATTTCAACTTCTAATGGGAGGATTCATAGTGCCAAGTTAAACAGGAATTACCCTAAAATCACTCATCTTTTTTACTGATGATAGTTTGATTTTTACTCAATAAAATCATAAGTAATGTCTTATCAATACTAGTATGTTTGATCATTATTAAAATGTATATGGGAAGAAGGTCAATTTAAATAAGTCAAAATCTTTATTCAGCAAGGTTGTTGTTTCTCAAAGGATGATTTATCTTTCCTTACTCATTAGAGTCAAATACTTAGACAAACATAATAAATATTTTGGGATTCCTATGGTTATTATAAGATAAAAAATAGAAGTTTTTAACCATATTACTGAAATTATATGGAAGAGGTTTTATGGGTGGATGGGTGAAAATATTTTTAAGGTAAGGAAATAAAATCTCTTGAAATTAGTGGTGAAGTCTATTCATATGTCTGTTATGTTATTGTTAAAATTTACAGATGTTATTGTTGAAAAAATTTATACTTTGTTCTTAAATTTATGACAGATGAATTTAGAGGATAAGAATAAAAAAAATTCATTGCATGAGAGAAATTGTGTATTGTGAAAGAAGTTGGTGGATTGGGTTTTAAACATATAGGAAAATTAAACTTATCACTCTTAGAGAAATAGTGTTAGAGATTGATTGAGAACCCCTAGTCACTTTATTCTTAGGTATTTCATGAAAAATATTTCCCTCATTAAAATTTTATAATATCAAACCTGGGGACAAGGATTAGTTATCTTTGGTGAATTATTTTAATATCTAAGTATCTTATTTAAGAAAACCTATGTTGGAGGATTTTAGAGGGGTATAGTGTACAGATCTAGAATGATCTTTAGTTATGGGATAATGCGGAAAATTATGCTTCATCTCCTATAACTTTAAGGATGAGAAATGTTGTAGTACATGATATTATTAATGATGATCTTTCTGGTTAGTATATGAATAAGGTCTATGTGATGTTTAATGATAGAGATACACAACTTATTTTGGTTATTTTTATCTTCTATAAATCTTGTATGGATTAAATTTTTTGTTATTACACATAGGATGATAAGTATTCAGTTAAATTAGGCTACCAGTTGGTAATGGATATGAATTTCATGGATTTTAATCATGTTTGGAAGGATATTTAAGGAATGGATTTACCTCCTATGGTTTGGTAATTTTAGTAGGGGTTATTCTTGAATATCCTTCAAATTTATTGAAATCATATTTCTTCTAAGAATGTGTTTTTATTTTGTGGGGAGCACCCAAAAATGATTTTTTTATTCTAGCATGCCACATCTCAATACCTTTGGATTAATTATAGAAAAAAAATCACACCACTACTGAATTAGGTTATGTTGGAGTTGGTTACCTAGAACCAAACTCTGTGTACTTTATGATGACCTGTATTCATAGTTTTGAATATTAATAAACAACTTATCACATCATGATTGTTTTTCTATGCAATATAGTATGTGATAATGTCCTAAGAGTTGTTTTCATAATAAAAGGTCATAATAGTCCCATGCCATGATGAGAACCCAAAATTGCTATGAAACTATTCTTAAATATATGTTCTATAGCTGGATGATATCATTTGAGGGACACAAGTGATACAGTATATTAGGGGCGGAGACTTATAGGACTTTGAGGCACCTTATCATGGTGTACGCCCTTGGTAATATCTAGTGTAGGATATTATGTGAACAATACCCGCTAGTAGGAAATCCACATTTATATGTGTCATTGGATGTTCCAATATGATTACATGTGTATTGATCCTTAGAATTTATGATTATTATTAATGAGTATTATGAGTCACCAACTTTGATGTATTGAGAAAAACTATAACGACATATGTTCTTGGCGAGGTAGGATATGTTGGGTGCATCATGAGTAATATTGCATTAATGAATAATGTGAGAAAGTATTTTTCCCTTATGTTCTTTAATAGAAGTTTATATCTTATCCCCTTTGATGGAAATGATATAGATTAAATAAATCCATGGACATAGTGTTTTATAGGTAAGTTTTTTTCCAAGGAGTCAAAGAAAGAGACATCGAGCACATAGATTGATGGAACTGGCATGCATCATGCTTGATTAGAGATATCATGATAAAAGGATTATATTACACCGTAATCATCCATATGAGGCCTTATGTCATTGTGGTATTAACTTATTTTTATCTAGGTTCCTTGGTGTGTTTCTAAATGCTAACATTGGACTTTAGGCTACTTTATCTAATTCCACTAAGAAAGAGGCCTAAAGGGTCACATACTAAGTATATCTATAATCTCAGTTAAATGATAATATTATTATTTATTATTTAATAAGTTGAATAAATATTATTACTGCATGTGGTTTAATAATTATTCATGTTTAATTGATTGCATATATTCTATCACCAATTATTCAAGAGAATATAATATGTGCATAATATTTAATAAATATTTATTTTCTATTTAGTGAATATAATATTTATTTATTTATTGGAAAATAATGCAGTGATATTTATTTAATAAATAAATACTCATTATTCAAGGAATAATAAATATTGCACATGAGCCTGAGCCCAGTTGGTGAGGACTCCTTAAGTGCATCCAGGAGACCCAGGATCAAATCTAGGCAGAGGCTAATTTCTGGGGTACTGTAGCAGGTACTATGCATAACTGTACCAGGTACTGTAGCGGGAACTGTAGTAGGCATAGTTTGGCACTGTAATAGCCGGGAATATTCCCCCATTTGGGCCTTTGGGCCACCGATTTAGTCCCTGAGTCCTTTAAGGCCTTCGGGCCACCCAGACCTTCGGGTCAGTAAGGCCTTCAGGCCACCTTAAGTACAGATGCAAACCATACAACCTATAAAGGAACAAAACTTCAGAAGGAGGAGGAGTAAGGAGATTTCACTATAGCAGAATCTAAATAGATTGTAAGAATAAAAGGGTATGGAACCTTCCATCGGGACAATCCTGTGCATGCACAGGCAAGGGTGGAGAGCTGATTTCACGATGAAGATGCTGGGGAGGAGCAATTTCAAGTAGTTAGTCTGGGTTGTATGTAATGTTTGAATCCTACGTGAAATGAATTCCTCTAAGGCCTACGAGCCATGTAATACTTACGCCTACGGGCCTTGTAAGGGTTCCACATCACCCCTTGAAAGGTGTATTATCAAAAATCAATAAAAAATGAAGGCCTTCGGGACATTGGAGGAATGATAAATATTGTTGAGGAATGAAGGACCAAGTTTAATGTTCTGGTGAGAAATAATAAATATTGAATATTATTTGATTAAATAATATTTAATTTAATTCCCAAGTTAAGCACGTATCAAGAAATAATAATAATATTATTATTATTTGACATGGGGTTCTGCAGAGATTAAATAAATAATAAAGGGAATTTATGTAATTATTTTATTTTAACCCCAGCAGTATATAAACCAAGTTATATTATTTTCTAAGAGAGACAATTAATTTGTTTGGTTGTGTAATTTTTTTTTGGAGAATACTCTCAATCCCTAGAGAGGGAGAAATCTCCCAAGAATGGAGAGTGATATTCCACCACCACCCACTCTCAAGTCAAGAGAGATCATATATAATGCTTTTGAAGAGGTTCTCGAGGTGATAAAAGGAGGAAGACACTAGCGATAGGATCTATTGTGATTTCACCCAGAGATTCATACAACAACATTTAGAGATTTGTGGAACACATGTGGATCACCTCTAGAGGGAATATTCTCTTGATTCCTACAATGCAATGACGATAAAACATAGATCAATTGTTAGATCCATCAATAATGAAATAATTCCAACAAGGTAATTTTTTAATAATTAAATTGATTATAATTGATACATGGTGATCCTCTATCTCATTCCAACATTCTATCCATTTTCCATATTCTTTGATTATATTTTGTAGATCATGATGTTTATCAATATGTAAATCTCAGATTGATCATCAATCATGAAAAAAGAAAATTTGGGAATGGCCCATTACACACTTCCACTATGCCCATAAACTAAAAGTGGTATCAGATGAGTCACATAATTATTTATAATTATTTAAATATTTTTGATGATTTACACAATTATCAATTAGTTTTAAATTCAAGTTCAACCATTCTTTTAATCTTTATTGTGAGATCTGCTTTCACCTCCTTTTTTTCTTATAGATATAATCAAAATGATTAATTTTATGAATGAAATAAAATCAAAGAACTAATTCATAGGTGTTGAGGATTCTGGATGGATAACGCAATAGTACATGTTGTGTAACCAGAGGTACACGCTGTGTACTTGTGTTCAATGCATTAGGAATTAATTAGGAAATTAATTGTAACCGTGTGCATTGATGAAATGTGGTGCATTTATTTCTTACACCACATGTTAATCAGGATATCTTGGAACATATTCAACCATAATACACATCATGTAGCCCACATACACATCATGTAGTCCCTTTGAGTCATAGATGGGCCATGTATTACCATACATGACCAACCTGATTGGTGATTATGTAACTAGAAGACCACATGTTGTGTAGTTTCTTATACACACTGTGTACTCCAATTTTCTGAGGCATGTTTTACACACCGAGTCCCCAGACGTGTGCCTCAGATAGATGGTGAGAGGCGTACATGCCATGTAGCTCCATGTACACACCATGTACTTATACCAAATTACGTAGATTTATAATTTATTTATTATACTATTTAAACCTCATCAACATGTTCTTGAATGTGGTCATTAAGTTGATAGGACATGCCATGAGATAGGTTTTAATATATATATATATATATATATGTTTAATTAATATATGAGTAATGTTCAGAACTGCATATCATGTATGAGTTGTATTACAACTGTTACTCTATATGCATTGAAGCATACATGTGATCAAAAAATCATGTAATTCATGCAATCATTAAGTTGATAGTAAACATCATGAATGTATGTGATAAGTCATGTATTCTATATGTCATAAGATTAAACAATATATGAGTATAATACATGGTGGATATATTCAGATGAGTATTCCTCGTGTTGCCTCCTAGGTACATTTATGTACATAGTTAATTTTAAATAAATTTATTTATTTGTTTAAAATTATTATGGATGAGAATATCAAGGAAATTTAGATGAAAATTAAGATAAAATAATTGATTAATTAAAAAAGAAAATTAATTAATTCGAGCATTATTTATCTTAAATAAGAACAATTAATAATTGAATGCTAGTTTCATTATATTTGTAATTCGATGCATTCATGTGGATGATCATGAGAATATACTAGAACTTTGTATGTGATTGGTTTCATTTAATTTATTATTAAATTAATTTTTTGTCCTAAGTTCCTTATCTCCTTTTAATATATAAGGTCCTGCATGCCCATGGTTTCTTTTATGTAAACCCTTTTCCGCTCACTTGTGTGCAAGTAAAAGCACTTGTAATGGATGAAGATCCCATGATAGTAGAGGCAGTTCATGTTTGGAGCCAAGGTGAAACCAATCCAAGAAAGATACATAGGTGGAAAAGTGGAAATCTATAACATGAACCTTAATTAGTTCATGGTGTTTTTCTTTTAGGTCAACAGTTATTTTATCAACTGATAGATAAAATAACCATTATTATAATCACTTGATCATACAACATTATTATTTTATTTTTTTCAAGTTTCATGGTTATTTCATTATGGATATTTTTTTCATGATCACATGAATTAATTAAATTAATGAGCATATAAGATAGAACTAAAATAAATTATCTAATACGTAAATATTATCTAAGACATGGTTAATTAGTTAAGTAAATCCACTTAATATTAACGATCATGTATTAAAGATAATAATTGGAAATTTATGCATAAAATGATAAAATCCATCAATTATATATATATTAAGTCGGTATATCTATCCAATAACTTAGTTAAAATGAACCATATTTCAAAGTGCTTGATCAGACAAAGTTGGGATGCTTTAAATTATATGGGAATTCTAATCTGAAGTTTTGGGCTGACTTAACTTAGTTCACATCAATGGTTGAATTCAAAAGTAGAACTTGGTGTAGCTGAGAGGAAAGAGTTTAGGAAATCTAATTTAAGGATTTCAGGATTGGGCAGTCCACTCAATAGATCATGGAATAACAAGTTAATGAATTTGACATTTGGAATGCCTACCTAAAACCATTCAAGTTGCTTGACCAACCAAAGTTGGGGTAATGAGAAGGGGGATATAGATCCTTTCCACTAGAATGTGAAAGAAACATGATATTTCGAATCCAATGGTGAGGGATATTGGGTTTTTATAAAATAGTGGGAGATTAATAAATATAATATTTATTTATTTATCTAAATTTTATCAGATAAAGTACTAAAATTATACTCATATTATTTTGTAGAATTAGCATTAAAATTATTTCAAACATATCACTGTGATCCATACATGAGAAGTATAGCCTTCTAACTAGAAAAAATTTCCAAGAGTGGAAAATGTACTTACACATTATCCTTCACCATGAATGTAAATTGTATGTGATGGAAGAACCTATTCCTAATGTATCTGGTAATGAGGAAAGTTATGAAGAGTTATCACTCTAGGAGAAACATTTTAACGATTCCACAGATGTTCAATTTTTTATGCTATCATCCATGACCAATGATATTTTGAAGCAACATGAGGACATGGATGTGTATAGCATGAAAAATCATCTTCAGTATCTCTATTAAGAGAATTCAAGATATTAGAGAAATGAGATATCCAATGCTTTGTTTAAAAGTAATATTAGAGAGTCTATGACAACTGGGCCTTATGTAGTCAAGCTTATTGGATACATCGAATGATTATACATCTTAGGGATTGAATTCCCAGATGAGTTTCATACAGTTCTCATACTTTTATAACTTCCCAAGACCTTATCCAGTTTTATTATTAATTATAATATGAGAAATAATGAGAAGAGTCTTTCATAACTTCTTAATTTGATTCTCCAAGTGGATAATTACATGGGGAATGATAAACCTAAGGTCCTTATGGTGATTAAGAAAAGTAAGAATAAGTAAATGGGGACCAAGACTCATAAAAATTCTAAATATCTTGAGCACTTTCCTTCAAAGAAGAGGGAGATCAAGTGGTAGGTCAAGGAAAAGAAGGTAGTATGTTTTTCATGTGGAAAGCCGTGCCACTGGAAGAGGAAATGCACCCAGAAGCAAGGGGAAGCTAAATTTGTGTTTGTTATCTAGTGTAATATTTCAATATATACACATTATGTATTAGAAATAGATTTTTGTTCTCATATATGTATCCAAGTGTAAGAACCAAGTAAATTTAGAAAGATTACTAGAGGGGAGGTGGATTTGAGAGATGCTAGTGGTTTAAGGCTAACTGATCTGGCCATTGGTGACTACCAAATTTCATTTCCAATGAGAATGATTTTGGTTTTAAAATATTGTTATTATATACCAATAGTTACAAAGAACATAATTTTTTGTATCATGCCTAGATACATAAGGGTTTATTTTCAGGTTTGGAAATAAAAGTTGTTTCTTTTATAAAGAAAACATATGTTATGGTATGACACATTTAAATAATGTTCTTTATGTATTAAATTGTGAAAACCAAGTATTGGTAATTGACAAATAATCTTGTTCACATGACTCATATAACACATAACTATGGAATCATCATCTTGGTTATGTAAATGAGAAGTGTTTGATAAAGCTACGTTAAGATGAATTTTTAAACTATTCTGAGCTAACACCACATGAAATATGTCATGCTTGTTTACAAGAAAAAATGATCAAACCGCCATTTGGTGAACAAGGTGAAAGGACCACATATCTTCTAGGATTGGTACACACTAATGTTTGTTGACCATTTCCAGTAGAAACTAGAGGTGGATATTCTTACTTCATATCTTTTATTGATGACTTGAGTAGATATGACTGTGTCTACTAGATGAGGTATAAATATGAGTCCTTTGAGAAATTTAAGGAATTCAAGAATGAATAATAGAATCAAATTGATAAGAAGATAAAGAATATTTGATAGAATTAAGGTGGTTAATATCTTAACCAAGAGTTTATCGAATTCTTACAGGAGTTTGGGATTCTATATCAACTCACTACACCTTATACACCATAGTGAAAGGGTGTTAGTGAAAGGAGGAACCGTACCTTGTTATACATGGTTAGATCGATAATGAGTCATTCAGATCTTCCATAATCCTTTTAGGTATATTAATTACAAACTATGGAATACACATTAAACTGAGTACCAAATAAAGTGGAAAATGGAATTCCCTTTCAGTTATAGAGTGGAAAGAAACTCGTTTTTCCACATACACGTGTATGGGGTTGTGATGTGTTTTTAAAGCCTTATTAGTCAAAAAATAGCACCCTAGAGAAAAAAGTGTATCTTTATAAGACATCCCAAGGAAAAAAATGGATACTACCTATACAACCCATCAAAAAAAGTGACTATCGCTAGACAAGTCATATTTCTTGAGAGGGAACACATCCTGAAAAAGTATAGTGGGAGAAAGATTGACTTTGATGAAGTTGATTCTCAAGATACAAAAGATTTGGTATAGGAATAGGTTCCATAGGTCACCATGGAAGAAGTAGTTCCTGAAACACAAGTACTGCATATGAGCACAAGAGAGGTAAGAGAACTAGAGAGATATGGTTTTCTAGTCACTAAAGATGGTGACTCATTATTGGTTGAAAATGATGAACTTATCTCCTATAAGGAGGTAGTAGATAGCTCAAAATCTATAAGATATAAATAATCCATGAATTCTGAAATGGATTCCATGTATCAGAACTAGGTTTGGGTTCTAGTGAATGCGCTAGTTGATGTAAATCCCATCAGGTGAAAATGGATATTCAAGAGAAAAATGGACATAGAAGGTAAAATAAATACCTATAAAGCAAGGATAGTGGCTAACTATTTTAAAAATCATCAAGGAAATGACTATGATGAAAAATTTTCACCAGTTTTTATAGCATCCCACCTTTTTATCACATAAACTTTCATTACATTATACAAAACTGAGGATCTTTAAGGTTTAGTGTCTTGGAAACCAGGAACTTAAAACATGAAAACATAAAACATTCTTCTTAAAAACTTGAAATGCTTCTCCTCATGTTCATCCTAGGTTCATTACTGCATCTCATAACCTGGGGACATACATCAAATGAAAGGGTGATCAGAAGGCCCAGTAAGGGAAACAAGGGAAACATTTAACATGTAAACTTGAGATACATCAACTATGTCATGAACAAGAACTTTAAGGCATGATAAAAAAAACATGTGGCATATCATAATAAAAATAACATTTTTCATAAATTTAAGATGTGGATACATCATTTAACATATACAATCATGAACATATCACCAAGGTCCATCCCCAAGGTGTCATTTGAAAATTACCAAGGTTATTCACCAAGGTATCGTGAAAATTGTAATCTCTAGTGGTTACATCATTACCCAATGCATTGGAGCGCTATCAGGGCGCACCCTTAAATTTTCCTTTATTATCATGTGAGACACATATATCATCATCAAACATTTCATAAAGAACCCATATAGCACAAAATAAATGGGTTTCATTTCATAATCATAACGTTTTAAAAACTGCTTTAAAGACATGATCTTAATGTCACTTTAAACCCACGGAAAGGAAAAGCGGGTCTCATGTATGTAAATCCCAGAATATAAAATAGAACATTTGATATATATGTGAATACCCTTGTAGAAATGAGAGATTTGAGTATTCACCTTATAACATAAAATAATTTTGAGAAAAGAGAGAGGCATTTTGAGACGAAAATTCTGCAGCATAACGGCTATGTTACAAGGTTTTAGAAAACATTCAAAAGAGAGGGGACATGGGTCAAACATTCATAAATGACCCATAAAACAGAATATGGACAGAATAATAAGTATACATGATCATGGTAATGAAATTTCAAGGGCATACCATTTGAAATGAAAAACATGGAAGGAAGACAAAAATTAGATTTCTCTTATGAAAGTTCGGCAGCCTAACGGCGTTACTTAAACTTCAACAAAAATGATTTGAAAAGATCAAATAGGGTCTCTAATCATGTGAACATAAGAGTTCAGTATGATAGATATAGAGATAATTCCCCAACATAATTAAAAAGGAACTTGAAATACTTGACATGAAAGTAGAACTTCAAAACGAGAAGGGTGAAGAACCACTTAAAAATTCGGCAGCCTAACGGCGCCACTTAAAACTTCAAAATACTGAATTGAAGAGATAAAATGGGGTCTCTCATCATATGAACATAAGAGTCCAGTATGATAGATATAGAGATAATACCCCGACATAAAAAAAAGGAACTTGAAATAATTGACATGAAAGTAGAACTTCAAAACGAGAAGGGTGAAGAACCACTTAAAAATTCGGCAGCCTAACGGCGCCACTTAAAACTTCAAAATACTGAATTGAAGAGATAAAATGGGGTCTCTCATCATATGAACATAAGAGTACAGTATGATAGATATAGAGATAATACCCCAACATAACAAAAAGGAACTTGAAAGAATTGACATGAAAGTAGAACTTCAAAACGAGAAGGGTGAAGAACCACTTAAAAATTCGGCAGCCTAACGGCGCCACTTAAAACTTCAAAATACTGAATTGAAGAGATCAAATGGGGTCTCTCATCATATGAACATAAGAGTACAATATGATAGATATAGATATCATACCCCAACATAACAAAAAGTAACTTGAAAGAATTGACATGAAAGTAGAACTTCAAAACGAGAAGGGTGAAGAACCACTTAAAAATTCGGCAGCCTAACGACGCCACTTAAAACTTCAAAATACTGAATTGAAGAGATCAAATGGGGTCTCTCTTCATATGATCATAAAATATCAGTATGATAAATTTAGAGATCATACCCCAACATAATAAAATGGAACTTGAAATAATTTACATGAAAATAGATCTTGAAAAATGAGAAGGGAGAAAGAATCCGTTACAAAAATTTCGGCAGCCTAACGACGCCACTTAAAACTTCATAAAACGAAATAATGAGAGCAAGAGGGGATCTCTCATTATATGAACATGAAAAGGGCAGTAAGAGGAGTATAAAAGAACATCCTCCAACATAAGAACATGAAGCATAAAAGGAATGACATAAAAGAGATTACTTGAAATGAAAGAGAGAGGTCGGATCCCTTACCTTAATACGTAACTCTTAAAACTCAAAGGTTTGGACCTTCAGGGTTTGGGGGAACCTTGGGAGGACTCCTTGGGAGGTAAGGAGACCAGAACTTCGTTGGGGGAGAGTGGGGAGTCGAATGGATGAGAGGATGGCTTGGTATTTATAGGGAAAGTGAGGGGACAAGGCATTAATGGCCAAGGGACACCTCATTAGTGGTTTTGGCAAAACCATGGGCTTGCCCATGGTATTTTCCCATGGTATTGGCCACTTGGGACACCTCATACCTTATCTTACTATTAATAAGTCGACCATATTGATTACATACTTAATACATCATTTAATGATGTCATTAAACACCCGTAACTTAAAAACTGTATTTTCACTATTCATCGAAAATTCAACTTTCTCAGAATAATCCCAAAATTTCACCTTAACCAAATATCAATGCTCTGATTTCAAAAATGAACTCCATTTTATAAAAATAATTTTTTAAATATTTTTAATTTAATTTTTAAATAATACACTATTCACCGAAAAATCATTTTTTTCAGAAAAATCCCCAAAAATTACCATAACATAATATCGACGCTCTGAGTTCAAAAATGAAATCCATTTTATAAAAATAATTTTCTAAATATTTTTAATTAAATTTTTAATTAAAAAACACTATTCACCCAAAAAAACTAATACTTGAATAATAATTTATGAAACCGTTATTTAACCATTTTATTGAATCACATTACTTAGTCAAGGTGCCTAGATTATATTAATACTTTCTTTAAGTGAGATTACTAATCCATTTGGACACATTACTAATACTAATCATAAAATAACTATTCATAATTTACTATTCATCAAAAATCAAGTTGATCTTATTAGACTCTAAATTTCGTACTGAACATAATTGTAGAAGACCATTTTTTGAAAATCATTACACATTTTTAATTATTTAAGGTTTACATAAACATTTTTAAAATATCCTTTTTCTAAAATTTATCAAAAATATGCATACTATATTTATCCGGTCATTTAAAAATTCATAAACTTTATCATAAGAAGAAATCCCAATTTTTATTTAAAACAAAGGATTACACAAGGCA
The DNA here is from genome assembly GCA_963277665.1 of Viscum album. Lineage (NCBI taxonomy): Eukaryota > Viridiplantae > Streptophyta > Magnoliopsida > Santalales > Viscaceae > Viscum > Viscum album. The sequence continues at coordinate 2,090,540,334 of OY728122.1, forward strand.
GTTACGGTCTCCTTACATAGCCCCTTATCACACCAGCATAGGACCTAAGTGTAAGGTGTGCTAAGGTGAGAGAATCTGAGGGAGGCTCGGCTAACATCGCACGAGTAGTAATTTCTATCAGTTTGAACTTCTCGCAGAGGCGATTCTGTTCTAGCTTCACACGATGAAGTTCGGCTTGGGTTTGGTCCAGAGCAAAGCCCAGTGGTGCTACCTCCTTCCCAAGTTCTGTTAGATGGGCTTCGATCGGTCCAAGACTACAGGGTGTGGCCATCAAATCTTCTCTCTATAATAATTAACCAAGATTACTTGTATTTAGAGACAATAATCAAAACGTTTAGTTTCTGGCGGTCATATTGACCAATGGTCATATAACCGTCTAAACCCAACGGTCTCATTTTAATTATAATCATGTTATCAAATGAAACATTTTTGTTGAGTATAAAAATAAATAAAATAACACATAAAATTAGGAAACAAGATTTATTCAAAATTTCGGGTCGTTACAGTTTTCATGTTTAAATACATCAAAATTATACTTGTTATAGCATCTTACCATGACTATGAGATTTAGAATATGGATGTAAAAACTACATTCCTTAATGGGAACCTTCAGGAAGATATCTATACGACACAACCATAAGGGTTTGTGAATCCAGGTGATGCCAAAAGTATTTTCAAGTTTCAAATATCTATTTATGGATTGTAGCAAGTATCCAAGTCATGGAGCATTCTATTCGATGAATCTATAAAAGAATTTTTTTTCATTAAAAATGAATGTGAGACATGTGTTTACAAGAGGTTTAGTGAAAAATAATTCATTATACTAGTAGTATATGTTGATGACATATTACTTATTGGAAATGAAATACCAGTCTTATAGTCTGTTAAAGACTAGTTAAACAAGTGTTTTTTATGAAGGACTTAGGTGAAGTAGCCTATATTCTAGGGATCAAGATCATTTGTGATAGATCCAAGAGGATTATTGGACTATGTAAAAGTACATATGTTTACTAGATTCTAAATAGATTTAGTAAGGAATAATATAAGAGGGGATTAGTTCTAGTATCACATGGTTTACATCATTATAAGAAAATGTTTCCTCAAACACAATAGGTGAAAGAGAGAATGAGTAAGATCCAATACACTTCAGTAATAGGATCAATCATGTATGCCATGTTATGTACTAAATTGATATTTCCTAATAATTGAGATTGGCAGATAGATATCAAGAAGATCTAGGAGAACAACATTTTTCTTTTATTAAGGCTATCCTTAAATATCCAAGAAGAACTAAAGATATATTCCTGGTGTATGGAGGAGATGAGGAGCTGGTCATTAGGGGATATACTAATTCCAATTTTTAAAAAGATCCAATTGATCTAAAGTCATAGTCAGAATATATTTTCTATCTCAATGGAGGAGCTGTGAGCTAGAAGAGTTCAAATAAGCTAGTTTTCGCTGATTCTATAGTAGAGTCTGGATATATAGCAGATTCTGATGCAGCCAAGGAAGCCATTTGGATATAGAAAATTTTCCAGGATCTTGATGTGGTACCTAGTAGTAAAGAACCTATCACATTGTATATTGATAATACTGTAGTGGTGGCTCTTGCAAAAGGTCCAATGTCACACCAATAGACAAATCATATAATCCAGAAGTATCACCCCTTGAGATATTTTTATCAGAGGAGTGAATTTTTAATATGTAGAGTATACAAAAAAGAGAAAATGGTGTACCCCTTGACCAAAGTCCCATCTAATAAAAAGCATGAGTATCATGTGAGAGCTTGTAGACTGAAGGTTGTTAGCAATTGGCTCTAGTGAAAGTGGAATTCTGTTGCAGTTGGTTCCCTAGAACAAGATTCTATGTAATTTATGATGGATTGAATTCATATTTTTTTTAATATTAATAAAATTATTATAACATCATGATTATTCTTCTTTGTAACATAGTATGTGATAATATCCTAAGTGTAGTTGTTGTTGTAAAAGGTCATAGCAGTTCCCCTCTATGATGAGAACCTGGAAGTGCTACGACACTATTATAAAATAGATGTTTTATATCTGGATGATATCATTTGAGGGACACTAGTGATACAGGATATCAGAGGTGGAGACTTATAGTACTTTGAGGCACCTTCTAATGGTGTACTCCCTTAGTAATATCTAGTGTGGGATATTATGAGAACAAGACCCACCAGTAGGAAATCCACATTTATATGTGACATTATATGTTCTTATCTATGGATAGGTGTATTGATTCATAAAATTTAAGATTATTATTAATGAGTATTATGATTCATGTAATTTTATGTATTGATGAAAACTGTGAAGACATATGTTCACGGTGAGGTAAGATACGTTGGGTGCATCATGAGTAATATTGAATTAATGAATAATACGAGAAAGGATTTTTCCCTTCTTTTCTTCAATGGAAGTTGACATCTCATGAACTTTTATGAAAATTATATAGCCTAAATAAATCCATTTCTATGGTTTTATATAGGAAATTTTGTTTTTTGGGAAGTCAAAGAAAGAGACATCGAGCACATAGGTTGATGACATAAACATGCAATCATCTTGATTAGAGATATCATGATAAAGTGATTATATTAAATAGTAAGAATCCATATAAGGCCTTATGTCATTGAAAAATTAACCACTTTCTCTATGGGTGACTTAGCATCTTGCTAGACACTAACCTTGGAATTTAGACTGCTCCACCGAATGCAACTGATAAAGATGCTGATATGGTCACACATTAAGTGTATCCATAATCTCAGTTAAATGATAATATTATTATTTATTATTTAAAAATTTGAATAAATATTACTCCCACACATGGTGTAATAATTATTCATGTTTAATTGATTTTATATATTCCATCACCAGTTATTTGAGAGAATATAACATGTGAAGAATATTTAATAAATATTTAATTATTATTTAGTGAATATAATATTTATTTATTTATTGTCGAATAATGCATTGATATTTATTTAATAAATAAATATTTGTTATTCAAGGCTTGATAAGTATTTTGGAGGAATGAAGGACAAAGTTTAATGGTCCAATGAGAAATAATAAATATTGAATATTATTTGATTAAATAATATTTAATTTAATTTGAAAGTTAAGTACATGTCGAGAAATAATAATAATAATATTATTATTATTTGACATGGGGTTCTGTAGGGATTAAATAAATAATAAATGACACTTATGAAATTGTTTTACTTTAACCCTAGCATTATATAAACCCAAGTTTATTTTTTTATAAGAGATCCAATTCAATTTTTTGCTCGTGAAAAATAAATTTAGAGAATACTCTCAAGCCCTAGAGAACTCCCTTTTCTAAGAAATATCCCAAGAAAAGAGAGTGATATTCCTCCACCACCCACTCTCAATACAAGAGAGATCAAAGAGAATGATTTTGAATCAGTTCTCAAGGTGATCAAAGGTGGACAACACAAGCGATATGATCTGCTGTGCTAGAATCCTGGATTCCTACAGTGACATTCGAAGATTTTTGGAACACATGTGGATCACAACTAGAGGGAATTTTCTCTTGATTCCTACAATGTAATGATTATACAAAGCAGATCTATTGTCATATCTATCAATGAAAAAATAACTCCAACAAAGTAATCATTTAATTAATTAAATTGATTATAAATAATATATGATGATCCTCTCTCTAGTTTTGGAGTTCTATCTATTGTCTATATTATTTGATTCATTTATGTAGATCATTACATTTATCATTGTGTAAATCTATAATTGATCAATGATCTTGAAAAAAATTAAAGTTGGGCACGACCTATTGCATGATTCCACTACACTCGAAACCTATAGGTTAGTGATCTTGAACATATTCTTATTTTTTGGTGCTATAATAAGGATTATAATACAGTTTAGTAGGAATTCATGTTGTCTTATTTCATTTGGATGAAGCTAAATGTGTTAAATTTCAATCAAAGGTTTTTTCTAGATGAAAATTTGGTTCAAAGAGTAAGTCATTTTGTTGAGCACTGGAGGAACTGAAGGGAGAAAGTTCATTAGGTCAAAGGAGATAATATTATTAGGCATAGGGTTTTATATAATTAAATTCCATAACCTCTTAAGGATGTGAAAATTAATGTTGATGTAGTTATCTCTGGTGATAATTGGATTGGTATGGGGCTTGTTTTTCACAATTCATTAGGACATGTGATTGCATCCATGCATAAGTAGATTATTCCATATTAGAGTCCTTTGGCAGTAGAAGAATTTTCTAATTTTTCATGCATGAATTTTTTTAAGTATTAGTGTTGGATAAATGTTATTATTCATTTGATTGAAAGTCAATTATTACAATGATCAAATCCAGAGATTTAGTTTTAATTTTTTGGGTCTTTTTTTAGTTGAAATTTGGTTAGTCATTAAAATATTTGATGAGTGAATGTTTTCATTTTTTAAAAATTTTGGTAATATGTTTTCACACCACATAGCTAAGAAACATTTTGTGTTTGGTGAGGGTGTCTAGTTTAGGTTAGTTTTCTTGTAAGTTTGGACATTTGTATGAATATTCAGTTTTAATCCAATAATTTTTTATTTAAAAAATAGTAAATATTTTCACTTTAAATTTCCTTTCAAAAGAAATTATTTTAAATTAAAATAGTGATTTTAAATAAAAATTAAAATTGAAACTTTCTACTCAATGTTTAATTTTCTATGGAAGCTTAAAAGATTCCAATTAAAAATTTCAATGAAAATATTTATTGACCATTGGAAATTTTAACTAAAATTTTTATTTTGAATGGAAAGTTCTAAATTTCAATTGAATTTACTAATTAAAATTCATATTAAAAATTTTCAGCGAGTAGTGCATATTTATTCTCCAAATTTAATTTTTATTAGAAACTTCAAAAATTCTAAAAAAAATCAATGAAAATTTATTGCCAAAATTTCCAATTATCAATAAATATTTTGATTCAAAATTAAATTTTTAATAGAAACTTAAATAATCCTAATGATTTTTTTCAATGAAAATTGGTAATAAAAATTTTAAGTTACAAGTGTAGAATTTTTAAAATTTATTTTCAATAAAAACATTCAAAATTTCAATATAATTTCTCAATGAAAATTGATGGTAAATATTTCCTATAATCCATGATATTTTCTACTCAAATTTAATTTCCAATGAAAATTTCTAATGAATTTTTTAGTGAAAATAAAAGAATGATCAAATATTGATTTCTATAAGAAAAATTGAAATTTTAAGATAATTTTTTATTGGAGAGATAGGATTATATTTTTCCATATAGGATTTTTCCATAATATAACCAGATGGTCCAATTATTATAAAACATCATGTGGATATTTTTCAATTTAGTAATGGGTTTCTAAGGATAAAATAACACTTGTTCAATATAGTGGGTTTATAAGGATCAAGCAAAAAAAATTCAATATATTGGAAGACCTTAAAATCCTCAAATCCCAAGATCACAATGCATTAAAACTGAAATCATGTATATGCATAAATAAATAACACATGCCTTTCACTGAAGAGTTGATACAATTGTCTTCAATGATATACTTGATGGAGACCCCTAAGAGGAAGCCAATAGAATCTATCTTCCATGTTGTATCCATGGGTTGATTAGAATCACTTAATGCTCAGGTAGTATTCTCCTCTCTTTCATGATATACCAGTATCTCATAATATCAAGGAATGAGGATAACGAGATATTTTTGATGGAGAATCAATATAAGGAAATGGAAAGATCCAACCATACCATATCAATGTAAGTTTCCTCCTTATATATCACTCAGGGATTCTCTTCAAGTGATAATGTACTAACTTATTTGTTATAAATTTTATAATTCATGCATGCAGTTACAAACCCTTTATAACCTTTAACTAATATATTTTTCCCACATGTTTCATCTAATTAAATGTTAGTTACAAATTATAGCATATGTGGAAGACTATTTGAATTTTAACATTTAATGTTCTATTTCTTTATCTATTTTAGGGGTGTAATGTGAATCATATATTATGATTCACCAAGACTTGTGATATAGCATATCATACTTTACTATAGGTTTGGGAAAACTATATCATATCTCTATATCATATTTAATTATATAACCACAAGGCATAAATTATGAATTTATATAATGGATATAATATAATATAATATATTTTATATCATCTCATTTGATATAGATTAAATTTATCATATGAACATAGGCTTTAGGTAAAATATCCATAAATGTTTAACTCTATATCCTATAAACCTTTTCCATTTTGAATTTGACCATACCCTAATTGAACATGCTATAAACTTCACCTAAACATGGTATAGTCAGTCTCCAGGGAAAAAAATTCCTTTGTTCCTTACATCATGATGGATTTCTCATTTTAGGTTCATTTCAACAAAATTAGATATTCAAAATTCCTTTCACCATGACATAGTCCCAACTGTTGGTCCCTATTTTGGTTAATCATACATGAGACCTCTATAACCCACCAAAATTATTTCTTCAGGCCTACTTATATCACATATGATAATTTGGAATGCACCACGACATGAAAAATATTTTACTCCTTGATAATTATCTCATTTTAGTTTAACTTATAACACTACGACCAACCTACACAACATTAACCACAGATGCTCCCCATTTCTAGAACTCAGAATGAATCCATGATCACTTCTCCACCCCAAAACATTTTTCATATCATTTTACTAAAAAATTAATTTTATTATAACATATATCTCTAATAAATTTCATATATAAGTTTATAATTCACACCACATTCACTAAAACACACACAACCTTTATGAACACCCCATTTTTCAGCTCAACTAAGAGATAAACGAATTCTATATAGTGTGGTCTAGTTATTATTCACAAAATTCCATTTAAACCTCCATAAATGTTTCTCCAAACTTCTCTATGACTAAATTTAAGACAAATATAACCACAAAAAACCAATTATCAGTCTTGATTTACAATAATAACAACACAATACTTCCGGTATTACCCAATGATTCCAACAACAACCCATAAAGTCAACCTTAGTTCCAAAATTCTCCTAAATTGAATTTTCTAGAAATAAAAAGTGTCTTGTTGTGAAATTTAACTCTTTTAAACTATGGTAAATACAAAAAGTAAAATAATTATTCTTCTATCTCTCTAAGTCTGTGTGAGTAATGCTCAGTGTAGAAAACAAGAGATCAAGAAAAAATTCCATATCATTCCAACCAAGCATAAATTTTCACTTTATCTTAAATAACTATAAATTAAAATAATCCCATATCTACATTAATCACCATATATTATATCTCCACTTGAATTTTCTATAAACTCCCCATTGAGAGTAGATTTCATTACTCCCCCTTTTAATAACTTGCTTTGAATTTCACCAAATTACTCAAATTCTCCCCATTTTTCAATAAACCTAAAGTGGTAAGACCTACCAAACACTAATTATTTTTATTAAACATGAGAAAACACATGGGAATAAGGAATAATTTCCAAACCACATCAAGATGAGGGAGGTGTTTTAACAACAAAGTTCAATAGATGCTTTATAAACACCAGTGTGACCAATAGTTTTGTCAAAATTCCTTCCAATTTTCAATTTGTTCAAACATGTTCAATATTAATATCTCTTTACTTCATTGTATATTTAATGAAATAGAACTAAAACTTGATGTGATTTTTGTGGGAGTTATATATCAGATTCTTTATTAATTTAGTCCCACTTTTATTAGAAATATAGATCACCATGGGTACTTCCACATAATCACCAAGATCCTATAATTATTTCTTTATTAATAAAAATTTAGAACAAACCTTCATAGTTGAAATATACTCTAATTTATCCGTGATAAGATATTCAATCTCTTGTTTCTTATTTAACCAACCAATGCACTTCCCTCCCATAAGTAAATCTCATCCACTTTATATAAAAAATATCTCCAAACCAATCCATATGTAAATATGAAATCAATAAATGATAATTTCATACATTATACACCAAACCATAGTTAAGAGTACCATGAATGTACCTCATAACTAATTTCACTATAGTGAGATGATATTTATTTGGATTTATTTAAAATGAGGCTTCCAAATACATGGCATAAACAATGTCCGTTATCATTTTAATTAAGTATAAAAAGATTCCAATCATTTTTCAGTATAATATAGGATCAAAAATGCTTCTATATTCAAGCTTTCCAAGTTTGGATTCAACCACAATTGGTATTGAAATTGGTTTTCTATCATGCATCTCAAAATTCTTTAGCAACTCTAGTGTATACTTTTCTTGTGAAATAAATTCATACATTTCCTTTTGAATAAATTTCATCCCAAGAAATTTATAATCACTTTGACCATAGGAATGAAAAATTTTATATCTTCATTCTTGTAAATTCCTTCACTAAATTCAGCTATTTTTTATCAAATATGATATCATCGACATAAAAACATATTACAAATTGGTCTTCCTTGGTTGATTTCACATATATATTGGGGTGGACACTACCACTACATAATTATAGCTTCTTCATGTAAGTATCTAATTGATCATACCAACCTTGTGGTTTTTATTTCAATCCATGAAAATATTTCTTCAATCTACACATTTTTAATTCATCATCACTAATTAAACAAACCCACTAGTTGTTAACTATATACTTTCTTATTGTCCACTCTATTTAGAAATTTCATCTTCACGACCATTTTCTAAACCTTAAATCCTTATTTAATCAAAAAAACTAGGAAGAGTCTTATTGACTCAATTCATGCCACCAATGAAAATATATCTTCTACACCCATCCCTTTAATTTCCATATAGCCGTTCACACTAATCATTCTTTATTCTCAATCACCTTCCCATTTTAATTATATTTTTTCTTTAACACCCATTTAGTTATAATAATATTATGATCATATAGCCTCTTTAAAAACTCCATTGTTTAATTATTTTTTATTTATATTAACTATTCATTTATGTTTTTTACCTATAACTACTTCTTTTCCACTTCCTCAAATTATGATGGATCCACTTAAGATAATAAATTAGTATGATAAACATTATTTATCCTACATTTTTATGATGGAGAATATTTTTCACCGATGGTGTTTGATTCATCAACCTTAGATCTTCTATTTATCCTTTTATCCAATAGTTTACTCTATATTTATTTTTATTCAACCTTGAAATCCTATTCTTGTTCTAGACTTTGAAAACTATCATAATTTGAGTGAATTTAATAATATTTATCACAAATGTCTTCTAAAATTGAATTTATAGATTTATTTCTTGATTTATCATCAATAACCTTAAAATAAATTTTCTATGTACTTTTTTTAAACTCTTGTTAAATCATTTATGAAATTTACTATTGGCTGAGTATCCTAAGAATAAACCTTCATCCACTGCATCACCATACTTTTCTTGATTTACTTATTTATTCTAAATATAACATTTAATCCCAAACACTTGAAAGTGTTTCAATATTGGCTTCATTGCATGCCACATTATATATTGTGTTTTATCCTCTTTGGGATATATAAAATTCTGTTTTGTGTGTGTACACAAATAGTTTTAGTTATTCTTTTTAATAGTTCCTTGAAATTACAATCTTGATAAGAAATACTTTTTTCATGTTATTTACCATTCAATTTCTTCTTTCCATTAAACTATTATGTTGGGGTGTACTTAACTATGAAACTTCACACTTAATTCAATGCTTATCCAAGTAGTTTTCCACTTTGAATGGAGTTTTACTTCATAGAATTTTCTGATCACAACATTTATCATTCTCATTGTTTCATTTTTATCTCACCTCTAATTTTTTTGATGAAATCCATGACTTAATTCTTGGTATATATGAACATGATACAATCCATTCCACTATAATCATTTATAAAAAAATAAAGTACATTTCCCCTCCTATTCCAAAATGTACTATTGTACCACACACATTAATATGGGTTAAATCCAATAAGTTTGAATCCCATTTATTTTTTTTGGTTGATAGGGATTTATCATTATATTCCCTCTCATTAATGAATTAAAAGTTATCTCTCTATACCTCTTTATATTTGGAATTCCAATTATATTCTTTATATTAAATATATCCTATATGCTTTGTTAATGTATTTTCCCAATACTTTTATTCCATAAATTGTTCTCCCCTTCCACTGTAATGAGAAAAGTTCTCTCCTTTCTATATACTAGTACAAATTTCCATTTTTTCCAATATATCATCAATGATTTTCTATACTTAACCTTGATTAGGAATCCCTTATAGTTGAATGATAATTCAAGTCCTAAGTCAAAAATTTGAATCACTCTTAGTATTTTTTATTGAATTACATCCACACAAATGAATTTTTATTCTTTAATTCATCTCCATATATCCTTGTATTTATACTTACTTTAATATTCTAGGATCTATCATTACTAAATCATACCATACCATCAACATGAATTTTCAAATTATTCAATAGGTTCATGTTCTTATTAATATGGAATGGACACTCACTATTTGGGATCTATGAATTGTTTTTATTTATTTATTTGATAGTAATGTAGGCTAAGATTTATTTATAATTATTATTCTTTTATTCCCATGAAATTCTTGGTTGAGTTGGGAAATATGATTATCTATCCCAATTCACTTCAGCATGTGTAATGAAAATGTGTTCCTCTTCATCCAATGGTTATAATCTATTTCCCAAGTGAATAAATTTTACTAGCCTCACATATATCCTCTTTAGACTTACAAAATATATATTTTCACTCTTTTATCACACATAATCCAAAAATTTATAAATTATGTTAGATAAGTAAAAACAATATCCATAGAAGTAATTTCTTTATTGAGGTGTTGGATATGTTCTCATCCTCCTTTGATGAATTCCCAGTGTTTCTACTTTCAATTAACTTTACACCTCATCATAATATATCATCGTGTATCCTAGTTAACCAAAAAATTATCACTTCATCAAATATAATATTTTATGTTTCCCTTCCCTCTATATATTTATATCTCTCAAATAACTCCTCAATATTTGATAAGTACCCATTAATTGATTATCATCACTAAATTTTTTATCTAATTTATCATTTTCAATTTATACCATGGTTTTAGATTATTCTACATTGAAACTAATTCCACTCTTACTTAAGTGGTTGGGTAATTGATCTTTCAAAATATTCTTGACACTTATTGTGCCTTATTCAACCCTGTCATTTTATTCCTCATACAAAAACTTTCCAAATTGAAGCTTTTTATTTGAACCAATTGATTTTATTTTAGATTAAAGTTTCTTTATAAGAGAAACCACTTATTATTCATGATAATCGGCCTTATTTTTTTTATTCCTTGATATAAGAATTAAGGTTATTGATCACCTTAGTTTTTTATTTAATATTTATCATGAAATCAACCACTTAGAAAGTTCTTGAATGACCCATTGTTCTTTCAAAACCTTATTTAACTAAGTAAATTAAAATTCAATTTGGTAAAGATGATCCGATTAATATGTTAGAAAATCACTAATACTAATTTTCTTATTTCATTATATATCAATCCACTAAAGAGAAAATTCAAGTTCAAACTTTAGGTTATTATTTTTTTGATTTATTTTTTTCTTGGGTTTTAGATTGTGCCTTATCGACCATTTCCATAATATAATCCTATATATATAAAATGAATTTAGTTTCATATTAATCAAAATATACCCCATCTTCATCCTATTATTTACTTAACAATATCTTTATTTGAAACTAATTTCCTGACGTGTTTCTAGATTTGATGTTTTTTAGGGGAAAATTTCTTCACAATTTTTAAATGTATTCTCCTTTAGTTTCTCCATCATTTATATTTGTGCATCTCATAATAATATACCCGAATTTTCCATAGTTTAAATATAATTATTATTACTTTCCTTTGAACCTTCCCTTTACTTTCTTTAACTTACCCACTATAAGAGATAAAAACTCATTACTTACACCTCCTACCACTTATTTCACTATGTTGATGTATAATTTTTCCATCGACTTGAATGTTATATCCTTATTTGAATGAATTATTATTGATTTTGGATTTACACACATCTTATATGTGATAATATTGATATTTATACTATCAAGATATAATTCTAAATTATTTCCTTCTTCTAAGGTCAACAACGTTAAATTGTATAACGGTGGAAATCTATTGAGAATTTTCTTTATAATACCAATATATTTAATCTTCTCACCATGTATAAGAATGGATCTAACAACCTTAATGATATGATTGAAGAAACCATAATTTTGTTTATTTGATATCATCTTTAGATCATAAAACCTAATGTTACTTAACCTCTTTCACCAACTATTTCTTTTGATGATGCTGTAATGTTGGACCTAAATTGAGTTAGAAGTTGTGAAACTCATATCCTCCATATATATCTTATTTTATAATTATTTATATAATTTTTTTGTGTCTTTTCATCAGTTTTGATAAATTTTATATCATCTCCAGTCATAGAAAATTCAGCAACATTGATCACATGTATTCCATGTATAAAAATCAATAAAATATCAAGTCCAAGTGACTATAAATGTGATCTCATTTGGTTCTTCCAAATTTGATAATTATATCCATCAAACAACAAAGCCCTTTTCATATTAATGAAATTATACATGATGATTAACATCATTGATATGTTCACCAAGAGTAACCTGTGGCTTTGATACCACTCGCTATAACCACAATGTCTCAAATACACCCTAAGTGGAGAGGGAGGTGAATTAAGGTGTCATTATTTTTTTCACTTCAATAAAATATTGTTATCACATTAGTAAGAATAATATAAACCTATCATAATCAACCAATCACCCAACACATCCATGTTTGAAAAATAAATATAGTGACATAAAGGTTTTTCTTAGTTCACTACTAAGGGATACTCTAAGAAGTATACAAAGATATTGTGTAAATGTACTAGAGGATATCACTATACACTATATTTGATGAAAATATTTTGGAAGGACACACTATAAATCCAAGGTTCACTCCCTATTTTACCCTATTTTATAATCACCCCAAATAAGAGTTATAACAAAACATATGACTCAACAGTCAATCACAAAGAATATACATAAAAAATAACAACACTAAACCTGTGGTGGAGTTATCATTTCACTCCAACTTCCTATATTAAGATATATATCTTTAATATATTACTTATAGAAGAAATTTATCTATAATTTTTTATATGTATTAGTTATCCTTCTCTTTACTAACTTGACTTCCAATTCTATATATTTTCTCTTCAAATATCAACATTTAGATCTTCCAAAATTTCCCTCCTTTAAACTTCCACATTTTAAACTCTAAATATGTAATGTCCCTAGCCTCATTCACTTCCACTATGACTGAACCATGTGTTACATACCTCAAGATCACCTCCCCATATTCCAAAGGTTTCGAAATAGTGGAAAGGGTTAGATAACATCACATATAGAGACTATACCTTCAAAATTAGGTGACCATAAATATCAGTATAATAAATATCAATAAATAGTCATCACATTATAAAAATAATATAAATATAGAAAAAAATAATAAAGTGCCAACTATAAATAACATACCACATGATGTAAGAAAATGAACTATTATAATGTCATATAATTCATTCAAGTATGAATAATATTTCTCATGGTAAGATCATATAAAACATAGTCTAAAAATAAACCAAATACTGGATGTGACCAAAAACTTAGACCTGAGTCCTCACCCAATCCGAACTACAAAGATTAAATTAAGAAACTTTTGATCACATATCTATAATTAGTTCCTTTACCTTACCTGTGTCATGAAACATGAAATATTCTTGGGCATCTAGGCATCCTAGAAGGGTGTGAGTCAGCTCAATAGGCCACCACTAGTGGTGTATCTAACAAAATACAGAATATATAAGTGCATGAACATGTTTAAAAATATAAAAATATAAACAACCATCATATCCTTGAGTTCTATTATGATACCCAATATAGAAAATACCTACTTTATCCAATTCTGAGGTCAAGTATAAAAATTTCACATATCAATACCCAAGGGTTAGTAGGACATAAACCCATAATATCATCTCACAAGATCATAAATTCTAGTTGGAAGTATACAAAAATATGGAAGAAAGTATTTAATGGTTAGTAGTAAACCCAACTCACCCCCAAAGCATCCCTGGTTAGTATTAAACCCTACTCATATCTCTATTATATCAATGGATAAAAATAATCCCAACCCATGTTATAGGTATATCTATGGTTGGAATTAAACCTAACCCAGATCACATGAATAACAAAGGTTGGAATGATACCCAACCATGTACACCAATATTCAAATAATGGGAAAGTTGGAATTACACCATTCTATTTACCAAGAAACACCCTTGTATTAGCATTACACCCAACTCCATGTCACATATGTCACCAAGTTTGAATTACACCCAACCTAACCTCAAAAATAACTCTAGGGTTGGCATTACACTCAAACATGTATCAACCGAATTCCCAATTGGAATTACACCCAACATCATATAAATACATACCTAGGTTGAAATTAAACCCCAACTCTTTTAAAACATATACCTTGGTTGGAATTACACACAAAAACATTTCAATATCACAACCATTTAAAAAACCAAACATAAATAATAACATTATGTATATCAATTTTTACAATACAAAAAAATATCAATAAACACACATATATCATAAGGGTAAACATTGGTTGGAAACTCACCCAAAATAGGTATACACTTTACATTTGGTTGGTTATTCACACACAACCTATTTCCCAATTCCCATTGTCATTCAAGCTGCCACCATGTTATATTTATGTCAAGATACTTTACATCATGAAGAATAAATCCAAGGCAGCTATCATGGACCCATAGGTTATAACCGGGTTGGGGACGCCACTCATGGGATCTCTTATCTCATTTTCATGTCACTTTAGTTAAAGGCATGGTCATTGGTGACCACCATGATAAATAAAAATCATGGGAAAAACTTATAACCTTAATAATAATAAATTCATTTATTATATTCTATTAAACCTAATGTGGTTTCATTTTAGAGTATACACACATTCTTGAGGGATCACATACACTACACATGCACATGAGAGTGAAATTACATGGTAATAACTTGTGTAACATTGGTGGGGGGGGGGGGGTGAATCAATGTTACTATCTTTTTAAAATTTCTACCCTTTTATAAATCAACCTTTATGACCAGTTAAGATAAAGAACTAATCAACTCAAATCTCAATCTCTTGTATGTATAAAATAAAGAAAAAAATAGAGCACCCTATATTTTTTCAAGGTTCACCCTCAAGGTGGATGACCATGTCCTTATTGTGTTTAGGCTAAGTTTATCATACAAATTTTATCTCTAATATCAAAAGTTATTGCATAATAATGGAAGGTATCATCATTAACCCTTTTGAAACCGTATCTTTACAAAATTTATCTCCCAATATTTTTCTTACATTAGTTACCATAAGTTTACAAAAAGTGATAAAAATAGAAATAAAAAGATCACCAAAAATCTCTAGGATTATTATAACACCCTTCCCCAGTTAAATCTATAACATTAACCAGATTGGTTCACTACATGACCTTAGGTGCACCTCCCTATATGCCAGAGGCTTATGATGAGTAGAGAGGGTCTAGGGTAGTACTATGAGAGACTATACCCCCTGATCAGAGTGAGAAATAACATATAAGATAAACAAGTATCATATATTAGAAATAAATACATTAGATTACAAAAGAAAAATAATCAACATAATTAATAATAATAATAATAATACTCCATGTAGGATAAATATAGTCATAAAAGGATGATCACCCACTAGGCTGATCACATACCCAAATAAAGTCATAAATAAAGAATTAAAATAAAAGTACAGGAGGCTTAAACAAATCTTCAAGACTCTTCTTAAACACAGTATCCAATACCAATCGATATTTTTAGTATGATCATCAATATCATACTGGGCCACTACCCAACCTGTGCCTACAACAAGCGAGAGGTCTGCTCGGGTACCCAAGTGCCAAGACTACCAAAGTAGGGTGTGAGTAAAACTCAGTAGGACACCACCAATTATGTCTAAATCAATATCTATTTTGAGTAATATTGTATGTATACATACAATGGGATAATAAATAATAGATAAAAGAAGATAAATTTTCAAAAAACCAATTATTATCTTGTTCTACCTTAGATTATAAGGTGACACCTAGGGCCCACCAACCCTTGTTTTTCCAATGTTATCCATGTAACGACCCAAAGTTTTTCAATGGAAATTCCCTTCTTATAATTATGTAATAAAATAACATGAAAACACAACATAATGAACTACTAAGTGATAAGTAACCTTTAAACATAAGTTTGTCACTTAAGTGTTTGGAATTTTGAAAATCTGACATACACGGTTGTGTTCAAGATGATTTTTGGAGTCTAATAAAACAAAAGTAATTTTTAATGACCCAGACCCTCATGACCCCGTCCTTTTCCAATTATCGGCGCGACTGATCGGCGTGACCAATCGGCGTGACCGATCGGCGAGACCGATCGGTGGGTTTTTCTCCTGCAGCCTTCCCTGTAACCCCACTTTTAGGCCCTTTTAACTTTAGAATCGTTTCAAGGTGGTTTTTAAGCCATAATTAATATCTAAAAATCCTTAGAAACCTCCCTTTTAAATAACAATTAATCCAGTCGTGTGTAACCACCCAACCGCGTGGAATAACCACGATCTGACTTCCAAGACGTTCAATTTCTTATTCCGTAACAACGGGATTTTATCTATATATCGCAGAAGAAGTTCTTCTTCCCACTTATTCCTTTTGGCCAACTTCTCTCTTCTTCCTTGTGCGTTTTAAGTCCTTTGTTACCGAGGCAAGTGGTGCACCTATGCCGGAGCCCTGCGAGATGCACATCCCCTATTCCTAGGGCGTGGAGAAAAACTTCGATCGTTGATCAATCAAGTAGGGGTTTCACCTTCGTCTCTCATTTATGTGTATCTTGCGGGGTGGGCATGCTTTTGATTCTATAGAATTGGATGAACCAAACCTTAATGAATATAATAAACGGATCCTAAATAATGAAGGGGGAGGGGTGTGATCGATGATGTTGCTTTGTTTTATGATCTTCAATGATTAATGATTTCTGAATTGTGTGGGCTTACGCCTACTAAAAATCATGGCCGTTGGTGGTCTTTCTCTATGCACTAATGAACCCTTACCTCTGGTGATGTTTAAATGGATTGTATTGTGGTGGTGAACCCTTTCTGTGTAAAGGAATTTGGTTAATTACATACATCCGGATAAATAAATTGAAAGCACCAGGATCAATCCTTTTCAATAATAACCCCGGTTAAAGTACAGCGGAATTAGAATCATGGAGTGTGTTAAATCGTTTAAATCTGAAAATACCGGCTTGGCCCTGCTTTTCTTTGGTGGTAGTGGTTTGATTGTTTCTCCTTCACGGGCCAATTGTTGGGTGACGTGGGAGGGGATGGGATCCCCTGTTGTTAGGGTTTTGCTAGTTTCAACTTTTTGAGGCCGTGTGGTTACTTGATTATATCACGAATTAGGGTGGAATCCTCTATTGTTGATAAACCATTGGCTCCAGGATCCTGGGGAAATGGGGCTGTATCTTGGGGTTTCCTTTGGTTCCAGTACTTTGAGGGATCTCACTTATCCCTTTTGTTGTTGTGACTTTACAAGAGAACCGGGTGTGAATGTTTAAGTTGATGTTTGACTGTACTCTTTCCTTGGCTTGTGATTATGCTTTATAGTTGCCTAAGTAGGTGTAGAAACTTATTTAAAAATTATTACTGAACATGAAACAAGGATGGGACAAATGGGTTTTGGTTTGGGTGTGAGTCATGACTTGGTCATGGGTATTGATTGTGTTCTTTAGGCTGGCTTAAGAAAAACCTAGATTTGGGTGAGTGCTTGTTACCTATACATATACTTGTAGTTTTTGTGTTTCTTATTCACGCCCCACCCATGTTGAGAACTTAGTGCCGAACACCCCCATTTCATGGGGGAGGGTGTTTTTTCCAACACTTCTATTAGTGGCTGGTTATTAGCTCCTTTCTGCTCCCTTTCCCGGATAGCCCAAGTAACTTCAGGCAGGCTGTGATGGCCTGAAGTCCATTATTAGCCCAAGATTCTTCAGGCAGGGTGGTCTGGTGTTTGGCCCAGGTGTGTACGGGCAGGTGGTTTCCCAAGTGTCTTTGGGATGAGGCCCAAGTGTCTTCGGGCGTGGTAGTGGATCTTCTAGCCCAGGTGTCTTCAGGCATGGTGGTGGTTATTCTGGCCTAGGTGTTTGCAGACGTGGTTGCACGAGACAGTTGTGGCCCAGGTGTTTGTGGGCAGGGTTTGGCAGTGGGACTGTGTGAGGATATGGCCCAGGTGTGTGTGGGCGGGGTGTGGTAGTGGGACTGTGGTGAGAATGGTGGGATTGGTTCGATGCGTAGGATGTATTCAATAACCAGTGGGAAAGTGGCGCGGGGTACCCAAACATCGATGTGTTATTACTATGTATTACTTGACTTGTATTATTTGGGGAGTGTTCCTTGGTGAGGCTTGGGTGGTTAGTTTCCTTGTTAGGTGCTTGGTTATCCCTTTCTTCACAAGGCATTAGTTTGTCTCCCCACTTGTGCACAAGAGTCTTTGGTTTTCCCTACTGAGTATACCTGTATGCTCACCCTACATATATAAAACTACTTTTAGGTTTCCAGGAGGACTTCAGGGATCGCACGGGACCATACTAGCGCATGACCTTTGGGACAATTGTTGTTGTTACTTTTATTTTCTTGGTATTATTTTTATCTTTGGGGCTTTTCCACTTGTATCTTTTACCTTTGAACATGCATATGGGAATGGTTTATCTTTAGTCGTTTTTGTACTTTCAGTTTGGTGTTGTGGGATTTACTATCTTATCTCCCAATCCTATTTAAAAGAAAAAGGGTAATTCCTTCCATTTAGTGTGTGATCTTATACCCTTGGTACTGGTCACCACTCCGGGACCTATTGAAGGTGGGTTTCAGGGGTCATTATCTCTCCTTCAACTTAAAGAAGGAAGGTCCTGGAAATCTGCCGACCTTTCCCTCCTTTTGGTGAAGGCGGGTCATGACAGAATGGTATTAGAGGAGAGTGTGTGTGTGGGGGGGGGGTTGAGAGATAGGATGGAATCTGGAGTTAGGCATAGTGAGGATTGCATGGGATGGTAGGGAAATAGTTTTAGGTGACCTTGGTGCATGAATTAGGCCAGGGAAGACCGACTAGGACACAGGATTTTAGGGCCCCCTATGATTCGATGCAAGGACTCTGGACCTACCAAACAACCAAGTAAGGCCACGCTGATTGCAGGGTAGAAACCCTAGGAAAGGTACATGAATCATAATGACTTGTGTTCTCATGTTTCATGGGTGTTTTGGAAATTGAAATAAATAAATAAGTTTAAGAAATTTTAAGAACAATATTCTGCACTACTTGGGATTAGGCATTCATTGTTTACCTTGCAATTATGAAACCTGGGAGGTGACCATGTGTGGTACGGGTGATCGAGGCCCAAGAGGATACCTTGGCCGATCGGCAGAGATCTGATCGAGAGGAGGAGGACGACCAGTGGAAGAAGACACTTCAGGCCTTCCAGCGACAGACCCTCGAGAAATATGAGGGCAACACCTCTGACATGAAGACGAAGAGTTGGTTAGAGGAGCTGGTGATAGCCTTCAGATTGATTCGGGACCCGAACAAGTACTGGGTCCCTCTGGCTGTCATCTAGATGTAGGGAGTAGTGTGTCAGTGGTGGAAAATTTACCTGGGGGAGAGGAGAGAGGCTGAGGTGGCATGGGCTGATTTCGAGAAGGAATTCCGGGCGGAATTCCTCTCTTCTACGATGAAGGCGGAAAAGAGGCAGGAGCAACTCTCCCTCCAACAGGGGAGTATGTTAGTAAGGGAGATGGAAATCAAGTTCAAGGACCTCCTACGTTTCGCTCTGGACCTCTTTCCAGATGAGGAGTCTTGGGCAAGATGCTTAGAGGAGGCGCTCTAACCCTCCCTCCAGTACGCTGTTACCCCCTTCACCCTACCGACATACTTGGAGATCCAGAAGAAGGATGAAATGGTGGAGAGGATGAACATGCTTGGAGGTGTATCACGAGAGGGGATCCAACTGGGATCATCAAAGGGGAAGGCTGTCATAACTATACCACCAGCATCAGGACCCTCTCAGTTCCGACCAGCAGGGAACAGGCCACAACAGTTCCAGTTCCGGTCCCCCGGTCCTCACCCTTTCCTTTCAGGCCCAGGACCAAGGAGATTCATCTGTGGGAGCCATGGAAATCTCCAGAATCAGTGCCTGGACCGAGTACAGTACGGCGGTGGTGGACAGGCCCAGCACCCGCCCCAGCAGCAGCTTCCATCTAGGCCCTTCCAGTAGCAGCAGCAGGGGCAGCGAGCTCCCGCTCCTCTGAGAGCAGACATTGCAGGAGGAGGCCGACCTCAGGGCACACCTCAGGGACCTCGACTAGGGAATGGTTGGGGAGGTGGCCGACAGCCGAGAGGCAGAGGAGCTGGGCGTGGGCAGTTGCACGCCGTAGAGGCAGCAGTCCCAGCAGGACCAGAGGTCGTTCGAGGTACGATCAGTTTGTTTAGTACCCTTGCTTATGCCTTGTTCGGTACTGGAGCTTCACACTCCTTCATTGCACCCAATCTAGCCCATGGTTTGGGTCTAGATGCCGAGAGACTTCCAGTGCCCCTGGTGCTGAGCACACCAGTCAGAGGTCAGACCGACTTGTTATATGTGTGTCGAGGATACAGACTGATGATAGGGCCACATCAGTCGGTCATGGATTTACTACTGCTACAGATACAGTCATACGATGTCATTCTAGGCATCGAATGGCTGTTCTCTGTGTGTGTATTCATCGACTGATTTCGAGGAAGGGTTGTGTTCTCAGACTTGGGTGGATGGCGTGTTACTTTCACCAGTGAGTGGGGCAGTCAGGAGGGCAGCAGGAGAGAGGAACCCCTCCTCTCCTTGTTAGCCGAGCTATCAGTAGAGCTAGTAGATTCTGAGATATTGGAGGTTCCAGGAATCTTCAAAGAGTTTATGGCCGTCTTTACTGATGAGGTAATGACTCTACCCCCTAAACGTGATATCGAGTTTGGGATAGACTTGTAGCCTGGTGCCTGTCCGATTTCGATGGCTCTTTACCAGATGGAACCTTCGGATCTACGAGAGTTGCAGATTTAGATTGACGATCTGATGAAGAGGGGGTATGTTTGATCAAGTGAGTCACCATGGGGTGCTCCAGTCTTGTTCTCAAAGAAGGTAGATGGTAGTCTCAGGTTGTGCATAGACTACAGGAGGCTGAATTAGGTGACGATCAAGAATCGCTACCCTCTTCCAAGGATAGATGATCTTTTTGACCAGATGAAGGGGGAAGGATGGTTCTCAAAGATCGACCTATGGTATGGATACCACCAGTTGAGGGTAAAGGAGGGCGACATCTTGAAGACGGCCTTCAGGTGCAGATATGGGCACTTTGAGTTCGTGGTCATGCCTTTCGATGTTACGAATGCCCTGGCTGTGTTCATGGGACTTATGAACTCTGTCTTTCAGGAGTATCTGAATCGGTTCGTAGTCGTGTTCATCGACGGCATCCTGATCTATTTAAGATCAGAGGAGGACCACGCAGAGCATCTGAGGACGGTTTTAGGGGTCCTCCGACAGCACCGGCTTTATGGGAAGTTGTCAAAATGAAAGTTCTGGACGCGAGAAGTACACTTCCTTGGGCACGTAGTGTCTGAGCAGGGGGTAGTGGTGGACCCATCAAAGGTTGAGGTGGTTTTTTCTTGGGAAGCACCCAAGAATGTGGCAGAGGTTCGTAGTTTCCTCAGGCTGGTAGGTTACTATCGGAGGTTTGTACCCAACTTCTCTCGAGTTGCAGCACCTTTGACAGCCTTGACCAAGAAGGACCAGGTTTTTGTATGAGGCGAGCAGTGCGAGGTAGCCTTCAGCTATCTAAAGGAGAAATTTGTTAGTGCCCCAGTGCTGAGACTACCAGAAGAAGGGGAGGCATATGAGGTGTTCTGTGATTCTTTAGGGTAGGGCCTTAGATGTGTGTTAATGCAGCGACAAGGGGTGATCTCTTATGGGTATAGGTAGCTACACCCTCATGAGTGTAATTATGCCACCCACGATCTGGAGCTTGCAGGGGTCGTGTTCACTCTAAATTTGTGGCGGCATTACCTCATTGGAGAATGCTTTGTGGTCTTCACGGATCACAAATGCTTGAGGTATATCTTCTTCCAGAAGGACCTAAACTTGCGGCAGCGAAGGTGGATGGAGTTCCTCCAGGATTACAATTTCGAAATTTCCTAAACCTCAGGGAAAGGAAACGTGGTGGCTGATGCCTTGAGTAGGAAGTCGCAGAAGGATGCAGTCCGAGAGTCGGCAAACGCCTGGAAGGCAATGGAGGAGTTGGCTACCTTACACCTGGATGCGAGGATGGATAGAGGTAGGGGTTTCCTGTATCAGATGACAGTACAATCTTCTCTGTTATGTTAGGTGGAGGAGTCTCAGTGGGGAGAATTAGAATGGGAAGTGATGCGTGACCGAGTTGACTAGGGTAATGCTCCGGAAGGTTAGACAGAGGATGGTTAGAACCAGATGCTTTTCCGAGAAAAGTTGTTTATTCCAGAGGCGATGTGCAGCCAAGTCCTTAGTGAGTTTCAAAACTCACCCCTAGCAGTGCACCCAGGAGTTTCCAAGATGTACCAGGGTCTGAAGAGATAGTTTTGGTGTCCTGGAGTAAAGCGCCCAGTGGCAGAGTTTGTGGCCATGTGCCTAGTGTGTAAGCAGGTGAAGGCTGAACACCGTGTTCCAGGCGGGTTGTTGCAACCTTTAGATGTCCCTAAGTGGAAGTGGGATGAAATATCGATGGATTTTTTCATGGGACTACCCAAAGTTCAAGGAGGTTGTGACGCTATCTGGGTAGTAGTAGATTGATTGACGAAGTCGGCTCACTTCCTGGTGATTAAGGAGTCGAGTGGAGTGCATGCTCTAACATGGAAGTATGTGGATGAGGTAGTGCGGTTGCATGGAGTTCCGAGTTCCATAGTCTCAGACAGGGATGCACGCTTTACCTCACAAGTCTGGAGAGGATTGTAGCATGCTTTTGGAACCTAGCTACATCTTAGCACTACTTTCCATCCCCAGATAGATGGACAGACAGAGCGCACCATCCAGACCTTGGAGGATATTCTGCAGGCATGTGTTCTGGACTCAGGAGGATCGTGGGTGCGACACTTACCTTTGATAGAGTTTGCCTATAATAATATCTATCACTCCACCATTGGTATGTCCCCGTTTGAAGCCTTGTACAGGAGGCCATGCTGCTCACCTGTGTGTTGGACCGAAGTCAGAGAGGCGGGCATCATTGACTCGGAGGTGGTGCAGAGCACGACGAAGAAGGTTCAGCTTATACGGGAAAGGATGAAGGCGACATAGGACTGACAGAAGTCGTATGCTGATACTAGGAGAAGGCCCTTGGAGTTTGAGGTTGGAGACCATGTGTTCTTGAAGGTCTCCCCTCGGCGTGGACAATGGAGGTTCGGAAAGGGGAGTAAGCTTTCTCCCAGGTTCATCGGACCCTTCGAAGTGTTGTGGCGGGTCAGTGAAGTGGCTTATCAGCTAGCGTTACCATGGCCGCTACTGAGGATACATGACGTCTTCCATGTGTCCCAGCTCCGTCAGTATCTGCATGATGATTTACACGTCCTCAACTGGGAAGATATAGACATCAAATATGATGTGACCTTTATGGAAAGACCAGTGATGATCGAGGATCGTGAGGATAAGGTGCTTCGTGGGCGAACCATTCCCTTGGTTCGTGTGTTATAGAGACATGGTGGGCTTGAGGAGAGTATGTGGGAGAGGGAATCACAGTTGCGTGCCCAGTACCCAGAGTTGTTTTGAGTTTTGTACTGTTCTATTTATACTTGTTGTGGTGGAGTGTTTTACCCTATTAGCTATGAGATATGTGGTTTTTCTTTCCTCTGAATATGTGTGAAAAGTCTTGGCTATGGGGAGGGGAGGACCCAACCCCCAATCAAGACACATTAAGGTGGATGCGATTAAACCCGTACGGGTGAGTCAGTGCTGACCAAAGTGGATAGTATCTTGACATGGGAGAATAGACTCCCCAACCCACATGACTGGGTAGTTTGACATGGTATGTTGCTTGGTTCTTCAGAGGGAGGTGTTTTTAGTTGACAATGAGGTTCACTCCTGAGAGGTATCTTTAGAGGTGTTTGTTCGAACCCTATCTTTCCTTATGGGTTTTGATTCTCGAGGGCGAGAATAGTTTGAGAGGTATCTAATTTAATGACCCAGACCCTCATGACCCCATACTTTTCCAATTATCGGCACGACCGATCGGTGTCACCCAGCCTTGGCGGGTTTTTCTCCTACAGCCTTCCCCGTAACCCCACTTTTAGGCCCTTTTTAACTTTAGAACCGTTTCAAGGCAGTTTTTAAGCCATAATCAATATCTAAAAATCCTAAGAAACATCCATATTAAATAACAATTAATCTAGTCATGTGTAACCACCCAACCATGTGGAATAACCATGATCCGACTTCCAAGACGTTTAATTTCTTATTCCGTAACAACGGGATTTTATCTGTATATCACAGAAGAAGTTATTATTCCCCCTTCTTCATTTTGGCTAACTTCTCTCTTCTTCCTTGTGAGTTTTAAGTCCTTTGTTACCGAGGAAAGTAGTACACCTGTGCCGGAGCCCTAAAAGACGCACATCCCCTATTCCTAGGGCATGGAGAAAAACTTCGATCGTTGATCAATCAAGCAGGGGTTTCACCTTCGTCTCTCATTTATGTGTATCTTGCGGGGTGGTCATGCTTTTGATTCTATATAATTGGATGAACCAAACCTTAATGAAGATAATAAACAGATCCTAAATAATGAAGGGGGAGGGGTGTGATCGATACTATTTCTTTGTTTTATGATCTTCCATGATTAATGATTTCTGAATTGTGCGGGCTTACGCCTACTGAAAATCACGACCGTTGGTGGTCTTTCTCTGTGCACTAACGAACCCTTACCTCTGGTGATGTTTAAATGGATTGTATTTTGGTTGTGAACCCTTGATTTGTAAAGGAATTTGGTTAATTACGTACATCCGACTAAATAAATTGAAAGCACCAGGATCAATCCTTTTCTGTTATAACCCCAGTTAAAGTACAATGGAATTGGAATCATGGAGTGTGTTAAATCATTTAAATCTGAAAATACCAACTTGGGCCGGCTTTGCTCTGGTGTTAGTGGTTTGATTGTTTCTCCTTCACGGGCCAATTTTCGGGTGATTTGGGAGGGGATGGGATCCCCTATTGTTAGGGTTTCGCTGGTTGCGATTTTTTGAGGCCGTGTGGTTACTTGATTATATCACGAATTGGGGTGGAATCCTCTATTGTTGATAAACCATTGGCTCCGGGATCCTGGGGACATGGGGCTGTATCTTGGGGTTTACTTTGGTTCCATTACTTCGAGGGATCTCACTTATCCCTTTTGTTGTTGTGACTTTACAAGAGAACCGGGTGTGAATGTTTAAGTTGATGTTTGACTGTACTCTTTCCTTGGCTTGTGCTTATGATTTCTAGTTGCCTAAGTAGGTGAAGAAACTTATTTAAAAATTATTACTGAACATGAAACAAGGATGGGACAAATGGGTTTTGGTTTGGGTGTGAGTCGTGACTTGGTCATGGGTATTGATTGTGTTCTTTAGGCTGGCTGAAGAAAAACCTAGATTTGGGTGAGTGCTTGTTACCTATACATATACTTGTAGTTTTTGTGTTTCTTATTCGTGCCCCACCTAAGTTGAGCACTTAGTGTCGAACACCCCCATTTCATGGGGGATGGTGTTTTTCCCAACACTTCTATTAGTGGATGGTTATTAGCTCCTTTCTGCTCCCTTTCCCAGATAGCCCAAGTACCTTCGGGTAGGCTGTGATGGCCTGAAGTCCATTATTAGCCCAATAATCTTCGATCAGGGTGGTGTGGTGGTTGGCCCAGGTGTGTGCGGGCAGGTGGTTTCCCAAGTGTCTTCGGGATGAGGCCTAGGTGTCTTCAGGCATGGCAGTGGATCTTCTAGCCCAGGTGTCTTTGGGTGTGGCAGTGGTTGTTCTGGCCTAGGTGTTTGCATGCGTGGTTGCATGAGACAGTTGTGTCCCAGGTGTTTGTGGGTGGGTTTTGGAAGTGGGACTGCGGTGAGAATGGAAGGATTAGTTCTATGCATAGGATGTCTTCAATAACTAGTGGGAAAGTGGCATGGGGTACCCAAACATCGATGTGATATTACTATGTATTACTTGACTTGTGTTATTTGGGGAGTGTGCCTTGGTGATGCTTGGGTGGTTAGTTTTCTTGTTAGGTGATTAATTATCCCTTTCTTCATATGGAATTAGTATGTCTCCCCACTTGTGCATGAGAGTCTTTGGTTTTCCCTACTAATTATACCTATTTGCTCACCCTATGTATATAAAACTGCTTTCAGGTTTCCAGGAGGACTTTAAGGATCGTGCGGGACCATACTAGCACCGGACCTTTGGGACAGTTGCTGTTGTTGCTTTTCTTTTCTTGGTATTATTTTTTTCCTTTGGGTCTTTTCCACTTGTATCTTTTACCTTTGAACATGCATATGGGAATGGTTTATCTTTAGTTGTTTTTGCACTTTCAATTTGGTGTTGTGGGATTTATTATCTTATCTCCCGATCCTATTTAAAAGAAAAAGGGTAATGCCTTCCATTTAGTGTGTGATCTTATACCCTTGGTGCTGGTCTCCACTCCGGGACCTATTGAAGGTGGGTTTCGAGGGTCATTATCTCTCCTTCAACTTAAAGAAGGAAGAGCCTGGCAATCTGCTGACCTTTCCCTCCTTTTGGTGAATGCGATTCGTGACATATTTTTTGGTTAATAGTAACCTACCCTTATGAATAGTAACATACCCTTATGAATAGTGATATAGCCTAATTAATAGTAACCTTACCTATTATAGTATAAAAATAATATTCAATTGAAAGTATGATGTACCTATATTTTAGAATAAGTAAATGAATGTTTTAAAACTGTTTTTAGTAACAAACCATGATTTTAATTAAATATTAAATTAATAATATTTAGAAAATTATTTTTGAAAAATGGACTTCATTTTTTTATTCTAAACTTCAAAAAATGGTTGGGGTAAATTTTTGGGATTTTTATGAAATACTTGAATTTTTGGTGAATAGTAAAATATATTAATTTACCATGTAAATACATTATAATTAAAACCCACTATTCCTGACATCACAAGTGATGTAAGCACCCAAATCCCTAACTCACATACCTTATTTACTATTATTGGTCATGGATGACTCACTATTCATTGTCTTGTGAGGAGATAATAAACTAATGAATTTTATATTAAGAAAACCCCTCCCCCTCCACTATAAAAACTACCATTCAAACCCTCATTTACTCACACCTCTAAAGCTCAAATACTTCTCTAAACTATGCCCAAAAATATTCCCTAGCCCCTCACCCATGTCCAAGTGCTTATGGTCTCATCAAAAGACCAGGCCTATCTTCCTTAAGGAGAATCTCAAGAGGAGGATTTAAGAGGTAATTTCTCTCCCTCTTCTCCTTTAATTTCATTTCAAGTTCAAGTTCATTTCTTGATCTCTCCCCACCTATCTTCATCCAAATGGTATTGTAACTATATTATTATACATCTACTATAATTTTATTATGCTAATAGGATATTATATTATCCAACCCCCTTTCCCTCTTCCTTTTATTTTATTAAAGAGAACGTTGTTCGTGAGGTGTTAATTTATCACCTTCAAGAACGACACACTTTCTTCTTCCATTTCTACCTTAAGATATGGTCATGAAACCATTTTTATGGTTGAATCAGAATATTTCATATGTATTATCTCCTATTTAATGTTCTGGAACCAACTTATGACCATATTTCTAGTGATAAAATAAAACAAGTTCATTATGATCGAAAAATCGCTCAAATTAACCCAATCAATCATCATTTAATTCTTATCTAATGATTCATCCAAATGGATATAATATAATTCATTATAAGATTATTCAAACTCCTGTAATATCATTAATAACATGTAATATCAGTTCTGTATGTTTACCCATGTTCTACCCGAACTTCAATTTAAGAATACAAGTGAACCACTCAAGAAAACCATAAAAACAAACATTCCTGAATAATGTTTTAAAACTATATAACTCATATAAAGGCACATAAAATCACTTAATGAAACCATAATGAACCATATTAATGTGAAAAATTTTCCTTATTTCAAATATAATGTCATTATATAGGACATTAAAGATAAGTAAGCATTCAGATACAAGGTAAGTGGAAATTCTCAAACCCAACTTTCATCCTGCGGGTTCTCCCTATTTCACTACATTTTTTATATGGTTACTCCTTAAAGATCATTTTTTCATCATTTTATTTCCATTTCTAGGATATACATGTTTTCACTGGTTTTTATTTCAAAAAAAATGTTTTCCAAAAGAACTCTTCTTTTAAGAACACGCCTTTTACTTCTCACTCAAAGTGGACGGTTCTTGTAACATGTATGTTATTCCCTCTTTCTTTTAGGAACCCAAAGTTTATGAATGTGTTCTTATGAGATGAAACCAATTCCTTTTCATGGGTTATTTATGTTCATTTATGATATATTTTCATTGTGTCATGAATGATAAATTATAATGTTATGATGTGACGGGTGCACTCAGAATTATATAGCGCAATATGAATGTTATGATGTGACGGGTGCGCCTAGAATTATACAGCGCTCCAATGAATTGGGTAAAGTGATGAATCTCATGAGTAAATGTGAAATTATTTTTAAATAATATGATATCTTGGTTCACAAGTATGTGTGGTAGTTAACCACTAAGACATGATGTTTCATTTTTATGCATTGCCACATTTCAAGTCTTATATTTATGCTTCCTCTCATGTTCATGATCTTTTTCCCATGTTATTTTTATGATCACCCCATGATATATTGTTCTTATGTATCCTCTTACTGGGCTTCTAGATCACCCCTTTTTATGTATATCCTCAGGTGGCTACATGTACTAAGGAGAGGTCAAGTGCCAATAAGAATCTAGAGAAGAAGAGATTAAATAAATGTTTATGATTGATGTTGTAATTGCTATGTATGGTCCTAGTTGGCTCAAGAAACTAAACTGTTGGATCCTCTATGTGTAATACTATTATGTTTTTTACCTTTAAAATTATGTAATAGTAATGTAAGAAAAGGTAGGGTCGCTATAGTTGGTATTATAGTAAAGGTTTAGTTAATTTGGGAATTAGGATTAGTGAACCCTAGAGAAAACCTCTAGCATGAGACTAAGTACAAAAATGCACACAAGAATATTTACATAGGGATCCCATATGTAATGTTTTTGGTATAAATTGTTTTAATGAATAATTTATTCATGACTTGTTTACTTAGGTTTTGTTCTAACCTTTTTTATATTAGAAAATGGTGGGAACCAGGAGAAATCAGGCCAACAATTCGTGCGAGGGCCAATGCAATGATTGCCCAAATGAAATCCCAAATGATTTGGTAGGTGGAGTTCAAAACTTCATGGCAATGCTTACCCAATTATCTCAGGTTATGAAAAATAACCATAATAACAGGGAACTTCCTTCTTCACAAAAGAGGGAGCAACTGGATATCGAATGTTTTATGCGGCAATGACCACCGATGTTTAGTGGATCCTCCAATCCACTAGTTGCAGAACAGTTGGTCAACTCCATGGAGAAGATCTTTTTTGTACTTCACTGTTCTGAGATGGAGAAGGTGACCCTAGCCATTTATCGTCTAGATGGAGAAGCTGATCAATGGTGGGATTTGATTAAGAACACCAAGACAAGGGATGAAATTGAAGAGATCGAATGGTAAGACTTTAAGATAATGTTTCTAAACAAGTATTTCCCAAGAAATCTTCGCATGAAGATAGAGAGAGAATTCATAGCAATCAAGAAAAAAGAAGGAGAATCTGTCACAACCTATGAAGAAAATTTCACAAGGCTTTAAAGGTATGATTCGAGTTTTGTTATCAACAATGATAGAAAAATTGATAGATTCTTTAGTGGATTAAAACCACACCTTCGAAAGGCTCTTTAAATTCGAGACTTTGGGAGTTATGAAGAATTTGTTCGATGTTCCCTCAAAGTGGAGATGGAGTTTGGAGAATGGTCCCATGGATATGGGGATAAGAAATGAAATATGGAGTTTCAAGCTGGAGGATCTAATGACAAAATTGGGAAGAAAACTCAACGACCCACATGCCAAAAATGTGGGAAGTTTCTCCATGGGAACTGCCTCAAAGGGAAGGGGAAATTATTCAAGTGTGGGAAAGAAGGACATCATGCTCAAGAGTGTCGAAAAGACATGAAAAGGAAGGAGAATGTAGCTGATGAAAGGAGATAAACTCTTATGGTTCAATGCTACAAATGTAGGGAGCTAGGGCACTATGTAAACTAGTGCACTAAACCTTGAGTTCTTGAGGGTAATCAATGTCAGCAGCCACCAAAGCCAAAGGAACAAGGGAAGGCTTATTCCATCACTACTGCAGAGGTGGAGCATGATAATAAAGTCGTACAAGGTACACTTCCTATTCACACAAGAATGGAAAAAGTTGTATTTTATTCTGGTTATACGCATTCCTTTATATCTTGCAAGTTTTCTAGAACTATAGAATCAAATCCCTAAAACCTTGAAGTAGAGATATCTGTAAAAACACCAAGTGGTGCAATCATTTCAACCCAAGTGTTTGACTCCTCTCCTGTTGGTGTATGTGGGAAGATTCTTCCATCAAATATTTTAATACTTACTTTGGTGGAATTCGATGCTATAATGGGAATGAAACAGATCTCGTTATATAGAGCACATATCAACTGTCGGGAAAAGGAAATATATTTTCAAATTCCGAACCATCCCATGCTCCTCTACAAATGCAAGTAAGATCATGAATCTCCTTTGAAAAATCCTTCAATGGTGTGGGTGTTGAATCCCTATGAAGAAGCATACCTCACCCAAATGTTTGAGTTGAAGGAAAGTGCCAACCTTGAAGAAATTCCCAACATGAGGTAATACGGTGATGTATTTCCCAAAGAGTTACCTGGAATTCCCCCAGATCATGAGGTAGAGTTCTCAATTGAACTCATACACGGAGCTACTCCTATCTTGAAGTGTCCTTATAGGATGGCTCCTATCGAACTGGAGGATTTAAAGAAGCAGCTGCAAGAGAATCTGGACAAAGGTTTCATATGCCCTAGTGCATCACCTTGGGGTTCACTAGTGCTCTTTATAAAGAAGAAGGATGGGACAATGCGTTTGTGTATCGATTATCGGGAACTCAACAAGATCACCATAAAGAACAAGTATCCTCTCCCAAGGATTGATGACTTGTTTGACCAGTTAATAGGAGATCAATACTTCTCAAAGGTGGATCTTTGTTCTGGATATCATCAGGTAAAGGTGAATAAGGAAGATATTTAGAAGACTGCCTTCCGAACAAGGTATGGGCACTATGAGTTTTTGGTGATGCCCTTTGGACTTACTAATGCCCCTGAAATCTTCATGGATTTGATGAATAGAGTCTCTAGACATTACCTTGAAAAATTTGTGGTAGTATTTATCGATGATATTATCATCTACTCCAAGAGAAAGGAGGAACATGAAGAACATCTAAGACTTGTGTTGGTGACATTGAGAATGGAGAAGTTGTACGCAAAGTTCAGTAAGTGTGACTTTTGGATGAAGCAAGTCATGTTCTTGGGACATGTGATCACAAGTGAGGTAATTTCTGTGGATCCTTAAAAAACAAAGGCGATTGAGGAATGGCCCAGGCCCTCTAGTGTCACAGAAATCTGTAGTTTTCTTAGATTAGCTGGGTACTACCGACGTTTTGTGAGAAACTTCTCACAATTATCAAGCTCGATAACTAAGTTAACAAGGAAAGAGGTAAAGTATGTATGGATGGAAGAATGTGAGGGAAGCTTAAAGGAGCTAAATTGAAGGCTGATCATTGCACCTATACTCACACTACCGAAAAGTGGAGAAAGTTTTGTGATATACATTTATGCTTAAAAGAAAGGATTGGGTTGCGTACTCATGTAAAATGATAATGTGATAGCCTATGCCTCACGACAGTTGAATATCCATGAGCAGAACTACCCGATGCATGATCTAGAGCTGGAAGCCATGATTTTTGCCTTGAAAATCTGTTGGCACTATGTTTATGGTGAGAAGTGTGACCTATACACCGACCACAAGAGCCTAAAGTATATATTCACACAAAAGGAGCTCAACATGCATCAAAGGAGATGGTTAGAGCTAATCAAGGATTACGATTTCTCTATTCACTATCATCCTGGAAAGGCGAACAAAGTAGCTGATGCTCTAAGCAAAAAATAACCTGCTACTCTATCCATGTTGCAGATTGAGAAAGACCCTATATATTCTTGGATAAGTAAAGAACGGATTTGGAAATCATAAGGGAAGGGGATACATCCTACCTTTCCCAAATTATTGCACAACCATCCATCCAAAATAATATTAAGGAAGAACAAAGGGATGATGTGGAGATACAAAAGAGGGTGAATGCAGTAAAGGAAGGGAAGCTGCAGGAGTTCCATATAGATGATGATGGTGTGATTTGGTTTGGAATGAGTCTTTGTGTTCCTTCATCACCTAGGATAAAGAAGGAGCTATTGGATAATGCACATAGCTCAATATTTTCTATCCATCCTGGGATTACCAAGATGTACCCTGATATCTGAGAACACTTCTGGTGGGATAACATGAATAAGGAGATTGCGGAATATATATCAAGGTGCTTGGTATGTCAACAAGATAAAGTTGAATGACAAAAGTCCAAAGGTATGATGCATCCATTGCCTATACCCATTGGAAATGGGAAAATGTTACTATGGACTTTGTCATGGGTCTCCTGAAGACGTCAAAGGGAAATAATGCAATATGGGTTGTGGTTGACCGACTCACTAAGACTGCCCATTTTATCACTATTTAGGAAGATCTCTCACTTTAACAACTTGCAAAGATATATGTGAAGGAAGTGGCGATACTACACGGTTTTCTACTCTCAATTGTCTCTGACTGTGATCCAAGGCTCACATCCAAATTCTGGAGGAGCCTTCAACATGCTTTGAGTATTGAATTAAATTTCAGCACGACCTATCACCCCCAAACTGATGTCCAGTCTGAAAGAAATATTCAGACACTTGAATATATGCTAAGAGCCTGCTCTCTAGAATTCAAAGGTGGATGAGATCAACATCTCCCATTGGTTGAGTTCTCATAAAACAATATCTTCCACTCGATTATTCAGATGGCTCCATATGAAGCTCTATATGGAAATCGATGTAGAACTCCAACCTGTTGGGATGAAGTTGGAGAAAGAAAGATACTTGGACTCGATCTTGTTCAAGAGATGACAGAGAATGTTAAAGTCATCTAGAAACACATCAAATATACTCAAAGTCGGCAAAAGAGCTATGCTAACAACCTTCGAGTGGACTTGGAGTTCAACATTGGAGATAAAGTCTTCCTTCGAATATATCCATGGAAGAGAGTCATGTGATTCGGGAAGAAAGGTAAGCTAAACCCAAGGTATATCGACCCCTTTGAGATCATTGACCACATAGGAGTCATGGCCGATCATCTTGTACTTCCACCGAATATGGCTCAAGTTCATGATGTGTTTCATGTATCACTACTGAGGAAGTACATACCAGACCCCTCACATGTATAAACTCAGAGGTGGTGCAGCTGGAAGATGATCTATCCTTTGAGAAGCAACTAGTAAAGATTCTGGATCAGATAGATAAGGTTCTACGAAACAAGACAACCCATATTTTCAAAGTGTTGTGGAGGAACCATAAGTTTGAGGAAGCAACTTGGGAACCAAAAGAGGCAATGAAGGAGAAACACCCTCACCTATTTTTATAAAGTGAAATTTCAAGGGCGAAATTTCTTAAGGGGGGAAGAATGTAACAACCCAAAATTTTTCAATGGAAATTACCTTCTTATAATTATGTCATAAAATAACATGAAAACACAACATAATGAAATACTAAGTGATAAGTAACATTTAAACAAAAGTTTGTCACTTCTGTGTTTGGAATTTTGAAAATCTGACATACACAGTTGTGTTCAAGATGATTTTTGGAGTCTAATAAAACAAAAATAATTTTTGGTTAATAGTAACCTACCCTTATGAATATTAACATACCCTTATTAATAGTGATATACCCAAATTAATAGTAACCTTACCAATGATAGTATAAAAATAATATTCAAGTGAAAGTATGATGTACCTATATTTAAGAACAAGTAAATGAATGTTTTAAAACCGTTTTTAGTAATAAACCATGATTTTAATTAAATATTAAATTAATAATATTTAGAAAATTATTTTTGAAAAATGGAATTAATTTTTGGATTCTACACATTGAAAAATGGTTGGGGTAAATTTTTGTGATTTTTCTGAAATACTTGAATTTTTGGGGAATAGTAAAATACATTAATTTACCGTATAAATACATCATAATTAAAACCCACTATTCCTGACATCATAAGTGATGTAAGCACCCAAATCCTGAAATCACATGCCTTATTTACCATTCTTGGTCATGGATGACTCACTATTCATTCTCTTGTGAGGAAATAATAAACTAATGAATTTTATATTAAGAAAACCCCTCCCCCCTCCACTATAAAAACCACCCTTCACACACTCATTTCCTCACACCTCTCAAGATAAAATCCTTATATAAACTCTACCAAAAAATCTTCCATAGACCCTTCCCCACGTCCAAGAGCTGTTGTTATCATCAAAAGACCAAGCCTAGCTTTCTTAAGGAGAATCTCAAGAGGAGGACTTAAGAGATAATTTCTCTCCCTCTTCTCCTTTAATTTCCTTTCAAGTTCAAGTTCATTTCTTGATCTCTCCCAACCTATCTTCATAAAAATGGTATTGTAACTCCATTATTATACATATAATGGAATTTTATGATGATAATGGGGTATTATATCATCCAACCCTCTTTCCCTCTTCCTTTTATTTTATTAAAGAGAACGTTGTTCGTGAGGTGTTAATTTATCACCTTCAAGAATGACATGATTTCTTCTTCCATTTCTACCTTCAGATCTGGTCATAAAACCATTTTTATGGTTGAAACAGAATATTTCATATGTATTATCTCATATTTAAATTTTGGGAACTAACTTACGACCATATTTCTAATGATAAAATAAAACAAGTTCATTATGATCGAAAAATCTCTCAAATTAACCCAATCAATCATCATTTGATTCTTATCTAATGATTCATCCACATGGATCTAATATAATTCATTATAAGATCATTTAAAATCCTTTAATATCATTAATAACATGTAATATTAGTTCTGGATGTTTATTCATGTTCTACCCGAACTTCAATTTAAGAATACAAGTGAACCACTCAAGAAAACCATAAAAACAAACATTACCGAATAATGTTTTTAAACTCTATAACTCATCCAGAGGCACATAAAATCAATTAATGAAACCATAATGAACCATATTAATGTAAAAAATGTTCTTTATTTCTAATATAATGTCATTATACAGGAAATTAAAGAGAAGTAAGCATTCAGATACAAGGTAAGGGGAAATTATCGAACCCAACTTTCATCCTTCGGGTTCTCCCACTTTCACTCTATTTCTGATATAGTTACTCCTTAAAGATTATTTGTTCATAATTGTCTTTCCATTTCTGGTATATACATGTTTTTAACTAGTTTTTATTTCAAACAAAATGTTTTCCAAAAGAACTCTTCTTTTAAGAACACGCCTTTTACTTCTCACTCAAAGTGGACGGTTCTTGTAAGATGTATGTTATTCCCTATTTCTTTTGAGAACCCAAAGTTTATGAATGTGTTCTTATGAGATGAAAACAATTCCTTTTCATGGGTTTGTTATGTTCATTTATGCTATATGTTCATTGTGGTATGCATGATAAATGATAATTTTATGATGTGACAGATGCGCCTGAAATTATATAGCGCAATATGAATGTTTAAATGTGACGGGTGTGCCTGAAATTATACAACACTCTAATGAATTGTGTAAAGTGATGAATCTCATGATTAAATGTGAAATGATGTGTGAAAAAGATGCTATCTTGGTTCACAAGTATGTGTGTTAGTTAACCACTAAGACATGATGTTTCATTTTTATGCATTGCCACATTTCAAGTCTTATATTTATGTTTCCTCTCATGTTCATGATCTTTTTCCCATGTTATTATTATGCTCAACCCATGATATATTGTTCTTATCTATCCTCTTACCGGGCTTCTAGCTCACTCCTTTTGATGTATATCCTCAGGTGTCTACATGTACTAAGGAGAGTTTAAGTGATAATAAGAAGCTAGAGAAGAAGAGATTAAATAAATGTTTATGCTTGATGTTGTAATTGCTATGTATGGTCCTAGTTTTCCCAATACACTAAACCATTGGATCCTCTATGTGTAATACTATTATGTTTTTTACCTTTAAAATGATGTAATAGTAATGTAAGAAAAGGTAGGGTCGCTATAATCCAATTGATCCAGAAGTCATAGGGTGGTATGTACTATAAGGAAGGTGTTTCATGAGTCATCTCATTCTAGGTATCTTTATACATTAGTTCTAGGTAATCATACCATATAGAATACATCACTCCCATATAATCAGTCCAACACCTCAACCATGTATAAACAACATTCATACATGAAGCCTCAGTATAACACTTAACCCATATATAAACATCAAGTTTTCCTAGAGCCTTAGTACAAAAACCCAACCCATGGGCAAAGAGCCTCATGTCCAATATCCCAACCATAGATGCAGATCATCATAACCAAAATATTGAACCATAGATGGGTAACATCTTGTATAACATCCTGAACTATAAACATAAAATGTCCTATCCAACATCCAAAACCATAAATATGGAGCATTATGTACAAAATCTTGAACCATATATGTGGATCTTAAAGTCTAACATCCTAAACTATATATGTTAAGATTCATTTAAAACATCATAAACCATTCCATCATTTACTAATTTAAAAGGTCCAACACATTAACCTTTCCAAAACATTTACAAAACCATGATGGAACCATTACTACCTACATTAATTACCAAGATACCAAATATCCTTTAACACTACAACATGGATCAAAATTATTATCCATTTAACATATTATAAAATACCTATATAAAACTCTTTGTAAAAAATAAATGGAAATTAAACCTTTATTTAAAACATTTCAAATACACCCTTAATAGATGAGTCTCTCTTTAATATTTAAATAAGTAAAAATCCTTGATTTCCATCAAAACCTTTAAAAAAAATCATGGAATTATCACTAAAGGGTTAACCAAACACTCATTTCAAATCAATATTTTAAATTAATTTTAATAATACCTTTTTAAACACTTGAGTATAACACCTCATTTTAAAACCATATCTACATTAAAACATAGTTTCCAATCACAGAAAACAAAACCCAGATCAAAATCCAATGAACACTACCTAAACAATTTGAAAATCATCTTAGGAATTTAAAAAAATCTTAGTACATAAAATCATTACATTTCATCCTCTTAACTTGTTATAAAACATTCATTCCCATGTTGAATCAATAAAACCATTAACCATGATATCAATCCTATAACGACCTAGGATTTTCATATATAAATATCACATATTATTAGAAGGATATTCAATAAATTTCACAAATACACACATGAGGAATATAAAGTTTTAGTATATTTTGAGATGAGGTATACAATATTATTATTTAATGCAAGATCTTAAACATAACCCATAAGGATTTTCCCCTTTTGTAATATTCATAAACATACCCTATATAAAAACTTTCTTTATGACATGGGGAAAGAAAACATAAGTAAGGGTGAGCTCATATGCTTAATAATGGTGAACATGGGAGATATAAATCCATTATCATATGAAATTAAAAGATAAAAATAATTCCATGAGATCATGAAGATCACTTAAAAATTTTATATCCAACCTATCATAGATCATAAACATGAGTCATTGCATAAAACATTGTCATTCTGAAAGACCTAATTCATTAGCATGTGAAATCATCATAATTCATGAACCATAATCTCATGTAATAAAAGTGTGGCACTAACATAAGTATAGAAACCATTTCATTTTTCAAGTTTAACTACAAAGACCATAAAACATAGTATATTGGGCCTTATCACCTATTTACCATTGTGGATTAATCCCATTAACATGTTTTCCATTATAGATCAAGACCACTGGCCTATTTCCCATTATGGATCATGCCATTGTACTTTTTCACATTATTATTTCAAGATATATAAAGCTTTACCCAATTAATTTTAGGTAGATATTGGACCCACTCTTCCTTAGTTATAACATGACCAGTGTCCTTGGTTATAACATAACCACCATCATTGGTTATAATATAGACACCATCACATAATGGAAACCATATATAAGTGTTACACAAGATCATAAAATATTAATCATATCATAACCCATTAAAATAAAAGTGTCTCATAAACATTAAATCATAGTAAAACACATAGAAATGAAATGTGTCTCATAACCATCTCGTCAATTCATTATAGCATAACT
This sequence comes from Viscum album, assembly GCA_963277665.1. NCBI lineage: Eukaryota > Viridiplantae > Streptophyta > Magnoliopsida > Santalales > Viscaceae > Viscum > Viscum album. The sequence continues at coordinate 2,090,579,224 of OY728122.1, forward strand.
CATGGAAAAGGAACCATTTTCATAAACATATCCTCATCATAATCATAAACAATCTAGATAAATAATAATGATGGTATAATTGAATCATATCCGTAATAAAGAATTATTAATATCAAGGGATTCCATCTTAGATGGAAAATTATTTTGAAAGATCACCTGGAACATTTCTTGTTGAAAGTAGCCTTTACATTATGAAAATATATTTTTTAAAACTAAAATTTCAAAAATAAATTAAAAAATAGTTTTCCTTGAAAATAAACTTGGAAACTCATAATATAATATTTAAATCATTGATAAGTTATGATGGTGGAAAATTCCATTCATACCATACATGTTAAAATAAATATTCCATTCAAATTTTAGTAAAATACAAAAGGGCCTTGTTTAGAAAATGAAATGTATATTAATTTTAAATTTTTTTTTTAAAAAGTAAAACATGGGACAAAATTTATTTAAAATATAATTGGATAATAGTAAAAAATTTCTTGAAAACATTTTTACAAAAAATGGATATGGAAGAAAAAAGGTTTTCAACTGAAGAGTAAAACCAAAATGATTTTGTTTAAAATCATTTTTTAGTCTCTTTAATCCTTTAAGAGAGGAAAATGAAACGAAAACATGTATTTTATAGAAATAACTAAAGGATAATAAATTTCATGATTTTCCTGAGAGTTATATAATAATATCTCATCATTGAAATCATATCATAAATAATCCCATTAAATAATGAGATTATAACATTAAACATTTACCACTTTGGTATCTTTTGAATCATATGCCCCATCAAATAAATAACATTATATGGATATGTATATCCCATAATTATCATGATAATGATCATAAAATATATTCATGTAAAGTATATACACCACACAAAATAATCAATTGGTGTATAAGGCATGTGTCCCATATAAATAAAAGTGATATAAAATTCCCTTACTGTTTTAGTAATCTTTTGAATCATAATCCCCATTAAAGAATAACATCAAATGAAACTTTAAATATCATGAAAAGAATTATATTAATGATATAACATGTAAAATGGTAATTATATACACCAAATAAAAGAAACAAGTGGTGAATATGACATATGTCTTCCAGAAACAAAAGAGACTAGAAATCCCTTAACTTAAGTCTCAAATTCATTCATACATGTTCAAACGTCCTGTATAAAAAAATATATTTATTATAAATATTTTAAATAACCATTATAATATTTATCATACCATATATTATTTACTTATGACCTTTTATTACATGTTTATTAATAATTCCTTGTTAAAATCATGTTTCAGGTATAATTGCATCATTTTTCATGTATGTCTTGGTTTGGTATTTTTTATACTTTTACTTTGATCTTGGTTATATCATATAAATTTTTTAATCAAGATATAAATATAATATATATTCATTATATATGTATTTATAGTAATCCATAAAATTTATAGATAGAGAATGAATTACACAATTCATAGAGATGGTAGGTCGTACGTATGCATGCACGATGTTTCCATTTTGTCGACAGATGGAATAAAAGAAAGGTAAATAATTTATTAACTTTTATATAATTGTTTTTATGTAATATATATCACATATATTCATTAAAAATATCTTTATTACCTTTATTGTAAAGCATAGGTGAAGAACAAATCATAACGCTTTGTGAGATGGTAGTTCGTTGTACACACAAGCGGTGTTATCATATTCCCATAAAATGGAAAGTAAGAAAGTGTATCTATTATTATAATTACATAAATATAATTATTTAATAAATATAATATAAAAATATAAAATCTATCATTATATACATCCATTAGAGGTGGTGTTTGAAAATTAATTACATCATATCATGAGGCGGTAGTCCGCCATACACACGATCAATGGTTTTGTTTCCCATTTGATGGAAGAGGAGATGGATATAGGTTATGAAATAAAAATAATAAAATATTAGTATATTTTATACATTGGTGTTATTATATTGGAGTTATTAGGAAATTAATGGTGGTGGTAATAGAATAAGTGAAAAGAAAGAGCTTAGTGAAGATAATTACCTTCTCATAGAACAACCTCCTTTGGATCTCTTATTAATGACTATAAGGTTGGTATTTTTGGATAAAAATAATATTTTGAATGTGGATAAGTATTTTTGGGAGTAATTTTTTTAGTGTTAGGTTTATCCAAAGTTATTAATAGGTGTGAATATTGGAGGGGAGGAAGTGCCCATTTATAATTGAGGAAGAATGACATTTTGGTAAATATCCAAAACTATTCAATAATGGGAAATCACTATCACCCCAAGTGACTCAAAAATTGATAATTAAAGTAATATAGGGAATATATGGTATAAAAAAACTACAAAACACAAAAAAACACGTGTTCTAATCATGTTATTTCTTATCCTTAATGTTTACTTAATTTTACCATATTAGTTTTCACCATGGAAACTAATTTTTTATATATTTACCTGTGTGATTTATCCCTTGATTATAAAAATAAAATAAGTTTTATTAGATAATTTGGAACCAATTATTCTAAATATTAAATGAAATTTATTAAATAAAGGTCTTTTGTGTGTTTAAAATTAGTTTTAACACATGTGTGAGTAACGCGTAGAACCCCGTTTTAACCTTAACTACAATGATTAATTTTTTACTTATTTTTCTATTATTTATGACCAAAAATTAATTTTCCTTTTTATATAACATAAATTATACTGATTAAAAATATTAAATCCATTTTATCAAATTAAATTCATAGAATTTGTAGGATTTAATTTAAAATAACACCCAGATATGCGACAAAAAAGTGGCTTTCCAAAGAAAACATTTTCATAAGTGTTGAAAGTTTTAATATCTAAATTCAATATGAAATTGATTTGAATAAACTAAATTATTTTATTTATAATATAATTTAACAAATTTTACTTTTAGAATTATTTTAAAACAAAATTTAAACTTATAAATTCTTTAAATAAAAAGTCGTTTTTCAATAAAAATTAGTTTTTTAACTATTCATCGAAAAATTAATATTTTTTTGAAAATTATAAAATATTAATATTAAGACAATTTTAACATTATTATTTCAAAAATTAAATTTATTTTTTCAAATAGTTTTTACAAATTTGGAAAAAATTAGTTTTAAAATAATTGTACAAAACACGACGAAATCATTTTTTAGAAAAAAAATACATTTTTTAAAAATAAACTAAATTTATTCTTACACCATTATCAGAAAAATATTAGATTAATGTTTAAATTTTATAATGAATATATAATATATAAATTTCATTAGAATCATTCACCATTAGTTAATAATTTAATTTATAAAGATAAAAAAACTTTGCATTCATAAAAATTGTTTTTTTAGAAAAAACATTTCTTTTATTTTCAAATAATTTTTATTTTCATTGATAATAAATTTATAAAAAATGAATTTATTTTATACATGTGTAAAACATATAATTTTTATTATTTATTTATTCCTAGTTATACCCACCAATCAAATGTCTAGGTGATAAATATCATATTAAATATTAATATTTTAATTGTATATCACGGTTTGTTTGAACTCGATGTTATATGTAACAAAATCTATCAAAGAATTAAGTTTATTTTATTTTTTTTCATAAAATCTCTGGGTGTTATATTCTACCCCCTTAAATAAATTTCATCCTCTCAATTTTATCTTTATCTTGATAATTAATGGATTGACATTTAAAAATAAATTTGTTGAAATCCCATGTATCAAAAAGGGTTAATAAAACTTCCTCTTGATAAGAGAGAAAAATAAGCTTGAAGGCCATCTAGAATAGCACATAACTAGGTTTCCATGTGGGAAACAATTCGTGGGAAGTGAAAATATAGACTTGGAGGAGAAAATTATCACCCAAGGACTAATAGATAGTGATAGAGAACATGGTCAGGATAAAGTTAACAACCAAAAATCTATAAATCTATGATTAGTTGAAAGACCACTGATTCAATAGAAAAAAAATTAATAATAATTTTTTTATCTCAATATCTTTTTCTCTAAAGTTGAGGGAATTTTTATTATTATGATAGAGAACACAAGAAAATATACTTACTTGATTTTCTCCATTTCTTAAGCACAATATCATCCTTTGGTTGTACTTAGATCAATTTAAACTTCATTTCTTACAACCAAAAATGATGATGATTTTTTCATGCCTGAAGTACTAAAATATCCCAAGATCGATAGTATAATGATAAGTTATTATATTTATCTCTTGTTATAATCAAAATCAAAATGGTTAAAACTTGTTATCCAATATGGATAAATCTTCATATGATGAAATAATACATTAATATCTAAAACCTTATCTAAAGTTCAACTAAAACCATTCCATAAATGGTTAACTTTAAAACCCATAAAAAATTCAAAAATTTATATATAAGGTTACTAAATTTACAAAATTAAATTAATATTAATCCCCTAAATATAATAAATTAGCTCTTAATTATCACAAACCAAATATGGGAATACTTCATGTATACCCTAAAACATGATAATAACTAGAATTACCAAAAAAATTCAATTAAAACATAAACAATTCCTTGTTACTTAAATAAAACCACCGATTATTGAATATATTCCATAAATCTAAAAATGTTATAAACTTCATCAATAATAACATTACCCAATTTTTCATCAAATCATTAATCAATCTAAAGGACATTAATAATATCTAATTTACTTTATTCATATCAATCATCTCTTTATCCAAACTAAACACCATTATCCCAATATTAGGAATATATTAAGGGTTATATTTCCCTTAATCATTTGTTTTATATAAAATAACACCTTTCTATTTAATCAAATTTCTAGTTCATCAATACCATTTAATATATTCTTAAAAATCCATAATAAAAAACTTCTATAGAAAAATACTTATATATTTCATGATTCATAATTCTTGAATTCTCATTCATAAACACTTTAGTCATTCAAATTAATTATTAAACCATTAGATATGATTAATCATCTCATTCCTTAATACATTTTTCCTTTCATATGCAATTTTTAGTCCCTTCATTATAAATAGAAAGACCTTTACTCAAACACCCTTTCTAATCATCTTATTGGGATTTCCCCCTAAGACATCGATCTATATAATTCCTATAATTTCTATATGTAAAAAAATTAAATCATTGATGATGACATAGGGAAACCATTATTCACATCCATTTCATTAAACAAAATTTTTCCTCGACAATTAATTAATATGTTCCCTAATTCTACAAATATAAAACATCTTCTTGCTCTTTTGAGGCATTCCATTGAGCGATTCTTCCCAAATTCTTGACATATAAAAAACTAAATCTTCTTCCCTATATAGCCTCCACCACCTGATCTCATAGAGAACTATATCTTTTTTTTTCTTTGGCGAGTCTAAGAGTTGGTTAAGGTTAATATTGTTAAACATATATTGTAGTTGATGATTATACATAATCACAATATACTTTACTCTAGTAATCATCCAATTTGGTTGCACATTAACACATTAACTATCTCATTAAATGTTAACCCAGTTCCTTCTGGTTCCCACCATTGAATAAAACCAATAATCATTGTGTGAGAAACATTATTCAATGAGGGAAACCACATAATCATGAAAAATCATTTATAATATTTCCAAATCATGACACTTTATTTTCAATCTATGACACCTTAGGTTTATCCTAGGCTATTAATGGTCAACATCTATTCAAATACTTCATGTTGGTTTGTAAAGAAAATATGAATTAACCAAATGATATCCCTTGGGAGTGTCAAACTAGGTGTTTAATAAGGGTACAATCACCATGCACAATAATGATGAATGAGATATACTCCACCAACTCTTTTTTATGGTTGTATCCCCTAGATGCATCTAATCCAAAACCACGTGCACTTGTAGTATCCTTAATGGGATGTATTTCTAGGAAGAACACATAATCTATTCCTTAACACAACAATATTATATTGTCATATACTTAGAATCATCCTATGGGGTTTTCAATAAATTTTCATCATCCTAGTTTCCAAAGGTTAACTAAACCTTGGCTCTAATACCAACTATAAAGACCTTTATTTTTCATATATAAATATCAAATATCTTTAGATTAATATTCAATAATTTTCATAAATACATGCCTGAGGACCATAAATTTTTAGTTTCTTTAGAGAATAATTATTCAATTTTATTATTTAATGAATGTTTTTCAATATCTTCCATAAGGATATTCCCCTTTTTTACTCTTTATAAGCATACCCTACTTAAAACATTTCTTCCTAACCTATGGAAATAAAGCATAAGAAAGTGTGCTCTCAAATTATCCATAAGGGTAAACATGATATATATCATTCTATGATCATATGAAATAATAATATAAGCATAAGGATATTATATCATGAACATAACTTACAAGAACATGAGCCTCAACCCAGTTGGTGAGGACTCCTTAAGTGAATCTAGATAACCCAGGATCAAATCCAGGCAGAGGATAATTTTTGGGGGGAATGTAGCAAGCACTGTAGCATGACTGTGCAGTACTGTAGCAGTTACTGTAGCGGGAACTGTAGTAGGATCTGTTTGGAACTGTAATAGCTGGGAATATTCCCCCGTTTGGGCCTTCGAGCCACCGATTTGGTCCCCGAGTCATTTAAGGCCTTCGGTCCACCCAGGACTTCGGGTTAGTAAGGCCTTAAGTCCACCTCAAGGCCTTCGGTCCACCTTAAGTACATATACATACCGGACAACCTATAAGGAACAAGCTTCAGAAGGAGGAAGAGCAAAGAGATTTCACCAGTGTAGAAGCTAAACAGATTGCAAGAATGAGAGGGTATGAAACCTGCCATCGGGACAAGCCTATGCATGCATGGGAAATCCTAGACGAATAACCATGAAAAGGTGGAGAGTTGATTTCACGATGAAGATGTTTGGGAGGAGCAGTTCCAAGTTGTTAGTTTGGGTTGTATGTAATGTTTTAATCCTACAGGAAATAAATTCTTCTAAGGACTATGGTCCATGTAATACTTATGCCTAAGAGCCTTGTAAGGGTTCCACCTTCCCCCTTGAAAGGTGGATTATCAAAAATCAATAAAAAAATGAAGGCCTTTGGTCCATTGGATGGATGAACTTAACTTAAAAAGTTAAAACCCAACCTTTCAAAGATCATAAACATGGGTCATGGCATAAAGAATTACAATTCAAAAAGACATGATTCATAGGGTGTAAAATCAACATAATTCATGAACCATAATCTCATGTAATAAAAGTGTGACACCAACATAGGTATAAAAACCATTTTATTTTTCAAGTTTAACTACTAATACCATCAATCATAGCAGATCATGCCTCATCACTTGTTTCCCATTATGGATCAAGCCCATTGGCCTATTTACCATTGTGGATCAAGGCCATTATCCTATTTACCATTATGAATAAAGATCATATAATTTTTTACCATTATTATCTCATGAAATATAAATATTTACCCAATTAATTGGAGGGAGATATAGGTCCCCCCATCCTTGGTTATAACGTGACCACCATCATTTATTGTAATGTAACCACCATCCTTGGTTATAATATAAGCACCATCACATAATTAAAACCATATATAAGTGTTCCAAAATATCATAAAAGATTCATCATATCATTAAACATAAAAATAAAAGGGCCTCATAAACATTCCATCACAGAATAACCCATATTATGTAAATGGGTATCATAAACTTCTCATCAATTCATCATAGAATAACCAGTGGAAAAGGAACGAGTTTCATAAAAATATCTTCATCATAATCATAAAAAATAAAAGAAATAATAATTATGTTATAATTGGATCATATCCCTATTAAATCATAAGAAAAATCAAGGGATTCCATCTTATTTTTTAAATGGTTTGAAAATATCACTTAGAAAATTTCTTGATAAAAATAGGATTTCTACTTTGAAAATCATTTTTTTAAACTAAAATTTGTCAAAAAATTTAGAAATCATTTTCTTTTAAACTAACCTGTTAAACTTGTAAAGGAATATTTAAGTCATAATGTTGGAAAATTTTGTTCATTCCATACATGTTAAAACAAATATTCCTTTCACATTTCAATAAAATCCAAACGAGCCTTGTTTGGAAAACAACATGAAGATTACTTTTAATTTTTTTTTGTAAAAATTCAAACATGGATAAAAATTTATTTAAAAATAATTGTATAATAGTAAAAAATTCCTCCAAAACCTATTTTGAAAACATGAATATGGAAGAAAAATAGTTTTCAACCGAAGAGTAAAACAAAGACAATTTTTCTTAAAATCACTATTTTGGTATCATTAATCCTTTAAGAGATGAAAATTAAAGGGAAAAATTATTTTATATAAATAAACATAATATAAAAAAATAAATGATTTTATTGATAGGTATATTATAATATCACACCATGGAATCATATCATAAACAATCTCATTAAACAATGAGATTGTAATATTAAATCTTTACCACCTTGGTATATTTTGAATCATAAGCCCCATGAAAATAATAAAATTATATTGATATTTATATCCCATAATTATAATAATAAATATAAAAACATAAATTTATCATAATTATATACACTACACAAAATAATAAAGTGGTGTATAAAGCATGTGTCCCATAGAAATAAAAGTGAGACGAAAATACCTTACCACTTTAGTAATATTTTGAATCATAAGAACCAATAAATAATAACATAAATGAAAATTTAAATATCATGAAAATAATTATATTAATGATATAAAATTTAAATTTTTTAGTATATACACCATAAAAAATAAATGAGTGGTGAATATGGCACATGTATCCCAAAAATAAAAGAGAGACTAGAAAACCCTCACATAAAGTCTCAAATTATTTCATACACATTAAACCATAATGTATAATAAATATAAGTTTATTATAAATATTTTAAAAAAATATAATCATATATATTATACCATATATTATTTACTTATGACCTTTTATTACCCATTTATTAACAAATCTTTGTTAAAATCATGTTTCGGGTAATAACTGCTTTGTTTTTCATGCAAGTTTTGGTTTGGTATTTTTGTTCCTTTTACTTTAATCATGGTTCTATAATATCTAAAATTTTAATAATGATATAAATATCATATATATTATTTATATATTTATTTATAGTAATCCATTAAATTTATATATAGAAAATGAATTACACCATTTATAGACATGGTAGGTCGTACGTATGCATGAACATTATTTTCATTTTCTCGACGGATAAAATGGAATAAATTTAAATAATATATTACCTTTAAATAATAATTTTTATATCATATATATCACATATTTTCATTAAAAATATCCTTATTACCTTCAATGTAAAGCGTAAGTGAAGAACGAATCACATCGCTTCGCAATGCGATAATCCACCATACACACGAGTGACATTATCGCATTCCCACATAATTGAAAGTAAGAAGGTGTATTTGATATTATAATTAAATAAGTATAATTATTTCATAAATATCATATATATATATATATTATCCATCATTATATCAATCTGTGAGAGGTGGTGATGGAAAATTAATTATATCAGTTCGCGAGACGGTAGTTCATCGTACACACGATCGATGGTTTCATTTCCCATTTGATGGAAGAGGAAATGGATATAGGTTATTACATAAATATAATAACATATAAGTATATTTTATAAATTGGTGTTATTATATTGGAATTATAAGTACATGAATATATTTGGTAAAAGAAGAAGTGAAAATAAAGAGTTTAGTGATGACAAATACCTTCGCTTATAACAACATCCTTTGGATATATTATTAAGGAACCTAGGGTTGGTATTTTAGGATTATAATAAGCTCTAATATATATATAAAGATTTTTTAGATATATTTAGGTAGTTTTTGGTCAATAAAAATTGATTAATAGGTGTGAATATGTTAGGGGAGGAAGTGAACTTTTATAATTGAGGAGCGACATTTTTGTAAATGTCCAAACCTATTTAATGATGGGAAGTCACTCACTCTACTAGTGACTAAAAAATTTATAATTAAAGTGGTATAGGTAATATATTGTCAATAAAAACCTCCATAAAAAAGGAATAATTTTTTTAAACATTTTATTCCTTATCCTTTAAGTTTACTTAATTTTACCATTTTTGTTTTCACCATGGTAACCAGTTTTTTATTTATTTACTTTGGTGATTTATCACTTAAGTATAAAAATAAAATAAATATTATTAGATAATTTGGAATAAATTATTATAAATAATAAATCCAATTTTTTAAATAAAGTCTCTATGTGTGGTCAAAATTAATTTTAACGCATGTACAAGCAACTGGAAAAACCCTGTTTTAACCTTAACCACAGTAATTAATTTTTTATTGATTTTACTATTCTTTATGAGAAAAATTTAATTTGAATTATTATATAATATAAAATACTATGATTAAAAATATGTAATACATTTTATCAAATTAAATTCACTTAGGGGGAAGAATTTAATTTAAAATAAAACCCACAAATGCGATGAAAACGTGATTTTCACATGATTTTTTTCATAAGTGTAGAAAGTTTTAATATATAGATTCAATATAAAATTGATTCCAATAACCTAAATTGGATTAATTATATTATAATTGACCTAATTTTTCTTTTAAAAGTATTTTGAAACAAAATGGAACCTTATAAATTCTTTAAATAAAAAGGCACTTTTCAATAAAAATTAGTATTTTTCACTATTAATGAAATAATTAATATTTTTAGAAAAATTATCAAAAATAAACTCTAAGATAATATTTAAGTGATGATTTAATTTTTTTTTTCAAAATAAATTTTCTAATGGTTTAAAAAAATTAAAATAAGAGCGTAAAACATGATGGAACCACTTTTTAGAAAAAAATACATTTTTAAACATAAAATTGGATTTATTCTTATCACTTGCTTAGAAAAAATATTTGATTAATGTTAAAACATAATAATGAATATATAATATAAAAATTTCATTAAAATATTTTTTACCAAAAGATACTTATTTAATTTATTAAGATAAAAAAACTTTTCCCACATAAAAATAGTTTTTTCGAAAAGTATTTATTTTATTTTTAAATGTTTTTTATTTTCATTTATAGTAAATTTATAGCCAATATATTTATTTTATACATGTCTAAAACATATAATTTTTTTAATTTATTTAGTCCTATTTATACCTGCCAATTCAATGGCTAAGCAATAACTACCATATTAAATAATAGTATTTTAATAGTATATCACAGTTTGTTTGAACTCTGTGTTATGTGTAACACATGCTATCAAAGAATTAATTTTATTTGATTTTTTTTCATAAAATATATGGGTGTTAAAAATTCAACCAAAGAGACTAAATAGGTATCTATTTCCCTACTTGATGACCCACTTTACACTTTTCAAGAATCGCACACCCCATGGGTGGCCATTGGTTTGGTCTCATAATCTCCATCATACCTAACGAGATCCATGGGGGGGTCTACAACAACCCATAATTTTTATACATAGATATCACATATTAGTATATGAATATTCATCACATAATATATTGATCCACACTAGGATCTTATAGTTCTAGTGCCTTTGGAAACTTGGATACATAAAAAACTGGTTCTTTTTAACTAACACCCCTCTTAGACATATAATAGTTTATACATTTCTTCATAACCTTAGGAAATAAAACATAATAAAGGGTGTGATATGATGCAGAGTAAGGGTAATAAAGGGAGATATCAATGATCACTTAAATATAACATGAGCATAAGGGTATGATAACATGATCATAACATTTAAAAACCATATCCTGCATATCATAGATCATAATCTCGAGTCATGGAATAAATATTGGTAGTTTATAAGACATTAATCTTAAAGGAATCAAAGAATATGATCAATGAGAGAATAAAATTCGCATAAGTCATAAGTTTTTGGAATATAAAAAATCATAGAAAATAAATTAATTAGCATTGAAGGATCACTATCAAGACTATTGTAGTAGATTGGGTTCACTCCTAAGACTATCATAGTGGATAAAGTAACTTACAAAACTGGGTTCACTCCCCATTCCAATCCTGTTTATCTCAGAAAATATACAACTATACCCAAATCATTAGAGGGATATATAATTCCATTTCCACCTATCACATAATGAAAATAATTTAAATATGTTTTATAAAACATTAATATGGAAGAAAAAGGATATTTGACCGAAGAAATAAATAAATTCATTTTTCCTTAAAAATATTATTCTTACTTATAGATTATTTAAAGTGAGGAAAAATAATGGAAAACATGTAATCTCAATAAATATCCATATGAGAATAAAATAAATGATTTTCTTGAGAGGTATATCATAATATTTCATCATCAAAAACTTTATCATAAACAATCTTGATAAATAATGAGATTGTAACATAAAACCTTACCACTTTGGTACCTTTGAATTGGAGTTCCAATGAATAAAGAACTTATATCCAAAAAATTTCATGAGAATAATCATAAAATACATTATTTTTTATTATATATAGCACATAAAAGAAATAAGTTGTGAATATGAAATGTGTCCCATGGAAATAAAAGTGAGATGACAATCTCTAACCTCAACTCTTACTTCCTTTGTACATGTTAAAAAATAATGTATAATAAATATATATTTATTATAAATATATTATAGAAACATAATGATATATATCACACCATATATTATTTAATTATAACATTTTACCACCCATTTATTATCAATTATTTGTTAAAATCATTGTTTCGGGTAAAAACTGCTTTGTTTTTTATGTATGTTTTGGTTTGGTAGTTTTAATCCTTTTAATTTTATTATGGTTAATTTATATAAATAATTTTAATCATGAAATAAATATCATATATATTCATTATATATATATATATCCATCCATAAAAGTATATATAGAAAAATTAATTACATCGTTCATGAAGATGGTAGGTCGTACATACGCATGAACATTGTTTCTATTTTTTCAATAGATAGAATGAAAGAAATGTATAAAATAATACATATTTAAATATTATTTTATATATAATATATATCATATATATTCATTAATTATATTCTTATTACCATCCATGTCAAAATAAAATGAAAAACGCAACACATCGCTTCTTAGAGGTGGTAGTCCACTCGTACACACAAACGATGTTATCACATTTCAATGGATTGTAAGGTAAGAATATAGATGATATATTATAATTATAGAAGTATAATTATGTAATAAATATCATATATATTCTTTAAATTCATCATTATATCCATTATTGAGATGCGGAAATGGAAAAGGAATTACATCGGTTCGCGATGTGTTAGTGCTCTATACACATGATCAAAGGTTTCTTTTCCCATTTGTTGGAAGTGGATATGTATATAGGTAATTAAATTAATATATTAACAAATAAGTATATTTGATATAGTCTTTTTATTATTTCATCATGTTTTAATAATATTTTAATGCGGTAGAATAAGAAATAAAAGAAAAACGCTTAGTAAAAAAAGATACCTCTTCTTCGAACAACCTTTTTAGGCTTGGACCAAAAGCCTTATTAGGAGGGTTTAAAAATCAAAATAAGTACTCTAGGATGTGTATATAGAATTAATAAAGGGTTTTGGGTAGTTTTTGGTTGAACTAAATTGATATTGAAGTCTGGAGAAGATAGTAGAGGAGATGTCCTTTTATAAGTGGGGGAGGGAACCCACTTGGAAATTTCCTAAAAGAATACAAAATTATAAGGTCATTACCAAGAAAAATGATTCCAAATTGACATATATTTAAAATTTTGATAATATAAGGTTGAATTTTTTTTATAAAATAGTATTTAGACAATTTTAATTGGAAGAATTACCTTATCTTTTGGTTTAAACCCCCAATAAACCTATTTTAACTTTAACCGTAATAATTAATTTTTACTAATTTTACTATTCATTATGACCAAAAAATTAAGATGAAATTATTAAAAAATATAAACAATTTTTATTCCAAATATTAAATAAACTTTATAAAATTCAATTCACATAAGTGGTATAATTAAATTTAAAAATAAAATCCGCAAGCATGATGAAAATGTGGTTTTCCAAAGAAAAAGTTTTCTTAAGTATACAAATTTTTTATATAGAAATTCAATATAAAATGGACTTTAATGTAATAAATTGGATTAATAATAATATAATTCAACTAATTTGAATTTTAAAACTATTTTAAAATGCTTTAAATGAAAAGATAGTTTTCAATAAAAATTAGTATTTTTTCATTATTCATCAAAAAATTATTATTTTCATAAAATTATCAAGAATCAACTCCAAGATAATTTTTAAATTTTTATTTAAAAAATTAATTTCATTTTTTCAAATAACATTTATAAAATTTTAAATAATTGTTTTTAAAATATGGGTGAAAAACGCGACGAAACCTATTTAAAAAAAAACAAAATTAAGCATAAAATTAAATTTATTCTTATCCCATTCCTAGAAAAATATTATATGAATGATAAAAAAATTTATTGAATATATAAGATATAAATTTCATTAAAATCTTTCAATAGTAGTGATTAATTTAATTTATTAAGATAAAAACACATTTTGTGCATAAAAATATTTTTTCAGAAAAACATTTCTTTTACTATCAAATGTTTTCTTATTTTTATTTCTAAAAAATTGATAACAAATGAATTTATTTTATACATGTGTAAACCACATAATTTTCATAACATAGTTATTGTTATTCATACCTTTCAATTTAACAGCTAGTTTATAACTATCACATTAAATAATATTATGTTAATTGTATATCACGATTTGTTTAAACTTGGTGTTGCATTTAACACATGATATCAAAGGAATTAATTTTATTTGATTTTTATCTTATATTATCTGGGTGTTAAAGGGTCCAATGCATCAAATTAATTCCCAAACTAAATACACATGGAAATATTATCAAGAATACGAGAAACATTTCTTAGACCACCTACCTCATTAATAAAGCTTTACCAAACATTCCCAAAGCCCATCAGCTCTACATAGTCCCATACAAGACTTGCCCAAAATTCTTGGTGTATTAATGTGATAAAAAAAACAACCCGATCTCAGGTCATCACACTACACTAGAACCAAATCCAACCAGTCAGAAATGACCCACAACATAACACCAACCACATTCTAGACCAAATCCCTCCAACAAAATGATGTGTAATGGAATAACGACACCGTCTCAGGAGATACTCCATTAAATCTAACTAAAATTACTATAAAAAATGTGTGATTCCATTATAATCTAGTGGAATCATGAAAAAACCCAAAAATGATGAAGAAAAAGGCTAGAAATACCCAAAATAGAAGGTAGTTGAAGGGGGGAATAGGAGGTAGCTACTGGGGGTCATGAAAAAAATATAGGATGAGAAAATGAGGTTTGGGGGTTAAAATATTAGGAGGGAAAATAGTTATTTTATAATTTTTATGTGTTCATAGTTTGGATTCATAATTTTATGAATCATGTGTTTGACACTGCCTCAAAGCTCTCTACCTCACATAGTTATGAAACACATTTTGAAAAATCATGAAATAACTATGTGAGACCCTCTATAGTTAACTATATATTCTTTAATATTTTATTATAACTTACACACTATTTAACAAACCATTACCCTTGAGAAACCGATCCACATGGTTAAGGTGCACAGTTAGCATTAACCATGCACTAACCATGCAACCTATGTTGCAACTCCAAAAACCCAAAATCTAGGCCCTGAATCCCCAAACACTCCCCAAAATACCCAAATATCCAAGTAACTTCATTAAAAATCCTAATTATGTATTTTTATAGGTTCTAAATTTCATGATTCTATTATGAAACCCAGTGTAAAATCTAGTACATCGACCATTTTGAAAATTCAATTTTTTCTCGAATTCCAAGCACCCATACAGAAGAGGGGTTTTACAATCACCCCACCATAATAATTATAATATATGATAATTCTTGGTAGTCATCCATCCACACCACTCTATCTACATCGGTTACCTATTTAAATCTAAAAAATATTGTTCCACTCTGAGTGACCAAAATTCATCCAAGGCTCAACCCCCAACTCAAGGTTCTCAAACTACTAAATCCTAATCTAGTTCCCATCATCAATCCTAAACACCAAGAGTATACATAAAAAATCCCATTCATCCAAATACATTGATTGTTTCATCACCTGATCACCCACCAGAGCTATGGTGCTTCCCACTAAAAATTTCAACCCAAAACCACCAACTTTCTATGATTGGAACCTCTTCCATATGAAAATTCCATTGGAAAATTGAACTCGTGCCCCAAAAATTTTATCGACATAGATCCCAACTTATCATGATAAAAAATACATGATAATTCCAATAAAAAAATTTCACCCATCCTCATCGTTGAAAAACAACTAGAAAGGACGCATGCCTACCGTCTATTCATGAACAAAGAACAAACTGCCTTTACCTCAAAATTCCAATTCAAATCTAAAGTGCACCCATCAGTTCCAAAATGATACATCATATGTGGTTCACAACACACCACATCCATATCATACTCTAACCTTAGTTAGACTATCCTTGAAAGAATCACCCTGAAAATTACCAGTTCCCACCACCACTGTGTAACGACCCGAACCGTTATAAATAAAATTTACTTTTGATTTAATATTTTATTATGTAATATGGTTATAGAAAACACATTAAATTATTTTGTTATATAAAATTTTATTTAAAATACTATTAATAATCTTTACCATTGATAATATAGTTGTCGAACACTGATCACATGATTAACATAAATATAGGGATTTAACAAATCCAATTGATTCTAACAAAGGAAGTGATGGACTCATCCAGAATGATTATACCTTATGAAGCACATTTATTGAAGCTTATGAGGGAGATATAATCTCTGATATTTTCCCTTTACTAAGACCAAGCTGAGATCCAACAACTTAAGCATGAGCGAAACTATTTATGGGAGAAGTTCAAGCTCATCGTGATCACGACCCAAAACATGTTTGTCGAACCACCCCATGAAAGTCTCACCATTGTGTACCTTACTCTTAGGGATTATGATTTTGTATTAAAGGGATATGTATCAATACCCTTTCAAATTGTTTATGTACATTATTATGTAAAGAATAATGAATATATTTTTATTTTGATACTATAAAATACAAATAGTATTTTTGAGTAATATGCAATTCAATAAAGGAATTTTTTTGATGGATTAATGTATTTTTGAAACAAATAATATTTTAATTAAATATTATTATTAAATTATTTTTATTAAATATAAATTATCATATACTTCTTACAAATTCAAATGTATTGTTTTATCAGGGTTCAAAAACTATTATTACTAAAAACCCATCATTTTCGATAAATATCAGTTATTATCTTTTAAAAGTGAAAATGAATATATTTATAAAATTATTTAGATAAAATTAATATTATTTTTGGAATTATAACATTGAGATTATCCAATGGCAAAATTTTCATTTATGAGATAGTCAAATTTTTGTGAAAAAATTAAATACCGTATAAATATACAGTGTGTTTCATGACATCATAATGACCTAAAAATGATGTAATAAATAATGTAATGGGTATCCTAGGCCAAAATATATGTTTTACCCTAAAAATAATGTGATTTTAATATTATTTTATTAATTTTATAAAGCCTTTATGAATCCTCCAAGACATATAATATATTTTATGATTTTAAATTCATTTCTTTAAAAGTGTGACTCACCTCCACATAAACAAGGGTAATATTTTAATAAGTTCGACTCTTTTCCTAATAAAATATTTTAAAATAATCCCATTTGGAAGAAACTATGGGAAAAAACCTTTCGATGGTTTGTGGTTTTGAATATTTTATTATATAGAGTCCAAAACCTATGTTTGTGAAATATTAAAGAATTCCCCTCTCATTTACTATATAAACCCACCCAATATACCATTTCTATTCACTAAAAATATTTGAATCATGTCCTTACTCCACCATCATCTCTCTATAATCCTCCCAAGGTTCCCCCAATCTATCAAGAAGCCCCTTTCAATCTTTTGGTGTCATACTCTTAAGGTAAGGGATCCTCGCTTTCTCACTTTTATTCAAGAATATCCTATATTTTATACTCCTTTATTTTTAATTACAAATGAAGGGGTATGTTTTTTCACCCCCATACTACCCTTATGATGTATAAATTATGAGATACCCCATTATATCTCATTAATTCCTCCCAAGTACACCTGTTACCATGATGAAAGTTTGTAAGAGTTCTTATTTCCTCTTCTTTAATCAAGTTTCTTTATTATCATATGCATTATATTTCCAATTTGTAATGATGGGATATTTATTTCCATTAACATATTAATACACACTTTATGTACAAATAATGATATATCCTTTTGTTTCTCATCAACCCTTTTTATGAAATTTTAAGCAATGTTGTTAGGCTTCTGAAATTTGACCACGATTTTCCATTCCAAACAATTGTGTAGTGAATACCATACCCATTTCCTACCAATGGGGTTTACCTTTATACACTTACTCTTATTTTAATTGTGACTTACATGTATTTATTCCAAACTCCCATATCATGGAATAAGTTATGATGATGAATGAATCTATGTTGTATAATCTATGTGGTATACTTAAGCATGAAATTGAAATAAAAGTGACAGGTGTACCCAGAATTATATAGCGCTCCAATGCATTGGGTAATGTTTATTATCCTGATACATCATGTTGGTATTGGGAGTAAACCTTATTACTTTAATATAATTTGTCCATTATTATGTCCTGGAAGTTATCTTTGACCTATGATGTAGTGTTTTAAGTTGTTTCCACATTTCCCATGTTTTCTTCCTGTTATCATGCTATATCATGTCTTATCATTCATGTTTATGATTCCTACTATTTTTATGCACATTGATATGCCTATTTTTTAACATGTTTTAACTTATTCCATGTTTATTCCCTTACTGGTATTTATATCTCACCCCTTTCTTATGTATTTATTTAGGTTACCCCATGCAGTTTTAAGTGCGAGCATGTTAAATAAGTTTTCAAAAAAGATGTTGTATTCCATGTTTTAAGTTGTAATGTAATGTAACTAATTCCCAAATACACTAGACTTATTGATATTTTAGGTTTAATTAAGTGTAACTTATTGTAATAAATCATGTGTTAATTTGTAATAAATGGAATAGTTGTTATGGTTGGTATCAGAGGGAAAGTTTAGTTATTTTTGAGATTAGGATTAGAAAACTCTAGAAAATGACTTTGGGATAAGACTAAGTATATTAGAACATCCATAAATTTTGGTAAGTATAGAGTATGTGGTTTATGAAGAAAATAAACCCATGTCTGGATACTACAATTGGATGTGGTTATGGCGTAGATGTACCTAGGGGTAAAAACTTTGACAAGGTGTTACAAGCCTAAACTAGGGTAACCATGTACATGACAATGGGCCTTATTATGAACCTAGTTTGACACTCTCGAGGGATATGCTTTGGTAAATTCATAAGATCATTATGAACCATTATTAGGGGAGTAAAAAAATTCCCATAAGGATATATGTAAGAAAATAGATCATGGATGACATAGAATAAAGTCTATAAACTCATAAGTTAAGGAAATACATGTAATTTATAAGTTATTTATTTAATGTATTTGGATTCCCCTTTTATGTTTTTAAAGTTTAAATATATTCATCCCTAATTTTCCTTTTATTCTTTCCAATGGCTGGAAATTAGAAGAATCAAGTAAACAATCAATGTGAAGATCAATGTGATGACTGCCCCTACGAGATGCCCAACCTGATGGGAGAAGAAATTATGCACTTCATGATGATACTCACTTAGATGACTCATGTTATAAATATAAACCTAGATCAGTAGGAGTGTACAAACCCCCCTAATAGATAACAATCTATGATCGAAATCTTTATGCAACAAAGACCTATGACTTTTAATGGGTCATCTGATCCCGTAATTGTATAATAGTGAATCAACTCCATTAAGAAGATCTTCTCCATACTTCAATGTTCTGAGTAAGATAATGTTCTGTTGTTTGTTTATCATATGGAAGGTGAATTTGATAATTAGTGGATATTGATAAAAAATATGAAGCCTAAGAAATAGATTGAAGTAATGGGGTGGAAGGATTTCTAGAAAATGTTTTTTGATAAATATTTTCCTCACACTCTCTATCTTAAAATGGAATGGGATTTCCTTTACCTCAATAAAAAAGACAAAAAATATATTGGGGTGTATGAGAAAAACTTCAAAAGACTTGCAATGTATGCCTCAGACTTTTTTGTTTCCTCCGAATACAAAGATGAAAGCTTCTTTGGTGGGATAAATCCTATTCTACAAAAATATCTAATGATATGAGACTTTGATAGCTAGGAGGAAATTGTTCGATGTTACCTCATATTTGAAATGGAGATTGGTGAATCTCTAGGATATTACGGGGATAAGAAGTGGAAATTAGAGTTTAATTTTTTCAATCTGATAGAGAAATATAACAATTCTAAGAAATTTCAACACTATACTTTTCAAAGGAACAAAATAAAGAACCACAAAAATTTCCTAAATGGGATGAGGAAATGCTTTAGGTTAGGGAAGGAAGGGCACCGAGACAATGATTGTTGACAAGAAAAACCTTCTACTATGATGGAGGAAAGGAATACTTTGATTAAACCTTAGTGCATTATTTATTTCTACAACTACAATGAACTAGGGAACTTTGAAAACCAATGCACTAAGACACGGGTTTCTGGTGACAACCAACAACCTCCAAGGATGTAAGGGATATCTTTTTCCATCGCAACTGGATAGGTGGATCCTGACAATGAATTGGTGACATATATTCTAGTTATTCATTCAAGATTAGTGAATGTACTTTTTGATTTTGGTTCTATGCATTTCTTCATATCATGAAATTTTAGTAGAACTGTCTAAACACCACTATAAATCTTGGAAGTAGAGTTATATGTTAAAATAAAAAATGGAGAAATTATTGCATCCCAAGTATATAACTCCTCCCCTATCAATGTTTGTGGGATGAATTTACTAGTGAACCTTGTCACACTCCCTTTGATGGAATTTGATGAAATTATAGACATGGATTTTCTTTCCCCGTATAGATCAAACATAAATTAATTTGAGAAGGAAATAACTCTATTTATTGAAAATATTTCTCAGATTCTTTATAGATTCAATGATATTGATGACTCTTCCTTTGTACCATCATCTCAAGAATGGATATTATTTCCCTAGGAGCAAGCATATCTAGCTCAATAAATTGATTCTAAGGAAATTATCACCCTTGAAGACATTCCCATTGTGAGGGAATACACTAATGTATTTCCCAAGGAATTTCATAGTATTCCTCCTAGCCAAGAGGTTGAATTTTCAATCAATATTATATATGGGGTGCTACCATTATCCAAGATTTTATATAGAATGGATGTTATAGAACTTGAGGATTTGAAGAAATAACTATAGGATAATCTAGATAAAGGGTTTATACACCCAAGTGCTTCACCATGGGGTGCACTGGTCTTCTTCATCAATAAGAAGGATGGGTCAATGCGCCTTTTTATTGATTATCGTGAGCCCAATAAGATCACGATAAATAAAATTTACCCTCTTCCTCAGATTGATGACTTATTAGATTATCTACATGGAGCAAAATACTTCTCCAAGGTGGATCTACGGTTAGGATATTACAGATTTAGGGTGAATGAGGATGATATCCCCAAGACTGCTTTTCTTGTAAGGTACATGCACTATGAGTTCACGTTGATGCCTTTCAGACTCAATAATTCTCTAGAAATCTTCATGTACTTGATGAATAGAGTCTTTATATACTACCTAGAAAAATTAGTGTTAGTATTTATTGATTATATTCTAATATACTCCAAAATTAAGGAGGGGCATGAGGAGCATTTGAGTACTGTGCTAAAGTCTTTGATAAAGGAGAAGATTTTTTTGAAGTATATAAAATGTGAGTTCTGGTTTAAGGAAGTATCTTTATTGGGAAATATCATCACAATATATGGGATATATGTAGACCCTTCAAAGGATAAAGTAATTAAAGGATGGCCAAGGCCAACATCTGTGACAGATATCTGTAGTTTTCTTGGGTTTGATGGGTATTATCACCGATTTGTGAGAAATTTATCATGATTGTCAAAAAACCTCTTACCAAGATAACTTTTAAGGGAGTAAAGGTTTCTTGTAATGATGAATGTGAATACATATTAAAGGAGTTGAAAAGGAGGATTATCACTACCCCTTTTCTTACACCACCCTCAAGTGGGATCTTTTCATGGTATTCAACAATGTTTTAAAAAAGGGCTTGGGTTGTGTGTTAATGTAGAATTGTAAAGTGATAGCATATGATTCAAGGTAGATAAAGATTAACATGTAGAAATAACAAACTTAAGATTTGGATTTGGCTGTAGTGATCTTTGTTTTGAAAATTTCACGACATTATCTCTTTGGGGAGAAGTGTGAACTATATACGGGTCAAAAAATCCTTAAGTATATATTCACACAAAAAGAGATGAATATGAGCCAATGAATATGGTTAGAGATGATAAAAGACTATGAATTCTCAATCTACTACCATCATGGGAAAGTGAATAAAGTGGAAGATGATCTAAGAAGAAAGTATCTGATAACTCTATCATTGATGATAATTTAGAGGGATCCAATTTTCTTATATTTGGAAAGGATGCACATGGGAATCATAAATTAAAGAACATCATCAATCCTTTTATAAATTATTACTCAACCATATCTTTTTAAGAGGTTAAAGTATGCTCAAATAGTTGATGTGGGAATTCAGAAGAAAGTGGAATCTATAAGGAAAGGGAAATCCTTAGAGTTCAATGTTAATGATGAAGGTGTTTTAATATTTGGGTCAAGACTATGTGTACCATCAAATCCTGAGTTAAAGAATTATTTTTTGAATGATGCACATAACTCAACCTTCTCCATCCAACCAATAAGCAAAAAGATGTATTGAGGTCTCCTAGAACAATATTAGTGGGATGATATGAAGAAGAAGATCACAAAATATACATCAAAATGTCTTGTATGTCAGCAAGTGAAAGAGGAAAGGAAAAAATTCAAGGGGATGATGAAACCATTACCCATACCTACATGGAAATGGGAAAACATCACCATGGACTTTGTCACTGGTCTTCCAAAGACATCAAGAGGGAATAATTCTATATGGGTTGTGGTGGATTGTCTTATAAAGAATAAAGACTCCATTGCAATATGAGAGGAATTAACACTAGATATACTTGCATGAATATACATAAAATAAGTGATTAGACTACATGGAGCACCACTATCAATTGTATCTGATCAAGATCAAATATTTACCTACAAGTTCTGGAAATGTCTTTAGCATACTCTATACACTGAGTTGAACTTCAACACAGCTTATCATCCTCAAACTGATGGCCAATAAGAGAGGACTATATAGAAAATTGAGGAAATTTTGAGAGCATTATAAATTGAATTCAAAGGAGGATGGGATCAACACATTCCTCTAGTAAAGTTATCTTACAATAATAGATTCCACTCGAGCATCCAAATGGACCCCTATGAAGCCTTTTATGGGAAGAGGTCCAGGACACCTTCATGTTGAGATGAAGTTGGGGAATTAAAACTGCTAGGTCCTAAAATGGTCTAGGAAATGGTGGAAAAGGTTAAGACCATTAAACAACACATCAAATATTCTCAGAGTCGATAGAAGATCTATGATGACAATCATAGATGATACCTTGAGTTTGATGTTGGAGACATGGTATTCCTATACATATCTACATGGAATAAAGTGATGATATTTGGGAAGAATGGAAAGATTATTCCAATATATATTAGCCCCTTTGAGATCCTTGATCACATCTGAGCAGTGACTTATCAACTTTCACTACCACCTAAACTATCTCAAGTTCATGATGTATTCCATGCATCACTCTTGAGGAAGTACATACCTGACCCCTCACATGTACTCAATATAGAGGTGGTACCATTAGAGAATGATCTTTCCTATGAGGAGCAGCCGGTGAATATATTAGATTGTATAGAAAAATTTATACAAAATAAGACATCACACCTTCTCAAAGTGATGTGGAGAAACCAAAAGTTTGAATAAGAAACATTCATACCCTAGGAATTGATGAAACAGAATTACCCTTATCTGTTTTAAAGGGGTGAAATGAAAATTTCATGGGTGAAATTTCTCAGGGGGGGAGATTGTAACAACTCAAACTCTTATAAAGAAAATTCACTTATGATTTAATGATTTATTATGTAATATGTTTATAGAAAAAACATGAAATTATTTTTTATATCCAATTGGATTCAAAAAACTGTCAAGAATCTTTACCATTGATAATATAGCTATTAAACGGTGATCACATAATTAATATAAATATAGGGATTTAACAAATCCAATTGACTCAGAAAAAGGAAGTGATGGCCTCATCCAGTAGGATTAAACCCTATGAAGCCCATTTATCAGAGCTTCTGAGGGAGATAACATCTATGGGATTTTCTCTCAACCAATCCCAAGATGAGATCCAACAACTTAAGCATGAGTGAAACTGTTTATGGGAGAAGTTCAAGCTTATTGAGATCACAGCCCAAACCATGTTTGTCGAACAACCCCATGAAAATATCACCATCACACACCTTAATATTAGGGCATATGCAAGTGTTTTAAAGGGATATGTATCAAGACCCTAGAAAATTGATTATATAAATTATTTTTTAAATAATAATAAATATATTTTTATTTTGATATTATAAACCATGAATAATATTTTGGGATAATATTTAATTCAATTAAGGAATTTATTTTGATGGATTAATGTATTTTTGAAATAAATAATATTTTAATCAAATGTTATTACTAAATTATTTTAATTAAATATAAATTATCATAACTTTTTTGAATTCAAATGTAAGGTTTTATTAGGGTTCAAAAATTGTTATTACTAAAGCCCACAATTTTCAACAAATGTCGGTTATTATTTTTTAAAAGTGAAAATTTAAATATTTAGAAAATTATTTAGATAAAATGAATATTTTTTTGGAATAAAAACATAAAAATTATCTAATGGTTAATTTTTCATAATTTTCTGAGACAATCAAATTTTCAGGAAAAGATTAAATATCATATAAATATATAATGTGTTTTATGACATCATAATGACCTAAAAATGATATAATAAATACTATAATGGGTATCCTTAGAAAAATATATGTTTTCCACTTAAAATAAAATTATTTTATGATTATTTGATTAATTTTATAATGCCTTTATGAATCATCCAAAACATATAATATATTTTATGATTTTAAATTCATTTCATTAAAAGTGGGACTCACCTCCACATAAGAAAGGGTAATATTTTAATAATTTCTACCATTTTACTAATAAAATATTAAAAAACTCTCCCATTTTGTAGAAACCATGGGAAGGTTTTTGATTTTAAATATTTTATTATATAAATTCCAAAACCTATATTTGTGAAATATTAAATAATTACACTCTCATTTTATATATAAACCCACCCAAAATCCCATTTATCTTCACTAAAAATAATTGGATCACATACTTACTCTACCCTCCTCTATTTATAATCCTCCCATGGTTTCTCCAAGATCTCAATAACCCCCCCTTCAATCTTTTGGTGTCATACTCTTAAGGTAATGGATCCTCTCTTTCTCACTTTTATTCAAGAATCTCATCTATTTTATGCCCTTTTATTTTTAATTCCTAATAATGGGGTATGTTTTTTAATCTCCCCCATACTTCAATTATTATGTCTAAGTTATGATATATCCCTTTATCTCTCATTAATCCATCCCAATTACACCTATTACCATGCTAAAATTTCATAAGAGTTTTTCCTTCCTCTTCTTTAATCAAGTTTCTTTATTATCATATGACTTATATTTCCAATTCCTAATGATGGGATATGTATTTACATAACAATATTACTTACCACTTGATTTCAAAATTATTATATACAATTTTCATTCTCATCAAACCTTTTTTTAATTTTTAAGTGACACCATTAGGCTATTAAAATTTCACCGTGATTTTCCATTCCAAAGAAATTGTGTAGTGAATACCATACCAATCTCCTATCAATGGAGTTAACCTTTATAAACTTATTATTATTTGAATTGGGACTTAAATGTTGCTATTACACACTCCCTTATTGTGTAATAAGTTATTTTGATGAATGAATCCATGTGTTTATGATCTATATGTCACACTTAAGCATGAGTTTGAAATGAAAGTGATGGGTGCTCCAAGAATTATATAGAATTACAATGAATTGGGTAATGTTTAGTATCAGGATATGTCATGTTGGGATGGGGAGTAAACCTAATTTAGTTATTTTAATTTTTCCCTTATAATGTCTTGGCAGTTATCCTTGACCTATGATGCATTGTTTTAAGTTATTTCCACATTTCCCATGTTTCCTTTATATTATCATGCTATATCATGTCTTATAATTCATGTTTATGACTCCTACTATTTTTATTCCCCTTGATATGCCTATTGTATAACATGTTTTACCTTATTCCATGTTTATTCCCTTACTGGGACTTATATCTCACCCCTTTCTTATGAATTTATTCAGGTTATCCCATGCAGTTTTAAGTGAGATCATGTTAAATAAGTTTTCAATAAAGATGTTGTATTCCATGTTTTAAGTTGTAATGTAATGTACCTAATTCCTAAAGAAACTAGACTTCTCGATATTTTGGGTTGAATTAAGTGTAATTTTATGTAATAAATCATGCGTTAATGTGTAATAAAGGGAAGACTTGTTATACACTACATCACCAACTTACCAGATCATGATGCCTTTATACATGAAGTCATCACATGATCACCCAAAAATAATCACTGAAGTCCACACCCAACTTTTGGTAAAATCCCATACTCGATACATCAATTGTCCATCCCCACCATCATTTCACATAGTAAGAAACTATACACCATCAACTTGATCATGCTTGAGTCACCTCAAAACATCATAGTTCAAGAATAACACTCAGACCCTATCCACTACCATGTCCTATTAATAACTCTCCCTTCATCAAGGAATAACAATGAACTCAAATCCACTTATTCACCACTAACATGACACCATAGTGACCATCTATTGATCAGTCTCATGCATTCCCGACCCCCTCACATGAGTGTTGTAATACCATGACTGACATCCTACTCCCCACCATAGTATCATCCATTTCATTACATCCCTAAACCATTTCTCCATCTCTACAACTCATGCTCCATCTATGACCAAACATGATATCCAAAACCGATTGAGACCAATTAACCATATGAATTCTCTAAAATTAAACCAAATCATGCTCACGACCCATTGGTACATCACTCATGATACACATCCTAAAACCTTTTAAAAAAAGGTTTTGACTTAAAACAACTAATGGTGTAATTTTTGCCACACGTTTCATCCTTAACTACTTCCTAGAGTAATAACATTAACAATCTCACTATAACAACACACGTTTCAATCCTCTCGATCCATGATTCCATACCTGGAACATCAACCTATGATTCTCTCAAGGGGTTCAACCTAGATCATCCGTACCTTTACATCCAATCCATTCACGTTATGTTCCTATTCCATAAACATCATGGTTCTAGAAAATTAAACCACCATGCCCTCAAGCCTCTTATCAAAACTACATCAGTATTCGTCCTACTCACAGTCATATTATCAGATCATGAATCACAGTGTATTCTCATACAATGTCTGACACACAAGTCAAACAACATAATTCATCACCACACACTCATTCCTCCAAGATCCCATTAACTCTTAACTACTACATGTTATTATATACTTAAACAAAAAACCTATTTATTACTTGAGTGGGTCATGTCCCATGAAAACTTAGATAAAATTCCCTAGCTATTGGCCATGAATTTCCAGCATGCCTGTCTCACCCAGCGCAAATAACCCTCGATGATTCCCAAAACTAGAGGCAAAACTTTGATCCATAACCATTTTCATGACCACTCAAGACATGAGTGTAATTCAAAAATCACACTGGGTACATATATTCTCCCGCCATGTTCTTGAAGATGTATCAAGAGCTAACAAGGACAGACACCTACCTTGTCCTACCCTCACAAACCACCCAGGATACCAAATCAACAAAACTACAAGTAATTTCCATCTCAAGGTACAAATGAATTTCCATGTGACTCATAGAAAAAATAATTTTGAGGATATCCTTATCCACTGACAACACCATTTCACTCCTCCTTAAACACATCAAGTCAACCACACTAGTATGGTCTCCACCCAAAGAAAACTCCCACATCTAAAACCACATACCCTCGATCACCTTTGTGCTCCAAATCTAGCACATAACCACCAGGAATATCCCTCTTTCATATTTGTTACCTAGGTTAGGCACTCAAATGAGCCTTCCCCTATAGAAACCAACCACAAGTCTGAAGCACTATCACACAAGTGCTTCTTCTCATAAACAAGAGGCATCCTCCATTCCTAAATCCCATAATAGTTAGCACCCTTCTGGCATCACTAACAAAATACCAAAACCTCCACCTATGCCTCATGTACCTAAAGGCACTCACAACTTGGCCGACCCCTCTCTAGGGTCACCCTTGAAAGTCACATGGAAATAAGTCTCCAAACTAGAGTCTATCAAATATGGTCACTAAGTTCTCCCACCAAGCCTAACTGGTCAAGTCTCATGACAAAATAACTAGTTATAACTATCTAGATATAGAAATACTTGTAAAAGGCCATGGGTCATGGTGAATAAAGAACACTCCTTCCCTAATGTCACATGACATAAACATGATAAACACCAATTTCTAGGGTCTCATATTTGAAAAGAATCATATTACAAACCACCAACCCATAAAATACTTATCCAAAAACACCATCACATATAGATGACACCATTTCCTATCCAAGACCCAAGCAGTTAACAGACACCCCCACTGGGCCCACTACCTGGAGCCCTGATAGGTGAAACATATCAGGTACATGATAACCACCAGGTTTGATTAAGTAGAATGATATACCAATGGTTATAAACCTATTCCATGATGGCCCTCTAAGGTCACTGGAACTACTATGCACAAGGATCATGTCATCACCATCCTCCTAAATAGGTATCTCACTATAGATTCACTTGACCTACTATCAAAAAACAATCCATATACAAGTTTCCCTTATTGAGTATAATTACACCAAGTACTTATATAAGAAAATTCCATTTGAGTATTTGTTGATAATTTAAACAAATTTTCCTCAATAGTCATTGAAATAAAACTTTAGAATGCCTATAACATGAAATCCTACATGATTATCATGATACATGAGATTACTATTACCTATATCGGCTAAGAGTTAAAATCAAATTGTTGGACACTTGCCAATGGGACAAGATCCAGATATCAACCACAAATCAGAACATCCAAACCACATCTATATAACCTAAGGATAAAATCATATAAAAATATAACATAGAATACTAGGAACATAAATCATAGCCTTGGTAACCTATAATTCTTATCAGAATAAGTTCTATTGATTCACCAGCCTGATATCCATCATAGTCTCTAAAACATTCCTAAATCTATAGTCTACCAGATCCCAAAATCCTAGGATGAAAGAAAAGGAAAAAAATATGATACCACTTTATAATTTTTCCCCAGTTCACTCCATAATAGTAAATATATTAGTTCACCACATAACCACAGGCATGCCTTCCCATAATTTATCGGCCTTTGATTAACAGCAGGGGTCTAGGGTAGTACCATGGGGAGACTATACCCCCTGATCAGAGTGTGAAAAATGGATAAAATAACCATGTATCATATATTATAAATAAATACATTAGAGTATTATGGATAAATAAACAATCAATCTAATGATAATAATATTCCATGTGGGAGTGGTATAGTCATACAAGGATGATCACCCACAGAGCTGATCAAATACCCAAATAAAGATAGAAATAAATAATAAAATAAAATAAAATTACAAGAGGCTCAACCACATATCTAAGCCTATCCTCTAACCTAGTATAAAATATCATTTGAGATTCTCAAATTGATCATCAATATCATACCAAGCCATTTCACAACTTGTTCCTGCAATAAGTGAGAGGTCTACTTGGGTACCCAAGGCCATGGTTGCTCGAGTAGGGTGTGAGAACAACTCATTTGACCCCCACCAATGGTGTGTAAAGTAATATCTAGTATAATTAAAAGTTTACGTAGATATACAATGGAATAACATATAATACATAAAATAAGATATGTTTTAAAATAACCATTTATTATCATAT
The DNA here is from genome assembly GCA_963277665.1 of Viscum album. Classification (NCBI taxonomy): domain Eukaryota; kingdom Viridiplantae; phylum Streptophyta; class Magnoliopsida; order Santalales; family Viscaceae; genus Viscum; species Viscum album. The sequence continues at coordinate 2,090,609,719 of OY728122.1, forward strand.
TTTCTCTCGAGTTATAAGGTGACACCTAGGCCCAAGAAAACCTGTTTCAGCTAATGTTGTTTAAATGATCCAGAAGTCATAGTGTGGTACACACCTTAATTAAAAAAGTGTTTTCATTATTCATCTCATTATGGGTACTTAGATATATCATTTATAGGTACTCGTACTATTCACAATACATCGTGACCAGAGTGTCAGTATGAAACCTCAACTATGTATAAACATCTTTCGTGTATAGAGCCTCAATATAGCACTTAACCCATGTATAAACATTAGTTGTTCCTAGAGCCTTAGTTTGAAAACCAATTCATGTATGTAGAGCATCATATCCAACATCCCAACCATAGATGAAGGGTGTTATGTTGAACATCATGAACCATAGATACAGAGTGTCATGTCCAACATCATGAATAATAGATATAGAGCATAATTTCCAACATCCTGAACCATAAATGAAAAAATTCATGTCCAACATCCTTAATCATAGATTTAAATCATCTTATCCAACATCCAAAACCATAGATTTAGAGTGCCATTTCAAATTTACTAAATTATTCCACCATTTTCCAATTTTCAAGGTCTAGCACATTGACCTTTCCAAAACATTTTAAAATCATGAAGGAACCATTCCATCCTTCATTATTTACCAAGGTCTTAACAGGCCATTAACACCACCCCATGGATCATAATTATGATATCTTTCACATATCATAAAACATCCATCCAATAATATTTAAAAAAAATGGAAATAAAACCTTTATTTAAAACATTTCAATTCCACCCTAAGAACATGGGTCTCTCTTGTCATTTTTTTTATCACCTAGATGAAAAGGTAACAAAGGGAAAACTATAGAAAAAAGAGGATAAAATATATGAATAAATCCAAGAATCACAAATAACTAAAGAGAAGTTTCCCAATGTATCCCAAAGCACCATTGATTCATAATACCCTGCATGCCACCCACTCATGTTAAAAGAAACCTTCGCCCAGAGTCCAATATTTTCTTATAAATAAGCCCCTTGTGTCTTCATTTGTATGGAAGAATTTTCTCAAAGGCCAATTGTTTCTATGATCTCCCTAGTGATTTTTTCAAGTCCTCCTAAATCTAATAGGTGGTTTTATAACACCTAAATAAGAGGTAATTAAAGGGGAATAGTGGAACTTAATTCCTCCCAAGGTTTAACATAAACAACACTTGTGTGATGAATTCACCCAACCCCTAATCAATGAAGACTAGCATAAGGTCCCCTTCATTAATTGGGGACTTACACAACTTGCCTCCGGGAACACCTATGGAGACCCTTGAAGTCTTGATAAAGGTCTCACCCAAGATTAGTATCCTAGGTGGTCCATCTCCCAAGGTTCTATATTTTCACCCAGGCCTACCTGTATAGAGAACCACTTATGCAATCCTCCTTGCTTCACCCTACCTTCTATTCTATGTGATCCACTCATCAAGACTCCATTAAATCTATTCATGGATGGACCTCTACTCCTTTATCTCCCTTTTCTGAGAAGGATTAAATTAAAACCTCCACCAAGACCTCCCGTTTCACAAAACCATGGGGAAAGAAATGCCAGAGTGTCTCCCATTTGGATTTGTATTTCTATAGTCATAGGTTTCCCGAACTTGTATTACTAGAGGTTTAAGATTTTTGGGGGGTCTATAGATTTTTAAATCTACCATCACAAGGATACTTACCCTAGGAACAATTTTCAGGAGTTCTTGATCTTGAGGATTGGAGTTTGGACTATGTTCGACCCTTCTCATCTCTAAGGCCCGAAGTCTCCAATTCTCATTACAGAGGGTAAGTATCCCACTTACTTTTCCATTCAACATGGAATGAGAACCTCCTCCTACTCTGGAAGAAATTTTAGGGAATCCATCCTAGTGTAAGTCACCAACCTTTCCTTTGGGAGGTTGCAGTCTTGCTCCTCTCCACCTATATGTCCTTCACTTTCATTATATCCTTACCTTGGGCTCATGTAAAATGTAAATTGAAGGGAGGTAAGTTTCATAGCCCTAGAATCTTCTATTGTAGCCTCAACCTCTTCCACCATAGCCCCAACCTCTTCCACTAGTGAAGGAGGAAAAGTGTGTGGTTTGTCAAAATATTCCACTTCCTCTTGTTTCTAACACCAAGCATGAATTATGTGGTCTTAGAGGTTAGTGATGATAATGACATAAACACAATCCACCTGAAGGACTGAACTATGAGAACTCTAATTCCTATCATAATCAGAATACATAGGATGCCTACCTAAGGATTAAGGTCAAGGGACATACTCATCAGAATTTAGTCCCAATAAGATCTCCCAACTTATCCAGGAATCCTCTTTAGGAATAATACCCAACTTAATCCTCTCAAATGGATATACTTCCATACGATACATATCAAACTATGTGGGATTTGATTCCCATCCAAATGGGATATGTAGGGAGCCTACCTGAGCTTCAAACCTCACTCCTAAACCAACCTTGTTCTTCTAGGACATATCCCTAGAATTTCCTAATTTAACTTGGAAACTCATATCCCTTCCAAGTTCCTTGGGCTATTTTGGCATAAGTCCCACACTAAACATTGACTAGTCACCTTCCACCTAGACTTCCTTTCCACATAACGTTAAATTGTATGGTTGGGTCCTCATCACACAACCTTAAAAGGCATGATGTGCCCCATTAAGCAACACCAAACTATGTGGGTTATGATTAATTTCACAAATATACATAGGAATCCCATTTATGGGTTCGATCCTAATATCAAAAAATTTCCATCTCCCTGGATGATGATAAATTCCAGAGTTACCTTCATCTACCTAGATAAAGATATACTCCAGAGTGCCCCACTGCATGGCTAGAAAACCAACATTGTTGTAATAATGATAAAATAATATATAAGTAGAATATGAGAGTATAATATTGATGGAGAACCTAAGATACATACAAATATCTCCATCAATGAATAAACTCGGATACATACAGATGATTTTGAATTCCACACATGCTAATAAATGATTGCTAATTTTGGAAGAACCACATCATACTTGGTAATTAATGAAGGATTAATGAACAAATCTTTAATCTATAAGAGAGTCCTAGAGTATGAAATAATTCCTTCCAAAAGGGTGTGATGAGACACCTCCCATCCTCTCAACCAATATGAGTTATTTAACATCATAGGTCAAAATATCTAATGAGAACCTACCTTTGAAAAGAAGGTCCCCATGGATACAAAACCATTGGATGTTTCCAGTTCCATGAAAAAACCCATTGGAAACCATTTGGAAATAGCAAAACTGTTATGGTACCGAACCTGATGTGAATGACTTAAACTATGGCATCTCCTTAACAATATAAAAGAGATGTACTGACCATTCTCCATCACACCATTCTGTTTCCCTTGATGATTGTACCCATTTCTATTGAAAATAAAAAATGGTGAAATCGACATGAATAACTTAAACTATGACATCTCTTTAACAATATAAAATGTATGTACTAAAAAATATCTTTCATACCATTAACTTTACCTAATCAATTGTAACCATTTCCATTAGAATTAAAAAATAGTGAACCTAATGTGAATCCTTAACCAAGATGATAGTGTAACCTACCTATTAGGCCCCTACCATTATCAAAGAAAATGAGGTCCATATGGAACAATCAATCATGCATGTGTTCACTCAATCGAGATGATACTTTTCTAGAGTTTATTATTTGTGTTTTTCATATATATAAGAACATACTTACAAGAACTCCCTTCAATCCAATGGCATCCTTCATGTTTTCACCAATGAATACCCTAGATTCTATTCTAATCGGATCTTCGTCTGCATGAAGGACATCATCACTGACTTAGTGTCTTCAATACTGGGTCTCAAACTCACTGGTCTAAGAGTAACATCAAAATAGTAAGATATCATCTTTGGAGGCTGCCCGATAGGCCCTCAAGCTCAATCAATACCACCAATAGTTTGGTTAATGATGACCGGTGGTCCTGAAGCAGACGATGCTAACTACTGTCTTCAACCATTTTAGAAGATTATCCCCAGAACGTAGTAAATAATACCACCCATATTTGTGGGAGGTGGATAAAGAGTCTACCTAAAGCCTCATCCATGATACAAAAAGGTCCTTTCCAAGGGATCTTACTAGAAACTGCTGCTGGTAATTCCATGTGGCAGTTAACCCGCAACATGATGAGGGTGTCTCTTTCGACAATCTGGCCTAGGTCCCTTAGACCCGGGCAAGAAAGATGAATCATCAAGGATGAAAACCATCCAATAAGGAGCATGTTCATACCTTTTCCCCCTACAAATAATCTCACCAACCTAGTTTGGTGTCAAACAGCGAGCAAACACATAAACCCATACACCTTTATTCTGCCAGGAAACAGACTCTCTTGGAAGCATTAAAAGAATCCCTCCAAACAAATACGATGACAACTTGCAAGCATAAAAATACACCCACCTACACCCACCAAGTCTACCAGTAGACTCCTCTGGCATCACTCTAAGAATTCCATCAACTATGTTTGGTGGAAAACAATGAGCAGGCACATACATCTTCTATCATTTATCAAGACAACCAGTAGCCTCATTTGGAAGCACACAGATAAGCCAGTTGAAAAGTACCAAGGATAAGCAGAGGGCATACTCAACTCTCTACCCCCGCACACAATCACTATTAGTATCCATTAACAAGAAAGGGAGGATATGAGTAGGCATATACAATAAATATAGACATTAAATGGGAATATATCCCCACTATGATTGCTGAAGTCAACAAAAATATTTTGGAAATGGTGAAAGGGCATACACAAATTGCTACCCAAATATTACATACTTTCTAGGATATCATTACGATGAAGACAGTAGCGCCCAAGTTATGGTCACATAAATTTGTCCCCACAAATGGGGTGGCTCCTCAGCATAGCACCCCAAAGTAGACACACACCTCTTCTATTATTCATGAGGGTCATGAGGAAAACTCCCCAATATTATATGGAAAATAGGATCAGGAATATACACTTGCTCCAATTGGAGGTAATCGGCCTATTCCAATGGCCACTCCAAGGAAGGCACAAAAACCTGCCCATGAGGACCACTTCTCCCAACAAGTGGCCCCAATCACTCGTAAAAAGGAATCTAAAAAGAAGCCTCATCAAACACGATTGGAAAATCAAGATATGATCAATGAACATGCTTCACTTGACACTGGAGTTCTTTAACACCTCAGATGTTTATATTTCATAGCTCAAGACCCTACCCCCCCCCCCCCATTACCAAATTACGGGAGAAGTAGCAATAATTATGAAGGCCCTCATCTGACACTTCTCCATGAAAGATTTATTTATAGTAACAATTCGGTCAATCTTAAGAGCCTATATCTGGATGAGATCTGATTCTCGCTCAAATTTACCCAAGAGATGAAGGTATAATGGTCCTTGTAGTTTAGCTTGGGTTATCGAATCCTCAGAGACCTAAGAAGAAACCTATAGACATGTACATTCTATGGAATGTTTTTGGCTATGAAGTAGCCAACTTGGGTTGATTTAATATGGTTTTAAAGGATATCTAACAGATTTAAGTGAATTCAATGTAAAACAATGAGTTGATCCTAGGTTATTGCTCGGGGTGGATTGGACGTATTACCTTTTCAATGATTTTAATTTCTTATATTTGAGATGGGTTCATTTAAGGAGACAAAACAACATCATAACTTGCTGGTTTAATGCCTACACCATTTAATACTAATCACCTATACACTTGAAGGATCAAAGTTTTTATCACTTCAAGGTAAAGGTTCGTATTAGTACTTGAAGTGTGTGGCCTTAAATTCAACAAGGACGATGGAGTTTAAAAATCATTAAAGAAAAATCCCAATTAAAGAAGTGATTATACATTAATTAGGTGATAAATAACATCCAATCCAGACCCTTACTACTCCCTTGGATCAACCCATAAGTGGTTTAGCCCTCCATTGATCCCATGGTTTCAATGGAAGCAGAAAGTAGACTCATGAGGGAGGAAATGGAGAAGTAAAGAAAACAACAAAAATAAAATGATCACTCCACCGTTGTGTGAATAATTTCACAAGGGTTGGTGTGAATAAATTCACACCTTGATCCAACGGTATCAAATTGATATGAATAACAACAGAATAAGAGTAGAATAAGAAATTTTATTAAGAAACTAAAGTGAATTGAATAACTTACATTTGAAAGACAAATTTGAGGCAACAAAAATGCAGCATAACATTACAATTGAACAAAGCATCCAAGATTCAAAACTCCTTCACCACCACTACCTTAAATAGGCATTTTGGGAGCCTTGGGTCGATCCTCCAACATTAAAAGTCATCCCACTTGAGTAGGGTAGGTCTAGGGTGGTGGAAAGTTTGTGGAAAGAAGACTTTCCATCCTTGACCCGAAAAGGCATCCAACTTTCATTTACCGAACAGACACGCTTGAAATATATTCTAGATGGCCGAATTTGGGTGGGCCATAGAAGAAGAAAATGGAGATCCGGATGTCTTATAACCGCCTGTAAAATATGGGACCATTTGGAGTTGTGTATTCCGAGATATGATCAAATTAGTGGGATGTTTTTCTGGGCCGCAGAATCTGGCCCAGAATTGTATCTCTAACTTGGGACGCCGCAATGACCACCATAGAGGCTGAGTTAGCATTGGATCATGAAGAGGGATTTGTTAATATACATGTCTTATATCATACCACTAAATTGTGGATTAATTGGGCCTATATGTTAGGCCCAACAGTCTCATCAGTGGGCTGGTGTCCAATCTGCCTTCTCTAGAATTGCTTCCTTTCATTGCCAAATATCTCCATCACCCTCCATGAATTCTCCATTGATCCCTGAATGAAACATTTTCATATTGGAGTGTAGATAAATTATCAAATTAAAATATTTATAATCAGATGAATCATTTGATACTTTAAATGATGTTAAAAAATGTACCACATAATAGTGCATTTTAAGAAGGCATTACAATCATAACGTGAAATGATGTTCAAAGTGTAAAATGCACTAAAATGGTGTTTATGAATAATAAAGAACATGAATATTATATATATTACCAATGAATATTATCCTCATTTAGTGGCTAATCACACCCCCCAACTTGAGTTTTGCTAGTCCCGAGCAAAATATATCTCAACAATATGAAATTCGAATTCCCTTTTCCAAAAAACATTTTAATACACAATGATCACCAAAAAACCTTATACCAAACAATCATGAAACCCATAAAAATATTTTAATACAAGATAGTTTCATAAACAGATCCCAATCTCAAGCCCATTCCTTTGTTCAAATTCATTTCCATATTTCATCCAATATCAATTAAGTATGAGGATGTGTTGTGCATCACAATAGACATGGGGGGTTCATCTTTATTCAAGGGGGAAATTACGGAAGCGCTAGGTGGAATCTCATTTCAATATTAAGATGAGTATTCATTTTTTTTTGTATAATTTTTTTTTGTTTTTGTTTTTGTTTTTGTTGTTTTTTTTTTCAATTTTTCCATGGTAATTGAAGTTGCACTCAAAAGAGTCAACCCCTATAGCGAGACTTTGCTGATGACTCCTAGGCTCAAAGACCTTAGGGCACCAAGTGAAGCCCACATACTCGGGCATCATCTCGAGTTAACTCAGTCAAAAACAAATTCAAATTACCAAATATAGAGATAAAATTACTAACTCTGGGCCAGACAACTATGGAGTCGCAATCCCCAAGTGCCGAAAGCCACGCATTAGGTCATTTCATTGCTCTACGCGCAATTTTTTTTGAATACTCATATTAAAATAAAATGATCACCAAACCTATGCTATTTATTTAGGGGACCCCATGAACTCAAACTAATACCCCACTATCCAAGGGACGTGCATTGTGATCTTTTTTTTATTTGGATGAAAATATAAACGATGAAATATCACATTGGACATCCACACTTTCCAAAATCTATGCTCATGAAATTATACAAGGGTTAAAATCAGAATCAGGGAATTATAAATTATTTGATATTCAATTTCAAAGTTTTCAATGTGTATTACCATGTTCAAAGTTAAAGGAATTTTCCTTCCATTTATACTTTTTTTCAAATCATTTATCATTTTTTTTTACACAAAAGCATTTTTTATTTTATCTCCCCCCCAACTTAAAATAACACTGTCCCCAGTGTTTAAAGAAAAGAAAATTTAGAAGGGGGTAGAGGTAGAGAATGAAAGTTCAAAAAGGAAATTGAAAATGAGGGTCATGGAATGAAGTCACCTGGTGGTTGAAGTTTGAAGTTCTTGCTGCTCCAATTTATTCCTTTGATATCCATGTCGCTTGCAAAGTTCCCTAGTGGAAAAAGGAAAAACAAAACAAACAAAACAAACAAAAAACAATATATATATATATATATATATATATAATAAAGGAAGTAAAATATAAGTATATATATAAAAATTATAGAATAAGGAAGCACAAGGAGCCGCAGGTCAGTGGTAAGCGCGCGCCCCTATCTCCCTTCGGTCCCGGGTTCGAGTCCCCACGGCTTCTCTGGTTGTGACGGGGTTTTCTCCACGGCCTACGGCGTGGACTTTTTTTTATTATTATATTTTTATTTATTTATTTTTGTTTTTTTAATTTTTTTAACCTAAAAACACATTAAAAAAAACAAACTGATGATACATTGTATTCTTTTTAAATTTCTGGGTAAGGTATTACTCAAGGATCACACCACGTGACACGGATGAATATGGTGCTCCCCTTTCGTACCCATCCATACTCATTATAGAAGAACAGGTCAACCGTTTATTTTTTTTCGAAATATCAAAATGTCTCATTAACCCTATTTAAAAAATATAAAGTTGATTAAAACAACGAAATTATTGGAAACTTGAAAACCATGGGTTGCCTCCCATTCAGCGCTTTGTTTAACGTCGTTAGCCCGACATGGACCCTAAATCTATTAATTTTTTCCTGGTTCATAGGTTGGCTCAGTTAACTCAACCTCTATTTCCTGTTTATTGAATGATTCAATGAATGGTTTTAACCTTTGACCATTGACCTTGAAAATGTAACCACTTGTGGGATCTTGAATTTCTACTGCCCCATGGGGGTACACATAATGCACTATGAAAGGACCTAACCATCTAGACCTTAACTTTCCAGGGTGTAAATGAAGTTTTGAACTATAAAAGAGGACAAGTTTTCCTGGTTCAAAATGTTTGACCTTGATATTCCTAGATTGGTAGGCTTGAACTCTAGCTTTATTGATCCTTGAATTTTCATAAGCCTCCATCCTTAGTTCCTCCAGTTCATTGAGATCTAATTTCCTTTTTGTTCTGGCCAATGAGAGGTCATAATCCATTTTCTTAATTGCCCAAAAGGCCTTATGTTCAATCTCCACTGGCAAATGGAATGCTTTACCATAAACCAACCTATATGGGGACATTCCTAAAATGGTTTTATATGTAGTTCTATAGGCCCAAAGAGCATATAAGAGTTTCTCAGACCAATCTTTCCTAGAGGGGTTGACAGTTTTTTCAATAATTTGCTTAATCTTCCTATTTTCTAACTCATCTTGACCATTGGTTTGAGGATGGTATGCAGTGGACACTTTATGAGAAATACCATACTTAGACATGAGTGAAGCGAATGGGCGGTTGCAGAAATGGGTTCCTCGATCACTGATTATAGCCCTAGGAATTCCAAATCTTGAAAATATATTCTCTTTTAGAAATCGAATCACAACTTGATGATCGTTGGACTTAGTGGGAATAGCCTCAACCCATTTTGAGACATAATCAACAACTAAGAGTATGTATAGGTATCCCAGAGATTTTGGGAAGGGACCCATGAAATCAATTCCCCAACAGTCAAATATTTCAACCACTAAGATGGGAGTGAGTGGCATTTGATTCCTTTTTGTGATGGTCCCTACTTGTTGACACCTAGGACAGCTTTGACAAAATGTGTAGGAGTCCCTTGAGAGGGTGGGCCAGAAAAGACCACATTGAAGAATCTTAGCAGATGTTTTCTTAGAGGAAAAGTGACCTCCACATGCCTCACTATGACATAATTTAATGACGGACTCTAGTTCAGATTCTGGAACACACCTCCTAATGACTTGGTCAGGGCAGAACTTATAGAGGTATGGATCATCAAACACATAGTATCTAACATCAGAAAGAAATTTCCTTCGAGCTTGAGTCCCTAAGAATTTTGGAATGACTCCTGTCACTAAGAAATTTGCTATGTCAGCATACCAAGGGTAGTCACTCACAGAGTATAGGTGTTCATCAGGAAACGAATCATACACAGAAAGGTGATTTGAGTTGTCTTTGAATTCCATCCTAGATAGGTGATCAGCTACAACATTTTCAACTCCCTTTTTATCCTTTATTGTGAGGTCAAATTCTTGTAAGAGAAGGACCCACCTAATCAGTCTATAGCCTTAGCATCTTGTTTTTGGAAGAGGTATTTTAGTGCAGAATGGTCAGTGAACACAGTGATGGGGGATCCTAAGAGGTAGGACCTAAACTTCTCTAAGGCAAACACAATAGCAAGTAACTCCTTTTAAGTGGTGGTGTATTTTATTTGGGCATCATTTAAGGATTTGCTTGCATAAGCAATGACATAAGTATTTTTATCACAACGTTGTCCTAACACAGCTCCTACAGCAAAGTCACTGGAATCACACATAAGTTCAAAAGGAAGGTTCCAATTTGGAGATTTCATAATGGGAGGAGAGGTGAGAGAGGATTTGAGGGTTGAGAATGAACCCTCACAGCTTTAGGTCCAAACAAATGGATCATCCTTTACTAGCAGAGCACAAAGGGGATGGGAGATTGAACTAAAGTCCTTGATGAATCTTCTATAGAAACCATCATGTACTAAGAAATACCTCACTTCCTTGACGGTTTTGGGTGATGAAAGGTGACGAATGATGTCAACCTTTGCTTTATCAACTTCAATCCCCCTACTCGAGACCAGATGGCCTAGAACAAGTCCCTCTTTAACCATGAAATGGCATTTTTCCCAGTTTAGGACCAGATTCTTTTCTTCACAACTTGACAAGACTCTCTCCACATTCTGCAGACATCGCTCAAAAGTATCCCCAAACACAGAGAAGTCATCCATGAAGACCTCTAGAAAATCCCCTACCATGTCTGAGAAGATTCCCATCATGCACCGCTGGAAGGTTCCAGGGGCATTGCATAACCCGAAGGGCATGCGTTTGAAGTAAAAGGTATCGAAAGGACATGTGAATGTAGTCTTACCTTGATCCTCTAGGGAGACCTCAATTTTATTGTACCCTGAGTACCCATCTAAGAAACAATAGAAGGCATGACCTACCACTCTCTCAAGGACTTGGTCAATAAATGGTAAGGGGAAATGGTCCTTCTTGGTGAATGAGTTTAGCTTCCTATAGTCAATTCAGACCCTCTATCCACTACTCACCCTTGTTGGAAGAATCTCTCCATCCTCATTGGTTATCACTGTGATTCCGGCCTTTTTTGGAACCACTTGGATTGGGCTCACCCACTCACTATCAGCTATGGGATATATGATACCAGCTTTTAACAATTTCAGAAGTTCCTTCCTTACTACCTTCATGAGATTAGGATTGAGTCTCCGTTGAGGTTGACGACATGGCTTTGAATCAGATTCCAGAACAATCCTATGAGTCCCGATAAGTGGGCTAATCCCAGGAATATTAGAAAGGGTCCAACCAATGGATTTCTTATGCTTCCTAAGGATATCTAGAATCATCCTCTCATGATTGGATTCAAGAGAAGAAGAAATGACAATAGGATGTGTTTGATTTTCCCCTAGGAAGGCATACTTTAGTGCAGCAGGAAGTTCCTTCAATTCAAGATCAGGTTGGTTCAGAATTTCAGCAGAAGATTGGGACATTGGATCAAGATCAATTTCTTTTTTTAGAGTTTCAGATAGGATTGATTCCCCACATGTATAAGTTTCAGCTACTAGATTGGATTGATCATATTTAGGGAAGGAATTTGGAGTGGTCTCCATGAAAGTGGTTTCTTGAAAGGTTTCACTGCTTGTTGGACCTAAGACTTCATCATAAGAGAAATTTGAAAATGATTCAAGCCAAGGAGATCAACTTCCTTCATATGAACAAAGGAAATCAATCTCATCCTGACGTAAACATTCATCAAATATTCCTTAATGTTCCATGTATTCATTATCAATGCTTCCTATCATGTTTACTTCATGAATGTCCTCGTCATCCCCTATTTGTGAGCTTGCATTATAGATGTTCAAGTATAGACTCATGTTCCCAAAGGTGATGGTCATGTTCCCATTTCGAACTCGAATAACAGAGTTGATTGTTGCAAGAAAAGGACGACCAAGGATGATTGGGGTTTGTTCCTTATTTCCTAAGTTTGGATGGTTGTCAAGGACAATGAAGTCAGCAGGGTAGATGAAGTTTTCAACCTTTACCAGAATGTCCTTTAAAATCCCCTTTGGAACCCTAATGCTACGATCAGCAAGATGAAGTGTGACAGATGTGGGTTGGAGCTCTTCTAGGCCTAACTGGCAGTACACGTCATATGGGATGAGATTGACACTAGCACCTAGGTCACACAAGGCCTTGACAACTTTGCTCTATCCTAGTTCAACATTGATATAAGGGCAACCTGGGTCTTTCAACTTAGGAGGAATTGTCCCTTGAATGGTGGTACTCACATTAGTAGCCAAAAGGAATTGGTTTTTATGTGAAAATTTTCTTTTAAAAGTGCACAAGTCCTTAAGGTACATTGAGTAGGCAGGTATGGTTTGGATTGCATCGAGAAGGGGTATGTTCAACTTGACTTGTGAGAATATTTCCCTCAATGTTTCACTCAGTTCAGGCTTGGGTTTCCCCCTCATGCGTTGAGGAAATGGTGCAGGTTGTGGGGTTGTTTGTTGAAGAGTTGTTTCCTTGAAAATGTTATCAGTTTCCTCAGTTTGATCTTGTGGTTCATTTGAATTTTCATCCAAGTTTGAATCTTCAGGTGGGTTCTGAATTAGTTGTTCAGGTTTCTCAATTGATTTCCCACTTCTTAAAACAGTCACACCCTTTAGTTGTTCATGAGTTGTTTGAGCACAACTTGACTCTCCCCTTTAAGTTGAGGATGGCACCGCCTGAGTAGGCATGGGTGCCTTTCCAGTTTTGATGGTTTGAAGTTCTTGTTTTAGGGAAGATACCTCCGAGTTCATCCTCTCCATTTGTTTGCACAGTTGTTCTAGTAGGCTTTGTGGAACAGTTTGGGTGGGTGCTTGAGTAGGTTGGTTTATCCCAGGGGGATATTTTGGAGGTGGGATGGTTTGTTGAAAATGGACCGGTGGCTATTGGTATTGGATAGGTTGGGTTTGGAACTGGTTATGGGTTTGGTAGTTCTGATGGGGGTAAGGATTTTGTCCCTGTGGTTGGCTAGGTTGTTGGTTATCTTTCCAGCGGAAGCCTGGGTGGTCGTTATACCTTGGGTTGAAGTTGTTTTGGTATTGAGGATTTTGAAAGTTCAAAGAATTTACTTCCGCAGGGGGTCCTCCTAAAAGAACATCCTTGATGGATGGAATGGTTGGGCAGTTTTCTATCTTATGGTCATGTTTTTCACAAATTGTGCAAACAGGGTCAACAGTTTGGATTTCATGGACTTTCCTAAGGTCTATCTCTTCAAACTTCCTAGAGAGTGCTGCGAGTTTAGCCCTAAGGCTTTCCTCTTCTCTAAGTGTATGAATTCCAGTAATTCTTTATGGCTTTTCAGAATAAGGTGAAGTTCCCCATGTTTGTTTTTGTTCAGAAAGGCTTTCTAGATACTCGTAAGCATCATTTGGGACTTTGTTTTTAAAGGTTCCATTACACATCATGTCAATGAATTGTTTGTTCCCCGGACCCAACCCTTCATAGAAAATTATCACTTGTTCAGGAATAGAAAAACCATGGTGTGGAACCATGTTTAGAGTGTCTTTGAACCTCTCCCATGTTTCATAGAATGACTCTCCCTCTTTTTCAAAAAAATTTTGGATACTCTTTTTAAGTGCAATTGTTTTGTGGTGGGGAAAGTATTTTTTGTAGAATTCTATTTGTAGTTGTTCCCAAGAGTTTATGGATGATGGTCTCAAATTGTTTAGCCAATTTTTAGCTCGATACTTTAAAGAAAAATGAAATAGCCTCATCTTAGCAGATTCTAGTTGATGTGGAGGACACATGGTTTCTACAATATCATTGAACTCCTTAATGTGCAGGTATGGCATCTCGGACTCCATTCCATGGAATGTGGGAAGGTGGTTTAGGACATGGGGTTTAAAGATGTAGTTGGAATATCCTAGGGAATTGTGTCTAATTCATGAGGGGGAATTGGTCCAAGAAGGTGTGAGGTAGTCATTCATGGTTTGATCAATTGCATTCCCCAAGTTTGGGGCTGCCTCATTTGGGTTTCCATTTTGGTTCCCACCCGGGTTTATGAGTTGGTTTCTTTGAAGACCTTCCATTGAAATTGGATCAATTTTGGACTCTAAAGTATTAGGAAGATTATTATCTAATGGAATGAGTTCCCTTGGTTTACTTGACTCCCCAACCCCAGGACTATCCACCATAACAAGACGGTTTGATTGATCGCAGGTGTAGGCGGACATGCGCTAAAGAAAAAAAAACGAGAAAGGGACAAGATAAGAGAATTTGGATGAGAAAAGAAGAAATGGGAGAGAATAGAATGGGTGTTTAGATGAATTACTTGGGTCCCTGGAAACGGTGCCAAAATTTTATTCTCGCTCAAATTTACCCAAGAGATGAAGGTAGAACGGTCCTTGTAGTTTAGCTTGGGTTATCGAATCCTCAGAGACCTAAGAATAAACCTATAGACACGTACATTATATGGACTGTTTTTGGCTATGAAGTGGCCAACTTGGGTTGATTTAAGATGGTTTTAAAGGATATCTAACAGATTTAAGTGAATTCAATGTAAAATAATGAGTTGATCCTAGGTTATTGCTCGGGGTGGATTGGACGTATTACCTTTTCAATGATTTTAATTTCTTATATTTGAGATGGGTTCATTTAAGGAGATAAAACAACATCATAAATTTCTGGTTTAATGCCTACACCATTTAATACTAATCACCTATACACTTTAAGGATCAAATTTTTGAGCACTTCAAGGTAAAGGTTCGTATTAATACTTGAAGTGTGTGGCCTTAAATTCAACAAGGACGATGGAGTTTAAAAATCATTAAATAAAAATCCCAATTAAAGAAGTGATTATACATTAATTAGGTGATAAATAACATCCAATACAACCCCTTGATACTCCCTTGGATCAACCCATAAGTGGGTTATCCCTCCATTGATCCCATGGTTTCAATGGAAGTGGAAAGTAGACTCATGAGGGAGGAAATGGAGAAGTAAAGAAAACAACAAAAATAAAATGATCACTCCACCGTTGTGTGAATAATTTCACAAGGGTTGGTGTGAATAAATTCACACCTTAATCCAACGGTATCAAAGTGATATGAATAACAACAGAATAAGAGTAGAAGAAGAACTTTTATTAAGAAACTAAAGTGAATTGAACAACTTACATGTGAAAGACAAATTTGAGGCAACAAAAATGCAACATAACATTACAATTGAACAAAGCATCCAAGATTCAAAACTCCTTTACCACCACTGCCTTAAATAGGATTTTTGGGAGCCTTGGTTCGAGCCTCCAACATTACAAGTCATACCACTTGAGTATGGTAGGTCTAGGGTGGTGGAAAGTTTGTGGAAAGATGACTTTCCGTCCTTGACCCGAAAAGGCATCCAGCTTTCATGCACCGAACAAACTCGCTTGAAAAACCTTCTATATGGCAGAATTTTGGTGGTCCATATAAGAAGAAAGTGGAGCTACGGATGTCTTATAACCGGCTGTAAAATATGGGCCCATTTGGAGTTGTGTATTCCGAGATATGAGCAAATTAGTGGGATGTTTTTCTGGGCCGCAGAATCTGGCCCAGAATTGTATCTCTAACTTGGGCCGCCTCAATGACCACCATAGAGGCCGATTTAGCATTGGATAATGAAGATTGATTTGTTCCTATACATTTATTCTATCATCCCACTAAATTTTTGATTAATTGGGCCTGTATGTTGGGCCCAACAGTCTCATCAGTGGGCTGGTGTCCAATCTGCCTTCTCTAGAATTGCTTCCTTTCATTGCCAAATATCTCCATCACCCTCCATGAATTCTCCATTGATCCCTGAATGAAACATTTTAATATTGGAGTGTAGATAAATTATCAAATTAAAATATGTATAATCAGATGAATCATTTGGTACTTTAAATGATGTTAAAAAATGTACCACATAATAGTGCATTTTAAGAAGGTATTACAATCATAATGTGAAATGATGTTCAAAGTGTAAAATGAACTAAAATGGTGTTTATGAATAATAAAGAAAATGAATATTATATATATTACCAATGAATATTAGCCTCATTTAGTGGCTAATCAAGATCCACGAAAAACCTTTGTGTGGGTAGAAGACCAAGGAGAAAGAGGGTCTTCCCCTTTTGGCAGTCCACAATGATGGTCCTCCCCATGATGGTGATCGCTGCAGAAGTTCTCTCCATAGTAGTGATTCACATTTTCAAAAAAATTCTCCAATTGAAAATATAGTGAGAAGAAAGCCCTCTTATCATGAGGTTCTTTCAAACACAAGGCCATTCATGTCTGATGCCTTTTCACTGGAAGGTGAAATCCTTTTTCAATTGGAAGGCAACCCAAGGCGATGGTCATTATCCGAACCACCCTCGGTTCATTTTCCTTCCAACGTAGTAGAGGGAATCCCAAACAATACCATTGTTTGTGGTAAAACAATTGGGAAGCATCCACTCTGGTCAGACCAAGTCAAGGAAACTATTGTGAAAGATAAAGAAGATCTATCAAACATGAGGAAACAACTAGATAAAGATGACATAACAATCATGTTATAGCATTTAGACACCTCTCAATACAACATTCCAGATGTTTTGGTGGAAGACTGTATGCATGAAATCCATTTAAACATATGGAAAACTATTCATCACTTAAAACCAAAGGTATTACCATATGATGAGTATCTGACTCATGTCAGGGTAATAGAAGGGTTACAATTCCAAATTGACTTGGAATCTCTGCTAACTTCCCAACATCCAAAGATCGAGAAGTAGTAGGGAGAACTTTAATGTGCATGCCTCGATGCATTAATGAGGTTGAGAAAGTAGATCACAAACACTTCACCTGGTGTTCGTATCATAGGGTGGGGTGTATATGGAGCATGTAATTTCACTATGCTCTTAAGTCAGAAAATCCCTCCAAAGGTGGTTTCATGCAATGTCATTTCCCCAAGCCAGCTACAACAAAAGGAATCTATTAATGACCAAAGATATGCTCAATAAGAATAGGCCTTGACCGACTTTCACTGATGTCAGGCCAGAAAAGAGTAGGCTGTTGAGATAATTTTTCATGAAGCATCTAAGAACATCGAGCATACGTCCCTCTTAAATGATTTCATCCATCATATTTTGAAAATATCCGAAATAGAACACCGGTATTATGAAATATATGATTTAAGTGAGTGATGAATAATTCACCCAACCCATGTTCAGACCAGAATCCATAAAATCAGAAGAGCATATGCAGTAATATCATCCACAACATTTCATGAATAACCCCAGCTCATAGGGATGAGGTATTTTTTAACCCAACCTTCGGGATCATCCAACTAGGACTGAAGGGTTGTGAAAATAGAACAGTAACAACCTTATCCCTCAGAGTTAGGGGATTTTTGCCTCAACAATCCCCTCCTCAGTATGAGTTAGTATTATTCTGATTAGGGAAGATGTCACAGAGTGAATCCTATCAATTTGTATCATCCCATGATTTGGTTCATTAACTTGAAACATATATGATATAATTCTTTGGGGATTCTCTTTAGATTAATATTCACCAAATAAACCCCAGGGAACCAACAAAGAAGAGGACATGGTCTCATGGAGGGTGAAGAAGAAGGCGATCTCACAGAAATACTAGTGGAATGACTGAAATGCACTACACATATGTGAATGTCATCAAAACCATTATTTAAGACCCTTTAGAACATAAGAACGATTTAGATGATTTTGAAGAAGAAGTTTATATTCATGAGACAATCCACACTGAAACAAATGCAGGAGGTGTGCATACCCGAAACCAGAGGCTCACAAAAAATTTGGATATCCCCTAAAATAATCCACCTCCACCTTCTTCAAATGCACCTAATAAAGGAAAAGGTAAGGGTCATACCATGTATCACAATCCCCCCCAAAGAAGGTCAACCCCTTTACTTAGAGGAAATATTTTCTCAACAAGAGGAGGAAATGAGAGAGTTGAGATGACTCAATGAAGAGTTTCTACGAGGCAATCTTATTGCCAGATATGCTTCACAAGAAGACCCTCAACTTGTACTTCTAGTTGGAACACCTCAGCAAAGAGGGTATTCGGTGACAATTGAAGCAGATAGGGAACATCTGCTCAATGTGGGACATCAACCACCAATATATTTAGATCATGCAACAATATATCAAGAATTACCTTCATTGGGTGCATAACCAGAACATGTTCAGGCACATCCTTACATGCTTTCCCCTATTGGTTACCCACAGAAGATACCAATAGTGCCTCCACCAGTGGTCCTTTCAGTCACCACACCCATTCAAGATCTATCCATCACATATATTAAGGTCCTGACTCAGCCAGATATTCCTTGAATTCTTATTAACACCATTGAGGCATTAATGAATCGATTGGAAGCCATGGAAGGACGGTGTGCACCAGTACATCTATAAAATAAGGATTAACCCAAATGGGTGGATCTTACCCCCTCCTTCTACAAACATTGGTAATCCTACATTTTTTATTTTCAATAGCTTAGGAGATCCAGAGTAGCACTTGACACATTTTTTCTCTCACTACGAACCCATGATGAGGACCCCTGAGCAGAAGAAAGCAGTGAAACTCAGATGATTTGTTCAATCATTAAAGGGGATAGCCTTTGTATGGTACATGAGTTTGAATTCCTGATCGATCAAAATATGGGAATATCTCCATCAGAAGTTACTCTTCTAGTTTTTCTCAATGATATAGAAGATAACAATCTTTGAACTGCAAACAAAGGGAGAATGAAAGGGTCTCAGACTTCATTTCTCAGTGTAAAGTTTTAAATTATTCATTGAACTTACCGCTCTATCAAGAAGAGATGTTTCTTATCTGTGTATAAAATCTTCATGATGAGCTACACACACCATTGATCATTATGAAATAAAAATGAGGCTTTTGGGATCTGGCTGCAATTTCTCAACTGTTGGAAAACTCCATCAATGTGACCGAAGACAAGTCCTGGGTAATTCCATCAACTCAGGGAAGGAAAATAGGAAAATCAGAGTCCTCTATGGTTACACTTAAGCAGACCCATGTACCCTCTCCTACCTCAAAGCCTACACCATACCACAAGGATCCACCTCCAGAGCATCAATAACAATGACTGACTCATCAAGATGATTAAAGAGATCAGAGGTGGAAATAGTTTAAGGAGTTGAAAAATAAGGTCTATTCATTCCAAAATGATCAAGTCCCTAGATAATTCATCTTATCTTTGGAAAATAACTTAGTCTAGTTTCCAAATCCCAAGAAGCCTAATAAAGAAGGTGATGAGGATCTCCCAAACTATTTCCCCTTCCATCAAATGTTGGGGCACCCCATCCAGGAGTGTTTTATCTTCAAAGACCTCCTATAAAATATTGTGTACTCTGGGAAAGTGAAACTAAAAAATTCACCATCCCAAGTATCATGTGTTTCTACTACCAATCCATAAAAGGAAGATGAATGGAAAGAGGTTAAAAGTAAGAGTACGCAAAAGTTCATTGATTAGATGGTTAGGAAAACAATTAACCAAATTCATGTTATTCTTTAAGCATAGTTTGAAACAGCCAACTGTACCCTTGAACCCTTCCACTAAAGTAAAACCAAATTCATAAAAAGCCTAACCCTATGAAAGAAAATACTAAAAAATGATACATGGATAGAAGGATAAAGAGAAATTAGAATAAGATGAGCTATTCTTAAGGTTAAATTTATCTTTGTCCTTAGTAGACTTCATACCAACCATCCCAAAAGCACGAGCACCGCCCTACCAAGTAGTACAACAAGACTCATTCCATCATGTAGAATATTCATCATATGAGGAGTTGATCTTTAGTTCCATTAATGTTATTCACTTAATGGATACCCTCTCACTTGATGATTCTGATTATGAACCCAAGTTTCTTATACTAAATTGGGGGGTTGTGGGAAGAGGTCATCAAGTTTGATGATACAAGGGAATATGTGGTCTTGTTAGGAGCCATCACATCAACCAAACCCCCACTAAAATGGTCTATGCAGCCTAAAATCATGGGAAATATCTCCAGTGAGATCAATAGGATCAAGGGAGTTCTTCCTCCTTGCATGATAGGTTTTTCCCTGACATGATCATCTTGGAAGACCGGTTAGTGGATAAACCATAAGTTCCTAAAAGAGTTGGTTGACCCAATTAGTTTAATCCACCAAGAAATGGAACACTTCCATATCCTACCCTGAGATATGGTCCATACACATTAGAAACATCAGCTCTTAAAGTACCATCAAAATAAAATATCCATTCTGGAAAGTGTAGACATTTGGACAAAAAATATGATGACTTAAAGAAATTATCCCATGTGACACTAAGTTATCAATCCAGGATGCTATGAGTCTGTAAAAAGACCTCCATGAAGCACTCAGTGAGGAATTTTCAATTCCTCGTGAATTTTAAGTCGAAGTTTCCGCTACTGAGGTATATCATACAGAAAATAATCCTGAAAAATGACATGTAGTCATCTCCTTCACTGACCAAGATAAGGATTCTATCATACAAGGACATTTCAGAGCCTTGAATATATCTGGAATGTTAAATGACATTCATATCTGATGAGTCTTCATTGATAATTGATTAGGATTCAACTCATTTTGGTCTAGAAATTTTTCCAAATGGGTCTTAATGGATCCCATTTTTCTCTCTCCACTATGATGTTATAGGGATATGACAAGAATGAGAAGGATCCTCTTGGTGATATTACACTCAGAACTTATTTTGTGGATCTAATTTCAGACTCATAATTCATGGTTTTCCAGTAGGACACAAATTTCAATGTTTTTCTTATAAGACCTTGGTTGCATCAAAATGAAACCATTACTTTATCATACCACCAGTGTCTCAATTATTCTATAAATGGTCAAATTGGGAAATTTTATGGTGACAAGTCCCCATTAAAATCCTATGAGTCACATTACATTGATGCATGGTTCTATCAGAATAGAGTCAAACATTCCATGATTGATTATGTTACCCAAATCAATGCCCCAAACAGATTGGAGATGATCCTAGATAACCCTTTTAATCCTCTCAGTAAAAATTATGTGCTACCTATTAATCAAATTGACAGGGTGGGAAAACATTCATGAATTCATTCAGGAGTTTTTATAATGTCAATCATGAAATTTGAACCCGATGGAGCTAAAGAATTTATCAATTCCCCAAGTTAAAATGAAATCTTGAATGAAAATTTCTTCATTCCATCCCCTAAGACCCAAAAAATATTGTTACATCATCCATTATAGAAGAAGATATTTTGATAATAGGACAAAGTGAAGAGACTCATTCTTAGTCCCTCATTTCCCCTTGAGAACTCCATGAAAGCTGCATGCCAACAAGTGAGACCAAAATGATTTCCTTATCCTCCAGATGTCCAAATGGAAACTCCCCTTTCCCCTATGAGAATATTTTACTATAATATACTTCCCAATAAGAATTAAAAGTAGTGGATAATGAGGAATAAGAAGAAGAAGAATATCTCAAGGGAGTCCCTCTGATATTCGAGGAAGGTGTCTCCACCACTATGGATGAACTCAGAGAAATAAATCAGGGTACAAAAGAAGATCCATGCACCAATATAATTAGTGATTCCATGAATACAAAATAATAGGAGGTATAAAAATATTTCCTAAAGAAGCATTGGGATGTGTTTTCCTAGAACTACATAGATATTCCAAGACATTACCCTGATGTGGCCACCAATCAATTGGTTTTTCTAGAAGATCATCTGGGATACAAGAAAGAATCCTGGAGGATTCACTAGACTCATGCCTTAAAAATTGATGCTGAAGTGGGAAAACTCATCTAGGATGATTTTATACAAGTGTTACAATGCCCAAAATGGATTTCCAATATTATCCCTATGAAAAAGAATAACTGGAAAGTTAGAGTTTTATCAATTTTAGAGATCTCAACCGGAATTATTCCAAAGATGAATTAATGGTTCCAATCACAGAACTCCATATTGAAGTAATGGATGGTTATTAGGCCATTTACTTCAAGGATGGACATTTAGGGTACAACTAAATTTGGATGTACCTAGAATATGAAGAAACAATAGCTTCAAATCCCCTAAGGGATTATTCTACTATTGGGTAATGCCCATTGGATTGAAGAACGTTGGTCCAACATACCAATGTTCTATGCCTCACATATTCAAACCCTTATTAGAGAAGTTTTTTAAATGCTACATTGATGATATATTGGTGAAATCCCAAAAAATGGTATGATCACCTGGATGACCTATAAACCATATTCATCAAGCTTCAATAGTATAATCTGAGGATGAAATCCTTGAAATGTACCTTTAGGGTAACTTTAGGAAAATTATAAGCTTCATTATACACCCTCATGACATCAAAGTTGATCATGAAAATAATAAAGTTATCCTTGGCATGTAACCTCCAAGAAACTTGAAAGAGTTGAGAGGAATTCAAGGACTCTTGGCCTACATTCGATGCTTTATATCCATCCTCACAGGACAGTGTTTACCCTTCACAGAATTGATGAAGAAAGGGGTCACTTATCAATGGTTCAATGATTTTCAATAAGAATTTGATTCCCTCAATAAATATCTCTTGAGACCACTAGTATTGATGCCAAATTTTGAAGGAAAAATTCTCATTCTATATGTGGAAGCCCTGGAATGATCACTAGGTGATTTCCTCGCACAAAATAATAATGATGGGAATGAAAAGGACCTTTATTATCTCATTAGAACAATGGTTGATGCAGAAAATTGATATTAATACATCGATAAGAGTTTTCTAACATTAATCCATGTTGTTCATAAGTTGAGTAACTACCTAGAGCACCACGAGATCCACTTGGTTTCTCATAATAACCCACTGAAATTTATCCCCATTCATCCTATGTTGAAAGGACGTTTGACATAATGGGTAGTTATTCTTTAGAAGTTTGATATACAATTTGTGCCTCAAAAAATAGTAAAAGGCCATTCCTTGGGATACTTACTCACTAAGAAACCATTTGTAGAAGATACGTCATTAAATACTGAACTACCTGATAAATAAATCCTCTCTATTCAAGACATCTCCCAAACATGGGAAATATATTTTGACGGTGCTTCCATGAATCCAATGGGGAAGAGAATGGAAGACCCTAAGCTCAAAAAGGTTGGGTTATGAATTGTGCTCATATCCCTAGAGAAGGAAGTGTTTCTATAATCCTTTCTGTTTATCATAAGGTGGTACCAATAATGAGGCAAAATATCAGGCTCCCATTCCAAGACTATAATTGGAACTCCAAGTACTGGTGAACCACCTAGAGGTGAAGGGTGATTCAAAATTGATAATAAAGTAGTTCAATGGGTATTATTACATCAAAAAATAAGAGTTAATTCCCCTGTGTGATTATATATGAGGGTTAA
This sequence comes from Viscum album, assembly GCA_963277665.1. Taxonomy (NCBI): domain Eukaryota; kingdom Viridiplantae; phylum Streptophyta; class Magnoliopsida; order Santalales; family Viscaceae; genus Viscum; species Viscum album. The sequence continues at coordinate 2,090,633,581 of OY728122.1, forward strand.
TGGTGGAATTCCCCTCAGAGGCAACATTGAATCACATTCTGTGATCAAAGAATTGCCAAGAAGATGTGTTAGAAAATGCAGATACAACTTTGGAATATCCAAATCAGGAAGAAACATTCATTAGTATTTCCCATTATTGCATGGTTTCACCTTTTTTCAAATCATAATGTAGGAAATTAGTGAAATCATACCCATTCCAAAGTTATATGGTCCTACCATGAGATGGATGGAACCCATTATAGAATATCTCCAAGAATGAGTACTTCCATCGGGTTGGGTTACAAGAGAGAAGATCTAGTGATGAGCAGACAATATCACTCTTTATGATGGACCAAGTCCCTAGAGAGTCCTCTATAAGTGATGCTTTGATGGAGTCCTTCTCAAATGTTTTGATGGAGAAGAGACTACTTCTATTATGGAAGAAGTACATGCAGGAGCCTATGGTGCCCACCAATCAGGGTATAGGATTTCTGATCAAATATGAAGGCTTGGATACTTATGGCCTTCAATGATATAGGATTGCACATATTTCAATAAGAAGTGTCATCCCTACCAAGTGAATTCCAATTTCAACCATCAACCCCTAGAGTTTTTATATACAACTAAATACTCCTAGACATTTCCCCATGGGGAATGGATGTTGTTGGACCATATTCTACAGCTATGGCTAATCAGTTCTAGTATATCCTTACTACTACCAATTTCTTCTCCAAATGGGATAAGGAAATACCCCTCAAAGAAGTCAGATCCAAAAGAATTATTAGCATTTCAAATCTAACATCATCACCATATTTGGTGTCCCTCATACCATATTTATGGACAATGACACCAATTTTTGTTATAATGAGGTAAAGAATCTATATTAGGAATACAATATCAAGTCCATCCATTCATCCCACTATCATGCAATGGCCAATGGATAGATAAAAAATTTAAATAAGAATCTGTCAAATATATTCCATAATATGGTGGATAAAGATATAAAATCTTGGCTTGAAAATATCTTGCATGCCTTATGGGTTTATCATACTACAACTCATACTTCAACATGAGAAACCCTGTACTCATTGGTGTATGGAACTGAAGTAGTTTTTCCCATTGAAGTAAAATTTCCATCACTCCATATTTCCATTTGTGACTAAATATCTATAGATAAATAGTCTTATAAATGTCTGGATAAATTAGACTGACTATATGAAAAGAGATTGAATACTTTGAAACATTTTAAAGTTTATTAGAATCAAATAGCATGAGCTTTTAATAAGAAATTCTACCTCCATTCATTCCTCTAAGTAGAATTGGTAGTATTCCTTAGGTCTCAAATGATAACAAGAAACAATCCTCTAAATATTTAGCAAAAGTGGTAAGTACCTTACTCCATACATAAGGTCCACTCTAATGGAGCTTATTCTTTAATCTTAATGGATTGAGAACTCACTACAACTCCAACCAATGAAAGGTTCCTTAAGAAGTAATTTGTGTAATCATACAAATTTTGTTTTAGTTATAGGATGTTAAACTTCATAGCACCATATACACCCATGATTCATGATGTTAAAACTGTGTAGCATCATCATCCTTATCACATGACAATAAACTGCACGACATGAGGTCCTGGCCGCATGACCTGAAACTTCAAAACACCATTTTTCCTCACCACATGACATTAAAATATATGGTTTAAGTATCCTTTATTTGACTTTAAGGAATCCCCAAATATACCATGAGAATATAATCCTTGTGGTTACTCAAAATATTAGTAACATCCATTCGTAAACCTCACTCGCATCATTGACACTCCCTAGTGACACTTGATCTTCATTTTTTCCTTATGTTTTGATCAGAACTGCATGGGGAACCACTGTTAAGAACTATGCATGGATTGATTCTCATTCAAATGAGATATTTAGTGATAACTAGAACTCCAATATCGGGCCCAACTATGACCATAAAGAAACAATTTCCCCTTACCCTATGTATGAACCAAATCTATACAGGGAACTCTTCCAGAACATATAACTTGATCCCCATACCATCTGATGTCTTGGGCCCAATAATTATTATAGAAAATATTTAAATCACCATTCCCCATGTTGTAATCTAGTTGGTGTGGGGAACCACTTCTAAGAACTGCGTGTGGCTTGATTCTTGCCCCAATAGGATATGTAGTGACACCCAGATCTCTTATATTTGGTCCAGCCACAATATTTAAAAATCCCCTTCACCCCCTATGTGCATAAATCAAACCTTCACAGGGATCTTTTCCAATAACTAATTGTTGCTTGATTATCATCCCATTGAGATACATAGTGATGCATGGATCTCCAATCCTGGGTCTAGCTGTGATTTTTAAAAAGAAAACCCCCTTCCTTTTCCCTGTACATGAACTAGATATTCATAGGGAAACTTTACAAGACTTATGCCTTTATTATCATTATAATGAGATGCATGGTGATACCTAGACTACATGATTTTGGCCGAACCATTAGTATGGAAGTTATAAAAAGTTCCCTTCCCCACATCAAAGTATGATTAGTGTGGGGAACAACCTTTAAGAACTGTGTGTGGCTTGATTATCATCCTATTGAGATGCGTAGGGACGCCCAGATCTCCAATCCCAGGTCTAGCCATGACTAAATCATAAAGACCATTTACATCCTGTGCATGAATCATATCTACACAAGGATCCTATCAAGGACCACGTGTGGCTTGATTCTCATCCCAATGAGATACATAGTGACACCTAAGTCCTACACCTTGCTTCAGCTGAAATGTTCTCATACTTTCAAGACAGTTCATATTGTCATTACTGCATGATGTTAAACTATAGGGAATCTCAAGGACTATGTATGGCTTGATTCTCATCCCAATGAGACACGTAGCAATGCATGTATCCTATCTCCTAGATCAACTACCACATAATTAAAATCACCCTATACTTCACTTGTGTTACCTTTGTGTTGTGGAAGAAACCTTTACCACTCCTATTTTATCACACCAAACATAGATCACGTGGGTTTAGGAGTTTAGTATAGGATCTCTATGCATAAGTAAGGTGTATTTATTCACATTGGGGTTATCATAGTCCTAGCTGAAAGAATTTAAAAAGCACCACCAAACATCCTGGCCACATGATGGTAAATTGCACAGTCCTTCAAGAACTATATGTGGCTTGATTCTCATCCATATGATATACATAGTGACACCCAGATATTCAATCCTAAGACTAGGCACAACAAAACATTGAAAATACCCCCTTTCCTCCGTACGAGTCATATCTACATGAGAACATCTGATATGATTTATCACTTTACACATGAACTCATATCTATTAGAACTACATGTAACTTGATTCTTTCTCAAACAAGATACATCGTTACGCTTGGGCTCTAAACCTTGTCTCAGCCACAACATTCCTTTTTCATGTCAGAATCACCCACACCATTTTTGTAAGATGTTAAACTACATGAATAAAGTCCTCACCACATGAATTCAAATTTCATGGTACCTCTAGAAATATGTATGGCTTGATTCTCATTTCAATGAGATACGTAGAGAATCCTAGGACTTAAGCCCTAGCCCCAACCATGGGGTGAAATAAAATTCCCCCTATCTTGTATAAAATAAAAAATATATGTAGGGGATTTTTTTGGGTCCTCTCCTTAGAAAATGCACTGAGGAAACAAGAGATGTCCCCCTTCTACATATGAATCAAATATGTGTAAGGGACTCCAAAATCAGGGCCAGTATCAGTCCAATGCCTCATTTATGGATTGAATAATGCCCCTTTTCACATTTCATACTCATAATCTTGAATAATTTCAGATGCTCATAACATTTCCTCATATTTTTATGGTAGAATGTCTGATCCTGAGTGCTAGTTTTCCTGACCATGCAGTATGCACCCCATTTGGCCTTGCATAAATTTCTCCTATGACTGGCCTATCAGTCAAAAGATTCCACTATTTGACTATGCAGTACATGCCCGAGTTAGCCTTGCATAAAACAGCCCCATAACAGGTTTTTCAACCAGTGGTAACTTTATTATTAGGAGAATACTCTTCTATTCGTTTAGAATTTTGACAATGGTATGTTGGAACTCGCAATTTAAAATCCACAGTCATCCTTTGCATATTTGTCTTTTTTTTTTTTTTTTTTTAAAGGTTGGGGCCGAAGCCTCATTTTTTTATTAAAGCAAAGCAATGTCCTCTTTAACTGGGTAGAGGGAGACCCATTACATAGCCCGAAGGCCCAGTGGGCATTTAGCCCATTACATGACCCGTAGGCCCATTTTTTTGGCCCAAAGACCATTCTGTGAATAGTACTGCTACAGTACCCGCGTTGCAACAGTACTGCACAGTACCCGCCGCCGCTACAGTGCCCTGGTTGGAATAATCTTGGGTCATTTGACCACATACCATCCATAATTTTTGTAATCCCATGGTCCTAGTCGTATGGCCTGAAACTACATGCACCATACTTCCTATGCTTGAGTTAGACCTATGTAGAGCATCCATTTCCCCAATTATTTGGAAATTCCAACTTGAAATATCCATTTTGTATTTAGGTACATTCTCCAAAAACAAAACTCTATGCTTAGGAAAATCCAAATATCCATAAACTTTCATCTTATTTTAAATAATTTGAGAATTCTTGAGATCTCCTTTTCCTGACCATGTAGTATGCGCCCCAGCTGGCCTTGAATAAGTTACCCCCATAATGGATCTGTTAGCCAAAGGATGCCACTATTTGACTATGTAGCATGTTCCCTAGTTGTCCTTTCATAAAACAACATGCATAATGGGTTTCTAAACTAGTGGTAACTTCATTCTCCAGAAAGACCACCTATAACGTTATAAGACCTTTTCTCCATACCACCCTTTGGATTTGGGAACCCCCAAATCACAACTTACAACTTTCTACTTCTATACCTGAATATACTAGCACATTTATCAACAGATTACCAAGAATAATAAAATCATCAAACCTCCAATCAAAGATAAAGATCTTAAATTATATCCCTCCTTATGTCCTTTCTTTAAAACATTAAACTACATATCATAATGTCATTTCTGAATGAATTTAAATTGCACGACACAATGTCCTTCTTGCACAAATTTAAACTACACAACATAATGTCCTCAATGCATGACTTTAAACTACAAGATACCTTCATACACTATCAGAAAGGGACCTTATCCCCCTGATGTTGGTTATCTAACAAAACCTACCCTCCTTAACACATCAAATCTGTGTAGGAGTGTTTTACCATTCGTGGCCTATGCCAACACAAATATTCCCTTCATTTTTATACATATTACCTTGAAAAAACCACCCCTTGTGGTATTGAGAAATCTAGATCTCAATAAAATTCCTTCACCCAAGAGCAATAGAATGTCAAAATTAATGGGAACTCTTTTACATGACTATACAATATGTTCCCCTATTTTCCTTACATAAGTTACCTCCATAATGGGCATGTTAGCCTAAGGATGCCACTATATGACCATGTAGCACGTTCCCTAGTTGGCCTTGCATAAAACAACCCTCATAACAGGTTTTTCAACCAATGGTAACTTGTATCTCAGGAGATACCTCCTCTATTCCCAAATATCAGGTTTTAGATTCAAGAACCATATAATCATGGCTCAATATTCCCCATGGAAGTATCTGAAGAATATTGGAACATTCCTAGTCACCATGCCTTGTTTGGGTTATCATCTCCAAATTCATGATCAAAGCTGTTTGACCTAAAACACCATGTAAGAAACTATATCTCCATTTTAGATATGGATCTTGTTTTGGGTTGTTTTTGATGAAAAAGGAAGAATTGGGGAATTTCTAAGTACAAACCGTGTACTTATGAGTACACACTATATATCCGGTTACTGCGTACAACCGCTTAATGGTTGTGTAATAGCTGAGTACATGGCCATGTAATGACCTAGAAGACTACTTAATTTAGGGGCTGGTTGAGGATAATACATGGTGTGCAGTTTAAATGAACACACCATGTACTTTTCTTTTTATTTGATATATCAGAGTGGGGTCACATCTCATATCCGGAACTGCCTTCTTCTCCCCATGGTTTGTATAGTAGAGAAAAGAACAAGTGACAAACTTAAAACCCCTCATGATTCTTTGTATGAGATTCAATTGAGAAGGATTTGGGTGCATTGGAATCCCACCAGTGAGTTCTCAAAATCCTTAAATCATTTCTTCCAAGTTCCTCCTTACTCTTGGGTTATTCAAGGTTGAACTTTTTTCAAATTTTTGTAGATCTACATCGTTTTAGGCCAATTCAAGGGCCAATGTTCAAGGATATTGATTGCGAGACATAAAGGTAGGTGGTTTGAGCCTTTCATTGTTTTTCTTTGGATTATATATGCTTAAAGTGCAGCATACCCATGTTTGGGGTTTTCCTTGATTTGGAATTTAACCTTATTTATCACTTTCAATGTTTTTTTAATTGATAAAGGGTAGTTTCTTAGGTTTAATGTTAGATACCTTGTTTACGGGACACCCCATAGGTGCGTTTTCCATTAATTGACTATTTATGACAGTTTGGTATAGAATTCCTATTAAGTATACCTTGTTTTCCATGCCTTGGTTGATTAGGATGGAGTTGATTGATTATATGAAATGCATGTGGTATGATTTGTGAATGTTTATCCATGTAGTAGTTATAGATTACATGTGCTTCTTTGATATGATATGCACGATGTTTTTCCAATGGACCATGAGAGCCTTGGACCAAGAAAACTATGGGGGTTTCTATGTTTATTTACATAGGACCATGAAAGATGTGGTGTAGATATTGACCCAGGGTTATTGACCATGAGAGCTACCCAGGTGGTCATTTTTTATTTGGTTATGCTATGTTGACCCAGGGGTATTGACCGTGAGAGCTACCTAGGAGGTCGTTTATAATTTATTGATGCCATGTTGACCAAAGAGGTATTGAATGTGAGAGCTACCAAGGTGGTTGTTTGTAATTGATTTTGTGTTATGATAAACCAAAGGGGTTAGACCATGAGAGCTTTCCCAGTGGGTTGTTTTTGAATGATTGAATGATTGTGATGAGTCTGTAAAGCCAAAGCACAAGCTTGGACTCAGTCTTCTTTGATTGTTTAGATAGTCTTATAAGACATCTGTTTTGTTACTATTACACAGGGGGATATAGAGGTTAAACTAGATCTTGAGATTTCATGATTCAAATGATGAAATAAAAGTAAATGAATATAATTTAAAACTGTAGGACTGTTTACTTTTTAGTACTTCTTAGTTTATTGCTTTATTTCTACATATTACCTACTATATATATTCATTGAAAGTTAGGCATAGATATTTTGGTGGTTACCTACTAGGATTCGTCTCACACCCTATTTGGGTCATGTTTTGGACCAAAACAGATTATATGGTTGTAGGTATAGATAAGGTAAATCACCCTTTTTTATCAGGTACTTAATTTTTGTTGGCACTGGAGAGCATGTGACAAAGCTGAGGCTTGTGATTCTATTAGATTTTACTTACTTTTTAGTACCTTGGTTTCTGTATTGTAATTCCATCATTGTTACTTGTTTGGTTGTTTTCCTAGAAACATGTGACATGCATCATTTATATATATGCTCCAGTTGTTTTATTACTATCAGTCTTCCACTGTTACTTCTATTGTATGGTATTACTAATTCCACTATTGTTTAATATTTTCTTTAAGCTATGTATACTCTTCCAATGAGGGAATTGTTTCCCCATTATCACACCTTGGCCCCCACTTCTAGTCGTAAGCCTCTCGTGTTTGGGGAAATGTGCTTGAGGTTGTATGACCAACCGGGTTAAGGGCACCTTCAGGCATTGTATGACCAACCGGGTTAAGGGCACCTTCGGGCGGTACCCGGATCCTGGAAGATACAAAGTGGTATCATAGGGAGGTTATTTTCTTCTTTGTCTTACTATTTGTAGCCTATAGACCAGGATAGGAAGAAATAGGTAGTTCGTAATAAGTTTTTCTCAGGAGTAGCTACCCCGTGTACAAGGAAAATCTAAGTTACCTCGAATATTGCAATTTTTCTGGTTTTTCAATTGTTACAGTTTATTTGATTTCACCATTGGGTGATTCACTTGATTTGTGCTATTATGATCAATATAATTATGGTTATATTTTGTCGCAACATGATGAGATGATGGTATTTCATCTCATGCATCATATAGGTACTTATTATAAATCACATGTCATGCATTCTTGCGATGCCATTTAGAGAGAATTACTGATTGCATGATATTGTGATAGATGTTGTGCTAGATATGCATGTTTTTGTGATAGATTTCATGATATTATACCTTCTATTTTGATAGGGTATTTGTATATGTAAAGTTTCATTGGATGGACGCCAATCTTTGGTCCCTGAGGTGTCATGGGCCCTCTTGGATCAGAATTTGGTGGATCATGTTTAAATGTTAATTGAATTATGTCAAGTTATGATGTGAAAAAGGAAGATAAACTTTGACTTGTAGGGAGTATGGGCTCTCACAGGTTGTAATTTTTCATGCCTTGGACAAAATTTTAAGTTGTCAAGGGTTCTAGAGAAGTTTCAGGGGCTTACTGTCTAGAAACCCAGACAACATGGCGTGTGGTGTTATGAACGCACGCCATGTGTTCTTTTGTTCTAGAAGAACTGAATTTTCCTAAGTACATGTCATGTACCATATGTACACACCATGTAGTTTTTTACCATGTGACTGACTGTGTGAGTAGAGACACAGGGTTGATAAATGTTTGGTAGAACACACCGTGTACTGGGAGTATACGCCGTGTTGAAAAAAATCATGTATCTGGCTATGTGACTAACGACACGGGTGGATGAAACTTAGGTTGTACACATCATGTCTAGATTATACACGTTGTGTAGTGATCGACCATGTATCCGGCCATGTGTCTAACAACAATGGTGGATAGAACTTTGAGTACACGTCGTGTCTAGGGTGAATGTAACGACCCAAAATTTTGAATAAATCTTGTTTCCTAATTTTGTGTGTTATTTTATTTCATACTCAACAAAACTTTTTAATTTAATAAAATGAGTATAATTAAAATGAGACTGTTGGGTTTTGACTATTATATGACCGTTAGTTAGTATGACCATTGGAAACTAAATGTTACAACAATTGTCTCTAAATACAAATTATCTTGGTTAATTAATATAGAAAGAAGATTTGATGGCCTCATCCAGTAGTCTCGGGCCAATCGAAGCACATATAATAGAACTTGGGAAGGAGGTAGCACCACTGGGCTTTGCTTTGGACCAAACCCAAGCCGAACTTCATCGTGTGACGCTAGAACGTAATCGCCTTCGCGAGAAGTTCAAACTGATAAAAATTACTACTCGTGTGATGTTGGTCGAGCCTCCCTCAGATTCTCTCACCTTAGCACACCTTACACTTAGGTCCTATGCTGGGGTTATAAGGGTCTATGTAAGGAGACCGTAATTGCCTTGTGTAATCCTTTGATTTAAATAAAAATTGTGCTTTCTTCTTATGATGAAGTTTGTGAGTTTTCAAACATCTGGATAAATATAGTATGCATATTTTTTATGAATTCTAGAAAAAAAATATTTGAAAATATTTATGTAAATCTTAAATAATTAATTATGTGTAATGATTTTCAAAAAACAGTCTTCTATAATTATGTTTAGTAATAAATTTAGAGTCTAATAAGATCAACTTGTTTTTTGATGAATAGTAAATTATGAATAGTGATTTTACGCTTAGGATTAGTAATGTGACCAAATGGATTAGTAATCTCACTTAAAGAAAGTATTAATATAATCTAGGTACCTTGATTAAGTATTGTGATTCAATAAAATAGGTAAATAACTGTTTCAGAAATTATTAGTCAAGTATCAGTTTTTTCGGGTGAATAATATTTTTTAATTAAAAATTAAATTAAAAATATTTAGAAAATTATTTTTATAAAATGGAGCTCATTTTTGAACTCAGAGCATCGATATTATGTTAAGGTAATTTTTGGGGATTTTTCTGAAAAAAATGAATTTTTGATGAATAGTGTATTTATTTAAAAATTAAATTAAAAATATTTAGAAAATTATTTTTATAAAATGGATTTCATTTTTGAAATCAGAGCATAGATATTTGGTTAAGGTGAAATTTTGGGATTTTTCTGAGAAAGTTGAATTTTCGGTGAATAGTGAAAATACAGTTTTAAGTTACTGGTGTTTAATGACATCATTAAATGATGTATTAAGTATGTAATCAATATGGTCGAATTATGAATAGTAATATAAGGTATGAGGTGTCCCAAGTGGCCAATACCATGGGGAAATACCATGGGCAAGCCCATGGTTTTTCCAATACCACCAATGAGGTGTCCCTTAGCTATTAATGTCTTGTCCCCTCAATTTCCCTATAAATACCAAGCCATTCTCTCATCCTTTCGACTCCAAAATCATCCTCAATGAATTTATGGTCTCCTTACCTCCCAAGGTGCTCCCAAGCCCTAAAGGTCTCAACCTTTGAGTTTTAAGAGTTACGTTTTAAGGTAAGGGATCCTACCTCTCTCTTTCTTTCCAAGTACTCTCTTTTATGTCATTTCTTTTATGCTCCATGTTCTTATGTTGGAGGATGTTCTTTTATATTCATCCTACTATACTTTTTATGTTCATATGATGAGATCCCCCCTCTTTCCCTCATCAATTCATTTTTAGAATGTTAAAGTGGCTTCGTTAGGCTGCCGAATTTTTAAGGGATTCTTTCACCCTTCTCGTTTTCAAGATCTATTTTCATGTCAAGTATTTCATGTTCCTTTTTATTATGTTGGGGTATTATATCTATATATTTCATACTGATCTTTTATGTTCATATTATGAGAGACCCTATTTGATCTCATCAATTCATTTTTTAAGTTTTAAGTGACGTCGTTAGACTGCCGAATTTCCATAAGAGAAATCTTATTTTTTTCCTCCCATGTCTTTCATTTCATATGGTATTTCTTTAAAATTTCATTAACATGTTATTATATCCTTTATATTATGTCCCTATACTGTTTTATGGATCATTTATGAGTGGGTGACTCATGTCCCCTTTCTTTTCAATATTTTCTAAAACCCTATAACATAGCTGTTATGCTGCAGAATTTTCGTCTCAAAATGTCTCTCTCTTTTTCTAAAATTCTTTTATTTTATTAAGTGAATACTCAAAGATATTTTTATACAGATTTATTCACATATATATCAAAATGTTCTATTTTAATTTTGGGATTTACATACACGAAACCCTCTTTCCTTTTTCGTGGTTTTAAAATGACATAAAGATCATGTCTTAAAAGTAGTTTTTAAAACGTTATGATTATGAAATGAAACCCATTTATTTTATGATATAAGGGTTATTTATGAAATTTTTTATGATGATATATGTGTCTCACATGATAATAAATGAAAATTTAAGGGTTCACCCTGATAGTGCTCCAATGCATTGGGTAATTATGTAACCACTAGAGATTACAATTTTAACGATACCTTGGTGAATGACCTTGGTAATTTCAAATGACACCTTGGGGATGGACCTTGGTGATATATTCATGATTTTCTATGTTAAATGTTGTATCCACATCTTCAAGTTATGAAACAAGTTATTTTTATTATGATATTCCTCATGATCTCTATCTCACACCTTAAAGTTATTTTTCATGAATTTTTTATGTATCTCAAGTTCACACGTAAAATGTTTCCCTTTTTTCCCTTACTGGGCCTTCTGCTCACCATTTCCTTTTATGTATGCTCCTAGGTTATGAGATGTTGTAATGAACTTAGGATGAATAATGAATATTCCTTTCAAGTGTTTAAGAAGAATGTTTTATGTTGTCATGTATTAAGTTCCTAGTTTCCAAGATACTAAACCTTAAAGATCCTCGGTTTTGTATAATGAAATGAAAGTTAATGTGTTAGAAAGGCGGGATGCTATAGTTGGTATCAAAGGATGGTTTAGTTATTTGTGGAAATTGGGATTTGAAAACTTTACAAGGTTTACTAATGAAAATATTAAATACAGGAAAACATCTGTTGTTATGAATCACATGTTGATGTTGCGAAGCAGTTCTTTTTGAAAAAAAAAATGATTAGGGGATTAAAAGATGAATATTATTTTAGAAGACGTTTACTATTTTGGGAAACCTATATGATCAAGGTAAATAGATTACTACAGAGTTTTCTTTGAGGAGTAAAGGTTGACTTATATTTTTAATAACCGATGAATTTAAGGTGAACTTATAGTAATTTAGGTTACTTACGGAAATAATTAACCTATCTTGGTGAAAATATGTTTAGGTTAGTTACTTTTGTTATAAGATGTTAGGAGTGGTTGATGTTGTTTGGAGATGAACGATAAAGTTTATATTGGAATACTATGTTTTCAAATCCTTCTTATATTTGGGTTTCAATATTATTTTGGTTTATTTTGAGGAATTTCAAGGACTGTTATTTATGGAATGGTCTTTGGGTAGTACCGTGGAACTTTGAAGATTTAAAGTAGTTTCCCTTCCTATGGGGTTATTTCTTTTTGAAGAGTTGTTTTATCTTACCCTTTCTGTTTTTGGGATAAATGTTTAAAGATAGATAGTTATTCTTTTGTGGATTACGTGATTCTCTAGAAGATGATTCTTATGCTTTTGATGAGACCAAGTGTTTTTGAATGCTCATTGTTTGGAGAAAAGATTAGTCTAGGGGAAACTTATTAAGGGATGAAACTCTACTTGAAGGTAAATATATTTCCTTGTGTTCTTATTCCATGTAGTAAATGAATACCTCAAAATTATTAAAAGGAACGTAAAACAAAAACGTTGTTGGTTTAAGTTTCCTACTGGGTAATCAAAGACCGATTAACCCATCACAAGTTTGTGATTTTCTAGTGGTTAACTTACTCTTAGACATGTTTTCTTTCATTCTCCCTCAGAACTTGACCCTTTGTTTTCTCCTCCATATCCATATTTTACAACATGGAATCCTAGTATGTGTTAACTCAGGTGACCTTTGTACTTCCTTTTCTTTCTTTTAAAGTAATAGTGTTAATGACTCTTTTTCCAATGTGGGACTTTCAATGAAATTTACAAGCCCAATTTTAAAAATTGTGAGGACGTAATTTCTTAAGGGGGGAAGATTGTAACGACCCGAAATTTTGAATAAATCTTGTTTCCTAATTTTGTGTGTTATTTTATTTCATACTCAACAAAACTTTTTCATTTAATAAAATGAGTATAATTAAAATGAGACTGTTGGGTTTTGACTATTATATGACCGTTAGTTAGTATGATCGTTGGAAACTAAATGTTGCGACTATTGTCTCTAAATACAAGTTATCTTGGTTAATTAATATAGAAAGAAGATTTGATGGTCTCATCCAGTAGTCTCGGGCCAATCGAAGCTCATATAACAGAACTTGGGAAGTAGGTAGCACCACTGGGCTTTGCTCTGGACCAAACTCAAACCGAACTTCATTGTGTGAAGCTAGAACGGAATCTCCTTCACGAGAAGTTCAAACTGATAGAAATTACTACTCGTGTGATATTGGCCGAGCCGCCCTCAAATTCTCTCACCTTATCAAACCTTACACTTAGGTTCTATGCTGGGGTTATAAGGGGCTATGTAAGGAGACCATAACTGCCTTGTGTAATCCTTTGATTTAAATAAAAATTGTGATTTCTTCTTATGATGAAGTTTGTGAGTTTTCAAATGTCCGGATAAATATAGTATGCATATTTTTGATGAATTCTAGAAAAAGGATATTTGAAAATATTTATGTAAACCTTAAATAATTAATTATGTGTAATGGTTTTCAAAAAATGGTCTTCTACAATTATGTTCAGTAAGAAATTTAGAGTCTAATAAGATCAACTTGTTTTTTGATGAATAGTAAATTATGAATAGTGATTTTATGCTTAGGATTAGTAATGTGACCAAATGGATTAGTAATCTCACTTAAAGAAAGTATTAATATAATCTAAGCACCTTGATTAAGTAATTTGATTCAATAAAATAGGTAAATAACTGTTTCAGAAATTATTAAAGTATCAATTTTTTTGGGTGAATAGTGTTTTTTAATTAAAAATATTTAGAAAATTATTTTTATAAAATGGAGTTCATTTTTGAACTCAGAGCATCGATATTATGTTAAGGTAATTTTTGGGGATTTTTCTGAAAAATTGAATTTTTGGTGAATAGTGTATTTATTTAAAAATTAAATTAAAAATTTTTAGAAAATTATTTTTATAAAATGGAGTTCATTTTTGAAATCAGAGCATTAATATTTGGTTAAGGTAAAATTTTGGGATTTTTCTGAGAAAGTTGAATTTTCGGTGAATAGTGAAAATACAGTTTTTAAGTTACGGGTGTTTAATGACATCATTAAATGATGTATTAAGTATGTAATAAATATGGTCGACTTATGAATAGTAAGATAAGGTATGAGGTGTCCCAAGTGGCTAATACCATGGGCAAATATCATGGGCAAGCCCATGGTTTTGCCAATACCACCAATGAGTTGTCCCTTGGCCATTAATGCCTTGTCCCCTCACTTTCCCTATAAATACCAAGCCATTATCTCATCCTTTAGACTCCAAAATCATCCTCAACAAAGTTCTGGTCTCTTTACCTCCCAAGGAGCCCTCCAAAGGTTCCCCCAATCCCTCAAGGTCCCAACCTTTGAGTTTTAAGAGTTACATTTTTTGGTAAGTGATCCTACCTCTCTCTTTCTTTCCAAGTACTCTCTTTTATGTCATTTCTTTTATGCTCCATGTTATTATGTTGGAGGATGTTATTTTATATTCATCCTACTGTCCTTTTTATGTTCATATGATGAGATACCCCCTCTTTCCCTCATCAATTCATTTTAAGAATGTTAAAGTGGCGTTGTTAGGCTACCGAATTTTTAAGGGATTCTTTCACCCTTCTCGTTTTCAAGATCTATTTTAATGTTAAGTCTTTCATGTTCATTTTTATTATTTTGGGGTATGATCTCTATATCTATCATACTGATATTTTATTTTCATATGATTAGAGACCCTATTTGATCTCGTCAATTCATTTTTTTATGTTTTAAGTGAAGTCGTTAGGCTGCCGAATTTTCATAAGAGAAATCTTATTTTTTCCTCCCATGTCTTTCATTTCATATGGTATGTATTTAAAATTTCATTACCATTTTCTTATATCCTTTATATTCTGTCCCTATACTGTTTTATGGATCATTTATGCGTGGGTGACTCATGTCCCCTTTCTTTTCAATATTTTCTAAAACCCTATAACATAGCTGTTATGCTGCAGAATTTTCGTCTCAAAATGTCTCTCTCTTTTTCTCAAATTCTTTTATTTTATTAATTTAAAACTCAAAGATCTCTTTCTAAAGGGGTATTCACATATATATCAAAATGTTCTATTTTAATTCTGGGATTTACATACACGAAACCTGCTTTCCTTTTTCGTGGGTTTAAAATGACATAAAGATCATGTCTTAAAAGCGGTTTTTAAAACGTTATGATTATGAAAAGAAACCCATTTATTTTATGCTATATGGGTTATTTATGAAATTTTTGATGATGATATATGTGGATCACATGATAATAAAGTAAAATTTAAGGGTGCTCCTTGATAGCGCTCCAATGCATTGGGTAATGATATAACCACTAGAGATTATAATTTTAACGATACCTTGGTGAATGACCTTGGTAATTTCAAATGACACCTTGGGGATGGACCTTGGTGATATGTTCATGATTTTCTATGTTAAATGTTTTAGCCACATCTTCAAGTTATGAAACACATTATTTTTATTATGATATGCCTCATGATCTCTATCTCATGACTTAAAGTTATTTTTCATGAATTTTTGATGTATCTCAAGTTCACATGTAAAATGTTTCCCTTGTTTCCCTTACTGGGCCTTATTCTCACCTTTTCCTTTTATGTATGCTCCCAGGTTATGAGATGTTGTAATGAACTTAGGATGAACAATGAAGATTCCTTTCAAGTGTTTAAGAAGAATTTTTTATGTTGTCATGTATTAAGTTCCTGGTTTCCAAGATACTAAACCTTAAAGATCCTCAGTTTTGTATAATGTAATGAAAGTTAATGTGTTAGAAAGGCGGGATTCTATAGTGAACACACCATGTAGTGCTACACCAGGAGAGAATCATGTAGTTCTAGCTATGTTGAAGTACTTGGGAAGGAGGGAACATTCAAGAACACACCGTGTCTAATTAGGAACACGCCGTGTGTATGTGGAGTTACACGAACAGATTGGCAGAGGTACATGACCATGTTAAAGCTTAAGGGAACACTCCGTGTAGTGGTTCTACAAGACATTTAACCCTCTTTTGTAAAACATTAATTCTTTCTTATCCTATTCATTATTTCACTTCTAAGTTGTAGTCCTTGATAATCTTTAACTAAGGCGTTCTCTTGACCTTTTAGAGTCATGGAACCAAGACATCCTCCAGTAGTACATTAGATATAGGAAAATGATCAGACACTGGAAATGGTAGATCAAGGACTACCAGCAGATCCTCCCGTCGTGCCCATCTTGGCACTGGCTGTTATACCAGACGCATGAGCTGATGAATAGTTCTTTGTAGTCTTTATGAGGATGATGTAGAATTTTCATAGAGCACCACATCCTTCCCCGATGATGGAAGAGTTGACATGGGGTTTCAGCATTAGCATCATCCCACTTTTTTAGGGGATGGAGGACCACAGGCTACAGAGTCATGATTGGAGGCCATGCTTTATATATTTGAGCATCTGGAGATGCCTTCAGAGAGGATGGTAAAGATCATGATGTATATGCTACGCGATTCCACCAAGAGATGGTGGGATGTTATCTCACAGGTGGGACATCATCATGATATGACTTGGGAAGAATTTCGAAGGACATTCTATGATTACTTCTACCTAGAGACATTGAGGACCAATTGAGCCTAGGAGTTCATGAATTTGGAGCTGGGCAGCACACTTGCGCGTCGTTGGGAACAAGTGACAAACTAAAATTTATAACCTACTTACTACTTAGAACAGTGGAAAGACAGGGTCAAACCATAGAGAGGCCTTAAGTTTTTCTTAGTTATCTACTAAAAAGGACAAAACAAACAAAACAAACATGAAAAAAATAGAATGATGGTACTAGAGAGAAGTGAGTAAAACTCAGCGTGTGAGGAAGTGATAAGAAATTTGTGAGTGTAAGGGGGTAGTACAAACAACAGGTATACAACGTGTAGTGATAACAAGATTGAGTGGTCAATATGATAGAGAAGGGGAAATCAACTGGCTGGATTCAATATTGTTTTCTCCTTATTTATACATTTAAATCAAAGGATCTGCATCATATTGAAAGTGGTTGGGTAGATTTTTCATCTGGTCAACATTTGACTAAATAACCTCTACAGTTATCTCAACTATAGAAATCATTTGATCAAGCAATGGTTAAAAATTAGAATTCATCAGGTTCAACTTTTCATTTTAACTCAGTGAATATCCCTCTCTCTTGACCTTGAATAACTTTTCAGTTAAATCCTCATGTTGAAAACAGTTAGAAATTGGTTCCAATCAAGACCAATTTTCACTATTACTTTACATTTAAAATAAAATAACTATCCAGACAATGTGAGAAAGAGAGAGAGTTATCCATTAGAAAATAAATGCGTAAACAATAGATCAATAACTTTATCCAATCATCCTATTCCCCCAAAGAAGATTAGCCTAGCATCATGATCGACTTCAACAAATTAAAAAAGTTAAACACAAGTATGTTCATAATGAAGGAAGACTCACAAAACAGAGCAATGAGAAAAATATTCGTCTCTCTGCTTGAACTCCAGAAAACTTCAATTCCTACTACTTGATGGTGGATGAGGTGTTGGAGTACACTCGATGTCTCACCCTAGGAATCGAGATGTGGAATCGTGTTATGCTACTCTAATGCCTAGAATCTGCTCCCTAGAAGCGGTGAAGACTCTAGGGATCGTTGGATGGCTATGTATGGATAATGGAAGTCGAAGTATGAAGCCCAAGTCTGAGTCCCCGATGATGAAATGACATGTGTCCCTCTCGATTGTTCTCAAATCTCCCCCGCTCACCCTAGTTAGATGAATACCCCCCACTTCCATTGTAACTGAAATTGATTCCCCGCTAGCATGATCTCCCTGAACAAAATTAATAGAAAATAAAAAAATGCACGTGAGTCATTAAAAAAACAATTAATTATGGTTGTGTTGCTACTGTCAATTTCTTGCCACTATTGTGTTGTTTTTGTTCGAATTTGGTTTTTCTGTTGTGGTTTGGAGAGGCAACGAGGTGGAAGGTTTGCACCGATATGGATAAAGAATAGTGAGATGGGTGTGGAACGGTGGGACATGCCACCGTTCTTGAAACGGTGAGACGAGTTGGAGGACAGTGGCACCATGAAGGTGCTGTGAGTGTGGAACTGTGAGTGTGGGAAAATAATTGGTGATGTGGTGCCTTGAGGAATGTGGCACCGTGAGTGATTCTCACAATTGCTGTGAGACAACAAGGAGAAGGACACGATGACACCGTGACATGGTTAAGATGGTGGCACCATGATAGCGTGCTATTGGAACACCTGCAAAACAAATAAAATCAAAAATTAAAAGAATTTACTAAAACTAAAAATGAATTAATAAATCATTCAATTGAATTAACATAAAGAAGAAAATAATTAATACAAAGTTAAGTTAAATAATAAAATTAATTATGAATTATTTAAAAGAAAGAATTTTATTTTTATTAAATAAAATAATTTAAAACAAATAAAAATAGTTAATGTTATCAATTAATCAACCAATTAATTAATTAAAGAATTAATTTAATTAAATAATTAAAATTATTAATTGAATAAAATTAAATTTCTAAAACTAGTTAAAATTTTAAAATAATTAAAAACTAACAAGTGTTATTTATTTACAAATAAATAATTAATTAATTTAAAGGACTGATAGAATAATAAAAGAATGAAAAAAACAGAAAAATAAAAAATGAAAGTTAAAATAACAAGGATTATTTAATTTGAAAATAATACAATAACTCACCAAAAAAATATTATTTACATAAAAAATGATTGTTTTAAAAATTAATGTACAAGAAAGAAAAACATACAAATTATTTAATAAATGAACAAAATTTTAGAATTAAAAAGTTAATAATAAATATTAAAAGGATGTGGAAAAAAGATTTAAAATTGGGCCACGTCAAACTCCCCCACACTTAAAACTTTATTTGTCCTCAAACAAATGAATTCCCTTGACTTTAAAACAGAGAGATGATTTGTGAATTTCAGTTCAAAAAGTGCATGATTAAACTTTAATAACAGAGTAACATGACCAACCAATGAGTCCGACTTTTCAAAGGTGTTTATAAATAGTGTCCTTTCTAGCTTCAAAAACCCACTGGAAGTATAGATCATCACAAATTCATACACTGTCAAGTATGTCATGACTCCTATGTGTACCCATTAACTGTCCTACTTCAATTTCCAATTCAAGTACGGATTCAAGGGGTGTTGACAGGTTAGATGAAGTGGAATTCAAAACTTATCCAAGGGAACCTTCCATTCTCACCTTATCCTAGGTTCCAAAAAATAAAGTCCATTAATTTCATCATTTTACTGACTCAACTCAAATGAATTTTAACCAAGTCAATTGCTCCCTTCTTCATCTGGGTTCAAAATTTCCCTCACCTTAATGAGTTCATTTTTACAAGGGAACTTTATTTCCATTTTTTTCCGCCATATTCCATGTACAAAGTACTGTGCATAGCACTTATTAAGATTTAAATTGACTTTATTTATTCACAGAAACACACCCAATATGCCTTCTCTCAGATACTTACTGTGGGATCCCATTTTCCCATTTTACTCTAGTTACAAAGGACTTAATTAATAATCAATCGAGTTGACTTCCTAAAGTGATTGAATATTATTATTTTTCAAAAGGTGTAAGTCCCATGGGTTCTAGTGAGAGTTTCTAGTTACCCTAAGTCATTATCCTTATTCCAAAAAACCTACCATGTCACACTCCCATCCTCAGTTCCTAAATAGATAGATCCATAAATACAATGAACAATTTCACTTAAAAAGCATTCATGCTTAAAATTTTCTGACTAAGTGCCACTCTCAACATCTAGAAAGAATTTATCCACTAACAGGATATAATTGAATTACCATTGAACCTAAAATGACCCTCATGTGATGAAAGAATTCAAAATTTTTGAAAATTTTGGTTTTTTTGAAAAATTGACCATTTTTTTAAACAAACTCAGGTTTAAGAAGGGGAAATTTTAAATGACACTATAATAACCCCTATCCCCCACACTTAAAACCCAAAATTGTCCTTAATGTTGAATTCTAAGGTGGAATACAGTTTAAGTTCAAAACAGATGGACATTTCAGCTCAAAAAGGATATGAAAAGGGTAGAAACAAGGTTCAAAAATTTGATTTGCCACACAAAAAATAAAACGAAAAGAAAAAAAGAAAAAATAGAAGAACCAAACCCCAAAAATCATCACCAGAAACAAGGTCAGTTGTATTCCTAAAATGTTCATGCTTTGAATCATTATGAGAAGACAAAATATTTTATCAATGACATTTAATTAGTATCATGATTAACAATGATGTGTAATGGCAGCTCAATGAGAAGAAAAACAGTGGGTGTAGCAAGTTTCAAAATGAAGCTCAAAATATTTTTTCAACTAATTAGATATTATCAAGCTGAAAACCAAGTAGAAAACATTGTAAAATTTTCACAGGTCAGGGGGAATTCCCCCACACTTAATTCACAGTAAAGATTAAGTAGGTAATTAAATGTGGAAAAGGGCAGAACAACACTTCCCTGAACTATTGGAGCTTTAACACCGACTTCCATAGACAGATCCTCTTCAGCAGCACTGGGTGGTTACTCCTCTTCATTAACCTACAAGTTCAAATAAGTTAAATAAGACTGCAGAGTTTTAAGTTCAAGATAAGTAACCCAATAGAGTGAGTAGAATGAAATGTTATCCATATGATGTAGGGGATTTCTCCCTTGGGTTTTGTTTTCCAAGTTTCTAGTAGCAACAACTCTCTCTCTTTGAAAAAACAACAAATCATGAGGCACCATTAAGAATTAAGAGGTTAAAATAGAAAACAAGAAGCAAGGGTTAACTTTATTAAAGAACAAAAATAAAAGGAAAACAACTAAGCAACCATGGGTTAGTTCCCATGCAACACTACGTTTATAGTCCTCAGTTCGACTTGAAACATCTCACTCTTCCAATGGAGATATGACAGCCAAGCCCTTTGAATTCCCTTCAAAGAAGTGATTTATTCATTGACCATTTACTAAGAAAGGTCAATTCTCTTTTCCAACTAGCTCAACAACTCCATTAAACAAAACTCTAACAATGATAAAGGGTCCTGACCACTTGGTCTTCAACTTTCCTGGAACAAATTCAATCTATAATTGAAAAGAAAGACCCTCTCACCAACCTTGAAATTCCTATTTTGAATGATTGATTCATGAAAATATTTTTTTCTCTCTTTGTAAATTTCAGCATTCTCATAGGACTCTCTTCTAATCTCCACCATCTCACTCAGCTTTAACAGTCTCCTCGCACTAGCAGACTTGAAATCAAATTTAAGAGCCTTTACTGCCCAATAAGATATCTACTGTAACTCAACAGGTAGATGACATGTTTTCACAAAGAGTATCCTCTATGGTGACATCCCTATAAGAGTCTTATAATAAGTTCTATAGGCCCAAAGGGCCTCATCCAACCTCCTTGACCAGTCCTTCCTAGAGCTAGACACTGTTTTATCTAAAATTTATTTGAGCTCTCTATTTGAAACTACTGCTTGCCCACTAGAATGTGGGTGGTAAGTGGTGCATGTCCTGTGTGAGCACCCATACTTCTCCATAAAACCTTTGAACTTATAATTCTTTAAGTGAGTCTCATTATTAGTGATGAATTCTCAAGGCACACCAAACCTGGAAAATATGTTTTTCTTGATGAATTTCACCACACTAGCAGTTAAATTGTTGGGCAGAGCTACTGCCTCAACCCACTTGGACATGTAGTCCACAACAAACAAAATTTATTCATTCCCATAAGAGGATGGGAATGGTCCCATGAAGTCCAATCCCCACACATCAAATATTTCAACCTCCAGAATTCCTTTATGGGGTAATTCCTGCCTTTTTCAAACATTTCCCAACATTTGACATTTCTCACAGCCAATAACCAGACTCCTATCATCTTTAACCAATGTTGGCCAGTAGAAACCAGACTATAGGACCTTTTGAGCAGTCCTTACTTTCTCCTCCTTGGTGTCCACCCCAAGGTGATGAATGACAACTCTCAAGTATGGGAAAAATCTCATCCCCAACTACACATCATCTCAAAATCCCATCATCCCA
The DNA here is from genome assembly GCA_963277665.1 of Viscum album. Lineage (NCBI taxonomy): Eukaryota > Viridiplantae > Streptophyta > Magnoliopsida > Santalales > Viscaceae > Viscum > Viscum album. Next base: position 2,090,656,041 of record OY728122.1, read on the forward strand.
TCTCATAAATAGAAGAGGGTCATCCCAAATATAATATTTCATCTCAAATATAAACCTCTTTCACTGGTTGTGTGAGAGATCCTTGGGCATGAATTGAGCTTCCAGAAAGTTGGCATAGTCTGCAAACCAAGCAGACTACTGCACAGAGGTAGAAAAAAAACTATTCATCAGGGAAAGAAGTGTTGATCTCTCTTGGTTCCTTACTTGGGGGAATTGTGAAATTGGGACAAGTGATATACAACTACATTCTTAACCCCTCTCTTATCCTTAATCACTAAATCAAACTCCTATAACTACAAGCTCTACCTCATGAGTCTGGGTTTTGAGTCCTTTTTATCCAGCAAGTGCTTTATGGCTGAATGATTTGTGAAAATTATGATCCTTGATCCTATCAAGTACTGCCTGAACTTTTCCAAAGAAAACATCACAGCATCCAACTCCTTTTTAATGGTAGAATAATTCTTCTAGGCATCGTCCAGTAGCTTTCTTTCATAGAAAATAACATGTAGTTTCCTATCCTTCCTCTGCCCCAAAACAGATCCTACTGCAAAGTCACTAGCATCACACATCACCTAAAAGGGAAGCTACCAGTCAAGAGCAGTGATTATAGGTGAAGTAGTTAACTTCTCCTTGAGAAGATTAAATTCCTCTAGACATTTCTCATCAAAGACAAAGGGTGTGTCTTTAACCAGCAGGGAGAATATGGGTCTAGTAATCTTAGAAAAGTCTTTAATGAACCTCTTTTAAAACCCAACATGACCCAAAAAACTTTTGATTCCCTTAACATTTTTAGGTGGGGGAAACTTTTTTATGACCTAAACTTTATAATTATCGACCTTCAGACCCTTCTAAGAAACTTTTTTTCCCAAAACTATGCCTTCAGTGGCCATGAATTGGAACCTTTCAAAGTTTAAGACTAAGTTGGATTCTTGGAACCTTTCTAACAATAATTCCATATTTTTCAGACAGTTCTCAAAGTTACAGTCCACAACAGAAAAATCATCCATGAACACTTCAATTATCCTTTCAATAATGTCTAAAAAAATTTCCATCATGCACCTATGAAAAGTGGAAGGAGCACCACACAAGCCAAAGGGAATCCTCCGACAGGCAAATGTCCCAAATGGATAGGTGAAGGTGGTTTTCTCTTGGTCCTCAGGTGAAATGGAAATCTGGATGTAACTAGAATAACCATCAAGAAAGCAGAATAATTCATTGCATGCCAATCTATCTAACATTTGATCAAAAAATGGCATGGGAAAGTGATCCTTTCTTGGGAAAGCATTCAAATTTCTGTAGTCTATACAGACTCTCAATTTATTCACTAATCTTGTATAGATTTTATCATTCTTTTCATTAGTGACCGCTGTCACTCCACTCTTTTTGGGTACCACCTAGATAGGACTTACCCAAGGGCTATCAGAAATGGGAAAATTTATTCCAGCATCAAGCAACCTAATCACTTATTCTCTCACAAATTCCTTCATGTTTGGGTTGAGTATTCTTTGGGATTATACTCTAGGCTTACACTTAGGTTCCATGGGAATTTTATGCATGAAGAAGGTTGGACTCATCCCCTTAATATTAGCAATCGACCAGCCTATAAAAAACTTGTAATTCTTCAAAACACTAAACAAAATTTTCTCTTGACTCACCTCCAGGTTGGATGAAATGATCACAGGAAGGGTGGAAATGTCTCCTAAAAAAGAATATTTGAGATGGATAGGGAGGGGATTGAGTTCAAGGGTGGGTGGTAACTTGCTTGTGGGAAGACACTTGGGCCTAGGTGGCCCAAGGTTTTCATGCTTCCTATTGAAGAAGGCAGTAGAGAATGCTTCTTCCTCATCACTAGAGATTCCAAAAAAATTATCCCCAAACTTAGACTCCTATCTCGGGGTATGTATGTTATCCAAAACAAAATCATCTAGGTTCTCCAAAAATTCTCCCTCTAATTCATCAACAGTTTATCTCTCCTTACTTGAGCTGGTCCCCATGCAAGCGGCAATAGGGATTTCAGGTTCACTATTGATTTTTCCTATCATTCTCAGAAACTCATCTTCCTCCTTATCAACACTAATCTTAGAAAATAACATCTCATATTTGGGGAAGATTGGGTGGGTGGGTTCTTGGATTTTTCTAAACACATTTAATTATTCTTTCTTTCCACCCATATTGAAAATCAGTTTCCCGTTAGACACATCTATCATAACTCCTCCTATGGCCAGGAAGGGCCTACTGAGAATGATAGGAACCTCCTGGTCACACTCCATATCAAGGATAATAAATTCAGAAAGAAAAAAGATTTTTCCTACTCCCACTAACAAATCATCGAACCTACCCACTAGATGAGTAATGGATCTCTCAGTAAGCTGTAACATAATAGTGGTGGGTTGGGGAACTCCTAATCTCAGGTGCTAAAAAAGTGAAATGGGAATACAATTAATAATAGCACCCAAATCACAAAAACAAATGAACTTACCACCTCTCTCCCCAAAGGTGCAAGGGATGACAAAGCTTCCTAGGTCCTGAAGCTTAAGAGGTATCCTATTCTGCAAGATGACACTACACTCCTCTGTTAAGCTACATGTGGCCAATTCTTCCAATGCCTTTTTGTTTGAACAAATTTTCTTGAGTGATTTCAGATATGATGGGCTTTGAATCAAGGCTTCCAAGAATGGGATATAAATGTTCATATTTTTAACCACTTTCAAAAATTTTAACAGTTCAGAATCATGAATTGGTTTCTTAATTCTTTGTGGGAAGGGGATTTCAGGGGAAAATCTTCTCACAATTGGGGGCATCTCTACAGCTGCCTCTTCAAAAAATTTCTTTTCTTTATTATCTTTGTTTTTTCAAGACATTTTATTTGAGTTTTTGAACTGGAATAGCAGGAACTGGAGGGATTCCAGTGCTGCTATCTAGTTTTCCAGATTCAAGTTTTTTCAGATTTGAGTTTCCAGCTTCATCCAGTTTCTCATTTTCAGTATTTTGGGGATATTTCCTAGGCTCTTGGTGAGTTTGGAGACCACTTATGGTGGTCACAGCCATGTCATTCTCCCTAGTATTGGCTTCAGTGGTGCCGGGCAGTCTACCCTTTTCTCTATTACTAGCGTCCCTAGCCAAATACCTTATTTGAATTTCCAAATTCTTCATTCTCGCATCCATTTGAACTTTATCATAATCATTTTTGGTATTTTGTTCATTAAACCTCCCTATCAACTGATAGAACATATCTATCACCTCATATTTTGAGTTGGATGACTCAACCTTGGGTTGGGGTTGGGGTTGGAATTGCTGCCTAGAAGGTTGTTGGAATCTAGGAGGGGCAGTATGTTGGAGGACTCCCTCCATGACAGGTTCAGATGGTTCCTATACCCCTGATTGTAGGTGTTGAAAAAAAGATCTTCCCTAGGCTGCATTTGAGGTCCATAGCCAGCAAAGCTGGCACTCTAATGAGGCTGGACATGCGTATCGAAGTTTGGACAATAGGTTTGAGAATGTCCATACATGCCATAGTGGTGGCATTGCTCCTTAAGGTTATGATGTGGGTTCTCATTAAAGAACCCAACAGCTTAGGCTTCAGCTTGAGGGGCAGGGGCAATTTCCTTTCTCATAATGGTTCTCCTCCTAAAGAATTTGTGATGGGAGTTTTGAGATAAGGTATTAAAGATTTGTTTGAGCTCCTCAGTAGTCCTATCACTAAAGTCTCCTCTAGAAGACTGATCCACCGAGATTTGGTAGTAAGGGGTGAGACTATTATAGAAGGTGTCTATGAGAAATTTTGGGTGTACATTGATGGTTTGGACACTACCTAAGCAAACCTCTAATCCTATCTCAGGCTTCATGAAATAGTTCTCCTTAATCTTGAAGGAATCCGGTTATTTTGTGCCTAATTTCAGATGTCAACCTCCTAGGATAGAATTTCATTGTGAAATCATTATAAACTTGATCCTAGGTGACACAGATTTCTTCTTCTAACTATTGAAACCAATTCCTAGAATTTCCCTTAAGGCAGAAGGGGAACACTCTCAGTTTAAGCTCTTCATCAGTGAGACCCCTAAGTGGTAGTTGTTGGAAACTACAATAGAAGGCTCTAATGAGGTCAAGAGAGTCTTCACTAGGCATTCCATTGAAGGTAGGCAGTTGACTAAGAATGGATTTCTTGATTTCCTAATTCTTGGACATAGGAGAGAGTCTAATGCATGAAGGGTTACTAGACAACAAAGGCAATAAGAACTCTCTCAAACTATGCCTCTCAGCTATCTCATTTTTTGGTGGGTTCATCATTCCAGTTTGGTTCAAATTCTCAGGAAGTGAATTGTTCAAGTTTTCATTTCTGATGTCTTCCATTTTGACCTTGTCTTTGTTCCTTTTAAATTCCTTGAGGTGCTTATCAATTTTAGGATTACCAGGTATTAAGTATTCAGACTTAGACTTGGTTTGCATGAAGTAGGTTCACATTTTTTTTGAATTTCAATTTTCTTTTTGCAGATTTTTTTAGTTTTTTTTATTTTTTATGTGATTTTTGTTTTGTTTTTTATATTGCACATGACCTCCCCTGCAACGACGCCAAAATTTGCACGCTCGAGCATCGTTGGGCATGAGTGGAAAATTAAAATTTATAACCTACTTACTACTTAGAACAGTGGAAAGACATGGTCAAACTACCGAGAGGCCTTATGTTGTGCTAAGTGATCTACTAAAAAGAACAAAACAAACAAAACACACACACACAAAAATCAGATGACGGTAATAGAGTGAAGTGAGTAAAACTTAGTGTTTGAGGAAGTGATAAGAAATTGGTGAGTGCAAGGGGCAATACAAACAACAGGTAGACAATGTGTAGTGAGAAAAAGCTTGAGCAGTCAATATGATAGAGAAGGGGAAATCAACTGGCTAGATTCAATATTTTTTTCCTTATTTATGTATTTAAATTAAAGGATCTGGATTTTATTGAAAGTGGTTGGCCAGATTTGTCGTCTGGTCAACATTTGACAAAATAACCTCTACAGTTATCTCAACTGTAGAAATCATTCAATCAAGCAATGGTTAAAAATCAGAATTCACTAGGTTCAACTTGTCATTTGAACTCAGTGAATCTCCCTCTCTTGAGCTAGACTAACTTTTCAGTTAAATCCTCATGTTGAAAACAGTTAGAAATTGGTTCCAATCAAGACCAGTTTTCACTGTTACTTGACATTTAAAATAAAATAATTGTCCAGATGATGTGAGAAAGAGAGAGTTATCCAGTAGAAAATGAATGCGTAAACAATAGATCAACAACTCTAGCCGACCATCCTATTCCCCCAAAGAATATTATCCTAGCATCATGATCGACTTCAACAAATTAAAAGAGTTAAACACAAGTATGTTCATAATGAAGGAAGATTCACAAAACAGAGCAATGAGAAAAATATTCGTCTCTCTGCTTGAACTCTAGAAAACTCCAATTCCTGCTACTTGATGGTGGATGAGGTGCTAGAGTACGATCGATGTCCCACCCTGGGAATCGAGACGTGGAATCGTGTTCTGTTGCTCCAATGCCTGGAATTTGCTCCTTGGAAGCGGTGAAGACTCTAGGGATTGCCGGATGACTATGCATGGATACTGGAAGTCGAAGTATGAAGTCCAAGTCTGAGTCCCCGGTGATGAAATGACATGTGTCCCACTCGATTGTTCTCGAATCTCCCCCGCTCACCTTGGATGGATGAATGTCCCCCTCCCCCACTTCCGTTGTAACTGAAATTGATTCCCCGCCTGCATGATCTCCCTGTACAAAAATGATGGAAAAAAACACGTGAGTCATTAAAAAAAATATGTAACTATATATATACTATATATTAATATCACTAATTAAAATTAATGAAAATACTTATTGATATATATATTTTATAATATCTAATATTATTATTACTAATATACATAAATATATATAACATAAATATTAAAATTGTATTTACTTTAATATTATTAATATATATTATATTATTTAGATTAATTATTATATACATTATATGTTATTATATATGTTATATTAGTTAAATTATGATTTATGTTAATATAGGTATTAAATATTAAATATATGTTATTATATATTATAATATAATAATAAAAATAAAAGAAATTAAAGGTGGAATGGGGGGGTCATGCGGATGGAGAAGAGAGGGAAGAGGGAGCGGGGGTTTGTGCAGCGTGGGGAGCGGACAAGTGGGAGACTGGCGCAACGAGGGAGCAGAAAAGGTGGTGACATAGCCGCGGACAGTGGCGAGGTGTGGAAGTGAGGGCCGAGGCGAGTTATCCACGGATGACAGCGGGTTTCAGCACGCAGCGGCTGGATGAGGGAGATCCGGGTCAGACGGACGGTGCGCGGTAGAGCAAGGCAGGAGGCACGTGGGCTCAAGATGCGGCGGCTTTGGGTAGGTTCAGATCTGGTGAGATTTTTATTATTTCTGTTGAATCGGTCATGAATTGTGAATTTTTATAATGATGTTGATTCCCAGTTCCTCTCCTGTTGAATTTCTGTTGTTGTTGTGGTTGTGTTGCTACTGTTAATTTCTTGCCACTGCTGTGTTGTTTTGGTTCAAATTTGGTTCTGCTGTTCTAGTTTAGAGAGGCAACGGGGGTGGAAGGGTTGCAGCGATGTGGATGAAGAACGGTGAGATGGGTGTGGAATGGTGAGACGTTCCACCGTTCTTGAAATGGTGAGACAGGTTGGAGGACGGTGGCACCGTGAAGTTGTTGCGAGTGTGGAACCGTGAATGTGGGACCGTAATTGGTGATGCGGTTCCTGGAGGACTGTGGCACCGTGAGTGATGTTCACGTTTGCTGTGAGACACCAAGGAGGACACGGTGACACCATGACAGGGTGAAGATGGTGGCACCGTGACAGGGTGCTACCGAAACACCTACAAAACAAATAAAATCAAAAATTAAAAGAATTTACTAAAACTAAAAATTAAATAATAAATTAGTTAATTGAATTAACACAAAGAAGAAAATAAATAAAACAAATTTAAGTTAAATAATAAAATTAATTAGGAATTATTTAAAAGAAAGGATTTTATTTGGATTAAAGAAAATTATTTAAAACAAATTAAAATAATTAAAATTGATTATTTTACATAGCAAGGTACAAAAGCACTACAATTATCAACTATTTAATAAAAAACAACATTTTAAAATTAAAAAGTCAATAAAAATATATAAAAATGGTGTGGAAAAAGGGTGAAAACACTACCACACCAAACTCCCCCGCACTTAAAACTTTGTTTTTCCTCAAACAAATACATGTCTTTGACCTTAAAATAGAAAGATGATTTGTGGGTTTCAGTCCAAAAAGTGCATGATTAAACCTTAATACTCAGAAGAACAAGACCAACAGCGGGTCGGGCTTTTCAAAGGGTGTTCAAAAATGATATCTTTCCTAGCTTTAAAAACTCATTGGAAGTAAAAATCCTCACAAATTCATACATTGTCAAGTATGTCATGCCTCCTATGTAAATTCATTAACTATCATACTTCAATTTCCAATTCAAGTTCTAATTCAAGGAGTGTTGACAGGTTAGATGAAGTGGAACTAAAAATGTAACCAAAGGCACCTTCCATTCTCAGCTTCCCTAAGGTTCAAAAAATTAAAGTCCATTAATTTCATCATTTTATTGACTCAAATCAAATGAAAACTAACTAAGTCAATTTATCCCTTCTTCATCTGGAGGACGACTGAACATACTAGCACAATGGTGTAGGGTTGAACCCAAGGGTTGGAAGGTGAGAAATCTAAGGTTTTATTCAAAATAAACTCCACTGTTGTCAGTAGTGGAGAGAGTAAACATTGTTTATATTTATTACTTTTTATTTTTTTTGTACTTTTTTTAAGAAATCAGTAAATATAAAAATGTTGATAAGAAACTAAATAATTTACTAGTATACTAATGAACTAAGAACTATAGTAAAACTAACATAAGAGAACAAAATACTAAAATAAGGAAACAAGGTCAAAGGAGTAGATCAAATGTGATACTCAAGAATTCCAAATTACTAGTATAAAGGATAACTTCCCCACTACTCTTTATTGAATCATACCGCAAGAAAAAGGTGAAAAGTCTCCCTCTTCAGGAAACTCAACACACAGTAGACTAACATTAGGAGTTCTCCACTCCAAAATCAATCGAACTGCTTGATAGTTAGAAAAGGATAACATTTGGAAATAAACTCGCTGTAAATTTACAAAGTTAAAGACATTAATTCTTCAATAAATGTATTCAAGAACTACCTCGCTAGTTGATCTTGAATTTATGAATTTAGAAAACATTTGAGGTGTGAAACAACTAAACAGAGAATCATTAATCAATCTCGCCGATTGATTATGATTCTGAAAAATGCAAAGTGAATGAATAAGTTTAAAAGATTAACTAGCATAATTGAATTCTCAAGCTAAGACAATTCATCCTTTGATCATATTGATTAAAGCAGTGATAAACATCCAAGAATAGAGTACAAAAATTAAGGACAGTGGGAAGAACTCCCCAAATACTGCACTGCTCTTGGACTCCTTGACCTCCAGCTCGTCTCCTTGTTGTGAGGATGATTAAGTTTACATTTATAAAGAACCAAGATATAGCACCGTGGCTAACCTTGGGGTCGCTCTCAAGGAAGCAGTGTCGAATGACTAAGTGGTCATTTTGAAACTATTTTTGTGTTTTTAAATATTTTGAAAACATAAAAACACAACTCCTAAGAAATCACTAATTAGTGTTGAAAAACACAGTAAATGTGGAACAGTAGACGGACATAGGGGAAACAGAGATGGAAAAGTGAAAAAACATAGAGACACAAGACAAAACCAAGAAAAGAAAGAAGATGCAAACACAACACAAAGCAGAAAATAAAAAAAAAACACCAAGACACAGAAGACAAAAGTCAGTGCAAACAAAGCCAGACCCAGGTTAATTCACCCTCTACTCCCTATCCTAGATCAAATTAAGAAATTAATCAAAAATTCTCAATCGGCTCAATGCATGTGTGATGACTCGGATCATACACCAATCTCTCCTAGAAATTGAACACTGAAGCATAGAATTTTTTCCCTGCTTGAGCATTTTTATGAACTACAAGTGATTTACTCAACATGGTCATTCCAGCCAAAGATTTTCACTAGAAAAAATGATCCTATTGAGATCATCAAATTGCCCGACCAATCTTGATTCTCAGTTTGAGAAATTGTGATAGGAAGGAGAGAAGAAGTGAGACGAGATAGTAGCGACCCGATCCAGTGCAAGGACGTGCTCGCATGCACCCTAATTAACTTTCACAGTTTAGTAAGGATAAGAAAAAAATAGTGATCGCATTGATGCTCAGATCTCCAGATTTCATCAGGCTTCTTAAGCTGGATCTAGCCCCGTAAGTAAGATCTCCATTTCTGGAGATTTGAGATCACAACACAAAATGAAGAGAAGAAAAATGAACAACACGTCAAAAACGAAACAAGAATCACAATTCAAATTTCAAGAAATGAAACACAAGTATTTACAAACACAATTTAAATGAAAACTTAAAACAGAGTAGCAGAGGAGAGGTGGAGAATGGAGGAGTAGGGTCTTGTCTTTGATGTTGAAAATGATCCCCCAGTCCAGGAGGTGTAGATGGAGTGGATTATGGATGGTGGTGGAGTCTCCTCCCCCACTTTGAAATGATGCCCCCCAGTGTGAGAGGAGTCGAGGGTTCTCTTATTCGGAGACAAAAAACATAAAACTAAACTAACAGGAAGTGTCTATCCACATGGAGTGCCTTCAGCATGCTTGTCACCAGATTTTCAGTAAATTTTTAGAGAATGCAATAATCCTCATGCAACGACCTTAATATCCTCTTCCAATTGTGATGAAGTGCCCCCGACCAGAGTCACCTTCCACCCACAACCTAAATGACGTTAAAAAAATGAAACTATCATTATATACTATATATATATTTAAAATACAAGTTTTATTGCTAATAAATGTAAATATATAACCATTATATAAATGCCATATTATTTATTAGAAAATATGTAATTAATATATAAGTGTATTTATTATGTATACATTATTATCATTGTTTATAATATACTAATGATATTACTTGTTATTATTATATTATATTATATTAAAAATTATTATATGTATTATATATATTATATTATATAGGTATATAGTTATTATATTATAATTATTATATAAAAATAAAAGAAACCAAGAAAAAAGAAGAAGAAGATGGGGTGGGGTTTGAAGAGGGAGAAGGAAGAAGTGGGGAGGCAGGTTCGGCATAGGGGAGAAGAGGCGCGATGGTGTAGGGAAGGAGAGAAGGGGAGGAGTCTCAGGTTGGGGATGGCTTATGAGGTTTGGGAGCGGTGCCGGTGGCGCGAAGCAGGGAGGCACAACAGAGAGGGCTTACAAAGGCAAGGCGGTGCGGGCTAGGGGGTTCAGGCGGCTCGGGTTGAGGAAGATGGTTCGGTCCAGTGAAAAGGCAGGAGGTAGGGGAGGGCGGCGGGTAGCGGTAAGGAGTGGTGGAGAAGAAAGGCGCTGGTTAGGGTTGAGGCAAAGCTGGTAAGGAAATTGATTTGGGTTTCTGGATCTAGAAATTTGATTTATACTAGTTTGACATTTGCAATGTTTGATGAATTCGTCTGTTCTGGATTTGATTTTTGATATGCTGTTGTGGTTCATGTTGTGCTGCTACGATTTGTGGTTGTTTTACTAGTAGGGGTGATGGTGCGATGGGAGAGGAGGTGTGTGCTGGGGGGTGTCGGAATGGTGCCACCATGAGTTTGGGCACTACTCACGGTGGTAGGGATGTGAAAACGGTGAGTGAGAGGCACCATGATGGAACCAGTGGCAAAGGGTTAAAGCGGTGCCTGAGATGCTGGGAGACATAGTGGCGGGGGTTTGCTCTGCCACCATGAGGAATAGTGGCACCGCAAATGATGCTCAAGGTGGGACAATCAGTGTGGCATGGGTGGTGAAACGGTGCCACAACCAGCAAGGGAAATAGTGGCATAAAATGTTGGCAGGAAGATGAAATGGTGGTAAGAGCAGTGTGGCACCATGAAGATGGGTGCTACTGAGGGTGGTTGTGACACCATTTGGAACAGTGCTACCATGAGTGATGCTCACGGTGGATGTGAGACAACAAGGAGGTGGACATGGTTGCACCGTGTCATGCCAAATGGTGGCACAGTCAAATGACGAACATGGTGGCACCGTGAGTTGTTGGAACAATAACAGAGGACCGTGCAACCGCAACACCAAACAAAAGAATCAAAAACAAAACAAGAATTAAATTAATTAAAACTTTAATAAAACTAAAAATAGATTAATAAATTAATCGATTAAAATAAATAGAATATAATTAAAAACTAAATAAATAAAACAAACTTAAATAATAAAATTAAGTATGCTTTATTTAAGAGAATGAATCAATTTGTTTATAAATTTTAATACAAATAAATTCATTCTCTTAAATAAAGCATACTCAATTTTATTATTTAAGTTTGTTTTATTTATTTAGTTTTTAATTATATTATATTTAATTTAATTGATTAATTTATTAATCTATTTTTAGTTGTATTACAGTTTTAATTAATTTAATTTTTTTTTTTGTTTTTGATTTTTTTTGTTTTGCTGGTGTTGCGGTCGCACGGTCCTCTGTTGTTATTCCAGCAACTCACGGTGCCATTGTGTTTGTCACTAGACTATGCCACCATTTCACATGACACGGTGCCATTGTGTCCACCTTGTTGTCTCACAACCATCGTGAGCATCACTCATGGTGCCACCATTCCAAACGGTGTCACAACCACCCTCAGTAACACCTATCTTCATGGTGCCACACTCCTCTTTCCACCGTTTTCATCTTCCTGCCACCATTTTATACCACTATTTCCCTTGATGGCTGTGGAACCATTTTATCATCGGTGACACACTGACTGTCCCACCATGAGCATCATTTTCGATGCCACCATTCCTCATGGCGGCACAACAAACCCCCGCCACTGTTTCTCCCTACATCCGAGGCACCGCTTCAACCCTTTGCCACCGGTTCCATCACGACACCTCTCACTCACCGTTCTCATACCCCTTCCACCGTGAGTAGCACCCAAACTCACGGTGGCACCATTCTGACGCCCCCTGGCACAAACCTCCTCCCCCATCACACCGTCACCACTACCAGTAAAACAACCACAAATCGTAGCAGCACAACATGAACCACAATAACATATCAAAATCAAATCCCAAGAAGTTGAATTCATCAAACATTGAAAATCTCAAACTACTATAATTTAGATTTCCAGATCCAGAAACCCAAATCAATTTCCTTACCAGCTCTACCTGAACCCTAACCAGTGCCTTTCTTCTCCACTATAAAGACCCAAAATTTCCATGTATTTTTTTTAAATAAATGGGAATTTTACGAGTCCGCAAAAATTAACGTCGTGTGATTTCGAGGCCCGGAGTTCCCGGAATGAATTTCTGAACTTTATTTCGGGTACGTTCAGGAAATGTATGAGCAGGTTTTTAAAACGTTTAAATCGGTGCTCGGAATTGAAATCTGAGGGCACCATTGAACTCGCAACGCTGATATTCGCTTAAAGAGTCTTTCACCTTGACAGTAGTTGGTCGAGGGTGAAAGTTAGTTTTTGGGTTTCTCGTGAAGGAATAAAATAAAAATAAAATTTTGCAAACATTTTATTTTTATTTGAAGAACCCATGTGAATATTGTGGAGGTGGGACCACAAGATTTTTATCCTCCATGTGGAAGTTGAGAAATGGGGACCACCAGACCTTAACGTCCCATGTGAGGTTATGGTGGTGGGGACCACCCAAGCCTAACCTCCCATGAGAGGTTATGGTGGTGGGGGCCACCTGAGGTCTAAACCTCTTCAACTCCCTCATTAATGTGGAGGAGCCTCTTGAGCTTCCTCCACATTAATTGTGTCAACTATTGGTATCCTCCCTTTTTAATTTTTCCAACACAACCCTTTTATTGTTGCAAATTAATTAAGACAACTTTGAATCACCAACAGATTAAATAGTTAAACATATTTTATTTGGTTGGCTATTAATTTGTTGGCAAAGGAGGATTAGGGAGAACTTGGGAGAAAGCTCTCCAATGAAGAAATTCACCTCCCAATGAAAAACGCTCCACCAATGAAGAATGCAGACCTCATTCGACCTTCTTCCTTGGGACTTCTTCTGACGTGGGACATCTTCATCTACGACGAATCGATGACCGTACTACCTTCTTGCGCCGACGTCATCAAGCGAACGGGGTAGAGGGTTTATTTGTGTGATAATACTCTTCCCATATTCATACCTTGGTTTCTTTTGTCGTATGGGAATGAAACGTTGTGGGAAGTTATAACTTGACGTTTTTCTTTCTTGATGAGTCATACGCTACCACCCTAACGTGGAGGGTACGGGCCAAACCAACATGGCCCGACCCTTCCACAAATCTTGTGGTGTTCTTCGCGAAGGTGGAGGATGGAGAACAACCATAAAGGGGCACGGGAACAGCAGTCGGCACAACCGCCGACCGCGACGAAGGCGACGACGCTGCCCCGCGGCCTCCGCGCCGACTGCAGCCACAGCCGCTGTCCGCGGCTCCGCACCGCCCAACGGTCGAGGTGCCGCCCCGTGGCTGGGCCGCCTACCCGTGGCCGGGCTGCCTGCCTGCGGCCGAGCCACCCGCCCGAGGCCGGACCGCCGCCCAGCGACCGGACCGCCGCCCAGTGACCGGACCGCCGCCCCGCGGCCGGACCACCACCCCGCAGCCGGACGACCACCCCGCAGCCAGACCGCCACCCCGCAGCCAGACTGCTGCCCCGCGGCCGGTCCGCCGCCCCTCGCATGACCAGACCGCCACCCCGTGGCCGGACCACCTCCCCGTGGCCGGACTGCCACCCCGCAGTCTCATGCCGTCCTCGGCCGAGCCGCCTCAGGCCAAGCCGAGCCGCCCCGCACCCTCGCGGCACCCCGCGGCCGAGCCGCCCTTGCGGTACACTCTGCGGGCCCCCACGACCTGCCAGTCCAGACCCTGTGGGCCAGGTCATCCGACCAGGTCGGACCGAACACTACTACAAAAACGGGCAAGGGAAGCGCCCCCTTATATCAGCGCCCCCTTATATCAGCGCTAAACAAAAGCGCTGATAAATGTTACCATGTATCAGCGCTAAAATTTTAGCGTTGATACATGAATTCTTTATCAGCGCTTTTCTAGTGATGATAGAGGGCCTCTTTATCAGCGCTAGAAAAGTGCTGATAAAGAATCACTGTATCAGCACTAAAATTTTAGCGCTGATAAAGAATACCTTTATCAGCGCTAAAATGTTAGTGCTAATAAAGGGAGTCTTGAACAGCGCTTTGTTAGGTCTGATAAAACCTTAGTCCATTTTTTTATAAAGTCGGTCGCACAGTGCCCTCGTTTTATCACAACCTAAAGCCTTCGCGGTACTGGAACCCTGAGACTCCCCTCTGCCGCCCGCTGAGTTCGCGTTGTCGGACCTCCGCCGCCCTCCCTTCTCGTTGCCGGACCTCCGCCGCCCTCGGTTCTCGTTGCCAGACCTCCGCTGCCCGCAACGCCCTCGCTTCTCGTTGCTGGACCTTCGCCGCCCTCACTTCTCGTTGCCGGAGCTCTGCCGCCCACAACGCCCTCTTCAGTTTGCCGGACCTCCGCCGCCCGCAACGCCCTCTTCTCGTTGCCGGACCTAAGTTGGCTTTAATCTCATTTATTTGGGTTAAATCTTTATGGTTATAGTGTTTAATTGCATCCTTAGGGCCTTTCCTTAGTTCAGTTGGTGGTTTCATTCTGATTTTGTAAAGATATCAAGAAATAGGTAGGTTGTTCCATTATTTGACATTGTTTTAGGTGTTTAATATGATTTATTTGGTTCTAAAATGGTTTTATAAATTGTCTGGGTTGTGGGAAACATGTTTTCCAATTTTTTTGTTGTCCGTAAGGGTTTGATAATGATTTGACTATTGTAAATGGTTTTTTGTCATGTGTGTTTCTATTATTGGAAGTTTGATTGTATAAAATAGATATAATTTTATATAGGGGTGGAATTGAGCACAATGGAATCCTAGTTATCTAGGTGGGTAGACTAGGTCTAGTATATTAGGTGAATTAGTCAGGCCGATGATTGGCCTCCTTAATAAGGATATACATAACAACACTAACTAAACAATCATGTGCTGGGGATTGGAGGCTCAAATAGGACCTTCATGTCTAAGAGATGTGATCACCAAGAGTATAAGGATCCTAGGACCCTAGTAACCCTAATACCTTAGAGATTTTCTATAGTGCTCATACTATTCTTACCATTATCTTGTCACGTTTACTTTCTCTTTTATTTCAAATAATGTTTTATTTAAATTGTATCTTCCTTTTTCTTAAAAAATAACATGTTAATGTTTATCATAATGTCATTACATGGAATATATTTTTGTTGTGTCCTACTAGGTATGTTGGCTCACACCTTATATACACCCTCAGGTTTATGTAGACCTTATTATGTTTTACCCAGTTAAAGGCAAGGTTCCCTTGGTGGTGATGGTGGATATATGTGCTAGTAGTTCCCCTTTTGGTGACTATTATTGGTTGTGGAATGGGGATGTTGACCCTCATGTTTCATGGAGGGTTGGTTGTATTGTTGGTTCCCTTAACTTTTTTTGTTATTTTGGTTTTGGTTGAAATTGTTAAATGCTTATCCCCTATTGCAGTGTTATCTTTGGGTCTATTATATTGTGAAATTTGGTTATGATATGGTGTTTGATTATTATGTAATATTTATGGGTTTTTACATGAAAAAACCATTCCCAAAGGTGTTACTCAATGCCTAGGCACTAGTTACAACCCATGGGGATTGGTAATTCCCTTTGGACCTTCCCATGAGTTGGGTCAGGTGTCAAGTGGGATGGAAACCTGGCATAGTACATGAAAAGAAGTCTACACCATAGTATGGTTGTCTAAATCCTTTCTATACCGTGTCTATGGGAGGTTGCAACGTGGTATATTTTTTTATAGTCTTAAATTCCATGAGCCCCATTTTATATTCTTTTTTCTCCTACACAACTCTCATTTGAAATCTTGATTCTTTAAGGCTTACAAGAGTCATTTTAACTCCTCCAAACTCCCTTCTTCTCAGATAGAAGCTCCAATGGATGCGTTTGGTTTCTCTCTGAAAAGGGGATCTATCATCAATTGGAAATCCTCTATCTCCTCTTATATCCTCCTTATAGAGTGATAGATCATCATCTTTTTAGAGAATCTAATATTCTTTTTTATGAATCTTGATTATAGGTTAGACTACTTGATCTTCTACACCTTCATTATTCATTAACAGATCCCATTATGGGTGTTAAGTTGGGTTGATCACTAATTAAAGGTAGGTGGTTCCACAATGTTTCTTCCACAAAATTGAAACTTTTTTCTTGATTTATTCAATATGAATTATAAAAATAATTTAATATGATTTGAATTAAAGTGGATTTTATTTGTGATTTTAGAGGCATATATTTTTGAAATAAATCTCCTTCTTAGTTGTTTTTTATGTCATGGAATGATTTGAGAAACTATATATTTTAGTGGGAATATTTTATAAAATAATTAGCCTTGATTTCAAAAAAAAATGATTAGAATATAATATGATTTGAAAAGGGAATATATTTTATGAAAACCTATGATTTGGTTTTGAAATTAAAATTCATGTTGAGAACTAAAATTGGGTATTTGAATGTAATAAATGAAATTATTTGTAATGATTGATTTTCCCATGTTTGGTTGATTATTTGACTTTAAGTATATGAAGCCAGGGTATTTAGTGGTAATTTGGATAAGAATGTTAGGATATAATCTCCTAGCACTAGATTTATGATGAAAATACCAACTTAAACATACTATGACATGAATATTTCCCCAATGGGAATTTGAGTCCTGATGACCTGAGTCGTGGGATGTGTTCACACATTGAGCCAAGATCACTGATGAGTTGTGTGAGGATCATATTACTAGAAAATAAAATACCATAGGGTTTGATACATGTTACTATGATATAATTTTTTATTATTATTACATGACATTGATTATAGAACTATTACGTTCATGCCAACTAATTTATATAAGAGTTTTATATACATTGATCATTTAAGTCAGTTTTTCTATATATTCCATCTTTTTGATTATGAAAGTATGTGATGTTGGAAATATGTAAATACTAAGATACCATATTGGTACATGTTACTAATATTTATGTGTGACTATATACTTATTATATTTTCTTATTATTTCTTACACACCACCACTTGAGTCGAGTAACCTGATTGAAATCCATATTGGTACTTTGGTTCTGATGTGGATACAATTTTTTATGTGTTTGTGACATGTGTATGTGTGGATATATTGGTACTTAGGCATGATGATATTGAATTTAGGGAAGAGACCTAGGAGTGGTAGATGTATCATTCTTGATTATTCTTGTGTTTGGTCTGGGGTGATTTGAGGAAACTATAATGAATCTAAAGTAATTATATTTAATGAAGATGAATAAATACTAATGGTTAGGCTCTATTAATCACTATTTTTATAACGAAGTGGTTCTCTTATACTGTATTTGGAAGTATTGTTTTGTGTACTTGAACCATAAATACTAATATTTGAGATTCAAATAAGATGAAGATGAATAAAGATTGGATGGATGCTAATCGTTTAACAATAGAGTACGAGAACAGAGTGAAAGAGTTCATCAAGTTTGCAAAGGATCCTTCTCAAATCCTTTGTCCGTGTTTACGTTGTTGTTGTTCTAGACTACTTACTCCAGAGGAGTTGGAAGAACATTTGATATGTAACGGAATAGATCGGAGTTATAAATGTTGGAATAAACACGGAGAAAAAGCGAATGTAGCTACTGGATGGGATAAAACTGCGTTTTATGGATCGTCAAATATGAATACAAATATGGATAATGAAGAAGATTGTATGGAGGATGTGATTATAGATGTCAATGATGATGAAATCATATTGAGGAAATGAAAAAGACAATTCAAGATGAACTCCATGATTGCCCAAAATTGTTTGAGAAGTTAAAGAGTTGTGCAAAGACGCTATTGTATGCTGCTTGCACTAAGTATACAACATTGTCATCTGTACTGAAGTTGTATAAATTGAAAGCAGGCAACAGATGGAGTGATGTCAGTTTTACGGAACTACTTGATCTCTTGAATGACATTCTCCCGGAAGATAATGAGCTCCCAAGCCAGACATATGAAGCTAGACGAATGCTACGCTCGATGGGAATGATTTCTGAAAGAATATATGCCTACCTGAAAGAATATATATTGTTTCTCAAGGAGAACAAATCACTTACAGAATTCCCAAAGTGTGGTGATTCTCGATACAAGAAAGATAAATCCAATCCTATGAATGTTGTATGGTACTTTCCAATCATTCCAAGGTTTATGTGTCTATATGGAAGTGAAGAAACGGTAAGACAGTTGTCATGGCATGAAGATAAAAGAAATAAAGATGGGTTATTACGTCATCCGACCGACTCTCCTCAATGGAAGAAAATTTATCATGAGTATCCTGAATTTGGAAAAGAGCCAATAAACCTTCGTCTTGCGTTATCTAAAGATGGAGTGAATCCTTTTGGTTTTCAAACTAGCACTCATAGTACATGGCCTATTATGTTGGTAAATTATAACTTGCCACCTTGGTTATGCATGAAGTGGAAATTCATCATGTTATCTATGCTTATATCAGGACCAAAACAACCAGGTAACGATATTGATGTTTATCTAGCTCCTTTGATCGAGTATTTGAAGTTATTGTGGGACTCCGGTGTAATGTTGTATGATGCTTATAAAAGTGAATACTTCACGTTGAGAGTGATGTTGTATGAGACAATAAATGATTTCCCTGCTTATGGAAATTTGTCAGGCGATAGCATTAAAGTAACTAAAGGGTGTCCCATGTGCGAAGAAGATACAGAATCAATTAGGTCAAAACATTCATCGAAATCTGTGTTTCTAGGACATCGTAGATTTCTACCTCATCGGCATAAGTACTGATCTTGGACGAAATCATTCAATGGAAGTTTAGAAAAACATGCAACACCGTCTCCACTAACAGGTGATTAGCTGTTTGAGAAAGTAAAAGATCTGAACACTGTTTTTGGTAAACCATTTTCGAAAAACCTTACGAAAATCAGTTGGAAAAAGAGATCAGTTTTTTTTGAATTACCATACTGGAATTGTTTGTACATCAGAAATTTTCTTGATGTGATGCATGTGGAAAAAATGTATGTGACAGTGTTATTGGAACTTTCTAAATGCCCCTGGAAAAACAAAAGATGGAATTAAGGCAAGGTTGGACATGGTTGACATGGGAATACGAGAAGAGTTGGCTCCCGTGAATGGTGAAAATAGAATGTTTCTTCCTCCAGCTACTTATACTCTTTATAGGGCGGAGAGATATCAGTTTTGCAACTTCTTCAATGATATAAAGGTTCCAGAGGGGTACTCATCAAATATCAAGAACATTGTGTCAATGAATGATTTGAAGTTAAAAGGTTTGAAATCACATGATTGCCATGTTTTGATGCAAGATCTAATTCCTATAGCTTTACGTTTCATTTTTTCCAAGAATGTTCATCATACATTAACCAAACTTTGTTTCTTTTTCAAAGCTATATGTAGCAAAGTTTTAGACCCGAGGAAATTTCCAGCTATGGAAAAAGAAATTGTCATCATATTATGTGAATTATAAATGTTCTTCCCACCAACATTCTTTGATATGATGGTTCATTTGATGATTCACTTGGTGAGAGAGATTCGACTTTGTTGTCCTGTGCACTATAGATGGATGTATCCTGTTGAATGGTATATGAAG
The DNA here is from genome assembly GCA_963277665.1 of Viscum album. Classification (NCBI taxonomy): domain Eukaryota; kingdom Viridiplantae; phylum Streptophyta; class Magnoliopsida; order Santalales; family Viscaceae; genus Viscum; species Viscum album. The sequence goes on from OY728122.1 coordinate 2,090,675,955, forward strand.
ATTTTGAAAGGGTATGTCAAAAATCGAAGTTGGCTAGAGGGTTGTATAGTGGAGCGATATATTGTTGAGGAAGAAATTGAATTTTGTACTGAATACCTATCTGATGTGGAAAGCATTGGTCTCCCAAAATCTCATCACACTGGACGCATTGAGGGTGAGGGAATTTCTGGAAGAGAATTTGTGACAATCAGTATTACAGATCAGGAGCAGGCTCATCTTTATGTTTTTCATAACAGTTGGGAGGTTGCTCCATATATTGAAACTCACAAAGAAATTCTTAGTCAGTTAAATCCATCAAGGGCTGAAAAATGGTTATCAGATACACATAATCACCAGTTTATAGGATGGTTTCAGGACCATATTTTTAAGGAGTTGGATGAAAATCTGAATTCAATTTTAGAACGACTTCGATGGCTAGTCGCTGGACCAAGTGTGTATGTATTATCTTACAGTGGTTATGTAATTAATGGTTATACATTCTTTACAGATGAACATGATGAAGATAGTACCATGAAAAATAGTTGAGTTACACTAGTGGCTGAAGCAATTCATGTTTCTGGTAGTAAGGATAGAAATCCAATTTATGAAAATATGTCATACTTTGGAATTATCAAACTAATATGGGAGTTGGATTATACGACATTCTAATTGCTGATTTTTCAATACAAATGGATTGATAACAACAATGGTGTTAAAATAGATGAATGGGGATTTGTGAAAGTTGATTTTAGTAAAGAAGGGTACAAAGACGAACAATTTATAATGGAATCACAAGCGGTACAATTTTTTTATGTTCCAGATCCCACAAACTGAAAGTGGTCGATTGTTTTGTTATCATCCAAAACTACTAAAGGTTCCAATGAAAATTCAGTTGAGGATGATCCTTTTAGTGGTACATCACAATCATTTCGGAGCGGTCCCAATGCAGATGATGTTTTGTATGTTATAGGAGACCACAATGAAGGGATTTGGATAGTCAATAGAGGTGTCAAATCCCTCCAACCTTTGAAAAAAAGAAAGAGAGTTCAGTAAACATGTTATATTTTGTTTGTAATATATATCTTGCTATCTCATGTTATTATCTTATCATTACTGAATTTATGTAATCTGAATTAACTGTTCAACGACTTTTGAAGATAATGACTTCTGTACATTCTGGTGCTCCTAACATTGAGGCTGAACAAGTCTCTCAAGTTGCTGCTGCTGCGGCTGCTGCTGCTCCTACTGCTCCTACAACTCATGCTGCTGCTGCTGTTGCTCCTGCTGCAGCTCCTGTTGCTCCTGCTGCTCCTCATGCTGTGGCTCCTACTGCTCCTGCTTCGGTTGCTGCTGCTTCTGCTGCTACGGCTCCTGTTGCTCCTAGTGTTGAGGTCCAACAACCATCAACACATTCTATTGATAGTATTCCAGATAAACATATAGATGATGTTGATATCGATGAAATGGTCAGTAATGAAGGACCGACGTCGCAAAAAACACATGCGCGTCATAGTTTGACGGTGTTAGAGAAAATTCTTAAGGCGAAAAGCAAAGGCATCAAATCTGAAGTTGGATAGAATGAATGAGGCCAACATGTGAATCCCAAAAAGGCTATGTTTAGTAGCTACATTGGAGTTGTCACTCGGCAACGCGTGCCGATTGACATAGATTCATGGAACCATGTTGTGTCCGGGATGAAGGCTGTGATCTGGGAAGAAATTATGGTAACATTATGAATTTATTTCTTTAATTTACTAGCAAATAAAATAATGAAACAATGTCTTAATCTTCTCAACCTCTTACATAGTACATTTATAGTAGATGATTCACACAAGGATTAGGTACTAAGGCTTGCAGGAAAGATTCATCGAGGTTTTCACACTATTTTAACAAGATGCCACCTGAAATATTCTAAAGGTAAAATAAACCCGCACCCACCCATTGTCTACGCTCACCTGATATCCCAAGAAGCATGGGATGCATTTATTGACCGTCGTGGGGATGAGAAGTTTCAGGTACATTGTGGGTTATAATACACTGTTTGAGGATACCTTTATTCATCACTTTGATTGTCAATATTTCATTTATGAAACAGAAACTCTGTACTGAAAATAAGGAACGTGCATCAAAACCAACATACCCATATCGTAAATCAAGGATGGGGTACGCTTCATTAGAAAAGAAAATGGTACGTATTTTAAATTTACAGTAATACTGTTAGGTGCCAATAAACAACATCATAATTATCTTTCTATGTTTATATGTAGATTAATGAGTCTAAAACCAAATGAACTTCCATCCCACGTCATGTTCTATGGAAGGAGGAACGTGTGAACAAAGAAGGGAAGTTAGTAGATGAGAACACATAGAAAGTGTGGGAAATATGTGTAAGTATGACACGATGATAAAAAGATTTGTTTAAAATTTCTATTACATAAAACTAATTAGTTATTTTCCTATATCCGACAGTCACATGAATCAGCTACTCCTGTAGAGGATATAGACCTATTATCGATGGATTTGAAGCAGATAGAAAAATATGGCCATGTTAGAGGTGCAGGGTTTGGGGTGAAACCCCGAGTATATTCTGAGAAGAAGAAAAAAATGGATGATACAAATGAAAAATTGAAACAAATGAGTGAAAAAATAGCAACCCTTGAAGAATGATTGCAATGGTAGGGAGAGTTGCTAGTATCTTTTATGGGTGGGAAGCAAAGGGAAGACACAACTCAGGAATAACCAGTGCGTGAACATCCCACCCTACCCCCCACTAGCTTTGAGGCGAGACATTCACCTCAAAGAACTGTCTTAGCTGTGGTAATCAATATTCTAATAATTGTTCCCATGAAATGTGAATCAGAAAAGCACTGATAATTTTTCTGTACTGATCTTCTACAGGGTGATAATGATTGTGATTTATATCAGTCAACACCCACCTATCACCTTGTAGCGAGGGATACAATGTTCAATATCCCAAATGAAACACTACATAATAGACCACTTCTAAAAGATAATCTGAAAGTGACGATTACTGTAGCTCATGAGCAAAATGCAGAGATACCTATTCCACTTGATGATGATGATATTTATACGGTCCAAAAGGATATTGGGAAATTTATTGAATGTACGTCACAACTTGTAAGAGTACATGCGGAAAAAGAGGTATTTATTTCATTTTTTTTCAAGCTAAACCCTTAACAATTAATGAAAAAAGGGTATGAACCAATGATTGTTGTTATAGATAGAGAAAGGGAAGGGGGTGACAAACGTCGGCTCAAAACCATCTAAAGGATCAACCAACCGATCCCAAGGAGCTTCTGAAAGCACAATAACACCACCTATTCTCTATCCACATTTACTAGCATTGAAGAATCATGTGGATACAAATCTAAAAGATGGTAATAGTAATCTAGTGGTTTTCGAAGAGAATATATACGGAGAGGAAAGTCAAGATTTTATTGCTGCTGAAAATGTAAATGAAATCCTTGAAAACGGTTGGCTAGGTGTCACAGTTGTAAATGTATATATGAGGTATGTTTCTATGAATTGATTTTCTAAAAGTTGATCTACTGTGAAAATTATGAATAAATGCATTTTATATTGTCGACATACGCATTTATGAAAAATAGTTGAAGGAATTTTCCCATGAGCCAAGATTTGGACTCGTTAGTCCTCATATCACATCAAAACACCTAACAAAAATAGAGCCATCAAAAAGGGATGCAATAGTGAATGGCTTGCTGAAAACATTTGAAATCAAGATTACAGATGACAGACTTTTCCTAATACCAACCATGTAGGGGTAATACTCTACAATTAAAGCATATCAATTATATTTTTACTTATTTTATTAATTATTACTTTTTGTGTTTTTAGGAAACATTGGTTGCTAATTGTGGTGAATTTGGATACTCCGAAGGTTTATTTTCTGGATTCAAAGCAAGGATATCCATCAAACCGACCACACATGATGGAGTTTGTGAATCTGTAAGACACTACATCTTACGTTTTAGGTCTAAAAATCAAGTAATATAATTTATATTATTTTTTTCTGAGGATTCTGTTATGATAGGGCGGTGTATAATTATCATCTAAAAAAACGAATGAGGACAGGGGCTAAGCATAGTGAGGCAAGCAAGTACTACGTCTGGACAAATATTAGGGTATATATAATAAAATTTCACTATCCAAACACATATCAACACAAGTTACTTATTCTCCTAATGATCAATTTTTTTTGCAGTGTCCAAAACAAACAAACGATAATGATTACGGTTATTATGATTGTAAATTTATTAAAGAGATTGTTTTTCATCAGAAAACTAGCATCCCTAAAGAGGTATTTTCAAAAACAACTACTAGTTCGTTTAAGTTATTTATTAATTCTTTATTTTTATATTTTTCAGTACTACTCTGACTGCCAAAAAGCCTCATACTCACAAGACGATATAGATGTGTTCAGAAATGAGTGGTCCGCATACCTGATGGAAGATTGTACACAAATGCAATGAAGATCTGACATGGGGACATGTACAATTGGTGGTCATTTTTGAGAGGGGTTAAGGGGATCAAAAGATAAAACATTGTTGTATGTAAATGTTCATAGGAAAATTGTAATTTTTATTAAATAAACATCCTTTCTCCAATGAGTCATTTTCCCATTTTAATAGATGATATGCACTAGCAACATGCAAGAATGCTGAACCACTCAAAGGGTCTCTCTTTTGTTTAAAATGGACATGAATTTAAGTGAAAACAACAACTGACCTACGGAAATCCAACCAAAAAGATTTGGATTGTGTTGATCCTTTAGGAGAACGATCCACAGGTCCTTTGTGATGTTTAAGAGTCAACCCCGCCTCAATTTGAGGCACGGTGTGTCTGCTATCACTCAAAGGGTCCCTCTTTTGTTTAAAATAGACACGATTTTAAGTGAGAACAACAACTGACCTACGTAAATCTAACCAAACGCATTCGTATTGTGTTGATACTTTATGAGAATGATCCACGAGTTCTTTTTGATGTTTAAGAGTCAACCCTGCCTCAATCTGAGGCACGGTGTGACCGCTACCACTCAAAGGGTCTCTCTTGTTAAAATGAACACAATTTTAATTGAAAACAACAACTGAACTATGAAAATCCAACCAAACGCATTTGGATTGCCTTGATATTTTATAAGAACAATAAAAGGGTCCTTGGTGATGTGTACGAGTCATATCCGCCTGAATATGAGGCATGGTGTGGCCGGTACCACTCAAAGGGTCTCTCTTTTGTTTAAAATGGACACAATTTTAAGTGAAAACAACAACTGACCTACGGAAATCTGACCAAACGCATTCGGATTGTGTTGATACTTTAGGATAATGATCCAAAGGTAATTTTTGACATGTAAGAGTAAAACCCGCCTCAATCAGAGGCACGGTGTGACCTCTATCACTCAAAGGGTCTCTCTTGTTTAAAATAGACACAATTTTAATTGAAAACAACAACTAACCTACGAAAATCCGACCAAATGCATTAGGATCGCCTTGATCTTTTATAAGAATGATCCAAGGGTCCTTGGAGACGTGTACAAGTCATCCCCGTCTCAATCCGAGGCATGGTGTGGCCGATACCACTCAAAGGGTCTCTCTTTTGTTTAAAATGGACACGATTTTAAGTGAAAACAACAACTAACCTATGGAAATCGGACCAAATGGATTAGGATTGTGTTGATTCTTTTGGAGAATGATCCATAGGTCCTTTGTGACATGTAAGAGTCAACCCTGCCTCAATTTGAGGCATGGTGTGACCGCTATCACTCAAAGGGTCTCTCTTTTGTTTAAAATGGACACGATTTTAAGTGAAAACAACAGCTGACCTACAGAAATCCAAACAAACGAATTTCATATTATGTTGATCCTTTAAGAGAATGATCCAAGGGTCCTTTTTGACATGTATGAGTCAAATCCTCCTTAATCTGAGGTATGGTGTGACTTCTACCACTCAAAGGGTATCTCTTTTGTTTAAAATGGACACAATTTTAATTGAAAACAACAATTGACCTACGGAAATCCGACCAAACGCATTCGGATTGACTTTATACTTTAGGAAAACGATCCAAGGGTCCTTGGTGACATGTACGAGTCAACCTCGCCTCAATCTGAGGCACGGTGTGACTGATACCACTCAAAGGGTCTCTATTTTGTTTAAAATGGACACGATTTTAAGTGAAAACAACAACTGACCTATGGAAATTCAACCAAATGCAAGAGGATTGTGTTGATACTTTAGTATAATGATACAAGGGTCATTTGTGATGTGTAAGAGTCAACCTCGCCTCAATCCGAGGCACGATGTGACCGATATCACTCAAAGGGTCTCTCTTGTTTAAAATGGACACAATTTTAATTGAAAACAACAACTGAACAACAAAAATCCGACCAAACACATTCGGATTGCCTTGATCTTTTATAATAACTATTAAAGGGTACTTGGTGATGTGTACAAGTCAACCCCACCTCAATCTGAGGCACGGTGTGGCCGGTACCACTCAAAGGGTCTGTATTTTGTTTAAAATGGATACGATTTTAAGTGAAAACAAAAACTGACCTACGGAAATTCAACCAAACGAATTCAAATTGGGTTTATACTTTAGGAGAATGATCCACGGGTCCTTTTTTACATGTAAGAGTCAACCCTGCCTCAATTCGAGGCACGGTGTGACTGCTACCACTCAAAGGGTCTCTCTTGTTTAAAATGGACAAAATTTTAATTGAAAACAACAACTGACCTACGAAAATCTGACCAACGCATTTGGATTGCATTGATATTTTATAAGAACGATCCAAGGGTCCTTGGTGACATGTACAAGTCATCCACGCATCAATCCGAGGCACGGTGTGGCTGGTACCACTCAAAGGGTCTCTCTTTTGTTTAAAATGGACACTATTTTACGTGAAAACAAAAAATGACCAACGGAAATCCGACCAAATGAATTCGGATTGTGTTGATCCTTTAGGATAATGATCCACGAGTCCTTTTTGACATGTAAGAGTCAACTATGGCTCAATCAGAGGCATGGTGTGACCGCTATCACTCAAAGGGTCTCTCTTGTTTAAAATGGACACAATTTTAATTGAAAACAACAGTTGACCTATGAAAATATGACCAAACGCATTCTGATTGACTTGATATTTTATAATGACGATCCAAGGGTCCTTGGTGACATGTAAGAGTCATCCCCGCCTCAATCCGAGGCAAGGTGTGGCTGGTACCATTCAAAGGGTCTCTCTTTTGTTTAAAATGGACACGATTTTAAGTGAAAACAACAACTGACCTACAGAAATCCGAACAAATGCATCCAGATTGTGTTGATACTTTAGGAGAATGATCCACGGGTCATTTGTGACATGTAAGAGTCAATAAATCCTAAATATGAGGCACACTGTGACCACTATCACTCAAAGGGTCTCTATTTTGTTTAAAATGGACACGATTTTAAGTGAAAACAACAACTGACCTATGAAAATCCAACCAAACGCATTCGGATCGTGTTGATATTTTAGGAGAATGAACCAAGGGTCCTTTTTGATGTGTAAGTGTCAACCCTGACTCAATCTGAGGCACGGTGTGACCGCTACCACTTAAAGGGTCTCTCTTGTTTAAAATGGACATAATTTTAATTGAAAACAACAACTGGCCTACAAAAATTCAACCAAGAGCATTCTGTATTGCCTTGATATTTTATAATAACGATCCAAGGGTCCTTGGTGACATGTAAGAGTCATCCCCACCTCAATCTGAGGCACGGTGTGGTCGGTACCACTCAAAGGGTCTCTCTTTTGTTTAAAATGGACACGATTTTAAGTGAAAACAACAACTGACCTACGGAAATCTGACCAAATGAATTAGGATTGTGTTGATCCCTTAGGAAAACAATCCATAGGTCCTTTTTGATGTGTAAGAGTCAACCCCACCTAAATCCGAGGCATGGTGTGACCACTATCACTCAAAGGGTCTCTCTTGTTTAAAATGGACACAATTTTAATTGAAAACAACAACTGACCTATGAAAATCCGACAAAACGCATTCGGATTGCCTTGAGATTTTATAAGAATGATCCAAGGGTCATTGGTGATGTGTACAAGTCATCCCTGTGTCAATCCGAGTCACGTTGTGGCCGGTACCACTCAAAGGGTCTCTCTTTTGTTTAAAATGGACACGATTTTAAGTGAAAACAACAACTGACCTATGAAAATCCGACCAAACGCTTTTGTATTGTGTTGATCCTTTAGGAGAACGATAAACGGGCCCTTTGTGACATGTAAGATTAAACTCCGCCTCAATCCAAGGCACGGTGTGACTGCTATCACTCAAAGGGTCTCTCTTTTGTTTAAAATGGACATGATTTTAAGTGAAAACAACAATTGACCTACGGAAATCCAACCAAACGCATTAGGATTGTGTTGATACTTTTGGAGAACCATCCAAAGGTTCTTTTTGATGTGTAATAGTCAACCCTACCCCAATCCTAGGCACGGCGTGACCGCTATCACTCAAAGGGTCTCTATTTTGTTTAAAATGGAAAAGATTTTAAGTGAAAACAACAACTGACCTACGAAAATCTGACCAAACGCATTCGGATTGCCTTGATATTTTATAAGAATTCTCCAAGGGTACTTGGTGACGTGTATGATCCATCCCCGCCTCAATCTGAGGCATGGTGTGGCCGGTACCACTCAAAGTGTCTATCTTTTGTTTAAAATGGACATGATTTTATGTGAAAACAACAACTAGCCTATGAAAATCAGACCAAACGCATTTGGATTGTGTTGATCCTTTAGGAGAATGATACACGGGTCCTTTGTGACGTGTAGGAGTCAACCCCACCTCAATCCAAGGCATGGTGTTACCGCTATCACTCAAAGGGTATCTCTTTTGTTTAAAATGGACACAATTTTAATTGAAAACAACAACTGACCTATGAAAATCCGACCAAACGCAGTCGTATTGCCTTGATATTTTATAAGAACGATCCAAGGGTCCATGGTGATGTGTACGAGTCAACCCCACTAACCCCCTGGACTGCCCCCACCCCCCCTAGACACCAATCCACCCCCTGGACACCGCCACCCCTCTGGACACCCCCCACCCCTTGTAAAGCCCCCCGACACCTTGGACACCATCCCACCCCCTAGAAAGCCCCCCCCCGAACATCAATCCACCCCCTGGACCGCCCCCACCCCCCAGGACACCAATCCAACCCCACTCCTCTGGACATCCCCCCACCCCCTGTAAAGCCCCCCTGACACCTTGGACACCAGCCCACCCCCTGGAAATCCCCCGGACACCAATCCACCCCTGGACCGCCCCCACCCCCCTGGACACCAATACACCCCTCTGGACACCCCCCACCCCCTATAAAACCCCCCCGAGACCTTGGACACCAGCCCACCCCTGGAAATCCCCCCCGGACACCAATCCACCCCCTGGACCGCCCCCACCCCCTGGACACCAATCTACCCCTGGACACCCCCACCCCTCTGGACACCCCCACCCCTATAAAGCCCCCCCAACACCTTGGACACCAGCCCACCCCCATGGAAATCCCCCCAGACACCCCTACCCCCCCTTGGACAGCCACCCCAAACCCTTGAACAACCCCCAACCCCCTGAATTCTGAATTGAATTCTTTATGTACTTAATTAACTTATGAATTATATGTTAATGGTGTACGAGTATACTTGTTATATGGGTATACTTGGTCTAATTACCTTATTATTTATGAGTTAATTTTTTATGGGTATACTTTCTTTAATTAGCTTATTGAGATGCTGATTTTTTTTGCAGGTGTTCGGGTGTGCTGCTACAGATTTTTTCATAACTTCAGAGAGGGCATTTATCAGTGCTAAAAAAGCGCTGATAAATCATGCTTTTATCAGTGCTAAAAAAGTGCTAATAAACTACACCTTTATCAGCGCTAAAAAACGATGATAAAGGATAGGTTTATCAGCGCTTTTTTAGCACTGATAAAGTACCCCTTTATCAGCGCCGAGCTTTACAACGCTTTTTTAGTGCTGTTAAAGCCTGATTTTAGTGCTGTTAATGCCCGTATTTGTAGTAATGGGACCTAGGCCCACTAAGACCCAATTACATACTTTTGGCCATAAGTTTGGCACCAGACGACCATTTGACGAATTGTCAGTGACGCTGGAAATATTGGAGTGAGATGGTCCCTTTGAGTGATACCCCACCGAGATTTAGATTAAGATAGGGAATAGTCAGTTTGGATTGAGCACGAATCCAACCGGGTCCTCGGGACTAAAAGGCTAATAACTCACAGACCGGGTGTCCGATTGACGCACCTCCTATTGTATTGAGACCCCTATGATGAGTTGGACCTTTGAGATACTTATTCGTGGGGATTCGTGGTAGTTGGAGTATCGTCCAATAGCTTGTGGATCAGATACTCTTGGAGAAGAGCGATCATAGTGCAGGAACCCAGTGGCTGGCTGAGACTTGATGACTGTTGACCATTTCGACTCAGAGTGACTCAACTGGCCTAGTGGGGAGCGCCTTGGTGATGAAAAAGACCCATGGTTGTGAGCACCTTGGTGACGCGGCAGACCCACGGTATGCGACAGGAGGAGTACCTCAGTAGGACATGAGGGGGAGCGCCTTGGTGACGTGACAAACCCACGATGAGGAGCGCCTCTATGTGATGCGGCAGACCCACGATACTTGACAGGATGAATACCTCAGCAGTCCAAGGTTAGTGGGAAGTGTCTTTGTATGACACGGCAGGCCCACTGTACTTGATAGAGGAGGAGTTTTCCAACAACCGAGGTGTTCGACATTGTGATTGAGAATGTTACTTGATACTACCCCTAAAATAAATCCTGGTTTGAGCTAAGTCAGTACCTCTGTGTTTTCCTCCTGATTGAGATGGATTACTTGATGACTTAGGTATATGTATGGGCATATACCTAAGTAAGGTTATATTTTGATTTTATTCTTTTTGGTTTATCCTTGGTTTATTTTGTGATACCTTGAGGGTATCAGGGTCCCTACTAAGTATCATTATACTCACCCTCGCACGGGCTATGCCTGCACCTTATTGTGTTGGATGCAGATGACGGACAGCACTGACTGAGGCTGAGAGTACTAGGACTAGATGGTACCTAGAGGTGGACCATACGGTGTGTCGGTACACAGAGGAGACGGGTGGACATCACTCATAGTTGTACTTGTACTTTCCAATTTGGCTTGTATTCTGGCCCCTTTAACTTACTGCACTCACTCTGTTTATAGTTCAATTTACTTGTGTTCCTATCTTGTTGTGTGCTTGGTTATGTGTGCTTACAGGTTATAAAGGCAATTCCTTCCCAGTTTTAGGGAATATGCCTTCGGTGCTAGTCTCCAGCCCCTGGCCTATGGAAGGAGGGCTTGGGGTAGTCATGGCATGGTCCCCGGGGGACGGGTAATGACAAATTGGTATCAGAGGAGTCAATTATACCATAGAACTAGGACTCTGATTTTTTCCGTGAAGCAATAGTATTAAGTGTAGTGAGTGTGGTTTTCAGTTAAGGGAGTCCAGTGTTGGTGCGACGGCTGACGTATCCATACACCAGGATCCTGACTTCTGATTTCTGACATAGTGCATGAAAACACTGACTGCGTGTGTGTTTTCAAGAGTTTTCTTTGTGATATTTTGAGTCAACTCACCAGGTATAACTTTCAGCTCACCAGATATAACTTTTGACCATGGATCACCTATTTCTTTTCAGGATACCTCCACATAGACAACCATCTAGAGTTCCGAGAGTTGTACGCACTAATAGCCCACCGAGCGACTAGGCCTTGGTGCAGGGCCATTTTCTAGTGGAGGCACCAGTGGAGGCACTAGCGGTACCACTCTCTGTTGGGCCACCAATGCCACCAACCCCAGCAGCAGATGGTGCACGCTGCTTGAGCGCATTATATAAGTTCCAGCGCCATAGGCCACCCTGGTTCAGGGGAGAGATGGACCCATAGGTGGCTTAGGATTGGCTGGAGTCTATGGTGAGAGTCTTCCGACTCGTAGGGACACTAGCCGATCTCACGATGATCCTTGCTGCTAGCCTTCTATAGGTAGTAGTGGGCAGATGGTGGATCTTGATGCTCTAGGTTCATGATGAGGTGACGCTTCTCTAGGCAGACTTCGAGAGCCCGTTTCAGGAAGAGTTTATCCCAGCCACTCTTCGCGTAGTATGCATACTGGAGCTTCTTCATCTGCAATAGGGTATCATGACTATATCTCAGTATTCAGTGAGGTTCACTTACCTCTCATGCTAATCCACAGATATGGTGCGAGACCCTTTCTTCAGGGCCTGAACATTCGAGCAAGGACTCAAGCGGGAGATCAGGGCTTCTATGATCTCACTCAACATCCCGACATAGGTGGGGGTGTTATAGAGAGCCCTCTTGGTGGAGAGTTTCCTTGCTGAGTAGTCACCCTTGGCAAGACCCACTACCAGTCATCACATTGCAGAGTCGTCTGCAGCTGGCAGTAGATAGATGTCACAGTGGTCCAAGAGGACCAAACCTACAGGTGGATGACCGCATGACTCAGGATCGGTTGTGTGGGGCACCCTAAGTAGAGCTAGTCATGCCAGGAGTGGGAAGTGTTATGCATGCGGTGGGTAGGGTCACATGGCTCGTGACTATCTAACCCGCTATTCGGATGATCAGTAGACGGTTGAAGGATCACCCCGATAGAGACAAAGGTTCAACTGAGGAGGTCCGTTGGGAGAAGGCGGACATGTCAGAGGAGATGGTCATGCAGCTAGCGGTGGGCGACGATTTGAGATGTTACCGCCACCACCACCACCCGGAGGTCCACCCCGACCGCAGGGAGCAGGTGGATAGGGGAGAGATCAGCTTCAGATATCTAAGGCCTACGATCATGGCGCTCCAGAGATGGTACGAGGTACGGTCTGTGGCTACTACACCATAGCTACTGTACTTATAGACATAGGTGCCAATCATTCTTTTATTGCCACTGCCCTCGTTCGGAGCTCGGAGATTCCGACGGAGCCGTTGGCTCGATCCTTACGGCTAGAGACTCCTACGAGACCAAATTCGATGATTATGCACTAGTGCCAGTAGTGCGAACTTACTCTAGGAGTGGAGAGCTTCGGCTGGGATCTCCTAGTAGTGGCATCGAGGCCTTACGATGTCATCTTGGGTATGGACTAGTTATCTACAGTCCATGCTTAGATAGATTGCATTAGGTGCAAAGTGTGGTGTGTTCGCAAGGATGGGACTAGGTTTACCTTCACCGGCGAGAAGGGAGACTATGCAGTGCAGGATGGACTTACCCGGAGGAGAGTGCAGCCGATCACTCATCAGTTGGCTAGCCTTAACCTCAGAGCTTTTGATGTGGAGAGTCTGATCTATCCTGTAGTGGTGGACTAGTACGCGGATGTTTTCCATGATGATGTTCTGGGTCTACCTCCTCACAGAGAGGTGGAATTTTACATTGACTTGTACCCCAAGACAACACCGATATCTACACCAGTGTATCGTATGGCTCCCATAGAGCTTCGTGAGCTGCAGGTACAGCTAGAGGACTTGCAGGGGAAGAGATTTACTCGACCCAGTGTTTCTTCTTGGGAAGCCCTGATTCTGTTCACCAAGAAGGCGAATGGGAGTTTGAGGCTTTGTGTTGACTATCGGCGCCTGAACTAGGTGACCGTGAAGAACAAGCACCCACTCTCGAGGATTGACGACCTCTTTGATCAGTTGAAGGGAACACAATGGTTCTCGAAGATAGACCTCAGATCAGGCTATCACTAGCTCAGAGTACAAGATGAGGATGTGTAGAATACGACCTTTAGGTATCGGTACAACCATTACGAGTTCTTGGCTATGCCACTTGGTGTGACCAACACCCCCACAGTGTTCATGGGACTCATGAACATGATCTTTCAGCCATACCTTGATCACTTTGTAGTAGTCTTAATCGATTAAATTCTGATCTACTCGACTACAGAGGAGGATCATGCCTATCATTTTCAGGTAGTACTAGACACACTCTGAGAGCACCATCTTTATAGTAAGATCTTGAAGTTCCAGTTATGGATCTGAGAGGTTCACTTTCTCGGACATGTCATAGTGGAGGCTAGATTTGCAGTAGATCCATCAAAGATTGAGGCGATAATTTCTTGGGAGCCACCCAGGAGTGTGACGAAGGTATGGAGTTTACTGGGTTTGTCTAGATACTACTGGAGATTTGTGCCAGATTTCTCTAGAGTTGTAGCACCACTATCATCCTTGACAAAGAAGGGGAAACCTTTCATTTGGTTAGAGAAATGCCATCATATTTTTTAGGAGTTGAGGCAGAGGCTGACTAGTTCCCCCATCTTGAGGCTTCCAAATGAAGGCGTAGGGTACATAGTCTATTATGATGCATCAGGGACCGGGCTCAGATGTGTCCTGATGAAGGAGCGAGAAATGATCGCATATGATTCTCGACAGTTGAGACAACATGAGCAGAACTACGCTACCCATGACCTGGAGTTAGCAATAGTGGTCTTCACCTTGAAGATGTGGCGACACTATCTGATGGGCGATCATTTTACTGTGTACTCTGATCACAAGAGTATTAGGTATATCTTCTCCCAGAAGGACCTGAACCTGAGATAGCGATGTTGGCTTGAGTTCCTCCAGGATTATGACTTTGAGATAGTCTATACTCCTGGGAAGGGGAATGTTGTAGAAGATGCACTCAGCAGGAGGTCTAGTATACAACTGTTAGGAGAGGTGACAGAGTAGCTGGCCGTTTTACAGATATCATTTGTGGATAGAGATGGATAATCTTTCCTTAAGTCTCTTACAGTCACTCCACCACTTCTTCAGTGAGTTAGGGAGTCGCAATGTGGGGATGCTAACTGTGAGGCTAGACATGCTCAGATATCCACAGGATAGGAACCTGATTGATTTTCTGAAGGTGGAGAGCATGTCATCCTCTTCATAGCACATACCATGGTACCAGTGTCACTTCAGGAGGAAGTGTTGAGGGAGTTCCACACATCCCATCTAGCGGTACATCCAGGAGTGGTGAATATGTACCAGTATCTCCGATGACAGCAATGGTGTCCAGGAATGAAGAAAGTAGTAGTAGAGTTTGTTTCTCAGTGCCTCACTTGTTAGCAAGTGAAGACAGAGGATCAGGTACTAGCAGGCTTGGTTCAGACTTTAGAGAACCCAGAGTAGAAGTGGGATGGGATATCCATGGACCTAGTGATAGGACTTCTACATACATCCAGGGGACATGAATCGATTTGGGTGATCATCGACCGACTCACCAAGTAGGTCCACTTCCTACCGATTAGAGAATAGGGTTCAGTAGAGAGATTGAGATGACTCTATGTGTAAGATATTGTGCAGCTACATGGAGTACCTTCGACAATTGTCTTCGATCATGACACATGTTTTACTTCTTGGCTATAGAAGGGGTTGTAGGAGGATTTTGGGACGTAGCTTCGTTTGAGCACTGCCTTCCATCCTCAGATGGATGGTCAGACTGAGCAGACCATTCAGAACCTCAAGGACATGATCCTTGCTTGTGTCCTTGACTTCAGTCGCAGCTGGGAGGATCACTTACCTTTGGTGGAATTCTCATACAACAACAGCTATTACTCCACCATTGGGATGGAACCATTTGAGGCATTGTACGAGCGACCTTGCAGACCACCTTTATGCTAGACTGACCCTGGGGAGTCAGTACTCGTGGTACCAGAGATGGTACGGGCTACCACAAAGAAGGTGCAGATCATCTAGGAGCGGATGAAAACTGCACAAAGCAGGCAGAAGTCATATGCCGACAGGAGAAGGATACCTCTGGAGTTCGAGGATGGTGACCATGTCTTTCTACAGGTCTCACCCCGATGAGGTCTACGGAGATTTGGCCAAGGCGACAAGTTATCTCCAAGATTCATCGGACCTTTTCAGGTCCTCAACAGAGTTGGCGAGGCAGCATACCGCTTAGCTCTTCCACCTCAGTTGCATCAGGTGCATGAAATCTTCCACATATCCCAGCTGAGGAGATACGTGCACGACCCTTATCACATCATCGACCATGGCGAGCTGGACATCGATGATGGGGAAACTTTTATAGAGGTTCCATTAGAGATTGAGGATCTACAAGAGCGGGTCCTTCATGGATGGTCGATAGCTCTGGTGTGCATTTGATTGCAGCATGGGAACCTCCGGGAGAGCACATGAGAGTAGGAGGCTCAGATGCGTGCTTAGTACAACCATTTGTTTTCCTAGTTTGAGTTGTGGCTTACAGGGATGTAAATACCTGAGGTGGGGAGAATGTAAAGACCTGTAATTTCCATGTAATTTTTTTAAATAAATGGGAATTTTACAAGTCTGTGAAAATTGAAGGCACATGATTTCGAGGCCCGGAGTGCCCGGAATGAATTTTTGAACTTTATTTCAGGTATGTTCTATAAACGTATGAGCGGGTTTTTATAAATTTTAAACCGGTGCTCAGAATTGAAATCCAAGGGCACTGTTGAACTCACAGTGCCGGTATTCACTTAAGGAGACTTTCAGCTCGACGAAAGTTGGTTGAGGGTGAAAGTTAGTTTTTGGGTTTTTTTGTGAAGGAATAAAATAAAAATAAAATTTTTCAAAAATTTTATTTTTATTTGAAGCACCTATGTGAATATTGTAGAGGTGGGACCACAGGAGTTTTATCCTCCATGTGGAAGTTGAGAAGTGGGGACCACCAGACCTTAACCTCCCATGTGAGGTTATGGTGGTGGGGACCACCCAAGCCTAACCTCCCATTAAAGGTTATGGTGGTGGGGGCCACCCGAGGTCTAAACCTATTCAACTCCTTCATTAATGTGGAGGAGCCTATTAAGCTTCCTCCACATTAATTATGCCAACCCTTGGTATCCTCCCTTTTTAATTTTGCCAATGAAACCCTTTTATTGTTGCCAATTTATTAATCCAACTTTGAATCACTAATAAATTAAATAGTTAAACATATTTTATTTGGTTGGCTATTCATTTGTTGGAAAATGAGGATTAGGGAGAACTTGGGAGAAAGCTCTCCAACGAAGAACTTCACCTCCCAACGAAGAACGCTCCGCCAATGAAGAATGCCGACCTCCTTCAACCTTCTTCCTCAGGACTTCTTCCGATGTGGGACATCTACATCTATGGAGAATCGATGACCGTACTACCTTCTTGTGCCAACGTCATCAAGCGAATGAGGTAGGTGGTTTATTTGCATGATAAAACTTTTACTATATTCAGACCTTGGTTTATTTTGCAGTTTGGGAATGAAATGTTGCGGGAAGTTGTAACTTGACGTTCTTCTTTCTTGATAATCCATATGCTACCACCCTAACGTGGAGGGTATGGGCCAAACCAACATGGATTGACCCTTCCGAAAATCTTGTGGTGTTCTTCATGAAGTTGGAGGATGGTGACCTACCACAAAGGGGCACGAGAACGACGACCAGCACCACCATCGACCACGATGAAGGCGACGACGCAATGGTGCCGACTCGTGGCCTCCATGCCGACCGAGGACCCCACCACCGTCCGTGGCTCCACACTACCCCGTGCTTGAGGCACCGCCCACAGCCGGTCCGCCGGCCCGCGGTCGGTCCGCCTGCCCACGGCCAGACCGCCGTCCCCCGGCTGGACCGCCTGCCCACGGCCAGACCGCCGTCCCCCGGCTGGACCGCCGCCCCGCAGCCGGACTGCCGCACCTCATGTCCAGACCGCTACCAAGTGGCCGAACCCCTGCCTTGTGGCCGGTTTTCTGCCCCTCACGTGGTGGGACCGCCACCCCGCGGCCGAACCGCCTCCCCGTGGCTAGACCACCGCCCCTTGGCCTCGTGCCGTCCTCGGTCGAGCCACCCTGGGCTGAGCCGAGCCGCCCCATGCCCTCGCGGCACCCCTCGGCAGAGCTGCCTTCATGACACACTCAGCGAGACCTCACGGCCGGCTAGGTCGGACCCAGCAGGTGGGGCCGGGTCGGTCCGACCGGGTCAGACCTGACCCGAGCCCACTACGATCGAATTACATTTTTTGGCCATAACTTTGGCACTAGACGACCGTTTGACACACTATCAACGACACTAGAAATATTGGAGAGAGACGGTCCTTTTTAGTGATACCTCATTGAGATTTGGATTAAGATGGGGAACGGTCAGGTTGGATCGAGCACGAATCGAACCAGGCCCTCAGGATTAAAAGGCTAATAACTCACAGATCAGACGTCTGATTGACGCACCGTCTGTTGCGTTGAGACCCCTATGACATGAAGGACCATTGAGATACTTTTTAATGGGACTTCTTGTCATTTGGAGTATCGACCAGTAGCTTGTGGAGTGGATCCTCTCGGAGACGAGCGAGCATAGTACAGGAACACAATGGCTAGCTGAGACTTGGCGACTGCTGACCATTTCGAATCAGAGTGACTCGACTGACCTAGTGGGTAGAACCTTGGTGACACGGTAGACCCATGGTGGGGAGCGCCTTGGTGATGCAGCAAACCCACGGTACTCGACAGGAGGAGTACCTCAGCAGGCCAAGAGGGGGAGCACCTTGGTGACACGACAGACTCACGGTGGGGAGCGCCTCTGTGTGACGTGGCAGACCCATGGTACTCAATAGGAGGAGTACCTCAGCAGTCCAAGGTTAGTGGGAAGTGCCTTTGTGTGACGCCGCAGGCCCACTGTACTCGATAGAGGAGGAGTTTTCCAGAAGCTGAGGTGTTTGACATTGTGACTGGGAATCTTACTTGATACTACCCCTAAAATAAATCCTTGTTTGAGCTGAGTTAATACCTCTGTGTTTTCCTCATGATTGAGATGGATTACTTGATAACTTAGGTATATGTATGGGCATATACCTAAGTAATGTTATCTGTTGATTTCATACTTTTTGGTTTATCCTTGGTGGATTTTGTGAGACCTTGAGGGTCTCGGGGTCCCTACTCAGTATCGTTATACTCACCCCTGCACGAGCTATGACCGCACCTTATTGTGTTAGATGCAGACGACGAAGAATGCTAACTAAGGCTGAGAGTACCAGGACTGGACGATACCTGGAGGTGGACTATACAACATGTCGGTATGCAGAGGAGACGGGTGGACGTGGAGTGATGAGGATGCGATTTGTACATACCCTTCAACTAGGAACCTCGGAGGACAATCCAGTAGCTGTCTCTTCTTTTTATTCAGTTGTATTGTATCGCAATTGTACTTGTAATTTTTATTTGGGCTTGTATTCTGTCCCCTTTTACTTACTGCACTCACTCTGTTTACAGTTCAGTTTACTTGTGTTCCTATCTTGCTGTGTGCTTGGTTACATGTCCTTACAAGTTATAAAGGCAATGCCTTCTCAGTTTTAGGGAATACACCTTCCGTTCTAGTCGCCAGCCCCTGGCCTATGGTAGTCAGGATTGGGGTAGTCACGACACGGGCCCTGGGGGACGGGTCGTGACATCCACCACTCCTTTCCGCGACTCACCGCTATCCCTTGCCTCTTACCTTTTCACTGGACCGAACCATCTTCCTCAACTCGAGCTACCTAAACCCCCTAGCCCACACCGCCTTTCCACTGTAAGCCCTCTCCGCTACGCCTCCCTGATTCGCTCCACTGGTGCACTCCCAAACCTCATAATCCATCCCTATCCCAAGACTCCTCCCCTTCTCTCCTTCCCTACACCGTCGCACCACTTCTCCCCTACGCCAAACCCGCCTCCCCACTTCTTCCTTCTCCCTCTTCACACCTACCCCACTTCTTCTTCTTTTTTCTTTGTTTATTTTATTTTTATATAATAATTATAATATAATAACTATATACCTATATAATATAATACATATAATATATATAACAATGTTTAATATAATATAATACAATAATAACAAGTAATATCATTAGTATATTATAAACAATGATAATAATGTATACCTAATGAATACATTTATATATTAACTACATATTTTATAATAAATATTATGCAATTTATATAATTGTTATATATTTACATTTATTAGTAATAAAATTGATATTTTAAATATATATATAGTATATAATGATAGTTTCAATTTTTAATGTCATTTAGGTCCTGGGTGGAAGGAGACCCTGGTTGGGGGCACTTCATCACAATTGGAAGAGGATGTTGAGGTTGTTGCATGAGGATAATTACATTCACTAAAAGTTTACTGAAAATCTGGTGACAAGTATTTTGAAGGCGCGCCACATGGATAGACACTGCATGTTAGTTTAGTTTTCTATTTTTCATCTCCGAATAAGAGAACCTACGACTCCTATCACACTGGGGGGAATCATTTCAAAACGGGGGAGGAGACTCCACCAACATCCATAATCCACTCCATCCACACCTCATGGACTGGGGGATTGCCTTCGACATCTGAGATGAGGTCCTGCTCCTCCATTCTCCACCTCTCCTTTGCTACTCTGTTTTAAGTTTTAGTTTAAATTGTGTCTATAAATACTTGCGTTTCATGTCTTGTAATTAGAATTGTGATGTTTGTTTCTTTTTTGGTGTGTTGTTCATTTTTCTTCTCTTCATTTTGTTTTGTGATCTCAAATCTCCAGAAATGGAGATCTAACTCATGGGGCTAGATCCAAGTTAAGAAACCCAATGAAATATAGGAATCCAAGCATCAATGCGATCACTATTTTTTTCTTATCCTTAATAAACCGTGAAAGTGAATTGGGGTGCGTGCGAGCACATCCTTATGCTGGATCAGGTTGTTACTCTCTCATCTCACTTATTCTCCCCTTCCTATCACGATTTCTCAAATTGAGAAGCAATATTGGTTGTGAAATTTGATGATCTCAGTAAGATCATTTTTTATAGTGTCAATCTATGGCCGGAATGAACTTGCTGAGTAAATCACTTGTAGTTTGGAGGAATGATCAAGAAGGGAAGAAATTATATGCTTGAGTGTTCAATTTCTAGGAGAGATTTGTGTATTATCTGAGTCATCAGACATGCATTGAGCATATTGATAATTGTTGATTAATTTATTATGTTGATCTTGGATAGGGAGTAGAGGGTGAATTAACCTGGGGCCGACCTTGTTCACACTGACTTTTGTCTTTTGTGTATTGGTGTTTTTTTTGTTTTTTTTGTGCTTTGTGTTGTGTATGAGTCTGATTTATTTTCTTGGTTTTGTCCCATGTCTCTGTGTTTTTTCACTTTTCTATATCTGTTTCTCCTCTGTCCGTCCAATGTTCCACATTTGTTATGTTTTCAACACTGATTAGTGATTTCTTAGGATTTTTCTTTTTTCTGTTTTCTAAATATTTAGAAACAAAAGAATATTTTTGGAACAACCACTTAGTCATTCGACACTACTTCCTTGAGGGAAACCCCAAGGTTAGCCCCTATGATATATCTTGGGTATTTATAAATCCAAACTTGACCTCTCTCGCGACAAGGACACACGTCAAATTTTGGCACCGTTTCCAGGGAAGCAACGAGTGTCGAAGTGGATTTATTTTTTTAACAAAAAAACATATAAAAAATCCACACACACAATAGTGATGAACTCTAACGAATATGATATAGTGTCACTGTTTAACCTGGTTCAAGAGCTTGAGTAGGCTATTGCTAAATTTCAAAGTTGGATGCATGAAAGACAGTATTGAGACCATACTAATGAGGAGACAAATTATTCTCATGAGATAATGCAGTTTATACAACAAGCTATAGATAAGGTCAATGGCTACCAAGAAGATAGTTCAGTACCACCACCTCCCATTGAATCCCAATATTCTAGAAAGCACTTGAGAAGGCAAGAGAAAATAAACATAAGGAAGAAAAAGTTGGAGTTTCCTAACTTTGATATGGATTTTACCCTAGAGTCAAGGACGGAAAT
This sequence comes from Viscum album, assembly GCA_963277665.1. Lineage (NCBI taxonomy): Eukaryota > Viridiplantae > Streptophyta > Magnoliopsida > Santalales > Viscaceae > Viscum > Viscum album. The sequence continues at coordinate 2,090,697,842 of OY728122.1, forward strand.
TCCAGATCCAATTTCCGAGGATGTTTTCAAGGGATGGTAGGAGATGGAAATTTTAAAGATACATGATGCTGAGAATTTCTATGATGATCATTTTTTTTTCTTGATTTCTATGATAATTATTTTTATTGCAATAACTGTTTTAATGATTTTTCAATGCTTCAACAGGTAGATCCAGCACATGACATCATATCACTCTCCTTATAAGATTCAGAAAGTGAGGTGGTGTGTTTTAAAGAGAGGATGGAGGAGGTTTACTACCTTTATCTTGTCCTTAACCTTCTCCTAGGATCATTATTCCATCACGAGGAGGAACAAACAACACTGCTAAAGGGAGTTGAAAATTTTATGGAAGATGCTGTATTTTTATTCAACTTGGATTACATCAAAGCTGATTTTAATTGTGTTTATCCCTATATAGGTATTGAAGATGCATCTCACTTTTTTGATTTCTTGGAGAGAGAGGAAATTGAAGCTGTACATGATGAGGAATATATTGAACTCCCAATTCTGGATGACACTTCCAGTTTGGGAGTTACTTTTAAAGAGGAATCTTTGGATCTATGCACAAGTTTACAAGTGGATGATGATGAAGTCCTTGTTTCTCAAGATAAAATAATTTATTGGAATGAACAAGAATACAAGTCACATCCAAGTTTTCCAACATTAATAATTGTGCACCCTCAACCTCAAGAAGCATAAAAAGTAAGGAAGTACCCCTATATCATATTCCCCCCACCATTCAACATGAAGTACTTCACTGTAAAGGAGGGGAATTTGATTGAAGCTGCACATGGGGTACTCCAAATATGTCAACTGACTGAGGTTGGAAGGAATCACATCTGGTGGTTCTTGAGCAAGAAGCCAATTCCCCCATTAGACTGGGGTTGATTCAAGAACTGTCCAGCTATGGAAAATCAAAATACAACACCCCCTGGGAGGTTATCCCAGGATTATCCCTTTCCATTTCCTTCTTTAGTTTCTTTTTGCATGATTTTTTAATTTGAGTTTTGTTTTCTTAGGATAATAAACAGGCAGTAGATTCCACATGGCTATCATTCAAGTCCCAAGGGACCAACTCACTGGATTAATGGATAAAAACTCCCTAACTCACACTTTGTAGTTAATTTTTATTTGAACTTAAAATATTGAAGATTAATGTTAAATTATTTCATCATATAGGTTCCAAACTGGAGCAACCATAGTTTATGCACAAAATAATCAAAGGGAGACAATGGTAAATTTGAGAAGATGCACATTTAGGGGAGTATTTTTTTTATGCTGCAATGTTTTAATGTTCACATTTTTATCGCATGTTGTTGTATTTTAAGTGTGGGGGAGTCCCCTAATTTTTGTAAAAAAGTGAATATGTTCTCTTTCATGGGTGTTTAGCTACTAGTATCAAGAGAGTTGATAAATTATTTTGAACCGATTTGTGAAACATGCTTGCACCCACTGCTTTCAAATTTATTATGTTGCTACTGCACATCATTGTTAATCATTATACTATTTGAAGTACATTGATAAAATATTTTGTCTTCTCATAATGATTCAAAGCATGAACATTTTTGGAATACAACTAAGCTTGTTGCTGGTGATGATTGGTGGGGTTTGGTCCTTCTGTTTTTGTTTGCGTGGCCAAGCAAATTTTTTAACCTTGTTTCTACCCCCCTCCATAACCTTTTTAAGATAAATTATTCATTTTTTTGAACTATACTATCTCCCACCTTAGAATTCAACATTGGGGACAATGTTGGGTTTTAAGTGTGGGGGATATGGGTTATTCTAAGTGTCATGTCAAATTCCCCTAAAAAATGGTCAATTTTTTTTAAAAAAAATATTCATTATCTTTCAAAAAAATTTAAATTATTTCATCACTTTATGGCCATTGGAGGTTCACTGGTACTTCAATTCTATTCTATTAGTGGATAACTGCATACTAGATGTTGAGAGTGGCACTTAGTCAGAAAATGTTAAGCATGAATGATTTCTGAGTGTAATTGTTCACTGTCTCTATGGATCTATATGTTTAGGAATTGAGGATGGGAGTGTGACATGATAGGTTTTGTGGGATGATGATCATAACTTAGGGTAACTATAATATCTCATTGGAACCCAGGGGACTCATAGTGGCTAACCTCGGGGTCTCTCTCAAGGAAGAAGTGAAGAATGACTAAGTGGTCATTCCAAAAATATTTTTGTGTTTTTAAATATTTTAAAAATAGAAAAACACAACTCCTAAGAAATAACTAATCAGTGTTGAAAAACATAGAAAATGTGGAATAGTGGATGGAAAGAGGAGAAACAGAGATGGAAAAGGGAAAAAACATAGAGACATAGGACAAAACCAAGAAAAGAAAGCAGACATAGACACAACACAAAGCACAAAAAAAACACCAAGACACAGAATAAAAAAGTCAGTGTGAACAAGGCCAGACCTAGGTTAATTCACCCTCTACTCCCTATCCTAGATCAAATTAAGAAATTAATCAATAGTTCTCAATCTACTCAATGCATGTCTAATGGCTCAGATCATACACCAATATCACCTAGAAATTGAACACTAAAGGATATAATTTCTTCCTCGCTTAATCATTCCTCTAAACTACAAGTGATTTACTCATCAAGGTCATTCCAGCCAAAAAATTTCACTAGGAAAAATTCTCCTATTGAGATAATCAAATTGCATGATCGATATTGATTCTCAATTTGCGAAATCATGATAGGAAGGGGAGAAGAAGCGAGACGAGAGAGCAGTGACCCGCTCTAGTGCAAGGATGTGCTCACAAGCACCCCAATTCACTTTCATAGTTTACTAAGGCTAAGAAAAAAATAGTGGTGGCATTGATGCTCAGATCTCCAGATTGCATCGGGTTTCTTAACCTAGATCTATCCCCACAGGTTAGATCTCTATTTCTGGATATTTGAGATCATAACTCAAAAATAAGAGGAGAAAAATTAAAAACACACCACAAATGAAACAAACATAACAATTTTAATTACAAGACACGAATCACAAGTATTTATAGACACAATTTAAACAAAAACTTAAAAAAAAGTAATAGAGGAGAGGTGGAAAATGGAGGAGCAGGGTATCATCTCTGATGTCAAAGATGATCCCCCAGTATAGGAGGTGTGGATGGAGTGGATTATGGATGGTGGTGGAGTCTCCTCCCCCGCTTTGAAATGATGCCCCCCAGTGCAAGAGTAGTTGTGGGTTCTCTTATTCGGAGATGAAAAATAGAAAACTAAACTAACAGGCAGTGTTTATCCACATGGCGTGCTCTAATGCACTCATCACCAGCTCTTGAGTGAACTTCTAGTGATTATACCCCACCATTTAAAATTAACTCGTGAATATTCTCACGCCTTTCTCACGAAGTGCCCACTATTTTCTTTGCATGCCCAACTCCCCCTGTGCAGAGTGACAAAAAACAAAACAAAAACAAAAATTAAAGACACATCAGTCAAAAAAATGAACATGTTATGTATAACTAATTATATATATATTATATATATTAATACATAAAATTAAAAAAATACTTATATATATATATATATATAATTTCTAATGCATTATTACTAATATATGTTTTAATAACTATTATATATATAAGTGTATAATTATTATTATGAATATATTATATATATGTATGTATATGTTATATTATATTATTTTTATTAACTTATGTATTGTTATTATTACAATGTATTATAGTATATTAATTTCATATATGTGATTATATACACTATATACATTATATTATATATAATAATAATAATAATAATAAGATAAAAATGAAAAGAGAATAAATATTGGGGAGGAGGGTTCATGCGTAGTGGTGAAAAAAGGATAGGGAGTGAAGGGGGTTTTACTTAGAGGGAGAGGTGATGACACAACCTGGGGAAAGGAGGCTAGTGGCTCAACTTGGGGGAGAAGGAATGCGGCGGTGGCAGGTAGCATAGAATAGAGGAGTGGAGGTCGAGTACCGACACTTAATAGGGGAGAGGAGATGGGGATGACTGTGATGTTCGAAGGGAGAAGGGGGCTTCGGCACATGGAAGGTTCGAAACATCGGAGATAGGTAGGAAAGAGGGAAGGTGACAGCTTCGGGCGATGCGGGGAGAGGAAGACAGGGCACAACGATGCTCGACTAGGGGATTGGGGTGCGGTTGCTGGTTTGAGGTGGCACGAAGTAGGAAGGGGGGTGCAGGGAAGGTGCATACAGGGGATTAGGAGTGGTAAGTTTTAGCAAGCAGTGGCAGAGAGGGATTGTGGATGGCAAGAAGGTGATGGCTCCTCCTAGGTTGCTCAACCCGAGCAGCTTGAGTGGTGAAGGTTCCAAATCTAAAAGTTTGGGGATTTCAAATCTGGTATTCAGATTCATGGAATTTCAAATTTGGTTTGTTGTTCTGTTTGTGATTGTGCTGTTTGATTTTCTGTAGTTTCTTTCTATGTTTTACTATTGTGATTAATTTGTGGAAGAGTTTTCTATTGTATGAGATCGCGTTACTGGTACCAGGGTTGGGAAGAAGAAGGTAGTGGGTGGAGGAGCAATAGTGGATGATGCGAGTATAGTGTGGGTGATGGTTGGGCATTGTGGTGATACAGTCACCATTACAGATGGATGTTGGGGTGGTGAATGGTGGCAGTGAGCATGAAAATGGTGGCACATGCACCGTGATGGAACGATGAAAAAACAGTGCTGAGGGAGATGATGGGACAACAAGGGGTGAAGATGGTGGGGCAACACAAATTCAGTGGAATGCTGACGGTGGCATCAGTTGTGCAAAGAAACGGTGCTTGGAGGTAGAGGAAAAAAATGGCATAGTAGTCGTGAAACCGTTAGTGTAGAACCATGAGGAAGGGTGATAGTGATGTGGATAAAGAACGGTGAGATGGGTGTGGAATGGTGGGATGTGACACCTTTCTTGAAACGTTGAGACAGGTTGGAGGACTGTGACATTGTGAAGTTGATGTGAGAGTGGAACCGTGAATGTGGGATAGTAATTGGTGATGTGGTGCCCGGAGGACTATGACACTATGAGTGTTGCTCATGGTTGCTGTGAGACAACAAGGATAAGGACACTGTGACACCGTGATAGGGTGAAGATGGTGGCACCGTGATAGGGTGCTACCAGAACACCTGCAAAACAAATAAAATAAAAAATTAAAAGAATTTACTAAAACTAAAAATGAATTAATAAATCAGTCAATTAAATTAACACAAACAAAAAAATAAATAAAACAAAGTTAAGTTAAATAATAAAATTAATTATGAATTATTTAAAATAAATAATTTTATTTGGATTAAATAAAATAATTTAAAAAAATTAAAAAAATTAAATTTATCAATTAATTAACCAATTAATTAATTAAATAATTAATTAAATTAAATAATTAAAAGTATTAATTGAATAAAATTAAACTTCTAAAACTAGTTAAACTATTAAAAGAATTAAAAACTAACATGTGTTATTTATTTACAAATAAATAATTAATTAATTTAAAGGATTAACAGAATAATAAAAGAATAGAAAAACAGAAAAATAAAAAATGAAAGTTAAAATAACAAGGATTATTTAATTTGAAAACAACACAATAACTCACCAAAGAATATGATTTACATAAAAAATGACTATTTTAAAAATTAATTTACAAGAAAGCACAGAAAACAAATTATTTAATAAAAAAACATTTTGGAATTAAAAATTTGATAAAAAATATTAAAAGGATGCGACAAAAATAGTTAAAACTGGGACACATCAAACTACACCACACTTAAAATTTTGTTTATCCACAAACAAATGCATGCCCTTGAATTTAAAATAGAGAGATGATTTGTGAATTTCAGTTCAAAAATTTCATGATTAAACTTTAACAACGGAGGAACATGCCCAACCAATGAGTCAGGCTTTTCAAAGATGTTCAAAAATAGTGTCCTGTCTAGCTTCAAAAACCTACTGGAAGTCAAGAGCATCACAAATTCATACACTTTAAAGTATTTCATGACTCCTATGTGTACTCATTAACTTTCCTACTTCAATTTCCAATTTAAGTAATGATTCAATGGGTGTTGACATGTTAGATGAAGTGGAATTCAAAACTTAACCAAGGGCACCCTCCACTCTCACCCTCTCCTAGGTTCCAAAAATTAAATTCCATTAATTTCATCACTCTACTAATTCAACTCAAATGAATTTTAACCAAGTCAATTTCTCCCTTCTTCATCTGGGTTCAAAATTCCCTTCACCTTAATGAGTTCATTTTTGACAAGGTCACTTTATTTCCATTTTTTTCCAGCCATATTCTATGTGAAATGTACTATGAATATCACTTATTAAGAATTAAATTGGTTTTATTTATTCATAGAAACGAACCCATTTCACCTTGTATCAGATACTCATAATGGGATCCCATTTTCCTATTTTACTCTAGTTACAAAGGACTTAATTAATAATCAATCAAGCTGACTTCTTAAAGTGATTGAATATTATTATTTTTCAAAAGGTGTGAGTCCCCTAGGTTCCAATGAGAGAATTCTTGTTACCCTAAGTCATTATCCTTATTCCACAAAACCTACCATGTCACACTCCCATCCTTAGTTCCTAAATAGATATATCCATAAAGATAATGAAAAATTGCACTCAACAATCATTAATTCTTAATAGTTTCTGACTAAGTTCCACTCTCAACATCCAGAAAGCAGTTATCCACTAACAGGACAGAATTGAAGTACCAATGAACCTACAATGACCCTCATGTGATGAAAGAATTCGAAAATTTTGATTTTTTTTGAAAAAATGACCATTTTTTTAAACAAACTCAGGTTCAAGAAGGGGGAATTTGACATGAAAATAGAATTAACCCTCTCCCACACACTTAAAAATTTAATTCTCATCCAGGTTCTCCAAAAATTCTCTCTTGTATTCATCAATAGATTCTCTCTCTTTACTTGAGCTGATCCCCATGCAAGAGACAACAGGGATTTCAGGTTCACTATTGATTTTTCCTATCATTCTCAGAAAATATTCTTATTCCTCATCAATACTACTCTCAGAAACTAACATCTCATATTTGGGGAAGATTGGGTGGGTGGGTTCTTGTATTTTCTTAAACACATTGAATTCTTCTTTCTGTTCACCCATATTGAAAATCGGTTTCCCGTTAGACACATCTATCACATCTCTCACTGTGGCTAGTAAGGGCCTACCTAGAATGATAGGAACCTCCTAGTCACACTTCATATCAAGGATAAGAAAGTCAACAAGAAAAAAGAGTTTTCCTACTCCCACTAATAGATCATCAATCCCACCCATTGGATGAGTAAGGGACCTATCTGTAAGTTTTAGCACAATAGTGGTGGGTTGGGGAACTCCTAATATCAGGTGATGAAAAAGTTAAAGGGGAATCAGATTAACAATAGCACTCGAATAACACAAACAATTGAACTTACCACCTCTATCCCCAAAGGATAAAGGGACGACAAAGCTTCCTGGGTCCTGAAACTTAGGAGGTATCCTATTCTGAAAGACAACACTACACTCCTCTATTAAGCTATAGGTGGGAAATTCTTCCAATGTCTTTTTGTTTGAATAGATTTTCTTGAGTGATTTTAGATATTATGGGATTTGAATCAAGGATTCCAAGAATGGGATATCAATGTTCATATTTTTAACCACTTTCAAAAATTTCAACAGTTTAGAATCATGAATTGGTTTCTTAATTCTTTGTGAGAAGGGGATTATAAGGAAAAAATTCCTCAAAATTGGGGGCATCTCTACAGATTCCTCTTCAAAAACTTTCTTCCCTTTATTGTATTTATTTTTCAATCCATTTTCTATGAGTTTTTGATATGGAACAACAAGAACTGGAGGGATTCTAGTGGTGTTTTCCAGATTCAATTTTTTTTTAAATTTGAGTTTCCAACTTCATCCAGTTTCTCATTTTCATCATTTTGTGGTTCTTTCCTAGGATATTGGTGAGTTTGGAGACCACTTTTGGGGGTCACATCCATGTAATTATCCTTAGTATTGGCTTTAGTGGTGCCGGGGAGCCTACCCTTTTCTCTATTACTAGCGTCCCTAACCAATTGCCCCATTTGAATTTCCAAATTATTAATTCTTGCATGCATTTGAACTTTATCATAATAATTTTTGGTCTTTTTTTCATTAAACCTCCCTATCAACTGATGTAACATGTCCCTCACCTCATCTTCTGAGTTGGATGACTCATCCTTAGGTTGGGGTTGGGGTTGGTATTACTACCTAGGAGGTTGTTGGAATCTAAAAGGGGTAGTAGGTTATAGGACTCCCTACTAGTGAAGGAAACACCCTTTTTATTCGACGAGAAATGTATATATCCCTTTAATGTGCTCAAGGAGAATTTGACTACTTAATAGGTAATCACTACTCCTAACATGAATATTCCCTTTGAGGTGATGTGTGATGCTAGTGAATTTTTAGTAGGAGCTATTTTCGGGAAGATGAAGGATAGTAAACTACATGTTATTTACTATGCAAGAAAGTTGTTCGACGATGCCCAGAAGAATTATTATACCACTTAAAAGGAGTTTTATTCTATGATGTTTTCTTTGGAAAAGTTCAAGTAGCACTTGATATGATCAAGGATCATAATTTTCACAGATCATTCATCCCTAAAGTACTTTCTAGCTAAAAAAGACTCAAAACCCAGACTCATGAGGTGGACCATGCAGTTATAGGAGTTTGATTTAGTGATTAAGGATAAGAAAGGGGCTGAGAATGTAGTTTTAGATCACTTTTCCAGAATGTCCAATACCCCAAGTATGGAACCAAGAGAGATCAACACTTCTTTCCCTAATGAATAATTATTTGCTGCCTCTATGTAATAGTCTTCTTGGTTCACAGACTATGCCAAATTTCTGGCAGTTGGAGTCATGCCCAAGGATCTCTCACACAACTAGAGGAAGAGTTTTATATTTGATCTGAAATATTATATTTGGGATGACCCTATTCTCTTTAGGAGATAATATGATGGGATTTTGAGAGGCTGTGTGGTTGAGGATGATATTTTTCCCATACTTGAGAGCTATCATTCATCACTATGGGGTGGTCACCATGGAGGAGAAAGGACTACTCAAAAGGGCCTACAAGATGGTTTCTACTGGACAACATTGTTTAAAGATTCTAGGATTCTGGTTATTGGATGTGAGAAATGTCAAATGTTGGAAAATGTTGGAAGAAGGAAGGAACTGACCCAAAAAGGAATTATGGAGGTTTAAATCTTTAATGTGTGGGGCTTGGACTTCATGGGACCATTCCCATCCTCTTATGGGAATGAGTATATTTTGGTTGATGTGGACTACGTGTCCAAGTGGGTTGAGGCAATAGCTCTTCCCAACAATTCAGCTTCTAGTGTTGTGAAATTAATCAAGAAAAACATCTTTTTGAGGATCAGTGTGCCTAAATCATTCATCGCTGATAATGGGACTCACTTAAATAAACATAAGTTTAAAGGTTTGATGGAGAAGTATGGGTGCTCACATAGGAAAAACACCACATACTGCCCACAGTTCAGTGGGCAATCAAAAGTTTCAAATAGAGAGCTCAAACAGATTTTAGAGAAAATAGTGTCTAGCTCTAGGAAGGACTGGTCAAGGAAGTTGGATGAGGCCCTTTGGGCCTATATAACTGCTTATAAGACTCCTATATGGATGTCACCATATAGTCTACTCTTTGGGAAAACATGGAATCTACCTGTTGAGTTACAGTAAAGATCTTATTGGGTAGTGAAGGCTCTTAACTTTGATTTCAATTCTGTTGGTGTGAGGAGACTATTAGAGCTGAGTGAGCTAGGGGAGATTCGAAGAGAGTCCTATGAGAATGCTGAAATTTATAAAGTGAGAACAAAGGATTTTTCATAAATCAATCATTCAAAATAGGAATTTCATGGTTGGTGAGAGGGTCCTACTTTTCAATTCTAGATTTAAGCTGTTTCCAGGAAAGTTGAAGACCAAGTGGTCATGACCCTTTACCATTGCTAGAGTTTTGGTTAATGGAGCTGTTGAGCTAGTTGGAGAAGAGAATAGAACTTTCTTACTCAATGGTCAAAGAATAAATCACTTCTTTGAAGGGAAACCAAAGGTATTGACTACCATATCTCTATTGGAAGAATGAGATGTTTCAAGTCTAACTGAGGACTATAAACTCAATGTTTCATGGGAACTAACCCATGGTTGCTTAGTTGTTTTCCTTTTATTTATTTTTTAAATAAAGTTAAATCCAGCTTCTTGTTTTCTAGTTTAACCTCTTGATTGATTTATGGTGCCTCGTGATCTATTTTTGTTCAATAGAGAGAGTTGTTGCTGCCAGAAACTCAGAAAACAAAACCCAAGGGAGTAATCCACTACATCATATGGATAACATTTCTTTCTACTCACTCTCTTGGGTTACTTATCTTGAACTTAAAACTATGAAATTTTATTTTACTTATTTGAATTTTTAGGTTAATGAAGAGGAGTAACCACTCAGTGCTACTGAATAGGATTTATCTATGGAAGTTAGTGTTAAATCTCTAACAATTCAGGGAAGTGTTGTTCTTCCCTTTTCCACTTTTAATTACCTGCTTAATCTTGACCGTGAGTTAAGTGTGGGGGACTTCCCCCTGACATGTGAAAAGTGTATTGTGTTTCCTAATTGGATGTTAGCTTGATAATATCTAATTATTTGAAAAATTATTTTGAGATGCATTTTGAAACTTACTACACCCATTTTTTTTCATCTCATTGAGCTACTGCTATACATCATTGTCAATCATGCTACTGATTAAATGTCATTGATAAAATCTTTTGTCTGCTCATAATGATTCAAAGCATGAACATTTTAGGAATACAACTAAGATTTTTTCTGGTGATGATTGGTGGCGTTTGGTTCTTCTGTTTTTGTTTGTGTGTTTCTTTTTGTTTTCTTTTTTGTGTGGTAAAGAAAATTTTTGAACCTTGTTTCTACACATTCCATATCCTTTTTAAGCTAAAATTTCCATATGTTTTGAATTTAAACTATCTTTCACCTTATAATTCAACATTGGGGACAATTTTGGGATTTAAGTTTAGGGGAGAGGGGTCTTTCTACTGTCATATCAAATTCCCCGTTCTTGAACCTGAGTTTGTTTTAAAAAATGTAATTTTTTTAAAAAAAATCAGTTTCAAGAAGGGGGAATTTGACATGACACTAGAAGGATCCCTCTCTCTGCTGGTTAAGGACACACACTTTGTCTTTGATGAGAAATATCTAGAGGACTTTAATCTACTCAATGAGAAGTTGAATAATTCACCTGTAATCATTGATCCTGACTGGAAGCTTCCCTTTGAAGTGATGTGTGATGCTAGTGACTTTCCAGTAGGAGCTGTTTTGGGGCAGAGGAAGGATAAGAAACTTCATGTTATTTACTATGCAAGCAAGATGCTGGACGATGCCCAGAAGAATTATTCTACCACTGAAAAGGAGTTGGCTACTGTGATGTTTGCTTTGGAAAGGTTCAGGCAGTACTTGATAGGATCAAGGATAATAATTTTCACAGATCATTCAGCTCTAAATTACTTTCTAGCTAAAAAGGACTCAAAACCTAGACCATGAGGTGGACTGTGTAGTTATAGGAGTTTCATTTAGTGACTAAGGATAAGAAAGGGGCTGAGAATGTAGTTTGATGTGGCCTAGTTTTAACTCTTTTGCCACATTATTTTAATATATTTTTTTTAAACTTTTTAATTCCAAAATATTTTTATTAAATAATTTGTTTGTTGTGCTTTCTTGTACATTATTTTTTAAAACAATTTTTTTTATGTAAATCATATTTTTTGGCGATTTGTTATCTTATTTTCAAATTAAATAATCCTTGTTATTTTAACTTTCATTTTTTATTTTTCTATTTTTTTTCATTCTTTTATTATTCTGTCAGTCCTTTATATTAATTAATTCTTTATTTGTAAATAAATAACACATGTTAGTTTTTAATTCTTTTAATAGTTTAACTATTTTTAGAAATTTTATTTTATTCAATTAATACTTTTAATTATTTAATTTAATTAATTATTTAATTAATTAATTGGTTGATTAATTGATAACATTAATTATTTTAATTTGTTTTAAATTATTTTATTTAATCCAAATAAATTCTTTATTTTAAATAATTCATAATTAATTTTATTATTTAACTTAACTTTGTTTTATTTTTTTCTTCTTTGTGTTAATTCAATTGATTGATTTATTAATTCATTTCTAGTTTTAGTAAATTCTTTTAATTTTTGATTTTATTTGTTTTTGCAGGTGTTCCAATAGTACCCTTTCACAGTGCCACTATCTTCACCCTGTCACGGTGTCACCGTGTCCTTCTACTTGCTATCTCACAACAACCGTGAGCATTAATCATGGTGCCACAGTCCTCTAGGCACCACATCACCAATTACTGTCCCATATTCATGGTTCCACACTCACAGTAGCTTCACGGTGCCACCGTTCTCCAACCTGTCTCATCATTTCAAGAACGGTGGCACATCCTACCATTCCACACCCATCTCACCGTTCTTCAGCCACGTAACTGCCACCCATCCTTATGGTGCCACAGTCACGGTTTCATGACTAATGTTCCACCGTTTCCCCTCCATATCCCTGCACCGTTTCTTTTCACAACTGGTGCCACTATTGGCATTCCACCGCATCTGTGTTTCCCCACCATCTTCACGCCTTGCTGTCCCATCATCGCCCTGAACATCATTTTGCCACCGTTCCATCACGGTGAATATGCCACCATTTTCATGCTCACTACCACCATTCATCACCCCAACATCCATCCGTAACGGTGAGTGTCTCACCACAATGTCCCACCATCACCCACACTATACTCGCCTCATCCACTATTGCTCCTCCACCCACTACCTTCTTCTTTCCATAAATAGTACCAATAATGTTATCTCATATAGCAGAAAACCCCCCCACAAATAAATCATAGTATTAAAACACGGAAACAACTACAGCAAATCGAACAACACAATCACAAACATAACAAACAACCAAATTTGAACAAAAACAACACAGTAGTGGCAAGAAATTGACAGCAGAAACACAACCACAACAACAAGAAAAATTCAATAGGAGAGGAACCGAGAATCAAAAATAGTATAAAAATTCAAAATTCAGGAGCGATTCAATGGAAATAATCAAAATCTCAACATATTTGAACCTACCTGAAGCCACCGCATCTTGAACCCGCGCACCTCCTGCCCTACTACACTGCGCAACGTCTGTCTGACCCAGATCTCCCTCATCCTGCCACTACGCACTAAAACCCACTGCCGTCTGCGGATAACTCACCTCGACCCTCACTTCCACCCCTCTCCACTGTCCGTGGCTAGGCCACCACCTGTTCCTCTCCCTTGCCATGCCAATCTCCCACCTGTCCGCTCCACATGCTGTATGAACCCCCCTACCCTCTTCCCTCTCTTCTTCATCTGCACAACCCCCCCAGTTCCACCTTTAATTTCTTTTATTTTTATTATATTATAATATATAATAACACACACACATATATATATATATATATTATTTAATACCTATATTAACATAAATCACAATTTAACTAATATAAAATATATAATAACATATAATGTATATAATAATTAATCTAAATAATATAATATATAATAATAACATTAAAGTAAATACAATTTTAATAGTTATGTTATATATATTTATATATATTAGTAATAATAATATTAGATATTATAATATATATATACCAATAAGTATTTTCATTAATTTTAAGTAGTGATATTAATATATAGTATATATATAGTTACATAATTGTTTTTTAATGACTCACGTGCGTTTTTTGTATTTTCCATTATTTTTGTATAGGGAGATCACATAGGCGGGGAATCAATTTTAGTTACAACAAAAGCGGGGGGGGGGGGGGGCATTCATCCAGACCAGGTGAGCGGGGGAGATTTAAGAACAATCAAGAGGGAAACATGTCATTTCATCACTGGGGACTTGGACTTGGACTTCATACTTCCACTTCCATCATCCATCCAGAGGATCTGGCGATCCCTCAAGTCCTCACCACTTTTTCAGGGAGTAGAGTCCAATGATCGGAGCAAAAGATGAAAATTCCATATCTCGATTCCCAGGGTGGGACATCGAACACTCTCCAACGTCACATCCACTATCGAGCAGTAGGAATTGAAGCTTTTGGGAGATCAAGCAGGGAGACGAACATCTTTATTTTCCTTCTGCTCTATTTTTCTGCAACTTATTTCAACATGAAATTCATTGTTTTTAATTATATTTTTTCACTAAATCCAACTATTATGTTTTGATAAACTCCTTCAGCGGGAAATAAGCTAGCTGGTTATATTTTTTTACTCTGATTCACGCACTGCATATTTTTCTGGATCGTCTCTCTCTCACTATTTGTGGGATGTTTTTATTTTCAAACAAAAAGGTTGAGTGAAAACCGATCTTGTTTGAATATAAATGAAAGATATTTCAATATGAGGAATTCACTGACAAATGAATTATGCTCCAATGAGAGAGACACACTGAAATCAACTGAAAAGTTGAGCCTAGTGACATCTAACTTTTATCACTATTCGATGGAATGAATTTTACAGTCGAAGGAATGTAAGGGTTCTTTCATCGCAAACTGACCAAATGATAAATCTGGCCAGTTACCTTAAGTCATATCCATATTTCTTAAACTTCAGTGCATGAATGGGGACTAAGAAATATCAAAATTGGCCAGTGGACTTTCCCCTCTACTCATCTATTGGTTGTTTTTAGTACAAGCTTTATTGATGTCTTATCTACTTCCGTTCACTCACCAATTCTTTATCACTTCCTCACACACCGAGTTTTACTCACTTCGCTCGAGTACCACCATCTGATTTAGTTTCCATGTGTGTTTTGTTTGTTTTTTCTTTTTAGTAGATCACTAAGCACAACTTAAGGCCTCTCTGTGGTTTGAACTTGTCTTTCCACTGTTCTAAGTAGTAAGTAGGTTATAAATTTTAGTTTGTCTCTTGTGACCAACGATGCGTGAGCGTGAAAATTTTGGAGATCTCATCCTGACTTCCATGAACACATCATATTTGAGAGCGAACTCCTAGGATAAGCACTGGAGACGAGATGGAGGCCAAGGAGCCTGAGATCATAGTAGTATTTGGGGCGTTCTTCTTCCCACTAGCCTTAATTTTTGTACTCTATTCTTGTATGTTTTTCACTAATTTAATATATATGATCATAGAATAAGATCTTAGTTCAGGTATTTCATTCTACTGGGTTTTATTCTACGATCTCTTCACATATATTAATTTTTTTGGTATCATAATCAATCGACGATATAGAATTATGATTCTATTTTTAATTGTTCACTCCTTAACTATTATTTCAAATTCATAATTTCAATATCATCTGGAAAAGTCGATATTGAGTATTTTTATCAAATTTTTAATGTCTTTAACATTGGGAATTTTATGGTGAGTTTATTTCCAATTTTTATCTTTTTCAAAATCTCAAGCAGTTAGATTAAGTTTGGTGTGGTGAACTCCATTACTTAATCTTCTACCTGTTGAATTTCCTAGTGTGGGAGATTCATCAGAAATTATTTTATGAGTGATACAATAAAAAGTTTTGAGGAGGTCAACCTTTTAACTGGTAGTTAGAATTCCCGAATATTACAATTGATCATTGTTCCTTAGCCTTTGCTTCTTATATATTAGTTAACTGTATTTTATTAATTTTTCAGCATTGTAGTATAATATTTAGTTACATTGTAAAAAAAAACATGTTTACTTATCCTATGTGGAGTCCATCATTTAAAACAATAAAAAAATATAAAAAGTAAGAAGATGTTCAGTTCCTCTACTACTGACAATAGTGGAGTATATTTTGATTTAAAACCTTATATTTGTCACCTGTTTTCCCTTAGATTTGACCCTGCACCTCTATGCTAGTGTAGGAGTTATACATAATATTTTGAGGCCGATGAAGGCCTCTGGCCTCATCAAAATTTGACATGGGTCCTTGTCACAAATCAATATAATCATAAAATAAGATATTAGTTTGAGAATTTGACTCTACAGGGTTTTATTTTAAGATCTCTACACATCTTTTCATTTTTTTAGTATCATAATCAATCATCAAGATAGAATCATGATTCTCTTTTTAATTGTTCACTCATCAACTGTCCTTTCAAATTAATAATTTCAATATAGACTCTTGAGGTTGATCTTGGATATTTTTATCAAAGTTTTAATGTCTTTAGAATTGGGAATTTTATGGAGAGTTTATTTCTAATTGTTATCTTTTTCAAAATCTCAAGAAGTTCGATTACGTTTGGTGTGGCGAATTCTATTACTTATTCTTTTTCCTATTGAATTTCCTGGTGAGGGAGATTCTTCAGCAATTCATTGAGGAGTGATACAATAAAAAGTTATAAGGAGGTCAACCTTTTAACTGGTAGTTAGAATTCTTGAGTATTACAATTGATAATTGTTCCTTAGCCTTTTCTTATTATATATTAGTTAACTGTATTTCCTTAATTTTTCAGAATTTTAGTATAAGATTTAGTTTGTAAAAAAAAACTTGTTTCCTTATCCTGTCTGTATTTCATCATTTAAAAAAATAAAAAAACATATAAAAAGTAAGAAGATGTTCACTTCCTCCACTACTGACAATAGTGGAGTATATTTTGTTTTCATTCATCCTCCAGCTCATCTCCAGTTCTTCTCGTTTTACAGAGCTTCAATGCTTCACACCTATTTTGGTAGGTGATGAGTTATCTTTGTCTAGGTGATTTGAGGATGGTCTCAGGTATGACATCCGATCGCAAGTGAATCTTTTCAAGATGACTTTGGTAAAAAATATAGAAAATCAGGCACTAATTATTGAGTGCAGTCTAAGGGAGTTGGGACCTATGAGGTTAGTCAGTTCAACATTTAGGGCTGGTACTCCTTTGTTTGATAGAAGGAAGCGCTGTAGGGAGCCTTCACTTGGTGATTCCTGTAACATGGATGTATCTTTAGGTAGCCCAGTGAGGTGCTACTAGTGCGAGAAGAGTGGGCACACGAGACCTCAGTGCTTGAGAGACCCACTTGAGTGTCAATATTGTGATAAGATGGGTCATCTTTAATGTTTTTCTAGTTTTCTTACTAGTAGCTGGTGAGCGGGGATCTATTATGACTCCACATATAGAAGTAAGACCACCAGTTTCTCCTCAAACAGTGAACTAGAGTTTTTCAGGACTTTTAGGTTGAGGTGGTGGTCATGGTCGTGGTAGCTAGGAAGTAGGTTTTCAATGATAGTAGGGTGGACCAGCTCAGGATAGTTAGAAAGGGTCACATGGCCGCAGTAAAGTCAGACTTTTATGATGGAATAAACCCAACAAGATCAGGATCCCATAACCACTATAGTTAGAGGTATGATTCTAGTTGCCTCAGTTTTAGCCTCTTCTCTTTTTGATACAGGGGTTTCCCTTAGTTTTATATCTATCACTGTTATGGAGAGCCTTTGGCTCTACATATTTACTTCTAATGATGTTATGATGCTAGACACTCTATTGGGGATTAGGATGGCTAGTGTACGTCAGTGCAAGAAGTGCCCTCTTGAATTTGTTGGGTGTCACTTCTTGTAGGAACACCATGTCTTAGAGATTATTGGATTCAATGTCATTCTCATAATGGAATGGTTTGTCTCCTTTTAGGCCTTTTTTGACTTCTATCGCCACAGGGTGAGTTTTACATCACCAGAGGGTTGGTCTTTTCAATACAAGGGTGAATGACATGTCCAGGAGAGCAGAGCTGGACCCAAGCATCATGGGTTGGGAGGAATTACAGCCTAGATTGCTAGTTTATATCTAGATGACCATGGGACTTCATAGATGGAATTTACTTTGGTGGTGGATCGTTTTATATATTTCTTTCCAGAAGACTTTTTAGGTTTACCTCCAGAGAGAGAGGTAGATTTATCTATTGATCTTGTTCCAAGAGCAGCACCGGTGTCCATTACTATTTATAGGATGGATACACCAGAGTTATAGGAGCTCAATAAGTAGTTATAGGAGTTGAAGGTAAAGGGTTTCATCGAACCTAGTACTTCTCATTGAGGTTCACCTATCCTTTTAGCGAAGAAGGTGGACAATACTCTTAGAATTTTTTGTGGATTATTAGAAGTTGGACCAATTGATGGTCAAGAACCGATATCCATTTCGAAGGATTTATGATATCTTTGATCAGCTTTAGGGAGTCTAAGTGTTCTCAAAGATTGAATTGAGATCCAGTTATCATGAGTTTCTCTTTAGACCATCAGATATACCTCTAATAGCCTTTCGGACCAGGTATTGTCTATATGAGGATTTGTTTATGCCGTTTGGTCTCATGAAAGCACCGACCGTTTTCATGGAACTGATGAACCAAATGTTCCATCCTTACTTGGATTCTTTTGTGGTATTCTTCGTGGATGATATCATGGTGTACTCTTACACTCGAAATGACCATTCCACCCATCTTGAGATTGTTTTGAGTATACTGAGAGATCATAAATTATATGCTAAGATCTAAAAATTACACTTTTGGATGGACAAGATTCACTTCTTAGGTCATGTAATCTGAGAGACAGGAGTATTAGTAGACCTAGAGAAAGTGAGAGTAGTAGTTTCCTAGGAGCAGTCGAAGAACATCTTTGAGGTACAAAGTTTTCTGGGGCTGGCTGGTTACTAAATATTCTTTATTCAGGAATTTTCATGCTTAGCAGCACCACTGATGGGCCTAACTGAGAAGGGTGAAAAGTAATTGTGGATAGATTCCTACGATTCATCCTTTCAGGAGCTGAAAGGGAGATTGACTTCAGCACCGATACTAATTTTTCCAAATCCAGGAAAGAGTTACACCATTTACTGTGATGCATCAGGTATCAGGTTGGGAGCTATTATTATGAATGAAGAAGGAGTTGTTGTGTATGGGTCTCGACAGTTGAGGCCACATGAGAGGAATTACTCAATGCACGATCTCTAGTTACCTGTAGTTGCGTATGATTTTCACTGTTGGAGAAATTATCTTTTTGGAGAGTGTTTTGTGGTGTACACTGACCAAAAAATCCTCAAGTATATCTTTACTTAGTGAGATCTTAATTTGAGGCAGTGAAGGTGGGTTGAGTACCTTCAGTATTTTGACTTTGAGCTTTCCTACATGCCTAGTAAGGTCAATGCAGTGGCTAATGCGTTGAGTAAGAGGAATAAGGTATATGGAGTTTAGGAGGCCAGTAGTGAGTGACAGCTTATGGATCTATTTTATGAGATGCATTTGGAGGTTCATAAAAGATAGGGGAAGACGTTTCTTTCTTATATAGCTGTTACCTATACTCTATTGGATCGAGTGTGAATGAGGTTGCTATCAGATTCTGAAAGCCTAGTTCTGTAGGAGAGTGTGTCAGGCGAGGACCCTACTCCTAGATGGACCATAGGTGATGATGAGTTTTTGAGTTTTTATGGATGCCTATGGGTGTCAGCAGACATACGAGAGGATTTATTATGAGATTTTCATGCCTCAGTACGAGCAGTTCACGCTGGTGTCACCAAGATGTATCGATATCTACATCGTCAGTATTGGTGTCCAGGCATGAAAAGGGATTTTACTGGTTTTTTTATGAGATGTTTCACCTGTCAGTAGGTGAAGGCGGAGCATCAGTGACCAGAAGGTCTATTACAGTAGTTACCCATTACTGAGTGGAAGTGGAATGAATTCGCGATGGATTTCGTGACAGGTTTACTAATGTCGCCCAAAGGAAATTATGCTGTATGGGTTATTGTTGATAGACTCACAAAGGTTTCAAATTTTATGTCAATCAAGGAAACCTTCAGTGTTGATGAGCTTGTAAATTTTTACATCTGAGATATTGTTCGTTTTCATGGGGTTTTGTACTCTATCGTTTTAGATAGGGATATCCAGTTTTATTCTCACATCTTTTAGGGACTATAGAGGGATTTTGGTATACAGGTACTTTGGAGTACAACTTACCATCCCTTGACAGATGGCTAGTCCAAGCGCACGATTCAAGTTTTGGAGGACACGCTTTGAAAATGCGTCCTAGATTTTGGGGGCTCTTGGGAGAGACACATATCCCTAGTGGTGTTTTTTTTACAATAACAATTTTCAGGAAATGATTTGAATGGAAACTTATGAGTATTTTTATGGTAGGCCATGCTGATCATCCCTATGTTGGCTGGAGGCAGTAGAGGAAACTATGCTGGGACCTCGTCTTATCCAGGAGAGCATTGAACAAGTAGAGTTGATTCAAAAGAGGATGGTTGCTACACAGGCTCACCAAAAATCTTATGCTGATCAACAAAGATGACCACTAGAGTTTGAGGTTCAGGATCAGGTTTTCCTACGTGTCACACTGAGGTTATAGAACATGAGGATTAGGTGACATGGGAATATTTCATAGAGATACGTCAGGCCGTTTGTGGTTTTGGAAAGATTCGGGCCGATTTCCTATCGATTGAAGTTACCTCAGAGGTACCAGGCTATTCATGACGTATTTCATGTTTCTCAGCTACGATGTTACTTTTTAGACCCATATCATGTTTTTCAACCTAAGGAGGTTGAGTTGGAGGTGGATGAATCCTTCGAGGAACACCCGATATGGATTTTGGATCGCCGCATGAAGGTTCTTCGTGGTCGGTCTGTTCCTTTAGTACGGGTGCTATGACAGCATGGGAAACTGCAGGACAAGACTTGGGAGAGGGAGGTCGATGTGCAATCATAGTTTCCAGAGTTGTTCACAAATTCTTCTTCACCACCCTTGGAAGGGTAATTTAGGGATGAATTGCTTTAAGTGGGGAAGTTTGTAAGAACCCAGATCTTCATTTTAGGTATGGATCATGTTTTGGGTTGTTTTTGAGGAAAAAAAAAGAATTAAGGAATTTATAAGTACACTCTGTGTACTTATGAGTACACATTGTATACTCGGTTGCTGCGTACAGCTGTGTACTGGCCATGTAATAGCTGAGTACGTGGCCGTGTGATGACCTGACAGACCACTTAAGTCGGGGTCCGGTTGAGGCTAATACACAACGTGTAGTTTAAATGAACACATTGTGTGCTTTTATTTTTATTTTATATATCAAAGCAGGGCCATTTCTCATGTCCGGAACTACCTTCTTCTCCCCATGGTTCATATAGGAGAGCGATAAATGACCAAAGAACTTCTAACCCCTCCCTATTCTCCGTCCGAGCTCCAATTGAGACACCGTCAGGTGAGTTGAAATCCCATCGGCGAGTTCTCAAAACCCCTAGAGCCTTTATTCCAGATTCTTTCTCTCTCTTGGTTATTCAAGGTTGAACATTTTTAACCTTTTTGTAGATCTACACTATTTTAGTCCAATTCAAGGGCTGATGTTCAAGGATATCGATCATGAGACATCGAGATTGGTGGTTTGTACATTTTTTTGTTTTTATTTGGATTATATATGCTTAAAGTGTAGCATACCCACTTTTAGGGTATTGCTTGATTTGGAATTTAACCCTGTTTATCACCTAATATGTTTTTTAATTGATAAAGTGTAGTTTCTTAGGTGTAAGGTTAGATACATTGTTTATGGGACACCCCATGGGTGTGTTTTCCCTTGATTGACTGTTTATGACCATTTGGTCTAGAATTCTTGTTAGGCGTACCTTGTTTTCCATGACTTGGTTGATTAGGATGTAGTTGATTGATTATATGAAATGCATGTGGTATGCTTTGTGAATGTTTAGCGATGTAGTAGTTATAGATTACATGTGTTTCTTTGATATGAAATGCGCACTGTTTTTCCAATGGACCGTGAGAGCCTTGGACCCAGAAAACTTTGGGGGTTTCTATGTTTATTTACACATGACTGTGAGAGCCTTGGTATAGATATTGACCTAGGGGTATTGACTATGAGAGCTACCCAGGTGGTCATTTTTTATTTGGTTATGCTATGTTGACCCAGGGGTATTGATCCTGAGAGCTACCTAGGAGGCCATTTATAATTTATTGATTCCATGTTGACCAAAGGGGTATTTACCCTGAGAGATACCCAAGTAGATGTTTGTAATTTATATTTTTTCTATGCTAAACCAAAGGGTTTAGACTGTGAGAGCTTTTCCAGAGGGTTGTTTCTGAATGATTGAATGATCATGACAAGTTTTCCAAGACAAAACACAAGCTTGGACTCGGTCTTACTTGATTGTTTATACAGTATTATAATACATCTGTTTTGTTACTGTTACACAGGGGGATATAAGGATTAGGCTAGATCCCGATAATTCATGATTCAAAGGATAAAATAAAAGTAAATGAATTTAATTGAAAACTGTAGGACTATTTACTTTTGAGTGCATCCTAGTTTATTGCTTCATTTCTACATATTACCTGCTATATATATTCACTGAAAGTTAGGGATAGATATTTTGGTGGTTTCCTGTTGGTATTCATATCACACCCTATTTGCGTCATGTTTTGGACCCAAATAGATTAGATGGTTGCAGGTATAGATAAGGGAAAGTTCCCTTCTTCATTTGGTAGTTTATTTCTATTGGAGTTAGAGAGCACGAGACCAAGATGAGGCTTTCGATGCTGTTGGAGTTTACTTAATTTTTAGTACCTTGGTTTATATATTGTAATTCCATCATTTTTACTTGTTTGGATGCTTTCCTAGACACATGTGACATGCATCATTTACATATATTCTCCATTTTTTTATTACTATATGTCTTCTTATAGTACTTCTATTGTATGATATTAATACTTCCACTATTGTTTACTATTTTCTTTCTGTTGTGCATACTCTTCCAATGAGGTCAAAGTTTCCCCATTATCACACATTGGCCCTCTTTTCTAGTTAGAAGCCTCTAGAATTCAGGGAAATGCAGTTGAGGTTATGTGACCAATTGGGTTCGAGGCACCTTTGTGCAGTACTTGGATCCAGGACATTACACACCATCCCTTTTAGCCCATCATACATGACTTTAAACTACCCAAAAAAGAGACACAATAATCACCATGTTGAAAACCACAAAGGGAACCCTGGACATAAGTCAAGTCTCAGCTCGCTAGACCTACACTCTGTATGGTTTAGACAATATCGAGTGATTAAAATTTAAAAGGCACAAAACTTGTTTGGCTAAAAACCTGAAAAGGGAGGCCTAAGAAAAATCTGAGTCTCACCCTCTAAGTATCCTCTATATCAAGCTTAGGAAAATGTTGGGGTGATGACATAAAAAGACATAAAATTTTTAGGGTTGTCCATATAACCCTATAAATAGTAAAACTATACTCACTAAACCCCCTTATTTATGTAAAAGTTAAAGAGCCCCCATCCCTATCATTGTAATTCTGAATAGATGATATGAAGATGTAATTATATGGAAATAATTTTTGATGTTATGATTATAGGAGGAATTTTGGGAGGAATACATATATAATCAAAAAAAATTCTTTTAATTTATAGAGAAAAATCAGAGGAACATCCTAAAAATGTAGTCTCTCTATCATATATTACAAGAGGAATTCAACATAACTCTTTATCTATTGAACAGACTTCCAAGCCCCATTAGATTATTTTTTAAGCTCATCCAGTTGATGAACTTTAGTATCCTCAGCCTGACGAAGCACTTCCTTGGAAATCACAATGGTAGTTTCCGCCTTAGTTTGTACTTCTCCTAATGAATTGTGGAGTTGTTTAAGTTCTCCCTGAGTGATATCCAATTATCACTGAAGACGATACACTTCAATGGACTTCTCCTTAATCTTCTGTTTAAATCCCACCAACTTTATGTTGTGGGTGGCCTCTATATGGGATAGTGTATCTAAAAAACCATCATATTTGGTGATAATTTTGGTCTTTGTAAGGTCTTTTTAAAGTTTATGCTCTTGTTCCCACCAATGAATAATCTCGTTCACCACAATGTGGATCAGATGGTAATCAAACCCACTAAATCCCAACATGATGAAAAAAGCTCAAAGCCATTGGATTCATGAAGGTAAAACCTCAAGGGGTGTCTTAGAGATTATTTTCCATATGTCCCACCAAGAATTGTGGCGTGTGAGGTAGATAGAATTCTTCATCTCCAGATCTAATTTAGAGTCACCGTTATAAGGAGAGATGTACTCTGGGATTAGTGTACTCAAAGAAGTGCCATGTTCTGTTCCCTCCTGAATAGTGGTTTCCTTGCCTTCTGATGTTGGTCAAGTTGATATGAAATATTTTCCCTCATACCTGACCATGAAAGATAATAATCCTAAACAATGAATTAAAATCATTTTTAATTTCAAAATAATATAAAGTGTTGTGCACAGTCACAACAGTTGCTGATCCTTACCCAACAAAAAGTCAGCATATTGGGAGGATTCCTACCCAACATTACTAGCTTTAGCAGTTTGGGATGGAACCTCTTCATAATTTAAACTCTCCCAGTCCTTCCTAGGATTCTCTAGATGAGGCTCAGAAATAATTCCCATTTCAAGATCCACCTAGTATGCCTCTCCCTTAACAGCGGGTTTGAGATTGATTTTTACACCTTCTCCATTCACCATCACTGTAACAATTTCTATGGATGGAACTGGATATTCCAACTAGTCATGATTAGAGAATCAGGCATAAAAGGGTTAATTTGATGGTAAATAAAGACTCACATCCATATAATTCTTTATAAAGTACCCAAAATTATTCTAAAGTGGCAGCAATATTAACGTGTTTTAGTATTTCATAAAAAGGAATGCCAAGATTTATCATGGATTCTATTAACATCCCAAGTCCCATGTTAATCTTACCCATGGGAACACTTGGAGTGATTGGTTCATGACCCTCCTATGATGACTTGAGACCCTGAACATCCTCCTTAGTGAAAACCATATGGTTAGTATCGGTCATCGTATGATTCTATAGTGTATGAGATGAACCTGAAATTTTATAGAAATGGAAGTCTGTAATTAGAATGCATCATCTTAAAAATACCATTGACATAACAAATTCATCTTCTCTCTATGAAGTAGTGATAAGATCAGTTCTAAGAGAAAATTATGTATTCTCTGGCCTCAACAACTCTTTAGTCAAAGGATCCATTTTTCTGGTAGGAATCTATGCTTGGTATGAATTACCCTCTTAGGTTCTTGGAGGCTCATTTGTAAATTCATTAAGGGAAGAAATAAAAGATTTCTTGCAATCCCAAGGAGTTTAAATACTTTTTTTGGATGAGGATGAAATTAATGATATCAGGAAAGACTTACCACTACTAACAAAGCACTTAGCCAAGGATTTCACCCTTTGGAATCCTTTATTCTTACTCTTCTTAAAATGAGGGATAGAATCAGCCTCCTAAAAAACATGTATTATAGATTGTAATTCTCCCACCATATCATTATCAATGGACTGTTGGCCTAAGGATACCTCTCCAAATTTTTAGGCTGACCCAATAACCATGATCAGAGTATCACTTGGGCTATACCATAATGACAGAAACTCAATTGATTTTCCCTTAACCAACTGAAAATTAATATGGAATTCCCCTTGAGAAATAGTTCTTTAGCTAAAATATAAAGGAAAAGAAAAAAATAATATTAGAAGAATAAAAATTACATCTTCAGGATCAAAAACGTCATGCCATTCCTCAAAAGATGAATGATCGATCCCCTCAGCAATTCCACGTTATATCATATCCTTCACTCACTTTGTGTTAGGGACCCGATTAGTGGTTTCATAGATGAGGATATCTAGCTCCTGAATATGGATTTACACTTTATAAGGATTGTCCTAAAAAAATATTAGGTGAGGCTTAGAGTTCTCCTATACCTAGAATATTCAACCCCTCCCATAGGATCTCCCAGATAGGTTTTTCATCAAAAGAAAAATCCTACCACCTTTGGACTACCTCTGGCCATACATATTCAGAATACATTTTGTCCTTCTTTGAGGATGATTCCATAATCCTAGATTTGATAGGCTTCCAAATTCCTTCCGTCACAAATACCGGATGAGAAAATGGAATCTGATTCTCTTCTTGGCGATGGTGACTAGACCACCTAGGTGTAGTTTTAGTTGGTGATGTTAGTGTATCCCTCTTGATTCTGGTGGGTGGATTATATCTTGCCTGAGGTCATTTTAATGAATTGGGAACCTTGTTGTCCTCACTCTCTGATTTGGATGATGCAACCTCTGAAGGAGACGAATCACCTTCCAAACAAGAAGGGTATTTTCTACTCTGACTCTTTACTCCAACCCAAGGAGCAATGTTATACAGTACCCCTTCAAGGTATGATACATTCCAAGATTTGGTATAACAGGTGGTCAATTTTCTAGTTACATTAGCTGGAGGAAGGTTGTTCACTACCCCCATCAATTCCATAGCTTTAAGTAGCCATAAATATCGAGATACCATCAGATGTTGTTCTAATCTAATGTGCACTGAAGGGGATACAATAATTTGTTGCAAGAATTTGAATTTGTGTGAAAATTGGTAAGGATCATAAGCCTCACATAATATTTCACTATTAATCCTATCCACTGACACACCATCCCTAAAAACTATCATGTATGACCTTAGCTCAATACTATCCTTCCCATCGTAAACAAACCTCCCCGTGGGAGGATTTCCATAAGGAAAGAAGTTGAACTCCTTGAATAAAATCATCCTTGTTTGAATTTCATTAGGTTGCAAGGATAAGAGTGAAATACAAAATATAAACTAGACATATGGTTGAAAATTGCTCTTGAGGACCTAGATCCCACTCTAAATAGTATAAGTCCTGAAATGAGTCATGATCCATCCCCATAAAACCCGAAATGGTACCAAAATCTTGAAAGAAGATTTACAAACATGAATATGCAGAATATTACTATGGATTTTTTCTAAAATATGGGTATCTAACCCCACTAAATTCTTCTTGACCAGCTTGGATGCAACAAAAAATGTTCTTGTCCTTATGCCACCCTTAGAATCATGGACATGCATCAAATAGATACTAAGCCACATGACCAGAAAACCTATAAGATGCATCTTACCTGGAATTTTGGGGTTGATATCATATCCCCACTAGTCAAATTATACCTTTTACAACATTGTCCAGAAAGTACCAGGTGAACTTATATTTACCCTTTTGGGACATCTTGTTAGATGCTTGCAAATAGGGATTTACCCCATATTTATCAGGAATATTTTCATCCATGCATTTGGATTAATATCCCCTTTTTTATAGGGATTTAATTTCTTGATATCATGATATATTTTTAGTATCTCACATTCCAAAGCTGGTGTCCGGTCAGTATCATTCTATGTTTCCTTTGGAGGGGTGAATTCATCATATATATCTCCAAGGATCAGAACCCAGGAGATCTTGTGAACATCCCACAAACTAACACCCACTTCTCCATGAATCAAGTGAAAAGAATTCATTTTTGGATTCCACTGGCTCAATGGATCTGGAACAAAATCATAATTCCTATATACATATGTCTTACCTACCCACACAACCTCTTAAATTCTGATGCCTTCCAAATCTTATTTAAACTCTGTACAGGTTCTGCATACCCAGTATGCCCACATACATGTGAGCTTAACACCCTGTCTTGGGTGAAAGTCCCAACCTCTCTTCCAGCCCTTCGATTGATCTGTTTTTAAATCTCAAAAAATTTATGAATAGAAATGCATCTTTGTTTCAACTGTGTCTATTTTCATATCTGGGGCACATGGGATGTGATGCATAAAATAGGTCAGGGATTTTGTCCCAACATTAATGCATTTACCCACACTAAAAATGCTGATGGATGAGAAGTTATTATGGTCTTGAAACCAAGAGACTAGGATATTTTTCTTCAGGGTTGGTGTAAGGACCTCCTACAAATGGCCATAACCATAAAAGGGAAGATAATAACTCTTCAGA
Organism: Viscum album; assembly: GCA_963277665.1. Classification (NCBI taxonomy): domain Eukaryota; kingdom Viridiplantae; phylum Streptophyta; class Magnoliopsida; order Santalales; family Viscaceae; genus Viscum; species Viscum album. The sequence goes on from OY728122.1 coordinate 2,090,725,772, forward strand.
AAATCACACTGATACTTATTCAGAAACCCCACTAGATCAGGAAGGGTGGTATCACATATGTCATAATAATCTTGCCCAAAAATTATCATCATCTACTCAATCCATTTTATATCTAGTTCATCAGAAACTAAATTCTTCTTAGCATCGATTGAACCTATAAGGAAATATTAAGTTCATTTAAGAATTGTTTCATTTTGAAGAAGATTATGGAAATAATAAAATTTTGACAAAGTCATTATGGAGTGAAAGTGTCTCACAAAAATAGAGAGAAATTTTTGCAAGAAAATGTTACTTAAGAAAACTATTTCACACAACATACCCACCCAAGACTATGATTCATGCAATCGAATACATACTGTATCTATGTGGATGAAGGATCCAACAATAAAAGTGTTGACAAAGTCTGCGCGAAGGTGTTGCACGGGTAGAGATAAAATTTCTGAGTCACAAGAGCCTTCCATCAGAATGAAGGCCCTATTTATAGACAAGGAAGACTACCTACGTGGGTATCTTATACGATATACCTGATAAAAAAACTAAGTGTAGAATCTTGTGAAAATCATTTATCCTTTTCATCCCTTTGCTTCAGGATTATACCCTCATTCTTCAATCATATCCAATCCTGAGGGGGGGGGGTCTTTTGTTGAAACTCTATTTTGTCACCAAGATGAATAGGCAACAAAAGGAAAGGTCTTATAAAAAATAGGAGAAAATAGATGAAGAAATCCAAGAATCACAATGACCAAAAGAGCAGTTCTCCCAAGGTATCCCAAAAACTATAGGTGCGCAAGCACCTTCACACCACCCACTTGCGTGAAAAAACACCTTCACCCAGGGTACTATATTTTCTTATAAATAGGCCCTTGGGGTCATCATTTGGATGGAAGAATTTTTCCAAAGTCCAATTATTTCTCTGATCACCCTAGTAATTTCATCAATTCCTCTAAAACATTATAGGTAGTTATCTAACAGCTAATGAAGAGGGAATTAAAGTAAAATAACAGAACTTAATTACTCCAAGGGTTTAAAATAAACAACACTTGTGCAAGGAATTTGACCAACCCCTAATCAACTAAGAGTAGAATGAGGTCCCCTTATTTGACCAGGGATGTACATGAATTGCCTCCAGGAACACCTATAGATCCCCTTGAAGGCTTGAGAAAGGTATCCCCCAAGTGTAGTCACCTAGTTGGTTCGTCACCCAAGGTGATATTTGTTTACCTAGGGCTACCTATGAGGAGCATCCCCTGTGCGATCCTCCTTGGTATGCCCTACCTTCTAGACTACGTGAGCCCCTCATCAGGCCTTCTTTAAATCCATTCATGGATGAACCTCTCCTTCTTTGGATCCCTTGTTTGAGAAAGATCAAATCAAAGCCTTGACTAAGACCTCTTGACACACAAAACCATGGGTAAAGGAATGCCAAATTTTATCCAATTTGGATTTTTATTTATACGGTCATAGGTTTCTACACTTTTCCTACAATAGGTTTAGGATTATTAGGGAATCTGTAGATTTGTATATCTATAGTCATGAGGAACTATACCCTAGTGACAATGTTGAGGTGTTCCTGGTATGGAGGATTGGGGTTTGGACTATGTCCAACTGTTATCTTATCTATGGTTTGGAGCCTCTGGTTCCTATTAGGGATGGTAATGATCACACTTTATTTTCCATTCAACATGGAATGAGATCCTCCTCCCTTTGCAGAACCAATTTTAGGGAATCGATCCTTGTGTAATCCCATATCCTTTCTAATGGGAGGTTGCAATATTTCTCCTCTCCACCTCCATGTCCTTAACTTTCATTATTTCATTACTTTGAACTCATGTCTAATGTAAAGTGAAGAGAGGGAAGTTTTATAGCCCCAACCTCTTCCACTATATCCCCAACCTCTTCCACTAGTGAATAAGGAAAAGTGTGTGGTTTGTTAAATCTTATGCTTCCTCTTGTTTCTCACATTGATCATGACTCATGTGATATTATATGTTAGTGATGATCATGAAATCCACACAATCCACATGAAGTACTAAACTATGAAAACTCTAATTACTGTTATAACCAATATACCTAGGACGTTTACATAAGGCTCAAGCTCAAGGGACATCCTTCTCATAAGTTAGTACCAATCAACCCCCAAACTTATCCAGACATACTATTTAGGAATAAGCCCCCGATTAATCCTCTCAAAGGGATATACACTCTTAAAAGACTTACCTAAATACATGATATTTGATTCCTATCCAAATGGGATATGTAGGAAGCCTCCTTAAGGTTCTAACCCAACTCCCAAAACAACCTTGTTCTTCTGTGACATATCCCCAGTAGGGTCTAATTCAACTTGGAAACTCATATCTGTTCTAAGTTCCTTCGGTTGTTTTGGCATAAGTATCACACTATACTTTTAGTTGGAACCTTCTGACTAGATATCCTTTCCACATGAAGTTAAACTGTATGTTTGGGTCCTCATCACATGACCTTAAAAGGTATTATGTGCCCCATTAAGTAGCACCAAACTACACAGGTTCTGATTCCTTTCACAAGGATTATAGGATGTCTATTTATAGATTGTGTCTCAACATAAAAAAATTACCATCTCCCTAGATAAAGATAAATTCCAGAGTGACCTCTGTCTACATAGATGACAATAAAATCCAGAGTTCCCCACTGTGTGGCTATAAAACTAGCATCCTCATAATAATGACCAAAGAATCTTTAAGTAGTATATGATAGGTTAACATTGATGGATAACCTTATATACATATAGATATATCCATCAATGAAGAAACTGGAATACATACAAATGATTCTAAATTCCACACATGCTAATAATTGATTTCTAATTTGGGATGAACCACATCATACTTGGGAATTAATGATGGATTCATGAACATATCTTAAATCTATAAGAGAGTCCCAGAGTATGAAATAATTCTCCCCCAAAAGGGTGTGATGAGATCGAACTCCCATCCTCTCAACCAATAAAAGTTAATAATAATCATAGGTCAAAACACCTAACGAGCGCTTTCCTTTGGAAAGTAGTACCCCATGGTTACAGAACCACTAGGTGATTCTAGTTCCACAAAAAAAATCCATTGGAAACCATTTGGAAATAGAAAATCATTATGGGGTTGAACCTGACATGAATGACTTAAACTATAGAATCTCTGCAATAATATAAAATGGACGTATTGACCTGTATCCATTATACCATTCAATTTCCCTAGATGACTGTACCCATTTACATCAGAAATAGTCTCCCTATTTAACATACAACCAAGTCCAAAGCCTTTATTTCCATTAAATGTTTTAAAATATCCATCATGGAATTATCACCCAAGGGGAAAACACACAATAATTTCAAATAAGTATTTTAAATTCATTAAAAAACCCATTTTAAATACTTGAGGTCAATGCCTAATTTTAAAACCATATTTACTTTGAAACATAGTTTTCTCTCATACAAAACCTAACTTAGATGAAAATACAATGCACACTACCCAAACCATTTCAAAATCTTCATAGTAATTTCAAATAAATATTATCAAATAAAAATATTAAATTTAATCCTATTAACATGTTATAAAAAATTCATTCCCAAGTTACACCCAGTATCCCTTTAACCATGCTATCAATCCAACCAATAACCCTAGCTGGATAAAGCTCTTAAATAACATATTTCACCATTTGAAGTTCCAATTTACTATTTTTAGGAATTAGAACACACCATGGGTGGCCATAAGTTTAACCACATAATCACTATAAGATCCAATGAGATCCATGGAGGGTATACCAAATCAAATTAAATACCAAACTACATACACATGAAAAGATGATCATGATTATGGAAAAAATCTCTTAGAACACCTACCTCATTAACGAAGATTTGGAAAACATTCCCAAATCTTAGAGGCTCTTACTAGGACCATTGAAGACTCATACAAAATCATCATTTTCAAAATAATCTCACCATAAGAACCTAATATCAGGTCATTCACCACACAAAACCAAATCTAACCACCCAATAAAGCCCCACGACATAACCCCGACCACATTTTGGGGTAAATCACTCTAAAACAATGATGTAGAATGATGTAAAGACACCATCCCTGGAGATTTTATATGAAATAAAACCAAAATACCCATGAGAAATATGTTATTACACAATGATTTGGTGAAATCCTCACCAAAAACAAAAATTCCAAATAAAAAAGATGGAACTAACCAAAATCAAATGTAGTCAAAGGGGAGAAGAGGAGGGATTTATTGAGGGTCACGTTCATAAGAGAGGAGGGTAAAGGGATGAAAGAGCATTAAAATATTAGGATAAAAAAACCATAATTTTAAAAATTTTAAAGAAATCATGGTTTTCATGCTTGGTTTTCCAAACTGTGTTCCAAACATGTTTCTAACATTACCTCGAATCTCTCCACCTCACATGATTACGAAGAACGATTTTATAAACAATGAACAATACATGGAAGACCCTCTACAGTTCACTATAGTCTCTCAAATGGTTTTCTATCCGTTTCAAATTGTTTAAAAAGTTATACCCTTTATAAATTTAGCCACATAGTCAGGGTGCATGGTTAGCACTAAATGTGCACTAACCATACTCCATATGTTGCATCACCAAAAAACTAAAAATCTAGGCCCCTAACCCTCCGGAAACTCCCAAAAACACGAAAAACTCTAAAGAAATTAATTAAAAGTCATAATTAGGTCTTTTTAGAGGATAAAACCCTTGATATTCCATTCTTATCCCCATTATAGAATTCATTCCATCCACTATTTTGAAGATTCATTTTTTGTAAAATTCTGAGCACATATATAGATGATGTAATGAACCAACCAGAGATACCCTCAAAAAATTGGCACCATATCCAATAAGATATTGAACTGAAGGGAATTATTGATCCCCATAGGCTAGAAACTAGCACCTAGGCATCAAAAAACAAGCATAGATAATTATTTCACCCAACAAGAAACAAACCGCACCACATATATATAAATGCAGAAGAAAACATAGAAATAATATATGTAAAAACCTAAGTTTTTTTGATATATTTTTTCAAATAAATTAAATTTATTTATTGTATTTACTTATAAAATATACAAAGTTAATATTTCATTTCACACAACACTAGGTTTAACTTTCATTACATGAAACACTGAGTTTCTACGAAACAAAATTTTATTGTTATAATCCTCTAAATAAGACCATTATAACCAAGATGTTAAACATAGTAATATGAATAGTAAGATGTAATTTTTAAATATTATTTATAATGTTTTTATATGAATAAAACATAATGAAAATGAAATATATAATTTTGTGTAAATCCCTTATATGATTTGAAAATATTATATTCTCAAAAGAACTCCTTTTTTTGTCCTTATGTAAACAATAATAAAATTAATTTTTGAAAATTTTATAAATTTAATTTAATAAAATGAACTTAATTTTTGAATTCATAATGTATAAATTATATTAGGGTTAAATTTGTTTGGATTTTTCTGAAATTTTCATTCTTTTGATGAATAGTGAAAAATATTAAATTTTAATTGAAAACAACATTTTCATATAATTAATTTATATAGTTAAATTATATATTAAATTGGTTTTAAAGTATAATTCGTTCAATTATACATCTATTAATCCAATTTAGGTAATTTTAATAAATTTTATATTGAAATTGAATACAAAAACATTGTAAACTTGTGAATGTTTTCGCTTTAAAAACCAGCTTTCACGACATGTCTGCGAGATTAATTTTAAATTAATTTCTACCAAATTTATAAATTAAATTTGAAAATATGGATTAAATATTGGGAATAATAATAATTTATATTATATAATATTGTTAAATTAATTTTTTACCATAATGATTAGTGAAAATAGTTAAAATTAATTAACGCAATTAAGGTTAAAACATGGTTTTGTGCATTACATTTGTTTGTCTTAAAATTAATCATACACACTCATAGGATTTTTATTTATTTAATTTTAATTAATAATTTGAATTAGTGGGAATAAATTATCTAATAAATATATTTTTTATTAAAATATTAAGGGATAAATTACCTAGGTAAATAAAAATATACAAGTTACCTTGGTAAAAACTATAAATATAAAATTGAGTAAACTTAAATACTAAGGAATAAATTGATAAAAAAGTTTATTTATTTTGTGTATTGGAGGTATTTATAAACAAATTTATCCCTAAACTAAATTATTTTTCTATTTTTTAGGTGCATGAGGTAAGGGATACCTCCCAATAGTGAATAATTTTGGGTATTTACAAAAAATGCCACTCCCCCTCCATTATAAAAGGGAATTCAGTCTCCCCACTTATTCACACATCTCAAGACATTGGGATCAACCAAAACCTTACAAAATCACTTAAAAACATCCATAATATCACTTTAAAATAATTAATTTGGGAACAAATACATCCAAGTAATTCCTTTGGTGCAAATCAAAAGGAGATACCCTAACAATAAGTAACGTTCATCAACAAACATTTTTGTTTTAGTTATTCCACAAACAAATTAATTTCTTTTATATATTGATTATATAATAACATAAATATATTAAAAATATTATATGTTTTTATTTAATTTTAATACCTAAAATCACACACAAATACATCAAATGGGCTTTGAAATCATCATTCATGTGTACAACGGACTACTGCCTCACAAACTGATGTTGCTCATGTTTACATTACCGCATTTCAAGGTTGGAAATAAAGATAGAAATATTATTTATATATGATATATATTATATTTATGATTTATTTATTCCTATTTAATTATTATATAACACATACCTTTAGGATTTCCATTTTATGGGAGTACAATAATGTTGTTCGTGTGTATGACAGACTACCACCACGCGAAGCGATGTGATTCATTCATGATTTATATGAAATGTATTAAGGATGGATTTAATAGACATATGTTATATATATAACATACAAACTAAACTAGAATTATAATATATATATATATATCATTTAATTTTCTTTCTTTCAATACGATAAGAAAATGGAAACATCGTTCATGCGTACGTACGACCGACCTTCTCCATGAATAGTGTATTTCATTTCCTATCACTATATTTTATTGATTAATATAAATAAATATATAATGAATATATATTATATTAATATCATGGTTATCATTATATATATGATTAAATAATAATCTAAGTAAGAGGACTAAGAATAACAAGTTAAAACATGTACGAAAAACAAAGCAGTTATAATCCGAAACATAACATAAACATGAAATTGTTAATAAATGGGTAATATAAAGTCATAGGTAAATAATATATGGTATTATATATATGAATATGGTTATGTGATATATTTATAATAAACTTATATTTATTATAAAATATGATTGAACAAGTACGATGAGAGTCAAGACTTAAGGTAAGGGATTGACATCTCACTTTTATTTTCTGCGAGACACAAGCCATGATCACCACCTATTTTTTGTATGTGGTGTGTATAATTACCATGGATTTATTTTATTATAATTCTACTGATAATTCATAGGATTTAAATTTCTATTTTATAATCTATTTTATGGGGGTTTATCATTAAAATTCTATGAACCCGATAGGGTTGTTTGTCTCAATTTTCCTTCTTTGAGACATATATTATGATATGCACAAATATTCTTTCATGAGATGTATATATAGACCATTTTAAATGTAATATAATGAAAATTTTCATCATAATTATATTTTTAATTTCATTTTATGTTATTAATTTATTGGATATATGATTCAAAGTTACCAAAGTGGTAATATTTTATTGCTACAATCTCATCATTTATTGGGATTTTTTATGATTATGCTTCCATTTATGAAATATTTTGACCCATATCTCAATAATTATCATTAAGTTTCTTATAATTTATTTATTCATGATATATTAAAGTAATGGTACCATTTTTACACTCTTTATTACTCAATTTAATTATTTTTTTAAATATCTAAATTTATTTCTCTATTTGGTCGAAAATCTATTTTCTTTCAAAGACATGTTTTTTTAAAAATGTTTTATTAGTATCTTATGATTTTTAAAATAAATTTCTACTCATTTTTTACTTTTTAATTTATTTTAAAGTAATAATTTTTTTATTTTCCTAAACAATTACCCTTTGGATTTTACCAAAAATGTTAAAGGAACCTTCGTTTTAATGTGTACGACATGAATGAAATTTTCTGACATCATGACCACTAATTGATTTAAATATTAATTTAAAATATTTAAAATTTATTTTAAAATAAAAAGGGTTTTGAATTTTTTTTGTTTTAAACAGAGTTTTTATAAGCCGGAAGAATATTTTCCTCAAGAAATGTTTTAAATGATATTTCAAAATTATTTTCCATTTAAGATGGAATTTTTTACTGTTAGTCATGAATTACAAGGAATATGATCCAAGATTACCATTCATAATCTTTCTATGAATGACTGTTGTTTTTATTTCATGATGTTTATAAAACCTATTTCTCTTCCACGAGTTATATTCTTATAAAACCCACTTCTTTTAATGGGTTATGCTATGATGAAATTATTATGAAACTTTTCTATATTCCATAAGTTAGGATATAATGAAATGTTTAAGATACCCATTTTATTTCATGGGTTACGATATGATGAATTCTTATGATCTTGTGGCACCCATATGTATGATTTCATTATTTGATGGGTCAGACCAATATGTCCCTCCAATGCATTGGGTATAGATTTATATCACATGAGATATAAATACATAGAATGGGGAGTGAAATTGATTCAGTAAGGGAATTTTTCCACTAAGATGTTATTGGGAGTGAACCTAGACTACTAAGATGGTTTGTGGAGTGAACCCATTCCACTAAGATATCATTGTAAATGATCCTTGACTACTAAAAAAATAATTTTATAGATTTATGTGTTTTTCATAATTATTTTTATTATACCTATGTTATGCTCACATAGATTATGCTCTTTGATTCATTCATCATTAATGTCTTATGAACTGCCAATATTTATTCCATGATTCAAGTTTATGAACATTGATATCTTGGGTATGGTTTTTCAATGTTATGCTCATGTTCTCATACCGTTATGCTCATGATTATGCTTACATATCTCTTTTTTTACCCCTGTCATGCATTTGAGATAACCCTTTCTTATGTTTGCTTTCCCAAGGTTATGAATATATGTATTAAGTATGCTTTTTTAATAAGGGTTATAGTCATGAAGAGCCTAGTGGGAGAAAATGTAATCCTTTTATGAACCAGTTGTTTATGTAACCATATTTCATAAGTAATTAAACTATTACGATCCTTTGGCATGTATTTCTGTAGCAAAATGAATATTCATCTATTTGGATAAAATATTTATATATGAAAATAATTGGTCTCTATAGTTGGTATAAAAGGAAATGTTTAGTTAACCCTTGGAAACTAGATTGATAAAATTCTAGTAAAACCCCTTATTATAAACCTAATTATAGGTAAAAATCCTATGTTATGGTAAGGAATAGATTATGTGGTTTATCTAAAAATACATCCCTGTCTGGTTACTATTAGTGGGGGTTGTTCTGGCACATATGTACCTAGTGTTAAAAACCTTGAAAACACTATATTAAGCTATAGTTAATCAATAATTGGTATATGACAATGTTCTTTACTACATACCTGGTTTGACACTCTCAGGGGATATGATAATGTTAATACACATTTTCTTTATGAACTATTATGAAGTATTTTTAACAAAGGATGATCATAGATGACCTAGGTTAAACCTAAGGTTTCATATATTTCAATTTTATAAGTAATTACACTTGATTATGTGGTTTTACCATTATGATTAGTGTTTATCACACTATGATTTTTTTGTGTTGGTTAATGGATTGAACCTGAAGGAACTATATTATTACTGAATGTGACAAAGAATGAAATGATTTTCTTCTCAATAAATCAAATTCTATAGGTTATATAATAAAAAATATTGTTTCTATGATCATATAACTTTCTCGAGATATGAATCATGATGGACTCCCAAATGATTAAAGAAGGGAAAAAATTATATTGAGTCCTTCATGAGGCAATGTCTACCTTCTTTCAGTGGGTCATTTAATCCATTAGTGTCTGATCAATAGATCAGTACCACTAAAAATATATTTTCATTATCCAATGTTCAGAACTTGAGAAATTGATTTTGGAAGTTTATAATTTCTAAGGTGAAGCATACCAGTGGTGGACTCTAATCAAGAATACAAGGCAAAAAGATGAAATTGAATCCATGGATTGGGATGAGTTCAAGAACTTATTTTTGAATAAGTACTTTCCTCGTATTCTTCATATGAAAATGGAGAAGGAGTTTATAGATTTAAAGACTGGGTATAATGAATATGTTGGTACCTATAAATAAAATTTTACAAGAATTACATGGTACATTTCTGGAATTATCATCCAAACCAAAAGTAAAGTTAATCGATTCTTCAGTGGCATAAAGCCAAGTCTCTAAAGGGCGTTAGCCATAAGATACTTCTGTAGATATGAAAAAATTGTATGTTGTGACATTAAGGTGGAAATGGAGGTTGGAGTTACTGTCACGACCCCCTCCCCACAAAGTGTACCCCTCCTGGGCCGGCAATGTGAGAAGGGAGATAATGACCCCCGAGTCCCGCCTCCAGTAGGCCCCGGGTTGGCGACTAGCACCGAGGGTATAATAAACATACAAATGGGAGGCATTACCCTCTAAGAGAACACATGCAGAAGAGAGAGATAGAATAGACTCCAACCAACTCAAACTCAGAACTGAAATATAAAAGAAACCAAAGTACATATATGAAATGTCATGCAAAAGTACTACAACTGAAAGGGAAAACTAAAAGTACCCAAAAGAAAGAAAAACGACAGCGACCACAAGCCCGAACAGCTCCTCCTCCAACCGCAAGCTAGTAGTAACCAGCTTGATCTCCAACCGGCTCCAAGTGACCTGAAAAATAGTTTATATGTACATAGGGTGAGTATAACAGTATACTCAGTAGGATCCTCCCCAAGACTCTCGTGCAAAAGTAAAGAAAGCATGCTAAAGCCCAGTGAACAACAAGTGAAACTAACTCGTCACCTAAACAGGTATACTATGTTCCCAACCTCACCATGGATACTCTCACCAAGTAAAGCATACAAGAATATAGCATATAGTAAAGAATATCAAGGGTACCCCGCTACTACTTCCCCACTGGTTTGCCGCTTTGCCCCAACGACATACGTCCTGTGCATCTCTCTCCAAAGGCTTGCCCGCAGACACCTGGGCGAAGCACCACACCGTCCTCACAACCAAAAGTAACCAAGTAATTTCCGGGAGCCACCACATCTCGCATAACGTGTATCATACGTCGGGTATAATACCTCAAGCCATTACAGCCCATACTCCGAGTAAGGATCCTCAAGCCATCATAGCCTATACACGTTACACCTATAGTAGTCCGTAGGATACTATATCCAGAATATATGTGTGTGAATAACCACAAGCCATTACATCCCTCTACACACATATATGGGGTAACTAACCACTGTGCCTCATGGAACGAGTATCTACCAAGAGAAGAGAGCGGGGCCAAAGGGGGTAGTAAGCCATTCAACCTCCCATCAGAATGTTGGGGAAAACACCCCCCAGGGCTCAGAATCCCCGAGGTGTCAGTTTCCCTTACCGACAGGGTGGAGTAGCGTATAGAAACACAAAAAGTACAGAATATATAGGTAACTCACATCCACACTATGGGCATTACCTAGTCTTAGATACAACTGCAGCTAACGTCTCTCAGACTCCAGGCTGCTACTTCAAAGACTAGGTATCCTACAAGCACACAACCATTTGAAGAGCTTTATTAGATTACTCCATTCTCATTTTATCAGTTCCACTGTACGTTAATTAATTATTTAAACATTAATTAAGAATGAAAAATTCCACATTAAACTGAAATGGCATCACATTAAAAAACAACTGCTCCTTTTTAAGATTTACACCACCTTTAAATTCTAGCATCTCCATCCCCGTGGATTTTCACCATTTAATCAAACATTCATTACAGAATTACTTTTCCACATTCCCAGGCATTCTAGAAAATCATCCTATGCTTCTAAACACAATGGAGGCTCAACACGGTGAATAGATATACTACCCGTAGAGTCTTTGCCGCCTATAGAAAGAGCATATACCCATTCTCCCTCAAGAGGCTAAACACGGAAAGCACGTGGCATACCCCGCGCGTCTTCACCTCCTTCGGAAGATGGGTAGCAAGACCAGCTACCTTGAGCAGTGGGGAAAAGCAAAGCAGATTAACATTCAAGAAAACCGTAAGCAACCAGCAACCACATCCATCCCATTCCATCACCCCTGGTGTCCTCCCCGACACCCACATACATAAACCGATGCATCTCGCCACACTAGGCGTCATCCGCTGCCACATCCACAAGGCCTCCATGCCTCCACATATCACAACATCCATCCATGATCACATCAAATCACAAGTAGCAGGAAAACAAACATCACAAAATGGGCTCTCGGCCCTTTAACAAGGCATTCAGCCTTCAAACACAATGAGCACTCAGAGCTCCAAACCACAAGGCATTCAACCTTACAAGCAAGCGGGTAACTCAGAACCCTTTTGAAATTCCCACATAATCTGTTTTCTAATCCATATTGAATTAACAGATTTGTTATTCGTAGGTTCCAATCATGGATACCTAATCAGCAATCTATCACAATTAAACAAACATGCTTACTTACCTAATTTGATTATCCTCAAATTAGAACAACTACAACAACGATAATAACCAGATTAATTTACATGCCTCTTTATCTTTAGCCAATTAATTAACAATTAATTCCGGCTTTACGTTCATTATCAATTTCTATCATGAACGAAAAACAAATCAAAGAAAACATAGATATCACTATATCTAGGAAAACATGAGGCAAACCGTTATCACGGTATAAAGCAACAACATGCGATCAACCAATTCTTTTAATCCGGTTCAAGTATTTAATTAGGTCAATTTCATTGTGATCCAAAGGGATAAATCATGCTAATTCTACGATTGCACATATACAATTAGAGAAGCCATGAATCCCCTACCTCGAAGAGTTCTTGACGTCCTTTATCCACACAACAGGTCACGATCCTCCCCTCGTGACAACTGCATCCACCAGAGGATGCTTATATCGAAGATTGATCGACACGACTCGGTTGCATCCAACAGAGCGGAACTGATCCTAGGAGTAAAGGTTGATTGTGCAACTCCTATGGAAAGGATTGAAAGGTTCTAGCGTCTCTTAGCCGAGAACAAAGGAAAAGAACAAGGGAGAATGATATCTCGTCCCTTTTTTAAGATTTAACGAGGCGACGGTTTAAGATCTGGCTAATTCTCCATTAAAAACGGATCGCATTAACCCATGCGGTTTGACCAAGTAAAACATTCCAATCCTTAGGAATAATTAATATAGGATTTATGGTATTTTAAACGGCCTTAAGAGCCCTTAAAATAAGGCTTTAAAAGTATTTTACGTCAAAGGAAATGTAAAAGGGGCAAAACTGTAGGAGTCTGGAAACACTATTCACCCACCGTTACTGTACATGAAACAGATTTGTGAAACTGATCTGTCACACCGATCTGTGAAACTGATCTGTGAAACCGATCTGTGAAACCGATCTGTGAAACTGATCTGTCACACCGATCTGTGAAACCGATCTGTCACACCGATCTGTGAAACTGATCGGTGAGACCGATCTGTCAGACCGATCGGTGAGACCGATCTGTCAGACCGATCGGTGAAACCGATCTGTCACACCGATCTGTGAAACCGATCTGTGAAACCAATCTGTCACACCGATCTGTCAGACCGATCGGTGAGACCGATCTGTCAGACCGATCGGTGAGACCGATCTGTGAAACCGATCTGTGAAACCGATCTGTCAGACCGATCCGTCAGACCGATCTGTGAAACTGATCGGTGAGACCGATCTGTCAGACCGATCGGTGAGACCGATCTGTTACTGTTCATAAAACTGGAAACACTGTTCACAGAACTGGAAAATTGGCAAAGTGTTGGGGATAAGTCCCCTTGACCTCCCGGAACACCTCCAACACCAACATTTCACAAAGTAATGGACCGGAGAGGTCCAGGCCATTACAGTTACGCATTAATATCATGCGTCTGATAAGAAGATAAATATGGGATTTAAAGGTATATATAAGAACCACAGAGAAAAGAAGACGAGCCTTCCTTTATATTCAATGTGTGGAATGAATATTGAAGGAAATTGTAGTAAGGGGAATAGAAAATTTTTAAAGTGTGGTAAGGATAGCCATTGAGAAATTTACTACCTAAGTGGTGGAAAAAATTATCTAATGAATTGAATAGAGAGAGATCCAAAAAATTCAATACCCACACATCAGTGATTCAAGTGTAATGAGAATGAGAATTATGCTAACTAGTGTCCAAATTAAAGATATGAAGACATTATATTTATGGATTTGAACATGCACCAGAGAAGATGGTTAGTGCTGATAAAGGATTATGATTAATCAATACATTACTACCCTGAGAAATCAGTCCAGGTGGATGATGCTTTGAGTCGAAAGGATCATGCTATCTTATCCATGATGATGATTATAAAAGATCTAATATTTTGGGATTTTCAAAGGATGGATTTAGAAATCCTAAAGGAAGGTAAAAAATATTATCTTAATCAATTGACTCAATTGAATGTTCAACCATCCATCAAAGTGAATATTAAAGAACCATAGAAGGAAGATATAGATATGAAAAGAAGGTTATAAAAGCTATTGAGTTTAATCTTGATCATGAAAGAATGATAAGGTCCATGAATAATTAATTAATTCTATTTATACCATCTTTGAAGAATGAGATATTATAAGAAGATTATAGTTCTTCATTCTCTATTCAACTTGGAAGTACAAAGATGTATATATATTTGAAAGAATACTTCTAGTGGGATGATATAAAGAGAGATATCACGAAGTTTGTATCTCAGTGCATGATATGATTACAAGTTAAGACTGAAAGAAAGAATTCTAAGGGGATGTTATATATATTACCCATACTATAATGGAAATGGGAGAATATCACCATGTATTTTTTCACTGGACTCCCCAAAACATATAAAGGGTATAATGCTATACGTGTGGTAATCTATCTTCTTAATAAGTCATAAAACTTCATCGCTAGCATAAAAGACTCATCTCTAGATCATATTGTCAGAATATACATTAAGGAATTTGTATGGTTTCATGGATTACCACATTACATTATATATCATTTGGATCTAAGGTTTACCTCAAAGTTCTAGAAAATTATTAAACAAGCTCTTGATATGGAGTTGCGTTTCAGTACGACATATAATCCTTAAATAGATAGTTATACTAAAATAAAAATTCAAACCTTATAGGATATATTGAGATCATTTTCTTTGGATTTAAAAGGTGTTTGGGATCAACACCTTCCTTTAGTTTATTTTTCTTACAATAATAGTTTCAATCAAGCATTCAGATGTCTCCTTATGAATCCCTTTAGGAAAAGAAATGTAGAGCCCCAACATGCTAGAATGAAGTTAGAGAAAGAAAGATATTGGGACTTGAGATAGCTAAATAAATAGAAGAGAACGTAAGATACATTCAGTAGACCATCAAGGTAGCTCAAATTCATTAGAAATTTTATGCTGATAACCATCAGAATGATCTAGAATTTGAAGTTGATGATAAGGTGTTTCTATGAATCTCTCCCTTGAAGAAGGTTATGAGATTCGAAAAGAAAGGGAAGATGGTCCATTTGTATATTGGCCCTTTTCAGATCCTTGATCACATAGGGATGGTTTCTTATCACTTGGAGCTTCCACTAAATATCTCCTATGTCTATGATGCGTTCAATGTATCTCTCCTGGTAAAGTACATACCTGACCCTTCACATGTAAAAAACTCGTAGGTCATACTGTTGGAGCAATATATTTCTAATGGGTAACAACCAGGGGAGATTATAGATCATAAATTTTTTTATAAGAAATAAGACCACTCACCTGGTCAATGTTTTGTAGCAAAACCACCCATTTAAAGAATCTACGTGTAAACTTGAGGATATGATTAGGTAGAAGAATCCTCATTTATTTGTATCAGAGTGAAAAATTTCAAGGGAGAAATTCATTTTAAGGGGGGAAGAATGTAACACCCAATTTTTTAATGATTTTTTTGAATAAATTAAATTTATTTATTGTATCTACTTATACACAACACCAAGTTAATCATTCAGTTCATGCAACACCAGGGTTAACTTACATTATACACAACACTCAGTTTCTATGAAACAACATTTTGTTATTATAATTATTTAAACAAGACTATTATAACCTAGATTATAAACGTAGTAATATAAATTGTAAGAAATAATTTTTAAATATGATATATAATGTTTTTATATAAATAAAATACATTTATAATTAAATATATAATTTTTGGTATATTTTGAAAATATTATTTTCTAAAAATAACCGCTTTTTATGTCCTTTTGTAAACAATAATAAAATTATTTTTTGACAATTTTAGGAATTTTATTTGATAAGAAAACATTATTTTTTAATTTATAATGTCGAAATTATATTAGGGTTAATTTTTGGTATTTTTATGAAATATTTCCTTTTTTGATGAATAGTAAAAAATACTGAATTTTAATTAAAAATGCATTTTAATCTAATTTATTTATACAGTGAAATTTAATTTTAAATATGGTTTTAAGTAAAATTAGTTAAATTAAAAATCTATTAAAAAAATTCAGGTAATTGGAATCAATTTCATATTAAAATTGAATATAGAAACTTTGTAAACTTGTAATCTTTTTCTCTTTAAAAACCCACTTTCTCGACATGTCTACACGATTGATTTTAGATTAATTTATAAAAATTTTGTGAATTGAATTTGAAAAAATGGAGTAAATATTTGGAATTAGTATAATTTATATTATTTAATAAGTTCAACTATCTTTTTACTATAATTATTAGTGAAAATAGTTAAAATTAATTAACACAATTAAGGTTAAAATGGGGTTCTGCACATTACATATTTTTGTATTAAAATTAATCATACACACATATTATTTTTATTTATTGAATTGTAATTAATATTTATAATAATTTGGAATAAATTATCTTATAAATTATCTTATTAATTATAATATTAATTGATAAATTACTTAGGTAAATAAAAAGATAAAAGTTATCTTGGTAAAAACTATAAAGATAAAATTGGGTGAACTTAAAGACCAAGGAATAACTTGATAAAAAATGTATTTATTTTGTGTGGTGAAGGTATTTATCGAACAATTAATAACTAAAATCCATTATTTTTTTATTTTTTGAGGCACATGAGGTAAGGGAGACCTCTCAATAGTGAATACTTTTTGTTATTTACAGGAATGCCACTTCTCCTGCATTATAAAAGGGTATTCACTCTCCCCACTTCTTCACACTTCTCAAGCCATTTGTATCGACCTTACCCTACCAAAATCACTTCCCAAATTCCCTCATATTACCTTATAATCATTAATTTTGGATGAAATCTAACCAAGTAATTCATTTGGTGAAAACCAAAAGGAGGTACCTGAAGAAGAGGTAACATTCATCGGCGAATATTTTTGTTTTATTTATTCCTAAAAACCCTTTTATTATTTTTATATCATTATTTTATAATAAAATAAGTATATTAAATATATTAATAATTTTTTATGTTAATTTATGACCTAAAATCACACACAAATCCATCAAATGGGCTATGAAATCATCGTTTATGTGTAAGGCAGACTACCGCCTCATGAATCAATGTAGTTTGTTTTCCCATTACCATCTTTCATGGCTAGAAATATTGATGTAAATACTATTTTATATTATATATATGATATTTATTAAGTCTTTATTCATATATAATTATTATATAACACATACCTTCATGATTTCCATTTTTCGGGAATATGATACCGTTGTTCATGTGTACGATAGACTACCGCATCACGAAGCGATGTGATTCATTCAATATATGAATGAAATGTATTAAGGATGTGTTTAATATATATATGTGATATATATAAGATAAAAATTATACTATAATAATATATATATATTGTTTATTTTTCTTTCTTTCAATATGACAAGAAAATGGAAACAATGTTCATGCTTACGTATAACCTACCGTCTCCATGAACAGTGTATTTCATTTCCTATCACTAAATTGTATGGATTAATATAAATAAATATATAAAAAATATATATGATATTAATATAGTGGTTATAATTATTTTTATTATTAAATCATGATCTAAGTAAGAGGATCAATAATAAAAATTTAAAACATGTATGACAACAAAGTGGTTATTACCCGAAACAAAACTTTAACATGGAATTGTTAATAAATGGGTAGTATAAATCTATAATTAAATAATATATGGTGTTATTTATATTAATATGGTTATATATATATTTATAATAAAATTATATTTATTATACTAGAGTATTTAATGAGTACGGTGAAAGTCAAGACTTAAGGTAAGGGATTTCCGTCTCACTTTTATTTTCCTTGAGACACAAGCCATGTTCAACAACTATTTCTTGTATGTGGTGTGTGTAATTACCATGGATTTATTTCTTGATTATTAAAATGAAAATTATTTTGATTTACATATCCTTTTGAGTGTCTCTCTTTCATGGGGGTTTACGGTTAAAACGTTTCTAACGTGATAGGGGTTTTTGTCTCAATTTAGCTTTTTTGAGATGTATGTTATGTTATGAACATATATTCTTTCATGAAGTATATATACAGACCCTTTGAAATGTAATATCATGAATTTTTCATCCTCATTCTATTTTAAGTTTCATTTTATATTATTCCTTCATGGTATTTTTTATTCAAGGTTACCAATGTGGTAAGAGTTTATTGCTACAATCTCATTGTTTATCGGGTTTGTTTATGATTTTAATTCCATTGATTAAATATTATGATCCATATCTCAAATATTATCATGAATTTTATTATCCTATCATTATTCATGATATATTCATGTAATGGTACCATTTTTCCACTCTTTGGTACTCAAGATGATAAAGAAAATGTTTTTTTTATGAAAATAAGAATGTATATCTCTTTGGTCAAAAATATATTTTATTTCAAAATTATGTTCTATAAAAATGTTTTAAAAAATGTTTTATTACTCTCTTATTATTTTTAAAATACATTTTTACCCATTTTTTACTTTTTAAAAATTTCTTTTGAAATGAATCTTCTTGTTGTTTTCCATAACAATTCTCATTTTTATTTTACCATAAATGTGTAAGTAACCTTTATTTTAATGTGTATATCTTGAATCAAATTTTATAATATCGTGAAAAATAATTTCTTAGAGGCTTCCTTTATAATATTTCAGATTTATTTTCAAATAAAAATGGGTTTACAAATGTTTTATGTTTTAAAAAGAGTTCTTCTAAGATAAAATGATATTTTCCTCAAGAAATTATTTAAATGATCTTTCAATTTTTTTTAAATCTAAGATTACATTCATTAGTGTTACTCGTGACTTATCATGAATATGATCCAAGTGTACCATTCATACTCTTTCTCTGAATGGATATTATGTTGATGGAATTATGTTTATGAAACTTGTTTCTCTTCCATGGGTTATATACTTATGAAACCTGATTCTTTTCATGGGTTATTATATGATTAAATGATCATGAAACCTGTCTCTTTTCCATATGTTAAGATATTACGAAATGTTTATGATACCTATTTCATGCCATGGGTTATTATATGATGAATTTTTATGATATTGTGTAACACATATGTATGATTTTATTATGTGACCATTGGGACCTATGTTAACCTCTAATTCATTGGGTAAAGATTTATAGATCATTAGATAGACATGGTTGGAATGGGGAGTGAACCAAGTTCAATAAGGGACTTTTTCTACTATGATGTATTTGGGAGAAAACCTTGAATAATAAGATGGTTTGGGGAGTGAATCTATTCCACTAAGATAGCATTTCCAGCGATCCTTTACTACTATGGAAATCATTGTATATGTTTATATGTTTTCCACAATTATTTGTCTTATACATATGTTATTATCACATAGATTATTCTCTTTGATTCCATTATGATTAATGTATTATGAATTTACAATATTTATTCCATGATTTAAGTTTATGAACATTTATATGCAGGGTATGGTATTCTAATGTTATGCTCATGTTATCATACCCTTATGCTCATGATTATGCTTATGTATCTCCATTGTTTACCTTTACTGAGAAACTAAGCTCACTCTTTCTTATGTTTCCTTTCCCTAGGTTATGAAGATATGTATCATGTATGATGTGTCTAGTAAGGGTTCTAATTATGAAGAACCTGGTGGGAGATAATGTAGTTATTTTATGAACCAGTTGTTTATGTAACCATGTTTCTGAAGGCACTTTACTATTATGATCCTTTGGAATGTATTGGTGTAATAAAACTAATATTAATCTATAAGGATGAAATATTTATGCATGAAAATCCTGGGTAACTATAATATATTCCATAAACAAGAAAGTCAATATAGTGAAATAACTCAAGTATCCAGATAAAACCAAAGGTACACATCCATAAAAAACCAAAAAATAAAGTTAAGACCAAGAACTTATAATGCATGTGATATGTAGGAAGCAACCCACCATCTCACCACTAGCTAATTATACCCATCTAACATAAACCTCCCTACCACACTATGGTGATTTTCCATTTCCTGCATCAAAATACAATACCAGGTCTTCACACCTTTTAAGGGGTGTACACGACATGAGCTAAATAGGCTTAGTTAGATCCCACCCAGACGTCTCATATCAAGTCTCTGTACATATAATTCCAATATTCTCATTTTTTAAAAAATGGATTGATATGTAGTAAAATTTTTTATATCAAAATCATGGTAAATATTTCCCTTTTGTCTATAGTTCTAAAACAAACTATGTAAAACAATTTCAAATAATAAATCCATATTTCTCAAAGAATTTATATCAAATCTAAAATAGAACAAACTAAATCACAATGGTAAATAGAATAGAGATAAAAATAGACCAGGATAACAGAATAGTCATACTACAATGGACAATTAGTGCACACTTTATTATTTAGAACATATAATAATGGAGGATAGGAACATCCTATGAGTGAACCCACCAAAAATATTTAAACCAATTCCCTAGAACACATGCCTAGGGTGCAGAGGAACACCCTATGAGTGAACCTCTTCATAATAAAATGGAAGAGGCCCAATACTAAACCTTTCACCTAAGTACCCAAGTCATACCAGGTGGTTCATTTAACAAATAAATTACAAAGGGATCCATATTTCACAAAAAAAATCCAAAAAACCATTTATTCCATCAAAAAATCCAAGGAGAGATGATGATTAATGAAATCTAGTCATAACCATACCTGAATCATCCTCCTATGCATCCAAATACAACTGAGTGAAAATCACCATCAGGTTCCATTTTTCTTTTGATTCTAAAATAGACTTTGAATGAAATTTGCTACTAAGAGCATCTGCAATGAAATTACCCTCCATGAGGTATAGGTGATGTCAAAGTTGAATATATGAAGATATTTCACCCACCATATCTATCCAAGATTCAAGTATTTATGAGAAAAGATATATATCATACTCTTATGATCATAAAGGATCATAAATCTATCTGAAAAAAGATAATTCTACCAAAACTTAAGCCTAAACATAAGTGCATAAAGCTCAAAATAATGAGTGGAGTAATTTTTCTCATATGACCAAAGATGATAAGAAACATAGTACACAACATGATTGTAATGTATAAGGGCACAACCCATACTATTATCAAAAAAATTATAGTACACCACATACCCCTTACCGAGCTTAGGTAAGATTATATTAGGATCTAATAACATAATCCATTTCAACTCATCAAAAGAAGTATGATATTTTTCGTCCCATGCGAACTTCACCCCTTTCTTGGTAAGAGTAGTAAAAGGAGATTCCAAACTCTAGAAATCATTGATGAACCACTGATAGTATCTAGTAAGACCTAATAATCTCTTAATATTGAAGACGTTCCATGGATACTCCCAAGAAAAGATATCTTTCACATTATTAGGATCAATTGAATGTCCATGATCAGAAATCATGTGCCGCACGAACTTCCCTACTTGAATCTAGAAACTAAATTTTGAAATATTTACATAAATTTAGTGGCTACTAAAGATATTTAAAACCAAATTCATATAGTTCTCATGCTCATGTTCATATCTAAAATAAATTAAGATATCATCTATGAACACAACAAAAAAGGAGTCAAGATACTAATGAAACATCTAGTTCATCGAAGGCATAAAAACTATTGGATAATTAGTCAAAAAGGCATAAAAATATATTAATAATGGACATAACTACTCCTAAATAGGTATTCCAAATATCATATTACTAAACCATGAGATGATGATAACCTAACTGAAGATTAATTTTCAAAAACCACTTCACCCCTTTAACTGATAAAAAAAATCATCCACAGGGGGAAAGGGGCACTTGTTCTTAACAATCACTCATTTCAACTTCTTATTTTCCATTCACAATTGAAGTAAACCATAATACCTCTTGGAAAAGACCATGGGGGAAATTTAAAGGGTCAAAGATAATCCTTATTTTCCAGTAGGTATAATAAAAATAAAAATTTTTTAAAAACAAAAATTGTGAAAAATAATTAATTAAAATATAATATTAGTAAATTTCATGGTCGAACCCACAGATAAGGTGAATTATTTTATTTTTTTAAATAATTTTTTATTTATTGATTAAATAAGGGGAAAAAATAAAAAATAGGTTTGAAGGTAGTTTTAAGAAATCATTAAATGAAGGAGAAGCAGGTTAGTTTGTTTGAAATTAGATTTAAAGGCGTGCCAAGATTCTATAGTTTCAGGGTTTGGGTGTAATTGGATTTTATAAATTAAATACATTAATACATGAATGAAATAAAATTCGATATGAGGTGGATCCAATGGTCATGGTATCCTCTCCTCAACCCAACAATCCCCCTTTTCACATGGTCAGGTACTTTAGGGAATTAACGAATAAATTTTGTCTCAATACAATATTTAAACATGGATTCCCTAAATTTGATAATGGTCATGCATCGATTAGGATCACAAATTGCACAATTAAAAGGTTAATTTCAGATTTATTAACCAATTTTCTTGATTAAACAAAATGAAATGTATTGGAATTGGATAAATAAACTATTACAAACCAAATAATTGAATATAATAAAAGAAACAAATCCAATGAAACATTCCCCATTTGGTTGCATTACCCTAGCACAAGTTGGGTTTTATCCCTTAATCTTAGTGAAGTGGGTGTAAGGGAAATCATGAAAACCAAATAAATCATAATGAAAACTGGAGAGAAAGTTGTCAAGGACCCTGCAGTAGTGAAACTTCTCACCATATAATTTGGTCTCTGAATTTGTGTGGTAGAAGCTACTCAGATCTCTATTTATAGAACTCCTATGGGCTTAGGATGCATTTAATTTTCAATTAATATGGCATATAATGAGTTTCCAGTAATAAGTTATCTTTAAAATTTTCTTCAACATTAAATCCTCTATATCTTCTTGATTATTTCCCCTTCATCGTATTTCACATTATTTAATGTTTTCATAACATGTAATATGTGGGGGAAGGACACCCCATGAATAAATTCATGTCTTATTTTTAGGTTTTGTATATTTCTAGGAGTGAGATTCCTTATATTGGTTTCACATCATGTAACATTAAGACGATGTGAATATTCAATTTCTAGAACTTTAAGCTCTATTTTTCCTTGGTTCTTCACTTTTGAGCTCTATTGCTGCTTTAGTTTCCTTGTGTCGTGCTGCAGTTCTTCATGAGATGGTGAGAAGTGTCATTTTTTCACCAAATTCTTTCCATTTTGTTAATTTTCTAAATATTTTTTGTATCCTTCCAATTATCACAAAACAAGTTAAATAGTCCAAATATTGGGAATAATATCAATTGTATTATGAAATATAATATATTAAAACAGCCTAAAATACATACATTAAATCCACATATCAACTACCCATGGTGAATCCCTAGGAAAAAAACCTTTCTCCATCAATCCATTCAACTATTTGTACCCTAATTACATTAATATTTGATGTATTGAATATTAATAAAATAGCTTATTACATATTGTTTTTTATGCATGACTATAATATAATAATGTCCTAGAGTATATGTATCATTGATAAGGTCATATCAGTTTCCCAAAATGATGAGATCCTTGATATTCTATGATGATATTTTCAAATAATTTTTTGTGGTTGGATAACATGCTATGATGGGACACATAGTACATAGACTATCATGTGTGAGTACTCATAAGAAGACAAAGCTTCTTCTCATGAAGTTAACACTTGGTAATCTTCAAGATGAGATATTATGAGAACATACCTACTAGTAATAATTACACATGGTTTGGTGTCATCATATTTTCTTATCTATGAGCATTTGTGATGGTCTATAGAATTTAAGATAATTATTAATGTATGTTACAACTCATGTAATTATATGTATTTCATAAACCATGATGATAACAATTCATGGTGAAGTTGGATATGTTGGGTGCCTTACAAGTGACAAGTCATTAATGAATAAGTTGAGGAAGGATTTGTACCTTCAATATTTAGGGAATATGATATCTTGGCCCTTTTATTAGAATAGAACCATCACATTAAAATCCATGGATATGGTATTATGATGTGTTTATTTCAGATAGTCAAAGAAAGACCTGTTGAGCATATAGGATGGAGAAACAGATGTGAAACCCGCTTGATGAGATTTTGTGACAAAGGAATTATATTACACAGTGAGAATTCATATGTGGTTGTTGATGTTGTGACATTAAGTTATTTCTCTTGGGTTCCTTGAACTATTTCTAGACAATAATCTTATACTTTAGGCAAGCCTGCCTAATGCCAATGATATAGAATCCTAGAAGGGCACACATTCAGTGTTTTTGTTGATCTAGATTAAATTATATTTGAGTTTAATCAATGGAATAAATATTATTTTCATGTTAGAGTAATAATTTTATTTAATTTATATTGATAACATAAATTAAATAAATATTTATTCACCGGCTTGTGAATAAAATATTTATTTTATTTATTTAACATTTTAATAAATATTTATTCTCTATATTGTGAATAAAATATTTATTTATGAATAAAATATGTATTTGGTTATTTAATAAATGCGAGAGGAGTTCGAATAGACCAATACCGAGTCTGGTGACAAATATTAATTAACAAGACCATTACATAATATTTCTTATTACCAAAGTTGGTGTGCACCACAAAATAATAATTATATAATTATTATTACATGGCATGAGATTTATTAAATGTTATACATGTTATTTAATGGAAAATATGAAATTAAATATTTTTTAACTCAAATCTGAACTCTTTAAATAGGGGGCTATGTCTATTGTGTAGAGTATCGAAAAAATTGTGAATAGAGAATTGTTGTGCACAATGAATTATCTATCAACTCCTCTTTCTCTCTCCCTACAAAGAAGGTGAAGTATAAGAGAGATTTCTTCAAGACCAAAGAATGAGCGATCATGAATGAAAAACATAAGGCATTATACTAGCCATGCTAGAACCCAAAGATCAAGTAGTATTTCTCAGAGATCATAGGAGCGCATGTGTATCACCGCTAGAGGGATTATATCCTTGGATCCTCACAACACAATGAAGTTAATCTGAAATGGTATTTTCAGACGATCAACAATCCCTAGTGAAGAAAGTTAATAATCCTAGGTATTTATTTCTTTAGATATAAAACAAATTAATTATAAATTTTACTTGAAAGATCCTCACTCTTGGTTTTGGAAAACAATTATTAAAATAGATTTTAATATATCTTCCACCACTCTACACTTCCACTACACCTAAAACCAACAAAATAGTCCAAATATTGGAAAGAATATCAATTATATTATGAAATTTAATATATTAAAAAACACTAAAATATATGCATAAATATATGTATTAACTGTCCATTGTGAAACAATAAGACAAAAAAATTTCTCCATTAAACCATCCAACTCGATCTTGATCTCTTTAAGATTATCTTATTCCATGAAATAAGTGGATATTAATATCAGTTATGTACTCGACACTAGATCAATCAAAAACTCTACCACCCACTATAAAGAAAGACCAGAGAAGTTATCTAGGGATAAATATAGGAAATCCCTAATAACCAAGGGAAAATTTGTGGAGGAAGAAAAATTATTAGGTTTGACTGTAATGAAAAACAATAAACTTCTAATCCATAAGTGGGGAGGTCCTTCATGACTAGACCTCAGAACCAACTATCAGTGATACACCTGAGAACTATCATCAATAGTAAATAAAAGAACTCATAGATGATAAAAATAAATATTAGGATGATAATAAACAATCCAATATATCTCTATGATGATGTGAAAAATATCCATATAGATAACCATAAATTCCTAGACCAACTATGCATTAACTATCGATA
The DNA here is from genome assembly GCA_963277665.1 of Viscum album. Classification (NCBI taxonomy): domain Eukaryota; kingdom Viridiplantae; phylum Streptophyta; class Magnoliopsida; order Santalales; family Viscaceae; genus Viscum; species Viscum album. The sequence goes on from OY728122.1 coordinate 2,090,752,467, forward strand.
AAGAACAAGATGGACACTAAAACCCATGATCTTTCCTCTTTTCAAGAGGCGTCTTCAGCTCCATAATAAAGGAAATGAGATCTATTGTAAGTTTTAAAACATTAATAACTTGGGAAGATATAAATGAGTATAAAGAACCTATATAAAAAAAATGATATAGAAGATGAAACAAATATAATACCTATCACTATTGCTAGCCCCACACCAACATCCACTGAAAAATCATCCATTGCATGAAGGTAATTCATTCCTGAAGCCCATGACTAGAGCTCTATTGAATTTTAATCTCAAACTTCACTATAGTTTCCTTTAGATCCAAACTTCCCTAACAATAATAAGGCATAGAAATGGATTGTAAGAACTATTGAAAATGGACATGGTGGGAACAAGCATTTCACATCTTCATGGGGGTGAGACAAGAATATCATGTGTGACCAACCTTTCCACACTGGTAGAAAGTTAAGATCACCCTACTGGATACCGCTGATAATGTAGGGAGGATCACTACTAAGAACCAACTCCACTAACCTGATGATGCTCATTTCACTTCCTCTTCTTTCCTTATACACTACTGAATCATCCATTGGGTGGAAGGGGATGATAAGAATAAACAACATTTCCTTACATGTTCATCTCTTCCATCATATCCCTATCAAGTGTCTCCATATATGGGATAATATTATGTATAATTACCTATGATATGATATCTTGTTAAAAAAATTGAATATAATTTTATTCTTTCATATGACTATTTATCACCACCTCTAGAGAAAAATTAAGTAGCTCCTCAAAACTATTGGTTTATTTCAATATCGAATTCTCTCTCTAATACAAGGATATGAACTCCAAAGACCTTAAAATCATCATAGAATCTAGAAAAAAATGTTGAAAGAGGAGTGTATTTAAACCCTTCCAATTTAATCACACTTTCTTATCATCCTGTACTATAGAATCCCACCACTACTTTTTAGGACCCTTGAGTTTTAACATCATGAACTTCACCTTCATAGCTTTAGGCGTTTCTAGGAAGTCGAAGAACTAATTGATCTTGTCTATCCAATACTCTACCATTTGAGGTTCATTCGTACACTTAAAAAAGGTGGATTCTCACTTAGTAACTCATGAGACTGGTATCTGTCTCCTCTAGATCCTATCTATACCTAAGAAATCAATTTATTAATATGTGGTACATTTTGATCAATGGTACGAATAAACCGAATGATATCCTATATAATATTCTGATCCAAAGGGGGATTCCTTTGAGGAGAATCTCTCACTGTACCCTCCCATTAAACCCATCGAAGACATCTTAGAGACATGTTTTTACACACCAGAAATAGTAGAAAAAAATAAGACAATAGGATAAATCATAGTCTAAACTAGAAAACCATAAGCAGAAACTATGATTTAATATCCAAACATAACACAAGAGACACACATCCTAATGTCACATAGAAACTTGAATATATTCGTGGAAAGATATTTCTATGATCTCACTAAAAACAACCTATAAAGTCCCAAAAATCATACTTCCTATCTACCGACTTCCCAACATTGAGAAAAACCTAACTCTGATACCAATTTTTAACAAAACACCCTCCAAAAACTTTCGCCCAAATTGAAGCGCTACTGACCCGAAGGGTGTTCTCAATCCCCAAGGGTTGGACACTAGTACCTAAGAATAAAAAAAAACCAAAGAGAAAATTTTTACCCAATCTAAAAAACTACATGGGATATATATACATGTGGAAGGAAAACATGAAATAATATATTCCATAAATAAGAAAGAAAATACAGTGCCTCAAGTAGCCAAACAAGCCCAAAGGTACACATCTATCAATAACCAGAAAACAAAGCTAATAAAAAAATACTCTATGTGATATGTTGGAATTGTCCCACTATAACACCACCAGTTACCCATACCCAACTAATATAAACCTCACCTCCTCACTCTGATTCCTTTTCTTTTACTACATCAAAATATAATTAAAGATCTATACACCACTAAAGGTTTGTTTAGGGTGTGAGCTAAAGAGTCTCAGTAGGATCCTTCCTATGTTTTATATATCATTTATTTTTACAAATAATCCCAATATGATCAATTTACAGACCATGGAATGATAAGAAGTAAAAATGTTTTATATTAAATGTAGGTTAAATATTTCTTTTTTTACATAGTTCAAAAACAAGCCAGGTGAAATAGTTTCAAAGAATAAATGGATATTTTGGAAATAATTTATGTAAAATACAGAGTAGTAGAAGAAAAATAATAATTATAAATAGGTAAGGGATCACAATAGGTTAGGATAGAAGACAACTCACACCACAATTGACAACTAGTGTGCACTCGAGTTCTTAGAACACACGCCTATGGAGTAGAGGAATACCCCAAGAGTGAACCCCCAATAATAAAATGGACAAGGACTAATAATACACATTCCACCCAAGTACCCAAGGATTACAATATAAGGTATTTATCAAATCAATTTCAAGGGGGATTACATTTCACAAACAATTCCAGACAACCCATTATTCCATCAAGAACATGATTTGAAAACCCATTTCACAATTCTTTGAAAATGAATTTTATTTTACCAAAACGATTGAAAACATTATGTTTTATTACAAAACCAATTTACATGCAAAAATCAATCAAGAAAATTTATTTATAAAAAAATTTATAAAACCAAGAGCATCTACGGTCCATCCAACACATGCTATATATAGAACCACCTACCTCTAACTCAACCACACACACATAAGGTGACAGAATCCACAACCACCAAAAAAATATAGAATTAAAATGGGGCCCTATTAGAAATTATCACACTTTATAATTGAATTTAATAACAACAAGGGTTGGTGGAGAGGTTTGGTTATACATACCTTGATATCCACACACACTGAACCACAACCAATATAAAGACTAAAGTATAAAAGAAGACCACACAAAAGATCTAGACGGATCAAGAAAGCATCAACACCTGGTCAATAGATCCCATAAATGCATCCCAATGTCACTTACACAATAAGAGAAATAAATAAGTAAAAGGCCTCTTACCTAAAGATAATCAATTCAACCAAATAAGAGATCAAGCATTAAATGAATTGATTTGGAAAAATAGGAGACACCCAAAATTGCATTGAAGGTTGCCTAGGGTTTAAGTTAGAGGCTTTATATCGAATGAAAGAGAGACTTATGCAAGAAGGGAATACAACATACAAGAAATGACCAGTTTATATCATACACTCAAATATTATGATGTAAGTTTTCCATGAACTGAGTATATCAAATATCATGTCTCTTTGTGTTAAATTATATTAGGTGATTATTTTACTACATAAAATTATGTTTTATGGTATAAAATATTTTACACCCTAAAAATTTTCAATTATTTTTCACCAAAACCCATTTACATCATAAATTAAATATTTTTTCAACAAATGTTCCCTATAGGAAACACCCAATTTGGGTTCTGTAAAACCTCCCAAAAAATTATCTAATGAACTCTAAACCAAATGAAAATATTAAACATGAAAAATATCATATGTTTTATCCAGGATGTTATAGATGAGGGGTTTAAAAATAATTTATCATCAATTAATAATCTCTTTTAACCCTTTAGAATATTCCTTAAGAACATGGGTTTCCTCTTCTTTAAGAACTAGATCCATAATATTCAACAAGTGTCATAGATTATCAGTCTTCAATTATCAAAATCAATCTATTATTTATTTAATTATCAACCTAGAATATCATTAATACTAGAGTCTCAGTTTGATATCATCCCACACTAATTTAAAAATCCCACTAATCACATTTTGGTAATTCTATAAATTAAAATTAAGGAAATTCCATAAAAACCAAGTTCTAATTAATTATAGAATATTATTTTTTAAACCTTTAAATGATTTGATCAATTTTACCCCACTATCTTTATCCTCTAACTAATTACATGTGTTAATTTAAATGATTTCTATTTGACTTTGAATCTAAACTAAACATGTGGGTTTTCTCTCTATGATCCTTAATTGAATTTACAAAAAATACCTATAATATATTTTAATTTTGTGTATGTATATATTTTTATGTGATAATAATTCCATGGAAAACAAAAATTATCATGATGTGAGTAAATTATCATTTATTTTTAGGTCTGCATGGTTTTTCATGATACTATAAATTCTGGCATGATCCATCCCACCATCTAAAAACTACCAAAAGATTAATTTTAACATATTATAATTGGAAAATTATTTTTTCCCATAAACCGAACATCATCTTGAATAATGCCGTGAATCTGTAATTATGACCTAGACATTCAAAATATAAAAAATCTTTCTTAAGCCTTCTCAAAATATTTTAATCATCTATAAGTTTTTTTGTAGTGTGATCATTATTTTCACAATACAATCATTATTCTTCAACTTCTGATTATATCACAATATTTATTGGTGATATTTAAAACATTTGAAACCAATAAAACATCATCATATCTTTTTTGATATTTTCCTTAAAATATTTATTAGAATATCCAAAATATCAGCCTCAATTATCCTTCCAAAGATATATTTCCAAACTCTTCTTCTGAAAATCATACATTATTTTGATTCGACTTTTGAAACCATTGAGTTAGTCTAACATAACTTCAAATATATTCATAAAATGTTAGGAATTAATCCCTAATAATTCTAAGTTAATAATATATAGACTTCAGATCTTTTGACTTAATCCCATGTAGCTTTAATTTATTCTTACACATCACCTATTTCAAAGGTTTATTAATATGAAAGGTCTTCCACACCTATTTAATATTACATAAGTCCTAATTTCTTGTGTTTAATTTGAAACAACCCTTGAAAAAAATATAATGAATCTTATAGAGTACAAGGATTTACATTACATATCTAGAATAAATGCAGATCTAATAATACATAGCTTATGAATTTACAATATTTTCAATTCCAATCAACTAAAAATATTCAAATCATAATTCCAACTAACTCCAATCAACTATAAACATCATCAAATAATTTAATTCATCTAAAAACATTATTTACAAGTTCTAATGATCCACACACATATTTTACAATAACTTCAATAAAATTCAATAATTAAATGGGTTCTTCAATATCCTCATTTGGAAATATTATCAACTTTCAACAACTCTAACCAATTTTTATCAAATCACAACAATTTTAAAATAGAAATGTCCTAACATAACAATATGGGATAAAAAAATGTTTTTTGAGAATTAAATCCCTTAACGATAAGAAATGTATGTTTTATGAGTTCAATTCTCTCACCCTTAATAAACATGCTCACATTTACCACTTTTTTCAATAAAAATAACATTGGATTAAAAGTAAGACACAATTTGTTTGTACAATTCTCCCATAATGACAATAAAATCAAAAGAATCATGGGGATTCCAAATATTCCTCAAGCAATAGGGAATTTACAACATAAAATTTTCAAATCTTTCCATTTTCATGACCTTTATGAAAATATTATAAATTTTATTCCTTATAGGAATATGTTTCAGCCTCAAAAATCACTCTTTAACCTTCTATTTGATAAAATGATCTCTTATGTCAATATTTTTAGATCTAGAGTGTTTCACTAGATTCTTAGATAGATCCATTTCCCCTTTATTATCATATGAAATCCTCAATGGTTTCTCAATATTCAACTTCAATTCATTTAATTTCTCTTTCATCTAAATAATCTATGTAAATTCTTGTATAGAAGACACATATTATACCTCAATAATGGTTAAAGTAACTGAATTTTACGTCTTTAAATTCTTGTTCACACAACTTTCTCCCAAAAAGAATATATCACTTGATGTTCATTTCTTATCGTCATAATCTCTAGCACAATTAGTATTAGTGTAGAAGAAATATTATTTTCACGCATCTCTTTTACATTATCCCATAATTTAATTTCCCTTTGATGTATTTAAGAACCCTCTTCAAATATATCAAATGTGATTCTTCCATATCACTTTGATGCCCAAAACATAATTTTACAATATAAATAATGTTAGGTCTAGATATAGTGAGATAAAGAAAACTTCTAATAAATTTCTTAAATTATTTTTTGATTTACACTTTTCTATTCATAAAACTTTATCAGATTTACCCTAACTTTCATGGGTATAGAAACCACTTTTTAATCTTACATTCCAAAATTCTTCAATAAATCCTTGAAATATTTTTATTGGTATAGAAAAATAATATATTATCTTTTTACAACTTTTAATCCCTGAAAAAAATGACCACTCAATGCATTGACATTACAAAATGATTCTTCATTTGGATAAAAAAATCTTCATAAGAATACTCTTTTTCACCTATAAAAATGATTTCATCAATATATACAATGATAATAAGAGTTCATATACTCATATTCTTTATATAAATATTTCTTTCAACTTTCCCTTTAGAAAAATTCATCTCTCAAAAAGCCATAAAACCTAGAATACCAAGATCTAGGAGAATGTTTAACTCATATAGATCTTTATTCAATATAAACACTATGGTTTCATCAATTTTAAGAAAAAAAAAATTTATGTTGATCAACATAAACTTTTTCTTCAATTTTTCCACTCATGAAGGTAGACTACAAATATATTTGATAGATTTTTTAATGACTATGAGCTATAATATCTAGGAGAATTCTTATGAATTGAAGTCTTATAAAAGGAGAAAATATATCTTTAGAAGAAACTCCCTCAATCTAAAAATAACCTTTGTAAACTAATTTGGATCTGTTTCTTAAAACTTCACTATTATAATTGAGATTGTTTATGAAGATACACTTAGATATATTGGAATTTTCTTTATTATGGTCTTAGAATAAGATCCAAAGTGGAATTAATTTCAATATGATCTAGTTCTTAATTCATAAAATCTATACACTTTTTATGATCTATAGATTGAACAACTATCTGTGGATCAACTTAAGAATTAAGTATTGTTTGGTTGTTACACCTATATCTTCTTCAATTATTAATGAGTGAATTCTAATTCCTAATTATATTTTTATGATCCATATGCTTTTTTAGCCTCTGATATTTTAATTTCTCATTCTTAGAAGAACCTTAATCATTAATGGTATTATTTAAATCAATATATACATTACCTAAAATATTTTCAATTTCTTCACTATCTTTCTCATAATTCTACATGATGTCTTCATCATATTTTTTAAAACTTTCTTCATTTTTATCACCAATATTTGGATCATTTTCAATAATATTTATATCATAGAAGTCCACCAACTTGTTTAGACTTTTTTCCCAGCACTTATATCCTCCTTCATTAGACAAATAATTGGTGAAGAATCCTTCCTTAGGTTTCTCATCAAATTTTCCCAGATCTGAATTTTTGATCTTTATAAAGAATATAATTCCAAACACTTTGAAGTAATTAAAAGTGGGATTATTTGTGTCTAAAATTTCATAAGTATCTATTTCATATTTATGCCTCAATAAGTCCATATTTTTTAATGTGCATGGTTGTACTCATATCTTCTCACCTAAAACATTTTTAGAGTTTGAACACTTCTATCATAGTTCATCCCATATCAACCAAGATTTTATTTCCCCCTATATAATTCAATTTTTAGGGTATATATGGAGAAATATATTAACACTTTATCCCATTATTAGAAATATTGGATTTAAATTAATTAATAGTGAACTCCTTTTCATTATATGTTCTTAGATTCTTAATATAAACCCTTTCTCTTTATTAACATTTCTTTTGAATATTTTTAACATCTTAATTACTTTATATTTGTGCTTCATGAACATCACATTAGTAATCCTAGTAAAATAATTAGTGAATTTGATTAAATAAAGACAACCTATAGTGAATTGATGTTTCATTGGTCTACATAAATCTAAATGAATTAATTAAAGTGTAATAGCAGAATGAATTTACACATTTTTGTGATTTTCTTGTACCATTTTACCCTTTTAAATTTTTTTAAAAATTTCATCTATTTATATTTTTAGTTGGATAAATTATCTTACCTCATTTATTCTTGAAATATTTATCATCCTATTTTAAGCATGATGGTAAAGTATTATATTCCAAATATTTCTTTCATATTATGATATCAAATAATAATAATTAATTGAATTTCTAATTTTTAACAAATTACCATTGGTTATTTATCCCTTATTAATAACTCTTCCATTATTTAAGATCTTAATTGTAACGACCCGAAATTTTGAATAAATCATGTTTCCTAATTTTGTGTGTTATTTTATTTTTTTATACTCAAAAAAAATGTTTCATTTGATAACATGAGTATAATTAAAATGAGACCATTGGGTTTTTGACTGTTATATGACCATTGGTCAATATGACCGCTTGAAATTAAACGTTTTGATTATTGTCTCTAAATACAAGTAATCTTGGTTAATTAATATAGAAAGAAGATTCGATGGCCTCAAACAGTAGTCTTGGAACGATCGAAGCCCATCTAACAGAACTTGGGAATGAGGTAGCACCACTGGGCTTTGCTCTGGACCAAACCCAAGCCGAACTTCATCGTGTGAAGCTATAACAGAATCGCCTTCACGAGAAGTTCATACTGATAGAAATTACTACTCGTGCGATGTTGGTCGAGCCTCCCTCAGATTCTCTCACCTTAGCACATCTTACACTTAGGTCCCATGATGGTGTGATAAGGGGCTATGTAAGGAGACCGTAACTGCCTTTTTTAATCCTTTGTTTTAAATAAAAATTGGGATTTCTTCTTATGATGATGTTTATGACTTTTCAAATGTCCAGATAAATATAGTATGCATATTTTTGGTGAATTTTAGAGAAATGATATTTTAAAAAATGTTTATGTAAACCTTAAATAATTAAAAATGTGTAATGATTTTCAAAAAATGGTCTTCTAAAATTATGTTCAGTATGAAATTTAGAGTCTAATAAGACCAACTTAATTTTTGATGAATAGTAAATTATGAATAGTAATTTTATGCTTAGGATTAGCAATGTGACCAAATGGATTAGTAATCTCACTTAAAGAAAGTATTAATATAACCTAGGCACCTTGATTAAGTAATGTGATTCAATAAAATGGTTAAATAACGGTTTCATAAATTATTATTCAAGTATTAGTTTTTTTGGGTGAATAGTGTTTTTTAATTAAAAATTAAATTAAAAATATTTAGGAAATTATTTTTATAAAATGGTTTTTATTTTTGAACTCATATCATTGATATTATGTTAAGGTAAAATCTTGGATATTTTTCTGAAAAAGTTGAATTTTCAGTGAATAGTAAAAATACGGTTTTAGGGTTTCGATATGTTTAATGACATCATAACAGTGTAATGATGATTTCATGATATATTTTAAGGGTTTGACGACCAAAGGTGATTAATTATACTATGGGAGGACCCTTGCGGCCAATACCATGGGCAAATACCATGGGAAAGCCCATGGTTTTTCCAAAACCACCAATGAGGTGTCCCTTGGCCATTAATGCCTTGTCCCCTCACTTTCCCTATAAATACCAAGAAATAATCTCATCCATTCGACTCCCAAATCTTCCCCAACGAAGATCTAGTCTCATTACATCCCAAGGAGTCCTCCCAAGGTGCCCCCAATCCCTCAAGGTCCCAACCATTGAGTTTTAAGAGTTACGTTTTAAGGTAAGGGATCCGACCCCTCTCTTTCTTTTCAAGTGATCTATTTTATGTCATTTCTTTTATGCTCAATGTTCTTATGTTTTAGGAGGTTATTTTATATTAATTATACTGTACTTTTTATGTTCATATTATGAGAGACCCTATTTGATCTCATCAATTCATTTTTTTTGAAGTTTAAGTGACGCCGTTAGGCTGCTGAATTTTTAAGGGATTCTTTCACCCTTCCCATTTTTCAAAGTTCTACTTTCATGTCAAGTTTTTAAAGATCCTTTTTATTATGTTGGGGTATGATATCTATATCTATCATACTTAAATTTTATGTTCATATGATGAGAGACCCTATTTTATCTCATCAATTCATTTTTGTTGAAGTTTAAGTGACGCCGTTAGGCTGCTGAATTTTTAAGGGATTCTTTCACCCATCTCATTTTTCAAAGTTCTACTTTCATGTCAATCCTTTCAAGTTCCTTTTTATTATGTTGGGGTATGATCTCTATATCTATCATACTTAACTTTTATGTTCATATGATGAGATACCCTATTTTATCTCATCAATTCATTTTTTTTGAAGTTTAAGTGACGCCGTTAGGCTGCTGAATTTTTAAGGGATTGTTTCACCCTTCTCATTTTTCAAAGTTCTACTTTCATGTCAAGTCTTTAAAGTTACTTTTTATTATGTTGGGGGTATGATATCTATATCTATAATACTGATCTTTTATGATAATATTATGAGAGACCCTGTTTGATCTCGTCAATTATTTTTTTATTGAAGTTTATGTGACGCCGTTAGTCTACCGAATTTTTATAAGAGAAATCTTATTTTTGTCTTACTTCCATGTTTTTCATTTCAAATGGTATGTCCTTCAAATTTCATTACCATGATTCATATCCTTTATATTCTGTCCCTATACTATTTTTATAGATCATTTATGAGTGGGATACCCATTTCCCCCTTCTTTTCAACGTTTTCTAAAACCCTGTAACGTAGCCGTTATGCTGCAGAATTTTCGTCTCAAAATGCCTCTCTCTTCTTCTAAAAATTATTTTATGTTATTAAGTGAATACTAAAAGCTCTTATTTCTACAGGTGTATTCACGTATATATCAAAATTTTCTATTTTAAATTCTGAGATTTACATACATGAAACCCGCTTTCCCTTTCCGTGGGTTTAAAGTGACATAAAGATCATGTCTTTAAAGCAGTTTTTAAAACGTTATGATTATGAAATGAAACCCATTTCTTTTATTCTATATGGGTTGTTTATGAAATGATTGATGATGATATATGTGGCTCACATGATAATAAAGAAATGTCAAGGGTGCACCCAGATAGCACTCCAATGCATTGGGTAAAGACTTAATTTCTAGAGATGACCATTTAGACTGATACCTTGGTGAATAACCTTTGTAATTTTTAATGACACCTTGAGGATAGACCTTGGTGAAACGAAATTATTGTCAATATTAAATTTTGTAGACACATCTTCAAGTTATGAAAAATGTTATTTTTATTATTATATTCCTTTTATGCTATATGTGTTGTTTATGAAATGATTGATGATGGTATATGTGGCTCACATGATAATAAAAACATGTCAAGGGTGCGCCCAGATAGCTCTCTAATGCATTGGGTAAAGACTTAATCTCTAGAGACGAACATTTATACTGATACCTTGGTGAATAAACTTTTTAATTTTTAATGACACCTTGGGGATGGACCTTGTTGAAACGAAATGATTTTCAATATTAAATGTTGTAGCCACATCTTCAAGTTATGAAAAACGTTATTTTTATTATGATATGCCTTTTATGCTATATGGGTTGTTTGTGAAATGATTGATGATGATATATGTGGATCACATGATAATAAAGACATGTCAAGGGTGTTCCCAGATAGTGCTCCAATGCATTGGGTAAATACTTAATCTCTAGAGATGACCATTTAGACTAATACCTTGGTGAATAACCTTGGTAATTTTTAATGACACCTTGGGGATGGACCATGGTGAAACGAAATGATTATAAATATTAAATGTTGTAGCCACATCTTCAAGTTATGAAAAATGTTATTTTTATTATAATATGCCTCATGATTTCTTTCTCATGCCATAAAGTTCTTTTTCATGACATTGTTGATGTATCTCAAGTTCACTTGTTAAATGTTCCCCTTGTTTCTCTTACTGGGCCTTATGCTCACACTTTCTTTTGATGTATATCCCTAGGTTATGAGATGTAGTAGTGAACCTAGGATGAAAATAAGGAGAAGCCTTTCAAGTGTTTAAGAAGAATGTTTTATGTTTTCATGTTTTAAGTTTCTGGTTTCCAAGACACTAAACCTTAAAGATCCTCATTTTTTGTAAAATGTAATGAAAGTTTATGTGATAAAAAGGCGGGATGCTATAGTTGGTATCAGAGGATGGTTTAGCTATTTGTGGAAATTAGGATATGAAAACTTTAGGAAGAACCCTATAGAAAAGTTTAAATATAGGAAACCTTCCTGGTATTTTGGTGAGTATTGAGTAAGGAGTTTCCAAGAAAATACATCCTTGTCTGGATACGAGAAGGTAGAGGTGGCTCTGGAACAGATGTACATAGGGTTAAAACCTGAAAACACCGCTTTGAGCTAGACTCGAACGGGAACTGGTACATGACAACATGCCTTGCTGCACTCTTGGTTACGACACTCCCGAGGGATATGCTTTGGTAAATTCATAAGCTTAGTATGAACCATTATTAAATGAATAAACATAAAATAAAATAAATATTCACATAAGAATATATGATCATGGATAACCTAGTTTGAAACATAGGGGATCACAAGTTAGGGTATACCTTTCTTCTACAAGTTATCCTTATATGCTTTAAGTTCCTCATGATTATTGGCTAAGTATTTAAGCCCCTAATTATACTTTCTCTTCTTAGTTAATGGGGGGAAATGGAAGAACATGTCCCAAAAACCAATGTGATAGGAAATGCGACGATTGTTGTATTAATATAACAGAGATGATTAGGGGATTAAAAGATGATTATTATTTTGGAAGACGTTCACTATTTTGGGGACCCTATATGATCGGGGTAAATAGATTACTATGGTATTTTCATTGAGGAGTAAAGGTTGACATATATTTTGAAGAATCGATGAATTTAAGGTGGACTTATAGTAATTTAGGTTACTTATGGAAATGATTAACCTATCTTGGGTAAAATATGTTTAGGTTAGCTACTTTTGTTATAAGATGTTAGGAGTGGTTGATGTTGTTTGGAGATGAATAATGAAGTTTATTTTGGAAGACTATGTTATGAAATCCTTCTTGTATTTGGGTTTCAATCTTAGTTTGGTTTATTTTGAGGAATTTTAAGGACCGTTATTTATGGAATGGTCTATGATGAACTTTGGGTAGTACCATGGAACTTTGAAGATTTAAAAGTAGTTTCCATTCCTATGGGATTCTTTATTTTTGAAGAGTTGTTTTACCTTACCCTTTCTGTTTTTGGGATAATGTTTAAAGATAGAAGAAATTGATAGTTAATCTTTTGTGGATTAAGTGATTCTCTAGAAGAAGATTCTTGTGTTTTGATGAGACCAAGTAGTTCTGAATGCTCATCGTTTGGAGAAAAGATTAGTTTTGTTAGAAACTTGTTAAAGGATGAAACTTTACTTGAAGGTGAATATATTTCCTTATGTTTTTGTTCTATGTAGTAAATAAATTCCTCAAAATTATGAAAAGGAACGTAAAACAAAAACATTTTTCATTTATGTTTCCTACTAGGTAATCAAAGACCATTTACACACATCATAAGTTTGTGATTTTCTTGTGGTTAAATTTCTCCTAATCATGTTTTCTATAACTCTCCCTCAGAACATGACCCTTTTTTTTCTTCCATGTCCATGTTTTCCTACATGGAATCCTAGTATGGGTTAACTTGGGTGGCCTTTGTACTTCCCTTTCTTTCTTTTAAAGTAATAGTGTTACTGACTCCTTTTCCGATGTGGGACTTTCAATGAAATTTCAAAACCCAATTTTAAAAATTGCGAGGATGTAATTTCTTAAGGGGGGAAGATTATAACGACCCAAAATTTTGAATAAATCTTGTTTCCTAATTTTTTGTGTTATTTTATTTTTTATACTCAACAAAAATGTTTCATTTGATAACATGACTATAATTAAAATGAGACCGTTGGGTTTTTGACTGTTATATGACCATTGGTCAATATGACCGCTAGAAACTAAATGTTTTGATTATTGTCTCTAAATACAAGTAATCTTGGTTAATTAATATAGAAAGAAGATTCGATGGCCTCACCAAGTAGTCTTGGACCAATCGAAGCCCATCTAACAGAATTTGGGAAGGAGGTAGCACCACTGGGCTTTGCTCTGGACCAAACCCAAGCCAAAGTTCATCGTGTGAAGCTAGAACGGAATTGCCTTTGCGAGAAGTTCAAACTGATAGAAATTACTACTCATGCGATGTTGATTGAGCCTCCCTCGGATTCTCTCACCATAGAACACATTACACTTAGGTCCTATGCTGGTGTGATAAGGGGATATGTAAGGAGACCGTAACTACCTTGTGTAATCCTTTATTTTAAATAAAAATTGGGATTTCTTCTTATGATGATGTTTATGACTTTTCAAATGTCCGGATAAATATAGTATGCATATTTTTGGTGAATTTTAGAGAAAGGATATTTTAAAAAATGTTTATGTAAACCTTAAATAATTAAAAATGTGTAATGATTTTTTAAAAAAATGGTCTTCTGCAATTATGTTCAGTACGAAATTTAGAGTCTAATAAGACCAACTTAATTTTTGATGAATAGTAAATTATGAATAGTGATTTTATGCTTAGGATTAGTAATGTGACCAAATGGATTAGTAATCTCACTTAAATAAAGTATTAATATAATCTAGGCACGTTGATTAAGTAATTTGATTCAATAAAATGATTAAATAACGATTTCATAAATTATTATTCAAGTATTAGTTTTTTTGGGTGAATAGTGTTTTTTAATTAAAAATTAAATTAAAAATATTTAAGAAATTATTTTTATAAAATGGATTTTATTTTTGAACTCAGGGCATCGATATTATGTTAAGCTAAAATTTTGGGGATTTTTCTGAAAAATTTGAATTTTCAGTGAATAGTAAAAATACAGTTTTAGGGTTTTCGGTATGTTTAATGACATAATAACCGTGTCATGATGATGTCATGATATATTTTAAGGGTTGGCTGACCAAAGGTGATGAATTATTGAATGGGGGGACTCTTGTGGCCAATACCATGGGCAAATACCATGGGCAAGCCCATGGTTTTTCCAAAACCACCAATGAGGTGTCCCTTGGCCATTAATGCCTTGTCCCCTCACTTTCCCTATAAATACCATGAAATACTCTCATCCATTCGACTCCCAACTCTTCCCCAACAAAGATATGGTCTCATTACCTCCCAAGGAGTCCTCCCAAGGTTCCCCCAATCCTTCAAGGTCCCAACCTTCGAGTTTTAAGAGTTACGTTTTAAGGTAAGGGATCCGACCCCTCTCTTTCGTTTCAAGTGATCTCTTTTATGTCATTTCTTTTATGTTCCATGTTCTTATGTTGGAGGAGGTTATTTTATATTCATTATAATGTCTGTTTTATGTTCATATTATGTGATAAACCCCTATTACTCTAATCATTTCGTTTTAAGAATGTTTAAGTGGCGCCGTTAGGCTACCGAATTTTTAAGGGATTCTTTCACCCTTCCCATTTTTCAAAGTTCTACTTTCATGTCAAGTCTTTCAAGTTACTTTTTATTATGTTGAGATATGATATCTATATCTATAATAATGAACTTTTATTTTCATATGATGATAGAAACTATTTGATCTCATCAATTCATTTTTGTTGAAGTTTAAGTGACGCTGTTAGGCTGCTGAATTTTTAAGGGATTCTTTCACCCTTCCCATTTTTCAAAGTTCTACTTTCATGTCAAGGCTTTCAAGTTCCTTTTTATTATTCTGGGGTATGATATCTATATCTATCATACTTAACTTTTATGTTAATATGATGAGATACACTATTTTATCTCATCAATTCATCTTTGTTTAAGTTTAAGTGATGCCGTTAGGCTGCTGAATTTTTAAGGGATTCTTTCACCCTTCCCATTTTTCAAAGTTCTACTTTCAGGTCAAGTATTTCAAGTTACTTTTTAATATGTTGGGGTATGATCTCTATATATATCATACTGAAATTTTATGTTCATATGATGAGAGAACCTATTTGATCTCATCAATTCATTTTTGTTGAAGTTTAAGTGACGCCGTTAGGCTGGTGAATTTTTAAGGGATTCTTTCACCCTTCCCATTTTTCAAAGTTCTACTTTCATGTCAAGCCTTTAAAGTTACTTTTTATTATGTTGGGGTATGATCTCTATATCTATCATACCGAACTTTTATTTTCATATGATAATAGACCCTATTTTATCTCATCAATTCATTTTTGTTGAAGTTTAAGTGACGCCGTTAGGCTGCTGAATTTTTAAGGGATTCTTTCACCCTTCTCATTTTTCAAAGTTATACTTTCATGTCAAGTCTTTAAAGTTCATTTTTATTATGTTGGGGTATGATCTCTATATCTATAATACTGATCTGTTATGATCATATGATGAGAGAACCAATTTTATCTCATCAATTATTTTTTATTGAAGTTTATGTGACGCCGTTAGGCTACTGAATTTTTATAAGAGAAATCTTATTTTTGTCTTACTTCCATATTTTTAATTTCAAATGGTATGTCCTTAAAATTTCATTAACATGATTCATATCCTTTATATTCTGTCCCTATACTATTTTTATAGATCATTTTTGAGTGGGTGACCCATGTCCCCTCTCTTTTCAACGTTTTCTAAAACCCTGTAACGTTGCCGTTATGCTGCAGAATTTTCGTCTCAAAATTCCTCTCTCTTCTTCTCAAAATTATTTTATGTTATTAAGTGAATAATCAAAGATATTATTTCTAAAGGGGTATTCACATATATATTAAAATTTTCTATTTTAAATTCTGGGATTTACATACATTAAACCCGCTTTCCCTTTCCGTGGGTTTAAAGTGACATAAAGATCATGTCTTTAAAGCAGTTTTTAAAACGTTATGATTATGAAATGAAACCCATTTCTTTTATTCTATATGGGTTGTTTATGAAATTATTGATGATGATATATGTGGCTCACATGATAATAAATACATATTAAGGGTGCACCCAGATAGCGCTTCAATGCATTGGGTAAAGACTTAATCTCTAGAGATGACCATTTAGAGTGATACCTTGGTGAATAACCTTGGTAATCTTTAATGACACCTTGGGGATGGACCTTGGTGAAACGAAATGATTGTCAATATTAAATGTTGTAGCCAAATATTCAAGTTATGAAAAACGTTATTTTTATTATGATATGCCTCATTATTTGTTTCTCACACCTTAAAGTTCTTTTTCATGACATTGTTGATATATCTCAAGTTCACATGTTAAATGTTCCCCTTGATTCCCTTACTGGGCCTTCTCCTCACCCTTTGTTTTGATGTATGTCCCCAGGTTATGATATGCAGTAATGAACCTCGGGTGAAGATAAGGAGAATCCTTTCAAGTGTTTAAGAAGAATGTTTTATGTTTTCATGTTTTAAGTTTCTGGTTTCCAAGACACTAAACTTAAAGATCCTCGGTTTTTGTAAAATGTAATGAAAGTTTATGTGATAAAAAGGAGGGATGCTATATTAATGATATAAGAATTACTTCTAAAAATGAATTAATTCCCATCATAAAAAAGTTAGATAACCCTCAATAAATTAGGTTTCATCCAATCAAGAAATATAACTTTTTTGAATTTCAATTTTAGGTCCTCAATCTCTGATGCACTAACTCCTCAAATTTTCAAGGAGCTCACATTAAAAAAAGTAACCAAATCTCTATCATTAACATCTATATTCTTCAATATTTTTTCATAATTCATAATGTGTAATAAAAAACACTATCAAGTATCCATGGATTTCCTCTTTTACTCACTTTAATATCCACCTCAACAAGAAGCGACTTATCTCCCTTTTACCTCTTTTGAAATTTCTCAACACCATTATGTTATAGTGTTTTCCCAAGAAGTGATTTCATATATTATTTTGTATAATGACCCTATTGATCACATATTCAAAATAATTATTACATAAAATAAAATCTAATTTTATTGGATAGACATGGTGAATATTTATTCACATCATTCTTCTTCTCAGAATTGTTTCTCATTTTCTTAGAGTTTCAACCCCTTAATTAATGACTTGTTTTACTCTAGGTAAATTTAATTTTATAAAAAAAATATTGGATTTATTCCCATAAAATACATAGAAAAAACAATATCTGATGTTAATTGATCATTATATTTATAAAAATTATATCTTTTTATATGAATATTTATTACATTTCACAATAAATTAAACCCCAGAACATAAAGGTTCAGTGTTATTAGAGATTAGATAAAAAATAAATTATTTTAAAAAATTTTAAATATCTAAAAAAAATATTATTATCACATTATAGAATTTTTGGCACATCATATATAATACTCTCATTCATAACCTAGGGAATGAAAACATAAGAAATGGAGAGCTCAGATTCTCAATAAGGGTAAACATAAGAGATATCAATCGAATATCATAAGATAAGAAAATTGGTATGATAAAATAATCAAGGTAAATGGCCATAAAAAAATATTATCATACCCACTAAAGCATAGATAATAAATAATGAATCATTATATAATTATTTTGGAATAACTTTATAAATGATATGTATGAAAGTGGAAACATTAGTAAATAATTACAACCAATGAAGAAATTATATAAGAATAAGAATGTGGGACATATATAAGATTATAAAATCATTTACAATGTTGAGTATTACTTCTAAAACCAACATTTAATAGTTTATAGAGTCCCATAGAGGATTGGGTTTACTATAAATTCCCATAAACATAGTGAATAAAGTCCCATAATAGTCTGGGTTCTCCACCAAGCCCTGTATATGTCATCTTATGAGATATAAAACTTTAAAAAATGCATTGTAGGGTTACATAATTATATGTAAACCCATAACATAATGAGTAACCATACATATATGTACTACATGAACATTAAAACATTCATAATTCCATCATAGCTTAATTAACCTGTGGAAAGAAACAATTTTTATGAAAACTTCTATAAAACATGATCATAATACATACACAAGAATAATATTGATGGTATCATTAGAGAAAATATAAAATAAATCATAAGAAACATTAAATTATGTTTATATATATTGAAAACACTTTATAAAATAATTATTAAATTAATTTGAAAAATTAGAAGAAACACCCTTTTATGTTTTTAATAATTTTGTATTTCAAAGAATTGTTTAAAAAAAATAAGAATAAAAATTACTTTAGAAAACAATGACAAATTAAAGAGGAATATTATTAAATAAAATTGAATAGTATTTTATAAAAATAGGTTTATGTGGAGAACATTCAAAAGGAAGATTACTTTCACACTTTTTTAAAGAAGGTTAAAGTTGGAAGAAAACAATTGTACTAAAAATGTTAAAATATGATTTGTTTTTTAAAGAAAGTGAATTACATTATAAATTAAATTAATCAATTATATAGTTATATATAAGGACAACTATAAAACAATATAGATAATATGTACATGAACGAGAAATATTCTTGATCAAAAAGAAGAGATAAGGTCAACTCCACTTGTAATCAACCTTTCTAATAAGTTTTGAAATTTAGGGAGGTAAAATGGTATGAATAAATATAAAAATACCTAATAACCATAGGGTAAAAAATGGGTTTTATAAATAAAAACATATAATTTCCCCATATGTAAGTTCAAACATAAACTATCTCTACTTTGAAATGAGATTAGTAACAAAACCCTTACCTTAACTCCCAAATTTAGTGAAAGAAATTTAACCTAAATTATAAAAAAATAATCATCTTAATATATTATTTAAGAACCTTATTAATATATATTATTTTTTATAAACTCATATTATAATTATTTAATAGTTATCTATAGTTTATTTTCATCATCAGATGTTAATAACAATGATTATTTTGTTCAAGTTTCATAATGGTGATGTTAGTCATCATTATTTGATACCAAGTTACTCATTAAAAAATAATTAAAGTTATTGGAATCATTATTTTTCAATTATTTATGCATCACCATATTCATTTTATTAATGGTATGGGTATGGTTCATGAGAATGGAATCCATGATGAACATTTTTTAGGTAATCTACCATTAACAAAAAATTACATAATATTGATCATTTTTCATTTCAAACTTATAAAACACTTTTCATAACATAAATTACTATTTAATATCATAGATTAATATTATTAATGTAATTATTCTCATTTATGTCGGAAATGTTGAAGATAGTATAACATCACTCATGTAGGTGGCTGAACCAACCCATGTAAGAACATATTATACTAATGGATGAGTAAGATATTAGAGATATAATTGTAATATAATTTCGTAATATGAAAAATGATGTTAATATCACATAATTATAGTGGTTAATGGTATTTTAAAAAATTATACATGATTAAGTAATTTAAAAAGGATGGTGAAGAATTAGGTACATAGATAAATTCTCTCATCCTCAATATATATTCCTTCAGAATCAAGGATTTAGGATTCCTTATTGGAACCAAAATGTATAAAAAATATAAGAATACATTGGGAGAGGGAAAATTATCAGATATTAAAGGGATAAATAAATGATTTAGGTGGTTGTGGTGGTGGGGGTGGGCGGGGGGGGGGGGGGGGGGTAGAGGAGGGGGGTGAGTTTTGAGTGTCATTTTTACAAATATTCATTCATTAATGTATAAGGTTGTGATTTTAAAATTAATTTGGATAAAAAGTGGACTATAATAGATATAAACTATTTAGACACTCATACAAATAATTTAAAGATAAATTTTCATGATATTTTAAGACTTTACCACTTAGTTTAACCATTTTTATTTAATTTTACCTTTGCATAGGTAACTCAATTTTTACCTTGGTAACTTATTTTTATGTATAAAAATAAAATTGAACTTATTACATTATTTAAATATTATTATTAAAATTATTAACTCCATTGAATATAATTAAAATTATAAATATGATGAATTTTACTTTTAATTGAAAAATAATATATATAGAAAAAATGTTCCATAGAAAAATGAATTTTTAGACATTAAGTGTTTTAACCTTATTTCATATAAATTACTAACTAAATAAGTGTTAAACTATTTTTTATAAATTTAAAAATTACATTATATTAATTATTTAAAAGCTATCAATTTAATTTATTAAGATAAAAATACACAATACAAAAAATAACAGTTATTTGAAAAATATCATTTTACATTAAATAATTTTAACCACATCCTATTAAAATAAATTATTCATATTCTAACCATTTAATTTAATTTATACATAAATATTAAAATATTTATTTGAATTATATAAAAAAACTAAATCGTTCTTTAATAATAATAATAATA
The DNA here is from genome assembly GCA_963277665.1 of Viscum album. NCBI lineage: Eukaryota > Viridiplantae > Streptophyta > Magnoliopsida > Santalales > Viscaceae > Viscum > Viscum album. Next base: position 2,090,773,722 of record OY728122.1, read on the forward strand.
TGAAACACATAGGAAAAATATATTTTTATAATAAAATACTTGAATTAAATATTATATTTTATTTCATTCCATAATTATGAATTATATTATTTTAAATTTATTACTAAAGATTAAAAAACTTCAATATACATAATGGATACATATATACCCAATAAGCATTTATCTGCTGACCATATTTTTAAAGAGTATATTCCCAATGATTAAATTTCCATTGGACATATATATATAAGAGCCATATTTCATTCATATATATACTCTTACATTAAATATTAGAATCATTCATCAAATACATTTAATTCTATCTCAACATATTTATTATATTTTTAATTCTATACCATTTTACCATAGTTTCAATCGGGATTATAATCTTTATGGAGAGCCCTTAGAATAAAATTTTTATGTTCATGGTATTTTTATTTACTTGTAGATTTATTCCACTTGTACTTTTATTAATGATTTTTCATATTTTATTCTAATAATTTAAAATACTTATCTTATATTATAATATTTTATCTTAATAAAATTTTTCAGGATTCATTTTATTTTGGTGTTTCATATGAAAAATAATATTTAACACACTATTTATTTAAAGGAAAAATATAGAGAAAAATCCAAGGGTGTTATATTCTACCACCTTAAAACAATTTCACCCATTATTTTATTTACTTAGATTAAAATATGAGGGTAATTCTACCACATTACGTCTTTGGGTTCCATATTGCTTCCTCAAACGTAGGATTTCTCCTGAGAACTTTAACCAGGTTAGTGGTCTTGTTTCTTAGTACTTTATCACTATGATCCAAGATTTCCACCATTTGTTACTTATAATATTGATCGTATTTCAATTTTACTACATATGAGTTCAATATATGGGAAGGGATGTGTATGTACTTCCTTAAAAGTGATACTTAGACCATATCATGAACATGGAAGAGGTTTATTAGACTTGCAAGATGATAAGATTCCATCTTCACATGATTAAGTATTTCAAAAGGGATAATGTATTTAGGGATCAACTTTACCTTCTTCTTGAATCTCATAACCCATTTCCAAAATGATATTTTAAGTAATACTTTTCCCCAACTCCCTACTAAAAATCTCCCCAATGATTATCAGTGTAACTCTTTATCAACTTTTCATAGTTTTAATGTGATTCAAAACAGTTTGTATATTCTATTTAATTTATTAACTTAAATTCAGTCCCATTAGTTTATGCTCTCTAACTTATTTCCAATATGTTCGAGTTCTATATCTATTCACATAAATATCTTCATATAGTTCCATTTTTATGGTATATATAAACTATTATTATATGGGAACATTACCAGGGGAAGTTGTTGATCTTAATCTTTTTTGAAATCCATTTAATCTGATCTCAAAAAATATTATAAAGTTATAATGGTCATTTCAGAATGAACATAAGTTTGAGGGTCATAACTAGTGTTAAATCCCATATCTATATCCAATTCTTATTGAATTCTTCTCCAGAATATCAAATTAAACTTCAAATCTCGACTATATACAACTGAGTGTGGTACTCCATGAAACCTTACCACTTCCTTTATGTATATCATGGAAAATTGTTGGAGAGATTAATATTTTTGAATAAAAATGAAATGTGCTAACTTTATAAGGGAATAAAATATAACCCAAATGAGATTATAAATGTAAGAATACTTATTTTGACCAACAATTAATTCTATAGTGATGTTATCTTATTTCCATACAAGTACAGGTAATGGTTACATCACCCCCTTAAACTTCTCTCATACTATCTTAAATTACTTGAATACTAAGAATTAAGATATAAAATCAATAATATCTCTCTTTATGTTGTACCACTAGAAATAATTATTGAGATCTCTATAGATATTTATGCTTCCAGGATGGATAAAGAATGAAGAAATATGCTTATCATCCAATATATCTTTTTTCAGTTCTAGTATTGATGAAACACATATTCATTTATTAAATATTATAATTCCATTATTATAAAATTTGAACTATAGAGTATTTTGTACAATCTTTTATAGCTCCAAATCCTCTTTTTATTCCTCCGTAATCTTTACATGGATGGATGGTTGAGAAGTTATTTGGAAAAAATTTTATTTCTACCCCTTCCTCATGATTTAATGGTCTATCATTTTCAATTCCTTGAATATTAGGTATCTTTTAATCCTCATCATGGATAAGGTAGCTTGACCCTTACTTCTTAGAGAACTAACCACATTGTTTTCCTTCCTAAGGTATTAATCTATCAAGAAATATTAGTCCATGATCAACTCCAACTACATCATTTAGCACATGTTAAACTCCTTCAGTGTGAATATATAGTTTAATATATTTTTATTAGTATATATTTCACACTTTTAACCATATAGATAGTGTCTCCATATCTTTAATTAAAATATTAATATTTATAGTTACAAATCATGCATTAGATAATTTTTTTCATTAATATTTAATTGATGTGAAACATAAGCTACCACTATATCATTTTTCATGAGGAATCAACCTAATCCATTATTTAATCTATCACAATATATTATAAAACCTTCTCCACTATAGGGTAATGTGAGTATAGGTGAAATGACTAGAATTCTATTAAGAACTGTGAAATTTTCTTCACATTAATCTATCTAGAGGAACTTAACTCCCTTCTGAGTTAACTTGGTTAGTATATTTGAGAATCATAATAAATTTCTCAAAAAACATCGATAATATCAATCAATTCTAAGAAAACTAAAGATCTTAATTATTGTGGTTGGTCTGATCCATTCTTAAATCATCACTATCTTTGAACGAATCTACATATATACCCTTTCATATGATTATAGATTTAATGTATGATAGTTTATTCATCCATAAGTCACACTTTCTAAATTTGACATACAATTTATCCTTTATAAAAGTATATAGCCTAATCCTAAATTGATATTCATGGTTTCCCTTGATTTTGGAATATTTTAGAATATGATATATGAAAACTTATAAAAATTGGTCAAGATAGTCTCTAAAAATCTATTTATCAGATCCATAATGGTAATTGTAACAATTTTGAGTTCATATGACATGGACATGAATTCATAATGGCCATACCTTGTACGAAAGGCAGTCTTGGGTGCATCCTATATTTTCCCCCTTAATTGATTATATTCAAATTGAAGGTCAATATTTGATAAGTTTTGTTCCCTTTGAAGATAATCATACAAGTTATTAATTTTGGGTGTAAGATATTTGTTCTTGATTGTGATTTTTTTAGTTTTATGATAATCAATAAGAGACACATTAATCCATATTTCTTCTTAACAAAGGGGACCGATGCACTCCATAGAGAAACACTTGTGTATATAAATCCTTGATCTATATTTTCTTGTTTTTAATTATTTAATTCCTCTAATTCAATTGAGGATATTCTATAAGGAGTATTTAATATAAGCATATCTTTGGGTATGAGTTCTATTGAAACCTCAACCTCACAGTATGGGGGATGACTGAGAATCTATTTTGGAAATAAATCTACATATTACCACACAATATAAATATCTTTAATATCAATTTTTTACCGAACCATTTGATTTAAATACCCTTACTAATTAGGTATTAAGACCCATATAATTGAAGTAATTTCCATATAGAGTACATGGCCATACTTACACTGATAGATGATTATAGGTTGATTTATAATATAAAATGTGGCTTCCCAATATTGATAATTAAAATGGGATATATATATTTATATATAGAGTTAATAAATTCCCAAAATCAAATCAAATTCTACTAATGGGTGAATAATAAAATTTTTAGGAAGTACATTACCATAAACTTAGATCAGAGGAGAGTCATAGAATTGGTATACAATCCTAGTACCATTAATATTCTTTATTAATAATTCAATATCTAGAAATTGGAGTGATTATTTAATGGTATTAGAAAAATTATTAGATATTAATGAGTGGATATATTTATAATTAAATAATAAATTTATAGTTATAGAGTATATGGTAATTATACCATTCACTAATTCATTTTTAGGACCTAATTTAATATTTATTATTACATAGTAATTCCATTTATCCCTTGGATTTGGAGGTTTTTAACATCAATTTTTATCATTGACCATTGGATTGGTATATTGGTTGGAATAATATCCATATTACTTACAATTTATGTTTTGGAGTGTGGGTGGAACATTAGGATAAGATTTATTTTCATCAATTTGATTGGTTAATATAATCATATCTCTTTGGTATTCATGTGTTTGATGACCTTCTATTCTATATTGGAAGAATTTAACCATCCATTTGAGGTAATTCCTCCAAGATTATTCCAACATTTTTAGCATATATAAATATTAACTTTCTTTACATTATGGATTTAATCATTTAAGTTTCCATAAAACTCTATTTTTCTATTCTTATCCTCAAAACAATGATAATAAGGGGAGTCTCTAATGTCTATTTCCTTCTTGAGAGAACATCAAACAATATCTTTATTGGTACCGAAGTACCTTACAGTTAACATTTTTCAGAGAATTGGTTTTAAGTCACTAAATAAATGATTTATTATACAATTAGGATAAATGGTAAAACAAAAAAAATACCTTGTAGTCTTTTGAAGTTTTCTTCTTAAGTACCAATGGAATAATCCACATTTTGTTTTAGATCTAGAAATTACTACTCCACTTTAGTGCAGAGAGTTTGAATAAATTATTAATTGAAAATATATTCTTAAAATCCTCTCATTCCTTGGAGTTGATTTATTCTTCCAAAATAATATTCTTAATGAGATTACTTAATTGATCAACCTTACCTTTCAAATGATAAATAACTAAAATAACCTTTTCATGTTCTATGAACTGGAGAACATAAAATATTTTTCCATTATATTGATCAATCGCTTAATAATAAGTGGGTTAGAAGACACAATATATGATGGTGGATGTTTCTGCATGAAGGAATCAATGTAGAGTTGTTCTTTTATTGGTGTTTTAAAGAGTTTGGAATGATTCATGTTATTTTTCGTAGATTGAGAAAGTTAGGTGAGAATAACCATGATAATTATCACTCTAACTCCCATACCATTTTGTTTCTCATTGGGACAATAATTTTATTTTCTATCACACTAATTTTAAACTTGATTCATTTTCATTCTAGCCATTGAATTAAACTAAATAGGTTAATATGAGTATAAAAATAATAATAATTAGATTAAAAAATTATATGATAAAGTAAATAAATCCTAAGATGACCTAAATTATGACACCACCATTTTAACCTATGAAATTTTAGGTTTATTGTACGTCAATTTTGGTTGAACATAGATTGTTTTAGGTTCTATATTCTTATTATTAATATCTTAATAATCAAAAATAACTAAACCCAACTATGATACCAAGTGAGGCCACTTGAGCACACCATATATACATATTACATCATATTACATGAATATTCATCACATATCACAATAAATTATACCCCAAAACCTAAAGATTTAGTGACTTTAGAGATTATATTTTCAACTTCTCCCATAAATAGTTTTTTCTCATGATACCATTTTATACATATCACAAATAATTCTCTTATTCATAACTCGGGGAATAGAAACATAATAAAGAGTGAGATTAGATGTTTAGTAAGGTAAAAATAAGAGATATAAATCAAAGACAATAAGATAAGAATGTGGGTATGAGAAAAAAATCTAGGTACATGTTTATAACATAGTATAATCACACCAAAAACATATAACATAAATCACGAGTCATGACATAAGGATTTTTGCATAACTTTAAAAATGATATTTATAAATGCAGAAACACGAGTCAACGATGATGATTCATAAAACATTACATAAACATATGAATGCGACGCATAAATAATAATAATTAATCATTTCATAAATTGAGGCTCACTACCAATACCATCATCACATAGTGGACAGAGTCCCATAGTTTATTGAGTTCACCATATAGTGGGAAGAGTCCCAGAGTGTATTGTGTTCACAAACTAGTCTTATACATGTGATCTCAAGAGATATAAAACTATAAACAATGCATTATAGAGTTATATAATCTTGTTCCCACCCATAACATAATGAAAAATCATATATATATATATATATTTCACTTGAACAAGATAACATTCAAAATTACATCATATCTTAATTAACCCATGGAGAGATACACACTTTTTCAAAACTTCCACAAAACATGATCATAAGAAATCTCTAGAAAAAAAGTGGATGATATCATCTAGTAATATATCCAATTAAGCATAAAAAACATTAAATATTATTGAAATATATTAAAAACAATTTAAAAAAATACTACTAAATTACTTTGAAAAATGAGAAGAAATACCCTTTATGTTTTAATAGCTTTTATTTAAAATAAAAGAGTTCAAAAAAAATAATATAAATTAATTTTAAAAAAATGATAATTTTATGAGTAACATTATTAAATAAAAATTAATAAGATAGAGGGAAAATTTGTTTATGCAGAGAAGGTTAAAATGGAATATTTCTTTCATACTTTTGTATAGAAGGTCAAAGTTGGTAGAGAACAACTGTACTAAAAATGTTTAAAAAAGATTAATTATCTAAATAAATTTAATTCCATTGAAATATAACTTATGAAATCATATAAGTATAGATAATGATATCAATAAAACAATATAGAGAATATTAAAAAGTAGGAGTAAGATTGCTGAACAAAAATAAAAGATAAGGTCGGCGCCACTTACAAACATCCTTTTGGTTAAAAATTAAACTAAAGGAAGATTAAAAGGTATGAATACTATTAAACCTAAATAATAACCATAGTAGAATAAAATATATATTTTTTAGAGGCAAAAACATATAATTTATCAATATTTTTATTCAAACAAAATATATATCGATTTGAAAATGTCTTTGGGAAACAAACCTTTACCTTAACTCCCAAATTCCTTGAAAGTGATATAACATTTTGTATAATAAAAATAATCATATTAATAAATTATTTTAAAACCTAAATCAAATATATTAAATTTCATACAATCCGATTATGATAATTTATTAGTTAGTTATTATTTATTTTAATCATCATATGTTAGTAATATTGATTATTTTGTACAAGTTTCATAATGGTGATCTCGATCCTTATTATTTGATACCAATTCATCATTCTAATATTATTAAAGGTAGTGGAATAAATTTTTACCAATAATTTATATGGTTATATTTCCATTTAATGTATGATATGGGCATGGTTTGTGATAATGTAATCGATGATGAACATTTTTTGAGTAATTTAATGATAATAATGAGTTAATTAATATCGATCATTCATTTTTTTGTGTCACCCTTAATAAAATATTCATAAAATAAATAATTATTTAATATCAGATATTACAAGTATTAATTTCATGATACCCATTATTTTTTAAAAAATGGTGAAGATAGTATAGAATCTTCTTATGTAGGTGGTTGAACCAACATAAACAAGAACATGCTATACTAATTAATGAGTAAGATATTAAAGTTATATAATAGTAATATCATTTAAAATAATAATAATTATGTAAATATAACATAATTATAGTGGATAATTATATTTAAAATTAGTGTAAATGATAATGTATTTGAAAAAACATGATAAAGAACTAGGTACATTGATGAATTCACACCTTCTTGATATGTGTTCTTTCAAAATAAAGGATTTAGGCTTCTATATTGAAACCAGAAGCCACCAAAAGTATAAGAATAATTTTTGAGAGTGAAAATTAATTTATATTCATAATATAATTGAATATTTTTAGTGTGTCAAGATAGGTATAGGAGGGGTCCTTTTATAAGTGTGTTTCGAGTGACATTTTTTCTAATATTCATTCCTTAATGCATAAGGTTATCATTTTAAAATTAAATTGGGTAGAATGTAAAAAATAATAGATATAGTCCCTGGATCCCATCATAAAAAAATTATAGATATTTTTTCATGATATTTTAAGCATTTACCACTTAGTTTAACCTTTTTTTACCTCATTTTACCCTTAATAAGAAGTTAATTTTTACCTCAGTAAATTATTTTTATGCCTAAAAATAAAAATGAAACTATTAAATAATTTAATAATTATAATTGAGAATTTTAAATCTAGTTAATCAATTTAAATTCTAAAATATATAAAATTGAACTTTTAATTAAAAAATAATACATATATAAAAATACGTTTTTATAGAAAAATGACTTTTTAAATATTAGGTGTTCTTAATCTTATTTAATATAAATTAATAACTAAATGCGTGTCAAAATAATTGTTGTAAATTAAAAAATTACATTATATTAATAATTTAAAATTGATCAATTTAATTTATTAAGATAAAAATACATAATACTTAAAGAAACAGTTCTTGGAAAAATATAATTTAACATTAAATAATTTTATCTACATCCTATTAAAATTAATTATTCATATTTAAACCATTTAATTTTATCAGTACATTTTATTAAAATATTTATTTTAATTTTATAAATACATCAAATCATTATTTAATAATAATAATAATAATATTAATATTTAGTGCATAAAAAATATATATATTTTTTAAAAATATTTTAACTAAATATCTTTTTTTTATTTCATGCCAAAATTTTGAATTATACTATTTTAAATTTGTTACTAAAAATTACACAAATTCATTATACTTATTTGATACATGTATTCCCGATTATCATATATCCAAATATCATATTTCCAATGACTATATTTCTAGTGACCATATTTCTAATAAACATTTATATAATAAATAGATATAGTTTTAAATTAATTATTAGAATAATTAATCTTATTCATTTACTTTTACCTCAACATGTATATTATATTTATATTTCTATACCTTATTTAAATAGTTACAATTGAGGTTGTGATCTTCATATCGAACTGTGATGATTAATATTTTATGTTCATGGTATTATTAATTGTTTATATATTTATTCCAATTATACTTTTATTAAGGTTGTTTAATATTATATTCATATAATGTATTAATTTTTATCTTGTATTTTAGTATTTTATCTCAATAAAATGTATCACAGTTCATTTTAGTTTTGTTTTTTTGTAAAACAAACTATTCAACCTAGTATTTATTTAACAGGAAAATACATAGTGAAATAATGAGGTGTTACAAATGCTTTGAATCCTGATATTCAATGAAAATTCGTGGTCTATTTTAAAAAATATTATTTCTATCCAGGAACATTTTTAACATACTTTTTCTTTTTCCCGTAGGGGATTATATCTTCTCAAATTTCCATTACTTTTTCTTGATATTGGAGTAGAGTTTTCATGATTTTACTCATCCCATACAATTCTATTTTTGGCATTAGGACAAGTACTATTTGTTAAATATTATTTAATAACACTGTAATAAATAAGATTAATTTATAAATTCTTCATTAGGATATCATTATTAGACACTTAGGATAATTATTCTTGAACTTAAATATCATTTATTTAATCTTACCTCATATTCTTCAAGGTATTATCATCTTTAAGACAATATAATTTCTAACAACTTAACCCTTCTTCCTTTGTAACAAAATTGTCATCAAAATCTTTTAATATTTTGTCTTATTCTGAAATTTTCTTGTTGATAGTCTTGAGTTATTCAATGCAATCAACTTCCCTTTAGAGTAACTCACCTTCATATTCATTTTTCTTTTTATCCTCCTTCTTAAGTAGCCTTATTATTTTCTTGAGTTTGGAAATTTTCTCAATAAAAGTTTCAAGATTATCTTTCAATATATGTTTAGTGTTTCTATCTTAATTCTTCTCATCTGTGATTGAAGTAACTTAATATTCTTTAATATAATCCAGGAAGGTTTTATGTTTTGTTGGGGTAACTTTATCTTCTAAATCACTATTTTGTGATGAATCTTAATATTTTTCTTGTTTTCTTATCATATTAATTCTTATGCTTCTTGATAACATCTTATTTCCAATATCAACCTTCTTTGATTTTCCCCATTTCTTTTTAGGAATAATTTATTTTTTTATCATATTTCACAGTCTCACCATTTTTATTCTCTAGACAATTAACTAAAAAATTCCCTATTCCACTATAATTAAATCATTTTAAATGAATTATACCATTGCATTTACCTCTTACTCTACTGAAGTTATTTGAAATAAGATACTTTATTTTCTCATTCTCTCTACCACTTTACTCATCATCTTTAGATTCTTGGATAGATTCACTATTCTTATCTCTAATCTTGATATCTTTCATAAGATTAAAAGAAATTTCCTTTTACACTTTAATATTATTATTTAAAACATATGTCTTTCTCATTTTATAATAAATAAAAATATTTTATATCTCATCAGGAGATAATTCATTTCTATCTTTTAGAGTAAAAAAATTTACTTCAAATCTATCTTGGAAATATATTATTAATTTAATGAAAATTGTAGAGTCTTACAAATTTTCTTGAAAAACTTTGATATTATTGACAATATCATTAACAATTTTTAATTATTTAGCTATAGTTTCATCACCATCCACTCTCATATCTTTAAAATTTTATATCTAAAATTGTAGCTTGAATTCATTTATTATGACATTTCCTTCAAAAATATTATCATGTTTTTCTTATATTTCATTACCAATTTTGAGTCCCATCACCTTTGTATAAAATTTTCAGATAAATATATAATAATTGAATCCATTAAATTTCCATAAATGTAATATAAAAATCTAGTTCAACCCATAATGTCACCTTAATTGGCCCACCACATGTCCCAGAGTATATTCCTGAGCACCACGGGCTATAAACATGTGCTAGGGTATTATAAAAATAAACAAGGGAATGATTTCATCATTAATAGAAATATGACAAGATATAAACAAATATAGTATCACAATATATATCCTAAATATATCATATATAAAAATAAAAAAACCATAAATTTAATATCCAATAATTGGATAATAAGGTATAAAAGAATAACAAAAACACCAACAATATGAAACCTAAAAAAACCCATGGGTCCATCTCCTCATAACTATATGTCACCACAATTCCAACCCAGCAGAAGGTATCATGATCACAAGAGCTATCCTATACATGAGAATATTATCTTTACCTGTGTCATACAAAACCAAGGATACAAATTCTCAAAAAAATCAGTGTGAATGCACTAAATCTTTGTACGATACCACTAATGAATTTACATGATTTCAATCCAAATGATTTTTTTTATTCCTTATATAAAAAAAGTTTTAAAAACATTTCATAAGAAATAAATTTCCATATAAAATATTCCATTTGGGGTTGCTTTTAAAAAATATGTCTTAATATAATAAATAAAGTAATATGACATAACATATATCCATGAGGTATATACAGATGAATAAAATAGGTTTCAAGCATCAATATCTATATCAAGTGGAAAAATAAAAATATCAATAATCATGCATGTAATATATCTAAAAATAACTATAATAAATATATGACACGAGGGCGTACAAAACTAAGTCATTATGACAAAAAAGTAACACTAGTTGACATAAGTCAGTACTAATGTTTTGAGAACCATGTTCCCTAGATAACGATACCCACTAGAAACAATGGAATTATGGGTGCCTACCCTAGTGATAACTTACTCCACTATGGTTTTCATATGTTTATACTTTCCCCTACCCCAAGGTCTCCCAATGTGATATCTATCATTATTATGTTCGAAGAAAACCATTCTCATATTTCATAAAAAAATTTCTATCGTGATTCCATACCACTTCCATGATTGAAAAAATATTTCTAATTCAAAATCATCTTTGAGTCATTTTATCAAACATATCATGTGAATAAAATATAGTTTCCAAAGAAATCCCATTTTGAAAACCACTTTTTTCCAGAAAAAATATCAATTACAATTTCATTATTTAATTACATAAATAAAAAACCATATGTAAGAATAAAAACACAAGGATAACCAAGGGATAGACCGTATGATAGAGATATCAAACTCAAGCATGATGAAACCTCATTTCCTTCTAGACATGTGATAGTATAAGAAGAGATCAGATCATGTAGAACTTAGATCTGATAAAAAAACTTCACTCATCCATGTATATTATAGATAAAAATATATAGTCTCATTAGGGATGAAATAGATAAATAATAAGGGCGGAACACATATTGGAAAGTTCCCTACTTAATGAATTACACCCAATAAAGATACAATCTTCCAACCAGAATGAATATTCTCTAACAGGAAGAGGGAAAGATAAATAATCATCACTAAGGATTCATTAAATTAAAGGAAATAATATTATGTCAAAGGGATTAGTATTAAAGGAGTTAAATAATTACTTCGGGCTAAAATGACATATTATCCCTTACTAATCCACATACCCAGTGGAATCACTGGACAGATACTAGTAATCCATTGGATGAATGGTGGGTATTGGTAGAGACACTATACCTCAAAGTCTCTACTAGTTGGTTATTAGAATTAGTAGACATGAAAGTGTTCTACTAGCCTACACCAGTGGCCCTCATTTATAAACCAGTGGCCTCCCAGTGTCACCAAATAAAAAATTGTCTTCTCCCAACCTACTAATGAAACATAAAACAAAAATAAAAATACAAGAGAGTCTTTATATCATATTCTATATATCAAAGTGTGACAATTCTCCCCATCATAAAATCTTTCTATTAATATAAAGTCTTAGGAGCATGAACCTAAAAAAAAAGAAGTCCATTACCTCAGTATCAAGGCATTGTGATCCCATGTCTCATGGATGCCCCTACCAAAATACCATATCACATGAAAAAATGTGATATTATTTCCATACAAAAACTTATCCTATCAATCCACTATCAGAATATGCCTTTCAATTACTGAGGTGTCAGGTTCAATTTCAACATCATCCCACTCAATCACATGGGATGGATTCGACTGATACTTATTCAATTATCAAACATGGAACACATCATAGATAAAATTCAAATGAGTAGGTAATTATAATTGATATGAAACCTTACCAAGTCACTCCATAATCTCAAATAATCTGATATAATGAGGTGATAACTTACCCTTCTTCTACAAGAATTTATGTCCCAACTGAGGTGAAACTCCAAGGAAAACCTAATCACCTACATCAAATTCCATTAGGCAATGAGGATGATTGATATATGATTTATGGTGATACATATCCATTTATAATATGATTCTGATCAATTTCCTGATATTCATCATCCTATGAAAAATTATTGGTTCAATCAAGGAACATTCTCTAACCTTTTCCCCATAAAGAGGTGATTTGTAAGGCCTCCTATACAATGCCTCAAATGGATATATCCTAATTAAATACTGATATCTATTTTTGTAGGCAAACTCCAATAACGATAGATGTTTCTCCCATTTTCCACTAATATCAAGCACAGATGCCGAAATCATGTCTTTAAGTATCTTAATGGTTCGCACATTTTGTACATCTATCTTAGGATGATATTCCATGGTCAACATCAACTAGGAAACCAATACAACCTATAATACACTATAGAAACAATATTTGAATAAAGGGTCCCTATCTAACATGACCTCCTATGGTATATTATAGGTACTAACAATATCTCTCACATAAAATTTCTTAAGGTTCTCTACCTTTTTCAACTCCTTTATTGGTAGGAAATGTGCTGATTCTGTGAGTTGATTGATAATCACCCTTATCACATCTTAAACACTGTGATTCTAACGTAGCCCAATCATAAAGTACATGGCTATTTAATTCTATTTAATAAATATAATGGGTAAAGGTTAAAATAAATTTTTATTCCTTTTATGTTATTCCTTAATTTTATGACACATAAGGCACTGAGACACAAAGTCTATAATCGATCATCTCATTCCTAGAGACAAATAGTGATGTCTTAGGTCATGAAATATATAGGGACCCAGGATTTTCATACATGGTTATTAAATCTCATTAGATGAATATTCAATAAATTATAAAAACACATTGTTGAGGACCATAATAGTTTAGTGTCTTTGGAGACTAGGTATACAATCTTCTAATTTTGTGAAATATCTTCAATATATCCAAAACATATCTTCTCCTTTAGTACTATTAACAAACATACCATATTTAAAACCTTTCTTTATAACCTTGGGAAAGGAAACATAAGAAAGGGTGAGATCAGATTCTCAGTAAGGGTAAACAAGGGAGATACATAATAATAACATGAACATAAGAGTATGAGAATATGAGCATAACATATGAAAACCATACTCCATATATCAAAGAATAGAATCTTGAGTCATGGAATAAGGATTAGAAGTTCATACAACACGATTCATAAGAAAATCAAATAACATGATCCAAGATCACATAACAATGGCATGAGACATGGAATTGTGGCATATACATAAGCAAAAAAAATAATTTCCATAGTAGTAAAGGCTTTATCCCAAGGATATCATAGTGGAGTTAGTTCACTCGATAAACTATCATAATATTCCAAGTTCACTCCCAAGACAATCATAATGAAAAAAGTATCTTACTAAACCAGGTTCACTCCCCATTCCAGTACCATCTATATAATGAGATATAAATCTTTAACCAATGAATTGGAGGGAGATATAGGTGTCACCCAACTTTGGTTATAATTTAACCACCATACTTATGTATAACATAACTAACATCCTTGGTTATAATCTAACCACCATCACATAATGAAAATCATAAATTTATGTTCTATAAGATCATAAAATATTCATCTTTTCCTAACCCATTAAAAGTAATGGGTTTCATAAATATTTCAACATATCATAACCTGTGGAAAATAAGAAAGTTTCATAAGAATGTTATCATGGTATAACCCATGGAAGAGAAATGAGTTTCATAAACATTTTGTCATTATAAAAATAAACCATTTAGAGAAATAATAAGAATTTTATCCTTGGATTATATCCCCGATAAATAAAAACTTACATCAAATAAGGTTATCTTACATGGAAAATTATTTTTAAAGATAAATCACATAGAATATTTCTTTAGGAAAATAAATTTTCTTTGAAAATTAATTTTTAAAACAATTTTTATTTAAAAATGGAAATGTATTTATTTGAAAATAAAATTAAAAACTTATAAATGAATCTTTAAAAATCATTTAAAACATTTCTTGTGGAAAATAACCTTTCCTCTTTGAAAATAATATTTAAAATAATTTTAAAATCATTTTCTTTGAAAAAAACTTTGAAAACATATAAAGGAATATTTAAAAATAATTTAAAACATTTCTTGAGAAACATATCCTTTACACTTTTAAAACTATTTATAAAACATTTTGAAAATATCATTCTTTTAAAATAACATTGAAAACATATAAAGGAATTTTCAAAGAAAATAATAGTCATAATGGTAGGAATTTTTATTCACGTCGTACATGTTAAAACAAACATTGATTTCAAATTTTTTGGTAAAATCCAAATAAGCATTGTTTGGAAAATGACATGAATATTCCTTTCAAAACGTTTTGCAAAAAATATGGGTAAAAATGGAAAATAGTTTTAGAAAAATTGTTTTTGGAAGAAAAACGAGTTTTTAACCAAAGAGTTATAAATACGTTTTTTAGGAAAAAAATTATTTAGAACTATTAAGGTCATAAAAAATGGAAAATGAAGGTAAAACCTGAATTTTATATAAATAACTAGAGGATAATAACATAAATATGTTTCTTGAGAGGTAGATCATAATATTTCATCATTGGAAGCATAATCATGAGTAATCTCGATAAACAATGAGATTGTGACATAAAAACATTACCATATTGACAACTTTGAATTATAAGTCCCATGAAATAATAACATTAAATGAAACTTTCAATTTCATGTGAATAAATAAATTCATATTATTACATATAAAAGGGGCTGCATATACACCTCATAGAGAAGATAAGTTCATAACATAACATATGTACCATAGAAGGAAAATTGTGGAAAGATCCCTTAACGCTTGGGTAAATTTTGAAATTTAAACCCTATTAAATATAGTGTAATGACTCTGATTTTCCTGGTTTTATTTTTCGAAAATTTCTGGGAAAATTCCAAGACCAGGCACTAAGATAGCGTGTGATTCTAAGTCTTGGTGTGCCCGAAATGGTCTGTCTAAAAAATATTTAGTTTTAAATATCGTGCATGAGCGGTTTTCCTAAAAAAGTGGAATAACTATTAAACGGGTTCCTATATCAGAAATCCTAGGCCACCATTGTGTTTATGATGGTGGGTTTACCTTAGATATGACTTAACTTTAGATGGTGTGAGCCTCCAGTGAGAAAAACTGAAAATGGAATAACCATAAATAAAATAATCAAATAATATTATTTTACATTTCAAATCCTTATAAATCATGAATAGTGACTCGTATTGAAAATACGAGAGA
Organism: Viscum album; assembly: GCA_963277665.1. Lineage (NCBI taxonomy): Eukaryota > Viridiplantae > Streptophyta > Magnoliopsida > Santalales > Viscaceae > Viscum > Viscum album. The sequence goes on from OY728122.1 coordinate 2,090,790,144, forward strand.
ACCGTTGAGTTCATAATGGGGTGTTTTCCTTAGGTGAAGCCTAACATGGGCTGGCACAGTTCATCTGTGGAAAGTAGTTTTTGGAACGTGACCATAAATAAACTAATTACATAAAGTTTTTTTTAATTTCAAATCCTATAACTCATAAACGGATACTCAGATTGGAAATCCGAGAGTACCGTTGAGCTTATAAGGGTATGATTTACTTAGATAGGGCCTAACCTTGACCGATGCAGGTTGAAGATAAAAGTTAATTTATGGAAGCTTTAAAAAATAATAAAATAAACTTCACAAAAAGTTTATTTTATTTCTTTTAACGTTTTGCAGTGATGCATCGACACTGCTATGCCATGGCAAAGAAGTTTTTTCCTTTCATAAATAAAATAGTGTGTTGAAACTACAACACAGTGAAACAACGATGATGAAACATGTTTCTTCATTTAACATCCTAACAAGGATACGAGATCAAATTGACAATCCTAGAGAAATTCCCAGGAAGCTCTGGAAACGAAAAGGCATTGGAGAAGCCTCTCGGTAGTGAACAATAAGTGGAGATGGACACCGACGGATCAATGATCAAAGATTGAGGATTGGGGATTGATGAATTATGGTGGTTCAACTCCATTATTCACCAATGACCGATCCATTCCTCAAGGTAGGGGTTTGATTATTTTAATGTGATTTCCTTAATACCCTATTCTTCTTTTCTAAAAAATGAATCCGGATCAACTCACTAAAAAGTTGAACCACAGATTGATTGTTAATGCAGGATGGGAATTTCATGTGGGGATTAAATAAAGAGGATTATATCTTAGTGATTGTTTGAATGTATCCCTTTTTCTAACGCAATTAATGAAGACCAAATAAACAAGGCCAAAGTTCATTATTTTGGGTGTTCTTTTTGATCCCTCTCTCTATCCCTGTATTCTTTATCGACAGACCCCCATGGTCGCATCAGATTCTTTCTAGGAGGTTTCAAATGTGGCTAGACCACTAGAAGAATGAAAATACAGATTAGAGCACACAACAGCGGAGGCGATTACCTAGGGATCATGACAGTTCTCCCATATTAGAAAACGGACCACCGAAGCGAGTTTGGTGGACCGCGGAAGAAACTACTGGCGCACCGTAACAGTGCTGCGGGTAGTCAGTAGGGGCTGCCGGTAGCCAGATGGTGGCGTGCTGTGATAGATGTGGCAGGCGAGCCGCGTCATGCAATATGAGGCCACGTTCTGGCTGGACTATAGAGGCAACCACGGACATCGACCGTGGGTGGGACATGACGACCTTCACATCCCGAGTGGAGCAGACCGAATTGGTCCAGCAGGCTAGGCTAGCGTAGTGGACCGGACCGGGCCGGGTCGGTCCGATTAGGTTGGACCAGAACTTGGACCCAACCAGTCCCTTTTCATAAAAAGGCTCTTAACTTTCAAACATTATGTTCGATTGATGAGCCGTTTGCGGTATTGGGACCCTCATGACGAGGTAATACTTTTGATATACTCTAAGTGGGTTTTAGTGGAAGTTGAGATATGACCAATGGCTTGAGGATTAGATTATATTGGAATTAGTAGTGCTACAAGTGGGAATCCTATGAATCGATGTGATGAGAATAATTTGACTAGCGGGTCTAGGTGACTAAGCTGGACTAAGTAACGAGTGGGTCTAGGTGACTAAGGAGGACTAAGTGATGAGCGAGTCTAGGTGACCCAGTGGTCCTATGTGATGTGTGAGTCTAAGTGAACCAATGAGACTAATTTATGAGTGGGTCTAGGTGACCCAATGGTCTTATGTGACTCATCAAGGATGAGTGGATCTGTAGTACAAGGTGTTCGGTATTTATGTATGATAGACTTGATTTTCATACTTTAGATTTATACCCGTGTGAGCTGACTCTAGTGACTCTCTTGACTATATTTCTTAGAGGATACACTTCATGTATGTCATTGGTAGTCTGCTTTGTGTATTCATTTGTGGTATACCTTTGTGGTTTGGGGTCCCTACTAGGTATTGTTTTACTCACCCCTGCACCGGATTCACCCACATGTGTTGTCTCTTGTGCAGATGATCGATGCTTTGAAAATTTCCTTGGTGTACCGGGGCCAGGAGGTTCTTAGAGGGACCTCATAGATGATATGTGGTTTTGCGGCTTCAAAAAACTGTTTATGTACCTACTCTTCAGGTAGGGTTTTATGTGGAGGAGTTCTAGAGACTTAATTTTACTTTTTAGTTTTAGTTGGGCTTGTATTCTAGCCCTGTTTGCCTTCAGTTTTCTACTACCATAACTTGAGTTTGTTTACTTAGTATTTTCACCATCCAACATCTGTGGATTGGAGTTGTGTGCCTATGTATAGGTACACAGGAAAATTCCTCCCATCTTTTGGCATATGCCTACTCAACACTAGTCACCATCCCCTGGCCTATGGGAGGTGGGATTAGGGTAGTCATGACACAAGCCCCGAAGGGAAGGGTTGTGATAGAGTGGTATCAAAGCAGGTCAGTTATACCTTAAGAACCTAGTGTCTATGAGTTCAGTTTGGGGAAATAGTGTTAAGTGTTTCGAGTTCAGATTTCAGGTCAGCGAGTCGAGTGTTGGTGCAGAAACTGACGTATCCATACACTAGGGCCGTTAAATATTCTTTTCAACTCGGTACATGAAGACTCTAGTTATAGGAAAATATTATGGTACATGCATCATATAGGAAAGGGTTGGGTTTTCCATTTCCTTCTTGATTCATATCACTAGTTATACTCTATTGATCGTGGTATATCTTTTTTTGTTTCAAGATTCTTATATGTATACTACCAGTTAGGATTCCACCGCATGATGATGATGATGATCTGTAGAGGTAAAGATATGGGTATATGGGTTTTTACTAGAGAAATCACCTCTGGGCGGTGTACAAGCAACACCACCACTTGTGGAGTAACATATGGTTCTCATAGTACCAACATATGATAGGCGCAGGCTGAGATCACTTCGCTAGTTTCAGCGAAAGAGACCCCTTAGGTTCTGAGGTGAGACCAAATCATAAGCGGCTAAGGACTATCTTGAGGTGGTGACCAAATATTTCATCTAGTCAGGACACCATTAGATCATATAGTGGTCCTAGAAGCGAGCCTTATACATGTATTAGTAGGGCGATGAAGAGGTTTATATTAATTGATATTATGATGAGGCGACTCTTATGTGCACAGATCTTGAGAACCTTTCTCAGTGAAGGGGATATTTCCTTAAAATCTAAGGGATATGCATGGTCAAGAGCTTCTATAGCTTCAGCAGGACAACATGATGACAACTGAGTGTTCATTGAGTCATACTGACCATTCCAAGTACTCGATGAATATGATACAACCAGTGCTTTTGGTCTTGGACCTTTGAGAAAGGTGTGTTTAAGGACATCCAAGCCATAACTATTCCTCTGTTAATTCCTACTTATGCTGGGGTTTTAGAGAGATCATTTGTGATTTAAAGTCCTTTGACTAAGCAGATACAACCAGTGGATGTCCACAGTGGGAAAGCAGGAGGAGAGACCTCAGGATAAGGAATACGATGTCAGTCTAAATTACTTGAAAGTGTGAGATGTTTTGAGAGGAGGTCCTAAGATAAGGGATCTAAAGCTCAAGGATCATAGGGTGAGTCCAGTCATCCTAGAAAAAGGTAATGTTTTTTAGAAGATGGTATGGGAAATCTCTCTACAGATTTTCCAGCCTTCCATGCTAATAATAAAACATTGGATGGGACACTGGGGTAGGTACAATGATAGGAAAAAATGAATCTATAGGGAGGAAAATGTGATAGAGGAGTTGGGAGAGTAGCAGGAGGTGGTATATATTTTGACACGTTACCACCACCACCCTATGTGGTCCACACCAGGCTTAGAGAGATATAGGAAAGAGGAAGGGGAGATAACATACAGTCAAGGCATATGACCCAAGGGCTCCAGGAATGATTTTAGGTATGGTATTTTTCTATTTTTAGCTACCATATTAATATAAATAGGTGCAAATCATTCTTCCTTGTCATGAATCTTATTCAATACCTAGAGTTTCCGGTTAAATTATTGACTTGAACCTTACGTCTGGAGATACCTAGGGGAGGAGACTTGATAATCACACTTATTATGATAGTTTGATACAAACCTTGAGGCAATATTTTCAGTTGGAACCTATTGGTGGAAGTTTCGAGGCCTTACCACGTCATTATTGGTTTGTATTGGTTATCAACATTCCATGCCCAGATTGAATATATTTTGCAAAAGGGTGCGGTATGTCTACAACTATGAAACTGGGTTTTCCATGGTCGACAAAAAAGGAAGGCCATGAAGCACATGATAGACTCATGAATAGGAGGGTGAAACCAATCACTATTGTGTTGTCTATCATGACCCTCAGTGCTGTGGATGAGATAAGTCCTCAGTTTCCTGCAATGGTGGATGAGTACAAGGACATATTTCCGAAAGATGTTCTAAGACTACCTCCTTACAGGGAGGTAGAATTTTGCATTGACATGTACCCCAGGATGACAAAAATATTTATACCTTCATATCATATACAACCCGTAGAGCTTCTTGAATTGAGGTTATAGTTGGACGACTTGCAAAGTAGGGCTTTGGGAGACCTAGTGTTTGACCACGGGCAACCCCAGTATTGTTTTCCAAGAAGGCATACGGGAGATTGAGGTTATGTGTGGACTTCCAATGCCTAAATCAGGTGATAGTGAAGAATAATTATCCTCTACCAAGGATTTATGATCACTTCGATCAACTAAAGGGAGTGATATAGTTCGCAGCAATTGAGACTAAATGAGAATAACTATGCAACCCACGACCTTGAGTTGGAAACAGTAGTCTTCACATTGAAAATGTGGAGAAACTACCTTATAGATGAATGATTTATTGTATAATCTAACCAAAATTGTCTCAAGTATATATTCTCTTAAAATTATTTGAAATTGAGATAGAGATGATGGCTGGAGTTACTCTAGGACTATGAATTCTAAATAGTATATACTAATGGTAAGGGAAACGTGGTAGCAGATTCTCTCAGTAAGAGATCCAATTCGTAGATACTGAATGTGGAAATAGAGTAGTTGGATTCTTAAAATTATCTTTCATGGATAAAGATTATGAATCTTACCTCCAATTGGTGGTTGTTAACCTATACTCTTAAAGTGAGACAGGAAGGCATAAATTGATGTTTCCGACTGTGAGCCTTTAAGTGCTCAGTTTCCCAAATGGAATACCCCTGATGGATATTTGAAAGGTGGGGATCACGTTGTTCCTCTAAGAGGATTAACACTAGTAGAAGTGGATGACTAGAATGATGATATGCATCAGAGTATGCATGTGGGTGTCAAAACGGACACTAGGGATGATAGAACAGGTTGAAGCTGAGCTTACCTATTGATATAAAAGGTGAGAGCTTGTTTAATCAGCTTCATGGTTTGTCAAAACACCGTGTCTATCCCATGTTATTGGAAGGGGTTTCTCTTTTCTTCCTTGGGGTGCCAATAAGGTTGTGATAAAGGATATTTATGGACTTCATGATAGGTTTATCATGTACGTCCAGGGGATGTGATACCATCTGGGTGATCATTAACCAACTCACCATGTTGGTCACTTCTTAGCTTTTCGGGAACAGAGTCCCATAAAGAGCATGAGACACCTCTACATGCAGGAGATAATTGAACTCCATGGAGTCCCATCAAAAATAGTCTAGGATCGAGATCCATGATTTAAATCCTGGATGTAGAAGGGATTATAGGAGGTTTTGGGGACTCATCTATGCTTGAGTACAAATTTCCACCCAGAAATAGACAACCAGACGGATTAGACCATTCATGTCCTATAGGACATGATACGTGCTTGCATTATCGATTTTGTCCACAGTTGGGATGATCACCTACCTCTAGTGGAGTTTGCGTACAAAAAAGATACCAATCCACCATATGTTTGGCACCGATCATGGCCTTTTACAGGAGACCATACAAGCCGCCACTTTGATCAACTGACCCTAGAGAGTTAGTGCTCATGGGACCAGAGTTGGTGCAGGTTACTACATAGAAGGTGCAAGTCATATATGAGTAGATGAAGACTATACAGATCCATTAGAAGTCCTATGCAGATAGGTGACAGAGACCCTTGTAGTTCAAGGATAGAGACCATGTGTTCCTTTAGGTATCTCCTCTACATGGGATACAATGATTTGGCTGGGGTGAAAAGTTATCTCTAAGGTTCATAAGACTGTTTATGATAATGCGTAGAGTGGGTGAGGTGACAAAACTATTGGCTCTAACTCAATATTTAGAGCAGGTGTATGATGTCTTCAATGTAACCCAGCTGAGGAGATACGTACACATCCCATCTCACATCATTGACAGGGGCGATCCAGATGTTGAAGAAAGGGAGACTTTTGAGGAGTTTCCAGTGGAGATCGATGATCAATAGGAGAATAACCTCCATGGAAAATCGATTCATCTAGTGCATGTTTGGTGGAAGAACAAGAATATCCAAGAGATCACATGGGAACGGGAGGCTCAGGTTTGTTCTCATACCTTCATCTATTTGGGAATCCCTTAGTTTGGATTTCAGGGATGTAAAGCCTTAAGGTGGGGGGAATGTAATGACCTGGATTTTCTTAGTTTTATTTTTAGTAATTTTTTAGAAAAATTCAGAGACCAAGTGCTGAGACAGCGTGCAATTCCGAGGCCCGATGTGTTCGAAATAGCCCGTCAAAAAATGTTATGTTTTAAATAGCATACGTGAGTGGTTTTCCTAAAAAAGTGGAATATCTCTCAAATGGGTTCCTGTATCATAAATATGAGGGCACCATTTTGTTTAGGATGATAGGTTTACCATAGGTGCGACATAACATTAGTCGGTGTGGGCCTCTAATGAGAAAACCCAAAAATGAAATGACCGTAAATAAAATAATTAAATAAAATTATTTTATTTTAAAAATACTTATAACTCATGAATGGTGAATCATATTTAAAATCCGAGACCACCGTTGAGTTATTATGGGGTGTTTTCCTTAGGCGGAGCCTAAAATTGGATGACATGGGTCAACTGTGGAAAGTAGTTTTTGGGATGTGACCGTAAATAAAATAATTAAATAAATATTATTTTATTTTCAAATCATATAACTCATAAACATTAACATGGATTGGAAAACTAAGATTAATGTTGAGATCATGAGGGTCTTCTTTCCTTAGGAGGGGCCTCACCTCGACCGACACGGGTCAAAGGTAAAAGTTAATTTTTGGACATTTTAAAAGATAATAAAATAAACTTTATGAAAAGTTTATTTTATTTATTTTAATATTTCGTAGTGATGCAGCGACACTACAATGCCATGGAAAATCAGATGTTTCCTTTAATAAATGAAACATTGTATCGACGATGCAACACAGTGAAACAACAATGCTGAAATGCATTTCTTCATTTAACATCTTGATAGGGATACAAGATCAGATTGAAAATCCTAGAAAAATTCACTAGAAGCTCTGGAAAAGAAAAGGAATTGGTGAAGCTTATCAGTGGCGAACGACAAGCAACAACAAACACCAACAGATTATGGAATACGAATTGAAGATCAAAGACTAAGGATCAGGGATTGACAAACAACAGCGGTGCAACTCCATTATTCACCAACGACCGATCCAGTCCTCGTGGTAGGGGTTTTATTATTTCTATTTGATTGACTTAATCCCCCGTTATTCTTTTGTAAATGAAAATTTCATATCAAATCACTAACAAGTTGACCTGTAGACCAGTCATTCATGTGGGATAGGGATTTTTTTGCTGGGATTAAAGAAACGGGATTATATCTTAGTGATTGTTTGAATACCTCCCTTTTCTAACCTGATGAACAAAGGAAAAACAAAAAAATTCTGACGTTTTTTGTTTGGGGTGTTCTTTGTGATCCCCCTCTCTCTCCCTCTATTCTTCACCGACAGACCCCTGTGGTTGCGTTAGATTTTTTCTGGGAGGTTTCAAAAGTGTCCGGACCCCCAAATCGATAGAGAGATGGATTGGAGCACACGAAAGTGGAGGCAATGACCCACCGATCGTGGCGGTTCTCCCGGATCGTAAAATTGACCATCAAAGCGAGTCCAGTGGCCTGCAGAAGAAACTGCTGGCATGTTGTGGTGATGAAAGAAGCCTACGGCAATGCAGCAGGCGATTAGTAGGGGTTTCCGATAGGCAACCGACGATGGGCCATGATAGATATGGCAAACATGGAAGGTGAGACACGTAACACAATTACAAGAATCAGTCCTACTAGATCGCGAAGGTGACCTGCGACATCGGTCATGGGTGGGATGCGATGCCCATCACGTATCGGGTGGAGCAGTCCGACCTGCTCTAGTGGTCCATGTTGGACTGGTGAACCGGCCTGGCACAGTGGACCATGATGGGACTAGCAGGATGGGTCAATTCGACGGGTCGGGTTGGTCCGACCGGGTCGGACCAGACCCAGACCCAACCTTCCCCTTTTCATAAAAAGGTTCATAACACTCTAAACTGTACGTCTGATTGAAAATCCATTTGCGGCGTTGGGACCCTTATGATGGTGCATTACTTTTGATATACACTAAGTGGGTTTTCGTGGAAGTTGAGATATGTCCATTGGATTGATGAGTAGATTCTCCTCGAATCAAGCATGCTATGATAGGGAATCCCGTGACTGGATATGATGAGAAGACTGCGACGAGCAGGTCTAGGTGACCCAATAAGCCTAAGTGACGAGTGGGTGTAGTTGACCCAACATGCCTAAGTGAAAAGCATGTCCAGGTGAACCATCAGGCCAATGTGACGAGCGGGTCTAGGTGACCCAGTAAGCCTAAGTGATGAGCATAACTAGGTGACCCAGCGGGCCTAAGTGACTCATCGAGGATGAGTACCTAAACAGTATAAAGTGTTCAGTGTTTATCACTGATAGTCTTTCTTTTCACACTTTAGATTTATTCCCATGTGAGCTGACTCTAGTGACTCTCTTGAATGTACTTATTAGAGGCTACACTTCATGTACCTCTTTGTTAGTCTTCTTTGTGTATTGCTTTGTGATATACCTTTGTGGTTTGGGGGTCCCTAATGGGTATTGTTTTACTCACTCTTGTATGGGCTTTGTTTGCACGTGTTGTCTGTTATGAAGATGATCGACACTTTGATGGAGTCCTTATTGGACCGAGGAAAGGTGGTTCTTAGAGTGACCTGACAGAAAATATGTGCTTCTATGGATTTAGATACTTGTTTCTGTACCTACCCTTTTGGTAGGGTTTCTATGGAGGAGTTCCATAGACTTGTAATTTTACTTTTATTTTTCAGTTGGTCTTGTATTCTATCCCTATTTACTTTCAGTTTTATACTATAAAACCTTGTGTTTATTTATGAAAAAATTTCCAATTCTAGAGACATAAATGTTTTCATGGTTTTTATATACAACATACAAAGGAAACAAGTAGTGAATATGGCATGTGCCTCACATAGATGAAAGCAATAATGAAATCAATTACCTCAAGTCTTGAATTTCTTTATATATATTCAAACATCATGTATAATAAATATAGTTTTATTATAGATATATTAAATAGAACAGATAATATAAATCATACCATATATTATTTACTTATGATGTTTTATTATCCATTTATTAACAATTTCCTTGTTAAAATCATGTTTCAGGTAATAACTGCTTTGTTTTTCATGTATGTTTTCATTTGGTATCTTCGTTCCATTTACTTTGATCATGGATCCATAAGATTAATAATTTTAACCATGATATAAATATCATATATATTCATTATATATGTATTTAGAGTAATCCATTAAAGTTAGAGATAGAAAATTAATTACACCATTCATAGAGATGGTAGATCATACATATATATAAACACTGTTTCCATTTTCTTGATGAATGAGAAAAGTTAAATAATATATCACCATTATATAATTGTTTATATGTCTTATATATCACATATATTCATTAAACCTATCCTTATTACCATCCATGTGAAAATAAAATGAAAAACATATCACATCGTTTTAGGGAGGCGATTGTCCACACAAGGCCAATATAAAATTAGTATAAAATATTATTATATTTAATATACTGATTTTATTAAATCATCATAGTTGGATAATATTTTAAGTAAGAAGAAAAATAAATAAAACTACACTAGGATAAGAACGATATGTCTTCTTCCAACAACTTCCTTAGGTTTACACCAAAAGCCTTATTAGGAGGGATTCTGAATAAAAATAAGGCCTATAGGATGTGGGGGGGATTAAGGAATATATTGGGTAGGTATTAGAAAAAATTCATTTTAATTGTTAAGTGGATAGGAAAGCGTGTTCCCTTTTATAAGTGGGGGAGAGGACACACTTGGATGTTTTGAAAAGAAAAAGTTATACCCACGTTTTAAACAAGATACATGGATCTAAAATGGATCATTATAGAATATTAGAAGAGTTAAGGTATATATGTGGACATAAAAAAGAATTGGACAATTTTTTAGGTTATTTAAACCCTTATATTTTTAGTTTAACCCCTTAGTAAACTCATTTTAACCTTAACCGTGATAATTAATTTTTACTATTTTTACGATTAATTATCACAAAAAATTATGTTGACCATATTATATAATATTAATTATTATGATTCCAAATAATTAATAAATATTTTAAAAATTAAATTTACATAAGTGTAATAATTTAATTTTAAATAAAACCCATAAATGTGATGAAAAAGCAGTTTTCAAAGAGAAAATATACATAATTATAAAAGTTTTAATATAAAAAATCTGTATTAAATTGATTCTAATGAACTAGAATGATTTAATTATAACATAATTGAAATTAATTTAAATTTAAAACATTTAAAAATATATAAATTTTCACAATATTTAAATGAAAAGGTAGTTTTAATAAAAACTAGTATTTTTCAATATTCATTAAAAAACTAAGCCTTCCAGAAAAATCACAAAAATTCACCCTATGTTAATTTTGATATTTTGATTCTAGAAATTAAATTAATATTTTAGAATATATTTTATAAAATTGGAAAAAATTAATTTTATTATCTGTTCATAAAAAATAAATAAAAATCATTTTTTGAAGCATATAAAGACTTCACCAAAAATTAAGTACAAATTTATCAAAATATTTAATTTATATAAAACCTTCATAAATATTTTTTTTAAAATTTGTTATTCCTATTCATACTTCCAATTTTAGCATCTAAGTTATAACGGTCTTGTTTAAATAATAATATTAATAGTATATTGTGGTTTGTTAAAATTTGATGTTGCATGTTAGACAAGTTATTGAAGAAATTAATTTTTTTTGAAAAAAATATTTTACAAAATATTGAGGTGTTACATTATAAACTCTATAAAATTTAATTTTCCCTCAAAATTTAGTCACTTTGACCTAAAAAACTGATGATACTTCTACCTCATTATATCATCAAGTTCCCATTTATCTTTCTCAAGTTGGTTGTTTCACCATAAAACATTGACCAAGTTTCATTGATTTCCATATCTATGATACAGATTATACACTAGTTGTTCCTCGTAAGAGATATCATGATACATTGGTATGAATTATTAGTTTAATATATGTGAATGATCTAGTATGTATTTCCTTTGGATATATTCAAGGAACATGTAATTGACCTGAGAGATATTCAATGAAAGTGATAATAAATAAGATATTATCCCACCTTGATCAACAATATAAATAGGTCCAATATACCTAGGTATCAACTTTAATTTATTCCCCAATATCAAAACCTTTTTCCTTAGAGAAATTCACAGTAAAACCATCCCACTAACTTCAAACTCTATATCACATCGATGATTGTGAACACAACTTTTCTATCGACTCTAAGCTTCCTTGATGTGCTGTTGAATGGATATGAATTTATTTTACATTTCCTCAACAAGAATAGGTCCCAATATATTTATTTATCTAGATTCATCCCGACATGTTTATGTTCTATATTATTTCCATATAGGTATTCATAAGGAGCCATCCAAATTATTAAATGGAATATATTATTGAATGAAAACTCAATTAGAGGGAGTTTCTGATCCCATCCACATTTGAAATATATATAATAACATCTCAACATATCCTCTAGGGTTTATATTATTCTCATATATGGACTATAAGTCTGAGGATGATCCAAAATGATAAAACTCAACTCCATATCTAGAGTCTACAGAATACTTCAATAAAACTTCAAGGTAAACCTTGGATCCTGATTAGACATAATAGAATATTGTACTCTATACAACCTTGAAACTTCCCTAATGTATATCCTAGAAAATGGATCTAGAGATAAATTTTCTCAAATAGAAATGACGTTTAATGAATTCATAAGGTGATCAAATACAACCCATATATCATTATTCATTTTATAATTTTTGGGGAGTCTATTGAAAAAATCTGTGGTGTTGTTTTTCCATTTCCATTATGGTATGATTAATGGTTGTATCATCTATGCAGACTTTTTTCTCTCAAAAATAAATTATTGATATACTAATAAATGAGTTACAAACTTTGAAATATCTCCATTTATGAAATCCCACCAAAAATACTCTTTTTGATCTTTACATATATTCATACTTCTAATATGAATAGATAATGAAGCACTATAATCCCCCCCTAATATATCCATTATCAAATATGGTATGGGTGGAATACAGACATAGTTCCTGAACCTTATCATTCCATCAAAATCAAAGTTAAACTTAATTTTTTTTTCACATTCTTATGTAGCTATAAATCATCTTTTTTCACCTCTTTAATGTTCAATTTAATATATGGTTAAACACTTACTTTATAATTATATGATGTTCCCACTTCCTTCATGATTTTAAAATGTAAGAAATCATCATTAAATATTACATATTCTGGTGTTTCTAAACTAGAATTAACATTATATGATCTTTTTAGTTTAGAGTTTTAAATAATTAGGAAAAAATCTTATAAATTAAACCCATACATTAAAAGTGGACAATTATACCCACTATCTATTTTTTTCCACCAAAGGAAACCCTTTGAAAATGAAACATGTTTTCTTTTCATGAAATATCTTCACAATTTTTATTGTTTCCTCGTCCTCATACCTAATCACCCTTTACCCTTTGAAAAAATTTGAAAACCTGGGATAAAAATAAAAATCATATTAAGGTACATAAAAAGGAAAGAAAGAAACTATTTGTCCATGAATAATTATAAACCCATGAATTTTTTTTGACAATATTATAATTTTCTTCCATAAAACACAAGCTCTTTATCTTACCCCATGAAATCATAAGTTTCCTATAAAAATACATAGAAAACATAAATAATAAAGGTAAATTATGGAATAATTTCTATATCACTACTAAATTTATTTTAGAACTGATGGATACATATGGAGTAACCTTCATGGTTACATTTGGAATAACCACCACAATATATTACCTTAATCTCTTAGAAAAAACACTACTAGTTAACTCCGTCTCATTGGAAAATACATTGGAGAGATATAATGAGATCACCCACTATTGGTTTATAATAAAACCACATATCCTCATACAAAATTCCAAATAACCATAACAGAAGTATGACACATAAATATTTCATAAAATAAACATTCTTGATAAAAAAACATTTCCATTTTGAAATCACTTTTCATTTTTAAAAATCCACACACTCATAAATTGAAACACTTTATTTGAAAATAAAATTTTAAACCTATAATGGAAACTTAAAAAAATTAATGATATATGAAAGAGATAAATTCCATTAATTCCATATATATTAAAAAAATTCCTTTTGGATTTTGTAAAAATAGTTGAAAGAGTAACTTTAAAATAGGTTTTTAGAAGAATATATATTACCTTGAGTCCAATTCATCTTGTTCAATATTTATATTACTAAATAATAAAATTAGGTTCATTATTTACTCGATTTATAACATTTTTAAAGTTTATTATTCATTTTATATCACTTATTATCTTGTTATAACAATTACTTAATTATTTAAGTTCATGTCATACATTTTGATGATATTCAGTATTTCAGTCTAAAATGAATTTGGTATGATTTATATAATCAAAGTGGTATTTAGAGAATCATATATAGAATAATATTAATAAAATGATTATAATTTTTATACATCAATTATACTTTTAAATTAAACCATTAATTATACTTATGAAAAATAAGCTACGTTATAATCATAGAGACGCTCGGTCGTATGCACGCATGAGTAATGCTTCGAATTTTCAATGATCATTATGGAAAGAAGGTAAGTATTATTTTATATTTCTAGAATTATTATAATATAATTAATATAATATTATAAATTTAAATATACATATATATATCATCCATGTGATGGGATGATGAAAATCGAATCACATCTCTTGGTGGAGGTGATAGTTCACACGTACGCACATACAACATTATGATTATTATGTGCAAGGAAAGGTAAGAATGTAAATAATATATTATACTTTAATAATTATGAATAGAAAATGAATATAATATATAATCATTAATTTCATCATTATAACCTATCTTGATAGATGGTGATGGAAAACAATTTAGAACGGTTCGCGTGGTGGTAGCCTATCGTACACATGAACAATAAATTATTTTACCATTTGATGAAATTGGAGATTTATTTAGGTAATGATATTAAAATAATAACATCTTAGTGTATTTATGATATCTTATTCATTATTTAATCATGGTTGAATAATATTTGAAGGAAGTGGAAGAAGAAATAAAACAAAAATCCTTGATTAAAACAATACCTCTTCTTCAGGTGATCTTTTTTCTTAACACTTTAAGACCACTAAGTGTGGTTTTATGAATAAAATAAGAGATATATAATTTTTGGAGAGATTATAGGAAGGTATTTGGTCAGATATTGGCCAAACCAAAAAGGTTATTAAGTGTAAGGAAAATAGAAGAAGAGGTTCCCTTTTATAAGAGAAGAGAGGGGAACTCTTGAAATTATTCAAAATATTAAATTAATATAAATTAATTATCTATTCCAAAATGGATAAAAAGTGAGTTATTTCTAATATAGGATGAGGATGGGTCGAAATCAAGTCATCAAATGAAATTTATACATGTTTTTTTTATTTTTTTAAACCTTATCATTTTTGTTTTAAGCCTTATTTAACCCCTCAAACTCTTAATGTGATATCATTTAATTTATAATTTGAGGGTTCATATAACTACTATAAAAAGAAAAAAGAACAATAAATGAATAATTTATGAAATTTTAAACTTTATCCAAATATTTTTTCAAAATTCAAGTTTTTTATAAATTTTATATCATTTAATAAAATTTTATTTATTTTAAAATATAAAAAATGTCAATTTTGACACTATTTATTAATTATTTCAAATTATATCTATTTTAATATTTTTAATTTCATTTATTTTATATTTATATTAATGAAACAATTACAACATAATCATTATGCCAGCATTTAAGAAAATTATTTTATCACTTAAAATTATAAATAAATTACTATGATGCAGATAAATCTTTTAGATTTAAAATTACTATTTATAGTTGAATATATATTCTAAATAACCCAATACTAAAAATGTTATAGTAATTAAAACACAAGTATGAAATCTTTGACTTTTCTTTAAAATAAAAAACTATAAAGGGATAAAAGTCATAAAAGTGGCTCCAATGGGTCAAAAAATTGACCCAAGGATGATTTTGGCCGAAAATAAATCATATAATAAAATTAGGACAAGTTTTAGTGCAATTTTATAATATTTATAATATTTTTTACCTTTAATTACATGATTTACCCTTAACCGTGATAATAAAAATTACTAGGTACAGTTCATATTATCCAAAAAATAAAATGGACCTCTTTAATAAATTTTTAAATTATGATTATAAATATGCACTTTATTTATGAAAATTAAAAACATATAAGTAGATAAAATTAATTTAAAATTAATCCCGTTGATGGGGTGAGAAAATTAGTTATTAAATTGAAAACATTCAAAAGATTGAAATGTTTTTATATCCAAATTCAAAGTAAAATTTATTCTAATGAACTAATTTGGAAAAAATTTTATATAATTATATAATTATACTTTAAAACAAAAAAAAATATAATTTAACACTATAATGTTTTTTAAAGAAAAATTTATTTTCAATTAAAATACTATATTTTACACTTTTCATCAAAAAATGAAACTTATTAGAAAAGTAATTTTTTTTAACTAAAGTAATTTTTGATGTTAATATTTCAAAAATGATGTTTATTTTGTCAAATAGAATTTATAAAAGTGAAAAAACTATATTTAAAATAAGTGTTCCATCAAAAGATGAAGAAATTGTATTTTTATAAAAATACTTCCTTTATGCATAAATTTTATTTATTCTTATATAATTTATAGAAAAAACATGGGATGAATGATAAACATTATATTGAATAATATATATATATATATATTTAATTAATATAATCCAAAAAGTGTGATTTGCTTATTTTATTGGAATAAAACACACTTGTGCGCATTTAAACATTTTTCCAGAAAAAAAGATTTCCTTTTATTTTCAAAAAGAGTTTTATTTTAATTTATAATTAAATTTTCACCAAATAATTCATTATATATAAAATTTTAAACAATATTTTTATAATTCAGTTAATCATGTTCATACCCGCCAATCTCAAGACTGGTTTATAACGGTAATATTTAAATAAAAATATTTAGTGTTTGTTTAAGCTTGATGTGACATATCATGTACACTATTGATCTTAGTGTTTCCTTTTAAAAACTCTTGATGTTACAATATCAAACCTTTAATAAATTGTCTCCTCACAATTTGAACTTGGGCTTGGTAACCAGAGCTCAACTGTTCAAAAAACCTTTATTAAAATCCCAAATCAGAAAAAGGATTAATAAAAATCCCACTTTAAAAGAAAAAAGGGAAGTACAAAGGTCACCTGAGATAACACATAATAGGGTTCCATGTATGAAAAAATAACATTTAATAGAAAACAAACTATCAAGTTTTGATGGATAGTGATATAAAACATTTTCTTTATAAATTTAATCATCAAAAAACTATAAATCTATGATAAGTTAGAAGGTCATTGATTTCTTAGTAAGAAAACTAAATATATAACATTTTTGTTTTACGGTCCATTTCATAGATTTGATTAAATATATTACTAATTGGACTAATACCATAAGAAAATATACTTACTTGAAAAGTAGAGATTCACTATTTAATCAATTTCCATCATAAACTCATCTTTTTCTCCAAACTATGAGTGTTTAAGATGAAATTTTCACACCTAAATCACTAGAATCAACATCTAAAGATCAAGAAATCCACAAATTTATAACTATATATTCCACCTATATTTATACATTAACCAAAACAAAAAATTTTAGGATAACATATCATAATTTCCCAAAAATAATAAACCATTATATGATGAAAAACTACATCAAATTATAAAATTCAATAATAATTCCCAAAGTTCAACATATATATTTCAGAAAATCACTATCCTTCCTCTAAACTATTCTAGCCTAATATTGAAACCCAAAAATAAGAATGATTTTATCACATAGTCTTCCAAGTTAAATAAATCACTCTTAATGTATCATACCAAAAATTTAATTTCCTAAATCACATAATCTCTAAGATATGCTAACCATTTCCAAAAATAACCTTAATCATGATAAGTCCAGAATAAAATTATATTTGACTCCAAAATATAATAAAACCTTTATTCCTCATAATATTTTGTTTACCTTAATCTTATAAGATTCCCAAAATAGTAAATGTCTTTAAAAATAACATTCATCACTTAATCAAAAAATAATTTTCCAATCCTAAGGTTATTTATAAAACATATTTTCCCAAAATGAAATTCACATTTATCTGTTAGATATTTTAAATAATGAAAAATAATTTTATACTAATAATAACATCATATAGACAAGTTTTAGGAGAGACACCCTTGTCTCCCTTCAGTTGTGGGTACAATTTCCATGGCCTTACCGGATGTGATGGGTTGTCACATGGTCAGTGGGTTGTCATTCTTATAAATCTATTTTAATAAAATCATTATAAAATTTCATAAATGTGAGGAACATCCTAAAAAATATCCATAATATGTTTTAACCTCAATGTTTATTTTATACCTTTCATTTTGTATCAAAAAATGTAATATCCCATAATTAACTCAAAATCAAAGATCATATAAACCCTAAAGGTTATCCATAAATTTATAATTATGTCCACAAAATAAAATATAATTCTCCCTTAAATAATATTTTCACTTAAAAACTTAAGGGTTACATATAACACAAACTAAAAAATACTACCAAAGTGCTCCCATAATCAAAAGTGTATTAATACATTTAAACATTTCATCATCCTCATATCTAACACAACTATTTAATTTATTATATGTAGACATATTAATCATTCAACATTATTCATAATCCCTTAACCATGATTTTACAACTTATTCCTTAATACTTCTTTCCTACAAAGTAAAATATTAATAATATCCTATGATTTAATTATGTTGAAACTTAGACCAAGAAATAATCTATACCTTCCATATGTCATTTTTAGTTTCCTCATATTCAATTGTAATGGAATTAGGTATTCATAAATATATATCTATATGGTCTTGATGATCCCATTCATGAGCCTTATTCCTAAGAAATCAATTTTCATAATGACCATACTCCCCACATTTAAAACATTCAATTGATAACTCAGGAAGAACTTATTTCCCTTTCATGAAGTCAACTAAACTCTTTCTTTTTTCCTTAGTATATTTTTATTTACGACATCTTTTAACACATTTAAAACATATTCCCATACCTTTAATACATTTTCCTAGGTGTTTATTTCCACATTCGTGACACATATTTCATTGAATATATTTACCTTTATGATCACCATTACCTGAACTTCGATAGGGATTCATTTCTATCATATATAATGAATTAGAAAACTCACCAAGGTTCAATTTGTTAATAATTTCTCATGATAGTTGGTTTATAATTACCATAAGAGAACTAATTGCATCTCCCATTTCATTAAATTTCTTATTCAGATAACCACTACATCTTCCTTCACATCCATTATTACATTGGTGTCTACTGGATCCATCGATTTACAAAAACATAAAAGGTAAGTGTGGGCAATAAAATCATAATATACCATCTGATGAGGATGATGAAAAATAAAATATTCTTATTAATGTTATCTGAATATCATTAAATTTATCTAAAATAACTATGATTATTCCTACAAAGATAACCATTATGGTTATATATGATTCCTAACTTATGATTAAATAACATCCTAACCTCCAAAGTTATCTAAACCATCATTTCAAACCAATTGTAACAACCCAACCTTAAACATTATATATTCTAGTGTTTTTGAACTCAAATTCAAATTCTATGATCTTTTTTGTTTAGAGTTTTAGAGAATTTAGATAAAATATTACAAAGTAAGACCATACATTACAAGTGAACACTTATACTCAGTATAAATTTTTTCCACTAAATAAAACCCTTTTGGAATGAAACATGTTTTATTTTCATGAAATATCTTTACAATTTTTATCATGTCCTCATCCTCATCCCTACTCATCCTATACCATGTAAAAAACATTTAAAAACTTTGGATGAGCATAAAAAAATCAGTAAGGGATATAAAAAAGAAAGAAATAAAGAAACCATTAGTCCATAACTACTTATAAACCCATGAAAAAAATTTCAGAGTTATAATTTTCACCCATAAAACATAAGTTCTATAACTTACCTCAGGAAACATAAGTTTCATGTAAAACTCGATAGAAAAAATAAATCATAAAGTTGACTTGTGAAATCATTTACATATCACTTTTATATTTACTATATCTATCATGACAATATATGGAGTAACCTTCATGGTTAAATTTAGAATAACCACTACATTATATTCCCTTAATCTCATATGAGAAACCATAACTATTAACTCCTTCTCATTACCCAATGAATTAGAGAGCTATAACGTCCCCAACCACCATAAATTTATCAAAGAACCACCCATCCCTATAAAAAAAATACAAATAACCCTGACATAAACACAACACATAAATCTTATATAAATTAAACATTATTGAGAAAAATAACTTTTCCATTTTGAAATAAATTTTCATTTTTACAAAGCCAGACACTCATAAATGAAATAAAGTTATTTGAAAATTAAATTGTAATATTTTAAAGAAACATAAACAAATTAAATAAATAACAAATAAATAAATTTCATTCATTCCATATATGTTAAAAAACATTAATTTTGGATTTTGTAAAAATAGATGAAAGAGTAACTTTAAAAGAATTTTTTAAAATAAAGTCTCATACCTTGAGTCTAAATCGTCACATATAATATTTATCTTCAAAAATAATAAAATAAGATTAATTATTTAATTTATTTATAACCTATTTAATGTTTATTATTACTTTTATATCAATTATTATCATGTTTTAATAATTACTTAATTATTTATGTTTATATAGGATGTTTTGATGATATTTGATATTTGAGTCTAAAATGACTTTAGTATGATGTCTATAATCAAAGTGTTCATTAGTTAATCATTTTCAAAATAATATTAATTAAATTATTATCATTTTTATACTTCAATTATTCTTTTAAATCAAACCATTAAGTATGGTTATGAAAAATCAACTATATTATAATCATGGAGGCGGCATGTTGTACACACGCATGAGTAACGTTTCCATTTTTCAATGATCATTATGGAAATAAGGTAAGTATTATTTTATCTTTATATAATTATCATAATACCATTAATATAATATTAAAAATTTAAATATACTTATATATGTCATATGTGAGATGTGGTGATGAAAAAAAAATCACATCACTTCAAAGAGGTGATAGTTCACATGTACACATGAACACCGCTATCATTTTTATGTACATGGAAAGGTAAGAACATAAATGATATAGTATAATTTAATAATAATAAATATGTAATTAATAACATATATAAATACTAATTTCATCATTATAACCAGTCTTGAGATACGGTGATGGAAAATGAATTATAATGGTTCATGAGGTGGTAGTCCGCCGTACACAAAAACGATCAATTATTTTCCAATTTGATGAAAATGTATATAAATTTAGGTGATGATATTAACATAATAATAAATATTTCATTTTATTATACTAGATTTATTATTTCATAATGTTTGGAGAGGATTTTAAGAAATTTTACGAATAAATAAAACAAAAACACTTGATTAAAACAACACATCTTATTCGGAAGATATCCTTTTCTTAACACCTTAAGACCACTAAGGGTTGTGTTATGCCTAAAATAAGATATCTATAATGTGGGGAGGTATTATAGGAAGATATTTGGGTAGAAATTTTCTGATTTTTTTTTGAAATGTAAATAAGAGAGAACAAGAGGTTCCATTTTATTAGATAAGAGAGGGGTGCTCTTGGAATTATTCAAAATATTAAATTAATATAAATTATTATCTATTCTAAATAGTTCCAAAGTGAGTTATTTCGATGATAATATGTGTATGGGTCAAAATAATATCATCCAATGAAAAGTATAAAAGTTTTTATTATTTTTTAATCATTATATTTTTTGTTTTAACCCTTATTTAACCCCTTTAACTCTTATAGTGAAATCATGTAATTTAAACTTTGAGGGTTAATGTAATTAATATAAAATTACAAAAGAACCATATATAAATCATTGATGGAGTTTTAAAATTTATCACAATAAGTTGATATATTTTTTTTTATTTTTATAATTTTTATTTCATTTAATAAAAGGTTATTTATTTTAAAATATTATTAATGTCAATTTTGATACTATTCATTACTTGAAATTTTAAAAATATCATAAAAACACGATAAATTAGAAAAAAATTATTATAAAAAATTACCAATTTTTCAAATAAATCAATAAAATTATGGGATTACATTAGTTATTTTAAATTATATTTATTTCAATATATTTAATATTAATTATTTGATATTTTTATTAATTGAACAATTACAACATCATCATTGTGTCATCATTGAAGGTAATTATTTTATAACATAAAATTAAAAATAAATTACCATGATATAGATAAATATTTTAGTATTAAAATGAATATTTATAGTTTAATATATCTTATAAATAAACCCATATTAAAAATGTTATAGTTATTAAAACATAAGTATGTCATCTTTGAATTTTCGTTAAAATAAAATACTATAAAGCAGTAAAATTAATCCACATTGATTAAAGGGGTTGTAAAATAAAAAAGTATGATTTTTTCCTAAAATAACTCATCCAATAAAATTATTACATGTTTTAGGTTAATTTTATAATATTTATAATATTATTTTTACCCTTAATTACTCGATTTACCGTTAACTATAGTAATAAAAATCACTAAAGTTACTATTCATATTGTCAAAAAATAAAATGTCCTATTTAGTAAATTTGGATTTATGATTAAAAATATATAACCCATTTTTCAAAATTTAAAACACAAAAAATTCTAAAATTAATTTAAAATTAATCTCATTGAGAGGGTGAGAAAACGAGTTATTAAATTGAGAAAAATTCAAAATATTGGAATGTTTTTATATCAAAATTCAATGTGAAATTGATTCTAATTACCTCAATTAGATTACATAATATAAAATTTATCTAATTATACTTTAAATACATTTAAAAATATAATTTAACACTATAAATTATTTAGGATAAAAATAACTTTTCAATTAAAATGCAGTACTTTTCACTATTTATCAAAAAATGAATCTTATCAAAAAATAAGTTTTTTGTCACCAAAGTAAATTTTGATATTATGAATATAAAAAAGAATCTTATTTTCTTAAATATAATTTATAAAAGTATAAAAAGCTAAAATTAAAACAAGTGCTCCATCAAAAGGAAACAAAACTGTCTTTTTATAAAAACTTATCTTTTATGCATAAAGCTGGAATTGTTCTTATATAATGTCTATAAAATACATTGGATGAATATTAAACAATATATTGAATAAATTATATATATATATATATATATATATTTCATTAATATAATCTAAAAGGTGATATTTTTTTATTTTATAAACACAAAACACACTTTTTCACATTTAAAGAGTTTTCGAGAAAAAAAGATTTCCTTTTATTTTCAAAGAGGATTTTATTTTCATTTATAATTATTTGGTCACCAAAGAATTCATTATATATAAAATTTTAAAAAATATTTTCATAATTCATTTAATCATGTTTATACCCTCTATTATAATGACTAGGTTATAATGGTAACATCTAAATAATTATATTTAGTTGTTCGTTTAAGATCGATGTGGTGTATCAAGTACACTATCAACCACAATGTTGGATTTTAAAAAAATTAGGATTCTACATAAGATCCATAAATTTACGATCAATAAATATTAGATATATTGTGATCCTCATCAGAGATAAACTGACACGATCCTTTTGGCTAAATGAATCGCCCACTTTGTTCGCTTTTCCAGGGCTATAATGTATTGAGGAGTCATAATATTTAATCATATCCAAACATATTATATGGAACATGTTTTAATATTTTTGTGTGAATATATAATTTAAAATATTATTTTTAGTATATATATATAATATGTTTCTTCATAAAGATAATTCCTCTATATCTTTAATGAAAAAATTACCGTAACCAACTCCAAATCATGAGTTTGGGTAATTTTTCCCATAAACCTTCAATTTTCACAAGGCATATGCTATACCCTTGTAATTCTACATGAGAATAAATCCCAATACCTTATTTGATGAATCAATATAGATTAAAAAATCTTCTCCACTATAGGGTAATATAATAATAAGATCACTAAATAACATTACCTTTAGTTCCTTTAAAATTTCCTCACATTCTTATATATAGAGGAACTTATTTCCATTTCGAGTTAACTTGGTGGGTGAATTAGATATTTGTGAGAAATTATCCACAAAACATTGATAATATCCAGAAAAACTAAGAAAAATTTAGATCTTAGTCTCATTTGTCAGTCTGGGCCAATATTTAAAAGAATAAATCTTTAATGGATCCATCAATATAACCCTATTAAGAATATATGACCAAAAAATGAAACTTTTTGTAGCCAAATTTCAAAAAATTTATATTTTTAATACAAATTATCCTTTATTAAGTGTTTTAGTACAATTATCAAGTGATCTTATTGATATTTATTTATCTTTAAATAAATAATAATATTATCTATAAAGAGTACCAAAAACTAACAAGGTAATATCTAAATACTTTAATCATTAAATCCGTGAAGATACCTGAGAGTTTGTAAGAAAAATTACACCACTATATACTCATAGTATCTATACCTTATACAGAATGTTTTTATGGGTATATCCTCCTTCATAACCCTCAATTTATGATATTCAAAATGAAGGAAAATCTTTGAAAATTATTGTGATCCATGCAGTTAATTTAACAAGTCAATATGGGGTAGGGGATACATGTTCTTGATTTTGATATTGTTTACATATCAATAATCAATTTAGAGTCACATATATCTATATTTATACACATTTTTAGATTCACATAGATCAATTAATGAGAGCTCTCTATTGATGTAAACTTTTCCAAATGAATCCCTTGTCAATATTCTCTTGGAGTTTCTTTTTCAATTCCTACAACTCAATCGGGGCCATTCTATAAGGATTCCTCAAAATAAGCATACCAAGAGGTATGAGTTCTATTATGAACTAAAATTAATTATTTGGTGGAATACTAGGAAGGTATTCTAAAAAGGCATCAATAAAATTTTGTACAATAGGGATATCATCGATGTTGAGTTTCTTTCAAACAACATGAGATAAACACCCCTTTTAAATAATAATCAAGAAACATACAATGGATTTGATTTCCTTCAGAAGTTTATATTTATCATTGCACTAATATAAGATAATAGGTTTGTTTGGAATATCAAATATGACTTCCCTTCCTAAAAAAATGATTTGGTATTTATATAGATAAATTAAATCCATGCCTAAGATAACATCAAATTAAAAAGAAGGAGAATAATGAGATTTGAGGGAAGTATATTCCCATAAAATTCAAATAGAGAATAATCATATAATTTAGATGAAATCATCGTACCATTAATTTTTTTCACTAATAATTCAACATCTAATAATTGGGGTGTAATTTAATACCCTTATAAAATTCATCATATATAAAAGAGTTGGTAGATATATAATTAAATAAGACCTTAGTAGTTATAAATTGGATGGTAAGTCTAAATTTCACCACATTGTTATTGCACCCCTCATGAGAAGTATTGATCATAGGATATTTCCCTTTTTCTCTCAACTTAAGTGGTTTCTAGCATCGATCATCATCATTAATATTCATATTTGATCACTAGTTAGTATAATTCCTATAATCCTTTCATTTGAAACACTAAAGTGTGGGTTATGCATTAGGTGGATATTTATCTCTATTCACATCACTAGTTAACTTATTCCCATGACATTAGCAATTGATTACTCAATGAACTTCCTTTATACACTGAAAACATTTACCAGTACCCTTAATAAAATTTCCTCCATGTATCATTCTATACTTTCAGAATTATATCTTTATTTTCTTATCAAATCCATGAGATTAATGGTTAACTACAATATATATTTCCAGCTTGATATCACATTAAACTATTTCTTCATATCTACTGAAGTACCTTATGGATAAATCCCTTTTAATAGTTGATTTTAATTCATTTAACAATTGATAATCCTTACCTTCAGGTTGGATGATAATGATAGAATCATACCTTGTAAGTCTTGCAAAATTTGACTCATAGGTACCAATAGATTCATCATCCTTCTCCTTTACTCAAGTAATTCCTTCTACATTTTCATGTGAAGAGTATAAGGAAAGTACTTATTGAAAATTAAGTTCTTAAACTCATCTCATTCTATGGGGTCAATTTAATCTCATTGACTTGTATTCTTTATAAGAGTACACAATTCATCCTCTCCACCTTCCAAAAAATAGACACTCGAAAAAATATTTTCATACCCCGAACACTAGAGAACAAAAAATATATTTTCCATTATATTAATCCATTTCTTAGAAACTAGAAGATCATAATTACCATAGAAGGAGGATTATTTTTTTGCATTAAATATTCAATGGAATTTTTCTCTCTCCTTGGTAAAGTTATAAGTTCAACATGACCCGTGTTACCACTTACATGTTGAGAGAGTTGAGTGAGCATAGTGATGAAATATTGGATTCCAGGTTATAATCCATTAGGTTTCTCATTAGGATGGTCATTTCATTGGATGTCATATTTTTTTTAAATGATTCATTTGGGTTCCGTCTATCAACTAAAATGAAAAATAATAGTGTTATTAGCAATAATCAGAGTGGTAAACCACATAATCATGAAAAATCATTTATAAGATTTCAAAATAATGACTCTTTATTTTCAATATATGATGTATTAGTTTTAACTTAGGTCATTCATGGTCATAATATATTCAAATAATTTATGATAATTCATAAAGAGTTTGTGAATTTCCCAAACATATCCCCTGGGAGTATTAAACTAGGTGTATAACAAGGCCTGTTTTCGTGCACTATGCGATGTTTTAGCCAAATTAAAATGTTCCCTTTTAGAGTTATTACCTCTAGGAACATATTTAAATGATTAAAATAATATTTTAATATCCAAGCATAGATATAATTTCATGGAAACCACTTTTAGTACCCATCACCAAAATTGCATGATATTTTCCTATACATAAACTCATCCGTAGGGTTCTTACTAATGTTTGATCATCCTAGTTTCCAAAGGATAACTAAACATTAATCTGATACCAACTATAGATACACAAACTATTCATATATATATATATATATTACATTTTTTTAAATGAATATTAATTACATTACGTAATTATCCACACTAGAATCATTTAGGTCTAGTGCATTTGGAAACTTTGAAACATAAATAATTGGTTCATAAGTTAACTATATCACCTCCCAACATGTTCTTAATAACTAATACCATTATTATAAATATCATTAATAATACCTTTATTTATAACATTGTGAATGAAAACATATTAAAGGGTGAGATCATATGCATTGTAAGGGTAAAAAAGGTATACATTTACATGACATGAGTTTAAGGGTATGATAACATGAGTATAAAATTTTAAAAAAGTACCCAATATATCATAGATCATAAAATCAAGTAATGGAATAAATATTAGTAGTTTATAAGACATATATCATAAAATAATCAAAGAACATAAACCATGAGAGAATCACATATTCACAAGACATGAGTTTTGTGGTATACACATAAGCATAGAAAACCATTTCCTCAGTAGTCAAGGATTACTACCAAAACTATCATAGTGGATTGGGTTCACTCCACAAAACTTAATAGAAGTAAAGGTTCACTCCCAAGACTTTTATAGTGTATTTTTTTACTCCCCAAACCATTATATTAGTCAAGGTTCACTCCCAATACTATTATATTGGACAAATTTCCTTACTGAACTGGGTTCACTCCCAATTCCAACCGTGTTTATCTCATGATATATTCATCATTATCCAATGAAATGTATGAAGATATAGGTCCAAACTATATCATAATATATAAATATATATTAAAAAAGATCATAAAACATTAATCATATCACAACTAATGAAAATAAATAGGTTTCATAAACATTTCATCATATCATAACCCATGGAAATGAAATGGATTTCATAAACATTTCATCATTTTAGAATAGCACAACCTATGGAAAAATAATAGGTTTTATAAATTTATTTTCATCGTAAATATAAACCACATATATATATGGAATAAGGATGGTATCATCGTATCTTATCTCTAGTAATGATTAAGTAACATCAAATGATGCCATATTAAATGGAAAATGATCTTAAAAGATAACTTGGAACATTTCTTAGGGAAAAAATACTTTTAAAGTTGAAATAAAATTTTTAAAACATAAAAATTTACCAAATATTAATGAAATAATTTTCGTTGAAAATAACCTTTGAAAATTTTAAATTAATTTTAAAATAATTGAGTGGTCATGATAGTGAAAAATTCTATTCATGTCGTGTTCATTAAAACACTAATTCCTTTTCAAATTTTCAATAAAGAGTAAAATGTGAATCATTCAGAAAATGATAAAAAATTTCCTATTATTTTTTTTGAAAAAATTTAAACAATGGTAAAAATTTATTTTTAAAATAATTTTAGAATAGAAAAAACAATCTTTAATTTTTTTATAAAACATGGACATGAAAGAAAAATGATTTTGACCGAAGAGATAAATAAAGTTGTTTTTTTATTAAAAACATTATTTTAGTCTATTTTTTTATTAATGAGATGACAATTAAAATAAAAAAATCATTATAATAACTAGATTATAATGAAATTAATGAGTTTCTTGAGATTTAGATCAAAATATTTAAACATTAGAAGCATAACCATAAACAATCTTGATAAATAATGGGATTATAATATAAAAACCTTTACAACATTGGTAACATTTGAATCATAAGACCCATGAAAGAAAGAAAAATATATGGATATATAAATACTGAAAAAAATCATAAAAATCATCCTAAAATACATTCATGGGAATTGTATACAACACACAAAATAAATAATTGGTGAATTTGGCACGTGCCTTATATATATGGAAGTCTGACATAAATCCCAAGTCTCAAGTTTCATCATCTATGTTAAAAACTCCTATATAATAAATATAGTTTTATGATAAATCTATTAACAATATACTAATACATATCAAACCATATATTATTTTCTTATGGCCTTTTATTACCCATTTATTAACAATTTCCTTGTTAAAATCACGTTCCACGTAATAACTAAATCATTTTTCATGTATGATTTCATTTGGTATCTTTAGCCCTTTTAATTTTATCATGGTTACATAATATTTATAATATTAAACATGATATTTATAACACATATATTTATTATATATTTATTTATAGTAATCAATTAAAGTTAGAGATCAAAAATTAATTACACCATTTATGGAAAATGTAGGCCGTAAGTACGCATGTATGATGTTTCCATTTTCTCGACAAATGGAAAAAAAGAAAGTTAAATAATATATAAAATTTATTGAATAATTAATATTTCATATATATAATATATATTAATTTAATATATCTTTATTATCAAACATATCAAAATAAAATTAAAAGTGTATCACATCACTTCGTGGAGGTAGTAGTCCACATGTACACACGAGCGACATTATCATTTTCTAATGGATTTTAAGGTAATAATGTAGATGTGATATTAAAATTAAATTGGTATCATAATTTAATAAATATAAATATAGATATCTTAAATCCATTATTATACCCAGACATGACAGGTGGTGATGGAAAACGAATTACAACAGTTCGTGAGGCGGTAGTCCATTGTAAACACGATCGATGGTTTCGTTTCCCATTAGATGAAGGAGGATATGGATATAGGTTATTGAATTAATAAAATAAAAACTAAATATATAAAAGATACTTATTTTATTATTTAATTACATTTTTATAATATTTTAATGAGGCGGAGGAAGAAATAAAACAAGAACTCTCGGATAAGAAAATAACTCTTATTTGAACAACATCCTTAGGTTTGCATCAAAATCATTCTTAGAAGGGATTCCAAAACAAAAATAATTCCTATAGGAGGTATGTAGTTAAGTAAGGAATATATTTGGGTACGTATTTTTTGAAACAAAATGCATTGTAATTATTAATAGAAGAGTAGAGGGGGTGCTCTTTTATAAGTGGGGGAGAGGAGACACTTGAATTTTTTGAAAATAAAATGCTACACTCAATTTTTAAACATGAAAAAATATCCAAAATGGTTTATTATGGAAACTTAGATGATATATGTTCTAAATATTGTCATAAAATGGGAAGTGGACAATTTTTTAGATGTTTTACACTTATATTGTTAGTTTAACCCTTGATAAACCCGTTTTAACTATAACTATGAAAATTATTTTTTCACTACTCATTATGACAAAAAATTAAGTTGAAATTATTATATAATATTGATTATTAGTATTAAAAATTTGGAATCCATTTTTAAAAATTAAATTCATAGAATTGGTATAATTTAATTTAAAATTAATCCCACAGCCGTGATGAAGAAGTGTTTTTCCAAAGAGTTTTCCAAAGAGAAAAGTTGCATAAGATTAAAAATAATTAATATAAAAATTCAGTATTAAATTTATTATAATAAAATAAATTGAATTAATTATAACATAATTTTACTAATTTTACTTTTAAATATTTTTATAAAAAGTTAACTTTGAACATGATTTAAACGAAAAGGGAGTTTTCTATAAAAACGAGTATTTTCACTATTCATTAAAAAATTAAACTTTTCAGAAAAATACTAAAAATTGAAAATAAAATTATTTTAGAATGTTGATTGAAAAAATGATTTGAATTTTTCAAATAAATTTTCTTTAAGTGGAAAAAATTAATTTTATTATTTTAAAAAAAAATGAAATAAAAATCATTTTTTGAGAAAAATATATTTTTGAATCATATAAATACATAACTAAATATTAAGTACTTATTTATAAACATATATTATTTATATAAAATATTCGTACATATTTTTAATAATGTGGTTATTACTATTCATACCTCTATTTCTAAAGGATAGGCTATAAAAATCAAATTTAAATAATAATATTAATATTATATAGAGGTTTGTTAAAACTCAGTGTTGTGTGTAATGGAATATTAAAAATACATTAAATTTATTTGAAGAAAATATTTCATAAAATCTCTGGGTGTTATATTATGTATTTATAGTGTGTTTTATTCCTAAAAACACAAAAAACACATAGAATATGAGTAGTAAATAAATCATTCATTTGATTATTCATAATATCATTTTGGAGTTTAACTTCCATATGAATTTAATTATGGATGTAGCTAATAAACCCTTTAAAATGTGTGTTACCACCTTAAAATATATTACAATTTATTTACTACTATATATAATGAAATTTAATAAAAATAATAATAATAAAGAGGTTAAAAACCTAATCACTAAGATCTATGTCCAAAAGGTGATCCAAGAAAAAAAATCCCCTTTTCTAGGAACATTTCATAATGAAATAGAATTTCAATATAATTCTATATTTTAATTACAAATATAAATTTAATGAATAAATATGGGAAAGTTTTAGTAATTTTATAACATATATAGTAAACTAAAGTTATTTGAATACTAGATAATTGTAGTCTGTCATCAGTAGGCAACTAGTTATTCTAGAGTTTCCGTAAGAGAATCAACTTGGATTGTTGAATTAAGTACTTATTGAAAAAGATAAACTATTGAATTAGGATATCTATAATCCCCCATTAATACCTATAATTTTTTAAGGATGATAAACCTAACTAGTTGTTAGAAGATGGCCTCTTTATTTAAAAAGTTAAATTCTAAAATTTTCATAATCACATTGGCAGAAAGGTGATATAAAACAATATCATATCTATCAAGATCACCATAAATGGAAAATTTAGATAGTTATTTATGGATATTAAATTTTTTACAAAAACATTTTTCAATCCATATAATATTCTATAAGATCATATTTTTTTTCTTAATGGGAAACACTTAATGTGAATAATTAGATCATTATGAATGTCTTTGAGAGCAGGCCAAGATGATAAACCAAGGAAGAAAAAATTAACCAATGTGATATTTTAGTGATTGTGGTGAAAATTAATCTATTTAAATCATCAGTATTAGAGAGGATATTCCTTATGTAATTAGCAATGAGATCATGTTAAAAGAATATAAATATTTAATACAGAGACCTCCCATAATAAATGGTTTAACACATTTCTTCTATGATACAATCACAAAATTATTTTCATTAATGAAAAAAATCCAAATTAAATTTCTAATTTGATTACCAATACTTTTAACCATATATATATGTCATTTAAATATATAAAATACATAAAAAATTATGAGATAATGGATCTCGTAAGGAAATTTTTTTCCTTAATAAGATTAAATTTTCCTTTTTTAGATATAAAGTTTCAAAGTGAAATTGGAGGCAATGGTTTCAAGATAGGAAACTTTTAATCAACTAAAAAAAGGAATACCTGTATAATTAAATAGGATAAAAGTTTTTTTTGATACTGATAAATCTAAACATATTATCCATCTTATAAGTAGAAAAATATTTCCTTAATATGATAAATTATTTGTTCAAACTGATATCCAAACCAGAGGAATGCTCATAATTATAAAATATATATTTGATTGGTATCACTATGATATGATATAAATGATTAAAGAGTAACATTTCATAATTATTAAACAACTATGAGGGATGAATTATGGTTACTTGACTCTTTAACGAGAGAAATAATTCTATTTTCTATTGCTTTTAAGTGATATTTACTTAAACAATCTTATAAAAGTCTAAAAAGTATGATTATTAATGGTTCATTAATTAGACAAAATTTGTAACAATTTTCCAATTATTTTGTCATTAATTTATATGGATTTTAAAATGAAAAAACTCATATACAATGGAATTGAATTATTTTTGGTTTTTATATAAACATTTTCTAAAAATTGAACTTTAATGCCTATTCAAAGTCTTTTTAAGATCATATTTAAAGAATAATTTTTGGATATACAATTCTCATACCATATAAAATTAATGGATTATTTTGATCTTGTATATTATATATATTAGGTTAATTAATTAGTAAATTATTTTATTATTTCATTATAAATTTACTGGGAAATATATTTATTTTCCTGTTTTTTAGAAAATTTACAAAAACATTTAAAATAGTGGTTAAAGGAGATCGATTTCTATGTTTGAAGCTAATATAATGCTAGGAATACAAAAACACGCATGTCTAAGTTCAGAATGTTTTGAAAGAAATTAAAATTATACTTTTTACCATATCATAAAGTGACAGAAGCCAAAAGATAATGTATTGGAACTTAAAAGGGTTCCAACACACTGATATTGTTATGAATTTTAACCTAAAGTAGTTTTTCACATGGAAACCATTTTCATTAATACTCATAATAGTAATACCAATCCAATGTGGGATATAAAGTCCAAAAATATAGTAAAACAAAGATAATGGAAGGATTATTGTAATACTTTATTTTGGAGGAAGATAAACCTTTAATGTGACACTATTAAAAACACATCAATGAAATCTATGTGGCTAATCTAACACACTCAATTTTTTTAAATAAAGAAAACTTTTTTCGATTGTATACATGATATGCAACACCAATCCAAAATAAACCATGATCATTTATGATTGTTATAACCTACCTGTTAATTTTTTGTGTATTAAAATATTTAAATTATTTATGAAATATTTATAAATTTCCTAATATATATATAAATGTATCGATAAATTTCTAGGAAATTAGCACTTAATTCTTAATGAAGGCATTTTATCCTTCAAAAAATATGTTTTATTCAAAATTGTTTTTTATTGATTCTTTGAGAAACTATTACATATAATTTCTTAAACTTTTAGCAATTTTATTTTATAAAATGGAAATTATTTTTAAAATCATAATGTAAAAATTATCTTATAATTATTTTTTTAGAATAATATGAAAAGATTAATTTTTTATGAATAGTAAAAATGATGATTCTTATTAAAAATAGCCTTTTCATTTAATGCATTAAAAGTTAAAATTTGTTTTAATATGGTTTTAAAAGTATAATTATTTCAATTATATTATCATTAATCCTATTTAGGTTATTATAATCAATTTTATGTTTAATTTTGATATAAATATTTTTATACTTATGAAAACATTTTCTTTAGAAAACCATTTTTTCATCGTGTATGCATGTTTAATTTTAAATTATATTATTCCACTTATATGAATTAAATTTGGTAAAATGGAATATATATTTTTAATGAGAATAATTAATATTATATAATAATTCCAACTCAATTTTTTTCACAGTGAACAAAAATGTAGTAAAAATAAATTAATACGGTTAAGGTCAGAATGGGTAAACTGGGTGTTAAACTATAAATATAAGGGTTAAATTGAAATAAAAACCTATTCAATCCTATTTTATGTCAATATTTATAAATTATATCATCCAAGGTTTTATAATTATCAGTTTTTGATTCTTTTGGTGTGTGTAAAACTTAGGTATATCATTTTATTGTCAAAATTTTTAAGTGTGTGCTCTCCCCCAATTATAAAAGGATACCCCTCTTATTTAATCTTAAATCATAAACATAATTTTTATTCATACAATAAATAAATAAATACATTACTTAATTACCTTAACACTTCCTAGAGACCTTTTATTTATTATAAAACCCTCCTTGGAAGGCTTTTGGTGCAAACCCAAAGAGGGTATCCAAAGAATATATATAATTATTAACCATGTGTTTTTATTTTACTTATAGTTACACCTGATTAAAATCTTATTAAACCATGATAATATAATATAATCCGTATTAAACAGATAATTATATTTTATTATGTTAATTGGATAACCTAAACCCATTTTTTCTTCCATAAAATGGGAAATGAAACCATCATCTGTGTATACGGCGCACTACTACCTCATGAACTGATGTAATTTTATTTCCATCATCACCTCTCACGAATTCTTAGGATTATGTATTTAATTTATATATACGTGTTATTTTAATGAAATTTTTATCATTATGTAAAATTAATATAACATATATTTTCTTACCTTTTCATTTATATAAAAATGATAATGTCATTTGTATGTACGTGTTGATTACCACCTGTAGGAAATGATGTGATTCCTTTTTAATTAACTCAACAAATTGATGTTATATATAAGTGTATTTAAATAAATAATATTATAAATAATATATAATTATCATTATTTAATTATAAAATAATACTTATCTTCTTTATATCTTCATCGTTGAAAAATGGAAGCGTTACTCATGCGTATGTATGACCTGCCGTCTCTATGATTGCAACATAGTTCATTTTTCATAACCATAATTCAAGATTGGTTTTAAAAGTATAATTTATGTATAAAAATGATAATTTTTTCATTATTATTTTTCTGGATATGATGAAATAATAACAACTTTGAACTTAGTCAACTTTCCAAAGTGATCTTGGACATTTGAGCAAAACATCATCAAAACATCCAATTTGAATCTAAATGATTAAGTAATTGAATAAAACATGAAAATAAATAAAATAAAATGAATAATAAAATTAAAAATATTATTAAGAAATTAAATAATTAATTTATGTTTATAATTCATGAACATAAATAATGCATGTGATGAATCAGTTTCGAGGCAAGGGATCCCTCTAAACCACACTTTTCTTTGGGTTATGACCATTATCTCTATAACTCGCTTTCTCTATCTCTCTAAAGTTATAAAATGATTATAAATTATATATATATTCCTCACACACACACACACACACACACACACACACACATATATATATATATATATATCTTATTATACCTTCCTTTATATGGGGTAAATCATGCCTTATTTTCATTTCTCAAGTTATTTTATTATGAAACTTCCTTTGATTATGATATGAGGAAAGATTATGAAACCGATTTCATTTGTAACAACCCAGGGATTTAAAAATAAAATGAAATGCATGAAACAATAAGACATTATGAAAACACTTTTTTCTAAGGAGATAGTTAGAAACCAGGTAATAAACATAATTTTGCCGCTTCTATGTTTTGAATTTCAAAAATCAGACATCTACGGTTGCGATTAGTATGATATTTGGAGTATGACAAGACCAACTTAATTTTTGATGAATAGTAACATACCCATATAAATATTAATATGAATAGTAATATGACCCTTATGAATAGTAAATCATATTATTATTATTTTTTCTTAAGGTTATAAGATAATGAGATCATGATTAATTTTTCAAGGTGATATAAAATGAGTTATTGTTTTAAAATTATTATTTTTCTAATAAATTATTATTTTCTTTAAAAATTAAATTAATCATATTTAGAAACTTATTTTCAAAAAATGGAGTTCATTTTTTAATTATAAACATCAAATAATTATTAGGGCGAATTTTTGGGATTTTTTTTTGAAATTCTTGAATTTTTGAGGAATAGTAAAATACAGTAATTTACCGTATATATGCATTATCAGTTAAATACAATATTACTAGAATCATGGATGTTTTAAGCACCCTTGGTTCAAACTCACATTATTTATTTAAAATATTTGGTCACATGAATCAAAAATATTTATAGTCTGGATCAAAAATATCAAAGCAATGATAAAAATAATGGAAATACCCTCCTGTTCTCCACTATAAATACCACCCTCACCCGCTCTTCCTCTAACACCTCTCAAGATTTTAGAATTGTCTAAATTCTAAAAAATCCCCTTCTTAAGGCTCTTCCCCACTTCCAATACATTCTTTTCTATCAAAATTTCCAAAACCAAAGGCCTTAAGGAGGATCTCAAGAAGAAGAGATCAAGAGGAAAGAATCACATTTCATTTTCTTGTGTTTTCTTTTCAATTCCTTTAATTTTAGTATACTCTTTTCCCCTCCCCTTATCCAAGAGGCATGAAATATCTATAATATTATATATTATGTATGTTATCAGTTTTTTGAAAAAAATCATCACCATTCTTTCCCTCCCCTTCCTCTTATTCTAAAAATAAAACAAACATCCGTGATGTGCTGATTTATCAAAATCATAGATGATCTGCTTTCAATTTCCTTTACTTCCTTAAAATATGATCATAAAAAAATTTTAATTGTTGAATTTTTTTTAAATTGTATGATATATCCTCTTTTATGTTCTATAGTTAACACACACACAAACACATATATATAATATTAATGGTATATGATGAAACAAGTTCATGATTTTAGAAGAACCGCCAAAATAATCTAAATGAATTTCACTAATGATTTACCTAACTATTCAACCTCATAAAATATAAAAAAAATAATTTATATAATAATTTAATATTCTAGGAACATATTAATACCATTTAATTCCACTTCTATTATTTCAATTCCATTCGACAATGAAATCATTTACGAGCTGACCATGGAAATCATGTAAAGAACACACATGAAACAATGAAAAGAAAAAAATATTAAAAATTAACGGGTGAAATGATGTTATAAAATGATAATATAAGGTATTATAAACATGAATATGTTTCTATAAGATCTGAATAAAACTTCTTTAACAATTATACAAGAGTTTTAAACATGTTTGAAGTAAGATGAACCCGAGGTAAGATAATTCTTATCCCAATTTCCATTCTTTGGGTTAACCTTATACTTTATTAATTGTGTGGTTTTGGGACCATTTGTGTGATAATTTTTTATATTATGTTTTATTATGTGTATTTACAATGTATACACATATTCCATTCATTCTATTTATTCTCAAATCAATTATATGTTATTTTAAAGGGGCTTTTCTTATAAAATTATCTTTTAAACTTCTAGTTTTATAAAATTCAAAGTGAATGTTTTTATGTAAGTGTTCTTGTTTTATGATTATGTTGTGGATCTTGGGAATTGTTTATTATGAAGGTTGGGGCCTATATCTCCCTCCAATGCATTAGGTATGTGTATGTTGGAGGTCTGCCATATTGTTACTCCAAGTGTAACTGTGATGGTGACACCATAAGGTAGCTGAGAGGGTTACATTGTAAGGTAGTAATAAGGGTTAAAAAATTAAGAAAGTAATGCCCCATGATAACTTTATGCTCTATTCAGGTTTTCTATGTTTATGGAAATATTATCTTTCACATAGTAAGTAT
Source organism: Viscum album (assembly GCA_963277665.1). Lineage (NCBI taxonomy): Eukaryota > Viridiplantae > Streptophyta > Magnoliopsida > Santalales > Viscaceae > Viscum > Viscum album. Next base: position 2,090,828,129 of record OY728122.1, read on the forward strand.
GTGATACTTTATGGATGAGAAGTATGTCTTTGTGAAAATGATTTCATATATATTCTTGGACTAATGGTTTTATTCCTTTTTTTTTATCCCTTACAGAGATTTTTATGCTCATACAAAGTTTTTAGAGGTTTTTCAAAGGTTATAAGGATGTGTAAGAGAAATAAATAATTCAAGTTAAATGTTATGAATATTTTTCAATAAAAACATATTGTTGTTTTGTTTTAAAAGTATTATGTTTTGCAAGAAATGGATACTGTTTTAGTGGTACCAACTTTGTATTCCTATGGGTTGATATGTATGAGTTATTTCCTAACTTACAAAAAATATAAACCAAAAAAATCTTGGCGATTTTAAAGATGTTTAATCTAGTTTAAATAACTAGAATATGTAATGTTTAAGGCTGGGTCCTTATAGTTGGTATCGGGACATAGTTTAGATAACTTTGGGAGTTAGTATGATGCTAATAGAATACCATAAAAGTTTTTTTACCTTATGTTAATGATGAAATGATATATAATTTAAATATTACTATGTTTCTTCCTCTAAGATATGTCTGTTTAGAATGGTTTTTTCACAGAAGAAACTGGGAAGCTAAAGTTGGAAGGAGCCGAGAGGTTGATATCTTTCTGAATCCAATACTAGGAAGAATGGGAATTAAAACTAAGTAGTTTGTGACAGTAATCACTCAGATGAAATAGGAAAAAAATGGAAGTGTCATCCATGCAGGAGAACAACCAAAGCTACTAGAAAGAAACATGATGATAACAGAACATTTTATGAGGAAACATCCACTTTCTTTCAATGGATATTCTTACATAGTAGCGTCTGAAGGATGGATTAAAGACCTTGAAAAGATATTCAATTTTACGAGATGTTTAGATAATCAAAAGGTGAGTAATTAAATTTATCATTTTAAAGGCGAAACTGATTAGTGGTGGTCAATGGTCATGAATATCAAGGATAGAGGGGAGATTTATGCCTTATATTAGGATGAATTTAAAAGTCTTTTCCTTGAAAAATATTTTCCAAAGTTTTTTTGAATTAGGATAGAGAAGAAATTCCTTTAATTGAAGAAAAATTAGGAAGATTTATTGGTCGGGTATGAAGATAACTTCACCAGATAGGTGAGGTATGCTCCAAATATTATTCAAGATCTTGATAGAAAAATAAACCATTTTTACTCAGAATTGAAGCTAAGATATCAAAGGGAATTGTCTTCCCGTGAGTTCAAAAGTTATGAGAAACTTGTCCGATGTGATAAGAGGGTAGAAATTGAGTTTTTTAGTGACCAAATGTACCTTTAAGACAAACAAAAAAAGAGGTCCAGATGAAAATCGATGGTTAATAATCAATCAAATAAATATGATTTTATGAAAGTTCAATTTCTAGTTTGTGAAAAATGTGGTAAAAATTACCCTGGGGAATACCTTAGCAGAACTAGGAAGTATTTTAGATATGGTAAGTTTTTAAATATGGCCTGGGATTGTAATGAAAATTATCCTAAGACTAATCCTAATAATAAAACTTTAAAGTGTTTTAAATGTGGTGAGATGGGTCATTATGAAAATTCCCACCCAAAGAAAGATCTGAATGATAAAAAGAATACATACTACAAGAAGAAAGGTGTAGTGAGATCATTTGCAACTATGTCAGTAGATATAAGGTCGTCCAATGAAGTTGTATCAGGTAACTTGTTTTTTTACTCATATTTTTCTAATGTTTTGTTTGATATAGGGTCTACACATTCTTTTATTTATGATAATTTTTCTTGAAAATTGGAAATATCACCTCAATAAATGAGACCACAACTTATTGTCAAAAAACCAACGGGAAATATTACAATAAAGAGGAATTACAAGAATCTTTCTCTTATTGTATGTGGAAATACTTTACCTGAAAACATTGTTGTTTTTCCCTTAGTGGATTTTGATGTCATTTTGGGTATTGATAAGCTTTCTTTTTATATTGTTAAGATTGATTATAGAGATAAAGAAGTTGTTTTTCAGAAAGAGTTTCAGTTTTTATACATGAATGAACCCATACAATTGATAACAAATCAAGAAGATGAGAAAATATAGAATGATGGAAAAGAAAGTTATTTTTCTCATATTGTTGAAAACAAGGGAACTATTCATATTAATGATGTGCTAGTGGTAAATGAATATCTTGAAATTTTTTCTTGATGAGTTACCTGGTGCTATAACTTATTGGGAAGTTGAATTTACTTTTGAATTATTTTTTGATGCTAATCCAATTTCAATACCCCCTTATCGAATGGGTCAAACAGAACTTTTAAAGTTAAAAAAATAGTTATAGGAATTATTCGATAAAGGCTTCATCCGACCCAACACTTAACCATGGGGTGGCCTTATCTTGTTTGTTAAAAATAAATATAGTTCAATGATACTTTGGATTGATAATAGAGCCTTGAACAACATCAGTGTTAAAAAAAGTATCCTTTTCCTCATATCAATGATTTGTTTGATCAGCTCCATGGTTACCATTATTTGAAATTAAATGATGCATACATTCCAAATACTGAGTTCCTTACCAGATATGGGCATTATGAATTTGTTGTTATGTCACTTGGGTTAACTAATGTACCTACTGTATTCATTGATCTTATGAATAGAATATTTCTTGAGTTCTTTGATAAGTTTTTGTTTGTGTTTATAGACGACATTTTAGTATATTCTAAAAGTAAAGGGAAGTATGAAATACATTTACGGGTTGCTTTGAAAACCTTAAAAGAAAATAAACTGTATAGAAAATTCAGAAAGTGTGAATTTTTGTTGCAACATATTTATTTTATTGGGAATATTGTAAATAAGGATGGAATAATAGTTGATCCTTCCAAAACAAAAATGGTTTATAAATGTACTAGACCTATAAATTTTACAGATATTCATAGTTTTATTTGATTAGTATGTTATTACAAACAGTTTGTTAAAAAATTTGCACGGTTATCTAGCCTGCTAACTAAGTTAACATGAAAAGGGGTTAAATTTATTTGGATCAAAAAATGTGATGTTTTTTTTCAGGAACTAATGAAGATATTGGTGAATTCTCCAGTTTTGGCACTATCTTATAGAAATGGTGAGTTTTTCATCTACAATAATGATTTATTGAAGGGACTTGGTGACTTGGTTGTGTTATGATATAGAATGATCAGGTAATTGCTTATACTTCAAGAAAACTAAAACCTCATTAGTTAAATTACCCCAAACATGATTTGAAATTTTCATATGTGGTTTATGCTTTGAAAATTTGGTGGCATTATTTATATAGATCCAAATGTGAAATATATACTGACCATAAAATTGTAAAGTATATATTCACTTAGAAGGAATTAAACATGAGGCAGAGAAAATTGCTTGAATTGATAAAGGATTATGATTCCATGATTCATTACCATTCGAGGAAATAAAACAATGTGGCAGATTCCTTGAGTCGAAAACATAATACATCATTAACTATGTTACGATTGGAACATGACCCATTGATTAATGATTTGATTAATTTTTTCTTGGAAGTTATTGGTGAAAGAAATTATTTTATTTTGTTCAGGATTTAGTGTAGTCCTCTTGGTCAGACAGAATTAAGAAAGAATATAAGGAAGATGGTGAGTTATAGAAAATGATATAATTGGTTAAAATGGGAAATTTTCTAGAATTTAACTTTGAAAAATATTTCATTTTGAGATTTGGAAATAAATTATGCCTGCCTTGTGATTCCCAACTGAAGTAATAATTGTTGTGTGAAACTCATATTTCTCCATTTTCTATTGATCCTAGCAGTACTAAGATATAGAGAGATGTTCAAGAGTATTACAAGTGGTATGGAATGAAAAGGGACATTGTAAATTTTACTGTGAAATGTTTGACATGTCAATAGGTTAAAGCAGAGAGACAACTACTGAAGGGTATGCTTCAATCATTTCTTGTGATAGAGTGGAAATGGTATAATATATCTATGGACTTCATGGTGGGACTACCAAATAATTATTGAGGTAATAATTCGATTTGGGTTATTGTTGATTCAATGATTAAATCTACAAATTTTATTCATATTCGAGATACTATGTCTTTGAATAAACTTATTCAACTCTACCTCAAAGTGACTATTAGGTTACATAGAGTTTCACTTTCCATTGTATCAAATAATAATCTCAGGTTCACTTATAACATCTTTAAAGGCCTTCAGAAGTCATTAGGCATAGAATTAAATTTCATCATTACTTTTCATCCCCAATCTGATGGACAGACCGGGAGAACAATTCAGACAATAGAGGATATGATTCGATCTTGATCATTAGACTAACATGGAAGTTGGGATAAACATCTTTATTTAGTTTAACTTTCTTATTATAATAGTTTTAATTACAATATATAAATGGCACCATTTGAAGCATTGTATCAGAAGTGGTGTTGAACTCCATATTTTTTGGGATGAAGTCAGGGAAAGAAATTTGATGAGACCACAATTTGTAGAGTAAGTTATTAAGAAAGTGAAGATGATATATCAACACATGAGAAAATCTTAGAGTAGGTAGAAAATTTATGCAGATAACATGAGGAAAGAATTTTCTTTTGAGGTAGGTGAACATGTTTTTCTTAGAATCTCACAATGGAAAAGTGTTATGCATTTTGGTAAGAAAGGAAAGCTAATTCCATGGTTCATTCAACCTTATGAAATCATAGATAAAGTTGGACTGGTTTCATACTGAGTAGCATTGACTCTGATTTTATCTCAGGTACACAATGTTTTTTATGTTTCAATATCAAAAAAGAATGTTCTAGATTCATCTTATGTTTTGATCCTAGAAGTAGTTCAGATGGAAAATAACCTTTCTTATGAAGAGAAACCTATTCAGATTCTTGATCAAAGTGAAAAAGTATTATAGAATACGGTAATCCATTAAGTAAAGGTTATTTTGAGAAATCACATGGTTAAAGAAGCAACATGGTAATATGAAAATGCTCTGAGGGAATGATACCCTCACATTTTTGATAAGTAAATAAAAATTAAGAGGACAAAATTTCCACAAGGTGGGGAGAATGTAACACCCCAAGGATTTAAAAATAAATTGAAATGCATGAAACACTAATACTATATGAAAAAAACCTTGTTTTAAGGATATTGTTAGAAACTATCGATTAAACATAATTTTTTCACTTTTAATTTTTGAATTTCATAAAACAGACATCTATAGTTGCAATTAGTAATTTATTTGGAGTCTGATAGAACCAAATTGATTTTTGATGAATTATAACACACCCTTATAAATAGTAATATGAATAGTAATATGACACTTATAAATAGTAAATCATATTATTTTTTTTCTTAAGGTTATAATATAATGATATCATGATTAAATTTTCAAGGTGATATAAAATGAGTTATAGTTTTAAATTTTTTATTTTTCAAATAAATTATTATTTTATTTAAAAATTAAATTAATCATATTTGGAAAATTATTTTCAAAAAATTGAGTTCATTTTTTAATTCTAAACATTGAGAAATGTTTAGGGTGAAGTTTTGGGTTTTTTCTAAAACTCTTGATTTTTTGATGAATAGTAAAATACAGTAATTTACCGTATATAGACATTATCAGTTAAATACAATATTCCAAGCATCATGGTTGATGTAAGAACCCTTGGTTAGAACTATCATGATCTCTTTACAATTTTTGGTCACATGTATCAAGACTATTCATATTCTTGATCGGAAATATTAAACTATTGATTAAAATAATGGAAAACCCCTCCTCTCCTCCACTATAAATACCACCACCACCCCCTCTTCCTCTAACACCTATCAAGATTTTTTCATTGTATAAATTATTCCAAATAACTTTACCAAGTATCTTACCCAACTCTAATACCTTCTAGTATCACCAAAATTCCAAAACCAAAGGCCTTAAGGAGGATCTCAAGGAGAAGAGATAAAAGGTAAGAATCCTCTTTCATTTTATTGTGTTTTATTTTCAATCCATTTACTTTTCTTTTACACTCTTACCCTCCCCTTATCCAAGAGGAATTAAAGATCCATAATATTACATATACTGGATGTTATCATGTTTATGGAAAATATTCATCATCATTCTTCCTATCCTCTTCCTCTTATTTTAAAAATAAAAACAAACATCTGTGATGTGCCGATTTATCAAAATCATGGACAATGTATTTTTAATTTCCTTAAATTCCTTAAAATATGATCATAAAACTATTTTAATGGTTGAAAAATCTTATAAATTGTATTATATATCCTATTTTATTTTCTATAATTAACATATATATAATATTAAAGGAATATGATGAAACAATTTTGTGATTATCGAAGAACCGCCAAAATAATCTAATTGAATATCACTAATTATTTATCTAATGATTCAGCCTCATACCATATAAAACAAAGTATTTATGGAATAATTAAATATTCTAGAAACATATTAATACCATTAAAATCCACTTCTATTAGTTAAATTCCATTTGAAAAGGAAATCCTTTTTGAACCGATCATGGAAATCATGTAAAGAATGCACCCAAAATAATGAAAAGAGCAAAATATTAATAATTAATGGGTGAAATGATGTTATAAAATGATCATATAAGGTATTATAAACATGAATATGTTTCTTTAATATATTAATAACACTTATTTAATCATTATACAGGAGGTTTAAACAATTTTTAAGTAAGATGAACCTGAGGTAAGAGAATTCTTATCCCAATTCCCATTCTTTGGGTTAACCTTCTACTTCCTTAATTGTGTTATTTTAAAATCATTTGTGTGATTAATTTTTCAATATTATGGTATATTATGTGGATTTAGAATTTATACACATATTCCTTCCATTCTATTTATTCTCGTATCAATTACTTGTTATTTGTAAGGGACTTTTCTTATAAAATCCTCTTTTAAACATATAGTTTTACAAAATTCAAAGTGAATGTTTTTTTGAAAGTATTATTTTTTGATGATTATGTTATAGTTATTGGGAACTATTTATGATGAATTATGGGAACAATATCTCCCTCCAATTCATTAGGTATGTGTATATTGGAGGTTTATCGTATAGTTACTCTAAGTGTAACTGTGACGGTTACACCATGAGGTAGTCGTGAGGGTTACATTATAAGGTAGCCTCTAGGGTTAAAAAAATTAAGTAATTAATTACCCAAGATAAATTTTTGATATAATTATGTTTTCTATGATTATGGAAGTATCATGTTTCATAAAGTAAGTTTGTGATACTTTATGGGTGACAAGTATGTCTTTGTGAAAATGATTTCATATGTATTCATGGAATAATGGTTTCTTTCATTATTTTTATCCCTTACTGAACATTTTATGCTCATCCAAAGTTTTTAAATGTTTTTCATAGTTTATAAGGATGTATAAGATAAATAAGTAAGTAAAGTTAAATGTTAGAAATATTTTTCAAATAATACATTTTGTTGTTTTGTTTTAAAAGTTTTATGTTTTGGAAGAAATGGATACTGTTTTAGTGGTACCCACATTGTATTCTTGTGGGTAGATATGTCTGAGTTATTTCCTAACATTATAAAACTCTAAACCAAAATGATCTTTGGTATTGAAAATATTTTAAATCTAGTTTAAATAACTATAATATGTAATGTTTAAGGCCAGGTCCTTATATTATTTCATGGAGTAATTATTATATTTATGCCTTATTATTTATTTCCTTTTTCTGGAACACATAAATCATGTATATTTAATGATGGGTGTTCCCAAATAGAACTAAAATTCATTGGGTAAAGATTTAGTCTCATGAGACATTATTTATGGGATTAGGGAGTAATCCTAATCCATTATAGGACTTTTTCCACGATGTTATATTGTCTTGGATGTTAGAATTGAATCACGTTTAAGTCATGTTATATGTTTCTGAAACATTTAATTTGTTACCACGATCTTATGATACCATGTTCTTTATTTTATGCTTCCATGTGACGACTCATGATCCTTATCTTTTATGATATCATATTTTACCATTGACTCACACGTGATGCTTCCTTATCATGTTTATCCCCTTACTAGTATTTTTATCTAGCCCTTTTATTTTATAAATTAATTAGATTATACTGTATAGTTTTAGGAGATCAAATGGATTTAGGAGCTCATTATAGGGAATAAAATAAGTATTTTATGTTTTAAGTTTTCTTTTGATTTATCATGAACCTAGTATTCCTAATACACTTGGCCTCATTATCTATAGGGTTTTACTTATTGGATAATTATGTCTAAAACTTATGTAATAATTTGTGTAAAAGGCTTGGGTCACTATAGTTGGTATTAGAGAAAGGTTGAGTTATTTTTTAAGATTAGTACTAGAATACATTAGTGAGAACCCTGGGTATAAGTCAAATTATAATAAAATACCCTATAATTTTGGTTAAGGATAGTGCGAGTGGTTTCTAAGAAACTACATCAATGTCTTGATAGTACAAGTGGATATGGATCTGGAACAGTTTCACCACAGGGTAATAAACTTGAAAAAGGTGCATTGATATGGACTCAATCATCCCCTAGTTTATGAAAATGGGCCTTAGTAAACACCTAGTTTGATACTCTTGGGGGATATGTTTTATAAATTCACAAACTCTCTACGAACCATTATGAAGGACTTGAATAAATTGTTAGTTTAGAAAAACTAATAGGAACCATCACCATGGATAACCAATATTAAAAACTATAAACTCATAAGTTAGGATATACTTATCATGTATATGTTATTCATATTAATTTTATAAGTTTCCTCTTTTAGTTTTATTAGTTAATTTATTATCATCTTGTTTTTATTATTTTAGTAAATGGTAGGAAATAAGAGAAACTATTCCAATAACCAACTTGGTAGCGATGATTAACCTAATCATATTACTAAAATTATGGGAGTAATTGCTAATAACTTTAAGGAAGTAATAGATAAACTAGATTAAGTGATGAATAAAAACATTAATCATGTAGGAAAACCTACTCCTCCTAAAAAATAGTAAGTTGTAGTCAAGTATTTTATGAAATAATGGCCTCATATCATTAGTGTATCTTCTGATCCCATCGTCAAAGAACAACCGATTTAATCCATTGAAAAGATATTATCTTTCCTATAATGCTTATATAAAGAGAAAATTTTATTAGTTGTTTATCACATTGAGGGAGAATCTAGTAAGTGGTGTAAAATGATCAAGAACACAAACTACAAATAGAATATTGATTCCATTTAATGGTAAGAATTCAAGAAAATAGTTTTCAATAAATATTTTCCCTAAACTCACCATTTTTAAATGAAGAGGGAGTTCCTTAGTCTAAAGCCAAAGGAATATGAGTCAATTGTGGAGTATGAGGAAAACTTCAAAAGTCTTTCATGGTACGACTCTGGTTTTTTCATCAACATAGAAAGTAAGGTCAACCATTTCTTTAATGTGTTAATTACAAGTCTATGAATAACATTAACAATTAGAGACTTTGATAGTTATAAAAATATTTTTCATTGTTCACTCAAAGTTAAGATAGGGATTAGTGACTCATAGTGGTATAATGTGACTAGATAAATAAATATAAAATGGAATTTTATTTAGGAGTATCAATAGATAAATCTCATAGAGGGAAGAAAAACCAACATACCATTTGTAAAGAGTTCTAGAAGAAGCATCCTGGAAACATTCTAATTAGAATCATGAGATATGAGATGTTTCAAACATGTAAAAGCGGGACATTAAGCTAATCAGTGTCGAAGTTAAATGAATAAATGTAATAATGTGGAAGAATAAAAGAATATTCGTATCAATAATCAGCTTATGGTACAGTGCTTCAAATGCAAGGAACATGGGAATAATTCAAGACAATTCCTAAGCCAAGGGTTTTCAGAGAAAATCAATGACGACAAACTCCAAGGAAACAAGGTAATACACACTTAATACCACTAAGGTGGATCCCAAAAATGATGTGGTGACATGTATTATAGTTATTCATTCAAGAATAATGAATGCAAGTTTTTATTCTGACTCTATGCATTCTTTCATATCCTGCAAGTTTATTATAACTATTCAGGAACCACCTAAAAACATGGTGGTTGAGCTATTGTTAAGAATATAAAATGGAGAAATGGTTTCATCCCAAGTATATAACTCCTACCTAGTTAATTTTTATAGACTTAATATTCTAGAAAATATAATCTTACTCAATTTAGTAGTGTTTGATTATATATTGGGCATGGATTGGTTAACCTTATATAAATCCAACATCAACTATCAAGAGAGGTATATATCACATCACATCCCAAGACATCCTACAATTTAGTACATGTGTAAGGAGAAGGATGAATATCCCTTGGAATATTTTGGTTATTTATAGATATTATTTATTCATGATTAAATATATGTATCCCAAATGATTGTTATAAAGGAGAGAATCATGCATGAATACATTCCCATTGAAAGGGATTATACTAAGGTATTCATTGAAATGTTTTTTGGTATTCCTCCTAGAAGAGAGGTTTATTTCTCAATAAAACTTATACCTGTATCTCCACACATATGTAAGACTCCTCATAGAATGGCCACTATTGAGTTGGTAGAGCTAAAAAATAAGTTACAAGAAAATCATGAACATGATTTTATATGCCTGAGTGATTCATTGTGGGGTGTGCCTATCCTCTTTTTCAAGAAGAAGGATGGGTCAATGTGCCTATGAATTGATTATTGTGGACTCAAAAAAATCATGATAAATAAAAATTATTCACTACTACGGATAGATGACGTATTTGATCAACTATATAGGCCCTATTATTTCTCTAAGGTGGACCTTCGATCAGGATATCTCCAATTAAGGGTAAAGAATAAAGATATTTCCAGAATTGTATTTTGAATAGGTTATAGACACTATGGGTTCATAGTGATTCCTTTGGGACTTAATAATTCTATAGAAATATTTATAAACTTAATTAATATATTTTTTATGATATTAGCTAAAAAAAATTGTGTTATTATTTATAAATTATTATCTAATACACCCTAAAAGTAAGGATGAGCATGAGAAGTATTTGAATATTATGATAATGAAATTTCAAAAAGAGAAGATATATGAAAAGTATAGTAAATATGAGTTATGGATAAATGAAATTTCATTATTAGGGAATATAATCACAAAAAAAGGGATATATATGGACCATTTTAAGACAAAGGCAATTGAGAACTGACTTAGAACAACATATATAATGGATATCCATAGTCTCCTTGGATTAGTAGGGTATAACCAATGTTTTTTGAGAAATATATCATGATTTTAAAACACATTAACCAAGATAACATATAAGGGAGTAAAGTTTTTCTAGACCAATGAATTTTAAGAGTTCTTTAAAGAGTTTAAAAATAGGCTTATAATAGAATCAGTCCTCACACTGCTCTCAAGTTGAGAATTGTTTTTGGTAACAACGATGCTTTAAAGAAGGGATTGAGCTATATACTGATGAAGAATGATAAAGTGATAGCCTATGACTTAAGGTTGTTGAATGTTCATGAGAATAACTATCCAACACATGATTAAGAGTTAGTGGTAGTTATATTTGAATTTAAAATATGGAGAAATTATCTATATGTAGATAAATATGAAATATATACATATTATAAGACCCTCAAATTTATATTCAAATTGAAAGAGAATAATATTCACTTGTGAAGATAGATAGAGGTGATCAAGGAATATGAATTATCAATCCACTACCATTCTAGACAATAAAATAAAGTAGTAGATGATCTAATTATAGATTTTCTGAAAAAAAATTCATTAATAAGAACTGAGAAGGATTAAATCTTTTTAAACTTTAAAAGGATGGACATGGAAATCATAAAGGAATGAAAATAATCATTCCTTTGTGAAATTATTTCTCAACCATCCCTTTTGGGGAAGATAAAGGATGATCAAATAGATGATGTAGAAATTCAAAATAATTTGGAAGATATAAGAAAATAGAAACCCTCAGAGTTCAAAATTTACGAAGAATGAGTTATAATATTTGGTTCATGACTTTGTGTACCATAAAATATTAATATAAGTTAATTCTTATTAAATAGTGAACATAGTTTCACCCTTTCTATACACACAGGGAGCACAAAGATGTATCAAAATCTCTGATAGCACTATTTTTGGTAAAATATGAAGAAGGAGATCACAAAATATACCTCAAAGTTTCAGATATGTTAATAAGTGAAGGTTGAACAGAAAAATTATAAGTGTATGATGAAACCATTGCCCATACCTATATGGAAATGGTAAAGCATCACCGTGAACTTTTTTATTGGTCTTACAAAGAAATAAAAATGAAAAAATAGAATATGGGTTGTGGTGGACCATCTTACAAATACTTCTCACTTCAATTCAATTTTAGTGAAATTCTCACTCGATCGAATTGTAAGGATATACATGAGAGAGGTAGTGAGGCAGCATGGTTCACCACTATTGACTGTATCTAACCAAGATCTGAGATTTACCTCCAAGTCCTGGAAGATCCCTGAACATTCTCTAAATAATGAGTTAAAATATAGAATGGATTATCACCCCAAATAGATGGGAAATATGAGTAGACTATTCAGAAACTTGATGATATGTTGAGAGAATGTTTCATGGACTTTGAAGGAGGATGAGATCAAAATATTCTTTTAGTTGAGTTCTCATAAAATAATAGTTTCCACTCAAGAATCCAAATGGATCCATATAATGACCATATTGGAAAAAAATGTAGAACACCTTCATGTTAGGATAAAGTTGGTCAAAAGAAGATATTAGGACCTGAAATGTCTGGGCATATGATAGAAAGGGTCTAGAGATTTCAACAACACATAAAGATTAATCATAGTTGATAGAAGAGTTGTGATGATAATTATCAATGAGACCTAGAGTTTTAGGTTAGGGATAAATTGTTTCACCTCATATCTCCATGGATGAGACTCATGAGATTTGGGAAGAAGGGAAAGCTAAGCCCTAGGTATATTATCCTGTTTGATATTCTCGATTGCATCAGAGTTGTGGCTTATTGATTAGGAATCCCTCCAACACTTTATCAAGTGAATGAATTATTTCATGTATCCCTCTTAAGAAAGTACATACTAGATCCCTCACATGTACTAAATTCATAGGTGGTATATCTAGAAAATCATCTATCTTATGAGGGCCAACTGGTGATGAATTTAGATTGTAGATAAAAATTCCTACAAAACGATTCAACTCACCTAGTCAAAGTACTATATAGGAACAATAAATACAAAGAGGAAACTTGGGAACAGGTTGAATAAATAAAGCATAAGTACCCTCACCTATTTTAACCTTAGTATGAAATATTAAATGATTAGGGATAAATTCTTTAATTAGGGAAGAACGAAACACCCCAAATTTTTTAATAAAGAAAACTATGTTCGGAAACATTTATGACATACAACACTGAGCCTAAAATATCCATGATAATTTATGATCATTATAACATACCTGTTAAATTAGTGGGCATGAATATTATTAACTGTAAGAGCTCCAAACCCACACTCATGGATCCGGTGCTAAAAAATCATTACATTTCTGGATTTGATATTGATAAATGTGGCCCAATTTGGACATCTAAATCTTACAACATAAAAAGGAAATATTGGATCACTTATATATCCAAGGACATTTTTTGGTTTATAGTTTTAGATTATTTGTAAAAACTATTAAAAACTTGGGTTCATAAACTACTGGTTCATAAAGATCAACATCGTTTTCCACTATACTAATCCTTTAATATTCCATGTTAAGTCTCCAACATCTCCCATAATATTCTACACATATGAAACCTTTCTAAATAGAAATAATTTAACATAATTCTTCATTACCCAAGTAAAATGAAATATAAGAAGGGTGAGATCAAATTATTAGTAAGTGAAAACATAAACATTAACAATTGAATGTCATTAGTGAGATTAAGATGAGCATAATGATATGATTAAATAATCAAGGTGCATGACCATAAAATAATGAAAATCATACCCATCAATAACTGAATTATAAATCATAGCATACATTTTAAAAAAAGTAAATAGTCATTGGAATCAATAATAATGAGCCACATGATATCAATATTGATCAAAGTAATCATTAAAAACCCATATCTTATCACCCATAAGAATTAGTAAATACTTTTCTTCAAACATAAACTCATTATCTTACCTTGAGAAATTATAATATTTCTATAAAAACCTATAGCAATGTTAGATAAAAAATGTATTATACTTGGGATATAATTTTCATATAAAAATTACAATCACTCTTAAAAATAGAATAACCATATGTTTCACTTCTATACCTAATGCACTAGAGGGATATCATGGACTGATCCATCCTTGTTTTATCATGAAACCACCCACCATTGGTTAATAGCATAACCACACATCCTTGGTTTATAAAAGAACCACCCATATTCATATATAATTTCCAAGAACTACAACATGAATAAAGTATATATATGTTTCATTTCATCATAAAACTCATAGAAACATCCATTATTATTTTCATAAAATTATCATCTCGTAGAAATGAAATGGGTTCAATTATAGTCTATTTGATTCAATCATAAGTCACCCTAAGAACGAATGAGGATGGTATCATTAAAAAATATACCTAGTATAGAATATTTAAAATGGAGGGTTTCTAGTATCGACGATTGGAAATACCATTAAAATATCATGAAACACATTCTTGAGGAAAATACACTTTTCACTTTGAAAATAACTTTTAAAAAAATCATAAAATATTGTGAAACCATTTTCTAGAAGAGTAATCTAGAAAAATTATAAAGTAATAATTAAATCATTTAATAGTAATGATGGTTGTAAAATTAGTTCATGTTTGAAATGTTAAAAATGAACATTATTTTCAAATATTTTGTAAAAAGGAATCAAAAGCGACGCATTTAGAAAACATTATGAAATTTTATCATTAAAACCTATTAAAATAAGGTAAAATATCATTTAAAATATGTTTAATAAAGATTTAATGTTTATAAAAAATTATTTTTTATTTTTTTAGAAAACATGGAAATGTAAGAGAAAGATTCATGATCTAAAAGAAAAATACAAGATATGCATCAATTTCAAACAACTTTATTGATGTTTATACAATCAATAAAGGAAGAAATGGAAATTAATATATATAACCATAGGATAATAAAATATTTGTCATTAAAGAATATATTATCATATGATTTCCTATAAAATAACCTTCAACAAAAATAGTATCGGAAAGAAATGAGAATATAACATAAAAACTTTACCAGTTTAGTAAATTTTGAATTATAAGCCCCATTATGGAATAAAAACAAATAAATATTTAGATATCACGATCATAAATAGTTTCATGATATGACTTATATAAAGTGAATTATTTATACCTCACAAAATAATATAGGTGTGTGGAATAAATATAAAACTCAGAGAAAGAGAATTTGAGACGAATAACCCTTACAAAGATTATTCCATTAAATTGAGAATTAATAAATTGATAGATTATCTCTAAAAAATGTAAATAAACATAAAAAATTGAAAATAATTATTGAAAAAAAAATATATTAATTAACACATTATCAAATCATAAAAAAGTGATTGAAGAAAAGTTATTACCCATTGAATTGAAATGGAATTAGGAAACCCTTTTACAACCTGGTAACTTTCATGTAAAATCCCATGTATGATGTAATTAAAAGTATAACATAAATTATAATGAAGTATGAAGGATTCAAGATATAACAGGTAAACGGTAATTATATAAACTATATAAGATAAATTAAGTGAATAATAATAAAATATGCCTCAATGAAAGGAAATTGAGTTGAAATCCCTTATCTTGAGTATCGAATTTCCATGTATTTCTTTAAATAATGTATAATAAAACCATATAAATAATTTAATTCTTAAAAAATTATAGGTTGAATACCTTATCCTTAAACCATTTATTTAATTTATTTTAATTATATATTTAATTTCATAGTTAGTTAAGTCCATGTTAGATATTTTGAGGATATTCATTTTGTAATTTTCATAACAGATTTGGTATGTTGATCATGGGAAAAGAGTTCATTATTACACCATATAAAAAATAATTATTATAGAATAATTATAATTTTAATACTTAAATTATAAATTTAAATCAAACTACTAAATATGATTTTGAAAAATGAACTATGTTACAATCATGAAGGCAGTAGTTCGTACGTACACATGAGTAACATTTTTGTTTTTCAATGATCATTATGGAAATAAGGTAAGTATTATATTATCATTAAATAATGATAATAATATCATAAATATGATATTAATTCCATAAATATACTTATATATATCATCCATGTTATGTGGTTATGAAAAATGAATCACATAACTTCGTGGAGGTGATATCACAGATGTACACACGAACAACATTATCATTTTTTTAGTGAATGGAAAGGTAATAATATAAATGGTATATTATATTTTAATATTGATAAATATTTCATGAAAATAATATATAAACATTAATTACATAATTATAACCATCCCTGATAGGAGATGATAGAAAAAAATTACATCAGTCCATGAGGCGGTAGTTAGCTGTACACATGAATGATGAATTCCATTCCCATTTGATGGAGGTTGGAGTTGGATATAGGTTATTTAATTTAAATAATAACACATAAGTATATTTAATACAATTATTTTATTATATAATCATGGTTAATTAATATTCTAAGGATGTGGAATAAGAAATAAAATAGAAATGTTCGGTTTTAGAACGACACCTCTTCTTCGGGCAACCTCCCTTTCTTAACACCTTAAGACCACTATGGTTGGTATTATTTCACAAATAATGATTATAGAACATGCGATGGTATGTTAGGAATTTATTTTTGTATGTAATTTCAAATATAAATTATTTTTTAAGTTTTAATTAAAGATAATAATATATTACCTTTTATAAGAGTGGGGAGGCGCACTCTTGTAATTTCATAAAATATTAAATTAATATAAATTAATTTTGATGTGAAAATGGATCAAAATTTATAATATTGTAAGATAATATGTGGAATAGTATAAATAATATCATAAAATCTAATTTTTATAAGTTTTTACTAGGTTTTAACCCCAATCTATTTTATTTTAACCCCCATTAACCCTTTTGACACGTACTGCGACAATAAGATATTTTACTCTTTAAGGGCCATTATAGTTACAATAAATAGAGAATGGATGATATTATAATCCATATACTAATCTATTGACCCAATATAATATTTTTAGTAATTTTATATCATTTAATAAAATATTATTTATTATAAAATATCATTAATGTCTATTTTTAGAACTATTCATTACATTGACTTTAATAACATCAAGAAAAAAATAAAAAAAATATTTTATTACAAACCTAATGTATTATATTAATGTATAAAATTAATGAATCAAATTAATTATCTGAAATTATATTTATTTTAATATTTTAAATAAAATTTATTTTATTTTTCTATTAATTGAATAAATACTACATGAACTATGTGTAATAATTTGAGGAAATTATTTATTCACTAAAAATTAAAAATAAATTATAATGATGAATATAAATAACCTATATTTAGGTTGTCACTCTCTAGTTTTAATACTCACAAATAATTCCAAATCATGTTCAATCATGTCTTATGTTTTATGTTTAAATATGCTTAATTATGATTATCTATGTTTATCTATAAGTTCAACATATTGTATTAATGTGTATAATATAAGATAGGAAAATAGACAAAAATGGCCATGTATGAGTCACCGATATCATGACTCACCGACAGAAGCATGATCTACTGATATATGAGTCACCGGCAACAATGACTCACTGACACATAAACCTACCGACAAGTTGAGTCACCGATATAAGTTTGAGTAACTGATAATATGAATTACCGATAGAGGAATACACCAACAATAATGACTCAGTGACACATCAAACTACCGAAAAAGGACATACCGGTATAAGGACATACTAATAGGACCTACCTACAGAAGAATATACTGACATAAGGACCTACATATAGAAGGACCTACAGATAGAAGAACATACCGACAGAAGGACCTACCGACATAAGAATCTATTGGAAGAAGAACATACCGATAGAAGGACCTACTAACAGAAGGACCTACCTATAGAAGGACTTATCGAAAAAATGACATACCGATCAGCACTTATAAAATTTTATTTACTCATAAATTCCAAATTTTAACCAACGATCATATTGAGTTATTTAATGCTACTAATTGCTTCTAGGAATTTTTACAGACATCATTAACTTCAATGTTAGAGGTATTAAGTAGATCATATATTCAGAACATGCCTATCATTGACCTCTACATTATATAAAGAAACCACTATAGCAAAAAGAGAAACAACCATATAGAGAGAACATACAAGATGGAGAAAAGAATATATGAGAAGAACACTCATTATTGCTAGCTATGAACAAGGAAGGATTAGCTGTGAACCAAAAATCACAACATCCTTGTAGCAAAAAACCCTAGTAAAGTGCACCTTTTAGGAGCATCTGACCTCACTAGAAACCAGAACACAAAGCTTCCATGACACTCCGTTTTGGTGTCTGTTTCCATAAGTGGACTTGAGATTCACATATGCTACACCTAAGAAGTCTAGAAGATTCAAACACATAACATAGAGAATTATAAACCTTTTCTCATTATTTATGCTCTATTTTAAACATTCTTATTAATTTTTGAGTAGTGTGTGCATCTGTATCACAAACACATACCATCTCTTGAGCTAAGCAAAAAGATACAATATATCTTCTTTATCTTACTCATTTACACAAATTTTCTCCCACGTATAACTGTAAAAGAGGCCCCTGGGTGGCTTGTTTGTATTTTTTTCTCACGAATATCTATGGTTATGGAATCCTAGATTTTTGTTACATAACTTTTCATTACATTTTACAAACAGAGGATCTTTAAAGTCCATTTTCTTGGAAATTAGAAACATAATACATGAAAAAAAACATAAAACATTATTCTAAACCACTCATAAGGATTCATCATAGGTTCATCCATTGTAAAATTACTGCATCTCATATCCTGGAGACATAAATCAAAGAAAAGGGTGAGCAGAAGGCTCAGTAAAGAAAACAAGTGAAACAATTGACATGTGATCCTGAGAAATATTAATAAGAACATGATAAAAGTCATAAAGGCATGAGAAATGGAAGAATAGTAATATAATTATTAAAATAACATTAATCATAACTTGAATATGCGTCTACAACATTTTATTTCGACATTCATGTACATATCACCAAGTTTTATCCCCGAGGTGTCATAAAAATTACCAAGGTTATTCACCAAGGTATCGTGAAACTTGTCATCTCTAGAGATTAATTCTTTACCCAATGCATTAGAGCGATATCAGGGTGAACCATTAATATATATTTACTTTCATGAGAGACACATATATCATAATAAAACATTTCATAAATAACCCATAGAGAATTAAATAATTGGGTTTCATTTCAAAATCGAGATGTTTTAAAAGTTCTTAAAAATAAGATCATTATTTCATTTATAACCCATGGAAAGAGAGTGAGGGTTATATGTATGTCCATTCCAGAATAAAATATATCCTTTTTATATACTTGTTAATACCCATAGAAATGAAATAGTTCTGGTTATTCACATAAATAAACAAGATAATTTCTTGAGAGAAAGAGATAGAAATTTTGAGACAAAATTTCTACAGCATAATGGCTATATAACATGGTTTTAGAAAATAATAAAAAGAGAGGGTACAAGGGTAAACCACTAATAGATAACTCATATTAAAATATAAATACAAAATAAAATGGATATAAGAACATGGTATGGATATTGAAATGACATACCACAAGAAAAGGAAACTTGAAAGGAAAGAGAAGATGCGATTTCTTTTACGATAAATTTGGCAGCCTAATGACGTCACTAAAAAATTCAGAAAACAAATTGATGAGAGAAGAAAGGCTCTATCATCATTGGAAGATACAATTTACAGTAATAATAACATATAATAACATATAACAACATAACCTCAAAATAAAGAGATGGGAAGTATAAGACACAACATAAAGGAAGTCATGACTTAAAAGATGAGGGTGAAATAATCCCTTACCTTGAAGAGTAAATTCGAAAGCATGAGGGTCGGGAACTTGGGAGGCTTGAGGGAACCTTGGGAGGACTCTTTGTGATGTATGTAGACCATAACTTCATTGAGGATGATTTTGGAATGAAATGAATGAGGGAAATGCCTTGGTATTTATAGGAAAAGTGAGTGAATAAATTATTAATTCCCAAGGGACACCTCAACAGTGGTATTTAAAAAACCATGTGCTTTACCATGGTATTATACACTTGGGAAAAATAATATAATATCTCACTATGAATACGTCTACCATAAATCTTACATCATTATTACATCATTAATGATGTCATTAAACACCTAAAACTCAAAACTGCATCTTCACTATTTATCAAAAACTCAACTGTTTCTGAAAAATACCTAAAATTAACCCTAACCAAATATCTATGCTCTAAATTCAATAACGAAATCCATTTTATTAAAATAATATTATAAATATTTTTAATTTAATTTTTAAATAAAATCATTATTTATCTAAAAAATACAGCTTTAAAACTATAACTCATTTTGTAGCACCTTAAAAGAGTAATCATGGTCACATAAAATTATCGAATAACTATAAGTCAATAAAGTAGCAATTTATGATTAAATTTTATGAAAATACATTTCCATTTTAAATTATTAAATTAATTATAAAATTTCAAATAAAATATTTATGACATACAAAAATACCAAAACTTAAAATATGATCGTTTTTTCACTTTTAGGATGTCTAAAATGTATTTATACATTCATGGGTGAAGTTTCTATTTTTTTTGTCAAATTACTATTCATTACTATTCATATGGGTATGTTACTATTCCTACTTTACTAATCACTAAAAACCAAGTTTTTCTTATTAGACTCTAAATTTATTACTGAACACAACTGTAGAAGACCATTTCTTGAAAATCATTTCACATTATTAATTATTTAATGAATAAAAAAATAGTTTTAAATACCCCCTTTTCCCCTAAATTCATCAATAATACACATCCTATATTTATCTAGATATTTGAAATTCACAAATTTTCAATAAGAATAAATAAAAATTTTATTTATATAAAAAAATTACACAAATATGCTAAGGTCTCGTTACATATCCCCTTATAACACCAGCATATGACCCAAGTGTAATATGTGCTATGGTGATAGAATCTTGGGGTGGCTAGGAAAACATTGCCTGAGTGTTAATTTCTATCATCTTTAACTTATCCCTTAGGAAATTCTGTTCAAGCTTCATACGTTGAATTATGGCTTGGGCTTGATCCAGAGCAAAGCCAAGTGATGCTACCTCCTTCCCAAGCTCCGACATATGGGCTTCATATGGCTCGAGTCTACTGGATGAGGCCATTCAATATTCTTTCTGTATTAATTAACCAAGATAACCGTATTTATAAAAACACAACATTAAGATTATAGTTTCCAAAGGTCATATTTACCAACGGTCATATAACAGTCGAAACACAACGGTCACATTTTAATTATACCCACAAAATTAGGAGACAAATATAATTAAAAAGTTCGGGTCGCTACATTCTTCCCCCCTTAAAGAGTTTCATCCCCGAAATTTTATCTCATACCCAATGATGGGAAAAGGTGTGGGTACTTATATCTCATAGACTCCTCCAGTTCTTATGTGGCTTCTTCATATTTGTGGTTCCTCCACAACACCTTAACACGGTGGGTAGTCTTGTTGCATAGAACCTTGTCTCTACGATCCAAGACTCCATCGGCTTCTCCTCATAAGAGAGTTCATGTTCCACTTGTACCACCTCTGAATTTAGTACATGTGAAGGGTCAGGTATGTACTTCCTCAATATGGATACATGGAAGACATCATGAACTTGTGCTATATTTGGAGGAAGTGCAAGTCGATAGGCCACTGATCCATGCAACCAAGGATTTCATAGGGGCCAATGTACCTAGGGCTGAGATTCCCGTTCATCCCAAACCTCATGACTCTCTTCCAAGGTAAAATCTGAATAAATACTTTGTCACCAACATCAAACTCCATGTCCCTTCGACAGTTGTCAATATAGATCTTTTTCCAACTCTGAGCAGCCTTAATGTGTTTTTGGATAGTAGGGACCTTTTCTATTATCTGTTGCACAAGATCAGGCCCAAGAAGCTTTCTCTCACCAGCTTCATCCCAACAAGTAGGAGTTCAACATCTATTCCCATATAGAGCTTCATAGGGTTCAATTTTAATTCTCTAGTGGAAGCTGTTGTTGTAAGAGAACTCAACTAAAGAGATATGTTGATCCCATCCACCCGTAAATTCCATTGAGAAAGTTCTCAGAAAGTCCTCAGGTGTTTGAATAGTACTTTTAGATTAGCCATCAGTTTGGGGGTGATAGACCGTACTGAAATTCAATTCAGTGCTCAAATCTTGTTGAATACTTCTCCATAATTTTGATGTGAACCTTGGATCACGATCAGATACGATATAAAGTGGAACTCCATGAAGCCTTACCACTTCCTTCACATAAATCCTGGCAAGTTGATCAAGAGAGAAATCTTCCCAAATGGAGATAAAATGGGTAGTCTTGGTGAGACAGTCCACAATAACCCATATCACATTATTTACTTTGGAAGTTCTTGGGAGACTAGTGAAAAAATCTATAGTGATATTTTCCCACTTCCATGCTATTATGGGTAGTGGTCGTAATACCCCTTTAAGAAGTTGTCGCTCTGCCTTCACTTTCTGACATACCAGGAACCTTGAAGTGTAATCAGTAATATCCCTTTTTATATTATCCCACCAATAATGATCATGAAGGTCCCTATACATTTTCGTTCTACCATGATGTATAGAGAAAGTAGAGATATGAGCTTTATCCATCATCTCCTTCTTTATTTACAGAATAGATGGAACACATAGTCTTGTATGAAATTTTAGTACACCTTCTTGATTAGTATTGAACCTAGGAAACTTCCCATCCTTCACAGCCTCAAACTTCTTCTATAACAAAGGATCACCTTTCTAATCTTTTTGGATCTTCTCTAGTAATGAAGATTGAGAAATCATTTGGGTTAGGGTGGATGATGTACCTTACCTTATAATTCCCATGTCCAATTTTACTAGGTAATTGATCAAAGGATATATTTAAATCCTAATCATGGAAAGAACAACTAGGTCTTTCTTGCTTAATTCATCAACAACTTTGTTTGATTTTCCAGGATGATAATGAATTGAAAAATCATAGTCTTTAAGAAGCTCCAACCATCTCCTTTGTCTCATGTTCAATTCATTTTGTGTAAAAATATACTTCAAACTTTGATGGTCTGTGTATATATCACATTTATCCCCATAAAGATAGTGCCTTCATATCTTCAGAGTAAAAATGACCACCACCAGCTCTAGATCATGCATAGGATAGTTTTGCTCACGAGTCTTCAACTGTCGAGATGCATAAGCAATGACCTTGTCATTTTTCATGAGGATGCACCCAAGTATTTTTATAGATGCATAACTAAAAATAACGAATCCTTATCCACTTGAGGGCAGAGTTAACACAGGTGCAGTAACCAATATCTTCTTCAGCTCTTGGAAACTTTCCTCACACTCATTTTTCCAGAAAAACTTGACCCCTTTTCGAGTTAACTTGGTTAATGGATTAGAAAGTCGTGAAACGTTTTTCACAAACCTCCTATAATATACTGCTAATCCAAGGAAACTATGAATCTCTGTTATTGTTGTAGGTTGAGGCCACTCCTCTACAACTTTTCTCTTTATAGGGTCAACTGTGATTCCTTCATTGGTAACAATGTGCCCTAAGAAAGCAACTTGTTGTAACCAGAATTCACATTTACCGAACTTTCCAAAAATTCTATCCTTCTGTAGATTTTTCAAAATTACCCTTAGATGATCCTCATGCTCCTCATGAATTTTGGAATATATCAGAATATCATCAATAAAAACTACCAAAAAGTTATCAAGGTAGCACTTAAAGACTCTATTCATCAAATCCATAAAAATAGTAGGTGAATTAGTCAGTCCAAAAGGCATAACAACAAACTCATAATTCCCATATGTTGATCAGAAGGCAGTTTTTGGAATATCTTCTTTCTTCACCCTCAATTGATGATAACCAGATTGAAGATCAATCTTAGAGAAGAATTGAGCCCCACAAAGTTGGTCAAATAAGTCATCAATTCTTGGAATAGGGTATTTGTTCTTTACTGTGATCCCATTCAGTTCTCTATAATCAATTCATATCCGCATCGATCCATCCTTCTTCTTTACAAAGAGAACATGTGATCCCTAAGGAGACACACTTGTGTGGATAAACCCATTCTACAAAAGATCTTGGCATTGTTTCTTTAATTCCTCCAGATCCAAATTTTCCATCCTATATGGGGTCTTTGATATCAAGTGTGATCCAGGTATGAGTACAATGGATAACTCTACCTCTCTTTATGGGGGATGTCCATGCAACTCCTTAGGAAATACGTCAACGTATTCCTGGACAATGGGGACATTCTCTATCCTCAAACTCTCATTTCCTTCATCTTATTCACTGATCAATTCCATAAATAAGGATATAGGAGGTTCTTCTAGACAAAGATCAGGTTGATATATCTATCCTTGTAAGATAACTATAGGTTTTCCATTCAAGACTACTGATATTTACTTACTTCTACATTTGATCTTAGAATTATACTTTGAGAGCTAGTCCATCCCTAGTATATTGTCGAATTCTATCATGGGAATGACTTCTCAATTTGTGATAATATTGTGCTCACCAAAGTAAATACAAGAGTTTCTAAACACTGATGATTCTTGGATAATCCCTCCAGGAGTCTTGACTAATAACTCTACTTTTAGAAAGTCAAGAATTAATTATAAATTCTTTGCAAACATAAAGGAAATAAAGGAATGCGTAGAACCAGAATGAAAAAAAGTACTTGCTAGCTTTTAGAGAAAAACAAGAGTACCTATTACCACATTATTTGGAGATTTAACTTCAGTTATCGTGATAAAAAAAGCATGACCTTGCTCCCTTGGCCTTTGCTGAGGCTGATGGTGGTTCCCCTCCACTGCCCTCAGATTTGGATAGTGATTGGAAAAGTTTCCAAGTTTTCCACACTTAAAGCAGTGAACATCTGGTAGGGCCTGAACCATATTCCTCTTTTCATTAGTATTTGGAAGTTGAAGATTCACCTCACTACCAGAATTCCTCGCAATATGGCCATCTCTTCCACACTTGTATCATTTCCCGCTTCTAAGAAAGCAGTTCCCCAAATGCTTCTTCCCACATTTATTACATATGGGACATTTCACTTGCTTGCCTCATATTCCTTGATCAAAGCTCCTCCTTAATCTTGGATCCATTGATCTCTTTTTGTCATTTGATTTATGAGAACACTACATCTCACCAAACTCCAATTCGACTTGCATCACACTTCACATGATCTGCTCATAACTATCAAAGTCTCGGTTGGCTAGATTCTTCTACAGATGAGGTCTCTGTCCTCTGAAGAATCTATCAACCTTACCATTTGGATTGATGACAAAGCTAGAGGTATATCATGAAAGTAGGGTGAAGTTCATCTCGTAGCTTCCCACAGATTCATTCTCCTTCTTCTTTATCTCAAGAAACTCCTTCTCTATTCTTGTTCCCATGGAACGAGGGAAATAATTACTGAAGAAGATCCCTATGAACTCTTCCCACTCCATAGATTCAACTTCCAGTATTTACCTCATGTTTTTAATCATCTCCCACTACTGATCAACTTCTCCTTCTAAGCGATAGACAGCCAGGGTGACCTTCTCTTGCTCCGAACAACAGAGCACAGAAAATATATTCTCAATAGAGCTGATCCATTGCTCAACAATCAATGGGTCAGTCAATACACTGAAGGTTGGTGGTTGTTGACGCATAAAGGACTCAACATAATGTTTTTCCCTTCGCAGTGATATTGGTCTCTCATCTTGATTCAAGTTATTTCCCATAACTTGAGTCAGTTGGTTCATCATTTTCATGAATCTTTCCATTCCAGCTTCCATCAGAGGGTCATCAGTGAATGGTCCATTGTGGTCACCATTTGCACAGTTCCTCATATTTCCCACCATTTTATAAAAGAATAAAACCTTAATGAGAAACTTATTTCATTTACGAATCTTTTAACTATAAAGTATTTATGTCTTAAATTTTTTTTAAAAAATTACATTTCTCTATAAATCCTTCATAATGATTCATAATAATCTTGAGATTAACCAAACATATCCCTCTGAAGTGTCGTAACCAAGAGTGCAACAAATCCTTTTGTTGTGCACCAGTTCCCGTTTGAGTCTAGCTCAAAGCGGTGTTTTTGGGTTTTACCCCTATGTACATCTGTTCTAGAGCCACCTCTACCTGTTCATATCCAGACATGGATGTATTTTTTTGATAAACCACTTACTCAATATTCACCAAAATACTAGGAAGTTTTCCTATATTTAAAATTTTCTATAGGATTCTTCCTAAATATTTCATAGCCTAATTTCCATAAATAACTAAACTATCCTTTGATACCAACTATGGAATCCCACCTTTTTATTACACAACTTTTCATTACATTTTACAAACATAGGATCTTCAAAGTCTAGTGTCTTGGAAATCAGGAACATAATACATGAAAAACAACATAAAACATTATTCTAAACCACTTGTAAGGATTCATAATAGGTTAATCCTACGTATAATTACTGCATCTCATATCCTGGAGACATACATGAAAGAAAAGGGTGAGCAAAAGGCTCAGTAAGGAAAACAAGTGAAACTGTTGACATGTGATCTCGAGCAATATTAATAAGAACATGATAAAAGTCATAAAGGCATGAGAAATGGAAGAATATGAATATCATGATAAAAAGAACATGAATACAAACTTTAATATTTGTCTAAAACATTTCATTTATACATTCATGTACATATCACCAAGGTTTATCCCCAAGGTGTTATAGAAATTACCAAGGTTATTCACCAAGTTATCGTGAAACTTGTCATCTCTAGAGATGAATTATTTGCCCAATGCATTGAAGCGCTATCAAGGATCACCCTTAATATGTATTTAATTTAATGTTACCCACATAGATCATAATCAAACATTTCATAAATAACACATATAGATTAAAAGAAATGGGTTTCATTTCAAAATCGTGACATTTTAAAAGTTTATAAAAATAAGATCATTATTTCATTTATAACCCATGGAAAGGGAGTGAGGGTTATATGTATGTCCATTACAGAATAAAATATATCCTTTTTATATACTTATTAATAACCATATAAACTAAATAGGTCTTGGTATTCAAATAAATAAATAAGATAATTTCTTGAGAGATAGCGATAGAAATTTTGAGACGGAATTTCTGTAACATAACGGCTATATAACATGGTTTTATAAAATAATAAAAAGAGAGGGTAAAAGGGTAAAACACTCATAAATAAATCATATTAAAATATAAATACATAATAACATGGAGATAAGAATATGTTATGGATATTGGAATGACATACCACAAGAAAAGGAAACTTGAAAGGAAAGAGAAGATGCAATTTCTTTTACAAGAAATTCAGCAGCCTAACGGTGTCACTTAAAAATTCAGAAAACAAATTGATGAGAGAAGAAAGGGTCTCCCATAATTGTAACATGAAATGGAAATTAATAAAAATATATAATAACATACCCTCAACATAAAGGGATGGGAAATATAAGACACAACATAAAGGAATTCATGACTTAAAAGAGGAGGGTGAAAGAATCCCTTACCTTGAAGAGTAACTTCGAAAGTTTGAAGGTAGAGACCTTGGGAGGATTGAGGGAACCTTGGGAGGACTCCTTGGGAGGTAAAGAGACCCTAAATTCGTTGAGTATGATTTTGGAATGAAATAAATGAGGTAAATGGCTTGGTATTTATAGGAAAAGTGAGTGAATATATTATTAATTTCTAAGGGACACCTCAACGGTGGTATTTGCAAAACTCTAGGCTTTCCCATGGTATTTTCCCATGGTATTGTCCACTTGGGACACCTCATAGAATATCTCACTATGCATAAGTCTACTAGAAAGATTACATCATTATTACATCATTAATGATGTCATTAAACACCCGAAACTCAAAACTGCATTTTTACTATTCACAAAAAATTCAACTGTTTCAGAAAAATTCCTAAAATTCACCCTAACAAAATATCGATGCTCTGAATTC
Source organism: Viscum album (assembly GCA_963277665.1). NCBI lineage: Eukaryota > Viridiplantae > Streptophyta > Magnoliopsida > Santalales > Viscaceae > Viscum > Viscum album. The sequence continues at coordinate 2,090,856,543 of OY728122.1, forward strand.
AAAAAATAATTCAATTTTATGAAAACAATTTTGTAAATATTTTTAATTTAATTTTTAAATAAAATCATTATTTATCCCAAAAATACATCTTTTAAACTATAACTCATTTTGTAACACCTTAAAAGAGTAATAAAGGTCCCATAAAATTATCAAATAACTATAAGGAAATAAAGTAAAAATTTATGATTAAATTTTATGAAAATAAATTTCCATTTTAAATTATTAAATTAATTATAAAATTGAAAATAAAATATTTATGACATACAAAAATACCAAAACTTAAACTATGATCGTTTTTCCACTTTTAAGATGTCTAAAATGTATTTATAAATTCATGGGTGAAGTTTCTATTTTTTGTGTCGAATTACAATTCATTACTATTCATATGGTTATGTTACTATTCCTACTTTTCTATTCACTAAAAACCAAGTTGTTCTTATTAGACTCTAAATTTCTTACTGAACACAACTGTAGAATACCATTTCATGAAAATAATTTCACATTATTAATTATTTAATGATTAAAAAAATAGTTTAAAATACCCCTTTTTTCCTAAATTCATCAATAATACACATATTATATTTTTCCAGATATTTGAAATTCACAACTTTGCAATAAGAAGAAATAACAATTTTATTTATATAAAAAAATTACACAAAGCAGCTAAGGTGTCATTAAATAGCCCCTTATAACACCAACATAGGACCTAAGTGTAAGGTGTGCTATGGTGATAGAATATTGGGGTGGCTTGGATAATATTGCTCGAGTGGTGATTTCTATCAGCTTGAACTTCTCCCTTAGGAGATTTAGTTCAAGATTCATACGTTGAAGTTTGGATTGGACTTGGTCCAGAGCAAAGCCCAGTGATGCTACCTCCTTCCCAAGCTCCGACAGATGGTCTTCAAATGGATCGAGTCTACTAGATGAGGCCATTCAATCTTCTTTCTGTATTAATTAACAAAGATAATTGTATTTATAAAAACCCAATGTTAAGAATATAGTTTCCAATGGTCATATTGACCAATGGTCATATAACTGTCGAAACACAATGGGGAAATTTTAATTATACCCACAAAATTAGGAAACAAATATAATTAAAAAGTTTAGGTTGTTATAATGGTTGAGGTCTAGTTGACCTGGAAAACCTTGTGTGCTGTTGTGAACCCTGATCCGGGGTGTGGATCATGTTTATTAATATAAACTGCTTAGTGGTAAGTGATCACCAAGTGGGGAGGATTATGTCTCTACTTGGGACTGAACCTCTTTTTCTTCCCTACTGTGTCTTTCAAATTCAGTTTTATCTGTTTTCACACATATTTCAGAAAACTAAATATTACCTTGATAGTTAATATTAGATAGTGTTTATAACTGTTTTTGATTTAGTAAAGTACTTTCAAAATCTATATCATTCTTTCAAATTGCTTTAACTAAGAATTAATCAATCCTTTGAGAAATTAATTAAACATTCTAAACTCTTATAAATCTACGACTTTGGTTAACTGGGTTATTTATATTTTAAATTAGGGTAATATTTAAATAAGTTTTTGTCATAAATTTTTATAGGAACCCAATTCACCCCCCTCTTGAGTGTCCAACTCTGACCAACATTTAGTATCAAAGGGTTGTTTTTAATCTTCCATTTCAAAGTTTTCAAATATTTTTCAAATGTTATCAACTGCGATTTTAGTTGTGCTTTAAAGATCTCTAAATTTCTATTAGTTCTAAATTTTTTTTCTCTTTAAAAAACTATTATTTATTCTTTATTATGGATAATATATTAGAAGGTGATTCTAGAAATTGACCTCCATTTTTAATAGAACTAATTATGCTTAGTGGAAAATTAAGATGAAAATTAATTTATAAAGTTTGGGTTTTGAAATCTCATCTTCAATTGTAGATCAATATAAGATTATTTCCACTTCCCGAAATACATGGGATGACCCATCTAAGGAAGCTTATAAAAATAAATTCAAAGTAATGAATGCCTTATATTGTACCTTAGAAGATGAAGAATTCAATAGGATTTCCTTATGTAAAAAATCCCATGAAATTTGGGATACTATAGCTATTTCAAATAAAGGAACCACTAGTGTTAAGGAAATGAGACTCAATACATATACTGTTAAATATAATAACTTCAAAATGAAACCCGATGAACCCATATTTGACATGTATATTAGGTTTAATTAAATTTTAAATACTATGATCTCTTTAGGAAAGTGTTATAACTAAGGAACAAATAATGTGAATTCTCAAATGTCTACTAGAAATATAGAGAGGAACTTTAGTGTCAATAAGGGAATCCTGTGACATCAACACTTTGCCAGTAAAGGATCTGATATGTAAGCTTATGATGTACAAGGAAAAATTTAAGGTGAACAAAGAAGAGGATGAATAACCAAAGATAAAGTCAGCGGCTTTCAAGACCACTGCTTCTAAAGACAAAGAAAAGAAGAAGGAATAAACACATTTTGACAGTTCAAGAAATCAATAATCACTATCTGATAGTGATGAGTAAGTGGATCAATTATCTAGAAGGATTAAAAAAATTAGAAAAAGAATTTTTTATTTAGGAATCCTAGCTACGAAGGAAAGTATGACTACAAGGGAAACTGAAAAAAGGATTTGAAGAGAGGTGATAACTCTAATGAGATAGTCTGTTCTAAATGTAAGAGAAGAGAACATTTAAAGGATGACCGTCCTAAGTTAAAGTATAAGAAGAAATATGAGGACAAAGATAAAAGGTATAAGATGGAAATAAAGGATACTTATAGTTCTTATGAGGATAGCTCCAGTGAGTCATAGTCTTTACATGATCAGATAGGTGACAAATCTAACTTGTGCTTCATGACAAACACTTCTGAGGTAACCCTTGAATCTCTTGTACAAAATTAATACAATTATAGAGATGAATCAGATTTTGAAAACATGACCAATGAGGAAAAGTTTGAGTAATAAAAATTGCTCGACGACACATGAAATGAATTAAAAGATAAATATAAAGTTTTGAAGAAACAACAAGATCTCACCTCTACTGTTAAAACTAAGATTACTATAGAGATAGAGAAAAATGATCAATTTCATAAAGAAAATAATGAGCTTAAATTATCAAATGAGTAGTTGAAAAAGGACTTAGAAAAGTTCGCCAATGGAAATAACACTCTCACTCAAATGCTTGGTAAACAGGTTGCACCAAAATATGCTATTGGTATAGGTTATCAACCATAACAAAGAAACTTTGTTGAAAATAATTTTCTATCAAAATTTGGAAAATTAGGCTTTGTACCTAGATTTTAATGATCCGCTGTAAATTCTAGTAGTGGAAAATCTTTTACTACATCTAGTTTTTCCAGAGAAAATAGAGTTTATTTTTCTAATTCTATACAAACTATTTGTATGAAACCCATGAATCAAGTATGGGTTCCCAAAGCATTAATTACTAATATTACTGGACCCAAGAAAGTTTGGGCACCAAAATATTTTCTTTTTTGAATTTTCTTTCTAGGAAGAATGCTTGAAGAGATCCTATAAAATCTTATGGTACCTGGATTGTGGATGTTCAAGACACATGACATAGGACTACTCGAGATTCAATAATATTATTAAGATTGTTGGTGGGAATATCACGTTTAATGATAATTATAAATGAAAATTAATTAGCCTTGTCCACATCGGTAACACTAATTCAATTTTAATTTTGAAATTACTTTTTGTTGATGTATTAAAGTATAACATTCTTTGTATCTCTCAGTTATGTGATGTTGGTTTCAATGTTAATCTTGAAAATTATTCATGTAATGTGTTTAATTATAGAAATGAGTTAGTATTTAAAGATTTTATAAATGATAATGTTTATGCTGTGAACATGGATTACTTAGTTTCTCAAAATGTTTCTTTCTTAAGTGTCTTTCATAAAGAACATTAGTTTTGGCATAGGATATTAGGCCACTATAACACTCTCTCACTTATAAATCTTACATGGAAAGGGTTATTAAAGGATCTACCCAAACTATAATTTCATGACAATAAAGTCTGCAATCCTTGTAAAAAGTGAAAAAATCAAAAAATATCTTTCAAACCCAAAAAATAAGTTTCAACTTCTCAACCACTTGAGTTGGTTCACATGGATTTGTTTGGACCATCTAGAGTTTCAAGTATTAATGGAAATCACTATGTCTATGTTCTTATATATGACTTCTCTACATATACTTGGACCGCCATTTTAGCTCACAATAGTGAATCTTGTTCTTACTTCACCAAGTATGCTTGATCTGTAGAGAACCCAAGTGGTATTAGGATAAAAACCTTAAGGAGTGACCATGGAAATGAGTTTGAGAACCAAGATTCTGAATATTGTTTCTAAAAAATGGCTATATTCATAACTTCTCTGATCCTAGGACGCTCTAGTATAATGGAGTTTCAGAAAGAAGGAATAAAACCTTACAAGAAATATCCTGGAAAATGCTTAATGAGTATGAATTACATATTTATTTTTTGGGCTATAGCAATCAATACATCTTTTTATATAATTAATTCAGTCTTAATGAGACCAATTCTTAAGAAAAATCCCTATGATCTATGGAGAATTAGGAAACCCAAAGTTATCTACTTTAATGTTTTTGGTTTCAAGGTTTATATTCTCAATACTAAGGACAATCTTGAAAAAATTTAATCCAAAAGTGATGAAGGAATTTTTGTAGGTTACTCAACCTCTAGTAAATCCTATATATATTTTTAATAAAATATCCAAATGTGTGGAAGAATATATACATGTTAAATTTAATGAATCATATCCACATGAACCTAAAAACCCTCTTGAAAATACAGAGGATGATATGTCTAATATGGACATAAATGCTAGACCCTCTGATTCTGATGTTAAGCAAGGTTCTAAATACTCCCGTTCTAGAAAATCTCTAGACTCTAATCATAGAAAACATGAACTTATAGATGAACCTAAAATAACTAGTCTTTCCTTTTCTAGATCTGTTAGAACCCTTAAGAACCATCCCTTAGATGTTGTAGTTGGAGACTTAGATAAAGGGACACATACTAGAGCTTCTTTTATGAACTAGGTTGAACATCAAGACTTCTTGTCACAACTTGAACCCAAAATAATTAATGATGTAATCAATGATGGATTTTGGGTGATGGATATGCAAGAATAGCTGAATCATTTTTAAAGAAATAATGTTTGGAAACTAGTGTATAGACCTAAATAAACCTTGAACATAGGCACTAAGTGGGTCGTTAGAAACAAAGTAGATGAAGCAGACACCATAGTGAGGAATAAGGCTAGACTGGTTTCACAATGATATAGTCAAGACGAAGGTATTTACTATGAAAAAACATTTTCACCAATTTCTAGACTTGAATCCATTATAATCCTTCTATCATATGAAACTCATCTCAATTTCAAACTATATCAAATGGATGTTAAAAGTGAATTATTAAATGGGTATATAGTTGAGGATGTTTTTGTTGAAAAACCCATAGTTTTATAAACCTTCAATTTCCAAATCATTTTTTTAAATTAACAAAGGATTTATATGGTTTAAAACAGGATCCATGATCTTGGTATTGTAGGCTAAGTACGTTTTCTAACTTCTTAAGGTTTTACAAAAGGAATATCTAATCCTAATCTCTTTATAAAAATAAATTATAAAGATGTTTTATTAGTTCAAATCTATGTTGGTGACATTATTTTTGGATCTACAAAGAATTATTTATGTATTGATTTTTCAAAAATGAGGCAAAGTGAATTTGAAATGAGTTTAATGGGTGAACTCAAATTATTTCTTTGATTTAAAATCTTTAAAAATAAAGAAAATATTATTTTAAATCAAATAAAATATACTAATGATCTTTAAAAAATGATTGTATTTGAGGGTACAAAAAGTAGTGATACTCTAATGAGTACCACCTGTAAGTTGGACCTTGATGAAAATGCTAAATCTATTGATCAAACTAATTATAAAGGGATGATCGGATGTCTACTTTACTAGACTACTAGCTGGTCTGATATTATGTTTAGTGTATGTATGTGTGCCCATTTTCAAGAAAAACACAAATAATCTCATTTAAATAATATTAAAATAATTTCAAAATACCTCAAGTATACTACCAAATTAGGATTGTTCTACCCTATATGACAAGAATTTGATTTAGTTAGTTATTCAGATGCCAATTTTGGTGGTTGTAAGTTATATAGATAAAAAAATTCTAGAAGATGTCAATTTTTGGGCAAGTCTCTAGTATCATGGTGTTGTAAAAAGAAAAATTCTATTTCATTATCTACTGCTAAGGATAAATATATAGCTGCTAGTAGCTATTGTGCTCAAATTTTGTGAATGAAACACACTTTTCTAGATTATGGATATCAGTTTGGACATTTCCCTATAAACTTTGACAATACAAGTGATATTAACATATCAAATAATACCTTTCTCACTCTAGAAAAAAACATATTGATGTAAGACATCACTTTTTTAGATATCATTATCAAAAAGTTGATATAACGTTTTAATTTATTAGCATAGAACATCAGCTAACTGATATATTTAATAATCCTTTGAACACTAAAAGAATGAGTTACATCAAACATGAATTAGGGATGATTAATTTTTAAGTACCCACTATTAATAACTCACCGTTAAAACTCAGTGTGGATGACTCACTAATAGGATGCTGACAATGTCTCACTAACACTTACAATATCATACTAACAGTGTCTTACTGATAGTATCATGATAACAGTGTCATGATGATAGTTTCATGCCGACACCGATAGTGTTATGCCGATAGTTTCATGATGACAATGTCATGCTGACAGTGTCATGCCAATAGTGTCACGCTGATTGTGTCTTACCAACACTAATGATGTCTCACCGATGGCCATACACTGAATGTTTTTTTTATTTTTTTCAAAACAAAGATGTTTTACTTATTTCTTTTTATTTGACATGGATTAATCTATTTTATGTTTTTAAAACCCTCAAATGATAAAACCAAGTCAATCCTACTTACTTCTTACTCTCAGTCTTCCACTCTTGAACTATTACCCTTAAAATCTCTTTACCTTTGATCCTTTCACATTCTTAGCTTCAATTTAACCTTTAATATGGTTAGAGTAAAACACTTCTTAGAAGGATCTATAGATGAGTCACAGCCTTTGAAGAGACATAAATAAGAATTGAGAAAGTCTAAGCCTATTCATCCAGGACTTGAAAACTGCATGGTAATGCTTGAGAGAGAAGTGAACTCAGAATGATTATTAATAAGTAAGTCACTCTTATTAATTGTGTGGCAGATGTAAGGATGGTTGGAATGATTCTCAAATAATGAAATACATTATTACCCTATTCTGGTACATGAATTTTATCTTCATGCTGAGCTTATTCTGAAAGGCAGTTTGACATACTGAATTAAATATATAGTGAATGGAATAAGAGTATCGTTTTCTTTAAGGCATTGGGTAGAATGTATGAAGGTACCTCATGAAGGGACATATAATGAATATTAGGGGAGTGATTGTAAGAACCTGGTTCTTGTTCTTGAGGTACGAGTTTCTTCTTTTCCTTTTTCCTTAAGTGTTTTTGAGAAAATAAGAAAAATGGGGAAAAACCCAAATTTTATGACTACACGCCCTGTACTTTGGTTGTGTAGGATGGGTACATAGGGTGTGTAGGCCTGTCGGCAATGAAGGGTGTAAAAAATTACTACACACTATGTATAGGTTATTTACATGCCATGTATTCAGTCGGTAGGTGAATAGTAAGGCCATGGAGGCAGCCTCCGGTGGAGCGACAGTACATGCCTTGGAATCGGGGATAAACACCATGTACTCATGTCGGCAAGTGAATAGTTCAGCGGTGAAAGGGTAGTTGCGAGAGGAACAGTTAAATGATAAAAGAACACGTCGTGTACTTGAGAGTACACGCTGTGTAGTTTGTTTTTTTGCTTAAAATGGGAAGTAGCCTCCTCTGTTCACAGAGGAAGCTTAGAACACCGGAGGAGAGTGGGAGAGATGACCGAATCTTGGAGGATATCCCAACCGTACACTGGGAACCCAATTCCTACGCCGTCGATATCCTTGGAACCGCACATGTGATTTCTTCCTCCTCCTTGTGTGTTTCTTACCAATTTTTTCCTAAGGGAAAGTTATTTGAGTTTGAACGGGATTATGTTCTTCTCAGATCTGTGCCATTCTCATTTGTTTCGGGAGACCTCATTCACGTATACTGACCGGGGGTGATCGAGGTAGGTGGTCTGATGTTGATTCTCAATAGTTGTGTTGAAATTGTGTATCGATATTCTACGCACCCATGGTTAGGGTGTCATATGGCTGAGGCCTTTGCTGAAAGATATCTAGAATTGTATAGATAATATAATGATAAATTAAAACTGCTGTTTGGGATCACTTCTTGGATCCAGGGCCACCCCGGGGGTGCATTCCTCTGTTTACCCATTTGTCCAGGATGCCTGAGGGTATTGCGTAATTTAGCATGATTGAGTTTTCTTAATATAAAATGTATATAATTGCTTGCTTATGTGTTGGGCTTGGCCCGATTGCTTGTTTAGCCTGAGGGAAGTGTTTTGTTTAGCCCGAGGCCAAGTGTATTATTTAGCCTAAGGGAAATGTTTCATATGCCTGAGGGTAGTTGTTTCCATGCCTGAGGTCATTATCTCATACGCCTGAGGGAAATATTCGTTATTCCTAGGGGAATATACCTGAGGGTTTTGATTCTGATTACCTAAGGGTAAGGTTTGCAAGTCTGAGGACACTGACTGTTTACTTAGAATATTCACTGTGTTGATATCTTAAATTGAATGATTGAATTAATATTAAAATGGAAACATAACTGGTAGTTAGTAATTTTTGTGTACTGCTTAGTTTATCTCATTTACTACCGAACACTACTGTTTCACATTTTCACTGAAAGTTGGGAACGAGCCTTTGGTGGGTGCCTACTGGGATTTATTTCTCATACCCTATTTGGAGTCATGTCTTCGGCCCCAAACAGATTACATTTATACAGGTGTGGATAAGGGCAAGGGTCCCTATACAGGTACTTGATTGTAGCAGAGGAGTAGGAGAGCATGTGATCGAGCTTAGGCTTGCGATGCTGCTGCGTTTTGTTTACTCTACTTTGTTTTGTTTGGTTGTACCTTTTACTTTGAGTTATATTGTATTGTATTGCAGTGTATCTTGTTCTGGTTATTTTTCATAGAATTAGTGACATGATGCATCATTATATATGGGACTGCTGGTTTTATTTTACTTCAGTTGTCTATTTCAGTTGTATATGGTTTACTACTTCCGCTGTAGTATGTTATTTATATTTTCCGCTACGATACACTTGACAAATGAGGGAATAGTTTCCCCACTCTCAGACTTGGGCTCTCACTGCTAATCGGTAGCCTCTGGCATTTGGGGAAATACGGTTGAGGTCGTGTGACCAACTGGGTTTGGGGAACCTGTTGAGTGGTACCCGGATCTGGGATGTATCAAAGTGGTATCAGAGGAGTTATTTTTTTTGAATTACTGTTAGGAGCCTTAGTCAGGGATAGGACGGACATAGTAGTTGGTAATAAGCTATGCCCGGGAGTAGCTAACCTTTGTATAGGGAAAATCCAATCTACCTTGTTATTGCAATTATTACTGGGTTTTATATTTTACAGTTGATTTGATTTTCACCATTGGGTGAAGCACTTGTGATTGTACTATTTATATGTTATACATGGGTTCTATTTAGTTGCAACCTGATGAGATGAGGGTGTTCCATATCATGAATCATTTAGGCACATGTTAGAATCACATGTCATGCATAGTTCCATGTCATTTAGGTGCATTAAGAATTGCATGTTGTGGTGATAGTTGTTGTACTAAAACAATCATGCTGTTGTGATAGCTGCTTTGATAAATACCTACTATTTGATAGGGTATTGTTGTGTGAGGTTGTTGATAGAATGAATGCCAAACTCTTTTTTAGGGAGTATGGGCCCTCAATGACCAGAATTTGGTGGATCATTTACAATTTTAATTTGTTATAACATGTGTAAGATGCCAAGCTTTGATTCATGGGTAGTATGGGCCCTCAAAGATCGGAATTTGACACTTAGGTGTTTTTTTCTGTGTTTTTCTGGGTTTTAGAGTAGTTTCTAAGACATACTGTCTGGAAAACCCAGTATTCACGCCGTGTGTTCTTCTATTTGGTAAGAAATGAAAACTTTTTAAGTACACGTCGTGTACCCTCAATACACGCCTTGTAGTCTCTTACCGTGTCATAGGCCGTGTGGGTGGGGACATGGTGTAGGGAATGGCTTGGGGGACCATGTCGTGTACCAGTTGTACACACCGTGTAGTGTTGACGCAAAGTCCACCCATGTAACTAACAACACGGACAAATGAAACCTTAAGACATACATACCGTGTCTATTTTGAACACGCCCTGTAGTCTGACCCAGGTACCCGGCCGTGTCACGAACAAAACGGGTCAGTGTTATCTTTCTTCGTACATGTCGTGTCCTCTTAGAACATACCGTGTACTATCAGCCATGTAGTCAGCCATGTAGTGAGCAACACGGGTCGGTCTGGGGATTATTCGAACACACTGTGTCTTTTTGAAACATGCCATGTAGTGTGACCTGGGTACATATGCCATGTGACGAAAAACACGGGCTGGTGAAAGCCCATCAAGTACACACCGTGTGCCTATGGGACACGCTGTGTAGTTTTGTTTTAGAAGATCCGTGTGGCTTTGTCGTGTAGAATGACTCGGGAAGTGAATAAGGATTCAAGTACACACTGTGTGTTAGGACAACACGCCATGTAGTTGGGGTGATACATGACTAGTTCTAGCCAAAGTACACGCCCATGTGATGGCTTGTGAGAACACACCATGTAGTATTTATACACACCATGTAGTTCAGTTTTTTAAATCTTTAATGCCTTTTTTCTCATGTTCCCTTCTTGGTCTCCTCATTTTTGGTCTTTGGTAATCTTGATCTAAGGTGTGTGTTTGACCTTGTAGAGTCATGCCGCCGAGATGACCACCGAGGTTCTCCAGGAGAGCGCCAACAATTATACTCCTGAGATGGTAGGCCATGGGCTACTAGTGGATCCTCCAGCAGTGCCAGATGTGGCGCCAACCATTATACCAGACACAGGCGCGGATGCACAATTCTGTGAAGGCTTCATGCAGTTCATGTAGACCTTCTAGGTAGCACTGCAGGCCACCACATCTATGGAAGAGCTGACGTGTATCTTCCAGCAGCAGCATCCACCTACGTTTTTAGGGGATGGAGGACCATAGGCTATGGAGTCATGGCTGGATTCGATGCAGATGATATTCGAGCATCTGGAGATGCCTCCTGGGAGGAGGGTTAAGCTCGCTACATACATGCTGCGTGATTCCTCCAGGATATGGTGGGATGTTACCAACCAGTCAGAACATCACAGATACATGGAATGAGAATATTTTCAGATAGCTTTCTATTACTTATTTTTCCCAGAGACACTGAGGGAAGATCGAGCTCGAGATTTCATGAATTTGCAGCAGGGCGCTATATCTGTGATGGATTATTCTTCTCTCTTCACCGAGATTCAGTGTTTTGCACCCATTTTGGTGGGTGATGAGGCATTGAGGTATATACTCTTTGAGGGTGGTCTTCAATATGACATCCGAGCACTGGTGAACATTTTCAGGTTTCCTACCATGCATGCTATTATGAATCAGGCATTGATTACAGAGCGGAACCTTCTGGAATCTAGTAGTGCAGGCTAGGGCGGTTCAACACCACTTTCTGGTACTATTTCTACTAGCAAGAGGAAGAGGCAGATGAATTTCTCTCATGGTGGCAGTACTAGTCAGATGATTTCTTCAGGTGGCTAGGTCATTTTCTACTAGTGTGGTAAGGAGGGGCACAAGAGGCCATAGTGTCCCCGTGACCCAGTGGAGTGCCGAGCTTTCGGCAAGATGGGTCATCCACAACATTTTTCAGGGAATTTCCACCAGTGGCTAGTGAGAGGGGTTCAGTGTAGACTTCGCATGTGGGAGAAGGACTTGAAACTTCTTACCAGTTTGGCAATTGGGATACGTCAGGACGTACAGGAAGAGTTGGTGGTCGTGGATGTGGTATCCAGACATCGGGATCGTAGAGATAGCAGGGCGGGTCAACTCAGGGTAGCCTGGCTGTGTCGTAGGGCCGCGGGACTGGGAAGACATATGCAGTGCTACAGACCCAATAGAAGCAGGATCTCAGACCTTCCACTATCAGAGGTACTATTATAGTTGCTTTTGTTTTATCTTCTCCACTTTTCAATACAGGTGCTGCACATAGTTTTATATCTGTGCCCATTGTGGAGAGCCTTGGGCTTTGTGTTTCTTCTTCTTCTGATGTTATGAATCTAGACACTCTGTTGGGGACTAGAACGACTGGTGTACGTCAGTGCAAGGAGTGCCCCCTTGAGGTTGGCGGGTGTCACTTTCAATGGGACCTCTAGGTCCTAGAGATGATGAGCTATAAAGTCATTCTAGGGATGGACTGGTTGGTACCCTTTCGATCCTTTGTAGATTTCTATCGTCTTAGGGGAGTTTAATGTCACTAGAGGTCGGAGAGTTTTTATACAAGGGCGAATGGGATGTCCAGGCGAGATGATCTTGACCCGAGCATCGTGGGTGAGGTGGTGTGACAACCCAGATTGTGAGTTTATATTTGGATGATTAGCGAACATTTCAGAAGGATTTCCCACCAGTAGTTGATCATTTCAGGGTTGTCTTCCCGGATGACTTTTCAGGTCTACCTCCAGAGCGAGTGGTGGATTTATCTATTGAGCTTGTACTAGGAGAAGCATCGGTGTCCATTCCTCCTTATAGTATGGATACACCAGAGTTTCAAGAGCTCAAGAGGCAGTTGGAGGAGTTTCAGGCAAAGGGTTGCATCCAACCCAGTACTTCTCCTTTTGGTTTTCCTATCCTGTTTTCTAAGAAGGCGGACTATAGCCTCAGACTCTGCGTGGATTATCAGAAGTTGAACCAGTTGACAGTCAAGAACCGAAATCCCTTGCCAAGGATTGATGATATTTTTGATCAACTTCGAGGAGCACGAGTGTTCTAGACGATTGAATTGAGATCCAGATATCATCAGTTATGCGTTAGACCATCAGACATACCTCTTACAGCTTTTCGGAGCAGATATGGTCTATACGAGTACTTGGTTATACCATTCTCACTCACGAACGCACCAACAATTTTCATGGATCTGATGAATCTTATCTTCCATCCTTATCTTGATTCATTTGCGGTAGTCTTCGTGGATGATATACTGGTGTACTCTCACACTCGACACGACCATGCTACCAATCTTGAGATCATATTGAGTACATTGAGAGAGAATAACCTATATTATAAGCTCTCAAAGTTCCACTTTTGGATGGACAAGATTCACTTATTAGGTCATATCATCTTAGAGGAAGGAGTTGCAGTAGACCTAGAGAATGTGAGATTAGTATTTTCCTAGTAGCAGCCTAATAATGTGTTTGACATATGGAGTTTCTTGGGGTTGGCTGGTTACTACATGCATTTTGTACAGGACTTATCCCACTTATCAACACCGTTGACAGGTCTGAATAAGAAGTGTGTGAAGTTTAATTGGTCAGAGGCTTGTGAGACAACCTTTCAGGAGCTAAAGGGTAGGTTGACATCAACACCAATACCGATACTTCCAGAGCAAGGGAAGAGCTATACAGTTTACTGTGATGCATCAGGGATTGGGCTGGGAGTAGTGTTAATGCATGTCGATCAATTTTTTGTGTACGGGTCTCGACAGTTGAGGCCACATGAGAGGAATTACCCGACGTATGATCTCTATTTGGCTATAGTTGTTCATGAATTATGCTATTGGAGACATTATCTCTTGGGAGAAGATTTTGTGGTCTTCACCGACCACAAAAGCCTCAAATATATCTTTACCCAGCGTGAACTAAATTTGAGACAGTGAAGGTGGGTTGAATACCTTCAGTCTTTTGACTTTGAGCTAGCCTATACACTTGGTAAGGGTAATGTAGTTGCTGATGCACTGATTAGGAAGACTTAGATATAGGTAGTTCATGAGGCCAGTGGTGAGTGGAAGCTTATGGATTTGTTCTCTAAGATGCATTTGGAGGTGCACGATAGTCAGGGAAGAACCTAACTTTCATCCTTAGCAGTGACTTCTACCTTCCTGGATAGAGTGAGGATGAGATAACTATCGGAATTAGAAGCCTAGTTCTACGGGAGTCGGTGGAAAGTGAGGACCCTCCTCCTGAATGGACAATAGGCGATGATGAGGTACAACGTTTCCATGGATGAGTGTGGGTTCCAGGGGATATATGCGAGGAGATGATGTGGGAGTTTCATGCTTCAACTTGGGCAGTTCATCCTAGAGTCACCAAGACGTACCGTGACTTGAGACGTCAATATTGGTGGCCATGTATGAAGAGAGGGGTAGCTGGTTTTGTTACTAGATGTTCCACCTGTCAGTAGGTGAAGGCGAAGCATCATAGGCTAGCTGGACTGTTACAATAGTTACCCATTCCAGAGTGGAAATGGTATGATGTCGCAATGCATTTCGTGACCGGGTTTTCGAGGTCACCTCGAGGAAATGATGTCGTGTGGGTCATTGTGGACAGACTTACCAAGGTGCCTCACTTTTTGCCGATCAAGGAGACCTTCGGTGTTGACGAGCTTGGGAAGTTGTATATCCTAGAGGTAGTACGACTTCATGGGGTTCCTCGTTCTATCATTTCAGATATGGATATACCCTTTACGTCTCATCTCTGGAAGAGTTTTCAGAGGGCACTAGGTACACAGGTGCTTCTGAGCATAGCTTACCATCCTCAGACCGATGGCCAATCAGATCATATGATACAAGTTCTTGAGGACATGCTACGTGCATGCATCTTAGACTTTAGGGGCTCTTGGGAGAAGCACATACCCCTGTTCGAGTTTCCCTATAATAATAGTTTTAAGAAAACTATTAAGATGGAACCTTATGAGGCTTTATATGGTAGGTCATGCCGATCACCCTTGTGCGGGATGGAGGTTGGTGAGGAAACTTTACTGGGACCACGTCTTGTGCAGGAGACTAATGAGTAGGTTCAGTTGATTTCAAATAGGTTGGATAATGCACAGTCTCATCAGAAATCTTATGCTGATCGCCGCGGACAACCCTTAGAGTTCGTGGTTAGGGATCAGGTTTTCTTGTGGGTTTCACCAAGATTGGTACATAGGAAGATCAGAAGATAGGGTAAAATTTCACCGAGGTATGTGGGGCCATTTGAGATTCTGGAGAGAGTTGGTCCAGTTGCCTATCGGTTACAGTTACCACAGAGGTACCGGGCCATGAACGACGTCTTCCATGTATCTGAGCTGTGCCGATATCATTCAGACCCATCTCACATCTTTCTGCCGGAAGAGGTTGACATTCAGATCGATGCATCCTTTGAGGAGCATCTGATTCGTATCATTGATAGGAGCACAGAGGTTCTCCGAGGCCTGTCAGTTCCTCTCATACGGGTGCTATGACAGCTTGGCCGAGTGCAACACGAAACCTAGGAGCAGGAGACTGACATACGTGCTCATTGTCTAGAGTTATTCTTATCTTTATCTTCACCACCCTTGGAAGGTCAATTCAGGGATGAATTTCTTTAAGGGGGTGTTTGTAACAACTCAGTTCTTATTCTTGAGGTACGGGTTTCTTCTTTTCCTTTTTCCTTAAGTGTTTTTGAGAAAATAAGGAAAATGGTGGAAAATCCCAAAATTTGTGACTACACAACATGTACTTGTCCACACATTATGTACTTTGGCCATGTGGGATGGGTACATAGGGCGTGTAGGCATGTCGATAATGAAGGGTGTAAAAACTGACTACATGTCATTTATATGTTATTTACACGCCATGTATTCAGTTAGTAGGTGAATAGTAAGGCAGTGGAGGCAGCCACCAGTGGGGTGATAGTACACGCCGTGTAATCAGGAATACACGTCGTGTACTCATTTCGGCAAGTGAATAGTTCGACGGTGAAAAAATATTCGTGAGAGGAACAGTTAAATGAGAAAAGTACACTCCATGTACTTGAGAGTACATGCTGTGTAGTTTGTTTTTTTCGCTTAAAATGGGAATTATCCTCCTCTGTTCACAAAGGAAGCTTAGAACACTGAAGGAGAGTGGGAGAGATGTCCAGAGCTTGGAGGATCTCCTGACCACACACTGGGAATCCGATTCCTACGACATCAATCTCCTTGGAACTGCACGGGTACGTTCTTCCTCATCCTTGTGTGTTTCTTAATAATTCTTTCCTAAGGTAATGTTATTTGAGTTTGAACGGTTTTATGTTCATCTCAATATGCATCGTTCTCGTTTGTTTCGGGAGGAATCATTCACATATACCGATCAGGGGCAATCAAGGTAGGTGGTCCGATGTTGATTCTCAACAGTTGTGTTGAAATTATGTACTGATATACTACGCACCCATGGTTGGGGTGTCATATGGATGAGGCCTTTGCTGAAAGATATCTAGAATTATATAGATAATCTAATGATAAATTAAAATTGATGTTTGGGATCACTTCTTGGATCCAGGGCCACCCCAGGGGTGCGTTCCTTTTTTGAGCTGTTTGGATAGGATACCTGAGGGTATTCCGTGATTTAGAATGCTTGAGTTTTCTTGAGAGAAAATGTATATAATTGCTTGCTTATGTGTTGGGATTGACCTGGTTTCTTGTTTAGCCTGAGGCAGTGTTTTGTTTAGCCCAAGGGAAGGTGTTTTATTTAGCCATAGGGAAATGTTTCATATTCCTGAGGGCAGTTGTTTCCCTACCTGAGGGAATTATCTCATACGCCTAAGGGAAATATTCATTATGAATGGGGGGCAGATACCTAAGGGTTTTGATTCTGATTACCTGAGGGTAAGGTTTTTATGTCTGAGGACACTGACTATTTTCTTAGAATATTCACTGTGGTGATATCTTAAATTGAATGATTGAATGAATATTAAAATGGAAACATAACTGGTAGTTAGTTAATTTTGAGTACAACTTAGTTTATTACATTTACTACTGCACACTGTTGTTTCACATTTTCACTGACAGTTGGGCATGAGCCTTTAGTGGGTGCCTACTGGGATTTATTTCTCACACCCTATTTGGGGTCATGTCTTTGGCCCCAAATAGATTATATTTCTGCAGGTGTGTATAAGGGAAAGGGTCCCTATACAGGTACTTGATTGTATCATAGGAGTAGGAGAGCATGAGACCGAGCTTAGGCTTGCGATGCTGATGCGTTTTGTTTACTCTGCTTTGTTGTTTTGGTTGTAACTTGTACTTTGAGTTGTATTGTATTGTATTGCAGTGTATCCTATTCTGGATGTTTTCATAGAATTAGTGACATGCTGCATCTTTATATATGGGACTGCTAGTTTTTATTTACTTCAGTTGTCCATTTCAGTTGTATATGGTTTACTGCTTCCGTTGTAGTATGTTATTTATCTTTTCCGCTATGCTACACTTGAAAAAGGAGGGAATAGTTTCCCCAATATCAAACCCGGGCCCTCACTTCTAGTCAGTAGCCTCTGGCATTTGGGGAAATGTGCTTGAGGTCATGTGACCAACTGGGTTTGGGGCACCCGTTGTGTCGTACCCGGATCCGGGACGTTATAGTGATATTCCCATATGTGAGTTCTTCTTCTATGAGATATATTTGGGTGAGATAACTAGTAATGAAGATCATATAAGACCAATTGTTATTGAGTTGGATGGTGAAATCAGGTTGTTATTCACATTCATCCAACACCATTTGTGTCCTAAGAAAGGATAATTTTTTTCACTCAAGTATCAAGATGTTTATTTTCTATAATTTATAAATAAAGGACATAAGGTAAATCTATGTATGAATTTTATAGTCCATATAAGTGAAATAATAAAGCCTTATTTCAAGACAAATTCTATATTTTACCAAATAATTATATCTACCATTCTAAAATCCTAATGAGGTGAAAGTGAATATGAAGACACCATCTTTTTTTGTAGTGGTATCTGCCTATATAAGGATATTTGAAAGAGAATGAGGATAAATTGGAATCCCTAGAAGAAGGAGTGGGTTGGAGATGATGAGAAATTATATGATAATTTCAACCTTATTGACCATCCATATAGGAAAAGAGATGTAGTTGATCCTGGTATACC
Source organism: Viscum album (assembly GCA_963277665.1). Classification (NCBI taxonomy): domain Eukaryota; kingdom Viridiplantae; phylum Streptophyta; class Magnoliopsida; order Santalales; family Viscaceae; genus Viscum; species Viscum album. The sequence goes on from OY728122.1 coordinate 2,090,874,767, forward strand.
ACTAGATGCTGATGTTGACTATTCTGATGAAGAGGATGCGGCTAAAACTGGTAGAGAAGTTGAGTCTCCTGGAGATGATAAGAGTGACCCTGATATTGGTTAAAGTCATAAGGGGATGAAATTTAGACCTACTAGTCCACCTTTATCTCTACCTTCTAAGGAATCTATTATAGCACAGGATAATGATGATGAGATAAGGAATTAGGAAGTGTGGAGTATAAAATCCAATCCAATGGTTCAGATGAGGAAACTAGAGAAGAAAAAGAAAACAATGTGGAAGAGGAATGTGGTAGTGAAGATGAAGGCAGTGTAAGTTTGAAGGAGGATGAAGGATTTGGTGATAAAAGTGGAGATGATAAAGGAGATGAAGCTGAGCAAGAAATTGGTGGAGGTTATAGTACTTTAGATCATCCTAGTGATGATCAATGTGCTAATATAGAACTTGTTGGTATTGTGGCTCAAGAATAGATTGTAGAACCTCCTGAAGCTGGTTTTGAAGAAGGGGTAGTAGTTGAAGTTCTTGGTGAAGTATAAGCATAGGTATCCCCTATACCAAGATTATTTTATAGTATAAGGAGAGCTCAAATTGATAAGGAGACTCAAGACAAGAAAGTGAGAGTTGATACACTCACTCCTTTTAATGCTAGTGTGGTATCTGAATAGGAAAAGAATACTGGTTATATTTCTCTCACATTAGAATATTCTGATTTAGATACTGAGGATGGTGTAGCTATTCTAATGAGATTAATATTTGAGAAACTTGTTCATTCTAAGACCCCTCCAGTAGTTTCATATGTTTATACTTTTACACCTCCAGTGACTTCAATACCAAGTGACTTTGACACCAAATATAATTTTTAAAGGTTTAAGAAATATCCAATCTCTCTTATTAGAAATTTATATCAATCTCAAAATGATCATGTTCCTACACTAAGTGAAAGAGATATTTCTTTTATGATAGAAAGAGTTGTTTCTCCAGTGGAACCTATGCTAACCTCAGTTGTTGAAATTGTAATGAAGGATTAATAAAGCATGAGGCATGAGTTGACTAAAATGGTTTCAGGCATAAACAAATTGATTATTGATTAAATAAAATCCTTATATCAAGTGCTAAAGACTTTTGAGGATGAAGTTTCTAGAAATGATGCTGCTCAACCTCAGACCCATGATATTGATATTAATCAATTGGGATAAGAACTCATAGATATAGTGCAAGGTGCATCTAGCTCAGAAGATCCAATTTCACACCCTCCAGATATTGAGATGGTCAGGAATGTGACAAGAGAAGAGATTCAAACAATGATGTCCAGAGTATGGATGTTGTTTTACCAGCTACCTCACCTCTCAGACTCACTCTACAATATTCTACCTCTCCCTTTGTATCATTTTCTTCTCATGCACTCACTTTGGCTCAAGCTTATAGGCAGATCCATCCTGTCATTTTTGGGAGCTTACTGGCCCTCCTGCTTCTTCTAGCCCAAGCTTAACCCCTTCAGTGTTTTTTGGAGTTCCTCTTCCTCCTCTAATAATTCACTCTGAACCTCTAGCCACTACTTCTACATATACTTCTTCTACCCCTAAATATTCTGATAAGTTAAAGGCAGTGATGTGATACTCTTTGAAGAATAATTAGTTTGGACCAATTGTTTGATAGGGCTAGATTTCTATACTTTTTATGTTCTTACCCAATGTAATTTAACTTGATTAGGAAATTCAGTATCTATTCTTTCCTTTATTTTTGATCTGATTATTTATATTTTTATTTAGTATTTATTATTAGATTCAATTTAATATTTTTGAGAATACCAAAATGGGAAGAATGTATTATTAATTATTTTAACTTTGGGTAATATGGAAACATGAAAGGGAGAGCATGATATTTAATTTTTTAAGAAAATAGAAATGGGGAGATAGTAAGCAGAATTACTACTTTGATCATTATGAATCAACTAACTATTATTTATAATGCCATGATTTGTGTTTATCAAAAGGTGTATATTTTTTTATCTCTCTAGTTTTAATGCTAAAAAATCATGTTAAATCATGTTTAATCATGTATTTAGTTTTAAGATAAAATATGCTTAATTATGATTGTCTATGTTCAACTATAAGTTTAACGTATTCTATCAATGTTTATAATATAAGATAGGAAAAAAAACAAAAATGTCCAAGTATGAGTAACTAAAATCATGACTCATCGATAAACATATGTGCTACCGAAAGATGAGTCACTGAATACAATGACTCACTGACATATCAACCTACCGATAGGTTGAGTCACCGATACATGATTGAGTCACCAATAGTCAGACTTACCGATGAAGAAACTCACCAATAATAATGACTCACAGATACATCAACCTACTGATAGAAGGAAATACTGATTGAAAGAAATACCGATATAAGGACCTAATGACATAAGAAAATACCAAAAAATGAACTACTAATAGAAGAACATACCAACAGAAGGACCTACCAAATGACGAACAAACCGATAGAAGGACCTACTGACAGAAGGACTTACCAATAAAATGATCTACTAATAAATTTTTTTAAAATTTTCTTTACTCTTAAATTCAAACTTTTAACCAATTATCATATTGGGTTATTTAATGATATTAATTACTTCTATAACATTTTCCAAACATAATTAACTTCAATGTTAGAGGTAAGAAGTACATCACATATTCAGAACATTCCTATTGTCAACCTTTACAATATATAAAGAAATCACATGAAAAAACCACATCAACCATATAGAGAGAACTTACGAGGTGGAGAAAAGAATATACGAGAAGAAAACTCATTCTTTCTAGCTGTGAACGAGGAAGGATTTTATATATAGAAAAAATCCCAACATCCTTGAAGTAACAAACCCTAGTGAAGAGATCCTTCAAGGAGCATCTCACCTCATTGAAAACAGTGACAAAAATATTCCATGACACTCTGTTTTGGGGTCTATTTCTAGAAGTGGAATCGAGCTTCACATCTTCCACACCTAAGAAGTCTAGAATCTTCAAGCACATCACATAGACCATTCTAAATCTTTTCTCATTGTTTTTTCTCTGTTTTTCCTATTCTTAGTACTTTTCGAGTAGTGTGTGTGTCTATATCACAAACACATACTATATCCTGACCTAAGTTGGAAGATACAATATATCTTCACTCTCTCACTCATTTATACCATTTTCCTCCCATGTATAACTGTAGAAGAGGTCCCTTTGTTCCTTAGTTTTATTTTTATCAACTAATAATTGTGGTAGAGGTCTAGTTGGCCTGAATAGCCTTGTGTTCTATTGTGAACCCTGATATAGAGTTTGGATGAAGTTTAATAATATAAACTGCTTCTTTGTAGGTGATCACCAAGTATAGAGGATTAGGTCTCTTCTTGAGACAGAACCTCTTTTTTTTTTCTTCTGTATTGTGTTTTTCAAATTTAGTTTTCTAATTTTTCACACATATTTCTAGAAAACTAAATATAACTTTGATAGTTAATCATGGTTAGTGTTTATAACTATTTTTGATTTAGTAAATTACTTTAAAAAATTATATAAATCTTTCAAATTGCTGTAACTGAGAATTAATAAATCTTTTAAGAAATTAATTGAACATTCAAAACTCATATAAATCTACAAATTTAGTTAATTGGGATATTTATATTTTTAATTGGGGGGATTTTTAAATAAGGGTTTTAACAAATTTTTTTATAGGAACACAATTCACCCCCCTCTAGAGTGTCCTACTCCGACCAAAACATTCAAATTAATATTTATAACCAAAAATATCTTCTTTTTAAACCCATGTTAAAAATATTATAGTTATTAAAATTAAGAGTGTGATAAATTTGACTTTTCTTTACCAATTTTTTTAATGTTAATAATCACACCCAAATAGAAAAAAGGATATATAACTGAATATTAGATGAGTATGGAAAATATGGAATCATATAATAAAAATAAGGTAATTATTAGTGACATTTTCTAGTTCTTATCCAATTATTTTTAACCATTATTTACCCAATTTATCCTTTATAGTGGTAATAAAAATTATTATAGTTACTATTCATATTGACTAAAAATAAAAAGGGCTTATTTACCAATTTTAGACAAAATGATTCCAAATATAGAATCCATTTTTCCAAATTTAAAAAATATAATGAAATAAATTAATTTAAAATTAAACTAGAAAAATGTGATGAAAAATGTTTTATTAGAAAATGTAAATTTTAAGTAGAATTTTTTTATATTAAATGAATTTATAAAATTCATTTAAATAACCATAATTGTATTATTTTAAATCAAAAAGAACTAATTAAATTTTAAAAATAATCCAAAATTTAATACTACTTTGTAGATAATTTAAAATAATATACTATTTTCAATAAAATTAAGTATTTTTTACTATTCACTAAAAATAAATATTTTTAGAAAAACTAGAACATCACCCATTATAGTGATGTCAAGGAGCTCAATGTAATGTTTAGAATAAAAAAATGACAAAAATAATATGAATACCTATGTGTGTATGAATGAAATTAAATATGAATAAATGGATTTCAAGAAAATACTAAATAATCATCATTTATAATGGTTTTTTAAGAAAATAATTAATTCTAAGAAAACCTATCGATCCATTAAGAACAAATTATTTAGTAAAAATAAATCTATAAATGATAAAAACTTTCCAATACACTCCATGTATAACAAAAACAAAAACTTAAGAGTATTTTGGAAATAAAGGGGTACAATAATTTGATCACACCTGAAGAACATGTCATATAATTGAGGACACAAATAAAATAAAAAACATGAAATATATAGCAGACCAGATACACCAGAAATAGATGAATAATCAATATTCAAGGATTTATAATGCTTAATGTTTACAAAAGTGATAAGATTCTGCATAACCACCAAAATAAAAAGGGAAATAATACATGAGGCCAAGATATCAAAGCATATAATACAAAAAACAATGATAAGATAAAATAAAAATTTTTATACTAATTTAATTATTTGGAATAAATTTACTCAATTAAGTAGATGAAATTTGATAGTACTAGAAATTTTACATTTCAAAATCTAATGAACCCAATGTTTGCAGTTAAAATTTTCAATGCATAATATAAAGAAAAATATAGTACTACATAATAAAAATTTGTAGCTAAATATAGTCATATTGAAACTATACATTATAAAGTCTATTAAAATCATAATTTATGAAATAATATTGAAACTATATATTTAAACTACATATTATAGTTTTATATAGCAATACAAAATAATGTTTAAGAAAATGAATATTTTACATAAGTTGGTAGTTTGAAATATCATAGTGGTCTTGGAAACTATACATGAATGAGGCTATTGAATCTAACTTATATTAACATTTTTTATTGTATATTATACAGAAGAATGCATATTGAATTCATGTTAAAATTTCATATAAATTCAAAGTGAGATAATTTCAATTTTTTTGAAACTTTATAATTATATAATTTTTTTATAGAAACTTAATTAGATCGTTGAGCATCAAATAAAGTAAAAGACATAATATTTTATTGTTATTTAATTTTTAGAATATTGAATAAACATAATAAATGAAATAGTAACATTAAAATATTTTAATATTATATATATAAACATACACATATAAAAATATAAAACTATGAAAACATAACATAATGAAATGAAAAATAATTATATCAATACAAATTACTAGTTCATTACCTATTAAATATTCTTTAAGAACCTTGTTTTTAATAATAATTTCAAAATAAATGAAATAAAATCTAAATAGTGGAATTACCTATACATTAAACATTATGTGTCTAAATATAAAACTATAAATATGTTTTTAAATTAGTCACACAATAGCCTTTTTAAATAAAAAATGTCTACGAAGAATGATAAAACCCCAAAAATAACTGTAAAATAAAATACCTATGTCTCAATAATCATAGGTTCTTCAATATTTCATATTTCTTTATGGATTTAATCCAAAAAAATAAATGTTGTATTATTTTATTTTGAAAAATAAATTAAATTAAAAAAATAAATTCTGAAACTTTCTTTTAATAAAAAATACATCATAGTGTTGGTAGTCCATATAAATTAATACAAAAATATGTTTTTTTGAGGTACTTATGAAAAAATATATGAAAATCATAAATAGTTGTAAAAACTAATATGTTTAAGTAAATTAAAATAAAATATCATTACCTTGTAATAAAATATTTCATATATATAATTCCCCTGCACAATAAAAACATGCCCATTTAATGGAACTTCTGCTACAAAAAACCTAAAAAAATGGATTTGAAAGTTTAAAAAGTATGAAATAATTAATAGGTGTATAAAATAATAGTGAAAAATTTAATAATTAAAAAAATTGCAACCCAAGGAGGTGAGGGTGTCGATGGTGGAGGTTAGGGTGTCAGAGGATAAGGTGGAGGTGAGGGTGTGGGAGGTAGAGGTGGATAGAGGAGTTGGGGAGTGAGAAGAGCTGGAGGTAGAGGCTAAATTAGAGGTATAGGATATGATTAAGGTGAGGGGAGGATAATTGAGGGGCGAGGGTGCTGGTGGTAGAGGCCAAGTCAGAGACATGGGAGCTATAGGCAGATGATAAGGTGAAGGTGGAGAGGGGAGTCAGGGAGGGAGAGGATATCTGAGGCAGTGGAGTTGGAGGATATTTCATAGAGGGGATTCATGGAGGAGGATACATATGCCTAAGTAGAGAGGGTATTTGAGGAGGGATAGGGTGATAAAGGAGGAGTAATAGATGCAGAGGGGATTCGGGAAGGGAGAGGGAGCAGAGGTGGAGAGGGGAGTCAGGGAGGGAGAGGCGGATGTAGAGGAAGAGGTGGAGAGGGAAGTTGGTGAGGGAGAGGTGGAGATAGATGAAGAGGTGGAGAGATAAGGTAGGGAGGAAGAGTGGGAAGAAGGATTAATATAAGGCAGAGTTATAGAGGGTAGTCTGAGGGAATGTGATATGGAAAATTTGAGCAGGAAAATATGTGTTGTGGTGTTGACACATGGTATCTGAAAAAGATATATTATATATATATATATTAGATACCAAAATTTCACCCAATGATAATATTAATAAGTTGATTAAAAAATGATATTTATTTTACGAAATATACTTTTTTAAAGATTTCAATAAATTAATTATAATATTCACTCAAAAAAATCAATAAAAATCATTTTCGAAGAAAATGTATTTTTAAAGAATAAAATAACTTTACTAAAAAAATAGTACTTATTTAAACATCATTAATAAATAAATTTGTGTTGATTGGAAACATTTTTTATATATTTATTACAAAAATTAGTTAATACTATTCATACCTACCAATTTAATGGTCATGTTATAATGGTCTTATTTAAATAGTAATATTTTGCAGTTTGATTATGCTTAGTGATGCGTATTTAGTATGCTATCGAATATAGTTATTATAAAATGTGGGATATTAAATTACCCCCTTTAACAAATTGAACCCAAAATATTTGAACTCATTCTTGAAGACCAAGGGTTTAACTTTTCAAAATACCTTTGTTGAAATCCCACATAATAAAGAGGGTTTATAAAACATACACTTGAAAAGAGAGAAAGTGAAGTATGAAGGTCATCTGAAATAATACAAAAAATGGTTTCTTAATATTAAAAAATTAGTGATAAGTGAAAATATGGAAATTTAAGAGAAAAAATAATTCGCAAGGATTAATATAGAATTGGGTCACAAGAAATTTAACCATCACAAAGCTATAAATTTATAATGGGTTAAAAGACCGTTGATTTTCCGATAAGAAATTTAAATAGATAATGTTTTTATTTCAATACCCTTTTCCAATAGTTAGGGAATTAATTTACCATATATACTAAAAAATAAGTAAATAAAATTAATTGAAAATTATAATTTCATCATTTATTCAATTTACACCACAATATTATCTTTTTCTCCATATGATGAGTATTTTAGATGAATTATTTTTATGCCTAAAGAAATTCCATTAGATCATATACTTCCAAAAAATTATAATAAAAAATTTCCCTTATCTTTATACATCAACCAATACCATAATGGTTAGAACAAGGTAAGATAATTCCCAAAAATTAACAAAGCATTATATGTATAAATAATACATTAATCATTAAAATTCAACAGTAATACCCAAATTTCATACTAAACAATTCCACAAATAATTATACTTAAAATTATTTAAAATATTCATTACCAAACATGAAACCCAAAAATCCTTAGGATTTGACCCTATATTCTTCTAAGATAAATTTAACATTTTTTTCCAAATGACATTAGTCACTTATAATTTCATATACCGAAAAAGGTATATGGTCTGATCATATAATCTCTAAAAATCACCATAAAAACACATTAAGATCATATATATTACCAAAATATAATTTAACCTTGAATTCTAAAATAATATTTCATGTTAAATCTAATGGTTTTATATACCTCATCCTAATTAAAGTTCTCCCAAAATATCATTAGTAATATAAAAATTCCATTACTTAAAACCTCAAAAGGGGTGTCTAAGGCTTTTAACTTATTATAAAACTGAAAATTATATTCCCATGATGGTATCCATAATAATTATGAGAATATTACATGAAAACATAATAATATCCAAAGTTATATAAACCCTTTTGTATACCAACTATAAAATCCTCAAACCTGCACTTCTAGATCGGATGAAAAAAACATAAAATTTACACTTTTGGATTTGATGCTGATAAATATGACATATATTTTTCCATAAAAAAATTACAAAATAAAAATGAAATATATTATCACATATATAATCAAGGAAATTTTAGGTTTAGAGTTTCAGATAATTATGAAAAACTCTTAACAAATTGGGTTACTAAATAAATGATTCATAAAGATCAACATAATCTCCTGATATATCTAGCTTTTCATATTCCATGTTAAGACTTTAAAATATCCAATAAAATTCTATACTTATAGAAAATTTTAAAACAAAAATCATTTAGTATCATTCTTCATAACCTATGGAATATAAAATATAATAAGGGTGAGCTCAAATTCTCAGTATTGGTAAATATTAGCATTAATAATTGAATTTCATCAGTGAGAGTAAGATCCGAATAATAGTATGATGATATAATCATAGTGCATGAGCATAAAATAATGTAATTCATACCCAAAAATACCTAGATCATAAATCAAGGAATAAATCTTTAACAAAGGAAAGAGTCATTGGAACCAACAATCATGAGACATTTGATGATAATCTCAATCAAAGGAATCCTTAAAAACCCATAGTTTTTCACTCATAATAAGTATAAAATACCTTTCTATAAAGATAAACTCTTTATATTACCTTATAAAATCAAAATATTTATAAAAAACCCATATAAATAATCATTAAAACAAGTAGGTTACCCAAGACATAATTTTTATATCACTCTTATAACCACTCTTATAAATGGAATAACCATATGGTCGACTTCTATAACTAATGCACTGGAGGGATATCATGGACCTTATCATCCTTGGACTATCACAAAACTACCCATCATTGTTTAATAATGTGTTCAACCACCCATCATCAAAAATAATGTATGAGAATAATAACATGAATAAAGTACATGAAGCTTTCATTTTATCATAACACTCATAGAAACATCCCTCACTCCTTTCATAACACAATTAACCCATGGAAAAGAAATAGGTTCCATGAAGATCTCTTTGAAACAACCATAATCCATCTAGAGAGATAATGAGGAGGGTATCATTACAAAATTTCCCCAATAGAGTATAAGTAACATTGATGGTTGTTGGAATCGATGAATTGAAATACCATTAAAATATCATGAAAAAAAATATTTTGTAAAATACCCTTTTCACTTTGAAAAATTAAAATTCAAAAAATATTGTAAAACCCTTTTATTTGAAAGTAACCTTGAAAACCTATAATTTAATATTTGATGAAAATAATGGTCATGATGGAAAAAATACCTTTATGTTGTAACTGTTAAAAATAAACATTATTTTCAAACATTTTGTAAAATGGAATCAAAAGTGACCCCTTTAGAAAACATTAAGAATTTTTCTATTTAAAACCATTTAAAATAAGGTAAAATATTATTTAAAATAGACTTAGTAAAACATTTATGTTTATAAAGAATATTTTTTGAATCCTTTTTTAGAAAACATGGATATGGAAGAGAAAGATTCAGGATCTAAAATAAAAATACAAGATCAGTATCACTTACAACAATTTTATTGATTTTATCTAATAAATAAATAAGGAAATAGAAATTAAAAATGTGAAAAAAATTTATAACCAAATGATAATAAAATTGATGTGTTTTATGGAAATAGAAGCATATTATTTCCTCCAAAATAACCTTAAACAAAAATAATCTTCGAAATAAAGGAGATTGTAACATAAAACCTTTACCACTTTGGTAACTTTTCAATTGTAAGAACCATGAAAAAATAACTTTAAATAAACCTTTAAATATCATTATAATACATATATTATAGATATTAAATATTAAAATGATACTATATACATATCATATAAGATTTTTGGTGCATATCATAAACTTATGTCTCAAAGAAATAAAATTTGAGATGAATAACCCTTACCAAGATCATACCATTGAATTGAGAATTAATCAATTGATAGATTATGCATAAGAAATTTAAATATATATAAAATTATTGTAAATATAGAACAAAATAATTTGGAGATAAATTTAAACATAATAATAGTATAAAAATGCCAATGAATAAGAGTTATAACCCATCAAAAGGAAATTTAGGTAAGAAACCCCTTTACCCCATGGTAACTTTCAAGTGAAACCCCCTTGTATAACGTAATTAAAATTGACACATAAAATAAAATGAATTATTAAATATTCATAATATCACATTTAATAGGGAATTTTATACACTGTATAAAATAAATTAGTCACATAACAAAAAAATATGTCTCAATGAAAGGAAAATGATAAAAAATGCCTTACCTTATGTCCAGACTTTACATGTATGTACTTTTACTCCTATATAATAAAATCATATCAATTATATGGATTTTAATAACATTTTATAATTTTAATAACTTTTTCTTAAACAATTTAGTTCATTTATTTTATTTATATATTTAATTTCTTAGTTAGTTAAGTCCACGTTGGGTATTTTAAAGATGTTTGTCTCATAATTTTCAAAACAGTTTCAGTATATGGACCATGGAAAAATGGGTAATTATTACATAATAAGTAGAAAAATAATAATGTTATAATTATAAATTTTATATTAAAATTATACATTTAAATCTAACAATTAAATGTGCTTATGAACAATGATCTACCCTACAATCATGGAGATAGTAGTCCATACATATTCATGAGTAGCATTTTCATTTTCCAATGATCATTATAGAAATAAGGTAGGTATTATTTTATCATTAAATAATTATAATTAAAAAATAAATATCATATTTATTATTTAAATATACTTATATATATCATTCATGTGATGTAGTGATGAAAAATGAGTCACATCACTTCATGGTGGTGGCACTCCACACGTATGTATGAACTACATTATCATTTTTCAATTAATGGAAAAGTAAAAAATAAAATGATATATTATCATTTAATAATTATAAACATTTCATTAATATCATATTTAAACATTAATTACATCATTATTAAAATATTTGAGAGTTTTTGATGGAAATTTATTACATCGGTCCATGAGGCGGTAGTCACTGTGCACTTGAATGTTGAATTCCTTTCCCATTTGATGGAGGTTGGAGATGTATATATGTTATTGCATTAACATAATAACATATCAATATATGAAATATATTGATATTATTATATAATCATATTTAATAAATTTTTTATGTAGGAGTAATAAGAAATAAAAGAGAAACACTCGATTAGGAACAATACCCCTTCACGAGAGAACCTCATTTTCTCAATAGCATATGGTCACTAAGGTTTGTATTATTACATAAATAAGGAGTATCTAATGTGTTTAATGATTTTATTAAGTTATATGGGTAGATATTGGATAAAAAATGGGGTTTTAACTTTGATGTAAATTTATGAAAAGATTCCCTTTTATATGAGAGGGGGGGCTCTTGGAATTTTATAAAATATTAAATTAATATAAATTATTTTTTTTCCAAATAGATAAAATTTGATAATATTATAATATAAGAAGATTATTAGTATAAATAAACTCATAAAGATAATTTATTCCAAGTTATTACTATTTTTTACCCTTATCTTTTGGTTTTAACCCACAATTAACCCTTTTCACACTTACTACGACAATAAATTTTCTTACTCTTTGAGGGTCTTTATAGATACAATAAATGGAAAGGGCCCATAAATGGACCATGTATGATAGAATAAACCATATAATAATAACTTGGTTGAATATAATGGTTTATATAATTTTATATAATTTAATAAATTATTATTTATTAAAAAATATCATTAATGTCCATTTTTAGAATTATTCATTACTTTGACTCTAATAACATCAAGAAAAAAATGAATATAGATTAAAATATTTCATTACATCCCTATAGTATTATATAAATATATAAAATACATGTATTACATTAATTATCTCAAATTATTTTTCTTTAAATATATTTAATATCATTTATTTGACTTTCCACTTGTTGATTAATTACTGCATTAGTAATGTGTAATGATTTAAGATAATTATTTATTCACTAAAAATTAAAAATAAATTATAATTATGAATATAAATTAGTTATATTTAATATTAATATTTATAACTAATCATATGTTATATTTATCCCCATGTTAAAAATATTATATTTATTCAAAATAAGAGTGTGGCATTTTTTATTTTTCTTTACATAAAATTTTATAAAGTCGCAATCACACCCGAATGGACAAAAGAAATATAAAGAAATATTGTATGATTATAGTTGATTTAAAATCATAAAATACTGTTTTTAAAAGTTTTAGGTTCATTTTATCGTTCTTATCATATTATTTTTAACCCTTAATTATACGATTTTCCCTTTACTGTGGAAACAAAAAAGACTATGGTTACTATTCATATTAACTAAAAATAAAATGGTCCCATTTTCAAAACATTAACCCACTTATTAAAAATATGGAATAATTATTTTTTTAAAATTAAAAACATAAAATTGGAATAATTTAATTTAAAATTAAACTAAAAAAACACGATGGAAAACAGTTTTTTAGAAAAATGATTATTTTAAATCTAAAATGATTTTATAATAAATTGAAGTATAAAAATAATTTAAATAACCATAATTGAATTATTTTAAATAACAATTAATTAATTAATTTTTAAAATAAATACAAAATTTAATTTTACTTGGTAAATACCTTAAAATAAAATACAATTTTCAATAAAATCTCTATTTTAACTATTCAAAGAAAAATCAATATTTTCAAAAAAATAGCAAAAACTCATCCTATGATAATTTATATATTTTTATCTAAAAAATTATATTTATTTTATCAATGGAAATTTATAAAAATTTCCAAAAATTAATTCTAATATTCATTCACAAGATGTAATAAAAACATTTTTGAGGAAAACATATTTTTGAAGAATAAGATGCCTTAACTAAAAAAATAGAGCTTATTTACTAATCATTAATAAATAAATTTTTATTGATTATAAAATTAATACATATTTTAAAAAAATTAGTTAATCTTATTGATATCTAATAATTTAACGACTAGGTTATAACAACCATATTTAAATAATAATATTTCACGGTTCGATTGTGCTCAATGTTGCGTATTTTATATGGTATTAAATATAATAATTATTTTTGAAGTACTAGGATATTACATTGAATAATTTATGAAATATTTATAATGTTCCTAATATATATGAATTTATTGATAAATATCTAGGAAATAAGAACTCAATTTTTAATGAAGACATTTTATCCTTCAAAAAATACATTTTCTTAGAAAATGTTTTTACTGCTTTTTGTGAGAAAAATATTACAATTTATTTCTTGAAATTTTAGTAATTTTATTTTATATTTTTTTTAAATCATCATTTCAAAATTATCTTAGGATGAATTTTTGGGAATTTGCTGAAAGGATAAATTTTTCTATGAATAGTGAAAAATGATGATTCTTAATAAAAATTGCCTTTTCATTGAATGCATTTTCAAGTTCCATTTTGTTTTATTTTTTTAATTAAAATTAGTTTAATTATATTAATATTAATCCAATTTAGTTTATTAATATCAATATTAGGTTAATTTTGATATAATTGTTTTATACTTTTGAAAACATTTTCTTTGGGAAACCGCTTTTTCTTCGTATCCATGAGTTTAATTTTAAATTAAATTCTAAAAATTATGTGAATTTAATTTGGTGAAATTGATTCCATATTTTTAATCATAATATGTAATATTATATAATAATTTTAATTTAATTTTTTTATCACAATGAATAGTTAAATTAGTAAAAATGAATTGGCGTGGTTTATGTTAGAACTGGTTTATCAAGGGTTAAACTAAAAAGATAAGTGTTAAAATGACCTAATTACTTGTAAAATGAAAATTTTATTGAAAAATTTATACCTTATCCCATATAAGGTGTTATAATGAGACATTTTTTATCCATATGGAGGGTGTAAAATGTTGGTATATCTTTTTCTTTTAAAAAATTACAATTGTGTCCTTTCCCTCACTTGTAAAAAAACCCATATCCATTTAAATTCACACTTAAAAAGACTTTTGGTTCAGAAAATACCTGCCCAAAAAACTTCCCTAATTACCTACCCAATTCCTAGAGGTGTTTTATTTATTATTAAAACCTCATTGTAAGGATTTTCATTCAAACCCAAAGTGGGTGTCCGAAGAAGAGGTATAATTCTTAACTATACATTTTCATTTTATTTATTCTTAAACATCCTTAAAATATTATTAAACCATGAAAATATAACATAATCATTATCAAACATATAATTATATGTTACTATTCCAATTTTATAACCTAAATCCATCTCATTTTACATAAAATAGAAAATGAAACCATCATCCCTGTGTACGGAAGACTACCGCCTCACGAACTATTGTAATTAATTTTCCATCATAGACTTTTCAAACAATTTATGATTATGAATTTAATGTATATATATGATATTAATTAAATATTTTTCATTATGTAAAATTAACATGTCATATATTTTCTTACCTTTCCATGAATAGCAAAATGATAACATCTTTTGTGTGTACGTGTGAATTACCACCTCCACAATGCAATATGATTAATTTTTAACTATTGCATCATATGGATGGTATATATAAGTTAGTTTAATTAAATAATGTTATAATTATGATATAATTATTATTATTTAATGATTATATTACACTAACTTTATTTCCATCATGATCATTAAAAAATGGAAATGTTACTCATGCGCACATATGACCTTCCGTCTCCATGATTATAAAATAGTTCTTTTTAATAACCATCCTTTATAATTGTTTTTAAAAGTATAATTAATGTAAATAATAATAATTTTGTAATTATTATTATTCTGGATATGATTAAATAATAATATCTTTGATCTTAGTCAACTTTCCTAAGTGATTTTGGACATTTTATTTGAACATTGTCAAAACATATGAATTGAACATAAATGATTAATTAATTGAATATAAAATGAAAATAAAGTAAAATAAAAGGAATAATAAAGTTGGAAAAAGTTTCTTACAAAAATAAATAATTAATAAAAGTTTATTATTCAATAAGATAAAGAGAACATGTGACTAATCGGGCTTGTAGTAAGGGATCTCTTTAAACCACTCTTTTCTTTGGATTATGCCATGATTTATATAACTCAATATATATATCTCTTTATAATTATGAAATGCTTATAAATTATGTTTATATTTCTAAAACATATATACATAGCTTATTATCCCTTAATTTTGTGGGGTAATACATGCCTTATATTCATTTATCAAATGCCTTCATAATGAAACTTCATTTGATTATGATACAGGGAAAGATTATGCAACCTATTTTCTTTCCATGGTTAATTATTATGTTTATGCCTTCATTTATTTACTTCTTGTGACAAACATAAATCATGGACATTTTATGATGGGTGAACCCATAAAGATCTCCAATGTATTGGGTAAAGATTTTTTCTCATGAGACATTTTGTATGGGATTATGGAGTAAACCTAATCCATTATGGGACTTTATAAACCATGTGATATTTTCTAGGTAGTTATCTTTGAATCTTGTTTATTCCATGTTATATGTTTCTTCTATATTTTCTATGTTCCCACAATCTTATGATACTATGTTATTTATGTTATGATTCCATATGATTACCCATGATTCTTCTCTTTTATGATATCATATTGTACCTTTGAATCACAAGTTATGTTTTCTTATCATGTTTATCCCCTTACTAGGATTTTTATCTCACCCCTTTTTTTTGTATTCCTCTTGTTATATTATGTAGTTTTAGGAGCTTTAATGGATTTAGTATCTCATTATAGATAATAAAATAAGGATGTAATATTTTAAGTTTCATTTGGATGTATGATAAATGTAGTATTCCAAATACAATAGGCCTCACGTTATTTGGGGTTATAATTATAGGATATTTTTATTTAAAAATAATGTAATAATATGTGTAAAAAGGCTTCGATCAATATAACTAACATATACAGTGGTTGATATACAATGTAGTCTATATCACCAAAATACCTAAAATTTATTGCTAATAATGTCTATGATCTCAAAATATATAAAGATCATATCCAATGTGGCATGTATCCACACTTAAGATAACATAAACTTGAGAACACATCTTATATAAAAAAACATGATTAACTTCAAATATTTCCCAAAAATATCATCTCTTCATAGAAAACCATTATATGCATGTGAAATTCTAGAAATGGGTCTGATAATATAAAGAAGAACCCTAAAGACCATCTAAAATACACATGGATAACATGCCCAATCCTTAGGGACTAAATAATATTGTTACTCAACTTTCTAACCAAATCGAGGAAATCCCTAACAAATCATCCACATGGAATAAGATCTGGGATAGGGGAAAATGAATTTTATCATGGGATGGGTAGTGAAATTGATTCATAATCAAGAATTAAAATTCCACTATCCATTTAGAATGAATTATCACTTATTCTATACCATGCAGAAGTGATATATGAAACTAATGAAACAAAGTTTATGATTTATATTTATAAAAGTAAAGAAACCGAGGAAGAAATCTTCCTTAGACCATATATTGAACTAATAGAGGAGGATAACATGGTCCTGAGTAAAGGTAACTAAAACATAGCAGATTTCAATAAGCTACAAAAATATATAGGATAATATAAACTATCAAGTTGAGTGTCTAGAGTCTTTAGATTATGAATAATACCTACCTTATCTTGTACTTAATTTCTACATTTGATTTTAATATTTTCTAAATATATTTTTCATGTTAACTATGATATTTTATTTTAAATGTTTTTTATTTAAAATACTGGTATGGTGAGAAATTATATCTTCTAACCAAAATTTATATCTTGTGATTTATATATAGATGAAATATGTGTGTAAGTGAAGTATCATGGGTGGAATTTCAAAAAAATAAACATGATGTATATACACTATCACAAGGTAATTGAACTTTGAGTATGAGAAAAATATGGTAGTTGATCCAATACTAAGAAAACTAGGTGGAACATTGTTTTCTATGGTGAGGGTAGTGTAGTGGAGTGACACCCTTAAGTTTATGATTAAAAAAACACTGGTATTAGAATTAAAAACCTAAATAGGAACACCAAAACATAATATGAAAATAGAAACAAAAAACACCAATAAAGTGAAAACTCATTGCTCTCACAATAGATTTTTAGGAAACCATATAAGGACATGATTATTTTCTAGGAAGGCTAAGATTTTGTCCTAAAAGGGCATCTTAAAGTAGTAAATGAGAGATTCTCATACATTAAAATAACTAGTAAGGAGACATAGGTGAGTTTAATTGATTTTAATTTAGCATGAATTTTTTCTACTTATATAATGGTTAATATCTTTGTCATTAACTCTAGGTTAGGTGGTTTTATTTTTGATTATCCACTAACATTTAACACATTCACTCTCACCAAATCATTCACTAATTTTTAATAGAAACCCAATTAGAACACTTTTAATCCAATATATAACTATGGATATGACTAGGTTCTTAGTATTTATTTTCTTTAATTGAACGCATTAACTCATAGGAAATTTTTTAGGTATCAATACACATTTCAACAAACCACTTTTAACACAATTTTCAAGAATATAAATTTGGAATTCAATTTCTTATTGGGAATAAAAATATAAAAAAAATTCATAAATACTTATAAAAACAGAAAACCAGTTCTGAATTATTTAATTAAGACTGAAATAATTCCAAAAACGTTTATTACCATTACTAGATATAATATCTTTAGTTATAATAATTCTGAGGAAAAAATTAAACAAAAAATTCAAAGATAAAAAACTATAAAAATTAGTAAAATAGGAAAATTCCGAAAATATAATAAAAAATTAATAGTTTTATTTTTATAATTTATTTAATTTATACCATACTATTAATATTAGTTTTTATCATTATATATATTTTAAATTTATTCCTCCATAATTTTTTATTTTAATATTTATATATATTTTTAAGGAATAACAAGGCCTTAAGTGGAATGATTAACAATAGGAATTTTGTTATATTAATGGAATAAATAGACACTCGTTTTGGAACTATAATGGGTTGAGTTAAGGGAAACCCAATCATATAGAATAAGTATACAAATAATATTGGTCCAATACACCATAGGTGAATATGGGCATAGTTATTAGGATTAAAGATATCCAAACAAAGAGGTAATACCCACCATTATAACTATCTCTCATAATATAGACCAAGAAACAATTCCTTATCATCCATGTAATACAAGAGAAGATTTGTATTATTGTATAAAAAATAGATTAGTAAGAGAAAGATAAGGCAGAGGATAAAAGCATAACTAACCGTAGTATAGGATTTTCAAATCAGTTAAGAATAAGGGAAGACCACCATTGAGATAGCCCGAGGATGTGAAAAATAATGAGAAATCGAGGAGAAAACCCACAACATAATTAAATCATCTCTGGGTGTAACCCAAGTATCATACGTCAAGTAATATTTTGACTCTATTTTATATTTTACTAGAAATTGGGAACACCTAGGATTAGTGATGTCATTTTATCTTGAGGTTTCTACTAAAGATCGTTTAGTGAAAAAAAGTATAAGTTTTCTTTTCGAGGATCAAATGAGAATCCCAAAATTGGTGGTTTTTTATAAGGAATCCATATCATCTATTGAC
The DNA here is from genome assembly GCA_963277665.1 of Viscum album. NCBI lineage: Eukaryota > Viridiplantae > Streptophyta > Magnoliopsida > Santalales > Viscaceae > Viscum > Viscum album. Next base: position 2,090,894,206 of record OY728122.1, read on the forward strand.
TATGGATGGACCTTTATAGGGAATCCAAGATAAAGGGATATAAAATCCATAACTATTGAGAGGTAGCTCAATTAAATTTAGGGATTCTTCTTTTATTTTCTTTATTTTTAATTTTAGTTTACATTATTTTATTTGAATAAAAAAATTTAATTTTTAATTACCTCTAATATGTTTGTAGGAGTCTGTAGTCTATATAGATAGAGATGGAGGAGGCCCCCCCCCACTTCCAATGGAGGATTTGTGATTCACATATGGAGAGTTTCTCTCTTTCACTTATCATTTGTTCCCACCTAGTATGTATATTAATTATATATATTTTAAAAATACACTTATTTAAACTAATTTAACATATAGTTCAACAGTTTTGGGAGGGGATAAATACAACAACAATCATACTCTACTGTAACAGGAAATAACTCGGCGAGACTCAAACCATTTGTTCTAACTCACATGATATTTGTACTATTTTTAGTCTCAAGAACCAATAATATTTCTTGTATTGAGAAAAATAATAAAATAATGATTAAAATAATGGAAAACCCTCCTATACTCCACTACAAATATGACCCCTCACCCCCTCTACCTCTCATACATCATAAGCTTTGAGAATAGTCTGAATTCTTCCCAATCTACTTCCCTTTAACATATATTTTAGTATATATATATATATATGTATGGGGGTGGGTGGTAATTGGAACTATGTATACCCACTTAAACCATTTTATTTTTACCAGTATAAGAGAAATGTTACTTATGAGTAAATTTAATGATTTTTTTCATATCATTTTAATTTAGTATTATTAAATAAAATGGTAATGTAAGAATTAATTAAATCTGAATAATTGAATAGATTATGAAATCACAACTTGATTAAGTTAATGAGTTTTTCTAAGTGAATAAATTTGGAAAATTTTATTTTAAAGTTTAATAGATATTGTAATTTCTTAGAGTACTATATCAAATAGAAGATTTTTTTTTGAAATTTTCAAATATAATTTGGGAAATTTAATGTATAAAAAAATTTATATAATTTTTTTATAAAAATCGATGCCACAAATAAGAGATAAGATAAATATGAGATTCAATCACCCATATTTCTTCCATGCCTTGGTTATCAAAAATAGTCATCGGCGATGTATGCTATTAGAGTCAATTTGTTTTTTATTTTCTAAATATTTTTTGAATAAAAATATATCTAAGTGAGAAATGTATAATATTTCTTACATGAACTTGTTGTTACACTAAACTTATAGTATGTTTACTTATTATAATGGTTTAATTCCCAATTTTCTTAATTGAAGTTCAAAAAATTTATTTTCACATTTTTGAATGAAAAAATTTAAAAAAGATAATTGTGTATGATATCTCAATCATATTAGTTAATATAGTATGAGTATGTGAATTTAATATACTAATAATTGAGTTTTAAATATCTATTAAACATTAAAGGATAAAATTTACAATATATTAACTTTTATTAACTCTTATAAACTTTATTTGAGGAGGGATAAACTATAAATATTTATCTTATTAATATTATGATTTCAGGTAAATCCATTATTTAATGTATATAAATGAATATAAATATTAATTAAGTTATGGATTGAATTATTTTGTGATAATATTAAAGTTTATGATTGAGGAAAAACATGGTTTAAGTGTGGGAGGATGTGATTATACAAAAGTTTTCATAAATCTCCCTATAATTGTTAGTATTATGTGGTTTCATTCAAAAAAACCTTATGTTCTACCGAGTTGAAAAATTTTAATGTTTTACATTTAAATTTTTGGAAACTTGAACTTTAATGCCTATTTTAGCCATTTTTTTAATATTTTGGAACATAATTTTTGAACTTATGATTTTCATACAAGAGTATAATTAATTGATGATTTTGATCTTATGTATTATATATATTGGTTTAGTAAATTATTTAATTTATTCATTTATTCTTTAATTAGAAATTTATATGAGTAACATATTTATTTATTTATTTTATATTAAATTAAAAAGTATAAAATAATCAACGATACAAAGTTATTACTTACCTTGTCTGAAGATAGGATTATACCATAAAGAAAATACCATGTGTGTCTAAGAATAATAACATAAAAATTAATGAACTCTGTCTATGTTTCCATTTCACAAGGTGATAGAATCCAATGAAGCGTGTTCTAGTACTCAAGAGGGTGTCAACATGCCAAAACTTTTTTTTTCATCCAAACCTAATGAAAACTTAACATGAGCTTTGAATTCCTCACCTATAGTGAACCTAGTAGAACCAATAGAGTATTGTGACACTTTATTTTAGAGGAATATGAACTATCAAAGTAATATTATCTAAAATTAATCAATGGAGTCTTTGATTCCAACATAGACAACATCTAACATATAACATATTTTTTTTCTATCAATGGTATGTGAAATACATTTCCAATGACGTCTAAAGTCAAAATGTAGAAAAAAAACACATATAAAAAACTAGACATGTTCACCCAAACAATTTTCATTAGATTATACTTCCTACATCATAGATAAATATCAATTTACTTTAAATAACACCCATGAGCATTATCTATTCCCAAAACTATCATCAGATGCATCCAAAATTCATAAAAAGGGTTGTGAAGATAATTAATATTCAAAGAGATCATCTCAACTCCCTAAGGATAATATCTATGGCCCATGAGGACCAAAATCATATTATTAGTCAGTCACCTAACCCAATTGATTAAATATCTAACAAATCAACCATAAAGAATAATATCTAAGGAAGAGTAAAATGAAAATGTTTGAGGTATGGGAACTAAAAATTTATGCTTAACTAAGAAGGAAAATTTTACTATACAAGTGGATTAATATCTCTCACATATTCTATGCTTGGTGGAATTGATCCACTTAGTCCATGAAGGAATGGTGAGGATTCCTATTTTGAGAGGTGAATAAACAGAGAAAGTAATATTTCTTCAATCATAAAAATAACCAAGATAGGAGGATAAAATGATATTGGTAAAGAGTATATAATCTATATAAGACTTATATAAGCCTTACAAACCTGATGGATCACACATCAATAGTAGTTCAAAGTTGCTGGAGTATTTATGAGATCACTGACCCTAATATTCTATTATTCCTCATTTTTATATTTAGTTGTGATGCTTGTATTAGGTTTTATTTCATGTCAACTGTGTGATTTTATTTTAATTAAAATTCTTGTTAATTTTTTTTATTTTTATTTATATGATTCTAAATTCAATCATTAATTCCTACCTTGTGATTGTTATATATATTACCAGTGTGTGTGAGTGAAGTAGTGAGAGTGAAATCTCACAAAAATACGTTGGATGCTTATATAATTCCACTAGGTAATTGAACTATGAGTATGATAAAAATATGATAGATGAACCCACAAAAATTTAATTATGTAGAAAAATATTTTTAAAAACCCATGCCTATATAGGTTTTGAATTTTAGGTGGGATTTTATTTTCTGGTTCTCAAGCAAGGGATATTTTGAGAAATGGGATTCTGATTTAGAATTCTAAGAGTTGATGTAACTCAAGGAAATGCTTTTATATATGGATCTGAGTATGATTTATTTTCTAATTGTTGGAGTGAATATTTTTATATTCTCTTTAAATTCATAATTTTGAAATGGGTTTTTCCTTGTCTCATAATTTTCAAATAGTTAGGGTAAACTATGTGGTGTTGTTATTCCTTAGGGAGTTAGTGAAAATTTTTCTCATGATTGTAGAGATACCATTTAAAACATGTAATTGAGTTTTATAGTGATATTATTGGTCTTATTATGATTTGTAAAACCATGAAACCAAATCACGTGAGGGTGTGGTTTGGGTTTAATCAAATTTACAGATTTGGTAGAATGTTTGGTAAACTGTGTGAGAAAATCATGTGAAATTGTACGGATAGAGACATTATAAGTCTCATGATTGGTGTAAAATTTTGTAAACCATATAGTAACCTTGTGACTACCCCTGATATCTTAAAAATTATAATATGTAACATTTTACCATCTTAATTTTTAAGTATCACCTCCCTATTTTATTTATCTCTCATGTGATTAACCTCCTCTGGCCATGTGTATCTACTCACCTTATCTCCTTTGATTTTTATTATAAATAGGGATAATTTATTAGAGATGTATTCATAATTTGAGGCATGTTTACCTATTCTTCCTCTATTTTATTCTTCTCTATGTATCTATCATTGATTGGGTTCTCCCACCCAAGGATTTGGTGATGATTTCTATTTGATATTAGTGGAAACCCTTTCATATGAAGTGGATTTTTCATAGAATGTATTGATGATGTCCCATGATAATGACTTTACATTGCTTCCTACTATTTAATGAGAGGTACATCACCCAATTAATTTATTTATGGTGTTCCCTAAATTGAATGGTACTGACTATTTAATCAATTTTGAATGATAAGGGTTTTACTAGGATGGTATCTAGAATACTCTATGAACATTCAGTGTATCGTAAGTTGTATTTTCAATGAGTAGAAATGGATTGGTGAGATTTTTATATATTATTCCACTTTAAATTAAATTTATAAACTAATTATAAATATTTATAACTTAATTAAAGTGGGTTTTACGGAATGAGATAAGTGCTCATGAGGTGATGTGATGCTTTAACATGCTTGTGAGGTGGATGAGATTAGATAGATTTAATAAATAAATTTAGGTTAGTGGTCCCTTGAACATATCCATAAATTAAGATATTTGTATTTATGTGTATGTGGTATTTGATGTTTCCACTTAGGGTGAATGTCCAAAAATATAACATGTTTTTTTATAAATATCCCTTGAAATGAACAATGTGTCAAGGTACATGGTTTATCCTCAAACACTGGTGTGATTCCTTGTCTATTAATGGATGAATAATTGATTATAAATTAATTACATGTGATATATGAAAACTAAAAGGGTCTAAATGAAGTGAAAGAACACAATTTCTATTATTATAAGTTCCATTATACTCCTCCTAATAAAGGATAGTGTGGGAATGGAAATGGTTGGCCTGAGTTGGTTATGGATAAACCTTGAGATACCTTATATATTTTTGATAGTTGATTATATAGTGGGTGAGTGTTTCTACCCCACTAGTATGTGAGTACTTAGGTAGGTATTCCCTAGGTAAAATTATGGATAAGTTGGGTATGTAAGGACTGAACTTGGATGAATTGGGAGGTGAGAAAGGGAATTATTCCATCTCTCAAGAGTGATACTATTGTGGATTTTCATAGGATACTTTTGAGGTCATAATAAGATAATGGTATTACTATGGGATGCTATGACCCTCAAGTGAAAAACTTTCACTTATAGATTAGAATGAGATAGATTATTCCATGTTCAGTATCAGACTAAGAAATAGATGAGCGACCCTAATTAGATGCCTTTCACTTACATTAACATGAGAGAGAGGTTGTGTAGAGGATATTGTATCATCGATTCCAAGTGAAACCTTAAAACACAAAAAATTTATGGTTGTGGTTTAGATTGATCACATGAGAGGATAACATAGGAGATATATGAGGGGCTCAATATATGGTCCCCCTAGTAGTGTTTTATATTATGATTACAATGACATATAAACTAGGTGAATATTTGAAACTAAAAATAAGTTATATGCTTTATGATATTACTAGGAGTCTTAAGATCTTATGGTTACACCTAAAGATATATGAGATGCCTAGGGTTCCTAGGATCTGGTGATTTTACCTGAGGATATGATATGAGATACCTAATCAGTGACTATGAATTTACAGTTATGCTTGATATATTATGAGATGCCTATGATGCCTACTATTTTTTAGTTATACATGATAATATATGTGATTCCTAGTGTGTTCCCATGATATAGTCAATGAAAGTGATTATATAAAAGATTCCCATGATCATCCTAGGATCCGATGATGATACCTGATGATATGTTGTGGTATATAAGGGTTTCTAGAATTCAGGGATCTAACATGAAGCTATATGATATGGATGGGTGGGATGTTGTGGAACCTTATTAATAATTAATATAATAAATGATATAGTTGTGTGGGATGCACTTCCCCTTGATGATATGTATACATGAGATAATTTGGGTGAGACGTTCTACCCCCTCAAGCAGTTGTATATACCTATGATGATAGTATGGGAAGTGTTCAACTTACCCTTTTCACGATATGACTTATTCTTAGAGACACTACAACGCAAGTTGAAGTACATATGATCAATCCCATGCATAAATTTATAACTCAAGGATATAAAATGATTATTTAATTTTTACTTATGTAGTTATTGTTTACTTTACTGAGTATATAACTTGCACATACACTGCATTCACTAGTTATGTTAGGGATGTTGTTGGTGATGACCTACTGATGGAAATTAGACTGGTGTATCCCATACACATTTTTTAGTTATAAGAATAGGTTACTAGGGACATTATATTATTAATATTTATTTTTAGTATTATAGTTGAGATATTTATTCAAATATTATGTGTGAATTTGAGATTTTTATTATAGTTTTGGCTCCTGTTTAATTAGAAAGATCTCCGTATACATGCATTATTCTTGTAATGTTGGACTCAAATAACATTCACATGCTTGTATGCGATTTATATCACTGCTTAATGTGTCAACAAAAACATTGATGATGTTTTCCTATATAAAATTTTGGTGTAATTATACTCAATTTAACTATAGTATATTTTCTCTAATGGTAGGACATGTGTATATTATTGTGGGATTCTACTTGATTAAATATATGAAGACCCACTTATACGGGATGTATAGTGACCATACTAGGTTGGTATAGGTACTTGATTCCTTGATACATGTTTTTTAAGAAAATTATTTCTGTTATTAAAAGTGTCTACAATAGCTGAAACAATTCTTTTCAATATATATTCTGGGTGGAATTCTATTTAACGAAACAATGATGTTTTATTCAATATAAATCATCATGAGAAAATTTTATAATATATAATTTATGATATTTGTTTCCTTAAGGGTATAGTTTAGTATGTGGATACATGATGAGGATTAGTTCCCTAGAGTGGATAATGACTTGGCATATTATGATTAATATATATTTGTTTATGGGAACCATATAGTGGGTGTTTTGGAACATGATTTACCTTGTGATATTTGGAATGAGAGTAGATATGTTTTCCCATGATCGATTAAATATGTGACACCTGATTTGTAGGCTAGGGGGGAGAGCCTAGTGGATTTGAGATGTGGATATTGGTATTGGTGAGACAAATATTATGATTGAGGGGTAGGAAATTTTCTGGTTGATAATGATATGAGTAAGATATATTAGTTTATCCCAATAGAGGGTTAGACTGGACATGTGGATGCCTAAGGGATGAGTATCATGTGTATATGCCTTTAATTTTAGATCGATGTATGGTAGGTGTCATTAGATTTATGGTATAGGCATGAAGATGCCTTGAGATTTTTTGATATAAATTAAATGAGGTGATTTTGGTATTAATGTTTTGTTTTAGAGGGTAGTAATTGTTAGATGTATGACCAGGGTAATTTTGGGTGTGGTTCTTGATGGGGTGGTGGATCATAGTACTAGATGGTCGTATCTAGGATTTATAGAGAGCAGGTTTAAACATCTGATTTTTAGAATGATTTTTTGTGGTGGGAAATCATGTGATTAGACATGGAATGACTATGATGACTTAAGATTATTATAAAGAACACCTAGGTTCTTCTGTTTAGATGATACTGATATGTGAGGCGAACATGGCTTATGATTTATGCATGTGATCCTAGGTTTTATGGCATGTGACTCATGGGAGCATGAGTTGAGTTCTATGACTAAGTGGTATGGGAGTGTACACCCTTTGGGTTTAGATGAGATTGAGTCAGTGCAAACTAGTTACATGTGGTGCCATTTTAGTTGTGTATTAACGAATGGACTCATGTGATTCAAGGACTAATAATTTTTATGAAATGATCAAATGCTTGGTTTCGTTGGATTTTGATGAGATTGGGAGGTGTCCCTTTTAATTGATGTGGATTTCAAGGATGGATGGTGTCAGGGGTTGATAGGATGGGTGAGCGTGTCTTGGGAGGAGAGACACACATGTAATATTTTAACTTATTGAGGTTACATTTGAGGATAGGTATAATAGAATCCATATATATGGGATTACACCATTCGTAATTCATGTTGTTAACCTCATTATAGATGGAAATTTGGAAGATTCTGAGGATGCAATTTCTATAAACCAGGAATGAGTGGAACTTGGTATTTTTTATCGATGCTCGAGTATGTGCGAGGTGGAAAAATCTAGACATTACATTTGGTAATGTATGGAGCATGGTTCATGGATCTATGAACCTCATATTTATGGGGTCGTGGATGTAGTGATATCATTTAGTGGATGGTCTAGATATAATTGGAATGTTGATGTGTATGTAAATCTAGTTTAGATGGTTTTATAGAAAATTGCAGATTTAGATTATAGATGTGATATTAGATGGAGTCTGGATGTTGGAATCAGGCTTATAATAGCGATGATGTGAGTTGAGAGTGAGTCATATAGATATTTTATGACACACATGACTGAAGTATAAGGGAATATTTTGTCGGTCAAGGAACCAATGATTCAATTACATCAAATAGTGTGTCATAACATTGGTGTGAGTGCTTAGATTATCCTATTATGCCTCTAATGACTTAGACATCATGGTCGAGAGATGTGATAGCATGTTAGAGGGTTTGGTAGAGAGTGTTTTTATAAGGGACTGATAGAGGAGTACCAATATGAGTTTTTTCATCGAATTTGGTATAGTGAGATGGAAACCACATTGGGTGTCATTTAACCATTGAAACTATGTTTTAGTGGGAAATTACAATGGTTGAGAGTACTATGATTGGGAATTAGTCCTCACAAACTATGTCTTACAGTGGGAAGAACTATAATACTAGAGATGAATCAGTTGATGGAAGTATCTTTTATTGGGAAATATGGGTGTGGATAATCACCTTACCTATATTTGTGATAGTGATGAGTGGGTAACTTGGGTTTTCATGAATAGAGTGCCTTTTTTTGGAGTTTCAAAATAAAAACTCATTCGGTTTTTAGGAGTAGAACATAGTGAGTTGATTTTGAATTGAAGATCCAGATAGGTCAATATTGATGGATGAATGACCACCAAGAATTATTGGTGATGAAATGTTCTATGGTGAGGAGGTTGTATAACTCCATGTCTATATGGATTTTCAATTTTAAAAGGAATTTGAATTTTTATCTTTGGTACATGGGTCATTTGGTGAATCAATATTTAGATTTAGTATTCAAAGAGTTATAACATCTTGAGAAAATGTTTTTGGATATGGATTTAGGCTTGATAGTTTTTATGACTGATATGGTGAATCTTGTGTGATTCAAGTTGAAATTAAGAAATTTTAAAAGGGTTATACCATGTTAATGAATTACCACATGATTAGGGTAAACTATGTGGGTCAATTATGTGGGATGATTTTTCCTAAGGATGTTGGTTCATAGTTATGGGGAAGCCATGTAAAACCTAAAACTAGGTTTTAGAGGGATTTTTATGGTTTAAGTACAGTTTCAAAGTCTACATGGATAAAACATTCTATGGTGTAATTTGGATTCAGTGAAAGTTACACTATTGTCACACGATTTGGTAACAATGTGGAAACCATGAAACTACCCAAAATCTCTTAATAATTATGAAATGGACCATTTTTCACTCTCTATTTTAAATTCTCTACCCTCTTTTCTTTCCCTCTCACGTTAATCATCTCCCCCATCCATGGGGATCTACTTCTGTTCTCTCTTTTTATTTCCTTTTGAAATGGGGATGATTTCATTGATATTTAATCAATGTTGGAAGTATGGTTTCCTCTCCCTCCTAGTCCTTATTTTCCCCTTGTATCTCACCTTTATTGGGTTCTCTAGATTAGGTATTTAAAGAATTTTTTAATTTAAGCATAGTGTAAATAATATAATGTGTTGGGGATTTTGATCATCATGTCTAAAGGATGTCCCATGATGATGAAAGAGAACATTTTATCACTATATCAGAATAGGCACATCACTTGATAAATTTATTTAGAGTTTATAATGAAATTTAATGAAATTGGATATTTAATCAATGTTATTTGAAAGGAGTTTCACCAAGATAGTGTCAAGAGTATTCCATATACCTTCTAGATTGTCACGAACCGACCCTACCCAGGCTCGAGCCGCAACTACCGCAAGCCCGCTTCCATAGGCCAGGGGCTGGAGACCAGCGCTAGAGGCACAATAACTCAGTGAGGCCTTTGCCTAAGAACCTGTACACACACATGCAGCACACTCAATGGAATAGTGCAGAGTAAAAAGGAAAACAAAGGAAAAATTCTATGCATATACCACAAAGTGCATCGACCTCTACAAGTACAATGAAAGCTGAAGGTACACTGAAAAGTAAAGGGGAAAAACATGCGCCCAACCAAAAAGTGCCATAACCCAGCAACAGGTAAACAAAACAAACAGCTGGAAGGGTTCCCCACCTGGAACCCGACTATGACCATCGTACACGGTCCAAGCTCCCGAACTTCTATGCTCCACTGAAGTCACGACCAACATGTCTATCATCTGCAAGGGCACACCAAGTGCGGGCAAAGCCCAATCATGGGTGAGTATAAAAATACTCAGTAGGATACCCCGAAGGCTCGAGGGAGGAACGAAGGAGGTACTGAAGGGTGAGTAGTAGAGCGAACAAAAAAAGTAGAGGAGTACAACTGAAAGTGCAGTAAGAGTAACCGTAGAGAGTCCAGCTCAACCCAACAAGAGAAAGGAGATAGAATTGTCCAGACACAAGGAGCTAGAAACGGTGAGAAGATAAACTTCCCGTCGAGTCTTCGCTACCTATAGCAGGAGATTAGACTCGTCCAACCACGAGAATCTAGACACAAAAAGCACTTGTCATACCCCGCGCGTCTTCACCTCCCCTGGAAGGAGAGTAACCAAACCTAAGAAGTGGGTATATGAACATCGTATATACATATCCTTATGCTCAGCAAGAAGCCCGAACAATGTCGCAAGGGGGTCTCTGTCCCGTAGCTCAGCCCAAGAAAATGAATATCCAACAGTCCCAGAAGTAAACTCCATCGATGCCCAGCATCCCGCACGTCTACCCCGAACTGCAAGCCAAGGGGCCCAATCAGCACACCTCAACACTATCCACATTGGGCGGCACTGACTCACCCGCATGGTTTTAGGTCGCATCACAAGGACGCGTCTCGGTGGGGGAAAGCACTCCTCGTACTTGAGAGTTCTGGGGGAACGTCAAACCACAACTCGTCACTGCCCCGCAGTCGAGAGGTTTGCTTAAAGTCGACAGGAGACCCCCTGCCCAGCCCCGCTGGAGGATCCCTAGAAGTCGACGGGTTCCCACTACAGGGAGACCTGTAAAGTCGACGGGTGCCACACTACCCAGTCCCGTAACAGGGTAACCCACTAAAGGGTGACCCGGATAAAGTCGGCGACAGGACCACTGCCCAGCCCAGCTGGAGGTAACCCAGCATTGGGGAACACTTTCCAGCCCAGCTGGAGGTAAGCCCGACATCGGGGACCACTGACCAGCCCAGATGGAGGTAAGCCCGGCATCAGGGACCACTACCCAGCCCAGCCGAAGGTAAGACCGGCATCGGGGACCACTGTCCAGCCCCACTGGAGGTAAGCCCGGAACTGCTCTGGCCATCCCTGCTGGATGGTACTGCTTGGTGAACACCACTATACTGGCCATCCCTGCTGGATGGTAACTCACTGGCGAGCCCTGCTCGAAACAACCTCAGCCCTGCTGGAAACAACCTGAGCCCTGCTGGAAACAACCTCAGCCCTGTTGGTAACAACCTCAACCCTGCTGGAAACCACCTCAGCCCTGCTGGTAACAACCTCATCCCTACTGGAAACCACCTCAGCCCTGATAGAAACACCTCAACCCTGCTGGAAACAGCCTCCTGGATAGTGGATCGGTGCCCGTGTAAAGTGTTGGTCACACCGAATCCACAAGAACTCTACCAGGGAACACGGGGTGATGGGAGAAACTCCCCAGGCCCCACAAGGCGATCTTGCTCCAATCCGCTGAGTCACTGTCAAAGTGGACCGAGACATCTCATCCCAAAAAGTGGGGAAAACACCCACACTGCACGAACACCTGTAGTCACAAACGGTGCCGCAGTCCGGTGAAAGGGCACGGTACTGAAACCCCTCACAGCTGTAGAACAGAGGAACAAACCATCTCTGTCGGGCAAACGAGAAGAGGACCAGGGGAAAACTCAACCCTGCTGGTCAGAAAAACGAGCACAGAGCCAGGGGAAGACTCAACCCTGGTGGTCAAAAGTCGAGAACTGAGGAACCCTCTACGTCACGAAAGGTCAAAAGTACGTAAAGTAGATCACGACACGCACATGGGGCCCACACGACGTGTGGCCCCAAGTAAACCCCAACGGAGCTCACAAACGTTCTTAGGTACAAACAACCACATGTACCTTCAAACGTTCTTGTATACTCCCAGAGTATACCACATTCCAGCCCAAAGGCTATCGTGCACACGACACCCAACGTCAATGCGAAGGCATGATGTAACAACTCCAACCTGTCACCACATCGGCTGAGGGACAGTCAACCACATCCCTTCACTCACACAGGAGTGCACGCGATCACACACCAAGGGTTCTATGTAAACACAGCGAGAAGAACCGCCATCAGAGCGCCTTTCACATTTCCACATTTAATAAGATCGCACAAGAGGCTCCGCACAACCAAACAGATCACACCATTATAAGACTCATGGAAAAACATGCGAGATCGACTAATTACTCGCCCCAAATGGGTATCCGACGTAAAAGTCACCAACACCGCCTCACGCCCGAATGGTGTCCCAGGATCCCGAGCCTCGGCCCCAAAAACAGTCGGGCGCATCGAACCACTGCGATCCCCTCAGGAAAACACGTCAAAAATACTGCTCACTTGAGCACAACAGATATCTAGAGAAAAAGATAGGTTCCAGCTCCCCATGCACGAGCGGTACCATGCGGGACCCGCACCCTGGTCCCGAAGCGCTGCCAACAGATCGCACCATTGCGATCCTCTCAAAAAAGCACACGAGATGGACTAATAACTTGTCCAAAATAGACACCCGGTGATAGAGATGGAAAATCACCGTCGATGCCCAAACGACCCTCATGGGGGCCGCACCATCGTGTAGAAATACAACGGGTAGACTGCGCAAACGCGATGCCCTCGGAAAAACACCCAACATCGACTGCTCGCACGCCCCGAACGGACATCCGACGAAAAAGGCGCTAAAAGCTACACGCAACTCAAAAGACGGGCCGTGGGGCACGCACCTCAACTTCGACCTCAACGCTCGAAACAACCCTGGAAAGCTTTGCCCCGGCGCCAGGGTCCCAATGCCGCCGACGACGCTCAAAATAGACGTCGAACACGTCCGTCCGTCCAAAACAAGACCCCCGAAAGAAAATGACAAACCACTTAAAGACGCGTCACGCCTCCAAGACCCCTCGTTTTGGGAATTAAAAATTCCCGAAACCATCTTAAAAGGACCGTCTCATCGATATAGTTCCACCGCCATAGACGACACTCAAAACGGACACCCATAGCGGAAAATACGGGCATCCAAAAACCGAGGGGGCAAGGCCCCTGGGGCTGGACCAGCCGGTCCGCGGCTTAGCCGCGCGGGCCAGCCGCGGACTCGCGGTCCGTGTGTAGACCGGCCATGAGGGCCAGTCACAACAGCCACGTGAAGACCCGCGCAGCGCGGGTCTTTGTCGCCGCACAGGGGTCGCGCGCCGCGACCCCGCGTTCACCGCTCCCTGGCGACCGCCGCCACGCCGAGGTGCTCCGCCTGAGCCCCGACCTCCTCCTGACGCTGCCCCCTCACCCTGACAAGCCACCACCTCATGCCGCTGCACCCGCAGAAGGCCGCGGACACCCCCCCTTGCCGCCGCTGCGAAGACCCCCGACCGCCTAAAGCTCGGCCGAACCACCGCGCCGCCCTACTGCCCGCCAGACCGCCGCCGGAACCTTCAAAAATCCGCAAACTTCGGCGGATGTCTGCGGGGTCCTCAGAACTCGGTTTTACAAACCGAAAAAAGCGATGGAAAGAGAAAAAACTCTACTAAATAGTCATGTGGTTCGTTCGAAAATCCAACAACTATTAGAGCATATAATTTAGGTTCAAATGAGGTACATGAAAGAAAAATGAAACAAGACCCTACCTCGATGGGCTTCGCCTGAAGCTTCGCTGCGATCCGTCGGAGCTGCGCCTCACCAGAGAGGAGGAGGTGATGGTGGGGAGCTTCCTCCTTAGTTGTGGGGAGCTTCTGGCGCCAGGGGAGAAGAGGGGAGGAAGGGGAAGGGTTGGTTAAATAAATTAATTAACAATTTAATTAATTTAAAACCCCCGAAAAGACCCGCATCCAAAACTCCCGACGGGGTCGAGGTTAAGCCCCCCCTAGGGTAAACACCACCTCCCGAGCACAAAGTAGGTCTCGGAATTTTTATCTGAGACCCTATTCAAATGTTATTAAACTTAGCGCTTGAGGCCGCCAAATTATGAAAACGCCCCTGGGGGCATTTTTCAAAGACGACCCGCACCCGCAAAACTTATACCCCTCCTAGGGTAAACGACATATTTAAAACTCAACGGTGCCCTTAGTTTTCCAATCCAAGCTACCGTTTAAGATATACTCGAGTTTAACCATTAAACGAATAAATTAATTAATTAATTTATCCGTTTAACGTTCCGAAAGTGAGCGAGGGGTCCAAACATCCCGTGTCGACAAGTTTCATGTCGTTACTAGGGTAAACACCCCATTCCGGACCCATCTGTATAATCAGATCTCTGATCCAGATCACCGTTCAGGAGTTATCGCATTTATTTTGTGTTTCCAATGTGAACGCACTGAAAATTTAATTCCGGCCACTCCGGGGCTCGGAATCGCACGCCGTATGAAGGCGCTGCTCTGGAATATCATCAAGAATATTCAAAAGTCTTCCGCAGTAAAAACTGGGTTCTTAAATCATTCCCTCCTTCAAGCTTTTCTTCCCCGAAAAGAAAAACTAGGGAGCAACACAGGGTACTAGGCCCACACCCGGCTCTTCCATACCCAGAGGAACTCTTTTACAGCTCTGCGCCACCAGACATAGACCAAAGGATTGATCTGTTCACACGAGGTCGGCCCTTGATGATGTCGTGTACCCACTCCAGATTTTGGGGTTAGGTCAAGGCGGTAGGGAACCTCTCCATCCCATTGCATGGTCTCAAATGGCCCAAAGGCCCTCGGGGGTAGCTCACCTCCCTGGTCTAACCTCTACGTCACACGCCGCGATTAGAATCACCGCCCACACCTAGAACAAGGCCCGGTGATTCCCTCCTTCAGAATATCTATATGGTGGAACACCGAAGGATATCTGGTCATGCAATATTCTATAACCGAGACTCTCTTACATGCTCGGGGAGCAATGGAGTCGACGCCATCGACTAAAGTAAAAGGTCCCACGCCTTTTATCATACCAACACAGGGTTACACCGATGCCCCGTGCCACCCTGATAACACCTCAAGCATGGAGTAGGGAGGAAAGTAGTTCACACACAGAGTCTAACAATTCTAATGCAAAAAGTAGAAGAGCTATAGAGTGTACCTCTTTCCACCTCATGCTCTGCAGTGTCATAGACATCCAAAGTTCGCGGCTGTCAGCAGTCCCAACTGTCAGCTCCCGGAGCATGACATGGACTTCCTAGTGGTGATGGGAAGACCTTGTAAAGTCATCCCCCACTACCAGCTCCTCCCTCTCCTCTGCTAGCACCACCTCTCTGGGTACTACTCTGATCACGGCGCTGCCTCTGCCGTGGTGGTGCACCTGCTACCTGCCTGAAGCTCTCAGCAATTCGAGTCAGGCAGTATCGTGCCAAGTGATCTCACCCATAACAAGCATAACACTGGCGCTCTCTGGGCTGCCCTTGTGCCCTCTGGCGCCACTGTGGTGTACGACCATTGCCCAAGATCCACTCTCGGAAGGGAATCCTCAGATGAGGCCCTGCGCCTTTTCACCACAGTGGTATACGACCACTTCTCTGAAACCGGCAGTGGGAATGCCACATGCATCGAGGTTCTGTCATCCGGTTCTTGCTAGCTACGACAGACGTCTCGGATCCAACGTGCCTGCTGCCACCGCCAATTCTAGAACATGAAAGGAAGCTGTCTGTCACCAGCGCCTACTCTAGCACCCCGACAGATGTGAAAATTTCCAAGGGTACTATGAAATCACAAATCTATCAGCAGAGACCCTGATCAAACTTCCACGCTCGGATGTTGTCGTCATGGACCTAGTCCAGGTAAAAGCGTGCACGGTCTGTGAAACTACCCGCGTACTCGGACACCGTCATCCCTCCCCACTGAAACTGCAGGAGCTCTTGAATCCAAACGGAGCGCAAGCAGGAGGGGAAAACTCCTCATGAAATGACAAAAGAAAGTCGCCCCATGAAAGTGACGACTCGTCAAGAAACCGAGTCACCAGAATCCACCAACGCCGAGCTGCTCCATGAAAAAGGTCGGCTACCAAAGACACCATAAGATCTTCTGGTGTTTGCACAAGCCTGAAAAGGTGAACCACAGTCTCTAGCCAGCCATCTACTGCCTGAGGGTCTAGCTCACCACTGAACCTCAGCTGTCTCTGCCGCTGGAACTCATGGAGCGTGCTCAACCTGCGCTTAAGCTTAGCCTGCTCTGCTGAAACTGCCTACTGCTCTATAGGTGGGGGTGCTGCTTCCGGCCCACCTGGAGAAAGGGGCTCGCATGATGGGTCCTGGACTATGGCCTCGTAGCTCACAGGGTCATCGTCACGCACCAAAGCTAGTATCTTGGATAACTGCCTTCGCAGAGACATCTTGAATATTATCAAGGAGTGCCACGGTCAAATGAGCATATATGTATATAACAAAAACAACAACGATGGAGAGCTGTCTCAAGAAGGACAGTCAAAGACTCAATCCTATGTGATGCACAAACCAAATTTTCCCTACAACAAGTGTCTCAGCATACCGAGTCGACAAGCAGGTTATCAAGGTCCTGGTGAACGAATACGTCGGCCGCCGCACCATCACTGGACTCCCTGGCCTGAGAGCCGCTCTTGAGACACGTTGACACTGTTGCCCTTAATCCAAAAAAATTCCTTTTTAGGGATGTCCACACAACGTCCCAAGGAACGAACCACCTCTGATACCACTTTCTCACGACCCGGCCCTACCCGGGCTCGAGCCGCAACTACCCCAAGCCCGCCTCCATAGGCCAGGGGCTGGCGACCAGCACTGAAGGCACAATAAATCGGGGAGGCCTTTGCCTAAGAACCTGTACACATGCACGCAACACACTCAATGCAATAGTGCAGAGTAAAAAGGAAAAAAAGGGCAACTGCTATAAATATACCACAAAGTGCATCGACCTCTACAAGTACAAAGAAAGCTGAAGGTACATTGAAAAGTAAAGGGGAAAAACATGCTCCCAACCAAAAAGTGCCACAACCTAGCAACAGGTAAACAAAACAAACAGCTGGAAGGGTTCCCCACCTGGAACCCGACTACGACCACCACACGTGGTCCAAGCTCCCGAACTCCTATGCTCCACTGAAGTCACGACCAACCTATCCGTTATCTACAAGGGCACACCAAGTGCGGGCAAAGACCAAGTAGGGGTGAGTATAAAAATACTCAGTAGGATACCCCGAAGGCTTAAGGGAGCAACAAAGGAGGTACCGAAGGGTGAGTAGTAGAGCGAACAGAAAAATTATAGGAGTACAACTGAAAGTGCTGTAAGAGTAATAGTAGAGAGTCCAGCTCAACCCAACAAGAGAAAGGAGATAGACTCGTCCAGACATAAGGAGCTGGAAATGGTGAGAAGATGAACTTCCCGTCGAGTCTTCTCTACCTATAGCAGGAGAGTAGACTCATCCAACCACGAGAAGCTAGACAGAGAAAGCACATGGCATACCCTGCACGTCTTCGCCTCCCCTGGAAGGAGAGTAACCAAACCCAAGAAGTAGGTATAGGAACATGCTATATACATATCCTTATGCTCAGCAAGAATCCTGAACAACTTCTTAAGGGGATATCTATCCCGTAGCTCAGCCCAAGAAAACGAATAGCCAACAGTCCCAGAAGTAAACTCCATCGATGCCCAGCATCCCGCACGTCTGCCCCGAACTGCAAGACAAGGGGCTCAATCACCACACCTCGACACTATCCGCCTTGGGCGGCGCTGACTCGCCCGCACGGTTTTAGGTTGCGTCACAAGGATGCGAATCGGTGGGGGAATGCGCTCCTCGTACTTGAGAGTTCTGGGGGAACGCCAAACTACAACTCGTCACTGCCCCGCAGTCGAGAGGTATTCTTAAAGTCGACAGGCGACCCCCTGCCCAGCTCCGCTGGAGGATCCCTGGAAGTCGACGGGTTCCTACTACAGGGAGACCTAGAAAGTTGACGGATGCCACACTGCCCAGTCCCGTAACAAGGTAATCCACTAAAGGGTGACCCGGCTAAAGTCGGTGACAGGACCACTGCCCAGCCCAGCTGGAGGTAACCCGGCATCGGGGACCACTGCCTAGCCCAGATCGAGGTAAGCCCAGCATCGGAGACCACTTCCCATCCCAGCTGGAGGTTAGCCCGGCATCGGGGAACACTGCCCAGCCCAACTGGAGGTAAGCCTGACATCGGGGACCACTGCCCAGCCCCGCTGGAGGTAAGCCCGGAACTGCTCTCACCATCCTGCTGGATGGTACTACTCAGTGAACACCGCTTTACTGGCCATCCCTACTGGATGGTAACTCACTGGTGAGCCCTGCTCGAAACAACCTCAGCCCTACTGGAAACAACCTCAGCCCTGCTGGAAACAAACTCAGCCCTGCTGGTAACAACCTCATCCCTGCTGGAAACCACCTCATCCCTGTTGGAAACACCTCATCCCTACTGGAAACAAACTCCTCGGTAGAGGATCGGTTCCCGCCTAAATTGTTGGTCACACCGAATCCACAAGAACTCTACCAGGGAACACGAGGTGATGGGAGAAACTCCCCACGCCTCACAAGGCGATCCCGCTCCAATCCGCTGAGTCACTGTCGAAGCAGACTGAGACATATCATCCCAAAAAGTGGGGGAAAACACCCACGCTGCACGAACACCCGTAGTTGCAAATGGTGCCGCAGTCCGGTGAAAGGAAATGGTACTAAAACCCCTCACAACTGAAGAACAAAGGAACAAACCATCTCTTTCGGCCAAACGAGAAGAGGACCCGGGGAAGACTCAACCCTGGTGGTCAGACAAATGAGCACAGAGCTAGGGGAAGACTCAACCCTGGTGGTCAGACAAATGAGCACAGAGCTAGGGGAAGACTCAACCCTGCTAGTCAAAAGTCGAGAACCGTGGAACCCTCTACGTCACGAAAGGTCAAAAGTACGTAAAGAAGATTGTTGACCTCACCTGTTTTGATAATCTCAATCATGTATTTATTTGTGTTGAAAATCCCAATTATGTCTTCATTCTCTATGATATTGTTAAGTATTGTTGATCTATACTTTAATTCTTTTAAATCTATGATCAAACCAATAACACCTTTTTAAAAATAAGTCTTTGGGATATGTTAATCATCATTTATCCATGTTCATACAAGTTATAAATTGATTCTAACACAATCGGATGTGTTCTGCATAAAACAGATAAGTAATCTGCCTATAGCTACTGATAAAGAGCTACCGGTAACCAGTCTACCGATAGACTTAGTCTACCGACAGACAGCTACCGATAGACTTAACACAGAGTTACCGATGTACTTATAAATACAGCTACCGATACAAACGTAGAGCTACCGGTGTAAGTATAAATAGCTACCGATGGAATAAGAGTCAACGATGGACAAAGCTACCGATAGACTCACAGCTACCAACGCATGGAGCTACCGATGCATGTACCTACCGACGCATGGAGCTACCGATGCATGTACCAACCGACGCATATAGCCACCGATAGAGTCAAAGCAACTAATGACATTGAGCTACCGATGTTCAAGCTACCGATGTTCAAGCTACCGATGTTCAAGCTACCGATGCTGATTACCTACCGATCACTCAACTCACTGTTTGAATTTCTTTATTTCCTATATTTAATCTATCTAACGGTCATATCACACATTTTAATGTTTTGTCAAATATCTGATAAAGGTTGTCGGATGTCAGGAACCCGTACCTTGTACCTGCTGAAAAGAAATCTTTTCTGTCCCCTGATGGGAGATAAATACGAGAAGACTACATACCAGAAACAAGGCGAACGTGTGAAGAAAACAAACAACAAGAAGCGAACCAGAAGAGTGCAGTGCATCCAATATACCAAAAACGACACAAGCACAAGAGGAACACAGAGAAGCTCATAGACAATCAAGCATACTCGAGGAGTGTTCTGTGCATACAAGAAGAACTTCATCGACTACATTCTCACCACCTGTGAACCTGGAGCATACGACACTCTGTTTCTCAACAGAAACAAGAAGAGGACTCAGACGTACTTCTAATCAAATTCAAAGGAGTCCAGAGCTATACTGAAATCACCAGAACAATCTCTAAACTCTACATCTCTTGTTCTGTGATTTATTACCATTCATTTCGAGTAGTGTGTGTTATCTGCTATATCTAACACATACACTGTCTCCTGTACTCAAACTGAAGGATCTGTAAATCCTTACAAAACTCTTTTATTCTTTCTTTCCCACAAAGAACTGTGGTAGAGGTCGTGTGTGACCTGGACAGCTGGTTGCTGTTGTACTGTTTCCCACGAAGAACAGTGGTAGAGGTCTTGGACCTGGACAGTTGTAAACTGTTGAACCCCGATCCAGGGTGTGGATCATTTTTATATAAACTTTTGAGAGGACTAAGTCTCGGCTTGAGACTGAACCTCTTGGTTACATTGTTGTGCCATCTATTTCAAAGTTTTATTCCGCTGCTAATCACTTTAAAACCAATACTGTTTTTAAAGTTACTTTGATAATTAAATTTGCAAGTGTTTATGTTAAGTGTAGATTAGTAAGTTAGTTTCAAAAGATAATCACACACTCCTGTGTTGATTAACTGGGAATTAATCAATCCCTTGAGAACCTAACAGAATCTCTACATTAATATAAATTCACTACAGTTTAATTTATTATTTTATTTGGGGGTCTTTAAGACACTGCTTTTAAATATAGAAATTTTAATTGGTACTCAATTCACCCCCCTCTTGAGTAAACCACTCCGACCAACACTTGGTATCAGAGGATTGAAAATACTTTCTAAAAGTACTCTGCTTTTGAACTGTGATTTTAGTTGTATTTTAAAGTTCTTAAAATTTCTGTTATTTCTAAATTTTTATCTCTTTAAAATTTTCTCATCATGGAAAATAGACTTGAGGGTGATGCTACTAACCGGCCACCTTTATTCAATGGAACTAATTATGCTCAGTGGAAGCTGAAAATGAAAATCCATCTAGAAAGCATAGGTTTTGATATTTGGACTGCTATTGAATCAGAATACAAAATTCCTACTACTGCTAGATCTACTTGGGATGAACCTACAAAGACTGCTTACAATAACAACTGTAAAGCTATGAATGCCTTGTACTGTGCTCTAGGAGATGAAGAGTTTAATAGAATTTCTGCATGTAAAACTGCATATGAAATTTGGGATACCTTAGCTGTTTCTCATGAAGGAACAACTAATGTTAAAGAAATGAGATTGAACACCTATACTATCAAGTATGATAATTTTAAAATGAAGGCTGACGAACCCATTTCTGACATGTATCTCAGGTTCAAAGAAATTTTCAATACAATGATCTCGCTGGGAAAGGATGTCTCATCGAAGGAACAAATTATGAGAATTTTGAGATGTCTACCTGATAGATGGAGAGGCACATCTGTCTCAATCAGAGAATCATGTGACATAGCTGCTCTACCTGTCAAGGAACTAATTGGCAAGCTGATGATGTATGAAGAAGAGCTTAAAGTGAACAAAGAGGAAGAAAATGAACCTGCAAGAAAGTCTGTTGCTTTCAAATCCTCAACCTCAAAGAATAAGGACAAGGAAAAGCTTCAAGCTGTAGTTGAAAGTTCAAGCTGTGAAGATAGTGGAAGTGATTCTGACAGTGATGCTGAGATGGCTCACATTGCTAGAAGATTTAAGAAATTTTATAGGAAAAAGAAGTTCTTCAGAAAAACAAATTATAAGAGTAAGTATGATCACCAAGGCAAATGGAAAAAGGACTGGAAGAAGAATGACAAGTCAGATGATGTTGTCTGCTATGAGTGCAAGAGAAAAGGACACATTAAAGCCGACTGTCCAAAGCTGAAGTATAAAAAGAAATATGAATATAAGGAAAATAAGTTTAAGAAAGCTATGAAGGCTACTTGGAGTGCTTCAGAAGACAGCACAAGTGAAGCTGAATCTTCAGACTCTGAAAGGAATCGAGCCAACCTGTGCTTTATGGCAAACACTTCTGAGGTAACTGCTGAAACTCCTGCTTCAAATTCATATTATTCTGGAGATGATTCTGAAGGTGATAACATGTCTAAATCTGAACAGTTTGAATACTGTGATATGCTGGAAGAGACATGTAATGAACTTAAGGATAAATATAAGTCATTAAAGAAACAGCATGCTCTCACCACTACAGTTAAAACCGAACTTACTATTGAGAAAGAGAAAAATGCTCAACTGTTAAAAGAAAATACAGAACTGAAACTGTCAAATGAGCAACTTAGAAAAGACTTAGAGAAGTTCACCAATGGCAAGAATACTCTAACACAGATGCTAGGAAAGCAAGTAGCACCTAAATATACTACTAGTATAGGATACCAACCTGGACAAAGGAAAATTGCTAAAACTAGATTCATTTCTAAATCTGGACAGAATGAAGGTAATTTTGGAACTTCATATGTTTCAACCAGTTATATACATAGCTATGGATCTAATAAAGTTTATCTTTCAAAGCATGTCAATTATACAAATTATATGAGACCCATTAGACAAATATGGGTACCTAAAGTGTTATTGGCTAACCTATCTAGACCCAAGAAAATCTGGGTACCAAAATCATCTCCCATCTAAATCTGTTTTGTAGGGAACTTGCTTAAAGAGCTCCTGTAAAGATACGTGGTATTTGGACAGTGGATGTTCAAGACATATGTCAGGAGACTTCTCTTGTTTCAAGAGTTTAATAAAAGTTGATGGAGGCTTTGTCACCTTTGGTGATAACTCAAAAGGGAAAATCATCGGCCTAGGCCAGATTGGTAACACTGATTCAATTTTGATTTCTAAAGTTTTATTTGTTGATGGCCTTAAATACAATTTATTAAGTATTTCTCAGTTATGTGATGATGGTTTTCATGTTAAATTTGAAAATGATTCTTGCAAAGTTTTTGATTCTAAGAATGTTTTGGTATTTTCTGCCTTAAGAAATGAAAATGTTTATGCTGTTAATCTGAATTCTTTAGCTAAGCAGAATATTAATTGTTTGCATGCTTTTCATAAAGAATCTTGGCTATGGCATAGAAGATTAGGACATTGCAACATTCACTCACTTAGAAAACTTTCTAGGAAAAACCTAGTTAGAGACCTACCTAAGTTAGAATTCCCAAATGATAGAGTGTGTAACCCCTGTCAAAAGGGAAAACAACACAAAGTTTCTTTTAAACCAAAGAAAGAAGTTTCAACTTCTCAACCACTTGAATTGGTTCACATGGATTTGTTTGGACCATCAAGAGTTTCTAGTTTAAATGGGAAGCACTATGTTTATGTTCTTGTAGATGACTTTTCTAGATATACTTGGGTATATTTTCTAGCTCACAAAAGTGAAGCTTGTTCTTACTTTGTTAAATACTCCAAGTCTGTAGAAAATCTTAGTGGACTCAAGATTAAGACCCTGAGAAGTGATCATGGTCGTGAGTTTGAAAATCAAGATTTTGAATCTTATTTCTCACACAATGGCTATACTCATAACTTCTCTGCCCCTAGAACACCCCAACAGAATGATGTAGTAGAAAGAAGAAACCGAACTCTTCAAGAAATTGCTAGAACCATGCTCAATGAATATGACCTGCCTATTTATTTTTGGGCTGAAGCTTTAAATACAGCTTGTTATGTTATTAATAGAGTCTTGATTAGACCAGTTCTTAAGAAAACCCCTTATGAATTGTGGAACAATAGAAAGCCTAAGGTTAATTACTTTAAAGTTTTTGGTTGCAAAGTATTTATTCTGAATACTAAAAATAATCTGGATAAGTTTGCTTCCAAAAGTGATGAAGGAATTTTTCTGGGTTACTCTATTTCAAGTAAAGCCTATAGAGTATTCAATAAGAAAACCAAATGTGTGGAAGAATCTGTTCACATCAAATTTGATGAAACTGATCCACATGAGCCTAAAACCTCTCTTGAAAATCTTGAAGAAGACTTATCTATTCTGGACCTTAATGATAAATCTAAAGAACCTGTTATAAAAGTATCCAGTTCTGGACTTTCTCCAGAATCTGCTTCTGTTGAACCCGAACCTATAGATGAACCTGAAATTTCTAGTCCAACTTTTACTAGATCAACGAGGATTCTAAAGAATCATCCTTTAGAAGCTGTTGTTGGCAATCTTGATAGAGGAACACAAACTAGAGCTTCTCTAAGAAACCAGGTTGAACATCAAGCCTTTCTTTCACAGCTGGAACCCAAAAATATCAATGATGCTATCAATGATGAATTCTGGGTAATAGCTATGCAGGAAGAATTAAATCAGTTTGAAAGAAACAAAGTCTGGGAATTAGTTGACAGACCCAAGGACACTTTGACAATAGGCACAAAATGGGTTTTTAGAAATAAAGTAGATGAATCTGGAAATATAGTTAGAAACAAAGCTAGACTAGTTGCACAAGGATATAGTCAAGAAGAAGGCATAGACTATGAGGAAACTTTTGCACCTGTATCCAGACTAGAAGCCATTAGGATCTTACTTGCATATGCTGCACATCTGGATTTCAAGTTATATCAAATGGATGTAAAAAGTGCATTCCTAAATGGTTTTATAATTGAAGATGTTTTTGTAGAACAACCACCTGGATTTGCTAACCCCCATTTTCCAAATCAAGTTTTTAAACTTTCTAAAGCTTTGTATGGTTTAAAACAAGCTCTAAGAGCTTGGTATGATAGACTTAGCAATTTCCTTATTTCAAAAGGTTTTACTAAAGGGATTGCTGATCCAACTCTTTTCATTAAAAGAATTTCTAAAGATGTTTTAGTTGTAAAAATATATGTTGATGATATTATTTTTGGATCTTCTAAACACTCTTTATGTACTGATTTTTCAAAAAGTATGCAAAATGAATTTGAAATGAGCTTAATGGGAGAGCTTAAGTACTTTCTTGGATTTCAAGTATTTCAAAATGAAAATGGTATTATTTTGAATCAAAGTAAATATACAAAGGATATTTTAAAACGTTTTGGTCTGAATAGTATCAAGGAAAGTGAAACTCCTATGAGTACTACCTGTAAATTGGATGCAGATGAAACTGGGAAACCAGTTGATCAAACAAATTACAGAGGTATGATTGGTAGTTTACTTTATCTTACTGCTAGTCGACCTGATATTATGTTTAGTGTGTGTATGTGTGCTAGATTTCAAGCTAACCCAAAAGAATCTCATTTGCTTGCTGTTAAAAGAATTTTTAAATATCTCAAACACACGGTTAACTTAGGTTTGTTTTACCCAAAAGGACAATCCTTTGAGTTAATGAGTTATTCAGATGCTGACTTTGCTGGTTGTAAGTTAGATAGAAAAAGCACATCAGGAACATGTCATTTGCTTGGAAAATCCTTAGTTTCTTGGTGTAGTAAGAAACAGAACTCGGTTGCATTATCTACTGCCGAAGCAGAATATATAGCTGCTGGTAGTTGCTGTGCACAAATTCTGTGGATGAAACACACTCTTTTGGACTATGGATACGTTTTTAAACATGTTTCAATCAACTGTGATAACACCAGTGCAATAAACATCTCTAAGAATCCTGTATCTCACTCTAGAACCAAACACATAGATGTAAGACACCATTTACTAAGAGATCACTATCAAAAAAGGTGATATTTCTCTTGAATTTATTAGCACTGAACATCAATTGGCTGATATTTTCACTAAACCTTTAAGTTCGGATAGGCTAAGTTTCATAAGACATGAACTGGGAATGTTTAATCACAACCGGTGTGAAAATTCTCACTGATGTGAAATTCTCACCGACGTGGAAATTCTCACTGATGTGAAAATTCTCACCAATGTAAAATTCCCACCGATGTAAAATTCTCACCGATGTAAAATTCTCACCGATGTAAAATTCTCACCGATGTGAAATTCTCACCGATGTAAAATTCTCACCGATGTGAAATTCTCACCGATGTAAAATTCTCACTGATGTGAAAATTCTCACCGATGTAAAATTCTCACCGATGTAAAATTCTCACTGATGTGAATATGCTCACCGATGTAAGTTTCTCACCGACGTAGAAATTCTCACCGATGTACAACTCTCACCGATTTGTTTTTCTCACCGATGATTAACTCACACCGATGCAAAGTTTAAAACTTCTGTCTGCCGCCAAGAATACGAATCGTTTTATGTTATTTTATTACTCTATTTTAATCGTTTATTTGGAATTCCTAAATGATAAAACTAAGTCTAAGCCACTTCTTACCTCACCGAGCTCAAAATCTCTCACCTTCGAACCTTAGCACCCAAATCGACCAAGAACCCTAAACCCGCGATGGCAAAAACCAAGCTTCCTATCATCAGAGATGAAAGTGCAGAACCAAATGCTAAGAAGCAGAAGACATAGCATAAAGCCAGTGTTAGTGAAGTCAAAACTAGATCAGGAAGGCGACTAGTGAATCCTCACTTGCAGAATAGAGATATAGTAATCGAGAAGGAACTGTGCGTGGAATGGCTACTACCTAGCAAATCCTTAGTGCTCGAGATTCTGGAAGACCAAAAATGGGTGGATTGTTTCTCGAATAACAATGGCCCATACTACCCGAAATTGGTAAAGCAGTTCTATGAGTTTGTAACCTTTGAGAAGTCTGAGAATGAGAATCGGGTAAGCTCTTTTGTAAATGGAAAAGAGATGTCTTTTTCTTCAGTAGAGTGGGCTGAGAGTTTAAAAGTACCACATGAAGGTGTCTCTGGGTATGTATCAAGAGCAATGCCACCTAGTAGTGACATTTTTGATTATGAGACTGCCTTACAAGAGCTGACTGGGAATGGAAATCAAAGGCAAGTGGTAGCTGCTGAAATGGATGGAGAGAATCGACTGCTTTTCAAATTTGTTCAGCATGTGTTGATACCGAGGAGAGGAGATTTTGCTAATCTGAGATATCAAGATATCTATCTTCTTCATTTTCTAAGACATGGTATAAAAGTCAATCTGTGCAGATTGTTGATGCTTCAAATGGAAGACATGATTAGACCAAAGTCAAAGACCAATGCTGTGTTCTTTTCCAAGCTGATTTCAGTGATGATAAAAGTGAAAGAAATAGCTGAGTCTCAGGATGAGACAGTTGTAGTCAAGAACAATTTCTGCATCACCTCGACTGTTTGCAAGTATATGAAAATTAACTGGAACCCATGGAAGGGAGAATGGGTCAGTGATGATCAGAAAATCTATGATAGGTTTAATCCTGTGGATTATCCCTCAAGACCAAAGGATATGAGAGATCCGAGTCTAAGACCTGATGAAGAGGAACCTGCTTATAGTGATGAGACAGAAGAAGAAGAAGAAGAAGAAACTCCTATGGATGTTGGAGGAGATCCAGACTTGCCCCCAAGTCCTGTTGCAGAACTGGTTTATTCTAGGAAAGGAAAAGTAGAGGAAGTTTTGCCTACTTATGAGGAATACCAGTCTGTACCTCACCAAGAAGAAGAGGAAAAGGAGAATGCATCTGAATCGCCTGCTTCTGGTAGGTTAAGTATGAGTCCCTTAATTGGAAACTCAGCTATACCTGCTGCTGAAGAAGAAAGAGATAGAGAAGAAGTTGTACCTGTAACAGAAGATCTTCTAAATGCTGCACCTGTAGAACTTGTGGTAGAAGATTCTGAGGAAGAACGGCCAGCAGCAAAGGCTGTTGTGATACATGAGAATGCACCCATTGAGGGGGAGCATCAGTCTGTGCTTGGAAATGTTACAGTAGCTGTTGAGCTTGGAGACTGGGTAGAAGACCCAGGGTTTATAGTCTATGGATTGGATTATCCAGATTCTGACAATGAGATGTCTGTGGATAGACCAAAGACCAATTATGATCTTGCTGCTGATTTGTTGCCAGACGATGTAGTCAGATTTCATGATTTGAGTAAGCTGAAAGAGGACCTCAAATCCAGTTTTGTTGAAGAAGTGAAGCTAATGGAAACCTCTCTTGCATCCTCAATTAATTCAATAATGACTACTTCTGTAGTTAATTTGGCCTCAGCAAGGGGATCTGCTGCAGTTGTTTCAAGTGATTTTGTTTCCAAATCAGATCTTGAATCCATGAAGAATGAGATAAAAGAATCATTCAGTGCTTCAGTTGCTGAGATGAAGGAAAGCTTTTATGAAGAAATGAAAGTTCTAGAGAGATCCTTTGAGCTATCTCTGGCTTGTAATTTATCTTCCTTTATGTCTGAGATTTTGGAAGAAGTGAAAGAATGCCAGACTCAGTCTTCAAGAATCGAAGCTGATCTGGAAGCTCTCAAGACATCAGTTGTTGCTTTGGATTCCTATATGAGCTCTAAGTCTCAAGCTGACAAGGACCTAGCCTATGTGAAGAGTGTAGTCAGCCAGTTTGTCTCAGTGTTTGAAAGTTTCAAAACCTCAGTGAAGGATCATGTTCAATTACAAGACTCTCAAGTTCAAAGCCTAATCAGTGGTTTGTCAAAGAGTTTTAAAGAAACTGTTTCCTTCTCTCTTGGCCCTCTCACATCCAAACCATCAGTTGATATGAACTCAGTTCGAGCAATACTGAAGGAGGAGATTGGTTCTATTTCAACCAGTGGCTCTGGGGACTCATCAGAGTTAAGCCGAGTGGTGCTCTCTACAAGGGATTCTGCCAGAGAAATCATGAAGATAGTTCAAGATTTTATGAGGGAAGCCTCTGCCTCTCAAGAAGCCATAAAAAGCAAAGTGGACTACTACTTCTCCAAAATTTTCACCAAGCATCAACTCGAACACCACTTCAAGCTAATGTTGGAACACATGAAGCTCCCTCCAGTCACCCAAGCTTTCAAAGAACAAGTGAGCAAGCTGAGAGAACTGACTCCTGCCTTAGAGAAATTCATGGAGAACAAAGATGATTTCATCTCTACTATGGAAAGAGGAGGAGGAATTATTATGGATTTTAGAAATCTGCTGCTGCCCTTCTTGCATGTTGATGCTAGGCCAGTCATCATCCCTCCTGCTTTGCCTGCTTCTGCCTCAGCTGCTTCCTCAGTCCAGCTGACTCCTGTTCAAGCCATTCAAAGCCTCAAACCGATGATTACCCAAAAATCTTCAACCTACAAGCCTGACTCTGTGTCAGTGGCCCAGCCTCCTTTGATCCTTTCTGGAATTCCCAAACCTTCACCTGAATCCTCACCACCCGAGCATCCTTCTGATCCCAAAGGAAAATCTCACATTGCAGATGCGGATTGAACCAGTGGTCAAGCTTTTTGATAGGAATTCCTTTGTAATCTGTTTTTGTTGTACTTTTTGACTAACTAATACAGACCACTTTTTACTTCTCTTTGTTTTATTTCTCTCCTATATATATATATATATATATGCTTTCCCACTTTTTGATTATCACAAAGGGGGAGAACAATAAGAGAGGGGGAGAAACTTTTTATGAGAGAATAAGGAGGAGAACAAAATGAGAAATATTTTCAATGGAGAAAAATAAGGCATAAGGGGAAACACATTATCCTTTGTTTTGTTTCCATTTTTATCTCTGATACCTTATGTCTATATAGTACCTTATTATTTTTACCTCTGATAACTTATGTCTATATCATTCTATTTCTATTATCTATGATGTTGTTTTCTCTGAGAAAATTGAATTCAAATATTATACTCTTTACTATTATATTTTCACTATGTTAAATGCCAATATCATAAATTGTGATTATCAAAAAGGGGGAGATTGTTGACCTCACCTGTTTTGATAATCTCAATCATGTATTTATTTGTGTTGAAAATCCCAATTATGTCTTCATTCTCTATGATATTGTTAAGTATTGTTGATCTATACTTTAATTCTTTTAAATCTATGATCAAACCAATAACACCTTTTTAAAAATAAGTCTTTGGGATATGTTAATCATCATTTATCCATGTTCATACAAGTTATAAATTGATTCTAACACAATCGGATGTGTTCTGCATAAAACAGATAAGTAATCTGCCTATAGCTACTGATAAAGAGCTACCGGTAACAAGTCTACCGATAGACTTAGTCTACCGACAGACAGCTACCGATAGACTTAACACAGAGTTACCGATGTACTTATAAATACAGCTACCGATACAAACGTAGAGCTACCGGTGTAAGTATAAATAGCTACCGATGGAATAAGAGTCACCGATGGACAAAGCTACCGATAGACTCACAGCTACCAACGCATGGAGCTACCGATGCATGTACCTACCGACGCATGGAGCTACCGATGCATGTACCAACCGATGCATAGAGCCACCGATAGAGTCAAAGCAACTAATGACATTGATCTACCGATGTTCAAGCTACCGATGTTCAAGCTACCGATGTTCAAGCTACCGATGTTCAAGCTACCGATGCTGATTACCTACCGATCACTCAACTCACTGTTTGAATTTCTTTATTTCCTATATTTAATCTATCTAACGGTCATATCACACATTTTAATGTTTTGTCAAATATCTGATAAAGGTTGTCGGATGTCAGGAACCCGTACCTCGTACCTGCTGAAAAGAAATCTTTTCTGTCCCCTGATGGGAGATAAATACGAGAAGACTACATACCAGAAACAAGGCGAACGTGTGAAGAAAACAAACAACAAGAAGCGAACCAGAAGAGTGCGGTGCATCCAATATACCAAAAACGACACAAGCACAAGAGGAACACAGAGAAGCTCATAGACAATCAAGCATACTCGAGGAGTGTTCTGTGCATACAAGAAGAACTTCATCGACTACATTCTCACCACCTGTGAACCTGGAGCATACGACACTCTGTTTCTCAACAGAAACAAGAAGAGGACTCAGACTTACTTCTAATCAAATTCAAAGGAGTCCAGAGCTATACTGAAATCACCAGAACAATCTCTAAACTCTACATCTCTTGTTCTGTGATTTATTACCATTCATTTCGAGCAGTGTGTGTTATCTGCTATATCTAACACATACACTGTCTCCTGTACTCAAACTGAAGGATCTGTAAATCCTTACAAAACTCTTTTATTCTTTCTTTCCCACGAAGAACTGTGGTAGAGGTCATGTGTGACCTGGACAGCTGGTTGCTGTTGTACTATTTCCCACGAAGAACAGTGGTAGAGGTCTTGGACCTGGACAGTTGTAAACTGTTGAACCCCGATCCAGGGTGTGGATCATTTTTATATAAACTTTTGAGAGGACTAAGTCTCGGCTTGAGACTGAACCTCTTGGTTACATTATTGTGCCATCTATTTCAAAGTTTTATTCCGCTGCTAATCACTTTAAAACCAATACTATTTTTAAAGTTACTTTGATAATTAAATTTGCAAGTGTTTATGTTAAGTGTAGATTAGTAAGTTAGTTTCAAAAGATAATCACACACTCCTGTGTTGATTAACTGGGAATTAATCAATCCCTTGAGAACCTAACAAAATCTCTACATTAATATAAATTCACTACAGTTTAATTTATTATTTTATTTGGGGGTCTTTAAGACACTGCTTTTAAATATAGAAATTTTAATTGGTACTCAATTCACCCCCCTCTTGAGTAAACCACTCCGACCAACAAAGATCACATCACGCACATGGGGCCCACACGATGTGTGGCCCCAAGTCAACCCCAAAGGAGCGCACAAACGTTCTTAGGTACAAACAACCACATGTACCTCTAAGCATTCTTGTATACTCCCGGAGTATACCACGTTCCAGCCCAAAGGCTATCGTGCACACGACACCCAATGTTAACGCGAAGGCATGACGTAACAACTACAACCTACCACCTCATTGGCTGAGGGACAGCCAACCAAATCCCTTCACTCACATGGGAGTTCACGCGATCACATGCCAAGGGTTCTCTGCAAACACGGTGAGAAGAACCGCCATCAGAGTGCCTTTCACATTTACACATTTAATAAGAACGCACAAGAGGCTCTATACAACCAAACAGATCGCACCGTTGTAATCCTCGCGAAAAAACCTGAGAGATCGACTACTTACTCACCCCAAACGGGTATCCAACGTAAATGTCGCCAACACCGCCTCATGCCTGAACGACATCCCATGATCTCGAGCCTCGGCCCTGAAAACAGTCGGGCGCATCGCACCATTGCGATCCCCTCGGGAAAACACGTCAAAAAGACTGCTCACTTGAGCGCAACAGATACTTGGAGAAAAAGATACGTTCCGGCTCCCCGTGCACGAGCGGTACCATGCGGGACCCGCACCCCAGTCCCGAAGCACTGCCAACGAATTGCACCATTGCGATCCTCTCGAAAAAGCACACAAGATGGACTAATCACTTGTCCAAAACGGACCCCAGGTGATAGAGATGGAAAATCACCGTCGACGCCCAAACGACCCTCGCGGGGCCCACACCATCGTGCGTAAATACAGTGGGCAGACTGTGCCAACGTGATGCCCTCGAAAAAACACCCAACATTGACTGCTCACACGCCCCAAACGGATGTCCGAGGAAAAAGGCGCTAAAAGCTGCACGCAGCTCAAAAGACGGGCCGTAGGGCCCATGCCTCAACATTGTCCTCAATGCCCGAAACCACAATGGAAAGCTTCGCCCCGACGCCAGGGTCTCAACGCCGCTGACGGCGCTCAAAACGGATGTCGAACGCGTCAGCGCCGTCCAAAACAATACCCCCGAAAGAAAATGACAAACCACTTAAAGACGCGTCGCGCCTCCGAGGCCCCTCGTTTCGGGAATTAAAAATTCCTGAAACGATCTCAAAAGGACAGTATCATCGATATGGTTCCACTGCTACAGATGACACTCAAAACAGACACCCGTGGCAGAAAATACGGGCATCCGAAAACCGAGGGGGCAAGGCCCCTGGGGCTGGACCGGCCGGGACCGACCGGTCCGCCCGGCCTGGGCCGGCCCGCGACTTAGCCGTGCGGGCCGACCGCGGACTCGCAGTCCGCACGCAGACCGTCCACGAAGTTTGGTCACGGCAGCCGCATGAAGACCCGCGCGGCGTGGGTCTTTGTCGCCGCACGGGGTTCACGCGCCGCGACCCCGCGGTCGCCGCTCCCTAGCAACCGCCGCCACGCCGAGGCACTCCGCCTGAGCCCCAGCCTCCTCCTAACGCCGCCCCCTCACCCTGGCCAGCCACCACCTCATGCCGAGACACCCGCAGAAGCCCGCAGACACTCCCCTTTCCACCGCTGCGAAGACCCTCGACCGCCTGAAGCTCGGCCGAACCACCGCGCTGCCCTGCTGCCCGCCGAACCACCGCCAGAACCTTCAAAAATCCGCAAACATCTTTAGATGTCTGCGGGGTCCTCGGAACTCGGTTTTATGAACCGAAACAAGCGATGGAAAGAGAAAAAACTCCACTATGCATTCATGTGGTTCGTTCGAAAATCCAACAACAATTCGAGCATATAATTTTGGTTCAAAGGAGGTGCGGGAAAGAAAAACGAAACAAGACCCTACCTCGATGGGCTTCGCCTGAAGCTTCGTCGTGATCCATCGGAGCCGCACCTCGCCGGAGAGGAGGAGGCGATGGAGGGGAGATTCCTCCTTCGTTGTGGGGAGCTGCTGGCTCCAGGGGAGAAGAGGGGAGGAAGGGGAAGGGGTGTTTAAATAAATTAATTAACAATTTAATTAATTTAAAACCCCTGAAAAGACCCGAATCTGAAACTCCCGATGGGGTCGAGGTAAAGAATCCCCTAGGGTAAACACCCCCTCCCAAGCATAATGGCGGTCTGGGAATTTTAATCCGAGACCCCGTTCAAATTTTATTAAAATTTGCGCCCGAGGCCCCCAAATTACGAAAACGCCTCTGGGGGCATTTTTCACAGACCGCCCGCGTCCTCAAAACTTATACCCCTCCTAGGTTAAACGAAACATTCAGAACTCAACGGTGCCCTTGGTTTTCCAATACAAGCCACTGTTTAAGAGATACTCGAGTTTAACCATTAAATGAATTAATTAATTAATTAATTTATCCGTTTAACATTCCGAAAGCGAGAGAGGGGTCCAAACATCCCGCACTGACAAGTTTCATGTCGTTCCTAGGCTAAACACCCCATTCTGGACCCATATGTACACTCAGATCTTTGATCCGGATCACCGTTCAGGAGTTATCACATTTATTTGGCATTTCCAGTGTGAACGCACTGAAAATTTAATTCCGGCCACTCCGGGGCTCGAAATCTCACGCCGTCTGAAGGCGCTGCTCTGGAATATGATCAAGAATATTCCAAAGTCTTCCGAAGTAAAAACTGGGTTCTTACACAGATTATCTAGGTCTTGGTTTTGGTTAGTGGACATAGAATAGTGATATTTTATAAGATTATTATATTTTAAACTAAATTTTGAAATTAATTATATATTATTATAATTAAATTAAATTAGATGTTATGGAATAATATAGATGATTGAGAGGTGATTTAATACTTGATGAAGCTTGGGATATGGAAAAGCATGGATTGGTTTAAGAAATATCTTCGAATAAGGTAGGTGGTCCCTTAAACATGTTTTTAAAGTAACTTATTTTTGTTTACATGTGTATTGTGTATGGTCCGATAACTTGGGAAATTAACCTTAAATATAAAAATATATTTTTTATTAATCTCCCATGAAATGAATGGAGTGTCGAGGGATATGATGAAACCATGAACATTGGTGTGATTACCCAACTATATATAGTTACATTCATGATTATAAATGAATTCCACATGATATATAAACCTTATAGGGGTATAAATGAAGTGAAAAAACATAGTGTCCCTTGGTATAGGTTCCCCAGGACCCCTACTTATAGATGGGAGTTTGGGACTTATAATGATTTCCCCATGTATTCCATAACAAAACCGCTAGATAACTTATAACCTTTAGCTAGTTTATTTATGATTTGGGTGAGCATTCTTGCCCCACTATTATGTGAGTTCCTAGGCCAGTGTTCCTTGGGTATGACCAAGGATTAGTTGGGTTTTTGGGTACTGATGTAGGATGGATCAAGAATTGAGATGAGAATTATTCCATCTCCCTAGAGTAATGCCCATTTGGCTCTTCTTAAGAGGCCTATTAGGCCATAATAAGTGCATTATATGGTTAATGATTGTTATTAACTATAATTGATGTGCCTTACCTAAGATTTGAGAATTAGATATTGGATCCCATGTAAGGTTTACGTACTATGGCATATCCTAGGGGACCTTATTAGGAATTTTATCCTTAGATTGACCCATGAGAGGGGTAGTGAATATGATATTGTATTTTCGATTATTGGGCGGAACTATAGATCTTTTAAATTGATGGTGGTGATCTATATTGTGAATTTTAGAGGCTAACCAAAGATATTCATGATAGGCTCATTATATGGAAATCCCTAGTGGTGATTATTATAATTTTTATTATTAGTCACAAACGTATTGAATGCCATCCCATGATAATAAATTATATGTTATATGAGATTCCTCGATGTTTTAGGATCTGGTAGTTACACTATATGATATATGTGATGATTCAGGTTCTTAAGATCTAGTGATTTCTTCTGAGGATGTGATATAATATACCTAAGATTTTCCTAGGATATGGTGATTACACATGATGTTTTAATATACCTAGTATATATTAGTTATTCTTGATATATTATGAGATTCATATGACTACTAGGATCTAGTAATTATAATTGTTGACATATGTGATTCCTAGGGTGTTCCTAGGATCTATTCATTGTACTTAATTATATTAGAGATTCCTAGGGTGTTCTTTAGATCCATCGATGATGCCTGATGATATATAGATTCCTTGGAGGTTTCCTAGGATATATTGATATCACCTGATGATATATGAGATTGATCTGTGGGAAGTTATACTATTGATAATAATTAATGTAATAAATATTATAGCTAGGTGGGATGCACTTACCCTCGATGATATATATACATGAGATGATATGGGTGGGATGATCTATCACCCTTTAGTGATCATATATAACTATTATTATAGTATGGATAGCATTCATCTAACCCTTATCATGATATTAATTAAGTTTAGAGACACTCTAGAAGTGTCCTAAGAAGGTTTGATCAACCCACATGTCACATTAAGACCAAGGATCAATAAGATTATCTATATTTTCATATGTAATTATTTTTTATTTTATTTATCATATCAAATGTACATACTTTGTGTTTACTGGTTATGTTAAGGAAACTATTGGTGGTCCCCTACTCAATTTTACTCACACCCTACTCAGCCATCGATGAAATGAGGGTACCCAAGAAGACTTCATTGTTCATAGGCTCAGATAAGGAAGGGGAATAGTGTAGCATGATCAGGCTAGAGTATGTCAACAAGGACTAAAATACTAGGATGTGGTGAGGCTTATGGATGGTAGTAGGGATTATTGTATCTTAAATTATTATTTTTATTTGTATATGTGATTGAATTAGTGGGTGATCATTTGTGATGTGTAACATCATGCTACATTCTATTTGACATATCATGCTTTTGTTTTATTTATTATGAATACTCTAGTTATTTATGTGGTCGTTGTTTGGTTATTTCCACCATTATTACAGTCTTATTTGAGGGTATGATCTCTCCATGGTAACACCTTAGTCCATCACTTCTATTCAGTAGCCTCTAACATATTGGGAGGCATTCTTAAGGTCACATGAAACCACCAACTGAGACATCAATTAGTGGTCTCTAACTATAGGATGTTACATTATTTCCTATAGTGAGGATAGTATAATAGAGTAACACCCTACTCAATGTGATTGACAACGACAACAATATTAGGCTTTAAAACCTCAAATCGAAACACCAAAAACATATGAGATATTGGCATCAAAAAACAACACCAAAGTGAAAACTAATTTCCCCTATAGAGGATTATTAAGAAACAATATGAGGACATACTTATTCTTTATAATTTCTTGGATATTTCCTTGAAAGAGAATATATAGTTAGGCTGTGGTGGTTTATCATACATTAGCAAGACATATAATGAGACATATGTGAGTTTAACTAATTTCCATTTCCCATACAAGTGTTTACCACTCTAATTAAGGTGAACATCATGGTTTTCCAATCTAAGTTAGGGATTTTCTTCTGTTTTATCCACCTATCTTCCACACATTAACTCTCATAGTTTATTTTATTTATTTCATATAAAAATCCATCCATGAACACTTATAATCCAACTTGTACTTTTGGATATGACCAAGTTCCTACCAATTATTATACGTTATTGACCCTATGCACCCACTGGGGAGTGTGTAGGAAGAATTACACATTTACACTAAGTAATAACCTTGTTGGACACCTATAAATTAAGTAAATTATGACTTAGGTGATTTATTAACCATTATAAAATTTCTAGAAGTTTTTGTTATAGAATTTATCATTCCGATGAACCTTCAACTGAATACATACCTTTTTATAATTATTAGTATAAAATCCCACCATAAAGTGTTAAATGATTTATTGATATACACCTTTAATGTAAAGTTCTGATGATTTGAATTTTTTTAAATAAAATTAATATATTTTGATGTATTGTGAAGAAAATATTTAGTTTTTATTCCATGAATGAATCAAAATTGGTTGTATGAGATAATTTTATCAGCAATACCACCCACTCAATTTACAATAATTTTATTAATGGTCTTAAGAAGAGTATTTCAGACAATTTTTTAATATGTTTAATGTCATGTGTATAGTCCACATTTTGAATAATATGGATGAAATTAGACTAAATGCTGGAGAAAAAATTATAAATTAAAAATTTCTTTAACTATATAAAACAATTTATCCTGAAAATTTCCATAAAACTATATACAAAACATATTTTTCATCCCATCAGGTCCAAATACACTGTTAGTATTGAGTGGGTATAAGGAATAGATGAATTTTTACTCTAATGTGGTTATAATGAGGTAATAATTCTACATTTAATTAATATATTAAATGATTTTTAGACTAATTCAACTCAAATAAATTTAATTTGGGTTCATTGAATGGAAAAATATAGTGTTTCACCAATCAAATCCTATTTCCATCTCATTTTCCATAATATTCCCTTCATAATATAATGGTGAAATTTATTTCTTAATCTCCTTTTATGGTTGACTATATGAAACAACTAGAATTATTATCTCTATTTTGTAGTCATTTTAAGTGATATTTCTCTTTAATAATACTATCCTTAATATGGATCATCTTATCAATCCTTAATTGTATTTCAACCTCATCTTTATAGGGTAAATATTGATTCACATTTCTATTGTAAAATTACTTTAAATAAAACTCTGAAAACGTGATTTCAAAATCAGAATTGATAAATTCAACATTTCTCTAAATTTTTAGGTCAAGTTTAGTCCTTTTAATAATTATATAAATTTTTTTAAAAACACCTCCAATGAAATTTTTTCATAGTTCCTAACAAATAATATCCTTACACTGCTTAAAATTCAACAATGAATTGTTCAATTTAAAAGGTGATGGGTACTTATTTTCATTCCCTTACATGGTAACCATGACAGTCACATGATCATCATGAATCCTTAACAGATAATTTCATAAGAATTGGTAACCTTTGTTATTAAAAATAATGAAAATAAAGGAAAGATAATTTTTACATGGTTATTTAAATTTATTCTCACACTTTCCCCATGTTTATTTACTACCCACCTGTAATGAAAAAAATGTCAATAAACATTTTAAATCCCTTTGAGTAAGATTTATCACAAAAATTACCAATCCTATTATAGTAGACTAAAAAACTAATGATCACATAAAATGATCTACAACTATTTGATATCTAAAAAAATGTAAGGTTAAATACTTTTATAAATATCTCATATCGATATAGAAAAATTTATAACAAATAAAGGAGGAATCAAGGTTTTAATATTGAAATTTAACTGTCACTTATTATATACAAATTTTAATAACTGAAGTAGAATATAACTTGTGATAATGACCCTAAATATTATCTTCTAATGCATTTCTAATATTGTAAGAAAAATATTTATAACCAATAAAATTTTAATTTATAATTTAAAATTTTCCAAAAGAACAATTATGTTAACAACCCCTACAAGAATGTTTTTTTAATTTTGATGAAAAGACTATGGTTTAAAGTTGTATTTTTATTTTTCAATACATTGAAATTACATTTATGTTTGATCATTTAAAAGATAAATTACCAATAGTTTGATTTTTATAACTATTATAATCCTGATCTATATATTTTGTCTTTCTAACTCTACCCTTTTTAGGGAATTATTTGATTATAATTTATTTTCCAAATTTCCATCCTCTTTTTTGTTATGATTAATCCTCATTAACATCATTATAATATATTTTAATTCCAATAAGAATACTAAATTTACTATTTGAGTTTTTAAGACCAACATCCCCAATGTCCACCATTTTCATCTTTGAAACTTTCCTAAAAGGTTTATATTTGAAAGGAGTTGAATTTTTTGTTACCTATATATTAGTATAAACTTCCCCAAGATTTTAGTGGACCAATATTTTTAACACCATAAGTTTTAAGATATATATATTTTATTAAACTACATTTCTATCATTCATAATTATGTTTTTCTATTCCATTAAATATTTGAACATCAGTATGAAGTACATCATATAAGATATGAATCAAACTAAAAACATTTTATTCACTCATAATGGAGCATTACAAAAAAAGTACCTAAAACCATATATTACATGTCAAAAATGATTACAACCCTTAAAATTGTATAAATTAAAATGGGATAATAAATATAAAAGAATAATATTTTTATATCTACGAAATCCCTTAGATTATATTTACCCTTATGAATCACTAATAGTAAAACCAAACTTAAAATTAAAGAAAATGAAGAAAGGAGAAATCATTTTATAAAATGTAAAATTAAAAATATAGAAATAGGAAGTGATTTTTGGGAAGATAGAATGGTATGTATTTATATAATGTGATGGGGGTAATATAACAGGCATATGACCATTATAAAATGGTATATAACCATCGACTATAATACTGAAAAACATGTCAGTGGTTTAGATTTATCAGTAAAAAGTTAATATACATAATATTTATTTAAATTTCAATAATATATATTTCCCTTATAAATAATTTTTTTAATAAGAATTTAAATCAACTATTTCATTTTTGATAACACCAATGATTATAAGGAAATTGTTTTTATAAATTAATTATTTTTATTAAATTTATTTCCTTTAAAGAATGATATAAATAAAATATATTGAAATAATTAATTCATGAATAGTTAAATAATATAATAATATTCAATAAATAGTAATGTAACTATATGGAATACTAATTTAATTATTCATTTCTAAACAATTTTTTTCAAAAACTTATTTTTATTATATATTATATGATTTTATTTAAAGGATAAATTTATAATATTTGGAGAATTAAATTTAATAATATGTATATTAATATATATAATTGAATATTCATCTATAAATTGACTATTAATTAGTAAAAAATAAAGATAAAATCACTTAATGTTAAATACCACATTTTTGAAAGAACTATTTTTCAATATGTTGTGTATTTTATTTTAATAAATTAAAGTAATCTATGTTGAAAGATATGTTATTCAAAGAACTTTTTTTAAATTATTTATGATGTATATTATATATATATTGTATTTTCTTTTATGTTGTTTTTATAATGATTATTTCTTGGAAATTAATAATATTAAATTCATTTTAATGATTAAAAATACATTTTTCAAAAAACAAAATCTCTGAATTTTACGTTCTTATGTTAAAATTAAATTTATCACCTTTATAAGTTTAATATAATATAATATATTTAATATTCAGAATAATTATATTCAAATTTTCTAATAAGTTTAATTTCATTTTTAGGTATAAAAATATGTTAATGAGATAAAAATTGAGTTACCCTGATAAATATAAAATGAGGTAAACGGTTTTAACTAAAGGAAAAGACCTGAAATATAATGAAAAATTATCTATAAATGACTTTATGAGGGAATTATAGACCTCAACTTAATTTATATTAAATATTTTTCTACCTTCAATCTGATTTCCATGAGAAATTGCTTTCCTAACTCATTAGGGAATTATTATTTGAAAAAGTGCAGCTCATGTTGACCTATAAAGGAACTCTCCACTACACACATAAAAGAATATATTTCCTTATTATTCCACTTTAATACATTTTAAAATTATCTCGCTGACAATTATATCTAATTTTTGGTAACCTTTAGTAACAAGGATTCCAAAATCC
Organism: Viscum album; assembly: GCA_963277665.1. Classification (NCBI taxonomy): domain Eukaryota; kingdom Viridiplantae; phylum Streptophyta; class Magnoliopsida; order Santalales; family Viscaceae; genus Viscum; species Viscum album. Next base: position 2,090,936,010 of record OY728122.1, read on the forward strand.
CTCATTTCCAAGAGGCTCTATAAGAAAATATTCAAGTCCTTAACAAAAGTTTTATTCTATCCTTAATAACCTTATTTATATTTTTCATCCAAATATTATTAAATATCATTTATCACTTTAATTACATGTTTTTAAATCCTTAATCTTCTATAAATTTGATATTATTACTACAAAATAACTTGTTCTTTCTCATTTAGTAGTTATACCATTTTCTTGTTTTGGTCAGTTCAACAACCTAAATGAACAAAATTATAATGGTTATATTATGAATGAATATGAAAACCTAAATTCCAATAATAGGATAAAATAATTTTTAATTTAATTTTTTTAATAAAATTTTAAGGGAATATACAGAAATATATTCATCATAAAATTAATTTTTATTAAATCAAAATTCACAAAATTTAGATTTTGTCTGCTCTCGACAAACTATAACCAAAATTTCCATAAACTGTATATAGGAATTTAGTAAAATATATAGAACACCCACTTAACCTTCATTAAAATTATTAATATTATTAACACATTATCAATGATTAAGGATCGAAAATGTGACACTGAAGCTAAAATAAAACAAACATGATAATTAACACCCAAATATTAATTATAACAAAGAATGATTAATAAATGGGAAATATAAAATTATAAATGAATGTTTTAAATTAAAATAAATATAAATATGTTTAATATTTATAAAAATAATAAACCTAAATTTATTATATAGGATCTTAGAGCACGTCCGACCATGTGGGAATCCAAGGTAAGGTTTTTTCATCCCAAATTTTTTATCTTGAGACTTGTTTCATATTATGCACCTATTTTCATTTTTTGGGTGTATATAAAAACTATTTTATATATTTTTTATAATTCCATATTTATTAATTGTATTTAATGTTCCATTTTAAGTTTTATGTTTCAATATATTTTTATTTAAAATTTACCAATGTCATAAGACGTTTTTGTTAACTCAATTTCTATTCATTAAGTTATAATCATTTTTAACACTTTACACATGATCTAATTTCCCAAAAATAGAATTTTTTTTATATAAAGATAATAATCTATATGTATTCTTGGTTTTTCTATGTAATTTCTATTCACGTTATTTTAAAAATTATTTCCTTTAAAATTAAAATTTATTAAAAATATAAGTTCTTATATAACTCATTTTATTTTCATTGATTCAATCAATTTCTTCTTTTAATATATTCTAATGAGTTTTTCATATTCTTTCTTTCCTATATTAATAAGAAATTTTCTATTTATTTCTAGGGAAATTACATTTTTATATCATAATATTATTCTTTTAGATATTTATTTCTTCATAAAAATATGATATTGTTAAGAATAATTCATATCCTTACTATTAAACATTTATCTTCCATGTCAATATAATTTTTTTATCACCAATGTTTTATTTTATTATTTTAAAATAAAAATATATTTTATTTTAAATACACTTTTTATTTCTCCTCGCATATTTTCATGAGTAAATTTTATAACTCTTTTATCCATTTTAGTTTTCTTTAGAACTATTGCAAAATTTTAAAAAGGCATTTCTTGTCACTTCCATATATTTTATATCTTGCTCTCCACATTTATTTTCCTAAAAATTCTTTATTTTCAATTATACATTATTCCTTATTCTTTAAAAATAATTTTAAAAAAATTCCCACTATTACCTTCTTGAAAATGATTTACGAAAGTGACTTGTATATTTTTCTTTTTACAACAATGTTAAAAATGTTTTATAAGAAATTTTTTTATGATTTATCTTCCATTTTCATATCAGTCTCAAATGACTTATCACTTTTAGGTAATGTTCATTATCACTATCAAAATTGTCTAATGATATATTTATTTCATACAATTGAGATTTTGGTACCAATAAATATTATTCTTGATATCATTTTACTTGATACCATTTGAAAATGATTTGTAACCAATCATTTTCTATGTTTTTTTCATAATAAGATGATTAATTGATTTCATATGACATATATATATGCATGTTTCATCATTATTTTTTGGGTGTATCCTATATATCCCTCTAATTATTTGGGTAATTTTTTATATATCATGAGATCAGAATGGGATGTGGGTGATTTTCCCTTTCCAAAAAGGTTGTAAGGTGTGGCTGGTTAGCTTACATCCAATTGGTTATGGGGACTAAGTGGTTATCCCAATATAAAAAGTTTATAGTTGTGTGGATGGTTATCTTAAGTACAAAATGTTATGGGGCATGAGTGTTTTTCCCAAGTTAAAGTGGTAATGGGTGGGTGGTTTTCCTAATAGGATATGATATAAATTTCATAGTGGTTAACTTTACACATGTAATGATTTTTATGATTATTCTTGTACCAAATTTTTATTTTATTAGAAATACCTATTTCATTTTCTCATGCATCATATTTTTTGTTGAATTATTCTTCATTCTTATACCATAGTATATTTTATGATATCATGATGATCTTTTTGAGTTAATATGTCTTTATTTCATGCCTTATAGAAAACTATTATGATTAAATGTTACTTTTAATCATATATTTATCCCATGTTAATGTTTTATCACATGATTATTATATACTCCTTTATGAATCATTGATGTGTTTTTTCCTTATCGATAGTCTGAGCTCACACCTTATGTTTTTCTTCCTGAGGTAATGAAGAAGAGTATTAAGTTTAATGTTTCTAGAAGGATATCATGAGAGAAGTTTATTTGAGGGATATATTGAAGAAATAACATGAAATGATAAACTTATGTATACAATATAACAGAAACTCATAGCCAGAGGCAAGACCTATGACCATTTATTAATAAAGGAAAAGATCAGTAAACAAGTACCACTAGCCAAACACAACAACAATAGACCATCAAAACCAAACCCATCACCATATCCATGAAAAAAGGATTCCTTTATAGTAACTGATTCTCATTCTGAGATTTCATAATGCTTCCGAACATTAGAATACTTCCTTCTAAGGTTCAACTGATATTAAGAAAGAAATTCATTATTAATTTTCCCAGAGACATCCCCACTTTATTTTTGGATATAGGATCTAGTAGACATTGGCATTGATAGATAGGAGTAATCCTTTCTCGATCTTCTTCACGGTGAAGCAATCATATCATCCTAATTCGTAGACAAAATATTCTTACCTCCCTGAAAAATGTCACTATATGAGGTCCTGACCGTGCCACCTTCATTTTCTTTATCACTATCAGAAATATCCCCCCATTTTCCAGGGACCTACATCTGTTGATACTTCACTATCCGGTTTTGCTGAATCTGACAGCTTGTGTCAATCATATCGAGGAAATTCAGGTGTTCCACCACCGCTTGATCAGTATATAACCCATTTCCCATTTATTCATTCAACAAATCCTCTTTCTAAGGCTCATTAATCATGCAGGCTTCCATATCATCATTCTACAGCCCTTGAAATCAGTTCCCCGTGGTCACCATGATCAGCACACTGCCATCCTCATCAGCCCTTCTACAGACCTCTGGACCCCTAACAGGCAGAATAACACCACAATTCTCCATTACAATAGGCAACCTACTCTCATCTTATGACTAGACATGACAACATCTCCCTCAAGTAATACATCCTCCTTCTTGATGATATCAATAAGAGGAAGGCTATCTTTCCTTGTCTCTTGTTACCTCTCCCCTGCAACCACAAGACCGATTGATGCCATACCAGTATTAGCAGCACCCCTTCCAGTAGCCCCCTTCACACCACCCCCCTAATTCAAGTCCTGTTTAAGTCTATTTATCACTACATATACCAATGGATTCTCTAGAACCTCTACTGGTTTTTTCCAGAGTTGATGCAACCTAGGACCCTTGCCAAGTGCATTTACAAACCTATCATCCATAGTAGGCATCCTCCTCCAATCAACGGTTTTACCTAGCCTCTTCTCCAGACATGATGACCTTTTTCTCATGAATCTAGTAGTCAATCCATGATTCATAAACTATATAATTCTTCCATATAAGTTCCTCACCCACCAAAATCCAGATCCATTCCATCGGATGTCTTGAGATATCCACCTCAACACACAACTGAGGGTTGATCAGGTGACTCACCGTGGCTGTACAAATATCATAAAACATGAAATGAACTACTAAGTCCCCAAGAATACGTATAATCGCTGGGTTTTGGAAATCTAATGGAAGATGAGGAAGACATACCCAAATTGTAATGGAGGCTAGGTCATGATTTATACAGAGATTAAAAGTCCACCAGTGGAGAAGAAACTTGTAGTTATTGCATCGCCTGGGGGAACTAGGCCACACACGTAACATGTATTCCTCTGAGGTGAATCAAATCATCAAATGAAGACTATACAGAAGGGTGACTATCAAGTGATCTTACAGATCCCATTTTCCAAAAACAAATCGATCAAAATTATCAACTGATGGTCTTCGAAAGATGAATCGAACCACCAGAGTCAGGTCTAGGTAACTTGTCGCTTCAGAGAACTCTGAAACCAAGATCGGGAGCTGAGGATTACCAAGGTGAAGATTGGGCACCTTCAGACTTAACACTATCACTGGGAACTTTGGGAGAAATTTAGGGTTGTAGAAGCAAACCAAGGGGGTTCCTGGCCTCAGATGTAGTAATATCAGGCCATCCTCCCCCTTCACACCTACAGGAAGGGGGGGATCTTCTTCAAGCATCTTCTAGGGTTTCATTACCATTCAAAAGAAGCTCCCTCACTCAGTCTTCTTATGTATCCAATATACAAAGATACTAAAGCTTTTGGTTTTATCATTGTGAGTTTATTTATGAGATATAATTCTAATGATAAGAGAATTATGTAAAATATATACATGTTATGATCGATTCATCTTAGATGTAGCATATTTTTCTTGTACATCAGGCTCAGCAATTATGTGATCCCATAATTATAATTATTACCCTCATTAGAGTATTTGGTATTATGTTTATCCCCCAGAATATAAAATTTATTAATTTTTTCATAAACATGAATTTAATCTTTATCTATGTTCCCATAAGTATAAAGATTATAATTACTAAACTCTAATGGTTTGAGTTTCCCCCATTTAGAAATTTATTTATCCAATTCTTGTAATTTTATATATTTCTCACTTACTTTGGTTCTAGTTTTATAGATATCTTAATTATTCAATATCTTAGAGGAGTATGGATCCTTGATATCCCCCATTATATTAACATTAGTGTAATTAATGTATTTATAACAAGTATACTCTATGCATATCTTGTGATTAACAAAATTATAAGAGATTAATTCCCTTATAATTTTAGGATTAGTGATTAATAATCCAACAATCAAGACCAAAAGAGGTAATTTTTCAAAATGAATCCAAAATTTGATGTTTTCTTACAAGGTTGATAAATAAACCTCTTTAATTAGTGTTTAATAGATATAAAACTCTAAAATAATGTGGCAAAATTTCCAAAATCAATCTCTTTATATTTATCTATCTGTTTTTATAGGAACACTTATTAAATAGGAAACATCCCATAGGATCTTTAGATGCCAATAAATTTATTTAATCCCACAAATATGAATCCAAACTTCATTATGTGAATTACGTAAATTAAATGAACCAAAATTCACATCCTAATTAGGAATTATAACGATCCCATGTTTTATTTATAAGGACCTAAGAGCACATGCACACTATTTTAGCACATTTGAAAAACAATATGGGAGTAAACTCTCCCAACAAATATTATACTCCATTCATTAAAAACCCAAATCTCAACAATTATTTTTATCAAATTTTTGAATTTATAGGGTTATTCCCCCATAGGTAAAATCATTCTTATAAAAATAGAGAATTAATACATTTCTAACCTTTTAGATACATTTTCTCTATTAGGAATATAAAATACATCCCTTTATATAGCTTAAATTAATTAGGGATTCCTTTATATTAGAAAGTGACCTCTTCATATTTAGGTCTAACATAGTCTAAAAATCCATAGTATTTAGAGTTGAAATAACCATTACTGTCAATAAATTGTACTCTTAGGATTAGAAAAAAAGTAAACATATCTTCATGACCTACTTAGAATGATTCATCAACAGACTACCTAGGTTGAGATGTCTTATCACTAGGTTGATCACCAAGTTAATTACCAGACCCCTCACTCTCATATCCTAATTTAATAATAATAATAATTATTATAAAAATTATAATTAATTAAAAATTTATTATGGAGTGGTATACTAAAATTTTATTAAGGTTATTTTCACAAACCCTTTAATCTAATCATAATTCAAATTTAAAAATACTTTTAAAAAACCTTCCCCAAATCTCACTTTTTACACATACCTCCATCCCCTCTTGGAAATTGACTATCCATTTTAGGGGAAATTAAGACAAACTTTTTTGGTTCCAAACCCCTTTATTACACACTTTATAATAAAAAATAAAAACAAAATACATTTTTTTAGTTTTACCACAAACTATGATAAATACACATTTTTAACTTATTTACCAATAAGTTAAGAAGATACTTTTTTATTTGTGAATTAGATATCACAATAAATAATTTTCAAAAAATGCAATTTTCAGAAAATATAATTTTATTAAAATTATCAATGGATAACCATTATTTAATTCATCCAATTTAAAAATGTTATAATTAAATTATATGGGCTCAATATGGTCATAAAACACCTAAATTTTAATTTTTTTTGAATATGTTTCTTTATTAGGACATTTAAAAAAATATATGTATAATATTATTATAAAAATAAATAATAGTGTATAATTAGTCTCAAGTGGAGGAATATTAATGAAGTTAAACCAAAAGTTATGTTATGGTGTTTGAAAGATAAAAAAGAGTATTTTACACAATGCATTCATTGTGATTTGTATGTGAAATAGTTATAGAACCCAAATGAAAAGTTAATAAATGAGTGACCAAATAAAAAGTAATCATAGGAGTGGTGGGTTTATTTTCATCAATTAATTTAAAATAAAAATAAAATATAATTTAATATATTGTAGTTGTTTTCCACTTGTCAAGTCATGTCAATCATTTAAGAGGAGCTAAAATTTATGTTTAAATATCTAAAAAACCTCTAGAAGAAACATGATCATTGATAAATCATCTTTTATAATCCATAATAATTCCCTCACAACTCATAAAATCCTAAATAAATTGGCATAAATGTTAATTTTTGTGTGTTCAAGGGGTTTAATCCCCAAGATACCTTGAATATATAGTTGTTTTAAAAAGTGATGTGAATATTTAATGGATTAAGGTTGTACTGGGCATATATATCTAAGGAAAGTGTGTAGAACCACTATATATTAAAGTAATTTCATATTTATAAACTAATTAAAAAAAATACTAAATATCACATGAGACCAAAAAGATAAGTAAAAAATTGAATAAATAAGCAGAAAATTTATAAACACATATAATTTATTTGAAGATTTATTTACCATAATTTTGATATAAATAATCTTGTTCTAATAGAATACATATTTAGAAGGAGTATATGATTGTAAAAAGTATCTCATAATTTATCTCAATTTTTCATGATCATTTATATTTTTTTACCATTAATAATTATTTTATATCTTTTTTATATTGAGTTTTGTGGGCATCAGATATGCCTAAAATCACAATAAAAAAACACTAAAACCCAATTCAATATTAATTAAGATAGGATTTAGATAAATAAAATGAAAATATAAATTGTGAAACTTCCAATGAGACTATGTGAAACATTTACATCTATTTTCAATAACGAACTTAAAAACTGAAGAACTAGTTCATGCTTCCTTGGGAAAACTACAATGTTAAAAACCCACCTATATTACCCAAAACATGACTCAGGATGCTATATGATCTCTGTAATACCCCTTTATTTCCAAGGGAAGATAACAAGTTCCTAGGAATTTATTATTTATAGTTAAATGTTATTTTATTTTTATTAAAATATAAATCCCATGATAGTTAATAATTAATGTTCAAATTTATAAGTTTTAAAATATATCCAACATGTATATAAGGTATATCAGCATACTGAAACATCTAAAAATATAATTATCGATACATTAGTGCATTAGTTGAGTCCTGTGACATACTAGAAAGAGGATCTCACAATGGGTTACCCATATATATTCAAAAATAATAAGAAAGGAAAATATATATGGATACCCAAGTCTCAAATTTTACCTTACCACAGCATAGGTCACTATCTCCCATCTCCTCATTCACATTCTAGAGTTAGCCGGTAATTGAAAGGGGGAAACTTGTCCATACATGGATCATAAGGAAGAAAATTCTAGACATTTACACAATATGTATATATAGGTTATAAATATATCATAACAATTAGATGGTCCATACCTGACTCCAAATTACTGCCATAATGTTAAGGTGTATTCATGTGTCATATAGTGAGTGCTTGATTAATATGTATCCCAATTTTCCCGATATGATCGCATGGAAATTTTCATAGAACATTATGAAGATAAAACATATAAACTCATGGGTTAATCAAGAAACCATAGTACTTAATATTATTTGATTATTGTTTGAGAAGGACATCAAAAATGGGGGTCCTTATATACCCCACTCAAAGGTAATATCTAATGTAAAACATCAATCGTCATTCCCTATAATAAATAACCTCATGCATCTTGATATTCCTCCTAAAAGTTCATGTTTGGAGGAAAATTATCACATGTAATTTCAACTATAAATCATACCACACACTAGTATTTAATATCCCTATCCATTGAGAATGTCATAATATCCCAAAACATAAACAACATGAAAGAAAACTCCTAGAGGTATACTTGTAATATAACACAAAACCCATATAACACATCAATAGAAAACAACACATGCACTTAAAGCATACAACTCATTAAAATAATGATTTATAAAATACATATTTAACTAAGACAAAAGTAACCACTATAAAAAATTCATCCTTTTAAAAAAATAACTTATTATATATATAAAACAATTCAACATGCACTTTTCCCCTTTCCTTTCATTTACTAATAATATTAATATTTTCCAAAAGGACTAATAAATCATCTTTATAGGTGAAGAATGATAGACAAGTGTATATGACACCCACTTGATATTTCTATATCTTATCTGAGTGAATTTTATTCTTATTTGGGTTTTCTATACTTATTTATCACCTTAAAACTCCTAAAAAATATTTAAACACTATAAAACTTCAAGTATGAGTTAATGTCACTTACCAAAAAAATGTATTGAATCTTTTCTGAAACTAATAAATTTAAATCCCATTACCACAATTAAAAAATGTGGCAATATAATATCAAATAGTGGTTATTGACTACCATCATGGTTTGTAAAACTATAACATTAAGTTCTTTTATGATAGATATATTTCTTTGATTTTATAAAAATTATGGTCATATACTATTTTTTTCATGATTTTGGAACCCTAGAAACAATATTTTCCAATTATATAATAAAGGTATCAATGTTTAGAGGTTCATATATAGGTTAATTTGTTAACTGTAGATATAGGGGGTTATTATAAATTAAAAACCCCTAGTATGTCAATTACATATAATTATGTCATTTCATTTTATATACTCAAATGAGATCACTCATAATAATAATTAAAAATTATATCTCATGTGTAAACTTTTTATCTCTATATCATCTCTTCCTCATACTAATATTATCATATCATCATAACCCATGCCTTTACATGATTATTATTGATTAGGGAAAGCTAAAAGTTTTCATCTAAGGGGTTATTAATAATTTAAATCTCATGTAATAAATGCACCACACATGAATTAATGATAATATAGAATATCTATTTAATAGTAAAACCATTATAAATTGATATATTAAGATAGATCTACATCGATTTGGATTCCAAAATCCATGACCAGAAAATTTATTGAAAAATAAAACACAAAAGGGAACCATAAAGATATTTTACAAATACCTAAAAAGAAAGGCACATCCAAAGACCAAACAAAAAAATAGTATGAAGTCAAATCAAATTAACAGGACCTAAATTCCCTCTGGTAAGACCTAATGCCCATGACTTGCTTCCATGAAGGATTAATGTTAAACCTTATATTAGTCAATACAATTAAAAGAAGGTGGTCCCTTATTGTTTTACCATTAAAATTTTTGAGGTAAATATATTTGGATATCACTAGCCTGTTCCCATGATGTTTCCATAGGTGAGTGTCTTGAGGTCACCATGCACCTAAAAGTCTTATCTTGCTACCAATGGTTGTTTCCAACCTGTGTTGCATTTCATAGTTAGTTTTCATCCCCATCCCCACCATCAGCTAGGGAACTCATCATCATCAACTTGTTTGAAAGGATGACATTGACCTTCCCTATGTCATCACATCATTTCTCTATTTACCCTGCTATTGAGGAGGGGATTTTGTCTCATTCATACATTCATCATAGAAAAAACCAATGTCACAGATTGGAGTGTCATCTCCTGCACATCATGTTATCACTATGGGTATATGAAGTTGATGGATTGAAATTACCATCAGGGTCCCAACTCACATCCACCAGAGTCCCAAACCCCTTATCGGCCTACTCCCCACATCTTGAGTTTGGTGGTGGTATTCTCACCATCCTCACCATTGGGCAGGGTCCCCCACATACCGTGAAAAAATGAAGGCATGAACTGTCCCAAAACTACAAGGAATAACATAACTTACTGATAGAAATCATATGAACCACATCACCCAAGGATTTAACTCCTTCCAAAGGACATTGAGAACATCTTAAGGTCACCCGATTCGAGGTCACCTCAAACTTAGGATGTCTCTGACTAGATCTTGAATGTCGTCTTTGACTGCACCCAACCAGAGTCATCACTAGATTTACTACATCTTGACACCAGACTATATCTCATCGCAAACCCCATTGGTGGGAGGGGCTCCCTAAAACCAAGTCATTGGGATCTATCATCATCACTAGTTACTTTTCACCCTTCTATAAATCTAAATTATCCTAAAAAACAAGGGATTTAAAGTGATCCTTAGAGAAATCTTGATTTACACCCATATCCAACTAAACCTTAAGCATGTTAATACTTTTCTATGTATAATAAAGGGAAAACAGATCCTTATGCCTAATAATATCAGTCTGACTTCAATCATCCTAATATATAATCTATTTTGCACAATCTCCAAAATGATATCCATAATAGCATAGGGAGAGAAAATCTCCAAATGATAGATAATACATCCTCCAGTTCTCAGGCATTATTATATTACAAACATTAATCATATTAAATAGTTACAATACACATATATAAAGACAACCAAATATATTAGATATTTCTATGATTTTATTTAATATCTATGAACTTTACATGACCCTCATGTTTTTTTGTACAATTTTTTTTGGCAGAGCATCCAATATATTATCTTCTATAGACACTTAAAAAGTATCCAAATTGTCCACCACAATTATTTATCAAATGGTATGGTATTTTTGAAGAATTTGTTTTGTAATTTAGTGAGACTAGGGTTCCTTATCTTAAATAACATATCTACTATTATCACAATAGATCTATCAAGTCTGATAATAACTACCCTTAGTTTATAAATGAACTTCATCCAAATAAATTCCTTCACTGTATATGATACAGTTATATACTCATATTAAATTATTGAATATACCATGATAGGAATATTATAAATTTTTAAACTAATTACTTAACTATTGAGGTAAAACATAAACCCATGTAGATATTTATAACCATGGTTTTTAGAATGGAAATTACACAAGTGTAATCCCTTATTTGGAGGGAAAATCACCTTCATCGGCCTGGAACACATTCATAATACTTATTAAATTATTAAGGATGTTACTGATAGAACTTTAGTGACTCTAAATAGGAATTTATTAGTTTTTCCTTTATTTTTATAAATAATAAGAGACATTATGTTGAGTAAACAATATGGAGTACATAATGGATCATATTGTAGAAGCATAAAGAATATTTTTCATGAATGGTTTTCAAGGGGTTAAGATTTTGAGTTAAAAGTTAAAATAACCACCAAAACGTTTTACATAATATCAAATCATGATATTTTTGAATTTAAAGAAGGAAATTGTAAAACCCAATGATTTTATGATATATTTCTCTTCTAATTAATTTAATATCTTCAATAGCCTTTGATACACAAAAACCCAAGTCTAAATGATCCATATATAATATAATGTTATATATTAGAGGTTAAATAGGATATGTGAATATTAATATCAAAATTTTAAAATTAATTATAAAGAATTTATATAAATTAAATAAACTGATAAATTATTACTTAGTTTTTGTAAAGCCTTTTTATGCTTCAAAAATACATTTTTCCTCAAAAAGGTTTTTATTTATTTTGGTAATAAAATAATATAATTATTTTTCACATTTATAAAATTCTTTAGAAAAATTAAACACATTTTCTAAATTACAATCTCAGAATTATTTTATAGTGAAATTTTGATAATTTTCTAAAATTTTTGATTTTCAATGAATAAAAAAAATTCAGTTTTTATTGAAAACTATCTTTTCAATTGAAACATTTAAAAATTATATTTAAAAACTATTTATATGTAAAATTATTTAATTTATATTATTAATAATAAAATTAAGGTCATTATAATTAATTTTATGTTATATTTTGGTTTAAAAATTATTATACTTAAGAAAACAAAATTTCTGGAAAACTGCCATTCATCATGTTCTAAAAGTTTAATTTTAAATTAAATTATAGAACTTACATGAATTCAATTTTAAAAAATAGACTCAATATTTTTAATCATGATAATTAATATTATTTAATAAGTATAACTTAATATTTGGTCATAATGAATAGTTAAAATAGTAAAAATATTTTACCATGGTTAAGGTTAAAATGGGTTTACCAAGGGAATTAAATGATGATATAAGAGTAGTTTTTTAAGTAAACTTGTATAAATATTATTAGATTGAAATATTTGGACCGCATACAATCCAAAATTCTAATATCTATCCATTTTTAAGAATTTTTATTCAGTATGGTTTTATTATATTTTAATATTTTACTAAATTCCAAGTGTTTCCATCCCCCACTTATAAAAGGGAACCCATAATTTCTCTTATTTACACAACTTTGAACCACCTATATTGACCAAAACCTGACTAATTATCTTATAAAATTCACTATAAAAAAATTAAAGGCTAATATAACCTTAAAATACCATTCTGATGGTCCTTACGAAATGATCTAAAGGAGGCATACTAAAGAAGAGTTAATCATCCTACCCGACCTCATTCATTTTATTTATTATTATACCTCATATAAATAATTTGTATTAAACATAACATAACAATTTCAATATCCTAGATATTATAAAATGTTATTATGATAGTGTTACCACATTTATTCACCCTATTTTCCATCAAATTAGAATTGCAAGTATCGCTGGTGTGTACATGTGAACTACTGATTCTGCACGGTGATACAATTCATTTTACACTACCATAATTCATGGATGGTTATTATGATGGGTTTAATATTTATATAAGATATTTATTAAATAATTATTCAACTTAAATTGTTATATAATATCTACCTTCTTACATTCTCATCCATTGGAAAATGATAACATCCCTTATTCTTATGTGTAGACTACCACATCCACGAAGCAATATGATTAATTTTTCATTTCTAATATACATGTATGGTAATAAAAATGGATTTAATAAATATACACGATATATTAATTATTTTTAAAAGTTTAATTATTATTTATATTCCTTTCATTCTTTTCATCGAAATGTAGAAATAGTGTTCATGCGTACGTATGACCTACCGTCTCAATGAATAATGTAATTAATTTTTATATCTATACCTTTAATGGATAACTATATATATATATATATAATGAATATATATGATTTATATATCATTATTAATTTTTTTAATATGATTAAACGATGATCAATGTATATGTACTAAAACTACCTTACTAAAATTCTCATGAAAAACAATGCAATTAACACTCAAAAACAACAATTTTAAAAATGAATAATTTATAAATGGATGTTAAACAATTATAAGTGTATAATATATGATATTATAATTATTTAAATTAGTTTTTTAGAATTATAATAAATTTAAATTTATTATATAGAAGTCAATAGTGATTTCAAAGAAAGTAGAACTTGAGGTAAAGGATTTATGTTATAATTTCATTGTTTATAAGGATTATTTATGATTAAGTATCTGATGATAAAATATTATGAACTACCTCTCAAGAGTTCCTTAAATTTTCTCCTCATATTGTTATTTCTAGATATTACTTGTTTTCATTTCATTTTCCTCTATTTATTAACTCAAGATATTAGATTGTTTTAAGGAAATCATACTTTATTTATCTCTTTGGTAGAAACTACTTTTTATTCCATATCTATGTTTTATAAAAATATTTTAAAGAATGATTTATTTATATTATTTTATATTATTTTATATTAATTTCACCCATAATTTACTTTTTACAAAAACTATTATAAAATAAACCTTCCTTTATTTTTCTAAATGATGTAATTTTGACTTTTCACTGAAAATATGAAAGGAATATTTGTTTTAATATACTTTGTATGAATAAAATTTTCCACAATAATGAACACTCAATGATATGAATCTTAATTTAAGAGTATCCAGGTATTATTTAAAATAACATTTTTCATTTATATTTGTAAAATTTCTATATTTTAAATAAGTGGCTACAAAATGTGAAGATTATTTTCTTCCAGAAATATTATTGATATTTTTTAAAGAAATTTTTCATCAATTATAACATCCTTTAATGTTAATTATTATTTAATAGTTATGTGAGCTAATTATACCATACTTATTATTTCTCTAGATGGTTTAAAATTATTATGATGATATTTTTATGTAACCCTTTTATTTTCGACGTGTTATACTATGATAAAATGTTGAAATATTTATGAAACTCATTCCATTTCTATGGGTTATGATATATTGATATAATGAATGTTTTATGATCTTGTGGAACACATATGAATGGATTTTGATTATGTGAGGGGTGGTCCATAATTATATAACTCTATAATTTATTGGGTAAAGATGGCCATCTCATGTGATAATAACGAATAAAATGGGGAGTGAACCTAGTTAAGTAAGGGACTCTTTCCAAAATTATAGTCTAGGGATTAAACCATGAAAAATGATATAATGGAAAACGGAGTAAACCCAATACACTATTATATTATTATCAGGGAGCCTTGACTAAGGAAATTATTTTCTATAATTATGTGTATTCTAAAAACTTATGTCTTATGCCAATGATCTGATCTCATGGATCATGTTATTTGATTTCTTTATGATTCATATCTTTTGAACTACTATAATTTACTCCATGACTCAATATTATGATATTTTATATGTTTTTAGGATTTTAAAATGCTAATATCATCTTATCATACCCTTATTCTCATATTATTCATAAGTGATCATTAATATATCCCTTTTTTACACTTAATAAGAATCTAAGAACACCATTTCATATATTTCATTTCCCCAGGTTATTAAGAAAGGTCTTAATTATGATATGTCCAAAAAGAGTGATATTTATGAAGAACTTAGGGGGAGATGATGTAGATAACTTATGAAAAAAAATTTATGTATCAAAGTTTCCAAGTACAAAAAATTTATATTTTTGTGGAATGTATTATAATTTTATGTATTTAATATTCATCTAATAAGATGTAATATTCATTTATGAAAAGTATGCTTTGATTTAGAAACATAAAAAACACACCATTTTTATTAATACAAAATATTTACCTTATAAGTGATCAAGAGAGATCTATAAGAGGAATCTAATGGACTGTCTCCTTCAGGGATAACCCATGAATCATGAAAATATCCTATCACATAGGAAAGACTTCTGTCTTACCTATAAAATTTAAAAAACATAATATAAAGAGGAAGAGAGAAAATAGAGTTTTATACTTTTAAAATTTGTTTGAATGATCTAAACAACCTATTTTAAGACTCAAATAATTTTAACCTTATACAAATATACCTGGACACTCTAAAGGAACTCAATGTATCAATGATTACTAATTTTTATCAAACTTTTCATAAGTTACAAATCATTGAATAGTTTCCGCTTAGTATTCGACATTTTTCATTTATTTTTAAATGATTAATCTGAGATGTTATAAATCCTTAATATCATTATCTAATAATGATAGTGTGAACCATGATAACTTATATGGGAATAAAAATAATAACACACAATTTATATCCTATATAAATATTAAATCACCTCACTCAATTGAAAATGTGGGTCGTTATATAACCCAAATCCCTAGCTATCTTATAAGATTTAATTCAAATTATATTTTAATATTTCAATTGAAAAAAATCCTAATAAATATTTTTCATCCTAAAATCAGGTCATATAACATGAAAAAACTCATAAAACCATATGAAAAACTCTTTTAGATATCCTCAAAAACTTTTTCACAGAATTATTCATAATTATGTTGATGTTTGGTATAATAATTTTACACTAAAACTACTAATTTTTCACTTAACATTATTAACTTACCATATTGGACTTTATAGTGTTAAAAAAATTATGAATTCAAAATCCATAATTATAAGTAAGGATCGACAAATAAAAAACCATTAGTGATACTTAAGATATAAAATAATTTTGAGTAATCTCAATCAAAAACATGTATCTCCATATTTTTCTCTAATATATATATATATATCACACATCATGCATAATGATATAATAAATATCTCCAAGATATAAAATATGACAATGAGACACAGATTATGTCAATATTTTACATGGAAACTCATAAATTCATGATTCTCTTTTTAAATATGGAATAATATAGATCAATATATCTGATGTTATTCACCAATTTAGATCAATATTCCACATGTTACTCTCCAATATTGATAAGAAAATTGTATATCACTTATATATGTATGACCATACACTTACTTAGCCATGCCTAATTTGTGGACTATATTTTTTTATATAGGATGGAAAATAGCATATTGATTAAAAAGCCTACTACATGATCAAAAACAAACTCAATAATCCCATAATTATCTTAACCCCAAGATAAAAATAAGGAAGGTATAAATATATAAATCTTCACATGCAAGGTAACTTATAAACCTTAGGTAATGATAAGTACTATGAAAAATGTACACCAAGTATACCACTGACACTGTGTATGGAACTCCATGATGTATACTCAAGTAGCTAAATATAGACAACAAGTCACATTTGATGTTTAATGAGTGAACTCCATATATCATATGATCACCTAACAATGATAATATTAACATTTCTTCATAACCCACATTTATTTATAAAATTCAATAATTAAGGAAAAAATAGAAAATAATCTTTTAGGAGTGAATTATCATTCCACTCTCATGTAACATACACCAACTACATAAATGAATGGAAAAGAGAAGATTCATTTATAAAGAAATTATACATTTTTATATTCTTAAAATATTTATGAATATACTAAAAAAACTATACATAAGTATCAATAGAACCATATCTTAATAAAAAGGGCCACATTGACCATATGTTGGATGAATTAGTTGGTTTTGTTAAACATGTCACATCTCATGTAACATTTGTTATATCACTATGAAAAAATCAGCAAAATTATCCTACTAAAATCTTAAGTGAGATAAATTTTATGAAGAAAATATGTCTCAAAAATGATTAGACTAATATTGTTAATCCTTGTAGTAAAAACCTGAACATTATACTCAAACCAATTTTCTTCACAAAATATAAGGTTATTAATTTTATTATTTTAATAACTAACTATATCATTTAATATTCAATTAGGGTTTCTATATGTAACACCTCCATTAAAAAAATGTTAAATAAAATAAAAATTTCAATTGATATGATTAAATTTTATATCTATTATCAGTGTAACACTTACAATAAACATTATTTTACCAAAAAATCAATAATTAAGGATTATCTTACAAAAATCCAATCGAATTCACAAAAAAATAACTGGTATATTTAATCAAGTAATCATTTTCTCACACTAAAACATTTATTTCTAAACCCCTCATATAAAAGGAATAAATTTTAACATTCAAAGTACCTATAAAATTGATTGATTCTTCATCCTATAATTTTTTTCTAACTATTGGTTATGAATTACACCATGTTTATATTTTAATCCCAATAAATAATAAAATTATTAATTCTTTCTAAATGAATAATATAGATCAATTTTTTTTGTGTATAAATAGATTAATTAAAGAATAATCTATTAACTGATGTGAAACTAATGAATAAGAAATATTCAAATTGAGATTATTTTCAAAATAAACATATATTCACTCTGCTATATATATTTATAAGGACCTAGCATGTCACTCTTTATCTATATCACATATATAATATTTAATAATTATCTAGATTTTATTTAGTTTAATAAAACATAAATATATAAATATGAAGATATTTATTAATTAAAGTGTGAAAAATTTGCACACTTTGTGAAATCAATTCATTTTACGTACTTTCATCTTCATCTTATGAATATATCTTAACAATTATATTAAACATGATTCTTTATTCTAAATAATTTGAACACTTAAAATATTCAAAAAATATAATCTCTACTTTGATATAATCCCCCTTTTATTCAATAATATACTAAATCATAAATGATATTTTAAAAATATAAAATAATTCTAAATCAAATGATCACATACTTCATCTCATGTATATTTTAACTATATTTCTTATTTATATGTCACACAACTAACTTTAGAAATAATAATATTGATATTATCATTTCTCATATTATAAAATGAATTATCATGTTCTGAAAAATTTCTATCAATATTCTATAAAATATTTTATTCATGTATAAAGAGAAACTTTTTTCCCAGTGATGATAAAGTCGTTGCTGCAGGTCTTAATGCCCCAGCTCAAGAGGGGATTGAGAGGCACTATCAACACATGGAGATTGGGATTGTGAAGCTGGCTGGGAATCAAGAAACCCCTTTCAAGGAAACTGCTAATGACATTGGTGACTTAATGACAGTGGATGGGATGCAGGCACCACCTGGGAGGCAGGCGACCAATTTTGAGCTCGGCAATCGGTCTTCATGCCTGGTGGCTACTGATTTGGTCCTGGATCATGAGCAGGATGCTGAAAGGACTCATGAGGATCAAAATTCTGTTTCTTTAGGTGCTGATGTTGAGTCAAGGGTAGCTAGTGTTGGCACTTGTGATCAAGATTTGGGGGCTGTGAGGACATATATTGCTGAGAAGGGATATGAAGCAAATATGGACAATGGTTCACTGCTGGGCAACTTAGTTGGAGATTGTAATGTGATAAAAGGCATGCATGGTGGTTGTGATTCTGTCGACAACCCCCCTGCCTTAATTTGACGGATGTCAACAGTCAATCTCAACTGGATCAAGGTGTGAGGGATGGGTATAGGGTGGTGCACATTTCTGGTAAATGGGGGGACTACTCTGATAGTGAGAAAGAAAATGATGGTGGTATGGTTCAACCCTCCTATAGTGATATGGTTCAGGGTTGCAAAAAATAGAGTGTCTGTGGAGGAGAAAGTGAAGACTGACCCACCACGAAGAAGGCCGCGGAAAGACTAATCTCACTTGCCAATGCCTATGTCTACGAGATCTTCTAGTGGGAAGGTTGGATGGATTGCACAATCTTATAAGGAGCTCCTTTCTTTGGAGAAGCTCAATCTTAGATGGAAGTATGCCAAGATTATGAAACATTATGAAAGTTCGGAGTGGGAATCAGCTACTGCGGAGGAAATGGTGTATCAGGGATGAGGCGATGGGTTTGACTTTTATGATATGTAATTGTTGTTATCACCTTGTTGTGCCTGTCTGATGTACTTTTCTTTTTCTTTTATTTTAAATAAATGGTCGGAGGTTTGCCTCTGACTAAACTTTCTAGTAATTTTTTTCTTGTTACACAATAAATAGAAATAAAATCACTATTTTAGATATAATAAAAATTTAAAAACACCCAACACATCAAGTAATATAGATGAAAATTCTCATATTTAGTGAAATAAGTATTTTCTTTATTAATATCATATAGATAAACATTTTGTTTAATAAATTATTCTTGAATAATTTTATATCCATATAAATATGATGAAAATTTTTAGTATCTAATTCCAATAAGAGAAGTAATTAATTCATATACTATTATTTTTGTTATATTTCTCCATGGGAACACTTCTAAAGATAAAATAATAATATAAGAAAAACATTCTATAAAAAGTATCCAAATAAATGATATATCTCAATTACTAATATTTTTTTAAAATTTTAACTAACATAAACTAGTTTGTTTTTCAAATGAGTAGCATGTTTTATAAGCATCAAAAAGAATTTTTATTAATTGTACTCCAAGTAAATTGAGGACCCCCTTTTCACATCATATCTACTTGTGGGATAAGATAAATATTTCAATATGATTTGGTTTATATATAGAATTTATCCAATTTCATAACTATTTTGGAAGAAAATCATGTCTATCATATAAAAAATTTCTCTTGGATATTTGAGTGGATAATAACTTACCACAATCCATCTTATTGATATTCACAATAGTATTCTTATAGGATCTTAATCCCATTAGGGACACCTATATATGTATAAAATAAATATTATAATTGAATATGGTATCTTAACTTTTAAGGTCAGCCACATCCTTTGTGTATTATACAGAATAATCTAAGGGTTTCTAACTTTGAGGGACACCCTTACTGAATTATCATGGTCATAAAATGTGTTTAAATTATAAAAAATTTAAAATTTAGTATTTTCAGGGGTTTTAAGGACCTTTTTATATAATTTTTATATGAAATTCATGTATATGGTATCAATTTTTTTTACCTATATGCAAGTATACTTCTAAAAATTCAATTTTATATCATATAAATTCAACCAAATTAATATGTTCTATTCATATTATTATATAAACCATTTTTCAAATAATTATTTTTGTTACTCACACAATGTTGGCACCAAAATTTGGGAAGAGGAAGAGAAAATGCAAAGCCTTTGGGGATGCCTTGCGAAGCTTGTTTGCAGAGCCCCACAGCACCATGGTCGGTGCGAAGCTACCCCCTCTACGAAGCCATCGTGAAGCAAGGATGTGGGAGGATCCATTATTTGGATGGATGTTTTCGAAGCCACTGCAGAGCAAGGAGGTGGGAGGCTCCACGATCCGATTGACATTTGTGAAGATTCCGTGGATCAAGGAGGTAGGAAGATCCATGATCCAGATTGAAATTTGTGAAGCCGCCACGAAGCAAGGAGGTGGGAGGTTCCATGATCAGAATTGGCATTTTTGAATCCACCACGGGGCAAGGAGGTAGGAGGCTCCGCTATCTAATGGATGTTTGTGAATCTTCTATCGAGAAAGGAGGTGGGAGGCTCCGCGGTTATGACAACGTTTTACATAGCTTTGCACCAATTGATCTCTACATCGTGGCACCACTTGCCTATAAATACTACTCTCCCCTTGAGCTCAATAGATGGATCCTCTGTTCTTTTACCTTATTATCTCTGAAATCACAGAGTAATTTGTGCTCTGAAAAAAATGAGCTCTTCAAAATACTTGAGCATCACGAAGTGCATTTCCCTTGGCTTGAATTCAACCCCACTTAAAAGAAGGATTCCCTTCGTGGAGCCCATAGGCCATTGCGAAGGAAGGGGAAACCCAAGGGGACTCGGGTCTTCACGGATCACTTATGCATCGTGAAGTACCCTCCATGCACATGTAACCAATGTGCTAAGGTAGGGTCATTGAGATTCACCAAGCACACTTCTTCACAGTGATGCACTTTATAGGGAACCCTTGTTTCGCGAAGCACTGCTCTATAAAAGGGTTTCCACTTCACGAACCACCTTCTATATGCACCTATTCCCTATGACCAGGCTAGGCCAATTCACTTCATGAAGCAAACCCCTTCGCGAATCCCCTCCACTACATGGAGGACCAGAGCTTCATGAGGCCTCTTGCTATGAACCCCTTTTCTTTGCAAACCCTTTTCCCATGCGACCCTCCTGGTTTGCATGAAGTGATTTCAAAGTCCCTTGGGTGGTTCTTCATGTTGAGTTGCTTCACCTAATGCTTCTTCGCATAGGCATGCTAACGGCTATTGCTTCTTCTCATAGCCACACTAACATGGGCCCCTTAATGGATCACTCTACGACACCCACTCACCATGCCATTTCTGATGCCTTCCCTTCCCCAAGGGTTGGTGGGTATTAGTTATATAAGTCCTATGGGTGCAGAGTGCACCTGCCTCATATGAGATGTAGTACATTAAACCGCCAAGAATCATCATCCTCTGCACATGACGTTAAACTGTGACCTCACCCTACGCACTCTACATAGGTTACCCCGTCTCAGAAATTCTCTACGCCTACTCATCTCCACAGGAGTGATCTCTTCCTCACATGGAATGAGATCCTCTTTGCCGGAATGACGCCTACAAGCGAGGAATGGAAACCACCTTGGAGTAAGAACCTCGCATTTCTTGCAAGAGTTAGTAACCTTACTGATCCTTTCTTCTTTCATGACAAAGACCAGAGGAGAGATGGGAACCATGACCTTCATTTTCCTATCCCTCTCCTATTGGGCTTTGTCTTCACTTTGGCCTCCATCCTGGGGTAAGTACCAATCTTCATATACCTGGGTTTCTAACCATTTGTAAACCCATGTTTCCTCTTTGGGTGACTAACCACATGTAATCCCTACTCTACATCCCATGGACACACCTTTTGTGATGTGATCGTCAAATCTTTTCCACCTTTTGTTTCTCACACCGAGCATGAATCACGTGGCCTTAGAGTAAGCATTGACCATGTCATCCCATTTGGGCCACCCTAGAGTGTAATCCCCAACACTATCTCGAACTACATAGACTTTTATCCTTAGAAAGACAAGGTACATAGGAAGCCTCCCTAAGGTTCAATACCAACACCTATTGGTCCCGAACACTTCACGTCGGTTCACCAAAACCATCTCAAACTACATGGACATTGATCCTTTCCAAGGCAAGGAACCTAGGAAGCCTCCATGATGTTAAATCCCAACAACCCTTGGTCCCGACCACTTCATGTCGGTTCAGCAACACCGACCCGAACTACATAGACATTGATCTTTTCCAAGGCAAGGTATGTAGGAAGCCTCTCTGAGGTTCAATCCCAACACCTATCGGTCCTGACCCCCTTCACCTCAGTTCACCAACACCACTCCCAAACTATGTGTACATTGATCATTTCCAAGGAAAGGTACATAGGAAGCCTCCCTAAGGTTCAAACCCAACACCTACTTGTCCCGACCACTTCACATCAGTCCACCCTCATCCCGAATGAAATTAAACTCTACCGCCCTTTTTTTCCCGCAAGATGTTAAACTGTACCCATTCAAACTACATGGTATTTTATCATTTTCTCTTAGGAAAGGTATGTAGGAAGCCTCAATGAGGTCCAACCCCAACCTGTGGTAAGCCGTTGTGTTCCCTAACCAGTGGTAAGCTGTTGTGTACCCCAACCATTAGTAAGCCATTGTGTTCCCCGACCAGCGGTAATCCATTGGAACCCTATTCAGTAGTAAGACATTGGAACCCCAACCAACGATAAGCCATTGTGGTAAAACAATTGACAGTAAGCCATTGTACTCCCCAATCTATGATAATACATTGAGATCCCAATCCAGCGGTAAGCCATTGTCGTCCATTTAATTGGGACCCATATCTCTGGTCCGTTGCATTGGCATCAGACTGAACTCAGGCTGCTAACCACGCATAAGCCCCAGTATATCATCAAGTTGTTTTCCTCTACACACACCCTGATTCTATACCCTCATAATGAACTACGTGGACATTGATTCCCTTCCATGGGGATACGTAAGAATCCTCCACGAGGTTCAAGACCATCACCCAAGTACCATCCTGGTCTTTCCCTCGATCCTATGTGTTTCAGGAAGGTCATTCCCCAACCTGCAGGTTCCACTTACTCTAGGTCCAATCCATACATTTTTCCTCCTTAGGTATCCCATCGCCTCACTGAACTACAGATACTTTGATTCCCTGCCATGGGGATATGTTGGAAGTCTCTTCGAGGCTCAAGACCAACTTCACCATCACCCTCAAATCGGCTCCATCTCACTCTCCATCCATTATCAAAAATACACATCCATCCTGATTCTTACCCAGGATGCCACATCCTAGTGAAATCATGTCACCCACATTGTCGTTCCTCCCAGCATCAGTTTTCCCTCTAGGGGTCGCACCCATATGATCCACTCAAGGCAGTGTTCTGATCAGTCTGATCTATCTCCGCTAGATGTTAAACTCGCAAAATACCTTGTTTTAATCATGGGAAGATAAGGAAAACCTTAGAGACATGCTTATGGCATATAATTCCCCACATTCTATGTGGGATGCCTTGGGAATCCGCACCCTCAAGAAGCACTATCATAAGGGGAAGAAACCGAGACATGCCAGTGTTCCAATATCCAGACACCCTAGTGATGTCCAACGTGATTACTACCCTGACCGAAGGTTGATTCCCTGACCAGACATCTTGGAAAGTCGTGACAGAAGTAGTGTAATTAACTAGTGTCCATGAAGACATGGAACCAGGAAGAGTTTCACCAATAATGTCTTAATCTACGAGGGAGACCCGGACTCGGTGACGAGTTTTGAGGAGAAATACACATAAGGAGGAATCGACATCCCATAATCCTGTTTCGATCAAGGAGAAAACCTCCCTAAATAGAAGATGGATGATGCCTGCCTTTGGAAAGCGAGAATGTGGGGAAATAGTTAGCGCATCCTCTGAAACAGCCAGATGCACGCGCCCTAGAAAAAGCACTAGAAATAGAAATGGTGAACCTGACGTGAATTTCTACTCCTCAATGTAGAGATTAGTAGCGTTTAAGACATAAGCGGACTGGCGTGTCACTGAATCTAGTTATCTGATGCCATGTCCCATCAAGAAAATAGTGGGCCTAGTGTGAAACCCACTAGAAGTTGGGGTAGTTGAATGCTTGACATCCCATATGTGACGTTGTCAGTGTGGATCCTTCTTACCGGCCATGGAAGATGGAATAATGTTGGGGCACTGGATGTCGATTTATTTTTTGTAGCACTAATGGTTTAATCTCCCTGCCTTTTAGGACCCAAGCTGCATCAACAGGAACCCAATCACAACCTGTCCATCGACGCGGGGGCAGGGGCAATGTCAACGCCGTAGTCCCGCATGGCTCCACCACTTCTACGATAGTATCTATATCCACAAATATTGGTCTCCCATGCCCCATCTCCTCATATGAGTTCGTTCAGCAAAGGGTAATAAGAGACCTCATCCGCCAATACAAGGAGGAGTGGATTATCCTAACTCGGGATATGGCCCATAAGGATTTAGAGGCATCTACACCTTGTCTCCACCTTCACCCCAAGGGTCTCATAGGTAGAAACTGCTCCCCCACTTCGACTCACAACCTTTTTGGTAGCCTCTCCCCAGAACGCTTCGATGACTCCCTCCCCCATGCCGATGAGGTGGGGGATGTCCGGGCTAGCCCGACCCAGATCCCGTTCCAGGGGATCCCAAGGAGGGACCCAACTAGGCCACGCCAGCACTATCACCCGACCCCAAGAGATGAGGAATAGGTAAGCCGTGTGCTAGCACCACCAGCCCCAGTCTGGCTAACCTGACGCCAACATCAGGTGATGGCTGAGGAGGAAACCTACCATGAGGCATCAATGTCAATGACTACCGTGGATCATGACACCACCGACAGATACCATCAGTACCATGTCTATGTTGAGCAAGAGAACTCATATAACTGACTTGAATCGAGGCCCCAACCACCCCATGGGTAGGCAGGGTCGACTCTACTGGTTTCGGGAGTAGGTTACACCCGCCGCGGGCCGACCCGCAGTAGCGACACCTTGTGCGAAGGTCCTCCCCATACCACCACCATTGAGAATAAAGGTCCTACCTGTTTCCAAGCTCTACATGGAGGTCCCCCCCCATGCCACCAACATTCCAAATGAGGGTCCTCCCCACAATAGTGACACTCAATACGTAAGACTCTTCTACGCTCATGACATCGAGTATGGAGTCATTCCTCCTGCCACAAGCTGCTGACATTGAGATGTTACACACATGGTCAATATCCAGTGTGGGGGCCTCCCCCATGTCCTTTATGTGGCCAAAGAAGGTCCTCCTCTCCCTATAAATCAGAGGAGTGAAGTTCATCCTCGATTTATCGACACCCAGCACGGAGGTCCTACCCATGTTCGGCTTGACCAGTACAAGGACCCTCATCGCACTGATGTTGCTAGGGGAAATATGCATGGAGGTACTAATGATGGTCCTACTAGCTCCGACAGAGGTCCTACCCACTCCAGAACTTCTCATGGAGATTACCTCCACAAATCATCCATTGGACATAGGGGTCCACCCCATGTTCCCTTTGACATCTATCCTGGTACTTCTCGCACCCCATCTCACTCAGGCGGAAGTGTTCTCCACCCTAGCACTAGTGCGGATGAAGGTCCTCCTCGAGATAGAAATCTACCCTGCCCCCAAGAGCCATCCTAGGGAAGGAAGGTAGGTTGTCTCCACCATAAAAATAATT
Source organism: Viscum album (assembly GCA_963277665.1). Taxonomy (NCBI): domain Eukaryota; kingdom Viridiplantae; phylum Streptophyta; class Magnoliopsida; order Santalales; family Viscaceae; genus Viscum; species Viscum album. Next base: position 2,090,962,759 of record OY728122.1, read on the forward strand.
ATGGGAAGATTCAGACTGAGATTAAACCTGTCTACTTCTTAGATTTTGAGGTGGAATACGACTCAACAATGGAACCCTCACCTTGACCCTCCGTGTCAATGGTCGGGGTAAGAACAAGTCACATCTGCCTCATAATTCTAGAATGTGAGTTCAACTGGATCCCTTCCTCCCTCTACAGATACATCCCAGAGGAAACAATGTTGGCATCTCCCCAGGGTCCGGCCGTGAAATCGCCACCATCAACACCAGGATCATTATCTACCTTGACCAGAGATCACAGAGATTTATTCAGGGGACCAAAGAAGAAATAGAAACATCATGGTCCACCACCAGTAGCCGTAGTCCCTGTATTAGAATCTACTTTCACTAGACCATCTTATTGCGTTGTGGTGGCCAAGTCACAACACTCTTCAGAGGATATCCTGAGATGTGGTGGCTTGTCAGCCCGCTCGTCATATTCTGCACCGACCAGCCTACCATCTCAGCGGTCTACTTCAGTACCTCTAATGGTTTTCCATCCACCTTTGGTTGATGATTGGGAAATGAAGGCCCATACACCAAGCCTGGACTGAGGATCATGTGGGACATTCTTGCGGAAGACCGTTTCCTGAAGATGTTTTGGTCAGTCACAACACCAAACATAAGTGCACCATAATCGCTCACCCAGGAGGAAGTTGGATGCATTCACTAGACCCTCTAGGTGATGCATTTCCGTGTTTTTCATCAATGAGTGGCCAACCCCAAGATCCAGACACACTTCAAAGACATTGGCCAATAATGCCATCTGGTTGATCTAGCCGCACTCCCCATGACCCAGTGCCCTGAGTAACTTGGTTATCATAAGAACCTCCAACAAAGATGTGTCTTGAGCATTAATGTACTCCATAAGATTACCAAGGAGGCTTCCCCCCATGTGAAGATCCATGGATGGGGGTAGTATGTTTCCCTCCACTTCAGTTCCATACAGCACTAGCCTGACTTTACAGGTGTTATCGAGGATATGTCTCCGAGAAGAGTCACAGTTAACATGGATGATCTATTGGAGGAAGATACAGAGAAGAAACACCTTGAGGAAAAATTACCCCCTGGGGGAGTGCCACAACATTTGGACCCATCAATAAGGGTTACTCACTAGTAGAGAAATCTACTGGGTCTTCCTGTTCCCACCGAGGCGTTGTTCCTCAGCTGGAATCTCAACATGGGTAAGGAGAACCTTGGAGCTGTAAAACCCTCCAACCCATATGGCTTAGTAAAAAAGGCAGAGGACAATCCTAAGAAATCTTCATTGCATCAATAGCTCACAGGGCATAAGAAGATGGTCGATGACCTCTTTGCTGAGCGTGCTGCAAAGCAACGACCAGACTACAATGATCCTCGACCAGGGCAGTATTGAAAGACACAAAATCTTGCCGGTGAATTGCCTCCAGATGATCCTGAACATCCTGACCATGAATATAGGGTTGAGGATGAAAATTATGGAAAGAGGGTGCGGTATGTGTCACCAAATCCATCAAAACAACTAGATAATCCCCGGTACCCAACTCAAGTTCCCCAATCCGCTCTGCAGGTCATCCCACCAACCGCTCCACTAGTCGCTGGGCTTGACTATCTTGTTGAAGATCCCACCAATGCACTGGTGGTTAGGGATCCTAATCAAGACAGGAATCCCCGACTAGATGATCCCATGGAGTCACTAATTGCTCGCCTCGAGGTGTAATAAATGTGACAGGTGGCTATCACGCCTGATGGAAATCTGTATCCGACATGGGTGGAAAATATGCCATCACCCCCGGGTTTCGGAAATCCCACCTTTCCCTCTTCAATGGGATGGAAGATCCACTGCAGAATCCGGACCACTTCATATTAAGGTGTGGACTGATGCTGGGAACTCCAGCGCAGTAGAAAGCCACGAAACTCTGATGCTTTGTACAAACATTGTAAGGGTCTACATTTGTCTAGTATAGCCAGCTACCCATCGTGTCAGTAGCCGGCTGGGAATATCTTAGTAGGAAATTTATTTACCAGTTTAGTTCCACCACTTGGAAGACGAGTATTTCAGACCTCTTCAAGTGCAAGCAGGGGCCGGATGAGCACGTTGCGGACTTTGTCTCCCGGTTGAAATGGATCACATACTACCTTGACAAGCCACTGAATTAGGAGAAACTATTGATGATGTGTGTGGGTAATGTCAAGACAGAACTAGTCCCCTCTATGATCATCCATATTTAACCAGAGGGATTCCAAGACTTCTCTAATAAGGCCTAGTGTCTAGAATAAGCCTTACTATAGGCCAACCAGGCACACCCGTTACCTCTTGAGATTCCCACAAGAAGGGACACTAAGGATAAACCCACCATGGTGGCCCAAATAGAGGCCCCCAAGAAACTATATTTTTCACTAGTGGAGCCACCCCCACAGCCTTTCAGAGGCACTCCACCTCATGCATAGCCTCCAGCCCAGCATTGCCCACCTCAGAATCAGTAGGTGCCCCAGTGCAATGCACCGCCACTGCCCAGACGAGATAACAAGGATCTGCCTCCTCGACAGGATTCTATATCCCCTTGTCAAGGTCAAGCTCAGAGCCCCCTTCCCAGATAAGATAAGCTGGACCTACTCATTTAATAAGGCTTAGGTATCTGGCTGTTTCCAAAGTGCTTTGGAATAGGGTATTGTATGTTTTCTTGAATGCAGGAGGCCAGAAGAGGCAGGTATCATTGATCATCCCAATTAATTTTCCTATCACCAGATCCAAGGGAACACCCTTAAATAGTGATATGTGTTTAAATACTATCTTCGTGACCTGGTCAATAAAAACATAGTTAGGTTAGGCCCAACTTCAGAACATGTGGCATGTGTGGTCATGAAGCCTGATAGTAGCAGTGACAGTGAAGGCAACTGGTATCTGGTTTCTAACCATGGATCCCAGATGTAAGATGACTATATGGTTCATAAAACAGTCGCCCATGCCCATGGTATTATCCATGAATAACTGAATTGACCAAAGTCTTCATAAGATGCAACTACTACCTCTACGTCAATGACTCAGTCATCCTCTTCCCAAAAGGGAAAGCATCTGTGGTGCAATGGAAAACAAATTCCCCGTCCAATGCTGTCGTCATACCATAATCTTGGAGAATTCATTCCCCTAGAGATGGAGACTCCACCCAGAATCTATCTAGTGGTGTAGTATTCATCAAGTAATGGTCAAGGGTATGCCTCAGTTAACACCATAGAGCTGGTAAACCAATACATGATTTCTATCGGTGAGGAGCGCAAGAATAATCCTCCCAATGTTCCCATCCATCATTAGCGTCGATGGAGCCATGGAAATATTGGTTGTCAGAGTGCCTCATTCAGTACTTCTATCTTGGTTGTGCATGCCACCAAAACCAGACAGCAGGCCCAATACAGAGCTCATCACACACAACCTTCTCATCTGGAGTCATCAGGACTACCTTAGTCATTGTTTGTGCTTCTTGATCAAGCGATGCCACCTCAACTGTGCCATGATCAGCCATGCTATTCTACAAACTGGTCTCATCCATATGGTCCTCATCCAGTGGTCACTCTGCATGCTTCAACTAGTGAGTAGTGGGACATTCCCATCACTAGTTAACCATTGGTCTAGCTGGTGGGGCTCTCCATACCTCTGGTTATAGAGAGACCTCTTGTAATTAGAATCACACAATTGTCACAGAAGTATGATGTCCTTAAGCATATCACCAGCATTCCAGAAAGGGTCTCTATCCTCTAGGATATTCTCTTATCATTGGATATGCGTGAATCCCTCAGTGAGGCTTTAAGAATCCCTCTCTAGTTCGAGACAAAGGTAACATCCATGAAAGCCTTCCATGTTGAGGCAGTTGAGTATGTTGAATTCCAATCCATTATCTCATTATCTAGAGAAGATTAAGCCTCTCCCATATAGGGGCACATATGCCCACTCTAAATCACCAGCCATTTTAATGGCATGGAGGTTCATCATTGTCTTATCGATACAGGCTCCAAGATCAACCTGCTCCCGACTTGGACACTATGAAAACTGGGGTTGCTCGTGGATGATCTGAGTCCCTCTAACTAAAAAATCCAAGGTTATGACAGGAAATAACTGATACCAGTCAGAAAACTCTGCCTAAAACCCCGTTCAATAGTCTGGTATCTAATACAAAGTTCATGGTTGTTTCTCAGGACACTGCCTACAAGGCGTTGATGGTAAGACCATGGCTCCACCTGCATGTGGTGGTACCCTCATCATTTCACCCGTGCCTCAAGTACTCCATTAAGGTTAGAGTGGGAGTACTTCAAGGTGACACATCTCCCTTTGCCTCTTTTGAATCCCACTACCTATATTACAACTATTACAAGACCAAGGACAAGTATATTCAGGTTAACGAGGCTGATCATGCTATGACTGCAACCAACCCGTGGATATATCTGGACGATTCCTACATCTTTATGATCCACTGATTGGAGGTTACATCCCCGAACATGGGACAATGATTTTTTTTTTTGGAATGAGGGGGAGAACATTCTCAAGTCTATGTGATATTTAAATATCACCTCATACTCCTACATGAATCAGGCTCGGGTGATCCCAAAGCCTCCTGCACCCATAAGGTACTAAGATGTCCTCCATATGGAAAAAACGATATGGCATACTTGATTCTTTAGCTTGGATGGGAAAAACCATCTTAAGATGATGTGTCACTATTGTTTTAATATCATAAAGTGTGGCCTCTTGAGCCGAAGACCATATGAGATCTGATCGACAACCTTCATCTCTATGGTTTTGGTAGCCCAGGAGTCCCTTGATGTAGTTTCCACCACCGCTCAGGATGTTACCAGTCTCCCATCAGGATCTGTTGACTCAGAGGAAACTCCTCCCACCGAGGGTCTCTCCTCTATAAGTGAATAAGAGGATCTTGAGTATTCTCCCCTGCCTTTGAAGAGGGCATCTCCACCACGGTCGATGAGTTGGTATAGGTGAACCTCGGTAGCAAGGCAGATTCGAAACCTACATTGATTAGTGCCTCTATTCACCTCAAGGAGAAAAAATAGTACGTGGACTTCCTAAAAAAACACTGTGATGTCTTTTCTTGGATCTATAATGAAATGTCAGGGCTGGATCCCTAGGTATCCATCTACAGCATCGGCCTCCCAGCAAACCATCGTGGGTTTAAGCAGCCTCCCGGAAAGATTCACCCTTCCCATGGTTCCATGTTCGAGGCCAAAGTCGATAAGTCATCAGATCCAATTTCGTTAAGGATGTCCAATACCCCAAATGGATATCCAAAATTGTTCTAGTTAGGAATAAGAACAAACATATCAGAGTCTGCATCGACTTCTGGGATATCAACCGTCATTTCCTGAAGGGTGATTTTAGTAGGAAAAAACTCCCTCATGTTGTACCATAAGGATTTTTTTAGTGTGATTGAGTTTGTTGACAAAGTGAGATAACCAAAAATGAGAATGGTTGGTGTTTGCTGAAGATAGGTTTTTAAGGTGGCATAGTTTCCAAGTGTTTGCCAAATTTTTGGGCCTCAAAATTGGGAGTTTGATGTTGGAAATGGAAGGATTTCTTCATAGGAGTGAATTGTATGAAGAATGTTGAAGAAAATAAGAAAAGAGTGAGAACCATGTACCATGATACATGGGCCACATACCATATTCCAGGAATGGTACTCGGAGTGGCGGAAATGGTACATAGGTGAGGTTCGTGAACACGAACATGGTTCGTGGCGGATGTTGATGCATTACTTGGATGGATTGTCATCAGTGGTGGAAATCAACCATGTAGGAGAAAGGTAATCACACAGAGCGCGTAGGAAAACAGTTCGCAGATGGCATGAGGTTCGTGGTGGCTGAAGGATTAGTACGTGGTGGAGGCTAGTTCGAAGATTAGGTAAATCACGATTCAACGGATTAAGTAGATATCTTTTCCTATATAAGAATTTTTAATCCCACCGATTACTGTGGAGATTGAAAATTATTATAGAATACAGTTTTCTCTAGGAATTCAGCAAAGTCCGAAAGTGGTTCGCATTGGGTTGTTTGCAGAGATTCCTCACCTGCCATGAATGTCTAATACATGGAGGAGGAATTTCGGTACGTGGAAGGAGTTGTCTCGGTTCACAAAGGAGGAATTTATTGTATACGAGAGGGAGAATTCTGAAAGTGGTATGTGTAGGGGGATCTCTGGAATGTGAAAGTGAAGGAAGTATGCAAACTGAGAACAGTTCGCAGACAGGAGGGGTTTCACAGAGGAGGTTCACGGAATTGGTATGCGGTAGTGGTACATGATCACAAAGGTAGAGGTAGTCCATAGAAAAAGGGAGGTTTGCAGTAGCGGAGACGGTACATGAAGAAGGTGTCCCGCATACCAAACCTGGTACTCAGTAAGTGGGAGTGGAGAACAGTTCGCGATTTTCACAAGGAACCTTGTGAGAGCTTCAATTCATTTTGCGAAAGTATTTTCCAGTACCTAACAGTACTCGAGAAGGTTTAATTCATATGCGTGTGAAAAATAAACTTCAATAGAGCATCTACCTACAATTTAGGATGCATGAATTCATGAAAATGAAGGGACCTAAATTTCCAAAAATTGTGTCTAACCTACACGTCCATAAACTATGAGCGGATTCCTTTCCAAGAGAAGTGAGCAAAGGAAGTGGAAGACAGTGACCCTTTCCACCGAAAATGAGCTAAATAAATAGGCATAGAGAGTGACCCTTGGGAATGTTGTGAGAAGACCCTAAACCTTGTAATGTCCGTGAGCCTGGGCCTAGCCAAAACATTGTACTCATTATTGGTTGTGAGCCTTAGTGAATTTGGTACATCGGCACATTGCCATTGTATGCTCCTTGGACGTAGCCCAGTGAGGGTAAACCAAGTAAAAATCACTGTGTCATGTGCATGATTTCATATCAGTCTATATATTTCCATGAGAGGAAGAGAGAATTGAGTTTTTTATAACAATGAAACAAGATCCAAAAGGGTGAATGTTTTAATCTACTATACCCTGATTCACCCCCTCTTAGGGTATTCGATATAGTGGACCTCCCAATTTCCCCTCCCCATGACAGAGTTGTTGATTGATGCAACAACTGGGTTCTAGGACCTCTCTTTTATGGATGGGTATTCTAGGTATAATCAGATCCGGATGGCCCCTGAGTATGAAGAGTCTATAGCCTTCAAGGCACCACAAGGTACTTTCTGTTACCAGGTAAAGCCCTTTGGTCTAAAAAATGTAGGTCCCAACTATCAGTGGGCTATGCATCACATATTTAATATGACCCTTAGTACACTGGTGAAATTCTACATGGATGATCTAGTGGTAAAATATCACCAACGTCAGGACCCTCTCAAAGACCTTGAGAAAGTGTTTAGATTCCTTTTTTCCCGACACCTGAAGATGAACCCATTTAAGTGTGACTTTGGGGTCACCTCTGAGAAGTTTATTGGATTTGTTGTCAAATACAGGGGTATTGAGATCGAACTAGAGAAGATTAAGATCATTATCCAGATTTCTCCCCCAAGTAACCTTTGGGGGATTTGAGGTTTCTAAGGAAACTTAGCCTACATACGCTGATTCATCACGAATTTGGCTAGAAAGTGTAAGCACTTTTCTCAGCTCATGAAGAATGGCACTGTATATGAATGGGATGAAAAATGTCAGACTGCTTTCATGGAAATCAAGAAGTATCTCCTCCAGCCTCTAGTTTTAATGCCACCTATCTCTGGAAAGCCACTGGTCCTTTATATGACTACTCTTAAATGATCTCTCAACGCCCTTCTCGCCCAGAAGAACAATGAGAGAATAGATAATAGTCTCTAATATCTCAGTCGCATGCTCCTAGATACAAAGACCAGATACTCCCCTTTTGAGAAGAGCTATCTCACACTGGTATTCACAGTACAAAAATTGCGACATTACTTGCAGCACTATGAGGTACACTTGGTGTCCCGAGTTGATCCACTAAAGTACATCCTGAATCACCCCATGATGAAAAACCATCTAGATCGGTGGACAGTAATCCTTAAGTAATTAAAAATCAGGTTTTTACCTCATAAGCTATTAAGGGGAAATCATTGGAATATTTCCTTACCACCCATCTAGCTCTTGATGACCAGTCCTTGGACCTTGATTTTTCTATTGAGGCCATCCTATTGGTGGACCAAGTCACCCCGTGATAGAAAATGAACTTTTATGGAACTTCCCGGAGCCCTATCGCATGAATGATCAATGACCCCAGGCTCAACAGAGTAGGCTTGGGCATCATATTCATAACCCCAACACAATCTATTCTGTCATATTGATTATTTCTATCAGTATGTTGCACCAAAAATGAGGTGGAGTACCATGCTCTCATCACTGGCCTCAAGTTGGAACTTGAGATTAACGTACCCCACTTTCATGTGAAAGGGGACTATAAACTAGTCATCAAGTAGATCAATGGTGACTATGTCATCAGAAATCCAGAGCTCGTGCCACTGTTGGAACACACCCTCCATGTGATGGCCTATTTCCCATCTCGGCCAGAAGTTACCCATATTCCTCGATCCCAGAACGGTCATTCTGATGCCCTGGCTATCCTAAATGCATCACTTGCAGATCCTAAACAAGAAAATTTGATTATCCACGCAACACACCAAACATTCACCACCCTTGTCATTTCAGATGACGATGATAGCCCACAGGTAATCCATCTTACAGTCGATGCTTCTACGTTAGGGCCCTCAGGTCCCCCAGTTTCAAAGTTTAAAGTCACTCCCAACTGGAGAATTCCCTTTACTAAGTACCTTTGGCATGACAATCTCCTAGAAGATTAAGCCAAACGCGAGAGAATATGATGTCGTGCATTGCAGTTTACTCTCTAGAGCGGCCCCAGTCCAGAGCAGATCCTCTACAAGCACGAGTTTTATGGGGTTCTCCTCCATTGTATTCAAGGAGATTATATTTATCAAGTCATGTTGGAGGTTCATGCTAGTCTCTACAGGGCTCATCAAACCAAGACTAAACTATCTCACCAGATCCATAGACTAGGGTATTTTTATCCCTCCATGATTCGTGACTGCATCGAGTTTGCCAAGAGGTTCCATGCATGCCAAATTAATGCCAACTTTTTTGCATCAACCTCCAGAGCCTCTCCATATTACCAAGTACTCTTGGCCCTTTTTGGTAAGGAGACTCGATGTCATGATACCATATCCACCAGCAATATCTCACCAATGCAAGTTCATCCTGACCACTATAGATTTCTTTTCCAAGTGTGTAGAAGTGATTCCGCTCAAGGAGTTCAAGTCCCATTCTATCATTGACTTTGTGAGATCCAATATCATTTACTGGTTTGGATTCCCTTACTCCATCCTCACCAATATTGGCACCAACTTCTGGGTAGTAGAGTTGAATAAATTTTATGCCAAGTACAACATCCGTTCTAACTATACCTCTCGCTACCACGAGAAAGAAAATGGGAAGATCAAGGCATTCAACAAAACCCTCTCTAAAATTCTACAAAAAATGGTTGGTCAGAATAAGATGATTTGGCTAGACAAGCTCTCCAATGCCCTCTGGGATTATCGGATGAAGACTTGTCATTCCACATAGATTACCCCATACTCCTTGGTGTACGGAACAAAGGTCGTCCTGCCCATCGAGATTCAGTTGCCTTCACTACACACAACAATCTATGATAAAAAATTACCAGATAAAGTAGTTGAAATTCATCTGGATGAATTGGATTCACTCAAAGAGAATAGGCTTCATGCCCTGCACAATCTGGAGAGGCATTCAAACAAGATAGATATAACTTTCAACAAGAAAGTTCACCTCCGCTCTTTCTTGCAAGGTGAATTGGATTTGGACTTGATAACACTAATGAAACCTGGAAAAAAACCACCCAAGATGGATCCCAAGTGGTAAGGACCTTAAATCATTCACAAGATTTACCCCAATGGTGTATACTCCCTGGTTACCATGGATTGTGAGTGTATAAGTCCTCCCAGAAATGTTAAGTTCCTCAACCAATACCTTTCTTGAGAAAATGCAGTCCTACATGACCTTAAAATGTTGAGTCCTATATGAACTTAAACTATTATGTCCCACATGACATTAAACTATATTTCATACCACAGGACGTTAAACGGTTCCTAGTCCCACACGACCTTAAACTATTTCATCTATAACACAAGATGTTAAAATGTGCAGTTCGTCCGAACCGAAGGACATAAAACTATTCACCACTTATCCTAGATGACATTAAACTATATTTCATCCTGAAAGATGTTAAACTACATGAATTATATATGGATTGATTCCCATCCTCATAGGATACATAGGAATTCTCAGACGCCTCGTCTTGAGTCTAATCCCCAGATTCCTCTTTGACTAACCCTTGGGTATTGTTCTCTTGGTTGATCCTACATGCTTTCATGTAGGCTTATTTGGCCCCACTCATGTCAGGATTATGATGATCACACCATGTTCTCCCATCCTCATTCTTCTATTCTCCCACGTTCTCACCGAAAAACCCTAAACTGCATGGCCTTCAAGAACTATGTGTGGCTGGATTCTCATCCTTATGTGATACGTAGGAATTCCATGACATTTTGTCTATTGTCCTAGCCCCAAACTCCAGGATCTCCCCTCGGGTGGGAAAACATAGTGTAGTGCTGAATTTTTACCTCTTTTACATCGAATTCATAATGACCACACCATATATCCTCTTTCCTAGATATTTACACATCTTTCAGCGTCCTTCTTGACATTAAATTGCACAGGCACATATATGCTTCACACACTCCCTGTACATGGGAATCCGTCATCTTTCACATCCAAAAGGTCCTTCAAATGGTATGGGTGCTCGCCCCATGGGCTCTCCTACCATTACAAGCCAACTTACTTGAGGGTTTAGAACGACAATTTGATATAAGTCCCAAGTTGCAAATATGGTCAGCCGTCAATGCTCATTTGTTGATTACCATTTCAGGTCACATGATATAGATGCTGCCTTTTGAACAAGGTCAACAGCAATCCCATATCATTGTCACCACCCCCCATATATACCTAGTATTGGGTGTAGTGGTTCATTCTGTCCTGATATCTCTTCAAGTGCCAGTCTGCCTCTGGTATGAGTGTGAGTCTAGCTATAGTGCCCTTATATACTAGGGAGAGCCTGGTCCTACTCCTTGTTTCCCACACTGAGCATTGCTCATGTGGGCTTAAGAGATGTGGTAAGGCAATACCCGTGTAAAGGGAGGGCACACATCTACTGGTATGATCCCTATGACCTTAAACTAGGAGCACCATCATCCTCACCACAAGATGTTAAACTACGAATTGGTTTGGACTTCCCATCTTAGATCCATCCATCCTATCACCCCCCAGGTCCATGTTTTCATCTAGGATTGTGTGGTGTGGTATGGAATTACATCCTCATTCAGAACGGGCTATTTTTTTGGCCATGAAACAGATTTCCCCTAGAGACATCCCTTCTTCATTTATTTTCCTTTCACAAGCACAAGTCCTTCCATGCTATGCACATCCCATCATTTGGGCTCCCATCATCATTCATATCCCAAAGGACCCTCGAACAACATGGATGCCATGCCCTATAGCTCTCTTACTATTTATGGCCTACATCCCCAAGGATTTCAAGCAATAATTTGATACAAATCCCATGTTGTGAATGTGGCCAATGGTCAATGTTCAATTTTTTCCCCCAAGCTTTGGTCACACAAGGACATATACTGTGTTGGGAACATGGTAAATAATTATCCTCTATCATTGTTACTATTTTGTTTTTTTCCACAGGCATGATGATTCACCCTATCCTCTCACCTATACCATGAATATGACATTAAACTAGGAATCTACGGTCTAAGCACTATGAACTTAAACTAAGAGCACCATATTCCTCACCACAAGACGTTAAACTACAAATTGGTTGGGACTTACCATTTCAGGTCCCTCTACCTTTTCATCCCCTTGGCCCAAGTGCTCATTCGAGATTTTATGATGTAGTATGAGGTTATTCCCTCATTCACCTTAGGCTACTCTCCATGACATAAAAATCCCTCATTGAGGTACCTTTCCCCTATTTGCGAACCATCTTCGTGACATTAAACTACACAATATCCTTCCTCAGAACTACATATGGATTTATTCCCATCCTTATGGGATACATAGGACCACCTGAACATTTATTCTTTGGGTCCAGCCTTATCTCTTAGAAACCTGATTATCATTCTGGATTCTTGGCCCAAGTCCTTCTAGAGGAGGGGTATATGGTGTGGTATGGGCTTATGTCCCCATTCATGTTGGGTTTGTAACAACCATTCCACATACCTCTCTCTACTAAGCCCCCTTCACTCCCTTGACCTACAATCATCTTTTTAATTTTGATTATATTAATTTGGGCCCCTCGACCCTCTTCGGTGATTCATCAATGTGCCCAGGAGTACTCTAGTTCAGAACCTAGAGTGTCAGATTCTACCTGGACATGATTTCACCCATTTTTTAGGCGTTTTGTTCCCCTTAATTTGGGATTTCATTATCTTTAACATCCAAAGGTACCCCCAAATGGCATGGATTCTCAGCCTAAGGGATCTCATACAATTATGGGAAAACGTCCTTGAGGGTTTTGAACAAAAAATTGATACAAGTCTCGCGTTGTGAATATGGTCAGTGGTTGACACTCGTTTTCTGTTCCCATTCCAGGTCACATGATATGGATACTGTGTTTTGAACACAATCAATAGTTATCCTCCATCTTCAAGCCAACCCCATCAAGCATTAAATTTCGGTTGCATGATTCACATAATTTTCAACCCCATCATGTCCAAGTGGAATTTTGACACTCTTGGTACTGTCCCTCACTGCACATTTTCATGTTAAGAGGAAAAATCCCTAGTAAGGCATTATTCGGGGCTCCACACCAATTTCCCCTTTACGTGTATCCCATGTGTTGCAAAGACCTCTTCTTCCCTTGTTTCCCACATCATGTTTGACTCACAGGGGCTTAGGTATCAGATCAAGGTCTGTAATTTCATTAAAGAGTTTCACTTCTCCATGGTCTAAGCTCTAAGACCTTAAACTAAGATCTCCGTATACACCCTACCCTTAGAACTATGTAAAACTTGATTCCTATGCTCATGGGATACGTAGGAATGCCCAAACATCCTATCTTTGGGTCCATATCAGGTTCCACTAATTATATATTATATTTATTCTTTTAGGCCCTAACTCTTATAGGATTGCGTGGTGTGGTGTTTGTGGGCTTATTCCCTCATTCACATCGGGTTTGAAATAGCTACACCACATACTCCCCTTTTAGAAGCTTGTCTCTCCTACCTCTTGTCCCACATGACGTTAAAATGAATCCCAAAACTACGTATGTCTTTATTCCCATCCCCATGGGATACATAGGAACCCCTAGACGTTTTTCCATAGGTCCAGGCCCATATTTTTTGACCTTTTTCTGGCCCCTCGACTTGAGGTTTCTTCCTCAGAATTGCACGTAGTGTGATGTGGACCTTGTCCTCATTCACGTCGGGTATTCTTTATCATTTCATGCACATTACCCCTATGGTCCCACATGAATTTAAGCTGTTGTATTTATTTCATGAAGTTAAAATGCACTGGTTGGTCCTATCACACGACCCTAAATTGTGACATTATCATCTTGGCCACACAATGAAAAACAACATTGCATTGTGATTTCCTCACTCGAGGGGACATCTTGTTGAGTACTGGTCCTCCACCGTACCACTTTTCAATGCCTACATGTGGTTTGATTCCTATAGTGATACAAGTATTCTTTATCCTAGGTTTATCGCTTCACAAAAAAACACACATCTAACATAATGGATAAACAAGATCTATCAAATGCTTCTCTTTTTGTGCGAGGGTCAGACCCGCATGACCTTATTATCCCAGACACTGGTACCGTACCATTATATATCTAGAACTATGTATGGCTTGATTCCCATTCTCATGGGGTACGTAGGAACGCCCGAGCACTTTACCTCAGACCCAACATAACTTTCACTTTTGGTCCCTCAACCTAAAAGCTTACCACGGAGCACATTGTTGTATTGGATTTTGTCCTCATTCACACAAGGTTTTATATTTACCACACCACATGTATCCCTCACTCATTTCAATATATGGTCTGATCTCTATGGACATAAACTAAGACCACTCCACATCCTTTCCACAAGATGGTAAACAACATGACAACTTCCCGAACAACTTGTGGCTTGATTCCCATCCTAATGGGAAATGTAGGAACACCCAGACATTTCATTTGTGGGTCCAACCCGCGGAATCTTAAATCCTACCCCCTTTCTTTTGACCCCTTAAACCGAACTCTTTAGGGAATATGTGGTGTGTCGAGTACCTCTTGGGTTCACATTTATGTTGGTTTTTTCCACATCCTCACCATGTTCCTTGTTTGTATTTTCCCAATTTGGTCCAATTTCTATGACCATAAACTATGTTCTCCCTATGGGATCTATGGGTTGGGTTTGGATACTTTGCTGCCCTGTGCACAGTCCATTAAATCAAGTACCCCCTTAATGGTCCACCCTATGATCTTAAGGTGGAATCATGCGACCCCATGACCCTTTTCCTTGGAAAGGGACTCAACCCCCTCTATCTGATATGTCTTATTGTCGTACTCAGATGTATTGTGACAAAGATCCCAAAGTGTGGAATTTTCAAAGGGGCATTCCCTCGTTCCATGTCTAAGCTTCGTGAGCCTGTTATTTGGATCCTCGTCCTCTTCCATGTTTGAAGGGACCCGCTTTAAAACCTAGTACCATGCCACATTGGCTTACCTACCATCTTGGGAAAATACCCCTGAAGACCTCGGATGACATTTTTGACAGGTCCTGTGTAACAGCCCGATATTTTATAAAAAAATATTCTTTTTAATTTCATTAATGTCTTGTGTTGTACGCTACACCAAAAGGAGCTTGCACAACACACATCCTTGACTTTCCTTTCATTACACGCAATCGCGACCTTCCTCGATAGCGTGTATAGTACGCAATACCGAGTTTCACTAAACAACGATATGCTATTAAAATATTATTAAAACTAGCCTTTATGAATAGTAATAACCACTTTTTGAAATTTTGTAAATTATATTTTTCAAAATGGATTTCATTTTTGGATTCGGAGTATCGAATTTACCCTAAGGTGAAATTTTGGTACTTTTCGGATAACTTTCATATTCTGATGAGTAGTGAAAATTACTAAATTATAATTAAAAACAACTTTTTTAATCGAAATAATTAATAGTGATAAATTATTAATTTTAGTGGTTTCAAAGTTTATTTACAATATATTTTTACAATTTAATACAATTTTGGTCATTGGATGTAATTTCACATTTAAACCAGTCATAAACAAGTGTCAATCTTTTGATAGTTATTATCTCTTAAGAACACGCTATTTGTTTTGACGACGGGAATTAATTTTTAAATTAATTAATGCAACTGATATGTTTTGAATTTGATAAAATAGACATCATTTTTGAATTAATAATATCAAATATAGCTTAGATCTAATTTTTGGTATTTTTCTGGAAACTTTCATTTTTTGATGAATAGTGAAACCACTAAGTGGTAGTTAAAAAAATGAATTTTTCATAAAACTTAATTTTATCGCTTCTGTGAGTGGAATTTAGAAAATCCGAGAGACACGGTTGATGCTAGTAAGTAAAATGTGGTTCAATGAGATGAAAATAATTTTTGGTGAATAATAACTTTTTACTTTGTTTTACCACGGTTAAAAGTAAATAGGGTAATTAAGGGTAAAAATGATATTATTATTACTCTAAAACATGTCCTAATTCTATTGGACAAGTGTAATTCGACCAAAACCAACCTTAGGAATAAAATATGACCATTTAGGCCCACTTGGATTAGATTATGGCATTTACTATTAATTTATTTAAAGAAGGGTTAAAATAGTTAAAATCAAAGTTTAATAAGTAAATCATTTTTAATATGGGGTTATACATAAGATAAATTCGACTATAAATATTAATTAGAAAGATAAAAATATTTCCTACATAATTATATATTATTTGTAATTTTTAGACTTTAAATAATTTAATTTATTTATGACACAAAGATGATGCAGTAATTATCTTATTAATGAAATATTGACATAATTGATGGTATAAACACCAAAATAAATGTAATTTGAGACTTTTTATGAATTAAACTAATTTTCTAGGTTAATATGACATGTTAGTATTGATTTAATTAAATCTTTACTAACTAAGCATTCTGTTATGATTTTCACAAAAATCAATTACTAAATAGTGTCAAAATTGACATAAAATAGTTTTTAAAACAAATATTATATTAGTAATTGTTATTTTATTCCTAAAAATATAATGTTCGGCCAAATGACATAGATACGTTTATAGATATTGATAATAAACAACTTGGGGTTCGTTTGGCTGCTTATAGTAAGTTTATAAACCTTATAGTATAAGAACACAAGAAGACACGGTAAAAGTAAAATTATTTAATTTAATGTTAAATCTAAATGATAAGGTTATAATAGGAACCTAAACTTGTATAAATTATATTGTATGAGAGGATTTCGACCCATCCCCACCTTAGATTCGAAATAAATCAATTTGGAGCTATTTAAAACCGAATTTTTCTTTATAATAAAATAATAGTTTTAGTTATTCCAAAGGTACCCCTCTCCTCCCTTATAAAAGGGCACCTCCTCCCTCTCTTCCTCACACCACTTTGAGCCTTCAAGCTCGTCCAAACCCTGAAACATTACCTTCTACACTTCCCTAGAAACATCCTAGAGGTTCTGGTCTTCCTCAAATACCAATTTTAGTGCCCTAAAAGGAGGTCTCAAAGAGGCGCTTCAAAGAAGAGGTAATGCCCGTTACCGATTCTTTCATCATTATTTATTCTTCCACTTATTCTTCTTAGGTTGTTTCATTATGAATTAATAACATCAGTATCACTTATATACTGATATGTTATTATAATTATGAAACAACCTTATTTCACCATCTATCCATCCTACGGAAAATGAAATCACCGCGCGTGCGTACGTACGGAATACCGTCTCCACGCCGTGGTGTAATCTATTTTCCACCACCACCTTACTTGGATGGGTATAATGGTGTAAATAATAACTATATATGATTATTGTACAGTTATATTGATTCTTAAATAGTATACATACACTCTAATACAATTCCACAATCATGAGAACGATATCATCGCTCGTGCGTACGTACGGACTACCGTCTCCACGACGCGATGAGATTCATTCTCCACGTTAACCATTCATGAATGATTATAAAGTATATATAATAATTAATAATGAAATATATGAAATAATAATGATTCTGGATTTATATGTATATATATGTATGTCATCTACTTAATTCCATTCAACTCAATAAGGAAAAGAAAACAACGTTCATGCATATGTACGGTCTACCGTCTCCATGAACGGTGTATTTCTTTCCATTTAATGATCTATTATATATATATATTCTGAATATATATTATAAATAAATCATGTTTTATATTCTGGAATTAAGTAATCATGATCTAAGTAGTCATATGAATAATTACAAGTCAAAACACGGACGACAAATGAAACGATTTTACCCAAAACGCTCTTTAACATGGAATTTACAAAAGAACGGGTAATATAAAGCCATGAGTGAACCATATATGATATCATAACAATGAGTATGATTCTGGAATAAGTAAATGACATTATTTAAATCATTATACAGGAGGTTCAGACACATACGAAGCAAATCAGACCTGGGGTAAGGGAAATATCACAATCTCATTTTTATCCGAGATTGTTTATACTTTAGTATTTACTGGGGTGTATTTTATCATCCAAATCCATGTTTCCTAAATATGTAATATTATTTCCATCCACCTAAAATTTTTTAAATCCAATTTTACCCTTCGGTGAGTTTTTAGTAAAGGATATGAAAAGAATCTTTTGTTGTTTTTCATACAAGGTACTTTTTGACTTTTCCAAAAAAAGTACGAAGAATGTTTTTTTAACTTATATGACATGAATGGATTTTTAAAACATTATTTCCAAGAATCTTCCTTTACAAGTTTTCAATTTTATTTTTAATCAACTTCTTTAGTTTAAAATTGTATGACATGTTAAAAAAAAGAAAATATTTTTTTGAATTTGAAAGGATATTTTCCTAAAGAATGGAGTTCAAGTGTTTTATCAAAATTATTTTCCATCTAAGATAATATAGGGTTCTATTTATATCCCTATTATTACATTTATTTGATTATGTTGTGATGGAATTATTTTTATGAATTTATTTATCTTATACGAATTTTTTGATGATGTCACGATGTTTAAGATTCCATATTTTTATTACCTGGGTTATGCAATGATGTATGATTTAAGATTTTGTGGCACACATAAGAATGGTATCATTATGAGATGAGTGAGACCAATATCTCCCTCCAATGCATTGGATAAAGATTTTATATCTCATGAGATAGACATGGCTGGAATGATAGGTTATACCTGTTTAGTGAAACAGGACTGAAACAAGGAGTGAACTCGGCTCAGAAATGGAATTTGTCCACTAAGATAGTCTTGGAAATGAGTCTTGACTAATAAGAAATGATTCTCTATGATTATGTGTGTATTCCACAAAGTTTCATGTTTTAAGTTATGATCATTGGGATTACATTTCACTTCTATGATTTATCCCATGTTATGATATTATGATCTCTTTTGCAGGTTAAGATTTCCAAAAGTTATGTTCTTATGTATATGATGTGATTGATATTTATTTTGTTTACCCTTACTGAGCATTTGAGCTCACCCTTTTATGTTTTATTTTCCCCAGGACATAAAGAAAGGATTTAGGTTTAAAAAAAAGATATTTATGGGAGATGTTGAAGATCTTTAACCACGATTAGAAGATTATATTCCGAGTTTCCAAAGACACTAACCTATTACAGTCGTTGTGTGTGTGTTTTTGTTATGTACTAAGTATTCCGCAAAAGTAATGTAATGTCCATGTAAGTCAATCTTCGGGTCTCTACAGTTGGTATCAGAGGAAAAGTTTAGTCATCCTTTGGAAACTAGGATTCGAAAACGTTAGTGAGATCCCTAAAGATATTTCTAAGGTAGGTCTAGGGATGTCCCTAAGGATAAGTATACGTATAGGATATAGTCCTAGAACTATGGTAATGATATTAGATTAAACCAAATATGTTAGATATTGAAGTTACTCCACCTTTATTATGATTTTTGCCTCTGACACTATTCTTTTTGGGTTTTAGAAAATGGCTGGAAACAAGACGATTCACGATAATGGAGGATATGATGGACAATGGAATGATATTATTCATTAGAAACCAAATGAAATGGGATTTGGAAGTCCAAACATCATTATTATGCCGAATCAGCAATCTCATAATATGATCAATAAAGTAAAATTTGGTAAGTTTCCTGACTCAGCTAATAAGAGAAAGATGGAGTTTCATGATGATCATAGAGGAAAGAAAGTTCAATTTCCCCTATGTAAATCATGTGGGAAGAGGCATCAAGGAGAATGTTTCAAAGGTACTGAAAGATGCTTTGGGTGTGGAAAAGAAGGACACAAAGCCAGTAAGTGCAAAGGAAAAGGTTCAGTTAACACCAGGGATGAGGATAATGGTATTGCTACAACATCAACAATGGTTAAATGTTTTAAATGTGGAATGTATGGGCATTATTCAAACCAATGCCCTAAGGGAAAGTCTCATGAAGAGAATCAGTATGGTCGTATGGGTAGTATTTATATGGATGATGATGAAGAGACTACAAATGATATGTGAGATGAAAGAATTGTTGAAACTCGGTCAATGGTTTAAGAATGTAGTGGAATGATTACATGTTTATCATGTGTAATGTTGTATAAGTAATCTCATGGTACGATGGAATAAAGAGACATCTAAGGATTGTTACACTGTTGTCTTTCCTTGAGTTTTGAAAGTGTATGATTAATGTTACCAGTATCCATGAAAGGTTATTCAGATATTTTTGGAATGTAGATGATATTCTCATAATGAAGGGATAAGAAGAAAATTAAATGTTTGATAGTATTCATGAGCTCATGACTGATATAAGGAGAAGGTTATATCATGGTTTGAGTATATAGAATTTTTGGATTTTGGTATGTGGAAAGAGTTAACTTTTGACAGCATTCATTTTTTCACTAAGGTTTAATGGGTATTCATTTTTCAAGAGAATACATCATTAAATTATTCACATGATTGGAATGTGACCAAAAAGATATATGGGGGATAAATGATGGTATTCACATGCTTGGTTGATGACATTTCAAGTTATTGTTTTATTTATACTATGAGCTTGGACCGAAGTATTTTAGATAAGCCTAAAGATTGGAATGGATTATGTTAACCATAAGTTAGTATTGTTTAAGGATATAACTTTTTTTTATATTATTTATGTGATGTTATAGTAATGTAGTTTTAAAAAAAGGACAACCTGCAGGACGGGCGGCAGCCCATCGTGTCGGACAAGTCTATGGGAATCGAACCCACAACCGAAGTGCAACTGGCCTTCATCGCCTACCACTGGCCTACAGGAAGTCCCTGTTTAGTAGAAACTAGTTTTATTACAATAATCAGTATGATATATGAAGTATAAGTCCATTTTAGGAACTATATATGATTAATCTCACTATATATGGACTTATGTATTTTTTGATAACTTTTCTAACCTTTTGTTTGAGACAGATGGAATGACACATCATTCTATCACATGATCTGCTAACACATCACGAATGACAAATTCAACTTCATTTCTTTAAGATATGAAGTGGAAATTGTATAAAGAACGACAAACGGTGAGACTATACCAAAAATCACGAAAGTATATCTTCTAATTTCATCAACTTTAGGGAAATGATCTTGAAAACGAAAAATGTTGTCCTAGTGCTCTTATATCTGATGAATCAGATGGTACCTTAGATTGTCACAAATTTATGGCTTTGTGATTGCTGGCTTTTCCATAGCCATGTTCTCTACCACTCTCCATCAGAACATGATGGTTAGATTTCTCTTCCATATCCATATTTTCACATATGTGGAAACCCAGTGATTAGTTTATTTGGATAATCGTTACATTTCATACATTAGTTTTTAAAGACAAGTTTTGGTATTCCTTTTTACGATGTGAGTTTCTATTAAAGAAACTTTCGAGTAGTAAACCATTTATAACCCCGACGAATTTCGAGGGCGAAATTCATTTTAAGGGGGGTAGAATGTTACAACCCGATATTTTATAAAAAAAATATTCTTTTTAATTTCATTAATGTCTTGTGTTGTATGCTACACCAAAAGGAGCTTGCACAACACACATCCTTGACTTGCCTTGCATTACACGCAATCGCGACCTTCCTCGATAGCATGTGTAGTACGCAATACCGAGTTTCACTAAACAACGATATGCTATTAAAATATTATTAAAACTAGCTGTTATGAATAGTAATAACCAATTTTTGAAATTTTGTAAATTTTATTTTTCAAAATGGATTTTATTTTTGGATTTGGAGTATCGAATTTAGCCTAAGGTGAAATTTTGGTACTTTTCGGATAACTTTCATATTCTGATGAATAGTGAAAATTACTAAATTACAATTAAAAACAAATTTTTTAATCGAAACAATTAATAGTGATAAATTATTAATTTGAGTGGTTTCAAAGTATATTTAGAATATATTTTTACAATTTAATACAATGTTGGTCATTGGATGTAATTTCACATTTAAACCAGTCATAAACAAGTGTCAATCTTTTGATAGTTACTATCTCTTAAGAACACGCTATTTGTTTTGACGACAGGAATTAATTTTTAAATTAATTAATGCAACTGATATGTTTTGAATTTGATAAAATAGACATCATTTTTGAATTCATACTATCAAATATAGCTTAGATCTAATTTTTGGTATTTTTCTGGAAACTTTCATTTTTTGATGAATAGTGAAACCACTAAGTGGTAGTTAAAAAAATGAATTTTTCATAAAACTTAATTTTTCCGCTTCTGTGAGTGGAATTTCGAAAATCCGAGAGACAAAGTTGATGTTAGTAAGTAAAATGTGGTTCAATGAGATGAAAATAATTTTTGGTGAATAGTAACTTTTTACTTTTTTTTACCACGGTTAAAAGTAAATAGGGTAATTAAGGGTAAAAATGATTTTATTATTACCCTAACACATGTCCTAATTCTATTGGACAAGTGTAATTCAACCAAAAATAACCTTAGGAATAAACTATTACCATTTAGGCCCACTTGGATTAGATTATGACATTTATTATTAATTTATTTAAAGAAGGGTTAAAATAGTTAAAATCAAAGTTTAATAAGTAAATAATTTTTAATATGGGGTTATACATAAGATAAATTAGACTATAAATATTAATTAGAAAGATACAAAGATTTAATACATAATGATAGTTTATTTGTAATTTTTAGACTTTAAATAATTTAATTTATTAATGACACAATGATGATGTAGTAATTATCTTATTAATAAAATACTGACATAATTGATGTTATAAACACCAAAATAAATGTAATTGGAGACTTTTTATGAATTAAACTAATTTTATAGGTTAATATGACATGTTAGTATTGATTTAATTAACTTTGTACGAACTAATCATTCTGTTATGATTTTCACAAAAAATCAATTACTAAATAGTGTCAAAATTGACATAAAATAGCTTTTAAAACAAATTTTATATTAGTAATTGTTATTTTATTCCTAAAAATCTAATGTTCGGCCAAATGACTTAGATAAGGTTATATATATTGATAATAAACAACTTGAGGTTCATTTGGCTGCTTATAGTAAGTTTATTAACCTTATAGTATAAGAACACAAGAAGACACGGTAAAAGTAAAATTATTTAATTTAATGTTAAATCTAAATGATAAGGTTATAATAGGAACCTAAACTTGTCTAAATTATATTGGATGAGAGGATTTCGACCCATCCCCACCTTATCTTCGAAATAAATCAATTTGGAGCTATTTAAAACCGAATTTGTCTTTATAATAAAATAATAGTTTTAGTTATTCCAAAGGTACCCCTCTCCTCCCTTATAAAAGGGCACCTCCTCCCTCTCTTCCTCACACCACTTTGAGCCTTCATGCTCGGAAAACCCCTACCAAATTCCCTTCTCCACTTCCCTAGAAACATCCTAGAGGTTCTGGTCTTCCTCAAATACCAATTTTAGTGCCCTAAAAGGAGGTCTCAAAGAGGCGCTTCAAAGAAGAGGTAATGCCCGTTACCGATTCTTTCATCTTTATTTCTTCTTCCAATTATTCTTCTTAGGTTGTTTCATTATGAAGTAATAACATCAGTATCACTTATATACTGATATGTTATTATAATTATGAAACAACCTTATTTCACCATCTATCCATCCTACGGAAAACGAAATCACCGCGCGTGCGTACGTACGGAATACCGTCTCCACGTCGTGGTGTAATCTATTTTCCACCCCCAACTTACTTGGATGGGTATAATGGTTTAAATAATAACTATATATGATTATTTTAAAGTTATATTGATTCTGAAATAGTATACATACACTATAATACAATTCCACGATCATGAGAACGATATCATCGCTCGTGCGTACGTACGGACTACCGTCTCCACGACGCGATGAGATTCATTCTCCACGTTAACCATTCATGAATGATTATAAAGTATATATAATAATTAATAATGAAATATATGACATAATAATGATTCTGGATTTATGTGTGTATATATATGTATGTCATCTACTTAATTCCATTCAACTCAATAAGGAAAAGAAAACAGCGTTCATGCGTACGTACGGTCTACCATCTCCATGAACGGTGTATTTCTTTCCATTTACTGATCTATTATATATATATATATTCTGAATATATATTATAAATAAATCATGTTTTATATTCTGGAATTAAGTAATCATGATCTAAGTAGTCATATGAATAAGTACAAGTCAAAACACGGACGACAAATGAAACGATTTTACCCAAAACGCTCTTTAACATGGAATTTACTAAAGAACGGGTAATATAAAGCCATAAGTGAACCATATATGATATCATAACAATGAGTATGATTCTGGAATAAGTCAATGATATTATTTAAATCATTATACAGGAGGTTTGGACACATAAGAAGCAAATTGGACCTAAGGTAAGGGAAATATCACAATCTCATTTTTATCCGAGATTGTTTATACTTTAGTATTTACTAGGATGTATTTTATCATCCAAATCCATGTTTCCTCAATATGTAATATTATTTCCATCCACCTATAATTGTTTAAATCCAATTTTACCCTTCGGTGAGTTTTTATTAAAGGATATGAAAGGAATCTTTTGTTGTTTCTCGTACGAGGTACTTTTTGACTTTTCCGACAAAAGTACGAAGAATGTTTTTTTAACTTATACGGGATGAATGGATTTTTAAAACATTATTTCCAAGAAGATTCCTTTATAAGTTTTCAAGTTTATTTTTAATCAATATCTTTAGTTTAAAATTGTATGACATGTTAAAAAAGGAAATTGTTTTTTTTGAATTTGAAAGGATATTTTCCTCAAGAATGGAGTTCAAGTGTTTTATCAAAATTATTTTCCATCTAAGATAATATAGGGTTCTATTTATATCCCTATTATTACATTTATTTGATTATGTTGTGATGGAATTATTTTTATGAATTCCTTTATCTTATATGAATTGTTTGATGATGTCCTGATGTTTAAGATTCCCATTTTTATTACATGGGTTATGCAATGATGTATGATTAATAATTTTGTGGCACACATAAGAATGGTATCATTATGAGATGGGTGGGACCTATATCTCCCTCCAATGCATTGGCTAAAGATTTTATATCTCATGAGATAGACATGGCTGGAACGTTAGGTTATACCGGTTCAGTGAAACAGGATTGAAACGAGGAGTGAACTCGGCTCAGAAAGGGAATTTGTCCACTAAGATAGTCTTGGCAATGACTCTTGACTAATAAGAAATGATTCTCTATGATTATGTGTGTATTCCACAAAGTTTCATGTTTTATGTTATGATCATTGGGATTACATTTCACTTCTATGATTTATCCCATGTTATGATATTATGATATCTTTTGCAGGTTAAGATTTCCAAAAGTTATGTTCTTATGTATATGATGTGATTGATATTTCTTTTTTTTACCCTTACTGAGCATTTGAGCTCACCCTTTTATCTTTTCTTTTCCCCAGGACATAAAGAAAGGATTTAGGTTTAAAAAAATAAGATCTTTATGGGAGATGTTTAAGATCTTTCACCACGATTAGAAGATTATATTCCATGTTTTCGAAGACACTAAACTATTACGGTCCTTGTGTGTGTGTTTTTGTTATGTACTAAGTATTTCGCAAAAGTAATGTAATGTCCATGTACTTCAAGCTTTGGGTCTCTACATCCTGTGTTTCATATATGGTCAGCGGTCGACCCTCATTTTCCTATCCCCATCCCAGGCTAATGCGAAATGGATACTATGTTTTAAACATGGTCAAAAGTTATCCTCTTTCGTCACATCGCTATCATTGTGGTCCAGATCTTGAGCATCATGATTCACATCTTTACACTCCCTTATGTTTAAGTGGAATTCCAACACACTCATTTTACGCCTCCACGCATCTAAGAACATTAAGAAGGTGGGTCAATATTATTGGGACATCATTCACTTATCATTCCATTTCCCCTAATGTGTGCCTCCTTATGCTAGGAAAGTCCCACCACTACTCCATGTTCCCCACATCGATCATGACTCACATGGGCTAAATTGTTTTGCTTAGACGTGTACTGGTATAACCATCCCACACATTCCTTTCATCCCGCATGACATTAAAATGCATTCTCAGAACTACATGTGGCTTGATTTCCATTCACATGGGATACATAGGAATTCCCAGACAACCTGTCTAGGGCCCATCTGGATTTCACCTTCATTCCCTTGAACTGAGGATACTCTGGATAGCGTGTGGTGTGGCGAGTACCTCATGGGGTCTCATTCATGTCGGGGTATGTACACCACCAAATAGTTCCTTTCCGGGTATCCATGTCCTCGATGCATGAATTTAAACTATGGACCCAACCCTGAACAAGATTAGGATGCCCCATGATAATTATGGGACATGTCATCTTCCTCGCTAGAGAGGATTCCCCCTACTAGCCTTGGTCTCTGACCATTCTATGCCCAGAACTATGTTTGGATTGATTCCCATCTTCATGGTATATGTAGTGACTACCAAGAAATTTAACTTGGGCCTATCCCCAGGGTCATTAACCACTATGGCCCTTCAGCCCCAATCACGGTCCAGTCTCTATGAACATAAACTAGGAGCCTATAGTCAGTGAAACATGTTCATTGTCCTCCTTGGAATGATGTAAAACTACAAGGCATTCCAGTTCCTTACCAGAGATGTCATGTTTGGAAGCAATTTTGATCCCCGGTTAGACCAATGTTCCCACCTAATGTGTTTCCACCACGGTGGTGTAATTTCAAGAGTGTTGGAATCCATTCAAACAACCCATCACTCCACCCTTCACACTTTGAATTCCATTTATTTGGATACTCATCCTATTTCACATCTAAAGAAACCCTCTAATAGTGTGGATGCTCGGCTTATTTCTCACCTACTGTTCTGGGCCAACATTCTTGAAGAATAATGGATAAAATTTTGAGTTAGGCCCCATGTTTCAAACATGGTTAGCGGTTGGCCATCATTTGTTATCCCCATTTCAGGCTAAAACAATAAGGATACTGTGTTTCAAACATGGTCAACAGTTACCCTTCATTGTCACGTCACCCCTACAGTGTTCTGAATTTGGGGTATCGTGATTCACACCTTCCATTCCCCTATGTTCAGATTAATTCCAACTCCACTGGAATTACCCCGCTCATTCACTAGAGCACATTGTGAAATTGGAAATTTGACTGATCTGAGATATTCATTCTCCAGTCACACCACCCTCTTTCTCCACAGAAATCTAGAATGGTTGTGCAAACCCTCGATTCCCAAAGCTTAGTCGACACTCTCATATTCGGGTGGAATAACAATGTGGTCGTCCCTTTTTTCTCACATCGGTCCTAACACATGGGAGATTAGGGATTGATCGCCAGATATTTCATGAATGTGATATACATGTAGCAGGCTGAAGAAAATAATGGAAATCATGCATGTGTCCAACATAAATAATTGAATCATGAACATACAGTAAAAAGTTATATGCATTATAGCAATCGAGGATCAACCCCTACCATGTATGGATTGACCCCTTCAAAAGAACGTTGCAGCTCCACCACTCTATGGATTGTGGTGTTCAGAATTTATTGTTACCTATTCAGTTCCTGCTCCTCTTCAGCAACAATGGGGCGTAGTTCGTTAGCCGAAATCTGAGGCTGCTCCTCATCGCTTCGGATGATATCCATATCCACAGAGGCTTGATTCATCCATTCTTCAGCCACTACCAGCTGGACCTTCAGCCACGATATTAGATCTGATTGCACATTAAGGAAAGTGGAATGCTCATCTGCCTGAACCTACAACCATTGAATCTCGTTTTCAGTCTCTTGGATCCCCTTGATGTTCACTATTTTTCTCCACAGCCTACCCACACCATTTCCATGGTCATATTCCAGAATCTTCTCCACAATGAGATATTGTACGAGCATGTGAGGACATTTGGCATACACTCCCCCAGTGCATAGTTCACACAGCTGGGACCGAAGCCTTCTCATCTATTCTATCCATTATTCTTGAGGGGTCTCATCGATGAAGCACCTGATCAACTTCCAAGACCAGTGATAGATGATATTTCTATCCTCTTCATCAGAGATAATCTCATCCTAATCCACAGTTTCGACAGGTTCGTATACGGGAAACACCCCTAAGAACTCATCAGCAGGGTCTGCATCTGGTGTCTCATCGGGTATGTCAGGACCTGTGTTGTCTGATCGATCCTCATCATCGGATCCCACCTTAATGCTCTTAGGCTCTGTCCTGCTAATGGTCCCACTCATGATTGGGAGAATCATAGCTTGATCAGTTTGGATATCCACCTCCACAACCACCGATGTTCCTCTGGGAAAGGCGCCGCCGGGAGTACCATCCAACCTTGCCAAAGAAGCCCATGCCATTTAAAAAACTGTTCATACAAAAAGTGCACAAACATCAGTTAACCTGATCAATGGGTGGTGGTCATGAATTTTGTAAAGGAGACTTATAGATATCAAAAAATCAGTCTCGCTCCTGGGTTGTTTCCATTGGGACCCTGAGGCATGGCCCTCCTTATATTGTTAAGAAGTTTGAAAAATCCGAATGAACCACCTTGGGTGTCCTAGCCTCGTTAAGCGCGGTAACCACTATAGCCACGAGCGCGGATCCCAAAGGACATGAAGTTGCATCTTATATTGGTTGGGAGCTGGTTCTACATATGAGGGCCTCCTACATAGTTCAAATATCAGTTTATAAGTCCTAGACAACCTGGTTAAAATCTCTAGGAAATGGATTAGGATTTTACCTCAAGGGCCTCTGTGAACTCTTCCAACTCCAGGTCCGAATCGCCGACCTCACCTTCCTCCAAAGGGTTGCCTCTATCAGCCTCCTCCCCCATGAGGAATCATCAGATTCTTCCAGTAGAGGGGACAGTTACCTCAATTCAGCAGCTGACAATTGCGGAGGGGTCGTTTGATCCAGCAATACTTTTACCCGAACCTTTATTAGACTCGAGGCACCCCGGGAGTGCACGATGTCCTCCAACTCAGCAAGTTATTACTCCACCTCCACCTAGGATACTACAATGCCAGCCCTGATAAGTTCGATCCCTGGAAAATCCATCCCAAGATGGTTTAGGTGTTTCCACATCTCAGATGGGTTGAGTAAATACTTGTTGAAATCCCATATGTCCCATGCCTTTAGGAAGATAGCATTCCAT
The DNA here is from genome assembly GCA_963277665.1 of Viscum album. Classification (NCBI taxonomy): domain Eukaryota; kingdom Viridiplantae; phylum Streptophyta; class Magnoliopsida; order Santalales; family Viscaceae; genus Viscum; species Viscum album. The sequence goes on from OY728122.1 coordinate 2,090,991,816, forward strand.
GACATGTCTATATGGAACAACCGCTTTCCCAGAGCCCAGGTGGATATCCTACAGAACCCCCTGGGAGGCCACCCCTCCAGATGACTATGCTCCTCTAGGACTCCTAGGTCTAATGCTACCACCTCCCTTTAGACCAATGCAGGACTCACCGCCACTACATCCCCACCACCACGAGATGTCCTCACCGCCTTCCGACCCTGACCTCGAGGTTGGGGAGGCACCCCGTCACTGGCCCAGATGGTCTGCTGCTTCAGCATCTCTCCCGGGTATGCCACCTCCCTGCTCATGGCATATTCCTTTACCATCATAAAAATGGTCGTGGGTGGAGGCAACTTGTTCCACGTCTTTCCATCTTCCTGTGTGAACATGAGCCACATCTGCCTCATCACACATGGGTGATCCTCATAGCGCACCCCTAAATGGGCCTGCAGGGTCAGTCGATGCATGCACTAAAACCACCTCGTAAAATGGTGTGGGGTGTATGGCTCATAGAGGGACTCGTAGTCAACCTGTTCCACAAGGACTCCACCCTGAAAGGCCAAGAGGTAGGACCGATTCTCTTTTGTTCCCCAACCGTCATCAGTGAATACACCTATTGGCAATAGTAACAGGTAGAAATTGTACTAATCTACCTTCCAAACACAATTCATCACCGCTTGCAAGGTTAGCTTGGCCAAAATGATCCCTACAGAATTTCGAATAGACGAGCATAAATTTGATCATGGAAGGGATATGAGGTTTGGACATTCGTAGATACCCCTAATACGCACTGATATCCACCCATACAGAAGGTGGAACAACCTGTATATCCTCTGCATCTTCTTCCCCTTGCTGATATGCCACAGTATATGGTAAAACATGGCAAGCATCGGGATCCTAAGGTTGACCCATACTCATATCACCAACATGGACGCCATGATAAATGTTCTCGGTCGCACACCCATGTTTGTGTCTCTCAATGACTGGATCCAAACATATATGAACACTGCAATGAATGCATCCAACCTTACTACTAGTTGGTGCTTAGTACTAATGTTGAATCCCTAGTTTTTCCACTAGATTTCCTCCAAAAGCCACCAGTATGAGTTCTCTTTTCCTTGTTGATCCACCTTCAGGAAAGTCTAAGACCTCATAGGGAACTATCTATTTTCCAGGAAGTTCATGAACTGCTTGAAACACCGTTTGAAATGGACGTCCCTCACCGACTGCTTTTCCTCTCCCAACACTAGATTCATGAATGCCATCACTAGTGGCGGAATATGTTCCAGATCTTCCCACGCACCCACAACAGGGAGGAAATCATTGTACATTGCACCCAGTATTGGGAGCCCCAAAACCTGGTGAAGATCTCATAGGCTGATGCCGACCTTTTCATGGTGCAAATGGAAGGTATTGGTTCTCAACAACCACCTTCTCAGAAACTCCAACATCAGCTGCTTCGGCTGATAGATATGGAATTAGGAGGCCCAAGCTGGCTCATACAAGACCACTCCCCTCATCTATGCTTTAAATTCTTCGTATGAGGCACATACCCAATAGGCCTAGGACAAATCATCAGTGAAGTTTCCGCCCTAGCATAGATCCCACTCATCGGTCCACCCTTTCTCTAGGTTCCCCATGCTAGCCTTTAACATAGCATGGTACAACGAGGGAGATGTCTCTGGCTACAGTTCCTTCCCATCAATGTTATTCACCTGATTGTAAAGAGACTCAGTATTGACAGGCTTGATGTCCTCCCAGGTATGGCCATCAGCCGCCCTGAACCACTAGCTCTGGAACAACGTGCTCCTAAACCAGTAAGTTGGCTCGTCCCTTCTTTCATCAGGGATGAGAATGTCATAAATTAGTCTAAATCCATAAAAAGTTATCCTACTACATAGTGGATAATCCTTTTGACTCTATAGAAGAAGATCTACCAATGAATTATGGTCAGAATGGTGTTGTACGAACTCCCCTATACCCGAGCTATCCACCATTTCCTCCCTCTGGCCAGCATCCGCAAGGACCCCCATACATCCTCTTGGTGAGACATTCATTTATAAAATTTCAAACCTTTTTTGGTTCTGTTTTGTGATTCTCTTTCATCAAAGCCATTTGAAAATCCCTTTCATAGAGCTTGATACCAACAATGAAATATTAGAACCCTACCCTGACCTTCAGGCATAAGCTGCAGAGCGCACCGCTGCAAAGTTGAAGACTCACTATGCGCTGTGAAGTAGAAAGCCCGGTTCGTGGAGTATGCAGAGCTTCGTGAATTGAAAGAGCTAATTCCAAAATACGGAGGTGAGAAAGGAAAAAATATAGGTAAACCTCCCGTATTTAAAGATGATGACCCCTTATGCTTCTCGGCGTGTCCGACCGTGGCAAGCTTCGCGGTGCTCTCAGCCCGCGCATCACCTCTCCACCTTGCGAGCCTCCTTCGTGAGCCTTCTTCGTGATTGACCACGAAGTTTTGGCAATTGAACCTCAAACTTTGACACTAGTTTTTTCCTCGACACCAATTATGAGGGGGGCATTTTATGGCACCAAAATTTGGGAAGAGAAAGGGCAAATACAAAGCCTTTGGGGCTGCCTCGCAAAGCTTGTTCGCAGATCCCCGCAACACAACATCCGACGTGAAGCTACCCCCTTTGCGAAGCCACCGTGGAGCAAGGAAAAGGGAGGCTCCACGATCTGGATTGAAATTTTAAAATCTTATGAGGAGTAAGGATGCAGGAGGCTCCGCGATCCGATTAACATTTGTGAAGCCACCACAGAGCAAGGAGGTAGGAGTCTCCATGATCCGGATTGACGTTTGCAAAGCCTCCACATAGCAAGGAGGTGGGAGGATCTGCGATCAGAATTGATGTTTGAGAATACACTACAAAGAAAAGAGGTGGGAGGATCCCCAATCCGATTTAAATTTGTGAAACGGTCATAGAGTAAGGACATGGTAGGCTCTGTAGTTACGAAAAAGTTCCACGTAACATTGCACCGAGTGATTTCGGCTTCATAGTGCCTGTTTCCTATAAATAGCATGATCCCATTAAGCCCAACAGATGGTTCCTCTAACCTTTAACCTTATTATCTATCAAATCGAGAAGAAATTTATTCTTTGTGAAAAATGAGCTCTTCATGGTACTTGAGAATCACAAAGTGCCTTTCCCTTGGCTTAAATTCAACCCCTCTTCAAAGAGGGATTTCCTTCGTGGTTCCCATGGGCCATCACAAAGGAAGGGGAACCCCAAGGGGACTTGGGTCTTCATGGATCATTTATGCTTTGTGAAGTAACCTCCATACACATGTAACCCACGTGATAAGGCACACTCACTATGCTTTGTGATGTACACTACTTCGCAGTGCTGCGCTTCGCAGTGCTGCGCTTCGCAGTGCTGCGCTTCGCAGTGCTGTGCTTCACATGACACCCTTGATTTGTGAATCACTACTTCACAAAAGCCTTTACACTTCTTGAAGAACCTTCCATATGCACCAATTACCTATGGCTAGGCTATTCCAATTCACTTCATGAAGCATACCCCTTCGCGAAGCCCTCCACTACATGGGGCTCCAGAGTTTCACGAGGCCTCTTTATGTGAACCACTTTGCTCCGTAACCCCTTTTCCCATGTGACCCTCTAGGTTTGCATGAAGTGATTTCAAATTCCATTTGGCAGTGATTCATGTTGCGTTGCTTCAGCTCATTATTCTTTTCATAGGCACACTAACAAATATTGATTCTTCTCATAGCCATGATAACATGGGACCCTCAATGAATCACTCCACGACACACCCTCTCCATGGCATTGCGGATGCCTTCCCTTCCCCAAGGGTGGGAGGGTATCATTTATGTATATCCTAGGGGTGCAGAGTGCACTCGCATCGTCTAAGTTATAGGACATTAAACTTCCAAGCACCATCGTCCTCAACACATGATGTCAAACTGTGACCTCACCCTGCGCACTCTACGTGGGGCACCCCATCAAGGACATTCTCTATGCCCGCTTGTCTCCATGGGAGTGAGATCTTCCTCACATGGAATGAGATCCTCTTTGCTGGAGTGGTGCCTATCCGTGGGGAAGGGAAACCACCTTGGTGTAGGCCCCTAGCCTTTTTTGCAGGAGGTTGTACCCTTACTCCTCCTTTCTTATTCCATGACAAAGACAAGAGGAGAGATGGGAATTGGGGAATTTGTTATCCCGTCCCTCTCCCATTGGGTTTTCTCACCACTCAAGCCTCCATCCTGAATTAAGTCTCAATCTTCATCTCTCTAGGATTATAACAATGTTTAAGACCCTACTTCCTCTTTGGGAGAATAACCACATGTAATCCCCACTCCACTTCCCATGGATGCACCTTTCGTGACATGATCATCAAGTCTTTGTTGCCTCCTGTTTCTCACACCGAGCATGAATCAGGTGGGATTAGAGTAAGAATTGACCAAGGAATCCTCTTCGGGCCTCCCTAGAGTGTAAGCCTCAACACCATCCCAAACTACATGGAATTTGATCCTTTCCAAGGTAAGGTGTGTAGGAAGCCTCCGTGAGGTTCAATACCAACACCTATTGGTCCTGACCACTTCATGTTGGTTCACCAACAACATACCAAACTACTTGGACTTTGATACTTACCAAGGAAAGGTATGTAGGAAGCCTCCTTGAGGTTCAATCCCAACAATCATTGGTCCCAACCACTTCACATTGGTTCACCAACACCGACCCGAACTATGTGGACTTTGATCCTTTCCACGGAAAGGTACGTAGGAAGCCTCCCTAAGGTTCAATACCAACACCTATTGGTCCCGACCCCCTTCACGTTGGTTCACCAACACCTCTCCTAAATTACGTGGACTTTGATCCTTACCAAGACAAGGTAAGTAGGAGGCCTACCTGAGGTTCAAGCTCAACACCAACTGGTCCCAACCACTTCAAATCAGTCCACCCTCATCCCATATGATGTTAAAATGTACCCCCTATTCGTCCTGCAAGATGTTAAATTTTACCCATTTAAACTACGCGGGCTTTGATCCTTGTCTCCTAGGCAAGGTATGTAGGAATCCTCCCTGAGGTCCAATGACTGCATTGTCATGACATGTCAAATTGATTATGATTTGAAGATAAATTTATAGTCTAGGGAAGAACCTAGGTCGTCTCTCAAGGAGTATTGATAGTTTTAGAGAATGTATTTTTAATAATAAGTAATAAAAGAGGGGGTGGTTTCGAAAATAGGTTTAAGTAAATTACTTAATTAAAGAGTTAAATAGCTGATAAATAAAGGTGGTGTATTAATAATTATTATAGAATAATATCTTTTCAAGTTTACTACACATCTTTTATAGTTCATTTTTTTGAAAATTTAACATGGTTTTGTTTAATTCTTTGGTTGAAGGTTGTCAAGATATTGACTGCCCTCTGGCCTCTTCAAATAATTCTTAAAGAACCAACCCTTGACACAATAATAGTGTTTCCAAGTTTTTGTTATAAATCATAGAATAAAAGGTCTAACAAAAAATACATAAATATTATTTATGTGTGAGATAAATAAAATTATTGTGTTGTCCAATCGGAGAAACCCAAGATTCCCACTAGAAATCTCAACCCAATCGGTGTTGAAATAAAAAGTGTTCTACTTAGTTATATCAAATGAAATGTAATCAGGGAAGAATCATGTCAAGATACAAAATAAGTGAAATATTCATTACAAAAATTATACAAAACCAGTAGAAGAACATGTGTTGGAACTCCCTCCCAAGTTTGTGTAGCTCCCTCGAAAAGATCATCCACCCTTTAGCTCGCCATCGAGAGGAGGAGGAGGCTCAGGTGGAACTCCTTCTTCATCCTTGATCCCCTATTAAGATAGGGGCCTACAGAACTTCTAGGACTTTGAAAAGACTTATCTAAGACTCAAAAATGTCAGAGCCTGGTTCCTGGTTCGAACTCCCCAAATGAGGTACCCATGGTACTCTTTTATCGCAAAAATGGGAAGTGGTTTTGGGCACACAGATTATGTAAAACCACTTGTCACATTGTTTTTGGCCTCTAGAAAGTCTTCAATCTATTTTTGACAAAAATAGAATGTTGTGGAACCACGTCGTGGATATCTACACCGAATTTTTGGCTCTATTTGGACACGTAAACTCTAGATATGGGCAACACATAGTACACAACCTTTGACTCTGTGCAGATTCGGTGGCCTGGACAGATCACTTTGGTTGGGCCCCTTAATGGTAGAATGGTGCTTGGTTGTATTCATAATAGTTTTAGATAATTGAATTTTGGACTAGACCACAAAATATTAGAAACTTTGGATGGCATTGTGGTTTCATACTCTATCCAACAATGGACAGGTGCTCATTGGACCCCTGCATTTTTGGCCCATTTTCCTTCTGGATCATCTCTGGGGCCTCCAAATCACCTCCTCCTACAATGGAATCATCAAAAAAAGTAACATTGACCTTTTCAATAGTGATAAAAACCAAATAAATGATTCATACATGGAATTAAATTTGTTTTTATTTTTATAATTTTCAATATAAAACAAGTTTAACATAGTGGTGTAAGGGTGAAAATGAAACAGTGAATCGCGGTGCGATCACACCCCCACACTTAAACATTTTCACTCCTAGGAAAAGTCACATATCTAAATAAAATGATGAATATATATATTCCAAACATCATGAAGATTTAAAATTTGGGGAAATTTTAATTCATTAAAGTAATGTGATTAATGGATGAACCACACCAAGGGGTTCTTCCTAGTGAAAATGAAAAAAGATGTCTCATAAATCATATCACAATGAAATTAAAAGAGATTTATGACACCAACATGGGAAAGGAATTAAAAATTAAACCATTCCACTAACTCTCCATGTGTGTGTGTGAAAACCATATCATGATATTATTTCCACTTTCTATCCAATAAATATAGGTTATTTTAACATTATTCAGCTTTAAATGATTTTTTTCACCAAACCTGTCCCACATCCTTTGAAATCATATTTCAAGACCCACTCACTTAAACATTCCCAGAAGTCAAACCATAAGATCTCAACCTATATATCCCTATATGTTGTACAATTCATCACTCCCCTATTTTTTTTTGTTTTTTAGACATTTCATTTGGAACAAATCTCACACTCATCTCTCAACCCTTGTTTGATCTCCTCACGACACTAATTGAAAAAGTTATAAAAATATAAAAGGTTGAGGAGGAGTGGTTTTTGACATGGCCAAGACACAAACCATTTTTTTTTGAGGGCATACAATAGTTAGAAATTAGGTACACACACATAGGTCAATTTGGTACAGTAATGAAACAGATCAGATAAGGAATGAATGTATGGAAATATCATTTAAAGATGAAAAATATTAACCTAACATATATTTACTTTATAATAAGTAAGAAATATTCACACTTTGTGTCTTGGTGAATTTTTTTTGGAAATATTAGTGACATAGTTTTCCAAAAAACTACTCACAGAAGGGGCATTAAGCATCTCAAATTTTTCACAGTGATACAACCATTTATATCATTGAAAGAAAAAAAATTCACTAAAAATAAATCCCTAATGTTAAATTAATACTAATATTCTTTTTTTCCTTCGTTATGGTATTTTTAATCCCCCCCTTATGGTCACCAAATCATGGAACTTTGAAATTTTGGATGGGGAAGAATGAAAATAACATAAAGATAGAGAAACAGAGAATAAAGGAGAAAGACAATGGAAATCCTAATGAACCCAGAAAGATGGGGAAAAGTGAAAGTACCATATAGAAGGAGAAAAATAGAAGAAAAAATGTGATTAAAATTCCTAAATAACACAGGAATGTTCCCTTCCACCCACACCTAGAATGTGTAGTGTCCTCACTATAATATTTGAGAATGTGGGAAGGAAGGATAAAACCTAGTGTGTTTCACTAGTATGTTGATTCTTGAACATGGAGTTCCTCCATCAGGAACTCCAGAAGGGATTCGAGGAAGTGCTTCAGCTGCTTCCCATTGACAGTGAAGGTTTTCTTAGTTTCTTCATTTTGAACCTGAACAACACCAAATAGAGATTCATTAATAATAGTGTATGGGATAAACCAGTGGAAAAAAGCATACCTGGATGAAACTTAAGCCTTTCATTATAAAGGAGGACCTTCTGCCCAATGTGGAAGTGATGATGAAGTACAAGATGGTCGTGGGAAGCCTTGGTTTTCTACTTATAAATTCTATAGTTTTCATATTCATGTCTTCTCATTTCTTCCAACTCCTGAATTTGTAATTTCCTTTGACAACCTGCACCATACAGATTATAATTGCATTGTTTGATGTCCCAGTAGGCCCGGTTCTCAATCTTAACAGGTAGGTGACAACTCTTTTCCAAACACAAGATGATAGGGTGACATTCCAATGAGAGTTTTGAAAGTAGTAGGGTAGGCCCATAATGAATCATCAAGTCAAAGACTCCAATATTTTCTATTGGGTTGAACAGTTTTTCAAGAATCTGTTTTACCTATCCATTTTACACCTCGGCTTGACCATTGGTATGTGGGTGATATGCAGTAGACACTCTATGACTGACCCCATACTGACATAAAAGTGATTGCATTTTTTAGTTGTAGAAATGAGAACCCTGGTCACTAATGATGAACCTAGGTAATCCAAACCAACAAAAGATCTGAGTTCTCAAAAATTACAAAACTATTTGAGAATCATCTATCCTTGTGGATCAAGATTCTACCCATTTTGAAACATAATCGGCCACCACAAGAATGTGCAAGTTTCCAAAGGAATTGGGAAATGGACCCATAAAATCAATGCCCCAAACATAAAAAATGTCATGAATTAACAATGGTTGTTGTGGAATTTAATTTCATTTAGAGACATTCCCCATTTGTTGACAATGAGGAAATGATTTTATAAAATCACGGAAATCCCAAAAAAATGTTGTCCGAAAGAGACAAGAATCAAGGACCTTGCAAGCAGTCCGTTGGGGACCAAAGTGGCCCCCACAAGAAAGAGTGTGATAGAATCTATGGATAGACTGAAACTCACTATCAGGAATACAATGCCTAAGGACTTTATCACTACATGTGCGCCAGAGGTAGGGGTCATCACAAATGTACCAACGAGACTACTGTTTTAGATGAATTACTTGGTTTTTATTGAAATTAGTAGGAATGCTAGATGGTACCAAATAAATTACAATTTCAGCATACCAAGGAATAAAATCTTTCCCTCCGTACAATTTCTCATCAGGAAACACATCATTAATGGGAATACAAGGGGATGAATCACTTTATGAGGATGATAGGATTCTACTGATATGGTCAGCCACCACATTCTATGCTCATTTTTTATCTCTAATTTCTAGATTAAATTCCTAAAGTAGGAGTATCCAGCAAATGAGATGTAGCTTGGATTCCATCTTCATAAGGAGATACTGGAGGGCTACATGGTCTGAGAACACAATGACTTTAGATGCTAAAAGATATGAACTAAATTTATGAAAGGAAAACACAATGGAAAGAAATTATTTTTCAGTTTCGGTGTAGTTTTCTTGGACAAGGTCCAATGTATGTGAGGCATAGGCTATGACATTTGGATCTCGGTCGACCCTTTGTGACAAGACTTCCCCAACTACATAGGTAGAGACATCATATAACAATCCTTCTTTTTATTACACACATAGACCAAATTTATTACATAAAATCTTCAATTGATACAACATAAAATATCGAGAGGTCTAGTGTCTTTGGGGATTAGGAACATTACATAATAGATTAAAACATAAAACACACAACATCGTTATTGAAAACTTCCTTTACATGACCACTACATTCCCTCGTACTTAGAATTGCATGGGATAACCTAAGGACATGCATAAGAAAAGGGTGAGCTATAAAGCCTATCAAAGAAATAAACATGGAATAATATGAGGAATAAAATAAATGTTAGATAATAGGCATATGAATGGAGCACAAGAGAAACATGAACATAAATGGATGACAAAGCATGATAATCATAACATGGAAATGTGACAACAACACTTAACATAGAATTATCATGAGCCAAGGCTCATTTCACATGGAGCATGAGTAAACCATCATTTCACATGAAGCACCATTAAAAACTCATTTCACTTGAATTATCACGAGTAAACACCCATTTCACATGACGTATCATGATACTATACTTTACCCAATTCTTTGGAGCACTATCATGGCGCATCCTTCTTAAACATTTCGTTTCATGCATAAGTGTGACACATGGATCATGGAATCAATCAAAATCATAAGTTATTCCATGATTAATTAATGTGGAATAAATAAATGAAAGTACCATTCAATATGTATATGTGTATAAATTTGAATAACCTTAATAGAGACATGGTTATGTTATTCACTACACAATGATCTTGGATTGGAAAAACACGGTGCAATTTCGGCACCATAACGACATGACATAAGGATTCATGAAAATGGATGATGAGAGAGAAAAGGGTGTCTCATCATATATACATGAAATGGACAGTAAGGGGGTCATATAGATACATGTCCCAACAAACATAATGTAATTTAGATGCATAATACAAAAGACTTACTTGGATGTAAAAGGTGAGAGAGAAATCCCTCAAGGAATTTCAGCATTGTAACAGGTGTACATGGGAGGCATTAATGACAGATAAAGGGGTATCCTATCATCCAAAAATAAAGAGGAAAGTATGGGGTAGGTGAGAAATCATACCCCGAAATTTTAAATTGAAAACAAAAGGGCATAACAACTTAAAGAAAATTGGAAAAAAATGAGAAAGGAAGAAATCCCTTTCTTGGAAGTGTGAACCGAAAGGCTTGTAAGAGGATTGAGAGAGGCTTATTTGGAGCTTGGTGAACCTTGGGAGGATTAAATAGAGAGGATTGAAGGGGTTGGACAAACTCCAAAGGCTTTGAGTGAAGATGAATTGGGAGCTTGGGTGGGTTTATATAGGAAATGAGGGGAAATTTTTTATTATTTAGGTTTGGGACACCTCACATTAAACTAATCAATACCACAAACCAGCCATGGTTCTTGAAAAAAGGGGAGTTAAAAAAAAATTATAATGAAAATGGCCGAACTTCTTAAAATAATAGGGCTGATTATGTGGAGGTGAGTCACACTCTCAAGGAAAACAATTTAAGAAGATAAAATGTTTTATAATTCTTGGAGGGTCCACAAAAGCTTTGTAAAATAAATCAAACAATTATAAAATCACATTATTTTGATGTGAAAGCATATATTAGACAAACATAATGTTTATTGTATTTTATTACATCACTATTGGGTCATTATGATGTCATAAAACACATTATATATTTAAACAGTATTTAATTTTTACCCTAAAATTCGACTGTATCATAAAATTATGAAAAATTCACCGTTGGATAATTTTGACATCCTGATTCCAAAAATAATATTTGTTTTATCTAAATAATTTTATAAATATGTGAATTTTTACTTTTAAAATAAAAACTGACATTTACCGAAAATTCATGGGTTTTGAAAAAAATAGTTTTCATACCATAATAAAAATTACAATTACATTCATAAAATTATATGATAATTTTCATTTAATAAAAAGTAATTTAACAATATTATTTTATTAAAATATTATTTAATTCCAAAATCTATTAATTCATCAAAATAAATTTCTTAGCTGAATATTAACTAAAAATACGATTTGCGCTTTAAAAACTATTTACAAAGTAACAATAATAAAATAAATGCACATTATTTTATACAAAAATAATGTACATAGTCATAGTGATAGGTTTTGTTTACATAACCCCTTATAAAACCCGCATAAGACCGAATGGTAAGGTGTGCGATGGTGAAAAACTATTGGGGTGGCTCGAATAACATCGCTCGGGTGATAATATCTATTAACTTTCACTTCTCCTGTAGTCAGTTCTGCTCAATATTTACATGTTCAATCATGGCTTGGGATTTGTCAAGAGTGAATCCCAATAATGCCACCTCCTTTCTGAGCTCTGACAAATGGGCTTCGTATGGGGAAATTCTACTAGATGAGGCCATTGCTTCGTTTTTCAAAGGAAATTGGATTTGTGAAAGCCCTATATTTATAATAATAATGTGATCATTAATCAATGACTATATTAGAAATGGTCACAATTCATAATGGTATTTTAAAATCCATAATCATAAAACAAATTAAGTTCACATTTTATATAACCATAATAAACATTTAATTAGATCAAGAGGAATTTCCATTAATGAAATTTTGGGTCATTACAATCTTCCCCCTTAAGAAATTTCACCCTAAAAATTTCCTTTTCCCACAATAAAACAGATGCAGGTAACTCTGCTTCATCACTCCCTCCGATTCCCAAGTCGCTTCTTCAAACTTTTGGTTTCGCCACAACTCCTTGATGAGTGACATTGTCCTTTTTCGTAGATCTTTTTATCTAAGATCTAAGATCTTCACTGGTTTCTCCTCATAATAAATATTATCCTCTAACTGTACTACCTTTTAATATAGTACATGTTAAGGGTCTGGTATATACTTCCTTAAGAGCGATAAATGAAAGACATCATGTACTTTGGCCATGGTAGGTGTAAATTCTAGTCGATAGGCTACAGACCCAACACAATCAAGAATATCGAAGGGGCCGATGTACCTAGGACTTAACTTCCATTTCATTCCAAACCACATGACATTATTCCATGGAGATATGCATATAAATACAATGTATCCAACTTTAAACTAAAGGTCTCATCGATAGTTATCTACATAACTCTTATGTCGACTCTGGGCTACCTTGATATGCTGCTGAATGGTTTTCACCTTCTCCACCATTTATTCGATCATTTATGGTCCTAGCAGCTTACACTCACTGACTTCATCCGAACATGCTGATGTTCTGCACCTTTTCCCATACAGGTCTTCATAAGGTACCATTCGGATGCTCGAGTGGAAACTATTATTGTAGGAGAATTCAAGTAGTGGAAGATGTTGATCTCACCCACCTTTGAATTCCATAGAAAATTCTCTCAACATGTACTCAAGTGTTTGGATAGTCCACTCATATTGGCCATCATTTTGAGGATGATAAGCCGCAATGAAGTTCAGCTCAGTAACTAGATAATGTTGAAGACTCTTCTAAAACATTGAGGTGAATCTTGGATCTTGATCAGATACAATAGAGAGTGGTACTCCATGCAGCCTAACCACTTCCCTTATATATATCCATTCCAGCAGATCTAATGAGAAATCCTCCATAATTGTAATGAAGTGTTTATAAATTGTAAGACGATCCACAAAAACCTAGATTTCATTGTTGCCTTTGGATGACTTCGGAAGTCTGGTGACAATGTCCATGGTGATGTTCTTCCATTTCCATGATGGTATGGGAAATTGTTGCATCACCCCCTTAGACTTATTCCTCTCTGCCTTTAGTTGCTGACACACCAGGCACTTTGATATATTCTCAACAATCTCTTTCTTTATATTATCCCACCAATAATTCTCTCAGAGATCTCAATACATCTTTGTGTTTCCTTGGTGAATAAAGAAATTTGAATTATGCACATCATCCAAAAGTTCTTTCTTCATCTCTGGACTTTATGGAACACATAATATTTTCCCAAATCTCATAATTCCTTCTTCATTAACATTGAACTCTAAGGATTTCCCTTTTCTGATAGCTTTAACTCTCTTCTGAATTCCCACATCATCCTTTTGATCATCCTTTAACCTTTCCAAAAGTGAAATTTGAGAAATCATTTGTGAAAGGATTGATGATGTTCCCTTATTTATGATTCCCATGTCCATATTCATCAATTATAAGAAGATTGTATCCTTCTCAATTCTCATCAATGATAGAATCGTCAGGTCCTTTCTACTTAGAGCATCTACCACCTTGTATGCTTTCCCAGGGTGGTAATGGATTGAGTAGTCATAGTATTTAATCAGATCTAACCATCTTGGTTGGTTCATGTTCAACTATTTCTATGTGAATATATACTTGAGGCATTTTTGTTCCGTATATATTTCACACTTCTTCCCAAAGAGAAAACGCAACCAAATTTTTAAAGAGAAGATCACCGTAGCCAACTCCAAATCATGTGTTGGATAATTCTGCTCATGAACTTTCAATTGCCTTGAATCATAGGCAATGACCTTTTCATTTTTTTTCAACACACGGCCCAGGTACTTCTTTGATGCATCACTGAATACCACACAAAGTTCTCTACTTGCAGGTAAAGTGAGCACAGATGCAGTGATAAGCCTCCTTTTTAAATCCATGAATATTTCTTCACATTCATCACTCCAAGAAAACTTTACTCCCTTCTAATCTATCTTGGTAAGAGGGTTGGAAAATTGTGAGAAATTTCTTACAAATCATAGATAATATCTAGATAAACCCAAGAAGCTATGAATATTTGTTACCAATTTTGGCCTCGAGCATTCCTCAATTGCATCCGTTTTGGAGGGATCCATAGATATCCCATTTCTTGTGATGATATGGCCCAAGAATGAGACCACCTTCAACTAGAACTTACACTTTCGGTACTTTACATAGAGATTCTCCTTCCATAAGGTCACTAGTACAGTTCTTAGATTCTCATCATGACCATCCTTGGTTTTGGAGTATATCAGAATATCATCTATAAAGACTACCAAATTTTTTTCATGGTAATCCCTAAATACTCTATTCATCATTTCCATGAAGATTTATGGAGCATTAGTGAGTCTGAAAGGAATTAATATGAATTCATAGTGCCCGTATCTTGTATGAAAATTAGTCTTGGGGATATCTTCCTTCTTTAACATTACTTGATAATATCCCAAACGCAAATCACCCTTGGAGAAGTATTGTGCTCCACGTAGCTAATCTAATAAGTCATCGATTCATGTCAGATAATATTTGTTCTTTATCATGATTTTGTTAAGATCATGATAATTGATGCAAAGGTGCATTGATCCATCTTTTTTCTTGACTAAGAGGACTAGTGAACCCCATGGTAAAGCACTTGGGTGTATAAACCATTTATCCAAATTATCCTGTTGTTGTTTCTTGAACTCCTCAAGCTCCAAAACAGCCATTCTATATGGAGTCTTGGATATTGGAAATTCCACAGGTATAAGATCAATTGATAATTCAACTTATCTTCTAGGAGGAAGACCAGACAATTCCTTAGGAAACACTTCAGCAAATTACCTCACAATAGGCATGTCTTCAAGGATGGTTTCCTCCTTAGACTCAATCATCTGAGCCAGATATGCATGCTTATAGGGCTGTAATATCCACACTTGAGATGATGAATCTAAAGAAGATTAATCTTCCTCCTTGCACATGTATAGAATTAGGGGTCAATTCACCACATGGAGAGTAATTTCCCTCTCACGACAATTTATGTTGGCTTTATATAAGGAAATCCAATCCATGCCAAGAATTTCATCAAATTCTACCATAGATAGTATGACAAGGTTTTCCGAGAAATTCAATCCACATATTATGATAGGGGAGTATTTATATTCATGGGATGCTATGATTTCACCATTTTTCATACTCACTAACATCTTTACTTCCATGATTTGTGGTGGTGCTGATATTGTTCTACTAAACTTTTGGGATATACAATAATGTGTAGAACCTGAATAAAAAATTATGTTCGCTATTCATGAATGAATAACTAGCGTACCTATCACCACTTCATTGTCGGGTTTCAATTTGGTAGTAGTGATGGAAAAAGCTCTCCCTTGCTTCCATGGAGGTTGTTGGTTGCCTCTGAAAACCCTTGTCTTGGGGTACTGATTTGCAAGATGCCATGGTTCATTGCAGTTGTAGCAATGAACATTGCGTTGAGGTTCAGATGAAATGTTCCTCTCCTATGTTTCATCCGTGAGTTTTTCTTTTTGGCAGTGAACATGTAGTTTCCCTTCTCTTCCACACCTAAAGCATTTCCTCATCCCCTTCAGACAATTTCCGGGGTGCTTATTTCCATACCTTTGGAAAGTGGGGTGATGGATCTTCTTAGCACCATTGGATTTATCCATTGGACCTCCAACATTGAATTCCACCTTATGATTCTTATCCCCATGATACCCCTAAGATTCTATGATCTCCATTTCGACCTTGAGGGAACATAAGACAATTTCCTCATAGCTGTCAAAGTCATGAATCACTAGTGCTTTCTGTAGGATAGCTTTCAGCCCACCAAAGAAGCGGCCAACCTTGAATTTGGGGGTAACGACAAAGACAGAGGCCTATCATGCAAGCCTTATGATGTTTGGCTCATACACCCTGACAGATTCGTCGTCATTTTTGATTGCGGTCAAGGAAGTCCCTTTCCATCTTGAGTAGGAGGGTGTGCGGAAAATATTTATCAATTTTTTTTTTCTAAAAATCCTTCCATTCCAACACCTCTATATCTTCCTCAGACTTCATATTTTTGATCAATGCCCACCATTGATCAGCTTCACCCTTCATACAATAAGCAGCCAGGAGAACCTTCTCTTATTCATAACATTGAAGGATGGAGAAGATCTTTTCAATGGAGTTGATCTATTGATCGGTGACTGAGGGATTATATGATCCATTAAAAGTAGAAGGTATTTTTCTCATGAAGCTCTCGAAAGAAAATTTTTCATTCATGGGGGGGGGTTGAACGTTCCTTTTGACCCATGTTTCAATTCATAGTTTGAGTTAACTGAGAGAGAAGCGTGACAAATTTTGCAATTCCCACTCTCATCGGATTGAGAATCTAATTAGCACAATCATCACATCGATCTTCACATTAGTTGTTAGCCCGAGTCCTCATATTACCAACCATTGGAAGGAATAAAAGGAAAGTTAGGGGTAACACATAAAGGGTAATCCAAGGACAAAACTAATGAATTTTGAATAACTTTTATTTCCCTAACTTATGAATCCATAGGCTTCAATATATGATATCCATGATCTACTTTCTAACATATATTCTAAGGGGAAGTTTTTTAATTACATTAATAAGGGTTCATACTAAGCTTGTGAATTTACCACAACATATCCCCAAGGAGTGTCATAACCAAGAGTGTATCAAGGCCCATTATCGTGCACCAGTTCCTGTTTGAGTCCAGATCAAAGTGGTGTTTTCAGGGTTTACCCCTAGGATACATCTGTGCCAGACCCGCCTCTACCTGCTCATATCCAGACCGGGATGTATTTTCTTGACAAACCACTTACTCAATACTCACCAATACTTAGGGATGTTTTTATTATTCTTATTCTTGTCTCTATGTCTTCATTAGGGTTTTCTAATCCTTATCCCTAAAATAACTAAACCTATCCTCTAATACAAACTATAACAACCCTGCTTTTTTATTACACACTTAAACATAATTTATTACATAAAATATTCACTTGATACAACATAGGAGATAAAGAGGTCTAGTGTCTTTAGGGATTAGGAACATTACATAACAGCTTAGAACATAAAACACACAAAATCATTTTTGAAAACTTCCTTTACATGACCACTACATTCCCTTATACTTATCATTTCATGGGATAACCTGAGGACATGCATAAGAACATGGTGAGCTGTAAATCCCAGTAAGGGAATAAACATGGAATAAAATGAGTAATACAATACATGTTAGAAAATTGAAAAATCAATGGATCACAAGAGAAACATGAACATAAAGTCAAGATAAATCATGATAATCATAACATGGAAATGTGGCAACGACACTTAACATGGAATTAGCATGATCCAAGGCTCATTGCACATGGAGCATGAGTAAACCCTCATTGCACCTGAAGCCTGAGTAAAACCTTATTTCACTTGAATTTTCATGAGTCAACAACCATTTCACATGATGTATCATGATAATATACTTTACCCAATGATTTGGAGTGCTATCAGGGCACACCCTTCTTAAACATGTCATTTTATGCATAAGTGTGCCACATGGATAATGGAATCAATCAATATCATAAGTTATTCCACGATTAAGTAATGTGGAATAAATACATGAAAGTACCATTCAATATGTATATGTGTATAAAGGTGAATTACCTTGATAGATACATGGGTATGGTATTCACTACACAATGATCTTGTCTTGTAAAAACGCGGTGCAATTTCAGCAGTATAACAGTGTGTCATAAGGATTCATGAAAATGGTAGATGAGAGAGAAAAGGGTGTCTCGTCATATATACATGAAATGGACAGTAAGGGGGTCATATAAATTCATTTACCAACAAACTTAATGGAATTTAGATGCATAATACAAAATAATTACTTGGATTTAAAAGAGGCGAGATAAATCTCTCAAGGAATTTCGACATGGTAATAGGTGTACATGGGAGGCATTAATTAGAGAAAAGGGGTCTCCCATCATCCAAAGGCTTGGAAGAGGCATGAGAAAGGATTATTGGGAGTTTGGGGAACCTTGGGAGGATTCTAGAGAGAGGATGGTAGAGGTTGGATGAACTCCAAAGGCTTTGAGTGAAGAGGAAGTGGGAGCTTGGGTGGGTTTTTATAGGAAAGGAGAGGGAATTCTTTATTATTTAGGTTTGAGACACCTCACATTAAAATAATCAATACCACATACCATATCATGGTTTTGGCCCATGTATTTTGAAAAAGGGTAGTGTAAAGTAATATTTTATAAGGCTCATGGCCGAACTTCTTAAAATAATAGGGTTGCTTAAATGGAGGTGAGTCACACTCTCAAGGAAAACAATTTAAAAAGACAAAATGTTTTATAAGTCTTGGAGGGTCCACAAAGGCTTTGTAAAATAAATAAAACAAATATAAAATCACATTATTTTAATGATAAAACATATATTTTCCGAACATAATGTTTATAGTATTTTATTACATCACTATTGGGTTATTATGATTTCATAAAACACAATATATATTTAAAAGGTATTTTATTTTTACCCAAAAATTTGAATGTCTCAGAAAATTATGAAAAATTCACCGATGAATAATTTTGACATCCTAATTCCAAAAATAATATTCATTTTATCTAAATAATTTTATAAATATGTGAATTTTTACTTTAAAAATAAAAACCTACAATTACTGAAAATTCATGAGTTTTGACAAAAATAGTTTTAAAACCTTAATAAAAATTACAATTTCATTCATAAAATTATATGATAATTTATGTTTAATAAGAAGTAATTTAATAAAAATATTTTTTCAAAATATTATTTAATTCAGAAATCCATTAATTCATCAAAATAGATTTCTTAGTTGAATATTAACTAAAAATACTATTTCTGATTTAAAAACTATTTACAAAGTAACAATAATAAAATGAATGCACATTATTTTATTCAAAAATAATTTATACAGTCATAGTGATAGGGTCTTTCTACATAAACCCTTATAACACCTACATATGATGGAAGGGTAAGGTGTGAGATAGTGACAAACTCTTGGGGTGGCTCACATAACATCGCTCGGGTGGTAATCTCTATTAACTTTCACTTCTCCTACAGTCTGTTCTGTTGAAGATTAACATGTTCAAGATCAGCTTGGGCTTGGTCAAGAGTGAATCCCAATGACGCCACCTTCTTTCTAAGCTCCAAAAAATGAGCTTCGTATGGGGAAAATCTACCGGATGAGGTCATCACTTCCTTTGTCTGAGTAAATTGGATTTCTTAAAGCCCTAAATTTTTACTAATCATGTGATCACTATTCAACAACTATATTAGCAATGGTCATAATTCATAACGGTATTTTAAAATCCAGAAATGTAAAACCAATGAATTTCACATTTTATATAACCATAATAAACATTTAATTAGATCCAGAGGAATTTCCATTAATGAAAGTTTGGGTCGTTACACATCACACATGAGCTCAAATGATAAATCCCATAGAGGTGATTCGATTATCGGGGGTGACGTCAGACTACATTTTAACTTATTAAATGTTTCCTCACATTCTTTATAAAAAAAAATTATTTTTATTTCTTGAGTAATTAGGAAAGGGGGAGTTCAATTTTACTAAATTCACGAATGAAACGACGGTAAAATCCAGCATGACCTAGGAAAGATTTCACATCCCATACATTATTAGGGAATGGTAGGGAAGAAATGACATCCACTTTTGATTTATCTACTTGGATACCATCCTGAGAAATGACATGTCCCAAAACTGTACCTTGTCGCAACATGAAATAGAATTTCTCATAATTTAATACAAGATTCTTTTTAATACAGCTACCTTGGAATGAACCAAGATTACTCAAACATTCATCAAAAGAAGATCCATAAACAGTGAAATAATCCAAGAATACATCCAAGAAATTATACAGGTAATCCAAACCAAAATACCAACCATGCATCGTTGTAATGTACCTGGATCATTTCACTGACCAAACAACATCCTTCTATAGAAAAATGTGCCAAAGGGGCAAGTGACGGTTGTCTTTTCCTGATTATCAGGGGAAATATGGATCTGAAAGTATCCAGAATACCCATCAAGGAAACAGTAGTGGGACTTACCTTCTATACTCTCAAGTATTTGGTAAATGAACGGAAAAGGGAAATGGTCCTTCATAGTGTGTTGGTTTAGTCGGCAATATTTTATACATACATGCCAACTATTCTGCACACGAGTTGGAACCAATTCATTGTTTTCATTTTTGATTACTATAAGGCCAATATTTTTAGGAACTACTTGAATGGGACTGACCCATTGGCTATCAGAGATGGGGTAAATTATTCTCGTAGCCAATAATTTTGTTACCTCATTTTTCACAACTTCTAGGAGGTTTGGGTTCAATCAACGTTGTGGCTGCCTCACTGGTTTAGCATCATCATTTAATAAATTATGATGTGTAAAAATTGATGGGATCATAATAGGAATTTCAGCAAGTGTCCATCCCAAATCTTTTTTATACTCCCTCAAAAGTTCAAGCATTCTCAATTCATGCTTAGGATGGAGTGAACTAGCAATGATGGCGAGAAACTTAATTCCATTCTCAAGATATTAATATTTTAAATCTTGAGGAAATTTTTTAGTTCCAATTCAGGTGGATTTTGGATTTATAGGAGTGTGTGTGAAAGTGAGAGGTTACTGATCTCATCTAACTACTCAGTGGTATCATCCTCAATAGAGGAATGAGCTTTTATAATCTTAGCAGTATCATCGATGGTCAGTGGATCCTCAGTGTTCAAGAAATCCTCAATTAATAAACATGCATGAAATTTTTATAAAACACTACAATAATTATCGCATGACTCATTTCCTAGAATTTCAATCAATGAAGAAAACCCCTAAAGGTGATTGGGGGAAATAAAAGTTGTTTTTTCAAGGGTAGGGAGTACATAAATTGAATTAACAGAGATAGAGGAATGTTCTTCTGATGGGTGCTTCATGGCATCAAGGATTTTGAAATGGACTGTGTCACCCCCAAATTCCATAGATAATGTACCATTTTTGACATTAGTTATGGGTTTGGTTGTTTTCAAGAAGGTTCTCCCCAATATAATAGGAGAATGCCCATTCATCCTATCATCCTACATTTTAAGCACATAAAAGTTGGTAGGAAAAATTAAATTTTGGACCCTCACAAGAACATTATCTAACACACCAAAGGGGTGTGCGGTACTTTGGTTATCCAGTTGAACAATAATTCTAGTGGGCTTCAGTTCCTCGACCTATAATGTAGAGTAAATATAGTGAGGCATCCCATTTATAAAAGCACCCAAATCAGGAATAGCATTAGAAAAATAATAATCCCCTATGGTACATAGAATTGAGAATGTTCTAGGATCATTGCACTTGTTGGGATGTGATGGATATATCAAAGCTAAAACATTCTTCCCCAAGCTCACTTTCTCATCACCTCAAATTATCATTCGGTGTGTATACATCTCTTTTAGGAACTTGGCATACCGTGGAATTTTCTTCATAACATCAATCAACGGGATATTAACCTGCACTTTCTTGAAAACTTCCAATATTTCCTTATCAAGTTCAGTTTCCTTTTGTTTTCTTGGTTGGGTGGCCCTTTGAGTAAATGTAAGAGGAATTGTTGGGCTAGAGGACGCATCAATATAACCACTCTTTCTTTTGGAAGGGCTTCTCTCAGGACAAGATTATTCAATATTAGGAACATTTTTAATGGATGTGATGGAGGTTTCCTTAAGAGGGGATGACTCTAATGGAGGATTCATTTTACATTCTAGTTGTTTTCCACTTCTAAGGGTGATGACACTAAAATTTATTTTATCACTTGGGTTAACTACCAGTTGAGAGAAAAGTTTACCTGATCTTTGACTTCGAATTTCACCCACTGAGTTAGCTAGTTGGCCTAATTGGGTTTTGAGGTCTTGTATAGCTGCCTGAGTGGTTTGTTGGAATTGTATATGGTTGGCAGCCATTTGTTTAATCATATATTTTAGGCTAGGCTTGGGTTTTGTATGGGTTTGATGGAAATTCCTTTGGGGTGATTGAGGATTTCTAGGTGGTGGTGGTGGATGATTACTCTGCCCCAGTTGGTTCCATTATTGTTTAGTTTGGTTTGAATACCCTCTTTCCTATTTACTTGGTTCTCCTTCCACCTAGGGTTGGATGGATAATAAGGTTCTTTCCTAAAGGGTTGGTTATAGGGGTGGCCTGGAAATATTGCCTCACAACTCCTAGACGTTTCCCTAAATTGGGGACATTGGTTAGAGTGGTGGGTTTTATAAGAACATATACCATAATGGATGGGAGGAGGAGATTTGGATTTCCCTTGGGAAAGAGAAAGTTGTCAAATAAGGGTACTTACCTCTTTAAACTTTGTGTCCACCTTATTCTCAAAGTTATTACTTTTAAACTCATGGACACCCCGAATTGGTATATTGGACCTTGAACCAAATTGTTGTGTGTTTTTCACCATGTTCTCAATCAGGGTTATTGCAGAAATTGGGTTCTTATCAACTACCACACCACCTACAGTATCATCGATCATATTTTGATCAATAGGGATTAAACCGTCAAAAAAATATTGAATTAAAAGTCGATCACTTATTTGGTGGTGTTGGAAACTTGAACATAACCTTTTAAAGTGTTACCAATATTCATGTAATGTTTCCCCTTGAGATTGTATTATCCCAAAAATTTCTTTCCTTATTGTTGTAGTTCGAGAGGATAAGAAATATTTTTCAAGGAAAATGCATTTCATGTCCAACCAACCTCTTATTGGGGAATTAACATAATATAACCAATATTTTTATGTATCATATAAAGAAAAGGGGAATGTTCTAAGCTGTAATTGTTCTCCATCCACATTTGCAGGTTTTAATGTAGAACAAATAGTATGAAATTCTTTTAAATGATTGTGTGGATCCCCTCCAGGAAGTCCATGGAATCTTGGTAATAGATGAATTAAACCAGATTTCAGTTCAAAATTGGGTGCCTCTCCTTGTAACTGAATATTGGTGGGTGGGATATCAACATCATGAGAGGTTAGTTATTTTAGTGTTAGATTGTTTTCATCCATGTTATTCACATTAATTTCAGTTTTAATGTGGGTTCCTGAAGAAGAAGAAGAAGAAGGATCAATATGAGTGTTGATGTTTTTAGCGTCCTCCTTCACAGGTTCCTCTTGTGTATCTCTGGGTCACTGATGTAGGATCCTCTCTGGTTCAGGTTTTAAAGGTTGTAAGTATACTGAAGTATAACGCGTCATACATAGAACCTACATAAGAAATATATTAGAACACAAAAATAAATGTAAAGTTAAAAGATAAAACAAACAAACATTCACAAAATATAAAAAAATTATCAAAAACACGCACTAAAACCAAACTGATCCTCGGAAACGACCCCAAAATTTGACCACGTTGTCATGAAACATTAAATTGATTATGATTTGAAGATAAATTTATAGTTTATGGAATAACCTAGGTTGTCTCTCAAGGAGAATTGAAAGTTTTAGAGAATGTATTTTTAATAAGAAGTACTAAAAGAGGGGGTGGTTTTGAAAACAGATTCAAGTAAATTACTAAATTAAAGATTAAATAATTGATATATAAAGGTGGTGTATTAATAATTATGATAGAATAAGATCATTTCATGTTCAATACACATCTTTTATAGTTCATTGTTTTGAAAATTTAACATGGTTTTGTTTAATTCCTTGGTTGAATGTTGTCAAGATCTTGACTCTCCTTTTGCCTCTTCAAATCATGCTCAAAGAACCACCCCTTGACACAACAATCATGTTACCAAGATTTGGTTATAAGTCATAGAATAAAAGGTCTACCAAATCATACTTAAATATTATGTATGTGTGAGATATATGGGATTATTGTGTTGTCCAATCGGAACAACTCAAGATTCCCACTTGGAATATCAACCCAATCAGTGTTGAAATAAAGTGTTCCACATAGTTATATCAAATGAAATATAATTAGGGGAGAATGATGTCAAGATAAAAAATAAGTGAAATATTCAACACAAAAATTATACAAAACCAGTAGAAGAACATGTGCTGGAACTCCCTCTCAAGTTTGTGTAGCTCCCTCAAAATGATCATCCACCGGTTAGCTCGCCATTGAGAGGAGGAGGAGGCTCGGGTGGAACTATTTCTTCATCCATGATCCCCCTATGAAGATAGGGCCCTTCAGAACTTATAGTATGATGAATATAATTCTCTAGGACTCCAAAATGGAAGATCAAGGATCTTGGTTCGAACTCCCCAAATGAGGCACCCATTGTGCTCTTTTATAGAAAAAATGGTAAGTGGTTTTGGGCACACGGATTGAGTAAAACCACTTGTCACATTGTTTTCGGCCTCTAGAAATTATTCAATCACTTTTGAAATAATTAGAAAGTGTTACACCATTTCATGGATATAATCACCGAAATTTTGGATCCCTTTGGACATGTAAAACTCTAGATATAGACAACACACAACACACAACTTTTGACTCCGTGCAGATTTGGTGGCCTAGACAGATCACTTCGTTTGGGCCCCTTAGTGGCTGAATGGGGCTTGGTTTTCTTCATAAGAGTTGTAGATAATTGAAATCTGGACCTACACACAACATCTCAGCCCATTTTTATTCACAGAGGTTTCATACACTACCCAACAGTGGACCGATGTTCATGGGACCCATGTTGTTTTGACCCATTTTCCTTATAGATCATCACTGGGGCCTCCAAATCACCTCCTCATATAATGGAATCATCAAAACAAGTAACATTGACCTTTTAAAAGGTTATAAAAACAAAATAAATTATTCAACCATGGAATGAATTTTTTTGTTATTTTTATAACTTTCAATGTAAAAGAAGTTTAGCATAGTGGTGTAAGGGTAAAAATGAAACAGTGAATCACGATGTGATCATCCAACCCCGACCAGCGGTAAGGGGATGTGTTCCCTGACTAGAAGTAAGTCATCATGTTCCCTAACCCACATTATACCATTGTTCTCCCAACCAGTGGTAAGCCTTTGTGTTCCCCGACCAGCGGTAATCCATTGGAACCCTATACAGTGGTAAGCCGTTGGAACCCCAACCAGCGGTAAGACGTTGTGATACTCCAATCGACGGTAAGCCATTGCACTCCCCAATCGATGATAAGTAGTTGCGATCCCCATCCAGTGGTAATTATTTGTCATCCCTTTCATTGGGACCCATATCTCTGGTCCGTCCTAGTGGCATCAGATCGACCTCGGGCTGCTAACCACGCGTAATCCCTACTATATCATCGGGTCGTTGTCCTCTGTGCACACCC
The DNA here is from genome assembly GCA_963277665.1 of Viscum album. Taxonomy (NCBI): domain Eukaryota; kingdom Viridiplantae; phylum Streptophyta; class Magnoliopsida; order Santalales; family Viscaceae; genus Viscum; species Viscum album. The sequence goes on from OY728122.1 coordinate 2,091,017,515, forward strand.
CGATCCTATACCCTCATCCTGAACTACATGGACTTTGATTCCCTTCTACGGGTATACGTAGGAAGCCTCCCTAAGGTTCAATCCCATCACCTGTGTATCATCCAATTCTTTCCCTCGAGCCTATGTGTTTCAGGAAGGTCATTCCCCAACCCGGAGGTTCCACTTCCTCCAGGTCCCATCCATACGGGACACCTCCTTAGGTGTCCCATTGCATCACCGAACTACGCAGACTTTGATTCCCTACCACAAGGATATGTAGGAAGTCTCTTTGAGGTTCAAACCTAGCTTTACCATCACCCTGTAATCAGTTCCATCTCACTCTCCATCCATTCTAAACAATCCACATCCATCCTGATTCTTACATGGGCCGCCACATCCCAATGAAATCAGGTCACCCACTTTCTCACTGCTCCTAGCATCAATGTTCCCTCTAGGGGTCGCACCGATCTGATCCACTCCATTTAGTGTTCGGATCAGTCCGATCCATCTCCTCTAGATGTTAAACTCGTAGCATACCCTGTGTTAAACGTGGGAAGCTAAGGAAAACCTCATAGACATGCCTATGGAATATAATTACCCACATTTGACGTCGGATGTCTCGAGCGTCTACACCCTCAAGAAGCCCTATCATAAGGGGAAGAAACTTAGATGAACAAGTGTTCTAGCATCTAGACATGCCATTTATGTCCAACAAGGCTAATCCTCCAACCTAAGGTTTCTTCCCTGACCATCACCCTTGGAATGTCCTGATAGAAGTAATGTAATTAACCGACATCCATGAAGACATGGCACCGAGAAGTGTTTCACGAAAAACATCTTAATCTATGAAGGGTACCCGTACTAGGCGACGAGTTTTGAGGAGGAATACATGGAAAGATGAATTTACATCCCATCATCCCATTTTGATCAAAGAGGAAACGTCCCTGAATAAGAAACATATGCCTCCCACCTTTGAAAAGTGGGAATGTGGGGAAACAGTCAGCGATTTCTCTAAAACAGACAGATGCGCACGCCCCAGGGAAAGCGTCAGAAACACCCAAAATTAAATAAAAATTATATCCACACATATCCAAATTCATAACATGAATAAGGTATATGAATAATTTTAATTTAAAGGATTAAAATGAAATATAATAAAAATAAAACTCAGGAGAACTTATGATGTGATAGATAACTAACAAATTTCTAGAAGAAATGCAGTCCCCAAGACACTGTATCTTGACATACAGAACCAGATAACTCTAAATATGTATTAATAATAATAGACCTTTATTATTGAATTTATAATAAAAAATCATAGTCTTATTTGAGTGAAACTAATGCATATATCGTACCTATCATGTAATTTATGACATTTAAAATAAGTAATTTAAATACTTTAATCTAAAGAATAAATTGTAACATCCCACACCTCACCCATTGTCTTGGGAATATAATGAGATTCCACTAACCTTAGGTGACATCCTCAAGACACCAATGTGTGGTAATAAATGCTAAGGGATTAATAGAAATATGGGAGATTCTTTTACGTGAAAAACAAAAACACCTAAAAAATACAAACAACCCACCAACTATATGATGCATGAGTAACAATAATAGAAAAAAAACAGAAACCAAAGTCCAAATAAATTAGAGTAGAGGTGATAAATTAATAAATTATGATACAAGAAACTAATTGACATCCAGACATGGTAATAACAAAGTTGGATTACTCCAAATACACCAAGAGATATCTCCAAGATCCAAACACCAATTGAGGAGGAAAACATCAAGATGTACCACTAAATATATTTGAAAGCTTACCATTTCCTATATATCAATATATGATATCTAAAAACACAAGAAAATACCCAAGTAGGGGGTGAGTATAATATCAATAGGAAATCACCAGATACTTATTACTACATTCCATTGGGATAAGAACCAATTGTCACATTTTATACAAAATATTTGAAAAACTAATAAATAGTTTATACAAATACATAAATGAAATCCATCAGAGAAAACAATAAAAAAACTTATTATCATTTATGATTACTTGGAATAACCATTTCATGTTCACACACACACATATAATCAAGATTGGTCTCTCACTTTTATGGGGGTACTTCAGAACCATGCTCCATCCTACTTTTATGGTGGTACTTTAAGAACATTCTATATCCACAAGAACACATGCCAACATAAATATTCCAAATTCTACACTAATTAATTCCACATAAAAACCCTTCATTTTGAAAAATTCCATCGAACACTTTTCATGAGTTAAAAAAACCATAATTTTAGATCATAATATAAAATTATAAAAAAGTGGGGTTTCAAAAAACAACCAAATTTCTATATCCCATCCAAAAAACACAAAATATATTTCATTAAGAAATCACACAATGTTTCCTTTTAAAATCCAAGTAAAAACCTTAAAAAACCAATACTTCAAGTTCTATAGCAAGTGGAGATGAGAGAAAAGCTACCCACCTATAAAAAGTTGAAAACAACGATGAAAAACATAATAATACATCTAGATATGGCCTTAGATATTCTTCCCTCGAATAGATCCAAAAATATCTCATAAATATCCAAAACATAGTACATAACTCTATCCTTGGAAGAATATATCTAATGATTTGGGGGAGAAGATATGAGAGGATCTAAAGAGAAAGAGATAAATGAAGACTTACCGATGATTCTGAAGATTCAACACACTTAAATTTTCCAAATGTTTCTTACAGAACAATTGGAATCAAAAGGGATTACAGTAGAGGAGAGGAGTTCTAGATCCCAATAGAAAATGATATAATGAGGGTTCTATGGACTTAATAAAAATCAAAACAATAATTTTAAAAAATTAAATACATGTTTCATGGTTAGACCACATAGTTTTCTAAATTGTGTACCAACCATGTGAAAGATACTGGGTATTACCTATTTTTTTTGAAGGTTGTCCCAAATAGTTTGAAAAACCTTTCACCAACTATTCAGTGATTCTATCTTAAGTACAACCCCTTGAATGGTTTTCTCACAGTCTAACAAATCATGCACCAACTGTGCTTTTCCCACTGTCTCCATTAACATGGTTTCTCTAAGAATGAACACTATTTGGAAAAACCATTTTCTAACCATGCTCCTTCCCAATGACTCCTAGAATCATCTTTCATGGTTTTTTGGATATGGTTCATGGTTTTTACAAACCATGCTCTAACTTTGAACCCTTTAAAACTCATCCAAAACACTCTATAACCTAGAAAAACATAACCCAAGAATTATATATCATAAAAAATACATAATAAAAGGGAAAAGTACCTAAAAATAGGGGTGTTAAATTTTCCCACCATTGGTATTTACAAACTAAAAAAAGTGAAATTCTGACATTTTTTTGAAGATATCCAGCCAATATTCCAAAATTTTATTTTTATGTTCCCACATCACTTCTTAAATCTAAACATACTTCCATCAAACTTGGACTAAGCAAATTATTTTACAAAAAAACAGATCCTATTACCAATCCACACTCTTTATCTTTGCATTAATAAACATAACATCTTGTTCAAGGTCAACATGGTCCCATTGAATCACATGTTCAGGATCCGTTTTATACTTTTTCAATTGAGATACATGAAAAAAATTGTGTATAAAACTAAAAATTTGTTGTAAATCCAATCGCAAGACACATCACTAACTCTTTAAATTATCTAAAAAGGGATAATGTATCAATGAGACAATATTCCTTTCTTACCAAAATGATGATTCCCAAGTATTGGATAGATTCTTAAGAAAAAATGACTATCCTATCAAACAATAACAATCAATAATGATGATTCACATATGATTTTTGATTAATATGAACCATATTTATTTTCTTTATGATTAGTTGAATCTTATTTGTCATTTCATATACACGTCTAGGATGAAAAAGTGAAGTATCACCTATTTCCACCCAAAAAATTGGATAACGAAAAGGGTGTACATAAAATAATTTAAAAGGATCCATATATATGATGCCCTGATAACTATTATTGTAACGACCCAAAAATTCATTAATGAAAATTCCTCTCAGTATGTTTAAATGTATTCTTATGGTTATGTTAAATGTATTCACTTATTTGGTTTTATGTTTTTGATTTTAAAATACTGTTATGATTTGTGACCATTGATAATATAGTCATTAAATAGTGATCAGATGATTAGTATAAATATAGGGTTTTAACAAATCCAATTTAATCACACAAAGGAAGTGATGGCCTCATCCAGTAGACTTGCCCCATATGAAGCCCATTTTATCAGAGATCAGAAAGGAGGTGGCATCATTGGGCTTCAAGTTTGACCAAGACAAAGCTGAGCTTCAACACGTGAATCTTGAAAAGAACCGCCTATGGGAGAAGTGGAAGTTGATTGAGATTACCACCCTAGCGATGTTATCCGAGACACCCCAGGAGTCTGTCATCATCATGCACATTACCCTTCGGTCTTGTGCGGGTGTTATAAGGGGTTATGTAACAAGACCTTATCACCATGATTATGTTCATTATTTTTGTATATAATATATAAAATACTTTCAGTTTATTATTTTTACTTTGTAAATAGTTTATAAAGCAAAAATAATATTTTTATATTTAATGTTCAACTAAGGAATCTATTTTGATAAATTAATGGAATTTTGAATTAAATAATATTTTAATAAAATATTATCATTATTAAATTATTTTTTATTAATTATAAATGATCGTATAATTTTTATGAATACAATTTTAATTTTTATTATGGTTTGAAAGCTATTTTAGTCAAAACAAATGATTTTTTTGATAAATGTCGGTTTTTATTTTACAAGTAAAAATTAAAATATTTATAAAATTATTTTGATGAAATGAATAATATTTTTGGAATTAGGATGTCGAAATTATCCAATAGTGAATTTTTCATAATTTTCTGAGACAGTTGATTTTTTGGGTAAAAATTGAATACTATTTAAATATATCATGTGTTTTAGGACATCATAATGACCCGATAGTGATGTAATACAATACTATAAACATTATTCTCAGCTAATATATGTTTTACCAATAAAATCATGTGATTTTAGGTTTGTTTGATTTATTTTACAATGCTTTATTTGATCCTTTAAAACATATAAAACATTTTAGTTTTTTAAATTGATTTCTTTGAGAGTGTGACTAACCACCACATAAGCAACACTATTATTTTAAGAAGTTAGGCTATTGGAATTATAAAATATTGTTTTCCACTCCCATTTGAAAAAAACCATGGGCAAAAACCATGGTTTGGTTTGTGGTTTTGATTTGTTTGATGTGTAGTACCCCAAACCTAAATAATAAAAAATTCCCACTTCATTCCTATATAAACCCACCCAAGCTCCCACTTATTCTTCAATAAAAGCATTTTTAGTTCGTCCCAAATCATCCCTCCTCTCTCTATAATCCACCCAAGGCGCCCCAATCTCTCATTAATCCTCTCTCAAGCCCCTTCCAAGCCTTTGGGATCACACTTCCAAGTAAGGGATTCCTACCTTTCTCATTTTTATCCAAGATTATTTATATTGTAATACCTTTTTTATTTTAATTAAAAATTTTGGGGTATTATTTCTCACATCCCTTGTTTTCTACTCCCTTTGTTTTAAATGATGGGGGAACCCTTTTTCTCCCATTAATGCCTTCCATGTACACGCGTTATTATGCCAAAATTCTGTAAGGAATTCCTCTCTCCTCATTTACATTCTAGTAATTATTTTTTATCATGAATATAAATTAAATTACAATTTTTGGGACATGTATATATATGACCCCCTAACTTTAAATTTAATTTAAATATGATGATACACCCCTTTCTCTCTCATCAACCATATTTATGAGTTCTTATGCCACACCATTACACTACTGAAATTGCCTCACGCTTTTCCAATCCAAAATCATTATGTAGTGAATACCATGCCCATTTCTTTATCAAGGGTATTCACCTTTATGAAAATTTACTTATTGATTATATAGTTTCATGTATGAATTACACATTACTTTATTGTGGAATAAATGATTATGTTTTATGTATCCAATGTTATATGATCCATGTGGCACACTTATGCATGAAATGAAATGTTTATGAAGGGTGCACCCTGATAGCGCTCTAATGCATTGGGTAAAGTATAATATCATGATAATTAATGTGTAATGAGTTTTTAATCATGATAATTCAAGTGTAATGAGGGTTTACTCATACTTCATGTGCAATGAGGGTTTACTCATGCTTCATGTGCAATGAGCCTTCGCTCATCCTAATTTCTTGTTAAGTGTTGTTGCCACATTTTCATGTTATGATAATCATGATATATCATGTCTTTATGTTCATGTTTTTTTATGATCCATTGATATACATATTTCCTAACATGTATTTTATTCTTCATGTTATGCCTTGTTAACTCCCTTACTGGCTTTATAGCTCACCTCTTTTTTATGTATGTCCTCAGGTTATCCCATGAAATTATAGGTATGAAGGAATGTTGTGGTTATGTAATGAATGTTTTCAATAAAGATGTTTTATTTAATGTTTTAAGTTGTTATGTAATGTTAATAATCCCTAAAGACACTAGAACTCTCAATCTTCCATGTTGTATCATGTGAAGGTTTTTATGTAATAATTTATGTTAAGTGTGTAATAAAAAGCAGAGTTGTCAAAGTTGGTATCAGGGGATAATTTTAGCTATTTTTTGGGATTTGCATTAGAAAACCCTAGAGAATCATTAGAGACTAGAATAAGTATAATAAAAAAACATCTTTATGGTTTGGTGAGTATTGAGTAAGTTTTTTATCAAGAAAATATATCCCTATCTGGATACAAGTAGGTAGAAGTGGCTCTGGCACATATGTACCTTGGAGTGAAAACTCCGACAAGGAGTTTTGGGCTTGAACATGGGTATCCTATTACATGACAACATGCCTTGTTTCACTCTTGGTTATGACAATCCTAGGGTATATACTTCGGTAAATTCATAAGCTTAGTATGAACCATTATTAATGGAATAAAAAAGGACCCTATGAATATATGTTAGAAAAGAGATCATGGATAACATTGATTGAATCCTATAGATTCATAAGTCAAGGAAATAAAAGTTATCTATAACTCATCTATTTTTTTTCCTTGGATTACCCTTTAGGTGTTTAATAGTTATCTTCCTCAAGTTGTTTTGGATGAAGTAAATAAGTAGAACCAGAATAAAAAAGTGAAATGTAGGGTTATCATCCATGGTTTAATGTATTCTTTTTTATCCAAAAAGTTTAGTAGAACAACCCCAACACCACAAAAAATCATGGAAGTAAAGATGTCAGTGAGTACAAAAAATGGGGAAATCATTTAATCCCATGAATATAACTCCTCCCCTATCATAATTTTTCGATTGAACTTCTCGGAGAACCTTGTCATACTCTCTCTAGTGGAATTTGATGAAATTCTTTGCATCGATTGGCTTTCCATATATAGATCCAACATAAATTTCCATGAGATGGAAATCACTCTCCATATGGATAATTGCCCCTCGATTCTATACAAGTTCAAGGAGGAAGATGAATATTTTTAGCACCATAATCTCATGTGTGGATATTACTGGCCTATGAGCTTGAGTATTTGGCTCATATGACTGAGTCGAAGGAGGAAACTATCCTTTAAGACATGAATATTGTGAGGGAATTCACTGATGTGTTTCCTGAGGAATTTCATGGTCTTCCCCCTAGAAGAGATGTTTAATTCTCAATTGACCTTATACCTAGGTCATTGCCAATATCCAAGACTCTATATAGAATGGCTGTTGTTGAGCATTAGGAGCTTAGGAAAAAACTACAGGAGAATCTAGATAAATGTTTTATATGCCCACGTACTTCACTATGGGGTACACCAGTCCTCTTCATCAAGAAGAAGGATGGGTCAATGCACCTTTGCATCGATTATCACGATCTTAACAAAATCTCGATAAAGAACAAGTATCCTATACCACAAATTGATGACTTTTTTGATCAACTGCATGTATCACAATACTTATCCAAGGTATATTTGTAGTCAAGATATTATCAAGTAAGGGAGAAGAAGGAAGATATCCCCAAGAATGCTTTTTGTACAAGATATGGGCACTATGAGTTCATAGTAATTTTTTTGGACTCAATAATTCTTTAGAAATCTTCATGGACATGATGAATAGAGTCTTTAGAGATTTTCTTGACAATTTTTTGGTAGTATTTATAGATGAAATTCTAATATACTCCAAAACCAAGAAAGATCAAGAGGAGAATCTAAAAACTATACTAGAGACCTTGCAAAAGGAGAAGATCTATGAAAAGTAAAGAAATTATGATTTCTATTTTAATGAGGTCTCATTCTTGGGTCACATTATCACTAGAAATTAGATATCTATGGATCCCTCCAAGACAGCTGCATTTGAGGGAGGGACAAGTCCAACATTGGTAACTAATATCTGTTGCTTCTTGGGGTTAGCTGGATATTATCAACGATTTGTGAGAAATTTCTCATGATTTTACAACCCTCTAAATAAGCTAACTCAGAAGGGAGTAAAGTTTTCTTGGAGTGATGAATGTTAAGAAAGCTATAAGGAGTTGAAAATGAGGCGTATCACTATGCCCGTTCTCACATTACCCACAAGTGGAGAACTTTTTGTGGTATTTAGTGATGCTTAGAAGAAGGGCCTGGGTTGTGTGTTGATGAAAAATGAAAATTTCATTACCTATGCTTCAAGGAAATTGGATTTTCGTGAGAGGAACTATCCAACACATGATATGGAGTTGTCTGTGGTGATCTTCGCTTTCAAATTTTTCATGAATTACCTCTTTGTAGAGAAGTGTGAAATATACACAGATCAAAAAATCCTCACGTATATATTCACATAGAAAGAGTTGAATATGCACCACTGGAGATGGTCAGAGCTGATCAAATATTATGACTGCTCAACCAATTACCACCCTAAGAAAGTGAACAAGGTGGAAGATGCTCTATGTAAAGGATCCAATGATTCTGTCATTGATGAGAATTGAGAAGGGTCTAATCTTCTTAGATTCGATGAATATGGAAATGGGAATCATAAAGAAGGGGACATCATCAATCCTTTCACAAATTACTTCTCAACCATATCTTTTGGAAAGGTTAAAGGATGCTCAAAGAAAGGATGTGGAAATTATGAAAAGGGTGGAAGATATCAGAAATGGTAAATACTCTAAGTTTTTTGCTGAAAAGAATGAAATTTTGAGATTTGGGTCAAGATTATGTTTTCTATATGATCAAGAGATAAAGTAGGATCTTCTGGATGACGTTCATAGCTCAAACTTCTCTATTCACACGGGGAGCGCAAAGATGTATCATGATCTTTGAGAAAAATTTTGGTGGGAAAATATGTAAAGGTAGATTGTTTAATATACATCAAAGAGCCTGGAATTTCACCAAGTGAAGGCTGAGAGGAAAAAGTATAAGGGGATGATGAAACCACTATCCATAACAACATATAAGTGGGACAACATTACCATGAACTTTGTCACTGGACCTCCATGTACATCCATAGGAAACAATGCTATATGGGTTGTTGTGGATCATCTTGTGATGAAAAATCAATTTATCGTGATTCAAGAGGACTTCTCATTAGATCAACTTTCACAGATTTACATCAATAAAGTGTTAAGGCTGTATGGAGTACCACTATCTATTATATCCGATCATGATCCGAGATTCACCTTGAAGTTCTATAAAAGTCTCCAACATTCTTTAAACACAGAACTGAACTTCAGTATGGCATATTATCCTCAAACTGATGGTCAATCTATGTGAACTATTCAGACACTAGATGATATGTTAATATCATGTTCTATGTACTTCAAAGGATGATGGTAGAAATATATTCCACTGGTTGAATTCTCTTACAATAACAGTTTCCACTCAAGTATCCAAATGGAACCATATGGAGCCCTTTATGGGAAAAGTTGTAGAACACTGACATGTTGGGATGAAGTCGGTGAGCGTAAGCTACTAGGACTTGAAATGGTCAAATATATGATGGATAAGGTGAAAACCATTCAGCATCATATCAAGGCAGCCCAAAGTCAATAGAAGAGTTATGTTGATAACCGTTGATGAGAACTTGATTTCAAAGTCGGAGTCAAGGTGTTTCAACACATATCTCTGTGGAAGAAGGTCATGAGGTTTGGAAATAACGGGAAGTTAATTCCTAGGTACATCGACCCCTTTGAGATTTTTTATCATGTCGGGGTTATGGCATATAGACTATCACTTCCTCCCACCATGGCCAAAGTACATGATGTCTTTCATGTATCCCTCTTAAAGAAGTACATACCAGACCCTTCACATGTACTCTCTTCAGAGGTAGTACAATTGTAGGACAATCATTATTATGAAGATCAACCATTGAATATATTATATTGTAGAGAAAAATTTCTATTAAGGTGTTATGGTGTAACCACAAGTTTGAAGGGGAAACATGGGAATCAAAGGAATCAATGAACCAGAGTTACCTGTATCTATTTTAGGGTAGGAAAATGATATTTCTAGGGTGAAATTTCTTAAGGGAGGAAGATTGTAATGAACAAAAAATTCATCAATGAAATTCCTCTTGGTCTATTTAAATGTCTTCTTATGGTTATATAAAACATATTAACTTATTTATTTTTATGATTTGGATTTTAAAATACCATTAATATTTTCGACTGTTTCTAATATAGTCATTGAACAATGATCACATGATTTGTATAAATATAAGGCTTTAACAAATCCAATTTACTCAGACAAAGGAAGTAATGGCCTAATCCAGTAACTTTCCCTGTACGAAGCCCATTTTTCAGAGCTCATAAAGGAGGTAACATCATTGGGCTTAAATTATGACTATTCCCAAGACAAGCTTCAACACGTGAAGCTTGAACGGAACCACCTACGAGAGAAGTGGATGTTTATTGAAATTACCACCTAAGTGATTTTATCCTAGCCACCCCAAGAGTCTGTCACCATCGTACACATTAACTTTCAGTCTTATGCAGGTGTTATAATGGATTATGTAACAAGACCTTAGCACTATGATTGAGTTATTTTTTTTATATAATAAAGAATATACTTTCATTTTATTGTTGTTAATTTGTATATAGGTTTTAAAGAAAAAATAGTATTTTTTAGTTAATGTTCAACTAAGGAATCTATTTTGATAAATTAAGGGATTTTTGTATTAAATAATATTTTAATAAAATATTATTATTATGAAATTACTTTTTATTAAGTATAAATGATCATATAATTTTTATGAATACAATTGTAATTTTTATTAAGGTTTGAAAGCTATTTTTGTCAAAACCAATGAATTATCGATAAATGTCAGTTTTTATTTTAAAAGTGAAAATTAAAATATTTAGAATATTATTTCGGTAAAATGAATATTATTTTTGGAATAAAGATTTCAAAATTATTCAAGCGTGAATTGTTCATAATTTTCTGAGACAGTAGAATTTATGGGTAAAAATTAAATACCTGTTAAATATATAATGTGGTTTATGACATCATAATGACCCAATATTGATGTAATAAAATACTATAAACAATATTCTCGGCCAATATATGATTTACCATTAAAATAATGTTATTTTAGGTTTGTTTGATTTATTTTACAAAGCTTTATTGGACCCTTCGATAATTTTAAAACATTTTAGTTTTTTAAATTGATTTCTTTGAGAGTGTGAGTCACCTTAACATAAGAAACTCTCTTATTTTAAGACATTTGGCCTTTGGCCTTATAAAATATTTTTTCTCACTCCCATTTGGAAAAAACCATGTGAAAAATCATGGTCTAGTTTGTGGTTTTGATTAGTTTAAGGTGTGGTGTCCCAAACCTAAATAAAAAAGAATTCCCTCTCCTTTCCTATATAAACCCACCAATGGTCCCACTTCCTCTTCACTAAAATCCATTGGAGTTCATCAAAATTCTGAAATATTCTCTCTATAATCCTTCCAAGGTTCCCCAATCTCCCAAGAATCCTCTCTCAATCCCCTCCCAAGCCTTTGGGATCACACTTCCAAGTAAGGGATTCCTACCTTTCTCATTTTTATCCAAGTTTCATTATGTTGTAATACCTTTTTTATTTTAATTACAAATGTTGGGGTATGATTTCTCACCATACTTATATTCCCCTAATTATGTTTGGAATTATGTGATACCCCTCTCTCTTTCATTAATGACTTCCACGTACACCCGTTTCTATGCCGAAATTCCGTAAGGAATTTCACTCTCCTCATTTACATACAAGTAATTATTTTGTATCTTGAATCTAAACTCCATTAAATTTTTTTGGACATGTATCTATATTCCCCCATTAATTTAAATTTTATTTACATATTATGAGAAACCCAATTCTCTCTCATCAACCATTTTTATGAGTTCTTATGACATGTCGTTAAACTACCGAAATCGCACCGCGATTTTCAAAGAAAAAATCATTGTGTAGTGAATACCATGCCCATTTCTCTATCAAGGGTATTCAACTTTATGTACATTTACTTATTGATTATAAAGTTTCATGTATTAATTCCAAATTTCTTTATCATGGTAGAAATGATGATGTTTTATGTATCCTTGTTATATGATCCATGTGGCGCACTTATTCATGAAATGAAATGTTTATGAAGGGTGCACCCTGATAGCGCTCCAATGCATTGGGTAAATTATAGTATCATGATACTTCATGTGCAATGGGTGTTTACTCATGATAATTCATGTTAAATGAGGGTTTACTTGTACTTAATGTGCAATGAGGTTTTACTCATGCTCCATGTGAAATGAGCCTTGGCTCATGCTAATTCCACATTAAGTGTTGTTGGCACATTTCCATGTTCTGATAATCATGCTATATCATGTCTTTATGTTCATGTTATTTTATGCTTCATTGATATGCCTATTTCCTAACATTTATTTTATTCTTCATGTTATTCCTTGTTTACTCCCTTACTAGGCTTTATATCTCACCCCTTTCTTATGTATATCCTTAGGTTATCCCATGTAATGCTAGGTACGAGGGAATATTTTGGTCATGTAAAGGAAGTTTTCAATAAAGATGTTGTATTTAATGTTTTAAGTTGTTATGTAATGATACTAAACCTTAAATACTTTAGAACTATGGGTCTTCTAGGTTGTATCAAGTGAAGGTTTTTATGTAATAATTTATGTTATGTGTGTAATAAAAACCAGGGTTGTCATAATTATTGTATGAGAACTCCACTAATGGTATATGATCCTCCCACGAGCCTCCAAAATACATCATACATGCTCTAATCATGTCTTCCAATGTTTGGATTTCCCATTAATATTTTCAATCCATTTGAGGATGATAATATAATCTCATGGTGAACTAGGTTCCAAGGTATTTATATAAGGACATCCAAAACAAAGATGAAAACCCGAGGTCATGATCAGAAATAATTGAAACTTATATGTCACAAAACATTAAATATTCTCAGATAAATATTTTTTCAACCATATTAGATACATGAATAAGTATTAAGTGATCCAAATTTGCGAGTCGATCCACAATCATCAATATGAAATCCTTTTTATCAAATATTTATGGTAGAGCTATGATAAAATCCGTTATTATCTACTACCATTTACAAATGGGTATAATTAAATATTGCAATATACCATTTGGAATTTGGTGATCTGTATTGAACAGCTGATAGGTGAGGCATATTGAGAAAACCTCTTCCACTTTCCTCTTTATTAAATCCCACAAAACTATTATTTCTGATCCTTATACATATTCTGCATTCCATGATTAACAGTCGATCATGAATGGTGGTAGGTAGAAAGAAGTTTATACTCATAATCTTAAGGAACAAAAATATGATCTCTAAAAAAGCATAGATGTCCCATCCAGCATTCATCCCCCTATAGTCTCCCCACTATTGAGTTTTCACACCATGGTGACTCATTCAAGATCAGATTCCTAGGAATCGTTAACATTCTTAATAAAATCTGGAAAAAAAGAAACTAGAAATGAATCATGAAATTTCTAAACACAATCTAGATTCATATCAACTATGTTGGAAATTAGTTTATATTGATCCAAATCATCTTTACCCAGCTGATTTTATGAATTCTTACTCAATGAATCAATCATAAAATTTCACTTCCCCACTTTATACATAAATTCAAAGTTAAACATTTTTATATATTCCATCCATCTTCACTGCCTTATATTCAAATAAATTTATGAGAAAATGTGTTTCAAGATCTTATGATCCATAAAAACCATAATTTTTTCACCAAAAATATAATGAAACTCTTTATTAATGGAATAAATTACAATAACTAACTCTAAGTCATATTTTGGGTAATTATTATAATGAACCCATAAATTTCATGATCCATAAGATACAAAATGATTTCCCTACATGATAACACATCCCAAAAAAGTTATTAATGCCTCATAACAAACCACATAGACTTGTCCAAACTCTAGAAACAGAAGGATAAGTGCTGATGTATGGTGAACCTTAAGCTCTGGAAAATATTTCTGGAATTTTTTCTCCATTGGAAAGGAAAACCCTTCCTTTTCTAAGTTTTCCTCAATGAATAAATTCATGAAAAATAATAAAAAAACATTAATAGTATCTTACCAAGATGAGGAAACTATGTATCTTAGAGACATTATATAGTGATTTCTAAGAGATAACAACCTCTATATTTTTAGGATCTATAGAAACTCATATTTTAGAGATGACATGGCCAATGAAATATACATCTTGTATCCAAAAAACATACATTAAAATATTAGCATAATAGTGATGATATCACAAGATACACAACACTATAACTAAGTGTTGTTCATGTTCAACCACAATCATAGAATACACTAGAATATCATCAATGAAAACCACTATTAAAGAGTCAATAATCCAATGAAATACCTAATTCACCAATTCTAGAAACACTACTAGTTCATTCATAAGATCGAATGAAATAACCATATATTCATAGTTACTATAACGACTTTTAAAAGTTTTCTTTGCAATGTAACCCTTCCAAACTCAAATTTGGTGATACATTGATTGTAAATATATTTTATAGAACCATTGGGATCCCCTCAATTGATAAAATAGATCAACATTTCATGGAAGATGATATTATTTTTTGTTGTAACCTAGTTAAGCATATGATAATCCATAAAAGCTGAAGAGTTGCATCTACATTCTTGGAAAAAAGAATTGGTGCTTCACATGGAGATGTACTAGGTTAGATGATCCCTTTACATTCCAACTCTTCTAACTGGAATATAAATTTCCTTAATTTTATTGGTTATATCATATAATATGTAAGTGAAATACCAATGAACCCTGGTATGAGATCAGTATAAATTCCACATCTCTTTTGGTTGGAAACCTAGCGATTTTTTTTGAAAAAACATCCTAAAATTTATTAATTATGGTTAGAAAATATATATGTTCAATTTCATCAATAGATACCAAATAAACTGTTTCCTACTAATAAGATATATTTTCGAGCATTGGTAACTATGTTACTACTCTATGTTAATTCACATACCAATTTTATTTAAAGATATGGATAATGTAATTAAAATATGTGAAAAAACGTATTAGGACTAACAGTCGATGTGAACCTTGAAGGTTATCAACCAATCCATTCATAAAACTAGGTTTTATGTGTCTATTTCATGAATATTGAAATCCAAAACTAATTTATGCCCATTGATATTTATAGATAATAAAGAAAACATAAAGTCTCAACACTCTCATTATTTTTTAGGTGTTTGAAGTTTCAAGGTAGAAGGAAAAATCTCAACATGTAAAACCATATGGACAATAACAAAATAATTAAGGAAAGAGTGCGACACACCCAAAAAAAATAAGGGTTTCATTATCTTATAATTCAATATAATAGTACCTTTCACTATCCAACGGCTGGATTGATCCTCTATTAAATTATGATCACAACCAAATAATTTATTACTCTCACTCCCCAATCCTTGATTCCTTATTTATATTTCATTACATATGAATTTGTGGTTTTTCCTAGAATCACCCTAGCTTTATTGATTATGAGGATGAGAGTTACTCTGAAGAGGTTGTCAAGTGAAAGAAAAATATGTCCAAGAAACATGAGATTCATCTCCAACCCTAGAATTTAGAGAACTGCAAAAATAACACTAGATATACCCCCTTACAATTAATGTTGTGACAAACTTGGGGTGGTACCATACAATATCACCTTATATAAGTAATAAAACCACACTGTAAATAACCAGACTTACTATTTGGTATTTGAGGAAAGTCTAATGATTCCATGGTTTGAGTCTGAGGTGTTCCTCCTCTTTGATAATATTTGTCCCTCTTGGGTTTGTTCCCAAAATTATAGTTCCCACCTATTCCTATCGAGGAAAACATACTTCCTCTCACCGAAATCCTAGAAAGATCACTTTATTCCATAATCAATCAATTAACCATCTATGTACAATTCTTAATACATAGGATGACTATTTTAGATTGAATCTCTATCCAAAAACTCAATTCAAAGATGTGTACCACTAAGGATGCACTACTAGCTACTATAGCATGTACTATTCGGTACTGTAGTAGTCGAAACTATTCATCAGTTTGGGCTTTTGGGCCACTGGTTTGGTCTTGGGTCCTTCAAGGCCTTCGGTTCAACCAAGGCCTTTGGGCTATTAAGGATTTTGGGCCAACTCAAGGACTTATGGCCACCTCAAGCACTTTGGGCCACCTCAAGGATTTTGGGCCACCTAAAATTATGCTTCATGGCCTAAGAAGACTTTACAAGGAGCAGACTCCAGATGAGGATTCAAAGAATCCATATTCACCAAATTAGAATCGAACATATGTATAAGAAAGAGAGGTTATGGAGTTACTATCATGACCAGCTTATACATGCACGAGAAGCCTATCCAAACAACCATGTGAAGGTGGAGAGATAATATCATGGCGTATAAGCTAGGGAAGAGCATTTCCATGTAGTTATAGTGTGGATATTTCTTCTAATACATACGGGTCATGTAATCTCTAATTATATGGGCCTTGTGATGGTTACCCCTCATCCCTTGAAAGGGTGGTTTTCAAAAATCAATAAAAATAAGTCCTTAGGGCCATTCAAGAAAAGGCTGAAGAAATTAATTTTTTTGGACTATCTTAGATGTGTGCAAATATAATTTTTTATTGAATAATTTTTAATGTCCTCTCATATGAGACCTTGGTCAACATTATATTGGAAAACTAAATCCCACCATTGACGAACTAGATTCCCTAACATATAGGTTTCCAACTTGACCCATATATTTTTTGATATACCAAGGAAACTAATGATTATATTCATTATATATAGCCACACTTCTTCATTTTCGGGCTTGGAATCCACCTAAAATGAGGGTGGATTAGTTTTTTGAAACATTACAGAGTGGTATACTTTTTTTGGCTTTATAATTACAATTTCCTCTATAAATAGATTTTAAATCAAGAATGATGCTCTTAATATGTTTTTGGTTCACTAGTATCATAAATAAAACCAAATTCTCTATGGACTTTTCATTCTGATTTATATGTTTTCTACCTAGTTCCATATTTTATAACTAGAATACAACACCATTTAGCTGTCACTCATTAGAAATTTAAGGCTTATAAATTCCAAGTCACTATAAGTAATAAGAATTAAAACCATTATTTTAAAAAAACCAACCATTTTAACAATTTTAACCATTTTCCATAAATCATCAAATTTTTTTTACAATATAGTTACAGTTGAGAGTCTCAATATTAATTAAAGATATTAATTACTCATTGGATACACCCATGAAGATGAGATAAAATACACCTAGAAGTGTCATAGAACACTTTTAAAACTCAAAATACCCCAGTAATTTTAAATTTAGAATAAAAAGGTTAGTAATTCATTTTTATGCTATACATTTCAAGTTCTTACATTCCTATCTCCTTACTATCATCCAAATATAAAAGAGGGGATAACCAATACAGATACGATTTATAACATCCTTCCCCTCACCCATTATCTTGGGAATAGGTGGATGTTCCACTAACCTTAGGTGACATCATCAGGACACCAAATACTGATAATAAATTCTAAGGTCTTAATAGAAACACATGGGTTAGTTTTCCCTAAAGAACCCAAACAACCAACAGAAACAAAATAAAAAATAACCAACCTTGTATATGGTGCCTGAGTAGTAATAATAAAAACAAAATATAAATAAATGTATAGAAAATAAAATTAGCATAAAAAAGTAATAAAGGATGATATAAGAAACCAAAATACATCCAAAAACAATAATTTTAAAGTCGTATAACTCAAACATAACCAAGAGATATCTCCAAGATCACAACACAAAATAAGAATGAAATCATCAAGATATAACATTGGAGAAATGTGACACCATACACTGTCCTATATATTAAAATAGAGTATTCAAAAATGCACTAAATTTACTAAGTAGGAGGTAAGTATAAACACATGAGGAAATCCATAGAGACTTCCCAACACATGATACCATGAAAATATTTAGTTATAACATTTTATATAAAACATTTGAAAAATAGATAAATATTTTATACAATGAATTAAATAAAATACATGATATAAAACAATAAATGGAATTATTATCATTTTTTATTTCATAGAATAACCATTTCATGTTTACTCACACACACATACACTCAATCTTGGTGTATCACATTGCCACCGATACATCAAGACCATGCTTCGTCCCACTTTGACAACGGTACTTCACAACCACGCTTCACCCTTAAGAACGCACACCAACCCAATTACTCCAGGTTACATACAAATTCATTCCACATAAACAAACCCTCCATTTTGAAACATTTCATAAAAACATTTATTTTATTAAAAAACCATAATTTTAAATCAAGATTTAAAATTATTAATTAAAGGGGGTTTTCCAAAATCTACCAAATTTAGATGTTACAAAAAAAAACAAATTGGATTATTTCATGAAATCACACAATTTTTACTTCAAAAATACAAGAAAAACACCTTAATAAAACTAAGCCTCAAAGTTATAGAACTATTTATGATGATATATAATCCACCTACCTCTCAATAGTAGACAAGAACAATGAATAAAATAAGAAGATTTCTAGATATGGACTTGGATATTCTTCCCTTAAATAGATCCAATGAGATCTCATAACAAACCACATCATATGACATAGATCTATCCATGTAAGAATAGATATAATGATCTAAGTGAGAAAAGATGAGAGGGTCTAATGAGAAAGAGAGAAAATGAGGACTTACTGATGATTTAATATATTAAACACACTTAGAGTTTTCAAAATTTTCATCTAGCATAAAAACAATCAGAGGGAGCCTAGGAGATGAGTTAGAGATCTTAAGAGAATATGATAAAATGAGGGTTATAAGGCCTCGATATGAATTAAAACATAATTTTTGTATCATTAACTTTATGTCACATAGTTAGACCAAATGGTTTTTCAAACCGTGTTTCAATCATGTGAATGCTACTAGACATCATCTAAGTATTCACATAGTTGTGCCACATAATTTTCCAAACCATGGGAAAAGATTTTAGTGATACTATCTCAAGGATATCCCCTTATATGGTTCACTCACACAGTTAAAAAAACCATGCACCAACTGTGCTTTTACCACTATTTTTATTCATATGGTTTCTCCAAACATGTGAACTATTTTTAAAAAATGTGCGCTTACTATGAATCTACCCAGTGAATCCCAACATCACAATAAAAAATTTCTAGGAGATGATATACTATTTCTACCACCCTTTCACAAACTATTCATCCTTTAAAATGATTACCAAACACTCCAAAACACTCCAACACCTCCCGAAACCTACCAAATCATTACATATCTTCAAAAATACACAATAAAATGGTAAAATACCCAAAATTAAGGTTGTTACATACACCCATTATTAAAATAAAAACATTATATTTATAAATTAAATAATTTATATAATATATAAACAAATTAACATTTCATAAATTTATAACATGAGATTATATTTTATTAGAATTTTATAATTAATGAAATTATCCATAATTTATAATTAGAAAAATATTTTATATACATTCCAAAGTTTTTAATAAATAAACTTTCAAAGGAATTCGAGCCAGGGAGAAAATATGAACACTTCACATTTATATTCTAATATGAACTCTTCATATTAAATATTACATGGGTTTTTATGAAGTCTTTCATAATTATAAAAATATATAATTCTTTAATAAACATTACATTTTAATATTTCTTAATATATGAACATTTCATATCAATCCTATAAAAAATTTATATAATTATATGTTTTAATAAGAATGTAAAAATAATTTCAAAATTCAATATACATTCATAAGTATTAAAAATTTCATAAATATATAATAATTAAATTATGAAAAATTCATTATTTTAGATATACATAATTTATATCACCATATTTTTAAATTTATAAACATTTTATAAATTATTCATCCACTTATCACATGAAAAAATATAATATTTTATAAAACCTATATCATGGACATTTAAATACCTCCTATTCCAACCTATAATATAAAGAAATTCTATATCATTTTTCATTGGGACAATGTTATCCTTTAATCTTGTTTATTGAGACATATATAATGAGATAGCATATCATTTTCTATATCATGAATATGAATAATGTTATCTTTATAACACTACCTAATAAAAACTAAAGTATTTTATTTTGATTATAACACCTAAAACATTATCTCTATAATTTTGAAGGTTTCAAAATCTTTTATTTTATCATTCATAACATAGGTACTTCATAGGAAAAATTATCCCATAATGTTTTTCACGATATAATGATGGATGGAAAAAAATATTCCATACCGAAAAAAAACTTAATGAAGTCGTTGATACCTTATAATACAAGGACCCATTTGAGGTGTTCAATGTTTATATTAGATATATATTTTGGTTTTGGAGGTTTGGGGGTGAATTAAGTGATTTAGAAGTATTTTTGGAGGTTTCATAGTCTTTTTCATGGTTGGAGGACCATGCAATATTCCCAGGTGTTCATGAAAATAGATTAGAAGGAGTCAAAAGTAAATACACATTCAAATTCATGGTCACTGTGGCCATACATCTCGATAAATAATGTTAAAACATTAATTTTAGTATAGAATGAATAGCTAGCCACATGGTCACAAATACCATGCATTCGGTCCATACATTTACTTAAAAATACCCAAAACCCCTTAATTTTAATGGATTTGACTGATTCTTGTCCCATTATTTCCATCTCACTTATTTCTCTTGAACAAAGGAGGTTTTTTAGGAAATTTTAGTTTGATTCCTTCCCAGTATCTCAAGACTTATAGTTATGGAGTGCAAGATCTAATATAATTCCCTCAAAATCTAACCCAAATTCCTAACCTGATAGGTTTAGTATGAAATTAGCGGTCAAAGGTTAAATATGTTACGAGATTTGGTTTTAGATGGTTGATATGTTTAAGGGGAATGTGGATCTTGAGTTTAATTGTGTGATTTTTCTTCATTGTTGGGTTGTTGTAGTTAGTTTCTCTAACACTCTATTTTGGATAAATATTGTGATCTTGGATTTTGGTTTTGAATTAAATTATTTTATGTTATGAAATTAATTTAATTATAGTCATGGAATGATTTTGTCACATGATATTTCAGTTTGAGTTTATTTTTTAGTATGTGTGATATTTTTTTAGAAAATTAACAAAATTTTGAGTTTGAGTTTGGAATGGAATTATTATTGAATGGTTTCATTTAGTTTTACTGCTTTTGACATTATTATTGTAATTTATGGGATTTTTGGGGTTGAGATACTTAACACAAGTTAAAATATATACTTTATTGTGGGTAACCTGTTGGATTTGAGAATGATAATATAATTTTATATTAATTATGGGTGCATCATTAGGTTTAATGGGGATGATAGAAAAATTTTTGGGTGACTAATCCACTTTTGAGTAAGAGAAACACATTTATGGATTTCTATGGTCTATGGTTTCCTCATGTTTTATTTGAAGAAATATGAACATGTGATTGGTTTGATAAAGAATAAAAAATATAGTGTGTTTAACAAGGTTTATATTAAAATTTATTAATTTATAAAATATATAAAAAAATCATTTAGTTTTATGAACTATAATGTGGTTTGGGAATATTTTATAAAAATATTTAAATCTTGCTTGATTTTTACATTTATGGGGTGCATAGGAGGTGTTGAGGATATCCAACTTGGTATTTTACTTACCCCTACTCACCAAAATTGGTGGATGTGTAGAATGTAACTATGATGATACAAGTGATGGAAAAACATCATACTTCATTAGAGGTAGACCATATCTCTAACCATGGAGATAAAAAGTAGGTGGAGTTATTTAGCGGTAGGTTAGATCTTAGAGTTTTTTAGGTGATAGATATGAGTCATTTGGATGTACTATTTTCAGGTTTTTTCTTTTTTTGGCCTTATCATATTTTATTTTTTATTTTACAAAATTTTAAAAATTATGTGTCTTTAGTAGTTTCAAATGTTTTAATTTTTTTTCCATCCGTCATATATACTATTTTAAATTACACTTCCACTATAATATTTTCTATTTTGTATCACATATTTGGTATGTTAAATATATATATAACACATGTTGAAATTTCAAGGGAATTTTATCATGCATAATGTGAACTAATTATGGTAAAATCATCCATTTATAGTATTTTTGGTTCCCTATACATTTATTTCTATAATTTGGTGATTAGGGGGACACACCTATGGCCTAACTACTTTTTAGCTTGAATAGGGATCCATCAAGGTGTGATGGGTCAGGTTGGATGTTACAAATGGAATAAATTTTGTTATGTTGGGTATTATGAAGAGAGGTTAATTTGGAATTATTTATGTAGTTTTGAGAATGTATAGATTACTTATATAAATTGAAACCATGAGTTACCAAGATGTGTGGGTAAACTAAGTGGTTGGTGAACTCTTTGTAGTATATTGTCAAAGTTAATAAAGTTGTTTGTCTGGGTTTTAGGATAAGTATAGCATTCATGAATAATTTAATAATTCATGGATAAAAAATTCCTTATTGTTACATGTTTCGAAGAAATTATTTTATATTAATATTAAATTGAACTAAAAAAGGTTTGTTTAAAAATGTGTTTTTTTATAAATACTTTTAAATCAGTTTTCTTTCTAAAAATGATTTAATTCCTTGATAATGAATATAGATATTATATAGAAACTTATATGGTAATGGAACATTCCGAAATTTGGATTGGTAAAGTTTTGTGGTAATACGTTTACATGTGTTTTATAGTAAAGTTGTTAAAGAAATGTGTGACTTTATATGTTATAAAGTACTTATTTTATTTTATGGGTTAAAAAATTTCCTTAGAAATTATAGAATGATTCCACCAAGGAAATTTACTATGAATTTATACGATAAAGTGAATGAGAATATATATCTTTTGATGATTCACCAATGGATCATTAGTCTTTAAGGAATGGGGAAAAGTCTTATTAGACTATTGGTTAGGCAACACCATCTCAAAAAACCCTAGTGGGTAGATCATTTTATTTTTAATGAAAAATAATCTATTATTTTGTGATGATTTTGGACATGAATAATAAATGAATTGGTTAAAATGGTTCAATAAAATATTTTCTATTTTAGATACTAAAGTGAATGTGAAACTAGGATTGGAAACACACATATTTGATAGACTTGGAAGTGAGTGGTGATAGTTTTTGATCAAGATAAGTTTCATGAAGGGATAAATTGGAAAGTGCTTAAGAAGATGTTTAATTAACAATTCTATAGTAATAAATTTAGAGTATTAATTTATATCAAGTTTTTCTTACTTATAGTAGGGGAATATATATTATACAATATTCCTTATTGTTTAATAATTTGGACTAGTTTTCAGAAGAGGTAGAATCTAGTGAATCATTGAAAGCTTGGAGGTTTGAGTTTGGATTTAAACCCAAAATTTGATCAAAATTGGTGGTGTTCCACATATTTTACAATATAAATATTTTGAATAAGGAAATTATAATAGGGAATGATATTATAAGAAATCCCAAAAGTGGAGACATCCTATCCTAACCATATGGAGGTTGTGGATTGAGTAGTGGGTGTAAGATGAGGTGAGACAATATTTCTTATAAGAAAAAATATATTAGGGTTGGGATACATCAATTTCACCTCATACGAGATAGAGGGATATACAGAAATAATTATTTTAGTGTGACTCATTAGACCGCTTAAATAGTAATTTACCACAACAACCTTGGGTATTATTTAGTGTTGATAGTTATGATACCTAAATTAGTATTACAAGAATACACAAAGTGAATTTTTGGTGGATGTTTTAAATTATAAATAGGTATCATAGTCCCATGTGATAAATTACAAACATACAGGTTCACACCAGTAGTTATATTTCCCAAGTATTGGTACTATGAACACTTAGGAAATGTAATAAGAATTGTATATGCATTTGGATTAATCCTGGTCAAAAAAACCCATATTGGCCTGTTTGTGGTAAAAAAGGAACCCATAGAGGAAAATAAAGAACCTTATATGTAAGAGGCACCTTATTTATTGATTGTAATATCATTTCATCATTATTTTATTCTATATCTACCCATTCATTTGTTACATCATGAGTAGTATATAAGTTGGATTTACAAGTGAAAATGATGTTGAATGTTATATATATCCAAATACCGCTGGGAGAATAGGATAATTAAGGATTGATGTGATTGTTATTCAAAATTATGATTTATAACGGTTTATATGTTTAGAAAGTTATATTCACTACATGTTTGTGATTAATATTATCAGAGGAACATATTAGTTGATTGTATATAAACCAAACATTGACTATTATATTTATAAGAAAATGTTTTTTTACTATAGATGGAAATATTTATAATTTAAAGGGTTTTTTGGATGTGAATGATGGTATACCTTGTATAATAGAAATAGATATTGAAAATATATCATTATTGTTAGTAGAGATGGTTTTATTGGTAACAAAATCAGTTGGTAAGGTCATATTTCTAGGTAGTGTTATTAATTATCTTGTTTTTTTAGATTGTTCCTCAAGATTTCCTCTGGAACGATAGGGAGTGTTTTTGATCAACTTCTTTTCAAGGATGTGTCTAAAATATATCCCTTTTTATCAAATTCTATTAATTAATTTTCAAGAGTTGAAATTTCAGTTTAAAGATATAGAGAACAAAGGGTTCATCATATCGAGTACCTCATCTTGGGTTACTATAGTTCTTTTCATAAAGAATATGGATTGAAAAATGTTCTTATATTCTGATTATGGGAAGTTTAATTAATTTATCATGGATAAAAAATTATCCACCTCCTAGAATTTATGATTTTATTTATCAATTTAAAGTTTCAAGATTATTTTTTTTAATTGAATTGAGTTTGGGATACTATCAAAATGGGGTAAAGAGAGATTATATAACAATTGTTTTTGGAGTATATGGCATCCCTCCTTTTTCATTACATAAAATTTTATTACATAATACAAAACTGAGGATCTTTAAGGTTTAGTGTCTTGGAAACCAGGAACTTAATACATGACGAAAAAAACATTATTCTTAAACAATTGAAAGGATTATTCATTGTTCATACTATGTTCATTACAACATCTCATAACCTGGGAGTATACATCAAAGGAAAGGGTGAGCAGAAGGCCCAGTAAGGGAAACAAGAGAAAGATTTTGCAAGTGAACTTGAGATATATCAATAAAGTCATGATAAATAACTTTAAGGCATGAGAAAGAGATCATGAGGCATATCATAATAAAAATAATGTGTTTCATAACTTGAATATGTGGATAAAACAATTATCTTAGACAATAATTTCTGTTTCACCAAGGTCCATCCCCAAGGTGTCATTAAAAAAATTTACCAAAGTTATTCACCAAGGTATCATTAAAATGGTCATCTCTAGAGATTAATTCTTTACCCAATGCATTAGAGCTCTATCAGGGAACACCATTAATTTGTCTTTATTATCATGTGAGACACATATATTGTCATCAATAAATTAATAAATAACCCATATATAATAAAATAAATGGGTTTCATTTTGTAGTCATAACATTTTTAGAACTGCTTTAAAGATGTGATCTTTATGTCACTTTAAACCCATGGAAAAGGAAAGCGGGACTCATGTATGTAAATCATAGAATTTAAAATAGAACATTTTGATATATATGTTACTAAACCTGTATAATAAAGAGTTTGTAGTATTCAATTAATAAAATAAAATAATTTGAGAAAAATAGAGAGACATTTTGAGAAGAAAATTCAGCAGCATAACAGCTATGTTGCAGGGTTTTAGAAAACATTGAAAAGAGAGGGGATATCGGTCAACCAGTCATAAATGATCCATAAAATATTATAGGGACAGAATATAAAGGATAAAAGAACATGTTAATTAAATTTTAAGGACATACCATATGAAATGAAAAACATGGAAGGAAGACAAGAATAAGATTTCTCTTATGAAGAATTCGGCAACCTAACGACGTCACTTAAAACATAAAAAAAATGAATTGATGAGATTAAATAGGGTCTATAATAAACTGAACATAAAAGGAAAATATGATGGATATAGAGATCAGACCACAACATAAGAAAAAGGAACTTGGAAGACATTACATGAAAATGGAACTTTGAAAATGAGAAGGGTGAAAGAACCCCTTATAAAAATTCAGCAGCCTAACAGCGCCACTTAAAAATTATTAAAATTAATTAATGAGATAAAATAGGGTCTCTCATCATATGAAAATAAAAGGAAAATATGATAGATATAGAGATCATACCCCAACATAAGAAAAAGGAACTTGGAAGACTTGACCTGGAAATAGAACTTTCAAAATGGGAAGAGTGAAAGAATCCATTATAAACATTCGGCAGCCTAACATCGCCCCTTAAGCATTCATAAAATGAAATGATGAGATCAAGAGGGGGTATATAATCATATGAAAATGAAAATTACAGTAATATGAATATAAAAGAACACCCCCACAAGAGAACGCGGGGATTAAAAGAAATGACATAAACAAGAGTACTTGAAAAGAAAGAGAGAGGTAGAATCCCTTACCTTGAAGAGTAACTTCAAAAGAATTAAGGTCGGAACCTTGGGAAGAATAATTGGGAGGTAATGATACCATAACTTTGTTGGGGAGGATTTGGAAATGAAATGAATGAGGGAAAGGCTTGGTATTTAAAGGAGAAGTGAGGGGACAAAGCATTAATTACAAAGGGACACCTCATCGGTGGTATTGGAAAAACCATGGGCTTGCCCATGGTATTTGCCCATGGTATTGGACACTTGGGGAAACTCATACCTTATCTTACTATTCTTTAGTCGACCAGAATTATTTCATAATTATTACATCCTTAATGATGTCATTAAACACCCGAAACCCAAAAACGGTATTTTCACTATTCACCAAAAATTCAACTTTCTCAGAAAAATCCCAAAATTTCACCTTAACCAAATATCGATGCTCTAATTTCAAAAATGAACTCAATTTTATAATAATAATTTTCTAAATATTTTTAATTTAATTTTTAAATAAAAACACTATTCACTAAAAATTCAACTGTTTCATAAAAATCCCAAAAATTCACCTTATCCAAATATCAGTACTCTAATTTCAAAAATGAACTCAATTTTATGAAAATAATTTTCTAAATATTTTTAATTTAATTTTTTAAATAAAAAACACTATTCACCCTAAAAAACTAATACTTAACCAATAATTTCTGAAACATTTATCTACATATTTTATTGAATCACATTACTTATCAAGGTGCATAAATTGTACTAATACATTCTTAAGTGAAGTTACTTAATATATTTGGTCACATTACTAATCACAAGAATAAAATCACTATTCAAAATTTACTATTCACAAAAAATTAAGTTGATCTTATTAGACTCTAAATTTCTTACTAAACATAATAGTAGAAGACCATTTTTTGAAAATCAGTACTCATTATTAATTATTTAAGGTTTACATAAATATTTTTAAAATATCATTTTTTTAAAATTCATCAATAATATGCATACTATATTTTTTCAGACATTTGAAAATTCACAAAATTCATCATAAGAAGAAATCACAATTTTTATTTAAATCAAAGGATTACACAAGGAAATTACATTCTCATCACATAACCCCTTATAACACAAGCATAAGACCTAAGAGTAAGGTGTGCTAGGGTGATAGAATCTTGGGGCGGCTCAACCAACATTGCCTGAGAGTGATTTCTATCAGCTTGAACTTCTCACGAAGGAGATTCCGTTCCAGCTTCACATGATGAAGTTCGGCTTGGATTTGGTCCACAGAAAATCTCAAAGGTGCTACCTCCTTCTCGAGTTCCATCAGATGGGCTTCAATCAGCCTGATACTAATAGATGGGGCCATTAAATATTCTTTCTATATTAATTATTCAAGATCACTTTTATTTATAAACAATAATCACAACATTTAGTTTCAAATGGTCATATTGACCAGTGGTCATATAATAGTCGAATCCCAGTGGTCTTAGTTTAATTATACTCATTTTATTAAATGAATTAGTTTTGTTGAGTATAAAATAAAGTAACACACAAAGTTAGGAAACAAAATTTATTCAAAATTTTGGGTTGTTACAATCTTCCCCAGTTAATAAATTGCATCCTCGTAATTTTAAAATTGGGCTTGGAAATTTCATTGAAAGTCCCACATCAGAAAAGAGTCAGTAAAACTATTACTTTAAAAGAATGAAAGGGAAGTAAAAAGGTCACCCTAGTTAACCCATACTAGGATTCCATGTAGGAAAACATGGATATGGAAGAGAAAACAAAGGGTCAAGTTCTGATGGAGAGTTATCAAAAACATGATTAGGGTAAAATTAACCACAAGAAGACCACAAACTTAAGATGTGTTAAATTGTATTTGATTACCCAGTAGGAAATGTAAACCAACAACGTTTTTGTTTCACATTCGTTTTCATAATTTTGAGGAATTCATTTACTACATAGAATAATACCATAAGGAAATATAATTACCTTAAAGTAAAGTATCATCCCTTAATAAGTTTCCACCAAGACTAATATTTTCTTCAAACAATGAGCTTTCAAAAAGACTTGGTCTCATAAAAATCACAAGAATCGTCTTCTAGAGAATCACATAATCCACCAAAGAATAAAAATATTTGTCCCTTGTATTTAGTCATCAACTAAAACTAAAAAGGTTATTACGAGATCATATAATCCCCAAAAAAGATAATCCTATAAAAAATGAAATATGACTATTAATATCCCAAATTAAAAAAATTACCCAATGTTCCAGATAGACCATTCAATACAAAACCATCCTTAAAATTCTTCAAAATAATCCAGACTAATATTGGAACCCAAAACTCAGAAGGATTTAATCTCATAGTCTTCCCCAATAAATCTTAACATTTATCTCCAAATAACATAGACTACTATTAAAGTCTCATACTAATGTGTAATTAACCTATTCACATATTCTCTATGCTAGGTTCATCATTTTCCAGAAATAACCCAAATCACCAAATGTGCACAATAAATACATAAATTCCTACAAAACAAATTCAACCATTTCTCCTAAAATTAAATCCTGTAGTATTTTATTTTCCTTAGGCATATAGTACTCCAAAAGAGAAAACATCGTCCAAAATAACCTTTATCATTTAATCACAAAATCATTTTCCTATACAAAGGATATCCATTTGATAAAACATAAGTTTCCAAAATCAACTTATTCTTGATTCATAAAAATAGCAGGTGTATTAGTCAGTCTGAAGGGCATAACAACAAACCCCTAATGACCATATCTTGATTGGAAGGTAGTTTTTTGAATATCGTCATTCTTCACCCTCAATTAAAGATAACTAGAACAAAGATAAATCTTAGAGAGTAATGAGTCCCATGAAGTTGGTCAAATAAGTCCTAAATTATTTAAAGAGAGTATTCGTTCTTCACTGTGGTCCCATTCATTTCTCTATAATCAATGCATAACTGCATTGATCCATCCTTCTTCTTCCTAAAGAGAACTGATGCTCCCCAAGGAGACACACTTGGTCAGATAAACCCATTCTCCAAAAGATCTCGAAGTTGTTTCTTTAATTCCTCTAGATCCACATATTCCATCCTATAGGGGGTCTTTTACATCAGATGAGATCCATGTATCAGTTCAACGGAGAACTCTACCTCTCTTTTTAGGGGAGGTCTGGGTAACTCCTCAGGAAATACGTCAACGTATTCCTTGATGATGGGGAAAATTTATAAAGAATAAATCCATCATGAGAAACTTATTTCATTTATGAATATTTTAACTAAAAATGAATTTAGGTCTTAAAACGTCATGTTTAGACAATTAAAATTTGCAATAACTTTTTCATAATGATTCATAAAAAGCTTGCTATTAACCAAACATATCCCCCGATAGTTTCATAACCAAGAGTGAAGAAAGACCCATTGTCATGTACCAGTTCCCATTCAATTCTAGATCAAAGTGGTGTTTTTGGGGTTTACCCCTATGTACATCAGTGCCAGAGCCACCTCTACCTTCTCGTATCCAGAGAGGGATTTATTTTCTTGATAAACCACTTACTCAATACTCACCAAAATACCAGGAATATTTCCTATATTTAAACTTTTCTATAGTGTTCTTCCTAAAGTTTTCATATCCTGATTTCCATAAATAACTTAACTATCCTTTGATACCAACGATGGAATCCCTCCTTTTTCATTACATAAAATTTTATTACATTATACAAAACCGAGGATCTTTATGGTTTAGTGTCTTGGAAACCAGGAACTTAATACATTACGACAAAAAAAATTCTTCTTAAACACTTTAAAGGCTTCTTCATTGTTCATCTTAAGTTCATTACAAAATCTCATAACCTGGGAGTATACATCAAAGTAAAGGGTGAGCAGAAGGCCTAGTAAGGGAAACAAGAGAAAAATTTTACATGTGAACTTGAGATACATCAATAAAGTCATGATAAATAACTTTAAGGAATGATAAAGAGATCACGAGGCATATAATAATAAAAATAATGTGTTTCATAACTTGAAGATGTGGCTAAAACATATAACTTAGACAATCATTTCCATTTCACCAAGGTCCACCCCCAAGGTTTTAGTAAAAAAACTACCAAGGTTATTCACCAAGGTATCGTTAAAATGGTCATCTCTAGAGATTAACTCTTTACCCAATGCATTGGAGAGCTATTAGGGAGAACCCTTAATTTTTCTTTATTATCATGTGAGCCACATATATCATCATCAATAATTTCGTAAAAACCCCATATAGAATAAAATAAATGGGTTTCATTTCATAGTCATAACATTTTAAAAATTGCTTTAAAGACGTGATCTTTATGTCACTTTAAACCCACAGAAAAGGAAAACGGGTCTCATGTATGTAAATAACATAATTTAAAATAGAAAAGTTTGATATATATCTGAATACCCCTGTAGAATAAAGATTTTTGAGTATTCACTTAATAAAATAAAAGAATTTTAGAAAAAGAGAGAGACATTTTGAGACGAAAATTCAGCTGCATAACATCTATGTTGCAGGGTTTTACAAAACATTGAAAAGAGAGGGGAAATGAGTCACCCACTCATAAATGATCCATAAAATAGTATAGGGATGGAATATAAAGGATATAAGAAACTGGTAATAAAATTTTAAGGACATACCATATGAAATGAAAAACTTGAAAGGAAGACAAGAGTAAGATTTCTCTTATGAGGAATTCAGCAGCCTAATGGCGTCAATTAAAACTTAAAAAAATGAATTGATGTGATTAAATAGGGTCTCTCATCATGTGAAAATAAAAGGAAAGTATGATGGATATAGAGATCAAACCCCAACATAAGAAAGAGGAACTTGTAAGACATGACATGACAATAGAACTTTGAAAATGAGAAGAGTGAAAGAATCTCTTATAAAAATTCGACAGCCTAACAGTGCCACTTAAAAATTCTTAAAATGAATTGATGAGATAAAATAGGGACTCTAATCATATTAAAATAAAATTACAGTATGATGGATATAGAGATCATAACCCAACATAAGAAAAAGTAACTTTGAAGACTTGACCTGAAAATAGAACTTTGTAAATGGGAAGAGTGAAATAATCCCTTACAAACATTCGGAAGCCTAACAACGCCCCTTGAGCATTCATAAAATGAAATGATGAGATCAAGAGGGGGTCTCTAATCATATGAACATGAAAAGTACAGTAGTATGAATATAAAATAACACCCCCACATGAGAACATGGGTCTTAAAAGAAATGACAAAAACAAAATTACTTGAAAAGAAAGAGAGAGGTAGGATCCCTTACCTTGAAGAGTAACATCAAAAGATTTGTGGTCGGGAACTTGGGAGGATTGAGGGAACCTTGGGAAGACTCCTTGGGAGGTAAAGAGACTATAACTTTGTTGGAGAGTATTTGGAAATGAAATGAATGGGGGAAAGTCTTGGTATTTAAAGGAGAAGTGAGGGGACAAAGCATTAATTGCCAAGGGACACCTCATCTGTGGTATTGGAAAAACCATGGGCTTTACCATGGTATTTGCACATGGTATTGGCCACTTGGGACAACTAATACCTTATATTAATATTAATAAGTTGACCAGAATTATTTCATAATTATTACATCCTTAATGATGTCATTTAACACCCGAAACTCAAAAACTGTATTTTCCCTATTCACCAAAAATTCAACTTTCTCAGAAAAATCCCAAAATTTCACCTTAACCAAATATCAGTGCTCTAATTTAAAAAATGAACCCAATTTTATAATAATAATTTTCTAAATATTTTTAATTTATTTTTTAATGAAAAACACTATTCACTAAAAATTCAATTATTTCAGAAAAATCCCAAAAAATTACCTTAACCAAATATCAATACTCTGATTTCATAAATGATCTCCATTTTATGAAAATAATTTTCTAAATATTTTTAATTTAATTTTTTAAACAAAAAACACTATTCACCAGAAAAAACTAATACTTAACCAATAATTTCTGAAACAGTTATTTACCTATTTTATTAAATCACATTACTTATCAAGGTGCCTAAATTGTACTAATACTTTCTTAAGTGAAGTTACTTAATCCATTTGGTCACATTACTAATCATAAGAATAAAATCACTACTTAGAATTTACTATTCACAAAAAAATTAAGTTGATCTTATTAGACTCTAAATTTCTTACTGAACATAACAGTATAAGACTATTTTTTGAAAATCGGTACTCATTATTAATTATTTAAGGTTTACATAAATATTTTTAAAATATCATTTTTCAAAAATTCATCAATAATATGCATACTATATTTATCCGGACATTTGAAAATCCACAAACTTCATCATAAGAAGAAATCACAAATTTTATTTAAATCAAAGGATTACACAAGGAAATTACGGTCTCATTACAAAGCCCCTTATAACACCAGCATAGGACCTAAGAGTAAGGTGTGATAGGGTGATAGAATCTTGGGGCAGCTCGTCCCACATTGCCTAAGTAGTTATTTCTATCAGCATGAACTTCTCGCGAAGGAGATTCCGTTCCAGCTTCACATGATGAAGTTTGGCATGGGTTTGGTCCAAGGAAAAGATCTAAGGTGCTACCTCCTTCCCTAGTTCCATCAGATGGGCTTTGATCAACCCGAGACTAATGGATGGGGCCATTGAATATTCTTTATATATTAATTAATCAAGATCACTTGTATTTATAGACAATAATCACAACATTTAGTTTCCAATGGTCATATTGACCAGTGGTCATATAACAGTCAAATACCAACGGTCTTATTTTAATTATACTCATTTTATTAAATGAAATAGTTTTGTTGAGTATATAATAAAATAACACACAAAGTTAGGAAAAAAAATATATTCAAAATTTTGGGTCGTTACAATCTTCCCCACTTAAGAAATTGCGTCCTCGCAATTTTAAAATTGGGCTTGGAAATTTCATTGAAAGTCCCACATCAGAAAAGAGTCAGTAAAACAATTACTTTAAAAGAATGAAAGGGAAGTATAAAGGTAACCTGAGTTAACCCATACTAGGATTCCATGTAGGAAAACATGGATATGGAAGAGAAAACAAAGGGTCAAGTTCTAATGGGGAGTTATAGAAAACATGATTAGGGTAAACTTAACCACAAGAAGACCACAAACATAAGATGTGTTAAATAGTCTTTGATTACCCAGTAGGAATAGTAAACCAAAAATGTTTTTGTTTTAAATTCCTTTTAATAATTTTGAGGAATTCATTTACTACATAGAATAAAAACATAAGGAAATATATTTACCTTAGAGTAGAGTTTCATCCCTTAAGTTTTAGTGACTTGGAAACCAGGAACTTAATACCTGATGAAAAAACATTCTTCTTAAACACTTTAAAGGATTATTAATTGCTCATCCTAAGTTAATTATAGCATCTAATAACCTGGGAGCATACATCAAACGAAAGGGTGAGCAGAAGTCCATGTAAGGGAAACAAGAGAAACATTTTACATGTGAACTTGGGATACATCAATAAAGTCATGATAAATAACTCTGAGGCATGAGAAAGAGATCATGAGGCATATAATAATAAGAATAATGTGTTTCATAACTTGAATATGTGGCTACAACATTTAACTTAGACAATCATTTCCGTTTCACCAAGGTCCATCCCCAAGGTGTAATTAAAAAAACTACCAAGGTTATTCACCAAGGTATCGTTAAAATGGTCTTCTCTAGAGATTAACTCCATACCCAATTCATTGGAGCGATATCAGGGAGAACCCTTAATTTGAATTTTTTATCATGTGAGCCATGTATATCATCATCAATAATTTTGTAAATAACCCATATAGTATAACATAAATGGGTTTCATTTCATAATCATAACATTTTAAAGACTGCTTTAAAGACGTGATCTTTATTTCACTTTAAACCCATGGAAAGGAAAACGGGTATCATGTAGGTAAATACCATAATTTAAAATATAAAATATTGATATATATGTGAATAACCCTATAGAATAAAGAGTTTTGAGTATTCACTTAATAAAATAAAATAATTTGAGAAAAAGAGAGAGGCATTTTGGGACGAAAATTCAGTAGCATAACATCTATGTTGCAAGGTTTTAGAAAACATTGAAAAGAGAGGGGACATGGGTCAAACACTCATAAATGATCCATAAAATAGTATAGGGAAAGAATATAAAGGATATAATAACCTGGTAAAAAACTTTTAAGGACATACCGTATGAAATGAAAAACCTGAAAGGAAGACAAGAGTAAGATTTCTCTTATGAAGAATTCAGCAGCCTAATGGCGTCACTTAAAACATAAAAAAAATGAATTGATGAGATTAAATAGGGTATCTAATCATGTGGAAATAAAATTAATGTCTGATGGATATAGAGATCATACCCCAACATAAGAAAAAGGAACTTGGAAGACTTGACATGACAATAGAACTTTGAAAATGAGAAGAGTGAAAAAATCCCTTATAAAAATTTGACAGCCTAACGACGCCACTTAAAAATTATTAAAATGAAATGATGAGATAAAATATGGTCTCTCATAATATTAAAATAAAAGGACAGTATTATGGATATAGATATCATAACCTAATATAAGAAAATGGAACTTGGAAGACTTGACATGAAAATAGAACTTTGAAAATGGGATGAGTGAAAGAATCCCATACAAAAATTTGGCAGCCTAACGACGCCACTTAAGCATTCATAAAATGAAATGATGATAGAAAGAGTGGGTATCTCATCATATGAACATTAAAAGGAAAGTAATTTGAATATAAAAGAGAACCCCCAACATGAGAACATGAGGCTTAAAAGAAATGACATAAACGGGAGTACTTGAGAAGAAAGAGAGATGTAGGATCCCTTACCTTGAAGAGTAACCTAAAAAGCATGAAGGTAGTGACCTTGGGAGGCTTGAGGGAACCTTGGGAGGACTCTTTGGGAGGTAAAGAGACCAGAACTTCGTTGGGGATGATTTGGAAATGAAATTAATGAGGGAAAGGTTTGGTATTTAAAGGAGAAGTGAGGGGACAAAGCATTAATTGCCAAGGGACACCTCATCAGTGGTATTGGAAAAACCATGGGCTTGCCCGTGGTATTTGCCCATGGTATTGGACACTTGGGACACCTAATAATTGATTTTACTATTCATAAGTAGGCCAGAATTATTTAATAATTATTACATCCATAATGATGTCATTAAACACGCGAAACTCAAAAACTGTATTTTCACTATTCACCGAAAATTCAACTTTCTCAGAAAAATCCCCAAATTTCACCTTAACCAAATACCGATGCTCTGATTTAAAAAATGAACTCAATTTTAGGAAAATAATTTTCTAAATATTTTTAATTTAATTTTTAAATAAAAACACTATTCACTAAAAATTCAACTGTTTCAGAAAAATCCCAAAAATTCACGTTAACCAAATATCGATACTCTGATTTCAAAAATGAAATCCATTTTATGAAAATAATTTTCTAAATATTTTTAATTTAATTTTTTAAATAAAAAACAATATTCACCCAAAAAAACTAATATTTAACCAATAATTTCTGAAACAATTATTTACCTATTTTATTGAATCACATTACTTATCAAGGTGCCTAAATTGCACTAATACTTTATTAAGTGAAGTTAATTAATCCATGTGGTCACATTACTAATCATAAGCATAAAATCACTATTCATAATTTACTATTCACAAAAAATTATGTTGATCTTATTAGACTCTAAATTTCTTATTGAACATAACTGTAGAATACAATTTTTTGAAAATCATTACAGATTATTAATTATTTAAGGTTTACATAAATATTTTTAAAATATCCTTTTTCTAAAATTCATCAATAATATGCATACTATATTTATCCAGACGTTTGAAAATTCACAAACTTCATCATAAGAAGAAATCACAATTTTTATTTAAATCAATGGATTACACAAGGCAGTTCGAGTCTCATTATATAGCCCCTTATAACACCAGCATAGAACCTAAGAGTAAGGTGTGCTAGGTTGATAGAATCTTGGGGCGGCTCGACCAACATTGCCCGAGTAGTGATTTATATCTGCTTGAAATTCTCAGGAAGGAGATTCCGTTCCAGCTTCACACGATGAAGTTCAGCTTGGGTTTGGTTCAGAGAAAAGATTAAAGGTGCTACCTCCTTCCTGAGTTCCGTTAGATGGGATTCGATCAGCCCGAGACTACTGGATGAGGCCATTGAATCTTCTTTCTATATTAATTAATGAAGATCACCTGTATTTATAGACAATAATTGAAAAATTTAGTTTCCAACAGTCATATTTACAAATGGTCATATAACAGTAGAATCCCAACAGTCTTATTTTAATTATACTCATTTTATTAAATGAAATAGCTTTGTTGAGTTTAAAATAAAATAACACACAAAGTTAGGAAACAAAATTTATTCAAAATTTCGGGTCGTTACAGAGTAGGTATACCCCTTATGAATACATTGTTA
Organism: Viscum album; assembly: GCA_963277665.1. NCBI lineage: Eukaryota > Viridiplantae > Streptophyta > Magnoliopsida > Santalales > Viscaceae > Viscum > Viscum album. The sequence goes on from OY728122.1 coordinate 2,091,055,212, forward strand.
TTAAATTTGTTCTTACTAACACTCCATCTATTTTTTATGGATTTTATGAATCATATATTTCATTGATATCTTGAATCTTTTCTCAATATTTTTATTGATGAAAAATTTTATATTCATGATTGTATCTAATCATGATCTATATTTGGAGATTATTTTAAACACACTATAGGATCAAGATCTATATAAAAAATTATTTAATTATAGATTATAGATTTATGAATTTAAATTACATAGTCATGTGATTTTAGAGAGGGTCATATCAATTGAATCATAAAATATTAAAACCATAGTTTCATGGAAAACATTAAAGAACATCTTTGTGGTAATTGTTTTTGGGATTATCTAGGTATTATTGATGCTTGTTTTGTGATTTCTCATGATTATATCAATTGATAATAAACTAGATTATAAAATATGTATCATTATTATAGAATCCTAAATTTTATACATATCTCGGGGAGATGAAGAAAGTTTGAAATAATAAACTATTCCCATATTTATAGAGTTGGGTGATGGATATGTCATATGTTATGATGCCTTAGAAATTAAAATTTGGTGTATAATAATGCAGGGTATTTATATTATTATATATTTCTCATTTCAGTTCAGATAAAATTAAAATAATTACCCAACACACAACTATGATCATGAAATAGTTTTTCATACATTGAATATATAACAACCCTAATTTTTTGGAGAGAAGTTCATAGTGTACATGGATTAAAAGATCCAAAAGTATATCTTCTTGCCACATAGTTTGAATTTAATCCATAATTGATGGTTATAGTATTTACAAACATTAAATATTGATCTATATTATATGATTGGGAAAGGTAATATTAAAATTATGATTGAGATAAAAATCACATAGGGATGTGGTTTTGAGAGTTAACATTGAATGGAAGCTTAAGGATTATTCTCATAAATCTGATTGGATATCACCAAGGAAGGTGAAAAATCATATTTTCATGTACTTTCATTACAATAACCTTTCTATATAGAGTAATGTGAGATTATTTTTTAGATTCAAAATTTGTGTCTATGAGAGATTCCCTAAATGGTAGGGAGACCTCATATGGATGGTCAAAAGTGTTGGATTGGACATTTTATTTCAAAAAGTGGTTGGTAATTATTTCCTTGATATGAGAGGAAGTGATAACGAAATTTTAACATTCTAATTTAGTGGTTCACCCTAAAACTAAAAAGAATTCAAGGATATGGAACAATAATTTTGGTAGTTAGGCATGAAAAGATTCATTGTTGGGTATGAGGTTAAGTGGCATACCAATTAGAAGGTAAATGTAGAAAATAAATATTCCATAGAAATGTTTCTACCATTATCTCTCTTATTTTTGTATTAGGCCCAAAATTTATTGAATTTCATATTAGATTTACTAAATTCTTTTGTATAATCATGAATCTATTTTGGTAGTTTTGGATATATAATACAAATCTGTTTATTTCATATTGATTTCGGATAAAAATATAGTGGAAGAGTTATAATATTTTTTATGCATGTGAATTTTTAATGTTTACGGTATGTCAATATAAATTTTTTTATATGTGGATCCTCAGTTCAATTGTAGGTTTTAGAAGTCTTTGAAACATGTGATAGGTATAGAGTTTATGTTTAGCAATGATAACCATCTTCAGATTGGTAATTAGTTCGAGTGGACTATAAAAACATTGGAGTACATTCTTAGATGTTGTGTCAGGATTTATATTGATCTTGTGAGGATAATCTATCATAATCTATGTTCTCATAAAATAATAGTTATCAAAGTATTGACATGGTTCCCTTAAAGTCAATTTATAGGAGACCATGTCATTTCCATTTCCATAGTGTTGAAGTAGTTGAAGAATCCTTAGTGGTACTTAGTATGTTCCTAGAGATAATAAAAATATTTAGTTAATTTACAAGTATATGGATACTAGTTAGAGTAGGAAAGAATTCATATACCAATCATTTTAATGGCCTCTGGAGTTTTGTTTAGGAAATCATGTGTTTCTAAGGTTGTCACCAGGATAGAGAAAAAAGTATTGATAAGTAGGGGAAGTTTTCCCCAAGATATACAATAGTCATTTGAGATTGTTGAGTATATTAGGGATGTAGAATATTAGTTCGAATTAATTTCCTTTTATATTTCTAGAGATGATCTATTCCTCATCTCACTATTTTATAAATACATGTTTAAACCTTTGCATATTATCAATTGTGATCAGATGTAGTTAGACTAAGATGCCAGTTTTATATAGAATCTTATTTTTTTACAGTGGATGTGATTATTGTGTGTTCATGTAATTTCATTGATTCATGTTCTTTTGAAACACGGTACTCTTCATGAGTCATGAGAGTGAGAATTGTTGATCTGTAAAAAATGACCCATGATTTTCACCAAGAATGGAACACTCCAGCTTCCTATGGATAGGAATTCCTATGGTAGGGAGTATTTTAGGGCCCTATTTGAGGTATTTAATTTTTATATTTTGTTGTGTATGTATATTTAGGAGTCCAAATGGTGAAATTTTATTATTTAGAAGGGTTTTAAGAGGATGAACAATATGGTGTGTGGTTGGGGGATTGTAAATTATTCCCAAATGGATGTTTAAATAGATTTAGGGGAGTCAAAATCAAATAAAGATTCTATTTTATAGCCTCTAGGATTAAAAATTTTGATCATACAAGTCAAAAAATTCATTCTTATAAGGAATTTAGAATTGGATTCATGATCATGGGGATTATGTGACCTAGTTGTGTATTTAATTAATAATTCCCTTTAAACCTCAATTTCTACCCAATTTGGGAAAATTATTTCTCATTATATCCTTCTAATTAGTACCACTTGACATAGGGTGACTCTGAAATGAGAGGGTATGGCACTTGCCATCAGGACAAGCCTGTGCACGCACATGAAAGGCTAGCCGAACAACCATTCGAAGGTGGAGAGATGATTTCACGATGAAGATGCTGGGGAGGATTAGTTCCAAGTAGTTTGTCTGGGTTGTATGTAATGTTTGAAGCCTACGAGCAATGAATTACTCTAAGTCCTACGGGCCATGTAATACTTATGCCTACAGGCCTTGTAAGGGTTCCACCACACCCATTGAAATGTGGATTATCAAAAATCAATAAAAAATGAAGGCCTTCGGGACATTGGAGAAATTCTTTAGATCTTGGTTCTTAGAGTATTTGTGGGCTAGATCTAAGGTATGTAACTTTGAATTTATCCTTATAATATCTATTCACAATAAAATTTTTCAGTATTAGCATTTTTCAAAGCAATGAAAATTGCACCTAAAACCATAAAAATTGGAAATTTTGGCCTACTACCATGGTTATAAAGGTCATTAATGGGAAATTTGTTACCTTATAAACTTTTGATCGAGATTGGTAAAAAATATGGTCATAGGGTTCTATAGACATGGTTTAAAAAACTTTAGAATTATCTAATTACATAATAAAAAATCATGTTGTGGGTTTTGAACCCAAGACCTATTCTATATAAAAAAAAACCATAACCACTATACCATTTTCAACCATTTTATATATATTAGATCATTCTATAAATTACTAAATATTTACTTATTATATGTTAATAAATAATAACTAATTAATATTAATTATTACTAAATAGTTATTAAAAATACATTTCTGAATACCAGATACTAAATATTTATTATTATTAATAATTATTATGTAATTATTATATATTATTAATAATATTATTATATTATTATAACAATAATATATTAAAATAATTAAAAATAAGAAAATTTATAGGTATGATTTTGAAAAACTATTTCTGATTCTTATTATAGTTGTTTTTTAAAAACTATGGCTATAATGATATCAACAAACCCACCAATGTCCCAAATGTTGTCACATTTTTTGAGAATCATTGCAATAAAAACCTTTCCAATTTTTTTTCTCAAAACCATGGAAAAAGCCTCAAATTATAGTAGTGGTTCTTGTTTATTTCTTGGATAAACCCAAACATGGGATTTTTTGTGTGAAATTAAAGTATAAGGGATAAAAATTATGGATTTTAGTTTTAGTGTTTAAGAAGGATAATATGAATAATGATCTCTTGTTTTTTGGTTTTATTTTGAATTATTTTCTGAGTGTGTGTATTTTTTTAAAAAAAAATAGGAAAATTAAATAGTAGAGTTTATAATGTAATTATTTTTGAATAATTTAATTGGGTTCCTTTGATTTTGAAATTTTTATTATCAGTGATGGAATGATTTATATAAAGGATTTGGCATGAGTTACAATTTATGCATTAGTGTGGGTACCCTAATAGGTTTGACAAGGATGATATAATTCTCACAAAAGTGTGGGTGTTTCATTGGGATTGATGGGGATTATAGAAAATTTTTGGGTGATTAGTACACTCCTGAGTATAAGGTACCGTTTTGCAGATAATCTTGGTTTAAGATTCCCTTGGCCTTAATTTAAAGAATTGGGGGTGTGTGTTATTGAGGTTTTAGTGGATAAAAATTGTGGTGTGTTTTGTATAGTTTATGTTTAATAATATTTATCTACGAAATATAAAATTATTTCACTTGGTTTTATAAAATCTCATTGGGTTTGAGGCCTATTTTATAAAATGTATTTAACTCTTGACTGATTTTCACATTCATGAGGTGAATAACAAGTATTTAGGACATCATACTGGGTTTTGTACTCACCCCTTACTCACCCCCTTTGGTGGATGTGTATAATGTGACAACCCAAGTACTAATAGAATAATTTATGTTCATATTTATTTGTATTGTTAAATTAAATAGTTAAATTCAGTTTGTTAAGTAGTTTTCAAAGTAAATAATTTTATTAATTTAATTACTTATATGGTCATATTTAAATGATTCATTTTCAAATTATAGAATTTTAATTTAAAATAATTAATTCATTTTTTAATTCATCATTTAAAAATTATCTTAGTATGGATTTTTTTGAATTTTCTAAAAAAGTTAAATTTTTGGTGAATAGTAAAAAACATGGTCTTTTAAAATAATTTTTTTTGTGACATATTCAAGAAATAATTATGATATAAAATATATTAAAATTATCTAATTTATAAATTATGATATTATAATATACATATTTTACAAAAATAATTTATAACATGTAAATTATTATTTATTTCATGATAATTATAAGAACTATATTTAAGTGCCGACACAGTGTCTGCGCAGCGTTGACAAAGTCAAATTTGGTACCTTATAGATAATAATTGAGTGATACAAATCCTTTCATCCACTTTTTTATTAATTATTATGTATACTTGATCTTTTTTTGTAATATTTTATTATTTTATAGTTATATAACATGAATCTTATCCAAATGCATGTGTAATGCTTTCACAAGGAAAGAAAATCCATATTAACAAATTAAAGAAGATTTCATGACATAGATATGATTAAATATATATAATTAATGAATATAAATGATTATATTGAATCTAATTAATTTGTTTTTATGATAGTAATTTGTTTAATTTATATATATTAATTAATTAACTTTAATACTTATGAAACCCTGATTTAGTGCTTGTGCAAGTAGATGAAAAATAAATAAATGAATTTTAATTAAAATTATAACAACCATTAAATCAACCAAAAAATTGAATAAATCTACTTGGATGAGTATTTTTCATTTATAATATTATTTTTATTCTAATTTTTGAAATTTTGGATCCACTTTGATCACTTTAATCCCTTTATAATATTTTATTTAAAAGAAAGTCAAGTTGTTCACACTATAGATTTTAATTAGTATAAAATTTTAATATAATGTTTACCAGAAATATTTTTCAACCCAAAATAATATATAGAAATATAAATAATTTTTTATAATCATTATAATTTATTTTGAAAATTTAGGCAACAAAATACCTTAACATCTTCCACAATGATGACTCATTAATTCTTAATTTAATGGAAAAAATCAAATAAATGATATTAAAAATATTAAAATAAATATAATCAGAGATAATTAAGCTAATACATGATATATATATTAATAATATATTTATAAGATATACTAAAATATTTTTTTCTAATTTTTTGTATTATTTTCGATGTTTTGAAAGTCATAGTTGTGAATAGTGTTAAATTTGAAAAAAATTATATTTCATGAATATAATATATTTTTAAATTATTTTAAAAAATATATTGAATAATTCTAAATGAAATAATATTGTGTATAAATTTTAATCCCCTTGATATTTTTATTTATTTTGTAAGTCTTTACCCATATATTAGACTTGTTATATTTGAGCACTTTAAGTAATTCATAAATTTCTCATCACGTCAATTATATAGAGAGACTATTTCTTTTAATTAATCTCATCACATTAAGCAATATTTCTTGACTACACTCTAAAAAATTTACTTATCCTAAACAATTTACACATTATAGTGTTTTTGGACACAAAAAAGACTAATTGAAGTGCCTAAGGAGGTTTTCAAGGTGAAATATTTTAGTGGTAAATTCCTCCTTGTCTTTTAAATTTGTTCCCACTTATACCTTATCTTTACCCCTATCCAAAGTTTCGTGATAAATAAAATGTCATATATATACTGTAATTTTGTTGTGTTAATGGTATATCGATCATAAAATCTATTATTTTTCCATTTATTCTTAAAAAAATCATTATCTATGGTCTAACAATTCAACACCTTCATGGACAATGAGTTTTTGTTTCCCTTTACCACATTCTTGAAAAGATTAAATCCACATATATTTATTTAAAATGACCTAAATAAATAAATAAATATATATATATGTTCTTTCTTCTAGAGTGTTATTTCTGTTTGACAATAAAATCCATAATGAATCGACCTTGGAACCATGAAACTAATGAACCTGAAACAATGGAAATAACAAATATTAATAATAAATTAGTGTAAATATTTCCTAATAAGATCATTTAAGGTATTATAAATATTAATATAATTATTTAGTAAAATTTTAACACTCTTAAAAAATTATACATTAATTTTGAACACATCTTAAGGAAGTCAAACATAAGGTAAGGGAAAATCCTTTAAAAATCCTCTTAAATGTCTGTTTTTACAAAATTCAAAAAGTTTTTTTTACTTATACGAATTGAGTGGATTTTCCCTCATTCATGAAGCCTTATTGTTTTTATGTCTTATTTACAATACAATATTATTTTTTTCAATGAATGTTTTTACTTTTTTTGTGTGTATTATTCCTTTGAATAAAGTGATTTTACTCAAGGAATGTATTTATGATGTAGGTATACACATTTTGTGATTAAATTTTGGTTCATTGTAATTGATTATGACTATGAGTGGTTATGTTACAAACCATAGACTAGTGGGTCCATGATAGCCCTCTAATGCATTGGGTATGTTGGAAGTTGACTGTAATGGTTATTCTAAGTGTAACTACATTTGTTACATCATAAGGTAGTCATAAGGGTTACAATGTAAGGTAGTCATTAGTGTTACAAATCATATGATAAGAGTGAGGGTTATAATAATAAGTAATTATGGAATGAAAATGATTCCATAAGATACCTAAAGGGGTTTTTATTATTTATATGTTTTATGGAAACCTCATGTTTCCACAAAGTTAGTGTATGTTACTTTTAAGGGTGAGAATTATACCTTTTATGTGTTCATAATTATTCATGAACTAATGGTTAATTTATATATTTTTACATCACTTACTATGATTTTTGTTCTTAAACCATGTTTTAATATTTTTTCATTGTTTTTATGTTTGGGTAAGAGAAACTAAAAAACCATGTTGAATGTTTTGAAGATTTTTCATGAAAAGAAAAAATGTTTTATGTTTAATGGTTATTGTAAAAAAATGGATACTAATTTAATATCATTCAATTTGTATGTTTTTGGCTTGATATGTATAAATTATGACATAAATATACAAAAGTCTAAAATGAAAAGATCTGTTGGAATGTATAAAAGTGAATTCTAGTTGAATTTACTAGATTATGTAATGTTTAAGGTTGGGTCCTTATAGTTGGTATCAGATCAAGGTTTAAATAAATATAGGGGATAAAATGATGTTAATATAATTCCAAAAATGATTTTTAATTCATTCTTAATTTTAAATGAAATTTCATTTTGAATATTACCATGTTTCATCCTCTATGATATGTATGTTTAGAATGGTTTTTCGCAGAAGAAATATGGAAAATAAAGTGGGATGGCACTGAGATGATGATATCATTTTGAATCTGTAACCTTGAATGGTCGGAATTGGATCCAATTAGTTTTTTACAGTAATGGATCAGTTGATGTTGGATAAAAATGGAGGTGGCATCCATTGAAGAGAAAATCCAGAGCTACAACAAAGGAACATGTATATAGTGGAATTTTTTTTGAGGCATCACCCTCTTAGTTTCACTAGATATTCTGATGCAGTGGTGGATGAAGGGTGGAATAAATCCATTGAAAATATAATAGATGTAATGGGATGTTTATATAATCTATAGTTTATTAATTCTATTTTTCATTTTATGGAAAAGATGACCAGCAGTGGTCAATGGTCAAAAATATTATGGAAATATAAGATTTTGATGCCTTGGAATGGGATGAATTTAAGAATATTTTCCTTGAAAAATATTTTCCTAAGATGTTTAAACATAGGATGGAAAATAAATCCTTTAATTGTTATAATAGGAGTAATATTCAAAGTCCACTTATGAAGAAAACTTCAACTGTTTGGCAATGTATGATTCAAATATTATTCAGGATCTTAATAGTAAAACCAATCGTTTTTTACTCAGGATTATATCCTAGATTATGAAGGGAATTGGATTCCTATAAATTATAAGGTTATTAGAAACATGTAAAATGTTTTTAGATTGTATAAATGGAGTTTTTGATGATCATGTGTACTTTAAAAACTAAAAAAAGAAAATGTACAGATTGAATGCAATGGGTAAGAATCAATCAATGAAATCTAAATATAAGAAAATATAATTTCTAGTTTGTGGAATGTGTGATAAAAAAAACTTTGGGGAGGCCTTAACAAATCAGGGATGTGTTTCTAATGTGGTATGTTTAGTCATATGGCCTGAGATTGCAATAAAAAAAATATTAATTTTAATTCAGATGATAAAACATTAAATTGTTTTAAATGTGGTGTTATGTGTCATTATTAACATAACTTCCTTGAAAAGGATATGAATGATGGGAAGTAACAAAAATATAATTTGAAAAGTTTATTGAAATAAATTTCTACTACTTCAGTATATGTTGGGCCATCCAATAAAGTGGTATCTGATACATTTTTTTACTCAGATTTTTCTACTGTATTATATTACATGAGGTCTACATATTCCTTTATTTCTGAATAATTTTACCGTAAATTTGAAATTTCACCTCAAGAAATGAAACCATAACTTATGGTTAAAACAATATGGGAAATTTTAAAGCAAACAAGGTATTATAAGAATCATATTTCTATTTTTTTAGAAATAAATTACAGGAGAAGCTTGTTGTTTTACCCCTATTAGAGTTTGATGTTATTCTAGGTATGGAGTGGTTATCTATTTACCAATATATGGTTGATTATAGAGATAAAGAAGTTTTTTTTCAAAAAGTGTTTAAGTTTTTATATAATAATGAACCCATACCATTGATAAAATATTATAATGCTGTAAAAATATTAAAATATAGAGTTGAAGGTTATCTTTCACATCTTTTTAAAAACAAGGGAACTATTCATATTAATGATGCATTGGTAGTAAATGAATACCTGGATGTTTTTTCATGATGTGTTTACTGATGTTATACCTAATTTTTAATTTTAATTTACTATTGAATTAGATTCTAATGATAATAGAATTTCAAAACCAGCTTATTTAAATTATAAAGTAGAACTTAAATAATGAAAAAATTAGTTGCATGAGTTGCTTGAAAAATGTTTCATTCATCCTAGAAATTCACGTTTCAGTGCTCTTGTTTTATTTGTTAAAGATATATATGGTTCTATGAGGATTAGAATTGATTATAGAGCTTTTAATGACATTAATATTAATAATAAGTATCCATTGCCTCATATCAATGACTTTTTTGATCAGCTCCTTGTAGCTCAGTATTTTTCAAGATTTAATTGAGATCTGGATACCATAAACTTTAGGTGAAGTAGGATAGAATTATAAAAACAACATTTCGTACTAGATATGGGAATTATGAGTTTTTTGTTATGACATTTTGTTTGAAAAATTCCCTTGTTGTATTTATTAATATTATGAATAGAATATTATGTGAATATTTTGATATATTTTTGGTTTTTTTATTGATGATATTTTGGTTTTTTCAAAAATATATGAAGATCATGAAAAAAGTATAAGTATTGTCCTGCAAACTATAAAAAATACATGTTATACAAAACGTTTATCAAATGTTATTCCTGGTTACAATAGATTTATTTACTTGCACACATTGTCAATAATGATGGAATAACTGGTGATCTAGCAAAAAAAAGTGGTTGATGAATGGACAATACCTACAAATTCTACTGATATTTTTATTTTTATTGGATTGGAAAGATATTACCAATGGTTTGTTAAAAACTTTTCTTGGAAATCTTCCCCTTTAACTAAGTTAACATTAAACGGGGTTAAATTTATCTAGAAAAAATATTATGATGATTGTTTTTAATAATTTAAAAAGTTATTTTTTGAATGCTCTAGTTTTGGACCAATCATCCAAAAACAGTGATTTTTTCATCTACAATAATGATTAATTAAAGGGACTTGGTTGTGTTATGACGAAGAATGATCAGTTAATTACCAATGCTGAAAGATAACTGAAACCTCATGAGTTAAATTATCCTACATATGATTTGGAATTAACGATTGTTATTTTTTCTTTAAAAATTAATATAAATATTTTATATGGAGACAAATTTGAAATATATAATGATTATAATAGATTAAATTATATATTTACTCAGAAGGAATTTAACATGAGTCAGAGAATATAGATAGAATAGATAATGGATTGTGATTACATGATCAATTAGAACCCTTAAAAAGAAAACACATTGGTAGATTCATTAAGTCAAAAACATCATGGATCAGTAACTATGATACATGTAGAATATGTCCATTTGATTAATGATTTGATGATTTTTTTCCTTGGAAGTTGTGGGTGAAGGAAATTCCTCTATTTTGTTTTAGGTGTCTGTGCAATTGTCTTTATCAAACAGAATCAAGCATGCTATGAAGGAATATTATGAGTTGTCGAAAAATGTAGAATTAGTTAAGAAATGTATGTTTCTTTAATTTAATGTTTTTGAAGATTGTTTCTTGAGTTTTGGAAAGATAATATGTATTTATTGAGATTAAAAATTGAATAATGATGTAAGTTAAGCTCATTGTTTTCCATTTTTAGTTCATATTGGTGCAAATAAGTTGTACATAGACCTTGAAAAGTATTACAGGTGGGACCAAATGAAAATAGATATTGATAAATTTATGATAATTTTTTTGAAATTGTGAAAGGTTATAGAAGAGTGAAAATTTCCAAAAGAGATTATTTATCCTTTTCCAGTGCCAGAGCGGAAATGGGAAAAATATATCAATGGATTTTGGGGTGGGACTAATAAATACTTTTGTTGGTAACAATTAAATTTGGTTTATTTTTGACCTGATAACTAAATATAAACATTTTCATCATATTTGAGACACTTTATATCAAGATCAACCTTCATTATTATATCTTAAAGATACATTTATGTTACAAGTATTTCTTATCCTTATTGTATCTGATCATCATCTTAAGTTCACTTATAACTTTTGGAAATGCCTTTAGAAGTTTTTGGGAACCTAATTAAAATTTTGAAATTATTTTCATCCTCAGTGTGATAGAAATTCAGAAAGAAAAATTCATACATTGGAGTATATGATTCGATCTTGTACAATGAGTTACCAAGGATTTTGGTATCAACAAATTTCAATAGAATATTTATCTTATATTAACGGTTTTCATTTTAGTTTACATATGGAGCCTTTTGAGGAATTGTATGTAAAATAGTGTCAAAGCCAAGAATTTTGGGACAAAGTTGGGGAAATAATGTTTATGGGAAAATAATTAGTAGAAGAAGTGGCTGAGAAAGAAAAAATGATTTGGAAACATATGACTATATCTTAGAGAAGGCATAAAGTTTATGCTGATGATAAAAGGGAAGAACGTTCTTTCAAGGTAGGTGATCTTGTTTTCCTTAAAATATCTCTATAGAAAAGTGTTATTCATTTTGGTAAGAAATAATATCTTTGTCAATGGTTCATTAGACATTATTAAATCCTAGAGAAAATTGGAATAGATTACTTGGGATTAGAATTTCTCTGAGTTTATCCCAGGTACACAATAATTTTCATTTTTTGATGTTAAGAAATTATGTGCCAGATTTATCTCATGTTTTGAGTCCTAACTATGTTCTGTCAGAATATAGTATTTCATAGAAGTAAACTTCTGTTTAGATTCTAGATCTTATAGGGAAAGTATTGTGGAATAGGGTAATTCACTAGGTTATGGTTTTTTGGGGAAAATATAAGGTTGATAATGAAACATGTGAATCTGAAAATGCCATGAGGGAAGGCTATCCCCATTTGTTTGATAAGTTAATAAATTGAGAGGATGAAATTTAAAAAGGGGGTAAACAATGTATCAATCTAGGTACTAATAGAATAATTTATTTTCATATTTATTAGTATTCTTTAATTAAATAGTTAAATTAACTATGTTAAGTAATGTTTAAAATAAATAATTTTGTTAAACTAATTTATTACGTGGTCATATTTAAATGATTTATTTTGAAAATATAGAATAATAATTTTCAGAAATTAATTTTTTTTAATTAATCCTCTTGAAATTATCTTAGTGTGATTTTTGAGAATTTTCTGGAAAATTTAGATTTATGGTGAACTGTAAAAACACAGTTTTATATAAAATACAGAATTTTTGGGACATCATCAGGACAAAATTATGATATAAAATTTATTAAACTTATGTAATTACTGAATTATTATATTATAATATGAATATTGTATAAAAATAATTCATAACATGGAAATTATAATTTCTTTCATAATATGTATAAAAATCAATTTCAATGTCGATGAAGTTCCTATAAAGCATTGACAAAGTCAAATGTGGTTCCTTATAGATAATAACTGAGTTCTAAAAAGTATTTGATCAAATTTTCGATTAATTATTGCGTATAATGGATTTTTGGGTGATATTTTCTAAATTTAGAGTTATATAACATGAATCTTACCCAAATTGTTTTACAATGCTTAAATGATGTAATAAAAACCAAATTGACAAATTGAAGAAGATATATTGATACAGATATGACTAAATATATCTAATTAAAGAATATAAATTATTAAATTGAACCTAATTACTTTATTATTATTATGTTATTTTTTTAATTTTTTTATATGAAATAAATAACTTTAATGCTTATGCAATGCAGATGCACTACTTTTATAAGGAAAATAAAAATCAATAAAATGATTTTAATTAAAATTATAACAATAATTAAACAAAAAAATTGAATAAATATTGTTGGATGAGAAATTTCCATCCATAGTATTATTTTTATTCTAATTTGTGACAATTTGGATTCACTTGGACCACTTTAATCCCTTTATGCTATTTTATTTAAAAGAAAGTCAATTTGTTTACAATATAGATTTTAATTTGTATAATGTTTTTATATAAGGTTTTCTAGAAACTTTTCCAACCATAAATATTATTTTAAAAAATAAAGCATTTATATTGATCATGATAATTTAATTTTAAACTTTAGGCCCCAAAATAACCATAAAGGCTTACAGAATGATGATACAATAATTTTTAATTTAATGGAAAAATAAAATAAATGATATTAAAAATATTAAAATAAATTTAATCTAAGATAATTAAGATAATATAAGAATTATATAGATAAATATTACATGTCTAATATATACTAAAATATTTGGTTATAATTTTAATGTTTTTTTATGTTTTTAAATTTATAGTTATGAATAGTGTTAAATTTGAAAAACATTATATTTTAGGAATATAATATAATATTAAATTATTTAAAAAAAAATTATTGAATAAGGACAAATGTGATAATATTATGTTGAAATGTTAATAAAAATTATCTTTTCAGGCATTTTTAAGTATTTACCCCTATATTTGACATATTATATATTTATAATTTAAGTAAAATGTAAATTCCCCACACCTCAATTATAAAAAGAGGCTCTTTACTTAACCTAATTTCATTAACTTTAGCTATATTGCTTGAATATCCTCTAAAAATTCCCTTATCCTAATCCCTTTCTATATTATATTGTCTATAGTCTCACAAAAATACCAATTCCCATTGCCTAGGGAGGTTCTCAAGGTGAAATATTTGGAAGGTAAATTCCTCCTTATTCAATTTTAAATTATTTCATAATTCCAACATATCCTCACCCCTATCTAAAGATTCTTGATAAATCTAGTATCATATATATACTTTAATTTTATTTTTTTAATGGTATATTAATCATAAAATCCTTTTTTTTCTCCATTTATTCTTAAAAACAAAATTTTCATCCACAATGTATCAATTCACCGCCTTCATGGATGATGGGTTTTTCCCCTTTATTTCATTCATTAAAAGATTAAATTCAAATATAATTATTTAAAATGAACTAAATATATATATATATATATATTCTCTATATTGGAATATTATTTCCATTTGACAAGAAATCCATAGTGAACCGACCTTGGATCCATGAAATGAATCCACCTGAAACAATGGAAATAACGAATATTATTAAAAAATGGGTGAAAATATGTTATAAGAATATCATTTAAGGAATTATAAGTATGAATATTATTATTTATTAATTTTATAACAGTATTTAAACCATTATTCAAGAGGTTTTAACACATTTTAAGGAATTCTAACTTGAGTTAAGAAACATTCCTTTTAAAATCCTCATAAATGTATCTTTTTATGAAATTCAAAAAGATTTTTTACATATACGGCATGAGGGGATTTTGTTGATTCCATGATTCCCTGTTTTTTTAAATTCTTATTAACAATATTTAAATATTATTTTTCAAATAATATTTTTTTCTTTGTATGTGTGATGTATTCCATTGAATTAAGTGATTTTCTCGAGGAATGTATTTATAATGAAAGTATTCACATTTTGTAATTATGTTCTAGTTCATGGGAATTATTTATGAGTACAGGTGGTTATTTTATAAACTAAATATGTGTGGGTTCATGATATCCCTCCAATGCATTGGGTATGTCGGGAGTTTACCATAATGATTATTCCAAGTATAACTGCGATAGTTACATTATAAAGTAGTGGCGAGGGTTACATTGTAAGGTAGCCATGAGGGTTTCAAATCGTATAGTAGTAGAGAGAGTTACAACTATAAGAAATTATCTTAAGATATGTATGACCCAAGTTACTTAATGGGGGTTTTATTCTTTCTCTGTTTTATAGAAACCTCATGTTTTTAAATCGTAAGTACATGTTACTTCTGAGGGTGATAGGTTGGCTCTCAGAGTTTTGGTGTTACATAGAAGATTCATTTGGATGCTCAATTTTGGGGTTATGCCTTCTATTTCCTTATTAGATTTTATTTAATATTGTATATACTTTTAACAATTATTTTTTAATTTGTTTTCCTAAAAAAATTAATTTTTTTTCATGCATCATACATGTAACAACTCACCCCCACTGGGAACCCCTCATGAGCTAGAATTGCAAAAAAGAGTGACCCTCAACGCTCTCCTAAAAAAACATGGGTTTGGGACTATCTCTAAGGGTATATATACCACATTTAGATTCATTTCAATTATAATCCTTGGAAAATTAGTTAAAATAAAAATAAACTCTCAAACATAAAATAAAACCAATAAAAATGCATGTAATTGTCACACATAAATGAGATCTTCAAATTAAAATTCCAAAATGATACTCTTATGGTTATGAAAAAAACACTCATCATGCCCTCCACAAGTTTGTATGTTAGTAATTTACAACTAGAAAACTCATGGAAACCTGAAAACAAAAATTTTATATATAGGGGATAGCATACAAGTAGTCTCAATATGATCCTCCCCCAAAATATATCAAAAAATGTAAAATATTCATACTAATTACTTAGGGATAAAGTAATAAAATAAACATAAAAATACACCATGTAAACCATCACAAAACATCACCAAGAATCACTCACCTAATATCACATATATATATAGTAATATAATAACAAAAGAATATATGTTAATAAGGTACGCCACAACCACTTCACCAGTAATGTGGTTATTCTCTTTCCCTAACAATACACACATTATGTTTATACCTATTTTATATCACTATATAACAACATATCAACATTTCAAAATGAAATATCACACACCAAAACCACAGGATAACTGGACATCACATTCTTATCGTATTAAGGAATTGTGAACATAAAGGGAATTAAACACATACTCTCCTCCTAACATGAATGATCCCCACCATAAATTTACACCAAAAAAACATAACTATGTTAGAAAAAACATTTATAAAATGGAAAAAAACTATTAAAACCCATATATATATACATTTAAGTCCTCAATACATCCCAACCCATGCTGAATTTGAAGGGATAGTGGGTAAAGAGGGGGTAGTTAGACAAAGTTTCTCACTACAACCAAAATATTTGGGAAAATACTCTAAACCAATGTCCTTGTATATGATTTGGTCATGTAACCTAAAATGGGAGGTGTTTTGTATGTAATAATAATAATAATTAATAAGTATATGAACACAAAAATCCCAACCCAAGGGTCAACTTACAACAAAAAACTTGTATGAAACTACCACATAAACCTAGACACTACACTTTAACAACTACTACCACAACTATACGATCATACCTAAGAACTATAATTCCACAAAATAATGAATCATCATAAATAACATCTCATTTTTATGTATAATTGATTAATTCTATATTTACCATTTCTTGGCCACATCACATTATATTATCCATATTTAATTCAGACCATTCATTAATTATTTACCACATCATTCCACCCATTAATTTTTCATCCCATATCCCTCTTTTATTTAACATCCCACACATTACTAGTTTGAAACCCATTTTCTATTTCATTTCCAATTAATCATTTATTCCTTCATTTAATTTTTGTATCTAACCATGTCATTGGGATACCATGACTCTATCAAACTATTCTATCCTCTCCAACACTTAAAGAAAACAAAAAATCATTGTTCATATCCAGTTATTTATAATAACATACATGTAACACACGGAAAATTTATTTTACAATAATACTATTATTGATATCTTTCCTAACATGAAAACTCATGATTTAAGAACATTGTGATATACATTAAAAATATTATTATTTAAATGTGACCATTGTAACCTATCCCTTTAATTAGTCATTTGAATTGGAATAAAAAAATTGTTAAAAATATGTATAAAGGTTTTATATAATTTAAAGGTATTGATTAATTCATAATAAATAAGTACATAATTTTCAATAAAGTCATTTTAGGAATCAAAAATATATTTTCTTTGAAAAAGGGTTTTATTTATTTTGGTGAGTGAATATCATAATTAATTTATACCACTTTTATAAATTTTATTTTATAAAAACAATTTATTTTTTTATATCATCATATAAAAAGTATATTGGGGTAAAATTTTGGTATTATTCTGAAAGGATTGATTTTTTAGGGAATAGTGATTTTTTTTATTTTTATAAAACTGCTATTTATTATTATTATGTAAAGTAATTAAAAATAACTATTATGTGTTTTAAATTTAAATTAAATTAATATATTTTTAATTTATCTATAAATAATAAAATTAATCTCATAGGAGTCAATATTGTACTTGATTTTGGTATAAGGTCATTTTTGGGCTTTAAAAATCATTTGTCTAAAACCTGTAATTTGTTTTGTTTATCATTTTTATATGAAATAAATTTACACCATTTCTAGAGATTTAATATTTAAATTTTTAATTAATAATATAAATTTTTAGTTTTAAATTTGGTAAATATTATAAATTTATTTTTGTTCATTATGAATAGTAACATTGGTAAAAAAGCTAGTTACCACTGTAAAAGTTAAATCAAGTTAAAGGGATAAAACAAAAATGATAAAGGTTAAAATGGACTAAAAAGTTATGTAAATACTAATTCATGGTAATATTTATATACTATACCATTCCTTTTTCAAAAACAGTCCATTTTGGAGCCACATGGATTGAGTAAGACATTAATATATTTTAATATTTTGAAAAATTTAAAGTTTTTCCTTTCCCACACTTATAAAAGGACACCCTTTATCCTATATTATAATCACTTCAATAGACTATTATATCATCCAATACCCACAAAAATATCTTCATAAAATCCCTCCCCATTTAATAGAGGTGTTTTTGTAATAATACTATCATAATAAGTCGTTAGGTATTAACCTAAGGCTGTTTTCTGAAGAAGAGGTATAGTTTTTAAGGAAGTGTTTCTTTATTTCTTATTTTACCTCCATAAAATATAATTTAACCATTTTAATATAAAAAAATATTCATATCACATATACATAAATTTTATAATTCTTTTTTTATAACCCATTTTCATATAAATTTCCATCTAATCGGAAATAAAAAACTTTGCTTGAGAGTACGTGTGGACTACCGCCTCACAAGGTGATGCATTTCATTTTTCATCACATACTATTATGTATATCCATAGTGATGGATAAAAATGAAATATGTTGATATGAATTTTATTTCTAAATGTTAAATAAATATTATAAGTCTTTCTTTACCATTCAATATAAAGTAAACACATTTCTTGTGCGTACATGCTAACTATTTTCTTGAGAACCGATATATTTATTCTCATAAACAGATAACATAAATGGTATATATAAATTTCAATAAATAAATGATATCAAACATATGATATAATTATAATTATGGAAATATAAAATTATACTTACCTTATTTCCTTGATGTTCATTGAAAAAATGGAAACATTATTAATGTGTACGTATGGACTACCGTCTCCATGACGTAACATAATTAATTTTTCATAACCAACTTATATTTTTGTTTTAAAAGTATAATATATTTATAAAAATTATAATTATAACATAATTAATATTTTTTAAATGATATAAACATGATTCATTTGACCATATTCAACCTACAAAAGTCATTTTAGACATATGAGATTAATATCCTCAAAATGTCTGATGTGAACTTAATCAATTAAGTGCTGTAATATTAAATGGGTTATTATTAAATAAAATGAATAATAAACTTGATAAATGTTACTAGTAAATGAAACAATTAACATCAGTTTATTGTTTAGGAAGTTAAAGAGTAAATGTGACTAGTCAAACTATAGGTAAAGGATTTCAAGTCTTAATCTCCTTTCTTTGAGACTTGAGCTATTTTCACCACACGATTTTTTTTTGGTGTATAAAATAACTTATTGATTTATTTTTATATAATCATATTAAAATTAATCCATTTAAAAATACATTCAGTGTTATTTAATTCAATGTTTTATTCCTTTAAAATTTATCAAGTCATAAGGAAATTTATTTAAAAACTATTTTAAGTATATTTATATTTCTTTTCCAACTCTTTTTCATAAATATAAATGTTTCGTTTTAAATTTGTTCTATGTAATATCTTATTTACTCACAGTTGGTTTATAAAATCATTTTTATACTTCCTAAAAATTTATAACAAGTTTAAAAAAGGAATATTTTTTCTCATTTTACAAACGAAGTACTTTTACTAAAGGTGTAAAAGGAATCACTATTTCATCTTTTACGAAATGAAAATAAAATTAAACTATATTTAATTTTAATTTATTTAAAGATTAATTTATAATTTTTCATGGATATTTTAACAAAAATAATTCCCATGATGTTTTGGTAATTTTTATTTTAAATATTTTTCAAAAAAAGTGATATTTATCCATGTATATGAAAATTTTAAATGATTTTTCATATGGGCTAAAATGGTTTTTTCAATGGATTAATGATGAAAATGTGAATTATTAATTTTTTTATTCATGATATGGTATTTAAACATTATTCATAATGAAGGGTGACCCCGGTACAACTTATATGGTGGGAGAGTCCGATACAGCTATACAACGGGTGGGTCTGATATAGCTCTCTAATGCATTAAGTGATGTTCCTTTTTTTCAATAGAATAATGGTGGTTGTTAACTAAGGAGGTTTATCCTATATATTTAACTTGAATCTAGTTATTTTTTTAAATGAGTGACCATGTGTTATGAATATAATGATCTATGATGACTATAAGGGTCTTTATTTTCTTGTTATGGGTTTTGAAAACTTTTCTTTGAGAAAATCATGACTTTACAAAGTTGATATGTTTTATTTACATGATTAATGTTTTATTATGAAAAGATAAACATTTTATGGCTTTATATATTTTCACTCGACTAAAGTATTTCTTTTTTTTATATCCCTTACTGATCTTTTCTGCTCATCCCAATTTTTCAAATGTTTTTCACAGGGCCTAAGGATTAATAGGAATTTTTATGATGTCTATCATGAAATAAAAGAAATTGGTCTTGAACAAAGAAAGTGTGTTATGAATAAAAACTAGAATATGAAATTATGAATCCTATTTCTTTAGAAAAAATGAACATTGTGTGTCATTTTTCCCTATGTAATGTAATTGATTTCCCAATTCTCTAAAACTATAAACTGAAATGATAATTAGAATGTAAGAAAGTGAAACCCTTATTAAAATCCTAATTATGACATGACTAAGAAACATGGTGTTATATTTACTATCATAATGAGTGTTTCGATAAATTTATAGGATATAATGTTGCTAAAATATTTGTAAAAGATTAAGTATTATTATTTTTGTATGGGATTTGAAGTTATAATTCTTATATGAACTTAAATTTTAGAATTCTAAGATGAAATATAGTCATTTTGAGATTAGGTTAATAAGTATAAAAGAACCTAACTTAATTAAATCTAGGTAAAACCTATTGTGAATCAAAAATATCCTAGATTAAGTGAAGGTTGTCAAAGATTAAGACATTTACAAGATAAAGTAATTACATTTATTTAGTTATTCACTCAAATTTACTTAAAGAAATGGATGGTTATTCACTTACAATTTTCTTTCATTAGGGTAAAATATATTCTCCAAGATAGTTGGGAAGAAATGAAACAAAAAACTTTTATCTCCTCTAGAGTATTCACAAGTAATAATAATTTCAAAATATTAATCATGTGATTTCAACACCTTTTCTTGTATTCAGAAAACCCATAAAACAATTTATAATATATCCCTATCTTCTTATATTATTTTATATAATGTTGACCCTAGGATACATTTGAACATTTTTTGAAAAGAAAACTATCTTATCATACCCATTTTTGGAAATACTATAATGGAATTTATCATTTTTTTACAATAGGTGGCTCAGAAAAGTACTTACAATCCTCTACAGAGTTATATTGGTGGGAGAAATTCAATCATCTTATGAATTTATCATATTATATGGTTTTTTATATAAAATGACCATTATTTTAAAAACTGAATTCAAACTATATCTTAATGTTTTATTGGAAAAAAGTTTGATATGAAGTCTCAATGTGATATATTCAAAAAATAAGATTGTTTATAAATTTCAATACAAACATCCATTTAAATCAATAAGTAATGATTGAACATTGATAAAGGAAGTAAAGGAACATTGAATGATTTTTAGGAATTATAACTATACATGGACTTGACCTGGTAGATAACAGGGCACCCATCTATGAAATTTGGGTTTAAATGAATGAAATTATTTATTCAAAGGTATCCGTTATTTATGTTCAAAGTAGGAAGCATGAATAGATTGAGATTGATAAATAATAGGAAATGATTTATATTTATTATTTTTGGAAGTTCGTATAAATACCTAATATTTCAAATCCTGTATAATGGTTTATGATTAAAATTGAATGATTTGAAGTGTCTATATATAGTATTTAAAGAGTTATGATGTAGTGGTTTGTTATTTAAGGATTGATAAATTTAAAGAATATCGTAAGTTTGAATGAATTAATACCTTTTTTTAGGTTTTATGTGATCATTGTACTTGGGGATTCATTTAGTAACTTTAAAAAAAATTGAGGTATACATATCTCATATGTTTAACTTGCATTGTAGAGAAAAGGTTACTTGTGCAAGAATGATTATATATATTTTTGGCATAAGTTAAAATGTATTGATAACCTTTAGAGTAAATATGATCTTTAATGTTGACGTAATTATAGTTAATATGGATAAAAGTGTACATAGATTTTGGGAACATATGATTTATTATATAGATATCTATGGGATTGAGATGTGATTTGATTACAAAGTGATTAAATTTATTCTTGAAGAATTTTACTATACTGGGAACATTATATGATTAAGGCAAATGAAATTATTTTTTATAATATGGGAGTCTATTTAAATAATAAAGGTTGAATTATATTTTGAAAGAATATATGATTTTATTGTGTCCTTATATAGATTTAGTTTATTTATTTAAAATATTAATTTATTTTAGAGATTATATGATTTGGGAATAACATTTTTCATATATGGATTTTTGAGTGATTGATATTATTTAGAGATAATTTTTATGTTGATCATGGAAGAATATGAGATCAAATCATTCTAATATTTGGGTTTAAATTTTAGTAAGACATTCTTTGAAGATTTTTAATGTTAGAAATTTATAGAATCATTTAATTTAAACATTGGGTGTTACTATCGAGTCATTAGATATTAATATAGTATTTATTTATATGATGGTTTATACATATTAGGTATTAACTTATCTTGTACTAACTATTTTGGTTTTGATTAATGTCTAAAGATAGGAGGTATAAATTTTTATCCTTTTTTGATCTATTTATCTATTAGAATTTAATTTTATTGTTTAATACATGAAAACAATTCATCTTGAATATTCATTTCTTGTAGTAATATATGAGATAAATGTAAAAAAACATCTTGAATAATAACCAACGGATGTAATTATTCTTTTGGAAGGCAATAAAGTCAATTATATTTTCTCATATTCTCTATCATGGTATTAAAATAATCCCTCAACTCTATGAATAGTTTCTTGAAGTAAAAATGTTATCTTATGACCTTAATCATTGAAGAATTGATGGTTTATTTATCCCCTTCTGATTTATGGTTTTTGGACATTACATTTATCATGTACATGTTCTTTATCACTCTTTATTATTCCGTAGATGTTATTTTTATCCTCATTGACCACATTTTCACTTCTCAACAATGTTATCCTTATTTAGGAACCCAATTATGTGTTATTCCTGGTTACCTTCACATCTACCCCTTTATTTTTCAAAAATAATGTTCCATTATCTATTTATATGATGTGATTATTGAATAAATTTATTTTTAAATATTAAAATGTTATTTCCCTTTAATAATCGTTTTTTACGTTCCACTCCATGGAATTGAATTTAAAAATTGTTTTAAACACTTTTTTATAAAAAAAAGATAAAATAGAGTAGAAGATTGTATTAAAGGGGGTAGAATGTAATGCAGTAAAAATTTAGTTCAAAAGAATACATTCCTCAACAGATTTGTTAACATAGAACACCAAGCCTTATGCGAATTACGATATACTATAGAAATAATATTATTTAAATGTGGCCATTATAATAAGGAAAATAAATTAGTGGTATGGATATGAATATCCTCATTATAAATTTTTTTATAAAGGTTCTAAATAATTAAAATTTATTGACTAATTAATAATACATAAGTACTCAATTTTCTGTAAAGTAATTTAATGCTTCAAAAATTGTTTTTATTGTTGTTTATGAGTGAATTTAATAATTAATTTATTCCAATTTTATAAATTTTATTTGATAAAAGGTTATAATTTTTTAAATTATAATTTTCAAAAATTTCTTAGGGTAAAATTTTGGGACTTTTTATGAAAATAATGATTTTTTCAGTTAATAGTGAAAAATACCAATTTTTATAAAACTGTTATTTATCATCATTAAATAATGTAATTTTAAAGTACAATTTTGTTTTTAATTTTATATTAAAAAAATAAGTATCATTTAGTTATAAATAATCTAATTAATTGTTTAGGAATCCATAGTATACTTTATTTTTGTATAATTTCATTGTTGGGATAAAAACATATTTTCTAAAAGCTATTTTCATTATGTTTTGTATTTTTATATTAAAATAATTGCTGAAATTTATAGAGATTAATATTGAATAATGTATTTAATATTTTTAATCAGTATTTTAAATTTTTTTAAATATGTCTGCAATATTTTTTCCATTATGAATAGTAACTTTGGTAAAAAATCAAGTTATGTGGGTAAGAGTTAATGCGGGATGAAAGTGTAAAACATAAAATGAATAAGTGTTAAAAGTACATACAAGATTAATAAATCATATTGGATGGTCAAATTTAGAACCTATCACATCCTTTATTCCAAATTTTCCCTTTTGGCGCCACTTGGCTTTAGTGAGACATTAATGTACTTTAATCTTTTAAAAAATTATGAGTTTATCCTTTCCATAGGTTATAAAAGGACACCCATATCCTTTATTATCCACACATAAAGAGAATCTTATCTCATCAAATAACAACCATAATCTAATCCTGAAATCCCTCACCACACCCTAGTGGTCCTAATTAGATCAGAATACATTCCTATAAAGGATTTAATTATAAACCGAAATAGATTGTCTAAAGAAGAGATATAGTTCTTAACCAAGTGTTTTAAATTATTTATACATTTAAATCAATAAAAAATATCTGAAAATTTATCATATAATAACATAAGTATCCTCCATTTACTAAAGTTTTATTATTTTTAGGCTACCATCATTTTCATTAACTTATCCATCTAATGGAAAATGAAAACATCACTCGTGTGTACATGTAGGCTACTACATTGTGAGATGATATATTTCATTTTTCATCACCACCTCTTATGAATGGTCGTAATTATAGAAAAAATGAAATAATATTATATATATGATATTAATTTAATTATGGAATGGTAAATAAATATTATACATCATTCTTTACCATCTATTGAAAAATAAAATCATCTCTCATGTATATATATAAACTATCACCTCACAAACTGATGAACTTTATTTTTCATAACCATATCACCTGAATTATATATATATATATAAGTGTATTTAATGAAATAATAAGATATTTAGGATATAATAATAATTTTTGAAATATAAAATTATACTTAACTTATTTCCCTCACTTTCATTGAAAAATGGAACACTTAATCAAGTGTATATATGAACTACCATTTTCATTATGTAATGTAACCCATTTTTCATAACTATCTTACTTGATTGGTTATAAAATTATACTTAATGTATAAAATTGATAATTATGTCACTATTAATATTCATTAAATGATATAATTATGATTTATTTGACAATATTCAACTTACCGATGTCATTTTGGAAAAATGAGTTGAATATATGAAAAACATTACATGTGAAATTAATCGATTAAAAAAATGGAATATGACATGGATTAAAGTAAAATAAAAGGAATAATAAACATTCAAAGGTCATTAATAAATTAAATAAATAATATAACATTATTATTATAGATTTTAAAGAGTTTATGTGATGACTCAGACTCAAGGTAAAGGATTTCAAGTCTCAATTTTCATTCGTTGAGACTTAAGATATTTTCACCACATGTTTTATTTTTTTGTGGTGTATAAAATACCATATTTATTTATTTTATCATTATTCTATAAAAAATAAAATATTAAAAAATCCATTCATAATTCATTCCTTAAATGTTTAAATGGTTTAAAATTTATAAATTTGTAAGTTATTTTATTTTAAAAACCGTTTTAAACATTTCTAGATTTCCTTTTAAGCTTTAATTCTTCCATATACATGTTTAATTCTGAATTATTTCTATAGAAGTTATTATTTACTCATAAATATTTTTTAAAATCATTTGTTATACTACCTTTAACATTCTTATGAGGATTAAAAAGAAATATTCTTATCACTTTCCAAATAATCCATTTTTATTGAAGGTGTGAAAGGAATTATTGTTTCAACTTTTATGGCATGGAAAAATTTTCCACCATCATGAAGTTTGATTAATTTAGATGTATCTCTTTAAATTTTAATAATTATTTTCAAATAAAATCTTTTATATAATATTTTTTTAATTTTTCATTTTAATTCTTTTTAAAATGGATATTTATCCTTTTATATAAAAATTAAAAATGATTTTTGTTATGGGTTCAAATGAGTTTTAAAGGATTTATGATGAAAAGTTGAAAGATTAAAGTATTTTATCTAAGATATGGTATTTTATAATTATATATGATGACGGGTGATCTTGATACAACTTATGTAGTGAGTGATACAAATATATATTATATGGTGGGAGATATTGATATATCTCTCTAATTCATTAAATAATGTTTTTTTCTTTAAAGGAAAGAAGGAGGGTGTTTACTGGGGAAGTTTCTCTTATATATATTTAACTCATCACATGTTTTTTCTAACATGAGTTAACACATGTTATTTTTTACACTAGACTAATGGATTTCTTTTCATTATACCCCTTATTAAGATTTAATTCTCATCCAAATATTTGATATGTTTTTATAAGGTATAATGATGATTAGGGACTATTATGAATTCTAGCTCCAAATAAATGAAATTTTCCTTGAATGAAGAAAGTGTTTCTTGTGTAAAATCAAGACAATGAACCAATTAATCATATTTATGTGGGAAAAAATGGACAATGTGTGGCTGTGTTGCTTATGTAATGTAATGGATTTTCTAATTCTATGAAACAATAAAACTAAATGATCTTAGGAATGTAAGAAAGTGAAACCATTGTTATTAAACTCATAATTATGGATTGAATATGATAATAGGCATTATAATTCATAATAACTAGCCTAAAAAATATTACATTATTATCCTCATTTTTTCACAATAGCTAAAACACATCAACACCTCAAATCATAACCACAAAAACTCACTACGAAGACCAAAAAAATCATAATAAGGGTACTCAAAAGGATATGGGGATGAATTTATTATGAAAAAATTAATCTTATTCAATACAAAAAAATGTAATTAGAAACATCAAATTCCCATGACCACTATATATAAATCTGAACCCATGAATAAACTAAAATGTAGAAATCATGAATCCTTCACAGATATAATATTTCAAAATTATCATTGATAAATGTTCTTTATAAACATTCCTAATATTCGGCTCACAAAATTTCTCCTCCATGGTATAATCATGAGTTAGAAAAATCACATAATGATATGGTTGGATTCAACTTGCCTCTAAGATATTATATCATCTCTTAGGATTTTAGAAAGAATAATAAGAGGGATTTTAGAGGGGTAGAATTTATAGGAATTAATGAATTCTAGATGGAACCACCATCTCATGGTGACCGTCTTCTTATAAAATCCATTAGGACATTGAAAAGTGTTTATCTAACATCCCCAATCTGGTGATCCATCAAGTGATCGAGTCAGTTGGAAATGTGATCTCAGGATCACCACCCCATACTCTATAGCCTACTAACTAGAAGTGGGGGTGTAAGGAATATAGTTCATAGACTATACAATCCAGTATATAGTTTTTCATGATAGTGGAAAATAATACCATAGAAGAAGAAACAATGTAAATTTTATGAATAAATAATTGGATAAGAAAATCTGAGAAAGGATCCACTAAATAAATCCAAATAAAGAAATAATAATGTAATGAAAATATCAATGAAACTAAATGACAAGATAAAAGTCCTACAAATGATATACTAATCAGAATCAAATAAAGACTCAAAAGACCTGAGTCCCAAAACCCATTTTGGTCATATCTCCAAGCTCCAACCCATCCAGCTAGCTACATATAAACAATAGGGTCCCTTAACCTTGTATAAATCTGCATCCATAAAATCTATACTGGTACCAAATGGTGGCCCAAACAAGGTGTGAGTACAACTTAATAGGTCAACACCACCATGTCCAAACAAATCCTTTTTGAGAAATATAGTTCATGCATTAAAGATAATAACATGATATTACTTTAATAAATTAATACAGCATATGAAATAAACATGTTAAACCTTATGATTCTAGGTGACAACTGGGGATAGACCAAAACCATCTTTGGCACCTTACCATATATTTCTTTCTTGGGATGGATCCTCTTACATCAATATAGATCTCAAAATCAGTGGAAGATTCTCCTACAAAGGATGAATTTTCCAAAACATTAAATTTTACAAAAGGGAATATGCCTATGAGATATAAAAAATATTGCCCTTTGGAATCTAGATACTATAAATATGGTCCTAAGAAATCAATTATTATCATATAATCCTCCCTCCGGAATCCATTACAAGTACTCTTAGACCATAGAAGGTACAAAAATATGAACCTAGCCCATAAGAATCAACAAAAATCATGAGTTTTATTTAGGAAAACTCCACAATCCATTAAGAATCCCACCCTCAGGTTTCTGTCATGTTTATGTAATATAATGAAAAAATATATACAATAAAAAATAAAAGTCCAATAACACACATAATAGATATATTATCATAAAATAAAATGATTAACTTATCAAATTATCATATATCTAACCAAATATATTTCATTAAATACTGTTTCAAATAATCAACTTAATTGTGTCAAACCCGTTTCACCATGATTTTGGCCTTAGTTTTATTAATTCATAAATAGATAAATTTATCCTATGTGATTATACCTTAATAAATCACAAATATTACATGGTATAATAATTTATAATATTAACACAACAATCAAAAAATGTATCCCCAATTTATCACCAGTCTATAATTTGAAACTAAAATACTATCAACAAGGTCCCGGGTTGGAACTCATATCAGGTGGACACATGTCTTAGTCTTCTGTACTATGGACCCAACATTATCTAATGGATGGTATAATAAAAAGGGTTATTATTTAATAGGGATTAGACAAATAATTAGGGCACACGTGTGGAGTTCTGGTGCAATTACAAATACCACACACATTATGGATAATTAAATCAGACATAGGGGATAAGATTTAGACCCCCACCATTAATGAGGATAATACTACGACAAAACATTGTATCCTAGGTAGTTATTGGATTCTTCCTTCATTTCAATGAGAACCATTTATTCTATCATTAGAAGATGAAGAAGAGGAAGAATAACCATATGGAATACCTTAAAAATATAGGTATTGAAAACCAAGATCCAACTATTGTTAACTTCTGGATCAAGGATTATTCTCATTAAACATCTAAATAAGGTCTATATTAGAGAAAGAGGAAGGCGTTTACACAAAATGACATTGTAATACTTTAAAAATGATCAGAATGATTTTTTCATGAAGAAAATTAATTTCAAAACATGAAAGTATCATTCATATTATTTTTTATTAAATCCATCATATATTCACTAATATTAACTTAAATAAAACTCCATCATTGTGTAAAATATTCATTACATGAGCCTTTTTTCATGGGGTGTTCATAGGGTGTGTTAATATTACATAGTGTGTAAATATTATAGGGTGTGTAAATATTAAAGGGTGTGTAAATATTATAGGGTTATAAAATATTCATGTGGTGAATTAAATTCATGGTGTATGATATGAATAATTCCTACTGTGAATATAATTTATGGGGAACTCATAGAATAATTCATTCCATGAATATAATTCATCGGGTCTACACAAAACAATTCCCATTGTGAATTTGGTTCATGAAGTGAATTTTTTTCTACTGCCAGAACACACCACTTATTCCTTTTTCACCCATAAAATGTTTAATCCATCCCAGAACTAGGATTATACAACCAATATTAATGAAAAGATAACCCAACTCAAAAATTATTTAAACAAAAATTTAAAGATAGACGTATCTAGAAAAGGATGAGATCTTATAACTTCCCAACCACATAATATATTGTCCCCAAGATTCTCCATGCATCACTATGGGGTACCAGTGAACAAGTTTGGCCACTATGATTTCATATCAAAATACCTCTCATAGGTATTCACTTGTCCCCAAGATTCTCCATGAGATCTTTCTTCAGATATTATTATCACTATGGACCATGATTCAAATTAAATGATTCTAAATGGATGCATCAAAATCTATAGCAATTTCATCAATATTTATTACATGATAATGGTCTATATAATATATTTGATGATATGAAACATGTAATAAACCATGTATGACACTTTAACACTATCTAAGAGCCAAACAATATTCCACTAGACAAATCCTTTCCACTATATTGAATGGACTTGAAAACCTAGGTGCCATATTCCCTTGTTTTCTGATACAAAATTTACCATCCTAGAATAAACATGAAGAAAAACTCAGTGACCAACCTCAAACTCCCATGTTAATCTTTTATTGTCAGCATACAATTTTTTTCAGCTCTGTGTGGTCACTAACTTCATTATGATCAACTAAACATGTTCAGTCATCTCTTGTATTAAAATAGTCTCAGATCCCAATGAAGAAGAATGGCGCCCCATTCTCCTGAATCTCCTCTCCGCTCCCAACTCTGATCCGCCTCCTAGGGTTTTTGTGGCCCTCAGTGGTGATGGATATTCCTCTTGTCTTCTACTTCTTCAGCGTTCCTCATATCTAATTTGATTCTTCAATTTCGTTTTATCCTCTTACTGGAAGTTCTCTCTTCCTTTTGTTTTCTTATTTCTCTGATGCTCGCTACTGTGGATTTTCTTACGCGGCTCTTTCAGTCTTCCTGTCAAAGGATTCTTGTTGTGGAAGCCCTCGACCTCTCAAAACCTACTCTGCCCTCACATTCTTCTACACCACTCCTGGTTAGAGTTGGAGCGGTGGTAACAAATAGGGTTTGGGTTATGTTTTTTGGCAGTTAAAGGGTTTCCAAGTGCTACCAGAGTCGGATTACTTTTGTTATGTCATCTACTGGTGTTCGTCTTCCTCGATGATGCATGTTCTCGAAGCCCTCATCCACTCAATACCCCGCTCTGGCCTCTCGTTCCTCTGTGCCCCTCTGAGTTGGACCTGGAGTGGTGGAACTATGTGGTTTTGGGATGTGGGTCGGTGGTCTTAGGTGCTCCACGCATGACTTGTATCTTCTTATCCTGTGAATGAGATTTCTTGTTTGTCATATCTGCATGATGTTTCTTCCACTTTGCCATCAATTAAGGTTTGTTCTATTTTTCTTTGAGAGATTGATCCATTTTTCTTGCTCGATGAAGATTTAGATTTGTTTTATGGATTTGTTTTTTTTTCATTCCCGGTGTGGTGTCGAACGTCTATGTTGACGGTGGCGATGAGGGTGAAGCAACGGTGGTGTGGGTGATCTCTGTGATGGATGTTGTGGTGGGTTCTATTTCAGTGGGAGTTCCTCTGGTCATCGGTCCGACGATGATCATCAGTTATGTCGTCGACGGTACAAAGATGTAATGGTGGACATCTGAGCCCCTATTGCATGTTTTGATAATTACTTTATGGACTCCAGTTTCTTAGTGGTGATGTTGGTTTCAGCGGCCGATTGCCTCCGGATTTCTGATGCAGCGCTGAATCGGTGACGATGAATTCATGGTGATTATTCAACGATGATGAAGGTGGTTACATCGATGATGATGGATGGTGATCATGACTGTGACTTCGACTAATGCTAGCATATCCCGAAAGTGATCTCCTCATTTGGTGTGTCTGGATTTTGAATTTGGCTCACAGCTTCTGAATCCCGCTATGTTTTTTACTAATGTTTTGGTTACCGCTCACCCTTAAAGCATTCTTTATGAAAATCAAATAAAATGTTATTTGAAAAAAATAGTCCCAAATATAATGTGATGAACTACATGTAACAAGAAAATAGAGTAAAAACATGTACTTCCATACAAATTCTTGAACTAAACTATTTATATTGATGCCTAGAAGTTGTTATTATAGGAGAACTCTTTAAGTTCCAAATGCTTCTCCCATGAACCACTAAAATCCAAAACATTGGCTCATAACATATCATATAGAACCTAAATAGTTCAATCATATTGGCCTTCAGTCTATGGATGGTAGTTGTACCCAAAAGAAGCTGCAATCCCAAAGACGTAAGTAGACCATGTGAAATCGATAAGTGAAATAAGGATCTCAATCATAAACAATTCTCCTCAGAACATAGTGTAACCAAACCATATCACACATATAAACACTACCAAAAACATCATTGGTGAAAGTATACCTGAAAGGAAAAAAGTGTTCTACCTTGTTCTTTCGATCCAAAAATTACCCATATTGAATCAAAATTTCTAGTTTTCCTATGTAATCCTATCAAAAAAATACATTGTGACATCATCCCACTTCCACTCCAAAATGGGAAGATGCTACAATATCCCAACAGACCTCTAATTCTTAGCCTTCACCTACTGAAAAGTGAAACATCTTTCCATGAAACCTATTATCTCTTTATCAATTCCTAGCCACCAGTACTATCTATGGAGATCATGATATATCTTTGTCAAACTAAGATTTACATCCCATATAGATGAATGGAACTCTATCATCATCTCCTCATAAAAACTCAAAGGAAACCATACTCAACCACAAAATATAATAACATCACCACCTCCCAAAGACCATATTTATAGTGGATCCCTACCATATTTGATATCCCTTATAGATAATACCTTCAGACTATATCTCGATCCGGTTAATAAGAACTTTTATAAAAGATGTTGACATCAAAGCTACTCATCCCTAGGACTCTTGAAAATCTAGATACATATATAAAAATGTTTACATCATTCAACACTCATCACTAAATTTTGAAAATATCCCTTTATACATCTTATGGATAAAGGTATCATTACCTATATTGACTTTTCTAGGTATGTAAGACACATCAAAGTCAAAATACTATAGATACTCAACCCAAATCCACATAAGGTTCAGGTATTTATGAGAAAATATATACTTGAGGCTATCATAGTCCATGTACACCAAAAACCACTCACCTAAATGATGTTGTCTCTAACTTCTTATGGTGTGTACCAACATAGATAAATCTATATTGGGAGTAGGATGATTTATCTTATGCGACCTCTACTATCTAGATCTATAAGCAACCACATGGTCAACCTACATCAGAACTTTTCTAAGTCCAACTCCAAATATGTCATAGTATATAGTATACTCTATACTGGGATCAGGTAAGCTGAGGATCATTGTTGAGGCTAGCCTTCCCTTTACCTCTTAGAAATAAATCTTGTAACCATTTGGCCATATTAACTTTACCCCTTTCTTGGTCAGCCCAGAAATTGGTTCTATTAGAGGGGATAAGTCTTGGTTGAAATGTTGTTAAAAACCATCTAGACCAAGAAAACTCTAAATCTCAAAGAAATTTTTGGTTTTCTCCCAAGATACAAAAATTTTAACCTTCTTGAGGTCCATTGACACTCCATAGTTTAAGAAAACATGACCCAGGAAGTGCACTCTATCAATCTAGAAAAAATATTTGGATATCTTTGTATAAAGCCGATGCTACTTCATCGTACTCAGGATGATGTCAAGATGTTGGGAAATATCCTCTACAGATTGGGAGTACACTAATATGTCATAAAAAACTACAAGAAACTGATCTAAGAAAGGATGAAAGATATGATTCATCAAGTCCATGAATAACTTTGGCGAATTCTTCAAATTTAATAACATCACTATGAACTCATATACGATTTACCTGCTCTGAAAATCATCCCAAGTTATGTTTTATGGTCTCACCCTCAACTGGTGGTTCCCCAACCTAATGTTTATCTTGGGTAAAATAATTGAACCTATTATCTCATCAGTTATATTTCCAATATGTAGAATGGGATACCTATTCATTAACATCATTTATTCTAGTCTTCAATAATCCACACATCAGAGCAATGTTCTATAATACATTTTGAAAAAAAGAATCAGATAACCCCATAGAGATGTACTAGGATATATGAAACCCCTGTCTTGCAGATATTCCAACAGTACTTTCAAATCACAAAGTTATGTTTGTAAGATCTTGTATTTTTTAGGCAAGGCCCTCATTGAGTTATTCATTGAACCTATTCTATTTGGTTTTTTCCTTATCATTGAACCCTGGTGGTTGAGTCTCATTCAGAGATAAAGAGATTCTTTTGGGGAAAATGACCTAATTTATGGGGTTGTATATATTTTTTAAATTAATGGAATCTAGTTATAAACATATAAAATGGTCATATGAGGGTTTCCCATTAGTTTGTAAGGATTTGGAGGTGGTTCAGGCTCTTCTATGAAATTTGGGATTAAAACATCCCAAAGGATATTTTCACACCATCTAAACATGCTGCATGATGTGTAACTATAACCCAAAATATTCCTTGAAAGGGATAAAATCTGTGAACTAGTTCATGGTGTGAACTAATTACATGTTTTGAATCTAAATTACAAAAAATGTAATTTTTGTTCAAGGTTAAATTCTCCTAATTGGACATGAATGTCCACATACTCCTAAATCAAGAATTTCACACCATGTAATAAATTTACACTCCATGTACTTCTGGGGATAAGTAATTATAAGATGTGAGGTGCACTTTTGTTTTCATTCATCCTATGTGAAACCATCCTCTCTCTATCCATAGGAAATTTTTGGGTGATTTTGGAGCACCTTCCTCCATTCTGGACGTCTCATACAAGAAATTGATCTCTGGTGAGATTATTTTCGTAGGTTTTACGCTATTCTCAATTATTCTCCATTGTATTAGTGGAATATGTTTAAAATGGTAGTTTGGGATTTTGATATGGGTATTTTTTATCTAAGTTTCATCTTGAGATCTTCCATACCTTCATTATATTTGGAATTATTGGTTGGAATCATTGTATTGGTCTCTAGTTAAAGGTTGGTGGTTTATAACCTAACACCACAGTCTGTTTAATTGTTAAGTATGTGAAATATTATGATCTCATTGAAACATCATGTGTATCAATTAATTGATTGATTAATGTTGATAAATCATGGATTGGATTATTCCTTAGACCCCTTTGGATTCAATGGTGTTGTGACCGGGCTTGTGGATACATGTCGAGTGAGAGAACCCTTGAATAATAATGAATTAGGTAATGGATTAATGTGTGTTTAGAATGATATAAGTAACTAGGTGATTTATTGATGTAGAATCACCTTTGGTAATGTCATATATTTTTATCCAAATGACTACTGATAATTTGATATAAAAAATTAACATGAAACTAAAATACTAATGGTAATTTGTAGACTTAACATGTGAAGATTATGATATGATATTGTGATATCCTTGATGTTATGACTTGTGTTGAGTTTTATTCTATAATTATTATATAAGGGGTTTGGAAAACTTTCATGATGTAATTCTTAAATAGTTGTCTTGGTGTAGTTTCATGCTCTAATTATTATACAATGATATTGGCCTAGTTTCTTGTTGTGATTCTTATATTGTGGGATTGGACTAGTTTCATATTTTAATGATTATATAGTGGGATTAACTTTTTTTCCATGTTAATTATTATAAAGTGATCTTGGCCCAATTTCATATTGTAGTTCTTATATAGTAGTCTTATCCTAGTTTCACGGTATAATTCACATATAGAGGGTTATTCCTGGGATGATTCCATTATTATATAGTGGGATTGGCCCGAATGTTGAAATACTTGTACAGAGGGATTTTCCTAGTTGTGTGATTATTAACTGGTTTGTGGTTATGGTTTTAATGGATGTTTTACATGCACAAAGATATTATTGAATGGTTCCAAAGAAGGTTGATTTTGTATGGTGATAATTTTATTAATTAATACACATGTTTATCACTTTATTACATGCACTTATTATCATACTGTCTTTGTTTAGGCATGGTGGTGTTGACCTACCGAGTTTTAATCACAACCTATTCAGGACACCATTTGGTACCCAAGAATATTACATAGATACATGTTTGGACATGGAGAAGGGACCCTGTAGTAGATTCTTTCATGTTGTATGGGCAAGAGTTTGGAGATAGGACCAAAATGGTGTTTGGTACTGGGTTATTTTGAGTTTATTTGTGCTAGCTAGTGATTTTATTTGTATTACCTTCATTTTTACATTTAGATACTTTTCATAATGTCATCACATGATTCATGATTATTGTCTCTCCACTATATTCATCACACACCTAATACTATTTAGAAACCTTTTGCGTATGGGGAGGCACACTTGAGGTCCTGTAACAAACATTATTTGTCCATGAGAGACAGTTCTAGATCCAGGGATGTTACAAGGTGGTATCAAAGGAGAATTTTGTTTTTCTTTATTATTGATTCACTATTTTGGAATGGTATAAATGAGTATAATATGTTTTAGTAATTGGTAATGATCTTGTTCATGGAAGTATAAAACCCATATATGGGAGGAAATCTATGTGGTCAGGGTTGGGATTGTTGTTTATGATGTTCTTTATTATATTTGATGTTATTTCACCCAGGGCGATTCATATGTTCTGTGATGTTATTTTTCGTGAGATTTATACTCATGGCCTGGTAAGGCATGGTATGAGTATACATGAATCATTATATGAACATAAATATTTATATTGACTTGAATTATTCACGATAAGGATGTACTTTTATCATGTGATATATTTTCATTTTGGAACTTTGAAATGAGATACCTGTTATATTTGGTGAATATAAATGAAAGAAATATTATGTCATGCTAAAACACTTATAATAAATGTTTATAGAGACCATTTTCAAGTGGTTATATATTGTTTTCACATAATATGGTTGATCATATTTTTAGCCAGTGTTCTAAGGAGAGTGTTTTTTATTTTTGAGAAAATGCCTTCTCATCTTATTCAAATTGAGCATCATGAGAGTGGAAATCAGCATGATCCTAACTCAATTGTGACAAATATTCCTATATCTCCTAAGGATCATATGGATTTTTATCTTCACAATAGATTCTTGTGGGTCATACGATCCATGGTAAGGGATACTGATCACACCATATCATTTATTTTTCAGTTGATGAGAGAGTTTTAGTTATAGAAACCTCCTGTGATCACTAGGGAGGGAGGTAACTAATCATTCGAGTTCTAGATTGATTATATTGAGAATATATTCTAGTACCTTAAGACAACCATGGATATAATGTAGAATCTTTCTACATATATACCTCATGGACATACCAAGGGTTGGTGGGATATTATAGAGAAATATGGGAAACAACAGAAGTTATCCTGGAAAGAATTTTAGGAGTTATTTTTGATCCACTTATATTAATATATGTTGAGGGATGATAAAGATCACAAGTTCATGCACCTGACATAAGATATTATGTCAGGGATGTACTACTGTAGATGTGTCATCTACTTGAAGAACTTTGTGCCATCTTTATTTTTTGACAAGATCTCCAGGGAAATACATTTTTTGGATGATAATCTCTATGAGATCAATCCATAGGTGAACATATATATCCCGAGTAGTTTTTTGGATGTGATTAATAAAGGAATCATCACTACAGGGAATCTGAGAGAGGCCATTAGTATCAGCCATTCTATTTTAGTAGGGAAAATTGGGATCTCTACATTGGGTGGAAAGGAGAAATCCTCTGATATTTATCACCAAGTAAACATATGGGAGAGTAGTCAGGATAGTGGACAACCATATCAAGGCCATGTTGTATTGTAGTTTTATCAGTGATGAAGGTTGGGAAAAAGTAGCCTTGGTGTCTATACCCTGCTTTGGTGTTTCATTCCTGTAACCTATTGGGTCATCTTCAAAAGTTTTGTAAGAACATATCAAAGAAGAGTAGTGGTATGGGATTAGGATAGTAAATAGAGTCTGCGATGGAATTAACTACCCCTTAGTGGATAGATAGATAGAGTTTCATTGGATATTTTGGTCGAGGAATGGGATTTGGTACCCCAATAAAGGATCAATAGTACCAAGTTGAGGGAATATCTCAATAGATTCATACTAGATCCCCTGGTAGATGGGAAATTTAGTTACATGATACAAATACTACTCCAGCTAGTGTTGATGTAGGACCTTATAACGTCACTAGTACAACTATTTTATCATCCAACTTTTCTTTTATTTAATTTAATACAGAAGCATCAAATTCATTTTTTATCTTCCCTATTTGTTAATGGTTTGATATTGGTTGTGGAAATCAGGTATGGTATCTTGACCACTGATACACAAATATAATGTGGTCAGAGAATGTCAGATGTTGCAAGCCATTTTATCTAGAGATTGGTGGTTACTATTTCCTTTAGGAACTATTTGTGTTATGAATGATATGTTTTGATTTTATTCTTGGTAAAAATTGGTTAGTTATATACCAGTATCATATCAAATATTACTAGAGTATATTTAATTTTTACCTTTAGAAAGAAACACCAAATTTTACTATGGTGAGTGGGATCATTAGGCTGATCATTCAAGAACAATTCAATTCAGATTAGATTTTCTCAAGGCATAGATAGAAAGCCTCTTTTTGGATGATGGTGGAATATAGATATATTCTTTTCCTCTAATGGTATAACATTTTAAGATACATTTCTTGAAGAGATATATGCTTTACTACCCTAGCGAGAGATCAAGTTCACGATCAAGTTGGTGGAAAGAGTAAAAGAAGTTTTTATCCCACCTTATGGGATGACATTGAAATAGATTCAAGAGTTGAATTTTTAGTTAGAATATTTGGAAACTAATAGTTTTATATATTCCAGTATGTCTCCAAGGGGATATCTAGTTCTTTTATCAAAGAAGGCTGATGGGAAATTTCAATTATGTGTTGATTATTGGAGATTGAACTAGATGATGGTCAAGAATTGGCATTCCCTTATTTATATTGATGATATCTTTGATTAGCTGAGAGGTCCTAAGAACTTCTCCAAGATCTATTTTAGATTCGAATACCACTAATTGAGTGTGATACAATTTGACATACCTCGTAATACTTTTAGGAGAAGTTATGGATTGTATGAGTTCATAGTGATTCCTTTTGGTTAAATGAAAACACCGATGGTATTCATGAACTTGAGGAGTCAAATCATTCATCTTTTTCTAGATCAATTTTTGGAATTTTTTCAATGATATTTTAGTGTACTCCCAATTATAAGATGATCATTCCAAATATCCTAATATCATATTGAGTAAATTGAAAGAACATCAGCTTTATGCCAATCTAACCAAATGAAGTTTCTATATTGAGAAAGATCACTTCTTGGGCCATGTATTCTGGTAGGAAAGAGTGTCAGTGGACCCAAATAAGGTCGTAAAATTAGTATATTTTGAGAGAACATATAATTATTTTATGATTTAGAGTTTTCTGTGTTTATAAGGTTATTTTCAACACTGTATTGATGACTTATCCCATTTTTTAACACCGATGTATGGGGTGACCATGAAATGGGTGAATTTTCTTTAGTTGGATGCTTAGAGAGAGATTTTATAGTGATGAAAATTAGAATGAACTAAAAAACTATCCTCACTTTTCTTATGTTTATTAATGAACATACCATATACTGTGACGCATCCAATGTGAGACTTGGAGAAGTTCTGATTCAGGAGGACCGAGTAGTTTCTTGTGGCTCTAGATAACTAAGACTAGATGCGAAGGATTATCCTGCACACTATATGGAGTTATATGTAGTGGTAAATTCCATGATATGATGGAGAAATTATCTAATAGGTGAGAGGTTTGTGGTATACATGGACTCTAAGATCCTTAGATACATCTTTTCTTAGGGAGACATGAACCTTCAATATAGTAAGTGGTTCGAGTTTCTATAGTCTTTTGACATTGAATTATCATATACATAATCCAAGGAAAAAATCATTATTGGAGAGTTGATCTAGAATATGTAGAAAAAGGTACTATAGAAGTATTGAAATGGCTGTTGGATAATATAACTCTTTACAAAAATGTATCTAGGTGTTCAAGATTCCTAGGAATGAGTAGATTTGACATCAATATTTTTTATACCCATGCTTCTTGATCGTATCAAGATAGAGAAGTTATCTACTATAGAAGTATTTTTTTTGAGATTACCGATATTTTGAGGATCCCCCAGTAGAATAGTCTCTTGGCAGCGACAATTCACTTATTTTCTATGACCGAGTATGGGTTCCTATAGGCTTGTGTGAGTAGTTTATAGGAGAGTATCAACTTCTATATGGGTGTTATAACTTGGTTTGAAAAAGATGTATCATGATCATTATAGATTGTACCATTGGTCAGGAATAAATAAGGAGGTACCAGGACTTGTAATGAGAAGTTTCAGCTATCAATAGGTGAATGTCAAGCATTAGAGGCCAGCTAGGATTTTTCAGCTTCTACACATTCCAGAGTGGAAATCAGATAATGTCACTATGGATTTTGTGATAGGATTTCCTAGTACACCACTCAGGAATGATTTATTATGGGTGATCATATATCTACTGAAGAAGGTAGCCCACTTCATTCATATAAAGGAGACCTTCACTGTTTATGATTTGGAAAATATTTACATGAATGAGATAGTCTACTTATATGGTGTTCCGTGGACTATAATTTCAGGTAGAAATCCTTTTTTTATGTCAAGGTTCTAGTAGGGTCTTTATAGGGTTATAGGATTAGAGGTTCTTTTGAGCATAGCGTATAATACTGAAAATGATGGTAAATATGATAGGACTATTCAGATTCGAGAGGATATATTAAGACCCTATGTTTTTCATTTTGGTGGTTTGTGAGATTAGTATAAGGAACTCATGAAGTTTTCATCTAATAAAATATTTTATACAATGATCTAGATGAAATACTTTGAGTATTTTTATGGAAGACTATTTCATTAACATATTTTTTTGGTCAGATACAGGTGAATTAGTGCTTATTGGTCCTAGTCTCATGTAGGAGACATCTAAGTGGTCTCATTTGACTAGGACATTGTTGGTGTCTATGCATAGTAGAATGAAATATTACACTGACCATCATAGATGACCTTTAAAGTTTTAGGTTGGTCATTTTTTCAATTTATGTGTCGCATATGTTAGGGTAACATCATATTCGGAAATTATTAAAGCTAGTGCCCATGTTTTTTGGGCTATTCGAGATAGTGTAAAGGGTTGGTACAGTGGTTTACTGATTAGACCTTCCAATATTTTACCATTTCATACATTCCATTTTTTCACATGTCACAGCTTTAGAGATATCATCCAAACTTTTATCATGTGGTAGACATATAGGATGTCAATATTTGTGTAGATGTGTTATTTTTGGAGTATCTAATAAAAATTATAGAATATAGTGAGATGTATCTTTGGGGTAAGACTATACCACTGGTTTGAGTGTAGTGACATCTTGGGTGAATTCAAGAGGAGACTTGGGAGAGGGCTTCTGATGTGTGATAATTGTAGCCGAACATTTTTTGAGACCCCACAATGATTCATAGAGATTATTAGGGACAAACTATCATATACTGGGAGGTTATAAGATCTCATATTTTTCTAGGTTTTTTACTCTTTGACTTATTTTGTTGAACATATTTATTTGGGGTTTCCCTTGTCTTTGAACCTTGTTGGTTGAGTCTTGTTCGGAGATGTAAATATTTTTTTGGGGAAAATTTCATAATGATTAGGGATAAATGTTTTTATGAATTAATAGAAACTGAGTATAAACATGTAAAATGGGTTTGTGAAGGTTTCCCATGATTTTGGAGGTGGTTCAGGATCTTCATCATAATTTGGGATTAAAAATATCTATAGGAAATTTACACAGCATGTATATGTGTTACATGACATGTAACTATCACCAAGAAGATTTCATGAATGGGGTACAAGTTGTGAAATGGTTTATGGTGTGAACTAGTTACACACCGTGAATCTACAATACACTATGTGAAATGTTTGAGAAGTGTTAAATTCACTTGAGGTGATAAGAGTTTTGGAATACTCCTAAACTAAACATTACACATTATTCAATACATTTACAGGCCATGTACTTATCAGGATCAGTGATTACAAGCCAAATTTTATGCTTATGCCTTCATCCCTATTTCATAAATCCCTCATCTATTTATTTGTAGACAATTTCCTTATGAATTTTGGAGTGCCTTCCTACATTACAAACATATCATTCAATAAATTGATCACTAATGAGTTTGTTTTCCTAGATTTACCCCCTCTCCCATTTTAATATATTGTAGTGATGGAATCTTTTGGATGTGGTTGTTTGGGGTTTTTGTAACACCCGAGAATTTTATGAGAAATATTTTGTTTTTATGTTATATAAATAATCAAAGGAATATTTCACTACACACAACACTAGATTGGCTTGCTTTACATGCAACCACGACCTTCCTCGATAGCTTGTGTCATACGCAATACC
The DNA here is from genome assembly GCA_963277665.1 of Viscum album. Lineage (NCBI taxonomy): Eukaryota > Viridiplantae > Streptophyta > Magnoliopsida > Santalales > Viscaceae > Viscum > Viscum album. Next base: position 2,091,097,773 of record OY728122.1, read on the forward strand.
GAGTTTCACTAAACAACGATATACTATTAAAATATTATTAAAACTAGCCGTTATGAATAGTAATAACCACTTTTTGAAATTTTGTAAATTTTATTTTTCAAAATGGACTTCAATTTTGGATTCAGAATATCGAAATTAGCTTAGGGTGAAATTTTGGTACTTTTCAGATAACTTTCATATTCTGATGAATAGTGAAAATTACTAAATTTTAATTAAAAACAACTTTTTTAATCGAAATAATTAACAGGTATACATTATTAATTTGAGTGGTTTTAAAGTATATTTAGAATATATTTTTATGATTTAATACAATGTTGTTCATTGGATGTAATTTCACATTTAAACTAGACATAAACAAGTGTCAATCTTTTGATAGTTATTATCTCTTAAAAACACGCTATTTTTTTGACGACGAGAATTAATTTTTAAATAAGTTAATGTAACTGATATGTTTTGAATTTGGTAAAATAGACATCATTTTTGAATTCATAATATCAAATATATCTTATTCCTAATTTTTGGTATTTTTTCTGGAAACATTCATTTTTTTGATGAATAGTGAAACCACTAAATGGTAGTTAAAAAAACTGAATTTTTCATAAAACTTAATTTTACCGCTTATGTGAGTATAATTTCGAAAATCCGAGAGACACGGTTAATATCAAGTAGTAAAATGTGGTTCAATGAGATGAAAATAATTTTTGGTGAATAGTAACTTTTTATTTTTTTACCACGGTTAAAAGTAAATATGGTAATTATGGGTAAAAGTGTTATTATTATTACCCTAAAACATGTCCTAATTCTATTGGATAAGTGTAATTCGACCAAAAACAACCTAAGGAATAAAATATGACCATTTAGGCCCACTTGGATTAGATTAGGACATTTATTATCAATTTATTTAAAGAAGGGTTAAAATAGTTAAAATCAACGTTAAATAACGAAATCATTTTTAATATAGGGTTATACATAAGATAAATTCGTCTATAAATATTAATTAGAAATCTAAAAAGATTTACAACATAATGGTATTTTATTTTTAATTTTTAGACTTAAAATAATTTAATTTATTTATGATACAATGATGATGCAATAATTATCTTATTAATGAAATATTGACATAATTGATGTTATAAATACCCAAATAAATGTAATTTGAGATTTTTTATGAATTCCAATAATTTAATTTGTTAATATGACATGTTAGTATTGATTTAATTAATTTTTTTCGAACTAAGAATTCTTTTATGATTTTCACAAAATTCAATTACCAAATAGTGTCAAAATTGACATAAAATAGTTTTTAAAACAAATATTATATTATTAATTGTTATTATATTCCTAAAAATCTAAGGTTCGGCCAAGATACTTATATCTTGATATGTGTATCATTAATGGACCACTTGGGGGTCGCTTGGATGTATATGGTATGTTTATTAACTATATAATATAAAAATACAAAGTGACATGGTAAATGTCAATCTAATTAACTAAGAGTTAAAACTAAACGATAAGGTTAATATAATGACCTAAACTTGTCTAAATTCTATTGTATGAGAGGATTTCGACCCATACCCACCTTAGCTTCGAAATATATAAATTTCGAGCTATTAAAAAATGAATTTGACTTTATAATAAAATAATATTTTTAGTTTTTCCAAAGGTGCCCCTCTCCTCCCTTATAAAAGGGCACCTCCTCCCTCTCCTCCTCACACCAATTTGAGCCTTCATGCTCGGCCAATACCTACCCATTTCACTTCCCCACTTCCCTAGTAACATCCTAGAGGTCCTGGTCTTCTTCAAACACCAATTGTAGTGCCCTAAGAGGAGGTCTCAAAGAGGCGCTTCAAAGAAGAGGTAATGTCCATTACCAATTCTTTTAACTTTATTTCTTCTTCCACTTATTATTCTTTAGTTATTTCATTATGAATTAATAACATCAGTATCACTAATATACTGATATGTTATTATAAGTATGAAACAACCCTATTTCACCATCTATCCATCCTACGGAAAATGAAATCATCGTGCGTGCATACATACAGAATACCGTCTCCACGCTATGGTGTAATCTATTTTCCATCACCACCTTACATGGATGGGTATAATGGTGAAACTAAATAACTATATTTGATTATTTTAAAGTGGTATTGATTCCGAAATAGTATACATACACTCCAATAAAATTCCACAATCATGGGAATGATATCATCGCTCGTGCGTACGTACGGAATACCGTCTCCACGATGTGATGTGACTCGTTCTACATGATCTTCATTGCATAATAATTATATAAATGAATTTAATGAATGAATATGATATATATTACACTAATACCATTCTGGAAATGAGGTATCTATAACCTAAAAAGAAAACAATGAATTTATTAGACAAAACACGCATAAGAACAAAAAGTAATAAACACCCGAATAACAAGTAGTAATGAAATATTACTAATAAGAAGCTAAGAATATGACCATAGATGATATCATAAAAATAATTATGATTCTGGAATAAGTCAATAACATTATTTAAATCATTATACAGGAGTTTCGGACACTTACGAAGCAAATCAGACCTAAGGTAAGGGAAAATATCACAATATCATTTTATCCGAGACTGTTTATACATTGGTATTTACTGGTGTGTATTTTATCATCCAAATCCCTGTTTCCTCAATATGTAATATTGTTTCCATCCACCTACAGTTGTTTAAATTCAATTTTACCCTTCGTTGAGTTTTTAGTAAAAGATATTAAAGGAATATTTTGTCGTTTTTCGTACGAGGTACTTTTTGACTTTTCCGACAAAAGTATGAGAAGAATGTTTTTTTAACTTATACGAAATGAATGGATTTTTAAAACATTATTTCCATGAAGCTTCCCTTACAAGTTTTTAAATTTATTTTTAATCAAATTTTTTAGTTTAAAATTGTATGACATGTTAATAAAGGAAGATGTTTTTGAAGTAGAAAGGATATTTTCCTCAAGAATGGAGTTCAAGTGTTTTATCAAAATTATTTTCCATCTAAGATAATATAGGGTTATGTTTCTATCCCTATTATTAAATTTATTTAATTATGTTGTGATGGAATTATTTTTATGAATTCCTTTATCTTATATGAATTGTTTTATGATGTCATGTTGATTAAGAATCCCATTTTTTTACATGGGTTATGCAATGATGTATGATTTATGATTTTGTGGCACACAAAAGAATGGTATAATTATGAGATGGGTGGGACCTATATCTCCCTCCAATTCATTGGGTAAAGATTTTATATCTCATGAGATAGACATGGCTGGAACGGCAGGTTAAACCGGTTCATTAAAACAGGACTGAAACAAGGAGTGCACTCGGTTCAGAAATGGACTTTGTCCACTAAGATAGTCTTGACAATGAGTCTTGAATAATAAGAAATGATTATCTATTATTATGTGTGTATGCCACAAAGTTTCAATTTTTTTAAGTTATGACTATTGGGATTACATTTCACTTCTGGGATTTATCCAATGCTATGAAATTATGATCTCTTTTGCAGGTTAAGATTTCCAAAAGTTATGTTCTTATGTATATGACGTGATTGATATTTATTTATTTTTACCCTTACTGAGCATTTGAGCTCACCCTTTTGTATGTTTTATTTCCCCAAGTCATGAAGAAGGTTATTAAGTAGGATATGCCCAAAGGGACTCTAGATATGATGAAATAAATGGGAGGAAAATTAGATGATTTATGAACCAGTTGTTTATGTTTCCGAGTTTCTAAAGACTCTATACCTAAACGGCCTTTTCCTGGTTTTGTTATATGTTGTAATAAGTGTGCTTCAATTCTGAAGTAATAACAATGTATGTAAAGTATGGTTCGTTATAGTTGGTATCAGAGGAAAGGTATAGTCAACCTTTGGAAACTAGGATGTGAAAGCCTTAGTAAGAACCCTAAGGATAAGTCTCAGCATAGAACAAAATCTTAGTGTTTTAGAAATGGCCATTGATAACCTATGATAAGACCTTAAGTGTGAAATTTTATTCTTGATTATGTGGTTTTCCTATTATAATTAGTGTTGCTCACACTATTCTTCTTGGTTTTAGTCAATGGCTGGAACCCGAAGGAACCGTGTTAATGCGGAATGCGACGAGAAATGTAATGATTGTCCCCCTGAGAAACCAAACGTTATGGGAGCTAGAATGAAAAATCTTGTAGCCATGCTCACACAACTTTTTCAAGCTATAAATCATGCAGGTCTTCCAAATGAGCAAAGGAAGGAGAAACATTCTGTTGAATCCTTCATGAGGCAGCGCCCACCTTCATTCAGCGGGTCTACTGATCCATTAGTTGCTGAACAATTGATTAGTACTACTGAAAAGATATTTTCAGTTCTTCAATGTTCTGAACATGATAAAGTCATCCTAGCAGTGTATCGTTTGGAAGGAGATGTTTATCAATGGTGGAATCTTATTAAGAATACGAGGAAAAGGGATGAAATTGAGTCCATGGAATGGGACGAGTTCAAGAACTTATTTTTCAATAAATAATTCCCTCGTATTCCCCGAACAAAGATGGAGAAAGAGTTTCTTGAACTGAAGAAAAAGGATGATGAATCTGTTGGTACCTATGAAGAAAATTTTACAAGACTTTCAAGGTACGCTTCTGGTATTATTATCCAACCTGAGAGTAAGATCGATCGATTCTTTAGTGGCTTAAAACCAAGTCTTCGAAGGGCCTTAGCCATAAGAGACTTCAATAGATACGAGGAAATCGTTCGATGTGCTCTCAAAGTTGAGATAGAGATTGGGGTAACTCATCAGTCATATGGGTTTGATAAGAAGAGGAAAATGGAATTCAAATAAAAATGTAAAGAGCACACTGAAAAGAAGATGAGATTCCCCTTATGCACAAAGTGTGGAAAGAAACATGGAGGGAGTTGTCTTAAAGGGAAAAGTAAATGTTTCAAATGTGGAAAGGAAGGTCATCGGGAATTTGAATGCCGCAATGATGGGAATAAGATGTATAATGATGCAAACAAAGGAAGGGATACACAGAATGAACCTACTACACTTCAATGTTTCAAGTGAAAGGAGATGGGGCATTATGCCAATCAATTCCCAAATCCAAGGGTTGATGATGATGGTCAACGTCAACAAACTCTTAAGGCTAAAGACAAAGGAAAGTCACATGCAATTTCTATCAGCGATGTGGAGTACGATAATGATGTGGTGAAAGGTACACTTACCATCCACTCTAAAGTAGAAAATGTTTTATTTGATTTTGGATCCACCCACTCTTTTATTTCTGAAGAATTTTCTAAGAGTATCACCGTATTACCTCAACAATTAGATGTTGAGTTAGCTGTGACAACCCCTAATGGCACAACAGTCGCATCAAAAGTTTATAATTATTCCCCGATTGAATTTTGTGGGAAAGTACTTCTTGCAAATCTTTTGATCCTTCCTATAGTGTAATTTGATGTGATTCTTGGCATGGATTGGCTTTCTTTATATGGAGCTCATATCAATTTCCAAAGAATGGAAGTCACATTTCATATTCCAGATCAATCTATGATCGTCTATCGATGCAAGGATGAACATAACCTTCAAGTGGAAATTTCTTCCATCTTGTGGGTCTTGATTCCACTAAATGATGGTTATTTATCTCAAATGGCTGTAGAGAAACTCACTATTAAGAATATGCCCATTTTATGGGAGTTTGATGATGTCTCTCCAGAGGAATTGTTGGGCCTTCCACCAAATCGTGAAGTTGAGTTTTCAATAGAACTCATACCGGGTGCTTTGCCTATTTCAAAGACACCTTATAGAATGGCCCCAATTAAGTTGCAGGAATTGAAGAAGCAACTCCAAGAAAATCTTGATAAGGGATTCATACGCCCTAGTGCATCACCTTGGGGAGAACCTATTCTGTTTATTAAGAAGAAAGATGGATCAATGAGACTTTGCATTGATTATCGAGATCTTAACAAGATCACTATCGAGAAAAAATATCCTCTCCCGCGCATTGATGACTTATTTGACCAACTATGCAGAGCTCAATACTTTTCCAAGATTGATCTTCGTTCGGGGTATCATCAATTAAGGGTCAAAAGGGAGGATATACCAAATACGGATTTCCGTACAAGGTATGGACACTATGAATTTATAGTGATGCCATTTGGTCTTACTAATGCCCCTGCTATCTTCATGGATCTGATGAATAGAGTCTTTAGAGACTATCTTGATCAGTTTGTGGTAGTCTTTATAGACGATATTTTTGTCTATTCAAAGAGAAAGGAAGAACATGAAGATCACTTGAGAATTGTATTTAAGACCCTAAGAAAGGAGAAGCTTTATGACAAATTTACCAAGTGTGAATTTTGGCTTCAAAAAGTTTCATTTTTGGGTCACATAATCTCAAAAGAGGGTATATCTGTGGATCTAGCAAAAACAGAGGTTATCGAAATATGGTTGAGACCAACAATAATAATCGAGATCCGAAGTTTTCTTGGTTTGGATGGATATTATCGACGTTTTGTGAAATATTTTTCAAGATTATCTAATCCACTCACCAAGTTGACTCGGAAAGGAGTTAAGTTTTTTTGGATGGAGGAATGTGAAGAGAATTTCAAGGAGTTGAAAAGAAGGTTATCCAGTGCACCTGTGCTCACACTACCTTGTAGTGGAGAAAGGTTTGTGATCTACAGTGATGCATCCAAGAAGGGATTGGGGTGTGTTTTTATGCAAAATGATATGGTGATAGCTTATGCCTCACGATAGTTGAAAATCCATGAGCAAAATTACCCAACTCCTGGTTTGGAGTTAGCTACGGTAATCTTTGCATTAAAGATTTGGAGGCATTATCTTTATGGAGAAAGGTGTGATATTTATACTGATCATAAAAGTTTAAAGTATTTTTTCACACAAAAGGAGCTGAATATGCGCCAAAGAAGATGGTTGGAGCTGATTAAGGATTACGACTGCTCAATTCATTACCACCCTGAGAAAGCAAACAAGGTGGCATATGTATTAAGTCGATAAGACCAAGCTAGCTTATCCATGATGAGGATCACAAAAGATCCAATATTTATGGATTTACAAAGGATGGATCTTGGAATTATAATGGAAGGGGGAAATCGTATCTTTCTCAAATGAATGTTCAACCATCTATACATGTGAAGATTAAAGTGGCATAGAAAGAAGATGTAGAGTTATAAAAGAAGGTGAGAAATATTCCCGAATTCAACCTTGATTGTGATGGGATAATAAAGTTCATGAATTGGGTTTGTGTTCCTCCCATCCTCGAATTAAAGGAGTTGCTGGATGAGGCTCATAGTTCTTCATTCACTATTCATCCTGGAAGCACAAAGATGTATAAGGACCTGAAAGAGTACTTCTGGTGGGATGGCATGAAAAGAGATGTTGCTGAATATGTCTCTCGATGCGTGGTTTGTTAGCAAGTTAAAGTTGAGAGACAGAAGTCTAAGGGGATGTTACAACCATTACCCATACCCGAATGGAAAATGGGAAAACATCCCTATGGACTTTGTCACAGGACTTCCTAAAACATCCAAAGGCAATAATTCTATCTGGGTCATAGTTGATCGTCTTATAAAGTATGCACACTTCATTGCTATTAGAGAGGATTTCTCTCTGGATCAGCTTGCCAGGATATATGTAAAGGAAGTGGTAAGATTGCATGGAGTACCACTTTCTATTATATCTGATCGGGATCCAAGATTTACCTTGAAGTTCTGGAGAAGTCTTCAGCATACTCTGGATACAGATTTGACTTTCAGCACTGCTTATCATCCTCAGACAGACAGTCAGTCTGAGAGAACAATTCAAACTCTAGAAGATATGTTGAGAGCTTGCTCTATGGATTTCAAAGGTGGTTGGGATCAACACCTACCTTTGGTGGAATTTTATTATAATAATAGCTTTCACTCCAGTATTCAGATGGATCCTTATGAATCTCTCTTTGGAAAGAAATGCAGGACTCCAACTTGTTGGAATAAAGTTGGGGAAAGAAAGCTATTAGGACCTGATCTTGTTGATGAGATGGCAGAAAAGGTCCGATCTATTCAACAACACATAAGAGTAGCTCAGAGTCGATAGAAAAGTTATGCCGACAACCGAAGATAAGACCTAGTGTTTTAAGTGGGTGATAAAGTGTTCTTACAAATATCTCCCTGGAAGAGGGTCATAAGATTTGGAAAGAAGGGGAAGTTGAGCCCTAGATATATCAGTCTTTTCGAAATACTGGATCGTGTTGGAAAGGTAGCTTACCGAATGGAGCTTCCAACAAATCTCTATCAAGTTCACGATGTGTTCGATGTATATCTCCTGAGAAAGTACTTACCTGATCCTTCACATGTACTCAGCTCAGAAGTTGTACCGCTAGAGCATGATCTTTCTTTTGAAGAACAGCCAATAGAGATTCTGGATCGTAGTGAAAAAGTCCTACAAAACAAGACCACTCGATTGGTGAATGTTTTATGGAGTAACCACCAATTAGAAGAAGCTACATGGGAGCTTGAGGATATTATGAGGGAGAGGTATCCTCATCTTTTTGTTATAAAGTGAGGAATTTCGAGGGCGAAATTCATTTTAAGGGGGGTAGAATTTAACACCCGAGACTTTTATGAGAAATATTTTGTTTTTATGTTATATAAATAATCAAAATAATATTTCACTACACACAACACTAGCTTGTCTTGCTTTACACGCAACCGTGGACTTCCTCGATAGCTTGTTTCGTACGCAATACTGAGTTTCAATAAACAGCGATATGCTATTAAAATATTATTAAAACTAGCCGTTATGAATAGAAATAACCACTTTTTGAAATTTTGTAAATTTTATTTTTCAAAATGGACTTCATTTTTGGATTCGGAATATCGAAATTAGCTTAGGGTGAAATTTTGGTACTTTTCGGATAACTTTCATATTCTGATGAATAGTGGAAATTACTAAATTTTAATTAAAAACAACTTTTTTAATCGAAATAATTAATAGTGATAAATTAATAATTTGAGTGGTTTTAAAGTATATTTAGAATATATTTTTACAATTTAATACAATGTTGTTCATTGGATGTAATTTCACATTTAAAACAGACATAAACAAATGTCAATCTTTTGATAGTTATTATCTCTTAAAAACACGCTATTTATTTTGACGATGGGAATTAATTTTTAAATTAGTTAATGTAACTGATATGTTTTGAATTTGGTAAAATAGACATCATTTTTGAATTCATAATATCAAATATATCTTAGGCCTAATTTTTTGTATTTTTTCTGGAAACTTTCATTTTTTGATGAATAGTGAAACCACTAAGTGGTAGTTAAAAAAAACTGAATTTTTCATAAAACTTAATTTTACCGCTTCTATGAGTAGAATTTCGAAAATCTGAGAGACACGGTTAATATCAAGGACTAAAATGTGGTTTAATGAGATGAAAATAATTTTTGGTGAATAGTAACTTTTTATTTTTTTTACCACGGTTAAAAGTAAATAGGGTAATTAAGGGTAAAAGTGTTATTATTATTACCCTAACCCATGTCCTAATTCTATTGGATAAGTGTAATTCGACCAAAAACAACCTTATAAATAAAATATGACAATTTAGGACCACTTGGATTAGATTAGGACATTTATTATCAATTTATTTAAAGAAGGGTTAAAATAGTTAAAATCAAAGTTTAATAACGAAATCATTTTTAATATAGGGTTATACATAAGATAAATTCGTCTATAAATATTCATTATAAATATAAAAAGCTTTCCAACATAATGGTTTTTTATTTGTAATTTTTAGACTCAAAATAATTTAATTTATTTATGATACAATGATGATGCAGTAATTATATTATTAATGAAATATTGACATAATTGATGTTATAAATAACCAAATAAATGTAATTTGAGACTTTTTATGAATTCCAATAATTTTCTATGTTAATATGACATGTAAGTATTTATTTAATTAATTTTTTTCTAACTAATCATTTTGTTATGAGTTTCACAAAATTCAATTACCAAATAGTGTCAAAATTGACATAAAATAGTTTTTAAAACAAATATTATATTATTAATTGTTATTATATTCCTAAAAAACTATGGTTCGGCCAAGATAATTATATCATGATATGAGTATCATTAATGGACCACTTGGGTGTCTCTTGGATGTATATGGTAAGTTTATTAACTATATAATATAAAAATACAAAGTGACATGGTAAATGTCAATCTAATTAACTAAGAGTTAAAACTAAAAGATAAGGTTAATATAATGACCTAAACTAGTCTAAATTCTATTGGATGAGAGGACTTAGACCCATCCCCACCTTAGCTTATAAATATATCAATTTGGATTTATTAAAAACTGAATTTTATTTTATAATAAAATAATATTTTTAGTTTTTTCAAAGGTGCCCCTCTCCTCCCTTATAAAAGGGAACCTCCTCCCTCTCCTCCTCACACCAATATGAGCCTTCAAGCTCGGCCAATCCCAGTCCATTTCACTTACCCACTTCCCTAGAAACATCCTAGAGGTCCTGGTATTCTTCAAAGACCAATTTTAGTGCCGTAAGAGGAGGTCTCAAAGAGGCGCTTCAAAGAAGATGTAATGTCCATTACCAATTCTTTCAACTTTATTTCTTCTTCCACTTCTTCTTCTTTAGTTGTTTCATTATTAATTAATAACATAAATATCACTCATATATGGATATGTTATTATAAGTACGAAACAACCCTATTTCACCATCTATCCATCATACGGAAAATGAAATCATCACGCGTGCGTACGCACAGAATACCATCTCCACGTCGTGGTGTAATCTATTTTCCATCACCACCTTACATGGATGGGTATAATGGTGCAAATAAATAACTATATATGATTATTGTAAAGTGTTATTGATTTTGAAATAGTATGCATACACTCCAATACAATTCCACGATCATGGGAATGATATCATCGCTCGTGCGTACGTACAGAATACTGTCTCCACGATGTGATGTGACTCGTTCTACATGATCTTCATTGCATAATAATTATATAAATGAATTGAATGAATTAATATGATATATATTACACTAATAGAATTCTGGAAATGAGGTATCTATAACCTAAAAAGAAAACTAAGAATTTATTCGACAAAACACGCATAAGAACAAAAAGTAATAAACACCCGAATAACAAGAAGCTAAGAATACGACCATATATGACATCATAAAAATAATTATGATTCTGGAATAAGTCAATAACATTATTTAAATCATTATACAGTAGGTTCGAACACTTACGAAGCAAATTAGACCTAAGGTAAGGGAAAATATCACAATCTCATTTTATCCGAGATTGTTTATACTTTGTTATTTACTAGGGTGTATTTTATCATCCACATCCATGTTTCCTTAATATGTAATATTGTTTCCATCCACCTAAAGTTTTTTAAATCCAATTTTACCTTCAGTGAGTTTTTAGTAAAAGATATGAAAGGAATCTTTTGTCGTTTTTAGTACGAGGTACTTTTTGACTTTTCTGAAAAAAGTACAAGAAGAATGTTTTTTTAACTTATACGACATGAATGGATTTTTAAAACATTATTTCCAAGAAGCATCCCTTACAAGTTTTAAATTTTATTTTTAATCAACTTCTTTTAGTTTAAAATTGTATGACATGTTAAGAAAGGAAAATGTTTTTGAAGTAGAAATGATATTTTCCTCAAGAATGGAGTTCAAGTGTTTTATCAAAATTATTTTCCATATAAGATAATATAGGGTTATGTTTCTATACCTATTATTACATTGATTTAATTATGTTGTGATGGAATATTTTTTTGAATTCTTTTATCTTATATGAATTGTTTTATGATGTCATGTTGATTAAGAATCCCATTTTTTTACATGGGTTATGCAATGATGTATGATTTATGATTTTGTGGCACACATAAGAATGGTATCATAATGAGATGGGTGGGAACTATATCGCCCTCCAATGCATTGGGTAAATATTTTATATCTCATGAGATAGACATGGTTGGAACGACATGTTAAACCGGTTCAGTGAAACAGGACTGAAACGAGGAGTGAACTCGGTTCAGAAATGGACATTGTCCACTAAGATAGTCTTGGAAATGAGTCTTGACTAACAAGAAATGATTCTCTATGATTATGTGTGTATGCCACAAAGTTTCATTTTTTTAAGTTATGACTATTGGGATTACATTTCACTACTATGATTTAACCCATGTAATGAAATTATGATCTCTTTTGCAGGTTAAGATTTCCAAAAGTTATGTTCTTATTATATGAAGTGATTGATATTTCTTTTTTTTACCCTTACTGAGCATTTGATCTCACCCTTTTGTATGTTTTATTTCTCCAGGCCAGGAAGAAGGTTATTAAGTAGGATATTCCAAAAGGGACTCTAGATATGATGAAATAAATGGGCGGCAAAGTAGATGCTTTATGAAATAGTTGTTTATGTTTCCCAGGTTCTAAAGACTTTATACCTATACGGTCCTTTCCTAGTTTTGTTATATGTTGTAATAAGTGTGCTTTAATTATGAATTAATAACAATGTATGTAAAGTATGGGTCGTTATTGTTTTAATCTGGGTCTTCTATGATCTAGGATTATTATTGAGATCTTCTTCACCTGTGTTCTTATTGGAATTACCAGTTAGAAGTGTTGTCTTGATATCCAGTTAAAGGTAGATGGTTTAAAACTTAAACATATGGGTTATTTAATTATTAAGTATATGTAATATTATTATTGCACTAAAACATCATGCATATCAATTAATTGATTTATGAATAATGATAAATCATGGATTGGATTATTACATCGATCCCTTTTGATTCAATGGTTTTGTGTCCTGTCTTGTGTGTATAAATCAAGTTAGATAACCCTTGAATAACAATGAATTGAATAATGGATTAAAGTGTTTTTAGCTTGATATGATAACCCATGTGATTAATCAGTAAATAATCATCATTGGTGATGGAATATTTTTTATCGAAATGTCTAATAATAATTTGATATATAAAAAATGAATGTGAAATTGAAAGACTAATGGTAATTTGAATAATTAACCATTTAAGCTTATTATTTGATATAATGATATCATTATTTCTATGACACGCGTTGAGTTTCATGAAGTAATGATTATATAGTGAGTTGGGCCCTGTTTCATATTGTAATTCTCATATAGCGTGATTGGCCTAATTTTATGTTGTAATTATTATATATAGGTCCTATAATAGTTTAAAACTCTAATTATTGTATAGTAGGCTTGGGCTTGTTTCATATTGTAATGAATATATAGCGGGATTGTCCCAGTTTCATGTTGTGATACTTATATAGAGGGCTTGTTCTAGATTCATGCTATAATTCTTATATAGAGTTCTATTATCGGGATTTGGAAATGGTTATAGAGAGGGATTTGACTAGATGTTGAAATGATTATATAGTGGTATTTTCCAGGTTGTGTGATTATTACATGTTATGTGGTTTTATTGGAATGATTAGGATAAATGTTCAGAGGAATTCTGACATGGTGTTGAAACTGATTTATTTCTATATTACATTAATTTTATTAATTAATACACCTATTTACCACTTTATTTCATAAAATTATTATCAGACTAATTTTTTTAAACATGGTGGTGTTGAGATATGATGTTTTGATAACAACCAATTCAGGTCGTCATTTGGTACCTGATTAGATTCCATGGATGATGTAATGGGAAAGAGAATGGGGCCTTGTAGCTGATTATTTCTTACGAGATGGGATAGAGTTTAGTGATGAGAACAAAATGGGGTTTGGAACTGGGGTCTTTTGAGTTTATTTGTATTAGCTAGTTTTTTTATTTGTATTACCTTCAGTTTGAAATTTAGATAGATTTTAGCTTATCATAAAATTATTAATTATTATTGCTTTATTAGTTCTTCCATTACTTTCTTTTTGTATGTTTTACTATTTCTACTATTTTCATTACCTTGATATTTATTATTATTTTCATTTCCACTTTATTGTAACTCTGTACCATGGGGTATAGTATCCCCACTATATTCATCAAACCCTCACTTCTATTTGGAAATCTATAGAATATGGGGAGTTTTGAATGAGGTCCTGTAACTAGCCTAATTTATCCACGTAAGATAGTGTCAGATCAGGGGATGTTACACTATTGGTTTCATCCTATAAGGCATGATAGAAATTCTATCTTCTCCATACACCATATTGATTGTGAACTCGATCTCCCACTTGGGAGGTAAGATGTATAAATATTTAGGAAAAATATCTTAAAAATGGTCTACCACTATAGTAAAAGTATCCTATTATATTTCTATATCTAGAATAAGGACTTCTATTTGATCCATGTGATAATCAAATCTTCAAAAAAATTGTCCTTCATGACCAGCTTGAATATACCACTCACCCTGGTGAATACAACTTCCCCCATTTAGAGATAGAAATGTAACCCCCCTATGATAAGATCCAATATTAAAATGGAAGAGAAATATCCAATCTATACAAATAATTGAATAAAATCATATCATTTCTAGGAAAAATAGTTTTGAAAGGAAATTATAGCCACCAATTCCAAGAGAACACTCCTTGTAGTGGCTGCTACCCTTTTTTTGAACTCCAAAAAGAGTGTCAACAGTCATGACCCCATCTATGGAATTCATATCCAAACCTAAAACATTTTAAAAAAGAGAATATAGAAAGGAATTTGAGTATCCTTTATAAAAAAGAAAATCTAAGGTAGATGATACAAGAATATTACCTCTAGCAATAGAAGGCCTGGCATCCACACCAGTTAGATCAAGCTGTATAGCATACAGTTGGCTTTCTAATCTTGCTTTGGTTCCATTCTAACCCCCTTATACAATTACCTATGAGTGGTACTACTTCTCTTTGATAGGGGTACCAAATATCCATCCTCAGACTAAATTAATAGTGGAACTCCAACTACTAATTTTATGAGGTGTAGATGAGACCCTCACTAGCTCAGGTCTCTGTCCTTATCCCTCCCTACCACTCTACTAGGAAAATTTTCTATAAAACATATAAATAAAACCCAACATTCCAAAAACATGTCACTCCACTATGGGTTGAGGACACTAAAGGAACCTTTATCCCAACTTATAACACTGAGATCACTACATTGAACCATAGTCCTGAGGAAAAAGTACACTCAATTGACTACTCTTCCCACTACTATCCTAGAGGAAACTGATATAAAAAAGATTCTTTCCTATAGAATAATAATTTTCAGATCACCCTACTAAAACTATATTGAAACCAAATAGGGACTCTCTTAGATTTCATTCCATGATGAGATCTTTATTCATCACATCCACAAGGCTAATCATGAGAAATAAATTTACCTCTGACCTGATCTCATAGAGAAGCCGATCCTATAAATGTCTTGACCTGGTAATCTCATTAGCTGATAAGGATGGAGAAAATAATTATAGGTCAGTGAGGCATCTGACATAGTACACCACCAACATGCCCCCCACCATGTTAAATGCATGAACTCATAAGACTTATCATCCCTCAACATCTCAGGATAAAGGTGGCTCAAAAACATTTTCTTTAATGTCCTTCCAAGATAACTTATCCTGATTCCAAGCATGCTCCAGAATGTCCCACCAATGATTGAAAGGTCCATGAAGCATGTATGAAACATTATTTTCCCTTTTTTCTATGGTTTTCTTGGATTTATTGAAGATATTTTGAATGAAGTTAATCCATAAATCAACTACCCAGGGGCCTCCCTTACCAGTGAGCATAGGAGGATGATGCAGCTAAAACTCCCTCATTGGCTCATACATTGAATGCACAGTGTGAAAAATCTCCCTTTCCATGGATCACATGACCCACAATAATCTGTCATGAATATAAACATCCATCATATTCTCAGGAGCTATAGGAATCTTTAGATTATCTACCTTAGGAGGATAATGGTTTCTACTCTTCCGATACTCAATTCGAAGACGAGAAGGAATTTTATAAACATGAAAAATGTACTCCTTATAATATAGGGTAAAAAAAGATCAACCTCGAAAGGTGATAACAACAGAGAAACACCATCTATTTTAATCAAGAAACATGTATTAAAAAGTGATTTTACATTAAATAATATTTCAATTTTTCTCTTTTTCATCAGATATAACAAGTATCTCATTTCACATTTCATACAAGAAAATATATCACATGTAATAAATATGTCCCCATCATTAAAAATGCATGACAATATATATCTATATGTGCCTATCATGATTAATGAATAAACATCTGATACTATAATATCCATGAGTATAAATCTCAAGAAACATTAACATCACATAACATGTGAATCACCCATGGAGAAATAACATTAAATCATAAATAGAGAACATGATGGAAAACAATTCCATACCAAGGCACTCAAATGTCCACCCATACATGGGTTAAATACTCCCATTTTAAATCTTATTACTATGTAAAAAAATATCCTAGTATCCCTTCCAACTTTACCAAATATTATATCAATATAAAAGAATCATACCTATGGTACCACCTTGTAACATCCCTGACCTAGTTCTCCCTTAAGTGACCAAGATGGTTGGCTATATGACCTCATATGTTCCTCTCAATACACTATAGGATGCTTACTAGTAGTGGAGGTGTAAGAAATATTACTTCAAGACAAGAACCTCTGGTATAGAGTTTCCAAGATGGTAGAATATAATAGCAAATTTGTAGAAATAATGGAAAAAATATGAATAAATAACCAGAAAACCAAAGATGAGAAATGACCAACGGAATACATCCAAATAATAAAAGAATAATGTAATCAAAAGATTAATGAAACTAAATGAAAATTTAAAATTTATACAAATAAAAGAATAAGGAGATTCAAATAAAACACCAAATACGCCATTATTGAACCTAATGTTAGTCCGATCTCTAATTTCTAACCCATACAACTGGCTACAATTCAAAAATATTGTCCCATTCCCTTATCCAAACCCATATACATGAAATCTTTTCATGTACCAAATGACAACCCATCAAGGCTATGAGTACAAATCAGTAGGTCAAAACAACCATGTGTAAACAAATATACTCCAAGAAATTTATTCATTGAAATAAAGTTAATAAAATGGTATTAATTTAGTAAATTAATACTGGACATGCAATTAACATATTGAACCTCAAGTTACAAGGTGACAATCCAGGAAATACCACAACCTACACTAACACATTCATAGATATCTCTATCCTAAGAAGGATCCTCCTACATCAAGATGAATATTGCAATTTTTGGCAGATTCTCCTCATGAGGATGAATCACGCAGAACATAAAATTATTAAAAAAAAAGAATTTTTGCATAAGATATAAAAAATATTTACCTCATTCAAATAGTTTCTATGCATCTGGTCCTTATAAATTAAATATAACCATATAATCCACCCTTAGTCATCCATTAAAAGAGCACCTAGACCAAAGGTGTTATGAAAACATGCACCTAAACCATAAGAATCAATATAAATAATGGGTTTTATCCAGAAAATCTCAACATGACAGTATGTATTCCACCCTCAGGTATCAATCACCAAAATTTCACATAAGATCAAAAGCAAAAAAATAACATTATAAGGCCAAAAAAAACATAGTAGATATATCATCATAAGAAAAAATGATTAATTTATCAAATTATTATTTATCTAATCGAATATATTTCATTAATTTAGGTTCAAAATATCATTATAATTATGTCTAACTTGTTTCACGATGATTTTGGACCAAATTATATTAGAATATCTGTTAACTAAATTTTTCCAAGGTGATTATACCTTAATAAATAAAAAAGAGTACATGTTATTCCAATTAATAGGATTAAAACAACAGTCAACCAATTTATTCCCAATTAATCACACGTCTCAAATGTAAAACTAACCATCTCCCAACATGCTCTAGGGATGGAACACATATTGAGTGGCTGCAGGTCTCATTCTCCTTACCTATGGATCCAACATGTTACAATGAACACTCTAATATAAATGAATATTATTTAACAAGGATTGTCCAATTAATTACGACAGGCACATGGTGTGTCAAAAAAATTACAAATATCACACACACTATGGATAATTAAATTATAAAAAGAGGATAAGATTTAGACAACCCACCTCAAAATTGGAGAAGGGGATAAAGAAACCTCATGTTCATGGTAGAAATGTTCTTCTTGATTCCTTTCAATGAGAACCATAAATTACATCACGAATGGATCAAGAATCATAAGAATAACCAAAAATAATACCATAAAAATATAGGTGCATAAAACTAATATCCAACATTAGATCATTTAGGTATCGAAGCATACTCTAAGACATCATCCGCGGTAAGCCTGTAGTGGAGATAAAGGATGAAGTTTACAAAAAATGATGCTGGAAGGAATTTGAAAAATTTGGCACAGGTTTTTCATGATGTGAAATACATTCACACTGTGAAAGTATAATTCTGATTATTTTTTCTTAAATCCATCATAAAATAATTAAAAAAACCTAATTAAACATTTTACAATGAGTAAAATATTCATTACATGATCCCTTTTTCATGGGGTGTTTATAAGGTGTGTAAATATTATAGGGTGTTTAAATATTATAAGGTGTGTAAATATTATAGGGGGTATAATATATTGATGGTGAGAATTAAATTCTTGGGTTTTCCGCAGAATAATTTATTACATTAATATAATTCATGTGATTTTCCCAGAACAATTCATAGTGTCAATATAATTCAAGGGGTATTCCCATAGCAATTCATGACACGAATTTGGTTCATGAAGTGAATTTTTTCTACATCCAAAACTCACATGTTCTTCTCTTTGAACCCCTTAAATTCTTAACCCATACCACACCTTGGTTAGATAAACTAATATCAAACTAAAGAAAACCCATCTCAAAGAGATTTAACCAAAAATTTAAAGAGAGAAATACTTGTAAAAAGATGGGGTTTTATAGTTCATGCATTGAGTCATATATTAGATAATGTATGAGATAATTATTTTACCATTTATGAATTCATCACATGAGTTAATTAAAGATATTACCATGTGTTTTATGCTATTATGTTTCCATAATTATGATATCCATTATAAAAGAATACCAAAGTGAAACACTTATCTTTTACCTACCAATCAATCATAGAGTATTTTAATGAATCATACTATATGATTATACTCACAACACTTTAATATTATATATCGTATCCATAAATTACGATTTTTAAGTTAGTGACATGATATCTAATATCATTCCTTATGATAGACCTGTTGAAACTGGAGACACTATCAGAGGGGGTGAATCATGGTGTGAATTGTTTATCAAAATACAATGAATATTTTTATAATATTTTTAGGAACTCTTTAAACCTATCAAAGATAATTGTAAATAATAAATAATCACAAATAAAAATATTAAAATAATTTATAATAATTTTTACTTGGTTAATCGCTAAGGGAGAATCCAAGGAGTATACTCACGACACTATTATGATGTACTAAAATCCATTATGATTCTCTAGTTTAGCATATAAAATTTTTGGTCATGGTCACTCCATTTTATTCTCACTACATTTAAAACTAGGATTATATAATATCACACTACCTCCCTTGATGAACATATACTAAATCCTCATATTATTACCACTTTATATGGATGTCTTCTTATTTTATTTAAATAAAGCTTCATATCATAAACTATTTGGAAAATGCTTTAAATCATGACTTCAAAAATATAATTTTATAATGAAATATCAATCTTAGCTAGACCTTATACCCAAATCATCCATCTAATGTTCTTAAAATGTATTCTTCATCCATCTCCTTCTTTGTGCACTAATCTATGATCATGTAACCCACATTCATTAAAACAATAATTTTCAAAACATCCCCATTTCATAAAACTTATTATTAAATAAATGTTCTCACATAAGGAATATTTTAATTTAATACTTTTTATAAAACATAGAACTTATCCTTTCTCCAAATATTCGACCACCCTTAATGATGATTGGTGCCTTATTTATAGATAAAAATCAATCAATCATGAAACTATTTCTATTCCAAAAAACCACATCACCAACATTACCAGACACTATGACCAACTCCAATATCATATCACATTCAAGGGAAAATTTTTCTTAATTTTCTTTAGAATTTTACAAGAGCGCGGTTTCAGACGGCACCTGATTCCAAGGCCCGGAGTGCCCGGAATTAATTTCCAAAGTTTGGCTCGGGTACGTTCAGTGAACGAACGAGCGGGAATTCCTAACTTTTGATCCGGTGCTCGGAATTGAAATCCGAGGGCACCGATGAACTCGCAGCGCCGATATTCGCTTAAAGAGACCTTTTCGGAAGTTGCGTTTGTTGCGGGTTGAAAGTTAGATTTTGGGTTTTTAATTTAAATTAAATAAAATTCGTGAAGAACAATTTTATTTTAACTTGTTAAATCCTACCAAAGGGGGTTGGAAGTGGGACCCACATCCACTTAACCTCCCTTGGGAGGATTAAGTGTGGTGGGGCCCACACGAAGCTCCCAACCTTTCAACTTCTCCCAACTCCCCTAACCCCTCATTAAATGACATGAGTTATTTAATTTTGGAGTTAATCCTTTTGAATTTCAAACTTTTGAAATTCTAGTGTGTTGATGTGATAATAAAATAACATGGTGTCTTATTTTATTTTGGTTAATTGTTTTGTCTTCTTGAGAGGTGGAGAGCTTTTCCTTCTTCTTCTTCAACTCTGACGAAGATCACGAAGAACGCTCAACTTGACGAAGAACGCTCAAGTTCCGATGAAGAACGCCGCTCCACTCTTCTTCGTCTTCCGTGTCAACGAGAGGGAACGCCGCTTCCTCCTCGGATTCCCTTCGTCGACATAAGAAGTTTCGCCAATGACGCATCGCATCGGACGCATCTCTTCGTCAACGGATTTGACGAACGACGACCGCGACGCCCGACCTCCGCGACGTCGTCTTCCGCGGAACGTAGAGAAATCTTCGAACCTTATACCAAGGTAGGGGTTGTTGTTTTATTCTTTAATTATTCCATTCTTGATCGTGGATCTAGCATGTCTAACGTGTGGTTTTTGAATACTTTAAGTTGTGTTTTAACGTGAGGGGGGCCGGACCGCATGAACATGGCCGAACCCCCTCCTCCGTTCTTGGTGTTTAATTTTGTGGATGAATCAAGGTGGCGTGGTGCCGTCGCACCACGCGGTTATTCGCCCAATCAAGAACATGACGCCGTCGCGCGCACCCCATGGAAGAAACATCAAGAACGCGACGCCGTCGCGCCGGGTTGAAAGAAATCGAGGTGCGACGGAGGGGCACGGTGCCGTCGCACCGTGCCGGATGACGAATACCGCGGCCGGTTCCGGGCCGCGGAAAATCGAGGAGACCGGTGGCCGGGCCGCCGGCGTCGGAAGCCGAAGAGGGGACCGGATTTTTCCGGTCCCGTTGGAGAAAACCGGCCGGCCAGCTGGCCGGCCGGATGGCATTAAACCGGGGGAATTAATCCCCCGGCCAACTCACAAAACCCCCCTCTTTATGAGGGGGGGGGGGGTTCCATGAGGGGGGGCAGGCGGCTCCCCCGATTCCTACCAATCAAGCCCCCCACGTGGGGGGGGGGGGGGGTTGTAAAAAGGGGCGCGGCATATAGCCGCGCCGTCTTTCCAATCAGCGGGGGCTTTGCCCCCCGCGTGTAGCCACCGTGCGGCGCCAGGCCGCCGCGCAGCCGGCCGGCCGGCCGAGTCGGGTCGACCCGGTTCGGGTCGACCCGGTTCGGGCCGACCCAGGGGGGGGTCGGGCCGGGTCGCCCCGGACCCGGACCCCCCGTTTCGAAGCAGTTTCGGTCTTTTGGACATAACTTGAGCCACGGATCTCCGATCGACGAACCGTCAGCGGCAACACGATCCTTGGATCGAGACGGTCGTTTCGGTATATCGCACTCAAGTTTTCGGATTACTTTGAGTTCGGCCGGGCTGGTTCGTTCACGAAACCAACCGGGCCTTCGGAGCGGAAACGCTCATATCTTGAGCTACGGACGTCCGATTGACGTGCCGTCAGCCGTGTTGTGTTCCTCTTAGTGAGACGGTTCTTTTGGCATACTCCGCCCGAGGTTTGGACGCAGGTGGAGTACGGTCGGGTTGGTTTTTCCTTAAAAACCAACCGGGCCCCGGGGACGAAAATGCCAATAACTCTCAGACCGGGCGTCCGATCGACGCGCCGTCTGTTGCGTTGAGTTCCTGTTGACGATACAGAACTTTTGGATACATCAACTCTGGACTTTGTGACAGTTGATGTATCAGCCTCTCGGCTCGTGGAGCGGACCCTCCGAACGAGCTTGCTGTGTGCGGGAACCCTAGTGCTGGCTGCGACTGCTACTACTGCTACTGTGACTGCGACGACGACAGTACAGAGATCCTGTGTGGATTCGACGACGACGACTTCAGCACTCAGCGATCCTACGTGGATCAGTGCTACAGGTCCTGTGTGGGCCTGATCCTGTGTGGGTCCGATCCTGTGTGGGTCCTTGCGCTCAGCGGTCCTGTGTGAACCAGCGCCTACAGGTCCTGTGTGGGCCCGATCCTGTGTGGGTCTTTGCGGGGGTTAGTTACCTATCGATCCTTCGTGGGTCCGACGACTTAGATGGATCAGAGATCATCTTTATCGTCCTTTGAAGAATTATTCCTGTGTGAGCTGAATCCTGTTGTTTTCCTATGTGGATTGTGTTGTGCAATCCTGTGTGGATTACGTTTTGCTTTCCTGTGTGGAATACGTTTACTTTCCTGTGTGGACTGAGTTGTACTTGGGCTCGGAGGTTGGAGCGTATTTGAATTTGATGACTTAGGTATATGTATGGGCATATACCTAAGCAGTGTCGGTTGTTACTTCGTGATTGTACCTTTCTTCGTGGTTTATCCTTTGTGGATTTGAGAGACCTTCAGGGGTCTCGGGGTCCCTACTGAGTAGCTTATACTCACCCCTGCACGGGCTTTGCCCGCACTACGTTGTGTTGGTTGCAGACGACGGACAGTGTTGACCTTAGCTGAGGCTTGCAGAGCGGGACGGTACCCGGAGGTGGACCACTGGGCGGGACGTGCACGGAGAAGACGGCGGGACCCGTGGAGCAGAGGAGCTGTCTGTACCGACCCTTCAGGTGGGATTTCCAGTGGACAGTTCGGTGTAGCGGCTTTTACTTTTCAGTTGCTGTTTTCCCTTTCGAGTTGTACTTTACTTTCAGTTTGGGTTTGTATACTGGCCCATTTACTTTTCCGCACTTTCTGTTGTACTCTGCTTTTGTTTAGTGTTTACTTTCCGCTTGCTTACTCTGTGGTGTTCGTTTACTTTTCAAAGGCAATGCCTTCCCTTTTTATCGGGATTTACGCCTTGGTGCTAGTCGCCAGCCCCTGGCCTATGGAAGGCGGGCTTGGGGTAGTCACGGCACGGACCCCGAGGGCGGGTCGTGACAAATTGGTATCAAAGAAGTTCGGTGCTACCGCGAACTCTGATCATTTCTATGTGAAGCAATAATGTTTAGCGTATTGAGTGTGGTTATCAGTCCAGGGAGTCCAGTGTTGGTGCGGCGGCCGACGTATCCGTACACCAGGACCCTGACTTCTGATTTCCGACTTAATGCACAAAAACATTGTTTGCGTGTGTGTTTCAAAGTTTTCTTTGTGACTACTTATATCAGCTCACCAGGTATACTGTTCTGACCGTGGCGCACCTGTTTCCTTTTCAGGATGGCCCCACGATGGCAGCCAGCTAGGGTTCCGAGAGTCGAGCGTGACGACAGCCCACCGAGCGACGAGGCCTCGGTGCAGGGCCCTTTGTCAGCAGTGGCACCGGCGGTAGCTTTACCCGCCGAGCCCCCGATGCTTCCAGCAGCAGCCGCTGACGATGCACGTCGCCTCAGCGCACTGCATGAGTTTCAGTGCCAGCGACCACCCAGGTTTCGCGGGGAGACGGATCCCCAGGCAGCAGAGGACTGGCTGGAGGCAGTGGTTCGAGTGTTTAGGCTAGTGAGGACACCAGCAGACCTCATGGTGATCCTCGCTGCGAGCCTACTACACGCAGCAGCGGGACGATGGTGGAGCTTGATGCTCCAGGTGCACGATGAGGCATCCCTACTTTGGACGGACTTTGAGAGCCTCTTCCGCTCGGAGTTCGTCCCAGCCACCCTTCGTGCGGTGCGTATCCAGGAGCTTCTTCAGCTGCGGCAGGGCAGCATGACGGTCGCACAGTACTCGGCGAGATTTACCGATCTCTCGCGCTACTCGACCGACATGGTACGGGACCCATTCTTCCGGGCCCGGACCTTCGAGCAGGGTTTGAGACACGAGATCAGGGCATCGCTGATCTCCCTCAGCATACCGACTCAGACAGGAGTACTGGAGCGGGCCCTTCTGATCGAGAGCTTCCTTGCTGAGTCTATACCAGCACAGAGACCCACCGCAGGGCGGCACGTGGCAGAGTCATCTGCAGTAGGCAGTCGACGGATGACTCAGGGGTCCAGGCAGATCAGACCTTCGGGCAGACGACCTCGGGACACTGGCTCAGCAGTGCGGGGCACACAGCGCGGAGCCAGTCTTATGAGAGGCAGACAGTGCTACTTGTGCGGCGGGCAGGGCCACATGGCTCGTGACTGCCCGACCCGCCGTGCCGAGGAGCAGCAGTCAGTTGACGGACCACCGAGGCAGAGGCAGAGGGTCGACCATGGCGGTCCGCAGGGAGGAGGCGGACGAGGCAGAGGAGCTGGATGAGCAGCCGGTGGTGGGAGACACTTTGAGGCTCTGCCACCACCACCACCAGGAGGTCCACCCCGACCACAGGGAGCTGGGGGGCAGCGACAGGCACAACTCCAGGCAGCAGAGGCCTACGACCACGGCGCACCCGAGATGATTCGAGGTACTATCTGTGTCTATTCCACCCTTTCTGCAGTTATTATAGACACAGGAGCGAGTCACTCTTTCATAGCCGCTGCCCTTGTTCGGAGCTCGGAGATTCCGACAGAGCCGTTGGCTCGATCCTTACGGCTAGAGACTCCTACGGGAGCAGACTCGACGATTACACACTGGTGTCGGCAGTGTGATCTTACTCTAGGAGGCGAGAGATTCGGTTGGGATCTTCTTGTAGCAGCGTCGAGGCCTTACGACGTCATCTTGGGCATGCATTGGCTATCTACGGTCCATGCACAGATTGACTGTTTTAGGCGCAAGGTGCGATGTGTACGCACCGACGGAAGCAGGTTCACCTTCACCGGCGAGAAGGGAGCCTTAGAAGCACAGGATGGACTTCCGCGGAGGAAAGGACAGCCCATCACCCATCAGTTGGCTAGCCTTATCCTTGGAGCAGTTGACGTGCGGAGTCCTGGTTTTCCTGCAGTGGTGGATCAGTTTGCGGACGTTTTTCCGGATGACGTTCCAGGGCTACCTCCTCGCAGAGAGGTAGACTTTTATATTGACTTGTACCCCGAGACAGCCTCGATATCCACTCCAGCATATCGGATGGCCCCCGCCAAGCTTCGAGAGCTACGGGTACAGTTGGAGGACTTGCAGGGCAAGGGGTTCATCCGACCCAGTGTTTCACCCTAGGCTTCCCCGATATTGTTCGCCAAGAAGGCGGACGGAAGCTTGCGTCTTTGTGTTGACTATCGTCGCCTGAACTAGGTGACAGTGAGGAACAAGTATCCGCTACTGAGGATTGATGACCTCTTTGATCAGCTCAAGGGAGCACGGTGGTTCTCGAAGATAGACCTCAGGTCAGGCTATCATCAGCTCAGAGTCAGAGATGAGGATGTGCAGAAGACGACCTTCAGATGTCGGTATGGCCACTATGAGTTCTTGGTTATGC
This sequence comes from Viscum album, assembly GCA_963277665.1. Classification (NCBI taxonomy): domain Eukaryota; kingdom Viridiplantae; phylum Streptophyta; class Magnoliopsida; order Santalales; family Viscaceae; genus Viscum; species Viscum album. The sequence goes on from OY728122.1 coordinate 2,091,123,693, forward strand.
CTTTCGGTGTAACCAATGCTCCAGCAGTGTTCATGGCTCTCATGAACAGGATCTTTCAGCCATACCTCGATCGGTTTGTCGTGGTCTTCATCGACGACATTCTGATTTACTCTAAGACAGAGGAGGAGCACGCCTATCACTTGCGAGTTGTTCTTGACACACTCCGAGAGCACCAGCTTTATGGTAAGCTCTCGAAGTGCCAGTTCTGGATACGTGAGGTCCACTTCTTGGGACACGTTATCTCTGAGGCGGGAGTTGCAGTGGATCCCGCGAAGATTGAGGCTGTGTTAGCATGGGAGCCACCCAGGAGCGTGACTGAGGTTCGGAGTTTCTTGGGACTAGCTGGATACTATCGGAGATTCGTGCCAGACTTCTCTAGAGTTGCGGCATCACTCACAGCTTTGACGAAGAAGGGGAAATCCTTCTTGTGGCCAGACAGATGTCAGCAGAGCTTCCAGGAGCTGAGACAGAGATTGAATAGAGCACCTATCTTGAGGTTGCCTGAGGAGGGAGTAGGGTACGTAGTCTACTGTGATGCATCAGGGACCGGACTCAGATGTGTTCTGATGCAGGAGCGGGCAGTGATCGCCTATGGATCACGTCAGTTGAGGCCGCATGAGCAGAACTACGCTACCCATGACCTGGAGTTAGCAGCAGTGGTCTTCGCTCTGAAGACATGGCGACACTATCTGATGGGCGAGCGCTTTACAGTCTTTTCTAATCATCAGAGTCTCAGGTATATCTTTTTGCAGAAGGACCTGAACCTGAGACAGCGGCGATGGCTCGAGTTCCTCCAGGACTATGACTTTGAGATAGTCTATACTCCTGGGAAGGGGAACATAGTAGCCGATGCCCTTAGCAGGAGGACGGGCATTCAGCTACTTGAGGAGGCGACGGAGCAGCTAGCCTCTTTGCAGATATCCTTCGTGGATAGAGATGGAGCAGCCTTCCTCCAGTCTCTCACAGTCACCCCTCCACTACTGCAGCGAGTCAGGGAGGCACAGCGTGGGGACGCTGACTGTGAGACACGGCGTGCACAGATATCCTCGGGACAGGCACCTGATGGTTTCTCCCTTGGAGCAGAGCACGACATCCTTTTCAGAGGACATACCATGGTACCAGTCGCTTTGCGAGAGGAAGTACTGAGAGAGTTTCACACTTCTCCTTTGGCGGTACATCCTGGAGTGGCGAAGATGTACCAGGACCTCAGACGACAGCACTGGTGGCCAGGCATGAAGAAGGCTGTAGTAGAGTTCTTTTCTCGATGCCTCACCTGCCAGCAGGTGAAGGCAGAGCATCAGGTACCAGCGGGCTTGGTACAGCCCTTGGAGGTTCCGGAGTGGAAGTGGGACGACATATCTATGGACTTCGTGACTGGACTTCCACGCACTTCCAGAGGTCACGACTCCATCTGGGTGATTGTTGACCGACTCACCAAGTCGGCACACTTCTTACCCATCAGAGAGCAGGGCTCAGTAGAGAGCTTGGGACGTCTCTACGTTCAGGAGATTGTGCGGCTCCACGGTGTACCATCATCTATCGTCTCCGATCGAGATGCCCGCTTTACTTCCCGGCTTTGGAAGGGGTTACAGGAGGCGTTCGGGACGCAGCTACGTCTGAGCACAGCCTTTCACCCTCAGACGGATGGTCAGACGGAGAGCACCATTCAGACCCTCGAGGACATGCTCCACGCACGTGTCCTCGACTTTGGTCGTAGCTGGGCGGACCACCTACCCTTGGTGGAGTTTGCGTACAACAACAGCTACCACTCCACTATCGGGATGGCACCGTACGAGGCGTTGTATGGCCGACCTTGTAGATCTCCTTTGTGCTGGACAGACCCTGGAGAGTCAGCACTGGTGGGACCGGAGATGGTCCAGGCCACGACAGAGAAGGTCCAGGTCATCCAGGAGCGGATGAAGATAGCTCAGAGCCGGCAGAAGTCATATGCTGACAGGAGGCGGAGGCCACTGGAGTTCGAGGATGGCGATCACGTCTTCTTGCGGGTCTCACCTCGACGTGGTATTCGGAGATTTGGCCGAGGCGGCAAGTTATCTCCACGCTTCATCGGACCCTTCCAGATTCTCAGCAGGATTGGTGAGGTGGCTTATCGCCTGGCTCTACCACCTCAGTTGCACCGGGTGCACGACGTCTTCCACGTGTCTCAGTTGAGGAGATACGTGCACGACCCGACACACATCATTGACCATGGGGAGCTTGACGTTGACGATGGGGCGACTTTTACGGAGGTCCCGGTGGAGATAGAGGATCGACAGGAGCGGGTCTTGTGTGGGCGATCGATTCCTCTTGTGCACATCAGATGGCAGCACGAGAATCTCTAGGAGAGCACATGGGAGCGGGAGGCTCAGATGCGTGCTCAGTACCCTCATTTGTTTCCCTAATTTTTGATGTATCTTTACGGGGACGTAAAGCCCTGAGGTGAGAGTAATGTAAAGACCCGTAAAATTCAAGGGAAATTTTTTCTTAATTTTCTTTAGAATTTTACAAGAGCGCGGTTTCAGACGGCACCTGATTCCGAGGCCCGGAGTGCCCGGAATTAATTTCCGAAGTTTGGCTCGGGTACGTTCAGTGAACGAACGAGCGGGAATTCCTAACTTTTGATCCGGTGCTCGGAATTGAAATCCGAGGGCACCGATGAACTCGCAGCGCCGATATTCGCTTAAAGAGACCTTTTCGGAAGTTGCGTTTGTTGCGGGTTGAAAGTTAGATTTTGGGTTTTTAATTTAAGTTAAATAAAATTCGTGAAGAACAATTTTATTTTAACTTGTTAAATCCTACCAAAGGGGGTTGGAAGTGGGACCCACATCCACTTAACCTCCCTTGGGAGGATTATGTGTGGTGGGGCCCACACGAAGCTCCCAACCTTTCAACTTCTCCCAACTCCCCTAACCCCTCATTAAATGACATGAGTTATTTAATTTTGGAGTTAATCCTTTTGAATTTCAAACTTTTGAAATTTTAGTGTGTTGATGTGATAATAAAATAAGATGGTGTCTTATTTTATTTTGGTTAATTGTTTTGTCTTCTTGAGAGGTGGAGAGCTTTTCCTTCTTCTTCTTCAACTCTGACGAAGATCACGAAGAACGCTCAACTTGACGAAGAACGCTCAAGTTCCGACGAAGAACGCCGCTCCACTCTTCTTCGTCTTCCGTGTCAACGAGAGGGAACACCGCTTCCTCCTCGGATTCCCTTCGTCGACATAAGAAGTTTCTCCAATGACGTATCGCATCGGACGCATCTCTTCGTCAACGGATTTGACGAACGACGACCGCGACGCCCGACCTCCGCGACGTCGTCTTCCGCGGAACGTAGAGAAATCTTAGAACCTTATACCAAGGTAGGGGTTGTTGTTTTATTCTTTAATTATTCCATTCTTGATCGTGGATCTAGCATGTCTAACGTGTGGTTTTTGAATACTTTAAGTTGTGTTTTAACGTGAGGGGGGCCGGACCGCATGAACACGGCCGAACCCCCTCCTCCGTTCTTGGTGTTTAATTTTGTGGATGAATCAAGGTGGCGTGGTGCCGTCGCACCACGCGGTTATTCGCCCAATCAAGAACGCGACGCCGTCGCGCGCACCCCATGGAAGAAACATCAAGAACGCGACGCCGTCGCGCCGCATTGAAAGAAATCGAGGTGCGGCGGAGGGGCGCGGTGCCGTCGCACCGTGCCGGATGACGAATACCGCGGCCGGTTCCGGGCCGCGGCGAATCGAGGAGACCGGCGGCCGGGCCGCCGGCGTCGGAAGCCGAAGAGGGGACCGGATTTTTCCGGTCCCGTTGGAGAAAACCGGCCGGCCAGCTGGCCGGCCGGATGGCATTAAACCGGGGGAATTAATCCCCCGGCCAACTCACAAAACCCCCCTCTTTATGAGGGGGGGGGGGGGGTTCCTTGAGGGGGGGCAGGCGGCTCCCCCGATTCCTACCAATCAAGCCCCCCACGTGTGGGGGGGGGGGGGGGGCGGTTTTGCAAAAAGGGGCGCGGCATATAGCCGCGCCGTCTTTCCAATCAGCGGGGGCTTTGCCCCCCGCGTGCAGCCACCGTGCGGTGCCAGGCCGCCGCGCCGCCGCGCCGCCGGCCGGCCGGGCCGGGTCGGACCCGGGTCAGGTCGACCCGGTTCGGGCCGACCCAGGGGGGGGGGGGGGGGGTCGGGCCGGGTCGCCCCGGACCCGGACCCCCCGTTTCGAAGCAGTTTCGGTATTTTGGCCATAACATGAACCACGGACCTCCGATCGACGAACCGTAAGCGGCAACGCGATCCTTGGATCGAGACGGTCGTTTGGGTATATCGCATTCAAGGTTTCGGATTACTTTGAGTTCGGCCGGGTTGGTTCGTTCACGAAACCAACCGGGCCTTCGGAGCGGAAACGCTCATATCTTGAGCTACGAACGTCCGATTGACGTGCCGTCAGCCGTGTTGTGTTCCTCTTAGTGAGACGGATCTTTTGAATACTCCGCCCGAGGTTTGGACGCAGGTGGAGTACGGTCGGGTTGGTTTTGCCTTAAAAACCAACCGGGCCCCGGGGACGAAAATGCCAATAACTCTCAGACCGGGCGTCCGATCGATGCGCCGTCTGTTGCGTTGAGTTCCTATTGACGATACGGAACTTTTGGATACATCAACTCTGGACTTTGTGACAGTTGATGTATCAGCCTCTCGGCTCGTGGAGCGGACCCTCCGAACGAGCTTGCTGTGTGCGGGAACCCTAGCGCTGGCTGCGACTACTACTACTGCTACTGTGACTGCGACGACGACAGTACAGAGATCCTGTGTGGATTCGACGACGACGACTTCAGCACTCAGCGATCCTACGTGGATCAGTGCTACAGGTCCTATGTGGGCCCGATCCTGTGTGGGTCCGATCCTGTGTGGGTCCTTGCGCTCAGCGGTCCTGTGTGAACCAGCGCCTACAGGTCCTGTGTGGGCCCGATCCTGTGTGGGTCTTTGCGGGGGTTAGTTACCTATCGATCCTTCGTGGGTCCGACGACTTAGATGGATCAGAGATCATCTTTATCATCCTTTGAAGAAGTATTCCTGTGTGAGCTGAATCCTGTTGTTTTCCATTGTGGATTGTGTTGTGCAATCCTGTGTGGATTACGTTTTGCTTTCCTGTGTGGAATACGTTTACTTTCCTGTGTGGACTGAGTTGTACTTGGGCTCGGAGGTTGGAGCGTATTTGAATTTGATGACTTAGGTATATGTATGGGCATATACCTAAGCAGTGTCGGTTGTTACTTCGTGATTGTACCTTTCTTCGTGGTTTATCCTTTGTGGATTCGAGAGACCTTCAGGGGTCTCGGGGTCCCTACTGAGTAGCTTATACTCACCCCTGCACGGGCTTTGCCCGCACTACGTTGTGTTGGTTGCAGACGACGGACAGCGTTGACCTTAGCTGAGGCTTGCAGAGCGGGACGGTACCCGGAGGTGGACCACTGGGCGGGACGTGCACGGAGCGGACGGCGGGACCCGTGGAGCAGAGGAGCTGTCTGTACCGACCCTTCAGGTGGGATTTCCAGTGGACAGTTCGGTGTAGCAGCTTTTACTTTTCAGTTGCTGTTTTCCCTTTCGAGTTGTACTTTACTTTCAGTTTGGGTTTGTATACTGGCCCATTTACTTTTCCGCACTTTCTGTTGTACTCTGCTTTTGTTTAGTGTTTACATTCTGCTTGCTTACTCTGTGGTGTTCGTTTACTTTTCAAAGGCAATGCCTTCCCTTTTTACCGGGATTTACGCCTTGGTGCTAGTCGCCAGCCCCTGGCCTATGGAAGGCGGGCTTGGGGTAGTCACGGCACGGACCCCGAGGGCGGGTCGTGACAGAAATCTTCTCTTATATGAATTTATTCCTAACTTGTGTGATAATCCTTTACATTTAAAATTTTCCCAATATTCTTGAATAGTTTACCCTTTCTCCAAAACTAAATGTACTGGTAGATCATTTAATTAAACTATATATTTTTATATACACTAGTTATATGTTTAAAATTCATTCACTTAATGGTTATTGACAACTGAATCTTCTATGTAAAAATCTCTTTGTTGACTTCATAACACCACATTTAACTAGAAATAGTAATTAGATAATGGAGTTCCAAAATACATAATATCAATCCCCATATTAGATAAACTTGGTTCCAAAATTATCCCCTTTTATTTTTTTGGAAATGAAATGTGATGTTTAATTTCACGTACATTTAACTTCTTCCAGATTATAATATAATATCTCATCCAATACTCTAAGTCTACACGAGTGATGCTTGGTGTATAAAATAAGAGTTAAAGAAAGTATTTCATTCCTTATATCATTCATCATTCAAAAACTCCACCTATATTCGAAATCATTCAAAATATATTCCTTGTGGATCATATCTCCCATGAAGTTTATACCATCAAATCCCCCCATGATGAGAGAATGTTAGCAGTGAAAACACAAGTTAGAGATAACCAATATTTTATGCATTGGAATTGAACATCACCATCACCATATTTATAAATGAATTTCACTAAGTCATTTTCCCTCTTCAATAATAAACCCAAGTGGAACTAACATCACACCCAATAAAACACTATATGTAGAATTAGATTCAAATGGGGGGATGGGACTATCCAAACCACATCAAGATGAATGAGGTGGTTGACTACTATGCTTCAACCGATGTTTCTCAAATATTAGAGTGATCAATAATTTAGAAATAATTCCATCCACTTATTTATTTATTCTAGCATGATCCACTTTTATAATTCATTACTCTTCCTATTATTTGATAAAATTAGAACTTATCTAAATAAGATTAGTACAATTGTACTTTATATAATTTTTTAGGAGAAAAATTATAATTTTATTATCACAATAGATCATCATATGATGGTTTACTTCTTCACTAATACCCTCTAATTGTTTCTTCATCCATAAAATCTAAGTAGATATTTTTTATAGTTATATATTCTAATTTGGGGGTTCTTAATGAAGTTATTTTCAGTTTTTTCTCAACTAACCAATACATTTACTTCTAATGAAGAATGTAACATTACTTTTGTACCCTTATTCACCACATCACTAGCCCAGTCCATGTTAGAAAATATTTATAATTCATTATACATTACTATATCAAAGACCAATCCAAAATTGAGAGTACTGTGGATGTACCTTATACTTAATTTAACTATAATAGGGAGATTCTATTTTGAATTACTTCAGAATTGGGCTGCCATAATTTTTGAAAACACCATATCTATTTGAGTAGCTATTAAATAAAATATGCATCAAATTATCCTCTTGTACTATGTTGGATCAATATATTTCCCATCCTTATGCTTCCCAAGCTTGGATGTACCCATAATTATAGTCGATATTGGTTTGGAATCATGCATTCTAAATTTATTTAGTGTCTCAATCACATAAATATATCAGGAGATAAAAGAATATATAACTTTATAAACAACATTCCACTCGAGAAAATAAGTTAGCTCACCAATAAAGTAAATTTAAAATTATAACCTCATGTGATTAGAAACATACTCTATATATTTCTACTTTCTTTAACCAATAATGACATCATTCACATAAATTATCACTATTAAGTTTCCTACCTTATATGTCTTCAAATAGAGATTGTGATCATCAATTCTCTTTTTGAATCCCAAATTCTTTAATTATGATTCAATTCTAGCATACAATGATCATAACACCTATTTTAGACTCAAAATGTTTTTGTTCAATATAAACATTTTAGTTTAATAATTTCTAATAAATAAGTTCACAATATTTTCAATATAAACATATTCCTTTAGAATACCATTCAAAAACAACGTCATTAAATTCATTTGATAAACCATGAATTATATTAGTTCATTACCTATAAGAATATTATGATCAACTCAAGTAGATCCACTAGTTTAAAAGTTTCTTCAATATCAATACATTCAATTTTTATAACTCCTTTACAAAGTAAAAAATCACTATTTCATATCACATTGTTTTGTTCAATGAATTTATTCTTAATGACCCACTTTTTTACAATATTATTAAGATTTTAAGATTCTTCAGAAGGTACCATGTTTAATTATAATTAATTTGATCCCATTCCTCATTCATGGATCTAACTCATGATTTATCTTTCACATCATCTTCAAATAATGTTAGTTCTACCAAAAACATAGAGAAACATTCTCAATTTTCATCATCATTCATTTTTTTACTGAAACAAATTTATCTCTAATAGTATTAGATGGATCAATTCATACTTCTGTATTTCTTATATAATAAGAAATTTAATTTTGTTTAATAATTTTTTCCTCCTCTGATTTATCCTTAGAATCATCATCATCATTTAGATAATATTTAATAACCTTTGGATTTGAATAAACCTTAATAAATTCATTGTATGATTCCTCATTATTTGAAATTTATTAATTATTTCCATATTTCTCTTCGATTAATTAGATATAGTTACCCTATATAGTTTTATTCAGTGTTTTTACATAATTTTTAGGCCTTACTCTTTATCGAGAAGCCTAAAAATAATCGTTTATCTACTATATCACCATAGTTTCCTCAATTACCCTCTTTATTTCAAATACTTCTTCTAATTATAAAGGAATGAATATGTTTCATGGACGCTTTATTTCCATGTGACATTTCATAGGGTTTATTATCTTATATTAGGCTTAACATTGACTAATTTTTAGTAAACCCTACAAATTTGACGACCACCTGCCAATAATGGCATGGGACACAATTCAAGATGAGAAAAGTATTTCTATATTGTTCACTAGTTATTTTAATCACCCAAACACTGTATTCTATTGATGAGCTATCACTAAAGGCACGTAATGATTAATTCCATTCTTATCAAGGTAGTTATTCCATTAAATAGAGTTTTATTATATTTAATTATCAAATAAAAAGATTTTAATTTGGCATGTATTATACTCTTAAAATGTTATGATATGAGTTTTTTATTTACTATATCCACTATAAAGACAAGTATATTTATAAGTTGTTAAATTAGGGGGGGGGGTTTGGATTTATTAGTTCTATAGAAAAGGAATTTTTTAGAATTATAATTCAAATTTAAATTTTGAGGGTTTGATCATCAAAAGGAGATGTTTTTGGATGTGAATTATAGTGAACTATACTTTTCATACGTAAATATTATATCTTATTATATGAATATTGAATACATAAAATTATTGTCCATTCTAGAAACATATTGGTTTAATGTCTTTAGAAACTTGGATACATGAAAAACTTGTTCATAATAGATCTACATCATCTACCACAAATGTATTAATAACTATTACCCTTCATACACATATCATACATAAAACTATTCTTCATAACCTAGGGAATGGAAACATAATAAAGGGTGATCTCTAATTCCTAGTAAGGGTAAACAAGGCAGATATGAATTAAAAAAAATAAGAATAAAATTAGAATATGGGTATGGGAACATGATATTAAACTATTAAAACTATAAACTTAATATCAAAGATCATAATAATGAGTAATGGTGTAAATCATATTAGTTTATAAAACATGAATCATAAAGAAATAAAAGGACATATGTCAGAGAGTATATCATTGGCATAAGATATATGTTTTTGACATAAAAATAATAATATTAAATCATTTCCTTAGTCAAGTCTCACTGACAATACTATCATTATCAAGTGGTTTCACTCCCCATTACATAATATGCTTAGTCAAGGTTCACTCTTAAGACTCTTATTGTGGAAATAGTTCATCACTAAACTAGGTTCACTCCCCATTATTGTCCTAATTATCTCATGAGATATCAATATTTACCAAATTTATTAGAGGAATATATAATTCTGGGACAAACTATAACATGATAATAAAAAATTCATATGTGTTACACAATATCATAAAACATTCATCATATCAACATATCATAAACTGTGGAAAGGGAACAAGTTTCATAAAAATTTCAACATTTCATCATCAACTAACCCATGGAAAATAAATGGCTTTCATAAAATTATCATAATAATAAAAATAAACCATATAGAGAAATAATAAGGATGGTATCATCAGATGACATCCCTAGTAATTCATAACAAACAAAAAAAGATTTTATCATATAAAAAAAATTTCTTTAAAATATCTCTAGAATATTTCATGAGGAAAATACTCTTTTTATTTTGAAATAAATTATTTACAATCTAATTTTTTTTCAAATATTAATGAATTATTTTCATTTAAACGATCCTTTAAAAATTTTAAAGGAAAAATTATATCATCAAGCAGTCATGATGGTGGAAAATTCCATTCATGTTGTGCATGTTAAAATAAAGACCCCTTTTATATTTTTGGAAAAAATTTAAAATGATATCATTCAAAAAAAGAAGATTTATTTTAAACCATTTTATAAAAATTAAATCATGTGTAAAATTACTATAAATTATCATAGAATAATATAAAAAACACTCTTGAAAACATTTTTTTTGGAAAATAGATATGGAAGAAAATCGATTTTTGACCGAAGAGATAAATTATGTCAAATTTTCTTAAATAATTATTTTAGTATCTGGGGTTATTAAAGAGTGGAAAATGAAATTAAAACATGTAATATCCAAAAATGAATATAGGATAATAAATTCAAGGTATTATCGTGATATATGTCATAACATATCATCATCAAAAACTTAATCATAATCAATTCCAGTAAACTATGAGATTGTAACATAAATCCATTACCTCATGTTTGATTTACGTCAAAATCACTCTAAACTCATGTATAATAAATTTAAATTTTTTATGATTCTATAATAGAGTCATTTAAATACTTATAATATCATATGTAATCCACTTGTGACATTATAACAATCATTTATTAAAAATTTCGTATTAAAATGGTCATTTATGGGTGTTAACTATTTTGTTTTTCAGGAGAAATTCAATTCAGATGTTCTGGTTATCATACATTGATCATAGTTCCATTATATATATAATTTTAATAATTATAAACATATAATAAATATTCATTATATATATATATAAATATATTCATCCATAAAAGGTAGATATAGAAAAATAAATAACACCATTCATGGAGACGGTATGCTGTACATATTAACGAACATTGTTTTCACATTTTGATGGATTGAAAAAAATAAAGGTAAATCAAAATTTGTCTTTATAGAGTAATTATTATATAATATATAACATATTTTTTATTATATCTAATCGCATTACCAACATTGTAAATCAGAAATAATAAATGAATCACATCATTTTGTGGAGGTGGTGGTCCACATGTATGCAGGAGTGATGTTATCATCTTCCAATGAATAAGATGGAAAGATGATATTTGATAAATAATAATTACATAAGAATAATTATGTCAATAATCTCTTATATAACAATTAAACCCATCAAAATAACTATCCATGCAATGCGGTGATGGAAACTGATATGTATTGCAATGTGGAGCGGTAGTCTACATATACACATGAGTGATACTTTGTCCTCAAATTTGATAGAACATAGGGTGAATAATGGTGGTTAAACAAATATAATATACTTAAAAAATATTTATTATAATTAAGGTATTATTTTATGATGAATAACATTGAATTATAAGAGGTATAATAAAAAATAAATTGTAAGTGTTCGTGTAGAATGATTACTTCTTCTTCGGTAGGCCTCTAATAGAACATTTATTAAGGAGCCTTGGAATGATATTTTAAGAATAAAATAAGATCTAATTCATGGATATAAATGTTTATAATATAATTGGTTAGGTTTTTGAAGAGATATATTGCTAAAATTGGTATAAATAAGAGAAGGGATTAGTGACCTCTTATAAGTGGGGGAAATGACGCACATGGATTTTCTTAAAAGAGTAAAATATAATAAAGTTACACTTAAGAAAAATTATCCCAAATTGATATATATTTTAATTGGCATATTTTGGGGTAGAAAAAATTCAATAAAAATAGATTTATTCTCATTTAATTGAAAATATTACCCTAATCTCTTCGTTTAACCCTCGATAAACTCTTTTAACCTTAATTATGGTAACACATTTTTTTATTTTTACTATTATTTATAACCAAACATTATGTTGAATTTGCTACATGAAATTAAATATGATGATTAAAAATGCAGAATCCATTTTATCAAATTAAATTCATAGAATTGGAAGAAATTAATTTAAAATTAAACCCACAAAACTTGAAAAAAAAATTGTGTTCCAAAAAACTATTTTCATAAGAATAATTTCTTTATACCAAAATAAAGAAATACTAATTCCAATGGAATTAATTAAATTATTAATAATATAAATAAACTAATATTAATTTGAAACCATTTTTAAACAAAATTAATATTTTTAAATTCTTGAAATAAAAAAGTTGGTTTTCCATAAAAAATAGTTTTTTATCTTTTCTTTTATAAAGTAATATTTTTATAAGATTAAAATAAAATATTATATTATAAAATTTTCATGATGATTTCAAAAATTTAGTTCATTAAAAAAAAACTAAATGGGGAAAAATTAATTATTATATTTTCTCACAGAAATAAATAAAAACCATTTATGAGGAAAATGTATTTCTGAATCATTTAAAGACTTTACTATAAATTAGGTACTTATTTAGTGATATATTTTATTTATCTAAAAATATTATACATAATTTTGAAATTTTAGTTATTACTATTCACTTCACCAATTTAATAACATGGTTATAATAATATTCTAAATTATGGTTCATTTATACATGGGTTAGAATATATTACATGTTATTGAAAAAATTAAATTTATTTGAAGAGAAATATATCATAAAATATTAGGGTGATACATTATACCCCATTTAAAATGAATTTATCAATATTAATTTATTCACTTTGATACAAAAAATGATGTTACTTCTATTTCATCACATCCTTGGGTTCTTAGGTAGCTTCTTTGAATGTCTGATTTCCCTAGAGAACTTTGACCAAGTGAGTAGTCCTGTACCAGAGAACTTTCTCTTTACAAACCAATATTTCTTCAAATTGTAATTCATAAGAAATATCCTAATCTAGTGGTACTAAATTAGAGTTTAATACATGTGAAGGTTGTATTATATACTTTCTAAGGAGAGATATATGGAACACACATCATGAATTTGAGAGTGGTTCGATGGAAGTGAAAATATATAATATACCATACCTACTCAATAAAAACTATTAAAGGGTCCAATATAACTAGGGATAAAAGTTTCTTTCTTTTTGAAAATAATAATCACTTTCCATAGATAAATTCATACGAATACCTCCTCACCAACTTTTAATTATATATTTCATCGATGATTTTTAGTTTAAATTTTTCTCAACTCTCAACAGTATTAATGTGTTGGTTAAGGGAACTAAATTTATCTTATATTTCCTTAGCTAACTTAACCCCCAATAGATTTATTTTTCTAACATTATCCTAACATGTTGGAGTTCTAAACTTTTTTACATAGAGGGATTCGTAGGGATTCATTTGAATGATCAAGTGAATGATATTGTTATAAGATAATTTGATAAGATGGAGGTGTTGATCCCAACCAACTTCGAAATGCATAGAATAAGATATTGATATATCCTCTTGGGTTTGAAGGGTTAACTAATACTGAACATCCATCTGAGGATGATAATAAATTCTGAATGACATTTATGAATCTAGATCTTGGTGAATAATTCTATAAAACTTTTAGGTAAACCATAGATTCTGATTATATATATTAGAATGTGGAACTCCATACAAATTTACCACTTCATAAATATATATTCAAGAAATATAATGAAGAGAGAAATATTATATAATTGTAATAAAGTGTGCTGAATTCATAAGGTGATTGACTACAACCCAAATAACATTACAGAATTATTTTTTTGGAGTGTCTAATGAGAACATCTATAGTGATTTTCCCACTTCCACTCTGGTATGTGTAATGGTTGTAAAATCCCTTTAGACTCTAATCTCTCATCCTTAACATTCTAACATTCAAATCATGAAGACACATTTTTTTCAATATCTCTCTTGATGTTGTACAATTAGAGATACTATTTCATATCTTTATATATCTTTATACTTCCCAGATGAATATAAAATAATGACCTACTATATTTATCAAATAGATCCTTCTTCAAATTTGGTATGGGAGGGAAACAAACATGGGTTTTGAGACTTATCATTATATCATAATAAAGATTGAACTCAAGAACATTTCATACCTTATTTTTCAACTATACATCTTCCTTTTGTTCCTTTTTAATCTTCACATGGATATATTGTTTAACAATAATCTGTGAAAGATAATATTTTCCCCATCCATTAATATTTATAGATCCATCCTTTGAAAATTCTTAAATATTGGATCTTTTTTTATCTTTATCAGAGATAAACAAGCATGATCCTTTAGATTCAAGTTATTGGACACCTTGTTCACAATCCTCAGGTGGTAATGTATCGAGTAGTTATAATATTTAATCAACTCCAAACATATTCTATGACACATATTCAAATAATTATGAGTCAATATATACTATTAAATTTTATAATAAATATATATGTCCCACCTATCACCTTAATGATAATGCCACTATATTATTAATGAAAAAATTACCATAGCTAACTCCAAACCATGATTTGGGTAATTTTTTTCAAGAACCTTCAAATGTTGTGAGGCATAAGCTATAACTATATCATTATGCATGAGGATAAATCCTATTCCCTTATTCAATGCATAAATATATATCAAAAACACTTCCCCACCTATGGTAGTGTAAGAATAGGTTTATTTACTAAACTTTTATTTAGTTTCTTGAAATTTTCCTCACATTCATCTATCCAAAGGAACTTGGCTCCCTTCCGAGTTATGTTGTTGTGTGGATTATATATCCATGATAAATTCTCTAAAAATCATTGATAATATCCTTCCAAAACAATAAAACTATGAATCTTAGTCACAATGGTTAGTCTGGGTTAACATTCAATAACTTATCTCATTGATGGATTCATCGATATACCCTCAATTGAGATTATATGACCAAAAAATTAATCTTTTTTATAGACAAAATTCACACATGGTAAATTTTTCATACAATTCATATTCAAGGTCATTAGTATAAACCTCATGTGATCCTCATTATCTTACATACTCTTGGAATATATTACAATGTAATATATAAATAATACCATGAAATTATGAAGGTAATCTCTAGAGACACTATTAATTAAATATATAAATACAAGAGGGGAATTAGTAAGACCAAAGGTAAACACTATAAATTTATAGGTTTCATACCTCATATGGAAGTATATTATTGGTATGTATTCCCTTTTTACCCTCAACTAACTGTATTTGGATAATTGATCAATATAGGAAAAATATTGATCCCCTCATAATTGATTAATAAAATAAATAATATAGGGAATATGATACTTAATCTTGACTATGATCTTGTTAAGTTCCCAAAAATAAATGCATAGTGACATTTATCTATTTTCTTCTTCAAAAAATATATGCACCCCATGGTGACACAGTTGGATTAATGAATCCCATATCGAGATTCTATTAGAGTTACTTCTTCAATTATTTTAAATAAATAAGTTAAATTCTATACAGAGTCATTAAAATAGGTTTAATACCTAGTATAAGTTCTTTTAAAAAAAATCATATTTATGATTTTGAGGAATAATAGGAAATTCAATGTGTAAAAATCAATAAACTCTCATACAATAGGCATATCCTCAATTTTGATTTTCTCTCTAACTATATGAGACAAACACCCCTTTTAAATTGGAATCAAGACCTATATGATGGATGTGATTTCTATTGGATTTTCATATTTAATGTTTTAATGATAAATGAACAAAGTTTTGTTTAGAATATCCAATATTAATTCCATTCCCTGACAATTGATGTAGGATTCATGTAAATAAATAAAATCTATTCTGAAGACAAGTAAAATTCAATTAGAGGGAGAGAAATTAGATTTTTAGGAAACACATTCAAACAATCTTTAATAGAATAATATTCATAGACATTAGATGTGATTATTATATCATTAGGGGTTTTCAATACTTATTCAACATATAATCATTTTGGTGGTATTATGACAGCCTTAGAAAATTATTTAGATATAAACAAGTGGATAGATTTGGTTTAAAATAAGACATTAGTAGTTATAGAGTGGTTGGTAAGTGTAACTTTTACGAATTCATTTTATACTTGGATTTGGAAATAGATATCAAGTGACATTTCCATTTTTCTCTAGGCTTAAGAGGTTACTCACATCGATCATCATAAATAACCTTTAGATTTGAGAAATGTTTAGCATAATTCTCATACTCCTTACATTTGAAACATTAGATTTTGGTTGGTTCATTATTTGGTACATTATATCTATCATTAGATAACATCATATTCCTAACACATTGAAATTTTATTTCCTAATGACCTTCCTTTCCCAATTAAAACATTTACTAGTTCCATTAAGAAAACATTCTCCATATGTCCTTCCACTATTCAAGAATAATTAAAAATCATCTTCGACTCTCCATGGTTTTTATTATTATAATTTTATTTGAATTTTATATTTCTTTTATTATCAAAACCATGAGATAAACGTGTAACTCAAGTCTTTATTTCAATCTAGATAGCACATCAAATGATTTTCTCATATCTTTTGTAGTCTCTTATGGATAACTGCCTTTAGATACTTGGTTTTAAGCCACTATAGAATAAATTAATCTTATTTTCTAGTTGGGAAGACAATATAAGAAGTGTACCTTAAAAGTTTTATAAAATTTACCTCATAGTTCCTAAGGGATCCATAATCCTTCTTCTATAGCTTAAGTAATTCCTTCTACATTTTTTGTATGAATAATATGAGGAAATTATTTATTAAAAAATATGATCCTAAAACCATACCTCTCCTTGGATTAAATTCATTCCAATTACTTTGTGTTCTTGATATGATTCCACCATTGATCGCTTCACCTTCTAAATGACAAAAAAAATAAAATATTTTTTTCATGTTCTAAAAATTATAGATTGGAAAATATCATTTCAGTGGAACTGATCCATTTCTTAGCTAATAGTGGATCAATGGGTCCACTAAAAGATGGTGGACATTGGATCATCAAGGAATCAACAAAATTTTGTTCCCTCCATTTAATTTTTGGAAGATAATATTTAATCAAAGCTTGGGAATTTTATGTAATCATATTAATAATATTTTTTCCATCTACCATAAAAATTTCTTCGTTAGGTGGAAAATCATTGCATTGTTCATCAAAATCAGCAATAACATGGTTCCTTCAGGTTCTAGACTCGGACTAAAACTAAAAATAAGTGTTAGAAATAGAAGTCATTTCGGGAAACCACATAACAATGAAAATAGTTTTATGGGCTTATAAATTATAATACCATATTTTAAATATATGAAAAATTAGGATTAACCAAAGTCATTAATGGTCATCCCTTATTTAAATCCTTCATAATGGTTCAAAAATAAAATGTGATTTAACCGAAGAATATCCCATGAGAGTGTTAAAATAGGTTCATAGTAAGGGAACACCCACCACGAACTAGAATTATGGTCAAGATATACTCAAAAAACCTTTTTTAGTGTTATTACCACTTCATGTATCTATTCCAAAACCACATCTACTTTTAGTATCTAGATAGGGATTTTTTTCTAGGAAAACCACACTACTTTATTTACTATAACATATTATAATCATATATACATAGGATTATCCTGAGGGTTTTATATGAATAATTATCATCCTACATTAGAAAGGTAACTAAACCATACTCTAATACTAACTACAACACACCATATTTTTAATACACAAATATTACATCTTATTAGATGGATATTCAATACATAACATTATGATCCATGGTAGAATCATATAGGTTTAGTGTATTTATAAACTTTTATAGATTAAAACTTTTTCATAAGAGATCAACCTCATTTCACACTAATTTCTTCATAACTAGAACCGTTATTAGACATATCATACTTAAAACCTTTCTTCATAACCTAGGGAAAGAGAACATAAAAACATATGAGATTTTATGCTCAATAATAGTAAAAAATGGAGATATAAATTATAAAATAACAATAACTTGAGTATAAGGGTATAATATCATGATATTCGTATTTTAAAACCATGCCCAACATATCAAATATCATAAACTTGAGTCATGGAATAAATCTTGGTAGATCATATGACATGAATCATCAGGTAATTAAATAAAATGATCTATGAGAGTATATCATTGGCATAAGACATAACTTTTTAGCCTATATATTATCATATAAAATCATTTCCTTAGTTAATTATCACTACCAAGACTATAATAATGGATTGGTTTCACTTTCTATGCCATCATATCCTTAGTCAACATTTATTCCTAAGATTATCATAGTGGACAATGTCCCTTACTGAACTTTGTTAAATATCCATCATCATCCTTATTATCTCATGAGATATCCATATTTAAGAAATGCAATGGAGTAATTAATAATTATAGGACCACCCAAAACCTAATCATAATCCATTCATATGTGTGATACATGATCATAAAATATTGTTCATATCAACATATTATAAACCATGTAAAGGGAAAGTGTTTCACATGGATTTAAACATTTAATCATAGCATAACCCATGGATAATAAATGGATCTCACAACCATATTTTCATCAAAATCATAAAAAATATAGAGAAATAACAAGTATGGTATCATTATATCATATCTTGAGTAAATCATAATTAACAACAATGGATTTCAGCATAGATGAACATTTTCATTAAAATATCCATGGAATATTTCATAAGGAAAAAACCCTTTTCATTTTGAAATAACTTATTTAAAATATATAAATTTCCCAAATAATAATTATTATTTTTTGTTTTAAAATAAAATTATAAATATTTAACTGAAAATTATTTTCATTTATAGATCACGATGGTAAGAAATTTTGTGCATGGTGTTTATTCTAAAATATATATTTCTTTCATAATTTTTGTAAAAAGTAAAAAGTAATATGTTTAGAAAATGATAATAAAAATTCATTTTAATTTTTTTTTTAAAATTATATCATGGGTAAAAATAAATTTAAATAGTCATATAATAATATAATAACCATTCTTGAAAACATTTTAAGAAAAAATGGATATGGAAGAAAAAGTGTTTTCGATCAAAGAGAGAAATAAAGTAATATTTCCTTAAAACAATCATGTTAGAATATTGAATTCTTAATGAGAGTAAAATTAAAGGAAAACATGAGAATAATAGAAATAAAAATAGGAGTAAAAAATTAAAGGGATCATTTATGGGAAGTTCAATAAATCTCATCATAAAAAACTTAATCATGAACAATCCTTACATATAATGGGATTTTAACATAAATCCATTACCTCAAGTCTGTCTTTCATAAAAATTTCTCTAACCTCTGATATAATAATATTAAATTTATTATCGTTTTTTAATAGTTTCATTTAAATAATTATGATATCATATTTTATCCAATTATAATATCTTAATACACATTTATTAATAATTCCTTATCAAAATCATCATTTCCAGGTGTCAACTATTACATTTTTAATGAGAATTTTGGTTTGGTAGTTACTATGCTTATACATTGATCATGGATCCATAATATCCTGAATTTTAATCATGAAATAAAAATATCAATTATATTCATTATATTTATAGTTATATTTATCCATAATAGTTATATATTTAAAAATAAATTTCACCATTCACGAAGAAGATAGGTCATACATACACATGAATGTTGTTTTCACTTTTGAAGGACGGAATAAAAGAAATGTAAATAATAATTCACTTTTAAATAATAATTATTATATCACATATATCACATATATTTATTAAATCTATTCATATAACCATCCTTATAAAGAGGAAATGAAAAGAGAACCACATCTCTTCATAGAGGTGGTAGTCCACACATATGCACAAGTAACACTATCATATTCCAAAAGATTAGAAGGTAAGATGGTAGATAAAAAATTATAATTATAGAATATTAATTATGTCATATATATCATATATAAATATTAATCCCATCATAATAACCATCCATGAAATATGGCGAGGGAAAATGAATTGTATCGCTACTTGGAGGCGGTTGTCCACACGCACACACAAGCGATACATTCACTTACCATTTGATAAAAAAGATGGAAAATAAAGGTGGTTCCATAATCATAATAATTTTATTATAATTTTTAAACTAAAGTTATTATTTTATATTTAATACCATATAATTATAATAGCTTATAGAAGAAATAAATTTAAAGAGGTCAGGTAGCGTGATTACACCTTCTTCATTAGGCATCCATTACATCCTTCCATAAGGACCCTTGGAATGGTATTTTAAGAAAAATATAACATATAATTAATATATAGACAAGATTATAAGATAATTTATTAGGGTTTCATCAATCTATATAACTCAAAGTGGTGTAAAGAAGATAAAGGGGAGGTTTCCTTTTATATGTGGGAGAAGGGTCACACATAGAATTTCATAAAAGATTAAAATATAACAAATTAATACTCAATATAAATGTTTCCAAATGAGAATATATTAGAAATTAGTATAGTATGAGGTAAAAATATTGGAATAAAATATGATTTAGAGAGTTTTAATTGGAAAACATAACCTTAACTCTTGTTTTAACCCCTTGTAAACCAATTTTAACCTTAACCACAGAAATGAATTTTAATGATTAATTATAACAAAAAATTAAGTTTAAATTTGTAACATCCCAGACAAGGCCAGCCACCCGAACAGTGCCGAGCGGGTCGGGTGTCACTACCTTTGGAGAACCTCCCCTGAACCCCAGAGGCTTCCGACTAGCAGCGAGGGTCTGAATAGGTATAGTGGGGAGGCTATACCTTCTTGGAGGATCATATTAAGGGTACTGGTCCAAGTATAACAGTAAAGGTGAAGCGGAAGGAAAGACTCAGCAAACTCAAACCAGACCCACAGAGCGGAAGCATATCCAATATCAACAAATAGCAGAAGCAATAATTAAAAGAACAGCAGCAGAAATAAACAAAAAAGCATACTGATAACATGTAACTACTACTGAACAGTATAACATGCATCCAAAGCAGGTCAACATACAAAAGGGCGGCAATGGCTAACCAACAGTAGCTAAAACAAGTAAGCATGCTGATACATAAAAGTAAACACAACAAGTAAACCCCAGCTAGGTATGACCTCAAGGTCTGTACCATCTCCATGCAACAACTAACGTAACCCATCTCCTGAAGCTGACCCCTTTCCTGCACGTAAATCCATGAAGTCTGCACGCATCCTGAAGGGACCATACAAGGTGTGAGACAAATCACAGTATGATACCACCCAACGGTGCGTACCAAATAAACATGTTTAAGCAGTCATGCATTTACTAGGAAAGAAGTAATCAGTACAATGCAAAAATAAATACAAACTCCACTCATGCACAGTATCCACCATGGAGTGTCACCTCCTTCGGCCAACGCTGGAATCTCTATCGTGTAACCTGATACCGTGTGCCACTTGACACCTCGTGTCTCAAGTACCGACGTCCCGAAGGCATGCCCCAAATAGTAACTTGGCACCAAGTGCCTCCTGACACCTCGTGTCTCAAGTACCGACATCCCGAAGGCATGCCCACAAATAGTAACCCGACACCATGTGCCTCCGGACACCTCGTGTCTCAAGTACCGATGTCCCGAAGGCACGCCCCAAATAGTAACCCAGCACCAAGTGCCTCTTGACACCTCGTGTCTCATGTACCGACGTCCTGAAGGCACGCCCATTTCCTGAAGGCTCCTCACCTCCCACATGGCTTTCTACGGCAAGCACCCCCAACCAAAAATACCTAACCGCAACTACGGGGGCCTCTACCCACACGAGTGGTCAAAACCACCTCATCACGGAGTATCTCTGTGTGCACACTACTCAATGTCCCGGTGAGCAGTAATCACCAAAAGAGTCCTAAGCCACCAAAACATCTGACACCTCATATCCCTGCGACCATGTCACTCAAGTCTGATGGCATTGCCACACTAGTATCCCGGGCCATGCCCAACCTGATAGTCATACTGCCTCAAACCTAAGTCCATGACACCCAATCCTGTGGTCAAAACCGCCCAAAGTAACCCGGTCAAAGCCCAAACCTGTGATCAGCATCACTCAAGCGTAACCGGGCAAAGCCCAACACAACCCAAAGGGTCCAGCAGATGCAATTCAGCAATTGCATATATAACATATGTAAACAGAAAACATAACTAGGCAAAACCAACTAAACAGTCGAATTGAACTATACCAGGTGTTGTCCCATACTAGCACTAAGGTCTTAAATGCCTCCAATAATTATAACAGGCTTAAATAACTTAAACTAATAGTTTAACAAAATAATATTTGAATTAAAACCATTTTGGCATTCCCCGGCCAAAATGCCCCGATGAGCCATGACCCCTCACCCGGCCTCACTCACGCAAACTGGTAACCGGGCATACCCAATGGCATCCCAGAGGTCCCATAAACAATACAGTATGAAAAATCAGATAAAACAGGTCCCGCTCAAAAATACCCGAAAACGCGCCGAAGCCGCGTCACCCAAACAACCATGAAAACAAAAAATGAGGTATGCAGCACCTACCTGAGACTCAAACGATGCTACTCATCCGGTAACACCGACCAATTCTGTCTAAAATGCGGTAAATCTACAAAAGATTTAAAACCGCTAAAAGGTCTATATCTCGTTCTAGAAAGAAAATCAGACAATGCGACTAAAGTGGAATCGAGGCCTTACCGAGGGGGTTCCAACACATCCAACCGGGATTGGATCGGAGTTTGGACGAAGAACCGGGAAGAAAATGAAGATCCGGCCAACTTGGTTCGCTAAACCCAGCCAAAATATTGAGGTTCTGCCTCAATATGAGGCTACTGCCCATTTTAAGAAAAAAAAATGAAAGTAAATGGCGTGTACTTTGGGACTACACGCCGTGTATGGTTCATTTAACTATTCATAAGAAAGAAAGATTCCACCGACTTACTTTCTGAACCTTCCGACATGAGTACATGGCATGTGCCTCTGGGTACACGGTGTGTATTGGGTTCCTCTTCCCTTCCTCACCGACTTGCCCACACGCCATGTATATTACTCATACACGGACCGACTACACGGTGTGTCCAAAGGGAACACGACGCTTCCCTGGTTCTTACCCGGCCAATGACCTACATGCCATGTATGGCTTCACACAGTCGGGGGTCTACACGGCATGTTCAAAACTACACGGCGTGTAGTAAGAAACTGTTACACGGTCACCAAACGACATGTACTCAGCGAGCACATGGTCGACCACTCGCCGAGACATACACGAAGTGTACTTAATGTACACGGCGTGTAGTCTGGAAATTTCCAGAAACTTCCCATCTAATCCAATTTCCTCAGAAACAAGTCATAAATTTAAACAGGGTCGGGATTTTGACCCGTTCTGAAAACCCAGGTTCTTACAAACTCCCCACCTTAACGTAGCTCATCCTTGAGCTACCAAACAAAACCAGGAGATGAAACCGAACATGCCCACCCCAGTTGAACAACCCGGACTACCCAGGTCACTAAGGTTCCGGCCAAATTCCTCAAGGGGGCTCCCCACCTTAGGAATTGCCTTACCCGGTCTCAACCCAACAAAACGTAAAACAAAAAGGGTTTACTAACCTATTTTCCGGAAGCAAAATCCTCCCGTGACACATCGTCACCCCTGCACCTCATTGGTGCTCCTGTGTCGCTTCCGACACCCAAAGTATCCCGCACCACATCGGTGTCTGCCTCTATGAGGTCCTGGTGCCTAGCACCTCAAGTAACCTACATTCATGTTCCCTGATGCCCACGACACCTCATGTAACCCGTATCCATGATGCCCCGATGCCCACAGAACCTCATACACACACACACACACACACACACAGATATATATATATATATATATAAATTTATCACACACCCGAGATGGTGCCAACCCACTGACTAGCATCCAGTCAGTCCACAAAGATCCTGTGCACCTCATGCACTCAAAACAGACATACCTCTACAGGTCATGCCAAAAAGGAAACATGGAGCTCACGGTCACACTGCGGTGTACCTCTAACTGTCATCGGCTCACCGGCCTGCTCAGCCTCTGGCAGCTCCATGACATGCACCTGGCCTGAAACACGGTTGCTTGACGCCTAACCTCCCTACGGTGTTGCTCCAGTCACCGATACCTGACCCCTAAGCTGGGTCTCACTGTCTCTTTCATGGAATCCTCGCACAACTAAACCTCGACTACCCTCTCTGGGTACCGAACCAGAACCAACTCCAGACGCTGCAGTCTGTCCTGGTCCCTGCCTTCCGGCTATCTTAGAAGGCTTCCTGCAAAACCTCTCCAGATGCCCGTCCTATACACATGCCCGGCACTCCTTCGGAGGCCTGTCGCACTACGCCCGAACATGTCCCGGCTGTCCACACTGGAAGAAAATCACCGACGAACTCCCACGGGGTTTTCTAGGTGAATCCCTGGCCTGACTGCCCTGTTGGAACTCATCTCGTCCTCGCTTCCTACTATCTGAACCGTCAGCTGAAGCTGTCATCTTTCCC
Organism: Viscum album; assembly: GCA_963277665.1. Lineage (NCBI taxonomy): Eukaryota > Viridiplantae > Streptophyta > Magnoliopsida > Santalales > Viscaceae > Viscum > Viscum album. Next base: position 2,091,148,388 of record OY728122.1, read on the forward strand.
AAGTGATATTTCTCCCTCTCGTTTCCCTCGGCTATAAGCGCATGATTCACCACCTTGGAAAAAGAACCCAGCCTGAAAATGTTCACCTGGACCCAAATGGCGTGTCGCAATCCATCCTCGAAGTGCCTCACCCTAGCTGCATCATCGCTCACCATACTAGGTGAAAAGCGAGACAACTCTATGAAAGTAGCTGCGTAGTCCATGACAGACATGTCCACCTGATGAAGACTCAAGAACTCCCAAGCTCTCTCTACCCTCAGTGTCTCTAGGTAGAAGTGCTCACAGAACCTGCCCTCGAAGTCCTGCCATGCCAGTCCCTCATGTTTACGAGCCTGAACCTGTACGTCCCACCAACGCTTCTCCAGTCCTATCAGCATGTGGGTCGCCAACTTGATCCTCCGCCCTGGAGGCGTCTCGAGCTGCTCGAATATCATCTACATACTCTCTATCCAGTTCTCAGCCTCCTGCGGACCACCCTCTCCCTGAAAAAGCGATGGGTTCTACGACTGGAACACCCGCGTCAGATACGCCATAGAAGGATCTGTACCCTGAACGCCACTGTCAATCCCCTGCAAGACACATACCAGGCTCGCCCGGAGCTGCTCATCGAGCTACGGCCCGAACGATGCCAAACCTGGCTGCTGACCTGCCTGCACTGGATCTTGAACCTGATCCTGTCCCTGAGCCTATACCTGCGGCTCATGCTCTGCTTGTATTGAATTCTGACCCTGATCCTGCGGCACTGTACCATCTCCTGCCTGAGGCTCCATCGAGCCATGAATGAGTAACCCACTGAATACCATAAATGGTCAGACAACCCATATATATATATATATAACAATATATTCTACACAGATAAGGAAAGAAGTAAAAAGCAGTGCAAAACAACAACCCTTACTCCCCCTCACCACAACCCATGCCCTACGGCATCCCGGCCACATGTCCTCCTTACCCGCTCAACAGAGCCAAGTATCGATAGTACCTCAGGCCATGCCCGTCCCAACAACTCACGTTTCCTCAAACCGACGACCGAGTTGCCCAATCCTGACAGTTACACTGCCTCAGTCATAGTACCTGCCTTCTCTCATAAGAGTCAGACCCAAAACCCTACCACATGAAATTCTACAAAAAAATAAAGCATGGAATACACATTGCAACAACTAGCAATTCTATCAGGAATTTCACCATTTTACATTTCAAAGAAGATAAAGCATGGAAATTGATTTATTTTATTCACATGATATTATCAATTCACAAAGCATACGTGCAATTATGAAATTGAAATACCCTAAAAATGTGCCTATCAAAATCCAAGCAACAAGCCTTGCCATACCGGGCCAAGGTCCAATTCTCCCTTACCACACTGGGTCAAGGGTCACATATCACAATGTAGAACATCACACACCAAGTGATCCTCCGAGGTGGAAATCGTATAAACCGTAATATGAGAAAAAGCAAACAACAATTCCCACCCATGGAAACTAGGTCAATCCCTCGTACCTGGGGCTGCAGGCACCCAAGCACAAGCTAAAAAACCCAGTCCCAGTAACCACAACTTATCTCCAGTATACCATATCCCAAATAGTAAAACCAGCAGGAATAAAAAGAGAATTCTCAATATCATTAGTAGCTAGAAAACAAATTTCTACTAAATCCTTGTAAAGAACTCCTCTGATACCACTTTGTAACATCCCAGACCCGGCCAGCCACCCGAACAGTGCCGAGCGGGTCAGGTGTCACTACCTTAGGCGCACCTCCCCTGAACGCCAAAGGCTGCCGACTAGCAGCGAGGGTCTGAATAGGTATAGTAAGGAGGCTATACCCACTTGGAGGATCATAGTAAGGGTACTAGTTTGAGTATAATAGTAAAGGTGCAACGGAAGGAAAGACTCAGCAGACTCGAACCAGACCCGCAGAGCGAAAGCATATCCAATATCAACAAACAGCGGAAGAAATAATTATAACAATAGTAGCGGAAATAAACACAACAACATGCTGATAACATGTAACTACTACTGAATAGTATAACATGCATCCAAAGTAGTTCAACATAAAAAAGGAAAGCAATGGCTAACCAATAGTAGCTACAACAAGTAAGCATGATGATACAGAAAAGTAAACACAACAAGTAAACCCCAGCTAGGTATGACCTCAAGGTCTGTACCATCTCCATGCAACAACTAACGTAACCCAGCTCCTGAAGCTGGCCCCTTTCCTACAAATAAATCAATGAAGTCTGCACGTGTCCTGATGGGCCCGTGCAGGGTGTGAGACAAATCTCAGTAGGATACCACCCAACGGTGCATACCAAATATATGTGTTTAAGTAGTCATGCATTTACCAGGAAAGAAGTAATCAGTACAATGCAAAAATAAATACAAACTCCACTGGTGCACAACAGCCACCATGGAGTGTCACCTGCTTCGGCCAACGCCAGAATCTCTATCGTGTAACCCGGCACCGTGTGCCACCTGACACCTCATGTCTCAAGTACCGACGTCCCGAAGGCACGCCCCAAATAGTAACCTGGAACCAAGTGCCTCCTAACACCTCGTGTCTCAAGTACCGACATCCTGAAGGCACGCCACAAAATAGTAACCCGGCACCATGTGCCTCCTGACACCTCGTGTCTCAAGTACCGACGTCCCGAAGGAATGCCCCAAATAGTAACCCAGCACCAAGTGCCTCCTGACACGTTGTGTCTCAAGTACCGACGTCCTGAAGGCACGCCCATTTCATGAAGGTTCCTCACCTCCCACGCGGCTTTCTACAAAAAGCACCCCCAACCAAAAATACCTAACTGCAACTACGGGGGCCTCTACCCACACGAGTGGTCAAAACCACCTCATCACGGAGTATCTTTGTGTGCACACTACTCAAAGTCCTGGTGAGCGGTAATCACCAAAATAGTCCTAAGCCACAAAAACATCTGAAAACTTGTGTCCTGCGACCATGTCGCTCAAGTCCGATGGCATCGCCACCCTAGTATCTTAGGCCATGCCTAACCTAACAGTCGTACTGCCTCAAACCAACGTCCATGACTCCCAATACCGTGGTCAAAACCACCCAATGTAACCCGGGAAAAGCCCCAACCTGTGATCATCATCACTCAAGCGTAACTGGGCCAAGCCCAACACAACCCAAAGGGTCCAGCAGATGCAATTCAGCAATTGCATATATAACATATGTAAACAGAAAACATAACCAGGCAAAACCCACTAAACAGTCGAATTGCACTATACCAGGTGTTGTCCCATACCAGCACTGAGGTCTTAAATGCCTCCAATAATTATAACAGGCTTAAATAATTTAGACTAACAGTTTAACACAATAATATTGCAATTAAAACCATTTTCGCGTTCCCCGACCAAAATGCCCCGATGAGCCACGACCCCTCACCCGGCCCTGCTCACGCAAACTGGTAACCGGGCTTACCCAAAGGCATCCCATAGGTCCCGTAAACAATACAGTATGAAAAAGCAAATAAAACGGGTCCCACTCAAAAATACCCGAAAACACGCTGAAGCTGCATCACCCAAACAACCACGAAAACACAAAATGAGGTATGCACCACCTACCTGAGACTTGTACGATGCTACTCCTCCGGAAACACCCTCCAATTCGGTCTAAAACGTGGTAAATCTACAAAAGATTTAAAACCGCTCAAAGTTCTATAACTCGTTCTAGAAAGAAAACTAGAAAAAACGGACAAAGAGGAATCGAGGCCTTACCGAGGGGGTTCCAACGCCTCCAACCGGGATCGGATCGGAGTTCAGACGAAGAACCGGGAATCAAATGAAGATCTGACTAACTTGGTTCACTAAACCCGACCAAAATATTGAGTTTCTGCCTCAATACGAGGCTTCTGCCCGTTTTAAGTGAAAAAAATAAAGTACACGGTGTGTACTTTGGGACTACACACCGTGTATGGTTCATTTAACTATTCATAAGATGGAAATAATCCTCTGACTTACTTTTCGAACCTGCCGACATGAGTTCATGGCGTGTACCTCTGGGTACATGGCGTGTACTGGGTTCCTCTTCCCTTCCTCGCCGACTTTCCCACACGCTATGTATATTCCTCATACATGGCCCGACTACACGGCATGTCCAAAGGGAACACGACGTTTCCCTGGTTCTTACCCGTCCAACGACCTACACGCCATGTATGGCTTCACATAGTCGGGGGTCTACACGGCGTGTTCAAAACTACACGCCGTGTAGTAAGAAACTACTACACGGTCACCACACGACATGTACTCAGCGAGCACACGGTCGGCCACTCCCCTAGACATACATGGCGTGTACTTCTAGTACAAGGTGTGTAGTCTGGAAATTTCCAGAAACTTCCCATTTAATCCAGTTTCCTCGAAAACAGGTCTAAAATTTAAACAGGGTCGGGATTTTGACCCGTTCTGAAAACCCGGGTTCTTAAAAAATTACCACACAATATTATATTTTATGATTCAAAATATCGAATCAATTTTATCAAATTAAATTCACATAATATATGGAATTTAATTTAAAATTAAAACTATAAAACATAATGAAAATTAGTTTTCCCAAAAAATATTGTTTCTTAATTATAAAAAGTTTATATATCAAAATAAAAAATAAAATAATTTAAAATGAAATTAATTTCAATATTACTAATATAAATTATATAATTCTTCTTTTAAATCATTTTTAAAAAACTATCCATTGTAAATTCTTCAACTGAAAATATAATTTTCAATAAAAATCAATATTTCTTCCTATTCATTAAAAAATCAATATTTTTAGAAAATTACCAAAATTTCACTCTAAGATAATTTTAAATTGATGATCTCAAAAATTATGCTGATTTTTTCCATAATATTTTTAATTATGAAGTAAATTAATTATAATATTTTCTCATAAAAATAAATAAATTTGTTTTGAGGTAAAATGTATTTTTGGAGAATATAAATATTTTACTAAAAATTGAATAGTTATTAAAAAAAATATGTTATTTATACAAAACCTCTATATGTGATTTTTAAAATGTGTTTAATCATATTCACACTATAATTTTAACAAATAAGTTATAACAACATTCTATATAATGGTTCATTGAGACATGGGTTTTCATATATCGCAAGATATCGAAGAAATTTAATTTATTTTAATAGAAATATATTATAAAATATTAAAGTGTAACATGGTTTAAGGATAATACATTGTTTTGGGTGTTCTATATAATGTTAGTGTAGGGTTTATGTGACATCCCCTTTTTTATTATGGCTGCAGGTGGCTGTTATATAATGATGAGTATGAGTATCATCTTGATGGATGTTGTGCATGAAATTGTTATACAGTGGTTAAGGGATTCATGAAACGTTGAAATTTCATTAGTATTTTTATAAGGTAAATAACTTAATAAAATGGGTCACACATTAAAGGAGGTGTCCCACAATGATGATGACTCTTCTGGAGGGTCTTGTGACTCTGATAATATTTACTTTGGATTTTCAAGGAGGAAAGTCATTTAAAAAATTACCCATAGGTCACTGTATGTTATCCTATGATGAGGGGGATCATGTTTGGAGTTCCAATCTAAAATTGGGATCTTTGGTAATCACACCATGAAATATGATGAGCTTACGCTACGCGAGTGGGGGGGGGGGTGACTTTGTGGTGGTTCAATCATAGGGGGAATCACACTAAGACCCTGGAATGTATCTCTATGATGGAGGAATGATAGTGGTAAATCCCTCTATATTGGGTGGTCACCTTATGAACTAAGAGGACTATATAATGATTGGGATAGGTGTGGAGGCATTACACCATGATTCTCAGAGTCATGCTCTGACACAACTCCTGATATATTTTTTAATAGGGACATTATAGTCTTTTTATGGTCACCCCTTCATATTTTAGGGGAAAATGATATTGGTAGAGGTCCATTTCAACAAAATATCCCCAAACTATTACTCCTTTAAATTTACAAGGTTAAAGGTGATTTATTGGCTGTTTTTATGACTATTTGAGTTATGTTCTTCCCTAAGATTGTATTCATTCTTATGATTTTCATCATTAATTCGTTATGATTCATGCTTGGTATTTGGCGATAAATTCAATTAAATTAAGGTGTAAATACAATTATATGGTGAGAGTTTTTCATATAATGGCTAGAGTATTTCTTAGAAGGATGACCACAAATAATTTCTCACAATTTCGTTGGATGTTTGTTTCACTAAAAAATATTCAAGGGGTTTTTCGACAAAGGTTTATTTAGTTGGATTTCCATTTTGGTAAATAAATTTCATATTTCTTGTAGATTAGGGTCAATTTATTATCAAGAGTAGACCATAATCCCATTACTCAAGTTTTTGGATCTATTATGCCACCCAATGTGTTTTTATGTATTTTTTTTATATTTTAATTAAATTTTAAAATTAATTATGAATTTTTACGATTAATTATTTGGATTTTTTGTCCTATGATAGGGGCTTGGAATATGATATGAGGTTTAGAAGATATTATGAATTATTAAAGTTTTATAAAGGTAATAAATATGTATGAGGTAGGTGGTTTCTAAATGTCTCCCTTTAGTGTATTAATTTTTATCTATATGAATTACATTTAAATTTTTTAATAAAAAAATTTAAGGGGAAAGTGGTAAACATAAAAAGTAAAAGAAATTACCAAACTTCAATGTACATAATATACCATAATACGATTATTTAAAAAATTAAATGAGTTTAATCCTTCACCATATATAAAATCCATTCAATGGATGTGACCTTTATGTCTGGATCATCCTAGATGAGATCCTCAATTTTATTTTCTATGTTTTCCTAAGAATGGATGTACTCCTTGAATGTTATCTTCTTTTTTTTGAATCCATGAATTGGGATCTAATTTTTTTTATTGATCGAATAATCTTACTCTTAATTGAGGTCAACTAGAAGTGTTCTTTTCAATATTTTGGGGGAATACTCCTTTGAAACATTAATCATTAAATACTCCTCTAGCATCACTTTATTGAAAAAATAAGAGCACACAAACCAAATACTTTGAAAACCATTCCCATACATGCATCCCTTACAATATCATCATCAAATTATAGTTTCTTATTGAGATATTCTTTCTTATCAATAATTAATTCCACATCTTTATCTTTAGGGGGTATATTTTTCTCCACATACATTTCAAATAACTAACCCATACTTGATTTAGGTGCTAATACCACTAGAACATGAAATGTGAAAGCCTTTTTTGTTTCCCTATTCATAATTGTTTTTACATTATAACACGTTTTTGGGCCAATCCTTCTTATAAAAACATGTCTATATAGATTACGGAAGATGAGAGTAGTCATTTCTACCCTTATATTTTTTTTCTTAATTACTATGAAACTCCCCAAGTCCCATATTCCTTTATCCCCATTCTTCCTTATTGAGATATATATCATCTATATAGTGTTCCATCCCCAAATTATACTGAGGATAGGATAGAGATATCCTCACTTGACCAACCCAATTCAATATAATTCCTCTATAGATAAAGGATTTTATAGTTTGATGTATACCTAACATTTTCATTTCCTTTGTACGTAACCATTTTCAAATATCTTTTTTTCAAAATTATTTTTTTTCTTCAAGACCATTATGATGAATAATCAGATTAATATTAGGAGAAATTTTTTTAAGACTCAACCTTTTTACAAAATTTATCTTTCTACCATTAAAAATTTTATTAAATGCCTTTGAACAATTGATAAGTTGGGTTGAGGTAGGGATAACCTATAATTCCAATCCTGAATGGGATGTTTAATGAACCTGAAAATAAATACCTCATACAACATTAATTAACTATGAATCCAATAGTGGTGATATTCTAGGTTTTATAGATTCAAAATAGGATAACAAAACCGGTGTTGGATTCATGATCATATCCCCAACTTGGAATCTTGTTAGTCTATTTGGAACTATTGGGATTGGATTGTAATATTTGAGTCTCATTCTAGTATCAACAGATATCTATCACCAATATAACTCCATATATTTCCCTTTACCTAGCTATAATGACTTGTGAGGAAAGGATCCTCATCATTTCTGAGCATTGGAACACACCTACTCTTGCAACATATTCAAAATAAATGAATTTAAGGGGAAAAAATATTTTAAGAGTAAAATTGTGATTCAAAAATGACCTGTTTCTTATATCAATATTGACCCTCTATTTTAATCTATAATGAAACCATAGAGGGGAATAAATGTATACCTTGAAACAAATCAATAGTATAATTGGGTGAATTAATGTTTGAGTTCTATAATCTAAGAAGATAAATCATCCAACCATGTTTCCGATTATCTTGAGTATGAAGGGCTTTCATAATGGAAGTGGAAGTCTAGGTAGACTGATCCAAAGAACCAAAGTAGGAGGGTAATATTTTAGATGGAAAATTAAGGACCAACTCAGCAAAAAACATGGACCAAATTGAATAAGTAATGGTAATTGGAACACACAGAGATTCGATATTATTCATCATAAAAATGAATATGTAGGTTTTGAGAGTCGATAAAACCCACCACAACACGTTTTTAGAGACAAAAATAATTTTTAAAAAATATATCAAAATCATCAACGGAAGGATGTTTCCACCAAAATTGAAATATCAATGATAATATAATGAGGGAAAATCTTTGGAGAACTCTTATTGGGTGATATCATGTAAATTAAAACCCCCAAATAGTTTTTATAACTTAGAAAACATTAATATTGAAGGGAAAGAGGGAAGGGTTAGAGGGCATGAGAAAGGAATGAACTTATTTTCGAAATAGTGAGTATAAAAGACCAGATCCCCCCCCCTCAGGCGGAGGGGGTGCTGGTGGGAATGGGAACCCAAATAGGGTTAATATATGGGCATATGGTACATTTTTTTATGTTCCTACGATATGCAATCTTTCCACTTGTGAACAATGTATATTTAATTAAATTTATTTTTTATTAATTCATGTTGATAGAACAAAAGTGAAAAGGGACATAATGAACCCTTGAACACTAGTTGATACCTCTAACACCATGTTAATGATCATAAATGTGAGCCTTGAGATATATGTACCATATATGGGTAGAAATCAAATGAAATTAATGTAATGTAGTGGTCCTCATATAGGTTACCTTTGTTTCTCTTACACAGGGGTGTATCATGGATTGGGATTTGTTAGCCAGGTGTTTGGATATATAAGAACCTTAAGATACTTGATAACCTTTAGGATAATTGTATTGAATCTGTGGTGATTGTTCCTCCCCACTAGAATGTTAGTACCTAGGGTAGGATAAATGATAGGTTGGGTGTGGGAGGAACAACCTAAGATGAATTGAATGGTATATGGGCTTAAGACCATCCATCATATGTGATGATTTTGTGGAATTTCTAATAAGGATACTAAGTTATTAGTATTATAATGACAATGTTGAGGGTCATCATACCATATGGGTGATGTTAATTGACAAGATATTTGAGGATGAGGTAGAGTATCCCAAATATGGTGTCTGAACTATGATCAGACATAGCGGACCTTGGGGGATACCCCAGTTTCATGTTGACCCAAAAGATGGTCAATGTGGGGGAGAAAGTATCATAGATCTTGTGTGTTACCTTAGAACCTGATGATCAATAGGAATATCTTAACATGTATATTATGATGGGTTTAAGTTTTTCACATGATATTTTAACCTATGATACATGTGTCATGTTTGGGAGATTCACTAACTCATATAGTATGAAATGAGGGTTCAGGGAAGTTGTTCCCCCAAGTACATGTATTGCATTTTCTTATATATATATATATGTATATATAAATATATATTTGTGTGTGTGTGTTTGTATGTTTGTAAGTGTCTGTGTGCTTCTGTATGTATGTATGTATGTACGTATGTATGTATTTATGTATGTATGAATATAATATATATGATGTTACTGGACTTGGGTATATGGTATATGAGTTTCTGGGTCAACTGCTTCCCTATGTGTCTGAAATATCAGTTTAGGAACTGGGGGAATGTTACAACCCTAGGTAATTGAGGCCTCTTACTATTATGAGTAAGGGATAAAACCCCATTGGTTTATGATTATATAGTTATGAGGTCAGATTTGGATCCACTTGGGTAGGATTATAATGGTTATGGGGTTGTATAAGGGTCCCCTTATATAGTATATTCATGTTCTAGGTTTGGATTCCCCCAAGGTGAATACTATATGAGGTTCTGGGTGATAAATAACCCAGGAATAATATGGAATTAAGTAGGGTATGTGGCCCCCATGTGGTGGATATATACTGGTTCTGAGTAAGGGATTTGGCCCCCTGGGTGGATGGTTTTGCTTAAATAGGATTTGATGTATGAGTTGGTCCACCTAGGAGATATTATCTAGGTTTAAGGTAAGGGAATGGATCCCATCATATGATACTATAATTTGATTTTGAGATCGTATGTGGTTCCCCTTGGGTGTTATGTTTTATTCATAGAGACATCCTACTCTTACCAAAGTAGGTTTTGTTGATTTTCAGTGTAACCTTATAAACTAAGGATAAACAGTGGTTATTTTTTTTATGATTTTAATTTATTTTTATTATACTGACCATATCACATCATTTATACATAACTCAACTGGTTATTTTAGGGACCTCATTGGTGATGTCATATTATGTTTTAGTCACACACTACTTGGGTGGTTTTCTCACTTTTGTACCTAGGAAAACCTCATCTTTATTGGTTCAGGTAGTCCATAGGCACCGTGATACATGATCTAAATAAATTAACTCAACAATTATTGGATACTAGGATGTGATGAGGCTCATCGATGATATTATACCCGCTTCTATATTTTATTCGTTTGTTTATTTTGTATACGTGATCAGCCTAGTGGAGGATTAGTTGGGATATATGAATGTATGATTCACCATTTTTATTTTTATAACATTATTATTGTTTATTGGATTCCTTCACACTTTGATTATTTTTAATATATTATTTTATATTATTTTATATTTTTGTTTTACTCTAACATGAGGGTATAATATCCCCACTATAACACCTTAAACCCTCACTCCGTTTTAGTGGCCTCTAGTGTATGGGGAGGAATGTCTGAGGTTAGGTAGCATCACTACTTTAGAAACTAGTGAGTGGTCATGGTATAGGTAAAGATACACACTTGGTATTGATTACGATTTTTCCTACATCCTTTCATGAGATAGTTCTCATCATTTATTTTTATTAATAACCCTTTTTTGTTAAATGTAACCTCGAGTCTATATTCACAGAGTTAACTCACACGCAATAGGCTGTGTCATAACCTATCCAAATAGAGGGAATCTACTTTCTTTGTCTCATCACCCCCCAATCATATATTCCAACTTCCATTGGTTTTCAAACCTCCATAATTCTTGAATTGAATTTTACATCAAATCTACCCTTCATAATGGAACTTTTTTCTTCATCATCTCATCACCTATCAATTAGGTATTTCTACTTCTTTTTATTTTCAAACCTCCAACATTTATAAATTGATCCATTCCATCAAATCTACCCATAAATTTTTTCATGAGGTTCATATTCCCAGTCATGTGGAATGAATACCCACCATTAAATATATAATTTCTATTATTCTTTTAAGCATTGAGATATATTTTTTCCAAGTTATCTATCTCAATATTCTTCTTTTCGTTCCAGTAGTGCTTAATTTTTTTGAGGAAATATATGGCCTCTCCAATTTTTCTTTCACATAGTTATTGTAATCCAACTTATCATTCAATTTTTACTAAGAGTATCTATTTCCCATTGAAATAATGTTGGGTTGGCATTACTTCATAAAAATTTTATTTTTAAGGTGTTTATTTCCATTTATTTTTTGTCTAAAATCAATAACTTTATTTTCAAAACTAGAACACCGAATGTAATATCGATAGAAATAACTTCTTCTATGAGGTGAATGAAATGGACTCATTTTTTTTTCTAATTTGGTGTTCTTAACTATTCATATAGATCCTTAACACTTTATAAAAATGAAACTTCATCAAAGGAAATATCATCTCAATTTAATTCCTATATATGTATTTGGAATTTAAATATATATTTTTTAATTGATTTACCCATGAAGATTGAAGATTATTTCCAACTATGTGATTTTCTTTATTTGTTGATATCTTTTTCTAGGCTTCTGGTGTCTGAGAGATGTTGATAAAATCACCAACTTTATACTTCCCTTTTTTTCGGTTGGTCACTACTCATGCTTTTGATGTCTCATAATCATAGCCAATTCCACTTTTCCCCATGAACCTTGGTCTTAGTTCATTCAGAATTTTCTCAGATATTATAAGAATTTTTATATCCTCTCTAATAAATATTTATCTAAGAAATTATTAATGTGTTTCTTCTTATTTTAATATCTTTATTTTTTTATTCAAATTTATTTCTCAATGTAAGAAACCCTTCATTTAGGTATTCTAAATTCTATGTTTTACTTATTTATAAATGAATTAAATTAATCAATCACCTTAGCATATTATTCAATATTTATCTTGAAATTTTCATTTTCTCCTAAGTTTATTTGATTAGATTATTGATCTTATAAAACTTTTTCTAGTTGATGAATCTATTCTTCAAGAGAAACCTCAAAATTTTAAACACTTTCAATAAACCACCAATATTTTCTTTTTTTTTATTTCTCAAAGAATTAGCCTCTTTAAGATCTTGATCAAGTTACACCTTGAGACTAATGATACCATCTAGTATATTGTATTTCTCTCATTCAAATTATTATATTTTAACCATTTTTATCATAACATCATTTTTATGTAAATAAAACTATGTTTTCACTTTATTTAGATAATATTCATTATCATATTCTTCATTGCTCACTAATATCTTCCTCTAAAAATTCTTTCCAAATGAATTTCTCGGTTTAAAATCACGTTTAAGGGGGAAAATCGTTCATGGGTTTTGAAAAAATCTTCTTCACTTCCATAATCAGAAAATCCTCAAGGAAATATTTTTATAATATGTATAACTTTACCACATCCAAGACATGCTAAGGTAATCTTACCTTTTAATATACTCTTTTTTGTCTTGAATTTACTTACCCAAATTGATATAAATTCTTCCACTTACGAATTATTGTTCATATTATGTGTCAAAAAATGGTGAGATTCTACATATACTTCAATAAAATCACTATTTTTGAGTGATTTTTTGTTCCATATATATTTACACACATTTCATATGAATCCAAAATATTTTTTAGATCATCAAATTATAGATCTTCCAAATTCCACTCTTCAATGGTTTATAACTTTGTATTATAGAGAGGTAAAAAACTTTTTAATATTCTATTTACAATTCAACATATTTATTTCTATATCAATTACCTAAACATATCATAGAACCTTAATGATTTTGTTAAGTAGTACATCAAAATTTTCATCTGGGTATATTTTCAACTCATCAAACTTGTTATGAAACACTTGAATTATAGCCTTATTCCCATTGTTTTCACCCTCATATATATTGGATAATTTATTCCACAATGTCTTTGAACTAGTGAAACTAATCACCGTTATTTAATTATGATTTTTTAGATCTATAGGTAAATAAATTTGAACTTATACATCAACATCAAGCAACATATGATTATTATTTTTAGTCATGAATAGTTATAATGCATTGCTTAAATGTATCCCATGTATTATTATAGTGGGAATATCTATCCCACGAGACCATAAATGGGATCTCATATTATTCTTTTAGATCTAATAATTATAGTTTTTGAATAGAGTTACTCCATTGGAATTCACTATATTATCTATATTTATAATATTTAGATGATAGATTCAATGCATTTGAACCCATATTTGATACCACTTATTGCAACCCAAGACACCCTAAGAGGTTGGGGGTGAATCAGGGTGTCAATTTTTTTTAATGTTATACAAGATCTTGTTTCCATGTTAATTTTAGGTCATAAAAACTATCAAATAAAATTACATAAAATCCAAAATCATATATTCATTAATTTAAAAAATTCAAAATAATTTTTCAATTAGTTCACCATTAAGGGATAATCCAAGGACTATAGACATAGTGTTGTGATGGTGTGCCAAAATCCAGTTTGATTTATTAGTTTGGTGGATACACTTTAAAGTCATGGTCACTTCATGTCAAGATCACTACCTTTACAATTAGGTTAATGAAATAACTCACTAATTCCCATAGACCAATTATATTTACTCTAACTATATTACCAACTTTGAATTGATGTCTTCTCAGTTTATCAACATGAAGGTCTTCTACATATCATTTGGATATTTTTTTTTATGTTTTCCATCATGAATACTAGTATATGATACTCTAAGAATATCTAAATATCAGTCTCACCCTATACCCAAATTTTACATTCATCATACATCAAAACTATACTCCTCAAAATTACTTCTTTGTGAACCATTCTATACTCATGTAACCCGTGTTCATGAGAAATAATGATTCACAAAACATCCCATATTTGTGAAACTTACTTTCACCTAAATATTCTCCTAGAATCATTACATTTTATTAATACTTATGTGAAAACATAGTACTTATCCCATAAACCAATTATTTACAACACATAATAATTATTAGTTTCTTATTTATAGTACAATATTATTCCATTATATAACCATTCAAATTCCATAAGAATGTTTCACCTCTATTTCAAAAAACTATATTGGAATCCAATATTTAAGGTTTTTCAAGTAACTCCATTCTCTTGAGAGTCTATCTGGACTGTGTGAAAATCCTTTATTTGAATAAAAAATTCTAGGATGTATCCTATTCCATGAATGTATGTCATAATTTTATAAGAATACTTCCTTTTCCTCAAAGTATTGCTTAATATTCTTGAACAAACTATCATTTTACCAAAACATCAAAAAAATAGAGAACATTGAATTTAATAAGATCTTCTTTTAAATACCTGTTCATTTTATAAGATTAAAATGATATAAATTTATTTATAAATGAAATTATGTTAAAGAATATTCCTCTAACTTAATAACACTTTGTAACCAGGTAATGGAGTGAGAAAAAACATAATATGAATCTTCAGCTCAGAGCATCTTTGTTCTAACTACAGTCATATCATACCAGAGAATATATATAAATACACTTAAAAATTTTAAGGCATTAGGGAATATGTTTTTCAATATACCACTTTGAAAAAAAACCTCATAGACATTGTGAAATTTATCCTAATATTATATCATGTATAATAACATGAGAATCCCAAAATATTTAATAAATTTATTATATTTTAATTATATGAAATTTACTTTATTCCCCACATTTAATAATTTATTATATTTTAAGATTTTTTAGAATTGATGTGTCATTAAAATAGATTTTGTGAATATTTCCCAAAAATCGTTTTTAAAATATAACTAAATCATATAAATTCTATAATTAAATTTGTGTAAAAATATTTATAATTCTTTGTTTTATTATTTTAGAGGGAAATGTATTGGATGAATAATTTTTATGATGAAGAATCTAGTTGATGTAGTGAAGGTGGAATGTGGTTGTGTTCATGCAAATGAATCACTTTTGAAGAAAAGGAATAAAAGGTAAAATTTACTTTAAAGCCAACAAGGAAAATTAACTAAGTGTTTGGATGAATTAGAGTATGTAGTTGTATGCTTAAGAGTCATAAAGAAACTAATTTCAGTACATTAGAGTCATTTTGAATATGTA
This sequence comes from Viscum album, assembly GCA_963277665.1. Classification (NCBI taxonomy): domain Eukaryota; kingdom Viridiplantae; phylum Streptophyta; class Magnoliopsida; order Santalales; family Viscaceae; genus Viscum; species Viscum album. The sequence continues at coordinate 2,091,164,141 of OY728122.1, forward strand.
CTTGAGAAATTTACAAAGTATGGAGACACATAAGATCTATTCAACTATATGTAATATTCATTTCACAAAATCAAATGGAAAATGAAAAAAATCATTCCTTGCATAAAAATAACTTCAATGATACATAAAAATTAAAGGACAAAATCTCAAAAAAAATTCAAAGGGAAACTCTTTAGTTTTCTCTATATGTGTCACTATTTGGATATGTTAAATTAATTCTTAGGGCCACCCTATATACATAAGTGTCCCTTATTTTTTGATAAATATGAAAATTATAGGCTTAAAAATTACAAATAAAGGTCATATTTGTAGAGACCCAAAGTTTTACGTGCATGTACATTACATTACTTTTGTGGAATACTTAGTACATAACAAAAACACACACACAAGGATCGTAATAGTTTAGTGTCTTTGGAAGCTCGGAATATAATCTTCTAATCATGGTGAAAGATCTTCAACATCTCCCATAAAGATCTTCCTTTTTTTACCTAAAACCATTCTTTATATCCTGGGGAAAAGAAAACATACAAGGGTGAGATCAAATGCTCAGTAAGGGTAAACAAAAGAAATATCAATCACATCATTTTCATAAGAACATAACATTTTGGAAATCTTAACCTGCAAAAGAGAGCATAATTTCATAACATGGGATAAATCATAGTAGTGAAATGAAATCCCAATAATCATAAATTAAAACATGAAACTTTTTGGCATACACACATAATCATAGAGAATCATATCTTATTAGTCAAGACTCAGTGCCAAGATTATCTTAGTGGACAAAGTCCATTTCTGAACCGAGTCACCCTCATTTCAGTCCTGTTTCACTGAACCGGTATAACCTACCATTCTAGCCATGTCTATCTCATGAGATATAAAATCTTTACCCAATGAATTGGAGGGAGATATAGGTCCCACCCATATCATAATTATACCATTATTATGTGTTCCACAAAATCATAAATCATATATCATTGCATAACCCATGTAATAAAAATGGAATTCTTAAACATCGTGACATCATAAAAAAATTCATATAAGATAAATGAATTCATAAAAATAATTCCATCACAACATAATCAAATCAATGTAATGATAGGGATAAAATCAGAACCCTATATTATCTTAGATGGAAAATAATTTTGATAAAACACTTGAACTCCATTCTTGAGAAAATATCCTTTCAACTTCAAAAACACTTTTCCTTTCCTAACATGTCGTACAATTCTAAACTAAAATAAGCTGATTAAAAAGAAACTTGAAAACTTGTTACGGAAGATTCTTGGAAATAATGTTTTAAAAATCCATTCATGTCGTATAAGTTAAAAAACATTCTTCTCATACTTTTGTCGGAAAAGTCAAAAAGTACCTCGTATGAAAAACGAAAAAAGATTCCATTCATATCCTTTACTAAAAACTCACCTAAGGGTAAAATTGGATTTAAACAATTGTAGGTGGATGGAAATAATAATACATATTGAGGAAACATGGATGTGTATGATAAAATACACCCCATTAAATACTAAAGTATAAACAATCTCGGATAAAAATGAGATTGTGATATTTTCCCTTACCTTAGGTCCGATATGCTTTGTACGTGTCCGAACCTCCTGTATAATGATTTAAATAATGTTATTGACTTATTACAGAATCAGTATTATTTTTATGATATCATATATGGTCATATTCGTAGATTCTTAGTAGTAATATTTCATTGCTACTTGTTATTCGGGTGTTTATAACTTTTTGTTCTTATGCGTGTTTTGTCAAATAAATTATTATTATTCTCTTTAGGTTATAGATACCTCATTTCCAGAATGGTATTAGTGTAATATATATCATATTCATTCATTAAATTCATTTATATAATCATTATTAAATGATGATCATGTAGAATGAGTCGCATCACATCGTGGAGACGGTATTCCGTACGTACGCACGAGTGATGATATCATTCCTATGATCGTGGAATTGTATTGGAGTGTATGTATACTATTTCAGAATCAGTATCACTTTATAATAGTCATATATAGTCATTATTTACACCATTATACCCATCCAAGTGAGGTGGTGGTGGAAAATAGATTACACCACGGCGTGGAGACGGTATTCCGTACGTACGCACACGTGGTGATTTTGTTTTACGTAGGATGGATAGATGGTGAAATAGGGTTGTTTCATACTTATAATAACATATCAGTATATGAGTGATACTTATGTTATTACTTCATAATGAAACAACCTAAGAAGAAGAAGTGGAAGAAGAAATAAAGATAAAAGAATCGGTAATGGACATTACCTCTTCTTTGAAGCGCCTCTTTGAGATCTCCCTTTAGGGCACTACAATTGGTCTTTGAGGAAGACCAGAACCTCTAGGATATTTCTAGGGAAGTGGAGAAGATAATTTGGTAGGGGTTGGCCGAGCTTGAAGGCTCAAAGTTGTGTGAGGAAGAGAGGGAGGAGGTTCCCTTTTATAAGGGAGGAGAGGGGTACCTTTGGAATAACTAAAACTATTATTTTAGTATAAAGTAAAATTCGGTTTTAAATAGATCCAAATTGATTTATTTAGAAGCTAATGTGGGGATGGGTCTAAACCCTCTCATCCAATATAATTTAGACAAGTTTAGGTTCCTATATTAACCTTATCTTTTAGTTTTAACTCTTAGTTAATTAGATTGACATTTACCATGTCACTTTGTATTTTTATATTATATAGTTAATAAACATACCATATACATCCAAGAGACCCCCAAGTTGTGTTTTATTAATATATATAACCTTATATAAGTCATTTGGCCGAACCATAGATTTTTAGGAATAAAATAACAATTAATAATATAATATTTGTTTTAAAAACTATTTTATGTCAATTTTGACACTATTCAATAGTTTATTTTTGGAAACTCATAACAGAATGATTACTTCGACCAAAGTTAATTAACGTAATCCTAACATGTCATATGAACCTATAAAATTAGTTTAATTCATATAAAGTCTCAAATTATACTTATTTAGGTATTTATAATATCAATTATGTTAGTATTTCATTAATATGATAATTACTGCATCATCTTTGTGTTATAAATAAATTAAATTATTTAATGTCTTAAAATTAAAAATAAAATACCATTATGTAGTATATATTTTTATCTTTCTAATGAATATTTATAGTCGAATTTATCTTATGTATAACCCCATATTAAAAATGATTTACTTATTAAACTTTGATTTTAACTATTTTAACCCTTCTTTAAATAAATTAATAATAAATGTCCTAATCTAATCCAAGTAGGCCTAAATGGTCATATTTTATTCCTAAGGTTGTTGTTGGTCGAATTAAACTTGTCCAATATAATTAGGACATGTGTTAGGGTAATAATAATACCATCTTTACACTTAATTACCCTATTTACTTTTAACCGTGGTAAAAAAAAGTAAAAAGTTACTATTCACCAAAAATTATTCTAATCTCATTGAACCACATTTTAGTCCTTGATATTAACCGTGTACCTCGGATTTTCGAAATTCCACTCACAGAAGCGGTAAAATTAAGTTTTATGAAAAATTCAGTTTTTTAACTACCACTTAGTGGTTTCACTATTCATCAAAAAAATGAATGTTTCCAGAAAAATAAAAAAACATAGGCCTAAGATATATTTGATATTATGAACTCAAAAATGATGTCTATTTTACCAAATTAAAAACATATTAGTTTCATTAATTAATTTAAAAATTAATTCTCGTCATCAAAACAAATAGCGTGTTTTTAAGAGATAATAACCATCAAAAGATTGACACTTGTTTATGTCTTAAATGTAGAATTACATCCAATGACCAACATTGTATTAAATTGTAAAAATATATTCTAAATATACTTTAAAACCACTCAAATTAATAATTTATCACTATTAATTATTTCTATTAAAAAAGTTCTTTTTAATTAAAATTTAGTAATTTTCACTATTAATCAGAATATGAAAGTTATCCGAAAAGTATCAAAATTTCACCCTAAGCTAATTTCGATATTCCAAATCTAGAAATGATGTCCATTTTGAAAAATAAAAATTACAAAATTTCAAAAAGTGGTTATTACTATTCATAACAGCTAGTTTTAATAATATTTTAAAAGCATATCGTTGTTTAGTGAAACTCGGTATTGCGTACTACAGACGCTATCGAGGAAGGTCGTGATTGCGTGTAATGCAAGGCAAGTCAAGGATGCTTGTTGAGAAATCTCCTTTTGGTGTAGCGTACAACACAAGACATTAATGAAATTAAAAAGAATATTTTTTATAAAATCTCGGGCTGTTACATTCTACCCCCCTTAAAATGAATTTCGCCCCCGAAATTCGTCGGGGTTATAAATGGTTTACTAATAGAAAGTTTCTTTAATAGAAACCCACATAGTAAAAAGGAATACCAAAACTTGGCTTTAAAAACTTAAGTATGAAATGTAACGATTACCCAAATAAACTAATCACCGGGTTTCCACATAGGTGAAAATATGCATATGGAAGAGAAATCTAACCATCATGTTCTGATGGAGAGTGGTAGAGAACATGGCTATGGAAAAGCCAGTAATCACAAAGACATAAATTTGTGACGATCTAAGGTACCATCTGATTCATCAGAGATAAGAGCACTAGGACAACATTTTTGGTTTTCAAGATCATTTCCCTAAAGTTGATGAAATTGGAATTAGAAGAAATACTTTCGTGATTTTGGTATAGTCTCACCGTCGGTCATTCTTTGGACAATTTCCACTTAATCTCTTAAATAAATGAATTTGAATTTGTCATTTGTGATGTGTTAGCAGATCATGTGATAGAATGATGGGTCATTACATCTATCTCAAACAAAAGGTTAGAAAATTTATCAAAAAAATACATAAGTCCATCTATAGTGAGATTAATCATATATGGTTCCTAAAATGGACTTATACTTCAAATATCATACTGCTTAATATAATAAAACTAGTTTATATTAAACAAGGACATCCTGTAGGCTAGTGGTAGGCAATAAAGGCCAGTCACACTTCGGTTGTGGGTTCGATTCCCATGGCCTTGTCTGACGCGATGGGTTGCCGCCCGTCATGCAGGTTGTCCTTTTTCTAAAACTATATTACTATAACATCCCATCAATAATATCGAAAAAACTTCTATCCTTAAACAATACTAACTTATGTCCAACACAATCCATTCCAATATTTAGGCTTATCCATAATACTACAGTCCACTCTCATAATATAGTGAAAACGATTACCAGAGATTTAATACCATCGTTGATCCCCATATATCATAAGATATGTCTTGTTGGTCACATTCCAAACAATCAAAGGCCTTAATCATGTATTATCTTGAATACCCATTGAACCTTAGTGAAAACATGAATTCAGTTAAAAGTTAACACTTCCCACATACCAAAATCCTCAAAACTCTATATACTCAAACCATGATATCACTTAGTCCTTATATCAATAATGAGCTCATGAATACTTTAAAACATTTCATTTTCTCCTTATCCCTTCATTATGCGCATATCATCTACTTTCCAAAAATATCTGAATAACCTTTCATGGATACTAGTAACATTAATCATACACTTTCAAAACTCAAGGAAAGACACCAGTGTAAAAATCCTTAGATGTCTCTTTATTCCATAGTACCATGAGATTACTTATACAAAATTACACATGATAAACATTTAATCATTCCACTACATTCTTAAACCATTGACTGAGATTCAACAATTTTTTTCATCTCACATATCATTTGTAGTCTCTTCATCACCATCAACATAAATACTACCCATACGACCATACTGATTCTCTTCATGAGACTTTCCATTAGGGCATTGGTTTTCATAATGCCCGTACATTCCACATTTAAAACATTTAACCATTGTTGATGTCGTAGCAATACCATTATCCTCATCCTTGGTGTTAACTGAACCTTTTCCTTTGCACTTACTAGCTTTGTGTCCTCCTTTTCCACACCCAAAGCATCTTCCAGTTCCTTTGAAACATTCTCCTTGATGCCTCTTCCCACATGATTTACATAGGGGAAATTGAACTTTCTTTCCTCTATGATCATCATGAAACTCCATCTTTCTCTTATTAGACGAGTCAGGAAAATTACCAAATTTTATTTTATTGATCATATTATGAGATTTCTGATTCAGCATAATAATGATGTTTGGACTTCCAAATACCATTTCATTTGGTTGCTCATGAATAATATCATTCGATTGTCCATCATATCCTCCATTATCGTGAATCATCTTATTTCCAGCCATTTTCTAAAACCCAAAAAGAATAGTGTGAGAGGAAAAAATTATAATAAAGGGGGAGTAACTTCAATATCTAACATCTTTGGTTTAATCTAATAATGTTACCATAGTTCTAGGACTATATCCTATACATATACTTATCCTTAGGGACATCCCTAGACATACCTTAGAAATATCTCTAGGGATCTCACTAAAGTTTTCGAATCCTAGTTTCCAAAGGTTGACTAAACTTTTCCTCTAATACCAACTGTTGAGACCCGAAGCTTGACGTACATGGACATTACATTACTTTTGTGGAATACTTAGTATATAACAAAAACACACACACAAGGATCGTAATAGTTTAGTGTCATTGGAAACTCGGAATATAATCTTCTAATCGTGGTGAAAGATCTTCAACATCTCCCATAAAGATCTTCCTTTTTTTTACCTAAAACCTTTCTTTATATCCTAGGGAAAAGAAAACATACAAGGGTGAGCTCAAATTCTCTGTAAGGGTAAACAAAAGAAATATCAATCACATCATTTTCATAAGAACATAACATTTTGGAAATCTTAACCTGCAAAAGGGAGCATAATTTCATAACGTGGGATAAATTATAGCAGTGAAATGAAATCCCAATAATCATAACTTAAAACATGAAACTTTGTGGCATACACACACAATAATAGAGAATCATATCTTATTAGTCAAGACTCATTTCCAAGACTATCTTAGTGGACAAAGTCCATTTCTGAACCAAGTCACCCTCATTTCAGTCCTGTTTCACTGAACCGGTATAACCTACCGTTCCAGCCATGTCTATCTCATGAGAAATAAAATCTTTACCCAATTCATTGGAAGGAGATATAGGTCCCACCCATCTCATAATGATACCATTCTTATGTGTGCCACAAAATCATAAATCATACATCATTGCATAACCCATGTAATAAAAATGGAATTCTTAAACATCGTGACATCATAAAACAATTCATATAAGATAAATGAATTCATAAAAATAATTCCATCACAACATAATGAAATCAATGTAATGATAGGGATAGAATCATAACCCTATATTATATTAGATGGAAAATAATTTTGATAAAACACTTGAACTCCATTCTTGAGGAAAATATCCTTTCAACTTCAAAAAAACTTTTCCTTTCTTAACATGTCGTACAATTCTAAACTAAAATAAGCTGATTAAAAATAAACTTGAAAACTTGTAAAGGATGCTTCTTGGAAATAATGTTTTAAAAATCCATTCATGTCGTATAAGTTAAAAAAACATTCTTCTTGTACTTTTGTCGGAAAAGTCAAAAAGTACCTCGTATGAAAAACGAAAAAAGATTCCTTTCATATCCTTTACTAAAAACTCACCGAAGGGTAAAATAGGATTTAAACAATTGTAGGTGGATGGAAATAATAATACATACTGAGGAAACATGGATGTGGATGATAAAATACACCCCAGTAAATACTAAAGTATAAACAATCTCGGATAAAAATGAGATTGTGATATTTTCCCTTACCTTAGGTCCGAAATGATTTGTATGTGTCCGAACCTCCTGAATAATTATTTAAATAATGTTATTGACTTATTCCAGAATCATAATTATTTTTATGATATCATATATGGTCATATTCTTAGCTTCTTAGTAGTAACATTTCATTGCTACTTGTTATTCGGGTGTTTATAAGTTTTTGTTCTTATGCATGTTTTGTCGAATAAATTATTATTCTTCTCTTTAGGTTATAGATACCTCATTTATAGAATGGTATTAGTGTAATATATATCATATTTATTCATTAAATTTATTTATATAATCATTATGAAATGAAGATCATGTAGAACGAGTCGCATCACATCGTGGATACAGTATTCCGTACGTACGCACGAGTGATGATATCGTTCCTATGATCGTGGAATTGTATTGGAGTGTATGTATACTATTTAAGAATCAGTATCACTTTATAATAGTCATATATAGTCATTATTTACACCATTATACCCATCCAAGTGAGGTGGTGGTGGAAAATAGATTACACCACGGCGTGGAGACGGTATTCCGTACGTACGCACGCGCGGTGATTTCGTTTTCCGTAGGATGGATAGATGGTGAAATAGGGTTCTTTCATACTTATAATAAAATATCAGTATATGAGTGATACTTATGTTATTACTTCATAATGAAACAACCTTATAAGAATAAGTGTAAGAAGAAATAAAGATAAAAGAATCGGTAATGGACATTACCTCTTCTTTGAAGCGCCTCTTTGAGATCTCCCTTTGGGGCACTAAAATTGGTCTTTGAGGAAGACCAGAACCTCTAGGATATTTCTAGGGAAGTGGATAAGATAATTTGGCAGGGGTTGGACGATCTTGAAGGCTCAAAGTTGTGTGAGGAAGAGAGGGAGGAGGTGCCCTTTTATAAGGGAGGAGAGGGGTACCTTTGGAATAACTAAAACTATTATTTTATTATAAAGTCAAATTCTATTTTAAATAGCTCCAAATTGATTTATTTAGAATCTAAGGTGGGGATGGGTAAAAATCCTCTCATCCAATATAATTTAGACAAGTTTAGGTTCCTATATTAACCTTATCTTTTAGTTTTAACTCTTAGTTAATTAGATTGACATTTACCATGTCACTTTGTATTTTTATATTATATAGTTAATAAACATACCATATACATCCAAGAGACCCCCAAGTTGTGTTTCATTAATATATATAACCTTATCTAAGTCCTTTTTCCGAACCTTAGATTTTTATGAATGACATAACAATTAATAATATAATATTTGTTTTAAAAACTATTTTATGTCAATTTTGACACTATTCAATAGTTGATTTTTTTGAAACTCATAACAGAATGATTACTTCGACCAAAGTTAATTACCTTAATCCTAACATGTCATATTAACCTATAAAATTAATTTAATTCATAAAAAGTCTCAAATTATACTTATTTAGGTATTTATAATATCAATTATGTTAGTATTTAATTAATAAGATAATTACTACATCATCTTTGTGTTATAAATAAATTAAATTATTTAATGTCTAAAAATTACAAATAAAATACCATTATGTAGGAAATCCTTTTATATTTTTAATGAATATTTATAGTCGAATTTATCTTATGTATAACCCCATATTAAAAATTATTTACTTATTAAACTTTGATTTTAAATATTTTAACCCTTCTTTAAATAAATTAATAATAAATGTCCTAATCTAATCCAAGTGGGCCTAAATGGTCATATTTTATTCCTAAGGTTGTTTTTGGTCGAATTAAACTTGTCCAATAGAATTAGAATATGTGTTAGGGTAATAATAATATCATTTTTACCCTTAACTACCCTATTTACTTTTAACCGTGGTAAAAAAAAGTAAAAAGTTACTATTCACCAAAAATTATTTTAATCTCATTGAACCACATTTTAGTCCTTGATATTAACCGTGTCTCTCGGATTTTCGAAATTCCACTCACAGAAGCGGTAAAATTAAGTTTTATGAAAAATTCAGTTTTTTAACTACCACTAAGTGGTTTCACTATTCATCAAAAAAATGAAAATTTCCAAAAAAATTCCAAAACATAGGCATAAGCTATATTTGATAATATGAACTCAAAAATGATGTCTATTTTACCAAATTAAAAACATATTAGTTGCATTAATTAATTTAAAAATTAATTCCCGTCGTCAAAACAAATAGCATGTTTTTAAGAGATAATAACCATCAAAAGATTGACACTTGTTTATGTCTGGTTTAAATGTAGAATTACATCCAATGACCAACACTGTGTTAAATTGTAAAAATATATTCTAAATATAGTTTAAAACCACTGAAATTAATAATTTATCACTATTAATTATTTCTATTAAAAATGTTCTTTTTAATTAAAATTTAGTAATTTTCACTATTCACCAGAATATGAAAGTTATCCGAAAAGTATCAAAATTTCACCCTAAGCTAATTTCGATATTCCGAATCCAGAAATGAAGTACATTTTAAAAAATAAAAATTAAAAAATTTCAAAAAGTGGTTATTACTATTCATAACGGCTGGTTTTAATAATATTTTAATAGCATATCGTTGTTTAGTGAAACTCGGTATTGCATACTACAGACGCTATCGAGGAAGGTCGCGATTGCGTGTAATGGAAGGCAAGTCAAGGATGCGTGTTGAGCAAGCTCCTTTTGGTGTAGCGTACAACACAAGACATTAATGAAATTAAAAAGAATATTTTTTTATAAAATCTCGGGCTGTTACAATATTTTTCAGATATGTAAGAGTATTTTCCCAACATAGAGGGATACACGAGGGTCCTTTACTTGTTTTTGTGGATGATTTCAACCCATTAAGGAGAATATTTAATGGTTATTCTAGATTAAATGGGAATTCATAAAGGTAAAAGACTTGGTGAAAAGTAAACTGAGCTATTCAAATGAATAATTATTCTTTGAAATGTTTAGAATAATATAATACTACACCATGGTTATTTCATCTACACCGCGAAGAAAAACATGCTAGTTTTAGTGTCACATATAAATTGGAGGTGCCCCACCAAGGAAGATGAGTCACACCACAATGATTTTTGAGATCAAACATATGGATAAACATATAAAATCCAAAACCATGAAGATATTTAGTCAAAATGTGAAGGGAATAGAGTTACCAATATAACTAAATATTTAATAACCACATTACGACCAATACCAATTATGATAAGACATTTATTAATGTAATAGAATTGTATGAAAACTTTACCGATGCTTTTATTTATTTATATTATTTTATATTATATTTAATAATACGAAATAAAAATATCATGTGTAAATAATTATACATCATGGGAGGACATCAAATTTGATGGAATATATGCTATTTCCACATAGAAGATGATTTTGAGGAAGAACCATGTACACATAGATGCTTCCCTATGCATATCTAGAGCACAATGGTGAAAAGTTGAGAATATATTTAAGAATTCATATACATGTGAGTTCTATAGATACCTATTCTATGGAGGTTTCCTATTATCAATATAACATTACTATCATTTATTGATATATTTTCATTTATTTCTCACTGTAACCCTATGCATTGAGGGATATAACACTTTTGGGGATTGGGTTAGTAGGGAGGGAAATTTTTTTATATACTCATGTTATGATATTAATAGAAAATACCAATTCTATAATTTGATCTCAATTCCCTATGTTCATATATTTAATTAGATTTTATTTTGTTTAGTTGGTATTTCACACACTTTTACTTATAAGGGTGATAACATATTTTCTCCCACCACTTTACATAACACATATATGATGGAAGAAGTAGAGTTTTTTAGTGAAGTATAGAGTGATTTCTATTTAATGTTTGGAAGGAAAGGGTTCATTATAATTTAATCATATGTAGATTCAACTGATTGGGTATTGCTAGGGTAATTTTGAGAGAGACCATTGTTAATATTGTATACTCATAGTAATGAGGGTTTCTTGAAAATGATCACTTTTGATTTAAAACAAAAATTAATTACCACCCATTGATGAGATTTGATTCTATTTTGAATTATATCATTAGTCAAATTTTTTAAGAAGGGTTAACCAATTTAGTAATAGGATAGTATAAAAATAGGCGATCTAACCCTTGAACTAATCACCCATTCCATCACTTGATTCGGTCAACTTATATTATTTATATTTCTTCTTATTTTATCAAAACAAAATAAATAAAAATATTTTTCAATTTTACTCATTAAAACAATTTTAATTTTACGTCCCTCTTTATATAATACCTTTGATCCCCACATTACTCTATTTTAATCTTATGTAATTAATATATTTTTATACACCTTGAAATATGTGTGTTAAAACCATACCCAAAATACTTTTCGATATATTCCAAACCACTTTTGGAAATTTATCATTGAATTATCAGTGTATTACATGAAATTAAATACCATGTGAATACTAGTATAAAATCAAATTTATTAAAAATCAAAAACAAGTTTTCAAAATATCTTAATGTTTTTAAAACTCAATCCCAATTCAAAAGAACACAAAGTGTGAACCCATAGTTCTTTTTAACATTGATTAAAAATATAAATTCTCGAATTCATAGATGTTATCAAATAATATAATATATAAAATCATAATTTCTAATCAATATATAAAGGGATTTAACATGATCTCCATCAGAAACATATATCTCTCTACTTGTGTCCACCAAATCTTTCATTTACAAGAATACATTTTCAAGTGATCTATTTATCTAATTAATCTAGTAACCAGAATATATAGAGTATTTCAATACCTTATATATACTCATATGATTTTGATTCATCAATTATTTACTAACCTAGCTGAATAATATATCACATGTCTTCCAGATGATCACATCACATGTGTCTCATCTGCTAGATAAAAAAATCAAATGTCTTATCTAAGTATGAATATAAACTTCCTCAGTCTATCTCAATTGAGGTAAAAGATTTCATACTATTTACATGAGATGAAAATTTCTATTTTAGTTCCGATATAATTGATGAGATGATTAGAATCATACCCAATCTATCCCTAATTAGTTAAGCCTTAAGAATTTCATAAAAATGTATCAATGTGTGAAGGTTATAATGATAGATATCTCACTAACATCGGGTATTGAGGAAATCCAAATATGAAATATACACCCCTAGTATACCAAAGATGTAGTGTATGTCACTATTTATGGTATACTTGGGGTGTCATCCAACACAAAAAACATGTGTTATGACTCATGAGTATATTTTATATCTCTTTAAAAAATCCAAATCATGTTAACCTTAACATTTCATCATAACATATAATAATCCATGTTGAAAATTAGTTAGGTATAACCCAAATTCATACTTTGAGAGGTTATTTATAATTTCACTTCATTAGTATATGAAACCAACATGAATTAATGAAAAAACGAAGTGTACCTTTTGTATAACATGATACATTTTATATATTTAAAATATTTTAATAATGTTAAAACACGATAAATAAGTACTTGTATCATGATATTTCATATCACAGATCACCATATAATACTTTTCAGGCACTTTTATTTTTTTAAAATCACATTATATCTTTATGTAATTTCTTCCTTATATTTATGTTACAATCAGATAAACACCTCCACCTAAACATATTTAATGAGTAAAATCTATAATGTAATATAGTTTGATTAATTATTAGATTTAGGAATCATATTCCAAATCCTAAACTATTTGGAAATAGTATTCAAACTCTTTAACTTTTCAAAATCAAATGTTATAATTATAATAAATTTTTTATCAAAATAGAACTCATTCTAAGCTCATCATCATCATCAGTAATATTTAAGATTTTCCCTTGAAAAGTTTCATTCAAATCAATTTGGTAACAATTTTTAACTCTTTACATTTTTTATTTAACAAAATATTAAACACCTTTAGGAAACAAAGTAACTTTTCACTTTATTGTGGTAACTAAATATAACACTTTACATATACTTTTAGTGAGATGAACTAAAATATTTTAAGATATTATGTGACATTCACTTTGATTTAAATGAAATAATCCTTTATTTTTTTAACATTGAATATATTTGAGTCTAAACATACTACAACTAACCTCTTAGATGCTATATTATCTTCATAATAACATTCCAAGACACATAAACTCATTTGTATTAGGAAATCATACTTTTTTCATTTTGGTGGAATATTTAACAAATAAAAATTTAATATTCGTATCTTATATGATATTCTATGAATTTGTAGAAATTTTATAAAAAGAAGACTAAATTTTCAAATATTCTACTGAATGGTAGTGGGATCACATCCATCATATTTAAAAAATTATTTGGATGAACTCTTTATCCAAGATAAAACTCATTTAATCCTTATATTATTTTCAAGCATGTTATATAATATGTTGAATCACAAACCATGTGTATCAAATTTATCATCTCATATTTTTTATAACAAATATTTGTTAAAAAAAGAACTTCTCTTATCATCTAATAAAAGAAATATGAAAATACACTCCCTTTATATAATTATATCTGATCTTGAAATATTCATTTACATTAAAATACATTATTCAATAACCATTTACTTCGTCATTTGAATATAAACTACAATATCCATGAATTATTTACTTAAATCTTCACTCATGTATAATTAAATAATTTGTGAAGTATAAATTTGGTATCATATACCCTTTAAACTATAATAATTCATTTCAATAACATTAATACTTGATATAGACATTCCATGGAGTTTAGAAAACCCCTTTAGAAACCTCAAAAAAATCCATCTTATTGAATAATTACTCCTCCTAATTAACAAATAATTAAAATTTCAATGACTATGTTTGACTATTGTACATGTCCAATATTATTTTTCTATCTTAAAACTTTACTTAATCTTACTATAAACACGACATAAGATCCTGAGAATCACCTTCCTTAGTTAATTTATCCTCAACACTTTGAGAAAATTGGGTAATCTTTTCTTAAACTCATTAAAATTGTTATAAAATTTCTAATTATTTTTCTGGAATTAATTTCTTAGTAAAAATAATCCTTAAGAACATCTCTAGTGTCACCTAGTCATTGACACACTAAATCACATTGATTCTGCGAACATAGACTATATTTACATAAATAATTTTGCATCAAATGCCTTTGAAACCTTATGTGAATTATTTAATTCTAATAATAAGAATCTTGATACTCTTTTTGAGCAACCATTACATTTGGTTACTTGAAAAGATGTATTTTTATAAAAAATATAATTTTTGTCCATTAATTTAGAACAATTCTTATGTTTTTCCACAATATCATAAATAGTTTACATTATGTTTACCATTTCTATAAGATTTATATCAATGTTATGTTTTATAATGAAAAAGATACTATTTATATAAATAATAGTGGATTTTATTAGACGAGTATCATGTTTTATAACCATTTAATAATGAATTTTATTAAATGTTATCCTAATAATAAGATGAACCCTTTTAGAATCATCATAAAAATTAGTATGATAAGATATATATTTCACTATGAAATGAGTATATTTTAGAATTCCAATAACCACATAGCTATTTAAGTAGGAAATTATTCTAATTTCATCATATATAACTCTTGTATGGTTAAGAATACAACCATTTATCCAATCCATCATATGGATAAACTCAACACCATTCCTTGGGTATCCTTCTAAAAGGAATCCCAACTCAGTGTAACCAAAATCTCACAGTGGGATTTGGTCACCTAAATCTTAAGGTTGTACATTTTATTCTTTTCATATATAGGATAATCCATGGGCATTTTTATTTGGCATGAACATACCCGATCAGATGATCGAGGTCTTTACACATCATCACTTTGGAAGAAATTTGAAACATAGTGTTTTAATGGGATTTAATATCACCATATTATATCAAGAATTAAATTTTATGTATATATGCTTCTAATGATTTGTTTTTGAAACATATTATTTCCACAAAATCAATATGTTCAAACCATATTGATATATAACTTTTTATATAACTCATTACTTGTGTTACTTACAGAAATTAAAAGCAAACTAAATTCATACACATATAATTCATCTCATGCATAAAGTACTTATAACATTTTCTTGTAAATTAATATAGATATATGAAATCAAAATCAATAAAAGAGTAAGATCAGATTGATAGATAACCAAAACCAATTTCTTAGACAATGCATAAGTCTCTAGGATAGTGATTAGTCAGACCAAAAGTCCCTATACCTAAGGATAATTTACTCAAGAGAGAGAATAAATCAAAAAATAATTCAAACACTTAAAATGTATGAACTATAATTAACTTCTTAATTCAAGATTATAATTGTGTATAACCAAAGTAAAGATAAAATAAAAATAAATCAATTATCACACATTGCATGAATATACTTAAATGCATGTATGATAATTTATTGAATAAGATTAACAGCTTAAACAAATGAATAAAATTATTCATAAGATAATAATTATATCAATGAATATAAATGGAAATAAAATAAATAAATGAATTATTGAAATATTTTAACAAGAGATAAAAAATTTCTATATAATTCATAAAAAATATATTTTGAACACTTCATAATTTACCCATAACTTATATACATTCCCTAATTAAATTAATAAAAACTATTTATTTTTATATCTAACATAAAATCCATCATATTATCATTTTATACCAAATTTACATTATATATTTGATATTAAGGGAAATAAAAATCATTTCACATCCCAATTCTATAATGTAAAAAATATATATTGTCTAGATATCATATATTTAATAGTATTTGAACACTGATGACATCAATTATAAAAATTTATTTTGATATTCATCAAATAATTTCTCAAATAAGACATTTTATTTTAAAAAATTCAAGTCAATAATTATGAACAATTCATAATTTTAAATATAAAATATTTTATATTTATCTTTATTTTTTAATTTATAATCTTTTTTATAATTTACCCATATAATTTTCATATAATTATTTTATGTAAAAATTATAGAATATTTTATATAAATTTTAAAAACTAATTTTAATATTTCAAATTAATGTTATGTAATATCTATCCAATAAATGATTCATAAATATTTAATAATTAATTATAAAAAAGTTATAAATTAAATAAATAACCCAAAATACCGTTCTATGTTTTATAAATATTTTAAAAACCAAAGAATTCAATTCATAATAGAAAATTTAGAAAAATAAAAATATTCATCATATTGTATTAAAAAATATAACCCACATCTTAGTTTACATTTGATAATAATCTTGGATGCAATTTAGTGATGAACTATATAGGATTAACACTTTTCTTTATCGAAATCACAAATTATGATATGAGGTCAGCGTAAGAGTCACCCAACACTTGGTGATCTGTATAGGATTAAATCGGTTCACATTTATCTATCATAAAAAGAAATATCACCCTTAGTGTCTGGGGTGTCATGTTTTATGATATATATTATATCATAAAGGTTATGAAATACACTATTTTTCAAACACATATTATCACTACCATTGACTATGACCCCCTATATTATACAATATAACATAAAAATGGCTGAAGGATTTCAATTTCATCATTGAATGTGATATATCATATCATATGGAATGGATGTATCATAATATATGATATCATATATCATATGACAAGTCATAGAAAAAATTCCCATCAATGTAAATGATATTAAAATGATACATATATTTATTCACTTCTAAACATGATTTTGTGATTCCAAATGCATGGAAAATCTAAGACACCACTAATGGGGTGGGAACTCCCTCCCTTATATGAACACATCCAACATGAAATACATAGAAACCTATAAAATTTTCCATATTACCAACTATTAGTTTATACAACACTTTGTATAATAATTATTCTCCTGGGCAGAGAGATGCACTTCTCCACCTTTCAGGTGTGAGAGTTCCTAAGAATCAGTTGTCTCATTAATATTTTCTTTGATACTATTGATTTTTTTTGGATAAAATTATAGTCATTCAATGTATCAAAAGAAATTAGATCCAAAAATTCCTAATATCTCAATATATGAAATCAAAAATCATGTATAAACTATAATTAAAAACTTTTATACCTTTCACAGATGTAAGTTGTCATTTTTTTTAAAAAAATATACTTGATAGAGATCCCTGAGAGGGAGCCAATGGAATCTATATTCCATGGTGTATCCATCAGTTGAATATAAACACATTATTCTTAGGTAGGATTATCTTTTATTATAATATATTCTAGTATATCTCAAGAATTAAGAAAGAAGAAGAAGAAGTGATATTTGGGGGAGGGAGAATCGATATGAAGGAAGAATGATTGTACCAACCACCATCCGATAGTGATTAACTTCTTTCAAATTCCCTCTAGACATTATTTATTGTTCATTAATTAACTCATACATTACATAATGTATGATTTAATGCTTTATACATTCATGAATTCATCTTGGGAATACATCATTGATCTTACCTTGTGTTTCATCTCATAACATAATATTGGACCCATGAATGGTAAATTTCATAGTGGGTGAATCAGGGAATATCGATCTTTCCTAGAAAAATCATTTCTAATGATATTTTTCCACCACTATTAGGAACACTCTCTCCCACACATCTTGTATAACATAATAAGTCAAATAATATAAGGATATAAATAATTGACATGTTTCACCCAAACTGTATTAATCTGAAGAGAATGTAATGATGATGTGTAGTACACCTAAAACACTAAGAGAATAAATTATTTTATAGTTTAGAGTAAATTAAATAAACCTATTGTTTTGAAACCCTCCTATAATAAAAAAGTCACTATAAGAAAACACTCATATAACTCACTACCTCTCCAGGTGTTGTTATTTTAATCTTCATGAAAAAATAGTGAGTTTACAGTAGTTGTGGTTTATTAATTAGCTTTAATTTCATCCACACTGATGAACTACATGAAAATCTAGTGAGATAGTCTATAAGATATATTTTGTTTTATAATATTCTATAAAAATACTATAATCACTTATCTATAACTGTCCACTAATAAATGATATTTATTCCATTATATAGAATAGAAATCTATTATCCTCTCTCTTAAGAAAATATCTAAATTTTTCTAGAAATTGGCCTCTAATAAACCTTCATTTAGTTGGTAAAATTAAACCAATATACTATAATGTTGAGTCAATATCACTAATTCAATTCCTTGATATCCATAATAAATGATAAGACATTAGGCTATGGAAATTTAATGAATTGTTTTTGTCATAGTGTGAGTATAATGATCACAACATGATACTTAGCTTCCCCTGAAACTAAAATTTCGTGTTTCTTCTTCCACATGAACCTCTATGGAAGGACATTATTTTTTCCATGGAATGGAATTAATTATCTATTATCTTCACAAATAATGAATAAAAAATTCATCATAGTGACAAATCTAGAATTCTACTTTTATTATCACACTATTTGATGACACTCAACATCATAGTGTGGTTACCTGTAAAATATGCACAGTGACTCATTTATGTAAATACACCACAGTTTGAAACTCTACCATGAAATTTAATAACTCAAATAAGAAGAAACACTAATTTTTTTAAAATATACATAATGTAATTTCCTCTGCATAAAATTCATGTTATGGGTATCCTCGTTTTGTACAAGGATCATATAATCCTAATATGACTTATTCCATGGTGTGTCACTTATGATATCCTCATTTCATAGCCACTTATTGTTTCCCCAAAAATTAACTTCATTATCTCATCATTTAATCTTCTACATTTTCATCGTGATCTGCTTGTTGAATTCTCCTCACGACATGGTCCTTCAATCCATGGTGTGGTATAATTTTCATCTATTCCAACAAAGAGAATGACCCTTTTGTTTTCCATTCATTTTAAATATTTTAATATATCAAAATATAATGACTATTATGTATATAGGGTTCCTTTCTCTATTTACAAATTTCCTAATATATTCCAACAATAAAAAATTATTTATCATCTTTGGAGATATTATATATATAGGTAAGGTTATGCCTTTTTCATTTCCCCACAAACTATTATCATGGTATAGCTGGGAAGGATACACCATGAATTATATATTGATGAAAAAACAACTTAAAATATCACTATATTCCTCCAAAAATCCTTTCACTATCCTCATGATTTTTAAACCACTACTAAAGTCACACCATATCAGTATTATAAGAAAAAAACCCTAAAATTCACCAGGGGAGTTTTTCTTACAATATCAACCTTTGGGTTTGTTAAAAAAAATTATTTATACTAGATATTCTAGATCTTTATACGAATCTTCAAAATATTCTAGATAAACTATTTGAGACCTATTAATTTTGTATATTATAAAAAAGGTTCACTAATCCCCATATCTAATCACATGTGTTTCAAACTCATCTTGATAAAAAATAGTTAAATGAAAATTTCCTCATGAAAACACTTCATTGACCTCCATTATCTTTAAAAATACTCAATAAGATTCTCCCATTGAATAAAAATTCATGTAATCTCCCAGTTTATTAAAAATATTTATGAGATAACTCCCTATTTGGAAATACAAAGGAACAATCATAGCCATCTTCACTTGAATACTTGAATATCTTCTCTTAAGTAACTCAGGGAAATATTCTTCCCCTTAGCTAATGAACTTAATGAAAACTTCTCTAAAATGAAATAATGGAGAGTTATAAATCTATGAATTTAATTCAAAATAATTTCAATAATTTTATAGAAATAGTAACTTTCATAGGGGAGTGGGTATCCCTTCCCTAAATATTCCAATTTGATGGAGGATATTGGAATCCACGATCCAAATTATGCCTCTCAAAATCATCTTTGAGAAGTTCCTTCATCATGATGTCTAAAATATGATTTTGTATTAGTATATAATATAATTCTTATGGCCCATGTTTAACCTTATAATTGTTAAAATTATACTTAATCTTGATTTTTTTCTCCTCAAATAATAGATATTTGAGGATTAATTGAACTTAAGAAATCACACCAAATTGTAACAAAATATTTCACATCAACTCTGAAATCCCCAAGTTATTATTTCATCTATAATAACTAGGTATATTCTTGAGTACTTATAATATATTTATCCTTAATTTTATTAAGTGAAATACAATATTTATTTTTAAACATCCATGAAATGAAGAAACCTAAAAAATAGAATGAACCATCCAATATCAACATACATTCGAATGTTGAACCATAAAATCAACATCAGTGTATCCCAACAACACACAACATGGTTTTTCAAGATAGAAAAACTTGAAATAATTTGTTTTATTGATGCAACATAGATTTTTTTTTCATTATTAACATGTGTATTTACATGTTATATCTTTTGTACTGTGCAACTTAACATGTAGAAAAGACAATATTAGCTCATTTCAAAATTAGGATAATATTTCTTCCTCATATTTTCCTATATTACATTACATTGGACATATTCCAATTATAATTTCTTGAAAAATTCATATAGGTAGCCATCAATGTCTTCAATTTCCTAAAATCCTCCATTACAAACCTGTGGACAATTAATTTGGTATATTTTGGTTGTGAAATAAGTTTTTTATGATTTTCTTTCTTTACTTTTATGCAAAGAAAAATACTTAATTATAAAATAATGAAAATATCAAACTCACACCTCATGTATCTGAAAAATAGATAGCACTATACTTCCTTGAATCCTCCAAATATTATGTCAGCCATATAAATGATCACCAACATACTTTTATAATTATCTTTATTTACGTATGGATTGTGATCAATTTTTTCATGCTTGTAACACCCCATGATTTTACTATATTTTTTTATTAAAATAAATATTTTTCTGAATAATTTCTTTTACACACAACAGTAAACTAAAATGAACTGTGATACATTTTATTGAGATAAAATATTTCAATACATGATAAAAATTAAGACATTATGAGAATAAAATATAAAAAATCATTAATAAAAGTAAAAGTAGAGTAGATCTACAAGTAAATAAAAAATTAATGAACATAAATTTTTATCCTCATGGTTCGTTATGAATATCATAACCGAATTGAAATATGGAAATAAGGTAGATATTTATAAATATAATAGACATGTTGAGAGATAAGTAAATTAAAAGGATTAATGATTCTAATATTGAATGTAATACTATAAATTGGAATGAAATCAGACTATTATATATATGTTTTTTGGAAATATGATCATTCTGTATACATGTATCTAAAAGCTATATTTACATTGTATAATTTTTATTAATAAAATTCAAAATAATATAATTCATAATTCTATAATTAAATCAAGATAATTTGTAATTAAAATATTTTATTATAGAAATATTTTTTATGATTTAAATATTATTATTATTATTAATGAATGATTTGATCCATTTATAAAATAAAAATAAATGTTTTAATTATAATGTATTGATAAAATTAAATGGTTTGAATTATAATAACTTATTTTAATAGGATGTGGTTAAAATTATTTAATATGAAATGATATTTTCAAAGAATGTTTTTAAGTATTGTGTACTTTATCTCAATAAAATAAATAAAAAACTTTTAATGATGAATATAATGTAATTTTTTAATTAATAAAAAATTTTAAACACTCATTTAGTTAGAAATATATATTAAATTTGATTAATAACACTTAATTGTTTAAAAATTCAATTTTCATTAATTTTTTTTCAATATATGTAATATTTTATATTAAAATTTTGATTTTTATTATTTAGAAATTTAATTATATTAAATTGTTTAAGAAAATTTAATTATCACATTAAAATAAGATAATAAGGTTAATTTTATTTTTTGGAAAAATAATAATTTATAGAGGTAAAATATTTCATTACCTCATGAAGGGTAAAATGATGTAAAAATGGTTAAACTAAGTTGAAAATAGTTAAAGGATAATGAAATAATATATATAAATTGTTTATATAAGTTAATTCTGGGACCACATACATTACTTTATACTATTTATTCACATTAATTTTAAAATTACAACCTAATACATTAAGGAATGAATATTTTTGAAAATGACACTCAAAACTCACATAAAAAGGACTTATCCTCTACCCTCATAAAACACTAAAAAGATTCAGTTATATGTTGAATGTATACATATTTCTATATGTAAAATTGTTTATATATATTTTGCGTCTTCTATTTCTATAAAGGAATCATAGATCCTTTATTCTGAAGGAACCTATATTGATTAGGAGAGAATTCATTTATGTACCTAGTTCTTCACTTCATTTTTTAAATTAACATATAATATCCCCTATATTTGTCACGACCCGGCCTCGGGGTCCATGCCGTGACTACCCCAAGCCCACCTTCCATAGGCCAAGGGCTGGCGACTAGCACCAAGGCGTAAATCTCGGTAAAAAGGGAAGGCATTGCCTTTGTAAAGTAAACAAACACCACAAAGTAAGCAAGCGGAAAGTAAACACTAAGTAAAAATAGAGTACAACTGAAAGTGCGGAAACTTAAATGGGCCAGTAAACAAACCCAAACTGAAAGTAAAGTACAACTCGAAAGGGAAAACATCAACTGTAAGTAAAAGCCGCTACACCGAGCTGTCCACTGGAGATCCCACCAGAAGGGTGGGTACAGATAGCTCCACTGCTCCACGGGTCCCACCGTCCGCTCCGAGTACGTCCCGCCCAGTGGTCCACCTCCAGGTGCCATCCTGTTCTGCAAGCCTCAGCCAAGATCAAAGCTGTCCGTCGTCTGCAACCAACACAACGTAGTGCGGGCATAGCCCATGCAGGGGTGAGTATAAGCTACTCAGTAGGGACCCCGAGACCCCCGAAGGTCTCCAAAAACCCACAAAGGATAAACCACAATGGAAGATACAATCACGAAGTAACAACCGACACTACTTAGGTATATGCCCATACATATACCTAAGTCATCAATTCCAATACGCTCCAACCTCCGAGCCCGAGTACAACTCAGTCCACACAGGAAAGTATACGTATTCCACACAGGAAAGCAAAACGAAATCCACACAGGATAGCACAACACAATCCACACAGGAAAGTAACAGGATTCATCTCACACAAGTATACTTCTTCGAAAGACGATAAAGATGATCTCTGATCCATCTAAGTCATCGGACCCACGAAGGATCGATAGGTAACTAACCCCCGCAAAAGACCCACACAGGATCGGGCCCACACAGGACCTGTAGGTGCTGGTTCACACAGGACCGCTGAGCGCAAGGACCCACACAGGATCAGACCCACACAGGATCGGGCCCACATAGGACCTATAGCACTGATCCACGTAGGATCGCTGAGTGCTGTAGTCGTCGTCGAATCCACAAAGGATCTCTGTACTGTCGTCGTCGCAGTCACAGTCGCAGTAACAGTCACAGTCGCAGCCAGCTCTAGGGTTCCCGCACACAGCAAGCTCGTTCGGGAGGGTCCGCTCCACGAGCCGAGAGTCTGATACATCAACTGTCACACAGTCCAGAGTTAATGTATCCAAAAGTTCCATATCGTCAACAGGAACTCAACGCAACAGACGACGCTTCAATCGGACGCCCGGTCTGAGAGTTATTGGCTTTTTCGTCCTAGGGACCCTGTTGGTTTTTAAGGAAAAACCAACCCGACCGTACTCCACCTGCGTCCAAACCTCGGGCGGAGTATTCCAAAAGATCCTTCTCACTAAGAGGAACTCAACAAAGCTGACGGCACGTCAATCGGACGTCCGTAGCTCAAGATATGAGCGTTTCCGCTCCGAGGACCCGGTTGGTTTCGTGTACGAACCAACCCGGCCGAACTCAAAGTATTCCAAAAATTTGAATGCGATATACCGAATCGACTGTCTCGATCCATGGATCGCATCACCGCTGACGGTTCGTCGATCGGAGGTCCGTAGCTCAAGTTATGAGCAAAAGATCGAAGTCGATTCGAAAACGGGGGGTCCGGGTCCAGGCCGACCCGGCCCGACCCCCCCTGGGTCAACCCGACCCGGGTCCGACCCGGCCCGGCCGGCGGCGCGGTCCAGCGCGGTGGCGCGGCCCGGCTGGCGGCGGCGCGGCCTGGCGCCGCTCGGTGCCACACGTGGGGGGCAAGGCCCCCGCTTCTTCTTAGATGGCGGCGCGGCTGAAGCCGCGCCTTTGGAGAAAACCGGCCCCCCTCGTGGGGGCCTTCCTTGAGGGAAATGGGGGGCCGCCTACCCCCCTTTATGAAACCGGCCCCCCCTCATAATGGGGGGGGGGCAAGTAACCTGGCCGGGGGAATTTAATTCCCCCGGTCATTCCCATTCCGGCCGGCCCGACCTGGCCGGCCGGTTCTTCTTCAACGGACCGACAAAGCCGGTCCCCTTCCGGCTTCCGACACCGGCGGCCCGGTTAGCCGTCGGTCCTCTCGTTCCGCCACGGCCCGGAACCGGCCGCGACCTTCGTCGTCCGGCGCGGTGCGATGGCACGGCGCCCCTCTGCCGCGGCCCCGCTCCGGCCGCGGCGCCTTCGGTTTTCTTCGACGCGGCGTGACGGCGTCGCGTTCATGATGATCCTTCCACGGCGCGACGCGAAGGCGCTGCGCAATACAACCGTGCGAATTCCCGCGTGGTGCGACGACATCACGCCATCTCGTTCATCCACAAGAAAATAATAATAATCAAGAACAAGGGAGGGGGAATTCGGCCGTGTTTGTGCGGTCCGACCCCCCTCTCGTTAGATGATAACTCTTAAATATTTATCCATAAGATTATCATGCTAGAACCAAGAACGAGAGTAAATAAATAAAACAACAACCACCCCTACCTTGGTTTCAAGATCGATGATCGTCAACGACCCGCAGAAGACAACGTCGCAGAGGTCGGGCGTCGCGGTAATCGTTCGTCAATTCTGTTGACGAAGAGGTATGTCCGAAGAGGTACGTCGTTGGTGAATCTTCGTAAGCCGATGAAGGAAGTCCAAGGAGGAAGCGGCGTTCCCTTTCGTTGACACGGAAGGCGTCGTCGATCTTCAGAAACAACTGGCTACGAAGAAGAGAGGAGCGGCGTTCTTCGTCGGGGCTTGAAGGTTCTTCGCGTTCTTCGTCAAAGTTGAAGAAGAAGAAGGAGCTCCCAAATCCTCTCAAGATGGCTAAACAAAATAAAATAAGCTAAGGCTTATTTTATTTACACAAACATCAACTTGAATTTTAAAGGTTTGAAATTCAAATCAACCCACCTTAATTAATTAAACCAAGATGTCAACATTAATTAAAGGGAGTTATAGGGGAGTTTTGAGAGAAGATGAGGAGTTGGGGTTTGTGTGGGCCCCACCACACTTAATCCTCCCAAGGGAGGTTAAGTGGATGTGGGTCCCACCTTTAACTCCCTTTGGGAGAAGTTAACCAACAAAATAAAAATAAAAAGTGTTTCCACATTTTTATTTAACTTCTTATAATTTCTCCCAAAAACTAACTTTCATCCCGCATAAAACGCAACCTCGGAAAAGGTCTCCTTAAGCGAATAACGGCGCTGCGAGTTCATCGGTGCCCTATGATTTCAATTCCGAGCACCGGATCAAAAGTTAGAAATTCCCGCTCGTTCGTTCACTGAACGTACCTGAGCCAAACTTCTGAAATTGATTCCGGGCACTCCGGGCCTCAGAATCAGGTGCCGTCAGAAACCGCACTCTTGTAAAATTCCAAAGAAAATTAAGAAAAAATTTCCCTTGAATTTTACGGGTCTTTTAATTACTCCCACCTCCGGGCTTTACGTCCCCGTAAAGATACATCAAAAACTAGGGAAACAAATGAGGGTACTGAGCATGAATCTGAGCCTCCCACTCCCATGTGCTCTCCTGAAGGTTCCCGTGCTGCCATCTGATGCGCACAAGAGGAATCGATCACCCACGTAGGACCCGCTCCTGTCGATCCTCTATCTCCACCAGGACCTCCGTAAAAGTCGCCCCATCATCAACGTCAAGCTCCCCATGGTCAATGATGTGCGTCAGGTCATGCACGTATCTCCTCAGCTGAGACACGTGGACGACGTCATGCACCCAGTGCAACTGAGGTGGTAGAGCCAGGCGATAAGCCACCTCGCCAATCCTGCTGAGGACCTGGAAGGGTCCGATGAAGCGCGAAGATAACTTTCCGCCTCGGCCAAATCTCCGTATACCACGTCGAGGTGAGACCCGCAAGAAGACGTGGTCTCTATCCTCGAACTCTAGTGGCCTCCGCCTCCTGTCAGCGTATGACTTATTCCGGCTCTGATCTGTCATCATCCGCTCCTGGATGACCTGGAACTTCTATGTCGTGGCCTGGACCATCTCTGGTCCCACAAGTGCTGACTCCCCTGGGTCTGTCCAGCACAAAGGAGATCTACAAGGTCGGCCGTACAACGCCTCGTACGGTGCCATCCCGATGGTGGAGTGGTAGCTGTTGTTGTATGCAAACTCCACCAAGGGTAGGTTGTCCTCCCAGCTACGACCAAAGTCGAGGACACATGCGCGGAGCATGTCCTCGAGAGTCTGGATGGTCCTCTCGGTCTGACCATCCGTCTGAGGGTGAAAGGCTGTGCTCAGATGTAGCTGCGTCCCGAACGCCTCCTGTAACCCCTTCCAAAGCCGGGAAGTAAAGCGAGCATCTCGATCGGAGACGATAGATGATGGCACACCGTGGAGCCGCACAATCTCCTGAACGTAGAGACGTCCCAAGCTCTCCACTGAGCCCTGCTCTCTGATGGGTAAGAAGTGTGCCGACTTGGTGAGTCGGTCAACAATCACCCAGATAGAGTCGTGACCTCTGGAAGTGCGTGGAAGTCCAGTCATGAAGTCCATAGATATCCCGTCCCACTTCCACTCCGGGACTTCCAAGGGCTGTACCAAGCCTGCTGGTACCTGATGCTCTGCCTTCACCTACTGGCAGTTGAGGCATCGAGAAACAAACTATGCTACTGCCTTCCTCATGCCCGGCCACCAGTGCTGTCGTCTGAGGTCCTGGTACATCTTCGCCACTCCTGGATGTACCACCAAAGGAGAAGTGTGAAACTCTCTCAGTACCTCCTCTCGCAAAGTGACTGGTACCATGGTACGTCCTCTGAAAAGGATGTCGTGCTCTGCTCCAAGGGAGAAACCATCAGGTGTCTTTCCCGAGAATATCTGTACATGACGTGTCTCACAGTCAGCGTCCTCATGTTGTGCCTCTCTGACCCGCTGCAGTAGTGGAGGGGTGACTGTGAGAGACTGAAGGAAGGCTGCTCCATCTCTATCCCCGAAGGATTTCTGCAAAGAGGCTAGCTGCTTCGTCGCCTCCTCAAGTAGCTGAATGCCCATCCTCCTGCTAAGGGAATCGGCTACTACGTTCCCCTTCCCAGGAGTATAGACTATCTCAAAGTCATAGTCCTGGAGGAACTCGATCCATCTCCGCTGTCTCAGGTTCAGGTCCTTCTGCGAGAAGATATACCTGAGACACTGATGATCAGAAAAGACTGTAAAACGCTCGCCCATCAGGTAATGTCGCCATGTCTTCAGATCGAAGACCACTGCTGATAACTCCAGGTCATGGGTAGCGTAGTTCTGCTCATGCGGCCTCAACTGTCGTGATCCATAGGCGATCACTGCCCGCTCCTGCATCAGGACGCAACCGAGTCTGGTCCCTGATGCATCGCAGTAGACTACGTACCCTACTCACTCCTCAGGTAACCTCAAGATAGGTGTGCTAGTCAACCTCTGCCTCAGCTCCTGGAAGCTCTGCTGACATCTATCTGACCACACGAAGGGTTTCCCCTTCTTCGTAAAAGCTGCGAGTGGTGCCGAAACTCTAGAGAAGTCTGGCACGAATCTCCGATAGTATCCAGCTAGTCGCAAGAAACTCCGAACCTCAGTCACGCTCCTGGGTGGCTCACATGCTAACATAGCCTCGATCTTCGCAGGATCCACTTCAACTCCCGCCTCAGGGATAACGTGTCCCAAGAAGTGGACCTCACGTATCCAGAACTGGCACTTCGAGAGCTTACCATAAATCTGGTGCTCTCAGAGTGTGTCTAGTACAACTCACAAGTGATAGGCGTGCTCCTCCTCAGTCGTAGAGTAAATCAAAATGTCGTCGATGAAGACCACGACAAACCGATCAAGGTATGAATGAAAGATCCTGTTCATGAGGGCCATGAACACTTCTGGAGCATTGGTTATGCCGAAAGGCCTAACCAAGAACTCATAGTGGCCATACCGACATCTGAAGGCCGTCTTCTGCACGTCCTCGTCTCTGACTCTGAGCTGATGATAGCCTGACCTGAGGTCTATCTTCGAGAACCACCGTGCTCCATTGAGCTGATCAAAGAGCTCATAAATCCTCGGTAGTGGACACTTGTTCCTCACTATCACTTGGTTCAGGCGACGATAGTCAACACAAAGTCACAAGCTCTCGTCCGCCTTCTTGGCGAACAATATCGGGGAAGCCTAGGGTGAAACACTGGGTCGGATGAACCCATTTCCCTACAAGTCCTCCAACTGTACCCGTAGCTCTCGAAGATCGGCGGGGGACATCCAATATGCTGGAGTGTATATCGGGGCTGTCCCGGGGTACAAGTAAATATAAAAGTCTACTTCTCTGCGAGGAGGTATCCCTGGAACGTCGTCGGAAAAAACGTCCACAAACTGATCCACCACTGTAGGAAAACCAGGACTCCGCACGTCAACTGCTCCAAGGATAAGGCTTGCCAATTGATGAGTAATGGGATGTCCTCTCCTCCGCGGAAGTCCATCCTGTGCTGAAAAGGCTCCCTTCTCGCCAGTGAAGGTGAACCTGCTCCCGTCGGTGCGTACACATCGCACCTTGCGCCTAAAACAGTCAATATGCGCATGGACTGTAGATAGCCAATCCATGACCAAGATGACGTCGTAAGGCCTCGACGCTGCTACAAGAAGATCTCAGCCGAAGCTCTCGCCTCCTAGAGTAAGCTCACACAGCCGGCACTAGTGCGTAATCGTCGAGTCTGCTCCCGTAGGAGTCTCTAGCCGTAAGGATCGAGCCAACGGATCTGTCGGAATCTCCGAGCTCTGAACAAGGGCAACGGCTATGAAATAGTGACTCACTCCTGTGTCTATAAGAACTGAAGCAAGGGTGGAATAGACAAAGATTGTACCTTGAATCATCTCGGGTGTGTCGTGGTCGTAGGCCTCTACTGCCTGGAGCTGTGCCTGTCTCTGCCCGCCATCTCCCTGTGGTCGGGGTGGACCTCCTGGTGGTGGTGGTGGCAGAGCCTCAAAGCGTCGCCCACCACCTACTGCTCGGCCAGCTCCTCTGCCTCGTCCGCCACCTCCCTATGGACCTCCACGGTCGACCCTCTGCCTCTGCCTCGATGGTCCCTCAACCGTCTGCTACCGATCGGCACAGCGGGTCGGGCAGTCACGAGCCATGTGGCCCTGCCCGCCGCACGAGTAGCACTACCTGCCTCTCGAAAGACTGGCTCCTCGCTGTGTGCCCCGCACTGCTGAGCCAGTGTCCTGAGGTCATCTGCCTGAAGGTCTGGTCTGCCTGGACCCCAGAGTCATCTGTCGACTGCCTTCTGCAGATGACTCTGCCACGTGCCGCCCTGCGGTGGGTCGCGACGCTGGTGTAGACTCAGCAAGGAAGCTCTTGATCAAAAGGGCCCGCTCCAGTACTCCTTTCTGAGTCGGTATACTGAGGGAGATCAGTGATTCCCTGATCTCGTGTCTCAGACCCTGCTCAAAGGTCTGGGCCCGGAAGAATGGGTCCCGTACCATGTCGGTCGAGTAGTGCGAGAGATCAGTAAATCTCACCGAGTACTGAGCGACCGTCATGCTGCCCTGCCGCTGTTGAAGAAGCTCCTGGATGCGCACCGCATGAAGGGTGGCTGGGACGAACTCTGAGCGGAAGAGGCTCTCAAAGTCCGTCTATAGAAGAGATGCCCCGTCGTGCACCTGGAGCATCACGCTCCACCATCGTCCTGCTGCTTCATGTAGTAGGCTTGCAGAGAGAATCACCATGAGGTCTGCTGGTGTCCTCACTAGCCTAAACACACGTACCACTGCCTCCAGCCAGTCCTAGGCTGCCTGGGGATCCGTCTCCCCGCGAAACCTGGGCGGTGTCTGGCACTGAAACTCATGCAGTGCGCTGAGGCGACGTGCATCATCAGCGGCTGGTACTGGAAGCATCGGTGGCTCGACGAGTAGAGCTACCGCTGGTGCCACTGCTGACAAAGGGCCCTGCACCGACACCTCGTCGCTCGGTGGGCTGTCGTCACACTCGACTCTCGGAACCCTAGCTGGCTGCCGTTGTGGGTCCATCCTGAAAAGGAAATAGGTGCGCCACAGTCAAAACAGTATACCTGGTGAGCTGATATAAAATAATCATAAAGAAAACTTTGAAACACACACGCAATCAATGTTTTCGTGCATTAAGTCGGAAATCAGAAGTCAGGGTCCTGGTGTACGGATACGTCGGCCGCCGCACCAACACTGGACTCCCTGGACTGATAACCACACTCAATACGCTAAACATTATTTCTTCACATAGAAAAGATCAGAGTTCGCGGTAGAACCGAACTCCTTTGATACTAATTTGTCACGACCCGCCCTCGAGGTCCGTGCCGTGACTACACCAAGCCCGCCTTCCATAGGCCTGAGGCTGGCGACTAGCACCAAGGCGTAAATCCTGGTAAAAAGGGAAGGCATTTCCTTTGTAAAGTAAACAAACACCACAGAGTAAGCAAGCGGAAAGTAAACACTAAGTAAAAAAAGAGTACAACTGAAAGTGCGGAAAAGTAAATGGGCCAGTATACAAACCCAAACTGAAAGTAAAGTACAACTCGAAAGGGAAAACATCAAATGTAAGTAAAAGCCGCTACACCGAGCTGTCCACTGGAGATCCCACCTGAAGGGTGGGTACAGATAGCTCCACTGCTCCACGGGTCCCACCGTCCGCTCCGAGTACATCCCGCCCAGTGGTCCACCTCCAGGTGTCGTCCTACTCTGCATGCCTCAGCCAAGATCAACGCTGTCCGTCGTCTACAACCATAACAACGTAGTGAGGGCATAGCCCGTGCAGGGGTGAGTATAAGCTACTCAGTAGGGACCCCGAGACCCCCGAAGGTCTCCAAAAACCCACAAAGGATAAACCACAAAGGAAGATACAATCACGAAGTAACAACCGACACTGCTTAGGTATATGCCCATACATATACCTAAGTCATCAATTCCAATACGCTCCAACCTCCGAGCCCGAGTACAACTCAGTCCACACAGGAAAGTATACGTATTCCACACAGGAAAGCAAAACGAAATCCACACAGGATAGCACAACATAATCCACACAGGAAAGTAACAAGATTCAGCTCACACAGGTATAATTCTTCGAAAGACGATAAATATGATCTCTAATCCATCTAAGTCATCGGACCCACGAAGGATCGATAGGTAACTAACCCCCGCAAAAGACCCACAAAGGATCGGGCCCACACAGGACCTATAGGCGCTGGTTCACACAGGACCGCTGAGCGCAAGGACCCACACAGGATCGGACCCACACAGGATCGGGCCCACACAGGACCTGTAGCACTGATCCATGTAGGATCGCTGAGTGCTGTAGTCTTCGTCGAATCCACAAAGGATCTCTGTACTGTCATCGTCGCAGTCACAGTAGCAGTAGCAGTCACAGTCGCAGTAACAGTCACAGTCGCAGCCAGCTCTAGGGTTCCCGCACACAGCAAGCTCGTTCGGGAGGGTCCGCTCCACGAGACGAGAGGCTGATACATCAACTGTCACACAGTCCAGAGTTGATGTATCCAAAAGTTCCGTATCGTCAACAGGAACTCAACGCCACAGACGGCGCATCAATCAGACGCCTGGTCTGAGAGTTATTGGCTTTTTCGTCCCAGGGGCCCGATTGGTTTTTAAGGCAAAACCAACCCGACCGTACTCCACCTGCATCCAAACCTCGGGAGGAGTATTCCAAAAGATCCGTCTCACTAAGAGGAACTCAACAAAGCTGACGGCACGTCAATCGGACGTCCGTAGCTCAAGATATGAGCAATTCCGCTCCGAGGGCCCGGTTGGTTTCGTGTACGAACCAACCCGGCCGAACACAAAGTATTCTGAAACTTTGAGTGCGATATACCAAATTGACCGTATCGATCCAAGGATCGCATCGCCACTGACGGTTCGTCGATCCGAGGTCCGTAGCTCATGTTATGAGGAAAAGACCGAAGTCGATTCGAAAACGGGGGGTCCGGGTCCGGGCCGACCCGGCCCGACCCCCCCTGGGTCGGCCCGAACCGGGTCGACCCGAACCGGCCCGACCGGCGGCGCGGCGCGGCCGGCGGCGGCGCGGCCGGCGGCGGCGCGGCCTGGCATCACTCGGTGCCACACGCGGGGGGCAAGGCCCCCGCTTCTTCTTAGCTGGCGGCGCGGCTGAAGCCGCGCCTTTGAAGAAAACCAGCCCCCCTCGTGGGGGCCTGCCTTGAGGGAAACGGGGGGCCGCCTGCCCCCCTTTATGAAACCGCCCCCCTCATAATGGGGGGGGGGCATGTAACCTGGCCGGGGGAATTTAATTCCCCCGGTCTTTCCCCTTCCGGCCGGCCCGACCTGTCCGGTCGGTTCTTCTTCAACGGACCGGCAAATCCGGTCCCCTTCCGGCTTCCGACACCGGCGGCCCGATTAGCCACCGGTCCTCTCGTTCCGCCGCGGCACGGAACCGGCCGCGGACTTCGTCGTCCGACGCGGTGCGACGGCACCGCACCCCTCCACCGCGGCCCCGCTCCAGCCGTGGCGCCTTCGGTTTTCTTCGACGCGGCGTGACAGCGTCGCATTCATGATGATCCTTCCACGGTGCGGCGCGACGACGCCGCACAATACAACCGTGCGAATTCCCGCGTGGTGCGACGACACCATGCCATCTCGTTCATCCACAAGAAAATAATAATAATCAAGAACAAGGGAGGGGGAATTCGGCCGTGTTTGTGCGGTCCGACCCCCCTCTCGTTAGATGATAACTCTTAAATATTTATCCACAAGATTATCATGCTAGAAACAAGAACGAGAGTAAATAAATAAAACAACAACCACCCCTACCTTGGTTTCAAGATCGATGATCGTCAACAACCCGCGGAAGACACCGTCGCGGAGGTCGGGCGTCGTGGTAATCGTTCGTCAATTCTGTTGACGAAGAGGTACGTCCAAAGAGGTACGTCGTTGGTGAATCTTCGTAAGCCGATGAAGGAAGTCCGAGGAGGAAGCGGCGTTCCCTTTCATTGACATGGAAGGCATCGTCGATCTTCGGAAACAACCGGCTATGAAGAAGAGAGGAGCGGCATTCTTCATCGGAGCTCGAAGGTTCTTCGCGTTCTTCGTCCAAGTTGAAGAAGAAGAAGGAGCTCCCAAATCCTCTCAAGATGGCTAAACAAAATAAAATAATCTAAGGCTTATTTTATTTACACAAACATCAACTTGAATTTCAAAGGTTTGAAATTCAAATCAACCCACCTTAATTAATTAAACCAAGATGTCAACATTAATTAAAGGGAGTTATAGGGGTGTTTTGAGAGAAGATGAGGAGTTGGGGTTCGTGTGGGCCCCACCACACTTAATTCTCCCAAGGGAGGTTAAGTGGATGTGGGTCCCACCTTTAACTCCCTTTGGGAGAAGTTAACCAACAAAATAAAAATAAAAAGTGTTTCCACATTTTTATTTAACTTCTTATAATTTCTCCCAAAAACTAACTTTCGTCCTACATAAAACGCAACCTCGGAAAAGGTCTCCTTAAGAGAATAACGGCGCTGCGATTTCATCGGTGCCCTCGGATTTCAATTCCGAGCACTGGATCAAAAGTTAGAAATTCCCACTCGTTTGTTCACTGAATGTACCCAAGCCAAACTTCTGAAATTGATTCCGGGCACTCCGGGCCTCGGAATCAGGTTCCGTCAGAAACCGCGCTCTTGTAAAATTCCAAAGAAAATTAAGAAAAAAATTCCCTTGAATTTTACGGGTCTTTACAATATTAAAATATGATAATATAATAAAATTATTTTATATTCACATCATTATGATTATGTTGAAATGATATTACTATTATATAATTATAAAATTTTACTCATTCATTATTATAAAATTTTCATGTCTGGGTTGGTTTAAATAACCAAATGAATGATGCTATACTATCTCTATTTTTTTCAAAAATGAATGAGTAACCTGAAATTAATATCACTAATATATGATATTAAAGATTAATTTATGTCATGGATATTTTTCTGGATCAGTCAAAAAAATACGAATGATCAATATTAAGTATCATATTGTTATCGGTAAATTAGCCAAACAATGTTCATCATGGATTCCATTCTTGCAAAA
Organism: Viscum album; assembly: GCA_963277665.1. Classification (NCBI taxonomy): domain Eukaryota; kingdom Viridiplantae; phylum Streptophyta; class Magnoliopsida; order Santalales; family Viscaceae; genus Viscum; species Viscum album. Next base: position 2,091,199,344 of record OY728122.1, read on the forward strand.
CATACTCATAATGTTTTTGAAATAAACATAAAACTAAATAAATTATTAGAAAAAAATTATTAAACTACCTTGAATAATCTATGGAGGATTCACTTGGTATCAAATATTGAGGACCAATATCTCCATTATGAAAATTGAATAAAATAATAAATATTACAAACATCTGATGACATAAATAAACTATAACTATCAAATAAAAGATATAATTTTGGTTTAAAATATGTAATATATATTCATAATGTTCTTAAATAATTTATGGAGATGATTATGTTTGTTATACAGGTGAATAAATCTCTTATGTGGAAGTTATGAGTTACGGTAATGGTTTCATTACCAATATCATTTTGAAATATAGGTTGTTTATTTTTGAAAATTCATCCAGGTAAATAATTTTTTATTCACTCTAAAACCTATTTAGTTAATTTAAATATATTTATTAATGGGTTTTACATGTTTTCATTCCATTTAACCTCCATTTGGTTCAAAACATAACAAATTGTATGTTTTTAAATGGATCTGACGTTATGTCTTATTTTATATTAGAAATATTTCTCCTAAATGTCCATATTTTCTATATTATTTAATATATTTATATATATATATTTCTATTATTATTTAAATTATTTTACATGGAATATAATTTATTTAAAAAATGATTCATATTTTAACATTTTTGGTATGATCATTTTCTACCAACTTTTACCTTCTTTACCAAAGCATGAAAGGAATATTTGTTTTAACATTCTCTGTATGATCAACATTTTCCAATGTCTTACTAATATTTTCTGAAGAATATTACTATTAATGTTTTCATAGTTTTCCAAATTAATTTCTATTCTAATTTTTTGTGAAATTTTCCATTTAAAATAAAAGATATTAAAATTATTAAAGGGTATTTCTTCCCATTTTTCAAAGTAATTTCAAAATGATCATATAAAATGTTTTTCATTTATTTCATTATACATTAATATTTTTTATGATTCATTGAGGATATAATCTAATTATACCATACCCCTTCTTTATATGGATGAAATTTTATCATGTTTTGTGAAATTTTTCATGAACCCAATTTCTTTCCATGAGTTAATTTAGTGAAAATGAAATTATGAATGTTTTCATATTCATATGGCACAAATATGTATGGTTTTTCATTATTTTATGGGTGGGATTAAAATAATATATCACTCTAATTCATTTAGTCAAGTTTCATATCTAATGAGATGATATATATGGGTATGTTTAGTGAACCTAATCCACTATGGTTCTCTATCCACTATGTTTATAGGTTTGGGGAGTGAACCCAATCCACTATGGGAATCTTTAAACAATGTTTATATTTTTAGATAGTGAACCCAATACCCGAGGGACTTTTTACACTATAATATAATAGTATTATGATTGATCCTTGACTTAGTAAATGACTTTATATGCTTATTTATGTTCCAAATTTTTTTATTTATGCTGTGTTTTGATGGATCATTATTATTGAATCATGTTTCCACTTTTATACATCTTATTTCCAAAGTTATAAAAAATCCTTTTTCCATGACAAATGATTTATGATCAATATTTTAGTTGTTATGATTCTCTATTGTTATGACCATATACCTTGATTAAGTTCACATAACCAGATGATTATATTATGATCTTCTACTGATATATCTTATAATTACCCTTAATAAGAATTTGATATCACAATTTCATATGTTTACAGTCCCCATGTTATAAAGGATAGTATTTTGTATGATGTTTTTAAAATTGTATCATGCAAGAATACTATTTATGGGAGACATTTAATTTTTGTAAGATTTGTTTTTATGTATCTAATCTATAAATACACTAAATATTTAGGTTCTAGGGTGTGATTTACTATGTTATATAATGAATATTCATGTAAAATTATGTAATATGTATATATGTCATTCTTGGATCAGCATAGTTGGTATCTTGGTGAGGTTTAGTTATTTTTAGGTATTATGATATTAAGAAGAAGAGGATAAAACATAAAATAACTTATTTCTAACAAAAAAATTTATAGGATGATAGTCATACTAACCTTTTGGGTTTTCATCCAAGGTTATAATTAAGAGGAATAATGTTAACAATTATTATGATGGAAATTACAATGATTTATCTAGTGAGAAACCAAGAAGGAAGGGATATAGATTGAAAAATCTCATAGATATGTTTATCCAACTCTTTTAATCCATAAACAATAACATGAATAAATTTTAACTCCCTAACACTCCAATGGATAACTTTACATTGATTCTTTTGTGAGATAATATCCACCCTCCAATAATGGGTCATTCAAAAAACTTATTACCGAGAAATGGATCAACAAAATAGAAAATATATTTTCCATTATCTAGTTCTCATAGCATGAAAATGTTTTTTAGATGTTTATTATTTGTAAGTGGAGGTTAATCAATGGTTTAATATCATTATGAATACAAGGCAAGAGGAATAAATGAGCCTCATGGAATGATAGGTGTTTAAGAAGGTATTTTTCAATAAATAATTTCCTTAAACTCTTCACACTAAAATGAAGAGGGAATTCATAGAGATGAAAAAAAGAAGGGCGTATCCATTGGTACATATAAATAAAACATAAAAAGGCTTGAAAGACACACTTATGGTTTTTTCGTTTACCTTGAAAGAAAAATTGACCATTTATATAGTGTCTTGAAACCAACTCTCCAAAAATCATTTTCTATAATGGTATTTGGTAGCTATAAATAGTTTTGTTTACATTCTGTCAAGGTGGAAATAGAAATTTAAGACTCCCATTATTCTCATTTTTTTGAGGATATGAAATTTAAAATAGAGTTTTATAAAAAATAAAATGATAAAATTCATGGAAAAATGAAATATTATCTTTCGATATTCCAAAATATAAGAAGAATCATTAGGAAATGGCCTCAATGAGAAATGAAAATGCATCATGTGTTGAAGAGAATTCCATAAATAACATGAATTCCAAATATATATTTATATTCCACATAATGAAATATTTAAAATGAAATCTTATCTTAATGAGACACTCTCACTCTAATTTTTCAATGGTAAGGAGTATAGAAATTATAGTAACCAGTGCACCAATAGAAGGGTTAATGATGAAAATTAGGGATAACAATGTCATAATACATGAGATAAAGTTAAATCCTATGCAATCAAAACTATTTTTTTGGATCATGAAAACAAATTGGTGAAAGATACACTTATAATTCACTCTTCAAATATAAATGTATTATTTGATTCTAGATATACCTGCTCAATAATATATGAGAATATTTTTAAGGGAATTAAATATCCATCCAAAAAACTAGAAATTGTATTGATGGTGAAAAATCCTTGTAGTTTTATGATTCCATTCCAAGTCCATAACTCCTATAAGATTGATTTTTATGGGAATGTATATCCATAAAATATTATTATGCCCCCTTATGTATAATTTTACGTGATTTAGGGCATGGATTTAATATCTCCACAAAGATCCCATATTAATTTTTAGATTAAATAAGTTCATTTCATATCTAGAGTTAACCTACAATCATCTATCTAAGAATGTCTATCCATGAAATACATATGAAAATTAATTCCATTAAATGTATATTAACACCCAATAATGTGGTTTAATTGAGTAAAATTGTTGAGAAAAAATTATTTTGATGATTTTTTTTGAGCAAGAATATTTTGATGTATTTCATGAAGAGTTTTATATTCTTCCCCCAGATCGAGAGGTTGAATTTTTAATAGAACTCAACCCTAGTCCAATAACCATATCATATAATCCTTAAATAACATCTCCAATTGAATTAGAGGAATTAAATAAGAAACTCTAATAAAATCTGGATAAGGGCTTCATTTTACCTATAGTTTCACCATGGGATGAAATGATCCTTTTTTGAAAATAAATATATATAAATGTGTCTCTATATTGAATATCATGAAATTTAAAAATAACAACCAAGAATAATTATCCTCCCTCCTATATTGATGACTTGTTAGATCAACAGTGATGTGATCAATATATCTATCTAATCGGCCATCAATATAGATATCATCAATTAAGGGTGAGTAGAAAAGATATACCCAATATATCCTTTCATATAGGATATGGGCACTACTAATAAACAATTATTGCATTCACACTCATAAATTCCCTGCTATCTCTATAGATTTTATAAATAGATTCATTATAGATTACCTTGATCAACGTTTAGTATTATTTTTTATATGATATCATTATCTATTCAAATATAATGTATGGGAATTACGATCATTTTAGAATTTTGTAACAAAAAAATAGAAAAGATAAATTATATGAAAAATATAGCAATTTTAAATTCTGGTGGTATGAAGTGTCATTCTTGGTATATAAAATAAAAAATTAGGGTATATTTTTATATCCTTTAAAGATATCGGTGATTAAAAAATGGACCATGTCTACAATATTAATAAATATCCATAGTTTTCTTGGATAGGATGAGTATTATCAATTCCTTGTGATAAGTTTGTCATGATTATCAAATCCATTAACTATGATACCTCATAATGGATTTAAGTTCCTATGGTAAAAAGAATGTGAATAAAATTTCAAGGATCTTAAGGTAATGATAGTTATTAGACCTTTACTAACATTAACCTATGTTGGATAAGGGTTTATAATATATAGTTATTCATCGACAAAAGGTTTGGGAAGTGTCCTAATATAGAATTATATAGTGGTAAATTATTCCTTATGTCAATTAATGATTCATGAGAAAAATTACCTGATATATGATTCAGAGTGAGGATTAGTAATATTTTCATTAATGATATTGATATATTATATCTATAGTGAAAATTTTGAAATATATACTAATAAAAAGAGCTTATTCACATAGAAGAAGTTGAACATGAACCAAAGGATTGAGTTGGGGTTGATCAAGGTTTATGATTTCTTGATAAATTTCCACCATACGAATACAAACAATGTGGGTAATCCTTTGAGAAGTAAGGATCATGATACCTTATCCATGATGAGGGTTGACAAAGACACAATAATTAGGTATTTTCAAAAGATGTGCCTAAAAATAATGATTAAATGGGAGAAATGATATCTTTTTCAAATTAATATTCAATTATTCATCCATGAAAAGAACAAGGAGGAACAAAATGAGGATATTGAGATACAGAAGAAAGTAGTGAATATCCTAGAGTTTAAATTTAAAAAATATGGAATAATAACATTTGGGAATTGAATATGTGTTACATCAATAATATAGTTAAAGAAAGAGTTGTTGGATGATGCACATAACTCATCATTATATACCTATATTAGAAACAAAAATATGTATAAATATAATAAGAATCATTTCTGGAATGAAAAAACGTATTGAGAGATATAGGAGTGTTTAAATCCCAAGGGTTTTATTGTATTTTTTGACAATGTGTTATATTAGATTTATTGATAATATAAGTGGAAGATCAGTGCAAGATTGAATATATATTTTCAAGACTAGACTAAAGTGATTTGTTTATAATAAATTTGAAAGGTGGTCTCAAGTTCATTGTTTACAATACATGTTTGTTTTGGATGAAGTAATTCTTGGAGGACTTCCATGGATTCATATAAACTATTATGTTTGAATAAGAATAATGGTTGATGTTGGGGAAATATATCTGGAAGATAGAATATATGCCACAACACCCTTTTATTTTTTATATAGGATGCTTTGTTTGAGTTATCTCTCTAGAAGATTGGAGTTTTCTACCCTATATAAAAGGAAAACACTAGGGAGAAGATTATTTCATGGTGAATATAAATCTATTATGCCACATTGTAGAGGCACACACCATAATGATGATACAAAAGGATTTACATAAATGTAATGATAAATTACCTTGACTTGTGTTATGGTAATGTATAAAACAATTCCCTAGATTATAGATCTATTATGTGGGGGGGGGGGTTCATTATGGTGACTATAACCTTGCATAAAGATCATTTGGAAATTTCTCTAGGGATATAAAGGTAAACATGAGGATTTATAAGAGTTATCTCAACTCTATGTCATGGTAAAAATTATCCTATTCTGTGGAGAATATATTACACTAACAAAAAACATTCTATATTATGGTCATTTGGAACCCAAATAGGGGTAAGGCTATGATGGATTTTTTATAAGAGTAAACTGGGCCCCACACATAAAAGCTTGATGATGAAAAGCAGTCTGTGTTGCAAAAACATCTTACGGCCTGGTGGAGGTGACTCAAGAAACCCCAATGAGTTTATTATTTATAATTCTATAGGTGTCTACACCATTAGAAACCTATTATGACATAACAAATTTTATGATAAATGAGGTATGATGAGATCCATTCATGATCATGGGTGAGTTATAAGGAAGTTAAATGATTATGATTTGTTTACCTGGTCAGTATTAGTATATTCCAAAAGATAAGAATTTCACACCATAATTTCTTATCAATCTCACTTTATACACTATAGTGGAAGGTGCTATGTCGTGGTAAAGTCATGAAGGAGAACAAAAAAACCACAGAAGAAGGTATCACATAGTAGTCAAGCATTTTTCCCGAAAAACTATAATTTTGATTGGGAAGTTATGATTTAGAATTTAGGGCCTTATGTAAATTTTAATGGAACTATATTGAAAACATAAATTTGCAGTACACTTGGATAAATATAAAGAATTTAAGATAATGGAGGATTAATTTTAATCATCAGATTAAGGTCTACTAGTTTATAAAACTACCTATTTTTTTTTTGAAAAATGAAGAAGATTTCACGGAACTCATTTAATACATTACCAAATAATAAGAAGAAGAGATCAATATAGTGGATTGAAGAAGAAGAATTCTAGGAATATTCCTGAAATTTAAGAAGGTGATTCCACAACATTTCCTAGAAATTAAATTTTTCTCAGTGGTGATGTTCATTGAATTCTATAAAGGTTAATTAAGAGACCAGATGCATCTATCTATTTCTTCTAGTGCATATATATATAGTATGTGATATTTGTATTTGTATATGACCAAAATTATTATGCTTTCTTATTTGAATGAGAAAACTAAGATGAATTGTGGGGGGATTTGTCCTGGGGAAATAGTATATAAGCCTTGAACCATTGTATGGACAATTATTCTATGCATGAGTGACCTAACCTAAAACCCCAAACAGTGAACTTTCGTGATTTGGTGCATTGAAACATTTTTGATCAAATGATCCTAGTTTATATTTTTCACATCTAATAACTGGATATTGTGAGGTAAAGTAAAGAAAATTAATATTTGGTAAAGGTTGGAAAAGTTATCAAAACAACATAAAATAAAAAGATAAGAACAAGTGACCCTTATTGTTAGGATTTCAAGATCAATTTGGTTTGTGAGTGGAAAAGTAAAAAATTATTAAATTATGTATGAGTTATTTACCCTAATTTTTTCACTCTTTGGGTATCTCTCAAATAAACCCTTATGTGACCTACATTTTGTATCTGATAATGGTTTTTTTTGGATTTTTTTATCACTGAATTGATTTTATATTTTTCATAGTATTGGAATCCACAATGAAAGATCATTTTCTTGATGAAAATCATTTCAAAGGATGGAAAAATAAGTTCATGGAATATATATAATAAATTATCATAGATCCTCATGATGTTATTTGGGAAGGTATTTTTTTAATGATATGATATTGATTTATAGTTAAAACATATCAATGAAACCTATAAATTAATGTCTTTGTCAAAATAGGTATCAATGTGTTCTCTTAGAAAATTTTTTAATCTTAAGATTGATCACTAAAACGTTTCCTAGGATATGTGGATGGTTCTAGAGGTTTCATTTGGAAAATAATCTATAATTAAATAATTCCATGAATCTAGAAAAAATTATAATCCTATGGAAAAGAAATATGAAAATCACCATATGTATAATTCGAAAAATAATAATGGTAAGAAGAATCCATCCCAGGGGATGTGATCTCTGACCAAGGTAAGTTCTCAATCTATTGTCCTATATAATTCTACACATAGTTTGATGAAAGTATGTGTTTAGGAAATTTTATACTCTCTCATAGAGCTTTAAATAATATGTGATTCTAGTTTATAATTGGTGACAATATTAGGATTCCAATTAATGGAGTATTCATGTTGCCACTAAGAAGAGATTATGTCCCAATAAGAAATGGTGGAGTAATGGGAATTCATGTATAAAGTTCATTATGGATTTATAGGATATTTTAACAAGAAAAAATATTAAAAGGGGAGGTGTTCTTGAATTTTTAAATGAATAAAATGGGTACAAGAATGGAAGAAAAAATGTTTTTTGTTAATAAATGTCCCAATAGATCTGAAATACAATGAATGCAGAAAATGAATTGAAGGAAAACATTAACCCTCTATAAAATCAACTAGAATAAAATATATATGCTAGTATGGAAGCTGACATAAAATTGAAAGGGTTGTTTTTTAAGATGAATTAAAAATATGAGAAAATTAGAGAACTTTAAGAGAGGATAAAAACCTTCGATGAAAGTAAACAATTCCCTCTACAACAGTCCAAACTTTTATAGATAATAGAATTTAAGATATTATTTATTGAAATAAAATTAATATAAAATATCCATAACTAAATTTCACGAACCCCTCCCTCCAATGATGCCCCTACTTAGTTAGAAATGAAGAAAAGGAGATAACGACCCCTGAGTCCCACCTCCAGTAGGCCCCAAGGTGGCGACTAGAACCAAGGGTACAAATATCACAAAATATGGGAGGCAATACCCATTATAAGAAAAAAATATTTGGAGAGAAGATGTATAAACCTCAAAAAAATCAAAGAAATATATAAAATAGTGCCAAAATCCACCCCACATGAATGTTTAGAAATAAAACAGTTAAGAATGAAAAAAATATCCAAGGTATGTACCAAAAGAAAATCTAAGAAGTGACACAAACAATTTCCCATAGTCTGAGATAGTAATTCCCAACATGGTCTATTTAATCCTCTTGGAAACTGGAAAAAAGCTTTATATACATAGGGTGAGCATACAAGTATACTCAGCAGAAAAAACCAGGGTCTGTCATTCACAAGTGAGATAATCACACTAATGATCCCATTAGAAAAGAACAGAACCGACAACACTTAATAGGAAATACTAAACATTACCACCTCACCAAGACACAATCACTAAATAATTCAATTCATGTAGAGTAATATAGTAAGGATACTGATGTTAGGTTACCCTACACAACTTTTGCACAGATTATCCACTCTCACTCCCTAATGGTAAACGTCCTGGCGCTCTCACCTCTTCCGAAATAATAACGTCACAATCCACCTGCACACACCTGGGGCTCATAGCTAGTCCCATCACCTGAAAAAATGATGCTCATAACATCCCAGATACACACACTTAGGATACATATCATATCACATCCCACCTGCAGACATGTAGTCCTCATTCCATGTTACATCCGGAAAACACATGGGAAGGCATAACACATCTTCTCCCGAAGACACCTGGTAAAACATAACTTACCCACACACACATGGTCCCCACAAAAAAAAACTTCCTGAATAATCTTAGTCTATCACCATCTAGAAAAGAGATAAGGTAAGAATAGGTGGCCATCCAGCCATCATCCCATTGGGATGTTTGGGAAATACACCCTCCCCTGTGACAATGGGGGTGTTCAGAAAATGGTGCTCAACTAGGTTGGGGTTCACATATAAATCACAAGAACATAGAGTATATATATATATATATATTATCAAGAACTCAAGAAAAAAGTATGGTATTTATAAAAAAATGCAATGTCAATTAGTATCATCAACAGTCCCATTGGATGTTGATAAATTAAAGAATCTTCACAATGATCTTTCGCTCAAAACCCATTCATCTCATTCTTTAGCTTTATCAATAGTTAACCGTGTTACCAATCATTTAAACTTTCATTAAAGAAATCAGTCCCATTTACCAAACCAACTCATTCCATATCAAAATAATTAAGTATTTATTTACTCCATCATTATCTGAAAAACTACCAATTGTAGCACACAGCAAGGCACACAGTAAAAGTAACATAGGGGAAGAAAAACCATGGTAAATTAACATAATTCATATCATTTTTCTATTTAACACCCTTTAATGACATAAAAATGTAATCCTGAGACACCGAGTGGATCTTTGGGAATGCTACCCATAGAGAGACTCAGGGAGAATTACCCTTACCAACCACTACCATCATCATTCTTCAAAGTCATTCCGCACAATCCATCCTCTCAATAGGGAAAACCCCCCGACTCACAACCACACCCATAAAAACATCTCATTACAACTACAATACACCCATCAAAACAATTATTGGAATACCTACTTAATAAAAACACCCCAACCATCACACCCAGCAAAAAAACATAGTAATAACCTGATCACATCCCCGCTACACAACACTACCCATCCATTCTATATTCAATCAATTTTTCAACCTAAGATTCCATTATGTATTTTGAATCACCCCAAAATATACAATGATTCTCACAACCATACCACCACAAAAACCAAACCAAACATATTCATATTTAACAAGTCATCTCTTCTTTAATTCTACTTGTTAACTTCCTCAGTTATCCTAGAAACAGTTTGATCCAGAGGAATCCATTTAGTATCCGAGTGTATGTGGCTAACAAATTTAGTAACAATTTTTTGATAGAATACCAAACATCGTGCATTACTGAATCATTACTCGATGGAAAAACAAAGACCCCTAATGGCCATGATTACTAGTGGGGTGTTTAGATCCTATAATTCAAAACATCAACCAAAAAATTAAATAAAAATCAGATCATACATCATTTTTCCATGACCCCATATATTGACCTTAAATATATTCATTTATCATTATTAATTTCTTATTATTATATCCTTAAAAATCATATGTCAATACACCAACCCTACATGATACAAAAATAAAATAGAGATGATGGGACCCATACCTTGAAGAACTCATGATCGACATTTCCTTATTCCACTAAAATAGGGGGTTGCATGGGTAGAAAATGCCTTCATGAAAAATAAGATCCAAAACGGAGTAACAAAATCGCATGGATCCGTAGGGAATAAAGGTTCCGGCCTCACTAAGAGAAAAATTGAGCACAAAAGGAAGGTATGATCTCTATGTACAAAAGGCTAGATCCTAAATCAATGAAAGAAACCATTTTTAAAATCAATTAAAGGCAGATGTTAACCAAGACCACATAGTTTGGAAGTAAAAGGAAGATAGAATTTTTTAGAAGATAGATATAATTTGAAACATCTCTAATAACCATCAAATATGGTATTGAACTCATTTCATGTCAAATAAAATGTGAAAGGGGAAAAACAAAAAAAACTGAAGAATTATAGAATTTTGACACTGTTGAAAAGGAGTCACTTGTGGATGAGTCCCTGGTCTGAGCTACTAGTGGATGATCTACTAGTGAAGAGATACTGTTGTGAGTCAGAATTTGGTGAGATATTGGTATGAGGTATCGATGGGCGACCCACTATTAGATGAGATACCGGTGGATGAGTCATCATTGGGTGACTCATTGGTGGATGACTCACCGTTGGTGACCTACCACCATGACCTACTGTTGGGAGTAAATTCTGCGAGTCACCATCATAAAACACTGATCCTGATCCACTGGTCATGAAACATTTTCATGATTCAACAGTGTGAGTCACCACTAGTGACCTACTAATATGACCTACCAGTCCTAACTCACCATTTAGAAAACTAATTGTTTTGTCAAACTTTTGGAATGAGTCACCGCGACCTCCCCGAACTCTTCAAAAATGAATTTTTCACCAAGTAATGGACCATTGAGGTCCATGAGATTACATCAGGTACCTATAAAACTATTCTCTACCCCAATAATTCAAAACCAAACCTAGAAGTAAAGAGTCATCCAAACAACCACCCTACGAGAAACCTCTCAAAGACCTCGCTAGACTTGGAGCACCACTAACAACCAAAGACATCAATGTTCAATGATAAACCAACTTTTGTTTTTTAAAAGATAGAGTGAGACTTCAGCATCCAAGCACACCTAAATATACATATACTAACCCAAAATACTATAAGGAACACCACATAAGCACAAAAACCACACTATTTGTACATGTGAAATAGAGAATTCCATCATCCTTGTCATGATACTATCCGCTCTAGTTGGAACTGACTCCCCCATGGGTTTAATCACATCTCGATTAATGCGTCCTGATTAGAATTAGTTTTTCTATTTTCCCACATGTCAGGAATTCATCACATATTATGGAACAAGGAAACAACTCATCTCATAGTAAACAAGGTTTTAACATCACATTCCAAAGAAAAAAAAAACACAAAAAAACTCAAAACAACTCTAGGTAATGGGGCCCCATTTTCGCTTCCTACTCCCATGTACTCTCTTTCAGGTAACCATGCCTCCACAAAACATGAACCAAAGGAATGGTTGATCCACCCAGAACCTTCTCCCAAGGATCCTATATCTCTGCTGGCTGCTCCACATACGTCGTGTCATCTTTGATATCCAACTCTCCTCGGTCAATGACATGAGAGTCAACATGATGATACCAATGAAGTTGAGAGATGTGGATGGATTCATGGATCCTATCCCACTATGGTGGAAATTCTAAATAGTATGACACATTTCAAACTAATTGTAACACCTTGAAGTGTCTGATGAACCTGGGAGAAATCTTACTCCCTCTGTCAGAACTTTGCTTCCTTTGTTGAGGGGAAACCATCAAGAACACATGGTACCCAACCTAAAAATCTAATGGAATTATACTATGATCAACATATGAGTTATTTTGGTCTTGCACCACTCGCATCCTCTCATGAACATTAGGAACCTTCTCTATCATGATCTACACAAACTCGGGGCTAGGAACAACTATCTCTCCAACCTCTGTGAGCACAATGGTGAACGACATGGTCTTCTATTAAAGGCTTCAATTGGAGCCATGAGAATTAAATATTTATCGGTATTATTGTATGAGAACTCTAATAGGGGTATGTTTCATACCCAAGATCCACCAAATACCAAGACTAATGTTCTCAACATGTCTTCTAGTGTCTGGATAGTCAGTTCTCTCTAACAATATGTCTGATGTTGGAAGGAATTGATGAGGCATAATTGAGTTCCAAAATCATACTAAAATACCCTCCATAGACATGAGGTAAACTATGTATCCTAGATTGATCCAAGATAATGGATCTCATAACTCCATACAACCACACCACCTCATCTACATACCTCCTTGCAAAAGTATCCACTGTGACCGACTCCTTGATCGCTAAGAAGTGAGCCAATTTCGTTAGTCCATCCACTACTACCCAGATAGAATTGTAGTATCCATGGACCATGGGTAACCCTATGATGAAATCCATCAAGATTTCATCCCACTTCCACTCAGGGAAATATAATGGCTACAACAAACCACTTGAAAAATAGTACTCATCCTTCACATACTGGAATTCTAAAGAACTCACCACAAACTCAACTACTTCCCATTTCATGCTAGGATAACAAAACTTCTCCCTCAAGCCCTGGTACATCAGGGAAACTATTAGGTCCACCACTAAAGGTGAGCTATGAAAATCATTGAGGACTCCCTCTCACATCACCAATGTAACAAATATCCTCCCACCAAACATCATCTGATTCTAACCACTCCCCAACTAGTCCTCTAGAGAATATCCATGGTCAATGTGATCACACGTCAACTATTCCTCTGAATCTCCCTACTGAGACTCCACCACCTGATACATCAGAGAAGACTACACCTTCATCAAAAATAATATTCTCAGTTGATGTCCATTCACACATCTAAGTGCAAGACACCCAAATCCTCCACCACCTTTCAAGAATCCGTAGATTCCCAAACTACCTCCTTCCATGAAATCCAACTTAATTAATTTTCCATATAATTCCCCTTCCCTAAGGTGTAAGTGTAACACCCCAGGTAAATAAAGAATATGACATTTTAACATTTATCCATATTTGTGAATAAAATATTAATATTACTTTAAAGGGGACTCAATGCTCGATGGCGTACCCAATATGCAACAACGAGTTTCTTGGGAATCTTACGTTGCACTCTAATAATAAAATAATATTATTTTAAATGGTAGTTAACACCTAGTCGTTGTAATGACAGGAATGAAAAGAACTAACTAAAAAATGATTATATATGTTTGTAAAATATTTTTACTTTTTACAATAAATGTTAGAGGATTAAAAATGCGAATGAATCCAATTTTAAGCATAAACATTCTAATATTCTTTAAAAGGTCGATTAACCACCTTTTGATGGAGAACCTCTTTTAAATACACTTTTTGACAATTTTATGTGTTATATTTGACAAAATAAAATTCTTCTTTAGAATCGGGACTTAAAAATTTTCTTTGTGTTAATTTTTGGTATTTTTCCGATAAAGTTCATTCTTTAATGAATAAAGAAAAATGTTGTATTTTAATTCAAAACCTATTTTTAATATAATTTATTTATATGATTAGATTATCTTTTGAATTTTTTTTAAAGTTAAATTAGAATATATTTTTACCATTTAATCTAATAGTGGTCATTGGAATTAATTTCACTTTGAAATTGGACTTAATCTAGGGTTAAACTTTTAATAGATAATGTTTCTTAAAAACAAGCTATTTGTTTTGACAGCGGGAATTAATTATTAAATTAATTAATGAAACTTATATGTTTTGAATTTTGTAAAATAGACATCATTTTTGAATTCGGAATATCAAATATATCTTAGGGTGAATTTTTGGTATTTTTCTAAAAAACATCACTTTTTGATGAATAGTGAAACCACTAAGTGGTAGTTTAAAAACTATTTTTTCGTTTAAATGAAACTTTACCACTTCTGTGGTTTGAATTTCAAAAATCCGACATACATGGTTGTAATTAATATGTAAAATGTGGTTCAATGGGATTAAAATTATTTTTTGGTGAATAGTAACTCTTAAGTTTTTAATCACGATTAGAGGTAATTAGTGTAATTTAAGGTAAAGATAATGTTATAATAATATGAAATGACCTTGAAACATGTTATAACCTTATTGGATGAGTCATGGCCGACCAAGACAATCCATGGGTCAACTTGGGGACCCCATGGAGTCACTTTGGTTGAAAAATGACATTAATACCTTTTTATTTAAAGTTAAAATTAAAATGTCACAAACATGTGTTGTTTTACTAAAACAATTTTTACATGGGGTTATATAAGTCATATTTTTGACTATAAATATTAATTAGAACTATAAAGAGATTTCCTACATCATGACATCTGTTTTATAATTTTTAGACATTAAATAAATTAATTTATTTATGACACTGTGATGATGCAGTTATTACCTCATAAATGAAGGATTTAAATAAAATGAAATGATAATGTAAACTCTAAGACCTAAACTTGAAAAAAACCTATTGGATGTGTTTATTTAGAACTATTATCACCTTATAATAGAAATTTATAATTGTGGGACCTTTAAAATCCGAAAATCATTTTATAATAAAGTAATAATTTTTAACTTTCCAAGAGTGCCCCTCCTCTCCTCTTATAAAAGGCCTCCACCTCTACCACCTTACACACATCTATAAAGCCTTTGTCTCGGCCAACCCCTACCCATTTCATCTCTCCACATCCCTCTCTTCATCATTGAAGCCTCACATTTGGCATAATCCTTTCCAAGGAAGCCTTTGATCTTAAATCAATGAGAGTTACCCGATTTAAAGGTAATGTCTTCCCTTGTGTTCTTTTGTTTTATTTTGCTTCTCCAAACCCCTAAACTCTTTTTATTATTTTTTTTGTAACAAAACCAGTATATTAAATATACTAGGATGTTTTTATAAGAATTATTATATCTACACTTTCACACACCATCGTCTAATGGTTAAAGAACATACTGTTTCTGTGGTTGGCGATTTTCTGCCTCACGAAACGATGATTGTTCAATATTCTTTTAACTCCTTTAAATGTGGCCATTATAATGTCACTGTATTTTATATATGATATATATGGTATTTATATTTACTATATTATTCTGTATTTTATATTTAAAACATACATTTATTCATTTCATGTTGTGCAAATGCGATAATTTCATATGTGGAAGTGTGCCTACCGCCCCCTCAAGTGATGTGACTTGTTCATGCAATACATGGAATGTATAAAGAATTAAATCAATGAAAATATGTGACCTATATAACATATATATTATAATTTAATTATAATATATATGTATATATATATATCATTTATTTTTAATTCCATTAATATGACAAAAAAAATGAAAGTAGCGTTGATGCGTACGTACGGCCTACCGTCTCCATGAACGATGCTTTTCATTTTTTATATCCAAATGTTATGTAATAGTATAAAATGAATATGTAATAGATATATATGATATTTTAATCATTAATTCTATTCTGTAAATGATTTACTTATAACTACATGGGAAATCATTTTCAAACAAGTTCATTTGTTTTACTCATGTACCAAACATCGACAAAAACGTCTCATATGAACTAACATTATTAAACAATTATTATGACATTATAATATGTGATATGAACTGAATAATAATCTTTAAAGGAGGTCCTTAAGCAATTATAAATTGACCAAAGTTTATTATTCATGAATATAAATAAACGAACAAGACAAGTCAAACTTGAGGTAAGGGATCCTACCCCTCTCTTTCTTTTTAAGTACACACTTTTATGTCATTAATTTTAATCTCATCTTTCTTATGATTTGGATTTTCTTTTATTTTAATACTAATTTAATTTTTATGTTCATATGATTAGAGACCCTATTTTCTCTCATCAATCCATTTTCGAAGTTTTGAGTGGCGACATTCTGCTGCCAGATTTTCGTAAGAGATCAAATCTCTCTCTTTCTTTTTAAGTACTCTCCTTTATGTCACTTCTTTTAAGATCCTCTTTGTTATGTTGGGGGATGTTCTTTTATATTCCTCTTATTGTAAATTTTATTTTAATATGATGAGAGACCCTATTTGATATCATCAATCCATTTTTGGATGTTTTAAGTGGCGCCGTTAGGCTTCCGAGTTTTCGTAAGGGATTTTTCATCTCACTTTTATTCCCGTGAGATTTATGCTACGTTTGCCACCATTTCCTTTGAGTGGTGTATGTACTGCCCATTATTATACTCCTTGTGTAATATAATTTCATTTATGGGTATTTACATATTCATTGTATGACCCTTCTTCAATTGGGCGTACGTTTCAAAAGTTACCCAAGTCGGTAAGGGATCCTTTCACCCTCCGATTTTTAAAAAGAATTATTTTGTTATGTCTTTTAAATTACATATTATTATGTTGTGATATGTTATTCTATATCCTTATTGATGTAAATTTTATGTCTAAGTGATGAAATAACCTTTTTATCTATCATCAACTCATTTTCTGAATTTTGAAGTGACTCCATTAGGCTGTCGAATTTTTGCAAGGGAACTTCTTAACCCAATTTTGATTATTTGGGATAAACTTGTACTCCTTGAATATGTCGTTCTATGAATATGTGTGAATAACCTGTGATTTTTTTACACTTAATATCCACTTATATTTTTTGTATTCGTTTTTCACACATAATTATTTAATTGATTTATCCTTAATCCAAGGATATCGTCTTTATAAGGGACTTCGTCTCAATATCCATTCATTGAGGCATATTTTGTTTTATACACAACTTTCTTTTATAATGTGTATAAACCCCTTTGACTTTTATGCTTATTGAAAAGGAATATTTTTTTATACGAAGCATTTTACTAAACGATAAAAGGAATGTTTCTTTGTCGTACATATGCGGAGACAACGACTTCTCCACCGCCGGGACCATTATTTGAGTTTTGGATTCCTCTACAAGACATAACATTTTTAAAATGAAAAATAAATACCATGTTTTACTTTTATTTTATTTTGGTATTGAAAATGGTTTTCATAATGTTTTTATATCAATGAGTTGTATTGATATCTTGTGATTGAAAATTGGAAATTTTATGTTTCCTTTATGGATGTTTTATGTGATACGATTATGTTATGGTTCGTGGGCATTATTACAAAGATGGGTGATTCCGTGATAAACTAAGGGCAGGTGAGCCCGATATATCTCTCCAATGCATTGGGTAACACGATGGAGTTAAACGTTAAGGTTTCTCTGAATAGATTTAGGGAATATAGTGTGATGGGTATTCCAAACGTAACCAAGAGGGTTTCTCCCTACGTAAGAATGTTATGAATGCCTCAAGTTACCATTATTCCTTATGATTTCTATGATTTATTCATGATTTGATGAGGTATGTTGAAATGCTTATGTTTTTTGAGTAAAGTATGATTTCATACATGGACTAATGTTTTCTTTTCATACTTTTATACCCCTTACTAAGCTTTTTATGCTCATCCCAAGTTTTTGAAATGTTTTTCACAGGTCAAGGGAAAGGTGCATGTTATGATGATAGTGTCAAGGAAGTGTCAAGAAAGAATCGATGTTTTATTTTAAATATGTCTCTATTGATGGGGAAAAACGAATACTATCTTTTATGTAACCACTTTGTTTAAATGTGGAATGTAATTAATGATTTATGATCTAATTCTCTAAAACTCTGAACCTGAAAAGATCCACAATATGAATTATTAATTTAATTCAATATTAAGTAAGGTTTAAGGCTGGGGACTTATAGTTGGTATCAGAGGTCGGTTTAGACAACTTAAGGGATTAATAGTTTTTGTTAGACACATGATTAGTCCCTATATCTATTATTTCCGTTAAATCCTTGTTTTATAACTTTTTTCAGGTCAAGTAAAGTCGGTTACGAATTGAAGGAGAAGGATCTCAAACGACATTCCTATCTCTTCCTAATGACATGCTTTCAATAATTATTGCAAAGCCATGTTCAGATGATTGTGAAACTTTCTCTAGCATACAACTCACTTGCAAGAAGTTGTTTGAGATATCAAACACCTCCACTATACCTTGTTATCATTGTGGATCATCGGTTGTATTTAGACAAATACTATTTTCACAATATTTTCATATTTTCAAGAAAGGTAAATATTATCAAGGTATTTCCAAATATTTTACCTTATCACAAGAATTTGAAGCATATTTTGATTTTAAAAATGGTGCTGAGGAAGGAGACCCTTGAGAAACCTATTTATATTTTCTTTTAAAATGTATTCTTTCATCACATACTTATGGTATTTTAAAAGGACCAATAATAGAAAGCTTCAACTCAAATTCTGTCTGACTATTTTATAGAAATCATGTTTTATCATATGTTTTGTAATTATATGTTATACATGATTATTTTACAAAACTGTTTTTCTGTGAACACCCATATGACCCATGTTGTACAAGGTGTATTCGGATGGAGGAAGCAAATGATTTTGAAGGATCTCTAAATCATTGTTGTAATGCATGGGAATTCTACCTACATGAGCAAGATGAAAATGAAACCAAGTGGACGCCATGATCAAGGTGTGATGTTATTCATTTTGGGAATCATTTTATTTTATCTTATGGTGGTGAAATAAGACTTCAAGAATTAAGATGTTGATATCGTAATGAATTTGGATGAAAATGAGAGGTATAAGGAAACTATTTAGGTTAAAACATGTTAGGGTTATTTTTGGAGTTTTATAAAAAGGACAACACACAGACCGTGTGAAAACCCGTCGCGTCGGACAAAGCTGCAGGAATTGAACCCACAACCAAAGTGCGACTGGTATTTATCGCCTACCACTGGACTACGTGAAGTCCCTGGTTAGAATGACTTATTCTTTTTAGTTAGTTGATTTTATGAATTAAGAGTAAGTTTATTTTGGGTTATCTATGGAAATTATTAACCTATCATGGAGGATATGTGATTAGGTTAATTACTTTTCAATATGATACATTAAGAGAAACTGATGTTATTTCGAGATAAAAGTTAATTTGTACCTTGGAAGACTATGTGATTAAATCCATCTAATATTTGGGTTTCAATCTTAGTTTGGTTTACTTTGAAGAATTTTATGGACAATTGTTTATCGAATAGTCTTCGTTGAACTTTGGGTTTTTTTGGAAAAATTTTGGGGATTAAGAATAGATTTTCTTTTTATAAAGGATTATACTTTTGTGGATTATCTGATCTCATACTAAAAATTTTGGTTTTGGATTTTGTATAAGGACATGGGAAATATATAGTTCTCTTTTTTGGATTAGGTGATTCTCATGAAGTTGATTATAGCTCTCTTAATGTAAACAAGTCTTCCTAAATACTCATCATTTGGGGAAAGTACGAGCTTGTGTAAGAAATCTAGTAAAAGTTGAAAGTCAACATGACAAGTAAGTATGTTTCCTTAAGATAAAAAATAAATTCCTCAATGAAAATTAACTGAAAACAAAAATGTTGTCTATTAACTTTTCCTACAGGGGAATCGAATACCGTTTAACCCACCACAAGTATGTGATTTTCATGTGGTTAACTTTCTCCAAAACATCTTTTCTATCACTCTCCCTCAGAACATGACCCTTTGTTTTTTCCTCCATATCCATGTTTTCCTACATGGAATCCTAGTATGGGTTAACTCGGGTGACCTTTGTACTTCTCTTTCTTTATTTTAAAGTGATTGTTTTACTGACTCTTGTTTCGATGTAGGATTTTCAATGAAGTTTCCAAGCCCAATTTTAAAATTGCGAGGATGCAATTCCCAAAAGGGGGGAAGGATGTAACACCCCAGGTAAATAAAGAATATGACATTTTCACATTTATCCATATTTGTGAATAAAATATTAATATTACTTTAAAGGGGAAACTATGCTCGATGGCGTACCCAATACGCAACAACGAGTTTTTGGGAATCTTACGTTTCACTCTAACAATAAAATAATATTATTTTAAATGGTAGTTAATGCCTAGCCGTTTTAATGGAGGGAATGAAAATAAATAAATACAAAATGTTTATATGTTTTTCAAATATTTTTACTTTTTACAATAAATGTTAGAGGATTAAAAATGTGAATGAATCCAATTTTAAACGTAAACATTCTAATATTCTTTAAAAGGTCGATTAACTGCCTTTTGATGGCGAACCTCTTTTAAATCCACTTTTTGACAATTTTATGTGTTATATTTGACAAAATAAAATTCTTTTTTAGAATCGGGACATCAAAATTTACTTTGTGTAAATTTTTGGTATTTTTCCGATAAAGTTCATTTTTAATGAATAATGAAAAATGTTGTATTTTAATTCAGAAACTCTTTTTAATATAATTTATTTATATGATTAGATTATCTTTTGAATTGTTTTTAAAGTGAAATTAGAATATATTTTTACCCTTTAATCCAATAGTGGTCATTGGAATTAATTTCACTTTGAAATTGGACTTAAACTAGTGTCAATCTTTTAATAGATATTGTTTCTTAAAAACACGCTATTTGTTTTGACAGCGGGAATTAATTATTAAATTAATTAATGAAACTTATATGTTTTGAATTTTGTAAAATAGACACCATTTTTTAATTCAGAATATCAAATATAGATTAGGGTTAATTTTTGGTATTCTTCTGAAAAACTTCAATTTTTGATGAATAATGAAACCACTAAGTTGTAGTTTAAAAACTGTTTTTTAGTTTAAATGAAACTTTACCACTTCTGTGGTTTGAATTTCAAAAATCCGACATACATGGATGTCATTAGGATATAAAATGTGGTTCAATGGGATTAAAATAATTTTTTGTTGAATAGTAACTCTTAAGTTTTTAATCGCCATTAGAGGTAATTAGTGTAATTTAAGGTAAAGATAATGTTATAATAATATGAAATGACCTTGACACATGTTATAACCTTATTGGATGAGTCATGGCCGACCAAGAAAATCCATGGGTCTACTTGGGGACCCCATGTAGCCACTTTGGTTGGAAAATGACATTAATACCTTTTTATTTAAAGTTAAAATTAAAATGTCACAAACATGAGTTGTTTTACTAAAACAATTTTTACATAGGGTTATATAAGTCATATTTTTGACTATAAATATTAATTAGAAATCTAAATATATTTCCTACATCATGATATTTTTTTATAATTTTTATACATTAAATAAATTAATTTATTTATGACACCGTGATGATGTAGTGATTACCTCATAAATGAATGATTTAAATAAAATGAAAATATAATGTAAAATCTAAGACGTACACTTGTAAAAAACATATTGTATGTGTGGATTTAGAACTATTATCACCTTATCCTCGAAATATATAATTTTGGGACATTAAAAATCCAAAAATCACTTTATAATAAAGTATTATTTTATAACTTTCCAAGAGTTCCCCTCCTCTCCTCTTATAAAAGGCCCCCACCTCTACCACCTTACACACACCTCTCAAGCCTTTGGATCAGCCAAACCTGACAATTTCATCTCTCCAAATCCCTTTATTCATCATTGAAGCCTCACTTTGGGCAGAATCCTTTCCAAGGATGCCTTTGATCTTAAATCAAAGAGAGTTACCCGATTTAAAGGTAATGTCTTCCCTTGTGTTCTTTTGATTTATTTTGCTTCTCCAAACCCCTAAACTCTTTTTATTACTTTTTTTATAAAAAAACCATTATATTAAATATACTAGAATGTTTTTATAAGAAGGATTCGAGCTACACTTTCTCACACCTTCGTCTAATGGTTAAAGAACATACTGTTTCTGTGGTTGGCGATTTTCTGCCTCACGAAACGATGATTGTTCAATATTCTTTTAACACCATTAAAGGTGGACATTATGATGTCACTATATTTTATATATGATATATATGGTATTTATGTTTACTATATGCTTCTGTATTTTATATTTAAAACATACCTTTATTCTTTTCATGTTGTGCAAATGCGATAATTTCATATGTGGAAGTCTGGACTACCACCCCCTCAAGTGATATGACTCGTTCATGAAATACATGGAATGTATAAATAATTAAATCAATGAATATATGTGACATATATAACATATATATTATACTGTAATTATAATATTTATATATATATCATTTATTTTTAATTCTATTAATATGACAAAAAAATGAAAGTAGCGTTCATGCGTACGTACAGCCTACCGTCTCCATGAACGGTGCTTTTCATTTTTTATCTCCAAATGTTATGGAATAGTATAAAATGAATATTTAATGGATATATATGATATTTTAATCATTAATACTATTCTGTAAATGATTTACTTATAACTACATGGGCAATCATTTTCAAACAAGTTCATTTTTTTACTCATGTACCAAACATAGGCAAAAACGTCTGATATGAACTAACATTATTAAACAATTATTATGACATTATAATATGTGATATGAATCGAATAATAATCTCTAAAGGAGGTCCTTAAGCAATTATAAATTGACCAAAGTTTATTATTCAGGAATATAAAGAAACGAACAAGACAAGTCGGACTTGAGGTAAGGGATCCTACCCCTCTCTTTCTTTTTAAGTACTCATTTATGTCATTCCTTTTAAGATCATATTTATAATCTTCGGGATGTTATTTTATATTAATAATACTGTAGTTTTTATGTTCATATGATGAGAGACGCTATTTTCTCTCATCAATCCATTTTGGAAGTTTTGAGTGGTGCCGTTAGGCTGCCGAATTTTCGTAAGAGATCTAACCTCTCTCGTTCTTTTTAAGTACTCTCCTTTATGTCACTTATTTTAAGCTCCTCTTTGTTATGTTGGGGGATGTTTTTTATATTCATGTTTCTGTAAATTTTATTTTAATATGACTAGATAACCTATTTGACCTCATCAATCCATTTTTGGATGTTTTAAGTGGCGTCGTTAGGCTGCCGAGTTTTCGTAAGGGATTTTTCATCTCACTTTTATTCCCGTGAGATTTATGCTACATTTTCCACCATTTCCCTTGAGTGGTGTATATACTTCCCATTATTATACTCCTTGTGTAATATAATTTTATTTATGTGTATTTACATATTCATTGTATGACCCTTCTTCAATGGGGTGTACTTTTCGAAAGTTACCCAAGTCGGTAAGGGAACATTCCACCCTCCTCTTTTTAAAAAGTCTTATTTTGTTATGCCTTTTAAATTACATCTTCTTATGTTGGGATATGTTCTTCTATATCCTTATTGATGTAAATTTTATATCCAAGTGATGCGATACCCTTTTTATCTATCATCAACTCATTTTCTGAATTTTGAAGTGACATCGTTAGGCTGTCAAATTTTTGCAAGGGAACTTCTTAACCCAATTTTGATTCTTTGGGATACACTTGTACTCCTTGAATATGTCATTATATGAATATGTGTGAATAACCTGTGATTGTTTTATAGTTAATATCCACTTATATTTGGTGTATTCATTTGTCACACATAATTATTTAATTGATTTATCCTTAATCCAAGGAAACCGTCTTTATAAGGGACTTCGTCTCAATCTCCATTCATCGAGGCATATTTTGTTTTATACACAACTTTATTTTATACGGTGTATAAACCCCTTAGACTTTTACACTTATTCAAAAGGAATATTTTTTTATACGAATCGTTTTACTAAATGACAAAAGGAATGTTTCTTTGTCGTACTTATGGAGCGACAACGACTTCTCCGCCGCCGTGACCATTATTTGAGTTTCGACTTCTTCTACAAGTGATACCTTTTTTAAAATGAAAAATAAATACAATGTTTTACCTTTATTTTATTTTGGTATTGAAAATGTTTTTCATAATGTTTTTATATCAATGCGTTGTATTGATATATTGTGATTGAAAAGTGGAAATGTTATGTTTCCTTTATGCATGTTTTATATGATACGATTATGTTATGGTTCTTGGGCATTATTATGAAGACGGGTGGTTCCGTGATAAACTAACGGCGGGTGAGCCTGATATTGCTCTCCAATGCATTGGGTAACGCGATGGAGTTAAACATTAAGGTTTCCCTGAAGAGATTTAGGGAATATATTGTGATGGGTATTCCAAACATAACCAAGAGGGTTACTCCCTACGTAAGAATGTTATGAATGCCTCAAGTTACCTTTATGCCTTATTATTTCTATGATTTATTCATTATTTGATGATGTATGTTAAAATTATTATGTTTTATGAGTAAAGTATGATTTCATACATGGAATAATGTTTTCTTTTCATAATTTTATACCCCTTACTGAGCTTTTTTATGCTCATCCCAAGTTTTTGAAATGTTTTTCACCGGTCAAGGGAAAGGTGCATGTTATGATGATAGTGTCAAGGAAGTGTCAATAAATAATCCATGTTTTATTTTAAATATTTTTTCATTTATGGGGAATAACGAATACTATCTTTTATGTAACCACATTGTTTAAATGTGGAATGTAATTCATAATTTACGATCTAATTCTCTAAAACTCTAAACCTAAAAAGATCCTCAATATAAATTATTCATTTAATTCAATATTAATTAAGGTTTAAGGTCGGGGCCTTATAGTAAGAGATCTCAAAATCATTGTCCTAAAGAAACTCCATCTACCTCCACTGTCGCAAGTTTATATCTTGCTAGGAATAGATATACCTAAAACTTTTGTGATCTATGAAGAACATAATGTACTCCCAAAGGAGGAAATTCTGCCACATATTCAGTGCAAACACAACCAATTCCAACTCCATATCATGGGTGGCACAGTTACGTTTGTGAGGACTTAACTACATAGACCCATAAGAGATAAATCCCCACTACTGCATCAGCATGCATCCCAATCCGATACAAGAATAACCAAAAAACATATTGAACATCACTAATTCTTCTGGAAACAAGAGCATTGAAAAAATTCCCCTTCAGATCACCAAATTTTTCATGGAACTAATGAATCCACACAAAAACATGGTCCTTTTTGGTTAGAACTATCAATAGAGCTACAACTTGAGAGATATTATCACGACCCCCTCCCCACAAAGTGTACCCCTCCTGGGCCGGCAATGTGAGAAGGGAGATAATGACCCCCGAGTCCCGCCTCCAGTAGGCCCCGGGTTGGCGACTAGCACCGAGGGTATAATACACACACAAATGGGAGGCATTTCCCTCTAAGAGAACACATGCAGAAGAGAGAGATAGAATAGACTCCAACCAACTCCAACTCATAACTGAAATATAAAAGAAACCCAAGTACATATATGAAATTTCATGCAAAAGTACAACAACTGAAAGGGAAAACTAAAAGTACCCAAAAGAAAGTAAAACGGCAGCGACCACAAGCCCGAACAACTCCTCCTCCAACCGCAAGCTAGTAGTAACCAGCTTGATCTCCAACCTACTCCAAGTGACCTGAAAAATAGTTTATATGTACATAGGGTGAGTATAACAGTATACTTAGTAGGATCCTCCCCAAGCCTCTCGTGCAAAAGTAAAGAAAGCATGCTAAAGCCCAGTGAACAACAAGTGAAACTAAATCGTTACCTAAACAGGTATACTATGTTCCCAACCTCACCATGGCTACTCTCGCCAAGTAACGCATACAAGAATATAACATATAGTAAAGAATATCAAGGGTACCCCGCTACTACTTCCCCACTAGTTTTCCGCTTTGCCCCAACGACATACGTCCTGTGCATCTCTCTCCAAGGCTTGCCCGCAGACACCTGGGTTAAGCTCCACAATCTGCACCTCGTGCACCACATAGGATTTCCCGCAGACACCTGGGCGAAGCACCACACTGTCCTCACAACCAAAAGTAACCAGGTAGTTTCCTAGAGCCACCACAGCTCGCGTAACGTGTATCATACGTCGGGTATAATACCTCAAGCCATTACAGACCATACTCCGAGTAAGAATCCTCAAGCCATTATAGCCTATACACGTTATTCCTATAGTAGTCCAAAGGATACTATATCCAGAATATATGTGTGTGAAATAACCACAAGCCATTACAGCCCTCTACACACATATATGGGTAAAAATAACCACTGTTCCTACCAGCACAAAGATCTACCAAGAGAAGAGAGCGGGGCCAAAGGGGGTAGTCAGCCATTCAACCTCCCATCAGAATGTTGGGGAAAACACCCCCTAGGAATCAGAATCCCCGGGGTGTCAGTTTCCCTTACCGACAGGGTGGAGTAGCGTATAGAAACACAAAAAAAGTACAGAATATATATAACTCACAACCACACTATGGGCATTACCTAGTCATAGGCACAACTGCAGCTAACGTCTCTCAGACTCCAGGCTGCTACTTCTAAGACTAGGTATCCTATAAGCACACAACCATTTGAAGAGATTTATTAGATTACTCCATTCTCATTTTATCAATTCCACTGTACGTTAATTAATTCTATAAACATTAATTAACCATTAAAAATTTACCACATTAAACTAAATTGGCATCACATTCAAAAATTGCTCCTTTTTAGGATTCACATCACTATTAAATTCCAGTTTCTCCATCCCCGTGGATTATCACCATTTAAACAAACTTTCATTATTGAATTACCTTCCCCATATTCCCAGGCATTCTAGAAAAGCATCCTATGCTACTAAACACAAAGGTCTTAACACGGTGAGTAGATATACTACCCATCGAGTCTTTGCCGCCTATAGCAAGAGCATAGACCCATCCTCCATCGAGAGGCTAAACACGGAAAGCAAGTGGCATACCCCGTGTGTCTTCGCCTCCTTCGGAAAGAGGGTAAGCAAAACCAGCTGCCTTGAGCAGTGGGGAAAAGTAAAGCAGATAAACAACCAAACCAAACCACCAACATCAAACCATCACATTCATCTCATACCATCATCCTTGGTGTCCTCCCCGACACCCACATGCATAAACCGATGTATCTCGCCACACTAGGCGTCATCCGCTGCCACAACCACAAGTCCACATGCCTCCACATATCACAACAGCCATCCAGGCTCACATCAAATCACAAGCAGCAGGAAATCAAAGATCACAAAATGGGCTCTCGGCCCTTTAACAAGGCATTCAGCCTTCATACAAGATGAGCACTCAGAGCTCCAAACCACAAGGCATTCAGACTTACAAGAAAGCGGGTAACTCAGAACCCTTTTGAAATTATCGAACTAATAGTTCTTTAATCCATCTTGAATTAACAGATTCATTAACATGCCTCTTTATCTTTAGCCAATTATTTAACAAATAATTCCAGCTTTACGTTCTTTATCAATTTCCATCATGAACGAGCAACAAATTAAAGAAAATCATAGATATCACTCTATCTAGGAAAACATGAGGAAAACCGTTATCACGGTACAAAGTAACAACATGCGATCAACCAATTCTTTTAATCCGGTTCAAGTATTTAATTAGGTCAATTTCATTGTGATCCAAAGGACTAAATCATGCTAATTCTACGATTGCACATACACAATTAGATAATCCATGAATCCCCTACCTCGAAGAGTTCTTGACATCCTTTATCCACACAACGGGTCACCGTCCTCTTCTCCTCACGACAGCTGCATCCACCGGAGGATGCCACGGTACGACAGTACCAACCAACCCCAAGAAAACCCATTAGAACCATGGAGATTACATGCTAATATGGAAGGAAGAACAAGCAAAGGTGATCCCCAAAGGAACGATGATAAAACACACCTTATATGGAAGAATGATGGACACAGCTTGGTTGCATCAAACAGAGCAGAACTGATCCGAGTAACGTTTGATTGTGAAACTCCTATGGGAAGGATTGAAAGGTTCTAGTGTCTTGTAGATGAGAACCAGGAGGAAGAACAACGAAGAATGATATCTCATTACCTTAAAAAAAGATAAATTAGAGAGGCGACGGTTTAAGATCCGATTTATTCTCCATTAAAAACGGATCACATTAACCCACGCGGTTTGACCAAGCAAAAACATCCCGACCTTAGGAATAATTAATATAGAATTTATGGCCTTTGAATCGGTCTTAAAGTCCTTAAAATAAGGTTTTAATAGTATTTTACGTCAAAGAAAATGTCAAATTTGCGAAGCTGGAAACACTGTTCACATACTCAAAATTTGGCAAAGTATGGAATCGGTAGCTCTCATGAAGTCTGGAAACACTGTTCATTCGTGAAATTTGGCAAAGTATGGAATCAGTAGCTCTCATGAAGTCTGGAAACACTGTTCATTCGTGAAATTTGGCAATGGAATCGGTAGCTCTTAGGATTCTGGAAACACTGTTCATTCGTGAAATATGGCAAAGTATGGAATTGGTAGCTCTCATGAAGTCTGGAAACACTGTTCATTCGTGAAATTTGGCAAAGTATGGAATCGGTAGCTCTTAGGATTCTGGAAACACTGTTCCACTACTGGAAAATGGGTCTATACCCACGGTTTTGTGTATAACCGTGGGTATAGGCCCCCCCTATACCCACGGTTTGGGAAACCGTGGGTATAGGGATAGTATTGAGACCTATACCCACGGTTTTGGAGAACCGTGGGTATAGGTCCCCTATACCCACGGTTCATGGAAAAACCGTGGGTATAGGTTGTTTTTGAAGACCTATACCCACGGTTTTGGCAAAACCGTGGGTATAGGTGTTGTTTAGCGGACCTATACCTACGGGTTCTGAAAACCGTGGGTATAGGTGGTATATTTTTCAAAGACCTATACCCACGGTTTTTCAAAACCGTGGGTATAGAGTTCCCGCATTATAGCGGGAACAAAAAATTCCGCGGGACAAAAATATTTTTTTGATGAAAAGACGATCTTAAATAATATAGATATATAGATACGAAATTATAAATCACATAATATATTTAGGTTAGTTGGTCAGTACCTCGCATGCCTCAGTATAGGTCGCGGGTTCGAAAACCCGCGTGTTTTATTTTTTGATTATAGAAGATATATTAATATAATAATAAAAAAGTATAATTATATAACAATTGGTTTGTTAGCTCAGTTGGTCGCTGTGACTGGGTAGCGAACGGGAGGCGCGGGTTCGAAACCCGCTGGACTTTTCTTTTCGATTATAACTATTATATTAACATATTAAAATAAAATTATGAGTATATATCAATAGCGGCATTAGGTCAGTTGGTCAGTTGGTGCGACGCGGGATTCAGGTGCTGCGCGGTTCAGGGTTCGATTCCCTTCCGGCGCGGTTTTTTTGAATTCAATTACCCCACGGTTTGAAAAACCGTGGGATTTGTTGTGTGCCACGCTGTAACAGCGGTGTGGCACACTTTGACCCCTCTATACCCACGGTTCTCCAAAACCGTGGGTATAGGCTGAGACCCCTATACCGACGCCATTCCAGCCCACGGTTCCCAAAACCGTGGGTATAGGTCTTTTTTCCAGTAGTGTTCAAGTCTACCGATAGAAACACTGTTCACTGAACCTCACCAATAGAAACACTGTTCACTGAACCTCACCGATAGAAACACTGTTCACAGAACTAGAAATTTGGCAAAGTGTTAGCCGAGATACTGCTAGACTGTGGCTACCAGTATACCGAGCTATCAGTACGCCGCGACTACCGGTAAACCCAGCTACAGGTAAGCGGCGGCTACCGGTAGACCGAGCTACCGGTAATCAGCAGCTACCGGTAGACCGAGCTACCGGTACTCAGCAGCTACCGGTAGACCGGCTACCGGTAGGCAGCAGCTGGGGGATAAGTCACCTTGACCTCCCGAAACACCTCCAACACCACATTTTCACAAAGTAATGGACCAGGGAGGTCCGGGCCATTACATTAGATACCTCTCAAAACATTCTCATCCTCGAGAATTAAAAACCAACCCAGAAGAAAAGAGGGGTCCGAACAACCACCCCATAAGATACCTCTCAGGGGAAAACCACCATGAGTTGTTCAAAAGCTGGAACAAAACTACGACATCCGAGAGTATGGAAACAAACAATCCATAACCAAACAATTCAAACATAACATCACATCAAAGGTACATAAATAAAACATGAAATGTCTAACCATAAAGGAAACGTCATTACATGAAAAGAGTTAAACATTAAACAACTCTGGGTACTGAGCATGTATCTGTGACTCATGCTCCCAGGTTCTCTCCTCCATGCCACCGTGTCGCCACAAGACACAAAATAAGGGGATTGAACGCCCACGCAACACCTTCTCCTTGCGGTCTTGGATCTCCACAGGTCGCTCCTCGAAGGTTGCATCATCGTCAATATCGATCTCTCCCCAATCGATAACATGAGATTCATCATGAAGATAACGACGGAGCTGTGATACATGGAAAACATCATGTATCCGACTCATCTGAGGGGGAAGTGCTACTCGATACGCCACAGCTCCAACACGAGCTAACACCTCGAAAGTCCCAACAAACCGGGGAGAAAGCTTACTTCCACGACCAAACCTTCGCTGCCCACGACATGGAGTCACCTTTAGAAACACATTATCCCCAACATTAAACTCTTACGGTCTCCTTCTTTGATCAACATATGATTTCTGACGATCGTGTGCTGTCTTCATCCTCTCACGAATCACCTGAACCATCTCTGTTGTATTCTGCACTAGTTCTGGTCCGAGAATTGCTGACTCTCCGACCCCAGTCCAGCACAACGGAGAACGGCATGACCGGCCATACAAGGCTTCAAACGGTGCCATACCGATGGTAGAGTGGAAACTATTATTGTAAGAGAACTCTACCAAGGGTAAGTGCTTCATCCATGAACCTCCAAAATCAAGAACACAAGAGCGCAACATGTCTTCAAGAGTCTGGATGGTTCGCTCTGTCTGACCATCCGTTTGAGGATGAAAAGCAGTGCTAAGGCATAATTGAGAACCAAAAGCATGATGGAGACCTCTCCACACCCTGGAGGTAAAACGAGGATCTCGATCAGAAATGATCGTCTTAGGAACTCCGCGAAGCCTCACCACCTCCTCCAGATACTGCCTCGACAAAACTTCCATTGAGCTCAACTCCTTGATCGCTATGAAGTGGGATGATTTTGTTAAACGATCCAATACCACTCATATAGCATCGTGTCCTCCCGGAGCTCGAGGTAAACCTGTAACAAAGTCCATTGAGATGTCCTCCCACTTCCACTGAGGAATCTCTAAGTGCTGGAGAAGACCACCAGGAACACGGTGTTCGGCCTTCACCTTCTGGCAAACTAAACATCGAGACACACATTCTGCAACTGTACGCTTCATCCCAGGCCACCAAAACTGACTCCTCAAGGATCGGTACATCTTCGTCACACTAGGATGTACCGCCAAGGGTGAACTATGGAACTCTTAGAGAACCGTCTCGCGCATCGCCAAGGGAACAAAAAGCCTGGCATGATATAACACTCGATGTTGTTCATCCTCCGACCAACCATCAGGGGCCTCATCACATACAACTCTGTCTCTCCAAACTTCCACCTCTAGGTCACCCAACTGAGACTCTTCCACCTTCTGCATCAGGGATGACTGCACCATCATCTGGAAAAGACAACCTCTACCCCCAACTTCTTCCATATCAAGATGCAAAGATGATAGCTCTTCCATCACTCTCCAAGAATCGCCCGATTCACGCACAACATCATTACGTGACTTTCGGCTTAGTGCATCAGCAACAACGTTCCCTTTTCCAGGTGTATATGATATTTCAAAGTCGTATTCCTGCAAGAACTCCACCCACCGACGCTGCCTCAAGTTCAAGTCACGTTGGGAAAAAACATACCTCAAACTCTTATGATCGGTGAAAACCACAAAGTGCTCACCAATGAGGTAATGTCTCCACAACTTTAGAGCAAACACCACGGCTGCCAACTCAATATCATGGGTGGAATAGTTGCATTCATGGGGACGCAACTGCCGAGACCCATAAGAAACAACTGACCTCTACTGCATGAGAACACAGCCTAGCCCCAGATGTGAAGCATCACAGAAAACATAAAACTGGACTCCCTCCGCTGGAAGACAAAGGACTGGAGCACTTACCAACTTCTCCTTTAGATACTCGAATGTTGTCTGACACTGATCAGTCCATATGAACGCTTGATCCTTCCTGGTCAAAGCTGTCAGAGGAGTCGCAACTCGGGAGAAATTAGCTACAAACCTCCTATAATAGCCCGCGAGACCAAGGAAACTTCATACCTCTGACACGATCTTGGGGGCTGCCCAAGACACTACTGCTTCTATCTTCGATGGATCCACAGCTACTCCCTATTGGGACACAACATGTCCCAAGAAATGAACTTCTTGAGCCCAGAACTCACACTTGGAAAACTTCCCAAACAACTGATGTTGGCGAAGAACTCCCAAAATGGCTCGAAGATGCTCTGCATGCTCCTCTTCAGATGTGGAGTACACAAGGATGTCGTCGATGAAAACCACAACAAACTTGTCCAGGAATTCACGGAACACAGTATTCATCAACCCCATGAAAATAGCTGGAGCATTCGTCACGCCAAATGGCATTACAACAATCTCATAATGCCCATGACGACAGCGGAAAGCAGTCTTTGGGATATCCTCATCCTTTACACGCATCTGATGATATCTTGACCGCAAGTCTATCTCGATCTCCTCCAACCAGTCTTCTGTGACTACATCTGAAACGGATCCCTCGTACTTCTGTAGACTCTGGCGCTAAAACTCTCGAAGTGTCTTCCTCCAAGTGTCATCGTCGTCAACCTCTACTCGGCGGCGATCTGTTGGAACAGCCTGATGGGCATCTTCTACGCAAACCTGACGAGGACGTCGACCTGGAGCCATACCTGCAAAATAACAACTGTTAGAGCTCCTAAGCCTGGGATATGGAAGACTCAACATTAATTAATTAATTGTTTTGTTTTATTTATTTTAGGTTACCTATCCCAAGGTCTACCCATTCAAACACAAGCGCAAAGAATAATGATGCATGATCCTTTCCTAGGTCTCTACCCTGCAACCGGTATCACTTTTTTTAGTAGCCATCGTAAGCTTAAAGGTCCGCGCAACAGATCATAGGGGTCCCTAAATGCCTATGTCTCTACCGGTCTCCAGTGTTTACCCCACTTTCTAAACATGAATGACACAGTTGCCCTACCATCCCATGCATCCTCACCTGTGCCTAACTCCAAAATCCATCCTATCCCTCAACCATACCTCTGATACCACTCTGTCACGACCCCCTCCCCACAAAGTGTACCCCTCCTGGGCCGGCAATGTGAGAAGGGAGATAATGACCCCCGAGTCCCGCCTCCAGTAGGCCCCGAGTTGGCGACTAGCACCGAGGGTATAATACACACACAAATGGGAGCCATTTCCCTCTAAGAGAACACATGCAGAAGAGAGAGATAGAATAGACTCCAACCAACTCCAACTCATAACTGAAATATAAAAGAACCCCAAGTACATATATGAAATTTCATGAAAAAGTACTACAACTGAAAGGGAAAACTAAAAGTACCCAAAAGAAAGTAAAATGGCAACGACCACAAGCCCGAACAGCTCCTCCTCCAACCGCAAGCTAGTAGTAACCAGCTTGATCTCCAACCTGCTCCAAGTGACCTGAAAAACAGTTTATATGTACATAGGGTGAGTATAATAGTATACTCAGTAGAATCCTCCCCAAGCCTCTCGTGCAAAAGTAAAGAAAGCATGCTAAACCCCAGTGAACAACAAGTGAAACTAACTCGTTACCTAAACAAGTATACTATGTTCCCAACCTCACCATGGCTACTCTCGCCAAGTAACGCATACAAGAATATAGCATATAGTAAAGAATATCAAGGGTACCCCGATTCTACTTCCCCACTGGTTTGCCGCTTTGCCCCAACGACATACGTCCTGTGCATCTCTCTCCAAGGCTTGCCCGCAGACACCTAGGCTAAGCTCCACAATCTGCACCTCGTGCACCACATAGGCTTGCCCGTAGACACCTGGGCGAAGCACCACACTGTCCTCACAACCAAAAGTAACCAGGTAGTTTCCGAGAGCCACCACAGCTCGCATAACGTGTATCATACGTCGGGTATAATACCTCAAGCCATTACAGCCCATAGTCCGAGTAAGAATCCTCAAGCCATTATAGCCTATACACGTTATACCTATAGTAGTCCATAAGATACTATATCCAGAATATATGTGTGTGAAATAACCACTAGCCATTACAACCCTCTACACACATATATGGGTAAAAATAACCACTGTGCCTACCAGAACAAAGATCTACCAAGAGAAGAGAGTGGGGACAAAGGGGGTAGTCAGCCATTCAACCTCCCATCAGAATGTTGGGGAAAACACCCCCCAGGCCTCAAAATCCCCGGGGTGTTAGTTGCCCTTACCGACAGGGTGGAGTAGCGTATAGAAACACAAAAAAAGTACAGAATATATATAACCCACAACCACACTATGGGCATTACCTAGTCATATGCACAACTGCAGCTAACATCTCTCAGACTCCAGGCTGCTACTTCTAAGACTAGGTATCCTATAAGCACACAACAATTTGAAGAGCTTTATTAGATTACACCATTCTCATTTTATCAATTCCACTGTACGTTAATTAATTCTTTAAACATTAATTAACCATGAACAATTTACCACATTAAACTAAATTGGCATCACATTCAAAAACAACTCCTTTTTAGGATTCACATCACTATTAAATTCCAGTTTCTCCATCCCCGTGGATTATCACCATTTAAACAAACTTTCATTATTGAATTACCTTCCCCATATTCCCAGGCATTCTAGAAAATAATCCTATGCTACTAAGCATAAAGGGCTCAACACGGTGAGTAGATATACTACCCATCGAGTCATTGCCACCTATAGAAAGAGCATAGACCCATCCTCCATCGAGAGGCTAAACACGGAAAGAACGTGGCATACCCCGCGTGTCTTCGCCTCCTTCGGAAAGAGGGTAAGCAAAACCAGCTACCTTGAGCAGTGGGGAAAAGTAAAGCAGATAAACAACCAAACCAAACCACCAACATCAAACCATCACATTCATCTCATACCATCATCCTTGGTGTCATCCCCGACACCCACATGCATAAACCGATGCATCTCGCCACACTAGGCATTATCCGCTGCCACAACCACAAGTCCACATGCCTCCACATATCACAACAGCCATCCAGGCTCACATAAAATCACAAGCAGCAGGAAATCAAAGATCACAAAATGGGCTCTAGGCCCTTTAACAAGGCATTCAGCCTTCATAAAAGATGAGCACTCAGAGCTCCAAACCACAAGGCATTCAGACTTACAAGCAAGCGGGTAACTCAGAACCCTTTTGAAATTATCGAACTAATAGTTCTTTAATCCATCTTGAATTAACAGATTCATTAACATGCCTCTTTATCTTTAGCCAATTATTTAACAAATAATTCCGGCTTTACGTTCTTTATCAATTTCCATCATGAACGAGCAACAAATTAAAGAAAAGCATAGATATCACTCTATCTAGGAAAACATGAGGCAAACCGTTATCACGGTACAAAGTAACAACATGCGATCAACCAATTGTTTTAATCCGGTTCAAGTATTTAATTAGGTCAATTTCATTGTGATCAAAAGGACTAAATCATGCTAATTCTACGATTGCACATACACAATTAGAGAAGCCATGAATCCCCTACCTAGAAGAGTTCTTGACGTCCTTTATCCATACAACGGGTCACAGTCCTCTTCTCCTCACGACAGCTGCATCCACCGGAGGATGCCACGGTACGACAGTACCAACCAACCCCAAGAAAACCCATTAGAACCATGGAGATTACATGATAATATGGAAGGAAGAACAAAAGAAGGTGATCCCCGAAGGAACGATGATAAAACACACCTTATATGTAAGAATGATGGACACAGCTTGGTTGCATCAAACAGAGCAGAACTGATCCGAGTAACGTTTGATTGTGAAACTTCTATGGGAAGGATTGAAAGGTTCTAGCATCTCGTAGATGAGAACCAGGAGGAAGAACAACGAAGAATGATATCTCATTCCCTAAAAAAAAGATAAATTTGAGAGGCGAAGGTTTAAGATCCGATTTATTCTCCATTAAAAACGGATCGCATTAACCCACGCGGTTTGACCAAGTAAAAACATCCCGGCCTTAGGAATAATTAATATAGAATTTATGGCCTTTGAATCGGTCTTAAAGTCCTTAAAATAAGGTTTTAAAAGTATTTTACGTCAAAGAAAATGTCAAATTTGCGAAGCTGGAAACACTGTTCACATACTCAAAATTTGGAAAAGTATGGAATCGGTAGCTCTCATGAAGTCTGGAAACACTGCTCATTCGTGAAATTTGGCAAAGTATGGAATTAGTAGCTCTTAGGATTCTGGAAACACTGTTCATTCGTGAAATTTGGCAAAGTATGGAATCGGTAGCTCTTAGGATTCTGGAAACACTGTTCATTCGTGAAATTTGGAAAAGTATGGAATCAGTAGCTCTCATGATGTCTGGAAACACTGTTCATTCATGAAATTTGGAAAAGTATGGAATCGGTAGCTCTTAGGATTCTGGAAACACTGTTCAAGTCTACCGAGAGAAACACTGTTCACTGAACCTCACCGATAGAAGTCCACCGATAGAACCTCACCGATAGAAACACTGTTCACTGAACCTCACCGATAGAAACACTGTTCACTGAACCTCACCGATAGAAACACTATTCACAGAACTGGAAATTTGGAAAAGTGTTAGCCGAGCTACTGCTAGACTGCGGCTACCAGTATACCGAGCTATCATTACGCTGCGACTACCGGTAAACCCAGCTACTGGTAAGCGGCGGCTACCGGTAGGCAGCAGCTACCAGTAGACCGAGCTACCGGTAATCAGCAGCTACCGGTAGACCGAGCTACCGGTAATCAGAAGTTACCGGTAGACCGAGCTACCGGTAATGAGCAGCTACCGGTAGACCGAGCTACCAGTAATCAGCAGCTACCGGTAGACCGAGATACCGGTAATCAGCAGCTTCCGG
Source organism: Viscum album (assembly GCA_963277665.1). Taxonomy (NCBI): domain Eukaryota; kingdom Viridiplantae; phylum Streptophyta; class Magnoliopsida; order Santalales; family Viscaceae; genus Viscum; species Viscum album. The sequence continues at coordinate 2,091,237,286 of OY728122.1, forward strand.
TAGACCGGCTACCGGTAGGCAGCAGCTGGGGGATAAGTCACCTTGAACTCCCGGAACACCTCCAACACCAGATTTTCACAAAGTAATGGACCAGGGAGGTCTGGGCTATTATAGATATCTAGAAAAAATATCAAGTAATAGAATTATAGACTGATAAAACTGTGAACCGATGCAAAATTATTGTGTTCTTGGCAAGAAAAAACTACGTCAACCATTGATGGTTCCACTGATACACCCTATTATGACAGCACATGTCCATGTAAATACACCTCTCATGTCTAAAACATTCACTTGGAATTTTTTTGTAGATCTAGTGGCATCGAAGAACTTGTGAAATAGTCCTTAAATGCTCAGTATGACCCTCCTTTGACTTCAAGTAGACAATTATTTCATTGATGAATACGATAACAAACTGGTCCAGGAACTCATGGAAGTTGGATATCATAAGCCCTATGAACATGGATGATGTTTTTGTAACACTGAACAACATGGCTATGAAAAACAAGTTCTCATACATTCACCTTAAAGTAGTATTCATGATATCTCCCTCCTTCACCCTCAACGGATGATATACATACCATAGAGAGATCGTAAAAAAAATATCTTGATCCTCTCAACTGGTTGAAAGAATCATCTATCCTCAGGGGAGGGTAATGGTTCTTGACCATCACCTAATTTATCCCACTATACTCTATGAACAACCTCATACCTCCATTTTCCTTCTTTGAAAACAACAATAGTGCACCCCATGGTGACAAACTAGGCTAGATGAATCCCTTATTCATTAGGTCATCAATATTAATCCTCATCTCCCGCAACTCTTAAGGTTTAATCCAATAAGTATCCATCAAAATTAGACATGAACTGAGCTATATGTCTATCCAGAACTAAATGTCACGTTGGGGGGGGAGTCACAACCTCCTCAGGGAAAAAATCTAGGAACTCCCAAACAACACTTTGAATCTCTACCATCTCAGTATCCACTAATCCTACTGAAAGCTCGACCAATAAGGAAATAAGAGGTTCCCCGCATCGACTGCCCACCTGGGAATTTCTCTTTATAATGGAATCCACACATCGAACATCCTTTTATGAAAACACAACTCTTATTTGAAAGGAGTTGATTAAAGAATGCACATAATAGAACTATTCAATGCCTTGAATGAAATAATATGTTTTCACCTATATAAAGAAGAGATCCCCATGTTATTGATGTGGTCCCATCATAAGTCTACATCCCCGACACACATCAAACAAGTTGGAATAAATTACAATACGAATATTCAACACCATGGGTATAGGAAGCCTCTCTATGTCTAGTACCAGATAATGGGCTATAATGGGTGCTAAAAAGGAGTGTGAATCTCCTGATTCAAACACATCACAAGTAATTGTACTAAACAAGTTCATTATACCTCTAATGATCTGTGGCACTGTTGCAACTGCTACCTCTGTAGTGGGCAAGATACCATACCCAACCCCTCTTACCCTCTATTGACGATCAACTCCACAACCAAAACAAGGTCGAGGTCCCTGAGGAACACTTTAAGGTCATCCTCTACCTATTTTATCTCCCTTAAGTGTAAAATAATTCTACTGTCCTTTTTATTGAAACGTCCTAACCAAAAACTGTTGCTGAGGATGGTGAAGAACCGACCCACATCCAAAAAACTATGATCGAACGGCCATTTAGAACCAGTTATGGAGATTCCCACAGACTCCACAAAAGAAACACATGGGCTCCATACACATAAGAGGGTCATAAGAACTACTGGTACCAAAAGGACAGAGGGGAAAATGATGTGGTCGATTCCCTACTGGTCAAAACCTCGAATGTCCCAGTGCCAGAGATCTGTTGGCAATGAACCTACCTCTCAAAGAAATATTCTATCTCCCCTCTCATGGAAGACCTCCTCATGGGTACATCCCCTCAATTATGTCTTCCTTCTTCTGGACCTCCAGGTATGTCGACAATGTAAAGAGGGTAACCATGTACTGGAGAAAAGGACGAAGTGCCTCATCTTGGTCTCTCACACAATGCTCCTCATCTGAAAAGAGATCTAAGGTAAAACTAAGGAGATACACTAACCTAATCCCCATCTCTCATACCACTGCATTCCTATGATAGAGGGAGAGTAACTCCTTAATCTTCTCAGCCTTCATGGTCGATGAAAGGAATTATGCTCGAAAATACTTCTCAATATTGACCCACAGGATGTCAACCTCCTTTCTCTCCCCTAGTTACAATGTCCACCACTAATGCACAGATTCCCACATCTTCCCCACTGCTAAATGAAACCAGTACTATTTCATATCCAAGATAAAGTTTAAGGTGATCTCAAGAACCTCAAGCCAACTATTTGTCTCCATATCTGAAACACTATCTTCATACTTTCACAATGTATTCCTCTAGAAAGAAGATAATGTCCTCTTCCATTAGTCGTCCTCCTCCACTGGATCAATCCTCCACCAATCAATTGGGTTAGTTGGATGAGCCTAAACTTCTTGATCCACACATTTATTGTGACCATGATCCATATCTGAAAAAGGTGAAAAAGGAATTCCTATGCCCGAGTAGAATGTAATTTTATTTAATATTTATTTTAACACATTTAACTCATTTCATTATCTGTTTCAAATTCCCCAAAACAACCCAATTAATACAAGAACTAAAGTCATTATAATGCATGCAACTTTACTAGGGTCTCTAAACTACAAAGAGTGTAACCAAACTTGGTCATTCGGTAGGCTGATAGTCTCTGAATCAGATCACAGGGGCACTAAAATCCAATTTACTAACTAGTAATCCCTAGACTATGTCATGAACCAAGGTCACCGGACACTGTTTCCTTACCAAACCATACAATACTCACTATACCTAACCCCAAAATCAATCCTATCTATCTACCATCACCTTTTATACCATCATGTCATGACCCCTCCCTCCAAAGATGGCCCTCCTGAGCTGGCAATATAGAACGAGAGATAATGACCCCCCCCCTGAGTCCCACCTCCAGTAGGCCCTGGGGTGGAGACTTACAGAAAGGGTACAAAGATCTCACAATATGGGAGGCATTACCCATTATAAGAGAAAAAGATCTGAAGATAAGATGTATCAACCTTAAAAAATATCCTAAAAATATATAAAATAAACCGAAAATCCTACCCAATTGCATGTTTAGAAATTAAAATGTTAAAATGCCACAAAACTAAAAGGTAAGTACCAAAATAAATGCTAAGCAGTGACACTACAACTATCCCACAGTCCAAGCTAGTAATTCCCAGCATATTCAATGTAGTCCTCCTGGGAACCTAAAAATAGATTTTTATACATAGGGTGAACATACAAGTATACTCAATTGGAAAAACCAAGGTCTCTCTTGCAAAACTGAGAGAAGCATACTAATGCTCCCACGAGAAAGCAACAGAACCAACAACACTTAACATGGAATACTAACCATCCCAACATCAACAAGGAATGATCATCAAATAACACAAGTCATGTAATATAATATAGTAAGAACATCGATGATAGGGTACCCCTCACCACTTTACCACTGATTAGATGCTCTCACACCCTAACAGAAAACATATTGGTGTTCCCACCTTTTCCAAAAGAACCACATCACAACCCACCCGCACACACTTGGGAATAAAAAATAGTCTCTTCACTAGGGAAAATGAAGTTCATCACATCTCACCTGCACACTTCTGATCCACATATCACATCACATCTTTCCCACAAACACCTTGTCCTCATACTGCATCTCATCCTGAAAGCACCTAGGAAGGCACAACACATCTCATCCCGAAGACACATGGGAAAACACAACTCACCCACACAAAACTGGGCCACATAACCACCAACTTCATAAATAATCTTGGGCTATAACTGCCTAAAAAAGGGAGAAGGGTAGAGAAGGTGGCTAACCATCTATCCTCCCACTAGAATCTTTGGGAAAGACACCCTCTACTATGAAAATGGGGGTGTTCGACACATGGTGCCCTACTGGGGTGTGGAGAAAATAGAAATAAAAACACCATATAGTGGTTGTATATATATGTTCTATCAAACACTCAATACCTACCTATGGTATTCACAACAACTTCCACCTCAATTAGTACCACCAACAGTCACTTCAGAAGTTGATAAATTAAAGCGACTTCACAATGCTCTTTCACTCAATACCCAACCATTTCATTATTTATCTTTAACCATTGTTGTAACACCCGAGATTTTTATGAGAAATATTTTTTTATCATCAAAGGAATATTTCACTACACACAACACTAGCTTGGCTTTATTTACACGCAATCGTGACCTTCCTCGATAGCTTGTGTTGTATGCAATACCTAGTTTAACTAAACAACGATATGCTATTAAAATATTATTAAAACTAGCCGTTATGAATAGTAATACCCACTTTTTAAAATATTATAAATTTTATCCTTCAAAATGGACTTCATTTTTGGATTTGTAATATCAAAATTAGCCTAGGGTGAATTTTTGGTATTTTTCTGAAAACATTCAATTTTTTATGAATAGTGAAAACACTCGGTTACTATTTAAAAACCGAATTTTTATTTAAATAATTATTTATTTTATTTAAATTTATTTTAGTTCAAAATTGATACATAATACCAATATATGTTCAATGTAATTCATTGGAGTCATTCTATAATAATTTTAGATATATAAAATTTTTTTTGAACTTTTCACCGTCTTTTACCAACCTCCTAGGAGAGTTTGAAAATTTACATAAAACTTAATTTTACCTCTTCTGTGAGTGGAATTTAGAAAATATGAGAGAAAAGGTTAACATAAAGAAGTAAAATGTGGTTCAATAAGATAAAAATAATTTTTGGTGAGTAGTAACTTTTTACTTTTATTTACCATAGTTAAAAGTAAATAGGGTAATTAAGGGTAAAGATGGTATTATTACCCTAACACATGTCCTAATTCTATTGGATAAGTTTAATTCGACCAAAACAATATTAGGAATAAAATATTACCATTTATCTCCATTTTTATTAGATTAGGACATTTATTATTATTTTATTTAAAGAATAGTTAAAATAGTTAAAATCAAAGTTTAATAACAAGAAAAATTTAATATAGGGTTATGCATAAGATAAATTCGACTATAAATATTAATTATAAAGATAACATAATTTCCTAAATAATGGTTTTTTATTTATAATTTTTGGACTTTAAATAATTTAATTTATATATGACACAATGATGATGCAGTAATTACCTTATTAAGGAAATATTAAAAAATTTGATATTATAAATACCCAAATAAATATAAATTGAGACTTTTTATGAATTAAACTAATTTTATAGGTTAACGTGACATATTATTATTCATTTAATTAACTTTTTTCGAACTAATCATGCTGTTATGATTTTCACAAAAATCAATTACCAAATAGTGTCAAAATTGACATAAAATAGTTTTTAAAACAAATATTATATTATTAATTGTTATTTTATTCCTAAAAATATAAGGTTAGGACAAATTACTTATATAAGGTTATATATATTTATAATGAACCACTTGGGTTTCTTTTGGCTTGTTATAGTATGTTTATTAATCATATAGTGTAAGAAAACAAGAAGACACGGTAAAAGTAAAATTATTTAACTTATAGCTAAATCTAAATGATAAGGTTAAAATAGTAACCTAAACTTGTCTAAAATATATTGGTTGAGAGGGTTTAGACCCATACCCACCTTATCTTCGAAATAAATCAATTTTTAGCTATTAAGAACCGAATATGAATTTATAATAAAATAATATTTTATGTTTTTCATTAAGTGCCCCTCTCCTCCCTTATAAAAGGGCACCTCCTCCCTCTCCTCCTCACACCACTTTGAGCCTTCAAGATCAGCCAAAACCTGAAACATTCTCTTCCCCACATCCCTATAAACATACTAGAGGTAATGATATTCTTCAAAGACCATATTTAGTGCCCTAAGAGAAGGTTAAGAAGAGGCGCTTCAAAGAAGAGGTAATGTCCGTTACCGATTCTTTCAACGTTATTTCTTCTTCTACTTACTCTTATTTAGTTATTTCATTATAAAGTAATAACATTAGTATCACTCATATACTTATATTTTATTATAAATATTAAACAACCCTATTTCACCTTCTATCCATCCTACGGAAAATGAAATCACCGCGCGTGCATACGTACAGAATACCGTCTCCACGTTGTGGTGTAATCTGTTTTCCACCACCACCTTACTTGGATGGGTATAATTGTGTAAGTAATAACTATATATGATTATTGTAAAGTGATATTGTTTCTTAAATAGTATAAATACAATTAAATATAATACCACGATCACAGGAATGATATCATCACTCGTGCGTACGGACGACCTACCGTCTCCACGATGTGATGCGACTCGTTCTACATGATATTCAATGAATAATGATTATATAAATGAATTGAATGAATAAATATGATATATTTTACCCTAATACCATTTTGTAAATGAGGTATCTATAACCTAAAAATAAGAATAATAATTTATTTGACAAGACATGCATAAGAACATAAAGCAATGAACACCAGAATAACAAGTAGCATCAAATATTACTAATAAAAAGATAAAAATATGACCATGTATGATATCATAACAATGAATATGATTATATAATAATCTAATAACACTATTTAAATCATTATAAAGGAGGTTCAGACATGTATGAAGCAAATCGGACCTAAGGTAAGGGAAAATCTCACAATCTCATTTTTATCCGAGATTGTTTATACTTCAGAATTTACTGGGGAATATTTATCATCCACATCCACGTTTCCTCAATATGTAATATTATTTCTATACTACTAAAATTTTTTAAATCCAATTTTACCCTTCAGTGAGTTTTTAGTAAAAGATATGAAGGGAATGTTTTTTCATTTTTTGTACGAGGTACTTTTTTGACTTTTCCGGCCAAAGTACGAGAAGAACGCTTTTCTTTAACTTATACAACATGAATGGATTTTTAGAAATTTATTTCCATGATGCTTCCTTTTAAAGTTTTCATGTTTATTTTTAATCAACTTATTTTAGTTTAAAATTGTATGACATGTTATGAAAGGAAAAAATGTTTTTGAAGTAGAATGGATATTTTCCTCAAGAATGGAGTTCTAGCATTGTATCAAAATTATTTTCCATCTAAGATAATATAGGGTTCTGTTTCTATCCCTATTTTTACATTGATTTTACTATGTTATGATGGAATTATTTTTATGATGTCCTTTTATCATATATAGATTATGTTATGATGGAATGATGTTTAAGAATCCCATTCTTATTACATAGTTTATGCTATGATTTATGATCTTGTGGCACACATAAGAATGGTATCATTATGAGATGGGTGGGACCTATATATCCCTCGAATGAATTGGGTAAAGATTTATATATCATGATATAGACATGGCTGGAACGACAGGTTAATCCAGTTTAGTGATACAGGACTGAAATGAGGAGTGAACTCGGTTCAGAAATAGACTTTGTCCCCTAATATAGTCTTGGAAATGAGTCTTGAATAATAAGAAATTATTCTCTATGATTATGTGTGTATGCCACAAAGTTTCATGTTTTATATTATGATTATTGGGATTAAATTTCACTAATATTATTTATCCCATGTTATGAAATTATAATCTCTTTTTCCGGTTAATATTTCCAAAATGATATATTCTTATGAATATGATGTGGTTGATATTTCTTTTGTTTACCCTTAATGAGAATTTGAGCTCACCCTTTTGTATGTTTTTTTTCCCAGGTCAGGAAGAAGGGTATAAAGTAAGATATGCCAAAAGGGACGCTAGATATTATAAAATAAAAGGGAGACAGTTTAGATTATTTATGAACCGGTTGTTTATGTTTCCCAGTTTCTAACAACACTATACCTATACGGTCCTTTCATGGGTTTGTTATATGTTGTAATAAGTATGCTTCAATTATGAAGTAATAACAATTTATGTAAATTATGGGTCGTTATAGTTGGTATCAGAGGAAAGGTATAGTCAACCTTTGGAAACTAGGATGTGAAAGCTTTAGTAAGAACCCTAAGGATATATCTATGCATAGAACAATCTTAGTGTTTTAGAAATGGCCATGAACAACCTATGATAAGACCTTAAGTTTGAAATTTTATTCTTGATTATGTGGTTTTCCTATTATAATTAGTGTTGCTCACACTATTCTTCTTGGTTTTAGTCAATGACTGGAACCTAAAGAAACCGCGTTAATGAAGAATGCGACGGGAAATGCAATGATTTTCCCCCTGAGCAACCAAACGTTATGGGAGCTGGAATGTAAAATTTTGTAGCCCTGCTCACACAACTTTCTCAAGCTATGAATCATGCAGGACTTCCAAACTAGAAAAGGAAGGAGAAACATTCTGTTGAATCCATGATGAGGCAGTGTCCACCATCATTCATAGGGTCTATAGATCCATTAGTGGCTGAACAATGGATCAGAACCACTGAAAAGATATTTTCGGTTATTCAATGTTCTGAACATGATAAAGTCATCTTAGTAGTATATCGTTTGGAAGGTGAAGCTGATTAATGGTGGAATATTATCAAGAATACAAGTCCAAGAGGTGAAATTGAGTCCATGTAATGGGATGAGTTCAAGAACTTATTTTTCAATAAGTACTTCCCTCGTATTCTTCGAACAAAGACGGATAAAGAGTTTCTTGAACTGAAGCAAAAGGATGATGAATCTGTTGGTACCTATGAAGAAAAATTTTACAAGACTTGCAAGGTATGCTTCTGGGATTATTATCTAACATAATAGTAACAACGATCGATTCTTTATTAGCTTAAAACCAAGTCTTCAAAGGATGTTAGCCATAAGGGACTTCAATAGCAATGAGGAAATCGTTCAATGTGCTCTCAAGGTTGAGATGGAGATTAGAGTAACCCATCAGTCATATACATTTGATAAGAAGAGGAAAATGGAATTCAAAGGAAAATATAAAGAGCACACTAAAAAGAAGATGAATTTTCCCTTATGCTCAAAGTGTGGAAAGAAATATGGAGGGAGTTGTCTAAAAGGGACATGTAAATGTTTAAAATATGGAAAGCAAGGTCATCAGGCATTTGAATGCCGCAATGGTGGGAAAAAGATGTCTAGTGATGCGAACAAAGAAAAGCCTACACAGAGTGCACCTCCTACACTTCAATGTTACAAGTGAAAGTAAATGGGGTATTTTGCTAATAAATTCCCTAATCCAATGGTTTTTGACGATTATCGACGTCAACAAACTCTTAAGGCCAATGACAAAGGAAAGTCACATGAAATTTCTATCAGCGATGTGGAATATGATAACTAAGTGGTGAAAGGTACACTTACCATCGACTCTAATGTAGAAAATGTTTTATTTGATTACGGATCCACCCACTATTTTATTTCTAAATAATTTTCTAAGGGTATCGCTGTATTACCCCAACAATTAGATGTTGAGTTAGCTGTGAAAACCCCTAATGGTACACCAATCGCATCAAAAGTTTACAATTATTCTCTGATTGAAGTTTGTGGGAAATTTCTTCCTGCAAATCTTGTGATCCTTACTATAGTGGAATTTGATGTGATTCTAGGCATGGATTGGCTTTATTTATATGGAGCTCATATCAATTTCCAAAGAAGGGGAGTCACATTTCATATTCCAGATCAATCAATGATCGTCTATCGATGCAAGGATGAACATAACCTTCCAGTGGAAATTTCATCCATCCTATGGGTCTTGATTCCACTAAATAAAGGTTATTTATCTCAAATTGTTGGAGAGAAACTCATGATTAAGAATATGACTATTGTACGAGAGTTTGATGATGTCTTTCTGAAGGAATTTCCTAGTCTTCCACCAAATCGTGAAGTTGAGTTTTCAATAGAACTCATATCGGGTGCTTTACCTATTTCAAAGATACCTTATAGAATGGCCCCAATTGAGTTGTAAGAATTGAAGAAGCAACCCCAAGAGAATCTTGATAAGGGATTCATCCACCCTAGTACATCACCTTGGGGAGCACTATTCTATTTTTAAGAATAATGATGGATCAATGAGACTCAACATTGATTATCGAGAACCTAAAAAGATCACTATAAATAACAAATATCCTCTCCCACACATTGATGAATTATTTTACCAACTGCGTGGAGCTCAATAATTTTCCAAGATTGATCTTCATTCAGGGTATCATCCATAAAGAGTCAAAAGTGAGGATATACCAAAGACGGATTTCCATACAATGTATGGACACTATGAATTTATAGTGATGCCATTTGGTCTTACTAATGCCCCTGCTATCTTCATGGATCTAATGAATAGAGTATTTAGAGACTATCTTGATCAGTTTGTGGTAGTCATTATAGATGATATTCTTTTCTATTCAAAGAGAAAGGAAGAACATGAAGATCACTTGAGAATTGTATTGAAGACCCTAAGAAAGGAGTAGCTTTATTCCAAATTTATCAAGTGTGAATTTTGGATTCAAAAAGTTGCATTTTTGGGTCACATAATCTCAAAAGAGGAGATATCCATGGATCCAACAAAAACACAGGTTATTGAAAGATGGTCGACACCAAAAACAGTAATTGAGATACAAATGTTTCTTGGTTTGGAAGAATATTATCGACATTTTGTGAAGCATTTTTCACGATTATCTAATCCACTAACCAGGTTGACTCGAAAAGGAGTTAAGTTTGCTTGGATAGAGGAGTGTGAAAAGAATTTCAAGGAGTTAAAAAGAAGGTTATCCAGTGCACCTGTGCTCACACTTCCTTGTAGTGGAGAATGGTTTGTGATCTACAGTGATGAATCTAAGAAGGGACTGGGGTGTGTTCTCATGCAAAATGATATGGTGATAGCTGATGCCTCACGACAGTTGAAAATCCATGAGCAAAATTACCCAACTCATGATTTGGAGTTAGATACGGTAATCTTTACATTAAAAATATGGAGGAATTATCTTCATGGTGAAAGGTGTGATATTTATACTGATCATAAAAGTTTAAAGTATATTTTCACACAAAAGGAGCGGAATATGCGCCAAAGAAGATGGTTGGAGATGACTAAGGATTATGACTGCTCAATTCATTATCACCCTGGGAAAGCAAACAAGGTGGCAGATGCATTAAGTCGACAAGGCCATGATAGATTATCCATGATGAGGATAAAAAAGATCCAATATTTATGGATTTACAAAAGATGGATCTTGGAATTATAATGGTAGGGGAAAAATGTTATCTTTCTCAAATGAATGTTCAACCATCTATACATTTTAAGATTAAAGAGGCACAAAATGAATATGTAGAGTTACAAAAGAAGGTGAGAAATGTTCCTGAATTTAACCTTGATTGTGATGGGATAATAAGGTTCAGGAATAGGGTTTGTGTTCCTCCCATCCCAGAATTAAAGAAGGAGCTGCTGGATAAGGCTAATAGTTCTTCATTCTATATTCATCATGGAAGCACGAAGATGTATAGGGACCTGAAAGAGTACTTCTGGTGGGATGGAATGAAAATAGATGATGCTGAATATGTCTCTCGATTCTTGGTTTGTCAGCAAGTTAAAGCTGAGAGATAGAAGTCTAAGGGGATGTTACAACCACTACCCATACCCGAATGGAAATGGAAAAACATCACTATGGACTTTGTCACTGGACTTCCTAAAACAACCAAAGGTAATAATGCTATCTAGGTCATAGTTGATCGTCTTACAAAGTCGGCACACTTCATTGCTATTAGAGAGGATTTCTCTCTCAATTATCTTTCCAGGATATATGTAAAGGAAGTGGTAAGATTGCATGGAGTACCACTTTACATTATATCTGATCGGGATCCGAGGATTACCTCAAAGTTTTGGCGAAGTCCTCAGCATACTCTGGATACGGAGTTGAGTTTCAGCGCTGCTTACCATCCTCAGACAGACAATCAGTTTGAGAGAACAATTCAAACTCTAGAAGATATGTTAAGAGCGTACTCTATGGATTTCAAAGGTGGTTGGGATCAACACCTACCTTTGGTGGAATATTATTATAATAATATATTTCACTCCAGTATTTAGATGGCACCTTATGAAGCTCTCTATGAAAAGAAATTCTGAACTCCAACTTGCTGGGATGAAGTTGGGGAAAGAAAGCTATTAGGACCTGATCTTGTTGATGAGATGGCAGAAAAGGTCCAATCTATTCAACAACACATAAGAGAAGCTCAGAGTTGACAAAAATGTTATGCCGATAACTGAATAAAAGACCTAGAGTTTGAAGTTGGTGATAAACTATTCTTATGAATATCTCCTTGAAAGAGAGTAATGAGATTTGAAAAGAAGGGAAAGATAAGCCCTTGGTATATTGGTCCTTTCGAAATACTGGATCATATTGTGAAGGTAGATTATCGATTGGCGCTTCCACCGAATCTATCTCAAGTTCACGATGTGTTTCATGTATCTCTCCTAAGAAATTACATACCGATCCTTCACATGTACTCAACTCAGAAGTTGTCCTGCTGGAGCAAGATCTTTCTTATGAAAAACAGCTGATAGAGATTCTGGATCATAGTGAAAAATGCCTACAGAACAAGACCACTCGTTTGGTGAATGTTTTATGGGGGAACCACCAATTATAGGAAGCTACATGGGAGCTTGAGTATATGATGAGGTAGAGGTATCCTCATCTGTTTATTACAAAGTAACGAATTTCGAGGGCGAAATTCATTTTAAGGGGGGTAGAATGTAATACCCGAGATTTTTATGAGAAATATTTTGTTATCATCAAAGGAATCTTTCAATACAAAAAACACTATCTTGGCTTTTTTTACACGCAATCGCGACCTTCCTCGATAGCTTGCGTTGTACCCAATAACGAGTTTCACTAAACAACGATATACTATTAAAATATTTTTAAAATTAGACGTTATGAATTGTAATTCCCACTATTTGAAATTTAATAAATTTTATCATTCAAAATGGAATTTATTTTTGGATTCGGAATATCTAAATTAGCCTAGGGTGAATTTTTGGTATTTTTCTGAAAACATTCAATTTTTGATGAATAGTGAAAACACTAGGTTACTATTTAAAAACCGTCTTTTTATTTAAATAATTATTTATTTTATTTAAATTTATTTTAGGTCAAAATTGATACATAATACCAATATAAGTTCAATTTAATTCATTGGAGTCATTTTATAAAAATCTTAGATATATATAAATTTTATTGAACTTTTCACAGTCTTTTACCCACCTCTTAGGAGAGTTTGAAAATTTACATAAAACATAATTTTACTGCTTCTGTGAGTGGAATTTTGAAAATCCGGGAGACAAGGTTAACATCAAGGAGTAAAATGTGGTTCAACAAGATAAAAATAATTTTTGGTGAATAGTAACTTTTTTACTTTTATTTACCATGGTTAAAAGTAATTAGGGTAATTAAGGGTAAAAATGTTATTATTACCCTAACACATGTCCTAATTATATTCGATAAGTTTGATTCGACAGAAAACAACTTTATAAATAAAATATGACCATTTAGCTCCACTTGGATTATATTAGGACATTAATTATTATTTTATTTAAAGAATAGTTAAAATAGTTAAAATCAAAGTTTAATAACTAATTTTTTTTAATATAGGATTATACATAAGATAAATTCGACTATAAATATTCATTATAAAGATAAAAATATTTCCTACATAATGGTATTTTATTTATAATTTTTAGACTTTTAAATTATTTAATTTATTTATGACACATTGATGATGCATTAATTACCTTATTAAGGAAGTATTAACGTAATGGATATTATAAATACCCAAATAAATGTAATTTGAAACTTTTTATGAATTAAAATAGTCCTATAGGTTAATATGACATATTTGTATTGATTTAATGAACTTTGTTTGAACTAATCATTCTATTATGATTTTCCAAAAAATCAATTACCAAATAGTGTAAAAATTTACATAAAATAGTTTTTAAAACAAATATTATATTATTGATTGTTGTTTTGTTCATAAAAATCTAAGGTTTGACCAAATGACTTATATAAGGTTTTATATATTTATAATGAACCACTTGGGGTTCTTTTGTCTTGTTATAGTAAGTTTATTAACCATATAGTGTCTGAAAACAAGAAGACCCGGTAAAAGTACAATTATTTAACTAAAAGTTAAATCTAAATGATAAGGTTAAAATAGTAACATAAACTTGTCTAAAATATATTGGTTGAGAGGATTTAGACCCATAACCAACTTATCTTTCAAAAAAATCAATTTGGAACTATTAAAAACCAGATATGACTTTACAATAAAATAATATTTTAAGTTTTTCCTTAAGTGCCCCTCTCCATCCTTATAAAAGGGAACCTCCTCCCTCTCTGCCCCTAACACCACTTTGAGCCTTCAATATCGGCCAACCCCTGCCAATTTCTCTTCTCCACTTCCCTAGAAACATACTAGAGGTACTGGTCTTCTTCAAAGACCATCTTTAGTGCCCTAAGAGAAGGATAAGAAGAGGCGCTTCAAAGAATAGGTAATGTCCGTTACCGATTCTTTCAACTTTATTTCTTCTTCTACTTCCTCTTTTTTAGTTATATCATTATAAAGTAATAACATTAGTATAAATAATATAATGATATGTTATTATAAATTTGAAACAAACCTATTTCACCTTCTATCCATCCTACAGAAAATGAAATTACCACGTGTGCGTACTTACGGAATACCGTCTCCACGCCGTGGTGTAATCTGTTTTCCACCACCACCTTACTTGGATGAGTATAATGGTGTAAAGAATAACTATATATGATTATTGTAAAGTGATATTGATTATGAAATAGTATACATACACTTAAATACAATTCCACAATCATGGGAATGATATCATCGCTCGTGCGTACGTACGACCTACTGTCTCCACGATGTGATGCGTGTCGTTATACATGATCTTCAATGAATATTGAATATATAAATTAATTGAATGAATAAATATTATATATTTTATTGTAATACCATTCTGGAAACGAGGTATCTATAACCTAAAAAAGAATAATCAGAATTTATTCGACAAGACATGCATAAGAACATAAAGCAATGAACACCCGAATAACAAGTTACATCAAATTTTACTAATAAGAAGATAAAAATATGACCATGTATGATATAATAACAATGAATATGATTCTGTAATAAGTTAATAACATCATTTAAATCATTATACAGGAGGTTCAGAGACGTACAAAGCAAATCAGACCTAAGGTAAGGGAAAATCTCGCAATCTCATTTTTATCAGAGATTGTTTATACTTCAGAATTTACTGGGGAATATTTATTATCCACATACATGTTTCCTCAATATGTAATATTATTTCAATCATCATACTGTTGTTTAAATACAATTGTACCCTTCGGGGAGTTTTTAGTAAAAGATATGAAAGGAATCTTTTGTAGTTTTTAGTACGAGGTACTTTTTTGACTTTTCCTGCCAAAGTATGAGAAGAATTTTTTTCTTTAACTTATACAACATGAATGGATTTTTAGAAATTTATTTCCATGAAGATTCCTTTAAAAGTTTTCAAGTTTATTTTTAATCAACATATATTAGTTTAAAATTGTATGACATGTTAAGAAAGGAAAAAATGTTTTTGAATTAGAAAGGATATTTTCCTCAAGAATGGAGTTCAAGAATTGTATCCAAATTATTTTCTATCTAAGATAATATAGGGTTCTGTTTCTATCCCTATTTTACATTGATTTTATTATGTTATGATGGAATTATTTTAATGATTTCCTTTTATCTTATATGGATTATGTTATGATGGCATGATGTTTAAGAATCCCATTTTTAATACATGGGTTATGCTATGATTTATGATCTTGTGGCACACATAAGAATGATATCATTATGAGATGGGTGGGACCTATATCTCCCTCCAATGCATTGGGTGACAATTTATATCTCATGAGATAGACATGTCCGGAACGTCAGGTTAATCCGGTTCAGTGATACATGACTGAAACGAGGAGTGAACTCGGTTCAGAAATGGACATTGTCTGCTAAGATAGTCTTGGCAATGAGTCTTGACTACTAAGAAATGATTCTATATGATTATGTGTGTATTCCACAAAGTTTCATGTTTTCTGTTATGATTATTGGGATTACATTTCACTACTATGATTTATCCCATGTTATGAAATTATGATCTCTTTTGCAGGTTAAGATTTCCAAAAGGATATGTTCTTATGAAAATGATGTAATTGATATTTCTTTTTTTTACCCTTACTGAGAATTTGGGGTCACCCTTTTTGTATGTTTTCTTTTCCTCGGGCCAGGAAGAAGGGTATTAAGTAAGATATTCCAAAAGGGACTCTAGATATGGTAAAATAAAAGGGATAGAACAAAGATGATTTATGAACCAGTTGTTTATGTTGCCCAGTTTCTAAAGACACTATACCTATACAGTCCTTTCATGGTTTTGTTATATGTTGTAATAAGTATGCTTCAATTCTGAAGTAATGACAATGTTTGTAAAGTATGGGTCATTATAATTGTTAAATGTGAAACCCATCATTTAAAATTTCACTGAAATACTCTTTCCCATTTACCAAAACGAATCCTTCCATCTCAACATTATTAAGTATATATTTTCTCCATCACTATCCGGGCAACTACCAAGTATAGTAACTACTAAGAAACTCTTCTTTAGCTTCACTGTTATTTATCAGTGCTAGAATAATAGGTTGATAAAGGGAATATTTATCAGTTCTAATAAAATAATAGAAAAAATTATCCTTTTATCAGGGCTTTTATTTTAGTACTGAGAAAGAAAACCATAATCAGAACTTTAATCTTAGTGCTGATATAGGGTATCATTTATCCGTTCTTTATTTTTTGGACTGATAAAAGGGCATCTTTTATTAGCATTTTGTTTTTATCACTGATAAAGGGTACTACTTATCAGCATTTTATACTTAGTGCTGATAAATCTTTCTTTCATCAACACGTTTTTAGTGATGATAAAATGAAATAATAAAATAAATAAAAAGTAAAAAATGTGTTTATTATAAAAATATTACAAATTTTGTTAATAAAATAATTATTGATAAAAATGAATTGATTGATTATACATTTTTAAATATTAAAATTTTCATTAATTAGATAATTATGAAAATTAATGTTATTAAATTTTATATATTAAATATATAGATATATATTAATGTATATAAATATGATTACATATTAAAAAATATTTATGCTCTTTACATAAAAATGTAAAATATTTATTGAATAATGGCATATAATTAAAAATTAATTTGAATTAAAATTATTGACTAATTTCATAGTACTCAACATATAATTGAATGCCTTTTGTTTTTCCAATTTAATATAGATTAAATGTGCATTATATTGATTTCACATATACGTATAATTAATGCATTTTTATATACAACATGCACACATGCACACCAAGAAATTAATCATTTTGTCAATATTGTTAAAGTGTACCTATATTCTTAATTATTCCATTTCACTAATTTTGTACATATATGCATGCACTAAAAATTAGATATTCAATAATAATGTTAAAAATATATTTGTAAAAAAAAAATTTATAAAAAAATATATTTATAAATGTAAATTCACTATATTTATACAATTATATATTTATAATTATAGATAAATAAATATATTTTTTAGAAGTATTTATATAATATTATATAAATAATTTTTTATATTTAAATAATTATTAAATTTATAATAAATTTACTTAAATAATGAATATATTTACTATATTTATATTTATCTATATTTATTAAATATATATGAATAATTATATATATATATATATATATATAACGATATAAATAATATTATTTAAAAATATTTCTATAATTATAAATAAATAATTATAAAATTGTAATAAATTTATTTAAAAAGGACTATATTTACTATATTTATATTTATATTTATTTAATAAGTATTTATAACTACTGACAATTTCTTCATTTATAATTATTACAATAAATCCTTGTATTGTGGTTCAGTAATAAGTGCTGATAAAATAATCTTTATCAGTGTTTTCTTCGCACGGATAAAGATTGGGATTTATCAATGCAAAATAAAAAACCGATAAATGATCATTTATCAACACTATAATCTTAGTGTTGATAAAAATTGGTTTTATTAGTACAATTTTAGCACAGATAAAGTCTTATCTTTATCATCACTTATTGGTAAGTGCAGATAAATGTGTCCCAACATATTTTAAAAACCATAACAATTTGCTAACCTGTTACGAAATAGAAGCGTTCCACAGAAGCCACCCACAATTGGTGCTCCTCCTTGGTGAATCAAAGGTTGAATCACACCACTAAAATTCCTCTAAACATCTTATCCAATATACGAAGAGGGTCTCTAATTTTCTTCAACCTAGCGAGGTAGGCCTTGTTGATTATCTTTGTGTATTTTTTGTTTTGTTTCTGATTTCTTCTTCTATGATTTGTTTATGATCCACTTTTTATGATATTTTGTTTATGATTTTTTTGTGATCCATTGTTTAGGGAATGATTTGTGATCCATTTTTTGTATTGATTACTAATGTATGATCTGTTGTTTATATCTGACACTAAACCATGGATTTATTCAGTGTTGTTTTATTACTATGTTTTATAACATCATTCTAAATAATTTTTTCATATATGTATATATATGTGTAGAAATGTTCATGTATAATCTTGTTTATTAACTATTGATTTGAGGCACATTGGTGGTTCCCCAATGAATGTATATATATATATATATATTGACACATTTCAGGGATACCTCAGTGGACATGAAACTTTAGATGCTATTTTTTGGAACAAAGTTAGTGGAGTGATGTATGTTTCTCTATTGGTTATATGTATCATATGATCTAGTTCCTCTTAGATTTCACTATAATATTTAGTTTTCTTATGGATCAGATTAAAAGGGGCCATCCCTAGTTAAGTACATGAGGTTTTATCACATCATGCTTTCACTTTTTGAGACATTTTAGTGCCTTCAGTCCATGTTATGTTTGAATATCAGGTTTTTAACAATTTGATATTTCTTATAGACTATAAGTTTGTGCGTTTTTATACTAGAGAGACATATATGTGTGTCTATACAGCTATTGAATCATTTATTTCTATTGTTTTTTCTCTAACAGGTATTCCTATATTGGGTAATGATGATTTAGTGTCTGCATGTCCATTGACCCCAAGGGTCATGCTAGAATTTTGTTCGACATATGGTACTAATTTTTTCTATTTGGGGTGGGGTGGGGGGATACGACCTCCCATTTAGTAATTTTTTTCACCAAATGTTTAAACCATCCTTTAGTTACTTTGAGGTGTGTTAGAGTTCATAAGATGACCCAACATGGTGTTTTTTTGGTAATTCAGGCTAGGGGCATTACACTATCCATCTTTCAGTTTACACATATAAAGTTAAGTGATAATATCATTTATTATCTGACTTTATCTACCTCTATGTTTTCAAATTCCAATAGCCATTATTATTGGATTTGGAATATCTAGGTTCTTAGAAAATCTAGAAGAAATGATCCTTATTCCCGTTATTATAATTGTTTATAACATTCACTTTTGATAATGAATATCTTATGAATATTTATTTATATATTGTATAAAGGTAGTATTTTATTAACCAAATAGGATGGATATGAACCAAAAATGGATTGACACTAATTATTTGACAAATGATTATGAAGATGGAGTTTAAGAGTTTATGAAGATTGAGAGAGAGTAAGTAGATGATACTTCTAAAATTCTCTATCTGTGTTTACATTGTTTTTATGGAAGACAAATTACTTTGGAAGATTTGGAATAAAACCTGATTTTTCATAAAATAGAACAATTCTATAAATTATGGACTAAAAATTGGGCAAAACAGAATGTGGACATAAATTGAGATGACACCACATTTTATGAATCATTTGATATGTATACCTTAGTAAAAGATAATGGAGATCACATGGATGAAATGATAATGGAAATTGAAGATGACCTTAATGATTGTCTAGTGTTGTTTGAGGAGTTAAATAATTGATCCAATAAACCATTGTATATCGGTTGTACTAAATAAAAAAAATTTAGTTGTATTGAAGTTATAAAATTTGGAAGTTAGGAATAGAGCGACACCAACTTTATAGAACTACTTGGTCTTATGAATGATATGATACCAAAATAAATTGAACTACCATGTCGAACATATGACCCTAAACGAATGTTACGTTCAATGGGAATTATCTCTAAATAAATACATGCTTATCCAAATGATTGAATATTGTTTCATATGGACTATGAATCACTCATAAAATTCCATAAGTGTGGTAAAGATCGATATAAGAAAAATGAATCATATAATTTGAAATATGTAGGGTGCTTTCCAATCCATCCATGATTTAGAAGACTATATGAATGTCAGGAAACTATAATAAAATTAACATGGAATGAAAATAAAATAATTAAATATGGGAACCAACATCATCCAAAAAATTCTTTACAATGGAAAAAAATTGATTACGAGTTTCCTAAATTTGGAGATGAGCTGAGAAACATTCATATTGTATTATCTACAGATAGAATAAATCCATTTGGTGTACATTTTAGTACTCCGAGTATATGGCCTGTCATATTGGTAAGTTATAACTTGCTTCCTTGGTTAGGCATGATGCACAAATACATTACATTGTCTTTGATTATATATGGAACAAATAAACCCTAATATGATATTGATTTCTATTTAGAACAATTGATTGATGATATGAAATTGATGTGGGATACATTTTTTATAATGTACGATTCTTATATAAGTGAAGAATTCACATTGAGGGCCGTGTTGTATAGAATGATAAATGACATCCCCACTTTTTGAAATATATCCGGCTATAGAATTAAAGGCATTTTGGGGTGTCCCATTTGTGAAAAACCCACATACTAAGTTAGGTTGAAACATTCCTATAAGATTTTGTTTTTAGGACATCAATTTGTTTTACCTCGATGACATAAATAGTGATACTTGAAAACAACATTTGATGGTAATATGAAATAAATTACAAAACCATATCCAGTAATGGGTGATCAAATGTAAAAAATAGTAAAAAATATTGACATTGTTTTCAGTAAACCATTTTGAAAAAACCATCCAAAATCAAGATAGAAGAAGAGATCAATTTTCATTAAATTACTATATTGGAATTGCTTGTATGTCAAAAACTTTATTGATTTCATGCATATAGGAAAAATTTATTTGATAGTGATATTGGAATGTTACTAAATGTTCATGAAAAAAAGAAATATGGAATCAAGGCTAGGTTGGACTTTATTGAAATAGGGATAAGGGATGAGTTGGCACCAGTGAATGGTAAACTACCGAATTTTCTTCCTCCAGCAGCTTACACTCTATCTAGATCCGAAAAATTGCAATTTTTACCTTTCCTTATGAGAGTAAAGGTTCTATAAGGGGTATTCATAAAATATAATGAATTTTGTGTCAATGAAAACTTTGAAGTTAAATGGATTAAAATTACATGACTATAACATTTTGATGCAAGATTTAATTCTTGTTTCTTTACATTATATCTTTCCTAACAATTTATGACATATATTAACAAGACTCATTTTTTTTCAAATCCGTATGCAATGATTTTCTAGACCCGATGAATTTTACCATCATGAATGAAGAGATTTCAATCATATTATGTGAATTAGAAATGTTCTTAACACCATAATTATTTGATATAATGGTCCACCTGATTGTTCACTTGGTCATAGAGGTTCAACTGTGTGGTCTTGTCTATTACAGATGGATGTACCCCATTGAAAAATATATGATGTCTTTAAAAGGGTATGTCAATAATTGATGTTGGAAAAAATATTGTATTAAATAACTACATATTATTAAAGAATCTATTGAATTCTATACTGATAACATATTAGATGATGAAAGAATTGGTCTCCAAAAGTTTTGTCATAGATAATTCCATATGGGTTAAGGGATTCCTATAAGATATTTTTTTACAATTACTTTGATAGATCAAGAGAAATCACATCTTATATATTACATAACAGTGAAGATGTTGATCTATAAATTAAATCCAACAAAGATATTCTTAGAGATTTTTATCCCTCAAGGGATAAAATGTGAATATCAAATATACAAAATCAAAATTTTATAGGATGGTTCAAAGATAAAATTTATAAGGAGTTATCTAAAAATCTGAATACAATTTCCAAATGACTTCAATGGATATCCAGAGGAACGAATGAAAATATTATATATTGCACTGGGTTTTTAATGAATGATTATATATTCTATAAAAAAGAACATGATGAATTCAGTATGATGAAAAAAGTGGTTTTATGCTTGTGGATGAAGTGATTCACATATCTATTTCTAATGATAGAAACACAATTTATGAAAATATGTCATATTTAAGCATTATCGAATAGATATAAAAGATGGATTATACAATATTTTAAGTCGTTATTTTCTGTAGCAAATGGTTTGACAATATCAATAGAGTGAAAGTTTATGAAATGGGCTTTATGAAGGTTAATTTCAGTGTAGAAGGGGAAAATATGAGTCGTTCATAATGGAATCACAAGTAGTTAATGTATTTTATGACTCTGATCCAACAAAAAAGAGTTGGTTGATTGTCTCAATGGAAACTAAAATAAATGGTAAGTTAGATGAAAACTCAATCTAGGATGACCCTTTAATTGGTACATCATAATCAGTTCATGCCAATCAAAATTTAGACAATGTATTGTACATTAGAGGGGACCAAAAAGAGTGGATTTGGATTCTCAAAAGAGGAACTGAATCCTTTAATCCTTAAAAAATACATTTCTATGAGAAGGTATAAGCGTTTTTTAATATATTTTGTTTTTATTACATTAAAATGATTTAAATTAAATTTTTTAGAACTCACATAGATAATGTTATCTATATAAGATTATGTTACTAATACATTGGAAGAACAAACAATAATGAAGGAAACCCTTTAGATAGATGTAGAGGCAATGTTGCAATATACATTCTCTATTTTACCAAAAAATAATATAATGGAATGTTGATTTAATTTTCATTATTCCTTATAGAGTTTGTTTATTTAATAAGATTTATGTACTTGTGTCATGCCTTTTCAATAATAGAATCGATGTTGTCTCTGCTCAATCACAAAGGTAATCTATATGTTTTTACAGTAAAATCATTGTCCATAGAATTAGTGGGTTGTTTCATATTTATGTTCAATTTATTTATTTTGAGTATTGCTGACATAATAATTGTTTTCTTATATAGGTGGATTCTTTTGTTCGAGTTGGGGGTGATTTTCCCAATATACATCCTCCTTATCGCTTAAAATAATTTCACCTCTATAGTGGTTTATTTATCAATTTCCTTTAAGTTACCTCTACTACCTTTGTAAGAATAGTAATGACACCGCCTCTGCTCAATTACAGAGGTAATATTGATGTTTTCATAGTAAAATCATTTCCCATATAATTAATGTATTTTCTTTTCATATGTATGTTTAATTTTTTAGTATTACTCACAAAACAATTTTTCTCATATAGTGGTGGATTCTTTTGATTGAGTTGGGGTTCTCAGTCCAACTTTCATGCTCCTTCTACTATAAAAACATTTCACCCCTATAGTGGTGAATTTATCAATTTCTTTCAAGATACCTCCACTATCTTCACAGGAAGAGAAATGATGATGCCTCTTCTCAATTATAGAGGCAATCTTAATGTTTTAACAGTAAAATCATTGTCTATATAATTAATTTATTTTTTTATATGAATGATTAATTTTTTTTATTTTTAGTCTTACTCACATAATAATTTTTTCCTTATATAGGTGGATTCATTTATTTGATTTGGGGGTGATATATCCATCATTCTTTCTCCTTCTCCCTTAGAACCATTTCAACCCTTTAGTGGTGCATTTATCACTTTATTTCAAGTTACCTACAATGCCTTTTCAGGAAGAGAGATGATGATACCTATACTCAATTATAGAGGTAATATTGATGTTTTCATTGTAAAATAATTTTCCATAAAATTAATTCATTTTTTCAGATGTATATTTAATTTATTTATTTTAGTATTACTCACATAATAATTTATTTCTTATATAGGTGGATTCGTTTGTTTGAGTTTGGGTGATTTATCAATCTTTCATCCCTTTCTACACCAAAACATCCACAAACTACTTATCTCACAAAACCATTCAATCATATAATGTTAAAATTTATATCTTTCTTTCATGTTCCCTATACTACTCAATCAGAGTGTTAATCTTGATATTTTAATAGTAATATAACTATCTATAGAATTAATATATTATTTAATATTTACGTTTAATTTATTTCTTTTTAGTATTACTCGTAATATTTTTTTTTCTTATACTGGTGGATTTTTTTTTGAGTTGAGGTGTTTTTTCATAAGTACTCATGAGTTTTTGGCAGTTCAAAAAAGAAAGTCATTGGAAATCATAGAAGCATTAACAGTTTGGATTGTTTTTGAATATCTGTAATAATTTATAATTTTTGTAATTGTATAAAACAATGTTTTGAATGACTCTAATATTTTGTTTTTTCTAGTATTTGTGTAATAAATTTGATTTCAGTAGAATAATATATTAAAACTTTTTTTTATATCTGATGTGTTTATGGTGTGTTTCTGGTGCTGCAGTGCACTATAACAACATACTATAGTATGACCCCTTTTTTAGTGCTTTTAAAAGTGCAGAAAATATGAACTTTATCTATGCTTTTAAATGTGATGATAAAAAACACATTTATATGAACTTCAAAAAGCGTTGATAAAGGGTTACTTTAGTGGATCTAAATTAAAGAATAGATAAATAGGTCTTTTATTAGTGCTGATAAGGGTCCTATTTATTATTTCTTTTTTAGAACTGATAAATGACCCATTTATGTGGGCTTTTTTAGTGTGGGTAAAATTCCTAGGCTTTAAAAATTTCTCATGTTTTCAGTGCTTTTCTAGCACTAATAAAGGCCATTTATAGCACTATTAAAGGCCAGTTTTATTATAGAGAGAACACAATAAGGAACACAAAAAAATTCACATACGAGAATAAGAACCAGGTTAAATTGACCCAAATAATATTTTCAATTTGTTTAACGCCCATTCATGGAATAAAAAAGCTGATCCTGAGGCATGAAGTGGGGCTTTGGGTATGCTACTCATGGATAAAATTCTAGAGAATTACCTATAGTAACCACTTCCATCATCATTCTTCAAATTCATTCTTCCCAATCTATCCTCTCAACAAAGATAACCCCAAAATCAAATTCACCCCTAGAAACACAACACATTAGAACTGCAACACACCCAACCAAACCACTCTTGGAAGACCTATTGAATTACCATACCACAACCATCACACACAACAAAACAATATAAAAAAATCTGATCGTAGCCCCACTGAAATTTTTTTTCCATCCATACCAAAATAAATCAATCACTCAACCAGAGATTGCATTATTCCTTATAAACCACCCCATAATAAATAACAGTGCTCACAACCATACCACAACCCCGACCAAACAAAACATATTCAAATTTGATACGTAATCTATTATTTAATTCCACTTGTTAACTTCTTGGGTTATCATAGAATCACTTTGATCATGTGGAATCCATTTATTAGTCAAGTATATGTTTTTAACCAATTTCATAATAGTTGTTAGACGGGAAACCAAACATCATGAATTCTATAACCATTACTCAGTACACAAACAAAGATCCCCAATGACCATGATTTTCAGTAGGGATTTTATCCTATATTATTCATAACAATAAAAAAAATATAACAAGTAGATTATACATTAATTTTCCCTAGCCCCGCATATTAATCCTAATTTGAATTATTTATATTTATTTATTTGGTATTATGCTATCCTAAAAAAGTATACATCCATACACCCACCCTATATGAGACACAAATAAAAGAGAGATGATGGAACCCTAACCCAATGTGTAGATGGCCAGAACATCCTTATTTTTCAAAAAGATGGCGTGCATAGGTAGGAAAATACTCTAGGGAAAACACGATCTGAAAAGTTGAAACACAACCGCATGGATCCTTAGGGATGAAAGGTTTGGGGTGCACCAAGACAAAATGGGATCACACAAGGATGAGAGGATCTTAGCTTTACAACATATAGATCCTAAATCAAAAAAATAAATAATTTTTAAAATCCATTAAATGAGGATCATGACCATGACCATGCAGTTTCGATGTTAAAGGAAGATTCAGGTTTTTAGAATATAGATACAATTTTAAATGGCTCCAAAAAACCATTAAATATGGTATTAAACCCATTTCACATCAAAGAAAACATTAAAGTGGAGAAACAAGAAAAAATAGATAATTTTGGAATTTTGACTCTATTGAAAATGAGTCACCGGTGGATGAGTCACCGATACGAGCTACTAGTGGATGAGATTTCGGTGATGAGATACCATTATGAGTCGCCATTAGGTGAGCTAATGGTGTGAGAAACTGGTGGACGACTCACCATTAGATAAACTACTAATTGATTAGTCACCATTGGGTGACTCACTAATGGATGGCTCACCACTGAAAACCTATAGTTGTAACCTACCACCGTGACCTACCATCACGAGTCATGGGTGCAAGATACCATTTTGAAACACTGCTCATGACTCACCATCATGAGTCACCAGTGTGAGTCATCACTATAAAAATACCATCGCGACCTACCAATACCGACTCACCATTGGAAAACTATATTTTTGGAAAACTCTTGAAATGAGTCACAATGATCTCCCTGAACACTTCAAACACTAAAGTTTCAAAAATTAATGTAACAAATAGGTCCATTCCATTAAAATAAATCTATATTTGAAATTTTAAAATAAGGAGAATATTTTGGAAAAGCCTGGATGAAGAGATCCACAAAAGAAGTAAAATTTGAAATACTATTATTGTAGAAAATATGGGCACATAATGAGCATGTACTTTGAAACCCAAATACTCAAAATGTTGAAGAAATCCTATTAATATAACATATCAATCAATTAATGATCAAATGAGGCAATATTAATATAGTAGATGTTTTATTTATGCTAATATTGGACATTTGGAGAAGTATTAATATAGGAAGAATGGGATAAAATTTATAAGGAGTTCTTGGAATCCCATGATATACACATGACAAATCTTTCCCCAAAAGAAGATTTTCTTATGGAAAATAAATTTATTATTTTAAAGGAAAAATATGGATCTTAGAAAAGGATGAAACAATAATAAAAATATACTTATGCACAATAAACCTCATAGAATTAATGAAAATAAGAATGGAGAAAAAGAAAGAAGTTTCTCCTGATATGAGGAAAATGGAAGACCATGTACAGAAGAATCACCTAAAAAAGGAGAAGTCTGAGATGGAACTCATGAATACCATGGAAGAGGAATTATTTAGTAGTATCACAAAATAATTCTTTTTAAATAGTCTAAGACCAATAAAAGTTTCCTCCAATGGAAGATGAATCTAGCTACAAAATATATTCAAGGTAAATAAATTCTTGAAGAAGTTATGGATTTCCTTTCTCAAATATTTATAGAAGGAAAAATAAATGTGAAAGATAAAGGGTTGATCTAATATGACCATCCCTATTTATCATATTAATGAAATTTGACGTATCCCTCTCCCCGTTTTATTTTAATGTTTCTAACTATTTAATGTGGTGTAGAGAATTAGTGG
Source organism: Viscum album (assembly GCA_963277665.1). Lineage (NCBI taxonomy): Eukaryota > Viridiplantae > Streptophyta > Magnoliopsida > Santalales > Viscaceae > Viscum > Viscum album. The sequence goes on from OY728122.1 coordinate 2,091,265,116, forward strand.
AGATAAAATCCATGGTAGTAGTCATGCAAGAATGTAATGTGTGATTAAAATGAAAAACATATCTATTATAACAAGAAATTACATGCAGAATATGGTATTTTAGGTATTTTAGGTTTAATTTTGTATTAGTCTTGAATATATAAGAATGGTTAAAGTTTCTTATTGAAATTGATAAATACAAGAACTATTTATGTGTAATACAGTGCTAAAATATATATTTGAATAAATATATTATATCACAATGTATTTTCCTTGTAATAAGTGAAAATATCAAAATGAATTATTGGAATCATACCACTAATAGAGGAGGAAATATTCAAATAATAAGAAACTATATGGATGAACATCATATATACTTATTTTTGATCTCTTACAATTGGTATCACCTAGTTATGATTTTTTTGGATACAAAAATAATTTTCAAGGAAAATTTATTATTGTTAAGTAATATTCCATGACTTGAAATTATATCATTAATCGATGTCAAGAGCTGATGATGATACTTAGGTAGATGTTTTGACGAATTTTAAAAGTATATCCTGCCATATGTTAATATGCTAGAACCAATGAAATTTTGAATGATACGGAACTCAAGTGTAATTATAGATTTAGCCTTTAAAAATGGTATCAATTGATACTATATGTGGCATGTCTATCATACTTTATGAATTCATTATTATCTACTAACGAATTGTGTAAATATTTGACAAGAAAAAAGGTTATATTATTTTAGTAAATTGGATGTCTCGAGATGTTGTGCTCTTATTGGTATTAATGACTGACATGGAAATTTTTTTTAGGTTAACTTAGACTCTTATTTATTACAATAACCATATAATCAATGAGCTGGTGGGATTTTTTATGAACAAATTTTAATTATTAATTCACTCATTTGAAGTATTTTAGTTATTATAGTTTTTATTGGGTTTGGATTATAGGAGGATTTTAGTATTTTACATTCCAACTAGAAAGTATAAAAATTGGTATAAAAAAATGGTGCATAATTTTCATTGAATAAGGTGGGGAATAGAGAATTACTTTTTCGCAATCCTCAAAGGGGGATAAATCCTATGAGAAAAAGGTGAAAAAAATGGGAAGTGTTACCACAGAGAATGTTAGAATTTATTCATTGGATACTCACACATTGTGGGGGAGAATAAGTTAAGATTGAATTATATAGGATTAAATCCACCCATTTTATTTCATTTAAAAATGTGGAGTAAAAATTTGATATATTTTAAACCAAAATAGGTTGTTATATTATCAATAAAATATGAAGAGGAATATTTTTGAACCCATAATGTTTTGGATTGGATTTTTGGACAATGTGTGGTATATTATTTGTTAACTATATAAGTGGAAGATCAATTTAAGATGGAATATATCTCTGGAAGACCAAATGAAAGGTTTTTTTGAAAATATACATGGAAAGTTTTCCAAGGTTCCTTGTGAAAAATACATTCTAGAGTTGGATGAAGTTATTCTTGGAGGATTTTAATGAATTAATCAAATCCATAATGTCTGAAGAATAATGATTGTTAATATTAGAGAGAAATATTTTTGGATGGCATACTATAATCTAAACCACCCTTGGTTGCATTGAAGAAGATGTTTGGTTGGAGTTGTCTCTAAGGCATATTGGACTTGTCTAACCTATATAAAGAGACCACATTGTAGAGAATATTTCATCAAGGTAAATATGAATCTTCTCATTATATTATGGTGGGTTATTCCATAATTGTTTTATGTAAGGATCTATAAAATGGTAATGGAAAAGTTCCTTGATTTCATAAAGGCGGAGGAGTAGTCCCTGATGTAGATGAGGAACCACACCATGGAGAATATTACTTCAAGGTAACTTGAACCTTATGTAAAGGTCATCTAGAAATTTCTCTCAGGATATAAAGGTAAACCCAAGGATGTGTAAAAGTTATATAGTCTCTATGTTAAGGTAAATGGATTATTATGTTGTGGAGAATATATTACACCATAATGAAATGTTTTATGTTAGGGTTAGTTGAAACCTATGTAAGGGTCTGGACATGGTGGAGTTTGCATAAGGGTAATCTTATACCCACACATAAAGGTTTGTTAAAGAGAAGAATCCCACATCACATAATAGTTTTATGATGTGGAGGAAGTGAATTTGTAATCATAGGCGAGTTGATAATTTCTAATTCTATAGGTGTCCATGTTGTAGTAAATCTATTATGCCTTATATAGTTCAATGATTTACGAGGTTTGAGGAGATCATGTTGCGATCATGGATGAGTTATAAGGATGATAACTGGGAAATAATTTTAGATCTGGTCAATAGGAGGCTACAACATAAGACAAGTAATCTAGGATTTTTGTTTTGATTGATATATCTTTATATGTCATAGTGGAATGTACAATGATTTAGTGAAGGAATGAAGGAGAATTACTACATCATAGAATAGGGAATCAAAAAATAGTCAATTAGTTTACAAAAAAACCTTGAAATTTGAAAGAGAAGTTATACTTGAGATTTTGGGCCTTAACTCACTTTTAATAGAACTAAATGGACACACTAAATGTGTGGAACACTTGGTGAAATATCATGAAGTTAAAAAGAATTAAGATTAATATGAACTATTAGATTAAAGGCTTTAGGTTTATAAAAATACGTATAGATATTATAAAAAAAGAGACAAATTAGAGAACATAGAGCTTAATGAAATATATATATTAGAGACTAGAGGGGATTTATATAGAGTAGTGAAGAATCAAAGATACTGATTGTAACTCATTGAATACATTTTCAAATAATAAAAAGGATAATATAAAATCACTATAGTACAATGAACAAGAGAAATTATATGATTATTCTATAAAGTGAAGAAGTATGTTCCATGAGATCTCATGGAAAGTAGATGATAATCAATGGTGATATTCATAATCGTATGTAAATGAGAAATAGTATATCAATGGCTCTAATCTATATATACAAGTGCATCAAAAAAATGGGGTATATTTTTATAGCCCATGGGCCAACTTATTAATCTTTTTTATTATAGTAATAAAATAGAGAGGAAGTGTGATGAAGTAGTGCTAGAAAGATAATACATCTACCCTGAAACATTATTCGGTAGGAGGGCGTAGGCCGATCTGACCTATTCTAAAATCTTTCATGGTGAGCTTTAGTGATTTGATGCATCAACACACTATCAATCACTACTCCATTGATTAACTCATAGTGGGGAACCATGTAAAAATAATTATGTCTATTATTATTTCATTTTATATTTTTCACATCACATACTTTTTTAAAGGGGGGTTAATATAGACAGAATCATTATTTAGTAATGGTTGCTCAAGTTATTAGATAAATATAAAATATAAAATAGAAAAATAAGTGATAATTAAGGTTAAAATGTGAATATTAGTTTGGTATGTGATGAGAAAAGGAAAAAAGTATTTAAATTTTTAATGCGTTCCATACCTTGATTCACCCCCTTTTTAGGGTATATCTCAACCAATCCCATTAATGGACTTATATATAGTATATATATTGATTCTTGGTGTCACATCAAGTTAAGGTACAATGATATAAGTCTAATGGGATAATGAAATCATTAACTATACCTTTATGTAAATGAGATAAAATCATAATGGATTTTATTATAGATTATCCTAAGGATTATAAATTTTATAATACCATTTGGATTGTAGTTGATTACTTTATGATGTCTGAAAATTTCATTAATATTCGATAATATTTCTCACCCAATAAAATTTCAATGATATATATAAAGGAATGGAAATGTTATTTGAAGTACCTATCACAATTATAGCTAATCAATATATGAGGATTAATTTCATGTTTTGGATAAGTATTCGATAATAATTTGATACAAATATAATCATTAGAATAAATTATCATCCTCATACTGATGGAAAATATGAAAAGTCCATTAAAAATTAGAGGATATGTCGAGATCCTATTTAATTGATTTAAAAGGAGGTTTGGATAAAAACAAAAACAAATTATAGTTTTCAAATAATTTTTTATAGGGGTTTCTAATTCAAAGAAAACTTGACAAACCCAACCCAACTTGACCTGTTCAGTTCGGGTTATATTAAGACTACCCGTATATGAGTCAAATTGGGTCTCAATTTGTAAAATGTGTGAACTAATCAAACCTGATCATCCAAAAAATATGATGTTGTTATTAGAAAAACCTTAACTCTACTCCACATACCATATCCCCTTACATTCCAGAAATTACAACCTAATAACACTAATCCTCTCCTCCTCCCCTCTCGTACCTCACTCCCTCCACCCACTCGCTCAGTGCTCGCTCCCTATCCCCCCCTTCCATCATTGATATAGCCCATCCTATTTCTCTACTCCCTTTATATCCCTCATAATTTCCCCCTCTCACAATCTTTCACATCAATAAAATCCCCAACATCTCTCTCCCAGCAATCTCACTGTGTTACACACTCATGGTTGACCACAGAGACCATTATTCCAATCCATTACTCCTCCTTACTTCCGTCTCCCTTCCTCCATCCCTCCGTTCCCTTTTAATTACCTTCATCTATTATTATATCTCCCCCTCCTCCAACCATATCCAGAGCCTCATGAACATCAATGAGTGGGAGTCACTCATATCCTTTTAATTTCCATCCATTCACAGAAGGTCCTATATAAATTTTCATTAAGGTATAAATTTCTAGTTTTTATAAATTATTTGGATAAAATATTTCTAGTTCCAATGATATATTATTTTCTATTTGACTTATAGTTGACTGAAATAGAACAATATACATGATAAAATATATATATCATAGTAATCCTATTTCTCATCTCAATTTCCATATTATTTCAATCTCTATCTAAATTATTGAGAATATGAAAATTTTAAATTTCTATTTGATTTACAATGTAAATGATTCCATTTGACCTATTTCTTATGGATTTGATTTGAATTTAAAAACATTTTGAAAATTTTATCTAGAATTCAAAATAGATACCATAAAATAAATAAAAGCATTGCTTCCTGAATTATAATTGTATTGATATTAAGTTTTTTATAATTTTTGGTATAAATTATAATTATGTTGATATAAAATCATTGAAAATTATATTAGTGTCTAATATTTCTACGAAACCAGCTTTGTTCTAGATAAAATAAAATTATGGATTCTAACTCTTGATTTAATGGATCTTGGTATATTTTCATGGTATTCTGATTGGTATAACAGAAATAGAAGGTTATAATGAATTTTTTTAGAACAATATTGGTTTTACTAATTATAATTTTCCAACCTCATGGTATTTTCTTGGAATATTAGATATATAATCTATTATAGATTCATTGAGGTTTGTAAAATAATTTAAAAGGATTGAAATATGGATTTAATAACACTACATATATGCCATTGAAATATTGATATCCAAGTGAATTTATCATAAATAAACCACAATCTATAGTATTCATTAATACTATATTTTTTTGTAGAATCCATTAAATAAATGTTCTATGAAAATACATTCATGGATTTATTTTTTGGGGATTCTAGTCTCTTAGATAATTTTAGTTAGATAGTGGTTATTTTTAAGAGATGAAGTATTGGACTAGATTTCCAAAGTAGAAGGGTCAAAGAGCGACTTTTTTTTATCGCATATCAACTTATTTCAGAAATTCTATGGAAATTTACAAACTACCTTAAAAGTACAAAATAAAGTATTAAGTTGCATGGAGGATTCAAATTTTAATTTTTTTCACCCAATGTAGTATTCATTAATAATTTACAGACTATATTATATCAATTTTATGCTTATTTTTTCGGTTTATCGATAGGTTGGATATTTATTTAGCTAGTATAGAGGTTCTAGGTAGAAGTAAGAAAAGAAATAATACATTTATGGTATGGTGTAATTTTTATTTTACCATAGATTTTTGTTTTTCACCAAGTATATTTACATATATTCGCTAACCTATGATATTATGTGGTTGTTAATTTGTATGTTCTTTTTATTATGAATTATTTTATAAAAAAATCATTAATTTTATGTCATGTTTTTTAACAATGTTTTGTTTCTAGATTGTTTTTCATAATGATTTTCCTATAATTTTTTATCAAATGTAGATTTTGATTTATTTTTATCAAGGAGGGTTTATTTTTTATACTTCATATGCATTGAACTTTATATATGTGATATAGAACCCCAAATTATCTGTATTTTTTTTCTCCATATGTATTATTTAGCTAATATTCATAATTTTTTATCAAATATTGATTCTAAAATGTTTCTATGATCGAGCTATCATCATTTTTACCTTTTTTATCTAGTTTCCTCACTTGACCAACACAAACCAATTTTACCCGACCTATAAGAGGTTTAACCGGGTTGAGTTGTCAAGGAAGAAATCTTACAACTTGACCCAACACATTCTATTTTCAATGGGTTTGGTCAATGATTAAGAAACATCTAACCCAAATGGACCCATGGACACCCCTTTTAGTTCGCATTCTATCATTCAATTGGAACAACATGAGGATTTTTAATGGAATAGGTAAAGAACTTGAAAATTTTGGGATAAGGTTGGAGAATGTGAATAGATGAAGCTAGATCTGGATTAAGACATTTTAGAGAATATTCAAATAATATAACATCAAATTAAAAATAATAAAATTTAAAATAAGAGATACTTTGATAGTTATCCCTGATTTTTTTTTCAAAGTTGGAAAAAATTATTCCTAAAAATATCACCAAGGAAGATGCTTGTGAGAATAAAAAATAATAGAAGGTTTAACCCTATACTAGCCCTATCATGAACCATCCTAGGTACCTTGGTAACCTAATAAATAATCTCACACTAACATGGCCCAAAGGGTATTACCAATCCCCAATGAATTGAGACTAGGATCTATCATCATAAAAGTTGAAAGTGGGAAGAAATTTTCTACAATCCTAGTAGAAGAAGATAAAAAAGTCAATATATATATGAAAGAAACATCAATATAAGAACTGTATCAAAATTCAAAAAGGTATAAACAACCCAATGTACTACTGTATTGTACCAGAAAAACTGGATATATAACCCAATCCTTAATGGAATCAACTCTCTAAGCCCAAAGATCAATAGCCAGAATAACCACCAAGTGGTGATTTTCCCCTTATCAAACCTAGAGGGAGATAATATACAAACATCCAAATGCATAGGTAGGGTGTGAGATAAAATACTAGTAGGCACTCACCAAGGATTCCATAATTGATCCAAAAATATAATTAAAAAAATAAATATCTTTCAATTTTAAATATATAGGTTTGGAGTTTCAAAATCATTTTAAAAAAATCAGGATTTACATTTCAAATGTTGGAAATACTTTAAAAAATGGCTTAATAAACATTTTATTTAAAAAATTTAAATAAATTCATAAGGCATGTAAAATAGTTTACAACAATGGAATATATTCATTTCAAATAGAGAAAAGTGAGAAACATGGTTATATGACTAAAGGTATGATAATTCTAGGCTAAGGGACTCCACACACTCAAAGTGACATGGTAATATGTTTATACACACATCCTTTTGGAATGGAAAAACTCTAATTTATCACCATCCCATTAAGAATGTGACATGATGCATTTATTCATTGGAACATTGTAAATCTTATAGTTTTTCCAAATTAATCAATAACTACATAAAGCATGCATGTTATCTAATAACAAATCAAAAATGGGAAATTTATTTTAAGATTTATTAAAATAAAATTCATCGCATTATCAATTTCAAATATTCCAATTTTCTATTTTAAAACCAAAATGAGGTTTTAGTAAATACATGAATTTTAAAAGATAAAACCCAATGGTTTCTATCAAAAAAAATTTAATCCATTTTCCAAAAATACCAAATTGAAATCAATTTCAACAAATTAATTTTACAATTATAATTCCTTAATTTAATTCAATAATTTAATTTTAAAAATTTCTATTAGTTTCACAAAATTAATTTCAACAATTTAAATTCCACTAAATTCCATTAATTTCACAAAAACACCCCAATTCTATGAAATATGGGGTTTTCTAAATTTCATTCCAAAATACAATTTCCAAATCCAAATCCCCTAATTAAATGTAATTTCGTTTTTAAAAAATTGTGTTTCGTAAGAGTAAAATAACAGACATTCCATTGAAAGAAATTTAATAAAATGAAGATGTTTAGGGTTAATAAAAATTGTCCAATCAAAATGGAACCACCAACCTCTAGATATCTATATCTCAAAACTCAAAAACCTAATTGGGATTCTCTAAAAAAGAATGATAAAAAAAATTTCAATGAATCACACCTAGATCAAAGATCTAAAACAACGATTATTAGATATTTCAGTAGCATGGTTATCCAAAAAACCCTAGGGAGGAGAAGAGAGATGGCATGGGGAAGATAAATGGAAGAGGAAACTAACTAAGAGAAGATTGAACATTGTTCCCCAAGATTCAATTTTCTTCTGGAAGGCTGTATAAGGTCTAAGAACTACTGTTGGGATCACCTAGGGAAGATTAAATCTCTTGGGGGTTTTACTGACTCATAAAGGACCTAAAATGGAGGTTTTAGGATTTTAAAACTAAATTTTGGATTAAACAAACCTAGAAACATGGTTAGTTAGGTAGTAAAACATGGATAGAACAAACCACACTCCCTAGTCATTCACTCCCTTTTCTAAATTTCATGGTTTCTCCTAAGTGGGCACACAATTTTTCACACTGTATGCTAGTTAAAAAACACCATTGACTATATTTAAATGTGTTTCTCTAGCAAGGAACATAGTTAGGGAAAACCATGTGCTGACCATGCCCAGCCCTTGGACATTCAAAATTTCCAAATTTTTCACTCAAAGAAACCCTAAATAAATCCCAACCAAATAATGATCAATATATCGGTTTAGGAATACCATAAAATAGTAATAGAATGTAACGACCTCCCCACCATATAATGTTTATGTCACCTGAAAGCCTACTAAGAATCTACCATGACAAAAAGATGAGGACACTACTCTCTCATTAATGTCTCCCTCTCCCAAATATTATGATAATGAGAACCATCCTACAATAATAATCAAAACAAGGGTATATTCCTCCCTTGGAGTACCTTAGTTTTACAATAAACAATCTTGATTGGCCTTTTAGTCATGGATATATCGTGTTCAACCTCTAGATCAATGCAACCCAGAACATGATATAGATCATATAGATACTTTATTAGCATAGATCCATGAAACACATTATCTATCAATGTATTATGTGGTGGGAATTCTAATCGATAATCCACTTTTCCCACCTATTCAACAACATAAAAAATACCAAAAAATGAGGATCAAACATCCCTTTCCTCTAAAGCCATCGATGACCCATCCATGGTGAAACATTGAAGAATAACTCACCACCAATAGATAATTATGAAACTCTATAGTGACGATCAATAGAAGACTTGTACCTGATTTACACCATCAAAAATATCTTATCAATCAACTAAATATTTTCTGTCATCTCTTGAACCAAGATTGGTCCAACCAAGTATCATTAACCAAACTATAACCAAAAAAATGGACTTCTATAAGTATGGACATTCAAGGACTCAAAAAGAGCCTTTCTGATTTCATATTGGTAACTATTATTATAAGAAAAATCATTTAGCCCCAAATGGTCATCCCAATCCCCACAAAATTCAAAAATGAAAGCACATTGCATATCCTCAATAATATGTATAGTTCTTTCTATATGGACATATGAATATGGATGGTATATTGTACTCAAATGGACTTGATATCCTAGTGCCTCCTGTAGGCCTCTCCAAAAATAAGAAGTGAACCAATGATCCCTATCAGAGACTATAACAGATATAAATTCTTGAAAATGAACAATCTCAATCACAAAGAGATTTCCCAACTTCTTAAAATTGGTTGTATCAAAAATGATTATACACTGAGGCAATTTAGTCATCCAATATATCATAACCCATATCACATTATTCTTTCTATAGGTACATGGAAGCCCAACCATAATGTCTATAGAAATCTAATCCCACTTCCAAGTTGGCACTGCAAATGTATGAAGTAAACTCGATGGTTTTTGGTTCTCGACCTTGACCTATTGGCATGTATAATAATGAGAGAAAAATTTAGTAATGCCCCATATCATTCCTAGGAACCAGAATCTATGTCGCCTATCATCGAACATATTAATGGTTCATGGGTGCACATACTACTTGTAATTATGGAAATCCACTAATACATATTTCCTTACTACTAAAATCACAAAAATGTTATTTAGATATCATAGAATTCCCCCAGTAGAGAATGACCACTCAGAAATTGTCTCCCCACCATAAAGAGAGTCTCTAATGGTATAGAACTCATTATCAAGATGTTTTTCATGAAGGATCATCTTGACAAGAGTGGATTTCAACTAAAAACTAGACAAGGATAACTTATCCCCTGATTCCTATAATCTTATATGCAACTGTTTAAAGAGATCCATCAAGTTCCACTATTTAGATGATTCCTTCCCTACCAAGGTCAGAAGTTTCCTTGTCAATGTATATGTGAAGACATTCAATTTTCCTGAGGTATAATCAATGTGAAGGTCAAAATATTTGAGGTACTCTAGCCAATTCATCTAGAAGAGATTTAAATATTTTTGAGAGAATATATAACTCAAGATCTTGTGGTATGAAAATACGGTAAAAATTTCTTTGTAAATTTAATGCCACCAAAATTTAAGCGATTCCATCACAGCTACATGTTAAAGGTTATGATTTAAATAATTCTTCTCTTGTGGAAAAAGATGAAGAGATCTATAAGAAACAACATGACCACCCTATATTAGAATGCATCCCAATCATGAACCTGATGCATCATAGAAGACCACATAGCCTTGTCTTACCACTAGAAGTGTTAACACTAGCACAATAGTCAAAAGATGTTTCAATTCAACAAAATGACTCTATCATTTTTATCCTAAGAAAACATTACTCCCTTATGGGTTAGATATGTTATCATTGAAGAAAACTTTGAGAAGTCCTTAGAAAACTGATGATAATTTCCACCTACTCATAAGAAGCTCAAGTCTCAAAAACATTTCATGGTGGTCCCCATGTCATAAATTTTTTACCTAATAAGGATAAAATAAAATACCATGTTCTTACCCCATGTGTCCCAATAATTTCACTTTTTGAACCCATAAATCACATTTCAAAATATTGAAATAGAGTCAATTATTTTTCAAAAATTCGAAGACTGTCCTTAGATGACACATATGCTCTTCCTCAGAATTAGTGTAAACCAAGATATCATCCAAAAAGACTACAAAAAATGGTATCAAGATACTTATGGAAAATCATGTTCATTAATGAAATAGAGACTGCACGAGTATTAGTTAGAATAAAAGGCATGACCAGGTACTCATAATGGTGATACCTTCTCTAAAAGGCATTTTTCTAAATGTTAGATTTTTTAATTCTCAACTGATGGTAACCAGATCAAAGGTTGACATTTGAGAACCACATTTCAAATTTAAGTTGATCAAATAGATCATCAATATATGGAAACATATATTTTTTCTTAATGTGAATCTATTGAGTTTTCCATTATCTATGATAAGGATAAGGGAACTATAAAATTTCTTAGTAAAGAGAACCAATAACACCCAAGCTGACACCCTTAGCCTATAAATCCTTTCTATAAAAGACCATCTAACTAAGTATTTAGCTCTTTCATTTTAGCTAGTTTCATGTTGTAATTGGGAATATAATCCTATTGTGTACCAAAAAATAAATTGATAGAAAACTATACCTCCCTTACTGGTTGTAAACCAGATAATTCATATGGGAACACATCAGGAACCTCAAAAAAAATTGGAGGGAGATCACAACTTAATGGTTCCCACTTCAAATAAAAAACACATATATTACTTTCCCAAGATTTAGATAAGAATGTTCAGATCAAAAAAAACAAGGATCCCATTCTACTTTACTGATTCTACAAACCCCAAGAAGTGTAGTAAAAGAGACCTCTCAAAGATAACAATCAATTCATGCTTTATTGTCAATGACCCAAAAAATTCTGAATATGATTTCAAGTAGTTTTATATTGAGAACAAGAAAAATAAAATAAATCTAAAAATATTATAGAGAGATAAAAAAAGAGGGACTATAAAGACCCTTCTCTCTCTTCATTCCAAGGGGTGTAGTAATATCAATTACATAATATAAAATCATCATAGGATGATTTATCATATTTATAGGATAAGTTGAAATAAATGATTGAGATTCACCAATATCAAATAAGACAGTCACTAAGGATGAAGATATAGTGATGGGACCACTTATAGTTGCTAAACCCATATCCAATTCTTCTGGAGACTCTTCTATAATTTAAAGGAGCTTCATTCCAGATGCTTGGGGATGAAATAAATTTATATGTGAAGCATCTGATTTCCCTATAGTTTTATAATGTGATGATGATCCTATTCCACTAGGAGGAGTGTAATAGACATGGAAGAAATTTTTTAGGTTACCCGAGCATCCGTAAGATCCATATAACTTGGGATCCTCAATATAAACTCTCTATGAATTCCATGTCATGCCACACTTGCAACAAACCAAAGAACCTCTATCAAGAACTACAAGAGGTTTAGAAAAACCATTCTACAAAGAACCACTATGAGAATCCTCGTAGTTCCCTTTTCTATTAGATGAAAAAAACTACTACTTGGCGAAGAATAAACTGCCATCAATCCTAACATGCGAGCCTGGTCCATTTCGACCATCGTCACTCTATATAATACATTATCATAAGATGTCATCTTCAGTAAGAAAAACCAAGAAAGAATATCAGTTCTTAGTTCGAAATCAAAACTATGAGTCATCTTATTTTCATTCGATACTATCTCAGGTGAAAACTGAACTAGCTCACAAAACCAATTTTCATATTCTGTCATAGTCTTCTAAGCCTGATCAAGCTTGAAAAACTCAATAAAATGGTCCAACATAATTAAATCTAGATAGAACTGGTTAGTTAAAATAGATTTGAAGTATCTCCACCATAATCCATCATTGATTTCACCATAACCATCATGTCCCACCATCTCATGCTCTGTCCTTCTAGCACATAGGTGGAACACTTCACCTTGATTTCTTCAGGTGTCTAAGAACAAAAAAAAGGCTCAATCCTTCTCAACTATTACTCATCCTCTTGAGGAACATTTTAGATTTTAAACTCAGGTGGATTTTGGTAAAGGAACTCTTGAGAATGATTCTGATTATCATCCCTTAGAGATTCTACAACAAGATCCAGAATGAAAACTGGATGTGGTTCATGTCCTAGAGCATGGACAATAAACACAATCACCTCAACAAGACATGGGTCCATCAGAGGATTATCTCCCCAAGGTTCTATATTAACTTCTTCTTGGAATTAATTTTAATGTCTTCTCAGAGGCATGATAATATAAAAAAATCATAAGACAACAAATAAGTCATCATATTAACACTCCAATGGAGAAAGAATGAGAAATTAATCTCAAAAAATAGATAAAAAATATTTTTATTTCAATATATCCAAATAAAAAAGAAGGAAAATAATATAACTAATCCTAAATATGTATATCTAAAAACCACCCCTAGTGACATATGGTTCATTGTGGTGAGAGATATCTAGGAACTCAAACAAAACTACCTCATAAGTCCTAATTAGAATACACAAATATATACTAGCATTAAATAAAGATAAAAAACATATAAATCTAATACCTATTTTTCACAAACCAGTCGGGTACCCCGGTAAACTGATAATTGAACTGGCACTAACATGGTCTGAATGAAACTCCCAATCCCCGCGGCTTGGATACTAGCATGTATCATCATAAAATTTAATGTGGGAACAAATTTTCTCCCAACATTGTAGAAGAAGTGAAACAAGTCAGAATGAATTTGAAAGAAACTTTATTGGGAGAAATATATGAGAAGAAAATTAGGTATAAAAACGCACATTACTACAGAAAATTAACAAAACATTTGATATACCTAGTGGAATAAACTCTCCAATCCCAAAGATCATCACATAGAACCACATCAAAATGATGCTTTTCCCCTAATCAAACCTAGAAGGATATAATCTACAAATACCCAAAGGAACAAGTTGGGTGTGAGATAAAAGACATATAGGGTCTCACCAAGGATTCCATAATAGATTCAAATATTTAATTAACCATATGAAGATATCTTAATTTTAAATAAATAGGTTTGGAATTCCAAACTAATATTTAAACAAATCATGATTTACATTTCTAATGATGTAAATACTTTATCAAATGGATTAATAATTTTTTTTATAATTTTTTTATAAATATTCATAAGGCATGTAAAACAGTTTACAATGATGGAATATATTCATTTTAAATATAGAGAAATGGGAAACACGGTCATATGACTAAAGGTACAATATTTCCAGGCTAAGGGACTCCACACACTCAAAGTGACATGGCAATATGTGTATACATATATCCCTTTGGTATGGAAAATGATACTTTTTCACCAGTATGTTAAGGATGTTACATGATACATTTATGTTTTGGAACATTGAAAATTGTAGAGTGTTGTCCGAATAACTCACTAACTACCTAAGTATTTCATGCACTCTAATTTCAAATCAATGATGGGAAATTTATTTTAATATTTTCAAAATAAAATTCATCTGATTCTTTCAAATATTCTAATTTCATATTAATAAAATTAAAATTTAATTTAAATATGCATTTTTTCTATGATAAAACCCAAAGGATTATATCAAAACCATTTGATCCATTTTTCGAAAATACCAATCTGAAATCAATTTCACCAAATAAATTTTAAAATTCAATTTCAACAATTTAATTCAATAATTTAATTTTAAAAAATTTCCTCCAATTTCACAAATTTAAATTAAAAAATTTAAATTCCAAAAAATTCTATCAATTTCACAAATACACTCCAATTCTTTGGAATTTGGTGATTTCCAAATTTCATGAAAAAATCCAATTTCCAAAAACAAATCCAACAATTTAATATAATTTGTTTGTTCAAAAATTAAATTTCATAATAATGAAGTCCCACTCATTTAACTGAATGAAATTTAATCAAATCATGCAGTAAGGGTTAATAAAAATAGGTAAATCAAAACCCAACCACATACCTTGGGATCTTTCGATCTCAAAAATACAAACCCTTATCGGGATTCACTAATGAAGAATGATGAAAATGGGATATAGGAATCACATGAAGATCTTAGATATAAAAAAGTTTATTAGATCTTCTAATAGCATGAAGATCAATGAAAACCTAGGGGGAGGAGAGAGATAGTTGGAAGAAGATAACAAGAAGGGGAAACAAACCTGGAGAAGATTGAACATTGTTCTCTAATATTTGATTCACTAACTGAAGGGTGTAGAGGGTCCATGAAATTATCTTGGGATCTCCTAGGGAATAATAATTCTCTTGGGGTCATACCAAACTATCGAGGACCAAAAATGGAGATATTGGGATTTTAAAACTAAAATTCGGATTAAAAAAACATGTACTCACAGTTAGACCAAACCATGAACCCTATCCATGCGTCCCTTTCTCAATTTCCATGGTTTATAACAAGTGGGAACACAAGTTTTCAAGCAGTTATCTTTCTATGAAAAGCACTAATTTTTAGGTTTTCATTGTTTTTTCTAGAAAAGAACACGGTTTGGGGATACTGTGCACTAACTGTGCACAACCCCATAACATTAAAAATTTTCAAATTTTTCACCTAAATAAAACCCAAAAGAAACCCATTAAAAACATGATTAAAATAGGGGTTTAGAAATACCAAAAAATGGTTATAGGATGTTATTTCCCTTTATAATTTCATGATCATGTGATCATAATATCTTATCATATTTCACTTCCACAAAACCTCTCCCAACTGTAAGATGTGTTCCATGTATCACTTTTTAGGAATCACATACATTAACCTTATAATGTATTGAACATATATGTTGTTCAACTATAAAATTCCTTATCTTTTAAGGAACAATTGGAAAAAATCATGGCATAGATATAAAGTACTACGGAAAATACCAATTTCCCAATTAATGTTCTCTAGTGAAATTATATGTTTGAGGAAGTAACATGGGAACCTAATAGTATAATGATACATAATTTCCATCATTTTTTAATAATACTAATATAATTATAAGGGAAAAATTATTTTAAGGTTGAAAAATATAACATCCCATGATTTTACTAGGCATTCTTTCCTTTAAATAAATATTGCATTGATTAACTTATTTCACAAGAAATACAAAACTAAAATGAACCAAATAAGTTTTATTATGATACAATATTACAATACAAGATAAAAATCAATAAATTTTTACAATTCAATGTGAATCTTCATTAAGAAAAGTACATGTGGAATAAATATGCAAGTAAATAAAAATATTGTAAAAATAAAATATGTATTCTCATTTTTTTCTATAAGAATCATAACCCTGATTGAAACTAAGAAAATAAAAAAATAATTTAATATATGGTATACATGTATAGAGAGATTTAAATGAATATGATGAATGATTATAACAACGAATGAAATAATATATATTGTAATGAAATCTAACTGTAATATATATTGTCATAGAAAATATTGTCATTGAAAATATAGTTATTGGATATATGATTGTTGTATATATGGTCATTCGGTATGCATGTATCATATAGTTATATTGAAGTGGATAATTTTCATCCAAAAATTGAAAATAATATAATTCATAATTCTGGATTGAAATTAAAAGATAGTGTTTAATTAATTTTTTTTTCTAAAATTATTTTTACACGTTATATATAATAATAATTATTAAATAGTGACTAGATGTAATTATAAAATTCAAATAAAGATTTCAATAAAACCTTATTTATAATATCAAATGATTAGAAGATGAATAATTAATTTTAATTTGATGCAGTTAAAATTATTTAATGTTAAATGATATTTTTAGTAGTAATTTTTTTAACTATTTTTTATTTTTATCATAATAAATTAAATTTATAGATTTTAAATGATTAGTGTTATGTAATTTTTAAATGTTTAAAAAATATACTAAAAATCATTTATTTAGTAATTGATGTGAAATAATATTAAGAACACTTAATGATTAATAATTAAACTTTTTATAAAAATTATATATATATATTATTTTTTTAATTAAAATTAAAATGTATCATATTTAGAAATCAAATTAGATTAAATATTTTTAATATTTTTAATCGAAATGTCAAAATTACGTAAGAAATTTTATTTCATTTCAATACATAATAATAAGTTACTAAGGTAAAAGTTGAGTTACCCCGTTAAGGTTAAAATGAGGATAAAAAGGTTAAAATATTCGTTAAAGACTTAAAATATCAAGAAAAATTATCTATAAATTATTTTTGTGAGGGTAAGTAAAAATTATTTCCATCATTTTCCACTATTTCTCAACATGGGTTTTTAAATGACAATATTATACCTTAAGGAATGAATATTTTTGAAAATGCAACTAAAAATTGACCTATAAAAGTGACCGTTATCTACCCCTCCCAAAACACTCAAAAAATATGTTATATATGAAATATATATCCATTTATCCTCTTAAAAAGACATCTTAAATTTTTTTTCCCTTATTAATCCAAGAATGAATCCAAAATCCTTCATTCTGAAATAATCTGTATCGAGAAGTGGAGAATTATCCAAAGAAAGAACCTAGTTCTTCACCATATTTAATAAATTAAATTATTAATTACATTCTTTATAAATTTCATTATCCACTATAATGATTTTATATTGACATTATTATTCTTCTAGGGAAGTGATGTTATTATTATATAACTCTATACTCTAACTCATTCATTAGTATAACATGTTATGGTTAGTCTTGGTTTAACCACTTACATGAATTATGTTATACTATCTTCACCAATTTTAAAAGAATGAGTATCATCACATTAATATATATAATATATTATATTAAAGATTAATTCTTGTTATAATTATTTTTCTAGAAGGGTGATGGGAAAAAATGAATGATCAATATTAAGTAACTCATTATTTTTGATATGTTACCCAAAAAAATGTTTGTAATAGATTCCATTCTCATGAACCATACCAATACCATAAAGTAATTGAATATGGTACTAGATAATTAATTAGAACATAATTATTAAAAATTCTTTACTAATCTAGGAATGATTTAGTTGGTTTCGAATAAAGATGATCGATATCTCAATTATGGAACTTTTACAAAATAATAAATATTATAAACATCCATTGATGAAAATGAATTATAAATAACTAATTAATAAGGTTATGAAAAAATTTATTAAGATTATTAATATTATTATATAGGATGGTAAATCATATTTGTGTATGTTTTGAGTTTAGGTAAGGGTTTCTTTACCAATATCATTTTTAATTAGAGATTTTTTATGTATGAACATCCATCCACATATCCTTTAGGGGATAGTACCAATGGATTATCATAGGATAGTGCCAATGGATTATCAGAGGAATGTTCCAATGGATTATCTGAGGATAATACCAATGGATTATTTAAGATTGTTTATGGTTTGAACTCTAGATTCATTGGTCATTTTGAGATCCTATAGAGGATAATACCAATGGATTATCAGAGATATGAGTCTATTCAGGGTGTCTTTTACATATCTTGAATTCACTGGTATTATCCAAACCCGTAGCATGTTTTATGGACCAATGATGTTGGGTTGGATGTGGAAACTTCCATCAAGGAGTATCCAGTTCATATCATGGATCATATCTTTAAGACACTCTAAGGTAGGTAAGTTCTTTTAGTATGGGTTTTATGGTAGCCTATCTGAGTATAGGAAGATACATGGGAGTGGGAAGCATATATACGAGTAAACTGGTAGAAACGTTTCTCAGTTGATCCCACTTTACCGTCAAAAGGAAAACTTGGGGATATGTTTATTTAGGAAGGGTACGTTTTAATGACCCAAATTTTTATAATGGTAAAATTTATTTATCCCTCTAAAATTCATTTTTTCCCTTTTAATGTTACCTAAAGGATTCATGGACATCGTGAGGGTGTTCGTGTCTTGTTCGAATTGCAAATACCCATATTTTTTTAGAAACAGACAGGGCATCATGATTATAAGAAACTTTGGCACCCTGATCTTTTATTTTCACCTAACCATGTAGGGAATTTTAGAGTAGAGTAGTGCTCCATGTTCTTTTTTGTAAGCACATGAGCCGAGGTAGACAGTATAATTTCATACACATTGACAATGGTTTTTATATGGATTGATAACAGTTAGTCAAACCATACTCTTATCCCATGTGGGGTCCCTCCTTATTCAGTGGATAACAAAAGATTGGAACATGGTTTGGCTAACCATGCAATCAAACCATGTTCCCCTAGGTTTTGGATAAAATAAATCATTTTTCTATTAATGATCTTTAATCATCACCCCTTCTTTTGTCTTCTTCTATAGCAGAAAAAACCTCCATTTTCACCCATATGTGATAACATTCGCATCCTCCCAGGGATTTTGTTTTGTCCTCCATATGCACTCCAAACAGATTGAAATCCGAAGAATTATATAACTATATGTTAGATCCTTAATCCTCTTGCTTCCACTCTTAGTTTCTCTTCCCATCTCTTTTGTAATTTTGGTGTGATATCATTCACCGAATTTTAAAGGCATTGGACTGTTTCTTTGATTTATTCCATTATAATTAAAATATATAGAATATTTTGGATCAGGAGTCATTTAAGGACCTATGGTAGGTATTCTAGTTACTTTCATTAAAATTCATGATGTTTTAAATGATTTTATGGTGTCCTACATGCCGGTTATTTTGGTGAATTTACTTTAAAGTTTTTCTTCATTTCTAAAAAAATATTCATATGTTTTTAT
This sequence comes from Viscum album, assembly GCA_963277665.1. Classification (NCBI taxonomy): domain Eukaryota; kingdom Viridiplantae; phylum Streptophyta; class Magnoliopsida; order Santalales; family Viscaceae; genus Viscum; species Viscum album. The sequence goes on from OY728122.1 coordinate 2,091,285,086, forward strand.
AATACACTAGATCCTTGATACAAAATTAATGGATTTTTACCATGTTCACTTCCACTAATTTGGGTGTACTCAGTTAATTTCCCTCTCTTGTGTAATTTTTTAATTAACCTAACACCGCCTATTTGTTTGGCTTATCTTGGAAATGGATTTTGCCTCATTCATTTAAATTTATACAAGAACAAAGAAACATATAAGTGTTTGGATTAACCATGGAATTTTCCATTACCTTGATAAATTAAGTGTCTTGACTTACTTGAATAGAAATGGGTTGTAAGGACACACCTCCATGTTTTATCATTATAAACCTGTTTTATGTAAATTGTTCACCTTTTGATATTGTAAAATTTGGATATAAATTCATTATAGGTGAACCCTCATGATGATGATGATGATGATGATGATTATTATTATTATTACTATTATACCTTTGAGATTGTTGTCAGATGATGTATAGGGGCTTGTTGAGCATGATGTTTCACTCTCCCTTATAATGGGTGTTAATTATGACATCTCACACCATTGAAATTTTATTTGGGTGATAGGAATGGTGTTCCAAATTCCCCTATTTTAGGTGTTGGGAATGAATAATTTCCCCACCTATCTCAAATGATGGGAATGATGTCTTGAATTATTTATGATATTTAGGGAATTTACACTTTTCTTGAGCTTTTAGATTGTTAGGCAAGTTGTGGATGCTTGAGTTATGGCCTTAGTCCATTTGGAAACTAGTATCTATTTATATTCCTACTTATGACTCCACGTACATAGAAAATATACTTGTATATTATACATAACAATATATATATATATATATTTATTTATTTACATATTATTACAGATATATATGTGTGTGTGTGTGTGGTATATAAAACAGACATATTCTGGACAATGCCAAAGTAGGTAGAGTCTACTAAGTGTCCTGAGAGAACATAATCCAATTAGTATTTATTTATTCAGCTTTTTTCATTATTAATATTTCCTACACACTGGTATTCTATACACACTAGATGGATTATTTCTAAACACCACTAGTGGTGGTCTACAGAGTTTATCTCACACCATACATAGGCCACCATTGGTAAGTGAGTAGACTTCATGTAACATTCCATGTAAGTAATGAATAATAGATATTTTTTTATCTATGTCTATTAATGAATTATATAGTGTTTAGGGGATTAAAATGAGAATAAATCCAATCTTAAGCATGGAATACACTAATATTTTTAAAAGATTGTTTTACTGCCTTTTGATGGAAAACCATTTTTAAATCAAACTTTTGACAATTTTATAAGCTCTATTTGTCGAAATAAACTTATTCTTTATGATTGGGAAATTTAAATTTACTTTGGGTAAATTATTTGTATTTTTCCGATAAAGTTCAATTTTTTTAATGAATAGTGAAAAATGTTGTATTTTAATTCAAAACCTCTTTTTAATATAATTTATTTATATGATTATATTATCTTTTGAATTGTTTTTAAAGTTCAATTAGAATATATTCTTACCATTTAATCCAATAGTGGTCATTGGAATTAATTTCACTTTGAAATTGGACTTAAACTAGTGTCAATCTTTTGATACTTATTATTTGATAAAAACACACTATTTGCTCTAACAGCGGGAATTAATTATTAAATTAATTAATGTAACTTATATGTTTTTAATTATGTGAAATAGAAATCATTTTTGAATTTAGAATATCAAATATATCTTAGGGTGATGTTTTGGTATTTTTCTGAGAAAACTTCAATTTTTGATGAATAGTGAAACCACTAAGTAGTACTTAAAAACTGATTTTTCATTTAAATGAAATTTTACCACCTCTGGGTTTTGAATTTCAAAAATCCGACATACAAGGTTGTCATTAAGAAGTAAAACGTGGTTCAATGGGATTAAAATAATTTTTTTGGTGAATAGTAACTTTTAAGTTTATTAATCGCAATTAAAGGTAATTAGTGTAATTTAAGGTAAGAATAGTGTTTTAATAATATGAAATGACCTAGACACATGTCCTACCCTTCATTTATGTGTCATTGCCGACCAATAAAATCCATGGGTCAACTTGGGGACCCCATGGATCCAATTTGGTAGGAAAATGACATTAATACATTTTTATTTAAAGTTAAAATAAAAATGTCACAAACATGAGTTGTTTTACTAAAACAATTTTTAAATGGGATTATACAAGTCATATTTATAACTATAAATGTTCATTAGAAAGATAAAAAGATTTCCCACATCATGATATTTTTTGATAATTTTTAGACATTAAATAAATTAAATTATTTATGACACCATGATGATGCAGCGATTACCTCATTATTTAACGATTTAAATAAAATGAAAATATAATGTAAAATATAAGACCTAAAATTTTCAAAAACCTATTGGATGGGTGGATTTCGAACCCTTATCACCTTATCCTCGAAATTTATAACTGTGTGACCTTTTTTATCTGAAAATCATTTTATAGCAAAGTATCTTTTCTTAACTTTCCAAGAGTGCCCCTCCTCTCCTCTTATAAAAGGCCCCCCACCTATACCACCATACCCACACTTCCAAAGCCTTTGGCTCAACAAACCCCAGACCATTTTGTCGCTCCACATCCATATATAACTCTTAGAATCCTAACTTTGGGCAGAAGTCTTCCCAAGGGAGCCTTTGAGCTCAAATCAAAAAGATTTACCCGATTTAAAGGTAGTGTCTTCTCTTGTGTTCTTATGTTTTATTTTGCTTCTCAAACCCCCTAAAATCTTTTTATTCATTTCTTTTGTAACAACACCAGTATCTTCCATATACTAGGATGTTGTTATAAGAAGGATTCTATCTTCACTTACACACACCTACATGTAATGGTTAAGGAACATAATGTTTCTATGGATGGCGAATTTCTGCCTCAAAAAATGATGATTGTTCAACACTCATATAACACCTTTAAAGGTGTCCATTAAGATGTCACTATATTTATATATGATATATAATATGTTTATGTTTTACTTAAGCTTATGTATTTTTCATTTATGGCATTCCTTTATGGTTTCCATTATGGGTAAACGCGATATCTTCATTTTAGGAAGTGCCGACTACCGCCCCCTCAAAATGATTTGATTCGTTAATTCCATATGTGGGATGTATAAAGAATTTAATTAATGATATTATATATGATATTATACTGGAATTATAATATACCTTTATATCATTATGATTCCATTCCATCAAATATGAAATAGGAATGAAAGTAGTGTTCATGCGTACGTACAGCTTACCGTCTCCATAAACGGTTCATTTCATTTCTTACCTATAAATGTTATGTAATATTATAAATGCATGTATATACAAGATATATATGATATATATGACATCTAAATCATGAGTATAACTCTGTATATAATGGATACACGAACAACTTGTAATTATAAAGAGTTTATTTTTGACTCAAGTACCAATGATCGTTAAAACGACCGTTATTAGCTTAAATAATTACATAGTGTTCATGACATAGAAATAAGTGATATAAAAGGAATAATTAACTTGAAAAAGGTTCTTATTCAATTAGAAATAAACTCAACTTTATTATTCAGGAGGTTAAAGAATGATCGAGTCAAGTCAGACCTGAGGTATGGGACTTCGTCTCAATCTCTATTCATTGAGGCATATTTTGTTTTATACACAACCTTCTTTTATACATTGTATAAACCCCTTTGAATTTTATGTCTATCCAAAAGGAATATTTTTTATACGAAGCGTTTTACTAAAAAACAAAAGAGAATATTTTTGTCGTATGTATGCGACGACAATGACTTCTCCGCCGCCATGACCATTATTTGAGTTTCAGCCTCCTCTACAAGACATTCCTTTTTTTAAAAGAAAAAATAAATACCATGTTCTACTTTTCTTTAATTTTGGTATTGAAAATGGTTTTCATAATGTTTTTATATCAATGTGTAGTATTGATATCTTGTGATTTAAAAGTGGAAATGTTATGTTTCCTTTATGCATGTTTTATGTGATATGATTATGTTATAGTTCATGGGAATTATTATGAAGGCGGGTGGTTCCGTGATAAACTAAGTGCGGGAGAGACTGATATAGCTCTCCAATGCATTGGGTAATGCGAAGGAGTTAAACATTAAGGTTTCTCCGAAGAGATTTAGGGAATATACTATGATGGGTATTCCAAACGTAGCCAAGAGGGTTACTCCCTATGAAAGAATGTTATGAATACCTCAAGTTACCTTTATGTCTTATGATTTCTATGATTTATTCATGATTTGATGAGGTATATTAAAGTGATTTTGTTTTATGGGTAAAATATGATTTCATTCTTATGTATATATGTACTCATGTTTCCTTTATGTATTTTTATAACCCTTACTGTACTTTTTATGCGCATCCCAAGTTTTTGAAATGTTTTTCACTGGTCAAGGGAAGGGTACATGATATGATGATAGTGTCAAGGAAGTGTCAAGAAAGAATCCATGTTTTATTTTAAATATGTTTCCATTGATGGAAAAAATGAATACTTTATTTTATGTATCCACTTTGTTTAAATGTGGAATGTAATGCATGTTTTATGATCTAATTCTCTAAAACTCTAAACCTGAAAAGATCCTCAAGATATATTCTTGAAATATCTCACGATTAAGTAATGTTTAAGGATGGGTCCTTATAGTTGGTATCATAGGTCGGTTTAGATAACATTAGGAGTTATAATTCTATTAAATGATTATCCAAAAATATTTATTTTATGGTCAAATTGAAATGATATAGAATTTGAAGATTACCATGTTGCTTCATCTAAGACATGTTTGTTCAGAATGGTTTTCTGTAGAGGAAACCGGGAAGCAGTGCTAGGAAGGCATACAGAAGGAAATAACCTTCCGAATCAGCATCCTGAGATGGTCAGAATTGGAACTGAACAATTTGTTGCAGTAATGGCGTAGTTTACTCAAGTGATAAATAGTGGTGGTATTCATGTACAAGATCAGCCAGATCAACTGCAGAGGAACATGTCAGTGGTGGAACTTTTCATGAGGCAACATCCCCCATCATTCAGAGGATCATCTGAACCTATGCTAGCTGAAGGGTGGATTAAATCACTGGAGAAGATTTTCGATGTCATGGGGTGTTCAGACAATCAAAATTTTAGTCTTGCTATTTACCGTTTGAAAGGTGAGGCAGATTAGTGGTGGTCGATGGTTAAAAATATCAGGGACGCTGATGAGATTGATGCTCTCGACTGGGATGAACTCAAAGGTATGTTTCTTGAGAAGTATTTTCCTAAGGCTTTTTGACTTAGGATGGAAAAACAATTCTTGGAATTGAGGCAAGAGGAAGACTCAGTGGCTGCCTATGAAGAGAGGTTCCCTTGATTGGCAAGGTATGCTCCAAATTTTATCCGAGACCTTGATAGTAAAATCAATAATTTTTTACTTAGGATTAAATCCAAAATATCTAAGGGAATTGGCTTCTCGTGAGTTCAAAAGTTATGAAAAGCTTGTTCGATGTGCTGAGAAGGTGGAAATGGAGTTTTCCGATGATCAAGTTTTCTATAACAACCAGTAGAAGAAGAGACCGAGGTGGTAGGAGAAAGGAAAGAATTCTTCAAAAAGGTCTGATGGTAAGAAAACTATGTTTCCAGTTTGTGATAAATGTGGGAAAAGGCATTATGGGGAATGTCTTCTAAATTCTGGAAAGTGCTACCGATGTGGTATGATGGGTCATAAGGCTCGTGATTGCAATGAAAAAGATCAAGGTGATGGTAAGACCAAATTTTATTTACAGTTAGTGAATTGTTTTAAGTGCAATGAGATGGGTCACTATGCAAATGGGTGTCCGACAAAGAGAATGAGTGATAAGAAGTAGTTAGAATACAAGCATAAAGGGGTGGTGGAATCCTTTGAAACTACTTCATCCTATGTTGGGCCATCAAATGAAGTTGTATCATGTACCCTATTAGTTTATTATGATTATGCCAGTGTGTTGTTTTATTCGGGGTCTACACATTCTTTCATCTCTGAAAACATTTCTAGTAAAATGGGAATACCATCTCAAGAAATGACTCCTGAACTTTTGGTAAAAACACCTGGGGGAAATGTTGAGGAAATTTTTTTTTATAAGAATCTTCCTATCCTTATCTGTGGAAAGAACCTACTTTCAAACCTTATTGTTTTACCCCTAGTAGAGTTTGATTTTATCCTGGGTATGGATTGGCTCTCTATTTACCATGCTAATATTGACTATAGAGCTAAAGAAGTTTCTTTTCAGAAAGACTTTCAGTTTGTGTACAAGAATGAACCCTTAGTGTGGATAACATATCAAGAGGCCGGAAAACTTGTAAAATATGGGAATGAATGTTGCCTTGCACACATTGTTGAAAATAAAGGAACTGTTCTGATTAATGATGTTCCAGTGGTAAATGAGTATCCTGATGTTTTTACTGATGAGTTTCCTAGAATAATACCAGATCGGGAAGTTGAGTTTACTGTTGAATTTGTTCCTGATGCTAAGCCAGTTTCAAAACCCCCTTATCGAATGGCTCAAATTGAACTTTTAGAGTTGAAGGAGAAATTGCAAGATTTATTAGAAAAAGGTTTCATTCGACCTAGCACATCACCATGGGGTGATCCTGTTTTATTTTTTAAAAATAAAGATGGTTCAATGAGACTTGCATTGATTATAGAGCCTTGAATAACATCACTGTTAAGAAAAAATATCCTTTGCCTCATATCGATGATTTGTTTGATCAGCTCCAGGGAGGTCTGTATTTTTCAAAGATTGACCTGAGATCGGGGTACCATCAGCTGAAGGTAAAGGAAGCTGATGTTCCGAAGACTGCGTTTCATACAAGATATGGCCGTTATGAATTTGTAGTAATGCCTTTTGGGCTAACCAATGCACCTGCTATATTCATGGACTTAATGAATAGAATTTTTGATGAGTTATTGGATATGTTTGTGGTTGTTTTCATTGATGATATTTTGGTGTTTTCTAAAAGTAAAGAGGAACACGAAAGACATTTAAGGGTTATTTTTCAAACCTTAAAAGAAATGAAATTGTATGGGAAATTAAGCAAGTATGAGTTTTGGTTGCAACAAATTTCTTTCCTTGGTGACATTGTTTCTAAATATAGGATAACCGTTGATCCTGAAAAAACAAAGGTTGTTGAAGAATGGCCAAGACCCACAAATGTAATAGAGATTCGTAGTTTCCTTGTTTTGGCAGGCTATTACCGAAGGTTTTTTAGAAATTTTTCACGGTTATCTAGTCCATTGTCTAAGATAACTCGGAAGGGTGTTAAGTTTATCTGGAAAAAATACTGTGGTGATTGTTTTCAGGAATTGAAAAGAAGATTGGTGAATGCTCCAGTTTTGGCACTACCTTCTTGGAATGTGGAGTTTTTTATCTACAGTGATGCTTCATTGAATGGACTTGGTTGCGTCCTAATGTATAACGATCAGTTAATTGCTTATGCTTCACGTCAGTTGAAAACTCATGAGGTAAATTATCCTACACATGATTTGGAATTAGCTGCTATTCTTTTCGCTTTAAAAATATGAAGGCATCATTTGTATGGAGTAAAGTGTGAAATATATACCGATCATAAAAGTTTAAAGTATATATTCACTCAGAAAGAATTGAACATTGGACAGAGGAGATGGCTAGAATTAATCAAGGATTACGATTGTACAATTCATTACCATCTGGGAAAAACAAATAAAGTGGCTGCTTCTTTGAGTCGAAAAAGTAATGCTTCATTAACAATGTTGCATTTGGAACGTGATCCTTTGGTTAAGGATTTGATGAAATTTGTCATAGAAGTTTTTGGTGCAGGATTTCTTTCTGTTTTGTTTCAGGTATTAGTGAAATCTTCTATATTAGACAGAATTAAGCAAGCACAGAAGCAAGACAGCGAGTTGCAGAAAAAGGTAGAGCTGGTTCAGAGGTGTAAGTTGCCTGAATTCAATATTGATAATGATTTCGTTTTGAGATTTAGGAAGAGATTGTGTGTGCCGTGTGATTCACAGTTGAAGAGAGAGTTGTTATGTGAAGCTCATAGTTCTCCTTTTTCAGTTCATCCAGGAAGTAGTAAGATGTATAGAGATATTCAGGAGTATTACTGGTGGGACGGAATGAAAAGGGATATTGCTGATTTTACTGTGAAGTGTCTGACTTGCCAACATGTTAAAGCAGAGTAGCAGTTACCAAAAGGGATGCTTCAGCCTTTACTAGTACCAGAATGGAAATGGGAAAATATATCCATGGAATTCATTGTGGGATTTCCGAAGACACCATGAGGTAATAATTCAATCTAGGTTATTGTTGATCACTTGACTAAGTCTTCTCATTTCCTTGCTATACGAGATAATTTTTACCTAGATCAACTTTCCCCTTTGTATCTTAATGATATATTCAAGTTACATGGAGTTACTCTCTCCATTGTATCTGATCGTGATCCCAGGTTCACTTCTAACTTTTCGAAAGGCCTTCAGAAGTCATTGGGTACTGAATTAAATTTTAGTACAGCTTTTCATCCTCAATCAGATGGGAAATCAGAATGAACAATTCAGACATTAGAAGATATGTTGTGTTCTTGTTCAATGGATTATCAGGGATGTTGGGACCAACATCTTTTTTGGTTGAGTTTTCATATAATAACAATTTTCATTCCAGTATACAGATGGAACCATTTGAGGCATTATATGGGAAGCGGTGTCGAACTCCAGCTTTCTGGGATGAAGTGGGTGAAAGGAAGATGATGGGACCAGAATTGGTAGAAGAGTTGGCAGAAAAAGTTCAGCTGATATAGAAACACATGAGAATAGCTCAGAGCAGGCAGAAGTGTTATGCAGATAACTGGAGGAAGGATCTATCTTTTGAGGTAGGTGATCATGTTTTTCTCAAAGTCTTACCATGGAAAAGTGTGATGTGATTTGGTAAGAAAGGAAAGCTGAGTCTAAGGTTCATTGGACCATATGAAATTCTGGATAAAGTTGGATTAGATGCTTACCGAGTGGCTTTACCTCTGAGTTTATCTTAGGTACACAATGTTTTTCATGTTTTGATGTTGACAAAGTATATGCCAGATCCATCTCATGTTTTGAGTCTAGAGGTAGTTCAGTTGTAAGAGAACCTATCTTATGAGGAACAATCGGTACTGATTCTTGACCATAGGGAGCAAGTGTTACGGAATAAGGTGATTCATCAGGTAAAGGTTTTGTGAAAAAACCACATGATTGAAGAGGCAACATGGGAATCTGAAAATGCAATGAGGGCTAAATACCCCCACTTATTCAATAAGTAAATAAATTGCGGGGATGCAATTTTATGAAGGGGGTAAGGATGTAACATCCCAAGTAAGTGATGAATAATAGATATTTTTTTATCTATGTCTATTAATTAATTAGATAGTGTTTTAGAGGCTTAAAATGATAATAAATCCAATCTTAAGCATGGAATACAGTAATATTTTTAAAAGATTGTTTTACTGCCTTTTGATGGAAAACCATTTTTAAATCAAACATTAGACAATTTTATAAGCTCTATTTGTCTAAATAAACTTATTCTTTTTTATTAGGACATTGAAATTTACTTTGGGTAAATTTTTGGTATTTTTCCGATAAAGTTCATTTTTTTAATGAATAGTGAAAAATGTTGTATTTTAATTCGAAACCTCTTTTTAATCTAATTTATTTATATGATTAGATTATATTTTGAATTGGTTTTAAAGTTCAAATAGAATATATTTTTACCATTTATTCTAATAGTGGTTGTTGGAATTAATTTCACTTTGAAATTGGACTTAAACTAGTGTCAATCTTTTGATACTTATTGTTTCAAAAAAACATGCTATTTGCTCTGACAGCAGGAATTAATTATTGAATTAATTAATGTAACTTATATGTTTTGAATTTTTTAAAATAGACATCAATTTTGAATTCATAATATCAAATATATCTTAGGGTGATGTTTTGGTGTTTTTCTGAAAAACTTCAATTTTTGATGAATAGTGAAACCACTAAGTGGTACATAAAAACGGATTTTTCTTTTAAATGAAAATTTACCACCTCTGTGTTTTGAATTTCAAAAATCTGACATACATGGTTGTCATTAAGAAGTAAAATGTGGTTCAATGGGATTAAAATAATTTTTTGGTGAATAGTAAGTTTTATGTTTATTAATCGCGATTAGAGGTAATTAGTGTAATTTAACGTAAGAATAATGTTTTAGTAATATGAAATGACCTAGACACATGTCCTACCCTTATTGGATGTGTCATGAACGACCAAGATAATTCATGGGTAATCTTGGGGACCCCATGGAGCCACTTTGTTAGGAAAATGACATTAATACATTTTATTTAAAGTTAAAATAAAAATGTCACAAACATGAGTTTTTTTACTAAAACAATTTTTAAATGGGGTTATACAAGTCATATTTTTAACTATAAATATTCACTAGAAATCTAAAAATATTTCCTACATGATTATATTTTTTTATAATTTTTAGACATTAAATAAATTAAATTATTTATGACACCATGATGATGCAGCGATGACCTCATTATTTAACGATTTAAATAAAATGAAAATATAATGTAAAATATAAGACCTACACTTGTCAAAAACATATTGGATGGGTGGATATAGAACCCTTATCTCCTTATCCTCGAAATTTATAATTGTGGGACATTTTTTATCCGAAAATCATTTTATAGAAAAGTATCTTTTCTCAACTCTCCAAGAGTGCCCCTCCTCTCCTCTTATAAAAGGTCCCCACCTCTACCACCTTACCGACACGTCCAAAGCCTTTGGCTCGGCCAACCCCTACCCATTTTGTCTCTCCACATCCCTATATAGCTCTTAGAATCCTCAATTTGGGCAGAAGTCTTCCCAAGGGAGTCTTTGAGCTCAAATCAAAAAGAGTTACCCGATTTAAAGGTAGTGTCTTCTCTTGTGTTCTTATGTTTTATTTTGCATCTCCATCCCCTAAACTCTTTTTATTAATTTCTTTTGTAACAAAAACAATATCTTAAATATACTATGATGTTTTTATAATAATGATTAGAGCTACACTTACACACACCTACATCTAATTGTTAAAGAACATACTGTTTCTCTGGATGACGAATTTCTGCCTCACGAAACGATGATTGTTCAACACTCATATAACAACTTTAAAGGTGGCCATTAAGATGTCACTATATTTATATATGATATATAATATATTTATGTTTTACTTAAGCTTATGTATTTTTAATTTATGGAATACCTTTATGGTTTCCATTATGGGTAAACGCGATATCTTCATTTTGGGAGGTGCGGACTACCGCCCCCTCAAAGTGATTTGATTCGTTAATGCAATATGTGGGATGTATAAAGGATTTAATTAATGATATTATATATGATATTATACTGGAATTATAATATACCTTTATATCATTATGATTCCATTCCATAAAATATGAAATAGAAATGAAAGTACCGTTCATACGTACGTACGACTTACCGTCTCCATGAACGGTGCATTTCATTTCTTACCACTAAACGTTATGTAATATTATAAATGCATGTATATACTGGATATATATGATATATATGATATCTATATCATTATTATAACTCTGGATATAATTGATACATGAACAACTTGTAATTATAAAGTGTTTAATTTTGACTCAAGTACCAATGATCATTAAAATGACCGTTATTAACTGAAATAATTACATAGTGTTCATGACATGGAAATAAGTGATATAAAAGGAATAATGAACTTGAAAAAGGTTCTTAAGAAAGTATAAATTAACTCAAGTTTATTATTCAGGAGGTTAAAGAATTATCGAGTCAAGTCGGACCCGAGGTATGGGACTTCGTCTCAATCTCCGTTCATTGTGGCATATTTTGTTTTATACACAACCTTCTTTTATACGGTGTATAAACCCCTTTGACTTTTACGTTTATCCAAAAGGAATATTTTTTATACAAAGTTCATTAATAAAAGAGAAAATGGAATGTTTTTTTCATACGTATGCGGCGACAACGACTTCTCCGCTGCAGTGACCATTAATTGAGTTTCGGCTTCCTCTACAAGACATACTTTTTTTTAAAAGAAAAAATAAATACCATGTTTTACTTTTCTTTTCTTTTGGTATTGAAAATGGTTTTCATAATGTTTTTATATCAATGTGTTGTATTGATATCTTGTGATTGAAAAGTGGAAATTTTATGTTTCCTTTATGCATGTTTTATGTGATACGATTATGTTATGGTTCTTGGGCATTATTATAAAGAGGGGTGGTTCCGTGTTAAACTAAGGGCGGGTGAGCCCGATATAGCTCTCCAATGCATTGGGTAACGCGAAGGAGTTAAACGTTAAGGTTTCTCCAAAGATATTTAGGGAATATACTATGATGGGTATTCCAAACGTAGCCAAGAGGGTTACTCCCTACACAAGAATGTTATGAATGCCTCAAGTTACCTTTATGTCTTATGATTTATATTATTTATTCATGATTTGATGAGGTATTTTAATGTGATTATGTTTTATGGGTAATTTATGATTTCATTCTTATGTATATATGTACTCAAGTTTCCTTTCCATATTTTTATATCCCTTATTGAGCTTTTTATGCTCATCCCATGTTTTTGAAATGTTTTTTACACATCAAGGGAAAGGTACATGATATGATGATAGTGTCAAGGAAGTGTCAAGAAATAATCCATGTTTTATTTTAAATATGTTTCTATTGATGTAAAAAATGAATACTATCTTTTATGTATCCACTTTGTTTAAATGTGGAATGTAATGCATATTTTATGATCTAATTCTCTAAAAATATAAACCTGAAAAGATCCTCAAGGTGTATTCTTGAAATATCTCAAGATTAATTAATGTTTAAGGATGTGGCCTTATACTTCATATCTATAGGTATGGATAAGGTAAAGTTCACTAATATATATGTCTGATCCGTTTTACTAACAGTTTTCAGCATGAAAATATAGGATCAAGCATATTCTTTTGATTCTAGTGGATCCATATTTTATTCATTTTTGTATTTTTGTATATCATGTTTTCAATGTCTATCCCCTATAAACCTTGTTTACCTTTTTTATATAACAATTCCATGAAATCATTTTCTATGTCTTAGCCTGTGGTATTTTACTATTTATTCTAGTTTATTTATTATTTATACTTTTGTAGTTTATTATTTTATTGTTTCATTTGTGGTATCTATTTCTTTATGACTTCTTTATATTCTGTTTATTTATGTTATCCACAGTGCGACATTGATATGAGGGTAGAGTCTACCTACCTTACCATATTATACCCTCACTTTTAGTTTGTAGCCTCTAGTATACTTGGAGGTGAACCTGAGTCCATGTGAACCACTGGCTAGAGGCATTGATTGAGTGGACTATGGGTGAGGACATTAAAACTATGTCGGTCAGGTTAAAATTTTTTTATCAAGAATTTAATATCGATGATGATGAAATTTGTAATCAAATTTTCCATATATATACTAGTATTAAAAATAGTATGAGTTCTTCAGGAGAGAATCTGGAAAAACATAATATTATTGAAAGAGTAGTTAGATCACTTTGTAAAAAGTGACATGAAAAAGGGTTTATATATATTAAAGTATGAACATCAAGGAATATACACTTTATGATCATATTAGATCACTATTAAAATATTAGATGGAACCTAAAAATCATGTTGATGAAGATAATTCAATGAAAAATGGAATTTTTTTCAGGTAGAATCTATGTACTTACAATTCTAATTATTATTTACAAAGTAGTGACATAAATGATAGAGAATATGTCACAAAGGATGGATATGGAAGAAATAAATTCTACTAAAGGATATCTTGAAAATATTATCCTGAAAATGTTCATATGGAAGATAATAAAGGTAATTTTATTTCTAATGATGATCAAGATGTAATTTTTTATGATTATAGTAAAAGGGGGAATATTAATCCTGATTTCCCAAGAATAAATATGTACAAAAATAAGAGGAAGAAATATAAGAAGGAGACAAAAGAAATGGATGTTTAATATAGATGAACTGTGGATTCTTGTACTGGAAAATCATCCAATTTAGAAAAATATATTTCAAACTCAGGATAAATTGCTTCATCAAATCAGGTAAGTGATCCTACAAATTATTCTTCATCTAAATATAAATTTTATAAAACTATGATAGAGTAATTATATAAAGATGTTTAAAAATATTGATAACAAATTTGAAACATTAACTATTTTATACAAGAACCTTAAGTTCCAATATAAGGTTGTTTATAATGAGAATGAAAACATGAAAAAATATCTCTATAATGATAAAAATTAAAAACATATATACTTGGAAATTATATAAGAAAATATGAAAAAATTTCGTAGTAATAATGATAAATTAAAATTAGAAGTTTATTTCATATAAAAAAATCATGAAACTGGAATAAATAATTTCTATAATCTTTTTATATATAACGAACAACAGAAAAATGAAATTGAATGTTTATTGTAAAATCTATCCATTTTTTCAAGGGAGAGAAAATGTTAACCAAATTATGAGTTTCAATAAAATTAAAAAATATTTGGTCTTAGTTATGATTTTGTTAACCTAAAACTAATAGGAAATTATTTTATAAAATCGTTATTGGAAGTTAATATAACACTATATGTTTTAGATTTCATTTGAAAGGTCATTATGAAAATTTGTGCTCCTTGAGATATCAATAATCTCATGGTCATACAAAGGCTTTAATTTTTAAATCATTATCTTATAGATTTCTTATTAACAAAGGTTTTGTAACATACTAGTTAAAAGGTACACACTTTTTAATATTTAAGAGTTTGTTTTTTAGTATAGAGGGTGTTAGAGTTGGTCTGGGAACATCCTACAGAACGTTGGCAAGATACTTATTAGAGGTTACATTCACTCAATGATTATGATTCATATAGAAAATCTATCACTAGGAAGATTCCAGGAGTTTACTAAAAAATGTGAATCTATGCTATTCCCAAGCCATGAAATTAGTTCAAAGAAAGAAATAATTCAGTCCATGAAACATGTTCAAGTCATCAAATAGTTGATTGAGTTTTATAAGGTGAGGTGAACCCTTTTTTAGTATAGATGAAACTTATGGAATACACATTATGAATCAGGTATTCCTGATGTCATTCATTCAATAATACTGTATTTATTCACGTTTCATGCATAAATCACTTCATCATTTGTTTTTCAGCCTCATCCCATGAACCCTAGTTGACTCTGGGTACAATTTATGTGATGAATTCCTCTTTCAGATCATTTATTTCAGCATTCAATCTCTATGGTGGTTGCTCTATATGTATCTCATTAAGGGAAATTTATTCTTATTAATTTCAATTGGTTATGCTTAGATAATTATGAAACCTTATTAGACCGATTGATCATGTGTTGATGATTCTTGTTTAATCCTTATAGATCCATTTTGAGATATTCTTTCAGAGGTTGTTCGTTGTGTTGGTTAAAGGGTGGAAGCTTTTTCTCTTGAGGTATTTGTGACTTAACCTCCCCACTATCTATTATTGTTGAGGAATATAATTTCATTATGTAGGAATTAATTTTAGGGTGTTTATTTTTATCTCTTTTTTCCTTCTACTATTGGTGGATCTTGTTGTAGGTAGTGTTCAACCTTAGTTATGGTAGGTGGTTTTGCGTTTGGACTTTGTTAAATGAATCGTGACTTAACTAGTTTCATAAATATATTTTTAAATAAATTGGAATGAATATTTTGTGTAAATAAATGGAGTTTTGATAAAAATAGTTTTTTAATTGGTTTTGGGTAATGGAAAATGGGTGTTTTCAAGGCTTTATGAAATGGTGTTTTAAAGTTGGTTTGATGAAAGAAAAGAGTTGTTTGAAATAAATTATAAAAATCCATTTTTGAAATTAATTTTATAAATTCTACACATGGGAATCCTTGGGTAATTAGGTTGGAGTTATAGGTGAGGGAAATCATCCATTGTTATTATTGGGGGGGGGGGGTTCAATAATGAGGGGATATTATACTCATTAGTATTCTTATTCTAGGAACTTGATTTGATACTTTTGTGGTGTTCACTCATGGGGTGTTCCTATACTCCCTAGGTCGATTGTTCTAGAGGATTTTGTTTGACTTTTCATTGATTATGGTGCAAGTAGTCTGTTAACATGAACTGGAGTGATCCATATACCATTTACCATTATTCATAGATTTTTACATTTCTAGTATTGAGGTAATTGTTCTTAATTTGATAAAATTTTAGGGAAAGTATTCTTTGAAACTATTTTTCTAGGATTATTTTGAAATAGTCGAAAAGGTAATTATTCGCCATGGATTTTATAGAAAATACACTATCATTTATAATGCTCTATTTTCTTCAAAATGAGTATATTGATATTATTTTTATAGAGACATGATATGGGAAACATGGGTGGGACACTTCTAAGAATATTTATCTAACACCCTGAAAACCACTTTGTTGATGTGTATATCTAGTTAAGTCATTTGATATAGGTAAAAGAAAGGTTCCACATTGTGTTTGTAAGGATTCTATCTTCTAGGATTGGGTAGCTGGTGGTGACATGGTAGGATTTTTCCCACATATCACAATAGTATTTTTCTTCCATTTTGGATGTCCTTTATTTTTTAGACTTATTCTATTTTGTTTTTTTAGTTTTATAACTATTTATATTTTATTCAGTTATGGAATATATTTCTTCAAGTTTTTATTCCATTTATTCATTATTCTAGATACATAATTTTACAATTTGTTTGTTTTATCTTGGGTGAAATTGTTTTATATGGTTATTTTGGAATCATGGGCGCTATTCACTAGCCCAGGTGGAATAGGAATTCACTTTTGTTATGTGGAGTATCGGGTTGGGTTCCAGTTTTTCAGGATATTCCATTTTGGTTTGTTAAAAATTTTGCATTAGTGGTCAGTTTTCCTCAATAGTTCTTGTCTGGGGATGTTTAGTAGACCAAAGATAGAATTTTTTAGACTTGAGAGGTAGGTATCAGTGGATTCCTAGATAGATATTATAGTGATGAGACTCATGTTACCATGTGATGTTGGAATGTGTGTCTCCTATGTAGAGTTTTTTATTATAATACTAGTTCTTGGTTATGGTTTTCCGATTTAAACTGTCTTTATCTTGTTGTCTAATCATTTCCTTTTATTATTTGTGTGGAATAATATGACCTCAATTTATATTCTTTTGGTTCTATAAGAAGGATTAGTGGATAATACTCAAGGGAATATGCATTTGTATTAGAATCATATCAAGGATATCATGTGACTAGTTCATGTCATGGACCAAAATGTACCACATGTCCAGAACATAGTTGTTGAGGTACAACTTGGAGTTTGAGGAGAAATGGATCAATCATTGGATTTTTTATGTTAAAATCATCTCCCCCATCCATTTAAGGTATGAGTGACCACTAAGAGATAGAGGAATGGATAAATAATTTTTATTTGATATTTGACTTACAAGATACCCTAGAGACAATCAAGGTGATGGGCTCAATGTTTATTCTTAAGAGTCCCTGCAAGAAATGGTGAGATTCGATGGTACACATAGATATGAACTTCGAATTGGACTAGAAGGTTTTCATGAAACTATTTCATAACAATTTTTTATAGATTATATTATGATTTAAAAGTCTCTAAAATTCCTCTCGTTATAGTAGGGAGAGTTCTTAGTGTCATAGTAGTCCAATAATTTTGAGGAGTTAGTTTGTTTTACTCCATAGGTAGTAAAGAACGATCATTTAAAATTTGATAAGTACCTATGGGGTTTAGAACTAGATATCGAATCCCATTTATTTGTGCTTAAACATTATGACTATGTGAGATGATAGAAAGGTAAATAATGTTAGAGGTGGATGAAGTTGGATAGATTGGTTTTTTCCATCTCATCCACCCAATGGAATATTTAATGGAGTACATAGAAATAAATGGACTGGTAATGAGAATCATAGGAGTGGTGGAGGTAGTTTATAGTAGTGGGACTCCCCTAAACCATTATCTACAAATATTAGGGTATTTCTTACTTTATACTAGTGTATCAAGGTTGGAAACACTTGATGTTATTTCCCCACCCTTGATAATATGTACAATGCTTTTAGGCACTATGTCCTTAAAAAAAAGTTCTATCATGCCATGTTTGTGCCACCCTATAGTCTAGGGTAATCAAATCTAAAGTATAATATGATGTAGTCAAAAGATTCAAGGTCCATAGGGATCCAACCACATTTTTCATGGGATAATTTCTTTCACACAGTGGATGAGTCTTCGGTAGAAGTTTCTCTATGTCCGGTGATAATGAGATGTACTATCTTTATTGTAACATTTACAATGATTTCTTTATTTGATACAGGTATCTACCAATAATTTTTATCAACATTATTTTTTTATATTTAAACATCCAACAAAGATAATGTCCTTTTACATAGAGTTAGTGACATGTATTGAAAAGAGTAAAGAGTGGGGGTTTTTGCATCCTTGTACTCCATCGATAGCTGATGTGTAGTTAGTCTGGGTTTTCCTTTTTCTTGAATTGTATTTTTTTAACATTATCATTGGTATTGATTTCCTAGTTCCTCACAATGTTAAGATTCATTTTTATCATTATCATATCATGATACTTACTACCGATGAGAGATATTAGTTATTCCACGGAGAGTGGAACCTGAGTTCTGTCCTTATTGGGCCTTCCTACCAAGAGATCAAGAGTTTTTTTTCATATTATTGCATTTTATCCGAATGTGGTTTCTTTTCTTGTTGACCTTCCCATGTATTTTCAAGACATTATTATAGTTTTCTTAGAATAATTATCTAGTCATACTCTATTTATTGAGGTTGAGTTTATGATTGATATAGTTTAAGGTACACAACTTATCTTGGTACCCTCATATCTTATTAAACCAATAGTAATGAATGAGAAAAAAACTCAGTTGTATGATCTGATGGGAAAATGTTTTGTTCACCATAGTGTTTTCCTTGGGTGTCCCTATTACTATTTGTGAATAAGGATGATGGTTACCTTATATTATTCATATAATATCATAAGTTAAACAAGGAGATAATTAAGAATAAGTACCCTTTTCCCAAAGTGGATGATTGGTTTGATCAATTAAAAGGATATACGTTGTTTTTTTAAGATTGATCTTTGGTCAGGTTATCTTCAACCTAGATTTTAGGGAGTCTGATATTCCAAATATGAAATTCATGAAGAGTAATGACCATTACGAATATATTAGGATTCCTTTTGGTATGAATAATTCTCATATAGTTTTCATGTATTTATGAATAGGATATTCCATTGGTATTTTGGAAGTTCTATTTTAGTTTTTGTGGTTGATATATGGGTTTATTAGAGATCCAAGTGTAAGCATGAAAAAAATCTGGGTTTGGTTTTGGAAATACCGAGGATTCACTAGTTTAATGGAAAAAATTAAAAATATAGTTTCTTGATCCATGAAATTAAGTTATTGGGATATGTGATTTCCGAACACAACTTGTCAATTTATCCTAATAAGGTCGAGGATTTATTTTCATGGGAGAATCTATATATATTTTTTTATATTAATGTTTCATTGGTCTTGCTGGATAATATCAGTTTTTTATCAAAGTTTTTTCAAATTTTGAATCCCCTTTGACCATTCCTACTAGGGAAGGGTTAAACATCATATAGGATACAAAATATTATACTTATTTCTATGATTTGAAATGAATTCTAACATCATCACCATTTTCGATAATACCTGTGTTTGTTAAGGTCTATGTGGTGTATTTTGATGATTTTAGTGATAGTTTGGTTTACATGCATATACATTATGATAATTTTGTAGCATATGGATCTCATAATCTTTGGACACATTTGAATTACCACACTCACAATTTCTAACATTCCACAGTTATGCATGCGGTTAAGTGTTAGTGGAATTATCTATTGAGGAGTGGTTCAATATCTTTTCCGATCATAAGATTATGAGTTATGGATTTTATTAGAAATACATGAATATAAAATACATTTATTGTGTGTATTAACTTCCAATGTTCTATTTTTATATCTCTAAAACCCTAGGGTAGGGTAATATCATTGATGATTTTTTAGTAGGAATGTGTTATTTCAAGCTGTCTTTAAATTAGTTATAGAGTGTAGCATTTCATGGATTATTGCTTAATTTCATTTTTCAGATCATGAGGATATTTCTGGAAAGGTTCTGAATAGTTTTTAGTTATTATCATCACTCAATGATTCTATTCTGATGATTTAGTAGAAGGATGAGGAGTTTAGAGGAATCAGAGAAACTATTTATGGTGGGGATTCCATTTCTAGCTGGTCTCTCCTTTTTGAAGGAAATATACTATTTTGGAATTGGTTTGTTATCCCCGTACATGTGATGAGTTTAGGGTAGAATTATATTCATGGTTCTTTTTGGTTTTTTCATCTAATAATTATTAATATCTATTATTACATGAGGTTACATTTATGGTTATCTGCAATGAAGCGTGGAATTTAGGATTATGTGTCATATTGTTACACCTACCAATACATAAAGGTAGAACAAATGAAACCTTCTAGTTTACTCTATCCTTTTATGATACCATTTTTTAAATGGGATGAGGTGTCCATGGTCTTTTATGATGTATTACCATGGAATCCCTGATGGAATAATTCTATTTGGGTGGTGGTCAATTAGTTAATGAAATGGGATCATTTCATTCTAGTTAGGGAGAATAATAAAGTTAAATATCTAGGTAAGAAATATGGTTAAGAGATTGTGAGGTTACATGGGGTTCCCCTTGACATCATTTCAAATAGGGATCCCAATTTTATGTATAGATTATTGAAAAGTCTCCATGAGGTGATGAGGACTCATGTTTTTTTGAGTATAACTTACTATCCATTGACATATGGTCATATGGAGCGTTTTATTCAAATTATAGTCGATATTATCCATACTTTCATCTTGTATTTTGGTGTATCATGGGATCTTTATTTGGGACATGTCAAGTTTGTGCATAATAACTACTATTCATTGATTAGAATGATGCCCTTTGTGGAATTTTATCATCACCCATGTAGATCACATCTTTGTGGGGATGATTTAGGAGAGACCTATCTTCTATAAACAAGTCTCATTTGGGATACATCCATGAGAATTTAGGATATATGTTAACATATGTTTATATCAAAAAGTTGGTAGAAATCATATTTTTATCCACGATGTCTTTTTTTCAATTGATGATAAGGTTTTCTTGAAATTATATACTCGGTTGGGTCACCATCAACATGGGAAACATGGAATGTCAGTTCCAAGAAATGTTAGAGCATTTGAGATCACTGAGTGACTTGGGAAGGTTGTTTATTTTTGGGAATAATTGATTAGTTTCTAGGTATTCAAGAATTTGTCTACATATCTCAGCTTAGGAAATACAATCTTGATCTCTATAACTTTTTGAGTCTGAAAAAGATATATTTGGAGCCCAATGTTTCATTTGTGGGGTAGCTAGTGAAGATAAATGATTCTTAGCTAAAAAATATTACATGGGAATTTTATTTTATTGGTCATAGTATTATGGTGACACACATCTAATTCTCACAAGACTTGGGTGTGTGAATCATCGGTGATGGAGAAGTGGCCTCACATATTTACGAATGTGTCTTCCTCCAAATGAATTCCTAGGGAAAAAAATTCCTATTATGGGGAGATTATAACATCTCAATTAAAATGTACATAGTTTTTCTTGTTTAAGAGTCCGTTTTTGAGTTCAAAGGGTGTTAGATCTAGTTTTGGAATATCCCACAGGACAAATTCATTCCACAAATACAATTCACGATGTTAATATATCTTTGGGAAGATGTTTGGTGTTCAGTACAATATGTAAATCTATGCTGATAATGAGGAAAAAATGGTTCAAATAAGAAAATAATTTAGGCCATAAAACATGTTCACATTGGGAAATATTCTATCAATATTTTTTAAGCTGAGTCGATGCTTCTTTTGCAAGCACAAAACTCATGGTATTCACAACATGAATGATGAATTAACAAAATTAATCACTCATGAAAAGTAGTTTTCTTCATGATTTATTATCAAACCCATTTTTATTTGTTATGTAGCCTCCTCCCATGAACCCTAGGTATTTCCAGGTGTTATTGGAATTATCATTTCTACTTCTAGACCACTTCTTTAAATATTTTATATTTTTGGTGGTTGTGTGGCATCTCTCTCAATAAGTGACATTTTTTTCTTCTTTATTTCCTTTATTCGTTGTGGTAGTTTTGGGATGAATTCCTTGATTAGTGAACATGTGTTGATGATTATTTTTTGGTCCTTCTAAATCCATTGTATGATATTCTTCTATAGGCTGAACCTTGTGTTGGTTGTGGTTCATGGGTGTGTCTCTTGAGGTATGTGTGACCTAACCTCCTTATTGGATATTGTTTTGGTTGAAAATTATTCTTTGATATGAGAATCTATTATAGAATTGCTTTTATTATTTATGATTTATTTTTAGTACTAGTGGATTAATTTGATGGCAGGGTTTGACCTATGTTGAGGTAAGTTTTTCCACATCTATCCCTTTTTAAACGAACCATGGTTTCTCATTTTTTTAAACAGCTTTATAATTGAGTTTTCATGTTATTATTGTGTGTATAAATGGATTTATGATGAAACATGGGTTTTAACTAGGTTTTGTGAAACAAAATATGGGGTATTTAAAGGAATCAGAAAGTGGTTTTTAAATAACCAATGATTAAAGAAAAAGGTTATTTGAGATTGATTGTGGAAATACATTTATGAAATTGATTTGATAAATAAAACACATGTAAATCCATGAGTAATTAGGTGGGAGGCGAAGCATAAGTCCATCATATATTTTTATTGTTAGGGGGTTTCACACGTGGGTTATTCATATACTCCTTAATCAAATTATTATTAGGACCATATTTGACATTGTTGGGTGAGGGGTCTGTCATGGTGTTTTATTATTCTCCCATATGACTATTTTTCTAGGTGATTTTGTACATAGTAGTCAATGATAGTGGTATAAGGTTTATTATATCATGACCTTTAGTGATCCATGGTCTCTATCCCATTGTTCATGGCTTTGTATTATTATAGATTTGATATACTTGTATTGAATTTGATAAATTTTTATAGAAATTATTATTTCTAACTATTTCAATAGTTTTTTTGATCATTGGAAAATCGAAAATATTCACCATGATTTTGATATAAACAAATTTATCATTTATCATTCCATTTTTTCTCCAAAATTTGTATATTTGTATTGTTTGTATAGATACCTGATATTGAACACCCAGGTAGGATCCTATTGATCCTATTTAGATCACACCTCATACATCCATTGAATGATGCATAGACTTGGTTATTTATTTTGAAGAAGGTATATAATAAGAACCAAAGTGTGGTGGAGAGGTTTATATCAGCTGGGTTTGGGTTATTATTGGTGATATGGTGGGTTATTTCCTAAATATCATAGGAGAAGTTAACTTATGTTTTAGTTGTCCTTTGGTTTTATTGGAACTGTTCCTTTTTTTGATTCCTATTTTTTTCAAGTTGTATCACTATCATTAATTTGTTTTAGTTATGGAATATATTTTTTTTTGTTTTTATTCTATTTTTTCCTTCTTCTATGTATATATTTTCCATTTGTGTCTTTATGGTTGGGTGAAATAGTTGCATATAGTTGTTATTAATGCTCATGAGCTAGTTTCGAACCCATGGGGATCAAGAATTCCATTGAGGTATGTAGAAGATGATTCAGAGTACCAGTTTTGGAAGGTATCTTGGGTTTATTTATTAATTGTTTGATATTAGATTGGGTTCTTAGGAATTCACATTCTAATCCCATTTGGCAAAAATTTTAATGGGTACTAAAAATAAGAAAAATCTTTTTTGGTAGGAAATGTATCATAAGAGATTCAAAAAGGATACATGGTATAGGAATATTGGATCATCACAGAATGTTAATGGTGATATATATATTTTTATCATTATATAAGTGTGATGGAGGTAGTGTTACTTTTGGAGTTAATTATAAAGGAATGGTAAATGTTTTATGTTAGGTTGGAATTTCAATTTAAGTTATTATTTCAAAAAAATTAGATGGTGAAAGACTGGAAAAATATTTTACTAATAATATTATGTATATGGGATGAAGTAATTTTTATTAAATATTAAAATGATTAATATATTGTATTTAAGTAGATTTTTTTATACAAATAGAAATTACACTATTTATTCAATTAATTTTTATGAATTAATAGGTCAAAATATAAAATGTTTAAATTCTTTACAACCTGATTATTTTTTTGTGCAATAGGAGGTTTAGAAATTCTAATTTAAGCATGATGCACAAACTATCCAAGAACAAAATTGTTCTAAAGATACCTAAACATAAAGTGGGAAACAAATTTATATGTGAATAATTCTTGAAAGGTAAACAACAAAAAAGTAGTTTCATTTTAACTGAGGAAGTAAAAACTATAATTTCTCTTGATATTTTTCATTTGGATAAATTTTATCTAATAAAACCTACTTGTTTGGGTGTTAAGATATATATTTTTTATTATTTATTATTTTACAAGATATACATGTGTTTATTTTCATACAGTCAAATCATAAACTTTTTATAAGTTATTCACTTTTTTCGAAACTGGTTTAAAATGAGAAAGGATATTTAATTAAAAAATTAAAAGTGACTATATTGGTGAATTCTAGAATCTCTAATTTATCCATTTTTATAAATTAAATGGATACTTTCACATTTTTCATCCCCTATAATAGTACAACAAAATGGTATAGTGGAGAAGGAAAATTTAACAATTCATGGTGTTTCTAGGACCATGTATTATAATTTTTATATACCTAAATATTTATTGGATGATGTTATGAATAAATATTTTCATGTTACCAATATAATTATTTTAATATATTTTTTGACAAAGAAAACTTATGAGATTTAGAATGGGGGAAAATAAAAAATTATCTTTTTAGTGCCTTTGGATGTAAAAAATTAATTATTGGTATTAGATATAAATTAGATAAATTTGATAAAAAATTAATAATGGTATTTTATTAGGATATTAAAAGAATAGTAAAGTATATAGAGTATAAAATAAAATATCCATGGTTTTTAAGAATCAATTCCTGTAATGTTTAATGGAAAATCATTAAATAATGGGGATGATGATATTGATCAACATGAGGATGAATTTAGAGATTTTAATTTAGACGAGGAATAAATTCCTGATAAAAAATGAAAATGTTGACGGGGAGAATATTTATCATCAAGATGAACTTTTTAATGAAAGATCTTGTAAAACCTATAAAGATCATCATGTAGATAATGTGATTGGTAACGTTGAATCAAAAGTTAAAATAATAAAATTTGTTATGAATATTTTTTCATATCATGATTTTATTTTCAATTTAGTACCTAATGATATCGATTAGGATTTAGATGATTATTAATAGATATTTCCTATGAAAGATGAATTATATATATATTTACACAAAATAATGAATGTAATTTTTTTGTTCGACCAAGTAATTATCTTGTTATTGAAAAACAATGGATCTTTAGAAGCAAATTTTATCAATATAAAAGTACAGTTAAAAACAAAGCCAGATTAGTGGCTCAACGATATTCTAAATAAGAGGGTATTTCTTATCATGAATCACATTAAATAATTGATTGATTAAATTTAATTTTGATGTTATCACCTCATACTTATATTCATGTATTTAATTTATTTTAAATGGATTTAAAAATGGGTTTTTAAATGGGTATGTTTACAAAGAAGTATATGTTATAAAAATGATTAGTTTTGAAATTTAAAATCATCATGATATGGATTTTATGTTTTATAAGGTTTGATATTGTTTAAAAAGGGCTCATTAATCTTGGTATGAATGGTTATGTAGTTTTATTTTTAGATACAAATTCTAGAAGTGGAGGGTAAATCCTACCTTGTTTGTTAAGAAACATTTTCATGATATATTTTTTGCGTAAAATTATGTTAATTATATTATTTTGGGATCATAAAATAAAAATAATTTTAAGGAATTTTTAGAATTATTGAATTTTGAATTTATGTGATTATAATGGGGAAATTTAAATTGTTCCTTGGTTTGAAAATATTAACAATAAAGGATGTTTTTTTCTACAACAATCCAAAATACTATATAGATTATTAATATATTTATATTAAACTATTATAAAAGTGAAAATAATCCCATGTGTTATAATTGAAAATTACATTTAGATAAATATGGAAAATATATTGATGGTTGAATTTATTGAGGAATGATTCAAATTTTAGTATAAATAAACACTTCTAGGGATGGTTTAATGTTTCTATTTTTCATGTGTGCTTGACATCAATGTGATCCTAAGGAATGTCACATTAATTTAGTTAAGATAATAATTATATATGATAAAGGATATTTGAATGTCTTTTATTTTACCTTGTTTAGGATAACATTTATTTGAAATGGTATTCCAGTTATTATTTTTGTGGATGAAATATTGAATGATAATTCACTTCAAGTATGTGTCATTTACTTAGTATATATTTAGTTTCTTAGGTTTCAAAGACAAAAAATTTTGTTTCTCTCTCAACTGCTGAATATATTACATAGAAGATATATCTTATTATGCTAAATAATTATGGAATAAGAAAATAATTTCTAATATTGTTTTTTAATTTCATATGATTTATATATTCTGTGATGATAAATTTTCTATTTATATTTCCAATAATCCATTACAAATGTCTTGGAATAAGCACATTGATGTTAAATTTTAATTTTTTAGATATCATGTTAAAAATGAAATATAATTCTAGAATTTATTTTTAAATAATATTTTCGTGATTAAATATTTACTAATACCATGTATCTTACGATGTTTGAGAGATTTTTTTTTAAGTTTGTATGATAGTGGTTTAAATTTACCTCACACAAATTTAGGGGGAGTCTGAGTTTGTTTTTAGGTTTAAATTTTTTTGATATGTAATATCTTTACCAATTTACAATTATGTATTTTATATAAATATTTATTTAATAAATTAATTTTTTATTTTTCATAGTACATACTATACGATGTAAAATTAATGTTTAAACTTTTAGTTTTTATAAAAGTGTATTTTATGATGGGTTTCTTTTTATTTTTCACAAATAATTTTTTTCAATTGTACACACTATATAATTTTATATGGTTATGAGGTGGATCCATGACATATGTTTTGAAAAATAAATATTTAATAAACTTATTTAACTCCCTGAAAATTTATTTGAAAATAATTATAATAACGATATCTTTCTTAACTTACAACACCAAGATCTAAGTGAATTAAAATCTATTATAAAAATTTTGTTATTTAAACATGACCTAGATTGTGAATTGGAGTATACAAGTAACTAAATTAGGAAATATTTTTATATTATTCCTAATTAATACAAATTTATTGAATAGTTATTTGGAAATAGGTAAAAAATTTTAGTCAAGTCATTTCATGCTATAAAATGATTTCTCCTTAAAAAACATTTTATTACATTTTTTGTGTGCAAAATATAATTAAATTTTATTGCTTCAATAAATTTTATATTAAAAACATAAATTAATATTTAAAATAAACATGTAAAAAATATCTTTGCGTGAAATTTTATTATTTTAATGAAAATAATGATTTTTCAATGAATATTGAAGAATACTGATTTTTGCAATACAATATTAAATTTTTATTTAAAAGTATCATTATTATTTTAATTTTTACCTAAATTAACATAAATATTACTTAATTAGATATAATATAATTAATTTTATAGTAATTAGAATTATACATGATTTTTATATATGTTCAATTTTGGGCTTAAAAAAACATTTTTTTGAAAAACCATTTTTCATTATGTTTTATTCATTTTAATTAAGATAAATTTCTACGACTTATAGAAATTGAAAACAAAAAAATGGATTCTATATATTTGAAATTAGGAGGTTCAAATTTTGTATTTATTTCCCTTTTATTTTTGGTCATTATGAAGAGTAACCATAGTAAATAATATCACATCGTTAATGGTAAATTGTGCAATTAAGGTTAACAGGTAATACGATAAAGGATAAAAATAAACCCAACAGTTTCATTTGATTAATTAAATGTGTGTGTTTATAATATACTCATCCAATTTCATTATTTATGGGTATTTTTTCATTTTTCATTGAAAATGAAATATATTATTTTAAGTAAATATTATGTGAAAAACACCACTCTCTTGATTTAAATATCAATAAAATTCTGTGACTGAGATAAAACAAGTTATTTTCTATTATAAATGGTTATTTAATGGAATAAATATTTTATTATAAAGTATATTTAAATTTTATTTTTAGTGATGAAATAATTACCTTAAATATTTACATAATATCAACTTATTGTTTTTGAAAGAAGTAGAAAAAACAAGTAAATAATTTTTAAAACATAAAAGTAATATTTTTTTATGATTTAAAGTTTCCCATATTTTTTAAGATAAATATAACATATTAAATATGTGTTAATATTTTATATTTTAATTCTATTTCAGCCATGATTTTTTCAATGTCAAATTATATGGATAGTTCTTAAAAATAAATTAATAGGTTTTTATGTAAAATAATAATTTATTAAATTATTCAAAAATCAAAAAAAATATTTCAATAGGACAATCAAAATTATAATTGGTCTAAAACTAAATCCCTTGGGAATTTATGATCAAATTATCACCTTATAAGTAAAATTATAACCCTTTAATATCGAAAAACTCATTTCCATAGTTGAGAGTTAAATTGGTTAACCAATGTGCTATTCCAAAAGATAAGGTCTAAATGCTTTCAAAACCTGTCAAAATTTTATTAGGTAACTATATTAAGATGTAAATCGGTTTTTATTTGAATATATGTCATTTTGGACCATTTTACATGAGTTAGAGACGTATTATATTAAAATATTTTATATAATTAACGAAATGGCATTAATGATATTTTATTGCTTGCACCCTTGTTTTAATGATAAATAAATCTTAATTTTTATATTAATGAGTTTTTTTAATGATATAACTATACTACATATGGTAAATTTGTGCGATTTTGGCTAAGTATGACTCACCATTGTGGGAGATTCACTACTAGGGCAAACTCACTATTGAGACGAAATTTTGGATAATTATTAGAAACACTCACCATCAAGCATGACACACCATTGTGGATTCTGCTAGAATAAAAATTAAAAAATAATATGTAAACACATACCATCATCTATGTGTCACTGCCAGAATCAATTTTTGGAAGCGGATGGGAAAGACTCGCCACTGGAGGATGACTCGCCATTCGATTATCATTTTGGAAATGCATGGAAATCACCAGTCATTGGAAATGATCTATGGAAATTTTAATATGTGTCAAAAAGACTAACTTCCAGACCTGATTCATCATTGATAATGACCTACCACCATAATGGAAAATTTGAAAAGTGGTGGGATGACTCACCACCTTCTTATGTCACTGTTAGTATGACTCACCACTAGAGTTTGTGTCACCATTCAAAGGAGTCACTACCACTATTCAGTTTATTTCTAATTAAATATTTCTATGAGATACATTAAAAAATTTAATATTTAGAATCATTTTAATGATTATTCTTAATTTTTTTTCATAGATTCATTAAAAAAATATGTTTTATTTAAGTACAAGGTTGCAGGATATCTAGATGATTCTTCCTGCATATTGTTGTTAATAAAAATATAGCAAAATTCCTCTTGATGATATACATAAGTGAACAAAATTGAATAATATAGAGAGATGAATACACAAAAAGTGAGCTATACCTTATTCCTAGATCATAAGAAAACTATTGTGAAGTTTTCCTTATATGAATCATCTTTACGAGGGATGAACTACAGAAGAAGTGGAGAATAGTGAACATTAGTACAAATTCCTATAGTTAGAACAAGAAAGTGTTTACAACAGTTTTTTCTACTAGAAATTTCATAAACATGATTCGAGCTTAATTTAAAACCACACTCAAGGAGTAAAAAACTGTATAGAATATCAGATATAGCAACAAAAACCTTCAACATACATTTATTTTCTTTTTATACATATTTTATTTACATTATGAGCAGTGTATATTTATTCTATATTTAAAATGGACACTATCTCCTTTGGTACAACATAACGATACTAGATATCTTCTTAAAGTCTTTTTATACCTATTTCTACGCAATTATGGAAGAGTTTCATGTATATCCCATATTTTTTCGGTTCCCATGGATTTTTTGGAAGAGGTCCTTGTGTGGCTTGGAATGATTTTCTATTGTATACCCGATCTAGTTGGTTGATCACAAATTATTTTATATAATTTACATGGAAGAAGGTCATTTCCAAGGGGAGAGGATTAGGTCTTGGATTGAGACTAAACCTTTTGTTTTGATTCTCATTTGTTTTTTTGTTTTATTTAAAATATTCAAACTAAATCTATTTTAAACAAAGAAAAACCACTACTTTGATAGTTAGTCATAATTAGTGTTTATATAATGGTGAGATTAATTAAATTTATTTCATAAGTTAAAGTAGATTTTCATTATTTTATTTACTAAGACTTAATGAATCATTGATAAATATTTTAAATGATCCTATCATATATTGATCTACTATTATGATTAACTAGGATACTCTTATTTAAATAGGGGACTTTATTCAAACATGGTTTAGACATAAATTAATGGGTACTCAATTCTCCCCCCTCATGAGATATAAACTCTGACCAACATGTACTATTAGAGTTTTTTTCAAAACTTCTGAACTATGATTTTATTTGTTTTAATGATATAATATTTGTGATAATTCTAAATTTAATTATTTAAATGGATAATAGACAATAAGTTTATTCAACCAATAGAACTCCATTTTTTAATGGCTATAACTACGATTAATGGAAAATAAATATGAAAATTCATATTGAGAACATGGGGTTTGACATTTGGTCAAGTATAGAGGATAATTATGAGTTAACAAGGACTAGTATAAGTATTTGGGAAGATGAAACTAAACATTATTATAATTATAGTTGAAAATCCAAGAATACCCATTATTGTACTTTTGGAGATGAATAATTTAATATAATATCTTCTAGTAAAACTACTTTTGATGTCTGGGATACATTATCTATTTCTCATGAAGTAACTATGAATAGTAAATAAATGATATTGAATACTTACACAAAAAAATGACACTATTAAAATGGAACTCAATGAGCTAATTTTTGATATTTATCTCAGGTTCAATAAGATATTCAATAATATGAGCTCCTTGGGAAATCCAGTGTTTGATAAAGTCAAAATCATACGACTATTGAGATGTCTTCCAGAGAGATGGAGAGGTAAATATATGTTATTGAGGGAATACTATGATATCAGTAAACTATCTGTCAAGAAATATATTGGGTATTTGATGATGTATGAAGAATATCTGATGGCCAATCATTAAGAAGATAATTAAGGTAATATAAAATCTAGATCATTTATGACTACTGCATCTAAACACAAAGATAAAGAAATAGTTCAAGTTGAAATCTCCATTGATGAGAAATCAATATCGGATAGTGATAAAGAAATGGAAAACATGGAAATAAGGTTTAACAAGTTCTACAAGAAGAATAAATTATTCCCGAAACCTTTCTACAAAAGAAAAGTATGATAGCAAAGCAACTTTGAAAAAGGACAGGAAGAGTGATTACAAATCAAATGAGATTACCTGTTATGAGTTTAAGTGAAAAGTAAATGTTAAGGAAGACTATCCTATGTTGAAATAAATGAATAAGTGTGAGTAAAAAGATAAAAAAATACAATAAATCCATGAAATTCACATGGATTACCTCTAAGGAAAGATCCAAATACTCAGACTTAACTCATAAAGAGAAGCCTAATAGATGAAACATGTGCTTCATGAAATTTTTTTCTGAGGTAGATAATATTTATACAATACTTAAATATGATAATTCTATAAATGATGTTGAAATTTCAAAAGAATATATGTTTTAATAATGCAACAGGATTAAGGATAACTTTAATAAACTTAAAGACAAATATAATATTCTGAATAAATAACTTTCTTTGTATAAAAATTCTAAAACTGATATTGTTGTAGAGAAATATAAAAAATATCAATTGTTAAAGGAAGATAGTGAACTAAAAATTTCAATTGATAAACATAAGAATGAAATAGAAATATTTAATAATGTAAGAGAAACTATTACACAAATATTAGAAAAAAATTTCTCTTAAATATGTTACATGTACAGGTTATCAACCAGGATAGAGAAGAGTAGTTAAGAGCACATTTGTTCCCATGTCAAATTATATAATTTCTACAGCTAGTTATTTTTTCCAATGGACTTAATATAATTTAGATTTCAAAATTATTAAAACATTTTTTATGGGAAACCCATTAATAAAATGTGGCTTCCAAATTCCTAAATCACTAATATATATTGGCCCAAGAAAATCTGGGTACGAAAATCATCTCTGGTATAAACACTGTTGTGTAGGAAATCTTTTTTAAGATCACCAACAGAAATATATGGCACTTAGATAGTGGCTATTCATGCATATGATTAGAGAATATTCAAGCTTCAAGAACCACATAATGTTTTATGGGGTTCATTTCACCTTTGGTGACAATTTAAAAAAAAATATCATTGTAATTGGATATATGGGTGACACTAATTCTATTTAAATTTTTAATGTTCCATTTTTTTATGGTTTAAAATAAAATTTTATTGGAATCTCACAATTAGGTGATGATGGTTTTAATGTAATGATTGAAAAAAATTATTTTAATGTTTTTAGTTCAAAAAATTAATTAGTTTTTACTAATTCAATAATTGAGAATGTGTATGTAGCTAGTCTTGATTCTATGATTCCACAAAATGTTTCCTGGTTAAGTGTCTATAATAGAGAATCTTGTCCTTGGCATAAGAGTCTAGGTGTAACACCCCAACCCCTATAGACCAGATCTGGAGCATTACTTATTACATTGACATGGTCTAAAGGAATGATTATTTTGGTAGTCTTGAAGAAACTAGATACATATAAGTAACTCAAATTACATTGGAAAAGGTAAAAAAGTACAATAAATAATAAAAACTAATAAAATGCAACCATGAGAACTCAATAAATAGTCTCTTATTCATAACCTATTGAAGGTAAACAAAGGAAAAGGGTGAGCTCAAATTCTAAGTAAGGGTAACAAATTGTGTAAGAATAAATCAATAATAAGTGAACCATAAACAATTTGAAATAATCAATATGACATGGTGAATAAATGAAGAACACACGCCATTAATAAACTGAGTATGAAACTGTATCTATATATTTTGTCATAGAGAAAACCAAATAGATAGTAATAACTGAAAATGATTAAAGAGAAGTTATTATTAATTGTACTTCATGTATCAGGAACATGATACCACTATAACATCAAAATGGTTTAAGTTTATGGGTTGAAACCTGTCTTATTTTTTTTTGGAAATAAACTCGAAGGGTTTATCGCCAACTGATTTGTATCATGAGACCTGTCGATGCATCAAGGGGCTATAGAGGGCCCCACCCATCACTTCATGTGAAAATAATTCTTTATACATAGACTCAATACAAGTACAATCTTCCTTATCAATATCCATATATAGTAGAAGATACCGATTCATTAATATTTCTATAGTTAAAATAACATTCCAAATAAACATCGTATCAAAAATAGTATACGACTTAAGACAATAATACTATCCATGAAAACCAAATATGGATATATTATACATTTACAATTTAAAATGAAAAATTATCTAAAATGTGATGTAGATAGACCACATAATAAATATTGTTTTCAAAATACGAATAAGGTCTCAATGAAATGGAAATTGAGACAAATTCCATTACAATATTGTAATAAATTGAATAGTATAAAAAAAATTCAATAATCACAAAATTTATCACCGAATAACATGAATATAAATATAATCATGATATTATCTATCAAATTTTATATACCTCATAAAATAAATAAGTGGTGAACAATGGAAATCTCACGTAATTAAAAGTGAGATGGGAAACACCTTACCTTATGCCTAAAAGTGTTCATTAATTGATTTTAATGAACTGAATAATCAAATTTAGACTCATTAATTAATAATTACAGAACCTCCTAAACATATAATTTATTTCTTTTATCCTTATTATCATCATTCATGGCCTTTTTTATTTGTACAAGAGGTTCAATTTTATTATTTTGGAAGCATTTTCATCCTTGGTTTTCATGATCGACTTACTTGTATTCATGAATAGAAGTTAATTTGTAGTTTCATTAAGCCTCAAGAATTGTTAATCTATAACATTAGTGAAATTTAAATAGATATTAGTTATCTTATAATTATTTTTGTAACATACCATGAGGATGAATTGTTTGATAAAAGATATTGATAAACACTTGATTTACTTGGCAGTTTTGTGCATATTGAACATGTTTTGTATTATTATTTTATATTATGAGTAAATAAGGATTATAGAACACTTAATATTATTAAATTCATATATTATGATATGGTTAATTTATATAAATGGTTTCATTACCAAAATTGAATATGGTAATGAAAATTGAAAACTCATCATCCTTGAATGTGATAAATTAACACATCTCAGATAGTGTTTTCTTTTTTAGTTTCAGAGGATGGGGAAAGAGAGATGATATTGAAATATTCCATTAGAATAATATAATTATAGTTCATGTAAGTTTCCCAAATTATCATATTATTTGGATGAGGGGATATGTGTAAATAAGAAGAAAAAAAGGAACTCAAAATAAAAGAAAAATAGAGAAATCCATCGCGAAAATTGGGAAGCCTAATAGTCTCACTTAAAATTTCATAAAATAGTTTAATGATGGAAAGGGGGCCTTAAGTCACTCTTAAAAAATATGGAAAGAAAGGGGAATATGTATTTAAATATCCCAACATAATCCAATTTAAAATAAAATAGAAAACATAAAATGAATGCTTTAAGAAAAGAGAAGGGTAGTAGATTCTGTTACCTTGGAGAGTAACTTCCAAAACATGGTGGTTGTGACCTTGGGGGCATGGGGACACATTGGAAGGATTAATATGGAGGTAAAACTACCATATTTTAGAGGACTATAGATTTGTAATGAATTAAAATGAAGTTATGAGAGGGTTTTTATAGTAAATGAGAGGGAGTTTTTAATTAATTTAAAGAGATACCTCATTAGTGGGAGTTTTTTTCTTGCAAAAACATGGGATTTTCCATGGTATTTTCCCAAGGTTTTAGAAATTTGGCACATATAATGTCATATTTTACTGTAAATATGTTTACTAGACATTAATATTAATTATTACATCATTATGATGTTATTAAACTACCGAAAACTCAAAATTGTATTTTTACAATTCACAAAAAATTCAAGTATTTTAGAAAAATCCAAACAATTCACCCTAAACATTTTTTGATGTATAGAATTCAAAAATGAAATCCATTATATAAAAATAATTTCTAAATATTTTTAATTTAATATTTAAATAAAATCTTAATTTATTTAGAAAAACAATTTGAACACATAACTATTTTTTCAACATCTTGAAAAATTTATCAACATCTCATTACCTTATACACTTAAGAAAATAAAATAGTAATATGGTTTACTATTACTAAATTTCATATTACTATTTGTAAGGGTATGTTACTATTTATAAAAAAACAATTTGGTTCTATCATACTCCAAATAACTTACTGGTTACAACAGTAGATGACAATTTTTCAAAACTCAAAACACAGAGGAGGAAAATTTTAGTTTAAGGAATAAGTTATAACTTCCTCCTATAGTGTTATTTTTTTCACAGATACTTAGTGCTTCATGAAATATAGGATATCTAATTAATAGAAGGTATTTAAGAAGAAAATACCATAAAATGTTTTGGGGGTTACATTATTCCCTCTTTCATAAGGTTCATCCTCGAAATTTTATGTATTAACCCCACTAAAAAGATATGGGTGGTCCTTCATCATAATATCCTTAGGTTTCCACGCTGCTTCTTCCATATTATGGTTCAACCAAATATCATTTACCTGAAGAGTCATCCGATTTCACAATACATGATCTCTTGTACCCATAATCTTGATAGGCTCTTCATAAAAAGGCAGATCAAGCCCAAGTTCTATTATTCATAGGTGAGTACATGTGTTGGGTATGGAATGTATTTTCTTAAAATTGATATGTGGAACACATTGTAAACTTGTAGAGACAA
Source organism: Viscum album (assembly GCA_963277665.1). NCBI lineage: Eukaryota > Viridiplantae > Streptophyta > Magnoliopsida > Santalales > Viscaceae > Viscum > Viscum album. The sequence continues at coordinate 2,091,321,506 of OY728122.1, forward strand.
GGATTCATTTCCAAATGGTAATATATGACCACAAATAAACCTATAATTTCAAAAGGTCTAATGTACCAAGGAATTAATTTACCATTCTTACCAAATCTTATAATACCCTTACATGGAGATACCAATAAAAAATTATAACCTCCTTCTCGAAATTAAAAATCCTTCTTTCAATTATTAGCATAGTTCTTTTGAATACTTTGAGCTATTTTGATATGGGTTTGGATAATGTTAACCTTTTAAGTTGTTTTCTCAACATGTTCTGGGCCTATGAGATTTCTTTCACCAACATCATCCCAGCAAGTTGGTGTACGACATCCCATTCCATATAACGCTTCATATGGTGCCATCTGAATACTTGAATGGAAGCTATTATTATAGGAAAATTCTATGAGAGGTAAATACTAGTCCCACATACCTTGAATGTCATGTGAATAAGACCTCAACATGTCTTCCAATGTTTGAATAGTCTGTTCTAATTGTCCATCAGTTTTTGCGTGGTAGGGAGTGCTCAAATGATGTTCAGTTTCTAGGGACTTCTGAAGACTCTTCCAGAATTATGATGTAAAATGGGGATCATGATCAGAAACAATTGGTAAGGGTACACCATGAAGTCTTAAAACTTTATTAATATATAGTCTTACTAAACATTCAAGTGGTAAATGTTCTGATTTTGTAAGACGGTCAATAGTGAAACATATCACTTCATTCATTCTTGGAGTATTTGGTATAACCATGACAAATTCCATCATCATATCATCCATTTTAAATATAGGTATAGGAAGGGGTCTCATTACTCCTCTAGGATGTTGTCTTTCAGTCTTCACCTATTGGAAAACCAAACATCTCCACACATAATATACAATATCCCTCTTCATGTTGTCCCACCAAAAGTGTTCCTTTAGATCTCTATAAACCATTGTGCTACCAGAGTTTATAGAGAAATTAGATCTATGAGCATCATCCAATAGTTCCCCCTTTATCCCTGGAATAACAGGAATGCAAATCCTCTTTCCAAATTTCAAAATTCCACCTCCATATATGAAGTCAATCAATATCCCAACATTTATAGATTTAATTTTCTTTTGAAACTCCTCATCATCTGTCTGAGAACTTTGTATCCTTACCAATAAAGAAGGTTTGGAAAACATTTGGAAAAGTAGTGATGTTTTTCCTTCTATGATAATTCCCATATCCATCATTACTATATTTATGAACATAGGATCCCTTTGAAATCACATATTGTTCATAATTATGTGTTCCATTCTACTCAAATCATCTTTCACCTTATTTTCCTTCCCTGGGTGGTAGTTTTTTGTGTAATCAAAATCATTGAGTAGCTCAATTCATCTCATTTGTCACATGTTTATTTCATTCTGTGAGAATATATATTTCAAACTCTTATGATCCATATAAATATATATATATATATATATAAAATTTTTCTTCATAGAGGTAATGTCTCCAAATCATCAGAGAAAATATTACAGTTGATAACTGAATATAATGTGTTGGATGGTTTTTTTTCAGGAATTTTCAGCTGCCTATAAGTATATGAGATCACCCTATCATTATGCATAAGGACACAACCAAGTCATTCTATGATGCATCACTATTGATCACAAATCTATCATTCCCTGATGGTAGAGTCAACATTGGATAATTCACTAATATTCTCTTCAATTCAATAAAACACTCATCAAATTCTTTTTTCTATACAAACTTAACTCATTTTCATGTGATCTTGATCATTGGGATGGATAAACGGACGATGTTCTGAACGAAGTGCTGCTAATAACCTACTAAAGAAATAAAACTACATACCCTAGTTTTGTTCATTGGATTAGGATATTCTTGAATAGAATTTTTCTTCATAGGATCAACAGATATTCCATCCTTAGAGACAATGTGGCCAAAGAAGGAAAATTATTGAAGCCAAAATTCATACTTTCTGAACTTCCCATATAATTCATTTCTTTTAATAGTTTTTATAATAATCCACAAGTTATTCTCAAGGTGTTCATAGCTATTGGATTGTACCTGGATATCATCACTAAAAACTACAAAAAATCATCAAGATATTCGTTGAAAACTCTATTCATTAGATACATGAAAACATAGGGTGAATTAGTCTGTCAAAAGGCATCATTCTAAACTCATAATTCCAATACCTAGTTCGAAATTCTATCTTCAGAATATCTTACTTCCTAAAAAACAACTGATGATATCTAGACCGAAGGTAGATCTTTTAATAATATTTTCTTCCATGAAGTTGATCAAATAAATCATTAATTTTTGGAAGAGGATACTTATTATATATTGTAATAACATTAATTTCCATATATTCAATGCATAGCCTCATGGATCCATCTTTCTTCTTGATAAAGAGGACATGGGATCCCCAGAGAGAAACACTAGGTCGGATAAATCTTTTTCACTCAATTACTCTAGTTTTTTCTTTAGCTATAGTAATTTCACAGTGGCCATTCTATAGGGATTCCTTGATATAGGTCATGATCCAAGAAATAAACCAATAGAGAACTCAACTTCCTGCTCTGGAGGATATCTAGGTAAATCCTTTGAAAAAATGTCAATGTATTCTTGAACTATATGCACATCTCCCATTTGAATATTTCTTTCCTTGAACATTGTTATTATGTTCTATTCCCCTCTAAGAATTTCATTTAATAGACCTACTAGTGGTGGATCTAGATAAGAATCAGATGGTGAGGTTTCTACTCTAAAGATAAGGGATTCTACACTATTTCCAAAAATTGTAACTTTTTTATTTTTGAAATAGATCTTTGTATCATATTTTATAGAAAATTCCTACTAAGAATTAATTCAAATTCAATCATTGCTGTGATGATAAGGTTAGAAACTAAAGCACATTTATGTGTCATGAGGGGGACTGATCAACATGACTTTGTTACAATGATACATCCACTAAGAGTTTTGACTAATAACTCCTATATTAAATCAAATTGGATATGTCTAATTTTCTTGGAAAAATAGGAAGATATAAATGAATGTGATGATCCAGAATCAAATAATGCATTATCTACATTTGAGGAAATAATTAGTGTACCTGCCACCACATAATTAGGAACTTCAACCTCTATGCTTGTAATTGTATAATCTTTCCCTTGCTCTCATGGCATTTTCTGAGTCATGTTTCCTTGGATCTTAGGAAACTCATTTGAATAGTTTCCCATTTCTCTAAAATTTTAGCATTTAACATCATTGACTTTTTTTCTTCCCCTTGCATTCATTAGACCGATGACCCTTTTCTCCACCCTTATAGCAGACTCCCATGCCTTTCAAGAATTTCCCAAGATGATTTTTTCCACATTTCTGACATAATGGAAATTTATTCTTTCCCTTGTTCTTTTTTTCACTTCACCTTTTCCTTGTTTACTAGAGTACCACTTCTTATCATGGTTTCCCTTGAACATATTTTATCTAGAAAATCCCATCCCAATTTTGATGGCACATGATACAATTTCATCATATGATGAAAATGTTTGAGAATCCGGTTCCCTTTGAAGACTTGTCTTAAGAACCTCCAAGAAAAGATCAATCTTGTCTTTCGAGTCTCATACGTAATATATGGCATACCTGGCTAGTCTTGTGAAGGTATCCTCATACTTTATAACATTTTCTTCTTCCCTTTAATTTAAGCTAAAAAATTTCCTCTTCATTTCAGTTCGTTTCTCAAGAGGGAAATATTTTTAGAATAACATTTCCTTAAAATTCCTCCATTACATATCTTCTATTTCTTCTTCCTTAGTGGTATTCTGGATCAAGTACCACCATTGATCAGCATCGCCCTTGATAAAAATATATTTACAGCACTACCTTTTCATTTTCATTGTATCTTAATGACATGAATATCTTTTTAAGGGACTTGATCCACTTCTTAGATACCACTCAATTATTAGTCCCACTAAAAGATGGGGGCTTCTACCGCATGAAAGGATCCAACACATGTATAGAAAAATTATTCATCACAGCCTGAGTAAGTTGTCCCAATATGGTCATGATCTTATCCACACCAATATTGACTATGTTCACTTACTTAGTGGGGAAATCCCTACATTGCCCACATGTATTGATTACCATTTTTCCATTTGGTGCCATCTTTAAAATATGGAATACTCTAGATTAGGTTATGAATCATAATTTATAATCTGAACTAGTAAAGTACTTATCATAATTTATAATTCTATGAATAGATAATCTCATAAACTTGGTTTCTTTGAGGATAAATTTACATTAAAATACTAAAAAATGGATTAAATAGAAAATGTGAATTATCCAAAGTATATCCCCCAAGATTTTGAATACACAAAGTGCAACAAGGCCGATTTTCATGTTCCAAGATACCCCAGGTCAGGACCAAAATTCCTTGTTGGAGTTTTCACTCCTTGGTACATATATGCCAGAGCCACCTCTACCTGTTTGTATCCATTCATGGATGTATTTTCTATAAAGATCTTCATAATCAATCCTTTACCAAAACTATAGTATTTTCGTATATGTTTGTCCTCAAATACTAACATAGGGCTTTGTTACCTAATATACATTTTGTAATTTTATTTTCTAGTTTTCTACTAAACTTCATCTGATACCAACTGTAACACCTCAACCACTAGAGACTGAATCCAGTGCATTACTTGTTACATTGGAATGGATAAAAGGAAAGAAAATAACAATGTAATGAACATTTTAGTAGTTTTGAAGAATCAAGATACATATATGTAACTGAAATTTCATTTGAAAAAGGTAACAAAAAACAATACATAACAAAAACAAATAAATTGAAACTGCGTGAAATCAATAAATAGTATCATCATCATAACATGTTAAAGGTAAACAAATGAAATTGTTGAACTCAAATTCTTATTAAGGGTAAAAAATAATTGAATTTAGAATCAATAATAAGTGGATCATAAATTTTTTTACAAAATCAATATGGCATGATGAATAAATGGAAAACGCACACAATTAATAAATTGATAATGAAACTGCATCCATAGATTGGGTCATAGTGAAAAAATCATGGATAGTAATAAGTAAAAATGAATAAAGAGATATTATTATTAATTTGATGTCATGTGTCTGGCACATGATACCACTCTACCATCGAAACAGTTGAAGTGTATGGGTAGAAACCCGTCTGATTTTTTTAGTAACAAACTCGAAGGGTTTGTCACAAACTAATTTGTCTAATGAGACCTATCTATGCATCGAGGGGGTATAGCAGGCCCTGAACATCACTAAAAGTTCAGATCATTCTTTATACATAGATTTAATACAAGTAAAATCTTCATTCTCAATATCTGTATAGAGTATAGGATAATGATTCATCAAAATTTCCATAGTTAAAACAACATTCCAAATAAACACCGTATGTAAAAGGGTATATGGATTAAGATAATACTCAAGTACATGAAGCCATAAAATATATATATAATTTATTTACAATTTAAAATGAAAAATTATCTCAAATGGGCAATATATACACCACATAAGAAATATTATTTTCACAATACCAAGAAGGTCTCAATGAAATGGAAATTGAGACAAAGCCCCTTACCATATTGTATTCAGTTGAATAGTATGACCAAAAGTCAGTTATCACAAAATGAATCATCGAATACCATGAATATAAAGAGAATCATGATATTATATATCAAATGGAATATAACACCTAAAAGAATTAAGTTGTGAACAATGTAAATCTCACAGAATTAAAAGTGAGATGAGAAACCCCTTACCTTATGCCCGAAAGTGTTAATTGACTAATCTTAATGACCAGAATAATAAAATTTAGACTCATAAATTAGTAATTAAATAACCTCATCAACATGTAATTTATTTATTATAACCTTATTATGTTCATTAATAGCCTTTTTGATGGTTTGAAGAGGTTCAATTTTATTATTTTGGAAGCATTTTCATCCTTTGTTTTCAGGATCAACATACTTTTATTCAAGAATGGAAGTTCATTTGTAATGTGGTTAATAATCAATAATTGTTAATATATATTATTATAGAGATTTAAAGATATATAAATGAACTTATAACTATTTTGGTTATATACCATGAGGATGAATTGTTTGATAAAAGATAATGATAAATGCTTGATTTACATGGCAGTTTTGTGCATAATGAACTTTGTTTTGTATAATTATTTTATATTATGAGTGTGTAATTATAATAGAACATTTAATAATATTAAATAAATATATTTTTATCTTTTTTCAAACATAAAAATAGTTTCATGACCATAACTGGATATGGTAATGGAAATGGATAACTTGTCGTCCTTGAATGTGATAAATTAACACCTCTCAGATGATGTTTTCATTTTGAGTATAAGAGGATGGGGAATGAGAGATGATGATTAAATATTAAATTATCATAACATAATTAAAAGTAATTTAATGTAAAATAATTATCATATCATTTGGATGAGGGGATATTATGAAATAAGAAGAAAATAATGGAACTCAAAATCAAAGAAAAATTGAGAAATACCTCACAAAAATTCAGTAGCCTAATGATGGAACTTAAAATTTCATACATTAGTTTGATGAGAGAAATGGGGTCTATAATCACTCATAAATAATATGGATATAATTAAGAATATTTAATGAAATATACAAACATAATAAAATTGAAAATAAAAGAGAAAACATAAAATGAAAGCTTTAAGAAAAGGGAAGGGTGGTATATTCCCTTACCATGGAGAGTAATTCCCAAAACATGACGTTTGGGACCTTGGGGATTGATGAAAAATTGGTAGGAATACTAGGAATGTAAAAAATACTAGATATTTTAGTATTATGGATTTTTAATTAAGGAAAACGATGGTATGAGTGGGTATTTATAGTAAATAAGAGGGAGTTTTTAATTAATTTAAAGGGACACCTCATTAGTGGTTTTGGGAATAAACCATGGGATTTCCCATGGTATTTGTACACGGTTTTAGCCACTTGGGATAACTCTTTTAATATTTTACTATAAAAAAATAGAGAAACCTTTTATATTGATTATTACATCATTATGATGTCATTAAACTACTGAAAATTCAAAATTATATTTTTATTATTCATGAAAAATACATGTATTTTAGAAAAATACAAAAAATTAACCCTAACCAATTTTGGATATATATAATTCGAAAATTGAACTCCATTTTTTAGAAATAAATTCCTAATTATTTTTAATTTAATTTTTAAAAAAATCATAATTTATTCAAAAATAATAATTTTAAATCTATAATTCATTTTTGATCATCATGAAAAATTAATCAAAATCTCATTACATTATAACTTTAAGAAAATAAAATAATGATATGGTTTAATATTCCTAATGTTCATATTTCTATTCATATTACTTTTTATAATTGTATTCTACTATTCATAAAAAACCATGTTGGTTCTATTAGACTCCAAATAACTTCCTGGTCACAACAGTAGATAATAATTATTTGAAACTCAAAACACAGAAGTTTAAAGTGTATGTTTAATTTCTAGGTTATAACTTTCTCTTATAAAGTATTATTTCATAGAGACTTAGTGCTTCATACAATATAGGAAATTTAATGAATAAAAGGTATTTAATAAGAACATAATATAAAATTTTTGGGGCATTACACTAGGTCACTATAATATTGAATCTCTTAATAATAATACCAGGAAAGGATTATCCTTGGATATATAAAAACTTGAATTCCCAAATGACGAAGCACGTAAACCCTATCAAAAAGGGAAAAACATAATATTTCCTTTAAATTAATGAATGATTCTTCAACTTCCCAACCTCTTTTCTTGGTTCACAAGAACTTGATTGGACCATCTTGAGTTTCTAATTTAAATGGGAAGCACTATGTCTATATGCATGTAAATGAATTTTATATGTCTAATTGGAAATTATTTCAAGCTCAAGAAAGTGAAGCCTTCTCTTATTTGACCATGTATGGTAAATTTGTTGATAAAAAAGTGGACTTATAATTAAGAACATAATTACTGAAAATGGATGTGAGTTTGAAAATCATGACATTAAATCCTTTTTCTCAAAAAATGGATAAATTTATAACATATCTTCTCCTAGGACCCCATGGAAGAATGGATTTATATAATGAATAAATATAACACTTCAAGAGATAGCCTACACTATGATTAATGAATGTGAATTAACTACCGACTTTTGGGATGAGGATGCGAACACAACTATCTATATAATCAATATAGTTTTAATTAGTACTATCTTAAAGAAAAACCCTTGTGAACATTAGAATATTAGAAAGCCTATGATTAATTACTTGGGAGTTTTTTTCAAATTCATTATTCTTAATACTAAGTACAATATTGATATGTTTTCCTCTAAAAGAGATGAAAGAATTTTCCTTGGTTATTCTATTTCTAGAAAATCCTATATATTTATTAATAAAAGAACTATGTGTGCGAAAGAGTCTATCCATGTAAATTTTGATAAGGTAGATCCAAATAATCCAATGAAACCATTAGAAAACCTTGCGTATGATTTATCCACTTTGAACTTAAATTCCAAACCTTCTGAATATTCTGTAAAGAATTCAGTGAAATCATACAATTTTTAGGAACATCATGTTCCAGAACATGATCTAATAGAGGACCTTGATATGACCAGACCTTATTCCTCTATAGTGGTTGGGAATATTAAATAAAATCCTTTATATGTTATTGTTGGAGACATAGATAATGATACAAAATTTATATATTCTCTAAGAAACCATGTTGAAATTGAAACTTTATTTTCACATATTTATCCTAAGAACATCAATGATGAAATTAATGATGAATTCTGGGTAATAGATATGAAAGAATTTCAAAATAAATATTAAATAAATATAGTTTCCGATATTATTGATAGAATCAAATATAGAATGAATAAAGGAACTAAATGGGTGTTTAGAAACAAGGTTCATGACTCTCACACAATAGTATGAAATAAGGATATACTAGTTGCACAAGGGTATAGTCCAGAAGATGGTATAGGCTATAAAGAAACCATTTCACATGTATCTATACTTGAAGCCTTCATAATAATGTTTTCCTTTTAAAAAATTCTACACTTTAAACTATATAAAATGGATGTCAAAAGTGCATTCTAAAATGGGTATATAGTTGTGGATTTCATCGTTGAACTACTCCCTAGATTTCAAAAACCAAAATTTTGAAATAATTTATTATACTATAAAAATATTTATATGGCTTAAAACAATCTCTTTGATCGTGGTATGATTGGCTTTGATCATATCTTATCTCCAAAGTATTTCTAAATGGTATATATTATCTTACCTTATTTATAAAAATAATTTAAAATGATGTTTTAGTTATTCAAATTTAGGTAGATGATATTATATTTGGATATTATAAAAATTATTTATGAACTAATTTATCAAAAATGTTGTAAAAATCATTCTGAAATGAATTTAATGGGTGAACTAAAATTCATTCTTGGTTTTCAAAATTTTCATAATAATGAAGTAATTTTTTTAAATCAAATGAAATATACCAGATACATTTTAGTACATTTTAATTTAGATAAAATTAAGAGTAGTAATACTCCTTTTATTACTACTTGTATATTAGATCTTGATGAACCTTGGAGATCAATAGACTATCCCAATTATAGAGGATTGATTGGAATTCTTCTCTACATAACTAATAGCCGACCTGATATATTTTTAGTGAGTTTATGTGTGATAAATGTCTTGAAAATCCAAAAAAAAATCACACTTGGTTGCTGTAGAAAGTGTTATTAAATACCTCATGTATACTAACAATTTTTGATTGTTCTATCCAAGATGATAACCATTTGATCTAGTTAGTTATTTAGATGATGATTTTAGAGGTTTCAATTTATATTGGAAAAAACCTTTGGAACATATCATCTTTTGGTAAATTCTATAGTTTCTTAGTGAAGAGACAATTTTTTTAAAATTCATAGACTATTGATATGAATTACAATATTCACCTATAAATTGTGATAATACTTGAGTTATAAAAATTTCTAAGAACCCTGTTTCCCACTAAAGGAGAAAATTGATATAAGACATCACTTTTTGAGAGATCATTTCCAAAAGGGTAATATAAATCCTGAATACATTTGTACGAAACATCATCTTGGTGACATTTTGACTAAGTCGTTGATTTCAGAGAGAATGAAGTAAATCAAACATGAATTAGTTATGATTAATTTTGGTTATGATTAATTTTATGGGACTCTCAAATGAGGCTTACCCACTATTCAGGTTTATCCACCATTGAGGTTTACCCACCATTAGAGTTTACCCACTGTTGGAGTATTACCAACCATTGGAGTTTTACCAAACATTTGAGGTTAACCCACCATTTGTGTTTTACCCACCTTTAGATTTATACCCACAATTGCAGTTTTACCCACCATTGGAGTTTTCCCCACTGTTGGAGTTTTACCCACCATTGGAGTTTACCCACTATTGAGATTTTCTCACTATTGTTTTTTCTCACCATTATATTTATCTACCATTTCCTACGGGGTCTCGGTGAGGTCTCAGGTTTGAGTCTCACTGAGTTCTTCCCTATTTAATTCATGTAGGATTTTTCTTTTATTCACCCCCTCCCAATAACTATTGTAATCATTATATTTATCTACCATTGGAAATATCATGCCATTGTCAAATTTTCTTGCAGTTTGGTTTTAAGGCTCTATTCCTAATTTCAATATACGAGTTAATTATTAATTTAATTATATATTCTTTTAAAATTTTATTACAATGTTAAATTTTTATTTTATGAATCCCTAAATTCAAAAATAACCTAAATTATATTTTTGTCTAATTCCAATGCTCTCTACATCACGCCTTTTCTCTTGAGCCATGTTACGAACCTTTCTCACCCGGTCGTCTACCTTCCCATGCATTCACCTAAACCATATGAACTGATCATCATGTCTAGATTGAAGAAACATGACACTTCATCTTTGGATGGGTCACATAATTAAAAGAAGATGAAAAGTGAGATGAGGATTCCTACTACATGTGAGATAGTAAACCCCACGCTTGCTAAGAATTTAGTTGTACCAGAGAAATAAGTTCTAGAATAGTTGTTTCTTTCAACCAAGTATTCAGTTCATAGAGTAATACATGATCAAGGATGGGTAAAATTAGTTTATTCTAACTAAATCCCCCTCTATCCTAGGATGGTTCATTATTTTTATCATTTTTTTGAGTATATTTTAAAAGAAGTAGAAGATTATGTGTGAATTATTGTAAATGACCGAAAATTTGTGTTCTCTTTAATAAAAAAGGAATGATTCTTAAAGGTTCCTCATGCAGGTGTTGAAAATTATTATAAAAAACTATCCTAGATTCTAGAAATACTTTTGTTTTTGAAGATTATATTTCTATGTTGATTGGTGACATGATTATAAGAATTCTAGTATTTATAGAACATGATGAAGAATATAACCGTCTTTTCAAGTTTACCAATCATATGTTTTTTATGAGAAAAGGTGAGTCTTCCATGATAAGGTATCAGGGTGTTTATCTTTTATGTCTAATGAAAAGAGAATAGAATATAAACTTGTGTAGATATCTAATGTTTCAAATGATATAAGTTAGCAGTCCATATTCATTGTCAAATTCATTAATCTATCATATTTTTATTTTAGATAAGCTAGAAGTCAAAGGACTTTTTGATTAAGGTGAAGAATTAGTAGCGAACTATGGAGGTTTCTATATCACCAGATTTATTTTCAAAATGATGAAATTTGGTTGGAATACTTAGAGAAAACAATATGTGGATGATAGTGGAACTATTTATGATGATTTAAACCTAATTGACCATCCTTCTAGACAAAAAGATCTTGTGGAACCTAGATTTGATCCATATGGTGTTTTTGAGTATTCAGATGAATTGGAATAGGTTCCTTCAACATTTAGTGATAAGTAAATGGAATAATATGTGTATGAAGGTAGTGACATGGATTTAACTCAGATCCCGCCTACTATATCTTTTTGTTCTCTTAGTACACCCCAATATCTTCCTACCAAATAGAAACTATTAAAAGAATGCAGTTATGAGGGAGAAACATAAGTGGTGGGTAAAGAGAAAATTAAAATCACTTCCGTGTATTCTGAGGAAAATTCTGAAATTGGTGACAAAGAAGAAGAAGAAGAAAGAGGAGGAGAAGATGAGTAAGAAGGAAATGAATATAATGGAAATAAAAATCAAAATAGAGATAATTATGATGGAGATTATGATGGTCTTGGAGGATGCATTTGATATCAAGATATAAAGATACCTAATGATATTATTTTTAACGCACATTTAGCTGTATCTAGATATGAAGAGAGATCCCATATTTTTGAAGATGTTTTTAGGTCACCTATAGAAGTGAATGAAACATCAGTTGAGTGGGAGAAATCCCCATGTCTGGACAATCACCTTATTGATTTTGATCTTGCTGAGCCTGTTTTTGTTAGGAAGAAAATGATTGTGCATTAATCAGTTGAAAAATTAAGTGTTTCACATGATGCATTTTTATCTATAGTTGCTGGTTCTCATGGTCTAAAATCTCTTGGTATGTATTATCTTAGTTGTATAGACCCAATGTTTAATGAGTTTGTCATGTTTTATGATAAGGATTGTAGTACACCAAAGCATGGTTTACTTTCAATTAGAGACTCAATGGATCCTAAGGGATACTTAGATGATCCAATTGATGTTATAGGTGAGTTTAACATGTTTGATTTTGATAGAGAAGATGCACCTTTCGTTATTCTAGTTTTTTTTATGTGTCCCCATAGGCGACTTGGATTCTTTCAGAGAAAATATTATCATTTATTTTTATTTGATGTTGAAAAATAATGTTTATTTGGCTATCAATCTCAGTAATAAGATGTAAGGAATTTGGTAGGGCTTGAAATTTATCATATCTAGCGTAATATTATTTGAAATATTAGAGAAGTGGATGTGGAAAATAAAATGTTAGAAAGTGATATGGAAGTAATGAAAGTAAAAGTAGAGGAGATGAGGTATTTATTTGATGAATACATGGAAAAAATACAAGAGAAGGTGGAAAATATTACTTCCATAACTTCTTCATCATGTGCTCCACCCACTCCAATTGATGTTGAGGTTATTAGATCTATTGTAAGGGAATAATTTTTTGTTGATTATTCTTCAGGTGATTTTCCTGACCTTCCTCAAGAGAGTTTGTGAGAAATAAAAAATAATAGTGACTATGTTCACATGATGGTCATGGAATATATGAAATACATGAATGCTGATAGAGAATCCATCACCTAAAATATAAAGTATTATTTATCTGGGATATATACTAATCATGAGATAAATGATCATTTTATGTTTCTTACTGAAAATATATGGATTACTCTAGTGGTTTAAACATTTAATGAATAGATGAATTAGAAAAATTTCATGAATCTACTGCTTATGTTATTTGTGGAAGAAAGAAAATATATCTTCAGTTCTATGGAAAGAGGTGGAATCAAAATTATTGATTTCATAAATCTCATGAAACTATTTGGGACTATTTCTGGGATTGTTGTTGTGGAACAAGAAACCATACTAGTTATAGCTCTTATGACCCCTCTAGTTTCATGTCTTGATTATTTCAGTCCACTTATCACTAATTACCCCAAATATCTTCTACTAAATCTTTTCTAGTATTTTTCTCTCTCTGCAATGGAGTAGTTCATCCCATAAGCAAAATCATTATCAGATAGTCTCATTCTATAACTAATGTTCCCTCTACTAAACCGAAAGTTCGTTCAGCTTCACCTTCTTAGTCTTCAACTTCTGAAAATGGTAAGGGAAAATCACCTTTGACATAGCCTGAGAAGTATTATTGATTCAATTATTTTTTATTTATGAGGCTTATTTTCACTCTTTTTTTTATTTTTTAGAACATTAAATGATTTTTTATGTGAATTCACTTAATCATATTTTTTTATCTTGAATTTCATATTTTATTCTTTATTTTTGATAATCCAAAAGGGGGAGAAGAATATATGGAATTTATATCATATATTATATATAGTCATATTTCTTTGATATTAGTCCTTCTCCGAATCTATACTGATATTGATATACATAACCCTATATGTGTAAATACCTTTATTTTATACCATCATTACTTTGATACTATTTACTAAGTAATTACATTTAATATCATGTTCCCTCTATTTATCTTTAACACCATGTTTATAAAATTCCATGATTTGTGATCATCCAAAATGGTGAGATTGTTGGGACCCTTGTCTGAATGATAAAAAAATCATGTTTTCTATCATATTATTGAGTTTGATGTTTTATGGTAGCATTTAACTTTATATTGAAGACTATAGAAAGTTTGGCTATGTGTGAATCACCATTGAGGATGAATCATCTCCAGGGATAACTCACTGTTAATATGAAATGTTGGTTAAGTGTTGGAAACACTCACCGCCAGGCAATACTAACTATTGAGGATGCAGTTAGAATGAAAATTTCGAAAAGTATTGAAATCACCTACTGTTAGCTATGTGTCACCTCTATAATGGTTTTTGTAAAGGAAAGGGAAGGACTCACCACCAAGGGATGACTCTCCATTAGACTATAAATTTGGAAATGTATGGAAATCATCTATTATCAGAATTGATCTTGGGAAATTTTTCTTAGTGTTAGAAATACCTATCGCTAGACCTGAGTCATCATTGAAGATGTCCTACTTCTAGAATAGAAAATTTGAAATGTGTCGGGAGGAATTGTTGCCAACTTATGTCACCATTAGGATGACTCAATTCCAGAGTTTGTGTCTCCATTCAATGGAGACACCACCACTATTCTATTTATTTTGACAGAAATATTTCTAAAGGATATATTATCGAATTTAATGATGAGATTTATTTTAATTAGTTTTCTTCTTTTTTTCTTAAGATGTATTAAAAATTGTGTCATCCTTGAGTATTAGGATAGAGGATATGTAACTCCCCGACCCCAGTTACACAGAGTTAGTTCATTATTATGTATCATTGGAATGATCACAAAAGATCAAGTCTCGAAAGACCAATTAGATTAGTAGCCTTGGAAATACTACATATATTCATAAGGTTTAGATTAAATCATAAAATGGAAAACTAAAACAACATTATTTCCATATAAAACAATGATATCTCATATACTATCCCTCTAGGTCAGTCATAATATACTTATTTGTATCCTAGGAAAAGTAAAACAATGTAATGGGTGAGCTCAGATGCTCAGTAAGGATAACAATAAAATGTAAATTTTTATAAATAAGCATAAACATTTAAGGAAATGTATAAGACTAAAACAGAAGGCATTTAAACTTTAACTTAATCATAATATGGAAAAGATAAAATCAAATAATTCCATCTAACTATTCACATGGATATTCTACTCTTCGAATAATCAAATGCAATATCAATATCCATTTTCATTATGATGGAATGCATAATGCCAGACTTTCATAACCACATATTTAAGGCATTGTTCCAAGACTACAAATAACATATTGTCATGGCATTATTCCCAGACACTATTTTGTCTCATGACACCTGCCGCTGCATCGAGGAGCTATAGTGGGATCATCCTATCACTTACTAATTCCAATTCATTCCTCATATGGAAATATTTAAATATAACATAAACATTCGTATTAAAACTAGCATTAGAAATGATAATACTTTATCCATAACCATGAATCAGGTAAAAATAACACATCTATAGTCAAACAAATCACAAAACGTTCAATACAATATCTAACTTTTATATCATAATAAATCAACTTCAAATAAGCTTAAAATCCATGAAAGGATGTTGACAAAGATGAAATCAAAAACTTTTTTTAGATAAATATCTCTTTCTATTTTGAAATAATTTAAGAGTCACATAATTATAAAGAAGACTTTTATTTTGAAAATATTTTTATAATCTTATAAGGGAGTCTTCGATGATGTTACAACATCGTAAATTAGCCGCACCCATCGTATAAGTTAAAAAACCATTCTTAGCTTAATTTTGTCGAAAAGGTCATAATGTACCTTATTTGGAAAACAAAGGAAAGATTCTTTTCAAAACATATATGGTAAAATAATGACATAAATTAATTTAAACCATTCTCTAGTAAATAGTAAAAATGTTTTGAAATATATTTTTAAGAAAACCCGGATGTGGATGATAAAGAGGTCCCAGTAGATACTTACGTAAAAACAACCTCAGATAATAAAGAGATTGTGAAATTAAACCTTAAATTTTATTTTCCATGGTCAAGGGTAGGTTAATCTCCTGTATAATGGTGAAATTATTTTTATTAAATTATACGAGAACTATATACATTAATATGATATCATATATGATCTTCAAATATTTCTTTGTTAATTATATTTTAGTAGTATCATCATTTCAGGTGTTAAATGATTAATTTTATTTTATATTCTTTGTTACGTAATTAGTATTTGTTATGGATAAGATGTATCTTATTCATATTCCAAATTATATTAAGTATTTAAACATTATTTTTAATCATCTAATGAAAATTTGTCTTGAATGGATACGATGGTGAATGAATCTCATCGCGTTTGTGGAGAAGGTAATCCGTACGTACGCACGAGAGACAATAAAATTATTTGATATTAAAATAATATATAATTGGATGGTATATCCTATATAGAAAATCATTATCATGTTATATTTATTATTTAAATCAATTACAGATCCTTATTATACCCATCAAAATAGTAATGTATTGAATAACAATTACACCACAACGTGGAGACGGTAAGTCGTACGTACGAACGTATGGTGACATGTCATTCAAAGGATTGGTAGAATAATTAATATGCTTGTAACATATTTATAATAACATAACAACATATAAAATATACTAGATTTATTATTTTATAATGGAAACAACAAAGAAAGAGGAAGTGTAAGAAGAAAGGAACTTGAAAGAGGTGATGAAATATTTGCCTCTTCTTCCGGTTCTTCATTTCGATTTGATCAAAAGAGCTCCTTAGGATGGCTTTATGACTAAAAGAAGGCCTTTAGGATGAAGACATGACAGTTTATAGGGTATTTGGGTAGAGGTTGACTGAGCCAAATGGCTTTGAAATTGTCAATTAGATTTAAGGGGGAGTTCCCTTTTAAAGAGGAGTGAGTGGAACCTTAGGAAAAGCTAAAAATATTATTTTATATTAAAATAATTTTCTGTTTCTAATGGCCCCAAAATAATTTTTTTAAATTATAAGGTGGTTATGGGTCTAAAAACACTCATCCAATAGGTTTTAGATAGGTTTGGGTCACTATATTAACTTTATCCTTTCAATTTAACTCTTAGTTAAATAGTTTGATATTTACCAAGTCTCTTTGTATTTTTATATTTTATGGTTAATAAATATACCATAAACATCCAAGAGAACATAAAGTGGTTCCTTAATGACACACATATATCATTATATAATTCTTTCATCCAATCCTTATATTTTTTGGAATATAATATCAATTAATAATATAATATTTATTTTAAAAACTCTTTTATGTCAATTTAGAAACTATTTGGTATTATGTATTTTCTAAATTTATAATAGCATTATTACTTAGAAAAAAAATCATATAAACAACCATAAAATGTCATATTAACCTTGAAAATTAGTGGAAATCATAAAAAGTCCCAAATTACATTTATTTGTATATTTATAATATCAATTATTTTAAAATTTCTTTAATTAGGTAATTACTGCATCATCATTGTGTCTTAAATAAATAAAATTATTCAATGACTAAAAAATATGAATAAAATACAAGTATGTAGGATATATTATTATCTTTCTAATGAATATTTATAGTATAATTTATCTTATGTTTAACCCTATATTAAAAATGTTTTAGTTATTAAACATTGATTTTAACTCTTCTAACTCTTCTTAAAAAAAATAAATGTCATATTCTAATCCAAGTGGACCTAAAGGATCATATTTTATTCTTAAGGTTGTTTTTTGTCTAATTACACTAATAAAGTAGAATTAGGATATGTTTTAGGGTAAAAATAATATCATTTTTACCCTTAATTACCCTATTTACTTTTGACCAGGGTAAATAAAATAAAAAATTTACTATTCACCAAAAATTATTTTCATCTTATTGAACCAAATTTTACTTATTAATATCAATCATGTTTCTTTGATTTTTTAAATTCAACTCAAAGAAGTGGTAAAATAATGTTTTATGTAAATTTGCAAATGCTCTTAGGAGGTGGGTAAATGACGATAAAAAGTTCAATAAAATTTTTATATATCTAAACTTACTATAAAATGACTCCAATGAATTATATTGAACTTATATAGGTATTATATCTCTATTGTGGCCTAAAATATATTTAAATAAAAAAATATTTATTTAAATAAAATGTCTTTTTTAACCAATAACTCAGTGTTTTTCACTATTCATTAAAAATTGAATGTTTTCAAAAAAATACCAAAAATTCTCTCTAAGATAATTTTGATACCCTGAATCCAAAAATGAAGTCTATTTTACAAAATTAAAAACATTGAAATTTCATTTATTAATTTATAATTAATTCTCATTGTCAAAACAAAAAAGTGTATGTTTAAGAAATATTAACTATCAAAAGACTGTCACTTGTTTTTGTCCAATTCCAAAGTGAAATTACTTACAATCATCAGAATTGGACTAAATTGTAGAAATAAAATCTATTTATACTACCAAACCATTAAAAGTTATAAATTAACACTATAAATTGTCTTGATTTAAAAATATGTTTTCAGTTAATATATAGTATTTTTCCCTATTCACCCAAATACGAAAGTCATCGGAAAAACACAAAAAATTTATTGAAACTAAAATATTATGTCCCAATTCAAAATAAGAAGTTTATTTTGACAAATTGAATATATAAATAATTTAAATAATGGATTTAAAAATGGGTTTCCATTAAAAGGTTGTAAAATTACATTTTTTGAAAAATACATCTTTTATCTGAAAAAATGAATTTTTTCTTACATTATGTATAAGAAACTCATAATATGGATTCTCAAGTTATAAGGATTATATAAAGTTAAAAATTCAGTTAATACTATTCCTAACAGCTTTTGAATTTCTAGTTAGTTAAGTCAGGGTGCGCTAGAATTCGGTGTTGCGTGTAGTGCACGTTATTGGATTACATTGAAAAAATAATGTACTATGAAATCTTGGGGTGTTACATTATTCCTTCCTATAATAAATTTCTTCCTTGAAATTGGATATTGTTTTTTGAAAATAATAGGTTGAAAATAGAAAATACCTTTGTGGGAAAACCCACATTGGAAATTGGGTTAATAAAATTTAGTCTTAATAAGAGGAAAAGGTAAATGAAAGGGTCACCACCAAATTATAATCTCAATTAGGAGAACATTGGTGGGAATTAGAGACACATAATTGGAGGAAAAACATAAATATTTATAGAGAGTGATTGAGGTCATCAATCACAAACAAATGTAAAATTGAGTGCCTCAAATCCATCAATCTATGATGATTTGAAATAACATCGGTTCAACAAAACATAAGGTATTAGGATAACACATTTTTGGTTTTAATATTCCTTCCCTAATTTTTAATAATTAATTTACCCATAGAATAAGAAAAAAAGAAATTATATATATATATATATATACTTGACATGTAGAGTTTCATCCTTCAACTAATTGCTACTACAAACTCATATTTCAATAAAAAAGATTTCAAAAAAAGATTTTATTTATCCTAATCGTATAGGGTTAAAAAAAATATAATTAACTTATCAGACCCTTTAAAAAAAGAAACTACATTATACAATCCAGGTACTTCACGTAGTCCAGTGGTAGGTGGTAAATCCCAATCGCACTATGATTGTGGGTTCAATTCCCACAATTTTGTCTGATGTGATGGGTTGTCACACGGTCTGCGTGTTGTCCTTTTTATAAAAATCCAAAAATAACCATAACAATAGTATCCATTTTCAAACTTAATCCATTCCAACCTTTAGACTTATCCAAAATACTTCTATCCAAACTCATAGTACAAAATTTAAATGGAAGCTAAACACCATGAAGATCCTTTTTTCCACGTAATAACATGTGAACACCTTCATCATGTATTATTTTAAAACGTGGTAACAACCTGGATTACCATAAAACCTTATTGATTACATTCATGCTCCCTTATCCTTTATATATTACTAGATATATTCATTATATCTAATTTTTTTTAATATTACAACAATGATGAAATAAAAAAACCATTAATCAGTTCCAAGGAAGTCAAGAATATCCAATATAATTTATCCAAATGCACCATATCATATTCCAAAATTACTACCTTAGTATCAGGACCATATAATCTCAAATTCCCAATGAAATAGTTCTGCAGTACAATCCTTATTTATTTCTATAATTCATATAACCAGTAAATCGTTGATACAACACTCAAATGACAGAATACTTTAATAACTACATAATAATGCTTAATCATTACTCTTCATCTTCGGTAGTGTCACAACTTTATTTTTATCCAATATCAGCATTTGGGGTATACTCCGATGATTTGGACATTGATTCACGTAGTGTCCCAACTCCTTGCATATGAAGCATTATACATTTGAAACCTTTTTCTCACCCTTTCAATAACGTACTTGGTGTTCTTTTTCTCCACACTTATAACAAACTCCCATTCCCTTTAATCATTTACTAAGGTGATTATTTCCACAGTTATCACATATGGGAAAATCATTCTTTCCCTTATTCCATTTATCCGTCTTTTTCTCTACCATCCTTTTTGTCTCTTACTTCCCTTCAAAGCCATAAGAATTAGATAATTATCTAATTATCTTATTAACACATGATACTATTTATCCATACTTTGAGAATACGTGGGAGAATATTTCCCTTCTAAATGTTGGCTTAATAACATGAAATATTTGATCCTTCTAACTATTTGGATCATACATATTTCTGGAGTTCCCATTCCTTCTACTGGGTTCCAATTCAAAAAAAATGACATACACTAAGTCAGTTTATGAATCACAATGAATAATTTCAAACTTGAAAAATACCTAACGTAAATTGAATAGTTTATGGATATAATCCATAATCATAAAAATGTTTTCTTTGAGGAAGTATTTACTCCTAAATCATTCATAATGGATTGTAATCAAAATTTGAATTATCATAAGCATATCCCCGGGGAGTGTCGTAACCAAGAGTGTAGCAAGGCCCATTGTAGTGCACCAGTTCCTATTCGAGTCTAGCTCAAAGAAGTATTTTTGGGTTTTACCCCTAGGTACATCTGTTCCATAGACACCTCTACCTACTCACATCCAGACAGGGAGGTATTTCATGGAATACCCACAAAATCTCGACAATACCAAAATTTTAGGAAGTTATTCTATACTAATCCTCAAATTCTATCTTAGAGCTACGTTCTCTAATCAGATTTTATCTATATCTAGTTTCCAAGGTTGGTACTAAACTTCCTTTGATACCAACCATAACACCCCAACCCTAGTTACATATAGTCGATGCATTATCACGTATCATTTTCATGATCACAAAATATCAAGTCTCGAAAGACTGATTAGTTTAGCAGCCTTGGAAATACTAGATACATTTATAAGGTTTACATTACATCATAAAATGGAAAAATTCCACAACATTGTTTCCATAGAAAACACTGAGATACCATAGACTATCCCTGTAGGTCAGTCATAATATACTTATTCGCATCCTGGGAAAAGTAAAACATAGACATGGGTGAGCTCAGATGCTCAGTAAGGATAAAAATATAGCAGAAACTTTCATAAATAAGTATAAAAATTTAAGACAATGTATAAGACTAAAAGAAAAGGGTTGTAAACTTGAACTTCAACATAATATAGAAAAGATAAAATCAAATAATTCCACTTACATATTCACATGGATATTATACTAGTCAAATAATCACATGAAATATCAATATCCAATTTCATAAAGATGGAATGCATAATTCCGGAAATGGATCCGCACTCTCCTGAGGCCCCTCTCTTTCGACACTAACTTTTCTAGGGTTTCCTCCTGAAATACTTTGTGGCATATGTGGTGGATGTGGCGGCGCATCTCTCTGGGTTTCCTCCTGGCTCCTCCTCAGCGGCTTTGGTGATGAATCAGTGCTCCGCTTCACTTCTTATCCCCCATTCCAATGTTGGTTGTCTACTGCTGATGCCCTCAGAGGTTCTTTCCCGTGACTCTGACCTCAAGTTCTCTGACACCTTTCCAGGTCAGATTTGGTGCAGAGGTTCAAGAGGTTTTGGGTATCGCGATTTGGCTGTTGTTGGGTCTCACGATGCAACCTGGGTCAGTTTTCTCCTGCTTGGTTAGCTCCCAATTTTCTACCTCATCTATGTTGCCATCATTTGGATCCCTTGTCCGCTTAAACCTCTTCCATAACCTCACATTCTACTACTCTTATCCTGGTCGGATCTGGAGTGTTGGTAACATTGATGTTTTGGGAGGTGTGGTTTGGTGGCCGTGTTCCATGCCGGTGACGTTTAACAATGGCTTTGGTTCTTTCAGATTTCTTCCACATAATGTTGATTAAAGTCTGTTTTCTCCTTATCTGTGGTCGATTTTCTATTTAGTGGTGTTTGATTTGTGTTTCTGGTTGGTCTGGAATTTGGTTTATTTCTGGTTCTCTAGGGATTGACGTTGACTTGATGTGGTGCGATGTTCTTTGGTGGGTTTGATGGGCTCTGTTATTTTTCTGCCCAGTTTTGGTGTTTTGGTTGTTACTAGTTTATGGGGATTGACGACATCTTGGTGCGATGTTTACTACAACTCCAGCGGTCTCCGACGGTCTCCAACATCTGATGTGTTGGTTGTAGGTGATGTCGATGTAGTGACTGATGATGATGAAAACAGTGGTATATCATGATATGGATGTCTGGAACAAACGTTGGGTGTTGGATATGTTTGAATTTTGAAATGTGAAATAGAGTGGTTCCCGCGTGGTATGTAGGTTACCGTTCATCCCTAAAGCGGTATTTTAAAATCAAATAAAAATGAATTTTCTGTCCATAATGCCAGACTTTCATAAACACATAGTCAAGGCCCAAGGCCAAGACTACAAAAAATATTTTTTCAAGGCCTTGTGGCAAGACACTAGTTTGTATCACGAGATCTCCCAATGCGTCGAGGAGCTATAGCGGGCTCCACCCGTCACTTACTAAGTCCAATGCATTCCTCATATGAAAAGGTTTAAATATACATAAAAATTTATATTAAAACTAGCATACGAAATGTCCATACTTTATCCATAACCATGAATTGTGTAAAAATAATGCATCCATAGTAAAACATATCACAAAAACATTAATACAATATAGATGTTTTGTATCATAATAAATCAACTTCAAATAAGCTTAAAATCCATCAAATGAGGTTGACATAGATGAAATCAAAACCTTTTTTTAGAGAAATATATTTTTCTAGTTTGAAATTATTTAAGAGTCACATAATTATAAAGAAGACATTTTTTTGAAGATATTCTTATAAGCTTGTAAGGGAAGCTTCAATGATATTATAACGGTGGAAAATATCTTCACCTGTCGTATAAGTTAAAAAAACTTTCTTACCTTATTTTTGTCGAAAAGGTCATAAAATACCTTATTTGTAAAATGACTGAAGGATTAATTTCAAAACATATAAGGTCAAATATGGATATAAATTACTTTAAAAAAATTCAATAGTAAGTATTAAAATGTTTTGAAATACATTTTTTAGGAAAACACGGATGTGGAAGATAAAGAGGTCGCAGTAGATACTTATGTAAAAACAATCTTGGATAATAAAGAGATTGTGAAATTAACCCTCACCTTGTTCTTTTACTTGGTTGATAGTAGGTTAACATCCTCTATAATGGTAAAATCATTGCCATTAAATTATAGAAGAACCATATACATTAATATGATATCATATATGATCTTATAATATTTCTTTGTTAATGATATTTCACTAGTATCATCATTTTGGGTGTTAACTGATTCATTTTACTTTATATGATTTGTTACATAATTAATGTTTTTTATGGATAGGATGTATCTTATTCATATTCAGAATGATATTAAGTATTTAAAAATTATTTTTAATCATCTAATGAAAATTAGTCTTGAATGGATACGATGGGGAATGAATCTCATCATGTTCATGGAGACGGTAATCCGCACATACGTACGAGCGACAATATCATTTTTTTATATTAAAATAACATATAATTGGATGTTATATCATATAGACAAAATCATTATCATGTTTTATTTATTATTTACATCAATTACACATCATTATTATACCCATAAAAATAATAATGTATTGAATAACAATTACACCACGATGTGGAGACGGTAAGCTGTACGTATGCACGTATGGTGACATGTATTTCAAAGGATGTATAGAATAATGAATATTGTTGTACCATATTTATAATAAAATCACATTATATAGAAGATATTCGAGTTATTATTTCAGAATGGAAACTACAAAGAAAGAGGAAGTGGGAGAAGAAAGGAACTTGAAAGAGGTGATGAAATATTTACCTCTTCTTCGGGTTCTTCCTTTTGATTTGATCAAAAAGGATCCTTAGGTTGAATTTATAACTAAAGTAATTCCTCTAAGATTAATGTAGGACAATTGAGAGGGTATTTGGACAGAGGTTGGCTGAGCCAAATGTCTTTGATGTTGTGACTTAGAGAGAAGGGGGAGTGCCCTTTTACAAGAGGGGTGAGGGCACCTTAAGAAAATCTAGAAATATTATTTTATAATAAAATCATTTTCGGTTTATAATGGCTAAAAAATGAATTATTTAAAGTCTAAGGTGGGGATGGTTTGAAAACCACTCAACCAATAATTTATAAACAGGTTTGGGTCAGTATATTAACTTTATCTTTTAGATTTAATTCTTAGTTAAATAGTTTGACATTTACGATGTCTCTTTGTATTTTTATATTATATGGCTAATAAACATACTATAAACATTCAAGTGAGTCTCAAGTGGTTAAATAATGATACACCTATAATTTTATTAGCATTTTGGCCGAACCTTAGATTTTTAGGAATACAATGTCAATTAATAATATAATATTTGTTTTAAAAACTCTTTTATGTCAATTTTGAAACTATTTGGTATTTTGTTTTTTCTAAATTAATTAATGCATATTACATCGAAAAAACTCATATAACTAACACTAACATGTCATATTAACATATAAAATTAGTTTAATTAATAAAAAGTCTCAAATTACATTTTTTTGGATATTTATAATATCAAATATTCTAATATATCATTAATTAGGTAATTACTTTATCTTTATTATGTCATAAATAAATTAAATTATCTAATTACTAAAAAATATAAATAAAATCCATTTATGTATGGAATACTTTTATAGTTTAATTTATCTTATGTGTAACCCTATATTAAAAATGTTTTATTTATCAAACTTTTATTTTAACTCTTTTAACTCTTCTTTAAATATAATAACAGTAAATGTCCTAATCTAATCCAAGTGGACCGAAAGGATAATATTTTATTCCAAAGGTTTTTTTGGTCTAATTAAACTTATCCAATAGAATTACGACTTGTGTTATGGTAAAACTAATATCATTTTGACCCTTAATTACCCTATTTACTTATAACTATGGTAAATAAGAGTAAAAAGTTTCTATTCAGAAAAAATTATTTTCATCTTATTGAACCACATTTTACTTACTGATACCAACCATGTTTCTTGGATTTTTGAAATTCAACTTATAGAAGTGGTAAAATTACATTTTATGTAAAGTTGCAAATGCTCCTAGGAGGTTAGTAAAAGACGGTAAAAAGTTCAATAAATTTTTTATATATTTAAACTTATTATAAAATAAATCCAATGAATTATATAGAACTTATATAGGTATTATATATCTATTTTGACCTATAATAAATTTAAATAAAATAAATTATTATATAAATAAAATGTTGGTTTTAACCAATAACTGTGTGTTTTTTCACTATTCATCAAAATTTGAAAGTTTTCAGAAAAATACCAAAAATTCACCCTAAGCTAATTTTAATACCCCGAATCAAAAAATGAAGTCTATTTTAACAAATTAAAAACATATAAATTACAATTATTATTTTAACATTAAATCCCTTGTCAAAACCAAGAAGCATATTTTTATGAAATATTATCTATCAAAATATTCACACTTGTTTATGTCCAATTTCAAAGTGAAATTACTTATAATCACTAGAATTGGAATAAATGGTAAATGTATTATCTATTTATACTACCAAACTATTGAAATATATAATTTAACACTATAAATTATTTTGATTAAAAAAGTTTTTTTCAGTTAAAATATTGTATTTTTCACTATTCACCCAAATATGAATATTAACAGAAAAACACAGAAAATTTATTGAAACTAAACTCTTATGTTTTTATTCTAAAGGAGATGTTTATTTTGTCAAATTGAATATATAAAAGTTTCAAAAATTGGATTTAAAAATGCTTTTCCATTAAAAGGCGGTAAAATTTCTATTTTTGAAATATACTTGTTTTGTCTGAAAAAATGATTTGGTTCTTACATTATGCCTAAGATACTCATAATATGGATTCTAAAATTATAAGGATTATATGAAGTTAAAAATTATGTTAATACTATTCATAACCGGTTTTTAATGGCTAGTTAGGTAAGTCGTGGTGCACTAGAACTCAGTGTTGTGTGTAGTGAAAGTTATTGGATTACATTGAATAGATAACGTATTATGAAATCTTGGGGTGTTATAGGATATTTCGATGATTCTTCTTGAATGATATTCTTAAAAATTATATTTCATGATTCCTTATTTAAATTTCTATAAGTGGACAACAGAGAGAGATACATACAAACAATGTATGTTGTACCTTATTCAATGTACGAAGAAGACTAATGTGAAATGTTCCTTACGTTAAGCATCTTTACTAGTGATCAACTATTAAAGATGTGGTGAAAATTGAAAATCCAAACTACTTCCTATAGTCAGAACATGAAATATTTTACGATACTATGCTCTACTAAAAATTTCATAAACTGAACTTGATATTCATTTCAAACCACACTCAAGGAGTCACAAGATGAAGAACATATCTGATAGAGAAACACAATCATTTATTATTCATTTATTTATTCTTTCAATATATTTTATTTACATTACATGAAGTGTGTGTTTTTTCTTTATTTAACAAATACATTTTCCCATTTTCCACAATAGGAAGAAACTAGATATCTTGTCAAACTCATATTATACATGTTTTACCATGTGTTGTAAAAGACATACCTTGTTGTACTATCTTTAATTTTTTCCCAAGGGTTTTATAGAAGTGGTCCTTACTGGTCTAGACATATTTTTTATTGTATACCAGATCCTAGTTGTGGATAATAGAAAATATTATATAATATTCTTGGTAGTAGGTGATTTCCATGTGTAGATAATTATGTATATGCTTGATACCAAACCTCTTTTTTATTCCACTTTATGTTTTGTTTTTATTATTTAAAATCATTAAACTAAATCTATTTTAAAATAAGAAAAACCACTACATTGATAGTCAGTCATAATTAGTGATTATATAAGGATATGATTCTGTAAATTAATTTCAAAATTAAATGTATTTGTTCATAATTGTTTTAAAAGATACATAATCTATCTCTGCGAAATATTTAAAAAAATCATATCATATATCAATATTTTTTTTTTTAACTGGTAAATTTTTATTTAAATTGGGGGATTTTATTTAAATCTATTTTAGACAAAACATTTTATTTGGTACTCAATTCACCCCCTCTCAAGATACTCAATATAAACATCATTTATAACAGTCAATATTTTATTAAATTATTTAAAATAAATAAAAATAATATCTTTATCCATGTAAATTGTATATAGTTTAACATATCATCCATGGTCTATTTATGGGTCACTTTTCTTATTATGATGACATTATTGACCCTTAAAGAGTAAAACAATATATATTGTGGTAATTATAAAAAGGTGTAACAAGGGGTTAAAACAAATAGGTAAGTTTGAAAAAATAACCTAAACCTATATAATACAATAATTAAATGGATGGGGGATAAATAAAAATAAAATCTAACTGCACATACAATTACATAAGGAGACTCGAACATGAGAACTCTTTGAGAACCCTCTAGGATGTAACCACTAAACTATGCCCCTGAGGCATCACCTAAACATGTAAAACTTTTATGGGATGAGATATTTTTGAATCATATTCACCATATATTTTAAATATATATATTCAAAGCTTCCTGGTCTTGACAATTAATATATATTATCTTAACACATTATGTAATTCTCAGAGTTCCCCTCTCCTCACTTATAAAAGGGACCCTATTTTTCTATTTTCCACATAACCATTGAACCATATATCTCATCCAAAACCTACCCAATTATCTTAAAAATATACACATCTAGGATGTGTTGGTGTTATTCTTCATTAAATACCATTTCAATTCTCCTATATAAGGTATCTAAGGTAGGATTACCGAAGAATGTATAGTCATATTACTCAACCTATTTCAATTAATTTACTCTTATATCACCTATAAATCTATGATATTAATTATGAAATAATATCTTAGGTATAATTAATATACATAAAATTTATTATTATTATAGTAACCCCAAGATCAACCCTCTATTCCATCAAATGGGAAGTGAAAATATCGCTCATACAAATGTGTGGACTGTCGCCACCACCTAATGATACAATTCCTTCTCCATCAGAATAATTTATGGATTATTAATATTATAGGTTTATTATTTTTATATGACATTTATGACATAATTATACTTATGGAATTATAATATCATATCTACCATCTTAGATTCCCATTCTTTTTAAAATGATAATGTTGCTCATGCATACGTGTGGAGTACCACCTCCACGAAGCGATATGATTTTTTTTTTCATTTTTGCTTTTCATGAATGGTAATAAGGATATATTTAATTAATACAAATGATATATATTATATAATAATACTTATTAAAAGTTTAATTTTAATTTTCCATTTTTCCATCTATAAAAAATTGATTACAACGTTCATGCATACGTATAGCCTACGATCTCTATGAATAGTGTAATTCGTTTTCCAATCCATATATTTTATAGATGAATATATATATATATATATAATGAATATATATTATATTTATAGCATGTTTTAATTTTTTTATATTATTGAACCATGATCATGTTGTAAGGTTTAAGACTACATAATAAAAAATGCATGAGAAACGAAGCTGTTATCACCCATAATAGTGATTTTAATAATTTTTTTTAAGAAGGTGAAATGATATTATAAGTAAATAATGTATGGTATTATATGAATTAGTAATATAATTAGATACAAGTAAAATAAATTTAAATTTATCATATAGTAGGTTCATAAACCTATGGAAAAAGACGAGACTCTACATATGAAATTTTCATCTCACTTGTACTTCTGTTAGATACATGTCATATTCACCAGTTTTTTATTTCATATTGTGCATATTATACCCATTAATATATTTTATGAAAATTACCATAAAATTATAGTTATATGAAAACACAAATATGGTTATTTCTTTCATGAGGTTTTCATTCAAAAGTTACCGAAGAGGTAATGGATTTATGTTTCAATCCAATTTTAATCGAGATAATTTATGATGTGAATTTCCATTGAGTAAATTATATAAAAAATATCTACAAAATACATTATATTTTAATCATATGGGTTTTTCTATACCATAACTATTTTATTTAATTTTCCTTACATTAATTACTCAAGGTATTGGAAAAATGTTTTTAAGGAAAACCAACTATTTTTTTCTATTTGTTCGTGAATCTTTTTCTTCAATTTCTATTTTTATTTAACATATTTTCATGAATGTTTTAATGTTATCCTAAAATATTTTTATATTCATATTTACCCATGTTTTAATTTTTATAAAATTTATTCAAATAAATATTCTTTTTATTTTCTAAATGAGCTAATTTTGAAATTTTACTAAAAATGTAAATGAAATCTTTGTTTGATGTATAATTCATGAAAAAATGTGCTCAACATAATAAATGATGACTTATTTGAAACTTAATTTAAAATATTCCAAAGTTAATTTCAAAAAATATTATTCCCTTAATAGTTTTTAAATTTTTATATTTCTGAATAAGTGATTTCAAAGTGAAAAGGGTATTTTCTAAAAGAAATGTTCCATTGATATTTTAATGGCATTTATTATCAGTTATAACATATTTGATGTTACTTATGATTTAATAGGGATATGATCCAATGATACCATCCTTATTATTTATTGAGATGTTTTATGATTATGATGATTAGAAATTTTAGGGAACCTGTTTATTTGTAATGGGTTATGATATGATGAAATGACGAAATATTTATAAGACAGATTTCCTTTCCAAGGGTTATGTTATAATTATATGATCACAAAACAAAATGGAATACAACAATAGAAATTTATTAATAGATTATATATCTATTGGTAATGATGAGAAATTACAACATATATTATGTTTTGATGGTATTGATTTTATATACCAACACTTGTTTTTACCAATAAATATATCTGTTCATATTTATCATTTGAAACCAAAAAATCTTTTACTAAAAGTTAAATCTATTAATTAATCATACTAATACCAACACATAAATCTATTATTAATAATAAATATTACCATCTAATATTTCGTCAAAAAATCTATTACAATACACCATTTAATGATAATAACCAATCAAGATAAACCAAATTTCTTATATAGATTATTATTTTTACGATCAAAGTCAATATTTAATTTTATAGGTTTTATTAAAAATATATTGTTAATCTATTTTAATTTTTAATTTTCTCTAATTTTAAAAAATAATTATATTGTATAATTATTTTCATTTTATAAACATTTATATAATTTAAAAAAATTTAAAATCATTATGATATTTTAATTTTAAAAACATAATTATTAACAATAAGAAATCAGTAATTTAATTAATAAACATAACTGAAATATAATTAATTAATAATTGATATTATTGAAATTTTATTTTATATTATAAAACAAAAATATTAAATTTAATAATATTTAATATTGATTATATTTATTATATAAAAATAAATTAAAATGTTTCTTCACTTGAGGGTTTAAGGATTCTGCCCCATTCCTCTCTTGGTTATTTCTTTTGCACTATTTTTTCTTCATCTATGATTAGTATCCAATTTTCCTTCTCAGTTTCCCTTCCATTGTATCACTACCTCCTTGGATCTTGCCTTAAGCCCTTGATTTTGGTTCCTCCCTCATGATCGTACCTATACATATTCCATCCTAGAGAGACGTTTCGGTTTCTTGGTTATCACATATCCCTTCAACAGGGATTCCTCTTTACAGTGTTAGTATTCTTTCATAGAAGAGCTGCAATGAAATAATTTAGTTGTCTTTTAGGTATATGAATTGACAGAAGTGCTTAGATCTATGGTTTGACAATGGTTATGTAAGCTATTCTTAGAAGGGATTTAGGGGAAGTGGTCCTGGTGTTTGTTCAACCATTGGTTGTTTCTCTCTTATAGTGTCTTGGTACCTATTGTGGTGAATCCTAGAAACATTTATTATGGTCATGGTGATGCTCGACAGTGGGTATGGTACCTAGAATCAATGGTTTTTTGTGCACTGATGGGTTTGGTGTTGTAGAGTTGGATGTGGTTTTCTAGTGATCCTTGCTTATTTTTTTTCATTTCATCTCTTTCAAGTAGGTCTTTGTTTATAATCAAGATGTTGGTGGTTCTTCTAGTTTGATGTTCATTATGTTAAATTAAAGTTAAAAGATATCTGAATGTTATGACTTGGTTTTATATAGGTCATTTTGCTGTTTGTGTGATCACACTAACCACTTCATTTCTTTAATCTCATTCTCTTACAATTGCTTGAATTATAAATGCATAAAACGAATTTCAGTAGTTGGTGAGGGACTGTGTGGAGTAGCTGAGGCCCGTATGTTAAAAGTAATATATTGATGCTTCATTGTTGTTTGATTTGTCCTAGTATCCAATTTATTCCCATCATCTCATTCTCATACTATGGATGGAAATTTGAATGTAATTCTCAATTTCAAAGAAATAACCCTGTTGTTTAGTGATCTGGATATGCAAAGAGCTCCCATTTTTTAGGTTTGGTTTTTTCACCGTAAAGTTCATTCGATTCCTTAAGTGTTATCTTTTTTTAGGTTTATGTTATTCTATTTCCATGCTTGAATGATGATTTGGATGACTGATAATCTAAATTGAATGTTGTTTTAAGCATACCAACATCCCCACACATTTCGTTTCATGCATTTATCCCTGTTTTATTATTTGAGGACATATATACCAGAAGATCTTATTTGAAATAGATATTACTATGTAATTATTCTTTAGCTGCTCTTAGAATGTTATGTGTAGTCTCTAAAACAATCTATGTGATAGTGTGACAAAGATATTCGTATATGATAGAATGTTTGTTTGGAATGAGTTTCTCACACGTGGAATTCAATGTCAGCTCAAGAATACTCTATGGACTGTTTCATTGAAATATTGATTCATTAAAATGATTATGGATTCTTTAATTCCACCATTGATAAGTTTTTATTATGAATTTTTATGAAGTAAAAAAGGGAAATATCTTATCAAACTTTATAAGAGAGAGATATATTTGTGCACACATGCTTGGAAAATGATATTGTTTATTTCTCAAAATATCATTCTTAATGATTTGTGTTTCACTTTAAGGAATTGATTTCGATGAATATCATACTTGACTTGACATATTTTATGATTATTTATTTTTCATTTTTATTCAATATAGAAATCAAGTAGTGTCATAAAAGGATCAAGAAACCAACATGTTTAGATATTAAATTATGCAATTTTTATTATGTGGATTTAAAAAACTAGGTGTGTTCATCTGACATGAACTGTTAAAAAAGATGAATGAAAAAAGAAAAAAATATGTTGATTCAATATAATTTATAGTTTGATCTATTTAAATTTATGTTTACCCATGGCTCATGAGTCCATCTATAGACATATACTATAATGAAGAAGATAAATCATAAGAAAATGTGGATTTAATTCAAAGTGTGGAGGATATTTAAAAGCTTCTATTGAATTAAATGCACCACTGTGCCAACTTCTCTAGTACCACTAACTTTATAATTGATATGAAATCAAAAAATAAAAATAAAAAAAATAAATTCAATGTGATAAAGTATTGGTAAGATTAAATCAAAACATATATTACCTGAAAGATACTAAAACAAATTGATATATCACTCAATTTTGAATCATAGTATAAATATACAAGATTTGGTTTTTCCTTTTAGTTTAATTGATCTAATTCAGATGTATGACTACCAAAAAGTTTCAGAAATTGAATTGGTCATTCTATCTAACACACCAACAATCAGGCCTATTAAGTCATTAAAAAAAGAAATCTTAAGGCTGTTAAACTTCAAGAAAATTAAATATTACATATTGACCATCAGAGAGTCTATTGGTATAATTTTTTTTAAATATAGGTGAATCTTTCAATTTGTGGAAGAGACTTCAGGTTTACCCATTTTGATAGACGATCATGTCATTCTGCTGGCAATAAGTTTGGATAGTTACCCGTTAGTTGTATTATGTTTGTTATGTGTGCATTCTTTCATGGGGTTGGGATCTAGATACGACTTTATAGATGATCAAACACTGCATGTATTTTGATGTTCAAATTTTGGTTATAACCCAATCATCCAAAATGTGTAATTTTTTCTAGTAGAAATTCCCAATTATTCAGTGTTTGATATATTTTTCTTTTATGTTTTCTAATTAGATTGATTTTTAGAGTTATATTTATATCAATTTATATATTTTCTTATAGGTACTTAAAATGAGGTTTCAATGAAATGGGTCAAGTGGTCAATAACATTGATACAAAACAAATTATGTCAGAAGATATGTTTGAAGGCTTCCAATTGAAAATAAGTTCTATTATCCAGAATTAGGGTTCAATTCAACCTTTCTAATCTCAGGAGAAATCACAATTGAATATTGAACATGATATTATTTTTACGGAATTTGACCACGAATATGCTGATTTTTAATTTTACGATTCACTATCATTTATAATCAATTTTTTTTATTTCCCATTATTAAGGAAAGACCTTCATTATAAATATATGAGGATACATTTTGAAAATATATCCCAGAGATATGGAAATACAATGATCATACTAAATTTAATTAAGGCATGTCACCATGTGTTACTCTAATTTATCTTATTCTATGCTTTAATAAGATTGTTTTTCAATTATGATATTTTCTATTAAAAGTACAGTGAAAAGAGACCCAGAGTATCTATTCATTGTGTGAAGTTTAGAAATTATATGGAAATTATCAATAATGATTTATCCTTAGAGGATCAATGGATGTTCCTTAACATGGATCTCAAATGGAATTAGTGTTACTAGATTACAAAATTGAAAGTATTGTCACCTGATTACATAATTCAGAGTTGGGTGTAATTATCAATTAAATTTAGTGTCATTATCAATAGTTTATAGCCACTCCTTATATAATCTTGTTAATTTTTATCATGCATTGTTATTTTTTTATTGTGATCATGGGTTTTTTTATTTTTTTTGGTCACTAGTTATATTCTAGTTCAGGTATCTTTTTATTTTGTTGTTGTGGTCATTGGTTCTTCTAGTTATTTTTATATTATTGTAGTCACTGTTTATTTTTATATCATCATGGAGGTTGATCATTATGGAGGTTTTTGTGGTCACTGGTTATATATTCTG
The DNA here is from genome assembly GCA_963277665.1 of Viscum album. Lineage (NCBI taxonomy): Eukaryota > Viridiplantae > Streptophyta > Magnoliopsida > Santalales > Viscaceae > Viscum > Viscum album. The sequence goes on from OY728122.1 coordinate 2,091,356,485, forward strand.
GTTTTGGTCATTGGTTTGATAATATTATAGTCGTTAATATCAGGCATTATTATTTTTATATCATATGATTGGATGAAAACTATTTTTAAATGATAATGTTTGGATGATCAATAGGTTCTGTGTGATGGTGTCTATCTAATGTAGAGGAAGCTCATGCTAGGTGCACCTTTAATGATAAAGGGTGTGATGGTGTCTATCTAATGTAGATGGATCTCATGTCAGGTGCATCTTCAAACATAAATAGTGTTCCTCTACAATCAAAGGAATGGTGATAATGTGCATGTTCAGATGTATGATAGCATATGATAGCTTGTGTGAAGTGTTGGGGATTCTAGATCTAGTTTCTCTTGTGGTTGGTTTACATCAGGTAGAGAACAGAGCTTCAATTTATGTCCTCTATAGGCTTTTTTATTATCCCTACTACTTGGTGAGAATTTTAGGATTTTTTATGGATTGGGGATAACAATAGAGTTTAGTAGGGTACATTTTTTAGACATCCACTTGTGTGTGTCAATTGAATTTATTGTCAAGGTACCTTTATATATTTTTTATGTTTTGATTTATGGGATCATGTTTACTGTTTTTAGGGTAGGGGTTCTCAAGACACAGTTCACATGTCAAAGATCCATTTTTTGGAAAGAATGGTATGCCCATTTCCCAGTTCATGGGTTCTTTAATGATTCTCTATTACATATTTTCCAAAACCAAACATTCTTATTTCAACTCATTTGGGGAGGCAGAGTGATTGAGATTCTTTTTCAGGTGTATCTTAGTGGACCAAATGTTGGATATTGACTAAATGATGCATCCATAGGGGACTATGGTTGTTTAGGACTCTTCTAAAGTCATTATCATAGTGGGCCACATCACACCTGTTGTATGGTGGAAGCTTCCACTAGAATTTATTGATAAAAATAGAGGTTGTTTCTTCACCCCATGTATCATTTTTCACCATGTTGTAAAATTTTTTTTTTGATATGTACCTGAACCAATAAATTAGATTGGAATTATCAAAACTAGTGTTTAGATATTGTTAATATTTCAATGATGATTCAAAATTGACCATATTTTAATTTTATGGAACCCTTTTAAAATATCAATATTAATTCTTTTAAATGAGAAATATTTTTACTATTGGATGATTTATACTCTTATTTTTGTTTCCAGAGTGCGATAGGAGATGAAAATCCTCCATCCAAAAGTGTATGAAAGGGTACTTGATTATAGCCACCAGTGATAATCATTTCATAGACAACTTCTTCTATCCACCGGTGCATGAAAGGATACCAACAAAAAATATAATGAAATGGGATCTACTTGGTGAACCGTGACAGTGACAACCAATTCATGTCCACTTTCACCCACAATTATAAGTGAAATAAAAGGGACCTATAAGAAATAGATTTATAGTGTGAATGAGGATAGTGACACATGATGCATGTGATGAATATGTTGTTAAATTATGAATAAACATATTTTTTCAAATAAATCTTTTGTTTGTTTGAGTTTAATATAACTTAATTTTATAATTTTTCTAAAATAAATATATTATATTCAGTAATATTTAAAAATATAATATAAAATTATACCGAAAATTATTGGAATTCCCACTCATTATAAATAAATTAAATTTTTTACTAATATATTAATTGTTGTATTTCTTATAATATTTTATATAATATTTCTAATGGAAAGATAAATTCTAGTTATAAAATTGGATTCAACCGTGAAAGTGGAACATATGAAAATAAAAAAAATACATTAAACATATTATCCCAAAGACTTTAATCCACAACCTTCTCCCAAATACCTCCCCACCCTTACCACCCCAACCATAGGTGGGGGTAGATAAATGTTTGTAACAATATTATCAATAGATATATATGTCATATGAATCTGTTTCTAGAAATTTTAACCAACATATTTATTATATGTTGGAATCATTATAAATTCAATAGAACTATTTTATCTGTTGTAATAACATTTAGCCACAATGACAAGACAATTTTTGTTGGTAAAATGTTTTACCAACAGAAAATGAACTTTTACCAACAAATATACCCATATTAGAAAAAACTAATTATTTTTATTGGATGAATGATTTATGTCTCACACATAATTATGGTTTTCATTATGTTATGGGTGGGACTAGAATTATATGTCCCTCCAATGCACTGTGAAATGTTTTAAATCTCATGAGATAGTTATGGGAAACTAGTTGATGTGATTAATCCACTATTGGAAATAAGTAGGTATTTCTGATTCCCTAAAGGAAAAAAGTGGTGTTTCTTGATCCACTATGGGAAATATGAGATGATTCCTAATACCTTATGATATTTAAAATAAGAATTTATTTCTAATAAACTATAATTTTATTTTCTTGGTAGTTAAACAATACATGTGAAATGATTTATGTACCTATAATGGTGCCATAATTTTATTGGATGATTTTGATATTAAATTATACATCATGATTTATTTATGATTATTTATCACTCCTATGATACATGTATATTGAAATGATAAATTTATATTCCCTAAATCATGATTTTGATCCATGATAGATTGGGTATGAAATTTTAATATTTTCATCATGAACTCATACCATTATACTTATCTAATGATTTATTATGATCAATTATTGATATCTCCAATGTTTAACATTATAGAGAATCTAAGATCCTCCTTTATTATCATTAGTTTTCCAGGGTTATAAATAAATGTTTTAAGTATGGTATATCAATATAGATAAAAAGTGAGATGAAATTTTTGTGATATGTTGATGAATTTACCTAAATAATATGTTCTTGTATCTAGTCTCTATAAACAAAAAAGAATTATAGTTCTTACATGGATTGTAATGCTAGGTATTAAATATTCATCTAAAAATAAGGTAATATTTATACATAAAAGCTTGGGTAACTATAGTTGATATCAAATAATGGTTTAGTTAATCATTGTAGATTCATATTAAGGATCCTTTTCAAAACACCTGGGGATATATCTATGTATAGGAAAATATCCAAAAGTTTTAGAAAGGAAGAGAATATTTGGATTTCTTAGGAATATAGCCCTATCAAGATACTACATGAGGGAATTATTTTGAAACATATGTATATAGGAGTAATAACCTTGAAAAGAGTTCATTGAGAATATTTCAACTGCCAATCTTGTTCACGATGAGTGTTCCCTTAATGCGCACTTTTTTTGACACACTTAGAGGATGTGATTTGGTTAATTGAAATTTTATTTGTGACCCATTATGAAGGATTTGAATTGATTATGATCAAGGATAACCTATGTTAAACTTTTGTTTTCAATGATAGAAATTAAGGTGTCAGGATTAAAACATCCTATAAATTATTTCCCATTATTAAAATTGATGTTTTTTAATAAAATTATAAATGGGTTTAGTTAATGGTTGGAACTATGAGGAGTAATGTTAATGATGAATATGATGGAAAATACTGTGATTTCATGAATCTAAAGGGGATTATACATGATGTGAAATATATGGTGTTTATTCATAATTATTAATCATGATGTATTATTGATATGTTATACCATAACCAACTCTAAGACTCACAAAAGAATAGAACATTGGATTTCACATGGAACTTGAGTGGTGGATACCATGGAGGAATGATGGATAAATTTCACTTATTTCTGAATTGTGGAAAGTGACACCTAGGATAATATCTCAAAGGAATCATAAAATATTTTATGTGTTGAAAACAATCGCATAAAGAAATGAATTGTTATGGGAAAATGATGAGTTTGATGGGGCGAAAATTAATTTTTTCTTATGGATCCATTTATATTTGTATATATTTAATGTGGGGAACATATTAATTTTCCAAGTCAATTGACTATAATAAATACTAAATCCTAGACCATGGTGGCGCCTATGTTATTCTAATAATTGAAGTGAAAGTATTGAAGTGTTTATATATTGGGATTTTAGAATTATGTTGTGGATGTTTTTTAATCAATGGTATTTTGGTTATAAGGTTTATGAAACATCTATTGATTTTTCTATTGTAATTTTCTTTAAGTATTTTCAATATTATTTTGAATGATAATGAGTAATTAGAAAATTTATATAGTGGTTAAAAGATATTTTTAGAAGATAGATAATTGAGTGAAATGTTACTGTTTACATATTCCAAATTTTGATATAATAATTCTCAGTTGTGAAAAAGATATGATAGATATTGATAAAATAAATTGGATAGTATTAGTGACCTTGAAACTAGTTAGTGATTTTAGGAAAAGTTATTTAGGAAATATTTGATAATGTTTATTTCCTTTTTAGTTTTATGGAATATACTCAATTGTTTATGATTTTATTTTAGGAATAATGAATGTGTTAATTTTTAGAATCTTATATATTCTCATTGTGGATTAATGGTGATTTATGTTATTAATATGTTTTAACAGAATAGATGATAAAATTATTAACATATTTGGTAAGTTATGTTTTGAGTTATATTATGTTATATTGTGTTAATTGTTAATGTTGATCTTGAAATTTTTTTCGATCAAATCTTTCATCCTTTTGGATTTTAATTTTGGTTAGAGATATTTTGGAGGAATCTTAAGGTTAACTATTAATGGAATTGATTAAGTCTATCTTTTTGGGTTCTTATTGAGTTTTTAGAGATTAATATATTATGTTGGTTAACGTTTTCTAAAAGTTTTGGTTTTATTAAATATTTAGAGAATTAAGGAACGATTTTTAATTCTTTGATGGATCTTATAATATATAAAAAGTTTTTTAGTACTTTAGGATTGAAAAATTAATCTTAGAATAAGATATGAAGTCAAAATTCATTGAATAACAACTAAATAATTAAATTATGTTGTTGAAATAGAATGAAATAAGGTAAGTAAAATTTATCATGTTCTTTATGTTGATAGTAAATGAGTTCCTCAAATCTCAGAAAAACATGAAGAAATTTTTTTATCCAATTATGATCATTTCTAATGAATTTATGGTATTTTTACTCCTCATCGATTTAGTGTATTGTGGTTTCTAACATTCTCATTACCGTGCTCTTTATCACTCTCCATTATTATTTTGAAATGAATTTCTCTTTCATGTCCTTATTTTCAATTCCAAATAATGTTCTCTTAGTTGGAAACCAATATATCTACTATTCCATATGACCATTATATTTACATTTCCCTCTTTATAAGAGGATGTTATATAAAACATTTTTTGTTGTGGGTTTTAAAGAAAAGTGTATTCAAATTTCAAACAATTGATTACCAATCTAAATTTAATATTTTGAGGAAAAAATTTATTTATGTGGGGATAGTTTCACACCCTAAAAATTTAGTTTTAAATAACAAAAATGTCAATATCTTGCATAACACACAACATTGATCTTTAAGAGATTTATATATATTAGGAAAAATAATAATTATTTAAATGTTACCCATCCATTGAATTGGTGGTTATGAATATGAATAAATCCATTAATAAATATATTTACTTTAGTCTCACTAAATTAAAATTTATTTAATAATTAATATTAAATATGTACTCAGTTTTTAGTGAAATTATTTTATTCTTAAAAAATGATTTATATTACATGTAATGCATGGAAATTATAATTAATTTAAAAAGCATCATAAAATTTTAATTTGAAAAATGAACTTAATTTTTTAAATCATCATATCAAATTTAGTTTAAGGTGTAATTTTGGAATTTTATGAAAATATTTATTTTTCAGTGAAGTAAGGAAAAATAAGGATTTCTGTAAAACTATAATTTATTTTCATTATAATGAATAATTATGATTTTATTTTTATAATAAATTTAAAATATTCTTTTAATTATATATAATCTAATTAATTATAAAATAATCATCATTATAGTTGAATTTGGAATATGTTCATTTTTTTCTTAAAAATGAAATTTTTCTATAAATAATTTTTCATAACCATTTTCAAATTTATGTTAAAATTTATTTCTTCTAATTACAGAAATTAAACCTCAAAAATGGGTTTCATATTTGGAATCTGGATATTCTAATTTGGTAAATATTTTACTTTTACTTTTTATCATTATGGATATTAACCTTAGTAAATATTTTCACTTAGGTAAGGGAAATCAAGTAATTAAGGTAAAAAAATACTACGATAAAGAATAAAAATAACCCTAAAACTTGAATGTAATAAATATTATGAGTTTTGATTAAACACTTTACTCTAGGATTTTAATTTAAGGCCACTTTTTCCATTTTTCTTTTAAAATTATTTATATATTATTTTTATGTGACAATACATTTAAAAATTTCATTCTTTGGATTTTAATATCAATTGTTTTTTTACAGAGCTAAAAACAAATTATGTTCATTTATAAATATTTATTTGAAATATATATAATTTTTTATAAAGTTATTTTTTTAAAATTTTAATGATGAAATAATCACTTTAAGTATTTATGCAACACTGACTCTGTGATTATCCAAGGAATTGAAAAACCAAGTAAATAATTTAAAAAACTCTAAAAATAATATTTTTTTCATTTATATAAAGTTTTTCAAAAACATTTAAGATAAATATAACATTTTAGTGTTGTTCAAATGGTTTATTTTTCAATTATATTTCTGTCAAGTTGTTTTGAAAGTAAAATACTGTGAATAGTTCTTAAAATGACATTATTAGTTTTTTTGCTAAATAATATTTAGATAAATTATTTTAAAAACATTAAAATTGTGAAATTGAGCAATTAGGATGATAAAAGGTAGAACATCTCATAATTTATCCACATATGATCCAATTTTCACCTTATATGTAAAATTATATCCCTTTAATATTTGAAAATTCATTAGCACGACTAAGTTTAAAATTGGTTAACCAATGGGTTAATCTAAAAGATAAGGTCTATAATTATATGAAAACAAATAATAATTTTATTGGTAAATTATATTAATAAAAAATCATCCTTATATTCTAATACATGTAATTTTGAAACCATTTTATATTAGTTTGACACATATTATATTATAATATTTCATGTATTTCAAAAAATGTCATCAATGATATTTTATAACAAACAATATTTTAGTAAATGATTTATTTTTTTTAAAAAATAATATATTCATCCAATTTAATACAGCATTGATTAAAATATTATCCATTATCTATTTATATTTCAATTTTCTTTTTTTATGATAATATTCTTGACTGTTAAAGTGTAAAAACGTTGATATTATGGTAATTTTCAAAAGGGGTAATGAGGGATTAAAATAAAAAGATTAGGGTGAAAATATTAACTTAACATATCTAAATTTTATTGTTTGAGAATATTTAGGATCGTAGTCATTATATATTATAAATATATCAATTTTTATCCTCCTGAGCCAAACTTTTAATATATATTAATATAATTAATTATATGATTCTAGAAGTGCCCCTCTCCTCAATTATAAAAGGGAACCTCTTATACAATCTTCCTCACACCCTTTTATAAATATATGTCAACAAATCTATAACAAATTCGCTTCTATAATTCCATATCCATTAATAATATGTTATGTTCTTCTTGAAATCCCATTACAAAGGCCCTTAAGAATGGATCTGATGGAGTCCCACCGAAGAACATGTAATCATCATACCAGATATATTTCAATTTATTTTTACATCATTCACATATAAATATAATTTATTCATCACGAAATAAGAACTCGAGTATCATAAATATATTTAAATTCTATTAGGTTTAAGTAACCACCAATATGGGAATTTAATGTATCACTCATGCGTAGGTGAGGACTACCAACTCCAATTAGAGGTACAATTCATTTTACATCACCATTTTTTATTCTAATGTACTTAATATGTGTATAATATATTTACAAAATAGTTATTCATTTAAAATTATAAAATCATATATAAATTCTCACCATCCAATCCATTTGAAAATTATAACATCACTCATTTGTATGTGTGGACTACCACCCCCATGAAGCGATGTGATTTTTTTTAATTTACGGTTTTCATGGAGGACAATTAGGAATAATTTAATTAATATATATGATATATATGATATAATAATGACTCTATAAATTTGAACTACTTTTTAAATTTCTCATGTTCCATACATTGCAAAATGAAAAAAGGGTTTATGCATACGTACATCCCACCATATCTATACACTGTGTAATTAATTTTTCTAAATATATTTTTTATGAACAAATATAAATAAATAAATATATATATATATAATGAAGATATATTATATTCATATCTTCAATAAAATTTTGGAGATGTTTGAACCAAAATCAATATGTAAGGACCAGGACTATCGAACTAAAACATTCTTATGAAACGAATTATATATCAATCAAACCATTGATTTTAATTTTTTTTCGAATATAAAGGTGATAAAATGTTATAAGTAAATAATATATAGTAATAGATGAATGATACTGGTTATAGAATAAATTTATAATAAATCTATATTTTTTTATATAGGAGGTTAAAACACATATGAATAAAGTCAATACTTCAGGTAATAGATTTTTTTCTCACATTTAATCCTATAAGGAAACTGTCACATTCACCAATAATTTAATTTTAGTAGTGTATATAATACCGTTGAATGTATTTTAGTATGATTCTAATTTAAATTACTGGGATATTAATATCCATCGATGGTTCTCTCTTTTGATAATTTTTATTATTATAATGATACCAAATACATAAGGGATTTATATTTCAATCACTATATATTTGGTATTATTTATACTTGGATTTTCATTGAAGAAATAATATTATCCTTACCGGAAAAAACCTTATAATTTTATATCATATTCTTATTTCTATAGAATAAATTTTTTACTTTTATGTTACTCACATTAATTACTCAAAGAATGTTATTGAGGAAAACAAAATATATTTTACTATTTGGTTGAGAATCGTTTTCTTCTATGTCCATATTTTATTTAAAAGGATTTCAAGAATATTTTACTATTCCCATATGAATGCTTAGAGTCATTTTTACCATTTTTTAATTTTATATTTTTTAAAGGAATATTATTTTCAGTTTATTAATGATTTAATTTTAAATTTTTATGGAAAATGTAAAACTAATATTTCTTTTTCTGTTTACAGCATGAAAACTTTTTCCTACCATCACGACTGCTCAATGATTTGAAGCTTCCTTAAAAATTCTCAAATTTTATTTTCAAATAATTTTTTTATATTTGGGAAATTTTTATATTTTAGATAAGTTAATTCAATGTTAAAATGGTATTTTCTTCATGAAATATTCTAGTGGTCCTTTAATGGAATTTTTCATCTATGATAACATCCTTGATGTATCTTATTCTATACTAGGGATATGATCCTATGATACCATCCTTACTATTTCAATAGACGAATAATAATTATAATGAAGACATTTTTATGAAATCCATTCATTTTCCACTAGTAATGATATGATGATATGATGAAATATTTATAAAACCAATTTCCTTTCCACATGTTATGTTATGATAATTTGATGACTATTTTATTATCCTTTAGCACAAATATGTTTGGATTTCATTATGTGATGGGTGGTCTTGGAATTATGTAGCCCTCCAAATAATTTTTTAAATTGATATATCTCATGAGATAATTATTATAAATAATTCATTTTTCATGATCTAATAGAAAAAATATGTTGATATTCATGATTCAATATGATAAATATTTGTTGATTCCTAATCCAGTTTGGGAAACATGTAATAATTCCTAAGATGTTATCATAGGGGAAAAATAAATTCATTAATAATCTAGAATGATTTGATGGTATTATATGTTAATATTTATATATGAAATATTTTTTATACCTATGATGGCACAACACTTTTATGATATGATTTTGATATAAACTTATGGTTCATGATTGATTTATGGTTATTTATCACTCCTATAATTCATGTCGTTTAAAATGATAACTTTTATGCCCATACTTAGTATTTTTATCTATAATATATTGGGCATGAAAATTTTAAGTTATGATAATAAACCAATTCCATTTTACTTATTTTACTCTTGCTTAAGAACAATGAATTATGTCTCCCATGTTTACACTTATAGGGAATCTAAACTCACACTTCTTATATTTACTTTCCCTATGTTACAAGGAAAAATTTTAAGTAGGGTATGTCAATAAGGGTACAAAGTGAGAACAAATTTAATGGAGATGTTGATTAATATACCTAAATAATATGGCCATGTTTCTAGTCTCTAAAGACACTAAGCCTTTATAGTTCTCACATAGATCATAATGTTATGTATTGAGTATTCCTCTAAAAATTATATAATATTTATATATAAAAATATTTGGTTGAAATACACATGAATCACAATTTATAAACTATTAAAATTCATTTTATGTAAGATAATATGTTTTTAACACTATATTGAATAAAGATAGAGAGAAATATTTTCTTTTCAATTAATGGATTTTTCAACTAAAACATGATCTTTTTGATAATTTCAAGAGGGAGAATTTTTGAAATTATACATGATTTTATAATTATCTAAATGGAGTATAATGATTAGTGTCTCCTTGAACAACATTATGTTTTGATAATTACAAATTTTTAATGGTTTTATTTCCTTTGAAATTATTAATACATTATCTTATGTAATGATTAAAATAGGTTTAAATTTTATTATATCTTAATATTTATTTTCTTAGAATATCATTGTATTTCATATTTTAATTAGTAATTACATTTTATAAAGGTTTCATATTGAGATCCTTGGATGAATATGACATTTTATACCTTTAAAATTTATTTTTAGAGGTTTTTACTATTCCCTTGCAGCCAATTCCCATAGCCAAATATCTCATATATCCAATTCATGTATCCAAATATCTTATATATCTAGACCAGATAGAAAAATAACTATATTCAGTTACCTTATGTATTTTCATCGTAACATGGGATAAATCACTCCAAATTGAGTGATTCATACAGTGATTGAAATCAAAGAAAAATTATCTTCATTTCATTAGAAGATATAAATTTATTAATAGATCTGTATCATGTTTTAAATTTGGTTAGAAGTCACTGTATGTTTTCAATATGAATTCTAAAATTTTCTAGAACTATTTTAATAATTTATTTTAATGATAACTTATGATATAAATATTTTATTAAGAATATTATTAGTTATTTAGAAATATACTGTAATTGTATAGCTATAAGTCAACTATTGAAAAAGATTTTTTTTTTCATTCATTTGGTATTATTTAGGTCTGAAATTTTAGAATTCATGTTGTCTACAGATATGCAATATCGGATAGGTTATTTTCCGACATGAAATCATTTATGTCAATCGACTATGTGATCAATTTTCTTATAGGAAATTAGGTATATGAGGAATTTTACTTTGTTAAAATTAGATTTGTGGATAAATTTTATTAAAGGGTATAATTACATTATGTGTAATATAATTTCTTTGGAAATGATATCTCAATAACTAAAAATCAACATTCTCATGGATCTAAAGGACATTGATCATTTTTTATATGTATCATAAAATGATATTGGAGGAAAATCCTTTTTTTTATGTGTTAAAAACTCACATGAAATCTTTGAGATATATACATTTGTAAATCTATAAATATGCCCCATTTTACATAATATTTTGTATTTCTATTTTCTATATGTTAAAGAGAATATTATTAATGTTTTATTTGATCTAAAATTACTCATAAAATTTCTAGGATCTATGAAAATAGTATTTAAATTATACGATGATAAATTAAATGATATCTACAAGGGATTAAGCATGTATAGATATTCCTGATGAAAATTTGGAACATGATTTCAATTCTGTTAAAATATGAATAGTTGATATTGAATGTAATCATGGTGTATTCAAAGGATATTAATACTTATTATGTAAAAATTTATTAATTATTCTTATGAGTTCTACTATGTAGTTTTTATTTGTTTTTATAAATATTTAAAAAGATTCACATGAATACTTTTTTTCATTTACACATGGTTTTTAATCTTGGAAACAACCATGGAAAGCTCTGAAAGAGTTTTTGGGAAAAATAAAATTGAATTGGATTTAAAATTTGAAATATATTGTGTGAAAAACTAAGTAATTAGAATTGATAAAACCAATAAAAAGTAATATATACTAGGTTAAAGATTCTCTTTAACTATACAAGTTCTGCATTCTTCACTGATCAACTACTACTTCCACCTGAAGTTAAATTATTTGATATTTTTCTGATAAAGATTATTCTTCTACCTTATTACTTTGATTTTTAAGGTTTCCTCTTGTCCAATGGATTTACATATTTATATTTCATTCTATTTGTGTAATTTTAAATTGATATACAACCCATTAAAATGTAGGATTGTGGGCTATGAATCCCCAAAAATAGTTAGGCATTGGGTTATGACTCTAGGTGGGAAAATTTAGACTATTCTGGTTATTCCTCCAAGGATAAAAAGGAATGTTTGGTTTGGGTTTAAACCACCAGGGGAAAATTATTTTTAATTGTTTTGTGAATCCATGTGTGAAAAATTCATTATAATTTTCCATTAGAGTGTATATATTGTGTGTTATTCCTCTCGGTGTGTGAGAGGGGTAAGGAGTGGAATATGACCATTTTGGTATAAACCACTTTAATAATAATTGTTTCCATTGTCAATTTTTATTTTGGTGTACTAACATAACTTTAATAACTCTTACATATCCTTAATTTATTAATTCATTTAAAAATATTAATTCACCCCCTCTACACTATATGTCATCATCAATTTAGAAAGAAAATGTCATTTCGGTTGATTATAACCTAGAGGGAGAATTTGTTCAGCAGTGGAAACTTATCAAGAATACAAAGTACAAGGGGTACATTGAATCCATGGAATGAGATAGATTCAATAATATATTTTTCAATAAATATTTTCCTCATAATATCCATCTTAAAATAGAGAGGTAATTCATCAAACACATGAAAAAGGAGGATTAATTCATCGGGTTTCATGATGAAATCCTCATAAGGCTTACGTGGTATGCCTATGACATTTTCAACAAACATGAAATTAATGTTGAACACTTACTTACTAGAGAAAAGTGGATTCAGTTAAATGATTTGTATATTTGATACTTTGGTAGCTATAAGGAAAATTTTCATTATTCCCTTTATGTATAATTGGATGTTAGTGATTCTAAATGGTCCTATGGAACATTAGATAATAAGAATATGTTGGATTTTTAATTTGTATTATCGATGTTTAATACTCATGGAGGAAATAAAGTCCAACTTCCTACTAGTCAAATGTGTGGGAAGTGGCATCTAAAAATTTTCCTAAAGGGAATGAGGTGTTTCTTCAAGAGTGGATATTAAAGGAATCAAGCTAATGAATGATGAAGGGAGATGAAAATAAAAATTATTTCTTGGAAGAAAATAATAATTCAATAAATCCTCGGTATATGGTAAAATGTTTCAACTTTAAAAAATATTGAATTTATTAATACCACTACTCAAATTCTAATGTTTTTAAAATATAAATGATGAAAAAAACCTCGGAGGCCAAGACATTAGGTATAGACTTGTGATATCAAAAATTATATGGTGGATCCTAACCATAATGTTGAAATAGGTTTTCTAGTTAATCACTCAATAATAAAATACTAACTAATTGAATTTGATTCTATGAATTCTTTGATATCATGAATTTTTAGTAGGAATATTGAAACACCACCTTAAAACATGAATGTTGAGTTATTAATGAAAACAAAATTGTAATATTATTGAATATCAAGAACATAAATTCTCACCAATCAATATTTATGGGATATATGTCATATAAAACCTTTCAAAAACCCCTTTAGTTTAATTATATAGTATAATGTTCACGGATTGGTTGTCCTTTTATGGTTCCATCATAAATTGTCATGAGAATGAAATAAACATTGGTATAAAAATCATCCTCTAATCCGATACAAGTGAAAGGAGGAGGCTGAATATTCTATCTAAACTTCTTCTAATGCATGGATATTATTATATAATGATAATTTTTATCAAGATCAAATGATTGAGAAAAAGTAGAGGATAACTCTTAAATACATGCCCATTATGAGGGAATTATCTATTCTATTCCCCAAAGAGTTTCCCATATTACTCTAAATTGAGAGGATTATTTCCCAATTGAACTCATTCATATAGATATTTTGATGTCCAGTACTCCATATAAAATGGACTCCATTAAACTAGAATAAATGAATAAGGAAGTAAATGACAATATATATAAGGTCTATATAATCCTATGTTCTTCACCATAGGGTTTTCCAGTTACATTCCTTACGAATAAGGATATGTCAATGCATCTATTTATTAATTATCATGAACTTAATAATATCTTGAAAAATATTGACTATCCCATTACACAAATTGATGACTTATTTTATTAGCTATATGGATCACCATACATCTCAATATTGTATCTTTAGTAGGAATATTGCCATGTAATGGTGAAGGAGGAAATTTCTAAAAATAATTTTTATACATAGTATCGGTACTATGATTTCATAATGAGGCCATTAATAATCACCAATTGTCTATAAATATTCATATAATTGGTGAAAATAGTATTTAGAGATTACCATGAGACTATTTTAGTAATCTCTATTAATTGAATTTTAAAAGACTCCATGAGTAAGCAGGAATATGAGGATCAATTGAATATTTTGTTAAATATATCAATAAAGGAGAAAGTCTATTCTATGTTTATACAATGTGAATTTTTTCTATAAAAATCATTCTTATTATGTAATTTAATTTCATGTGAGGGTGTATCAGGGGATCCTTAAAAAATTTAGGCGATTGAAGAATGTCCCAGACTAAAATTTGTAATAAACTTTCATAGTTTCCATGAATTTTATGGGTAATATCGATGTTTTTTTATAAACCTTTCACAATTATTTAACCCAATAACCAAGATAACATAGAATTGTGTATTGTTTTTATAGACTTATGAATATATATAGATCTTTGAAGAGTTAACAAAAAGGATAATGAATGCACCTGTACTCACAGTACCCATAAGTTGGGAATGATTTCTGATACTAACTATAGGGACCCATTACTTAAACAAACCATACAAACATGATCTATAAATTTTTTTTAACTTTATTAAATTTCAATTTTATTTTATTTTTATAGTTATATTAAATTATTATATAAATCATATTTAATAAAACTATATATTACAAAGTGTACACTTCCACTCAATATCTATTTTTCACTATATAGAAACTTTATAATGAAACCCATTTTATTTTCATGAAAAATCATCTTGACATTAAACAATAATTATTATTTGTTCTTAATTATCCTTAAAACCTATAAAAAACATTTAAAAAAGTTGGGTTCATCACAATAATATTAGTAATTGACACATAAAAAGAATGAAATGAAATCACTAATCTATTTTAAAACCATGAGATCATAGAATAATGTTTTCCATTAATATAATAAACAATGTGCTCAAATAAATTTCAACTTACAGATTAAAACATCATTACTACCTAAAGTTTTTCTTAAAAAAAATTATAAGACATACTAAAGGTAAAATCATAAACATTAGGTTTTCTTTAGAAAATGTGATAATCCTTAAAAAAAATTCTTAACAATATACATTTTTACCCAAAAGGTAATAATCATTACTTTTTAAAAAATATCAACAAACAATAATGAAAAATCAAAATAATTACATGAAAAATCATTAGAAATCAAAGAAAATTCATTTAGGTAACATGGGACATCATTTTCAAATCACTCTTACAATCACTCTTAAAAATGGGATACCCTACCTAGTAAATTACAATAATCTCATAGGAGAAACATATAAATGATTCACTCCATCCCTTTTATCTAATGAAATAGAGAGCTATATTTGGATCACCACCATAATAAACAATTACCAAGAAGTATAACATAGTAATTATAGATTAATGTTTTCATTTTCTTTATCACACTCATAAAAATATTCTTTTCAATCATAAGAAAAACATCAGCATATATCTAAATATTTATTCCATTTAAAACCCTTTAAAAATACCCAGAACATAGAGGGGGTTTATTTGAAAAAACCCCCAAAATTTAATGGAATAGAAAAAAAATTAATTTTCATGTGGTATAAAAAATACATTGATGTTGTATACATTAAAATTGAACATTCCATTTTTCATTTTATTAAAAAGTCAAAAAATTCTATATAAAATTCCTTAAAAATTTTTGTTTTGAAAAAATTTAAAAGAATGTAAAAAATAGATATCAAATTTTATTTAAAATCAATTTAATCATATAAATACATGTTAAAATTAATTTTATTAATATGGATATAAAAGAAAAAGATTCAAAAAATAAGTCATTAAAAAATTGTAAAGGAGGGTTTTAAAGTAAAGTGTCTAAAACCTCAATTCTCAATCATCAGGTATGTTATTTATCTCATGTATAATAATTTTTTTTAAATTTTAAAAAACATTATAGGTATAAAAATTTATCCTTAAACCATTTATTTCATTTATTTCAATAATATATTTAATTTTAGAATCAATTAATTCCATGCCAGGTGTTTTGTTTCTATTTAAATAATAAGTCCAAAATGACATTTGTAGGATTACTATGGTCAAATTAGTAATTATTAAATCATATATAAAATAATAATCATGAAATAAGAATATATTTTAGACATTAATTATACTTTTAGAATCATTAATTTAACATGGTTATAAAAAAGGAATCTTGTTATAATCATAGATATTATTGGTCGTTCGTATGCATGAGTAATGCTTACATTATTCAATGAGATAAAGAAGGTATGTGTTGTTTTATATTTCCATATTTATGATTATATCATAAATGTATTATTATATCTATTAGTTCCTTATATATATATATATCATCCATTTGATTTTGTGATGAAAAACGAGTCACATCACTTTGTGGAGATTATAATTCACACGTACAGACAAACGACATTCTTATTTCTAAATGGATTGAAAGTAATGAAAATTGATGTTATAATGTTATTAAATAATGATAATTATTTCATTAATAATATATATAACATAAATCGGTCATTGTTATTATCTCTGAGAGGTGGTGATGGAAAACAAATTTCATCAGTTCGTGAGATTGTAGTCCATTGTACTCACAAACAATTGTTTAATTTATAATTTGATTGAATATGAGATGGATAAAAGTAATTAAATTAACATAATAAAATCTGATTATATATAAGGTAATTATGTTATTATTTTAGAATGATTGAAGTAGATTTTAAGGAGGATAAAGAATAAATAAAATTAAAATTCTCAGTTAATAATAATTGATATTCCTTGGGAAACCTTTTTTAAAAATTAATCCTCCCAAAGGATGGTATTGTATGGATGATTATACCTATAAAATGTCCTGAGGTATGTTTGGAATAAATTTTGGTTGATATTGGCCTAAATAGTGTTCTAAAAAGGTGTGGGGAAGAGATGAGAGGAGGTGTCCTTTTATAAGTGAGGGGAGGGGCACTCTTGGATTTACATAATGTATTAAATTAATATAAAATAATTTTCATGTAAAATAGGAACCAAATTGATATATTTATAGAATAATTTTGTTATAGTTCAAAATAATATCATCCAATTAATGTTTAAGATATTTAGGTAATGTTTTCAATGTAATATATTTGTTTTAACCGCTGATAAGCCTTTTGATGATTACCATGATATCAAAGTTTTTTACTCTTTTTAGGGTCAATAAAGTTACTATAAAATTAATATTTACCTATAAATGGACCATGTATAGTATATTAAACCACATCCTATTAAATTTTCCTAATATAGTATTTTTAGGAATTTTAAATCATTTAATAAAATATTTCTTACTACCAAATATCATTATTGTCATTTTAGAGCTATTCATTTAATTTTACATTAAATACATTTCTATAATTATGGAATTAAAATATAATCCTTTAAAAATAACATAATATGATATGTTTATCTATAAATTTTTTTTCTACACTATCAATCACCCAAAAATATTAATTTTAGTGCTTTTAAAATTATTTAAATGACTTTTTACAACTACACGGGCACTGTGTTGGTGTTCTGTATTCATTTAAGGCAATTTCATGATCACTAAATATTAAAAATAAGTTACCAACATAAAAAAATAATTAGGTTCAATATAAAATTTCTGAGTCATTCTTTGTGTACAATTACTCACATATATGTCATAATAACATATTTAATATGTTATTTTTTCCTCTTCTAGCCTTTTGGAAGCCTTGCACATGAATTTGGATAAGTCACTTGTTATATAACTCTAAAATTAATATACCCCCAAAAATATAAAATATAATAATTAATAATTATTTATAATTATTAATAAAATAATGTAAATAATTTTATCACATATTATCATTAGGACATGAAATTTGACTTTTCTTGTGCTCCACAAGCACTACGTCGACAAAGAAAATGATATTTATATTTACCATGAAATAAGTTATAATTTAAAAAATTTGAATTATTTTTGATTAAATTTGTAATAAATTATCATAAATTATTTTTTCCATAATTTTATAAAAATTTATATTATATTTATGTCCTGTGGATATCAAATAAATATTGTATTTCATATAAACTGTATTCTTTTACATTCACCAAAATTTCAACTTCTTTAGAAAATATGAAAAATTAATCCAAGGATAAATTTTACTATATGAATAAAAAACTTAATTACATTTTATAGAATTAAATTCTTATAAGTTACATAAATTACTTTTAATATAAATGCATAAAACGTAATGAGAAATAGGTTTTAAAAATATGATTTTTAAGCCCATAAATGAACTTATATCAAAATCGATTAAAACTTATATTATTATATAATTAATTATATTTTTATGAGTAAATGTTAATTAAATTAATTTAATATCAAATTAATATCATAATGGTACTTTTAAAATAAATGGTCTTTCGAAAAATGTATTATTTTTCAATATTCACTAAAAAATAATTCTTTTAAAAAAAATCCAAAATTTCACTCTTTGATAAATTTTAAATGATTATTTCATTTTTTTTGAATTTTTATCAAATATAATTTCTAAAAGATGAATAAATGAATAATAATCCTCACTCGAAAGAGGAAACAAAATCAATTTTTTTGATTAAAATATATTTTTGAAGAATAAAATGAATTTAATAAAAATTGAGTACTTATTTCCTAACCACTAATAAAATAAATTTTTATTGAGGAGGAAATTTATATATATTTAATACTATGATTAATACTATTCATAAAAACCAATTAAATTACTAGGTTATATCTATAATTTTAAAGACCCAAAATTTCCGTGTAATTGTTTTTAATTATATTGGAATTTTATTAGTCATAAAAAATTTACGGCGCATGATTCCGAGGCCCAGTGTGCCCCAAATGAATTTTAGAACCTTTTTTTTCAGATACATTCAGTAAACGTTGGAGCCATTTTTTTATCTTTTGAAACAGTGCTTGGAATTGAAATCTGAGAGCACCGTTGAACTCATAGTGCCAATATTCGCTTAAAGAGGCCTTTACCTCGACCGCAATAGGTTGAGGGTGAAATATAGTTTTTCACTTTTTCATGGAAAAATAAAAACAAAAATTGTTTAACATTTTTATTTTTATTTGAAACCCCATGTGAAGGTTATGGTGGTAGGGACCACCAAGCTTAAAACCTCCCAAATTGAATTCTAGTGATAGGGACCACCTGAACCCCTTTAATGGGAGAAAACCTCTCAACTTCCCTAAATCAATTATGCCAACTTCCCATTAAAGTTTTGGATCCAAATAACAATTAATGAGATGTGTCAGTATTTTTAATTGTGCCAACATAATTGATCTACTTAATTAAAATTATGTTGGATTTTCCTTTTTGGTGGAATAATGGAAAGGGTTGGCCAAGGAAAATTGGGATAGAACGTTGGAGGGATTCATTATCCTCCAACGAAGAACGCACTCTGGAATTGAAGAATGGGGATGACATTCGAGCTGACTTTGGAAGCATCTTGCAAAAGCGATGAATACCGATGCCATTACCCCCAACAAGTTCATCTCCTTCCTCACGTCCTCCATCAACAAACCTCCACGGTAGTGGTTTATTTATATGTGATTATTGATTCCCATGTTATTCCCTTGTAATCAATGAACGCAGATCAACTCTCTAACTAGTTGATCCGTAGAGGATTTCTTTTTGTGGGGTTGGGAATAATCATTGTCGGAGGGTGTAGGGTTTGGTGTTCTTCATAAAAGTTTTATTAAGACTCTTTATAATTCCCTAACATAGAGGGTGCAAGTTAAATGAACATGGCCCGACCTATCTGCAATTTCTTGAGTTTTTGTTGTGTTCCTCGCATTGGAAGAAGGTGGTGACTGGTGCTAGTGAATGGCACTGGTGGGACTCGGATAAAGCGGCCAACACACCACCAGTCGTGATGCAGGCGAGGCTGCCTGTGGCCCCCGCGCCGCCCCATGACCCCCTTCCCCCCCGCAGCCCGGTGGCCCCTGCATTGCCCTGCGGCCCACGCCTCGCCCGGCGGCCCGTGCGCCGCCCGGCAGGCCGCGTGCTGCCGCACAGCCCGAGCGCCGCCCCACGACCCCCGTGCCTCCCCGTAGCCCCCACAATATCCCGTAGCCCGCAAGCCGCCCCGCTGCCACCACACTGCACTGTGGCCCTCGGGATGTCCCACGACCCCCGCACCCCCCCCCCCCACCCCCTGCGACGCACCGTGGCCCCCGCGTTACACTGTAGCCACCCCGCCACCTCTGGCCAGGCCGCCCAGTGCAGGGCAGGCCACCCCAGCGTGAGCCGGGTCGGACCTAGTGGGTCGGGCCGTACACATCGAGTTGGGCCGGATCCAGTGGGCCGGGTCGGACCAGACCCAGGCCAGCTTCAACCCATTTTTTTGCTTTATCGGTCATAACATTGGAACCAAGCATTCGTTTGATGAACCATCAGTAGTGCTAGAAACTTTCAAGTAGGAAGGACCCTTTGGAATAAACCACTTGAGTTTTGGATTAAGATGGGATACAGTCGGGTTGGATCGAGCATGAATCCAACCTGACACTTGAGACGAAAAGGCTAGTAACCTACAGATTGGGCGTCCGATTGGTGAACCGTCTATTGAATTGAGACCCCTATGATGTGGAGGACCTTTGGGATACTTTATCATGGGACTTCTGGGCAGTTTGAGTATTTTCCAGTGTCTTGAGGAGTGGACCCTCCCAGAGATGAACAATCTTAGTGCGGAAACCCTGTAGCCGGATGGGGTGATATTGTAGGATCCTGTGTGGGTTTGATGACATACTGGAAATGTAACAGTGTATTGTGTGGGTCTGATGACGTACTAGTGATATAATAGGATCCTTTGTGGGGCTGACGAGGTACTAGCGATGTACTAGGATCCTGTGTGGGTTTGACGATGTACTGGCGATGTACTTGGATCATGTGTGGGTGTGACGACGTAATGGTGATGTACTATGATCATGTGTGGGTCTAAGGATGTAATGGTGATTTACTAGGATCCTGTGTGGGTCTGATGACGTATTGGTGATGTACTAGGATCATGTGTGGGTATGACGACTTACTCGCGATGCAACGAGATCCTCTGTGGGTCTGACAACGTACTGGCGATGTAATAGGATCATTAGTGGGTTTGATGATGTACTGGGGATGGACTCGGATCCTGTGTGGGTCTGACGACATACTGACGACGTACTAGGATCTTGAGTGGGTCTGACGATGTACTCACAATGTACTAGGATTCTGTGTTGGTCTGACGATGTACTAGGATCCTGTGAGGGTCATACGAGGTACTAGGATCCTGTATTGGTCTGACAATGTACTATGATCCTCTATGGGTCTGATGATGATTTAGGATCCTTTGTGGGTCTTCCTATTAATAGATTAAGATGATTCAGTTGTCACATTTAATCATCTCTACTACTACATCAAAGTTATACCTAGTGTGAGACGAGTCTATAATATTGTGGTACTTTTCCTTGATGGTAATACCTTGGTTGTATTCTCCTGTATGGAGTACCTATGTGGTACTTGGTTTCATGATTTTCCTTCCTTTGTCTAATAGTTGAGCATTGGGATTTTGGGTTGGACCTTGTGTTTCTTCATGATTGAGATGGGTTTACTTGAAAACATAGGTATATGTATGAGCATATACCTAAGTAGGTTTTCCAGTAGTTTTCGTGGTGTGTGGTTTATCCTTGGTGGATTTTGTGAGACCTTAGGCGTCTCGAGGTCCCTTCTGAGTATCTTTATACTCACCCATGCATTGATATGCCCGCACCTCATTGTGTTTGGTGAAGACGACAGAAAATGATGACTGTGGACGAGAGTACCAGGACTGGAGGTAGCTAGGTGGTGGACCATAGACGAGGCGTACTGTAGTGATGACCATTCGAGAGCGGTACCTACCCTCCATGTAGGATCCTTGCCGAGAGATCATAGGAGTTGTTCTAGTTTATTTGTACTTTCATTTTCTTGTACATTCCAGTTGGACTTGTATTCTGGCCCATTTTTCTTACTTTACTCACGCTATTTTTACTATACAGTTGTTTGTATTCGTATATTACTATTATCTTGGTTGCTTTAGTTTACAGTTTATAAAGACAATGACTTCCCAATTTTAGGGAATATGCCTTTGGTGCTAGTCGCCCGCCCCTGGCCTATGGAAGGTGGGCTTGGGGTAGTCATGTCACGGGCCCCGTGGGATGAGTCATGTCAAATTGGCATCAGAGGAGTTGGTTCTACTATAGAACATTGAACTCTAATATTTTTAACGGTAATAGTGTTAAGTGTAGTGAGTGTGGTTATCAGTTTAGGGAATCCAGTGTTGGTGCGGCGGTCGACGTATCTATACACCAGGACCCTGACATCGGATTTCTGACTTAGTAAACTAAAACACTAATTGTGTGTGTGCTTAGAAAATTTTTCTTTGTGATCTTTTGGAGTCATCTAACCATGTATAACTTATTGACCGTGACACACCTGTTTCTTTTCATGATTCCTCCACGTAGACATCTAGATATGGTTCCAGATATAGTACGTACAGATAGCCCACCAAGTGACGAGGCCTCGGTGTAGGACCCTCTTCTAGTAGAGGTAACTGTGGAGGAAACATTAGTACCATTACTCGTTGGGCCACCGATTCTACCAGCCCCAATAGCAGAGGGTGCACGTCACTTGAGCGCATTACACGAAATCCATTACAAGAGGCCATGTAGGTTCAGGGGAGAGATGGACCCAGAGGCAGCTGAGGATTGGCTGGAGGCCGTAGTGAGAGTCTTCTGACTGTTAGGGACCCCAGCTGATCTCATGGTGATCCTTGACGCCGGACTTCTATAGGAAGCAACGCGCAGATGGTGGACCTAGATGCTCCAGGTTCAATACGAGGTGACACTTCTCTGGGAAGACTTTGAGAGCCTGTTTCAGGTAGAGTTTTTTTCCAACGACTCTTTACGCAATGCACATACATGAGATACTTCATCTGCAGTAGGGAAGCATGACTATGGCTCTGTACACAGTGAGGTTCACCGAACTCTCATGCTACTCCACTGATATAGAGTGGGACACATTCTTCAGGGCCCAAACCTCTGAGCAGGGGCTCAGGTGAGAGATCTGGTCATTGATGATTTCTCTCAGCATCTCGAAGCAGGATGGGGTGTTAGAGAGAGATCTCTTAGTGGAGAGTTTTCTTGGTGAGCAGTCACCAACAACGTGACCCACCACTGGACGTCATGTAGCAGAGTCTTCTACAGCTGGAAGTATACATATGTCATAGAGGTCCAAGAGGACCATGCCTATAGGTGGATGACTACACGATTCAGGGTTTTTTGGGCAGGGCTCCCAAGATAGAGCTTGTCATGCGAGGAACAGGCAGTGTTACACATGCGGCGGGCATGGTAACATGGCTCGTGACTATCTTACCCGTCGTACAGATGATCAGTGGACGATAGAGGGACCACCTAGGTAGAGATAGTGGTTCGACCTAGGAGGTCTTCAGGGAGTAGTTAGATGTGGTAGGGTAGCTAGCTGTGCAGTTGGTGGTGGGAGACGATTCGAGGTGTTACCACCACCACCACCAGGTGGTCCACCTTGACAATAGGGAGTAGGTGGATAAGGGTGATCTCAGCTCGAGGTAGCTGAGGCCTATGACCGTGGCGCTCTAGAGATAATATGAGGTATGATCTACGTCTACCCCACCTTAGCTACAGTACTTATAGAAACATGTGCTAGTCATTCTTTTATGGACACATCTCTCATTCGAAGATCAGAGATTCCGACAGAGCCGTTGGATTGATCCTTATAGCTAGAGAATAATAAAAGAGAGGATTCGATGATTACACACCAGTGTTGGTCGTGTGATCTTACTATAGGAGGCAAGAGCTTCGGCTGAGATCTCCTAGTATCTACGTTGAGGCCTTACAATGTCATATTGGGTATGGACTTGTTATCTACAGTCCAAGCATATATTGATTGTATTAGGAAAAAAGTGTGGTGTGTTCGCATGGATGGGACCATGTTTACATTTACAGGGGAGAAGGGAGCCTTTGTAGCATAGGATGGACTTACCCGGAGGAGAGTGCAGCCGATCACTAATCAGTTGGATAGCCTTACCCTTAGAATGGTTGATGTGGAGAGTCTGTGCTATCATCTAGTGGTGGACCAGTACGCAGATTTCTTCACTGATGATGTTACATGTATACCTCCTCATAGAAAAGTGGACTTTTACATTGAATCGTACCCCAGGATGGCACCGATATCTACACTTGCGTATTGAATGGCTCCTGTGGAGCTTCATGAGCTGCGGGTATAACTGTAAGACTTACAGGTGAAAGGGTTCATTCAACACAGTGTTTCTCCTTAGGAATCCCTGATTTTGTTCGCCAAGAAGGTGAATGGGAGATTGAGGCTTTGTGTTGACAATCGGTGCCTGAACCAGGTGACCATGAAGAACAAGTACCCACTCTTAGGGATTGATGACCTCTTTGATCAGCTGAATAGAGCATGAAGGTTCTCGAAGATAGACCTCATATCAGGCTATCACTAGATCAGAGTACTAGATGAGGATGTGCAGAAGACAAATTTCAAATATCAGTATGAACATTATGAGTTCTTGGTTATGACATTCGGCATAACCGAAGCTATAGTAGTGTTCATGGGACTCATGAACATGATCATTCAGGTATATCTGGATCGCTATGTGGTGGTCTTCATTGATGACATTCTGATATACTTGGCTACTAAGGAGGAGCATGCCTATAACTTGCAGGTAGTTCATGACACACTCCGAGTGCACCAGATTTTTGGTAATCTCTCGAAGTGCCAGTTCTAGATCTAAGAGGTTCACTTTCTAGGACATGTCATCATGGAGGCTGGAGTTGTGGTGGATCTAGTGATGATTGACGCTGTACTTGCTTTGGAGCCACCCAGGAACGTGAAAGAGGTACAGAGTTTCTTGGGTTTGGCTGGATACTACCAGAGATTTGTGCTAGATTTCTCTAGAGTTGTAGCACCTCTATCAACATTGAAGAAGAAGGGGAAACCTTCATTTGGTCAGAGAGATGTCATCAGAGTTTTCAGGAGATGAGGCATAGGTTGACTGGTGCCTCCATCTTGAGGCTACTAGAGGAGGGCATTGTGTATGTAGTCAACTATGATGCATCAGGGACTGGGCTCAGATGCGTCTTGATGTAGGAGCAAGCAGTGATCACATATGGTTCTCGAAATCTGAGACAACATTGGAAGAACTACATTACCCATGACCTGGAGTTAACAACAGTGGTCTTCCCCTTGAAGATGTGGCGACATTACTTGATGGGAAAACATTTTACAGTCTACTCGGATCACAAGAGTATCAGGTACATCTTCTCTGAGAATGACCTGAACCTGAGACAATGATGTTAGCAAGAGTTCCTCAAGGACTATGAATTTGAAATAGTCTATACTATTGGGAAGGGGAATTTTATGGAAAATGCACTCAGTAGGAGATCTGGTAAACAACTTCTAGGTGAGGCAACCTAGAAACTGACTGCTTTGCTGATATCCTTTGAGGGTCGGGATGGAAAAAGTTTTATTTAGTCTCTTACAGTCACTCCCCCACTTCTTTAGCAATTCAGGGAAGCACAACATGGGGAAACTGATTGCGAGGCTCGACGTGCTCAGATATCCACAAGATATGAACCTGATGGATTTTTTGAAGTTGGGGAGCATGTTATCCTCTTCAGAGGATGTACCATGGTACCACTGTCGCTTCGGGAAGAAGTGTTGAGGGAGTTACACACATCCCCTATAGCGGTACATCCAAGAGTGATGAAGATGCACTAGGATCTCCAATGATAGCACTGGTGGCTGGGAATAAAGAGAGCAATAGCAGAGTTTGTCTCCCAGTTCCTCATGTGTCTGCAAGTGAAAGAAGAGCATCAGGTACTAGAAGGATTGGTTCAGCCCTTAGAGGCCCCAGAGTGGAAGTGGGATTGAATATCCATGGACTTCATGAAAGGACTTCCACATACATCTAGAGGTCATGATTCTATCTAGGCGATCATTGACCGAATCACCAACTCGGCCCACTTCCTACCAATTTGAGAGAAAGGTTCAGTAGAGAGCTTGGTATGCATCTATGCACAGGAGATTGTGTATCTATGTGGAGTACCCTCGGTGATTGTCACTGATTCTGACACATGTTTTACTTCTCGGCTATGGAATGGGTTGTAAGAGGCTTTCGGGATGCAACATCAATTGAGAACCTCCTTCCATCTTTAGACGAATGGTCAGACTGAGTGGACTATTCAGACCCTCGAGGACTTGTTGTGTTCTTGCATCCTTGAATTCGGTCGCAGATCAGAGGATCACTTTCCCTTAGTGGAGTTTTTATATGAAAATAGCCATTACTCCACCATTGGTATGGCACCTTTTGAGGATTTGTACGGGTGACCTTACAGATCACTTTTGTGTTGGAATGACCAAGGGGAGTCAACACTCATGGTACTAGATATGGTACAAGCTACCACAAACAAGGTGCGGATCATCCAGGAGTGGATGGAGACTGCACAGGGCAGGCAGAAGTCTTATGCTGACAGGAGACAAAGACCTCCCGAGTTCGAGGATGGCGACCACATCATTCTATGGGTCTCACCTCGACCTAGTTTGCAGATATTTGAATGGGGCTGAATGTTATCTCCATGGTTCATCGGACCCTTTCATGTCCTCAACAGAGTTGGCGAGGTGGCTTACTGCCTAGAACTTCCCCCTCAGTTTCACTGGGTGTACAACGTCTTCCACATATCACAGATGAGGATATTCGTGCATGACCCATCTCACATCATCAACCACAGCGAGCTGGATATTGATGATGGGGTGATATTTTTTGAGGTTCCAGTGGAGATTGAGGATTTACAAGAGCAGGTCCTTTGTGGGAGGTCGATACCTCTGATGTGCGTTCACTGGTAGCACAGAAACCACCAACCGAGCACATGGGAGCGGGAGGCCGAGATTCGTGCTCAGTACCCCCACTTTTTTTCCTTAGTTTTGTGTTGTGGATTTCAAGGATGCAAAGCCTTGAGGTGGTGAGAATGTAAGGACCCAGAATTTCCATGTAATGTTTTGTAATTATATGGGAATTTTACGAGTCCAAAAAAATTGATATCTTGTGATTCTGAGGCCCGGTGTTCCTGGAATGAATTTCTAAACATTTTTTCAAGTATGTATAGTAAACGTGAAAGTGGGGTCTTTGTAACTTTGGAAGCAGTGCTCAGTATTAAAATCTGAGAGCACCGTTGAACTTGAAGCGCTGATATTCGATTAAGGAGACCTTCACCTTGATCGTAGTAGGTCGAGGGTTAAAGATAATTTTTCACTTTTTTGTGAAAAAATAAAAATAAAAATTGTTTAACATTTTAATTTTTATTTGAAACTCCCATGTGAAGGTTATGGGGGTGGGGAGAACCAAGCTTAAATCCTCCAAAATTGAATTCTAGTTGTGGGGTCCACCCGAACCCCTTTAATGGGAGAAAACCTATAAACTTCCATAAATCAATTTTTCCAACTCCCCATTTAATTGTTGGAGCCAAATAACTATTAATGATATGTGTCAGAATTTTTAATTGTGACAACGTAATTGATCTACTTAATTTAAATTAGGTTAGATTTCCATTTTTGGTGGATTTGGGGAAAGCGTTGGTAAACAAAAATTGGGAGAGATCCTTGAAGGAATTATTCATCCTCCAATGAAGAGTGCACTTTGGAATTGAAGAAAGAGGATGAAATTGGAGCCGACTTCAGAAGCATCTTACAGAAGTGACAAAAGCCGACACCATTACCCCCAACGACTTCATCTCCTTCCTCGCGACCTTCGTCAACAAACCTACGAGGTAGGGGTTTATTTAGTTGTGATTATTGATTCACATGTTCTCCCCTTCTAAACAATGAATGCGGATCAACTGTTTAACTAGTTGATCCATGGAGGATTTCATTTTGTGGTTTTGGGAATAATCATTCTCGGAGTTTGTAGGGTTTGGTGTTCTTTATACATGTTTTATTAAGGTGCTTTCTACCGCCCTAATGCGGAGAGTGCTGGCCAAATTAACATGGCCCAACCTCTATGCAATTTATTGAGTTTTTTTTGTGTTCCTCACATTAGAAGAAGGCAGTGATCAGTGCTGGCGAATGGCACCGGTGGGACTCAGATACGACATCCCTCACACCACCAGCCGTGAAGAAGTCGACACTGCCCCGTGTCCCTTGCGCTGCCTCGCAGCCCCCGCACCACCCCGCGGTCCCAACGGCCCCTACGCTGCACTGCGACACCCACGACACCCGTGGCCCAGGGCCCCACCGCGGCCCAAGCGCTGCCCCGCGGCCCTCGCTTTGTGCTGCGGGCTGGGCCAGACCCAGTGGGCTGGGTTAAAACGTACCGTGTCGGGCCGACCAGGTCGGACCAGAACCGGGCCATCTTCAACCCATTTTATTCACTCTATCGGTCATAAATTTGACACAGGGCATCTATTTTACAAACCTTCAGTGGTTCTAGAAACCTTGGAGTGAGATAATCCATTTTGTATAACCCACTTGAGTTTTGGATTAGGTTGGGTTACGGTCGGGTTGGATTGAGCACGAATCCAACTGGGCCCTTGGTACTAAAAGGCTAATAACTTACAAGTTGGACTTCCAATTGACGCACCGTCTATTTTGTTGATACCCCTATAATGTGGAAGTACATTGGGATACTTATTCATGAAAATTCGTGGTAGTTGGAGTATTAACAAGTAGATTGAGGAGCGGACCCTCCCGAATACGAGCAAGCTTATTACAAGAACCATATAGCTGGCTGTGGCGATGTACTGGGATCCTGTGTGGGTCTGATGATGTACTGGATATGTACCAGGATCCTATGTTGGTCTGACAACGAACTGGAGATGTACTGGGATATTGTATGGGTCTGACGACGTACTGTCGAAGTACTCGGTTCCTGTGTGAGTCTGACGACATACTGGCGACGTACTAGGATCCTGTGTGGGTCTGACGAGGCACTGGCAATGTACTAGGATCTTGTGTGGGTCTACCGATGTGTTGAAAATGTACTAGGATCTTGTGTGGGTTATAAGATGTACTGGGGATGTACTAGGATACTTTGCGGGTCTAACGACATACTGGTGTTGTACTAGGATCTTGTGTGGATCTGACGACGTACTGACGATGTACTAGGATCCTGTGTAGTTCTGGCGACGTATTGGCAATGTACTAGGATACTGTGTGGGTCTGAAAACATACTGTGGATGTACTAGGATCCTGTGTTGGTCTGACGATGTACTGGAAATGTACTAGGATCCTATATGGGTCTGACGACATACTTACGATGTACTAGGATCATGTGTGGGTCTGACGATGCACTAGCAATGTACTAGGATCCTATATGGGTCTGACGACGCACTGAAAACATACTAGGATCCTGTGTGGGCCCGACGACGTACTGACAATGTACTAGGATCTTGCGTGTGTCTGACATTGTACTAGGATCCTGTTTGGGTCCAACAAGGTACTTGGATCCTGTGTGGGTCTGATGATGTACTATGATCATCTGTGGGTGTGATGGTGATTTAGGATCCTTCATGTTTGTTCCTTATAACAGAGTAAGATGATTCAGTAGTTACATCTAATCATCTCTACTACTGTATCTATGTTATACTTGGTGTGAGCTGAGTCTATACCTGTGTGGTACTTTTACTTTGTGGTAATAGCTTGGTGATATTCTCTTATATGGCGTACCTGTGTGGTACTCACCTTTATGATTTTCTTAGCTTTATGGAACAGTTGAGATTTTGGCTTTTGGGTTGGACCTTGTGTTTCCTCATGATTGAGATGGGTTTTCTTGATAACTTATGTATATGTATGGGAATATACCTAAGTATTTTTTCCAGTTGTTTTCATGTTGTGTGGTTTACCCTTGGTTGATTTTGTGAGACCTTGAGGGTCTCTAGGTCCCTATATAGTATCATTATACTCACCCCTACAAGGGCTATGCCCGCACCTCGTTGTGTTTGGTGCAGACGATGAACATTACTGACTAAGAACGAGTGCACCAGGACTGGAGGTAGCTCGGAGGTGGACCTTAGATGAGGCGTACCGCATAGACAACCGTTCGAGAGCTGTACCTACGCTACATGTAGGATCCTTGGTGGGAGATCACAGGATCTGTTCCAGTTTACTTATAGTTTTAGTTTCTTGCACTTTCTAGTTAGGCTTGTATTCTGGCCCCTTTTACTTACTGTACTCACTCTATTTTTACTGTACAATTGTTAGTGTTTGAATCTTGTTGTGTTCTTGGTTACAGGAGTTTACAGGTTATAATAGAAATTCCTTACTAGTTTTTGGAAATACGCCTTTGGTGCTAGTCGCCAACCCCTAGCCTATGGAAGACAGGCTTGGGGTAGTCATGACACGGGCCCTGGGGGATAGGTCATTACAATAATAATTAAACAATAACATGTATTGGATCATTTAATCTCAAAATTTCTTGTTATATACGCTATTAAACATAATGTTCTTTTAAAATATATAGATGTTACATTCATCCCCCATTAATAATTTTATTCCTTTTAATTTTATATTTAGATCATTAATCAATAGTTTCACCTTTGAAATTACCTTTATTGAAAACCCACATCATAAAAATGGATAATAAAATATCCTACATAAAATAGAGACTATGAAATATGAATGTTATTTGGAATAACACATAACTTGGTTTTCGAATAGGATAACAACAGTAGGAATGAAAAATTTAGAAATGAAATAAATACGTAATTTCCATACAATTATGGAAGGTGAAAGGGAACATTAATCACAACAAAGTGGACGATCACAATAAAACAAATGACCAAAAAACCATAAATCAATAATGTGTCAAAAAGACCATTGATTCTTTATAAAATAAGGTAATATGATAACGTTTGTTGTTTCAAGATACCTTTACTATATTTTAGGAATAAATTATCCTTATTAAGTAATAAAAAATTGAAATATACTTACATGAAAAGAATAATTTCATTCTTCAATAAATTTCCTCAATAATATCATTTTTTCTCCAAATGATGATTATTCAAGATGATTTTTTCATGCATGAAGCACTAATATCAACTTATTATGAATCACATAAACTAAAATAGTATAACAATTTATTCATCCTATATTTTTTATTAAATAAAACTAAAATGTTTATCATAATGTAAGATAACATTCAAATTTAATAAACTTTCATTTGAAGAAATAAAAAATTTAACTCTAGAATTTCCCTATTAAAACAAAAAATTCAACTTATATCATTCCATAAATAAATAAACATATATCCCATTTATCTTTAATAACATCTACAATAAAAAATGTTTTAACCTCAATGTTTTCCTCATAACTTTCAAATTACATTAAAAAAATGTAATAATACTATTTTGGAATAATAATTCATGCTAAATATAAAGGTTATATTCATCAACCTAATAAAAGTTTACCCAATATATCATTAATCACATTGAAAATACCATCACATAAAACCTCATATGGTTTGTCTATGTATTTCAACTGATGATCAACCTAAATTTTAAAAATATATGATTTTATTCATAAATCGTAAGTTAACTTCCATAAAACAAACTAATCACCAAAGTTACCTAAACCTTTATCTTGATAATAACTATAAAGTCCCAATACTTAAAAACCCATACTTATATGATTTATAACAAGAGTTTAACTTTCTTATAGTTAAATGACCTCTTTAGTTTAGAGTTCAAGAGAATTTGGCCAGAAATCTTACATTGTATCCCCGTATATAATATATTCAATTCTCCACACTTATCTTCAAATTCCAAACATCTCCACTAACTTTAGAAAACCAAATGCATACACTATATTTCAAAAATCAATGAGTGAGAATTCCTTATTCATTAATTTTTCTTCATGTTCCTCCGAATTTTTAAAATTTTCCACAGGTTTCTCCACTGCTAGTTGCCTCCCAGGAAGCATTGACCACCTTTCCATTGAAGTATGGGTCCCTTCCACAGCCTCGTTGCCATTTTCCTAGCATTCCTTCAGCCTCTCCTCTAGTCACAGATCCTCTTCCCATTTGGAGGTGACCACTATAATTTAAGGGTGCCCTTATCTACCAATAGATTTTTGAATATCCTCTTTTATTTTTCTTCCCTGATATCTCATTGAAATCGAGGACTTTAGTGGAAAATTATTACATTGTTATTTCACTTACTTCTTTATCTTTCAAGGAAGTGTAGTTGCAGCTTCCGTTAGTAATTGGTATTTCTTAATTTTCTATCAGTCGATGGATGCACATTGAGGTCAAGAATCCTTATACATCATGGTTTGGATCTCCCTCCTGATTCTTCCACTTACATTCTAGAACATCTCCTTCTTGAGAAGCAATGGTGACTTAATAGGGACCTTCCTCTAAGTAGACGACCACACCTTGAATATCTATGAAGCTTCTCTTTCTCATATATGTTTTTCCATGGATCTAGTTTCCCCTTCCGTACTAGCTCTGTCATTATGTTGAGGGATCAAAAGAGTGCGTTCAAGATATAATTTATCCTTCAAATCCCATTTTTCACATTATTCCATCATCACAGGAACACACAGTCATTATGAAAAAGTGCTATATGGTTCAGCCTGAATGCCATCAATATGATATCCTAGATCTCTATGAGTTGTCATTCCCATCAGTCGGCACTATCTCCTCATCAAATAGGATAACTTTTAGGTGGAGGACTCAAAGTCAGTGGCCCTCATCTCCTCTACTCAGTTCCTTCCTCAATTCATGTGAGAAGATGTTTCACTTAACATCTAGTTATTCATCACCTTTATTGGCATTGGTCCCCTACAGGTTGATGTATTCATCTGAAGGCCATATTTGTGGTCAAATGGTGACATTGGGATTTTCCTTAGATCGTAGGAAATTCATCACCTAAACATCTTCCCTTTCTTATTTTCCCTACACCTTAGACCCGATCCCCTTTGGGTTTCTACTTCCCCCCCACATAACCCTCATAATTCATTATCACATTCATTTTCGAGTTAATGCCCACCATATTTTTGTAGACCCCCAAACTTTTCAAGAGTTTATCCTCAATCATAATTTCTCTCTCTCCCCTACACCTATCAATATGCCCCTTCCTCCCTCACATTCAGTGGTATAATTCAAACACCATCTTCTTACTAAGTCTAGTGAGCAATCTGTTAAACTTTCCGATGATAAAAAATCCTCAGTGCCTCTATCTATGGTTCTCTCACCCCTCCCTAATGGAGTATGTAGAAGAGATCACTTAGAAGGTTCCAAGCCTGTCTCACCATCAGTATTCCAATGTGTATCAACTCTGGAGGATAAGACCTAGAAACACATCATTCGATGATCCCCTTTATCATATGGAATTCCTAGGGCCTTGGGGCTAGGGTCAAAACTGATTTCATCTCATTTTTTCTTCATTCCAACAATTCATACCTAATTATAGTGCTTGAAAAAAAAACATTTTTCTTATAATATTGTGGAGTTTGTGTGTAGGATTAATGTAGAAAACTCCATTCATGTTAGTGCTCAGAACATTAAAATACGGGTCATCTGGTAACCTAAGTCCTCAGTTGATCTTGTTGAAACTTTAGATCAATATGTTATAACCAAAGTTACCAGGTGAACCCAATATTTGTTCATATACATCATATATGAAAAGTGTGACACTAAATAAAGAGGTGATATGTGGAATGACTTGGATACCTTCAACCCTGGTGATGAAATGTGGCTGGTGGGCAGAGAATTCAACATCAAAGAGAACCTTAGAAAAAATATGGGCAGAAATAGCTACCCTTGCAATGGCATATAAGAGTTTGTAACTTTCATGGCTATCTCCAGACCCTTGGACGTGGGATAATCCAAAAATCACATCAAATAGTGTAATAATCAGATAGCTAATCATAACATATGGTGTCACCTAAACTCCAATCTCAACAATGACCATGCAATCTCCTCCTTACCAGATGTAATGGTTTCTCACCTTATTCATATTATTTCTAATCAATACCCACTACTAGTGGTATTATGACCTAGAAAATTTTTAGGTGATCACTTCAAGTTCTCCCAAATTTTTTCCGACATCCCGAAGTATCACCAAATAGTGAGAGAGTCCTGGTTGAAGCACTCCAAGGGTCTCTCTTGGATAGGCCTTCATAATAAAATAAGGCATCTCAAAAATTTTCTTCTTTATTAGAGAAAAAACCATTCCCCTAATCATCAGGATATTGAAATGATGAAAATATAAATTGAAAATATAGAATCCAACCTCAATGTTTCCATGGATGATAATATTTTTTTTTCTGATCTACCACACTGGAAGATCACTCTTGAGGATATTCTTTCAAGCATTAATGCATGGAGTTAGTGGAATTCGTAATCAAATGGATAAAAGAAGATGATAGTATTATGTATTATTTTCATGCATGAATTAGGTAAAAAATACATATCAAGAGAGGTAATATCCTCAAAGATAATGAAACATATTTTGATGATTGTGAAGAGGTTGCAGGTCTGGCCGATAGTCATTTTAAAAAACCTCTTGTAGGTCCTAACCCATGAATTTAAGGGGGATACCCATGAGGTCCTTCAGGGATCTTCAATTACATAGCATAGGTGGTTTTTGACGAACATAATTATCACTTTGAGATTCTACCATATGCCCAAGAAATTTGGGACACTCTTTGGACTATTAATCTATAGAGTTCACTAAGCCCAGATGACTTCCCCATATCCTCCTATAGGTTATCTTATGACCTAATGGGGTTATATAGTGAATACATTGCAATATTTTTTCTGAGGTGCGTATCTTTCCCCAGTGTCATGTGCTACCACTCTAGTTATTATTTCAAAAAATATACTCTGTGTCCCTTAACAATATAGATCTATAATATTGTGCAACTTCCCCTACAATGTTCACGCTAGTGTAATTAATATAAGGTTATCCCCTTTTTTACCATAATGGATCATAGAAGAATAGAACATATTTATTAAAGGGAGACCAATTAAAGGAGTTATTGGTCTAGTGAAAGAATTTATCCGTGATATCAACCAATAGTACATGGGATCAAATATTTCCTTCAAGATGAATATGAGTAAATCATATGGTAGAATTTAATGGAATTATATTCTTAAGGTTATAACATGCATTGGGTCCTTTTGATGGGAATCATATTTATTTTGTAGTTGTTTTAATTATTTTTTGCTCTCTATTTCATTTTTTGGAATTTAATGTGGATTATTCAAAGCATATCTTAGAGTAAGACAAGGTTAGATTATCTCCTCAATCCTCTTCATGTTTATCCAAGACTCTCTTTGCTGATTTATCAAAAGGGGTATCTTGCATAGTAGCATCCTTCCATATCATTGTAAGTACCATTCAGGTAGTATTTCTCACCTCATGTTCGATGATGATACAATTTTCTTCATCAGTGAAAGTAAAATATAAATTCTTGGTATCACAAAGACTCTAGATGAATAATGAAAATGGATTGGACCATCATTCAATAATTAGAAGAGTAGCTTCATTATTTCATCTCGATGCTCATACTAGCACGTTAAAACTATCGAGAACAGTATGGAAATGTGAAGAATGTACTTCTTGATGGGCTACTTGGGGGCCCCAATCTCTCTAAATAAGGTGTAGAAGCATCACTTTGTAATGACAATTAAAAGGATCACATGATGCATCTTGGACTAGAGAAATATATTCTTATCCTTCGGTAGAAGAATCACCTTGGTGATAAATTTTCTTTCATCCATTCACACGCATGTTATCTCATTGCTCAAAATCCCAATTTTTTCCATCATAGAAAATATTCTGGCCCCTTTTTTATAGGATTCTCACTTAGAATAAAAAATCATTTAGTCTCCTTATGGAAGTTGGAAAATCCTGTGGAGGAGGTTGGAATTAAGGTTAGGTGCTAATTAGCACAATGAAATTATTAAAAGCTATGTCAGCATGGAAAATCCTGAGGGACTAACTCTATGGGGTAGAATTATGATTGAGAAGTTGGAAATAGTGTGGATTTTATGAAGGGTATTACTTAAAATTTTAGACAGGTGCTGCAACCACATATCTCAACCCTCTAAATTCACACTCGATAAATTTTGGGTAGAGGGGAAATATGTTTTTGGAATCATAAAAGGATCAATACTAACATTGATTTTCCTGGATTCCAATTTTCTGATATCTCTTTTCATCGTGTAATCTTTCACCCTAGTTCTATTCACACTATTTGGGATGATAACCAAAGATGAATCTATGGCCGAATTGAGATGTATCTAGAACTGGAAAAATGTGTCTTCACATGTTCTACTTCAAGAGGCTTTCCTGTGAAGGTGTTTTGTAATATCATGTTGACTTTGAATGACCTGAATGTTTGGGGTGAATCCTTTTAGAACAAAGAGGTCCCTAAAAGATTAATTTTATTACATTGCATATAAGGTACCATTATCTTCTAAATTGTGAGAATATTAAGCATATCGATATCTTCATGGATTCTGGGTTTACCTATTGTAGAAATCCTTAGGAAGAAACCACTTATGACCTATTATTTGGGGGAGATTGGGAAAGATTATTCTAGAATTGTTTCAGCATTTTAATTGGTATTTATATTCATGATATTGTGATTCTAGCCTTCTTTAAGCAATGGTTCTAGTGAGAGGATAATGGATTTATAGAATATATAGTAGGTATGTTTTTTTCAATGATTTTCTTGCGTATATGGAAGGAAATTAATGATAAACTACATGACAGACCTCCATGTAGCAGGTCTACCATAGCCTTGATAAGCAAGACCATGCTGATCAATCACACCCATTTTATCAAGAACTAGCTAGATGCACCATCCCTTCATCCTCTCGTCTCTATACATTCCCTTGAATTCCTAGTTCACAAACCCAGTCAAGAAAGATGGATATACAAGCACCCAAACCCAAATGGATTCAAAATAAATGATGGTGGATCTCGCAGTTTGGGGGTTGTGTGAGGTGGTGGGGATATACGAGATTCAAGGGGACCTATAATATTATATTTCACTACACATTTCATATGCTTGGTCTCCTTTTAGGCAGAATCTCATGCCATCATTACAGGGTTCGACGATTGTTCCCAATAAAATATTCATATTGTAATAATTTAAACTTATTCTAGTGTTATTCATGATTCCATCACTGGTCCTACACCTTCACCCTAGCCTAAAACTTATATTATTCATAGGTAAAAAGGATTAATAAAAAATATGGAAATTCTGCAGACATGTAATGAAGTGAACAATGTGGCAGACTTCCTTGCATCCGGGGTGATCCAAGATGGCTTGATCACATGCTTCATGTGTCTGGGTCCCTTTCTCATGAGGGAGTGGACATAGTGAGAGGTGATTCCCTTAGGTGGAACTACTTACAGCCCCTATGTTTCCCTATTTCCATTCCCAATCCCCCGACCCTTCTTCTATTTTTCAGTAATCTCTTTTTTTAAATTAATTCATATTGATTTGGACCCAATTTGGACACTTCAACTCAATGTCCATTTTTTCACAATATAAAATATTTATAATGAAATATCTGTAATTTTCATGAAATATATTCATAAATTTCAATTTTAATTCTTTTATTTTTTATCATCCTTAACCCCTATGAAAAAAATTAAAAATGTGGAATGGGCATAAAACTATGATTAAGGGACAAATAAAAAGTCATAATGAAACTCATTAGTCCATTTTAAAACCACAAGATCAAAAAATAGTGTTTCCGTTAAACATAATAAACATTGAGATCAAATAACCATATACATACACATGATATTCGATTTAGTATCAAAAGTTTTTCATAAAATAAATTATATGAAAACATAAAGGAAAAATCATAATCAGGAGGGTTTCTTTAGTAAAAATTATAATCCTTGGAAAAAATATAAAAGACATACAATTTTACCGAAAGCATTTAATTATTCCATTAGAATAAAAAATAATTATCCTACCATGTGAAATCAAAATATTTTAATGAAAAAAAATAATAAATATATTAAAAGTATTGTTGGTAACTGGGGAAATCCTTTTAATATCACTTATAGTATCACTCTTACAAATGAGATAATTTACCTGTTAAATTTTAAAAATCTCTTTGGATAAATTTTGAACCGGTTAAGTCCATCCCTTTAACTAATGCATTGGAGAGCTATAACGAGCTCAAATATTATCATAAGCTATTTTAGGATCACTCATTGTCATAAAAAATACCCGAGAACTATAAGATAATAAAAAATGAAATATTTCATTTTCATCATCACAATCAAAAAAATATTCATTTCACCCATAAGAAAAACATTTCCATATATTAAAATATCCATTCTATTTAAAACCATTTTTGAATAAAACTAGAACATAGGAAATGAGGGGTTTTCCTTTAAAAAACATGAATTTTTCTACATAATCGAAATATAAAATAATTTATATGGTTGAATAAATAATCCATTGATTTTTTATAATTTAAAATTAAAAATTATTTTTCCCATTTTTAAATAAAGTCAAAAGTTTCTGTATAAAATACCTAAAGTGGTTTATTTTAAAACCCATTTAAAGAAAGAAAAAAGAGAAACATAATTTCCATTAAAATTAATTTATTTATATATACATACATTTAGAAATTACTTTTAAGAATATGAACCTTGAAGAAAAATATTTTGAATAAAAATCCATAAAAATTTCAAAATGAGGTTTTAAAAGTAAAGAGTCCATTACCTCAGGTCAAACTCATCACATGTACTTTTATATATAGTATAGTTTTTATCAGTTATTTTATATTTTAATAAAATTTCCTAAGTTTAATACCTTTTTATTAAATTATTTATTTCTTTTATTTTAATGTATTATATAATTATATAATCGGTTAAGTCCTTGGAAAATGTTTTGATGATATTCGATTTATTGGTCTAAAATCACTTCAGTATGTTGAATACGGACAAAAAGATAATTATAAAATAATATATAGAATAATAATCATAGATTAATAATCATTTATATAAATTAACTATAATTTCAGAACCAAAAATGTAAAATGGTTATGAAAAAATAATTTCATTATAATCATTTAGACGTTACATCATACGTACACTTCTGTAACTTGTATATTTTTAAATCAACATGATTGAAAGAGGGTAAGAATTATTTTATTATTATTGAATTATTATTATATCATAAATATCATATTATATCACTAAATAGTTTACATAAATCATCCAAGTGATGTAGTGAGGAAAAATGTATCATGTCACTTTGTTTAGGTGGTAATCCACCGATACGCATAAATGACATTATAATTTTTCAAGGGATGGAAAGTTATGAAAATACACGGAATATTATATTTATAGAATTATAATTATTTCATGAATAATATATATATATATATATACACATTAAATGCATCATTATAACAAGACATTGGATGTGGTGATGGAAAATAAATTACAACATTTTGTATGGTTGTATTCTTTTGTACACACGAACAATGGTTTCTTTTCCTAAATGATGAAAGATGATATTAATATAATTTATTAAATTAAAATAACAAAAATCTAATTAAGATATAGATATTATTATTTCATCATAGTGTACGAATATTTGATTGAGTTCAAAGAATAAATAATAAGAATACTTTCAATTTAGAACTATCCTCCTTATCTCATTTGTTTTAAAAATTAATCCTTATAAGGTTGGTGTTATGTCAAATATAATACCTATATAACATAGGTAGTGATTTTGGTAAGGTATTAGAAAAATCAGTATTCTCAAACGATGTGATCATGGGAGGAGAGTAGGTTCACTTTTATAATTGAGGGGAGAGGCACTCTTGGAATTACTTATATTATTAAATTAATATAAATTAATTTTTAAGGAAAATTAAAAAAAGTGATATATTTAAAATATAGTATTATCAAGAGTCTATATAGTCTCAAAAATCAATTTTTTATAAATTTGGATTATTTTTCCTCCCTTATCTCTTTATTTTAACCCATGTGCACCTTTTCGATAATTATCATGATATCAATGTTTTTTACTATTTATGGTTAAATAAAGTTAGTATCAAAGGAAAATTGAGTGATCAATGGAAAATTATTGATATATTAAACTATACTTCATTATATTTTATGAATATATTTTTTTATGAATAAAAAATCATTTAATAAAATATTTTTTATTATAAATATCATTAATGTCATTTTTGGAACTATTATTTTACTTTGACATCAATGTTATGAATATAAGAATGTAATTAGAATATAAAACTTTAAAAAATACATAATTTGTTATATTTACCTATAAAATTCATGTATCACTATAATTCCACCAAAAAATATTAATTTTCACCTTTTTAAAATTATTTACATGATTTTTATACTACCGACGCTAGCACTATGTCCGCGTTCTGTAGGAATTTATGGTAATTATATCATAAATAAAAATTAAAAATAATTTTTTATAATAAAAAAAATTAATCAGTTTTAATATAAACTTTTTTATATATTCCATATTTATATTTACTCACATATATTTCATGATAACAAATTCAATATGTTATTTCCACTTTTCCTGCCTTGCGTATGAATATCACAAGAATTTGGATAAGTCACCATCTATATAAATCCAAAACTCATATATATCTATAAATATGATCTGTAATACATAATTTTTTTTTAAAAATTATTTAAGACATATTAAAACTAAAATATTATCTTTAGGACATCAAATTTGAATTCTCTAGTGCTACACAAACACTTCATAGAGATTGAAAATGATTTTCATAATTATCATAAATCTGTTTATAATTTATATGTTTTGAAATATTTTTTTATTTTATTTATATTATATTATCATAAATTAATCTATAAATAATTTTTATAA
Organism: Viscum album; assembly: GCA_963277665.1. Classification (NCBI taxonomy): domain Eukaryota; kingdom Viridiplantae; phylum Streptophyta; class Magnoliopsida; order Santalales; family Viscaceae; genus Viscum; species Viscum album. The sequence goes on from OY728122.1 coordinate 2,091,398,046, forward strand.
TTTTTTATGTCATATTTATATCATGGAGATATCATAAAAGACACTATATTTTATAAAAACTGTATTTTTTTAACATTCACCTAAAAATTAACATCATTATAATAATATAATAAATTTATAATAAGATAAAATTTATTTTATAAATTAAAAAATGAATTATATTTCATAAAATTTAATTCTAATTATTTATATAAATTATTTTTAATATAAATGCACAAAACACAATGAAAAACAATTAAAAATTGAGTTTTGAAGCCCAAAAATGAATATTAATGAAATTTAATTATAATGATTATTAATATGAAATTAATTATATTATCATTAAATAAAGAATAAATAACATATTTATATATAATATGAAAATTGTTGTAGTTCATTTCAAAATAAATTATAGTTTTATAAAAAAACAAAATTTTCAATATTCATGAGAAAAATCAATATTTTACGAAAAAAATATTGAAATTTCACTCTGAGAATTTATATATGTTGAGTAAAAAATGATATTCATTTTATTGAAAAAAATTCATAAAATTGGTTTAAATTAGATATAATTTCCACTTATAAATGGCTCAGAAATCCATTTTAAAAAATATATACTTTTCATGAATAAAATGACATTTCAAAATATTTAGTGTCTATTTACTAAGAATTAATCAATAAATTTGTATTTATCATGAAATTTATTAATATTTCATAATTTAGTGAATCATATTCATAACCTCTAATTTAATAGCTCAGTTATAACTACATCATTTAAAAAATAATATATTGTGGTTTTTTTATGAGAAATGTTTTGTGTTGTATACATTATTGAGAATTTTGTTATCCAAAAATATCAGGATGTTAAAATAATAATTTTTTAATTAATGTAATGTATTTTTTACTAATGAAAAATGATAAATTGTTATCCTATTATAATCAAAAATTGAATAACCCTGAGAATATCTATCCAATGCATTTTCTGGAGTTGGTTTTAGTGATTTTGACAATAACGATTTAGAGATATTACATATATGGGGGGAAGTGTGACATACATACAGACCATTAAAGCCTAAAATATTTTTTTAAAATAAAATATATAAACACTATCCAATAAATATTGTTTTATTTGATGAAATTTAATGAATATTCAATCCATTACCGTCCTGGGAGGTGAATAAATTAGAGGATTCTCTGGGTATAAAGGATCCCAAAACCTTATCCATGATGATGATTGAGAAGTATCAAATCACTATGAACATGGAAAGGATTGACATGGAAATATAAAGTAAGTATCATCATCCTACCTTGGTAATATAACTACTTAACCATCCATCCATGTAACGATCAAGGAGGCTTTGAGGGATGATAAAGATCTACAGAGTGTGATAGAAAATATTTCAGTGTTAAACATTGATAAAGATAGAATTATAAGTTTTGGAATGTGGATATGTGTCCTATAAAAACTGGAATCAAATAGGGATATTTTAAATTATACAAAGATCTACTGATTATCTATTCCTTTTAGGAGAACTATGATGCGTAGAGATCTGAAGAAAAACTTATAGTGGGACAACATGAATAAGAAGATTGTAGATTTTGTATTTTAAGCTGGTTATAATATAAAGATAATGTTTAATGATACAATTATAAGGGTATGATACACATAGTACCCAAAATTATATGGAAATAGGAAAAAATCCATCTATATCATTTTAAGAATCCCCATATATTTCAAAATTCCATAACACAATTTGTGTTATTGTCAATCACCGTACAAAGTTACCAATTTTAATTTCCATCAAGGAGGATTTATTTCTTGACCAAATCACCATGATATACATAAGGTAGGTGGAAAGGATATGTAATGTACCAATATATATTATATATGACCATGAATTTAGGTTTACCTTGAGGTTTTGTAGAAGACTTCAATAATCATTGGATATAGAGATATGTTTCTATTTTGGTTATCCCCCTTGAACATTTATCCAGCCTATGAGAACCATTCAAATTATAGAGGATATGTTGAGATCATGTTAAATATATTTACATGGTTTTTTAGATAAATAATTTTCCCCAAAATAGTTCTCAATTTAAAATACTTTTGTTTTTTCATTCAAATATCACCCTAAGAAGTTGTATTTTCTGAAACGTCTAGGACTCCAAGTTTTTTGGATGTAGTTGGATAAAGGAATATGATATACTTGATATTTCCAATAGATGATAGATAAGGTTCAAACCTTCCACAATCTCATTAAATCTACTCATTGTTGAAAAAAAATCTTTGTTGATATTGATTGATGATACCTATAATTTGAGGTTGTGGATAAACTGTCTCTTTGTATATCACAATGGAATAAAGTCACGAGGTCAGGTAAGAAGGTAAACCTAAGTAATAGATTCATATGATTCTTTTAGATTCTTGAACACGTCATTAATGTGGACTATCAAGTAGAACTTCCACCTATGCATTTTCAAGTACAATTTTTATTTAATATACCCCTCTTAAGGAAGTAAGTACTAGATCCATCACATGTACTAAATCTAGAGGTGGTACCATTTGAGAGTGATATTTTATATGAGGATAAGTTAGTGAATATATTGAATTGTATAGACAATGTTCTATAAAATAAGTAATCATATCTAGTGATATGTCTTTGGTTGGACCAGAAGTTTGAATAAGAAACATTAACACCTAAAGTAGAGATGAAATATGAGTAACCTCATATATTGTTGGGTATGAAATTAAAACACAATGGAATAATTTCTAAAAAGGGGATGAATGTAACATCCATAAAATTTTTATATATAATTCACCTTCTATATAAGTATGTCTAACATATTTAGTAATAAAATAATGTATAAAACCAACGATAACACATTATTTCATTAATTGAAATTATTATATATAATAAAAAATTAAACACATCAAAATGAAGAATATTACAATAGTAAAAAACTAGAATAAGAAAATTTGGGTCATCTCGATATCCATGGATTATCAAAATCATGAAAAAAAAACTTTTAAAAAGAAAAAATGTTATTAATGAAATATTCATTCTTAAAATAAAAAATGTTAATCATTGATATAAATTAAAGTGATAGATTAATGACTAAAATGATAGTTATTTATAAGCAGTATGAAACCATTATGACCATTAGGCATTATAACTATTTGGATTTAGGACCATTGGTAATATACCCTTTATTATATTACCATTGGTATTAGTGTATATTAAGGGTAATTAATATAACTAACATACATATAAAATAGAAATGGTGTCCACAACCTATATAATCATGAATTATGAATCTATTTTATAATAAGTTGGAAGGGTGGTAGCATCGTTGAGGTTCTCACTTGAACAAGCGCAAGAAAAACATCAATAATTGAGGCTCAAGAGAAACCTCCACTTGGAAAATATCAAGTTTTTAGTGGTCATAACTAGATAAATGTTACCTGTGACACCCCATCAAAGACCCACTATCACAAACTGTTCCCTTAGTTCTTATTCCACTGTAATAAATTAATATATATCTAGAACATAGTATTATAAAGTTGTATTTTTCTTAAAAAAATGAAATATTTGTTTCTTAAATCCAATTTTCATTACTATTGTTTTGGTAAAATAGAAATGAACATAAGAGGAATATAATAAATATACTTTTGAATATAAATAAAACATAATTTTATTTTTAAAAAATATTTAATTTCAACTGAAATAAACTTTAATGATTAATTAAATATTTTTTAATAAATTTATTTTCTTGAAATTGTATTACCAAAAACTTTATATATATATATATGATAATATAATTTTACATTTTCCTTGATAATTCTAATAAGGGTTATAAAGTTGATTATTTCATAAATTTTTTATTTTAAAATAAATATGTATTTTCATTTAATAATTAAAATTCTAATATTCAGAAAATTATTTTTATAAAATAATTATAATTTTTTAAAAAAGAAAATCAAAATTATCCAATGGTTATTTTTCTATAATTTTATTATATGCTTCATTTTTATGTAAAACTTAAATACAGTATCAATATATAGTAAGTATTGTGAAATTATAATAACCAAAAAGTGATATAATAAATCATTTAAATCATTTTATAAAAAAATAAAACCATTTCATTAAAAAAAGGTATTTAAATGTGATAATACCATTTCTACATGCGAATAAATGACCTTCCAAAACCTAAATGTAATTTTATGATTTCAAAAACAATTCTTTATAAAGATGGACCACATCCAAATAATTGAAGATATTATTTTAATAATTTAGTTTATTAAACTAATAAAATATAAAAAAACTATACATAATGGAAAATAACATGGGTAAAAACCCTGGGAAGGAAAATATTTTTTTAATCTGGTGTCGAAGGCCTATGTTTGGAAAAGAATAAAAAAACGTCTTTCTTTTTATTTAAATACTGACTCATTATCCCATTACTCTTCACTACAAAGAATTTAAACATGAAGTTACTCTCAATTTACCAATTTAAATCCCCCAAAATGGGGTTATAAGATTCTATGGAGATCCTTCCAATATTTAAGAAGAAACCCCTCAAGGGAAGAGTTATCTCCCTCCTATTTTTCAATATAATCACTTTCTTTATTATAAGACATTTGATTTTATAGTGGTTATGTTCTAATGTGTTCATAAAAATCTATTACCACCCAAATGATGAACTGTGAATGATATAATAACCATATATATCATTAATACATTCCATGAAAATTTATGTACACATGTTATGTTGCAAAAATTATCCCTTGATTTTCCATTCCATAACCCAATGTTGTGAATATCCGACCCTATTTTCATTCCGGTGTATTCGACTATATATAAATATTATTCACTTAATGGGGACATCCATTTATGAAATCCATAGTCCATGCTCAAGAGATTGAAATTGAAAATTATGTTCTTATGTTAAATGATGAATGTGGCACACATAAAGTTATAAATATGTTGGGTGTGTTGAGATAGCGATCCAATGTATTGGTAAATTTTTACATCTCAAGAGATACCATGTATGGTGCGTAGCTGTTTAGCCTAAGAACACTACGTTTTGATTTCTTAGTGTTCATCCTTGTGTTATGGTTATGATTTTATGTTTTATGTTGTTTCCAAATTCATATGATTCAATGATTTTATGATGTTTTTTTTCTCATTACATGCCTCCATATGAGTATATATAGTTATTCCCTCTTTACATTGTTATGATATGACACTTGAATTATATGTATTATTTAGCATCATGCTATGATTTAATTTTTAACTAATTGGGATTTACAGCTCACCCCATCCTACTGTATGTACAAAGGTCATCTTATGCAGAATTAAGAGTTAAATGGAAACAATGATAATATTATGGTGATTTCAATAATGATATTTTATTTTATTTTAATTTAATGTTTTTTGTATCATGTTTTCCAAAATAAAATATTTCTATTGATTTATAGGATTTTATTATATGGATTATTATATTAAAAGTAATTAATTATAATTTATTAGTAGTATTGGTTGTTATATGTCTTCAGGGGAAACAAATGTTGTGGTTATAATAGTTGATCGACTATAACTCACTGACCACCTTGAATGGTTTGGCCTTAGAAATAAAAAAAATCAAGCTTATAATTAAAAAAACTTGACTGATTTTACTGATAAATTCTCAAGAAATAACTACTAGAGAGTAACATGTAGAGTATTATATGGACTGACTCCCTATAAATAGAAACATTTCTTTTCCAAAATTTGATATCCTTTATCCATAGAACCATACCTAAACAAGTTCTCCCTGGTAAAGATTATACAGACCACACATGCATTCCCTTAATCACCTCTTCCTTATCATTGTCAAACATATGCATAGGTAATGTAAAAGGGGTAAACTGATGCTGAATAGATGGATGCAGTATTTCACTTCCTAACCTGGATAAGCTATCAATCTAGGCTCCAAACAGAAATGAGGCTATACCCGAAGGACATTCATACTCCTCACAGGCTGGAAACTAGAATGCGGGAATCAAAAACATACCTCAATAAATTATTTCACCAAATTAAAACAAGTTAAAATTCCACATAAACATTGCATAATGGAATAGTGTAAGAAATAATAAAGAAATATATTCTATGACTAAGGAGAAAAAGTGATAAAAATATTACTCCATGTCAAAAAAACAAAGGTACATGTCCAATATAATAAAAAGCAATGACCACTAATCCATGCAACACATGGGATAAGCCACACCATGTCATCCCCAAAAACCCTTAACCTGCTGATATGAACCCTTCCACCTCAATACAATGCTATGCCATTTCTTATATCAAAATACATAACAAGGTCTACAGAACACTAAAGCGTTGTGCAGGGTGTGATCTAAACATGTTTAGTAGGATCCCAAGTAGGTTTTCCATATCAATTCTTTGTAAAACAATTATAAAATGAAAAATTTACAAAAAACCATGGAATTATAAATAGTTAAACATTTTTAATCCAATATAATATTAAATAAATCCCCATTTTATGTAATTCTAAAATTGTTCATTTACAATAGTTCAAATAATATCACTTTTATCAAAGATGGTAATAAAATCCAAAATAGTATAAACTAATAATAGGTAAGAATACTCCAAGGATAACTCATTTTTAGGATAGTTTTTTCACTTATTCCCAAATATATTAAAATGCACACTTCAAGCCCTTATATATATGCCTCAAATATTGGGAGTAGAGTAACACCACTAAAATGTATCCCCCAACATTGTCCAGTAAGGACCTAGGACAATTTTCCTATAGAGCATAGGAACACCCCATGAATGAACCCCCTCAAAAGTATCAATGTATGAGTCCTATTTTTATACCTTTCACCAAAGTACCCAAGGGTTACCATGTGATATATTTTCAAAATCATGCATTCTAAACCATTTCATAAATTCATTTCACTCTGATTTGAAAATAAATTTTCTTTTAACAAAGTATGGGGAAAATTATATTTTCTCCAAAACCCCTCTACATACAAAAAAAATCATTATAATTCATTTAGAAATCAATTTCATTAAACAATAAAAATTAATGGTTGAAATAACATAGGATAGAGATGGAACAACCCACCTAAACCTCAGGATGCGAACCAAATGTGATAGGATCTACAACTACCAAAAGGAATGAAAAATGAAAAAATATTCCCTATAAAAGATTATTATATCTTATAATCCCAATATATATAAAAAAGCATTGGCGAAGAGATTTGGTCACACATACCTTGAGAACTATGCACATCACATCAAAACCAAAGTAAGGACTGGACCTTGGATGAAGATCGTTAAAAGGATCTAGAATGATCGAATAAAAATCATCCAATGATCAATAGGTTAAATCAAGGAATCAAAACACCACTAAGAAAAAAATATCAAGGAAGAAGTAAAAAAGGAAACTTACCTAAGAAGTAGTGATTCTACCATGTCAGAGATCGATCATTGAATGATGTTATACCAGGGAGGAGGAGACACCTAAAATCATTGTAAAGAGCCAAGGGTTGGAGGAAGGGAATATATAAACTAAATAAATTAGGATTGAAAATGATAGTTGATATAAAAAAACTAGGCATTCCATTTTTTTCTCATAAACCAAGGAATTATAATGTAAAATCACATCATTTCACATGCACCAAAAAATGCATTACCTTGGGATAATTTATCTCATGTGACAAATTTAAAATGTAATGAGTGGATTTTATGAATCAATGGACATACAATGAAATCAATTTTCACAATTTTTTCCCTAAAAATTATTTATTCCATAATATATAGTCTTATAATGTAAAAAAATCATGTAGGCAGTACCCAACCTATGATTTTTTAAAAATCCACCCAAATGATTCTCAATACCCCTGAACCTGAGAAACACACACTTAGACAAAAATCAGGAATTATTTTATTACATGTATGGTAAAATCTCTCCACCATAAAATTTTATTTCCTGAATAAGTCATGTGGAAGAAAGGATATTCAGAAATAGGAACAAACACTACTCTCTCACTAATTATTTTTTCTCCCAAGTCCTATGAGAATTTGATTTGTATATACTTAACAACTTGGAGAATGGAAAAGAATACTCACACAATTCATTCTCCTAGGTACCAATGATATACCATGGTTACTTTATAATGGAAACAGTTGGCTCTAACTAAATATCTTCCCAACTCATAACATGGGATGTACCATGATGATATTTTGTTAGTCGATATATGTATAAAACACCATGAATACATTTAGACTTATATAATAATGATTATTGAAAGAATCCTATCAAGGAAAATTAGTAACCGAAAAAGGTCAATAATATCTCAGATCAAGATTAACCTACTTAGAAATCCAACACTGACCCAACTAGTGATAATCTTTCAAGAAAACTTTGTCTCCAAAAGAAAAATCCAAAGGATGACATAGATGATCCGCATTTGATTTCTGCCGACTCTATGCTATAACCAAACACCAATAGATATCCCATATACTCACCATTATCTCTTAAAAAATAACTAGTTATACAAGTGAGTCCTCTCCAACATCATCACAAAAATTTGTTGACCTTAATGGGACACCATGAAAAGCATCGAAAGGAGTCATCCTGATCGAAAAAAGGTAATAGTAGTTAAAGAAATCACAACTGTTCTCAAATTTCTGTTCCAGGATCCACAAAAATCCTTGATAAATATACAAAGAATATCTTCTAATATCAAAATATAATTCTTCATCAAAATATCTTTATATGGATAATAATATCTAGTCAAGAGACGTGAAATCCATCCTATCCTAGAGACTATTTCAAAATCTAGATGTAAACTCAAGATCCTTATCTAAAAAAATCGAATAGGGAATCTCATCAAACTTAATTATCTCATGCATATACAACATACCATGATCTTCAACCTTAGTGGTGTACCTAATTATAATTAAATGATAAAATGTTCTCAACTAATCAACTACCACCCAAATAGTATTCTTCCCATGCGGAGTCTAGGAAACCCAATAATAAATTCCATGGAATCCTCATCCAATTTCCAATATAAAATAGGGAGATTTTGGGGTAGACTATAAGGATTCATGTTTTATTACTATACCGTTTGGAAGGTTTAATAAGTGGACACATAATTAGTAATGTCATACTTCATTATGGACAACTATAAAATATGACCCATGTCATAATTTAACTTTATCATTCCACGGTGAATGGTGATTTAAGAACTATGAAAATACTATAAAAATGAAGTCACCATAGATTATGGGATAAAAAAAATAATCCCCATAATGAAGATCACCATTAGATGGGAGAGACTATCAGTAAATAGTCTCATTTATATTTTAGGTTTCCTTGATTCCTTAGAACTCACCATCCCATTGCTGACTCTATATAATAGACACAAATGGTGACAATAAATAAAAAACTAGTCAAAAATATACCAAAACCATTCCCTTGGGCATCCAGATTCATCTTAGAAAATGGTACCATGTGGTTCCACTATCCCTTCAATTTCAAAACATCATGTGGTGGTACTTTGCAACTGAGAGAATATGTGATGAAATTCCCCTTCCATGAGGTGTAGGTGATGTTAATGCCAAATATCTGAAGATATTACACCCATTATATCCACCTAAGATTCCTTTTATTCTTATAAAATATATATCTCTATATATTATGATCATAAAAGTCCTTTATACTCTCCCTAAAAATATTAGACCCCTAATATTTCGGAAAATACATAACTACAGATGGCTCCAAATTGTGAGTGGTGTAATTCCTCTCATGTGGACAAAGCTGATGAGAACTATGGGCCACAACACAATCATCCTTCATAAGCACAAAACCCTGAAGAACACTAATTGCATCATAGTAAACCACATATCAATTTACAGGTTCAAGAAAGATAAAATAGTATCCAATATTAGAATCCATTTCAATTAATTATAATAAATCTAATAATTTGAATCCCATGAAAACTTCACCCCATTAATGGTAGGATTAGTCAAATGTGATTCCAATTATGATAATTCCATGATAAACCACTGATAGTATCCAATAATACCTATGATTCTCCAAATATCAATAATGTTATGTGGATCCTCGTATAATAATAAAACTTTTTTAGGATTTATAGAGAGTCCATGTTTTATTATGAAATTCTCAAGGAACATAACTTAATGAATAAAGGAACTATGTTTTGAAATATTTCACTAAATATGGGGGAACCTCAGAATCCCTAAAAACAAAATTAGATGGTGTGGATGCTCAAGCTCATATTTGAAATAATCTATTATTTCTTCTATGAACATCAAGAAGAATGTGTCAGGATACTGATGCAATATCGAATTCAACCATGCCATAAAAACTAGAGGATAATTAAGGAGAGAAAATATAATCATAAGATATTAATAGTTGTTATACTTTCTCTTGAAAACAGTCTTTGAAACATCATACTTTTGAATCATGAGCTGATGATAACATGACTGAAGATCGATCCTCAAAAACCATTTCAACCCCTTTAACTGATCAAAACCATCATCCTCCCCTAGAAAAGGGTACTTATTATTTACTATCTCCTAGTTTAAATTCATATATTCCACACAAAATTGAAATGATACAACGTACTTATTAGTGAAGTGAACATGGGATGACCATGGTGAAACACTAGGGTGAACATAACCTTTCTATATTAAGTCATACAACTAGATAATGAGATCCTTCATCTCAACAAGTTCTATATAATAAATGTTAATGAAGATAATATATATACCTGACACATGATCAATCATTAAATCTACCTCCCTCTCTGAAGTACGAATGGATAAGTCATCTGGGAAGACATTATGGATGTCCTAGAAAACTATAGGAAGATCACCAAAATAGGAAATTATATCATTCTCAACTGTAGTGAAGGACAACATACATATGATCTCTTGGCAGGGATATACAATATAACTAGACCTCGGATCACACACTCATTAAAACACATAATTTCTCTTATTGATAGTAAGGAACAAAACATGATGATGATAACAATCAATCCCAACATGGTGATAAACTATAGAAACCAGTACAATTATGATGCCAAAATGTTCCAGATTGAGAACCATAAAATCCCATACCAAATACATGTTAGCTATCAATAAATAACAATATAGACATCAAAACCATAGATCTATGCTTTTTCCAAAAGGAATCTATGAATCTATGAAAAAGTACATGATCTCTTTTGGTTTTTAAAAAACATTAACAAAATAGGAATATATAACTAAGTGGGAGGAACCGATATCGAATGAAGATTTTTCAATGGATTATGTAATAAAAATGGAACCCCTCACTATCACTGGGACTATATCAACCTCCCTTGGAATCCCATCTACTTCCATAGGGTGCATTACTCCTAAGTCTAGTAAATGTAAGGATTTATATTTTAGGCTTTTTAATGCACCATAGTGGACTTTGGAGTATACGATAGTTAACTATAATAATGAATAGACACAGAATTTAAGAACCTATGTGGTAGGAGACAAAATCTAAATTTATTTAGAATTTTGGGGTATGGAATCCTACCTTTTTATTACATAATGTTTCATTTCATTTTACAAATAGAGGATCTTTAATGTATACTGTCTTGAAAAAAAGGTATATAATACATGAAAACATATAAAATTATTTTAATCCCCATGAAAAGATTCATTAAATGTTCATCATAAGTACACTTAATGCATCTAATTACTTGGAGACATATATCAAAGGAAGTGCTAAGCAGAACACCCAGTAAGGAAAACAAGTGAAACTGTTTACATGTGAACTTGAGCGTTAATAATAAGAACATGATGAATATCATAATGGAATAATAAAGAGAAATATAATAATTTTAATAACATGAAAAATAACATAAAAATGTGTCTAAAACATTTAATTTTGAAATTCATAATCATGTCACCATGGTCCATCCCCAAGGTGCGATAAAAATTACCAAGGTTATTCCCCAAGGTATCATAAAACCTATCATCTCTAGAGATTAATTACATTACGCAATACATTAGAGAATTATTAGGGATCACCCTTAATATGTATTTATTTTCATGTGAGCCACATATATCACAATAAAAAATTTCATAAGAAAACCAAATATAATAAAATAAATGGGTTTCATATAAAAATCACAACTTTTAAAAAAATGCTTAAAAATAAGATCATTATGTCATTTATAACCCATGGAAAGATAATGAGGGTTTTTATATGTCAATTCCAGAATAAAATACATAATTTTTATTCCTTGGTGAATAACCCTAGAAATAAAATAGTTTTGGGTATTCACATAAATAAAATAAGATAATTTCTTCAGAAAAAGGGAGAGATTTTGAGACGAAAATTATACAGCATAACAGCTCTGTAATATGGTTTTAGAAAAAATTAAAAAGATATATTTGAAGGGTATAAAATACATAAATGATTAATTTTAAGTATAGGTATAAAATAACATTTAAATAATAATATGGTATGTAAACTTAGAATACATAGCACATAAAAGATAACATCAAAGGAAAAGAGAAGTAGGGAATTCCCTTACAAAACTTCGGCCGCCTAACGATGTCACTTAAAAATTCAGAAAATGAGTTGATGTGAGAGAAAAGGGTATCTCATAATTTGAATATAAAATGGACATAAATAAGGATATATAATAACGTATCATAACATATGAAAATGTAAATAAAATGACATAACATAAAAGAAGTCTTTGACTAAAAGAAGAGGGTGAAAGGTTCCCTTACCTTGAATCGTGACCTCAAAAACACTAAGTTTGGGACCTTGGTGGGATTGAGGGAACATTTGGAGGACTACTTGGGAGGTAAAAATACCAGATATTTATGGGGGAAGAATTTAGAATGAATTAAATGAATGAATGCGTTGGTATTTATAGCAAAAGTGAGGGAATATTTTATTAATTTCCAATATACACCTTATTAGTGGTATTTAAAAAACCATGGGCTTTACCACGGTATTTTACCATGGAATTGGACACTTGGGACACCAGATTTCATATATTTTTACTGAAGAGTCTACTAGAATTATTACATCATGATTACATCATTAATGATGCCATTAAACGCACAAAAACTCAAAACTATATTTTTACATTTCACCAAAAGAGAAAATATTTTATAAAAATCGCATAAATTCACCCTAACCTAATATAAATGTTATAAATTTAAAAATGAACTCCATTTTATGAAAATATTTTTAAAAATATCTTTAATTTAATTTTAAAAAAACCATAATTTATTCCCAAATAACACCTTTAAAACTATAACACGTTTTATAACCAATTGAGAAGTTAATCATGGTCTCATAAAATTATATTATAACCATAAGACAATAAGGTAACACTTTTAGATTTCATTTTATGGAAATACATTTCTATTTGAAATTGTTAAATTAATTATAAAATTGTAATTAAAATATTTATGACATACAAAATACCTATACTTACACGATGATCGTTTTTTCACTTATAAGATGTATAAATTTTATTTATACATTTATGGGTGGGGTTTCTATTAATTGGCCGATTTAATATTTATTAATAAACATTACTATTCAAAAAGGTATGTTACTACTCATAAGGATATGTTACTATTCATAAAAAATTATGATTGCCTTATCAGACTCTAAATTTCTTACTAATCACAATCATATATGTTCGTTGTTTTCAAAATCATTTCACATTATTACTTAAAGTATAAAAAATAATTTACAATACTCAAATGTTTTTATATTCATCAATAATGTGAAAATTTGAAAAGTTCATCCAATATTTATTTTGACATTTGAAATTCTAAAATTTTACCATAATATGAAATAACAATTTTATTTACACATATGTGTTACACAAAGTAACTCAGGCCTCATTACATAGCCCTTTAAAGCATTTTCATTGGACCTAAGAGTAAGGTGTGCAATGGTGATAGAATCTTGGGGTGACACGGACCACATTGCATGAGTGGTTATTTCAATTTATCTTGAACTTATACCGAAGGAAATTACGTTCAAGATTAATATGTTGATAATCATCTAGGGCTTAGTCTAGAGAAAATCATAGAGATTCTAGCTTCTTCCCAAGCTCTGATAGATGGGCTTTGTATAGCCCGAGTCGGCTAGATGAAGCCATCAACTCTTATTTCTGCAATAATTATCCATTATAACATTAAAAAATTATTATTGTTTATAACAATTATATTGGAATATGGTCATATAATGGTCAAAACCTAATGGTCAAAATCCATTTATACTTATATATTTTTTATTGATTATAACATAGAAATACATACATTTTCAGGAAACAAAATAGTATTGAAAAGTTTGGGTCATTACATTCTCTCCCCCTTAAGAATTTTGTCCCCATTATTTTAACCCGTACCCTCAGAAGAGAAAAGGTATAGGTACTTCATCCTCATAGACTCCTCTAGTTCCCATGTTGATTCTTTAAACTTTTGGTTCCTCCATGACACCTTAACAAGGTGGTTAGTCTTGTTGAGAAGAACCTTTTCTCTATGATCCAAGATCTCTACTTGATGCCTCTCATAAGAGAGGTCATGTTCTAGTTTTACGACATCTGGATTTAGTCCATTTGAAGGGTTAGGTTTTTACATCATGAAGAGTTAAACATGGATGAAATCATAAACTTGTTCTATATTTAGAGTAAGTGAAAGCTGATAGGCCACTACCCCTAAGTGATCATGTAATTCATAGGGGCCAATGTACCCATGACTAAGTTTCCCTTTCTTCCCAAACCTCATGAATCTCTTACAAGGTGAGATTTAAAGAATGATTTTTTCACCAACATCAGACTATAAATCCCTTTTATAGTTGTCGGAATAACTCTTTTTCCGACAATGAGCATCCTTAATGGGTTGTTGGATGGAATGATCCTTTTCTGTCATCTCTTGCACAATATCATGTCGAAGAAGTATTCTCTCACCAGATTCATCCAAAAAAGTAGAAGTTCTAAATTGATTCCCATATAGAGCTTCATAGGGTATGATTTTAATGATTGAGTTGAAGCTGTTGTTATACGAGAACACAAGTAATGTGAGATTTTGATCACATCCACCCGTAAATTCCATTGAGAATATTCGCAGCATGTCCTCAAGTGTTTGAATAGTTATTTGATAAAGCTAATATTTTCCACATTTCTTATGCATTTAAATTGTTTTAATCATCTTAAATTATCAATTTCAGCTTATATGAATCATATTTTGGTGTTTTTGTTATTTTGTGCCTAAATGAAAAAATGACCTAATTCTTCAATTTTAACAGATTGTTATCATTGGGGTATTTTTGTCATTTCAAATAAAATATAAGTCCAAATTTTGTAATTAATTTTTTTAGAATCCTTATTTCAATTACATCATTTTTATCTTCTAGACCAGGGGCTAAATGGATCATATAGTAGCCGTAAAAAAAATCATCAAAGATGAAGCTTTTTCTAGGCGGACAGAGTGGACCCATCTCGGTAATGGAATCACAATTCACTCTACAGACCAACAAATGAGTTTATTACACTATGTGATGAAATATAACTAAAATAGGAGTTCACAAAATAAATTAAAATTTTTTAATCCATTAAGGCGGCTATTGAATGACATAGTTTTGAAAGAAGCTGTATAGATCCTTCATTCAGAAACAGAAACCACCAATGAAAAAATCATAACTACCACTAAATGAGGCCAATTGATCTGAAATTTGGAGGGTAAAAGGAAACCAAATTAATGAAAAAATTTGTTAACATGTCCATGAGTATATTATTCAAATTAATGGATTAGAAATGTGAGAACTTGTGGAGGACAAAAATCTACCTATAAAAGGAGAAGAGCTCCTACCTCTCAAATCATTTTTCCCATCCCCACACCATCCGGGGAACCCATGAGAGGAGGAAAAGGGCCATTTAGATTTTTTTCTTATTTATTTACTTTATTTTTATTTTAGTTTTCTATTATAAGGTAATCTATTCATATATTTTATATCAAAGTGTTTCCCTTTTATTCTTCCACCCAATTTATCTTCCTACTCTAATTCACTTTCTCTCTCTTCCATATTTCCATCATGATCTCTATGAACTTCACCAGGAAAGTGAGTAACTCAAGGCTTGTACCCAGGGGATATTTCATGGATTTATTTATTATTTCTATTCAATTAAAAATGTTTGAAATCTATTTGTGGTGGAGGTGGGAATATTGCACGGGTATAGAGATCGTCCACCATGGCACTATTACCCAATACATTCCTTTCCATTGACTCGTCCTTTTCCCCCACCTTCTCTTTGGAAAACCATTCATACAATGGATTTGGGGTTGTCAAAAGGGATAAAATTACATATAGTAGTGCTTGGTATTGTAGTAATAACATTCTCTGTTGAGGTGTTACACAAATTGAATATTGGAGGTGATGTGGTTTGGTGTGCCAGACACATGCTAAAATCACACACTCTATAAATAAAATGAAATTAATTCATTAATGAGGATTCAATAAATTGATTATCAAATTTAATTTAAATAACAAATAAATAATGAATGATCTCTTATTATCAAACCCTGGCCTAAGACCTTTATTTCTAATCTGTATTTCATTTGCATCAACATTTTGATTTCAATAATACATTACTTTATTTTAATTGAATATTTTATAAAACCCTCAAAAACCAAGGCTTCAATAAATATTTAAAAAAAATAATTAGATTAGGTGAATTAGAATTATGTATTGAACCAACTCCAACGATCCTCAAGTGAGACGACCCTGGTCAGCCACTGTGCTGCATTAGGAAAATATTTATTTGGCCACGCCCTACGATAGGCGTGCATCAAAACTGGTGCCATTTCCGGGGATCTAACAAATTACATCAATAATTTTATAAAAATTAACATTTTTGTAAATATTTTTTCATTCTAAAAAAATATAATTTTTTTTCCATGATGTATTTAAATTCAAAATTTTATGCACGGGAAGATTACTCGCAAGTGCAAAATGAAGAACTAGAAGTTGATGAAAATGATCTAATTGACCAGGTGGATAGGATGATAAATACTATACATGAATTGGGAAATAAATAGAAAAATCATTTGACTATGTTCATACATTGATGGAGAAACCTGGCCCTGAGCCAGAGCAAGAAGCTGGGATAGTGGTGGAAGAAATTTCCCCACTCATCAATGAAGAACTAGATGAGGTAAATGTAGAGGTACATGAAGACTCATTCATCCTCACTCAACTAATTATACCCGAGATAGATGAAAAATATGTTGAATTCCCTGATGAGATACGCATGGGAGATAAAGAAGAACTTGACGAATTCTTGAATGAATGTGAGGTACTACTTGATCGCCCCAAGCCTTGCAAAGAAGAGCCCAAACCACTGAAATAATTCACCACCCAAAGGGGGAATTTGATGTGAAGATGGAGGATCCTGACTAGTTACCTCCTTCTAGTGATAATCAACTCTAAAAGACACTTTACAATATGGAAAATATTCAATCCGAACCTACTCAGGGAGAAGATGCAATACTGAACTAAAACTCATTGGATTTTATTGAATCAAATTTGAGTATCACCCCTAATATTTTTGAATTTTTAGAATCAGATGACACTTATTATTCCTTGGAAGATGATGAGAAAGAAAAAGATGAACCTATTGAGGAACACCTGGAGCTCCCAAAAAGACATTGAATATTCATTTGAGGGAATACTGGAAGGGGAGGGAGATGCTGCACAAGTAGCAACTAAGAAGGAGGAGGCTCCATACTTCATCAAACCCCCACCATTCAAGCCACCTCACATTGAGAAGAGGGTGGATTTTTATACTATATCCATGGAGTCCTCCTTAACAACAACACATACGTGGATGCTGTGAAAAGAAACATGTGATGGTTTATGTCAAAGACAATCCACCCACCATAAGATTACAAATAATAGTTGGCAGTGACCACTAGAGGGAGTAAAAATTCAGGTCCCACTTGGGGGATCAAAAAAAGATTTATATTTACATGTTTTTTATATTTAAAATTCCTTTATAGATTAGTCCTTCATGTCGACCACTCTGTCTTATGTTTTTGAGCTTTAATGACATGATCCTAGTTCTTAGGTATGTAATTCCCTTTTGTAAGTTCCTAATTGGGAAAAAGGACTCCTAAAATTGAGGGGGAGGACTGCATATTTATTTTAAAAGGTAGTTCAATTTAATTTTTTAATATTTTATACTCCTTATGTTTTTTTGGTCAAAATTTTTTTGTGTGCTTAAAATATAAAATTTCATGTCTACACTTGTTTTATTTATTTACTTAACTTATCTTGGAGACATGAGATTCTTAAGAATTATGTGATTCCATGTTTTAGATTTCAATAGTAAGGAGTTTGAATGAGTAAAATGAAAAATTGAATGTTTAAAGTGAAGCATGGATATTGAAATGATTACCCATGATTAATGGTAATTATTTTATTTATGTAAATGAAATTTCCCTACCATTTTGAATACATTGAATTTCTAAGATTCATGTGAATTGATTTGTTATTATAAATCCAGCCTTCAGTGATTTCTAATATCATATGTCTCATTCCTGAGCGGATTTCTCGACCATGTACTTCCTATTTATTATTGAGCATATTTCTTGAGTGATCTTGCGACATATCACCTGCTAGAACTTGCATTTGGACATGTCAAAGCTGTGACAGTACAAAAACACATTAAAAATGATTAAGGAATCCATTGAAAAGCCCTTATCTTTTATTACCACCTTTATATCAGTACATATTTTATCCCATATAGTCCATGAATGACCTATATAGCGAAGACAAATATTTCAAGCAATTTTTATCCATTCCCACCCTACTCTTGATATTTACATGATATTTTAAAAATGAAGTGCGGGGGTAAAGAGAATCCTACTGAAAGGGATGTTATAAATTATAAGAGAAAAGTGTGGGGGTGATATTGTGTTAATTGTAAAAGGTTGTGAAATTATTCATTGTAATTCATTTTTCCCCTCTTGAATTTAATAAAAATTAAAAATTACAAAAATAACCAATAAAATGAGAAAAAAAGGTTTCAATTTGGGAAAACCAAAAATCACCATTTTCAGATCGACTGTCCTATTAACTTATGTAGTTAGGTGATTAATGTGAGGTTTCATCTAATCATAACTTAAAAAAATAAAAAAATTTATAATTTAAAAAAATAAAGAGGCTGCATTAATCATTCATTATGCTTTA
Organism: Viscum album; assembly: GCA_963277665.1. Taxonomy (NCBI): domain Eukaryota; kingdom Viridiplantae; phylum Streptophyta; class Magnoliopsida; order Santalales; family Viscaceae; genus Viscum; species Viscum album. Next base: position 2,091,417,330 of record OY728122.1, read on the forward strand.
CTTTGATCATGAACTTACTTTGAGTTTTGGGGGATGTGGGTGTTGCTACTTTGAAGGGAGGGATTTAATTTCACTTTTTGTTATCATTAATTGTACATACGAGATAATGATCCTCCTTGATCCTTAATTTTTAAAACTTCAAATCCTACCAAATTAAACCTCAGTGTTATTTAAACTTTTATTGAAAACTCTTCACGATTTTATGTGCCTTTTCTGTTTACAAAGCTGAGAAAGTAGTTCTTTTGCAAGATTATGGATAAGGTGCATGATATCATGATTTGAGCATAGATCTAATTGAATTTTATGGTGAGATATGAGAGTCAAAATTCAAAGGTGAGGTAAATCATGATGTGGCATGCTTAATAATAATGAATTTAGAAGCGTGAATGAAGGAAATAAGAAGTTCCATTTTTTAAGGGGAAAAGTAAGATACATGAATTAATTGTTTATTTGAAAAATGGAAAATTAAATAGATATTTAATATGTATTTTTTAACATTTCATTTGACACTGGAATTTTTTAAATTTTATTACTTTGGAAATTGAATATTTGTAACATTGATGTCCTCTGAATTCCATGTTGAGTTTTTATGGTTGAGGACATGCACAATTTAAGTATGGGGGAATTTATAGAGATATTTTTTTTCTAAATTTTAATATGAATTTAAATTGTTTTAACAATCCTAAATTATCCATTTGTGATTATATGAATCATATTTAAGATTTTGTGTTATTTTGAGTCTAAATTCTAAAAATGTCGAATTCAACAATTTTAACAGATTGATATCATTGGAGTATTTTTTTTCATTTCTCATAAAATATATTCCCAAATATTTTGATTCTAATTTTTTTAAAATCCATATTTAATTTCATTCATTTTTTTCTTCTGGACCAGGGGCCGAATCGATCGTCTAGAGGTTGTAAAAAAGCAATGAAGTTGATGATTTTTTCGGGCGGACAGCGTGGACCCCACCTTTGTAACAGAATCAACATTCACTTAACACACCTCAAAATGAGTTTATACCACATTGGGATGAACATAGACTAAAATAGGCAGTCACATAACAAATTTAAGGATGTTTTGAATCCATTAAGGTGGCCATTGAATGAAATATGATTGATGGAAGCTGCCTATAGCCTTCTTCCAGAAACAGAAACTGGAAATGAAAAAAATCATAACTCTTTCAAATGGTGGCCAAATGAGCTGACATTTGGAGGGTAAAATATAACTAAATTATTGAACAAATTTTATGAGGGGGTCCATGTGTTATTTTTTCAATTAATTTGTCAAAAACACGACGACCATTTGGGGACAAAAATTTTCCTTAAAATGGAGAGGTGTTCATATCTCTCAAATCATTCCTTCCCATCCCACACCATTCGTGGAACCAAGGATGGGAGGAAAAGGTCCATTTAGATTTTTTTCTTCTTTCTTTATTCTATTTTTATTTTATATTTCTTTTCTCATTTAATGCATTCATATTTTATATATTAAAGTGTTTCCCTTTTCTTTTTCCACCCCCTTTCTCTTTCATCTCTAATTATCAATATCTATCTTCCATATTTCCAACATGATATATATTTGCACTTCATTATGGGTTGTAACTAACTTGATGCTTGGACCTGAGGGAGATTTCATGGTGTTATTTATTATTTTTATTCAATTCAAAATGTTTTAAATCATTTTTTGGTGGAGGCAGGAATAATGCACGGGTGCGGCGGTCGTCCACAACGACACTTTATACCAATCCATTCATTTCTATTGATTAATCCTTTTTCCCTCACTTCTATTAGGAAATCCCTTTATACGGTGGAGTTGGGGTTGATATAAGGGATGAAATGATATATTATGGAGCCATGTCTTATTGTAATAAAATTCTCAGTTGAGGTGTTACCCTACTTGACTACTAGAGGAGGTGCGGTTTGGTGTGACAAACTCATAGTAAAATCACACACTTAATAAATAAATAGTGAGTAATTCATTAATGAGGATTCACTTAATGAATTATCAAATTTAATATAAATAACAAATAAATAGTGAATAAACCCAGGTTATCAAACTCTGGCCCAAGACCTTTTTTTTAATCTGCATTCCATTGGCATTAGTATTTAGATTTAAATTATAGATTTCTTTATTTTAATTTCATATTTTATAAAAGCCTAAAAATAATTTCGTTAAATAAATACTAAAAAACAAAAAATAATTAGATTATGTGAATTAGAATTAGTTATTGAACCAACTGCAATGCTCCTCAAGTGAGATGACCCTAGTCAGCCACTATGTTGCATTTGGAAAATAAATTTTCTTTTTCCATGCCCTAAGACATTTGTGAATTATTCTCTCAGATTGTCCATTAGTTTGGGGGTGATAGTCCATACTAAAATTCAAGTTGGTACTCAAATCATGTTGAATACTTATTCATAATTTTTATGTGAACCATGGATCTTGATAATATATGATAGAAAGTGGAACTCCATACAGACTTACCACTTCCTTTATGTAAATCCAAGAAAGTTGATCCAGAGGAAAATATTCCCGAATAGAGATAAAATGGACAATCTTGCCAAGATGGTTCACTATAACCCATATCACATGGTTTCATTTGGATGTTCTCAAGAGACCTGTGACAAAGTCCATAATGATATTTTCCCACTTCCATGCTTGTATGGATAATGGTTGTAATACTCTTTTTGGAAGTGTTTGCTCTTCCTTCACTTGATAAAATACCAGACACGTTGATGTGTAGTTTTGAATATCCCATTTCATATTATCTATCCAATAATGATCATGAAGGTCCTTATACATTCTCGTTCTTCTAGGATGTATAGAGAAAGTAGATTAATGAGCTTCATCCATCAGCTCCTTCTTTATTTCCTAAATAGATGGGTCACTATGTCTTGTATGAAAGGTTAGTACACCTTCTTGATCAACATTGAACTCCAAAAACATCCAATCCTTCATAGACTGAAACTTTTTCTATGATAAGGGATCTTATTTTTGAGATTTCATTATCTTCTCAGTAATGACAGTTGTGAAATCATTTGGGTTAGGGTAGATGATGTCCCTTACCTTACAATTCCCATGTATAACATTACTAGGCCATTGATCAAAGGATCTCATTAAATCCTCACCATGGACATAACAACTGGATATTTCATACATAATGCATCATCATCATTGTTTTCTCTTCAAGTATGATAAGGAATTTAACAATCATAGTTTTTAAGAAGTTACAACCATCTCCTCTATCACATTTTCAATTCCTTTTGTGTGAAAAAATATTTCAAACATTGATGGTATGTGTATATATCAATTTCTCCCCATAAAGTTATTGCCCCCATATGTTTAGGGGAAAAACAACTACATCTTGTTTCAGATCATGCATAGCGTAGTTTTTCTACTAAGTTTTTAATTTTAGATATGCATAAGAAATTAATAGGTCATAGTTCAGGAGAACACACCCAATACCTTTTAGATATACATCGATAAAAATAAATAATCATTCTCAACTTGAGGGTAGCATTAACATGGGTGCATTAACCAATCTCTTCTTCAGCTCTTAGAAATATTTTTCTCACTCGATTGTCCAGATGAACATGACCATTTCTCAAGTTAACATGATTAATGTATTTGAAAGTTAGGAAATCTTTTTCCCAAACCTCATATAATATCATGATAATCCAAGGAAACTACGAATTTCAGTTATTGTTGTAGGCTAAGACCACACCTCTACAACCTTTGTCTTTGCAGGGTCAATGATGATTCCATCATTGGTTACAATGTTGCTTCATAATTGTTGAACATTCAAAAAATACTCTTCTTCCATAGTGTTTGAAAAATAACCCTTAGATGATCCTTATGATTCTCGTGAATTTTGGAATATATTGGAATATCATCAATAAAAACTACCAAAATTTTATCACTGCAGTCCTTAAAGACTCTATTCATCAAATCCATAAAAATAGAAGGAGCATTACTCAAGTCAAAGGGAATAAAAAAAACTCATAATGCCCACATCCTGATCAGATGAAATGTTTTGGAATATATTCTTTATTCACCCATAATTGATGGTAACAAGATCAAAGATAAATCTTAGAGAAGAATTGCGCCTCATGAAGTTGGTCAAATAAGTAATCAATTCATGGAAGAGGGTATTTTTTGTTTACTATAATCTCCTTCTATTATCTATAATCAACGCATAGCTGTATTGGTCAACCCTTCTTCTTCACAAAGAGAATAAGTGCTCCCTAAGGAGACACACTCAATCAAATAAAACCCTTCTCCAAAAGATATTGGAGTTGTTTATTTAATTAATATATCTCCACATTTCTATTCTATACATGATCATTGATATTAGATGAGATCTTGGTATGAGTTCAATGGAGAACTCTACCTCTCTTTCTAGGGGAGGTCTGGGTAACTCCTCATGAAATAAGTAAATATATTCCTAGAAAATGGGGACATTTTCTATCCTTATACACGCATTTCCTTATTTTTATACATCGGTAAACTACATAAAGAATGATATAGGGGTTATTATAGAAAATGATCGGGTATAGATATCACACGTTGGGAAAAAGTACAGGTTTTACATTTAAGACTACTGAGATTTCCATGCTTCTTCATTTTATGTTAGAATTATACTTTGAGAGCCATTCTATCCCTAGTATAATGTAAAATTCTAACATGGGAATGACTACTATAATTATGATAAAATTGTGCTCACAAAAGTAAATACTAGTGTTTCAAAATACTGTTGATTCATGGGTAATCTCACCAGGAGTCTTGACTGATAACTCTACTTTTAACAATTTATTGGTTGATTCTAAAATTCCTTGCAAACTGGGAGGAAATAAAGGAATGTATAGAACTAGAATCAAACAATGTACTTGATATATTAGAGAGAATAACAAAAGTTCCTTCAACCCCATCATTTAGAGCTTCAACATCAGCAATCATGATAGAAAAGCACAACCCTGCTCCCTTGTCCTTTACTGAGGCTGATGGTGATTCCCCTCCGCTGCCATCAGATTTGGAGAGTGATTGGAAAATGTCCAATATGTCCACACTTCTAGCATTGAATTTCTGGTAGGGCCATCACCACCATCCTTTTTTAATTATTTTTGGGATTTTGAGGCTTCATCTCACTACGAAAATTTCACGCAATATGGCCATCTCATCCACACTTGTTGCACTTCCTACTCCCAAATTAGGCAGTTACCTGAATACTTATTCCCACATTTCATACATGTGGGATGTTTCAATTGCCTCCTCTTCCTTGATAAAATATCCTCCCAATGATTATATTTATTGATCTTTTGTTTTCATTGGATTTATGTGACCACTATGTCTCACTGAAGTCCTGTTCTACTATCATAGCACTCCACACGATATCTTCATAACTATCATATTTTTGGATGGAAAGATTCCTCTGAGGATGAGGTCTTATTACATCAAAGAATATATCAACTTTCCCTTTAGGATCCATGATAAATTTTTAGGTGTAATCATAAATCCTTTTGATGTTTATCTCATAGATTCCAACATATTCATTCTCCTTCAACTTTAGCTCGAGAAACTCCTTCTCCATTTTTGTTCTCATCGAATGAGGGAAATAAATTTTGAAGAAGATCCCTTTGAATTATTCCAACTACATAACTTCAACCTAAACTCTAGGAATCAGGTTTTTAATTAGTTCCCACCACTGATCAACTTCTCCCTCCCAGTAATAAGTATCTAGGGTGACCTTCTCTTGTTCTGAACATTGGGTCCCAAAAATGATCCTTTCAATAGAGATGATCCATTGTTCAACTCTCAATGGGTCAGTAGATCCATTGAACATTAGTGGTCATTTATTCATAAAAGACTCTATTGAATGATTTTTCATTAATGGGAAAATCGGTCTCCTATCTAGATTTAAGTTATTTCCATCAACTTGAGTCTGTTGGTTCATCATTCTTCTAAATGTTTCCATTCTGGATTCCGTTAGAGGTTCATCAGAGAATGGTCCATTATGGTCACTATTTGCATGGTTAATCCTATTCCCCACCATTTTATAATAGAATAAAACCTTAGTGAGAATATTGTTTAATTTATTAATGTTTTAACTATAAATGATTTTTTTGGCTTAAAACATAATGCTTAAAAAAATTATTTTTTAACAAAAATTACATTTCTCTATAAATTTGTCACAACGACCCATAAAATGCATGTTATTAATGAAATATATCCCCCAGTAGTGTCAAAACACAAGTGAATTAAGGCCCATTATCATGCACTAGTTTCCATTTGAGTCTATCTCATAGTGGTGTTTTGGGATCTACCCCTAGATATATCATTTCCAAAACCATATCCACTTGTTTGTATCCTGACAGGGATTTATATTTTCAGAAACCACTTACTTAATATTTCACCAAAATACCAAGAATTGTTTGTATATTTAAACTTTTTTACATTTTTATTCCTAATGTTTTAATATACTAACTTCTATAAATAAATAAACTATCAACTGATACCAACTATGTAACATCCCAGGTAAATAAAGAATAAAGAATTTTTATATTTATTAATATTTACAAATTAAATATTAATTTTACTTTAAAGGGGTTGCTATGTTCGATAGCGTACCCGATACGCAACGATGAGTTCCTTTGAAAACTTACGTTGCACACTAGTAATATAATAATATTATTTTAAATGGTAGTTAACATGTAGCCGTTGTATTGGAGGGAATGGATAGAAATAACTAAAATATGATTATATATGTTTTTAAATGTTTTTACATTTATCCAATAAAAGATAAAGGCTTAAAATACTGAAAGAATTCAATTTTAGGCATTTATACCCTAATTTTCACTAAGGGTTCACTTATCATCTTTTGACGGCGAACCGTCATTAAATATAGTTTTGATAAATCTTATAAATTCTATTGGACCATATATAACTCTTCTTTATAATCGGGACATAAAATTTTACTTTGTGTAAATTTTTGGTATCTTTCCGATAAAGTTCATTTTTTAGTGAATAGTGTAAAATGTTGTATTTTAATTCAAAACCTCATTTTCATCTAATTTATTTATATGATTATATTATCATTTGAATTGGTTTTAAAGTGAAATTAGAAAATATTTTTACCATTAAATCCAATAGTGGTCTTTGGAATTAATATCACATTGAAATCGGACTTAAACTAGTGTCAATCTTTTGATACTTATTATTTCATAAAAACACTCTATTTGTCATGACAACGGGAATTAATTATTAAATTAATTAATGTGACTTATATGTTTTGAATTTTTTAAAATAGACTTCATTTTTTAATTCGGAATATCAAATATAGCTTAGGTTGAATTTTTGGTATTTTTTTGAAAAACTTCAATTTTTGATGAATAGTGAAACCACTAAGTGGTACTTATAAAAACTGATTTTTCGTTTAAATGAAATTTTACTACTTATGTGTTTTGAATTTCAAAAATCCGACATACATGGTAGTCATTAATAATTAAAATGTGGTTCAATGGGATTAAAATATTTTTTTGTTGAATAGTAACTTATTAAGTTTTTAATCGCGATTAGAGGTAATTAGTGTAGTTTAAGGTAAGAATAATGTTTTAATAATGTGAGATGCGCTTGAAACCTGTCCTACCCTAATTTTATGTGTCATGGCAGATCAATACAATCCATGAGTCAACTTGGGGACCCCATGGAGCCACTTTTGTTGGAAAATGACATTAATACCTTTTTATTTAATGTTAAAGTAAAAATGACACAAACATGAGATGTTTTACTAAAACAATTTTTACATGGGGTTATACAAGTCATATTTTTGACTATAAATATTCATTAGGAATCTAACAAGATTTCCTACATCATGATATTTTTTTTTATAATTTTTAGAAATTATATAAATTAAATTATTTATGACATCATGATGATGCATCGATTACCTCATTAATAAAAGATTTAAGTAAAATGGAATGATAATGTAAAATCTATGACCTACACATGTCCAAAACCTATTGTATGGGTGGATTGCGAACCCTTATCACATTATCCTCGAAAAAAATCAAAGTGGGACAATTAAAATCTGAAAATCATTCTAAAATAAAGTAACATTTTCTTACTTTCCAAGAGTGCCCCTCCTCTCCTCTTATAAAAGGCACCTACCTCTACCTCCTTACCCACACTCCCAAAGCCTTTGGCTCAGCCAACCCCTGACCATTTTGTCTCTCCACTTCCCTCTCTTACTCCTTGAAGCCTTACTTTGGGCAGAAGTCTTCCCAAGGAAGCCTTTGATCTCAAACCAAAGGGAGTTACCCGATTTTAATGTAATGTCTTTACTTGAGTCCTTTTGTTTTATTTTGCTTCTCCAACCCCCTAAACTCTTTTTATTCATTTCTTTTGTAAAAAATCATGTATCATAAATATACTAGGATGTTTTTATAAGAAGTATTCGATCTACACTTTCACACACCTACATCTAATGGTTAAAGAACATACTGTTTCCGTGGATGGCGAATTTCGGCCTCCCGAAACGATGATTGTTCAACATTCTTTTAACACTTTCAAAGGTGGCCATTAAGATGAAACTATATTTATATATGATATATAATATGTTTATGTTTTCTTTAATCTTATGTATTTTTCATTTTGGTCATATCTTTATGGTTTACATTATGGGTAAACGTGATATCTTCATTTAAGGAAGTGCGGACTACCGCCCCCTCAAAGTGATGTGATTCGTTAATGCCATATGTGGGATGTATATAGGATGGATTTAAAGTTATTATATATGTTGTTATACTGTAATTATAATATACCTCTATATCATTATTATTTAATTCCATTAAAGTATGAGATAGAAATGAAAGTAGCATTCATGCGTACGTACGACTTACCGTCTCCATGAACGGTGCATTACATTTCTTAGCCCCAAATGTAATGTACTATTATAAGTACATATATATATAATGGATATATATGATGAATTATACATCTAAATGATGAATATAATTCTGGAATTAAAAAATACATACCTCTCATTTAGTTTTAATTCCATTAATATGACAAAGAAATGAAAGTAGCATTCATGAGTACGTACGGCTTACCGTCTCCATGAACGGTGCATTTCATTTATTACATATAAATGATTATGTAATATTATAAATACATGTATATTATGGATATATATGATATCCAAATCATGAATATCATTCTGGATATAATGAACCTTTGACCACACAAACAACATGTAATTGTAAGAAGTCCACTTTCGACATAAGAACCAAATATTGACAAAACAAAAATTATTAACTTAAATGGTTACATAATGTTTATAACATGGAAATAAGTGATATGAAAGGAATAATGAACTTGAAAAAGGTTCTTAAGAAAATAGAAATTAACTCAAGTTTATTATTCAGGACGTTAACGAATGATCGAGTCAAGTCGGACCTGAGGTAAGGGACTTCGTCTCAATCTCCTTTCATTGAGGCATATTTCGTTTTATACACAACATTATTTTATACAGTGTATAAACACCTTTTACTTTTACTTTTATACAAAAGGAATCTTTTTCTATGCAGCGGTTTACTAAATGACAAAAAGGAATGTTTCTTTTAACGTACGCGGTGACAACGACCTTTTCCGCCGCCGCGAGTATTATTTGGTCTTTGGCTTCCTCAACAAGATGTAATGTTTTTTTAAAAAAAATACCATATTCTCTTTTATGTATTTCAGTATTGAAAATGGTTTTTATAATGGATATCTTATGTCAATATATTTAAGTGATATATTGTGATCAAAGTGTGGAAATGTTTTCTTTCCATTATATTTGTTTTATGTCTTATGATTTTTATAATGGTACTTGGAAATTTGACGGGTGGTTACGTGATAAACCATATGACGAGTGGTGTCGTGAATACCAGGACAGGTGGTTACGTTATAACCTCCAGTGCATTGGGTATGGAAGTCAGCCGTATGGATATTCCATTAAGTATGTATGGAAGTTGGCCGAATGGCTATTCCATTAAGTGATATGTGTGGAAGTCGACCGTATGGTTATTCCACTTAAGAATGTTTATGTCCCAAGTTACCTATATATATGTTATGTGTTCTTCATATGGGTTTTATAGTAATCCTTTCATTAAAAAAAGGTAAGTATTGATATTTTATTCAGTGAAGAGTTTTTACTACTTCATGAAGGTGAAGGTATTACTTTGATAAAGTATACATGGTTTACTTGATGTTTGAAAAACTAATAGTTTTCATTCTTTGTGTATCCCTTACTGAGCTTTTTATGCTCACCCCAAGATTTTTTTGAAATTTTTTTTCACAAGAATTAATGTGGAATAGGGTCAAGGATGGAAGCAAGGGAAAGTCATGCTATATAAAACATGGAACTAGACATGTCTCTTTTTAAGAGTTTTTATTTTATTTTATGGAGACTCAGTAGAAGTGTCTACATTGTAATCTTTTGAGATGTAACTGTTATGTACTAATTTTCTAAAACTCTAAACCTGAAAAGATACTCAATGTGAATTATTCATTTAATTCAATATTAAGTAATGTTTAAGGCTGGGGCCCTATAAACTATGACATCCCGCTATTTATTACACAACTTTTCATTTCATTTTTCAAATAGAGTATCTTTAATGCCTAGTGTCTTAGAGAAAAGGTACATAATACATGAAAACATATAGAAATATTTTAATTCCCTAGAAAATATTCTTGAAAATCTAACCCTATGTACACCTACTGTACCTCATAACCAAGAGACGGACATCAATGGAAGGGTTGAGCAAAAGGCCCAGTAAAGAAAATAAGTGAAACCGTTTTTATGTGAAATTGAGAATTAGCAATAATAACACGGGGAAAGTGATAAAGGCTTGATAAAGAGGAATATAATAATATTAATAACATGAAAATGTTTCTATAATATTTTATTTATACATTCATATGAATATCACCATGGTCTATCTGCAAGGTGTCATAAATATTTTCATGGTTATTAAACAAAGTATCATAAAACTTCTCATCTCTAGAGATTAATTCCATTACCCAGTGCATTATAGAACTATTAGGGAATAACCTTAATATGTATTAATTTTCATGTGATTAAAATATATCATAATATAACATTTAATAAAAGACCCAAAGGGAAAAATGAAATGGGTTTCACATCAAAATCGTGACATTTTAAAAAATGCATAAAAATAAGATCATTATGTCATTTATAACACATGGAAAGATGATTAGGGTTTTATAAATGTAAATTCTAGAATAATGTATATAATTTTTATGTACTGGTGAATACCCATTGAAGTGAAATAGATTTGGGAATTCACATAATCTAATAAGACAATTTCTTGAGAAAAAGGGAGAGATTTTGAGACGAACATTCTACAACATAACAGTTATGCATCTTGGTTTTAGAAAATATTAAAAAATGGTAAAAGGGTATACCATTAATAAATGAATTATTTTAAATTTTAGGGATAGAAGAAAATGGAAATAACAACATGGTATGGAAACATGAATGACATACTACATAAAAGATAAGTTAAAAGTAAAAGAGAAGTGGGGAATTCCCTTACGAAAATTCGGAAGCCTAACATCATCAATTAAAAATTCAGAAAATGATTTTATGAGAGTGAAAAGGGTCTATCATCACTTGAAAATAAAATTTATAGAAATAGTTATATTTAACAACATACCAAAATATATGAAAATGGAAATTAAATTACATAACATTAAATAATTCTTTGACTTAAAGTGGAGGGTGAAAGGTTCTATTACCTTGAAGAGTATCTTCAAAAAAACAGAAGGTTAAAACATTGGGGGGCTTGAGGGCACTATAAGAGGACTCCTTGGGAGGTAAAAATACCAGTTAATGGTTAAGGAAGAATTTTTAATGAATGGAATAAATGAATGAGTTGGTATTTATAGAAAAAGTGTGGGAATATTTTATTAATTTCCAAGGGACTCCTCATTAGTTGTATTTGAAAAACCATGGGCTTGACCATGATATTTGAAAAATGTATTGGAAACATGGGACACTAAATAAAATATTTTATTTCTCATGAGTTTAACAGAGTTATTACATCATGATTACATCATTAATGTTGTCGTTAAACACCATGAAACTCAAAATTTTATTTTTTATTATTAATATAAAAACAAAAAATATATATAAAAATATCATAAATTAACTCGAACATAATATTTCTTTTTTAAATTAAAAAATGATCACTATTTTATGAATATAATTTTCTAAATATTTTTAATATAATTTTATTTATAAAATCACAATTTATTCTTAAAAAAACAATAAAACTATAACATGTTTTATAACAACTTGAGAAATTAATCAGGGTCCCATAAAAATATCATTTAACCATAAGAAAATATAGTAAAAATTTAAGATTACATTTCTTGAAAATAAATTTCTATTTAAATTATTAAATTAATCATAAAATTGTAATTAAAATATTAATGATATACAAATATACCAATACTTACACTATGATTAATTTTTTACTTATAAGATGTCTAAATTGTATTTATAAATTTATGGATGGAGTTTATACTATTTTGGTTGATTTACTATTCATTACTATTTAATAGTATTCATAATGGTATGTTACTATTCATAAGGGTATGTAACTATTCATAAAAAATTATGTTTGTCTTATCAGATTATAAATTTCCTATTGATCATAACATCATATGTCTGTTTTTTGAAAACCATCTGACATTATTATTTATGTAAAGTATAAAAATGTTTTAAAATAATGTTTTTTAAATACATCAATAATATGAAATGTCTAAAAATTCATTGTATATTTATTTTGACATTTGAAATTAAAATTTTCTACTATAATAATAAATAACCATTTTATTTATACATAAGTATTACAAAAAGTAACTAAGGCCACATTACATAGCCCCTTATAACACATTCATAGGACATAAGAGTAAGGTGTCCAATGGTGATTGAATCTTTGGGTGGCTCAGAAAACATTTCTTGAGTGGTGATTTCTATTAGCTTGAACTTCTCCCAAAGATGATTACGTTCAAACTTAATATGTTGAATCTTGGATTGGGATTGGTCCAGAACAAAGCCCCATGATGCTACCTCATTCCCATGCTCCGATAAACGGGATTTGTATGGTCTCAGTCTACTAGATGAGGCCATCCACTCTTCTGTCTGCATTAATATAAATAATAATACTAAAGAAATATTATTATTTACAATAGTCATCTTGACCTGTGGTAACATAATGGTTAAAAACTAATGGTAAAAATTAATTTATACTTATAAATATTTTTATTGATTATGATGTAGTAAGACATACATTTTTAGGAAACAAATTATTATTTAAATGTTTGGGTCATCACATTTGGGGAATGAGACATGAAATATTGGTGTTCCGTACCTTTCTACACTGATAGTAGGCTAGGGGAACACTTCTAAAAACTAATAATGTTGTAGAGGGGGTTCCCTGTTGAGAACCACATCCACTACTCCTATTATTATCATGACACGTCCTATTCATCCGTAGTGTTCCTCTTAAACTACCAACTGGAAGAATTTAAGGGGGGAGTATAAACAATATTTATTATTATATCCGAATCTTCCATCATAACCATAACAGTCATGTAAAAATAGGTATAAATATTCATCATTTACACCTATTATTTGATATATAATATCACAACCTATAGTTACTTCTTTTCTAGCAACTAATAAATCTTTATTACCATTAGATAAAAACAAACAAGCTCCATAAATAAATTTTTATACCCTGACACAGAATCCTCTCCTTGATGAAAAGAGTGGATCTCCGTATAATTTTCCATCACCAGAGTGTCTCAGAAAAAATACTAAAATAAGAGGGTCTTTTAATTTTTCCAATATAATCAGACATGCCTATCCTCTTATACCATAGAATCCCACCATATCTTGTTGGGACCCTCAACTCTAAATGTTTTCACTTTTCCTTGATAGCCTCAGGTGTATTATGAAAGTCAAAGATATTGTCAGTCCTTTCCTACTAGCCTTCCACCTCCTAGGGTTCATTCTTACACTTAAAAGATGGATGATTATTGTGTAATTCCACTTATGATCTATATCGATCTCCTGTAACTTCTAGAAGCACCTCAATAGCTTGTTCATTAAGTCATGGTACATTATATTCCATGGAATGAAATTCCCATATGATATCATCTATAATATTCTGATTGAGGTTAGAATTACCTTGATTAGAATCTTTTATACCATCTGATGGAACACATAGAATTTTCCATACAGTAATTCTACGACACACTAAAATAGAATGAAATAACCATAAAGTAAGATATCCTATGTTTAAAATAAATACAAAAAATTAGAAACCAAGATCAATGTCAAACTCAAAATTGGAATCATTCACATACTAAAAATACCATTGTAACAATAGGATCATCATTTAAGGGATATCTAGGAACTCTTCAAAACATACCTCACTAGTTCGAACAATCTTATATTCCATCTAACAAGATTCCACAATTGGGAATAACAATGATCTAATACGAAATTGTCACATCCTAACCCAGTTCACCCATCAATATAGGATTTGAAGCATAATTTTTCAAGTCCGAAAGGGTATTCTCAATCCCTAAGGGATGGAGACTAGACCCCAAGCATCAAACACAAACAAGAGGGAATGATTTCACCAATCATACGACAAGATACATGGTACATATAAACATTGGAATAAAAAATGGAAAACTATAAAATAAATATATTCTATAACCAATGAGAAATATGAGTTATGATAAGACCCAAATCTAAAAAACAAATGTGAATATCTAATAAAATCTTGATTTATATATACTACTCCCTCGCATACATGGGGAAATCCCCAAAATCACAACACCATCTACCCATACCTAGATGATGTGAACCTCACCACATCACTACAAAACCATTCATTTTCCTACATCAGAATACATGACAAGGCTTACACACCAATAGAGGGGTCTGTAGGGTGTAAGCTAAATAGACTCAGTAGGTCCCCACCTAGATGTTCTTTATCAAGTCACTATAAAACAATATCATTTTTTTCAATTTATAGTGAAATGTGGCATGATACGTAGATAAGATGTTTTTATTCCAATATCATGTTAAATAAATACCCTTTTCCACAATTCTAAAATTATTCTAGTGAAAAAGTTTAAATCATATTATACATTTCCACATAGGTAATAAAATCCAAAATAGTTCCAAGAAATCATGGGAAAACATACCCCAAGTATCACTCACATTAATGATAGATATATCACTAATACCCAATCATATACAACTACATGCATCAAGCCCCTAGATATATGCACTGAGTATAGGGAGTTGAGGAACACCCATGAATTTGAATCCCCCAACAATGTCTAACAAGTCCCTAGAACACGGAGCCTAGGGAGAAGATTAATACCCCATGAATAAACCCCTAAAATGTATCAATGAATGATGTCTATTTTTGTACCATCCACCTTAGTACCCAAGGATTCTAATATTCTATATTTCACAAATCCTTTCATCAAAATCATTCATTAAAACCCATTTTGTAAATACCTTTTACAATACATTAAAAAAACGTATTATTTACCTAAATAAGGGGAAAAAATGTTTTATAAAAATTCTATTTATATAAAAAAATAAAAAATTAATGCCAATTTATTTAGGAAAAAATGTAATAAAAGAAGGGAAGTCAATGGTTAACATTAGATAGGAAAGAGAAGGGACAACCCACCTTAAACATAGGTCTCACAGAAAATGAGATGGGATCCACAACAATAGAAAGGAATGTAGAATTATTGAATAAGGCTCTATACAAAATTCCCACCTCTTATATTCATAATAAAAAAAACTAGGGATAGTGTTGAGGTCGATTCACACATACCTCGAAAACAATGTAGATCAGACCACTACCATAAAAAGGACTAACCCCTAAAAGAAGATCACATAATAAATCATAATGAATCAAAGAAGAATCATTCTATCGGTAAATGATTCAATAAATTCATCATAATTCCACAATCTAAATAAGAGAAACAAAGATATAGAAAGGACACTTAGATGGAGAGAAGCGATGCAACCAAGACAAAAATCATGTGTTGAACAAAGCAATCTAGGATAAGAGGAGACACATAAAAAATCATATAAGAGACTAGGGTTTGAGGTAGGGGAGATCAAAACTAAATGAATTAGGATTAAGGAATTAATCACATAAAACCTACTAGGCATGAGGGGTTATAAATTTAAATCAAATATTTATAGTATAAAATCCAGAGAATTTACTTATGACAAAAATAAATTTACATGGTTTAATTTATCCTAGGAGGGATTTTTAAGAAATAAAAATAATATTTTCAACATAAATATATTTACCCTATAAACCATCTTCGTGACTTGTTCCCATTGACTTATTTACATTATAAATGATAGTATTATGACATAAAAACATTATGTGAAGGAAATGTTTCCTATGATCTATTGATAAACTCCAAAAATAATTATAAATTCATGAAAACCTAAGAAAACACTGTCAATCACAAAATAGGGAATACCTTTTTGTGGGAATATGTTACATATTATGTCTTTAAAATAACATTGTCACCTCATCTAGGAAAATATTTGTGGTATAATAGAGGGGGAACTCAAACTAGATACTAATATCCCTCATATTCATGCTCCCCTATTAAATAGAAATAAACCCATGTCATCATTATTCTATCATCATAGATGAAAGAAACACCACACCAAAATTCTTTTAAAAACATTCCCATGAAACTATCAACTCCTTGTGCTCCCCTATGAATATAAACCACCATTGATGCACAAATCTGCTAAATTGACTAAAATTTAATGACATCAATTAAATTTTCTAGGAAAATATATAATTGAAAGAAACCTCTCTCTCCTCCCACTATCACTTCATCACATAATTAGATACATTCCCAATATACTTCAGGATGATCTAAATCCAAAACTCATATAATAAATTCCTCTAATACTTATCCTTCTTTCTGAGGTAAACTCAACAACAATAATTAGTCCATACTTATTGAGACCCAATTGACCTAATGTACCCTGAGAATGGGGGTGGTGAATCAGGTTAAATACTGATTAAAATGTTTCCTTTTTCATTGATCATTTTCTTTTAAGAATATTTTCAATATTTAAGAAGGAACACATTCAATATATCATCCTTAATCACCATTGAACTAAAATATAAAATAGATAAGAAAATTAAAGCATTCAAACACAAATTATTTTAAATTTTTCATCACTAAATAATAATTCAAGGAGAAAACACTAACACTATATCAACATTATAAAATATTACAGTTTGAATAGTATGTGATAAAATGGATTCAAAATGGTGCATTACTAATCCAAGTAAATGCAATCTAATTATCTATATTATAACTTATTTAATTAAATGAATAAGTAGTTCATAAACTTATGAGTCTTGTTAAATAATTTATATACATGAAGGTATGTTCTATTTCAACATAGGTCTCAAAAAAACATTACATACTCAAATTTTGGTATATTATTTTATGTACATCAATTTAAAACATCACATCCACATATCCTGGTAGATTATCTTTTTTAATTCACCTTACCACACAATCCTTATTCAATTTCTAAAAAAAGTAGATTCACAATATTACGTTTGATTATTTTTATTCCATGATATAGATAAAACACATTATTATTCCAAATAAAGATAATTCCAAACCAGAATTTTCTTAACAACTTGCATTTTCAATCCTGATATAGAAATGTGATTATACTACTTATTATTCTAAACTAGAATTTTCATTATGGCCATGTTCTTTTATTTTCATATCACAAAATCATATATGGAATATGGTTCATCCATTTACAAAACTACTACAATAGTTTTATACTCTACTTTATCCAATCCATTTGATACAAAAGTTCGAATAAAAACCATCTTCCCTTCTCCAACATTACTATGCTAGGTTTGCCACAAGATTTTAGTGTTATAATGAAGTTCAATTTATTCCAAATAAATCCATAAAATAACGATCCATTACTCCAAATTTTAATTTTTAATGAAATATTAATGGTTTTTTGTAAAATGGATGACCATTATATGAAGCTATTATTTGTAGTGTGACATTCAAAATTTAAACAATTTCACTATATTATATTCTTCATTTCAGAATGGTCTGAGTCAATACATAGATCTAAATTTTTGGTCCAGTTTTATACCATTTTAATTTTTTGAAATCATTACATAAATCTTAAAATCATTTTATACTTTAATCCTATTGCAATGTAGTATACATATCTATCATAAAAACTTTAGTAATATATGAAAATATAAATCTTCTTACTCTTCTAGAAACACAACCTTAATGTGATATATATTACGTCTGGATGTAGTATTTTTAATTGCTTTGTTAACATACTCTTAACCTTAAATTATTTATAGTGAAACCATCCTGCATGATGAAAATGTATCAAAATCACCTATTCCTTTGAAAGTCACCCCAAATTCCATAATGACATGACTTTAAACTTTTAAAATATACTCTTTAATCATATTTAATGATTAAATCCATGACAAATTTTTTTTTATCCCTATAATATTGGTACCTCCATAAATCGAGTGTGATAGAAATTTCCCTCAACTATCTTTGTAGTGTGGCCCAATGGGAAAATATTTTTAAACTAAAATAATAAAATTGGTAATGTATGGAACCTTATAAACCTAGGTAAATGAATATTATATAGGAATCTTCACATCATGGTTCACTCCATTTCACAATACTTTAAACCCGTGACCTTTGGAATACACCTCATATTTCCCATTTCATCTCAACATTCTGTGAATGCTTCTCCTCCTCTTCAAATATCATCCTCATGTACACCCATCCTTATATAAATAAATGCACCCAATTTCCATGATCTTAATAGAGACATCAAGTAAGGTATATATTTATATTTCCCCTCAATAATAGAATGAGTTTCCATGTGAATTTATTCTAAAAATCATCAATGTACCTTTAACATCAATAAACATTCAATGTATTTTCTTTTCATGATACCATTAGTTATAGATAATAAATCCACTAATGATAAAAAATCCAATGATTGATAATAAATACAACATCAAACACATTTTTTTCTTGTAATATTTCTATACTTCCTAAACCTTAACCCCATGTGAATTAATATAAGATTGGGGGTGGGGTCTAAATGCATGTATATTAGAAAATATAATTTTCTATGTTATGCACTAAGTTTGATTAATATTGTTTCTCTACCATACCCATTCCTTACTCACTAGTATCAAGATTCAATATCCATCCCAAATCTGAACCATAGCTATGATACTACTCTATAACAACCTACCCCTTCTAGGAACCCCTTATGAAATAGTATTGAAGATGATAGTGACCTTGGAAGCCTACATCCAATAGACCATGAGTTAGCCGCTAACGATAAGGTTATAGAAGTGCACATATGGGAAGCATTTCCCTTATAATCTGATTAATATAAAATAAAATACCAATAATTTCAATAATTTGAAATAATACCAACCCCTAATATATAAAAATACCACAAATAAATTATCTCTCCATAATAAAATAAAAAATTTAAATCATGTATTAGAAATAATAACACCGATAGTGATATCTATGAATTACTACACTCTGGATCGATCACCAACTCCCCATGGAATCCTATAATACAATATTGTATATATATATATTATTGATATTAAAGGCACACTCTGTATGATTTTCCTCCAAACCTAACATAAAATTGTGAAAAAATATAGTAATTCCTCAATTAGAAAACAACATAACCAACATACACCTACATCAGATCAACAATAACACAACCACTCCAAGGATCTCTCACCCAATATTGAATAATAGTATATTAACATAATATCATCAAAAATATATGTTAATAGGATACCCGACAAAAAATCCCAACCGATTTGGTTTCCCTTATGTCTCAATGTAGTACATCTTATGCTTCAACCCCTTGCACATAACCGCATAACCATTTATCCACATATCACATCTTCATACCACACTCCACATCAAAATCACAACCGCACATAACATCCTCATCATAGTAGGTTGTCTAGAATATGAAAGTTATCAACCTCATACCCTCCTACAACAACTAATGACCCTCAATATCCCTCTACACCAAAACTACATAACCATTCCAGCCAACACATATATATACTATAACCACTCTATATCACAAGTCCTCGATCCATCACATCCCATGCTATGTTAGAAGGGATATTAGAGAAGAGTGATCCATTGGAAATCCATTCCCTTTATAACCAATATATTAAAGAAAACACTTATAACCCATATTGTTGTATAACAGTTGGTCAGGTTACAACACTTCAACATCCTTTACCAAAACGAGCCAATCTTAAAAAACCAATATAATTCCATAAAACAAACACACATCATAAATAAAAGCCTATTTTACTAGATAATTTAATTTCTCTAGATTAACCATTTTAAGCCATATTATATTAATTTATCCATATTTATTTTTAAAATATTCATTGATTAGTTACCAAGAAACCACCACTCTATCAAACCATTCCATCTACACCCTGATATATGGTTAAACAAATAATCCTAATTCATATCCACCTCTTTACCATATTAGTTATACCAACCGGCCAAAAAAACATCATTTTTATTTCACTATATTTCCACAAGAAACTCAATACATAAAAAAACAATTCCATCTAAAAAAAATCACTACCATAACCAAAATAAACACAGTAAGGATACCAACATGAACATAGAAAACACCAATTAATATAATCATTATTATTTAAATTCCCTCACATTCAATCATAATTTCACATAAATTAATATTATTAGGCAAAAATAAAATCACTAAAATTTACATATATTTATGACACTAGTTTATCATCATCATTATGTTATTTCTATATTATGAAATGTGATTCATACATATTAGAATTAGAAAACAATCTCTCCAAATTACAAAAATATCAATTGAGAAGTATCAACATGTAATATATAAGAAATAATTGAAAGAAAAAACATATGAATCACTCATTTAACTTTGATTTAATTATTCTAATTCATTACATATTCTTGGTTAATTATAACCATTCAAGCAATGGAAAAAAGGAATGAAAATTGAAAAATAATTTAGAAATAATAATGGAGATGTTTTGAATAACCTACCTCAAACAAATAATTGATTATCACAATATAATATCAAAGAGAGTAAGGCAGTTATAATAAAAAGAACATGAAATGAAGACCTCAATTACCTATAGTAAAAAAACCTCTACCAATTAATATACTCAACCTCACCAAAGAAAAGAATATAATTATAATAAACTCCCCAAAAAGAAGATCAAGTGACAAAGAAGAAGAATATGTGATGGAATAACATTGGATCTCAAAAATATTTATCTCTTGATGTAAATAGAAAAAATAAACAAAATGTTGCTAAAACAATTTCCAACGATAAACCATTTATTTCCTATGGGATAATGGAAGTTGATAATATAAGAGAGAATTTGGGAAAGATCCCAAATATAAAATAAAACTGGAAAAGTATAGTATCACAACATGATTGGTGTCATCATGTTGCAACTCAATAACAATTTAAAATACCATGATTTTATATCCCTTAATTATTTGGGGTCAAACTATATTAAATCTACTATAATTTAATGAGTTCAATATGTAATCAAGGGGGATACACTATAACATTGAAAATGTAAAGGATAATGGTACAATCCTCAATCTTCTACCATAAAACGTAGAACATAAAACATAATCAGAAAATGAAAGCTACCATATCACAAAATATCTTTAGTTGGATAAACAATGAAAACAAGCCACCCAAGACTCCATGAAAAAGTGGGTATAGTAATAATGAAATGACCCTCATGTAAAATTAACCACACAACACCTCACGACTCACCAAACAACATTACCCTTCACTATTACTTTATATATCATTAACAATAATAACTTTGTAGATTTACTCCACAATGTATATACTTAAGATTAAAGAAAATTACATCACACTATAGAGAACATACATCACACCACAAACATACTTCTACTACTATATTGGGAAACAATAAATTCCCACAATTTCTCCGTCTTTCCAGAATAAACTAAACCCTGATAAATCCTCTCCAATGAATATCTAATCATGCTAAAATTTCTTGCTTCTATAGATGATTTAGGTTACCCATGAAAAACCATCATAAACTACCTATAACTCTAATTAAACCTTCCTAAATCCTTTAACAACAACTCTATAACATAGGATACACAATGTAACAGACCAATAAATCATATTCATTTAAAATATATTTTATTATTTATTGATTTTTTTAAATATTGTTTCTTTTGTATCACTATTATGGTATACATGATATATAAATTCCACTTTTGAAAAAAATTATAATGTTTTTAAATGAGGAATATGACATACTTAGGGGAAAACCGTACCCCATGATATTTTATGATACCTTATAATTTATTGACACTATTTGGTGATCAGTGGGATACACCCGAGGTGTAGTAACATTCTTGAATGAATTTATTAAGATTGAGGGTTAATAATTTTGGTTGGTATGTTATATAAAATCTTATCTATATAAGTATATTAATTTATTTTAATTATTATTAAATTTCAAAAAAAAATCACAGAAGTGGATCTAATATCACTAGAGGGTTTTTGAGTGGACAAAATTATACATTAGTAATAAAAATAACGATTAAAATATTTACGATAAGATCCAACAATGATAAATTTTAATTGAATACATGAAATATATATAACACTCCTTTTTAGTTGATTCTAAAACTTATTCACAGGTGGTTGAGGAAGATCCCTAAAAAGTGTAAAATAAAATTCATCCTCTAAGGATAGTCCACATATCTTGTGAATCACTTAAAAATAATGAAGGATTTTTCTCTTACCCAAGCCAAATAGAAGCCAAGGATTAAAATGAGGATAGAAAAGATATATATATATATATATATTGAAAAATTTATTGATCATATCACCTAATTTAAATACATAAGTGATTATCCACTTATATAACCATTCATGGACACTCTATGGAAACACCAAGGATCATTCATTTGTCAAGGATTTCTTAAAAATATCATAAGTTAATGTGTTTAATAATTAAGACTTAAACTACCACATTTATCATTTAACCATTAATTGATTAATTTGAGTTGTTATAACTTGTTTATATTGTTATCTTATAAATATATAAAAATTCATGAAATCCTATGTGAGAATAAAAATAATATATCAAACATGATATTTTGTATCAGTAGAAAATTTGATAACATGATTTCTAAAAAAATTAGCAATATAACCCATATCCTAAAGTTTAATATAATATTTGGTATATATTTTCATTCAATTCATGATATTACTTTTTACATCACCAAATTAAAAAATTATATTTGATATAATTATAAAATTTAACATTGGTAATGATCCCCTATTTTAGTTCTCAATGTAAACCCTTCTATAATTTACTAATATGTAAGTGTTCAGGACCAAAAAAAGGATCATTTTTATCCATGGGAATTTGTATATGTTTTTGTGTGTAACACCATAGGTTTTATGGAAATATTTTTCCATTTAACTATATTTCCATAATTATTAAATATATTTTTATATTCTTCTAAAATAATTAATCATTAGTAGAAATTAATCTATATAATATATATATCAAGCTGACAACAATTTATTCACTCATAAAAGAAAATAATAACAAAATTTTATAGAACAAAGAATTATATGGATTGGAATATACCATGAATTATTATATCCATTAAAAGTGCTTAAATTAAAAAGACATAAATAATAGAAAATGGAAATATTTTTATAACTTGGAAATCCCCTCAATCATTTTCACCCTTGAGAATAACTATTAGTAGAACAAAACCAAAAATGAAAAAAACATATTGAAAGGTGAAATAATGTTATAAAATACAAAATGAAAACTATATAAAATAAATGTTTTCTTAATGAATATAGAATATGATGAATTTATAGGATGTAATAGGGGTAAAATATCCATCATTTGACTATTATAAAAGGTTTCATTGTCGTTGGGTATAACACAAGAAACCATGTTACAATTTTATAATTATTGATATGTAGTTAGTATAACTAATGATTATTTAGATGTAAAAAAATACATTTTCCTTATAAATAATTTTGTCAAATTAAATTATTTATTTTTTAAATATAATTAATTGAAACAAATTCATTTATAAAAATATTATTGATTAAAAAGAATATGGTTTTATTAATAATATATTTTTCTTTAATATATTACTCTTAAATAATTATATGAATAATAATTATTGATAAAATTCAAAGAATTGCTAGTAAAATAAAATAGTATCATCTAATAAATATATATATAACTATAAGTATTGCTAATTGAATTATTCATTGATAAAAAATCTATTATCTAAAAACTATGTTTTTATGTAAAATAAACTTTATCATACATAGTGTGATAAATTTAATGAAATTATATATATATATAAATTCATTTATTAATTTTGAATTAGTTTTTAAAAAATAAAATCATTCATTGTTAAAAAGTAATGTATCCCAAATAATTTTTTTATGTGTGTAAGGTATTTTTATCTTAATAAATTATTTTAGTCATTATTAAATAATTATTTTAATTTAATTTATTATATATATTAAAATAAATTAAAATTCATCTATTGATTGTTAAATTTTAAACTATGAGAATAAATAAATTTAAATTTTAAATAAATTTTTTTAAATTTTTTTCCATGTTTTGTGTTTTTATTTTAATAATAATTTTTAGCACCACTAGAAATTTAATCCAATAAAATGGATTTCATATTTGGAATCATAACGCTAAAATTATGTAATAAATAAACTTTTTTAGGCATATATATATATATATTATCAAGATGAAAATTGGGATGCCAATGTGAAGGGAAAATGAGGTAAATGAGTTAAATGACTGGTAAATACATAAAATGTGATGATAATTATATAGGATTGAGTGGATGATGGAATTTTCAACATACCCTAACTGGTTATCCATTAATTATACTATTTGTAACCAATTTACTTTTAAAATGAAAACCATATACATTAAGTAATTGGTATTTGTGGAAATTCCACTTGAGACTCACCTAAAAAAGGATCCCTTCTATAGCAACTCATACTTTTCATACATAGAAATTACATCTTAATAGAATAATATTGAATATATTTTACCAAATCATTCTTAGGGATTATTAATGTTCAGTGTGTTTGGAGTCTAGATACACAATCTTCTTATTTCACGAATGGTCTTCTAAATCACACACAAAGATCATCCCACGTGCAATACTTAAAACCTTTCTTCATAACCTAGGGAAAGGAAATATATGAAGTAGTGAACATAGATTATTAATAAGGGTAAAAAAATAAAGATATCATAGATAAATTAAGAATACAATAATCAAAATTGTATGATAAAAGATCTTAAAATTTGAAAACACCATACACATTATATAATATTTCATAATATTGAATCATATAATTATGCTTGGTAGCTCTTAAGACATGAACCATAAAAAATATTAAAGAACATGATTCATGAGAGAATTACATCGAAATAAGTTTTTGGAAAACATATAATCATAAAAAATCATTAGTTTTGTACAATATCTTTTCCAATATTATCATAGTATAGTTATTTCACTCCCCATTCCATTATATCCAGAGTCTTGTTTCACTCCCAAGACTATCATATTGGATTGATTCCCTTACTTAATGGGATTCAATCCCCATTTCAGTCCTTATTATCTCATGAGATATCCATATATTACTAATCCATTAGAGGGATATATAATTATATTATCGAAAATCAAATAGACATAAAATATTTATATATTTTCCATAATATCATAAATCATTCATAATAAATCCAAACCCATGGAAAGAAAACTATTTTCATAAAAATTACAGTTTTAATCACAACATAAACCATAATAAATAAAAGGGTTTCATAAATATCTCATCTTCGTATTCATAAACTATCCATGGAATGAATAAGAATGGCATCATTGGATCATATATCCAGTAAAGCATATGTAACATCAAAGGTCGTTATCATAGATGAAAAATATCATTAAAATATTATTGGAACATTTTCTGAGGAAAAACCCATTTCATCTGGAAATAATATATTTATAATATAAAAAATTCAAAAATATTATGTAATTTGTTTTGAAAATAACCTTCAAGAATTAATAATTATGATTCAAACATTGGATCAATCATAATGGTAGAAAATATAATTCATGTCTTTCATGTTAAAATAATTATTCTTTTCACATTTTTGGTAAAATGTCAAAAGTTCATCATTAATAAAATTACAATAATATTCCATTTAATCCATTTATAAAAAAACCAATCAAGGTAAAAATGAATTTAAACCATCATAGGAAAATTGTAAAAATATTCTTGAAATTATTTAAAGAAAATATGATCATGGTAGAAAAATATTCTTGAACAAAGAGGAAATAAAATTAGTTTTTCTTTAAAAAACTCTCAATCATTTTAAGTATCAAAGAGAAAAATAATATTATTATTTGAAAATTTAATAAATAACAAGAGGATAATAAAATTAATGATATTATTGATAGGTAGATCATGAAATTTTGTAATGATAAACTAAATCAAAATTTGCCGCGATAATCAATGAGATCATAACATAAAATTATTACCTCAAATTCAACCAACATCAAATGGGATCTAACCTCTTATTTATTGATAAGCCCCATTTTTATTATAACTTAATCCATGAAAGGGTATTATTTTTGAAATAATAGAAGTAATTAGATCATGGGATGTATGATAGGAAGGTATAATGTAAGAGTTTGGTAGATCTAGAAGGCTCATGAAGTGAATAGAAGATATGAGAGGTGGCATCCCAATATATGAAAATTGAAAATTATTGATGATCTTTTTCATTAGAGATGTATTAAAATGACACTAATTTATTTACAAATGATTTTGAAAAATATATTTAAATTATTTATAATTTGTTTTAAATGAGGGATTAAATACACTCATTTTTTATAAAAATTTCTATTTTTAAAAATATTATAAATTTCCAATACACCATGTTTTATTTATGAAATAATTTTCTTCAATACACCCATAAGAACCCTTGATTGATGGAATCCCTCTCTATATCCCTCATCGCCTGACTACTCCCCATAAGGCACACTTCTTACTAGCCTCTACATGTGATGAGGGAACCATTATTTTTTTATATTCTTTCTCGCCCGACAAGACCTACCCCTCAAATCCACTGACCTTCTTCCAACCAAAAATTCAATAGGATAAGGATTTGAATTTAGAACAAGAAGACACCCTATCATATGACTAGAGAAAATCCTCTAAAAGTATTTTTCAAATAAAGTTGTATTATTCTCTTTTTATATAAATGAATATATTTCAGTATTAAAAAAAATAATATAATAATTATATATATAGAATTTAATATATTAATATACATATATATATATATGTGTGTGTGTGTGTTTATAATATATATATGTTTACATATTATATATATATATGATCACATATTATATTTATATATTGGTGTGTGTTTTACATAAGAATATATAAATTTATGTGTGTGTGTGTGACTGTGTATAAATAAATATGTGTATTCATACATATATATAATTATAATTATAATTTTTTCATTTTATATATATTTTCAACAATAGAATTATATATATATATAATTACCAATATATTCATAAAAATGAGACTAAATTTAATATATTCATGTGTTTTTAAATATATATATGTATTCATATATATCTATATAATAATATATGTTTCTTTGTTTATATATAGATGTGTATATGTGTGTGTTTATATATATATATATATATATGTTTATATATTTGTGTGTGTTTATTTTAATGCACACACATACACAAAAAAACACACACACAAAAACTTATATATATTTATTTACATCAATTATGGGAAATGGTCTATTTTTCTAATAAAAAAACAACCCACAAATGTTGGGAAGAACTTGGTGAGGCTCGAACTCATGATCTTACTGAGACCCATAGGGGAAATTACCATTGACCTACACACTATGGGATATATACATACACACAGACACACACACAAATATATATAATTTGTCATGTTTTAAAACACTGGTAAGAATGTCACTAAAATAACCACTTTTTTAAAATAATGGCTAAATTATATATATGTGTGTGTGTTAATATATATATATAAATATATGTATATATATATATATCTGTGTCTATGTGTAAATATATATATATATATTTATATGTATATATATATATATATTTTAATTTATATGTATATATATATTAATATATATATCAAAATATATATTTACAATGATATGGGGAAATGAGCTATATTAACAATAAAAACATGAAACACAAAAATTCTCAGAAGAACTCAACAAGGCTCAAGCATGAGACCTCGTTGAGTCCCACAAGAGCATCAACCATTGAGATGCACCATAAATGATATATATATATATATATATATATCTGTGCATATGTACTTGTGTGTGTATATATATATATTAAGATATTTAAATATATTCTAATGCATTTTTATATAAATATAAATATATATAAATATATATATACATAATTATAATATTTTATTTATTTATATGTGTGAGTGAATTAATATAATTATATTTATATATCACTAACAATGTTTTGAAATTGTTGTAAAAAATGTCACTAAGTCATCCATCTTTAAAAAACATGGATATTTTTTAATTTTAAGAGGTGTTTAAAAAAAAGGCACTAAATTAATGACATTTTTATAAAAGGATCTATAAATTTGAAATTTGGGATATTTTTTTGGAAAATATTTTAAAAACCATCAGTATATAAAAGTTTTTGCTATGTCATTTTATAAGGGATGGAAAATATGCAATTAAAATTACCTCAAAGATTAAATAATATAAATATATATATGTATATATCATATTCATGTAATGTGGAAGAAAGGAAACCAAAATTATAATATAATATGTGATGAGGTAAAAAAAATAAAAAAATCAAATTTGGAGTTTTTTTCGATATAATTTCAGCCTTATCTTCTAGTTAAACCACATTAAACCCATTTTAACCATTACCCTGATAACTCAACTTTTTACCATAATAACATAATAATATGGAAAAAAATAAAAGGAGACTGGAAACTAAATTTTGATATGATGATTATATATTTTGAATCAATTATATCTGATTTAGTTTTGATATTCAGTAGGAATTAATTTTAATACAAGACCACAAAACACATGAAAACTATTTTTCGGAAAATACATGATGTATGAGTAAAAATAATTTTACCTTAAAATAAATAATAAATTGGTTTCCCTGAATTTTTTATTTAAATAATTAATTATAGAAAATATAATACTTTTAAATTAATCAAAACTAAATGGAATCATCCAACCATTCCATTAAATTCCAAAACCCCTATTTTTTATTCTTAATAAAATATAACTTATCTTTCCAAATGTCATGTTAGGGGTCCCAAAATCAAAATAATGATTAAAAATACATTATTAAAATCCATAAAAATATATTTATTTGAAATCCACTCATAAAATAAGATACATTCATGTTTTAGATATATTTTAATGTTTAACCCCATAGTTTTAACACAATTATACATTTTTTACCAAGGTGAAAAATATTTACTATTGTTGAAATTCGTACGTAATACAAGTAAAGTTGAAAATTTTAAATTTTTTTAATTATTAGGATTCAAAATTATTAATCAATTTTATCAAATTCATTATTATGATGTTCCAAATTTTAATTTTAATTTTAACCAGTAAAACGTGACACAAATCAGTTTTGATGAAAAAATGTTTTCAAAAGTATAATAATTTTTCATACTGAAATATGGCATACAAATAATTAAAATGACCATAATTACATTATAAATAATATAAATTTACTAATTTTACATTGAAACCATTTTTATAAAATGTTACTTTTCTTTTAATAAAAATTATTCTTATTCACTATTCATTGTAAAATAAATATTTTTAGAAAAATCAAAAAATTTCACCCTAAGATAATTTTGATATGATGATTTAAAAAAATATATTTTTTAAAAAATAAAAATTCTATAACTAGATGAAATTAAATATAATATTTTATAAAAAAAATAAATAAAAACCATTTTCAAAGAAAATGTATTTTTGAAGCATAAAATGATTTTAATAAAAATGGAGTACTTATTTATCAGAAAAAATTAATTATCAACATTTTTTTCATAATGAAGATATTAGTATTAAAAAAAAAATTTAATAACTCAGTTATAATGGTCGAATTTTAAATAATAATATTTATATTTTGGTTCTTTTATACTCAAAGTTACATATAAAGCTACTTATTAATGAAATAAAACTTATTTAAAGATAAATATAACATAAAATATCTAGGTGTGACAAAATTTATACCCCTAAAAAAATCTTTTTTTCAATTTGTTTTCTAATAACTTATTATTTTTTACTCTACTAAATTCACCTTATACATTTGGCAGGTTTTCCACTAAAGAAATAATCTTTTATCCTTTATTATGAAGGAAACCCTTTCAAGAAAGAGATAATTCATCAAAGTGAGCACTAGTTATTCACCATATTTTCAAATTAAATTATTATATACACCATTAATAAATACTTTTCTATACTATAATGTTTTTATATTAACTTCATTTTTTATGATAACTTGATATGACTATTATATAACTTTATACACTTAATCATTTTTTAGTATAACATTTTCCTATTTGGTTTGGTTTAACAAACTATAAGAACGATGTTATATAATTTTGAAAATTTTAGAAACTAATTAGTATAAAGACAATAATATATTGAATATATGTTATTAAATAGGGATTTATGTTATGATTTTTGATATATAAGGGTGACACAGAATAATAATAATTATTAAGTAACACATTATAATTATTAAACGACATGAAACATGTTGGTCATGGATCACATTCTAACAAACCATATCCATAACTTACATCAAATGAAAATGGGAAAAAATAAATCATTGAAAAAAATAATTTCACTACCATAAATAAAATAATAATGATTTAATTAGTATAAAAAATGATGATCGACATCACCATTAAGAAACTGGTATGAAATATTCAAAACTACTAACATTCAATGATGAAAAAAAAAGAATAAATGCCTAATATATATGTAATAAATGATTATAATTATATATTATAAAAGTTTATAGTTATCAATAATTTTATTAAATAATTTATTAAAATGGTCATATTTATTTTATATAAGGAGAGTGTTATTTTGTGTAAGATGGGTGTAAATTTAAGGATTTGTTTTTCAAAATCAATTTGAATTATAGATTGTTGGAGTGTAATTTTTTTGGAAATTTTTATTTAAATAATTTAAAAATATATATATATTTATTATAATACTTTAGTTATATCTTGGATTTACATGTATTCTTATGATTTTATATCCCAATAGTTCAAAACAGAATGGAAATGTTTACTGTAAGTAGAGTCATCCTTATCTCATCTTTTGAGTTATGAATTTTTGCCAACTTTATAAATATTTTTTATATTGTCTTATGAATATCATAATATATACATCTATGATTTATTAGGATCATTTTATATATACATTTATTTTATTTAATAAATTAAAAAAGGAATCATTTTTTACATTTTTCACATGGGTTGTTTTATATTGATTTTCTCTACAGAAGTTTAAAAGGAATCTATGTTTTTTCACATTCTACATGAAAGTGTTTTCCTGAAATTTTCTTAAAAGTTATTTATTAATATTCCTTTCCATGTTTTCATTTTTTGGAAACTCATTTCTATAGTCATTGTTTTACTAATTATTTCCTTTTAAATAATAATCATTGAAAATGTTAAATCTTTTTATTCATTTTTTTTCAAGGTAATTTTCTAATTCTTTTATAATTTGTTTTTCATTTAGTTTAAATAATTTAAGTTTAATTATACTTCACTTAAGATATTATCTAATGATACCATTAAAAATATTTCCTTTGATAGATTATGGTGTTGCTTTTTTAAATATTTACGAAACCTGTTTATTTATAACATGTTAACTGAGTTATGATTTGATTATTAATGTTTTCATGTTCATATTTCACAGATTTGTACGGGTTTTATATATGTGATTTTTGGGTTCTATATATCTTTCCAATTAATTGGGTGATGTTATTATATCTTAGGATATCAAGATGGGGCACGTGTGGTTAGCCTTAATCCAAAATATTATGGGAAATGGGTGGTTATCCCATGTAAAAATGGTTATGGTACATTAGTGGTTAAACCATGTGCATAATTACTAATGTAAGGGGTGGTTAGGTGAATTCCAAAATTATTTGGAAAATGGGTGGTCAACCTAGGTCCATTTTGTTTTGGGCTAGCAGTTAGCCTAGTCCACTGTGATATAAATGACTTTGTGGTTAAAAATAGCATATGTTATGATTTATTTTCATTTGTGTATAACAAAATTTTAAGTTATAAAATGTAACCATATCTTCACACTATATATCAGGATGATTAAATCATTATTTTCTACACCCTCTTATTTTGTGTTATATTTTTATTCAAATAAATATAATTTCATTGATAGATTTTGATAAATACAAACCCGATTCTAAATGAACTATAATATATTCTATCATTTCCACATTGTAGTCAAATTGGTGGACTGGATAGGAAAAATTTGTTGAAGTCATTGTATAAATTTTTTTATAATGAAAATATATTTTTAAATTAGGATCCATTTTTTATTAAAGTCATTATATGATTCAAAAATATTTTTTTACCGCAAAAATGGTTTTTATTAGTTCTTATGATAAATTAATATAAATAATTTTTTAATTTTTTTAGAAATTTTATTGAAAAACTAAATTTAAAATTTGAAATTATAATTTCAAAATTATTTTTCTGTGATTATTTGAGAATTTTGTAAAAATTTGACTTTTCAATGAAAAGTGACAAATACAGATTTTTATTGAAGAGTTAGTTCTTAATTAAATGATTTAAAACATTCCATTTTATTTTAAAAAAATTTTAATGGGAAATTAGCTCCCTTATATTATGAATAGTCCAGTAAAATTAATTTTAATTAATTTTAATGTTTAATTGGGTATAAAAACATTTTTATACATAAAAAGTATTTCTTCTGAAAAAACTATTTTTATTGTGTTTTATATTTTATCTTATATGATTTTACATCACTTATAAAAATTGAATCTTAAAAAATTGATTCCATATTTTGAATCAGGAGGTAAAAATTTTAAGATAGGTCCATTTTATTTTTGGTCTATATGTATAATAACCATTGTAATTTGTTGTTACAACTGTAAAGATAAAATGTGTTAGCTAAGGATAAAAAACCTGATAAGGCTTTAAATTCATTAAAATGATACTATTAATTTAATTTTATGATTATATTTTATCTATAATCATATAAAATTATAAAATATAACCTTTAACATTTTACTTGGATTTTTACCATTATAATATTGAAGTAAAATAAAAAGACAAAGATGCCAATTTATTGTTTTTAATATATATAATATTTTGTGACGGGGGATAAAAAAACATAATTTTTAATACAATTTTATTTGAAATAAAATTTATTTTTTATATCATGTTAATTTAATTTCAATTTTATAATAAAATAATTAACCTAAGTGATTATATAACACCAACACAGTACTTGCGAAAGAAGTAGTAAAATAATGTAAATCATTTCTAAAACTGTAAATATATTTTTATTTAATGAGTTATGGGGTTCCATTAATATAATATATATAAATATATAATATAAATTTTTACTGGTTTATATTATTATTCATTTTTTCAAATATTATTTTCATTTTCTAAAAATTTCAACTGTTCTAAAAATGATATTAATTCTATTTCATAATAAGTAATATTTTATTAAATTGTTCTAAATTTATAAAAATAATATATTTAGACAAGTGAATGGGATATGGTTTAAAATAAAAACTATTTTCTATTTATGAGTCACTTTTATTTTATGGTATCATTACATACCCTTACAGTGTAGAAAACTATTATATTGCGGTAATTGTAAAAAGAGTAAATGAGGGGTTAAAAAATTTATAGGGGTGAAAAAATCACCTAAAAATGTAAAAGTTTTAGTTTATGAGATTATTTAGACCCATAATAATATTTTATTTTAATTATATCCATTTTATGCATTTTTCCCAGAAAATTAATTTATATTAATTTAACAGTTTACATAATTCCTAGAGTGCCCCCATTCACTTATAAATGAGAACCTACTCTACTTCATTATTCACATTGTTTGGGAAATATATATCTACCGAACCATTCAAATTATCTTTTATAATTACACATATGTGAATTATAAGTTATGGAATTCTTAAAATACCATTTCAAGGGTACTTAATAGGGAATCTAGAGTAGTCATGTCGAAGAAGAAGTAATTTTCTTACCCAAACTATTTCTGTTGATTTCTTATTATACCTAAAATAAATATATGAAATCCATTATAATATAATGAAATAATTTTATTCAATATCATTACTAATTATTGTTATTATTGACCATCCATTATCCATCTTCTTCCCACACACTTCAAATATGATAACATCGCTTCTATGTATGTGTACTACAACCATGAAGCTATTTGATTAGTTTTTCAATTTATCTTTACATGGATGGAAATAAGGATAAATTTAATTAATATATATAATATTTATGATCTAATAGTTATTATGTAAATGGGTATTATTTTTTAATTTTATTTTAATTAATTACTTAAATGGTGAAAATAGTATTCATTCATATGTAAGGTCTACCATATCCATGAACAATGTAAATTATTTTTATATATATACTATTTATAGATAGATCTAATTATATATATAATTTTTATATTTATTATATTTGTATCATGAATAAAATTATAAAATTTATGGAACCATGATCAATGTTAATGATCCAAAACTTATAAACTAAAACTCTCAGGAAAAAAAATAGTTATCATCTAGGAGTGAAAATTATAATAAGGAATTAATTATAAATGGGTGTTTAAATATTAAAATATGATAATATATGATATTATAATTTGGTAAATTATTTTGGTATAGAATAATATTGAATTTATATTTGGTATAACTGGGGTTGGAGCACATGCAAATCAAGTTAAACTTGAGGTAACATGTTTTATGCAATGATATCAGTTTTTACTAGGATTATATATGATTAAGATTCTAATGATGAAAGTTTTAGATATACCTCCCAATAATGTAAAAATATTCTTATCCCCTATTTATTTTTTGGGAATACATGTTTTCATTTCATTTTCCTCACTTTAAGTACTCAATAGACTAAAAGAATATTTTAAAATAAATTCGACTTTATTTTTCCCTTCGGACAAAAATATTTTTTCATCGATGTCCATGTTTACTAAATAAAATTAAAGAATGATTTTATTATTACCAAATGATTTTTTAAATTCATTTTTGACCATGTTTTAATTTTTACTTAATGTTTTAAAATTAATCTTCTTATCATTTTCTAAATGGGATGCTTTTAAATTTTACCAAAAATTTGAAAATATTTTTTTTTTCAAATACACAACATGAATGGAATTTCCATAATCAAGAACAGTAAATGTTTTGATGCCTCCTTAAAAAATTTCCTTGTTTCATTTCATTGAAAAGTTTCACCATAATATTTTGTAAAATATTATATTTTAATATAGATACTTTAATTAGGAAATGTTTATTTACCTCAAGGAATATTCAAAGAGATATTTTAATGCAATTTTCATTTATGACGACATCCATTGATTTTAATTATGATTTACTAAGGATATGATCCAATGAAACTGTAATTAATCATTATTTATAGGGTTTATGGTTATGATAATGAGATTCTTATTATACCCATTTATTTTCTATGGGTTATGTTATGATGAAATTTTGAAATGTTTATGAAACTGCTTTACCTTCCATCGGTTATGAAATATGATGAATGTTTCATGATAAAATAATACATATACATATTATTTTCATTATGTGATTGGGGGTACATGAATTATATATCCCTCCAATTAATTGGGTACAAATGTATATCTCATAGATAACAAGGTCTGGAATGGGGAGTGAATATAGTTTAGTCAGCGACTTTGTCCACTATGATAGTCATTTATGTAGTCATTAACTTTGGATAATATGATATAGAGGAGTTAAATCAATCATATATAGTAGTCTAAGAAGTGATCCCCGACTAAAGAAATGATTTTATATGATTATGTGTATAAAAATCATATGTCTTATGCTAATTTTATGCTCTCATGGATTGTGTTCTTTGATTCCTTTAAGATTAATATCTTATGAACAACCATGATTTATGCCATGACTCTAGATTATGATATATGATATACTATGTATTATTTAAAAATTTTATTCACATATTATTATACCATTATTCCCATACTCTTAAATGATCATTTATATCTTCATTGTTTACCCTTTCTAAGAATTTGAGCATACCCTTTATTATATTTTTGTTCCCCGGGTTATGAAGAAATGTTTAATTTATGGTATATATAGATGGGTTTAAAGTGAGAATAATATTATGGGAGATAATATAAGGAACATACATTAAAAAATTACATATTCTTGAAATAAATTAATAATTCACATTGAGGATCTTTTTAGGTTTATAGTTTTAGATAATTAGGCCATAACTGTTACATTACATCTCCAGAGTTACAAAGTTGACACCTCTACTCAGTGTCAATTTTTTCACAAAATAAAAACTCTTAAAAAAGAGTCATATCTAGTCCCATGTTTTAGACAATGTGACTTTTCCTTGATCGCATACTTAACCCTATTAATCCTTAAGCCATGTAAAAAACATTTCAAAACATGGGATGACCATAAAAAGCTCAGTAAGGGTTATAAAACAAAGAAAGAAATCATTTTGTCATCAATACAAACATTACATATGCTCTTTAACATACCTCATGAAATCATACGATTTACATAGTAAACAAAAATCATAAAGGTAACTTGGGTAATCCATAACATACATACGTTATAGATTTCAGAGCTACGTATCTGTCACATTACCCAATGCATTGGAGAGCTATCTAGGGCTCACCCACCCAAGGTTTATCCCATAACCACCCATATACGTAAACAATACCAGAGAACCATAACATATAAAACAAGAAAAATCGAAAGATAACATTTCCAAATTTCAATCACAATATATCATTTCAATATATTGAAATAATCAATTATTTCTCAGAACCATTTTCAATACCAAAATATATAAAATGGTTAATTTGTATTTATTTCCTTAAAAAAACACTATGGCTTATTATAGAAGAAAAAGATCAAATAATACTCGCGGTGACGGAAAGGTTGTTGTCACAAATTATATTAAAAAGAAACATTATTTTTTGTATTTTAGTAAAAAAAATAATTGAAAAAGATTATATTTGAATGAAATGAAATTTCAAAGGTGTTTACACAGTGTCTAAAAGAATGTTGTGTATAAAAAAATATTCCTTAATGAAAGGAGATTGCGACGAAGTCCCTTACATCGTGTCTGACTTGACCCGTTCGTTCTTTAATCTCATGAATAAGAAAATAATGTTAATTTATACTTGATTAAGAAAAATTTTCAAGTTTATAATTCCTTTTAAATCAGTTATTACCTTGTTATAAACATTACGTAATCATTTATGTTAATAATGGTCGTTTTGTCGATATTTGGCACTTGAGTCAAAAATAGACTTTTTATAGTTACAAGTTGTTCATGTGGTAAAAAGTAAATTATATACCAAATTATATTCATGATTTAGATATAATATATTTAATAAATATCCATTATATACATGTATTTATAATACTACATAACATTTGGAGGTAAGAATTGAAATGCACTGTTCATAGAGACGGTAAGTCGTGCACATGCATGAACGATACATTAATTTCAATTTCATATTTAATGGAATGAAAACATAATGATACGTAGGTATATTATAATTCAATTATAATAACATATATATAATCTTAGTAACTCCATCCATTATACATTCCACATATTTCAAGAATGAGTCATATCACTTTGAGGGGGCAGTTGTCTGCATTTCCCCAAATGAGATTATCGTATTTACCTACCATGGAATCCATAAAGGTATTATATAAATAAAAAATAAAGAATCATAGAAACAATATAAATATAATATATTTCATATATAAATATTGTTCCATTATAATGGACACCATAAGAGGTGGTGGGAGAATATTGAACAATCATCGTTTTGTGAGGTGTTAGTCTATTGTCCATAGAAACAGTGTGTTCATTACTTGTTGGATGGAGGTGTGTGTAAGTGTAGATAGAATCCTTATCATAACAACATCATAGTATATTTAGGATACTGGAATTTTTATAAAATAAAATAATAATAAAAATATAGTGGTTGGAGAAGTAAAATAAAAGAAAATAATTTAATAGAAACAGTTACATTTAATTCGGGTAACTCTCTTTGGATTGAACAAAAAGGAATTATTAAAGTGCCTTATACCTAAGGTATGGCGTCTAGGAGTAATTGAGGGATCTTTAGAGCTTATTTTGGAAGATTTTGGATGATCCATGGGGCATGAGATGTGTGAGTAATGAGTTAGAGTTGAGGGTTTTTTATACGGGCGAGGAGGGGCTCTTTAAGAAAGTATGAAAATATTATTTTATTATATAATGGTTTTATGTTTCTAAAGGTCCAAAAATAATTAAAGTAGAATATAAGAAGACTAATGGTATAAATAAAATCTTCTAATAATAATTGGACAGGTTTTGGATATTGTTTTAATCTTTATAAAATTATTTATTTAAATCATTTATTAATGAGGTGAACACTTCATCATTATTGCGTCATAAATAATTTTATTTATATGATGTATAAAAATTATAAAAGACTACCATGATATAGGAAATATTTTTATATTTTAAAATAATATTTATAGTTGAATGGATAACTTATATATCTTTATGTAAACATTAATTTACTAAAGATATTTGTTTATGTCATTTTTCCTTTAGATTAAGATAATTAAAATAAAGTGTCATTATCACTATTAAATGGATCCATGGGGTCCCAAAATAGTCCCAAGGATTCTAATAGTTTTACATGATTCATAAAATAAGGTTAGGACATGTTTTAAGATAATTTTGTATTAGTATGATATTCTTTTACCTTAAATTATCCTATTTACCTTTAAGTGCGGTAAATAAAAATCAAAAGTTACTATTCACCAACAATTATTTTCATCTTATTGAACCACATGTTAATTACTTATAATAGAAATGTATGTCAGATTTTTCAAATTCAATTCATTTAAGTGGAAAAATTTAATTTAAATGAAAAAGTCAGTTTTAACTACCACTTATTGGTTTCACTATTCATCAAAAATTGTCGTTTTCCCAAAAAATACAAAAAATTCAGCCAATGATATATTTGATATTACAAATTAAAAAAGGATGTCTATTTTACCAAATTGAAAACATTGAAGTTGGATTAATTAATTTAAAATTAATTCTCGTTGTCAAAACAGAAACTTGTTTTTATGAAATATTAACTATCAAAATATTGACACTGGTTTATGTCCAATTTCAATGTGAAATTAATTCCAATGAGAAATATTGGATTAAATGGTAAAAATAGAATTTAATTACAATTTAAAATCAATTAAAAATATAATCTAACCATATAAATAAATTATTTTAAAAGGATGTTTTGAATTAAAATACAATATTTTATACTATTCATTAAAAAATGAATTTTGTCTTAAAAAGACCAAAACTTTACCTAAAGTAAATTATGATGACCCGATTCTAAAGAATAATTTTATTTGGTCAAATAGAACATATAGAAGTAACCAAAAAAATAATTAAAGAGGGTTCACCATCAAAATTCATCAAATCATTCTTTTAAAGTAAATTATGCTTAAAATTAGATTCACTCACATTTTAGGCCTCTAACATTTATTGGAAAAATGTAAAAACTTTTAACAAACTTGTATAATCATATTGTAATACAACTACTAGGAATTAACTAACATTTAAAATAATAATATTATATTATTATTGTGCCACATAAGATTTCAAAGAACAATGTTGTTGCGTATCGGGTTTTCCATGAACATAGAACCCCTTTAAAGTAAAATTAATATTTAATTCACAAATTATTAATTTTAAATGAAATAAAATTATTTCTTTATTTACCTGGGATGTTGCAGATAATGAATAATATACCAAAATAATATTTTTATATATCTATTATCCAAACATAGAAAACATTTATGGTTCTATCGTGGGTCATAATGTTATGTTTTGGATATTTATCTAAAAAGATGTAATATTTTTTGTATAAAAATTTCGGGTCCAGGTAGTTGGTATCTGATAATGT
This sequence comes from Viscum album, assembly GCA_963277665.1. Taxonomy (NCBI): domain Eukaryota; kingdom Viridiplantae; phylum Streptophyta; class Magnoliopsida; order Santalales; family Viscaceae; genus Viscum; species Viscum album. The sequence continues at coordinate 2,091,458,015 of OY728122.1, forward strand.
TTTTGATGATATTTTGAGATTATTATAAGAAAATATTAGTAAAAACCTTGGGGATAATCCTAATAATAGGATAAAATTCCTAGTTTTTTATAATATAGATATTATGTTTTTTCTGAGTATGAATTTTCCTACTCACAATATGCTTCTTGGTGTTAATAAATTGATAGAACACGGGTCAAGTATGTTAATGATATATGAGACCAATAATATAATGTTTTTACTCTTATGAAACAAAAATTTATGTGAGATTGAATAAAAATTATTGTTTCTTTGATTACACTATATTATGAAGCTAGGAATCATTTTGAGCTTCCAAACAAGATATGGAGGGAATAACTTTCCATTTTTTTCTTCATGAAGAAAAGTCCCCCTTTTTAATTTGAATTTTGATCTAATGGTTTATGAGAAATTTATTAAAACAAGTAAAATGAAATTTTCTATTATCCAATGTTCATAACATGAAAAGTTTATTTCCCGTTTTTATCATTTTAAAGGTGAAGATAATGAATGGTATTGTTTAATCAAGAACATGAGTCAATGTTACGAAATTTTCTCCACAAAATGTTATGATTTTAAGATATTATTTTTCAATAAGTAAATTACTAATATTCTTAATACGTAAATAGAGAATGTATTTCTCAGGCTAGAAAGATTATGAATCCATTAGTCTATACGAGGAAAATTCTATAAGACTTATGAGGTACACTTATAGTATTATCATAAAACATGAATGCAAGCTCGATTGATTATTCAGTGGCATAAAAAAAGTCTTTAAAGGGTGTTAAAATAAAAATACATCAGTAGCTACAAAGATATAATAAATTATTCTATCATTGTGGATATTGATATTGTAGTCACCAATCAATGTCATGGTTTTTCTAAAAAAATAAAGATGTAATTAAATGAAAATTATAATTATAAATACCATTGAGAGAAGAAGTTTAAGTTTTATTTATGATTGAAGTGTTTACAGAAACATAAAGTTAATTTTCTTAAGAGGATTGAAAAATGTTTAAATAATATAAAGGATGGTCCCCATGATATTCAATTTCTAAGTGATGTGTTAAAGAAGTTAGATAATGATAGAGATAAATAACACTAGAATACATCACCCATGTTTTAATGATTCAGGTGAATGGATTATGGGAATTACAATATATAGTTAAAAATTCCAAAGGTTTTTTTTATGATTATTGATATAAAAATCATCTTTATATCATAGATAAATGTAAATATCACTTGAACATAAATATTAAAATTAGTTACAATAATGATGTGGTGAAAGGTATACTTATCAACCAATAAAAAACTATAAATGTATTACTTAATTCTTTATATACCCACTCATTTATATCAAAATAATTTACTAAGGATATAATAGTCCAATATCAGTTATTAGATGTTTAATTATCATTTAAAAGATCTAATTGTAGGATTATTTTTTCTCATGTTTATGATTCTTCTCTTATTGATTTTTTTTGTTGAAATTTACTTCTTAAAAATTTTGTTATTATACCTCTTGTTGAGTTTGACCATATTTTTGTAATGAATTGGATTTATTTAAATAAATACAATATCAATTACATCATATGAAAATTTTCTTTTTATATGATTAATGAACCAATGATCAATAATCAATGTGACAATAAATATTAAATTAAAATGGAAATTGAATCCATTATATGGGTCTTTATTCTTATTTAGAAGTGATTTTCTAAACATAGATGGTTGGGGGAAACTAAAAATTGAAGAGATACCTATTGTATGGTAGTTTTTTGGTGTCTATATATAAATTTTTCCTTTTATAACATTTAATTATGAAGTTTATTTTTCAATATAACTCTTACATAGTAGCATACCTATAACATGGAATCCATATAGAATTCCCTCGACTAAGTTGTAGGAATTAAAGAAGAAACTCTTGTAGAATCTTGATAATTGATTCCTTCATCCATGTGAATCACCATGGGGTGCACATATTATTTTTGTTAAGAATATGTATGGATTAACGTCACTCAAAATTTAATATAAGGAACCGAAGAATATCACAATTAACAATAAGTATCTTCTACCACATATTGATGATTTATTCAATAAATTGTGAGGATATTAATATTTTTTCCATGATTGGTATATGATCAAGAAACTATTAATTGATTGTAGAAAGAGAAGATGTACCCAATAAATCCTTCCATATGACGTATAAACTCATTATATTTATAGTGATACCATTGTCCTTAAAAATTCCCCACTATATTTATCGATTTAACCAATATATTCTTTTGATATTACCTTGATCAATTTGTGGTAGTGTTTATAAAACGTATTATTATTATATATTCAAAGAGTAACTAATATCATGGAAATCACAAGAGAATTGTAATAAAGACCCTATGAAATGAGAAATTGTATGAAAGATTTACCATGTGTGATTTTCACTATAGAAAGTAAAATATTTGGGTCAATAATCTCATGTGAGGGTATATTAGTGGATCCATAAAATATGAAATTTATTGAATATTGAACCAAAAAATCAACTAGGACTCTGATATATATAGTTTTCTGGGTTTTTATGGATATAAAAAATTATTTTTAATAATTTCTTACAATAATATAAGACACTCGCTATGTTAATTCGGATGGGATTCAAATTACTTTGGAGAGATAATGGCAAATAAAATTTCTAGGAATTTATGAGATGGTTTTTTTGACATATATGTTCTTACACCAACCTACCATGGATAAAGTTTATTGATCATTAATAACGTATCTATGAATTTTTTGTAATAATTCCTAATGAATAATTATATAGTGATGACATATTACTCATAAAAATTGAATTCTCATGATAAAAATTACCAAACTCATGATTTGGGGTTAACAGTTGTAATTGTTACATAAAAATGGAGGAATTATCTTTATTGGGAATAGTGTAACATATATTTATATTGTAAGAGATTTAAATTATATATTCACTCAGAAAGAGTTGAATATATAACATGGAAGATAGTTGTAGTTCATTAAAGAACCTAAATTCTCAATATATATTACCCCCTTGAAAAAGAAAACAATTTAGAAAATGCTGTGAGTTGAAAAATCATTCTATCTAATCATTGATGATGATAAAAAATGATCCAATAGTTTTGGATTTGAAAAGGATGGATACAGAAATATTTAATAATGGTTATAAATATTATTTTGATCAAATGAGTTTTCAAACATCAATCTAAGGGAAGATTAAAGTGGTGTAAAAGGATGATGTCGAGATACAATGGAATATGAGAAATATTACTAAGTTCAACCTTGATTGTGATGAAATCATAAGGTTTAGTAATCTTATGTATGTCCGAAACATACTATGTTTTAAGGCTCTGTTCGATGAAACTCATGGTTCATCATTGTATATTCCTTAAGGGAGTGAAAATATGTATAGAGATCTTAATGAGTATATTTGGAAAGATAACATAAAGGGAGGTATTACATAATATGTTTCATATTTCATGGTATTTTATAAATTTAAGACTAATTGAAACAATTATAAAGAGATATTATAATCATTACCCATACCTGAATGGAAATGAGAAAACATCACCACGGATTTTATCATCAGAATCCTCAAAATTTCTAGGTTTCATAATTCTATTTGAGTTGTTTTCAATGATCTTGTGAAGTTAGAACAATTTATTTCAATAAAAGAATATTTATATCTTATTTATCTTGCAATATATACATTATTTATGTTGTATGGTTTCATGGAGTTCCAAATTCTATTATATCTGAATGAGATTCATGTTTTACCTTGATGTTTGGGTGAAGTCTTTAGAAAACTCAAAATTCATAGTTGTGTTTCAATAAGACTTATCATCCTCAAAAATATAGTTTTTCTAAGAGATCCATTAAATCATATAGGGTATAATAACATTTTATTATATGGATTTCAAAGGTGTTTGGGACCAATACCGTCTTCTAGTTAAGGTTTCCTACAACAATAGATTTCACTCGATAATTTATACAACTCCTTATGAATTACTATATAGAAAGAAGTGTATAACTTAAATGTCATAGTATGAGTATGATAAACAAAAATATTAGGACAAGAGTTATATTAGTAAATTTTACAGATGGTTAGATACATTCAGTATCACTTCATGGTATCCTAGAGTAGACAAAAAAGTAATGTTCACAATCATTAGGGAAATCTATAATTAAAATATGGTGAGAAAGTATTCTTATAATTTTATCAAAGGAAGAAGGTTATGTGATTTAGAAATAATGGAATGTTTATCCATATATATATATTGGATCTTTAAATATTCTTGATCAAGTAGGGATGGTATATTATCACTTATAAGTTTCACCGAACACCTCTAAAGTTTACAATTTTTTCCTGGTATCCTTCCTATGGAAGTAAATAATTGATCATTCACATATAATGAATTCAAATGTTATAGCACAAAATCAAGATCATTCTTATAAAGAACAATTGAAAGTAATCTTGGATCGTAGAGATAATGCTCTACAGAACAAGACTTCTCACTCAGTTTATGTTCTGGAAAGGAATTAGAAATTTTAAGAATCTACTTTGGAACCGAAGGATGTGATGAAGAAGATATATACAAATATATTTTCTTCTAAATAATGGAAATATAATTGTTTAAATTAATTATAATAATGATAAAATTTAATACACTGATATTTTATGATATATTTCACTTAATATAAATTTAATTTCTTCAATGGAATCCGATACATGCAATCATAAGGAAAAATAAACAGTAATATAATATATTATTATAATATAAAAATTAAATTGGAGTAGTGAAAAAGAATTAAATAATATTGAAAATTATGTATATCTTTTTAGATAAAAATATACTGTTAAATAAGAAATTAGTTTTTATTAAAGACATTATATTCTTTAAAAATACATTTCCCCCAAAAATAAGATTTATTTCTTTTTGCAAGAATATAATATAATTAATTCTTCCCATTTTTATAATATCTAATTTTATAACCTCACTTATTTTACTAAATTATATATTCAATATTATCATATTGTGTATGTGTTATAATTTTCTAAAAAGATTGATTTTTTAATGAAATGTAAAAAATGCTTATTTTTATATAAAACCACCTCCTTATTTAAAGAATTTACAAAGTTCCATTATATTTTAAAATGGATTTAATGTAAAAGTAGTTCAAAAAAATTATTAATTGTCTAATTAAGTTCATTCAAATAAGTTTTATGGTTGAATTTAGTATAGAAGCATTTTTATACTTAGAAAGACTTTTATTAAACATTTTTTCATTGTATATTACATTTTATATTAAATTAATTTATTCCAACTGTAGAAATTGAATCATTAAAAATGGATTACATATTTGCAATCATAAGGTCCAAATTTTTTAAATAGTTTTCTTTATTGTTTTCAATGTGGATAGTAACCATAAATACATTTCATTATCACAAGAAAGGTAAAATATGTTAGTTAACATTAAAAGAAATGTGATATGGATTAAAATTCAATAAAATGATTGAATTTATTTAATTTTTTGATTATATTTCATTTATAATCATCTAATATTCTCAAATATGTTTTTCTTTCTATTTAACTTCTGTTTTGAGCTTTATAATATTTAAATATAAGATAAAGTAAAAAACATCACTTTCTTGCTACTAATTTCTATAACATTATGGGATATGGGTAAACAATATGTTTATTTATGAAAGACTATTTAAAATATTATTGATCTTTTATCACGGTATTTTATTTTAAAACTTTAGTGATGATAAAACCACCTTAAATGCTTACACAACTTCAACATAGTGCTTGTGCAGGATATAGAAAAGAAAAGTAATTTAAAAAAAACTAATAACTAATTTTTGGGTGAGTTATAGTGTCCCATGAATTCAATAGAAAAATATAACAGATTAATTATGTTTAAATTATTTCTATTCAAATTAATTTTCTTTCATGTTAATTTAATAGACATATTAATGGAATAGTTCTAAAAATGAGATTATTAATATTTTATAAATAATAATATTTTATAAAACCCTTTAAAATTCATAAATATTCTATCACTGTCCAAGTGAAAGGAATAATGTTGAAAATATCAACAATATACCATCTATGAGTTACTTTAGATTTTATTAAAATATTAATTACCCTTAAATACTAGAAAACTTTGATTTTGTGGTAATTATCAAAAGGGTTAACGGGGGTTAAAAAAAGTGATAAGGGTGAAAAAATAAACTGGAGTTGTTAAAAAATTATTAGATGAGATTATTTAGAATAAAACAAAACCATTATTATAAAAATTTATATTTCAATCAATTTTTACATGAAAAATAATTTATATTTATTTAATACTTTTCTTATTTCCAAGAGTTCCCCTTTTATCCCTTATAAAAGGGCACCTTGTCTCCTTCATTATTCACAATGTTTGAGCCTTCTAGATCGATCTAAAACTACCCAATTACCATTTTAAATCACATATAAAACATTTATATGTGATGGTGCTCTTAAAATACAATTCTAGGGTTCCTTAAGAAGGAATCCAAAGGAGGTTTTCTGAAGAAGAGGTAGCCATCTTACATGACATATCTCAATTTATTTCATAATATACCTCCACATAATATACAATATCAATTATAAAATAATTAAAATAGTTTATTAAATATATGGAGTTGATTTTTATGATTATTGAAGAAAACAATATAACCATTATTCAAATCTATTAGATAATGATAACGCCACTCTTATGTACATGTGGACCACCACCTCCACAATGACATGTGATTCTCATCCTTGAATGGATATTAATAAGATATTTTTAATGAATATATATGATTTATATTATATAATAATTATTTTTTAATGTTTAATTATTATTTTTTTATATTAGTCGATAAATGAAAATAGAGTTCATATGTAAGTACGACATACTATCTCCATAAACAGTGTAAATCATTTTTATACCTCCAATATTAATGAATATATATATATATATATATATATGATATCTCTATAATTATTAATAAATTTTAGTTTATGGAACTATGATCAATGTTCATGGATTGAAACTTTTGAACTAAAACAATCATGGAAAACAAAACAGTTAACACCCAAGAACAACAATATTAATAAGGAATTACTTATAAATGAGAATTAAAATGTAATAATAGGATCATATATGAAATTATATGTATATATATGATAATATTATATAAATATATTATCTTTTAAACTTACCACATAGTAGGAAATAACACTTTTGACGAAGGTCAAACTTGAGGCAACAGTTTTATGTTAGAATCTCATTGTTTATCATGATTGATTAGGAATAAGTTTCCATTAAAGAAATTTCATGATATGTCTCTTAGGAATATCATAAATTTTATTTTAGTCTAGTTATTTCATGTGGATATATTTTTTCCTTTCATTTTACTTAAATTATGTACTCAAGAGACCAAAATAATATTTTTATGTAAAGCTTACATTATTTTTCCCTTTGGTAATGATCTATATATTATCTATTTCCTGGTTTTCATAAAATGAATTTAGTAATGATTATATTATTATAGAGTGATTTATAAAGTTATTTTTATCCATTTTTTAGATTTTACAAATCCACTCATTAATATCAGAACTCTTTTCTATGATCATCAATTCACCACCACAATGACTATATATTGGATTATTGGTGAAAATATATAGTAGTGAGTTGATTTTATCTCATGTATAAAACTTTTCTCCAATGGAATTTAGGGGAATGAGATTCCATAAAATCTTATTATTCCCTCTTTATTTTAATTTAATTTGATTTTGGAAATTTATTTGTTCTATATACATTTATTCCCAATTAATTTATAGGATATGTAAATAAAATTTTATATCTGAAGTCAATTGATGATTTTCTATTAGTGAATGGTCGAAAATTAAATCCTTATAGAAATTAATTCAATTATATTTTCCTTAATACCCAATAATGAGGTATAGTTAGCTTAAATGAGTGGAAAAAACATAGTGTTTAGGATATATTGAAAATGAATGAATACATTTACGGTTTTCATGAAGATTTTCCTTGTATTCCTCCAAATTAGAATGTTTAGTTTTCAATAAAACTCTATCCTCATGCAATACCTGTATGAAATACACCAAATAAAATGGTTTTAATTGATTATTTAGAATTTATGATGAAACTTCAATAGAACTTATATATGGGTCTTATATGACAGAGTTATTCACTATGGGATACACTAATCCTTTTTCTTTAGAAGAAATATGGATCAATGAATCTCTAAATTTATGAGCCTGAAATTTAAAAAAATGGTATGAAACATTATCTCATACCCATATTGATTATTTTTTTTACCTAACATGGACTCAAAACTTCTCAAAAAAATTTCCTATGATCTAGATATCATCGATTAATAGTGAAAATGTAATATATAACCAAGAAAACCTTCAAAAAAAGATATTAACACTATGAATTCATAGTGATAACATTTAAACTTATAAACACCCTTACTATCTACATAGATATCATAAATAATGTCTATCAAGACTACCATGACCAAAGTTTTATAATCTTCATGGATTTTATTCACATATACTACTAGATAAAGGAAGTACAAAAAAGATTTTTTTTTGAATTGTGTTGAAGACTTTGAAAAAGAAGAAATTGTATCGCATGTGTATCAGGTGTGAATTATGGATAAAAGTATCATTTATATGTCATGTAATCATAATAAAGGATATATATATAGATCCTTGAAATATTGATGTAATTGGATAACAACACATAACAATTATAGTAACATAGATCTGTAATTTTCCTTGATTTGTTGCATACCACTAACACATTGTGTGAAATTTCTCCACACCATCTAATCCAATAACCATTTCTAGTTGTAATGGTGTAAAGTTACTTTTGAAAAATGAATGTGAAAACAATTTCAAGGATATTAATGGATGGTTGTTACTATATTTGATCTCATAGTACCTTGAAATGGATAAGGTTTTGTGATATAGAGTGATGCATAAAAAAAGGGCTTATGACGCAACATCACAAAAAATAACATGGTGGGATCTTATATATCATGTAAACTAATGGTATATGAGAGCAAATATCAGTACATGTTCTGTAGGTATACTTGTAATTATTTATATTAAATATTTTAAGCCATATTTGAAGAAAATGGTTATATAAATGAAAAAACATATTACTATTATGAGGAGAAATGATATTCTTTGAATTATAAAAGAAATTATGGTAAATATATCATTAGAATTGATATCATGTTTCATCAATATCATATGAGTTCCCTCAACTATATTTATCTATGTGAGATAATTAAAATTTCAAAGATAAAATTTATTTAAGGGGGATAATATGACTCTCCATGTTTTAGGAAACTTTTTTCCATTAAAATATATTTCAATAACTATTAAATATAAATAATTGAACTTTATTATAAAATAATTCATACAATATTTAATGAAAAATTTAAAAAATCATTCACTCCTAGTGGAAAATAATGAAAAAAGTACATGAAAAAATGTATTAAATGGATAAATGCATACCATGGATGATTACATTCCATAAAAGTGCTTAAATTAAAAATGGATAATAAATAGAAAATAATTATATTTTTAAAACTATGAAATCCCATGGATTGTCTTTACCATTGAGAATCTCTATTAGTGTAACTAATCATAGAACCAAAATAACATCATGAAAGGAGAAAGCATACAAAAAATGAAAAATAAAAACAATTTTCATTGGAAGTGTGATTTTTGAAGATAGGATGAGGTGAATTTATAGGATATCAGGTGGTTAATATATCCACTACATGACCATTATAAAAGGATTTATAGTTGTTGGGAAAAATAACATTAAACATGTTATCATTTTGGGATTACCAGTTTGTAGTTAATATAACAAATGTTTATTTAGATGTTAATAAAATTTATGTTTTCCTTATAATTTTTTTTCAATAGAAGAAATGATTTTTCAATAAAATTTAGATATAATAACACATTTTTTTAAATAGAATTTTTTTTAAAGAAACTATTTTTTTATGATTTACATATATTTGATTATTTTATTACTCATAAATAATGGCATAAGTGAAATGCATTGATAAAATCGAAGTAACTATTCGTTAAATAAATAAATAATATCCAATAAATTAATATGAAAATATAAGTAACACTAATTTTATTATCCATGGCTATAAAATTTTTTATATAAAAAATTGTTTTTATTGTATATTATATTTTTTTATTTAAAATATAAATTTATCTTATTTTGTATTATAAATTTAATGAGATATATCTTTATTAATAAATTAAAATTAATAAAAATTCATGTATTCATTACTAATTAGTTATAAATAAATATAAAAATATTTAATTTTAAAATATCTTTTTAATGAATTTTTTTTACATGTCTAAGGTACTTTTATCTTAATATATTAGATTAATAATTACTATTGAATGATTTTTTATATGTTTGGTTGATAACATATAAAACAAATTATAATTCATCAAATTATTATTCAATAGAATATTATAAGCATAAATTCATTTTATGCACATAAATACATTTTTCAAAAAAATAAAAATTCAACATCATGTGTTCTTATATTAAAATTAATTTTATCACCAAAAAAATAAATCAAATAATATTGATATATTTTTAATAATCAATGATTATAAATTTGTTTATAAGGTTAATTTTTAATTTTAGGTCTAAAAACAAGGCATGAAGAAAAAAATTTCTTACCAAAGTAAAGGTAAATTTAGGTAAAAGGGATTAACGAAGGGGCAATGACCTAAATAATAATCGGAAATTATCTCTAAATGAGTGTATGAGAGAATTACCTACCTCCCATAATCTCATATCCATAATTTTTTTATCTTTTTATCCATTTTTCTTATGAAATTACAACCTTATACATTAAGAAATGGGTATTTACTAAATTACAATAAAAACTCACCTATTAAAGGACCCCATATATAACACTATAGAAACACACATTTACATTATTTAAATCAGAAAGATATACCAATTATTTCTAAAATAAATACTTTTTATACGTTTTTAGCCTCAATCCCAAGAAGTAATTCTTATTTCATCATTTTGAAGGAACTCATTTCGAGGAGTGGATTCTTAAAAATAAGTAAACAGATCATTATGATATTTTTCAGCTACCTTAACATATAAATTATTTATAAATATAATTATATAAAATAATTATGTTTTATTAACATAATTCTAAACCTGGTAAATTTATATAACAATTATATAACTCTATGATCTTACTCATTTTTAGTATATCGTGTTCTTGTTTGGGTTAGTTTAAACACCAATAAGAATGATAATATAATATATTCACATCAAACTGAATGAATAAAAATACATTAATATTCATAATTTATGACATAAACTAGTAATTTATGTCATAAATATGGTTATTTAAGGGTTATATATAAATACCTGAACCCACACTTCTGGATTCCGTACTAAAACATGTTGTGTATTTTTTTATAAAGGATAAACGAAAAATTCACCGTACATTATAAATACAAGAACCTTTTATGGTCTTGATTATAGAGAGTTAGAAAAAAACTTACATACATTGAATCATAGTTTGAAAAAATAATTACAAAAAACTAAGTGGATTCATCTACATTATCACCTTAACTATCATTTTAACTTCTATGGAATCTTGTGAAAAAACATTTTCAAAACATGGGACGAGCATAAAAAGATCAGTAATAGGAAAAATAAGATATTGAAATACTATGACATGGAGTTCTCATAATCATTTTCATCAATAAATAGTTATAGGATCATAATCTTGGGAAGAATCATTAATAAAAGACTTGAAATGTGTCATTGAATAAAAATGAAACATCATGTCTTAGTGGGTAACTACCACACAATGTTGTGAACAAAGATAGAATCATGTTACAACATAATTTAACTTTAACCAATGAGATTCATCACATTAACCAATGCACTGGATCACTGTATAATTCTGGGTGCACCTTTCACTTCATAACATTCATATTCCGTTATATAATTCTAGGCACACCTGTCTGATCATTGAATTTACATTATAATGCATGCCTCATATAACATATGTCAAACATAAACATAAAATAACCCCTGAAAAAGAATGAGTTTTACATAACAAATAATACGTTCATAAAAAATTGGATCCCAAAATAAAGAGGGGATAACATTCTTGACATAGAACAATCAATGATGAGTGAAGTAGAAACAATATTTGAGAAGTAAAAATAGGATGTTTATTTGTAAGAATACTTCATTTGGAAGAACATTAGGCAGGCCATAAACTCAATTATAAAACATGTATATCCTAGAATAGGTATGTTTAAGATAAAAAAAATGATTCTTTAAGAATATCCATACTAAAATGGGTTCAAAGAGGGAAAACCCAAAGTATGAGAGTTAGGTTTGAGAAATTCCCCATACCTTGTATCTGAACATTTTATTCACATTAATGTCATATATAACCACATAATATTCATTAATTAAAAATCCATGAACCTTTTATAAATTATTTGTATTAATTAAGATTTTATTAATTTTATTTATGGGGTTTTTTAAGAGTTATAGAGTTTAAAATCATTGTCCCATAATGTTCATTTTTAAATTTTTTTGAACTGTTCACCTATATTAATTAATGGAGATTCATTAAAATGTGGATAAAAATCCAAAATATTAATTATATGTTATTGATGATGTAACTGAACATGAAATTATCTTAGAAATAATTTTTTTATATACCATGAGAATGAATTCGAAGATAAAAATTTAATGATGATTGTTTGGGTTAATTCAAGCAATTTTTCGACCACAACAAACTTGTTTTATCTAATCATTTAGTAACATGTACATAAGTTTTTTACAGAACATTATATAGGATATAAAAAATATATCCTAATCTTGTCGAACAAAAAATGGTTTCATGACCAGATCTGATTGTGGTAAAGGAAAATGAAAATATGCCGTTCTTGAAGGTGATAAATTAATACCTCACGAACAACATTTTTCTTACAAAAATAAAAAGAAGAGGAGAAGGTGGTTGGATTATATAATATCCCATTAGTATAATAAAAATCCATTATATTTAAGATACTAGATTTACCACACCCCTTGGATGAGGATAGGTGTGGAGAGATTAAGAAATTAACTTGAAATTAAAAGGAAATTAAGGGGAATGTGAGAGGGAAATTACCTCTTGAATCCTCATTAAGGAACCTTGGATTTTTCTTTTGATGAGGCTAGATGCTCTATGACACATGGTAGGGGATTGGGAAGATATTTGGCTATTTTTTAGTCATGTCATGAAGCTTAAGAGGTGTATGGAAATGAGGGTGTGAAAGATAGTATTTATATTGTTGCGGATGGCTTTTTTGCAAATATTTTAATCATTAGTTTATTAATTTCACCGAAGACAAGAAATAGTTAGTGTTCTATGACTAAATACAGTAAGTAGGTCATGTGAGTTTGAACCCATTAGGATTACAATACTATAATATCACCCATGACTCTATAAATCATGAATTTAACTTATTGAGTAAATTATTTTATTTCACTATTCATAAAAATTCAAGTATTTCATAAAAATCCCAAAAACTCACTATAACCAATTTTTTGACAGGTAGAATCCAAAAATGTTCTCCATTTTTCAATTTTTTTTTCTAAATATGTTAAATGAAATTTTTTAAAAGTAATTGTTTATTTGGTAATACCAATTTCAGATCATTTATTTCCTTACTCCAAGATATATATATATATATATATATCATAACTTCACTTAAAACATAACAAAACTATCATATGTAAGGTTAATATTCATAAGGTTAGGTTATTATTCATAAGGGTAGGTGGCTATTTATAATGGTAGGATACTATTCCCCAAAAATAGTGTTTCTTCCATCAGACACCAAAAATAATCCTGAATGATACCGTGTGTGTTAGATTTTCAAAATTCAAATCAATGAAGTGGAATTTTGTTAATGGTCAGTTTACAAAGGTCACATAGTATTAAGTAGTTCATTTATTCATATAGTTATTCCTTTTAAAATCTTGGGAGGTTACATTCTCCCCCTTAAATGAATTGTTCCCTAGCAATTCATTCATTGTACTTATATTTCTGAATTTACATATCGATAATTATTAAAAAATATTAAATTATATATAATTAATTAAATAGAAGTTTAATATTAAAAACTATGAGTTAAATGATTCTAAAATTAATGGAAACATCTAATCTAAATAAATTTCTAGACCGTTCCTCTAATACCAACTTTAAAGCCCTGAACCCACACTTCCAGATTCTGTAATAAAACATGCAATGTATTTTTTTATAAAGTATAACATGAAAATACACAATAAATTGTACATTCGATGACTACATCCAGTCTAGGGTTTGGAAAATGATACAAAAACTTATATATACTGACTCATATTTTACAAAAATATGTACAAAATAAAAAAGTTGATTCATTTGCATTAGCACTATAACTGCCTTTTGAACTTCTTGGATATATTGTGAAGAACATTTTCAAAACATGGGATGAGAATAAAAAGCATAGTAAAAGGAAATATAAGATCATAAAATAGTATTACATTGGGTTATAATAATCATTTTCATCATAAAATAGGAATATGATCATAATCATAATAGGAATCATTAATAAAATACATTAAATGTTGAAATGGAAAGAAATGAAACAACATGTCTTAGTGGTTAACTACCACACATAGTTGTGAATAAATCCATCATCTTGTTCAAAGCTCATTTGACATTAAATAATCACATTTATCACTTTAACTTATTCATTTTAGGACTTTATAATTTTGGGCACTCCTCATTTCATAACATTCATATTGCACTATACAATTCCGGGCGCACCGGTCACATCTTAACATTTACATTTTAATGCATGCCACATAAAACATATGTCAAACATAAACATAAAATAAACCATGTAAAGGAATGGGTTTTAAATCATAAATAATATATTCATTAACATTTTTCTCCAAAAATAAATACTGGATAACATTCATGACATAGAACAATCAACGATGAGCGATGTTAAAAAAATATTTGAGATGTAAAAAAGAGGGTGTTTATTGTAAGAAGAGTTATTTTGGATGAACATTTGGTTTGTCATAAACTAAATTAGAAAACATTTATATCCCAGAATATTTAATTTGAGGATCATGAAATGATTCTTAAGGAATATCCATACTAAAAATGGGTTGAAATAGGAAAAACCCAAAGTATGAGAGTTGGGATTGAGAATTTCCCCATACCTTGTATCTGAATATTTTATTCACTTTAATGTCTTCTATAACCACATTATATTCATTAATTAGCAATTAAAAAATAATTTATACATTAATAAGATTAATTAAGGTTTTATTATGTTCATTTTTGGGATATTGGATGAGTTATAATATTTAAATTCATTTTTTAGAATGTTCAGTTTTATAGTTTCCTGGAACGATTCACTTGTATTCATGAATAGAAGATCAATTAAAACGTGGATAAACATACATAGTTGTAATTATATGTTATTTAATATTTTAAAGTAATTGAAATGATCTTATAAATAATTTTTTTTATATACCATGATAATGAATCATTAAGTAATAATTTAATGATGATCGTTTGGGTTAATTCGGGCAGTTTTTCGACCACAACAAAATTGTTTTTTCAAATAATTTAGTAATGTGTACATAAGATAGTTAAAAAAATTAAATAGGATATAATAAATATAAAATAATATTTTTCAACCGTAAAAATGGTTTCATGACCAAATATGAAGGCAGTAAAGGAAAATTAAAACTTTTCATTCTTGAAGGTGATAAATTTACACATCACGATCAATATTTTCATTTTAAAACCAAAATAAGAGGAGAAGGGGGTTTATGATATATTATACCATTATAATCATAAAAGTTCAGTATATGTAAGATAATTGAGTTTCCATACCATTTGGATGAGGATATGTTTGGAGAGATTAAGAAAAGAACATGAAATTGATATGAAAATAAGGGAAGAGAGAGAGAGAGAGAGAAATTACCTCTTGAGTCATCCTGAAGGGACCTTCAATTAGTCTTTTTATGAAACCAGAAGCTCTTGGATGTGGGTGAGGGGATATAAAAGATATCTGGGAAGAGTTTATACAACACTTCATGATTAATAGGTGTGAGGAAATAATGTTGTGAAGGATGTTTTTTATTGTGTAGGGGAGGGGTGTCTTCCAAATATTTCAATCATTAGTTTATTAATTTCTTTCATGATAATAAATTATGAGTGTAACATGAATAAATATAATTATGAGTTCATGTGAGTTTGGACCAATTGGGATTACATTAGCATAACATCATCCATAAATCCATTATTCATGAATATAACATATTTTGTTTAAATTATCTGATTTTAGTATTCATAAAAATTCAAGTATTTTAGAAAAATCCAAAAAATTCAACCTAACCATTTTTCAACAAGTAAATCCCAAAATTAACTCCATTTTCAATTTTTTTAAATATGTTAAATTAAAAATTTAAATAAAATAATAATGTATTCGAAAAATACCATTATAAAATCATTTATTTACATACATCAAGATATTAGTATATCATACATTCACTTAAATCGTATATATATGGTATCATATGTATGGTTACTATTCATAAGGGTAGGTAACTATTCATAAGGGTAGGTTACTCTTCACCAAAAAAAATTATGATTGTTCCATCAGACCCCAATAATCATCTTGGACATAACCGTGTGTGTCAGATTTTCAAAATTCAAAACACAGAAGAGGAAAAATTATATTTCAAGGTTTTTTTACAAATATCACATAGTATTTAGTGGATAATTTTAGTATATAGTGTTTCCTTTGAAAAAATTTGGATGTTACATTATACAAAGAAATGTTTATTATAAAGTAACTCGTTGTTATTGATAAATCACCCAAAACATGTTCATTATGGATTTCATTATTATGATGTACAGCCATACCATCTAGAAAATGAACAAAAAAATAAATAATTTGGAAAAATTTATTCTAATACCCTGAAAAATCTACTAATGATGAAATCGGTATCAAATAATTATGATTAACATATCAATTATGAAATTGATACGACACAATAAAAATTACTTGCATTCAATGATAATAATGGATAATAACTAATATGTGTGTAATAAATGATTATAAGAGAGATTATATAATAAAATATATAAAAAAGGTTTTTAAATAAGTTATTAAAATGGTTGCCTTTATTATATAGGGGCTAAATCACTTTTTTGGATATTGGGAGAATAGGTGATGATTTCTTGTATGAACTCACTAGGAATACAATATGTTTTATATATAAATAATTATATGAAGATATTTTATACTATTTATCATTAAAAATCCATATATTATCTTAAAATCTCGTTTTTTCTTTATTTTACATGTCTTCTTACCAGTTTTCTTTCTTTCTTTGGTTTATAACACAATTGAAAGGTTGAATACAAGTGGAGTTGACCTTGTCTCATTTTAGATGAGGAATATTTCTCCAATATGTTAATATTATATTATGTATGTCTTTATATATTCGTATATGATTTCATAATGTAATTTTATTTTTAATATATCTTTTTTAATATAAGTGTCAAAGGAATCAATTTTTTTAAATTTTACGTAGGGGCCATTTTCTATTGACTTTCTCAACAACTTTATTAATAATTTAATGTGAATTCATTTGAAAACCATTCTCTTTAATTTTTTAAAAATATTCCCTTACATGTTTTCTTAGATTTATAAATGAATTTTTATTTCAATTATATTATAAATTATTTCCTTTCAATGGAATGTTACTGATAATTTGATGGTTATTTATTCATATTTTCAATGTAATTTTATAATGCTCTTATAAAGTGTTTTTCAAATGTATAAAAAACCTTTAATGTTTCTTATACATCACTTAGATATTCTATATTGATACAATCCAACATCATTATCTATATGGTTTATAATTGTTTTTTATGAATTCTTTGTGAACCTTTTTTGTTTCATATTGATTACATATGCTACAATGGGATTATGTTTAAGGGACAAAATCATTCAGGACCATTACATTCCATAAACTAAATACTGTGAGGATTTGAGTATTACTAATGCACGTTTGGTTGAGTTTTGGAGATGTAATCTGGTTGAAGGAGAATTTCATGACATGAACTATAGTTCATGATGTGAGAGTGAAGATCACAAGCTGAATTGGAATTTACAGCTTTAGAAGGGTGGTTCATATGTTGAGATTTAGGGCGTGAATAATGTGTTCACAATGTGAATGGGATAAATACATGATTCAAATAAACTATTCTAAAAAACTAATGTCATGAATAAGAATATTATGATACAAATTAATCTAGTTTTATCAGATCATTTTTAAACATTTCCTACTGAGTTATAAAACTAAAGGGATTCACAACATTAATGACCAATTCAATTCATGAATCTACATCTCGTGGTGTTCCAATAAATCTATAACACACTCAATTTTCCCCAAACCCCCAAATTATCCCAAACCCAAGGTAACTAGAGGATCTGTCTCAATTAAATTCAAATCCCTTTTGATTGTGATTGATCTTAGGCTTTATATGTTTGATCTGTAGTGATTTTTTCCTCTTTCTATTATCATTTATTCATTGATCTGTTTTTCCACCCATTCTATATTTCCATTCTATAGTAGTGGATCTTCTTTGTTCCTATTGGGTTACATGGATTTATTTTTTGTCTGGTCAAGGAAAAACATCCTTTTTTGTTGCATAATCCATGCTAGATAAGTGATCGTAGTTTTAAATTTTTGTTCTATTCTCCATCGAAGAATGTTTAAATCCTTGAGGTATGGTTTTTTAGTATCTCCTATTATTTTATGTTAAATCATATAATTATCATGATTTAGCTATTTAGGTTATTATGGAATTATCTTTAAGGAATGTTAAACTAGAAATAATGATAATATATGGTTTATAGTTATATTGATCACATGTGTTTTTTCTATGTTTATGTTTTTCCTCTTCATTTTCCATATAGTGTATTGTTTATGTGTATTATTTGGTTTGTCATGTTTGGTATAAAATGGATTAGAAATTTTATATGATGATAATGATTAAATAATTTAATTATAGAATTTATTTTTGGAAAAAGAACAATGAAAATCATAATACATGTTGGGTAAAAATAACAAAGAAGTATGATTAATGAAATTATTTATTATAAATTTATTAAAATGAAATGGATGCATGACTCATTTTTAAGAAAATTTTCTTCCATATAGTTTGATGAAATTGTAATTTATACTTTAAATAATTCATAGTTATTGATAAATAATTCCTTAGGATACTTGCGGTTGTCAACTATAATAAATGAATCGGTTAATTCAAGATGATAATAAATCTGTTGTTTGATAAAAATAATTTTTTGGGCTAGGTGGGCCCATTTTCTTAGTAAGGCTAGATTCCTTGGTTTTTAGGGCCTAGATAACCTATTGAATATATTTTTTTCCATATTTCCTTGTGTTAATTCTATGTACATGATCCTTGTGATAACATGTGATGTGGTCTTAGGATAAACGATGGTATGGTGAAACATGAGTGGGAGGCCTAGTTTTCTAAAAGAAGTTGATTCCTGAGTTAGAAAGATTCATGGAGATACGCATTGTGGTTTTGGGGAAATAACTAGGAATGATGGATAGGGTTAAATAAATTATTTCTTATAATTGACGTATGGACATATTGGATGCTTTCTTGATAATGTATCCTCTTTAAAGGTTGTATGGATAGGTTTCTTGTTTTATTATTTCGTTCCTCATTGCATGAAGTAGAAATTAATTCTTAGTTAATAAATATATTTTATGGTTGATTATGATGATTCATAGAGTTCCTATTAATATGTAATGACTACGAATAATAAATTTTTAAAACCATGGGGTTGTGGTCTTGATGGATGGTTAAATAATGATAACTCTTAAGAAACCATCGACTCAGTTAGACTAAGTATGGAGGGTATAATATTTAGTTTATAATTAATATAAAGTGGAAATTATATAACATTAATTAATGGATAATGAATTAATTAATGTAACTATATGATTTTTAATGGAAATAATTAAATGGAATACTGTTGTAATTTTTTTATTCTTATAGGATATATAGTCTTTTGTAGTAGAATTCAGGGGTCTGAAAGATGATAGCTACTGTCAGGGTTAAGGTAAGGTAGATATCTAGCGTTTGGTTGGTAGATATATGTATATTTATATTCCATGATATTTCATTCACTACTTTATCTGTATTGGTAGAGATACAGAAACTCAGTGGACTCTATAAGGGTGTTATCCCTAGTTTTCATGTTAGTAGTGAACAAATGGATGAGTACATCATCTTCCACCATTCTCTTATTCTGGTAGTTTTATGTCATAAAATAAATAATTATTATATTTCCCATATATGTGAATGTATGGGGATAAAATTACATTTTTTAATTTAACAAACATGTATCTTAATATAAATTATCGTAAGGATTATTATATTTATGTTGTGTATGGGCTACTATGGCATAAGAAAAAATACATGATGTATACGCTATAGTGTCTCACAAAAACAAATCAATTAAAATATAGGGACTTGTTTTTTGTGGAAAATGGAGAATATGATATGTGGTTATTATGTGATTTTCGATTGAAAAGATACATGGTATGATACAATTTCCTAGGGGTCTTGAGGTGGGCTTACGTTTTGAGAGAGATGGATTAGGATGTGTGATGTTGTGGCAGAGAAGCAAAATAGAGGGGAAGTGGTAGTAACATAACATTTTGATATATTTTGGATACTATAATACTATTTTATTCAATAATTTGTTGTATAAAAATATTCAATCTGTGAAATTAGAATACATGATTATATGAGGAGTTATTTTCACATGCTGTTTAATCATCTTAGTGTGCATTGTTTATGTTTTTTCACATGAGGCTCTTGGGATGATCCTATTTTTTATAACTACTATGATAACCATAAATATATATATAAACAACTATTTAGGTATTTATATGATATTTTATGATTGGGAAAGGCATTACTAGCTTGTGGGGTAGTTCAGAAGCTATTTGGGTTTTGAGGATTTACTTTTGGGACTTCATTTCCTTTATAGTTGTTCATATAGTATGAAATTACCTGATTTTTTTACGATATTTTATTTTATCTTGAGAAAAATTTGTATGGTGGTTCTATCTTATCTCACCTTCTTCATGTTTTTTACAGGGTAATGTCTCCCATATGTTTATATGATATACCCTAAAAGCTTGACACCAACCTCTGGCCTATTGCAGGCAGGCTCCAATTATCATTATATACCTTATCTGAGTAACAATCTAAGAGGGGTGCCTTTAGTGGGAGGGGGTCATGAATGAGTTGTCTTAGTGGTATTGGCTAATGAATTTGAAGGATTTATAATAGATGAATTTATGAGCATGACATGGGATAGAAGGTAAATGGTGTCAGATGAGTTTATCTTATGATGTAAAAGGGAGACCAACGAGGACAATTTTATTTACTGTCTCTGTATGATTCCATTCTTAAAAATGTAGGTTTACTGAGAATAGTAATAAATGTTATACTGGTTGTGAGATAGAGACATAGGAATGGAGAAAACATCATTATTCTTTTTGAATGTTCAATAAATGTATAAACTTGGGATTTTGTTTAACCATGAATAATAAATTAATACTTATAAAATATTCTATATTTTGTTTTTTGGAGTCCCTAATAGTTTATTCTTTTATAAATATTGAGCGAGGTAGATGTCATCATCATTTATAAGAAAAATATGTTCAGAATTACGTGCCAACATATCAACATAGAGTAGAGTTTGATAATAATGACACATTTTCTTCATATGTATGAGGGGTTCATTTTGGATTTTGTTATAGAAGACCAGTTAGAGGAGGTGGATATAACCTTTTTTTGACCCATGAATGGAAGGATCACTTATTTTCACTATATGGGATGATGATACGTGGGAAAATAAGATATTAGTGGTTCTTATTCTATATGTTTTACAAAGAGATTTTTATTTCATGTGGATGTTTTTAGGATCAGTTCCAAGATGATTTTATTTCATTGACCGTAAAGGTTACCAGTCATTGAGAGCTTCATACCTTTCAATAGAATAGATAAAACAGGTCAGAGTTTCTGATCTATTTTAGGGCCCTACAATGAAATACTTAATTTTATTTCAAGATGAGGAGAATAGGGAAAAGAATTTAAAAGAGTCTTTATATCCAAATATCCAGTGCCAGGATTCCCAATTTATACAATTGATGAATCTCAAAGTGCTAGCAAGAGAATATGTCATAGAGAGGACATTGTCCATGACTAGATTATCATGCGTGGGGATTTTTTTACGATTCCATGCATATAAGATCAATGTTCTAGGGTTCCAAGTTATATAGAGGGAAGATATTTTGGATTTCTAGGGGTAGGTCCCATCCAACATCATCTTGTTTCTCTATGGTTAGTGGATATCTTTCCTTTTCTAAGGTATCATATCTCTATAATTATTATATTGGCTATCGTCATCATCCATGAGAGTGATCAACCTTTATGAGATAGAATTATATGTAGTAATTCTACTTCAAGTTCCTCCATTGTGGAAATTAAAATTAGGAAAACATTAGTAGGGTTCTCATCTATGAGAGTGATCAACCTATATGAGATAGAATTATAAGGTAGTAATCCTACTTCAAGTTCCTCCATTTTGGAAATTAAAATTATGAGATCATTAGTAGGGTTCTCTATCCCTTGATCCGTAAAGGGGAGATAGAGTAGTCAAAGGATAACCCTTTGATTCATCTTATCCTTAGTGAGTAGAGAGTGGTTGCGTAGTTGGTTATCATCAGGGTTATAGAGGTCATTAAGCAGTCCATGTCTAGTTTCACTCTCTTGAGTTGTTACTTCTTGGTGAGACAACCATCATTCAAGGCACCCTTTTATTGTTTTTTACTTTGGTTAATTTTTTGTTTGATTTATTAGCTACACACTCATTCATATCACCTAACCTAGTTTATTCTTTAGAACCTTAGGTTGATACACTTTTAGTTACATTATCATTGAATATGCGAGTTAGAGGTCATGATTATCTATGTAAAGAATGTTTAGACTATAAATTAGTGATTGGGTATCATTTCTCTTGGGGAAACTTCCTATGTTTATTAATACAATCATAAAATATCAACACCATAAATGACCAGATACATTCTATGTAGGATATCATGGAATACTTATTGAGTTAAATTATGTTATATGGTTATAACCGAGATTATTCCATGTTTGTTAGTAAGTGAGACCCTCTGATGGGTCAAATGTGTATTCCATCCTTATCATACTAGACATTGTATCCGATGTTCAGTTTGTCATAGGTTTAGATGATTTTGTTTCTCATGGTATTGTATGAGTACCCTTATTTCCTTCCCGGGGAGGATGAGACGTTAACCCATTGATGGGAGATTGAGTTTCAAATAGACCTGTAGTTGATCACTTTTACGATCTCAATGTCTCTATATATGATGGTTTTTCTATGTTATTGGAGATGCAGGTATAGACCAATGATCTTTTATAGTAAGGTTCAATTCAGCTAAGAATGTTATCCTATGGTTATTTAGACTTTCCTTTTAAGAAGGCTTATGATAGCCTTTTTAAATGTGTTGATTATCATCACATTAATCAGAAGACAATGATTAACCTCTATTGTATTTTATGGATTAATGATTTTTTCGGTTAGCTGAATGGAGATAGTTGGTTCTCCAATACTGATCTTCGGTCAGAATATCATCATATGCGGGTGAATCATGTAGATATACAAATGACTACCTTTTAATTTTGTTATATGAATTGTGTATTCATTGTGATTCCATTAAGATAGATAAATCTCCTAACAATGTTCATGGGTCTGATGATTATAGTGTTATGAGAGTTCCTAGATCATTTCATAGGGATTTCTCAAGAAAATATCCTTTTATACACTACTTTTGTGGAGGATAACATAGAGAATATGTGGGTTATTTTATTATTTATTCATTATCATTAACTATTCAGGATTTTATTGAACTTCTATTTTTTGGGTCATGAGGTTTTTTGTTATGGATTTTTAGGTCCAAACATTGTGGAATTGTGGATAATTTGAAGACTAAGGTAGTTGTTTCTTGGATATCACCAAATATTTATATATATTATTGGATTTTACATAGTATTGAATAAAATTATATGAAATTTATAACCCATATCTCTCATATTATGACTTCTCTAACAACCATGACAAGAAAAGATTTAATGTTCCTATAGACTGACCTTTGTTAGATAAATTTTAAGTATTTAAAGAGAAGCTGGCCAAAACTCATGTTCATCAATGTTTCAAAATAAGAAGTTCAATTTGATATTTTCTATAATTATTAATGTATTGGATAGTAAGGTTTCTTAATTTAGTAGTTATATGTTGTTTCTTATGGGCCTTTGTAGTTATGACCCCATTAATGTAACTATTCTACACATGATCTCATGTGGAAAGTGGTTGTGTTTCACTAAAGTTCTGGAAAAAGAACATCATAGATGATACCTTTATGGTTTTCACTAATCATTAGAGGCCAAGGTAGATATTATGTTAATATTACATTAACATTCAATAATGATGGTTGATGTAATTATTATAGGAATATTACTTCCTCATTTTAAATACATAGGGAAAATGTGAGGATATTTATAATTCACTGAGTAGGAAGTCCCATAGTGATGTTGTGCATTAATTTTGAGATTTATGGAGAGTAATTGAAGATATATATATGTTGTATCTTGATATGTGATAGGCCAGTGGCATATGATTCCTTTTTCAAATGATTGTGTAGTTTTATTTGGTAGTATGTGGAGGAGTCCAAGATGGGAGATTTTAAGGTGTACATCTAATGTGATTGATTCATCAGTGATGATTCACCTGATGGTTGGTATAAGGATAATCAACACCTAGTGTTGTTTCATGTATGGTTTTTTATTAACTTAGTTATGAATGGGGTGGTTCACCATGAGTTATATAACCCACCCTTAAAAGTATATCATGGTGTGAAAAATATTTATCGATCTCTGAGAGGCCAGTTTTTGTTGAATAGGTTGATAATTTTAGATGCAATGTTTGTGTATCAATTTCTGGTTTTCAAGAAGGTGAAGGCTAAAAACTATATAATCAATGGGTTTCTAAATACATTAGATTTTACTTAGTGGAATTGAGTGGAAATTACAATGGAATTCATCCTTATTTTACCTCAACCTTCGGGAGGATATGTTTCAATATGGGTGATAGTTGACAGTTAGGTGAAATTGGTTCTCTTTATTGAAATTAAAGTGTCAAGATTAGAGGAGGCTTTGTTGAGGAAGTATCTTGAGGTGGTGGTGAGGCTCAAAAGATACTCATGGATGATCATATCTGATTGTGAAGGTTTTTTACATCTAGGGTGTGCAGATGTCTTAATCATGTTTTTTATCTTAGATGTTCCTTAACACTTCTCTTCATCTAAAATGGATGGTTAGACAGAGCTGAACATCCAGACTCATGAGGAAATTTTATGTTCTTGTATCCTAGATTTTTGAGTTTTTTGGATGAGTAACCAAACTTTATATGATTTTTCTTATTGTAATATTTTTTACCCCACCATTGGTGTAGAAAAAAATTAAATATTTTTAAATAATAAATAAAAATTCTCTATTTTACTATATTGGGGTCAAAGAGTCAAAAATTATTTTTCCCGAATTAGTGAAAAGAATGACTATGATAGTTTTGGTGATTCATAAATGTTTGAAAGTAATGTAGGATCATCGGATTTCTAATGCTCACTATAAGAGGAGAACTTTGTTGTTCAATGATGTGGATACTGTTTTCTAAAAGATGAATCCTCATCATGGGTAGTGGATGTTTGTCAATGGGAGTAAGATTTATCACCAGTTTTTTGGGCCTTTTATGGTGTTGGATCATGTTAGAGATGCTGCATATTTTATATCACATTCTATATACATGATTTAGATACATTTTGTTTTCCATTTGTCACATATTCATCATTATCATCATGAATACTCTAACATCATTGATTGGGGAGAGATCTATAATTTTAATGTTACAACCTTTCAGGAGAATACTATGGAGATCTAGGATTTTTGGGAGTAGTTGTTAGGATGATATATTATTCCCTTATTTTGTTTCTTATAGTCACATAGTGACATATATAAGATAACATAGGTATGTGAGTTGTAGATATATTCTCATTATCCCATGTTTTTTAGTTTAGAGATTCCTTTATATTAATGTTTGGATTATGTTTTATTCCTTTATCTCTTTTTTGATATGTTTTTTCACTTATTTATTACATTCTATTGCAATTACTCTTTTTTGAGAGGTATCTCCCCTTGGAGAGCATTTGGGAACTTACTATTAGTGTTTCATTGTTTTCACCTTGATCATCTTAGTGAGGTGGTTAGGATTTTATGTTGGCGAGATTCATGAGAGGTATCTCATGGGGTGGCTATTCGTACGAACCATTTTCAATCCCTTCTCTTTATGTTTGGTTTTAAATTCCCACGGGTGATGATCATTTGAGACGTATATGATATAAAGTACCATACCCTCCCATATCATTCCATTTTGTGTTTAAGGATCCTATAGAGCTTAGGAGAGGCCGAGATCTGGTTTCTTAGTGGTTGGGAGTTCACATTTTATAGATAGATATGTTTATAGCATGACCTGTAGTTTATGACATGATAGATCAGTTTAAAAATTAAAAAGGAATTTAAAACATGAGAAGGGTGTTTCATAGGGTGTAATTTCAGATTTGAATCGTGGATTCCTTACATGAAACAATTTAGGACTAGATTTGATGAATATGTCTTGAAAAATTACACTATGAAAGAAATTTCGTGAAGTGAATTAATCTATGTTTATTGAATCAAGGTGAAACATTTTTTAGTGATTCAAAAAATTCACACAATTCATGGTGTGAGTAGCCCATTCACACAATGAATCTATGTCTGACAGTGTCCCTATAAATCCATCCCACCTATGGTATAAACAAATACCCTATAAATTATCCCAAACCATAGGAAACTAGAGGATATATCTCCAGTTGTTTGGAATACCTTTTGATTGGGATTGACAGCCACCTTTGTTTATTAAGTATGTTGTGATATGTGGTGAGTTTTGCCTCTTTATTTTGGGGTTTATTCTCTGATTTTATTTTTTCATTAAATAATATCATTCCATACTATTTATATTACTCTTAATTGTTTTTATAGTATTAATTTTATTTTTTATTCATTTAGTTATGACGGAGGATCCCTATAGTCAGTAGAATACTTGAAGGAGTGGTGATTGGTGTTATGTGTTGTTATTCTATTCTTTCTTGAATAATTTTGAAATCCATAATGTTGGGTTTTCATTGATTATTATACTATTTTATGTTCTATTACAATGTTATCCTGATTTTTCTCTTTGGGTGATGGTGGAATTAGATTTATGATAGATTAAACATGAAATAATGAAAATGGACAGCTTATAGTTATATTGATTGTATGTGTTTCTATAATATTATAGGTTTTCCCCTTTATTTTATACATATTGTGTTATATATGTTTATTCCTTGGTTATGAACTTTTTTTATACTCTCTTTTAGCATGTTTGATATAATGAAATTTTTTAAATAAAATAAATCTATAATTTATTATTTGATAAATAAAAAATTAACTAGTAATTATTATTGATTAAAAATTAGAGGTGTTCTTAATGTCACTATTTCAATTAATTTTATGGAAATAAAATGGATGCTTGATTTATTTTTAAATGAAATGTCTCTCCTTATATTTTTATAAAACATGAAGTTATTTTTGAAAGAGTGTTTAAATAATTCATAATCATTGATAGCTGATGATTTAGGTTGTATATGGTTATAACTTGAGATAAATGAAATATTTAATATAAGATGATAATGAACCATTTGTTTTCTAAGGATAAATTTTTGGGAATGAGTGAGAATATTTTCTTATCAATCAGAGATACCATGTTTTTTAGGAACTATCTATCCTTTTTAATGTTTGTATTGGGGATGTGATTGAGACTTATAGAATGGATTGATGTTGGAAATTCCTCTTATTGATACAATAAAATATAGTATTCTTTCTTGATAATGAATACTCTAAATTCATGAGGAATAGGTTTCTTATTTATTCATTTCTTTACCCACTGCTTGAAGCATCCAATTCTGCTTGATTTATACATATATTGTCTGGTGACTTAATATGCATCCAAAAATACCTATAAATATGGAATTATTATGAATATTAAATATTTTATCACACGGGGTTTCAGGCTTTATGAATGTTGGATAATGATAACTATTGAGAAATCATGGAATCGATTGGATTATGCTAAGAGGGAATATACTTTTGTTGTTAATTAATGTCATGTTGAAATGAAATAACATTAATTAATGACTAATGAATTAATGAATTTTAATATTTAATTATTAATGAAAATAATTAAATGAAATAATTTTGTAACGATTGTGTTCTTATAGGATATATTGTCCTTTTTTGTGGAATTCACGTGTAAGAGTGGCCATAAATTCATTTGAGGTCAATGCTATGTAGTTTCCCATAGTGTGGTTGTGATATATATTTATATATAGTCATATATTATGTGATTTCATATGATACCCATCCATATTAGTTGTGATAATAACCTAAAGGACTCTAGGAGGGTGTTTTTCACAACATCCAAATTGGAGGGGAATAGATGGCTAACTACCCCCTCTTTTACTCCTCTCTTCTCATGGTATTTTTATGAGATGGTATTGACATTGGTCATATTTCCCATATATATTTATATAGAGGGTTGTGATTTATTATAGTAATTTCTTAAAAAAAATCTCCAGATATGGTTTCTTATGAATTATTATAGGTTTGTTGTGTATGGGTTGTGATGTATTGGGCCATAATATATGATGTATGGGCTACAGTGGCTCCTAGAAACCACATTATTAATTTATGGGGGTTTATATTATGTGATGAATAGGGTTAATGATATGTGGTGATGATGATATTTTTTGCTGCATGAGATTAATTTTATGATATATTTTCCTAGTTATCATCAGGCATGCTTACATTTAGAGAGAGATGGTTCAAGGCATGAAACGTGGGGGGAGAAGTATCAAACTAGTGGGTAAGTGGATTAAGGATAACTTATTTTATAATTTTTGGATACTATATTACTCTTGTATGTGATACTTGGTGATAGATCAATGTAAAAGTAGAGAACTTATGATACCTAATTAGGTGATGAGTCAGTTTCACTTGTTGTCCACTAGTCACTAGTATTCTTTATTTATCTTTTTCAAAAGAGGCTCTAGGGAGGATCCTCCTAGTAATACATATTATGATCAACCTACATATTTTTAATTTTTTTAGGTTATTGGTGGATATTTTGTGATAATGATGAAATTTACTAGATCATGGTGTTGTTCTATAGTTTTTTGGGCTTCAAGGTCATTCCAAAAGATTTGATTTTGGAAATTTCAATTCATTTATAGTTGTTCAATCAGTATGACATTACATCCATGTTTTTGGGATCTTTTATTTTATCATGATAAAGAGTTTTTCGCTGGTTTTATCATAACTCTCTTTCCACATGTTCTTATTAGATGGTAATGACTCCCATATTTTTTATGATATACCTTTGGATCATTTCACCAAACTGTTTTCTATTATAGGTGGGATTCAAGTGTTATTATCTTTATTTACTCAATATAGTTCCAGAAGGGGTGCCTTTAGGGCATGAAATTCAAGAAATTATGAATGATTTCTTATTTTTGTGCAACACATATATATGGTTTATCATTATGTGAAAGATTTGATCAATATATACCTATAATTCCTTGGTTAATGTTTTATATCTCATGGGATAAGGATGGGGCATAGGTGGTTTTCCCAAGTTGAAAAGTTTATGGGATGTTGGTGGTTATCCCAAGTCCAAATGTTAATAGGACATGGGCTATTATCTCATTTCCAAAATTTTATGGGAGACATGTTGTCATACTAATACCAAAAGGTTATAAGGAATGGGTGATTGTCCCACCTCCCAAATTTTAAGGGGCATGGGAGGTTAGCCCTATTCAAATATATTTTGGGTATGTTTTTAGAATAGACTATTAATATGGTAATGTTTTGTTGGTTAACCTTAACATATGTTATGGTCTCATTTATTATGTTTATACCGCACTATTATATTATAAATAAAACCTATTTCATGCCCACATTACTCTTAATGATCAAATCGTGGTTCCATATTCTTATGAATCACTTCATAGGTTTTTCCAAAATAATATTTTCATGAATAATGTTTCATGATTGAATTTTTATTACCTATGATTTATTATTTTATGCACTTATAAACGAATTATGTTCTCATTCACAAATTTATATATTATTTTCAATTATTATATGATATGTTTAGCTGTTATACTTAGTCTTACCAATCACGTGAGCTCACCCCTTATGTTTCCATTCCCAATGATATGAAGAATAATAAAAATATATTATGTATAGATGACGTTCTAATGTGGTATGACTACAAATAGATTATATTAGTGTTGTAAAATATGTTTTTTTTGTATATAATCTTTAAATAAATGAAATTTATATTTTATAAGGTGTGATTTATTATGGAATGTAATGAATATTTATCTAAAATGATTTATTATGTATGTATGGTTTTCTCAGGCCATCCAAATATGTTTCATCATACCATCAATGTTGACTGATTCACTAATATATTTATTTGAGGATAAATTTCTCAAATTAGTATTTTCATAATATAATGATGGGATATAATTTTTGATTCCTATCACATCATCCATTTAAAAGGCCAGAAAAAAATATATTACCATACTACATTCATTAAAAAAATTTATTTATGGTTTTTATAAAACCAACCACATTTATTGTATCACCAAAACCTTTATCATGAATATACGAAACTATCTTTAATCCATAAATAGATTATTATAAATTTTATACATTAAAAACATAATTAAGATCCCATAAATTAATTGAGAATAATTATATAAATATCTAGGAATAAATTTTCATTGATGAAATAGATTTTGACATCCCCATAGTAAATTATATAATCATAAAAAGTTATAATGTCATAAAATTTTTTTATGGTCTTTATCATGTATAATAGTGGAAATGAATCTTCATAGTTAATAATATTAATAAATTTTTTATCATTTTTCCACTATGTTAGGATTATAGGTAGAAATTATACCATCCATGTTATTTTTCTTATGAAAAATATACATACACTATTATGAGAATTATCTATTTAAGAGGATAACCAAGATCGAAACTTTATTTTCATTCATGAATTCTATTTTAGATTTCATGTCCTCTAAACATTTCCTTCAATAATAACACTAAATTACCTAGTTATAATTATATGTTTAATCTTACATGAACAAAATTTCATTATCACATTCCATCATGAAAATATATCTCCCATGCCCTTAGAAAATTTAACCATACCTCTATGTATAATCTGGTAATTGATTTAGTTGATTTTATATAACCTTTTATCAAAGTAGTTCATATTATATATAAATAAGAGTTTCTATTTCTTCCTTAAACATATATATTTTTATCTTTTCTCCAATTAATTTCCTAATAAATTTATTATTTCTCAACAAATATACAAGAATGAGACAAAAATAGTTTTTTCATTATTATAGGAGAAATAATATCCATTTTTTTCTAAAGGATTCCCAAAAACTATGAAATGATTTAATTAATGTACAATATTATATGAAATAGAAAAATTTTCATATTCTTTTCAAATATAAATTTTCATAAAATAAATATAAATAAATGTACCAATCTATATCTTATAGGATGCATTTTAGACTTACTTGGATGAAATATTGTAATATAAGAAAGAAAATGGCTTTATTGTGTTAATCAAGAAACAATTCGAAGATCAAACTTATTAATAACTAATTTAATCATTTATTATAAAGGAATATTCCAAATTCTATATGAAACACAAAAATTTTGTATACTTGGTGGAGTAAATTGTGAAGAAATTACACATTTTCTCATATTTTCAGTGTGTTCTTGTATTGATTATTCCCCCCATTAATCTGATCAGAGTGTCTTGATAATATAAACATGTATATATTTTTACTTCAAAACTATAAATATTGAATATTTAAAATGGTTTAGAAGTGTGATTCATAATAAAAATATAAGAATATCTGCTAGATCCATCAATTAATATTTCAAATGTTTTATAAACACTATTTTTTTGTGTTCTCATTAAATCATATATGTTAGTATAAATTAATCCTATAACTCTCTATAGATTTTTAATTTTTTACAAAATCAATTTTAGGTTTTATTTTCATTTAAACAAGATTGACATGTCTAAAATGATTCATAATGAAATGATTCAAATAATCCATCCATATTTATATATTTTATGTGTTTCTTATTTACATTAACTAAAAGATAATGCTAAAGGTAATTGGTGTTATAATAATTTACATTGAACATTTATTTTTAAATATATAGAATAAATTATACATTTATATAATTCATAATCCATCAATCATATTCCTAGTTCAATAATACAATTTATTAATATATATGGAATAACTTTTTTTTGTTAAACTTAACAGAAATTCATTTCTTATCCAAACAAGAAACACAATTTAAATTATTATTTATCACAAGTACATAAAAATAATAATCAAATTATATAACTAATCCACTATTTAGATATTGATAATATTTTCCCACTGATAATGTAATGTCTTTTTCTATATTCATAATAAATATATCTACTTATCACCTATCTAGTAATCATTTATTTATGTGGTATTCTATATTATGAAATATGTTTTATTCATAACCCGGTATCTAATATCCATGAATATGATTAAAAATAATAATATCTATAGTATTTAGTTGGTTATTTTCACGATGATTCTCTTTATAAATATGAAAATTTATCTAGACAAAATACCATTTATGATTTTTAAAAAACAACTTAACATAGTTTTAAATGGGATGATGAATACTTTATTTAATTCTACAGTCGATAAAAATAATATTTATTGAGGTTGAGTATCATTTTTTACTCAAATATTCAATATAGAATTTTTTTCAATACACACCTACTAAAATGATAAACCCATTCTATTATATTTATTATTGGTATATGTTTTTTATGTAATTAATATTTGATTCTTATTTGGTATTTCATTTATCACAAGTTTGTTTCGGTAAATAATGCTTTCAATTATATCCTATAAAACTCTTATGTAGTTGACCAGACAATTGTTTTCCCATACATCATCAAAGGAATTATTAAAACTTCATTCATCTTTACACATCATTCTATTATGGTCAACATTCAGGATTATCCCACGTATAAATGACAAATATGGTAAATTAACCACATTAGGTTCATTTTTATCCTTCTCATGTTACAAAAGATAATTCACGAGATCCCAACATTGGCCTAAACCACCCATTTGACTGATTAAGGTATTGATTAGTGATCTCTTTGGAAATAATAAAAATCATTGGAATTTTGAGGTGTTTTTCAAATATTGATAGATTTTTACAATATATTATAAACTAAATCATAATGAGAGTCACTAAACCATGGTTTATGTTATTTCATTGTTTTTAAACCTTTTATTTGTGTTTCTAAATATTAATTTAAAATATCGGTCAATTCATTCTCATATGTTGATTATGTTGAAATTGTTATTTTTTATTTTAATCCATTAATATTTTATCAAGTGATGATGTTGAAAATTTAATATTATTGTATCATATTCTCTATAGAAACTATTTAATATTTTTAAAATATAGTATGTTTATTACAACCATATGAAAGAGATAAATCATCAATATTTCATAAAAGGATCCTGAAATGGAAACTTTTTCACTAATGTTTTACTCATGATGGTGAGTTTTAGGTAGGGGAGGTATAATTCAAATTCATAGTTAGAGACATGGGATGGACTCATTTTGGGTTCTTAAGGAAATTCCTAGTTTACCAAACATAAAATTTATATATATTCCTCTAATCTCTCTGATTAATGTATTAGTTTCTTTCAATGAGAAAACAGTATAGAGATTAGGATTTGAATCATCATGTTATTTAAGGTAGAATTGATGAAATATCATGTAGTGAGGCCAAACCTTGATTTAATGGAAAATCCCAATTAATATAGGATCTTTTTATTTTTAATATTATCCATTCATCACACGTTGAATTTATTATTCATTTTTATTGGTTTAATCCTCATAATATAAAATCATTAAAATATTATTATTATTTCAATTAGAGGTTTAGTTTTAATATTGTTGAATAATGGTTCATGGATGATGATCAGGTGATTTTTGGAGCCCACCCTTCTTGCCCTACTCAAACCGCACATTAAAATAGGGAAGTATGGTGTTGTCATCTTAGGTTGATGGAAACATGTGAAGGAATTAAATCGTCCAATAATTGTTCTTTATCTCTCTTCCCCATCCA
The DNA here is from genome assembly GCA_963277665.1 of Viscum album. NCBI lineage: Eukaryota > Viridiplantae > Streptophyta > Magnoliopsida > Santalales > Viscaceae > Viscum > Viscum album. The sequence goes on from OY728122.1 coordinate 2,091,492,754, forward strand.
CATAATTCTTCTTTCACATATTCCTCTTGACCCCAATTTCAATTAAGGAAATTAAATCACAAATTACCTCATTTTAGTTTTTTGTTCGTGAATGTAGACATGACTCGAGACAATGTGATAGAGGTTAGTGTCATGGGAAACATTGGATTAGGGGTGGCACAACTATGGGAGAATAAATAAGTTTTATGATGATTTATTTGGGATGAGGAACATGTTGGGGAAATAATTGTCTTTAGTGGTTAGAACATGGGGATGAAATGGTGGTGTCGAGATAGATCATCATGAAAATGGATTGCAGTGATAGCCATGGAAATACTGATGATGATCCACTAATGAAGTGGTGGCCTAAGGGATCTGTAGGCAACATGGGTATGATTTTTACCCCAGTTTCATAATCTATAGGGGATCCACTATCCTATGATCACCATGTGGTAGGAATACCTAAGACCATACCAGTAGGTTATGACCAAACTATTTGGCATGGATAATGAGCAATCCCAATGGTGTAGCTTGAGTGGCTAGTATGTGATGAAATTATGGTGGGTCAACCTACTACACTCAAACAAGTGGTTATAAGGGTTGGACCATTGTTTATTCTCCCTCACAGAACCCATCATAAATAAATTATTGGTTTGAAATATATAGATGGATATACAAGGAACATATCTTACTCAAAAAAACCATGTCATCCAAGATTGACGATCGAGCTACAATAGGTACATACCATCCAAACTTTTTGAGTACACTATGTATATATAGAAAGAAAAATCCATTCCTAATTATCGACAATAGTGTTCATAGAAGAATAAAAACCTAAGTAACCCTCTAGGTTCATAAATTATAGTATTTAATGAATATTTAATATATATCTCTATATTTTGGGATTTATATATCTTCTTTTTTAAAAGTCATATTTAGAAAAATGAATAGTCCATGATGAGAAATATTTTATATAAAATTTAATGGCAAGGTCCTTTTACTTATCTAATACAATTTGTGATGTGTTATTTATATTTTTATTATATATCTATATAGTGATCATGACTATGTTGGGAGATAAATATTTATGTGGACATAAGGTTTGTTACACCCCTAGTGATGTATAGGTCCCCCATATGTTATAAATCCCAATATATTATGTGATATTGAATGATAAAAGAAACTTAATTGTGTTTTTAACCTTTTATTTTTATGTATTTAATTATTCACATTTCAGACATATTTCCATGAAGGTTCCAAACCAAACAGAGGGATAAAGAGGTTTATGAAGGACACTTTTGGATCCCACCACCTGTTGGTACAAGTGGCGGCTCAGTGGGGTTCCATTAGATGATGAGTAGTTCCTATACTAATCACTAGATCTTTCTAGGTTCCACTAGATACCTATTTTCCTTGTGATAGAATAAAAAATATTTATTTGGGGAGAGATATTCATGGTTTAACTCACCCCTTAATGTGTTATTTAGACCCCCAGTCATAAATAACCTTACTAAAACACCAAGAGGCTATACATACACCCCCTCAGATGATTAGAAGGTAATGGTTCACTTGTTCAAATAATATTATTATATTTTCATTATAAAGATATCTCTTGTTATTTCTTGTATATCCAATCTCTAGTTTAAATTTATCTACCCCCTCTCTTATATTTCATCTTTTATTCATTTTTAATGGAGAGAGGAGCCTGTGCATTAAAGGTCTTGAATGAACGAAATTATCTTCTTTTATTCTCTTTTTGGTTCTTTCTTGGTCTTTAACGTAAGGGTTTGGTAGTTTCTTCATCCCTAAATTAAGAATTTTGGTGTCGTTATTAGTCCATAAAGATAAGGGTTTTGTTTCATGCTGGGGTTTTAAAGTAAGGGGATTGGTTTGTTGTTTGGTCATTAAATCAAGGGGGTTTTGTTTATTACATGGTCCTCAATAAAAGGAATATACATTTTAAATGGGTTTCTTCGGTACTAATAAACCTAGAGAATATAATTCCTCTGATGGCCTAGGGGGTGAAGATGTAGTCACCTTTTTTTGGAGAATTCGTAACATCATAATAAAATTATATTGTGTTATTTACATTACTTCTTATTTTCTAACTCATTTAATTATTTTAATTGAATTTTAATTGTGCATAAATATAATAATTTTGTTTCATCTCATAATTTTATTTAATTCAATTAAATTAAATTTAACATTAAAAAAATAAAAGGAAATTCACCCCCTCTATCCATCTTTACGTTAAACAGAAATTTTTTTTGAAATGGGAACCATTATTTTCAAAAAAAATTAACTTGTTAAAGGAATGACCATATAAGGATGAGATCAACCTTAAATACCCAAATTGGTCCCAAGGATTATTCAATTGATAAATACACTTTATTTGACGAATCCAACCATGGTTATTGAAAATTTCATATGTGAAAATTTCTTGAAACCATAGAATATTCTATTTTAAATAATCTAATAAATGACTATAAATTTCCAAACCAATCATTGGATAAATGGAGTCCAAAAGATATTATTTATTATGAGTTAGATGGAGAATCTACAAATTTAGTTTTTTGTGCATTAGATAAAAATGAATTTGATCATATTTAAAATTTTAAAAATGATCTAGATATTTGGAAGGGGCTTTAAGAAACACATTAGGAACATATCATGATGGAGTACCGAACTAATAATTTAAAAATCAATAATGATCTAAAAAAATTAGTGCTAGTAATGTATACCTCACTTCATAAAATTTATGTCACAAATGTATTATGTCTTTATCCAAATAATATAAGGAGGTATACTCTTCTCATTATTATTTTTCTCCAAGTAATTTAAATTATTAAGAGATAAAATATTCTAGATATCATTTATAAAAATGATATTGTGATGAATCCTAAAAAATTAAATGTTAATATAAAGAAATTCAACATTTTTATTAATTAAAATATTCCATTCATAAATAAAATGATATATTAATAGAATACAATTATAAATTTTGATATTTTCATTCAAAAAGTAATTAATAGGAAAATAAATGATTTAATTTACTACTGAATGAAAATAAATTCTGAAAATAGATAGAGAAAAAGTTAAAGGTAAAATGGTTTGTCTAAAATACCAACCAAACATTGTGAAATTGTAATGTTCTGTTAAAGATCTCCAAATTTCACATTCCATGTTCACTCAACGTGAAAAAAATTTAAATTTGATTTTGGGATTTCCAAAAAATGGGAAAATTAGTAATTTTATTGGTTATAATCCAAGATCCTATTAATATACAAAAAATTCCATTTTTATTAGTGGTTTATCACAACACAAAATTTCTAAATATTTAAAAAAAATGGCAATTGATCCATGAATAAAATAGTAAAAAATTCCTAATATGTTATAAAAAATAAGTCTTACTCTCTCAAAATATCATTTAAAGAATATTTTATGGTAATACACATTCTAAACATATGTGGCTTCTAAAATATTTATTTTATAACAATTGTAGACCCAAATTATCTTGGTTACTATTAATATTATGATTGTGCTATAGTAAATTTCTCATTAGCATTCTTGATGAGTTACATGAAACATGGTAGAAGGGTTTTTGAGAAACCAATGTGGAAAAATGGTTCAATAAGGAAATCCCATTTTTATAGACACTTTCATATATTTCAGGATGAGAAATGTATGACTATATTGATATAGTAACTTTTGAATCATGAGGTATATCTATTCTTCCATTTTATAATTTTTCTTTAAATTACGAATTGATAATAAATTGAATTGTGATTTCACAATTTCAATATTCCATAAAAGTTAAGTATTGAATATTATTTCAGAATATCTTTTTAAATATAATTTTAAAATATTTAATTTCACTTGGATATTCCATTAAGTGTACAGTTTTTCCAAATATTGATATTTAAATTGAATACTCTTTTTTTTTGAAAATATCTTTAAACTGTTCATTCATGGATTATTCATTTTTTAGGAGAAAGGATATAAAAATTAAAATTTGTTCTTTCAATATTATTTTAAATTCTATTCAATTAAAATATTGTGTTGGGGATTGTTTTCATGTTTTTTGTCCCTCTCTTATCTTCTCTTAAATTAAACAATGTTCTTATAGTGGGTTGAAAAAAAAATATTTTAAAAGTGAAGTATTTGGAATCTTTGAATTGGATATGTAAGCCTCTTAAGATTATTATGAATTATAATTAGTTAAATTATACTTATTGTATGATCCATATTTCTTAAAAACAATATGAAATTTAGTTTTTCGAAAAAGTTAAGAATGAAATCCGTCAATTTTCTATCAAAGGCATCACTCGTTTTCTCTATGAATTGTTTTATTCAATGTTTAAAAACATATAATTTTTTAAATTTGATATTTTATTCATAAAATATAATATTAAATCTTATTTTACATTTTTAAATTATTTTGGATGTCTTTTTTTTGAAACAAATTCACGATCATTCATTTCTAAAACTCCATACGTGGTGACATATTTATTTTATTAAGGGTGTATTTCTAGATGGCATGAAAAAGATTATTTCTTTTTAGGTTATCCACTTCATCTCCCTTATAATAATTTTTATTATGATTTAAATTATCCACATGAACTCTGGATTCTATTTACACATGTTTTTTATTTTCCACTTGAACATAAATCTTATCCTTTCATATCCTTTATCATTATAAGTGACATGATACATATTGATTTAAATATTTTATCTAAGTTACTTATATCATTATCCCTTCATAATCCACATTTATTTCAATTGATCTTAATTATTTTTAATAAATTATTTTAACCTTGATTACAATTTTTATATTGGATCAAATTTCGTTTTATCCACTAATATAATTAGCTGATTTTGATCACATATATTTTCCATAAAAGATTATTATTTATCTAACATTTTTAAATAATGTACAGACCTTCTATGGTTTTCCTTATTCATTATCATCACACCTTATTATGAAGGTAGTATTGATATTAATCATCATTAATGGGGATAACATATTAAACGGTTGGAATATCTATTTTCTATTGTCCCTCTATCCATTTTTTGATCCTTGTGTGATTTTTAACATCCAAAAATGGTGTATGGTATGGGTTTATCTTTAAATGTTTTCATTAAACCACTTTTAATTATATTTTTTTAAATATGCTTATAAAATTATTTTTTATTTTCTAAAACGTTATTTACATGATTTATATAGGGGGATTGGTTTCTAAATGATCCATCATTTCCTCCATAACCAATATGATAATCTTGATCTATGGTTTTGATGCATTAATTTTAGAAATCTATGTCTTTATGATCTTATATGAAGGGATGGTTTAATATATTATCTTTTTCAATGCTTAATAACATTATGTTAAGAAAGATCATCCTTAGAGACCTCTTATATTGTTTACAAAATTACTTGAATATTGATTCATTAAAATAATTATATATTTTTTTAAAAGCTCATAATTTTAAAAATTAAACTTCAATGAAGTCAATGTTTTATATATACATGACCATCTTGTTACAACCTGGTTTTTTTGAGAAATCATTAATGCATAGATATTCATATTTCATTCTGGATCTTTCTTAAATAACACATTATTTTCTAACCATGCGATTTATTAAATTATATATTATTTTTAATTATTGAACTCATTAATATTTATATAATTCTTCATTTTCATCTTTATCATTATTTCAATATGTAATTTATTTTAAATATTGACTTGTGTTTAAATCCTGAAATCATTGTGCAATCCTTAAATATTGATATAATTATTTATCAATCTCTTTAATTTAAATTTTTTTGTAATTTATATTTTTATCATACTCTCGTAAGAATTTCGTTATTTGATTTTATTTTACTTTTGAGTTTCATGGTTTTTTATCTCATTATAACTTTTAATAAATTTATTAAATTTGGGGTGGGGGAGACAAACCCCATTTTATATTTTAATCATATTGATATTGATAATTTATATTTTACAAAAACATTTTCATTTTTTTTATTTTAATAATTTTTTTGAAAATTTTTAATAATGGAATTAAAAGTTGAATGATTTTATTTTGATCTTAAAATTAATTTTTATTCATGGAATCAATGGTTGATATATTATGGATTATGAAATTTCCATTTCCATTTCCATTTATTCACTTTTATGGTTGGATATCATTTCTCCATAAATACATTGAATTTTCATCTTGAACCCATGATTATGAGTTTTATGATAATTTCGATGGGGTATATAGCTATGAGATTAATGATATGATTCCTTTAAACATGTTTTAGGGGTTATCATGATTAAAGGAATGGTATGATTTATTTCAGTAATGTGAATCATTATGATTTTATATCATGTATTTGGTAGAAAGGTTTAATTACTCAAATGTAACATTTATATTATTTTTATGGGGGAAATATTTACATTATATAGGGATAAAGGTAATTGCTTCAAAGGAATATTGGACTATTAAAATCCTTATAATAATTTAATGCATTTTTAAATTAATTTATTGTTAAATTATGACAACCCCATATTTTTGAATTTTTTATAATCATAAAGGGGGAGAATCTTTGAGATCAAATTTTTGATGAAATAATTCATAAATTCTGTTTTAGATGAAATAATTCTAAACGTAATTTTCTAAATTTCTTTTTTGATGAATTTATATTTATTAGATAAATTATACTTGTGAATATTTATTTTTTTACTCTATTTATAAAAATTTATTCTTTTATATATTAATTGATTAAATTTCATATGTGTCTGTGAACATCAAAAAGTGGGAGAATGTTTTATATATCACCCTCTTAGGTGGTTTTAAATGATCCAAAACCCCTAATTCTATTTCATACATTTTATTTTCAATGAATTCTTTGACTGTATTTTTTAATTTTTTCATGAAGGTACCAGACCAAATGAAGGGCCCAAGAGGAGTAAAAAAGAACAATTTTTGAGTCCCCTACCTATGGGTTCTGGTGACTACCCTGTAGGGTTCCACTATATCTATCTAGGTACCACATTCAAGATAGTGAATTCCACCATCCACTTATTAGCCTTATGAAAAAATAAAAACAATCCATTATTAGAGGTACCCACATTGTTTATTTTCCATTTTAATAGATCTATTCATCAACCAATTCCTTATGAACCTTCCTAAATCCCTTGGAGGGTATTAATATAGCACCTTGGTTTTATAGAATGAAATTTTAAACTTGGTCTAAGATTATGCTTTTATGGATACTTCTATAGATCTCTTGTGTTCTTTCATTTATATACTAATTGTTTTCTACATTATTCCCTCTATCCCCCTCTTGAATTTTGTCTCTAATTATTTGTAAATAGAGATGGGAGTGTGTGATTACAAGAGATTGAAAAATAGGAAGCCTCTTATTTTTTTCCTTTTGGTTATTTATAGGTACATAATGAAAGAGATTGATTAATTATTATCCCGTAAAGAATGTTTTTTGGATTCATGGATTGTCTTTAAATATAGGGTTCTGATTTCATACTTGGTCCTTAATTAAATGGGGTTTGTTTCATGAATGGTCCTCAATATAATAAATTTACATTGTAAAATTGTTTCTAGGGTATTGTTTATACCAAGGTATTATAAATCCTCCAAACACCTTGGGGGAAGAGACATGAGAACAATGAATAGGTGATTTCCAAATGTAGTTAAAATAATATCTTGTGTTATTTCTTTTATTTATACTATGGTAACTAATTTTATTATTTTATGCCTATTGAAATTACTATTAACTCTTATACATTAGTTCATTTCTTTTTTTGTTTTAATTCAGTCATTTTTCTAATTTTAATTTATTTAATGGAAATTCAGTCCAAAATTTCCACCATTACTCAAACTAAAACCTTATAAATTATATAGTTTGATATCTATTATGAACTTAAGGTGAATATCCTTTATTTAAAGTATCTTGTTGGTTACAAACTTGATCACTAATTCCACGACAAGGCATTGATCCCTCACATGACTAATGGCATTTGAAACTACTCTAAATTATGGGAATAGACCATCTATTTATGGATTTAGTAATAATTTAATTAATATAGACATACATTTCTAACCGAGGAATGATCCCTCCATTGGTGTAAATTCTCCCATGACCAACATGTATTCCGTTGTGAGGATCAGGTCCCCATTGATTGATTCAGTGAGATGGTGTGCTTTGGGAAATATGTCCAGTTTAGATATTCCAAGTCTTTTGATTTATTGTATACCTTGGGTTTCATGAAGTATAAAATCTTTATAAACCTGGGTTGTTATGTAAGGACTTAATTAATATATTTATAGTCTTAATATCAAAATCATATCTTGTTATTTATCTTTTCTTAGTTTCTATATACTAAAGGTTTGGAATTAAATTTTCATTTAGTCCTCCCTATGTGAATCAGATTGTCTTACTGAGTATATTTATACTAACTCCTATATTGGAATTCCACTCACATGTGGTGTGTTCTATGATGATGATGAAAATTTATGGGGTGATCATAGAGGACATAGAGTTAGTGGAATAGGGTATCAGTGGTTCCCAACATTGATGGTTGTTGACAGTATTCATGGTAGGATCTTGTGTGTTAAAGAGTTCCCGTTATAAAACTATTTGGGATCTGTCTTGGATTTTGGATATCCATATGATGTATTTTTCATTATATTAAGTGTTTTCAAATATTTTATTATAATTTATATTTGTAATTTTTCAAATACATGTAATTTTACAGTTGGATATCATTTTGATTAGTGAATTATCTATATTGGTTCTAGAGGCATGTGGTTTGGTGCATATTTATTAAGATAATGCCTCCCATGTGTCTATTAAGACTTTTTGGTATTATTTACTTTCCCCTGTTCTTTTATAGATTTTCCTAGGGTGGATTAATATGCTAATCTCTAATCTAGGAGGGGCACCTATGGGTCGGTTTTTATTAGAGTGGTGTTAAAACCAATTTTCTCTCCTTAGGGATGGAGTTTATAGTTTGGATTCTTATGAGTATGGTTGGATAAATTTAAGTAACATGTTCCACTAGTTCTTAATATTGGTTTTTATATTAGGTAACCTTGTATAGGTGAAGGAATATAACATATCCTTTCACCAGGACACTGTTAATTTATTAATATACTATAAAGTCAGATTCATATTTTATAGGGTTAAAATAGGAGGATTAATGCATAATTTATTGTTTCAGTTATGAATATTTCCATATATTTATTGACTAAACTCACATAGATATTCTTTGATTACTATGGTATTATATTATTGAATGTAGGATGAAACCATTGGAAAAAACGTCTATAATTCATAGGCACAGTCATGATGATCAAATGTCAATTTTTGAGTTTTTTTCCATAGATCAATTTACTGATGAATCACCAATCTGTTGACATGATTTATTATTGTCTCTATCTATTGAGCATAAGGAAGGGAATTTACCTATATCACATAGAATATAACACCCAATTGTGTTTTAGGGTGTAAATCATCCACCTTCTAAGTAGAGGTTGATATTTTATGAGAAAGATGAGAATGTTGACACTCCTTTCCTTCACAAAGTCTAATGACTGGAAAAAGAGAAATACCTTAGTCCAAAGTGAATCATCATTTGAAGAAAAATAAAAAATTGACAAAGGAATGATGACAGATTTCTTCCCACTTGGGTCACACAAGTATACTTGCGCGCCGCATAGTGGTCACCTGGTGACTTGTGTGCCGTCTTTTATTTTTTCCCAGGGTCTTCACCAGCTTATAAATAACCCTTATGGGCCCCCCATTTCAGGGGAAAAATTCAAAAAACTCAGATTCGAGCTCCCGACGCCCTAGTTTCTTATGGAAATCTTCTGAACACTTCTAAGATAATTTCTTACCTAGAATGGAATCTCTAAACAAGGGAAACAAGGACTAAGTGTTGAAACTCCTCAACACTTACGTGCCTAAGTGGCCAGTCCTTAAGGGAAATGGCCACACTTGTGTGCCGCCTTATCGCTTCAATAAAACATGCACGCCACTCTTTTAGAAGCCTTTAGGGATAATACTAAGGGCTTTCTCCATGTCTCGCCCAAGTATTTTCCTATGGGTTGACCGTCGCTCAAGTACCCATGTGCCGTGCAAGTACACTTGTGCGACCAGGACTTGCGCACCCACGCAGGACTTGCGTGCCTATCTTTTTTGCATGCCCCTCCTTCCTATTCACCTGCTTTCTTCAAGTCCACATCTCCTCTTCAAAATTTAGCCTTTAGAACCTTATTCAAAACCATTTATGGCTTGGCTCCTTTGTTGGCTTCCTTATCTGAAAGGAATTCTGTGGAACATTTCTCAAAACCTAGGGATTTACATATCATTATGTCACTAAGATTAGAGATTTCATTCATTCAACCTCATACTGTAAAGATGAGAGGATCTTTAACCTGGGCCTCCTTCTAAGGAGTAAGTCCCAATCTCAAAATCCCAAATTTGGGCACCCTCCTTAGGAGTAAGCCCCAAGTCCCCTAACCTGGGCCTCATTTTTAGGAGTAAGCCCCAGTCTCCATGTTCCCTTAATTTTGGGCATCCTCCTCAGGAGTAAGCCCCAACCACAATTATTTTAATATGGGAATCCTCCTTATGAGTAAGCCCCAAGTTCCCAAAACCCAAATTTCCTTAACCTAGGATTCCTTTTCAGGTGTAAGCCCCAGTCATAATTCCCTTCACATGGGATTCCTTTTCAGCAGTAATCCCTAGTCATAATTCACTTATGCTGGACTTCGATTTCAAGAGTAAGCCCCAGTCATAATTCCATTTAACCTATACCACTTCTTTAAGTGTAAGATCGAGTCATAATTTCTCGTAACCAGTCTTAATTTACATTTGATTTGGGCTTCCTTCTCAGGAGTAAAACCCAATCATAAGTCCTCTCTAATTTGGGCATCCTTCTCAAGATTAAGTCCTAAGTTAAGTATCCAAATATCCACAAAGAACATATACCATTATGGACCTTGTTCCCGGGTTTCTTCCCTGATGTAAATCATAATATTCATCTATCTAGGCAGTCATACATACATAAGCCCCACACCATTTCTTATAATTGCATATTTCATGGCCCAATTGTCTGGTTTTACCAATACATCTTGATTCTCACACTGAGCTTGACTCACGTGAGCTTAGAGTGTAAACGTAATTATGAGATCTTTCTTTGAGCCATCAATCATGAAAAAACCTCATACTTCATTACTAGAACTACGTGGGCTCTGATTCCTTTTCTAAAACAAAGGATACATAGGTAGCCCATCTGTGGGTACGATCCTAATTCTGAAATAATCTATGTCCTTCTGAATGAAAATAAACTTCATGTGCCCTGCTGAGTGGCTTTAAAACCAGAATGGTTATCATAATGACCAAGATATTTCTATATAATGTGTCGAAGGATACCATTTAATAAGAATTTCTAACAAATATAGATGATTCTCTATCGATGAAGAACCTCAAATACATATAAAATATTCTCTAAATCTCATACATATTAATCATTGATTGTCAGATCTAAACAAAAAGCTCATTTTCATACTTGGTAATTTAATAAGGATTTACAAAAATAACTTAAATCTATAAAGAGAGTCCCGGAGTAGACAATAATTCTCCTCAAAAAGGTGTGATGAGTTCAAACTCCCATCCTCCCGACCAATGAAAATTCATAAGCCTCATCGGTTTACAAATAATGAGCACTTACCTTTGGAAAGTAGGTTCAAATGGATATGGAATCATTGGATGTTTCCGGTTCTACGAACAAACCCATTAGAAACCTCTTGAAATGTTTGAACCTTAAATCAACAAGGTCATCCCCATATCCAGAGGAAAGAAAAAATGGTGAACCCGATGTGAATCCTTAACCACGTTAAAATGATGTTTTACTTATTTGTTAGGCCCGTATTTAAACTCAATGAGAGGGCCAACAAAACAATCAATAACATATGTGATCATCCAAAATATGTAGTGGCCAGACTTATCTTCATTATTTCTGTTATATCAAACATGCACTCTTTTCCATGATATTTTACGTTACAGAAATGGATTCTCTTAAGTACACACCTGTGAATGCCTCTACTGTGAACATCTCTGCTGGTATTCCTGCTGGATAGTCATCCGCTCTGAGGATGATATCACCTAATATGCATCTTCAATGCTATGCATCAAATGTGTCGGTTAAGGAATACCATCAAAATTGTACTATTCTGACTCCATAGGCCGCTAGACAATCCCTCCAAGTCAATAATTCACCCTGGTCATCCGGACAACGACGACCAATGATCATGAAGCAGGCGGTTCCAACCGCCATCTCCAACCGTTTCGGGTCGTTATCCCTGGAATTCAACAACCATTCCCTCCCATATTCTAAGCAGGTGAATGAGAAGGTAACTCAAGGTCGTAATTCAAGGAAATAGAATTCCTTCTCGAGGGCTCCAACCAATAATCACCGCTAGAATCATGCGACAGTGCGCCCTCAACATGATGGGGGTGTCAACTACAGGAATTCGGCTCAAGTTCCTCAAACCCGAGTAGGAAAGACGAACCACCAGAGGCGACGACCAGTCAACAGTGAGCAGGTTATTATATCTTCAATCTATGGAGAAGTCCACCAACCTATCTTGGTGGAAAGAAATGAGAGGGCACACACACCCATCCGTTTTAATTCCACTGTCCAGCAGACTCGTCTGGCAGCAACACGCCAATCCTTCCAGTCAATTTTGGTAGAGCACTATAGTTAGAAACATACACCCATTTATTAGTCATCAGCTAGTCAGCAAGCTCATCTGACAAAATATGATGAAGCCCGCCAACCCAATGTGTTGACAACTGGTAAACAGACACATACACCTACTTACACTCATCAATCCTGGCAGCAGCCTCGTCTGTCAGTATTGAAGGAATATCATCATCCACGTTCAGTAGAGTGAAATCATCAGGAAAATACACCTGCCAGTATTGATCAAGTCTACCAATAGTCTCTTTTTGGTAGCACACGGAGAAGTCAGTCGGAATGCTCTGGCGATAAAAAGGAGGCAGACTCAATTATTTGCCCCCACACTTGAGTACTATCAGAATTCAATGACAGGAAAAGAAGGACAAGAGAAGGAACACACACCTACTCGAAGCACAGAATGGATGTATATCCTAGTTCCATCAGATGAAGTCACCAAGCATATTATAAAAATTGTGAAAGAGCAGAAGAAAATCCTCACTCATATTTTGGATGCTTTCCAGGTTATTATAACATATTCAGCAGCATCACAGGTAAAGAAATGAAAATCTATCCCTATTAGTGGAGTGACACATCAGTAGTTTACCCCAGAACAGATGCACACCTCTGTTCCAATCCAAGAGTTTTTTTGGGGCATACTCCCCCATGTCATAAAGATAACCAATTTAGGCACATACACCTGATTTGTGTGGAGATAATCATCCTAATATGATACTTTCTTTTGAGAAGGCACATACACCTGCCCATAAGAACAACTTTCTTCAACAAGTGGTTCTCAAAGTGAGTAAGAAGCTGTCTACGAAAAAGATCCATCCAGCACAGTCAAGAAATCAAGGACCAATATGTAACAAGGCCGTGCTCGATGCTGGAGTTCTTGATGCACTTAGACAATTATCTGTTGCAACTCAAAATTCTATACCCTCAGTTCCCAATAGTGGGAACATTAATTCTGAAGGTCTGCATCAGACACTTCCTCATGAAGGCTTACTTCATGACAGTTCGGTCAATATTGAAGTATCATATTCAGACGAGAGTCACAAAAACCCTCTGCGTGGCAGAAGATCAAGGAGAAAAATGTTTCATCTTTTTTTGTAACCCACCATGGTGGTCCTCCCTATGATGATGAATTTAGCTGCAAAAGTCCTCTCCGCAGTAGTAATTTGCTTTTCCTAGAAATTTCTCTAATGGAAAATGTAGTGATGTGAAATCCCTCTTATCTCGAGGAACTTGAAAATGTGAAGCCAGTCATGTCTGATGATTTACCAATAGCAGGTGAAATACTTTCTCAATCCGGAGATAGCCCGGGGTGTAGGTCATTCTCTGAACCACCCTTGAGTCATCCATCTTCTAGTTTGATAATTGAATTCTCTACTGATCTATTTGAATATGATGAAGCAAAAATGAAGCACCATCTTTGGTCTAAATAGGTAGAAGAATATACATCAAATGATATGGAGGATGTACTGAATATGAGAAAACAACTAGAGAAAGGTGACGTGCCAGTAATGTTTTGGCTTTTGGCTGACTCTCAGTATGACATTCCTTAGATGTTGACAGAAGATTGTATTCCAGATATTCGTCTCAACATGTTGAAAAATCATTGTCAATTGAAAAATAAAATATTATATTATGATGAATATGAAAATCATGTAAAGATAATAGAAGGGTTAAAACATCAAATTGATTTGGAATCTCTCTTAGTTTCTCGATATCCTAAGGCTGAAAATCATTTGAGAGCCCTTAAACATTCATGCCTTGGCACACTAAAAAGATTGTACCAGTTAATTTCCAATGCCCCATATGGTCTTCATATCAGGGGATGGGGTGTCCATGGAGAACTACATTTCACTGTACTGTCCACTCAGCAAAGCCCACTGAAAATGGTTTCATGGAATGTTATTGCCCACGACCGGTAACATCCTATTGGATTTGTTTGTAATCAAAGGCTTGCTCAAGAACATGACTCAACTAGTTCTTCCCAGAATCAGGAATATAGAGAACAAGTTGTTGAATTAATTTTGCATCAGGAAAACAAGAACATCTAACATGCTTCTCGTTTAGAGCATGCACATCATCAAGTGATAGAAGTGTCAGAAATCAACCAATGGTCTTTTGAGCCGGGTGATAAGAGTGGATGAAGGATAATGCATCCAACCAATTTTCCTACTAAATTTTGTTAGATCAGGTGAGATTTTAAGAAGGTCTCAGATATAGCAACTAAAAAACCACCCTAGCTTTCTAGACTGGGGACTCTTTTAACCCAACCCTTAGAATCAACAAATAGGATTCGAGGACTTGAGCAGAAACAATAGGAACATCCCCAGTCCACTGGACTGGGGACTTTTTCAAATCCTCAATCTATTCCTCAGAGAAAGTCAGTCTTTTCTTGATTAGGGAAGAAGCCCCAAGAGGAACGAAGATCGAAATTATCAGGAGATTCCCTCTGAAATATGGTTTGTCAAGAAGTTCCTAATAGATAAAGTCATCAAAAGGCGGTGTCTCAAAAAGTACATAGAAGAAGAAAATATCACAGAAATGCCGATAAAAGAGATTCAATGCATTTTTAATCAATTAATGTCATCAATTCCACTATTTCTAATTCCCCCGATGAGGCTCACTTAGAGGGATCATATGAAGACATTCCTGCTCAAGAAGTTGTACACACAGACACAAATGAAGAAGGTGTGCGTACAAGAAATCAAAGGCCTACCCAGAATCTGAGTATTCCTCAAAATAACCAACTTCCCCCTCTCCAAAAGGAATCCAACAAAGGAAAAGGGAAGAATAAGGTTACATACCCTTACTCTGGAGAAGTCCAATCACTCTCACTAGAGCAAAGATTCACATAAAAAAAGAAAGAGATGAAGGAATTAAGGAGGTTGAATGCAGAACTACTTCAAAGTAGTCTTTATCCTAAGCGTGCTAGAGTCAGCCAACCAAGTGAATTTGTTGCGGCTATTGAGATGGATCAAGAGTATCCTCCCTTACCAGTACACCTTCATAGGTCTAATCCTATGGGTTATACTCAACAACAACCAGCAATACTACCATCAGTGGCAGTCCCAGTCGCTATACCTATCCAAGCTCCAGTTATTGCACATGCATAGGTCCACGCTCAACCGGATGTTTCTCAAAAGTTAAAGACTACTATTGAGTCATTAACAACTCGGTTGGTATTTATGGAAGGAAAGCGTGCACTGGTTCAACCAGAGAAGAGAGCATACCCTGAATGGGTAGACACAATTCCTCCCACATCAAATTTTGCAAGTACCACATTCCCAATATTTAATGGTTCGGGAGACCCAGAGCAGTAGTTAACACATTTTGTTTGTCTTTGTGTTCCTATGATGGGAACCCCTCAGCAACAAGAAGAAGTTAAGCTCAAGTGTTTTGTATAGTCATTACAAGGGCTTTCTTTTTTCTGGTATACAAGCTTGCAATCCCGGTCAATTACTGGGTGGGAGGATCTTTGTCAAAAATTCCTTCCTCAATTCAGCTCAACTTTTCCAAAGACAACAATTTTTTATCATACAAATTGTAAGCAAAGGGAGAATGAAAGGGTTTCAGATTTCATTGCTCGCTGGATGGGATTGATATATTCCCTAATCTTAGAACTCCCTCAAAGAAGAGTTTTTTCCAATTTGTGTGGCAAATCTGCGTGAGGAATTACGCACACCGTTGATCCCTTTGAAATACACAGGAGGGTTTTAAGACCTTTCTTCAATCGCTCAACAGATTGAAGACTCTCTTATATAGTCTAAGGATAAAGCTCGTGTAATTCCATCAGCTCTAGGAAAGATAATGGGTAAAGAAGAGACTGCTGCAGTTATGCTTAAACAAGCATTTGTACCTGCTTCTACTTTAAGGATTTCATCTTCTCAAAGGGATCCACCTCCTGAGCATCAATAATAGATTCTGTTTCATAAAGATGATAAAAGAGATCAAAGATGGAAACAATTTGAGGAAATGAAGAGTAATTTATACTCTTTCAGAAATGAACAAGTTCTTGGTTACTTCATTTCAGCTCTGGAAAATAATTTGGTTCAATTGCCAAGGCCCCAGAGGCCGAATAAGGAAGGAGATGAAGACCGTCCCAACTATTTCTCATTTCATCAGATGTTGGGGAATCCCATTCAGGAGTGTTTTGTCTTCAAATACCTCCTGCAAAAAATGGTGGACTTGGGACAAGTCAAATTGAAAGTTTCTTCAGCTCAGGTAGCATGTGTTACTGCTACAAATCTAGAGGAAGAAGGCGAGTGATAAGAAGTCAAAAACAAAAATGTTCTAAAATATGATTATTGTATGGTCAGAAAAACGATCTACCAAACTCATTACATTTTTCGAACACAATTGAAGAAACCAATTGTGTCTTCTACCATGAATGTAATAGGAAAACCCTCTTCATCAGAGGGAAAATCCTCAAAGAAACGGAATAATTCAATGAAATAAGAGCAATAAGAACAAGATGAGATTATGTTAAAACCCAAATTGTCAATGACTCTGGGAGATTTTATGCCATCTACTTCATATCCACAGGCACTGCCCCGCCAAACAGTATAGCCTAAACAGGCTAATCAGGCAGAATATTCATCAGAAGAAGAGTGGATCTTTGGTTCTGTTAATATGATTCATTTAACAGATACTTATGCCATTCACAACTTCGATCTTAATGAGCCTGAGTTCCCTGTATCAAACAGAGGAATTAGATGGAGTTCTAGAGGTTAGGGATACAGAGGAAGACATGGATATCTAAAAATACACTATTCCAATTCTACCCCTGCTAGAACTTTGTATGCAGTAGAAACTCATGGAAGAGTCCTTCATCGGGCTCAACAGGAAGAAGCAAATTCTTCCACCAATAAAAGATTCAGTCCTAGTAATGTTATTCTGGAGGATCGGTTAGGGGTTCCATCTTCTCCCTCTCAGCATGTAAATAGACATATTCGGTCTAATATTTCAATGTCAGGAGTATTACCAACTCCTACACCGATACAAGAAGCATCAAATTATAAAGCATCAAACTCTAAGGCACCTGTGAAAGAACATGTTATTGTTGGAAAATGAAGACCTTTGGATCAAAAATACGTTGTTTTGAAACATTTGGCCCAAGTACCAGACAACTTATCAATTCTGGATGCCTTGAATCTATCCAAGGATCTTCAGGAGGCACTCATTGAGGCTTTGTCAAGTCCTCAGGAGTTTGAAACTAAAATTTCTACGGCTGAAGTCTATCATGTAGAAAATAATTCTTCAGAATTCCATGCAGTGATATCTTTTACAGATAAATATGAAGATGATGTCATGCATTGACATATCAGACCTTTGTATTTATTTGGAAAGGTCAATAGTGTGGACATCCGAAGAGCTTTCATTGATAATGATTCAGGAGTCAACCTCATCCCCATTCATACTCTTCATCGATTGGGCCTCACAGAATATTATTTATCTCCTTCTACTCTGATGTTGCAAGTATATGATAAAAGTTAACAAGAACCACTGGGCAATATTACACTCAGAACTCAGTTTGAAGACCTTGTATCCAATTCAGATTTCATGGTAGTTGATCACGATACACCATTCAATGTTTTGTTTGGAAGACCATGGCTACATCAACATGCAGCTATCCCTACTTCATACCATCAATGTCTCAAGTATTGTTTCGATGGTCAAATTAGGACATTGTATGGTGATAAATCCCCCTTCAAAACATGTGAATCTCAATACATTGAGGCAGAATTCTATCACATGAAGCGTAAGCAGAAATCCATAGCAAGGGAGGTTACCAAGGTTATTTCTCTATATGGTTTGGAAAAGATTCCATTAAATCCATTTACTCATGTGAGTGCAGATTATGTGTTGCCTATCAGCCACATTGACAGGGAAGACCCAAATCAAAATAATCTTATAGAAACATCCATAATGTCAATTATGGCGATCAAGCCAGACAACATGGGAGAAATTGGTGATTTACCAAGCAATGATGAAAGCTCAAATAGAGATTTCTTAATTTCATGTGCCGAAATACAGGAAGTCTCTACTTCACCAACTAGGATAGAAGAAGTAATAACAATGTTATAGGTGAATGATGATGTCAATTCTCAATCCATCATCTCCTCTTTATTACCTAATGAAGAACCTTCATCATCAATAAGGTCAGAAATGGAAGATTCTTCTTCAAGATGTTCAAATTTTAACATCTCTTCTGATCATGGAAATTCTAATTCATCTTCTACTATGCATGTAGAAATAGATTAAATAAGAAAAGTTGAATAATAAAGGGAAGATCTCAGGGATTCTCCTACAACATTTTGAGAGGGTATCTCTACCACCGTGGATAATCTCAGAGAAATAAATCTGGTTACAAAAGAAGATCCACGCCCTACTTTAATTAGTGTGGCCATGACCCTTGAAGAGAAAGAGATGTATATTTTATTTTTAAAGAAAAATCGAGATATATTTTATTGGAACTATAGAGAGATTCCAGGAAATGATCTTGATGTTTCTACTCATCGTTTGGGTTTTCCAGAAGAACATTGAGGATTTAAGCAAGCCGCAAGAAGAACACACCCAACCTATGCTTCCAAAATTGAAGCAGATGTGGATAATCTTATCAAAGCTAACTTCATCAAATAAGTTCAATATCCCAAGTGGTGGGATAATATTTTCCCTGTGAAAAATAATAACAGACAAATTAGAGTGTGCATTGATTTTAGAGATCTTAATCAGCATTGTCCTAAGGATGATTTTGCAGTTCCGATTACTAAACTCTTGATTGATGAAATAGAGGGCTATGAAGCGCTTTCCTTCATGGATGGATATTTTGGATATAATCAAATCCTAATGTCTCTAGAAGATGAAAAAATATACATCTTTCAGATCCCCTCAGTGTGTGTTTTGCTATCGGGTAATGCCCTTTATCCTGAAGAATGCAGGCACAACATATCAGCGTTCCATGCATCGTTTTTTCAAAACATTTTTGGGAAGTTTTTGGAATGTTATGTGGATTATTTGGTGGTTAAATCCAGGGCACATTTTAATCAATTGGCTTATTTGAAAGTCATATTCCACAACCTTCGGCAACATAATTTGAAGATGAGCCCCTTAAAATGTGCTTTTGGGGTAAACTCAAGAAAATATCTCAGCTTTGTTGTGCGCCATCGTGGTATCAAAGTCGATATTGAGAAGAAAAAGTCAATCCATGGTATGTCACCTCCTCGAATTTGAAGGAATTGAGAGGAATTCATGGACACTTAGACTATATTCGGTGTTTCATCGCCAATTTGGTAGACAAAAGTTTACCCTTCACCAAATTGATGAAAAAGGGAGTAACTTACCAATGGAGTGAAGAATGTCAAGAGGCGTTCGATATTCTCATGAAATATCTCTTGAGTCCATTGGTATTAGTGCCACCTGTTTAAGGAAGACCACTGATCCTCTATATTACAGATTTAGAGAGATCATTGGGAACCTTTCTTTCTTAGAAGAATGATGCTGGGAATGAAAACATCATCTATTATCTTAGTCAGAATATGCTTGAAGCAGAAACCCGATAGTCAAATATTGAGAAGTGCTGCCTAGCATTAATCTTTGCAGTTCAAAAGTTGAGACACTATCTAAAACATCATGAGGTCCAATTGGTATCTCGAAATAACCCGCTCAAATTCATCATTAGTCATCCAATGCTTACAGGATGTCTGATAAGGTGGGCAGTTATTTTGCAGAAATTTGATATCCAGTATGTGTCTCAAAAGGAAATAAAGGGCCAAGCTCTGGCTGATTTCTTTGCTGAGAATCCTTCAGTATAAGATACTTCTTTAGATATTGAACTTCCTGATGAAGAAGTATTTTCTATTCAAGATAATCTTCTAACATGGGAAATGTACTTTGATGGTTCTTCCAGAAGTCCAACAGGGAATAAAATGGAAGATCCTAAATTCAAAAAAGTTGGGTTAATAATTGTACTCATTTCCCTAGAAAAGGAAGTGCTACCTTATTCTTTCTCATTGTTCGGAGGTGGTACAAATAATGAACCAGAATACCAAGCTCTTATCGTGGGATTGAAGTTTGTGCTTCAAGCATAAGTGAATCACTTAAAGGTGAAAGGTGATTCAGACATGGTAATCAAACAATTCAATGGGGATTATGCCATCTGAAAAGAAGAGTTAATCACTTTGTATGATTTTTTCAGAGGGTTAATGGAGGAATTTCCTTCAGAACTGACATTTTATTATGTCTAGTGATCACAAAATGATCAAGCTGATGCACTGGCTAATATAGCCATAGCTCTGGAAGATCCAAATCAGGATAAGACATCCATCAGTACTGCCCACCATTGTACAATTTCACGTTATGTTCAAACTAGAACAGAGGAAATCACTAAAATTAGTCCCATTCCTGAACCATATGGTCATACTACAGGATGGATGACATCTATCAGGGATTACCATAAAAATGGAACACTTCCACCTAATAGATCCTGGAAAGAACAAATCCGACAACATGTGATTAATTTTACTCTTTATGATAACCCAAATATTCTAGAGAAAATTCTCTAGAAAAGATGTTTTGATGGAGTTATCTTCAAATTCATTGATGGTGAATAGATAATGGATATCATGAAAGAAGTGCAAGTAGGAGTCTATGGTGCCCACCCATCTGGACATAGACTATCTGATCAAATTCGAAGGCTTGGATACATTTGGCCTTCAATGATACAAGATTGTATTGATTTCACAAAGAAGTTTCATTATTTCCAAATACATACCAACTTTATTCATCAACCCCCAGAGTTGCTTCATAAAACTAAATACTCGTGGCCATTTTCCACATGGGGAATGGATGTACTAAGACCTTATCCTTCAGCTGCAACCAAGTAGTTTAAGTACATTCTTACTGCTACTGAATTATTTTCCAAATGGTCAGAGGCAATACCTCTCAATGTAGTTAGTTCTAAAACTATTTTTAACTTCATCAAGTCTAACATCATTACCAGATTTGGTGTCCCTCATACCATATTGACGGACAATGGCACCAACTTCTATTCATCCGAGGTAAGGATGTTGTATGAAGAGTAAAACATCAAATCCAAGCAGTCCTCTCGGTATAATGCAACAGTAAATGGCCAGATATAATCTTTCAACAAGACTCTTTCAAAAAAACTACAAAAGATGGTGGATAAAGATAAGAAATCAGGGCCTGATAAACTCTTTCATGCTTAATCAGTTTATCGGACCACCACCCGCACTGCAACGAGGTCAACTCCATATTCATTAGTATATGGAACAGAATAAGTCTTTCCCATTGAGGTTAAATTACCCTCACTCAGAGTATCCATTTGTGATTAGTATTCTACAGATGAACAATCTAAAAAGAGGTTGGATGAATTGGAATGATTAGACGAGAAAAGAATGCGCACCCTGCACCACTTGGAAGTCTATCAGAATCGAATAGCACGAGCTTTCAACAAAAACGTTTGTCTTCATTCATTCAATCAGGGATAACTGGTATTGGTTCTTTGAATTCCAATGATTATAGGAATGAAACCTCCTAAGCTGGAACCGAAATGGGAAGGACCTTATTCAATACATAAGGTCTACTCCAATGGAGCTTATTATTTAATCTCAATGGATGGAGAACTTATCACTACTCCAAAAAATTACATATTTCTAAAGAAGTATTTGGTATAATACAAATATCTCCGGTCCATGCATATGACCTTAAACTATTTGAATCTATATCGTCCAACATAATGTTAAACTGTGTTGTCCTACCTGCAAGACTTTAAAGTGCATAGTCCCTTACGTCCAGTAAGACATTAAACTACACCATCCACGGTCCATGCATATGAACTTAATATATTTCCACTGACGGCCAACACGACGTTAAACTGTGACGTCCTAGATATATGACGCTAAACTATACAGAAGTCTGTTACGTCCAGCAAGACGTTAAACTGCATAATCTCTAGTCCATGCATATGACCTTAAACTGTTCGCACCGTAGTCCAATATGATGTTAAACTTTGAAAAAGTCTCTAATACGTCAAACATGACATTAAACTGTGTCCTCATATTTCCTCACTGCATGACATTAAATTTAACAGTCCCCTTTTTGTCCAACATGACGTTAAAATATATTGTCCCCACTATCTTATCTATAGGAAACTAAACTAGATAGAGCCCTTATTGTCAAACATGACGTTAAACTATGTCCCTATATTTGTCCTACATGATGTTAAACTATACTGCTCATTCATCCTACATGATGTAAAACTGACAAAGTCCCTTAAAGATGTCCGACATGACATTAAACTGTATTTTCTCCCTGCTACATGACACTAAACTGGGAAACAAAAATAGGTCTCACTACAAGACTTTAAACTGCTTAGTCCCTTTATACATCCTACATGACATTAAAATGTGCATTGTTAAGGTTGTTGCTACCTCTTGTTTCTCACACCGAGTATGACTCAAGTGATCTTAGAGTAAACTCCTACCATAACACCCTCTCTGGGCCGCTAACCATGTGTAAGTCCCGAAACCATTTTTTAGGTCATTGTCCACAAAAACAACTTGATCACCAATTCATTCTTTAATTGAACTACGTGGACTTTGATCCTTTCCTTCAAGACTGGGTACGTAGTCATCCTTCTGAGGTTCAAGACCAAAATAAATATCTTCACATCGGTTCGCCTCCATCTCATATGATGTTGATCTGTGAAGTAACCCTAGAACCAATACTTTTTACATTGGTTCACCATCTTCCTTGCTATATGACGTTAAACTATTCACACTTTTTGTCCTGTATGACAATAAGCTACAACATTATTTTTCTCTCTCACCTGAGAGGGAATCATTATTTACATTTATCACCGATCATTTTATCTTCTAAAGACTACATGCATACATGGAAATTCCTGAACATTTTATCTTGGGTCAAACCATCATTTCACTAAAGTCCCCTTTCACCATTCACTTGTACGAACCAAATCTGTACAAATGGTATTTCAAGAACTACATGTTGATTGATTCCCATCCTTATGGGATATGTAGGAACGTTCGAGAATCCCTCTAATCCAGCCCCAAGTCTTTGGTCCTAACCCCAAATTCCACTTTTAGTCCCCTGGATGAAATGTCCCTGTGAAAACACACACAGTGTATTCATTATTATAGTCTGAGCTCTGTGACCCTAAACTAAGATTTCATATACTCTCGTCCCACATGAAGTTAAACTATATTTCATGAACTACATATATATTGATTCATATCCTTATGGAATACATAGTGAGGTCCAACATTTCAATTCAGGACCCACCCATAACATTATTATGGTTAGCATTGGTCTGTGTATCTCTACATGCATTGAAAAAATACCCATTTTTATGTGTCATAATCCTAACCTTAAATACATACAGATCTCTATAATCCTTTTATTGACTTCTGGTCACAAAATGTATAATTTTTTAGAGTTCTTTTGCCTGACTATACAGCATGTGCCCTTAGGTGGCCTTACATAAGTAGTCTACATAACGGACCTGTCAGCAAAAAGAAGCTATTATTTGACTATGCATCCAATGACCTTAGGTGGACCTGCATAATTCATCCCCTAACGGGTTTTTCAAAATAGTGGTTACTTCATTTTTGGGAAGAAATCCTCTTTTTTCCTTACTGGTCTTATCGACAATATGTAAGGATCTGCAGAAAATAGCCATCCTTAACATATTTGTCCCATGTTCTTTTTCATGATCTGAAAGTATTCAAGATTATGGTTTATATTTCCCTTCCCTACATTTGGGTAATACCCTCATAGGAGTGACATTAATCCAGTTCTTAGATGATTTTGTTTGGAAATATCATCTCCATTTTCAAGTACCTCTCTCTATAAAACAAACTCTATTCTTTGTAAAATTTGAATCTCCATAAACTTCCATTGGCTTTTTAGTAGTAGAAAAGTAAATTTTTGAGAGTTCTTTTTCCTGACTATGCAGTACGTGCCCTTAGGAAGCCTTGCATAAGTAGTCTACATATTAGACCTGTCATCCAAAAGATGCTATTATTTGACTATACAGCCAATTCCCTTAGGTGGCCCTATATAATTCAACCCCCTAACGGGTTTGCTAAATAGTGGTAACTTAATTCTTGGGAACTATCTCTTCTAATGGATTTTAGCCATTTTTCATATCATTCCTCAGATTCAAAATTTCTTAAGTCATCGTTCACCTATTTTCCCTCATACTTGAACATGGTAATATGGTTTTAGATAAATTATCAAGGAATTGAGTCAATGTTAATCCATTCGGTGAAAGCTATTTCGACCTTAAACATTAGCCGTTTTATGTCCAATGTGCATGAATTTATACTGCCCACAAAATACAAGGGAACTCTGAATAAAAGTCATGTCCCATCTCACTAAACATACATTTCGTATGATTTAGGTAATATTGAGAAATTAAAGATTTAATGATTGTAGGGTTATTTTTAATAATACTAGAAAAAAAATCAAACTATTCATACTAGGCCCATTGGATTAAGTAAAAAAATTAGAGAATGTTGCGAAAAATAAGGCATGCGCAATTGATTGAAGATGAAAGTGTTTCTCATTGATGAACATGTGTTAGAAGGACATCTACAGACTGTATTATCTTCTCTTTTTCAGGAATTACAAGAGGCTCTCAACATAACTCTTCATTTGATTTACAACATCCTAAGATTCATCAGCAACCACCTGGAATTCATTAAATTCAACTGGATACAATATGAGATGCAGTGATACCAGATCTTATTGGAATAATTTTAAAATAATGTTCTTGAGTGCGGTCTGAGAAAATTTTCTGCTGATTGAACAATGACTCTATTTCTGTCCAAGAGACTTGAAAGATGGATACATGGATTTGAGAATGGAGAATTGAATGTAAAGATCCATTTGGAAAGATTACTCCTTTCAGATATTTTTCTAATTTCATGATAGTATTCTCTCCATCAACCGGCTAAAGAAAACATATATGCCCATGGTTTTTGATTTTCATATCTTCAAGGAAATGGAATGAAGGAAAAATTTGAAAGTTAACACCATTGATGCTGCTCTTAATGCACAACATAACAGAAATAGAGAAATAATAGTGCGGCTATATCTCAGGAATATAATTCATTGCATCTAAAATGTTGAATCCTTGCAGATGACGGTGGCCATACAGAGGCAAGTATATGCTCTGTGGAAAATTATGATGATACTTATTCAAGTACTTGGCCAAATCTGGGAGAGTTCTGTCCAGTTCATCATCAGTTCCAATTCATTTAGGATCCATTGAATCTATTCAAAAGTTGAATAATTAACTCTTATGTAAGTTGAGTTTTCATAAAATTTGTGAAGAAAAGTAAAAAAATCGATAAGGCATTAAGTCGCGCAAGTCCCAAAGTTGGCACACATGTATAAGTGTGTCGCATAATTTTTGGGGTGCAGGTGTTACCGTGCAAGTCCAAATACCTCTATAGTAGTACGACACAAAAGGAGGAAGCGGAAAACTGAGTAACTTGCGCGGTGAAGGAAACTTGCACAACAAGAGCTCAGAAGAATTCAGATTAGGTGCTTTGCTCGAGGGATGACAGCTTATATATAGGCTAGGCCACACCCCTACGCGGAGAAGCCTGCGCAGCTCACCTCTGCGTGCATAAGCCTACGCGGATCACCTTTGCGCGCCGCCATTTGCACGCTCAACACGTGCATGCCGTATGTTCCTTGGTTTTCTTCATTACCTCAGAGTCACAACTTAATTTTCTTTCGGATCCAACTCTGAGGGGGGACTTCTGCTGATGCTCCATTCCATCACAAAGTCTAATGACTAAAAAAATAGAAATTCCTTAGTCCAAAGTGTTTTATACTTTTTAGAAACATCAAAAATTGACAAAGGCATGATGAAGGATTTCTTCCCACTTGGGTCGCGCAAGTTTCATCATGGTCACACAAGTATAGTTGCGCACCGCAAAGTGTTCGTGCAGGTGACTTTCACGCCCTCTTTGATTTTCTTCCAAGGTCTTCAGCAGCCTATAAATAACCCTTGTGGGCCCCCCATTTCAGGGGAAAATTCCAAAACTCAGATTCGAGCTCCTGGCACCCTAGTCTCTTCTAGAAGTCTTCTGAACACTTCTAAGGTAATTTCTTACCTGTAATAAAAGCTCTAAATAGGGGAAACACAGCCTAAGTGTTAAAAATCATAAAGAATTGCGTGCCTAAGTGGCCAGTACTTAAGGGAAATGACCACACTTGCGCGCCGCTTTATCCCTTCAATAAAACTTGTGCGCCACCCTTTTGGAAACCTTTAGGGATAATACTAAGGGCTTGAGCCAAGTCTCGCCCAAGTATTTACCTAAGGGTTGACCGTCGCACTAGTACCCATGTGTCACACAAGTATACTTCTGTGACCCAGACTTGCGCGCTCACACAGGACTTGCGTGCGTCTCTCTTTTTTGGTGCCCCTCCTGCATATATACTTGATTTCTTCAAGTCCACCTATCCTCTTAAAAATTTAGCCTTTAGAACCTACTTCAAAACCATTTATGGCATGGTTCCATTATTGGATTCTTTATATTAAAGGAATTATGTGGAACATTTCTCAAAATATAGTGATTTACATATCTTTATGTCACTAAGATTAGAGATTTCATTCAGTCAACCTCATCCTTTAAAGATGAGAGGATCTTTAACCTGGTCCACCTTCTCAGGAGAATGTCCCAGTCTCAAAATACAAAATTTGGGCATCCTACTTAGGAGTATGCCTCATGTACCCTAACATGGGCCTCCTTTTCCAGAGTAAGCCCCATTCTACAAGTTCCCTTAATTTTGGGAGTCCTCCTCAGGAGTAAGCCCCAACAATAATTCTTTTAATATGGGAATCCTCCTTAATAATAAGCCCCATGTTCCCAAAATCAAAATTCCCTTAACCTGGGATTCATTTTCATGAGTAAGCCCCAGTCATAATTCCCTTAACCTCGGCTTCCTTTTCAAGAGTAATCCCCAGTCATAATTCCCCTAACATGGGATTCCATTTCATGAGTAAGCCCCAGTCATAATTCCCTTTAACCTGGGCCTCTTCTTTAAGAGTAAGCCCTAGTCATAATTTCTCTTAACCAGTCTCAATTTACTTTTGATTTTGGCTTCCTTCTTAGGAGTAAAACCCAATCATAAGTCCTCTATAATTTGGGCATCCTTCTCAGGATTAAGTCCAAAGTTAAGTATCCCAATCTCCACAAAGCACATATACCTTTATGATCCTTGTTCATGGGTTTCTTCCCTAAATTAAATCCTAATATTCATCTGTCTGGGCAGTCATACATACATTTTCCCCACATCATTTCTTATAATTGCATCTTTCATGGAACAATTGTTTGGTTTTAACAATACCACTTGTTTCTCACACCGAGAATGACTCACGTGAGCATAGAGTGTAAAAGTAATTATGAAATATTTATTTGAGCCATCAATCATGCATAAACCTCATACTTCTTTAATCAAACTATGTGGGTTTTTATTCCTTTACTAAAACAAAGGATACGTAGGTATCCCATCTGTGGGTACGATCCAAATTTTGAAATAATATATGTCCTTTTTAATGACAATAAACCTCAAGTTCCCCACTGAGTGGATATAAAACAAGTATGGTTATCATAATGACCAAGATATTTCTATATAATGTGTCCAAGGATACCATTGACTAAGAATCTCTAACAAATACAGATGATTATCTATCGATGAAGAAACTTGAATACATATACAAATTCTCTAAATCTCATACATATTAATCATTGATTGTTAGATCTAAAAGAAAGATCATTTTCATACTTGGTAATTTAATAAAGATTCATGAACATAACATAAATCTAAAAAGAGAGTCCCGGAGAAGACAACAATTCCCCTAAAAAAGGTGTGATGAGTCCAACCTCCCATCCTCTTGAACAATGCAAATTCTTAAGCCTCATCGGTTCATAACTAATGAGAACCTACCTTTAGAAAGTAAGTCCAAATGGATATGGAATCATTGGATCTTTCCGGTTCTATGAACAAACCTGTTAGAAATTGCTTGGAATGTTTGAACCATAAATCAACAAGGTCATCCCCATTTCTAGAGGAAACAAATATTATCCATAGGTTTAGTTAACTGTGTGAGTTTCAGTGATATATACCGCTTAGATTTCAAGTTGAGGTCAATCAACTATCCACTAATGAAAGATCATAGGTAGTGACTTAGGTCATCTTCTTATTTTAAATTCCCATTGATTAGATAGTTCCTATGGAATAAATTCTATTTCAAAGTTTGTAGTGTCAATAATGAGATCATATAATATAGACATACAATGATGTTAGTAGATCATGGATAGAGTTTTATAACCACTTCGGGAATGATTTATACCTATTAAATTTAAGTATATTTATAATGTAGTATTTATTGTATCCTAACTATTTAATAATGGATATTTTTAAGTATTAATCAGGGTTCACACACCACAATTTGTACTCCCCTAATACCGTGAACAATGGTTTTTTGAAACCCTAAAATATTAAGTGAGGCCTACAGAGAGATATTTAATCCAAGGTTATGGTTCTTAACATCCCTATCTATTATGTAGTTCTTGAGAGAGCACTTTTGATTGATATTTTCATATGAGAGACAGAGAAAAGGACATAAGTAAGATCTAGTTTTCTTGGGGAGGAGTCATTGATATCATCCAATTGATGAAATGGTATCCTGTTATTAAATTCATTTACATGAAGGATCTTGGTCTTGGAGATTGATTATAGGATTGTTTTACCATGGATCAAACCACTAGAGAGATATGATTTTATATTCTTGTAGAGGTCAAGGCTATATTTTCTAAAAGTTTCAAATGAAAAGGGAATCTATGGATAGCTAGAAAGGTACAATGGTTATATTACCATGTCAAAGGTAGTGATAAGTCTAGAGGGATGATAGTGATGTATAGGGTAGTCTTATAGGTGGTGGTTTTGGATAAAATGTTAGAGGATCAATAGGAGAAGATATAGGATGATGATACATTGATCTACTTCCCCCAATTCCACCTCTAGGTACTCCACCCACGACCTAGGGAGTTGGTGGATAAGGGCATAAACCGAAGCACACTATGAAGGGGTTTTATTAGGAAGGATCGAACTTTGTTTGAGGTATGAATTATGTTGTCTCTAAATTATTTTTCACACTTTTTGATATATAGGTGAGGATTTTTTTTATTTATATATCACTAATTAGAGACTTAGTGACTCTCTTAGAGCCCCTAGCCTAGCCTATAAAACTAGATAATCTTACTAGAGGTGACCATGTACCCAATTAAATATCTTGATAGAATCATATTGTGTTTAGTGGATATTGGTTTTCAAAGGAAATCATTGTGGTTGATATGAAGCCATATGAGACCATCCTTGTAATGGAAAATCCATCTTTAGTCTTTTCCTTGATAGAATAATATTCTTTTATAATAAAATGTTATCAAGATGAAGGTTCATGGTATTATTTCATGGGTAAGTCAGATATTTATATAGTATGAGTTCATCCTACCCCAAAAAATATGAAAAAAGTACCCACTATTTAGTGAGACTAACTTCGTGTTCAGAAGATTCATATAAAGATCAATTTTCTACAGTTGAGGAGGATTACATGGATTTTTTTGGAGAATTTGATAGGGTTTAATTATAATTTTAAGATATAATTTTTTATTGAATCACATCCATATACCACAATTATATCTTGTTTAACCAGTTAGATACCCCTAAATGAGATCTAAGAGATGAAGGTGTAGTCAAATTCCATTTCAATGAAATGTTTTATATGGTCTACAATTTCACAATGGGTAACTCCATCTTTGTAATCCAATAAGTTGAATGTGATCTTGGGTATTTTTATAGATTATTGATTCTTATAATAGATGATATTTTTGATAAAATAACCTTTACCAAGTATTTATGGACTCTTCAACTAATTGATGGGGAAATAGTGGTTCATGGAGATTAACCTTAGGACCCGAAATCCCCAAATTCATATTCATGAGGAGTAAATCCTAAATATGATGTTCATGTGTCCCACTAGGAATTATGATTTCCATGTGATTCCATTTGGAGTAATGAATTCCTCATCCATATTCATTGGACTCATAAACTATATCTTTCAAACATCAATATAGAAATTTTATAGATCTAATGACTGTTATGAATCATCTTCATAAATATCATTACCCCTTGATATTAATTTAATATAAGTTGAATTTTTTTAATATTTTTATAGATATAAAAGATGATAAATTAATTTCATGAGGAACTAGTAAAAAATATATAGATATAATGATCTAAATTTCAAGATTAGATTTCATTTCATCAGATTTACAAGAACCATAATGGAATAGAAATTTTTTTATTTAAATATTTGAAGTAATGTGGAGTTTATAATAAGATATGGAATATAATTTTGATATAGTTTTAACTAATCGTCAAAATCATGATACTTTACCAATTAATATTTTCAAACAAAGATATCATTTGTTTTTGGATCCCAAAAAAAATTCACATACACTAATATAAATTTTATAAAAAAAATAAAATGATTTTTTAAGATTGAAACAAAATATTTTGAGTGAAATTATTATTATTGTAGTTTTTATTTCTAGGATTTTATCTCATATCATGTATTAGTGGGAATCTCATTGTAAATTCTCAAAGTTTTCTTATTGTAATTTTTATGTTTTTGATCATTGATCGAGGGTTCTTGGGGATAGTATGAAATAGTTGAGTATTTCGAATCCCATAACATTGAGGTATTTTCTGGATTATAAGATTAAGATATATAAAATATTGTTGATCGATGGATTCTATGGATAGGAAGACTAAGATCCTTTAGAGGGGTTTATAGTTAGTGATACTTCTTTAAGGTTTAAAGAACTTACATGAACTTAGGGTAAAAGTGTGTCTTTTATAATATCCATAAAAAGAATATTTGGATTGTAATCCACTACTCATGGTTTTTGTGTTTTCATCTATGCTTACTTTTTGTTTTCTTATATTCATATGATCTTACTAAAAATTTAAAAAAAATCGAAATTGGTTTTATTTATAATTTTTTTACTTATTTATATTTCCACTAAATTTATATCATTTAAATTATTTGTGAAATTTAGTTGTGTTTCATCAGTTTACTTTCTCTGATATTGTTTTTACTATAACAAATTGAGGATTTATTGAAAGATCATAGCTTCCAGTAGTTTTACATCCTGAGGTGGTAAAAATTGTATTTTTTAAAAATAAAAAATTACACCCCACTTGTAGCTTATTATCCTTTTATTTTTAGGACAACACTTGTCATCATACCAATTTTATAGTGAAACTGCACATGTTCATATTTTTATGGGTTTTCTAGGAATAATATTATTTTTCCATCTAACAATAACTATATTATAGAAGAAATAATATACTTTTTATTATAGTAGGAATACATGTTGTATCCCTTCAAAACCTAAATCCTAATATAACTCTTATATTTTATAGAACACTTTTAAGTATGGGAATGATCATATAACAAAATTTTCCATAAATATAGCAGTGGAGAACTTTCTAATAATAACACAAAATTATATGAATCTATAGAATAATATTTCTTTAATTTTTTGATATTAGAATCATGAGTTTCATGATAACTATAAAGTGTAGAACACTTTCTTATGTTCCATGATGAGAAATATCATTAGTCAAATATTTTAATTTGAGATAGATAATAATATTTGGAGGAATCTTGATATTTCTCATTTTGGAACATACAATTTTATTGCCACTAAAATATCTATGTTATGAGATGATTATCTGGTGACTGATTTTCAGCCTCGGATGTCTGTGGCCCAGATGTTCTAGTACTTCATTAATATTGAAAATAGCCTATAATTTCTATATAAGAAAAAGTATTTTGGATGATCAACTAATTGTAAAATTGATTGATATACTTCTACTGGGGTGGGAATCTGAGAAAACAATTATCAAAGATATGAAATAAATGACTAACAAATATATATTTATGATTTTATTAGAAAAATTATAAAATATGAAAGTGGATTTAAAAGTGATATTGGGAATTATAATAGTAAAAATGTTTTAGTGTTCACAACTAATATTGGTAATGTTACATTTTTCGCTCAGAATCCTCGACGTAATCCTAAAAATAAATATTCTAAATAGTTATAAGTTGTTAGAAAATTTTAATCTTTTGATGAATAAATTTCTGATTTAGAATGAATAATAAACAAGAAAATTTCAAATAGGAACTTCTGATATGGTTATCGGAAAGAAAAGAGAGGGAAACCTAAATGGAATTAATCCCCATATGATATATGATAATAATTTAAAAAGACATATCATATAAGTATTTTTTCCTAAGATTAAAAAGGAAATATATAAATATTAGGAGACCTTCTGAAATTAGAGGGATGAAAATTTTGAAATCCATAGATATGTTTAGTACCAATGGAAGTGACAAAACATGATATATCCTAGATAAAAGTATTTAACATTTCATGTTTAATACATTTTTCTTTGGTTTCAGATGACGTCAATGTAATTTTGAGTTTTTTATAGAACTTGGAGTGAGTAATTCTTCTAAGAAACATTTATTTCATAAATGAGTCATGTGTTACAATCCATAAAAAATGGTTTACGACATAAATCCATATATGCTGTAAATAATTTTTGTTAATGTAAATATTTTTCCTGGGATATATTTACCCAATGAAATGTATTTTTTATTTATTGTTAGTAATGGGGAATTTATATTGTTTATCTATTATTTATGATGTAATACCCTAATGCCTATTTTTTTTTAATAAATATAAGAAATAATCCAAATGTATTCAGTTTTATTTTTCCCTTCATTGTAACTTATGATATTGTTGTAAAATTTTGGGTGTATTCACCTCTTCAAAATCACTTTGTTAAGTGGTTGATCTCACGATAGGTTGTGTTTCTTCTCTTTGGGTGAAAAATCATTCTAATTTAGTATTTATATTTTTATTGTAGTAATTTTGGGATAAATTTATGGATATATAATCGTGTGATGATGATTTTTCTTCAATTGATTTTATATAGCTTGTGTTAATGTCTTCTAGTGCCAACACATGCATCAGTTTTGGTGCGACATGTGAGTTCATGGGGTATGATCTGATCTATCCACTTCACCAACCATTTTATATGTAATAGATTATAATATGTGATAATAAATAAAAGTGTATCTGTTCATTGTTCCATGCTTCTTATGGTGTTTTTAGATCATGTTGCGGGTAGTATATGACCCAGGCTTGAGGTAAGTGATTAATTCAATAGCCTATATTAGATGAACCATAATTTCTCCTCATTTAATAAATTATATTATAAATAAAAAGGGAGTGTGGATTTGTATTCCTAAGTGGGTTTGTGATAAAATATAGTTTTCAAATTATTTTCCACGTTGAAAAGGTGTTTTCAAAGCATTGTGAAATGGATTGAGAAATGTGATTTCAAAACATGTTTTCGATGGATTATAGGGATGTTTGATTTTTTTTGAAATTTTAAGCCCTTTGTAATTTATTTGATAAATGAAACACATAATAATGCTTGGGTTTTTAATTGGATGGTTTAGTATTAAGACTCATCCATTTTTTGGGGATTCACTCATGGGGTGTTCCTATACTCCA
This sequence comes from Viscum album, assembly GCA_963277665.1. Classification (NCBI taxonomy): domain Eukaryota; kingdom Viridiplantae; phylum Streptophyta; class Magnoliopsida; order Santalales; family Viscaceae; genus Viscum; species Viscum album. The sequence continues at coordinate 2,091,527,207 of OY728122.1, forward strand.
TAGCCCTGTAATATAAAGACTTTATCTTTACACTATCAAGGGGTTCATTAATGTGGTGTAACTTTTCTTCTTAATCATGTGTTCTATGGAATTGAGTGTAAACTAGTTTTTAATTGTGGTCTAGTAGCCTGATATTTTTTTCCAAGATCTATTTACTATTATTATTTGGGTTGTGCTATTTCTTCTTTAATATGCATTCTTTGAGAGTGTGTATTTATAATTTCAATTTTTCATACCTAAATTGTTTTAGAACTATAGAAAAGGTAAATATTTACCATTAATTTATATATTATTGCTTTCAATCTTATCAGGCCATGTTTTATAAAAATTTAATATATTGAGAGTATTAATATATAGAATTGATATGAAAAACCCAAAATGGGTCCCCATAATCCTATTTAGCTCACACCTTGCACACCCCATCGATAGTGTGTAGTCCTGGTATTTTAATGAAGGAAATGAAAACATATCGGAGTGTGGTGGTTTGGTTTTTTCAACTAGGTATTGGTAGCTGGTGGTGAGAGAGAGGGTTATCTCCCTTATATCACATTAAGTATCCATTTCAAGCTTTAGTTTTTTTGGTTTTTATTGACATGTAATATTGGAGTTTATATCCACTTGAGTGGTTTTTCTACCTTGAATTTCTTTTTTATGGATTATTTTATTTCTATTTTTCTTAAAAATCTATATATATGTCATGATGTTTTATTCAAGTTGGGAGAAATCATTCTTTCTGGTTATTTTTTGATTCTTGGGTGATAGTCGTTCACCCGGGAGGATCAAGAAACCTCTTTAAGTCAATAGAGCATCAGTTAGGGTGACATTTTTTTGAGGTTATACCAATTTGGTTCATTACCAAAAGAAATAATTGTATGTTTATTATAAGTTGTGGGATGTTGGTTAATAGGAAGAAGGATTTTTGGGACATGAGTTGTATTTTGCGACGAGTCAATGGTTAGGTCTTAATGTAAATATCATAATGTTTCCATGGGATGTTGGGATGTGTGTATCGTGTTTAGTGTTATGACCTCGATCCCAGTTTCAACATATGGTTTTCTAGTTTAAATAGAGATTATCCAATTGTCTGATCATTTCCATCAATTTCTAGTATGTATAAACATGCCTTTAATATTTCATCATCCAGTTCCACAAGTGACAATAATGAGAGATGCTTGTCAATTAAATACTTATTTGAATTAGAATATTTTAGATGCAATAATGTGATACCTTCATTTCATTGATAATATTTACCATGAGTTTAGGACCAAATGGTTTAGGAACATCCATGAGTAAGGGGGGATAGAGACTGATATCGTGTCTTCATACATTTGAAGCTCACATCCTTTAAGGGTATAAATAAGCCACAAGTGGTAATGGATTATCTCAAAAAGATTGATTAAGTTTTTAAATTCCTAAATAAACCATTTTTTATCAATGTAATGTGAATTATTTTCAAGATAAAGGGTCTCAATAAGAATTTGTGGGATTTCATGGTATGGGCAGACTTTCATGTGGGCTTGGAATGTAATTTTTTTAAGACCCTATTCTTTTAAAAATTCTACCGAGTGTGTATGAGGATGGAAAATTCTATTGAGTTCATATATTTAGTAACAGGAGAGAATTCAATGTTGAAATATACCAATGATTTTCTAAATATGGTTCATTTTTCTTTGTAGGTGGTCAAAAAAAATGTAATGCTCAGAAGTGCCTACAAGGTTTTCAACCAAATATCATATCGTACGTAATTATGATAAAGTAATCTGCTGATATAGAGATAGTTAAAAGTGATATAATGGCATATATGAACATTTAAGGCATGATTGCAAATTATTCCCCTTATATTTGACCCAGTGGATCCTTCTATGGAATATAAGTGAAGAATATGATGTGGAATGTTCATCTCAAGATTTCTGGAGGTACTTGTCAATAGAGGATCTCATCTATATCATCAATGAAAGCAAGAAGTGTTACATTAACTTACTAACAGTGAAAAATGGTTTGTAACAATAGATGTTCTTATCCCATATGTGTCAAAATGTGCAATTAATGTGACCACTACGTCTATATGTAGAGTTTCTACCTTTCTATATCTATGACCCATTACATCCAAGAATCTTGGGCTCCTAAGTCCACTGTAGCATAGTTTGAAGAATCAATGTCCAATGGGATCCAACCATAAGCCTCATGAGTGAAGAACCATCATACAGTGGAGGAGGTTCCAAAAAATGTTGATGTGGGCCCAGTTATAGTAAGAAGTACCATATTCATTGAAAATTCTATAGGAAATTATTTATTTAATACTAGTTCCTCGGTATCATTTATATCTACCTATTTTGTTGATGTGTTGAAACTTATGAAAGATTGAATTTTCATTTTTATGGAGTTGGAGAAAACTCATGGAAAGATGAAACCAAGGGATTTCAGTGTCCTTTTTATCTATTGATAACTAACATGGAGTTAGTTTGGGATTTCATATTTCATCATCTCGATCTATTTGAGGTCATTATCAAGATATATTGGATGGTTTCTTGTCATGCTGAGAATGATTATTATCGTCAAATATAATCTTTATTTTCTATCGATGGAAGATCTTGGGAATTTTAGGGAGAGTGGGATATATGTTCTGGTCATTCAAGACCTTCCAAACCTAGATCGTGAGTTTTTCCTCTAGTGTTGCAGTTGATCTTGATGATGTTTCCTCTTTCATTGATCATCAAATAGTTGTACATGACATCCATAATTTTTTTATAAGATGACTTATCTGGTCTTCTTCTAAGGATGGAGGTGGAGTTTATGGTTGGTCATGTGTTGGGTTTGTAGCTGATATCAATACCCTCTTATTGTATGACACTAAAAATGATAATATTTGTCAATATCCAGTGGGATGATCTTATAGGAAAAAAGTTTTGTATGCCCTATTTTTTCCATTGATATCCCACATTATCTTTTACAAAAAGGATAATCGATCAATTTTATTATGTTTAGAGTATCAAAGTTTTAACAAAGTGAAGGTTATGTATAAGTACCATTTTCCTCATGTGTATGCTATTTTTTTAGTTAAAGGGGTGAAGTTGTTTTCAAAAATCTATCTTTTGTCAGGATATCTAGAGATCGGGGTTAAAGAGTATGATATTCCAAAGAAAAATTTTTGTAGTGGGAATTGATATTATTAATTTCTTGTAATTAATTTTGGTCTAACTAATGATACTATAGATTTTTGGATTTAATGAATTGGATATTCTGTTATTATCTCAACAACATTTTTGTTCTCTTCATTGAAGATAACAAGATTTTTTTTGAGATTTGATCATGAGCATGAGCACTATGATGAATCCCATTTTAGGAATATTAAGGAATCAATTGACTTTATAAAAATATTTTGATATTTAATTTCATGATTCATGATGTTATGTTATTATGGAAATTGATTTATGAATACTAACTTTCAGTTGATATTGAGAATGTGAAGGTTGACTTGTTAGGGGAAAGAACAATGGAATGTATTCGAGATTTTGAGATTCATTGGTATTGATGGTTATTTATTTTTGGTTCATAAAAGATATATCAAATTTAGTGTAACATTTGAATTATAATACCATCAAATGGTTGAAATAAAAATAGGATGAAAATTATTAGGCTGCTTTCAATGTTTTGAAATGGCTTCTAACATTAATTCCTATTTTTATCATACCTGATCCCGATATGGGGTATATAGTATATTGTGATTATTTTTTTGATGTTTTTTGTTTTTTTCTTATGAAGGATCATCATGTTGTGTCTTACGGTTCTCAAAAATGATCCATGAATTTTAAAAGTACACCACTCATGATTTTGAACTTTTAATGGTTATTCATGCGCTTTAGTGATAGGGGCACTATATTTTTGGGGAGATTTTAAATGTGTTTTTAGATCACAAGAGTATAAGATATATCCTTTATAAATAAACATTTAACCTCATATTTATACATTGTGTTGAATATCATTAGATGTTTGATTTCAATAATGCCTATACCTTGGGGAAGGGGAATTTCATAAAAAATCCACCTAGTTGAAAATTTCCACCACATACTATTTTAGAATCAAAACAACCTAATGGGGCTCTTCATATAGCTATATTTGAAAAATAAGAGGATTTATTGGGTAATGTTTTGAATAGTGTATAGTTATATTTATCTATTTTTGATTCTATTCAATAGGGTCAGTGGTAGGATGATGAGTTGAGAGGAATAGAAGATACTCTTTTTTTTGTGGGGAGACTGATTCTAGTTGGTCTCCCCTTTCCAAAATAATTCTCTACTCTAGGAATATATTATTCATCCTATCACATATGACTAATTTAGTATTGTATAATTTTCATATTTCTTCATGGGACATTCATTCGGGCACTAAAAATATTTATTATTTCCTGATATTCCATTTTTGGTGGTCAGGTATGAAGCACAACATTGTTGGATAGAGTACTACAAATATGCCCTTTAATAATGCTTGTAAAAGTGTTTTATCCGCACTATAGAAGAATTGATAATACAAGTGATGTTAAATGGTTGGATTTAATAGCACTTTAAAAAATAACTCATAATGGAAACCATTATTATTTCTAAAAGAGAACCTATAAAGGGGACCTTCATCATATCATTTTTAGGTCACATAAAGGGGGACTTTATGAGTGCTTTTTAGCACTGATAAAGGTGGAATTTGATAGTTCTTTTTTATCACTGTTAGAGGCCCTCTTTATTATAATATTTTTTATGTGTTGATAAAGGGGAATAAAATTATTTTTGTTCAGGACTCTCCCCACCTGTAGCCTAGGGAATATGATTGTCATCACAAATGTGCTCAGTTGAAATGTTCCTCCACAAGATATTTTAGAATTGAAGGAACCTAATGGGGATCTTAATTTAGTTTCATTTGGAAACCAAAGAATATGATTTGCTTATAATTCTTAACAGTTCTTAGTTATCTTTATCTCAATTGGATTCTGTACAATAGGGTCAATTTCAGGATGATGAGTTCATACGAAAAAAGATATTTTTTTTGTTGGGTGATTGTTTCTTATCATCTCTCACTTCAGATAGTATTCTGTAATTTAGGGATTTATTTTTCATCCCATCATAAATGAGTAATTCAGTATTGTATGATTTTCATAGATTATTCATTCAGGCACTACAATCATGCATTTTTAAATGATAAAGAATTTTTGGTGGTTCGGTATAAAGCTCAATATTGTTGGTTATAGTAGTACAAATCTATCCTGTAACAGTGCTAGTGAAAGGGATTTCTAAATGCTATAGGAGAACATTCAACACAATTAATGTATCTTCTTTAATAGTTCACGCAAAATGCTATGATAAAGGGGGCCTTTATCCGTGCTTTTTTTATTGATGATAATGTCCCCCTTTATCAGTACTTGTTCCTGAATCACCCTGTTTCTCCCCCACACCCCCACCCTTTATTAGTGCATTATATAATTCCTTCATCCTATGAGCGCCCTGACCTCTAGTGAGTTTCAATCCTGAGACCTCCATCTCATATGAATGAACCTTTTCCACCCCCTTATGTTGTTTTTTATCCACTTTATTATATATCTATATATTTATAAATATTTCATTACAAGTCTTATCCATATATTTATATATAATTTTATATATGATTTTTAAATAAAAATATAAAATCTGTTTTGCGTATGTGTGTGTTTATATATATATATTTATATATATGTGTGTTCATATATAAATATAAGTATAAATTAATATATCTATTTACATATATTATATAATAATATTCATCTACATATATTATAATATATAGAAATATATATATGTTTATCAATACACACACATACACATATATATAAAAATTATATATAAATTAATTGTATGGGTATAAAAATATAAACACATTTATTTTTTAAATAAAACGAATATTATTTTTTATTTAGATAAGGTTTATATATTTATAAATATATTTTATATGTAAATATCTCTACATATATATTTATAAAATTACAATTTTAATATGTGATGATATACAAAATATGTATATATTTTTATATATTTGATTATAAATAATATTACATTATAAAAAATGATGGAGCTTCAAAACCATTATATACATATGAATGTAATGCCTAGGAATAAATTTAGTGACCATCAAAAAAAGACAATAATACCACTTGAATGAGGCTAAAATTCCATTGAATGATAAAGAATTGGGATACCTCGACTAAACAATAAGTTTAGAAGGCCTTCATGGCCTTTTATGTAATCTAAAAATGTATCCCAAGGTCCCCTTAACCACTAGGGCCTAAATATCATTGCCAGAATCATTTTAATATTCTGTAGAGCTCAAATTTAATCTCGGATCAAAATTTATTGTCCTTTAATGATCGAGTCATTTTTTCAACGAATTTTATATCATTTGTTAATTTTTTGATTTTTTTATCTTAAAATTGTTTTTAAATTACTAATACATGATAATAATTATTAAATAATTAATTAATATTCTTTCATAAAATATTTTAAAATCCATTTTTCACTAAATATCTTACATATTAAGTGTGAATATGTGTTTATCCTTACATAAACCCCATTTAATAAAATATATTATATAAATATAAATATAAATATATTTTTATGATAATATATTATTTTAAATGATTTATTTTTTATGCAATTTACCCTTTATCAAATCTAGTAACAGATAACTCATAAAGAACCCATATCATCACTTTTCTACGCACACTAATAAATCCCCCCTTTATCATTTCTTTTTTAATAACACTGATTAAGAGAACCGCTTTATTAAAACTTTTTTACTAGCAAAAAGGACCCCCTTTATCATCACCTTTTTACTAGTGCTGATAAAGGGATCGTTTATATGTTCTTTTTTAGAGACTATTAACACCCCCAATTTATCTTTACTTTTTTTGACACTGATAAATATGGCCTTTATCAGTGCTTTTTCTAGCCTTAATAAAAGGAGACTTTATCAAAACTGATAAAAAGAAGCACAGTTAATAGAAATTTTTTTGTAATGTTATGTATCATGTTGTAACACTTGCCAATAGATAATGGTAGAGCACCTGAGACCTTATGGTTTGATCTGACCTATTCTATTTATGATTTGGAAATGGGACAAGGTGTACATGGACATTATTTTTTGATTTCCAGGGACTCCCTGAGGGAAGAATGTTATCTGGGTGGTGATTGATCAATTAATGAAATCAACCCATTTTATTTTGATTAGGGACACCACTAACATTAATTATATAGGTAATATTTATATACAGGAGACTATAAAGTTTCATGGGGTTCCCTCTTCCATTATCTCAAACCAGGATCCTAGGTTTACTTCCATATAATAGAAGAGTCTATAATAGGTTATGGGGACTCAATTTTTGTTTAGTAAAACATACCATCCACATATGGATGGCTAGTAAGAGCATAGAATTAAGATTCAAGAGGATATTCACCATGATTATGACTTGGATTTTCTATTTATAGTAGTATAGCCAATTAGGACTGGTCACATTTTCATATAATAATACCTATTAGTTTTCAATTATAATGGGGACCTTTGAGGCGTTGAATATTCACCCATGAATTTCATCACATTATTGGTTAGAGGTGGGTAAGGCCTCTTTTATGGGGCCTAATATCATTCTAGAGGATTCAGTAAGGATTCATGATAGAAATCAACTATAGGTGATAGTGAAGTGTTGGAAGAAACTGTATGATGTTTTTTAATGCCTTCCTTTGGTGTTTTCCATAGGTGAATGTGTTTTTATGAATGTATCTCTCAGGTTAGGTATTCGTTATCTTGGTTAGTATGGAAATACGTCTTTAAGATATGTTGGACCATTTTAGGTCACTAAAAAGTTTGTGAAGGATTATTATTGGTAGGAATTTCATTCTAATATGATGGTATCTATGTTTTTTTACATATATCTCAGCCCATGAAGTATCATACTGGTCTTTCTCATGTTCTACGTTGGGAAGATATGGACTTAGATACAAATTGTTCTATTGTGGAGAAACCAATGGAGATCATTGATATCAGGGAAATATTCTTTTTAGGAGGGATATTTTGTTGGATTGATTGTTATGGAGACACCAATCATATTCCCACCAAACATGGAAGTGTAAATCATCGACGAGGGAGCAGTGGTCTCACAACATTTCATATCATTCTTCCTCTCTATGTCTTATTTGGGATAAATAGTCTAATGTTGGTGACATTGTAACATACTACATGAAAGTTAAAAACTTTTCCATGTTTTGGAGCTTGATCCTTAGGTTTAGAGGTCATTAGGTAATTTTTGTGAGTTTCTACAGAAATTAGATTGGGTACTACCTATAGGAAAAATTTACAACATAATTATATAATAAATAGTGTAAATGAGTAAAAGGGGAAAAATGAAAATGGTTTTTATTATAAGTCAATTTTCACAATAAATCCTTTTTTATTATTTAGATATGTCATCTAGGATAAATTAACCCACAGTGATGTATTTTTCAATGCAAGCGAGTTATCAAGAATCTACACTGTAAATCACTTATTTATTATAGAAACTCCCACACCCTGTATTTTTTAAGTGGTACAATATTGTATCCTAATTCATTTAGTTTTTTCCTACCTTGAATCAATCCCTAGGCTATCCTAGGAGATTTTCATATGTCTCTTCATCTTATGGATCTCTACATTCAACACTCTATCTTCAGCTAGGTTTGGATGCTTCACTTTGGGAATGCAACCTTTTTTTATTCATTATTGGTTTTGATGCAACAAAGGTGTTGGGATAGAGTTTTGGATCTATGATCATGTGATGATGACGTTTCTTTTATTAATTTTAGATGCATTGTGCAATCATCTTATGGGGGCATCCCTTGTTTTGGATGTAGTGTGTTGTATGAGTTCCTTTAGGTATGATTTGATCTATTTAACCAATAGTTTTATTTATGGAATCAATTCTATAACATGGTAATCAATAAAAGGGACTCCATATGTAAATTTTTGTTTTTCCTATTATGTCTGGATCTATTTGCGGGTAGTGTTCAACCCAATTTTAAGGTAGGTTGTTCACTATTTATCATATATTGGATGAACTGTAATTGTTTTTGGTTTTATAATTTGTTTTATAAATAAGTTGGAATAATTGATTATATTTGGTAAATTGGATTATGATAAAATATGTTTCCCCCTTATTTTGGTAAAATAAAATGTGTTTTCAAAGCATTGGGACATATATTGTGAAATGTGTTTTAAAGATTGTTTTTAATAGAAAAAGTTTCATTTGGGATTGTTTTTGAAATAAGGAGTTCTTTGGAATTGATTTAATAAATTCATCACATTGAAACCCATATGTACTTAGGTGGAAGGTTCTGTATTGGGCCCCATACATTTTATTTTTTGGGGGGGGGGGTTTACTCATGGGGTTTTTCCACTTGGCTTCTGTGTTAGAGAAATAATCTTCACATTATTAGGGTGGGGGTGGGGGTTCACTAAAGGGGTTTTACTCTGCTAAAAATTCCTGTGTTCTAAGGACTTGAGTGAGAAATAGTTGTTTATTATGATATGAGTAGTCTATTATTCTAACCTAATGTTCGTCTTCAGGTTTATCATTTTTCATTGAATTGTAAATTTTTTGTATTTGATATACATGCTTTTAGAAATGTGTTTCTATTCTTTGAAACTACTTAGTCATGATTGTATTAGAACTAGTGAAATGGAAAATATGTACCATAAATTTCATATAAAACTTTTTTACTACATATCATTACATGTTTTCTGAAAATTAACAATATTAGAATTATTTATATGGAGACTTGATTTAGAACACGTGGGTGGGATCATACTAGGGCTGTTTAGATCACACACTGCATAACCCTTCAGTGTTGTATAGACCTAGTATTGTATTTTGTTGTTGGAAAGGTAAAGGCCCTACAATGCGGCAATGAGGTGTATTTTACACGGGTATATATAGTTTGTAGTGAGATAGTGGGGTATTTTTTATACATTAGAAGGAGTAGATGTTTTTTTAGTTGAACTTTCTAGTTTTTGATACACATGTACCCTTGTCGTTTTTGGGTACCTGAGTTGTTTTACTAATTTTTCATTTTTATTAATGGAATATACTATTTATGGTTTTTCTTCCATAGTCATGTCTATTCCAAAGAGATTGTTTCCGGTTGTCCAAAATCATTCTCTATAGTTTTTTAGATGCTTAGCTGGCATCATCAACACAATGGGATTATGAATTCTCTTTGAGTCAGTAGCGTATCATTTCAAGAGCCTATTTTTAAAGGGTATCTCTGGTTAGTCTGGTTACATAAAGTTTAATAGTTCATTGTAAGAATGTCGTATTAAAACATAGAAGTTTTTTGGGTTTTATAAAAATATCCTTAAAAATGAGAAATTTCAAATGTAAAAGGAAATTATTGAATGTGTTATCAAATTTATCTTTAGATTATATATTTTCATTTACCCATAAATATAATTATTCTACATCAAAAAATGATAAAAGATATAGTTCATCATTGGATAAAAACTTAATTCATTATATAATGAGGAATATTCACCTACATATGATGAAAGGGTCATATATGTTACTCTTATTGGAAGATAAAATAATATATAAAAAATAAATATGGTATTTTTAAGACTGATTCTACTAAGGTTGATAGTAAAATTTCAAAACATACAACTGAATTTTCAAAACATTCATCAAAATTAAAACTCAAATCTAGTTATATCCCGATATTTGATGATCAAATATTAGTAATCATGCATAAATATTAAATTACTTGTTGAAATAAAATTTTATCAATCTTAACATAAAATAACTAACATTTTGATATAATGTACATGAAAATAAATCCATATAGAAATTGAAATTGTGTTCAATATATTTATGATAATATTCATTTTCAATGAAGCAACTTTTTACCTAAAAGCGTACCTTTTTTAAAAATTGTTAAAGTGAAGGTCACAAGAGAATTTTATTCTCATTAAACTATGTCCAATATTTCATTTTTTATAATGATTTTATTTAAAAAAATATAGAAGTTGTTAATCATAATTGAGTCAGAATGTTATGAGTTTTAAAAAATTTATTTTCTACTGTTAAAAAAACTAAGGAATTTTATGAACCAAGAACATCATTTTAATATTTTAAAGAAAATAATCAATGTACTAATAGTCAAAACAAGTTACATATAAAAATTTGTTTTTATGGAACATGACATAAGGCATGTCCAACATCTGAAACATGAGAAAATTAAAATTTGGATGAGTTAATTTTAGAGACAACACACAATGTAAAATCATTATAATTAGTGATATATTTTTATCATAAAATAATTAATTTTAATTCCATTAATTTTTTAGGACTTATGAAAAAAATATTATTAGAATCCAAATATGTGATGGGGACTATCTCATGAACATTAGGAATGTAAATTTCACTTTAAATGATCAAAAGGTAATTTTATTCTCTCTACCAATAGGCATGGTAAGGGTTTTACAGTTTAATTATAAGACTTTAATAATTAGAATTTTCCATGATTATGTGTTTTGAATATTTTTTGGGGTAGTATCATATAATTTTAGGTCACTATAAATTTAAAACATTAGATAATTTTTTTTGGAATGGTAATATTAGGGATATACAGAATCTTATGTTCAACTAAAATACATTTTATTATACTTTTCAATAATGTAAGAAGCACAAGTATAATTTTCATCATATTAGTGAATTCTCAACTTCTGTTGCATTATATTTTGTGCACATGAACATATTTAGTCCTACAATTTTTTTTGATCATTGCGGGAAAACAATATGTGTATGATGTTGTTGATGATTACACTATATAATCATGGAAATATTTTATGACATGACAAAAATTAAATTTGTGTTCTATTTTAAAATTTTTAATAATTTTTCTAAAAATTAGAAAAACCTACATTTTAATACTATTTTCAGTGATCATGGTGGAAAGTTTGAATATTCTAATTTTAAAACATTCTATAGAAAAAATGTATTACTAGTTATTTTTCATAACCATGAACACCTAAAAAAATAGATTTGTTGAACAAATAAATATAATTATTCATAAAATTACTTGAACTTTATTTGGAGAATATTATATTGTTAATCACTTTTTGGTTGATGATGTATGTATTTCTGGTTATACTATAATTTTTTTACTTCATCCTTTTATTAATAAAATTCCTTATGTGTATTTTACTTAAAGAACACTAATACCTTCATATTTCAAAAAATTTGGGTGTAATGTATTCAACTTGAATACTAAAGATCAAATTAATAAATTAAATACTAATTCTGAATGAGGAATTTTTTTGGGATAATCTATATAAATAATGGATTAAGAATACATTAATAAATAAACTAATATTATTGAAGAAACATTTCATATTATTTTTGATGAATTTGATCATTATTATTTTTAAAACATCTAAAAGATAATCCTATAGTTGATGTTTTGGAAAATACTTCACTTAATCAACTAGAAGTTACAAAACAACAATTAGTACTGAACCCTATGGAAATTAAATGAATGGCTTTTCAATATCTAAAATCTATTTCTATAGTGGATACACAATAGATAGTGGGGGATGAAATTTTCATTTTATAAATAACCAGTCAATATTATGGAATCACTTCACTAATAACATCACAAGAGATATAACTTAACCAATCTGAACTCATAATTCCTGAATAAATTTGGTTCATCATTTCGAATTCATATAAAATATTGATCCTAAAATGGATTATAGAGCCTTATTTGATGAAATATGAATATTTATTAGTTAAGGTAAACGTAATAAATTTGAAATGAATCAATTTTGAACATTATTTGAACTACCTAAGGAATTTCTGATGATCATGGTAAAATAAGTTTTTTAAAAACAAGTGTGATGAGAATGGAATAACTGTAAAGATTAAATCAAGAATTTTTGATAAAATTTGTTTTTAAGAAGAATGTATAGACTATGGTGAGATTTTCTCAAACAGTGGATAAAATTTAGTCTATTCAAATCATATTAGATTTTATAACACCTTTATATTTTATATTGTTTCAAATGGATGTAATTTTTTTTCTTAATGGTTATGTATAAGAGAAAGTTTACATTGACACATAATATTAATGCTAACAAATTTCTTGACCATGTGAAAACAAATTAACACTTTTTATGGACTTAAAAAATCCTCAAGAGTGGGGTATGGTAGATTTAATTGATATTTAATTGAAAATAACATTGTTCTAGGAAATATTGATCCATCTATTTTTATAACTAAATTTTTCAATGAATTAACTTATTTTAAAATTTATAATGATGATTTTTTTCTCAACCCAAGAATACTTTTTTAAAGGAATTTACAAAACATAGAAATATTTAGTTTTAAATGAGCATGATGGGTGAACATAAATTTTTCCATAGTTTTCAAATTTCATAGAAAACCATAAGGAACCTTCTAAACTTAACAAAATAACATTAGAGACTTATTAAAATGTTTTTTATTTGACAATACCATAATAATTAACACTTCAACATGTACCATAATCGAACTTGATAGTAATGAATCTTAATTTATAGTAGATAAAAAATTCTATAGAGGCATGATGCGATGTTTATTATATTTAATGACTAATCAATCAGACATAATATTTTCAATATGTGTATGTATAATATTTATTTAAAATATTTTGGGATCAAATATTAATGTGGTAAAACATCTTTTTTACTTAATAAGTTCATCGTAACATGATTTATTTTTTTACATTGGACCCTTTTTTACTCTAAAAAGTACTCAAATGATGAAATATGAGGCTATAGGTTATATAAGTTTATTAGACATGGAGAAATTCATTTTATATGAGAATATTTATGTTTATGGCATAGTATTAAGAAACCTTTTTTTTATTCTCCAATGTGAAATATGAATATGTGGAAACTAGAAATTATTATACTCATCTGTTGTGGATACAAAACATGCTCTAAAATGTTTCTTTATCATTAAATCAAACTCAAATAATTTGTGTTAATAATAGTGAAATTTCTTTATCTATGAACACATCACATCACACTTTATTTAAGAGAATATTTTCAAGACACCATTTTCTATGGGTTCAGACACAAAAGGGAGATATCATTCTAGTATTTATTGAATCTAAAAATCTGTTTTCTGATATTTTTAATAAATCATTACATTGAAGTAGATTTCAATTTTTTTAAAATTATTTTGTAATGATCAATTTTATATGATATTAAATTAACAATTAGTTTAATCAAAATCCTAACATTTAAAAACAAATTTAAGAAGACTTATAACATTTATATTATAATTATTTTCAATTTTTTCTAAAACTTTTCTTATATAATGATTAATTTCTTCAGAAACAAATAAAATGAGTAATTAATATCCATATTTTTAATTTTAATATATCTTAGTAATAATGTATTTCATGATTCAAAATTTCCAATAATTTCTTACATGTTTGATTATGTTTTTGGGATTATATATAATTTTCAATGTATTATACAAAATGTCTAATTTTAAGATAAATTAATATAATAAAATTCCATTTGAATTAAAAAACCCATTTTCAACTAATAATGATCATTTGAAGGCATTATAAGAAAAAAAGACATATATAGGTGGTGTTTTTTAATTTCATCAAATGATACATCTAGTAGATTAAAGAGTTATATTTCCTTATACCTGAAATTTACATGGATTTTTTCGATTTTATATTTATGATCGGATTAAAATCTTGTAAAAGAGGAGAAATTTTAGATAAAAATTATTTCTCTAATCTTTCAATCACTTTTTATGGGATATATGGTTTAATTGTTATTTTTATTTTTGTTAAATGTTGTGATATTGCAAAATTTTAAAAGGGAAAGTTTTAATATTTTTATTTGTATTTGTTTTTTAGAGGAGGAAACATTATTTTTGAAATTAAAAAAAGGGGAGAAATATAAGGAATATTGTATGTTTTATTTTAAAGGGAAATATATAATAATGAGAGAGAAATATATGACAAATCGTATGTTTCGATTTTCCCCCAACTGGGTAGAACATTGTGAAATATATAATATTTTATTTATTTAATAATAGTTGAGATTTAGTATTCTAATTTTTATTTAAACTAATTATATTGTTTTTGAATTTTATTTAAAAACGGGAAGAAGTTCACTTAATTAAAACTTTCAGGAAGTATATATTTAAAATGTGTTTTCACATATCAATTTTCCCTATGTGTATTATTATTTAAAAATGTGGATATTGTTATGTCTAAGTTTTATGTGATTATTTTGTTTTGAAAATCATAATAAAGTTGATCATAATTTTATATAACATAAAGTTTTGTATAATTGTTTCTATTTTTATGACTGAAAATCATATAAATGTATTTTTGGATGTTTGAGTCATAATGATGAAAATATAGAGAACTATATTTTATACCCATACATTATTTCTTTATATGTACAATTACTATAATGTTGAAGGAAGAATTTTTTTTAAAAATTACACTAATATAGAGTTTATTAGAAGATTATGAATCTACTTCTATTATAGTTACAACTAGTCCCAAAAATCTAATCATCTAAATTTTGAAGTATTTTTAATAAAAAACAACTACCTTGAAGATTATATTAAAAAAAAATGGTCATATATAGTGATCAAAACATTTGAATAAGATATAATTTCATTTTTAAGAACAAAATATTATGTTTCATAGTGCGCTTCCAATAGTTTTAATTTTTATTTCTAAGAGTTTCACATAGAAACTCTTTTAGTGGAGATAACATAGTAAATTCTCTAAGTTTTCTTATTGAAACTATTTATTATGGTCATTGATAAAGTGTTTTAGGGGAAAGGAAAGAAAATTTGGGTATTTATAATTTTAAAAGAGCAATAGATTTATGGGATTAGAAGATAGATCTAGATCTTATCCTATTGATCATGGGTTTTTAAGGATAAGAA
Source organism: Viscum album (assembly GCA_963277665.1). Taxonomy (NCBI): domain Eukaryota; kingdom Viridiplantae; phylum Streptophyta; class Magnoliopsida; order Santalales; family Viscaceae; genus Viscum; species Viscum album. The sequence continues at coordinate 2,091,543,219 of OY728122.1, forward strand.
TATTGATCCCCTTACAATAGGATTAATTTGAGTTATTTTGAAGATATGTAGATAGAATATCTGAAAAGCTTAAATTAAGTTATACTTTTGTTCAAGGTTAATGAATTACCTAAAACATTGGGTAAAAGTGTCTTTTATAATATCATTTATAAGATTATTTTTATTATAATATGATACTCCATATATATTTTTTTTATTGTGTATAATTTTATAAGTAAAATGTTCATTAGATCATAATTACATTTTTAAGGACTTAATTTCCAGTGTATTTAGGTTGTATTTAAATAGTTTACTTATTTGTATTATATTTTTACTTTGATAAAAATGATTTATTTTAATAAGATAACATCCAATAGTTTTAAATCTTTAGGTGGGAAAATTGTTAAAAAATTTCTAGACTACCATTCACCACATATTTAGTTTCATTTCCTATCATATCAGAGATAATAGTTTTGTGTTGGTTATCATTATTGACATCCTCATATACTCTATATTAGAGGGAAATCATGATGAGCATTTTAGGATTGTCCTATAATTTATTTAAAAGCACTATCTATGCTGTAAACTATTGAAATAAAAATTGTTGATATCTAGGTAATTCTATCTTGAAGGGTGTAGAAGTAGCTGATCCCACGAATATAGAGGTTTTGGTATCTTGGGATCCTCCCACGAATGTGTCAGTGGTTTATAGATTTTTTAAATTAGAAATCAATTACTAGAGATTCATGGTTCTGTTATCTAGGATTATGTATCCCATGAATGATTTACCAAAAATGGGTATCCATTCACATAATCTAACAATTATCAGAGAGCTATTGAGGATTTGAAGTAGAGATTGAAATGTTCTCTAGTGTTGTGATTTCAAGGGGAAAAAGTTTAGTATATAGTGTTTTTAATACCACTAGGATGAATCATGGTTATGTGCTAATACAGGTGTGGGAAATGATTTCTTATAGGACTAAGAAACTGATACCTCGTGAAAAAAACAACAAAACCCATGATGTACAATTAACAACTGTAGTTTTTTAACAAAATATCGAGATGATCTACATTTTAATTAGCAATTTATGATCTATATAGATGAAAAGAGTCTCATGTATATTGTTTCCCAATGGGATCTAACTCTAAGATAGAGGAAATGTATAGTGTTACTATAAGATTATGAAAATTATGTCATTTTTACTCCAAAAAGGGAATTTGGTGGATAATTACATATGTTGGAAGCCTTAGGATCAGTTTGTGAAAGTTGAATCTGAGGAGTGACTAATTAAGGATCAACCTGACTCTATGTAGTTAGTTATGGTAGAAGGGGGAGACTTTTTTAACATGAAATCAAATTTATTTTCCTCAAAAATCATTTACTGGTTGAGGGAGGCCCATGTTGGGGTCATTATGGGGTTTTTCATGACCATGTACTCTCAGATGATACACCTTATGAATTATTTGTAGGTGGGGAGCACATCGTCATATTCTAGTGGTAATAAATGTTTCTAGTGGGATGTGCGATGATGTTTTAAGGGAGTTCCATACCCCCATGATGTTAAATACACGTGTTATAATGATGTAGCAATTTCAATGGTTTTGGTATTGGTGGCTATGCATAAGATCGAAGAGTTCATGTTTGAGTTCCTCACATGCCTATGGGTTGATGAATAGAACTGAGATATAGTTGGTTTGATTTAGAATCTCTATGTTGTATGATATTATTAATATGGGATATCAATAAACATCATGATATTACTTCCACATATAGTGAATATTCATGATTTTATATGAGTGATCGTTAGTCGACTAGCCAAACAAATCCACTTCCCTCATTTCTAAGTGTAGAATTTAGAGGATATTAATGGATGTGTATACATGGTTGAGGTTTCATGGAGCATCTCCAATTATGTTATCTAACCATGATTCAAAATTCACATCATCATTTAATAGAGGCTTATATAAATCATTTTATATCCACTTGCCATTGAGAATTACTTTTTATCCCTAGAAATGTTGACAAACTGAAAGGATCATAGAGTTTATAATATATATATATATATATTATATTATTATATTCCTTAATATGATATAATATTGGATAATAATATAATATTAGTTATATAAAAAACATCTACCACTCCCCGATTGATATGCAACCTTTCAAGGCCCTATATTGAAGACCTTTTAGGTCTCCCAATTGTTGGATAATGATTGATGATTCTTCACATTTAGAGAATGACACGAGGTGATTTATGAAGAAGAATGTGAATGTGATTAATGAGTGTATGTGGATATCTTAGAGACATTATAATATATATAAAAACCAAATTCAAATACTCCTAGTGTATGAGGGGGGAGTTAATGTATTCTAGAAGGTCTCACTATGACATAATTTTGAGAAGATTATTCTTGGGATAAATATATAATTTAGGTTTTTCAGACATTTATAGATCATTTATATAGTAGGAAATGTTTCATATAAACTTTCCTTATCACCATAGTAAGATCTGGTGTATAATTACATCTGGGTTTTATAGTTGATGAGGTATGTGCAAGATCCATCTCACATTATCTGTAGGAAATCATCTTTAAACATTACATATTCTCTTTTTTTTAAAAAAATTCACATTCAATTATCTTTTGAGTTTAGAGTTTAAGATAATTAGGAAAACACTTACAAAGTTAACCCATATATTACAGGTGGACACTTATACTCAGTATCCATTTTTTCTTCAAAAGTATTCCATTTTAAAATGGAACATGTATCATTTTCATGACATAACTTCATAATTTTCATGGTATCCTCATTATCACCCATAATAATCCTTTTACCTAGGAAAAACATTTGAATACAATATATGAGCATAAAAATATAAATAAGGGGCATAAAAAACTGTTATTCCTTGAATACTTATAATATGAGGAAAATATTTTGACAAAGTAACACTTTTCACCCACAAAACATAATCTATTTATCTTATATCATGAAATCATAAGATTACTATAAAACATCATAGAAATAATTAATCATAATGGAAACTTATAGATTAATTTATAAATAACTATGACATTTACTGTAGCTCCAATGGTTATATAAGTAGTAACCTTTATGGTTAAATTTGGAATAACCACTACATGATATTCCCTTAATATCATAGGAGAAACCCTACCACTTTACTCTGTCTCATTACCCAATGTATTGGAGAGAAATAATAGTCTCACCTACCCTTAATTTATCATTGAACTACACATAATCATTGAAAATTCCCAACAAAAATAACATAAACAAAACACATAAAACTTTCATAAAATAAATATTTATGCTAAAAATTACTTTTCCTTTTTGAAAAAACTTTTCATTTTTACAAAGTTGTACACTTATAAATGAAAACATATTATTTGAAAATAAAATTGTAAATATTATAATGAAATTTCAAAAAATTGATGTAACAAGAATTTGAGGAATTATGTTCATGTTGTATATATTAAAAAACATATTCCTTTTGGCTTTTGTAAAAATATTAAGAGTATCTTCAAAAGATATTTTTAAAATAAATTCACTTACCTTGAGTCCGAATATTCATGTAAAATCATTATATTTCAAAATAAAAACATATGTTAATTATATAATATATTAAGAACATTTATACTATTTATTATTTAATTTATGTCAATTATCATTATGTTATAACAATTACATGATTATTTTAGTTCATGTCAGATGTTTTAATGTTATTTGGTACTTGAGTTTAGAATGACATTGATGTGATGTCTATAGAAAAAGTGGTAAATAGTTAATCATATTAAGACTAATATTCATGGAATTATTATCATTTTTATACACCAATTATTATTTAAAATCAAACCATTATTCATGGTTATGAAAAATTAACTATGTTATAATCATTGAGATGGTTGGTCGTATGTACGCTTGAGTTAATTTTCCATTTTCATTGATCATTGTGGAAAGAAGTTAGGTATTATTTTATCTTTCCAGAAAGATAATAAATCATAAATATCATATTAAAATTTTAAATATATATATATATCACCCATGTGATGCTGTGATGAAAAATGAATCATATCTCTTTGTGGAGGTGATAGTTCACATGTATGCACGAATGCTGTTATCAATTTTATGTGAAAAGAAAGTTAAAAATGTAAATGATATATTGAAATTTTATAATGATAGATATGTCATTAATATCACATATAAATATTAATTACATCATTATAACCAGTGTTGAGAGATAGTGATGGAAAACAAATTATAATGATTCACGAGTTGGAAGTTCGTCGTATACACAAATGATCAATTATTTTCTCATTTGATGAAAGTATAGATAGATTTAGGTGACAAAATTAATATAATAACATGTAATTATATCGATTATAATATATTTATTATATCATCATGGTTGAAAAATATTTTAATGATGTGGAATAAGAAATAAAATATAAATTCTAGTTTAAAATAATACATCTTCTTCGAACGATCTCTTTTTCATAACACATTAAGGCCACCACTGGTGGTGTTATGACAAAAATAAGAGCTCTATAATTTGGGTATAAATTATATTAAAAAATTTTGGTTGATATTTTATAAACCAAAAATGATATTATTTGTTAATGAAAGAGAATAATATTATCACTTTTATAAGATAAGATAGATGCAGTCTGGGAAATCTTAAAAAATTTAAATTAGTATAAATTAAAATTCAATTAAAATATATCCAAAGTGATTTATTTATAATATAGAAAGAATATGGGTATAAATTAATCTATATAGTGAAAACGATACAAATTTGTATTATTATTTTAATCAATATCAATTTGTTTTAACACTTATTTAACCTCTTTAACTATTACCGTGATATCATGTAATTTACACATTGAGGGTTAATATAATTACTATAAGATGTCAAAAGAACCAAAAAACCATAATTGATGAAATTTTAAACTTTATTCCAATTATTTTTACAAATTTTTGTTTTTTTATAAATTTTGTACCATTTAATAAAATAAGTTTTATTTTAAAATATCCTTAACGTCAATTTTTACACTATTCATTACTTGAATTTTTTAAAATATCACAACAAAAAGATAAATTTGAAACAATTATTAGAACACATCAATAATATGTCTAATTTATAAACAAAATTTTCCGATGATATTAATTAATTCAAATTATATTTATTTTAATACTTTTAATATTATTTATTTGATATTTCTATTAATTAAACATTTACTACATCATCACCGTGTCACTATTTAAGATAATTATTTTATCACGAAAAAGTATAAATAAATTATAATGATGTATATAAATATTTTATATTTATAATTACTATTTATAATTTAATATATATTCTAAATAACCATATATTACAAAATAAATAGTTATTTAAAGATAAGTTTGGCATCTTTATCTTTTCTTTAAAATAAAATACTTTAAAGGGATCAATGTCATTCAAGTGGATTTAATGGGTAATAAAAAAGAAACAAGGATGTTTTAATTTGAAAATAACTCATAAGATAAAATTAATACAAGTGTTTGGGTAATTTTATAATATTAATAATATTATTTTTACCCTTTATTAATTGATTTACCCATAACAGTGGTAATAAAAAAAATACTAAAGTTGCTATTAATATTTTTCGAAAAGAAGTGGGATATATTTACTTAATTTGGTAGATATTAGTACAAATAATTAATCAAATTTTCAAAATTTAAAACACATATGTGGCAAAAATTAATTAAAAATTAATCCCATTAATTGGGTGAGAAAACCTGATACTAATGTGAAAATAGTCAATCGATTGAAATGTTTCTATATTAAATGTCAATGTGAAATAGAATCTAATGGCCTCAATTGTATTAAATTATATAAATTTCATGTATATATAACTTAAACCCATATAATAATATAATTTAACAATATAAATTATTTAATCAAAAAAATGTATTTTCAACTAAAATGTAGTATTTTTCATTATTCATAAAAAATTAAACTTATTAAAAAATACCTATACATTAAGAAAAGTAAATTTTTCTATTTAAATTTCAAAAATGAAGTATATTTTTTCATATAGAATTTATAAAAATGAAATAAAAAAATTTAAATTAAGTGCACCATTAAAAGGTAGAAATACTATGTTTTTATAAAAATACTTATTTTATACATAAAGTTGGATTTTTTATTTTATAATATCTTGAAAAAATAATATGACTGATAAAAATTGGTTTGATTATAGAATATATATTATTAAAATAATATTAAAAGTGTGATTTTTTAATTTTATTTTAATAAAATATACTTGGGCTCATTTAATTAGTTTTCCAGAAAAAAGATTTCATTTTGTTTTCAAAGATGTTTTTATTTTCATTTATAATTAAATATTGACCAGAAAATTCATTATATATACGTTTATAAAACATATTTTCATAGTTTAGTTAGTAATGATTAAACCTGTAATTATAATGGCTAGGTTCTAAAGGTAACATTTTTATTATAATATTTAGTTATTTGTTTAATCATAATGTAGCGTATCATGTTTTTTATTGAACGTAATTTTTCCTTTTAAAAATCCCGTATGTCACATTCCCCCCCCCCAAAAAAAATCTCTTCCTCATAATTTCAACACAGGCTTCGAAACTACGTTCAACTATTAAAAATACTTTTATTGAATTCTCACACTAGAAAAAGGATTAATAAAACATACACTTTGAAAGAAAAAAAGGGAAGTACAAAGGCCACCTAATATAACACATAATAGGGTTCAATGTTGAAAAACATGTTCATGTAAGATAAAATAATCTATATTGTTATGAAGGAGTGTGATAGAGAACATGTTTATTATATGGTTAACCATCAAAAATCCATAAATATGTGTTGAGTTTTATGGTCATTGATATCTTAGTAAGAAAATGTAATGAATCAATTTTGTTTTTTGTTTTTAGACCCTTTTTATAGAGGTGAAAAATTCTATTAAATCATGTACTAAGAAAATAAGAAAATATACTTACATGAAATTCATAGTTTCATTCATTAATTAATTTCCATAACAAAATCTTCTTTTTCTCCTAACGATGAGTATTTAATATTAATTTCTCATATCTAATGAACTTGAATAACGTTCTATAGATTACACAATTCACAAAATTATAACAATATATTTCTCCTATATCTAAACATTAACAAAAACCAAAATGGTTAGATTATATTTGATAATTCCCCAAAAATTATTAACCATTATATTATAAAAAACAACATATATATCCAAAATTTAATTGTAATGCCCATATATAAACATAGAACATTCCAAAAATATCTATACTTCGTCAAAACTAGTCTATACTAATATTGAAACCCAAGAAACCATAAGTACTTGATCACATAGTCTTCCAAAAAACATAAATCACTCTTAATGTCACATTCCAAGAATTTAATTTCCTAAATCACATAATCACCAAGATATGTTAACCATTTACTCATATAACTAGAAAAACCATATGTCCACAATAAAATCATATTTGACTCCAAAAGGAAATTATTCCTTTATTCCTCATAATATAATATTTATCTTAATCTTTTAGTATTCCCAAAATAGAACGTCTTCTGAAATAAGATTAACCACACAATTGAAAAATAATTTGCCTATCCCATGGTTATCTATAAAAAATATTTTCCCAAAAATGAACATAACCTTTATCGATCATATATTATAAATAAATTAAAACAAGTTTATTCTAACCATCACAACACATTGACTAGTTATAGGTGATTCACCCTTGTCACCCTTTCGTTGTTGGATCAATTCCCAAGGTCTTGATGGATGTGACATGTTGTCACATGGCCTATAGGTTGTTATTTTTCTAAAACTATATTAATTGAATCATTATAAAAATTCTAGAAATGTGAGAAACATCATAAAAAATAATGTTAATTAGTTTTATCCTTAAAGGTTATTTCATACCATTCATTTTGTATAAAAAATATAATATCCCATAATTAACTCAAAATCAAATATCATATATACCCTAAATGTTATATATAACCTCATAATTTTCTCTAAAAAATAAAAGAGAATTATTCCTGAAATAAAATTTTCACATAACAAACTTAAGGGTTACATATAACAAAAAATAAAAAAGTCATCCAATGTTCTTACATTATCAAAAGAGTATTAATAATTTTAATATTTATTGATCCTTATATCTAACAAAATACTTTAATTCCTTATATATATAAATCTTAGTCATTTAACATTCTATATAATCAACTATCCATTATTTTACACCTTATTTATTAATCCATATTTCCTAAAAACAAAAATATGAATTATTTTATAAGATTTAATAATTTTAAAACATGATACCAAAAAAATCTATAACATTCTGATATGTCATTGGCAGTTTCCCCATCTTCAATTTTAATATAATTAGGTATTCTTAAATAGATATCTGTATTGTCATGATGATACCATTAATGAGTTATCTTCCGAAGACATCAATTTGAATAATGACCATACTCCCTAAATTAAAACATTCAATTAATAACTCAATATGAACATATTTTCCTTTTATGAAGTCAAATGAATGCTTCATTTTCCTTGGATGAGTATTTCATTACGACCACCTTTACCACATTTAAAAAATCATGCCATATCTTTAAGACATTTTCCTTAGTTTTTTATTCCATATCCATGGCACATATATCATTGAATATATTTACCATTATGATAATTGTTACATGAACATGCATAAGGATACATTTCTCCCATATATGATGCTTTAGAAAACTCACCAAGGATCAAGTGGTTAATCATTAAGCATTATATTTTTTTAGAATAACATAATAGTTCTAATTGTAGCTCCCATTTCATTTGGATTCTTATTCAGAGAAACTCCAAAATTTCCTTCACATCAATTATTACTTTTGTGTCTAATAGATCTATCCATTTAAAATAAACAAAAAGTTTAGTGTGAGTAATAAAATCATAATACACTATCTTTTGTGGATGATAAACACTAAAATATTCTTATTCATCTTATCTAAAACTCATTAAATTTGTATAAATTACAATTAATCTTCCTACCAATATTATAATTACAGTTATATGAAACTCATTACTTCTGATTAAATAACATCCAAGCCTCTAAATTTATCTAAACCATCCTTTGATACCATCTATTAGAACCAGACCTCAAACATTTAATGTTCTAGTGTTTTAGAACTATAATTCACATTCGAGGATCCTTTAAGTTTATAGTTTTAATGAATTTGTAAAAATTGTTAAAAAGTAAAATCATACATTAAAAGTTCACACTTATACTCAATATCCATTCCCCCTCAAAGGAAACCATTTTAAAATGAAACAAGTGATCTTTACATGACTAATCATCAGAGTTTTCAAGATGTACTCATCCCCATCCCTAATAATACTTTACACATTGAAAAACATTTAAAAAATGGGATATGAATAAAAATATCAATAACGTACATAAAAAAATAAATAATATATTATTACATGAATTCTTACAAACCAAAGAAAATATTTTCACAAATTTATACTTTTGAGTCAGAAAACAAATGATTTTTTATCTTACATCAGGAAATATTAATTATCCTATAAAACTCCATAGAAAAAATAAATCATAAAGTTATCTTGTGCTGTAATTTCTATAATAAACTTATATTTAATATTTCTCACATGGATATATAAGTAGTGCACTGCATGGTTACATTTAGAATAACTACCACATTATATTCCCTTAATCTCTTAGGAGAAAACCTATCGATTAACTCTGAATCATTACCCAATGAATTGGAGATCTATAATGAGATCACATGACTTAATCTTATCATGGAAACACCTATAATCATAAAAAATTCCCAAGAACCATAACTCAAACCTAACACATAAATTTTTCATAAAAGAGAAATTTTTGAGAAAATTAGCTTTTCCATTTTGAAATCAGTTTTAATTTTTACATTGCCACACACTCATAAAAGGAAAACATTATTTGAAAATTTAATTTTTAATAGGTAATGGAAACTTAAATACATTAAAGTGATGGGAAAAATCAAATTACATTCATATCATATATGTTAAAAATTGTTTTTTGGATTTTTCAAGAATAATTGAAAGAGTAACTTTAAAAGAGGGTTTTCAATGAAAGTCCATTACCATGTGTCCGAAAAATCAAGTAGAGTATTTATCGTACTGAATAATATAATTAAGTTAATTATTTACTTTTTAAACCCTTTTAAATTTCATTATTCTTTTTATATTGCGTATTATCATGTTATAATAATTACTTAATTATTTAAGTTCATGTCCTTCATTTTGACGATATTCTGTACTTGAGTCCAAAATTACTTTCGTATGATGTCCAAAGTCACAATGGTCATTAAAAAATCATAATAATAATCATATTAATGAAATTATTATCATTATATATATTAATAATGATTTTTAATAAAATTATTTTGTATGATTATGAAAAATGCAATACTTTATAATCATGGAGACGGTGGGTCGTACGGACGCATGAGTAACGTTCCTATTTACTAATGATAATTAAAGAAATAAGGTATGTAATATTTTATATTTAAATAATGATAATAACTAAATTAATATTATATAAAAAAATTTAAATATACATATATATATCATCCATGTGATGTGGTGATGAAAAAATGAATCACATTGCATCATGGAGGTGACAGTTCACACGTATGCAGAAACAATGTTATTATATTAATGTGAATGGAAAGGTAAGAATTTAAATGATATATTATACTTTTAAAATGAAAAATATGGAATTATGATCACATATACACATTAATTTCATCATTAAAAATAGTCTTTAGAGATTGTGATGGAAAAAAAATTATAACGGTTCACAAGGCGGGAGTTTTTCATACACACGAAAGATCAATTATTTTCCCATTATATGAAAGTGTAGATTGATTTAGGTGATTATATTAAAATAATAATATCTTATTATATTTATTATAATTTATTTATTATTTAATCATGGTTGAAAAATATTTTACAAAAGTGAATGAAGAAATAAAATAGAAATAGATGATTAAAACAACACCTCTTCGTCAGATGCTCTCCTTTTCTTAACACATTAAGAACAATAAGGGAGGTTTTCTTCATAATCCCATAGAAATAGAATGTGGGGGTGTATTATATTAAGTTATTTTTTGAGATCATGGCTGAAACTAATTTTTTTAACTATAATGGAAAGGGAAGAAGAGGTTCCCTTTTATAAGAGAAGGGAGGGGCACTCTTAGTATTTTTCAAAATATTAAATTAATATTAATTAATTTTCAGTTACAAATGGATCCAAAGTGCCTTATTTATAATATAGGATTATTATGGTTAAAAATAAATTATTCCAATAAAAATTAGATAAGTTTTTTATATTTTTATAATCATTGTCTTTTTGTTTTTAACCTCATTTAACCCCATTAACTCATACCATGATATAATGTTATTTACTCCCTAAGGGATAAAATAATTAATATAAAATTACGAATAAAAAAATGATACATTTTTGATATTTTAAACATTCTGAAATTTGATTGGAAGAATTTTGGGTTTTTATAAATTTTATGTCATTTAATAACATATTATTTATTTTAAAATATCATTAATGACAATTTTTAAACTATATACTACATGACTTTTTAAGAATATCATTACAATAAGATAAATTCAAACCATTTAATATAAATAACCAATAATATGTAAATGTAATCAATTAAAGCCTTGTATTATGTTAATTAATTTAAATTATATTTATTTGAAAATTTTGAATATAATTTATTTGATATTTCTATTAATTAAACAATTACTACTTAATCATTGTGTCAATAATTAAGGTAATTATTTTATCACATAAATTCACAAGTAAAATATCATGATGAAGATAAACCATTTAGACTTTAAATTAATATTTATATTTGAAGATGTCTTTTTAATGAACCTATATTACAACTGTTATCGTAATTCAAACATAAGTATGACATATTTAACTTTTTCTTTAAAATGAAATAATATAAAGGGATCAAAGACATCAAAGTTTCTCAAAGGGTTCATAAAATAGAAAAATGAATTCTTTTAGTCCCAATAACTCATAAAATAATATTATTATAAGTTTTGGGGTAATTTTATAATATTTATAATATTATTTTTCCCCTTAATTACCGGTTTTGACCTTTACCATGGTAATAAAAATTACTAAAGATGCTATTATGAATTTCAAAAAATAAAAGGGACCTATTTAACAAATTTATACATTATGATTAAATATATTTAATCCATTACTCAAAACTGAAAACAAATAAGTGGATAAAATTAACTTAAAATTAATCACATTTATAGGTTGAGAAAACTGGTTATTATTGTAAAAGAATCCAATATATTGAAATTTTTTTACATCCAAATAAAATCTGAAATTTATTATAATGAAATAAATTGGAATAAACAATATAAAAATTATCTAATTATAATTTAAATTCAATTGAAAATATAATTTAACACTATAAAGATTTTAGATGAAAAAATAGGTTTCAGTTAAAATGCAGTAATTTTCACTATTCATAAAAATGAAAATGTTCAATTAAAAAAAATTTAACCAAGTAAATATTGATAATAAACATTCAAGAAATGATGTTTCTTATGTCAAATAGAATTTTCAAAACTGAAAAAAACTATTTTTAAAATAATTGGTCCATCAAAAGTTGGCAAACAATCATTTTATAAAAATACATCTTTTATTTGTAAAATTGGAGTTGTTCACATATAATTTATAGAAAACTCATATGATGAATTTTAAAAATTATATAGAATATATTATATATATATATTTCATTAATATAATAAAAAATGTGAATTTATTATTTATCAGTATAAAACACCCTTATGTGCATTTATACAATTTTCTAGAAAAAGGATTTCCTTTTATTTTCATAAAGGGATTTATTTTCATTTATAATTTATTTTTCACAAAATAATTCATTACATATACATGTGTAAAACATAATATTATAATTCAGTTAATCATTTTCATACCCACTATTGTCCCTGCTAGGTTAATACAGTAACATTACAATAATAATATTTAGTTGTTTGTTTAAGATCGATGTGGCATATCTTGTACATTATTGTACATAGTATTAAAATTGAGAAACTTAGGATATTAAATTTTAAAATAGTCTTTGATAAATATTTAGGATGAAATTACCATTTTGGAGTACTCTGTGGTGATCAATGAAAAATAGGAGAGGACCCATTAAGGGTGGGTGATCCTGTTGGTGTGAGTCCTATGGTAGCCTAAGAATCATCTGGAGAGATCATGAGATAAAAATAATCAAATTCAGGTCTACTACCCTTATCTATTTGAGTGAGTCATACTTTTTGAGATAAAAAATATTTTAAATCAATGAGGATATATTGACTTTTATTATTAATTAAATACATTAAATATTAATACAAATATAATAATAAGAGGTCATGTATTCTGATTATTTTTATCTTGTTATGATTATTTAGAATAAATGAATATTTTACAACGGTAATATTTTTATCTGCCTCAAATGAGAATTTGATAAATCATCAACATCTTGAAAACATAAACTAGAATGGAAAATTTTTCACTACTGTTTGAGTCGGGATAAGTTGTTTTATCTAGGGGAGGTGTAATTCACTTTCAGGTTTCAAGACATGAATTGGGCCTATTTTGGGTCCATGAATAATTACATAATTAACGTAACCCTTGAATTATAAAAATTATAATAACTATGATATTTAAGGGACTATCCATGTTTGGGGGAAAAAACCTATGAGATATTACGGTTTGGATCATCATGTTCTTCGAAAATGAGCCTGTAATATCCCTTTGTGTGAGATAGAAACACAATGTTATGGTGAATCATCATTAATATTGTATCTTTTTATTTTTAAATTTAATAGTTATTCAGATGTTGACTTTTTCATTCTTATTTTTTTTTTCTGAATTTGAAAATCTAAAATTCGAAAATATTATTATTTTTTGAATTTGAGTTTTTGAGTGATGATTGATGAATAATGGATAAAGGATGTTGATTATGTGGTTAAGATATTTTCAGACACCACCCCTTCCCCACTGCTCCACCCAAAATGCATAGAATAGAATCATGGGATTACTCAATCAGGAAGATATTAGTGTGCACAAGGGTTGAACTTAAATGATATTTATCACTCTCATCATCTTTCTTATTCCCTATAATTTATCTCTTTCTCCCTCAAATCCATTAGAATGATGAATCCCACTGGCCCTTATGGTGGTTGGCGATTGGTGTAGGTGGAAAAGTCTTAAGGGATCATGATAATTGAACACAGCCTGAATGTCATGGGTTTGGGTGTGGTGTATGTCCTTATGAACACATAAAAAATGTGGGGGAATTTAATGGGATGTGGCATGATATTTATTGGACATAGAGATCCTTTGATAAACCTTAGAAGGTGGTACAAAATTTTCAAGGTTAGGCATGGTGAATATGGATAGATATATTAGATTAGGAAATGAAAATAGAGGTTTGGTGAGTTGGAAACAACTTGGGGGATCAATGGCTGGGGGTTTTGAATAAGTATATAGGGTAGGGTGAGAACATCGACCACTGGATTGGCCATGGGTTCAATGTTCTGATCCCACCAACTGGTGGGTGGAGTTGTGGTTTGTCTAGTGGGCCATTCCCCACTTGTAGGCTGTGATTTGACTATAAATAAACCCAAATATCCTATCTAGATCACCTAGATTGGGGGTAAATAGTTAATTTCAACTAAACCAACTAAACCATGGTCGATGTTGGAATGTCCATGGGTTGAAATCTAACATGTGAATTAATATGAATGATTGAGTATTTTATAAAATTTAGATGGATAAACAAGATGTGTGGGTCACTGAAACATGTGTTATAATAGGTGGTATAATCAGGATATGATTAGTATATTCCCGACTACCTTTGACATATAGATGTAAAACACATTCCATTTCAAACAAATGACATGCCTAGTCATAGAGGAATACATACTGAGTTGAATCATTGAATTTATATGTTTTCTAAGTTAAATTATATTTATTATACTTCCTCCACATTAGTGTTTTTCATATCCTCTGGCCTAGATATCATAATTAGATAAATAAATGATTTTTTTTGAGAAATGATCCACAAAAAATGTGATTGTAGTTGCCTCTTTAGCATTTGAGTTCATTTTGATGGGGTTTTTATAGTCAAAGTAACTATCTTTGTAGAAATTATGATTTATTTTGGGTATAATGGTAAAAACATGTGGTTTAGTGCTCCCTTATAATTGTGACAATGATAGGGTAATTTCCCCCCACATACTTTATAGATTTTGGTAATCATCATTTAAACCAAGGAACATTCTTCTATTATAATCCTACAGATGGGTATTCCCTTGATCATTAATTCCTTTATAAGTCTTGGGTCACCTACAAAATTTACGAGGAAAGGTTCTTCCCCATAGTTAGGGTTCATGAACTTCATATATGAATTTAGTCCTCTCTTAATTTATGTACATTACTAATTGAGGTTCATGTTTTTTGGGAATATATTAAATCAGTAGTTTCAGTGATCTCCTTTTTGGTTTGGATGTTCCCAAATTCCCACATTTATATCTCAAATGAGATTAATTTATGTGGATATTCAAGAAATTTTTATTCATTAGAATATTTATTTCATAATTATATTCATGTAATTTATCTACAAGGGAATTAATTAAAGCATTGGAAATGCGTTTTAACATATTCTAGAAACACTATTCATACCCTATATTGGTAAGTGTAGCATATGGAATGAACCCTATGATCATAACATCATATAAGGAAAAAACCCTATATTCAAAACAACGTGTATGGATCCAAAATACTACACTATCAAGAAAGTATAGATAATGAACAATAAATTCAGATTCAACCCTATATTTAAGGAAACAAACATATGGTATATCAACCATACTTTTTTTATTGACCTTATGTTTGATATTTTTTCATTACATTTTGGAACACTACATTTGACTATTCAATCTTATTTTCTAATAATCAACGATATTATTCGTGATTTGTGCAATAAACTTGATGAAAGAATATATCATTTATAAAACCATTCCATGATTTAAAGGATCAATATATTTTTCTAATGGATCATATTCAATGTAGAACATCATTTCTATTATTATAATATGTTACAATGTTCTTTAATAAATTTTAATTCATATATTCCTGACTTATTATAAGATATTTCTAAAGCTGGTTTGACCTAGATTTCTTCAACCTACTATATAAATACCAAGACACTCTTCTTTGAAAAAAGAGATGACAAATGTACATACATAGAGACAGAAATATTAAAAAAAATAAATAGGAGTTATATATAAGAAAAAGTTTTCATATATTTTTCTTTATTAACTATGAAGCATTTGGTGAAGGTACACGTTGAAGATATACATGTTTAAAAATATTTATGGTGTTTTCATTCCTACTATTTGAAGAATGCCTATGAAAATTTTATGATCAATTTGTGATTGTGCTATTTTGAAGATATTATATAATTTTTCCATTGTTACTACAATATGTGAGGTTCAATATGTACCATTCAACCAATCAAACTCATTTGATTTATTAGAGCTTCAAATATTCATACTCTGTTGTGGTTTTCTGTCAGTCTTTTGCACTAATAAATAGATTTATGGTCCCTTTTAAAAGAACCTGAAGGCTCTGTAAAGTCTTATTATAACGTCTCAACTACATGTGAGGAGTTGTGATTTTAAAGGCATTAGGATAAGAGGATCATATAGTAAAATCTCTAATCTCATGGAGTTAAGTGTTTTCTGAGAGGACTAAGGTATACTTCTTCCCTGAACCACTGTAAAACATTGGGTTCATTTAATTCATTATTTAATAATACTCACTCCTTTTTAGAGGTGGAATATTTCACTACTTAACAGGAGAAGTGTGAATAATTCATCAAACTTTGTGAAGTGCACAATTAACCACCCATTTTGTGTGTTTGTCATTGTCATAACCATTCTAAACTAAAAATTGGTACCAAAGGGTGTTCTCTATAGAAAATATTTCTAATTTATGGAATAATGTTATTTCTATATGATACTATCAATTGGAATTAGAGAAGTGATATTATAGAATGTTTTCTTTTTGAATTTTTTTCAGAAATTGTTTTTGTCTCTAACAAGCATGAGGTAAATATTCAGACAAAGACATCTTGAAATGGATGATTCTATAGACGGTATGTCTATGATTATTGATCCCTATTTTAATGGTGGTAATTATGGATACTGGAAATCCCATATGATTTTCTATTAGAAAAAACATGGAATACATGTTTATTTGAAGTAAGTTAAGCCTTATGAGATACCTAATAATGAATTGGAAGATTAGAATGACAATCCAAAAATAATATGATATCAATTCCAAATCTATGAATTCAATTGTGTGTGGCTTATGATTTTCAAAATTCAATCAAGTATCATAGTGTCCTACTACGTAGGAGTTGTGGAAGACTATCACTGTTTTCTGTGGAGGAACTAAAAATATCATAAAAGTACCGTATTTTACTATGAAACAATAATTTGATACATTCAGAATATATAAGGATAAAACTATCACTCAAAATATTTTAATATTGTAAGATATTGTCAACAATATTTTTATATTAGGAAATTATATTTCATAATCAGATCATGCATTGAATGTACTTACAGTACTACCCACAATGTTTAATGGAATATCTGTAATTATATGTCAATATACTCCTATAAAGTATTTGGTTATAAATGACTTGATTGAAACTTTAATGATGTATGTATCTGAGATGTAGGATGAAGCTGAGATTCATACATTACATAAAGCAGCACCTCTTAAAATTACTTTGGATGAATTAGTGGATTCATGTCATCTAGACTTGGGTAAAATTTATTAGATCTGGATGTAAAATTTGAAAATATCTATGGAATGAAAAATAATGGGACTGGAGAAAACATATGTATTGAGTTCATGGTCATATAAAGTATAATATATTTTTCTCAATACAAAATGTAAAAAATATTTCAACAAAACGGAATGAAAAATTCAAAATCTACATGGAGTAATACTTCGAGTTCACCTGATGAATCGTCTACAGATTCAAGGGATAAACATAAATTGAAAATGGTATGTTATATTGATCAAAATAATAATGAGGTACAATCTTCATATTCTCGAAATTCTTGATATAAAAAATTATCTTATGATGAGTTAAAGATATATTTATACATGTTATAGGATAAATATTATTCATTTAAGAAATAACATATAAAAAATAGAAAAAAATTTGATACTATTTTATTGGATAAAGAATATTTGTCAAATAAAAATTTATATTTAGAATATAATTCTTCGAATATTTAATGTGATATACATGATATTATGATTAATTATTATTGATTGAGGTTGATGAATTAAAACATGCTTTATGTATGATGATCAAATGATAAAAATATTTAAATTAAATCCTTGAAAAAGTTAATGTTTCGAAAAGAAAAAATTGAATTAGAAGCAATGGTGAAAGAAAAAAATATATAATAATTATTATATTCATCATTTAAATAGTTATAACATGTCTTCAATTAAATTTTTTTATTACAGTATTACTGGTCCTTATGAAAATGATTTTTGTTTCAGAAAACCTCAAATTTATGTTTTTAAAGATGATTATTGTAAAGAATAATTGTTCCTCATTGATTGTAGATTGTCTACTCCAACTAATAAAATTTATTTATCGAAAAAAATAATTGCTAACATTTTTGGAACCAAAATTATATGAGTACCAAAAGGAACTTTCATGTTAGGATTTTTAGTATTACACCATCGAGTTATATAGCTAAAATATGTGAGTGGTTAATCGAATGGAAATCCTGAATAACTCTGATGTAGTTTGTTGTAATATTTATAATATTTAGAAGATTAAATTATTTTATATAAAGTGAAATTTATCTTTCAATATTTGATAAAAACTTATCTTTAAATATATATATATATTTTGTTAAATAATTATAAGTTTGACATTTTTTTGAAAATGTTGTATTTATTTTTTATGAAATATTTACGATTTTTTAGATCATTTTTAAAATAATTTTATTTCATTTATTTTTGAAACCAAAAAAATATTTCTTACCAAACATGAATCACCATACATAAAATATGTAATTATTATTCAATGTTTTTCTGATAAGAAATATGAAACGTTGTATGTTGTATGTCAGAAAAGAAAGTATCATATTCTTATATGATTTTTATCTCTTCTTCCTGAAATCATTTTAATTAATTTTCTGAAAAAAAAGAACATAAAAAGATGATATGATCAAGCTCTAATGGTTCATATGAAATGTTTTCTTACAAAATGACAAAATTTAATCTTCTTAATTTGTAAAAATAAAAGTCTATTTCATTGGTTAAATAATTGTTTGAAAAGTATTCTGAAATAAATAAGAATGTTCATTACAAGGAAGAAATGGATGTTTCTTTATATAAAATAACTTATGAGAAGATTCTTTGAATTTTAAACATTTTGGATAAAGAAAAACTGAAGCTAAAAGATACTTTGGAAGAATCTAGAATGTCATATAATAATCAGAAAAAATAATCTGTAACAAAGATGGGTTTTTATTCGTTGATGAAATAATATCATAGGATGAAGGATAGTTAGATCTCAAAATAGTACTTTAATGATTTCATAGTTGAAAAGCTAAGTCAAATATAAATTCAATGAAAATAATCTTCTACCAAGAAAGAACTTTATAATATGATTTTATTTCTACTTGAAAAAGTTTTTCATTCATCAAATCAAATAACAGTAGATGTTAAAAAAAGATTATAATAACTCTCAAAAGATTTGGATTCTCTATGAAAAAATGCCAATGTTTAGAAAGTTCAGACGAACATTATAATTCTTAAAATTATTATATTATTTGTGTTCAAATGATAAAGGATATGTATTGTGAAAATAGTGTTAAGTATTAAACCATAATTTAATTTTTTAATACATATGCATGGAGTCAATATTTATTTATTTCTTAAATTAGATTATTATTCTAAATAATAAATTTTATTTTTATTTATAAAGAAATTATTTTTTCAAATATTTTTAGTAAGACAGTACACTACAATTCAGGTGGAATTTCTAAAAAAATAATTTTTTTATATTTATTGTTTAAATATTTTCATTCAATGAATGTATGATTTTAACTGGAGATAACTTTTATAATATTATCTTTTCTAAGTCATAATAAGTGAGAGAAGTTTATATTGAATATTTTTATATATTTTGAATATCCTAAATAATTTTGGAGAAGTCTATACTGAAGATGTTTATTTGTTTTAAAGTATAAATCTTTTCTTATCATTGGGGGATATGTTTACTTTTAAATTTTACAGGTCTACTTGATGGGGAAATGATTGATATATTCTTTTCATATTAATGAAATTTTTTAATATATCATTATAGTGTAGAAGTTTCTTTTATAAAAGAAATATTATAAAGAAAAAATTATTTTTAAATTTGTTTTACATATTATTATATTATTGTTTTTAGTTTATCATGGGTTTTTTGATCATCAAAAGGGGGGATTATTGAACATATATTGATTCCACCATTTTAGTAATTTATTTTATGCTTTTATGTTCATAATATTTGAGATTTATATCGCTAATGAGAATGGTTTAAGGTAAAATTCATGAAATTAGTATCCATAAAAATATTTGTTTTAGAATTATATTAATTTTGTTGATGCTCATAAAATATTTCCTAAAGCATTGGAAATGTGATTTAACATATTCTAAAAACACTTTTCATACCATACATTGGTAAGAGTAGCATTAATAATGAAACCTAATTTTAGAACAGAGCATAAAGAATGAGCCCTGCATTCAAAACATCATATATGGGTTAACAACCTTACATTGTCGGGAAATAATGTACAAGGAACCCTATTTTTGGATTTAACCTTATATTTGAGGAAACAGACATATGGTATATCAACCCTACTTTTTATATCAACCCCAAATTTGGAATTTTTTCATTACATAGTTGATCCTAATGTTTGACTATTCAATGAATGAATTTTAAATATATGATACTATCTATGATTTTTTCAACAATCTTAACAAAAGAAGATATCGTTTCAAATATTTTTTATTTAAATTTAAAAGGATCAATGTAATTGTTTTAAATGCTTGTTTCCAATATAGTAAATAAAATCTATTATTACAGGAAGTTAATATTCTCATGAGAGAATTTGAATTCAAATATTTATGATTTATTACGTGATATTTCTGGAGTTGGTTTGACTATGTTTTGTTTGACCTACTGTATAAATATCAATATTCTATTCTTAAAAAAAAAGAGATGATAAATGAACATACATAGAGACAAAAATACTGACAAAAATACAGAGGATTTATACACATGAAAAATATGTGTGTTATTTCCTTCAGAGCTAAAATTGGGATACAAATATATTTTGATATATATGATCAATGTACTGCTGTTTGTGTCATTGTTGTTTCTCTCTATTGATAAATTTTTTATTTACAAAAATGATGAAGAATTTGGAAATGATTCAATTTGGAGACATATATGATTAAAAATATGTTTAGTGTTTTTTTTACAACTATTTTATGAAATACTATGCTGCATTGAAGATCTATTTGATATTGTTTTATTCTGACGTTCTTATTTAATTTTTTAGTTGTTGCTATAATCTTTTATGTTCAACCTGTAACATTCAATAAATATAAATCGTTTGATTTATTGGTGTTTCAACTAATTTTTCTCAATCGTGGGTAAGGATAATATTCTTTAACTAGGCTATGTATTTACAGTTACCTATAAAAGAATCATATGGTTTTGTAATGTCTTATTGTAAGGTGTTAACTTTCTGTACTCAGTTGTGGGTTTAAAGGTCTTAGTACAAGAGTTCATGTTAATAAAACCACCATGCTCATAGAGTTAAGTGTTGGTGTAATGGAATAAGGGATCATTGTTCCATGAACCACTATAAATCAATGTTTTCTTTTACCTTATTATTTTATAATGCACTCTTATTTTGAGATAAGGAAAGGATCACTACATAACAAGAGAAGTGTGTAGAATTCATCAATGTTTTTTATGATCACACTTCACCCCCTCTTGTGTCATTTTATTTGTTATAGCAATTGTTACCAAACAATATCTTTCATATAGGTCGTTACTCCCATGACTAAATCATATACCTTGTCATGGAATGGTTCCCCCACTATGGAATCAGTGATATGGAATAGTTTTTATGGAGCTAGGTTGTTTAGATATTGTGGTTCTTTTGATTTATCATATAGCTCAGTTTACTATAATATGTTTTCTTTATTGTTCTTGGGAACTCATTACTAATTTGTTAATCTTAATCATTAATGAATATATGTGCCTTTATATTATATTAGTTTATATTAATTTATTTTCAATCTTCCTTATCATTTTGTTGGTGATTTTTGTTTTGAGGCATCTTACATGGAATTCTTGTACACACTCTTTCATGGAAATTCCATCCACACATGTATTGTTCTATACATAAGATGAATAGTTTAGGGGTTATCACAGAGGATAAAGAGTTTCTAGAGTTGGAGATTTGAGGTTCTCAATTGTGATTGTCACTAATGGTGTACATGTTGGGAGATAGTTGGATGTGTATTTCCTTTTTCTACTATTCCTTGTCAATATTAGCTCTATGGTATTATTATCATTTATTTTCCTTAATTTAGAGATTCATAAATTTTCATATTGTTATGGATGTTTGGAATTTGTCACATAAATATTATTATATACTTATATATTATGTCTATTACTTTTAATGTTTTGTTTTAGAGATTTATGGTCTTAGACTAGGTCATTAGGCTGAGACCTATAATTTGTGTGTTATGTCTTATTGATAATATTCACTAAAATTTTGTCCTTTAGTGGTAGGCTTGGGGAGACACACATCACTAACCATATATCTAACAGGGGCCTTAGTGGGATATTTAATGATAGATCATCACAAAAATAGATTGTTACATGTCATGTGATGATGATTGTGTGATTAAGTAAATGATAAGTAAGTTCAATATGTTACATAATAAATGACTAGTATTGTAAATTTTATACCTGGGGAAACCAACAGTTGGTAGTTTTATTACATTTGAAACTTACAGACTCTATGTATAAATTTAATTCAATAATGAATATCAACTAAAATGAGTCTATGGACCTCATTTTTTAATAGAAGATATAACTCTCTATGAATCCAAAGCTCTCTCTCATAATTTCTATTAACAAACCTTAGATGTGGTGCTATCAATACATTTAAATGAGAACATGTCCTACGAAAGAATTTTCTGATTCCATAGTGACTGATAGATTTTATTGGAGGCGAAATTAATTTTATTTCATCTAATGGATTACAATTAAATGTGATATAACAGAAGATTTATTTTAGATAGTGACGTACACTTTGATTATTATTATTTATTTCCCCTCTATAATGATCTTGTGGGAGGGTTTTGTGTTTTATTTCACCATATTTGGGTATACTGATGTTCTATAGAACCCTTAAAATATCTCACTATTTTTATAAGAATATTAATTATATTTTAACTTATAAAATCCTTATATTTATGAAAATACTGACATAATTTATTCCTTTCAAACATGTGAATCAAATTAATATTTTTTAGTCATGTTATTTTATCACTCAAATACAACTAATTTTTTATGTTATGATCCCATAAATTATATAATATTACATCCATACCGAAATGCATCACATGATAATGTTTCAAAAAACACCTACCATGTAATATTTTTAAACTAGAAAAAAATAATATTCTATTTATGGGAGACTGTCTTGAAAGACAACCAACCCCAAACCATGGAATTCTTATTTTTGAAAAACCAATTTTTTGGATTGAGTGATAATATTTACAAATGAATCATCCAACATTAGTAAAAATACTTAAAATTCTCTCCAGCTAAAAACCATACACCGACAATATCCAAAGTATACAATTAAACAACAACCATCAAAAATAATAACTAATTATTATCCAAAAGTTAATATAAACATTGCTATGTCTGGTATTTGATATTAATATCCTGTTGAAAGTGAAAGTGTTCTATGATGATTCAGAATATGAAATCTAAAATAACAAGGTATTTATCCATCAATAGTATAGAAATCATATTTAACATTGGTTTAGTAATATTAAATTTGTTTATAACGGATGATAAAGACACTGATGTAAAAAATATGACTTTTGACATTAGTTTTTATTACCCGACATGAAAAATTAAAATGTGTACATTTAAACATGAGTTTGGTTTAATGCTAATGCCAAAGAGTATTTATATTGGATTTTTAGCATTGATTTTTAATGAAACTAATTCCCAAAAGAAGGATGAAATAATTTTGATGTTAGTTTTCAGAAAAATGGAGGCCAAAAATTTAAAAAAAATTATCTATTTTTAGACCATTTCATATGTTTTGATTTTACTATTCTTTGATCTAAAACAAATTTACAAATCAAATGTTATAACCATCAAAAGTTATACTTCTCAAAGATTACACAAATATACCTCTTTTCAAAGGGAACATGAAAAACATGAACAAAAATTATATACACCAAATGAAATAGAAGAAAATTAACGCTCTAGAAATATTTCAATTATTTTTGGAGGTTTCATCAAAATGATATTTTTTTATCAATATATCTATTATTTTTAGGGTAAAACACATGAAACGATGAAAATAATGAGCAATAATAGTTTTTCTACATCGGTCAGTAAATTTCATGTGTAGTTTTTATATTCATAAATCAATGATAATAATAAATAACCATTATATGAATGATTATTGAGACTATTAAAAATGAAGAAAAATAATAATAAATAAATTAAACTATTAAATTAGATACCACATTCAGACAATATATTGAAGACATGTTGAATGTTTGACTGAATTGAAGAGGAAAAAATGATGAAGGAAAGGGAAAATGGATTTATATATAGTAAATTAAAATATTTTAAACAAAGTTATATAAATATTTAGGTGGAATTGTAAAAAATTTAAATACAGGTTGTGAAAACATTGAAATACCGATCCCATGTATTTCTAGACACTCTTTTGGAATCTTTTTTAAAGAAAATGATACTAAAATGTTACAAAAAAACATTTTTAGCATTGGTTATTTAATAAATTGAAACCAATTATTAAGAAATTCTTACTATGATTTAAATCAGTTTCTAATCTTTGATTTTACTAGTCATTGAGATAATGTGGTGTTATGGATCAAAATTTATGAATATCATATGTTTAACTTCTTTAAGGGATGGCTTAAAGAAGTACATATTTCAAAGGGCAGAAAATTTGATCTATAAATCTATTTTATCTTCCTGACCAATGAAATTTAATCACATGAAATTATATAAATCAAGGTAAAAAATTTTAACTCCGATTCTTGAAAAAACTGACAATAAAATTTCCTTTAATGTTCATTTTTTGATGATCATAACTTCTGATACGTAACATGGTTTTATCATCACGAATAGTCAAATCAAAGATTGGGAAATAATATAAAAACATGTTAAAATTTATTTCACTTTTGATGTCTATTTGTTATTAAAAAATCATGCAAAAAATATATTTTTGAACATCGTAGAATCAATTTATTTAAAAATGAACATTAAAAAACCAATTTAAATCATTCTTGGGGTTGAGTTTAAGAAATACAATTCCAAAACGCCTCCAAAAACATATTTTGTTCCATTTTGTAAGAAATATACATCATATTTTTGACGTTAAAGATACAATTTCTAATAGTGAAAAGGGAATATGTCAAAATAAAATTATAATAATACCTTGTTATCAGAATAACAATACCATGAGGTCTTAATTTTTTTCACTTTGGTTATCTATGTCCCTTCCTTTTCTCCTACTCATCTAACATCAACATAAAAACATAATTTTTTTCATTTTTTTAATCTTTATTCAACGAATTTCAAAACCCCATCATAATAGTCTATCATTTTATTTGAGAGAAGTGGGGGGGGATTCCCTAATTTCCCAAACTTATAGGGGATGACCTATGAGTTCATATTTAATTATATATATTATAGTCACGAAGGATTATCTATTCTACCTTGATATAGATTTGTTTAATCTCCTTGAATCTTTTATATATGAATATACATGCTCAATAGTTCCGACACCCATTCCTTCCAATCTTACCATCATACGTTTTGGTAGATTGTAATTGTCTTGCTGACACTATGTTTTCATCACATTGGGTCCTAAATATTCTCCCATTGGTTTCTCTGCTAAAGGTGGTGAAAAATTTCAAGAGGAATAAAATATTTTCTTCCTTTTTTCACTCTTGAACTAGGGCGGTATCCCTCACATTCATTATCTAATAAATCCTATTTGAAATCTAATGACTGGGAAGCCACATCATCTCCTTTTTCCTCATAGGATTTCTCTACATAAATACACCCACTGTGGGAATCCTTTACCTAGTTTTCCAAAAACTAGACACCTTTAAATTGCAAATTTTTATTTTAAGACTTCAGATTTTTCCATCCCTCATCTAATTCTCTATCTAATATAACTGCACCTGATGTGACATTTATTTCATGCATTTTACACATCACTTTTTGTGTTCTTATTGTGTATTTAATGTTTAAATTTTTTATTTAAGTGTTTTATTTTAGTGTTTATATTTGTTTTCTATTAGTTAATATTAATTTTTTTATGTTTAATTTAACGTGTGAAAAAATAAGGTGTTTTATGCATTGTTTTTCATTTTTTTGTATATTTCACTTTAATTTCATCTAAAATTATATCTTTAGGTTTTTATAATTATATAAATATTTTTAATTATTTTAATTTATTTTTTCCCTTTTTTGTGAAAATTTAAAAGAGTTTGGTTTTTGTTTTTATTTTAATTTATCATTTCTATGTGTATAGAACATTGAACATATATTTATAGTTTTATATAATTTTGAATTTTTTTTGTTTTCATTATTAAATTATATAAGTGTTTATTTTATTTTTTAGCATAAGTGACATAAGATAATTTTTGAGGAGTTATATTTTTATCATCTATTTATGTAAAATAATTCACATCAGCATATATTCTACTATCTCGTAACATAATTCATTTTAGCTGTGTAAGAAAATATTTCTAATGAGAACATGAAAGGGGAAAAAATTCAAAGATGGGGAATAAATGATGGAGGAGTATTTGTGGTGTTTGATATTTCTTTCATCGATGGCTATGAAAATCTCACCTTGTATGGAATTGAGGATGAGATAGGGTTATAAAAATTAATTAGGGTTCATAATTTAGAACTATCCAAATTAGAAGAACCTGCACTTGGTAGTTGAATGTTTGTGCACTAAGGAAAACAAAATCAAGGATTTGTGAAGTTGTTTGAGCTTTTTCAAACAATATTTCGGAAATGTTTTAAAACCAGCCTATGAAGAATCCTTCTCAAATTTAGATGATTGTGGCCACATAGTGTTTGATAGAAGCTATTGATGATGATGAACAACCACCACTGTGTTTTAAGATAGATGACTGATGATGATTTGACACTTCTCGAGTATGATGATCTGATGACTGATTTTGAATGAAAACTAGACAATTCCAACACGATTATTTAGTGATGAAGTATCTCCACTGATGATCATTGGTTGTTATTTTCTACTCAATGGACTAGACTTCAATTAATTGAATATGTATCCAAGACCAGTCCATCATGTTTACCAAAGATGATCCATAGATTAGAAAAATGCCAATTTTTCATGACTGAGTAACTAATTTGAAAAGTTTTAATGACATTGAGTTTCTACATCATGAATTTATTCTATTGTGATAAATGGGTTCAGAATCTGATGACGGTGTCAACTAAGATTTCTTCTTAATTTTTTTCCTTATTGTTAGGATGAAGAGGATGAACATGGGGGGATTCATTTTTTCCCATTGGTTCTTTTATGAAAATGTGTTGGGTTGATCGAAATGTGTTTGGTTTTGGAGTCTTTTTTTAAGCTACCATGGTAGGTTTCTGGTGCACCAACTCCACCCAACATTGTAGGTGGTATCCATGGGATAATTCCATGGGTGGTGGGGGGATTGGGGGGAGTGTTGTGTCAAACTTGACACCTACCACCATTCATATTTATGGAGGGACACGAGAGATTAAATGATCATAAATCCAAGCCAAGATATCCCATTATATCCAAAGAGAGATGAGAGAGATCCATGTGTGAGAGATAGAGTGGTTTAGAGAGGGTATTTTGTAAGATTATTTCTTGTTGAAATAAATGTCCTATTTTCCTTATATTCATCTCTTTTATTGGTCAGTGAACCACAATAAGTGGTATCTGAGGGATTTTGGTTTCAATGGTGGTGAGAAGTTGAGTTTTTTGGGTTACTTGAAAATTGATGTTTCTCGGAATCCTATTTTGATAGTAGATTCTAAAATTTCATCCCAGGCCGATTCTAATAGTGGGAACGACATTGAAAATGGAGCTAAAACGAGGTTTCTAGGCTCAGTCAAATATCGGCCAAACCATGGGTTCTACAATACCCCCATTCCATAGAATAAGGTACTGTTCCAGTGCCACCAAAATTTTTGGTCAGTATCTGGAGACTACCCTAGAATAACACATTTGCACCACATCAACACTATAGTAGTTCAACATCATCGATTGATCTCAACTTTTGATACTTTTTAAATCATATCATGATCAATCAGTGGATGATTTCGATGATCTAGGAATCAATTCCATCATTTTCCACCGTTTCAAATGCAAGAGTGGGATCCCGTTTTCCCGATTTTGCAATGAATTTTGCATAATTGAAATTACATTGAGGGACCATCCATAGGTGGTGGTTGATGGGCCAGAAATAGATTCCAAATTCAGAATAGGTCTATGTATTGAATGATACTATCATAAAAATTCTATAATTATGTCATAGAGGTTTACATGAAAATGAATAGTTTAAATGTGGTTTAATAAAATTTTTAACGTAGCAATCAACATAGAGGAAATGATAATGTGCATGTGAGCATCATCGAAGAAGATGTTCATTGCTCCAAAGATAAATAAGTTACATTCCTTGATACATAAGGACACTACATATAATGGGTGGTCAATATTGTAGTATCATACCACATCACCCCACATCATGAGTATTTTTTAACATATCAATATGGAGACTTTGGTGATGTCAAGAAAGGAAATACCAGTTCAGTGGAAATTTTTGGCATTGGTGAATCAATGTCAAGATGACTGTTGGATACAAAATAAACCCAAATAATGTTCAGCATGTTACAATCCTTGAAATCATCATGTTACCATGTATAGTTTTTTATCGACAAGGCTATGGAAATATCTTAATCAATAGGGCATGAAAGATGAGAAAAGGATCTGTCATCATTAACTGGGAACACATATGTGGTATGTTGAACAAAAACTATGTTTAGATATGTACAAATATCTTTTAATCGGCAGGAGGAGATATATTTTCCAATATGTGGAATGGGATACTCATCCACATGAGTGAAAGAGGGTTATCAATCCCGTGGAAGAATACAAACTTCAGTTTTGACAGTGATGCATCACTTGATCCTTGTAAATACTGATTTTATGGGATGAAACATAGAGTCTCATAAAATAATACATCACCAAGGATATGAAAGTCTTTGAATCAAGTACACTAGGATTTATGTGATCCCATGTAGGTGGATTCACTTGTAGGTAACAAATATTTCCTATACATTATTGATGATTCATATCGAAGGGTTTGGGTGTTATTCATACAGATAAAGGAAAAAGTGTTGGACTAGTTAAAGATGTTCCACTCCATGATGGATAAGATCAAATTAATTATGAGATCGGTTAAGCTCCTTAATCCATTCTAGGGAGAGGCTTTTTAGGTTATATGCCACCTCATGAATAGATCACCATCAGTGCCATTTAATTTTGAGATTCCATATAAGTGATGGTTTGGTAAATATACCACTCACTCTCATTTACGAGTATTCAAATATTTTACATTTTCACATGTATCCAAAGAGCTTAGGATGAAGCTATATAGGAAATCTTTTCCATACATCTTCATTATCTATGATGATGAGGTGTTTTGATACAAGCTTTGGGACCCAAAGGAGAAAAAGGTGATTAGAAGATGAGATGTCATGTTCCATTAGAACTAGATGATCATGGACATTCAAAATCCAAGAATGTCACTAAGGGAGCATTTTGAGGAATCAATTCGTGATCCAACACATGTATCGTCAACACCTTTCAGTGAAGATGAAAAGGTCCAAGAAGACTCCTCGGTAGTGGACCAGGAGGTAGTGGAGCTGGGTCATGAGCACTATGAGACTCAATGCTCTCCAAAATTAGTTGAAGAACCATCACTGGATCTAGGTGAAGTTGTGACCCAAACCTTACATTTCATAGGTTCGGAGATCTTCATGAAGAAGTTTTCTAGCAAATAAATATTCAGAGTTATAGTAACTATTTCTAACTGATGAGAGGAAACATTATGAATATCAAGAATCATGTCATCATTCGCTAACATTGGATACATGATTTGATGGATCGAGAACTGCTTTGACTTGTGAAGATCCTCACGAAGGAGAACACGATGGATATACTAAGAAATGCAGTTTCCCGAGAGAATCCATACCATTACAGATGCTTGAGTATATTACAGTTGGAGGGGGAGAATTGTTGGAGTCTATTCTTTTCCAGTTTCATTGGTAGGTGTCCAGTGAACCAACTCCTCCCACAATGGTAGGTGTAATCCATGGGAGAAGTCCATTGTAGGTGGGGGTATTGGTGTGAGAGAAGTGTGAAACATGAAACCTCCAAACATGGCTATTTATGGAGGTCCATGAGATCTTCAATGTTAATCCATTAAAGCCAAGAGAGATTATTGTATCCAAAGAGAGTTTGGAGAGCTCATTCTGTGAGAGATAGAGATGTGTATAGAGGGTATTTTGTATGCATTGTTCTAATTGATATAAAATTTGGGTCTTCACTCAATTCATATCATGTAGTAGTTTCTGAACAAAAACATTTTGGAATTTCTTCTAATGATGTCCCATAAATTTGTTTATGCATTAAAGAGTTTTTCAATTGAATGCCATCTTTTCCAAAAAATAGTTGTTCTTCAAGAGTTTAATTGGTTATGATCTTGTCTAATGGATGTTTTATTATTAGGATGATTTTACAGATTTTAGTGAGTGAGTAAAATGATTGGTGAATTAAATATTTAAATTTTTTTGTATCTCTATTTCATTGTTGAAGGGGGACCAAGAATTTATCTATATTTTTGTGGGATTAGATGTAGAATGAAAATAATGTTAGGAATGTTTCAGAGATACTTATTAGAGTTCTTATCATTTTGGGGTGTGATTTATATTTGGTAATGATATTTTTTTAATTACTTCCATGATAAAACACCATTTTATATGGGGGTAGAGAAATTTTCATTATAAGTTAGCTTACGTCACATGAAAGATGAGTTGTTGGGTGAAGACTGAACCCTAGGAGAATCTTGTTTTCATGTCATTTAGATGTTTATTTATTTCATTTTTATATGGTTTCATGAATAAAATTGGAAGATCAACTATTTTTTCTTGATATATTTCTCTCTTTCACTTCTCTCTTAACTATCTTCTTTAATTATATTTTGTACAAAAACATGTAGTTATGATCTACCAATCATGGGATTTTATCCAAACTCTTGAAACAGGGTGCTAATATATGGAACACCACTAGGATGTGAATCTTTGATGTTGTTTTGTGATCAAATTTTCAGTGTGATAATCAAAATCTACTACACTTTTTGTAAATTAGGAACATGAAGTGAGGTGTTGCAACAACACACTAATTTGAAGGAATGGTTTGAACCATTTTCTTCTCTACCATTTTAAATTCTTCACTGAGTCATTAAAAATAGTGTATTTGTAAGGGTCATCTTCTTTGAAAATCTTTTGATGATCCCTTTTCTATGAAATAAATTGTATAATAAATTTGTTGGACCATGTAAATATTTTCACAGTTAGGTGAGAAATCATGTACTAGAAGACATTGCATACATGATCATTCACTATTTTAGAAGAGTGAGGTGTGTGTGTAGGGATATATAAAACACACCAAGTGAGGTTGAGTGTTTTAGTAAAATCTTATAAATCACTAATAGGATATTGGGAGTGGATCATTTCTGTTCTGGTTTTATTTCCAACTAAATTTATTTCCTTCATCTAGTTTATATTTTAATTATTCACCCCAATTTTTTTTGTGTTTTCATAATTTCTATTTCCCTACATCTCCTATTAACAATATTACTTTTACTAATATTAAAATAATCAGAAACATAAAAAAATTTGTGAAGTCACTAGGAGAAACAACCCACTTCTTTATAACAAAAAACTGGCTTAGAGGCAAAGTTATATCTAGAGAAATATAAATGTATAATTCGTATTTCATGTGAAAGGATATTAGAAATTTAAAAATAGGGTTACATGGAATTATAGATGAAAATGGAAGATCATGTATTCTATTATAGATATATTCTCTCTCTTTCTCTTCTTTGTTCTATCTATTCAGTAATTCTGTTTTTTAAATAATGTTATTATTTCTTCCCACAATCTTGTGGTGATCTCTAGAAATTATAATTGGAGGTAAAATATATATAATTATTGTAGGTTATGAACCTACAATGATGTTAACATATTTAATTTTTAGTTTTTTTGATGATATCTACTATTCTCTTGGAAAATTTTAAACATGAACAATAGATTTGGGATGACACACTCATTTTTAGGAATGGTTTTCTACATTTTTTTACTCTATGACATTCTAAGATTCATTAAGTAATTTGAAAGAGTGTCTTAAGATAATTCATATTTTTTAAGACCTCATTTTGATCACATTTTCATGGAAGAAATTCTACAATAAATTGGTCTGAACTTGGGAATATTTTTACAATTATGAGCACTCATGTACTTGAAGGAATTTCATGCATTATTGTTCACTATTTTACAATAGTGAGGGCTTACGTCAAGATATTAAGCACACACTGAGTGAGGTTGACTATTTTTGGTAGAATGTTGTAGGTCAATGATAAGAAGTAGATGGTGTGTTGTTCATGTTTTGGATTTCTTTCCTACTATAATTATTTCCTTCATCTTATTTATATTTCACTTATTTTCTCATGTTTCACTTATTATTTTAATCATCACCCTTTAACATCCTCTATCTTTTGTTCACGATGTTTTTTTATATTTCGAAATTATAATAAAATTATTATTGAGAAATCACCAGGGTAAACACAATTCTTCCTTGAAAAAGACCCATGGGTTAGACACTAATCTATATCCTGGGATATGTAAATATATATTTAACAGTTCAGATGACATGTTATCATAAATTTTCCAATAGCCAGTGAAGCGTTAAGTATAATGTATTTTCACCTTTCTTTTAGATATTTTTTTAATAGTGATGGACTCACAAATTAATGAAACATTGTCACCGTTAGAATATTCTTAGGTGAATGAGGTTACAAAATCCCTAGAAAGATTCAAGAATTAGAAACATTGAATGATATTCAAGGGAACTTTTGTGTAAGAAATTGTAACTATTTAAAGGTTAATATATATATATATTTGAAGCTACCAACTTATCTCTAGAGGACCAAAATCCAAAGGGAGCACTCCAACAACTAGGTGAAGACAATTCTATCAAAATTTATTAAAATGATAAAAGATATCAGACAAAAAAAGTGTGTTAGATATACCAATTTTTATCTCAACAAGCCCTTGGATGCTAAGGTTGAATTTCAAGATCCACATTTTCCAAATTATTTTTGAGTGTTGGAAATATGATAGTGCATAATACTTCAATGGAGGAGGACATATTTCGGAAGATAGATTTAATTTTAATGTTAAATGTGAGGATTTAATTTGAACAATCATTTTAAATTATTTTTTTCACCTTTTTATAGTCTAATCAAGCTAATGATACCATATCATATTCCTTAGAACATATTATAGTTTAATCTGTTTATTTTGAGGAGAGATTGTTGGAGTTTTTCTACCACACCATTTACTTGGTAAGACCCCAAGAAGCAATACCTTTAATTGAAGAAGGTAATGTTAGAAATATTCTAGGATTTTTTCATTTTATGGAATAATATTTGTTTTAATTTTATTATGAATATGATTCATCTTAATTTGATCACACTTCTGCCCACGTGGGTTCTGTAGAGTCAAATTAACATCATGTTTTCTTGGTGGCTTTCAGGAAGAAATATATTTTACCCAATGAGAAACTATTGATACTACTAATCAAATTATAAATCAACATCAGGGAGAAGTTGAATAGAAATAGGAGTTTTTTGAAATTCACACTAATGGAAATGCATATATTAATTATTATGTGTTTTTAATAATGAATTCATAGTAGTGATTCAACTAGAAGAAAAATCACATCCATGAATTTAATTTTTGCAATATTTATACATCATTCATCAAGTAGAATAAGAGGGGGAATAACCCTATATTACATTCTCATTTACACCTCCTCATGAAGTATATAATGCCACATAATATTAAATAATGGATGGTTAAATTGATGTTTTCCAAAAAATATTAGTGATTCTACGAATTGAATATGGGATAAATCACTTTTTATATTTATTGTGAAAGAAACCACATCCACTATTTGATTGGGGGTGAACCAGTGGTTTTTTATATATGAAAAGTCAAAATATAGCACCACCAATGGGGTAAAACCATATTTATCAACCTTATTTATTTTTATTTTAAATTTTAATTTTCCATTACTTCATAATTTTTTTGTTTCTTTTGTAGGAAAATAACATGGTAGTTCACTTCATGTAGATACTCATTTTCAGTAACTTCTTCTACTCCTATAAAATTTATAGTGTTTTAGTGAGTATAATTCCACATCCTCTATAAGAATGGATTAAATTATTTTCATAGATCAATATTATCTATATTCCAGAACAACTTTGAACCAACCATCAATTAAATTTTACCCTACTTTTTTTTTCTAATTTAATGTCAGGAAATTATTATTGGCCATTTAATTTTTTAAGGGATAAAATCAAGGAAAAAAATTATTTATTCTACATAAAAATATGACTTAATATTTTGCTATGATTTCAAATGAATAGATCTTATATACCATGGACTTTTTAGTTAAAATTATGAAATATTTTGTACTTAAACATGAAATTTAATACTTAGTTTTTGGTAGAAACTATTGCTGAAAAATTGGTATTGAATAACATCTTCTTTCTAAAATGTTATTTTTTTTTGTTTTCATTACCTCTTTTAGTACATTTTTATACAAAAATTTTTGGTTTCCATTTAATTTCATCACCTCATATAAAATAATCATTGATCATAAAATGTTAACATGCATATACTTTTAAAACATTGAATATGTCTTAAAATTGTTTACATAGTAACCAATTGATATCTCTTGTGAATGATGTTCTTATTATTATGTGTAAAAAAACAACTTAAAAACTATCCTGTGATCCTCGACATGAACATTCATTAATTAATTTGAATTATTTTCTAAAATTATATGTCCTAAATGTTCATCCACCTTAAATTCAACAATTTGGAATTTTTTGGGTTTTAATTGGTGGGCATGGGTATTTTATTGAGATTAACCACACTTCATGTTAACCCATAAAAATACATTAAATGGTTTGGTAATTGGGATTTTTTTCTTACATTAGTTTGACACATTTAGTATGTCACACATTCTTATAATTTTATGGTTATGATGAATCATTATGGAGAATAATTTTTAATAACTTATTAATTTAATATGATAAGTCACATTTCATTCAGTATTCAAAAAATGGATTTAGGTAAAAAATTATGAGATTTTGAAACAATTATCATTAATTTTGAAATTTTGAATTTCAATTAAACACATAAGTTATGAATACAAATGGATTAGGTAATGAAAATCCTAATCCATGGTGAATTCCATATTCTTTTATTTTTGACTAATTAACACTTGGATGGGTAATTTATATCACCGATAAATTTTTAGTTCACCAAATCCAATAATGTGTATATTTATTTATAGTTATTAAATTATTTAATTCAATTCTGTTTGAGGTAATGCAAATTTTGAGTTCCATTTGGATGATTTTTTTTAAATTCATGTTATTTTTTTTGTAAGTTCATATTATTTTGGTAAAAATACATACATGTTTTTCACTTGAGACATTTAATTGAAGAAGAAATGTATCTTTCTACATGAATGAATATAGGGGTATTTCAATGAAAATAATTTCTTTGTGGCATTATTATTCTTTGAATGTGAGATTTATTTTCTTCTACAGAGTTTTACTAATGTATTTATTGAAGAAAAATACTATTTAGGTGTGGGGGAATTTTAGGGGGCATTTATTTAATAAAATATTTAACACCACTTATGGTGTTTTTATTGCATATTTAATTTCTAAATTTGTATTTAATTAGTAACTTTACTGTTTAGAATTATTTTTGGCTAATTTGAAAATTATTGATTAATTTTTTAAAAAAAATTCAGTTTAATATATGAATAATTAAGGTGAGTAATTATTTGTTTTTCTGTTTTTTCCAATTAAATTATTTTATGTTGATAAGTTGATGTTTTAATAATTTAATTATTTTGATTAATTAATTTTATAAGTTATTTTCTTTGTTTTTTGAAATTGAAAATATTTTTTAATTAGTTTTTATTTAAATTCATCTTTTTAATGTAAACTACATTTTAAATTTTCAGTTTCAGTATTAATATTAATATTTTTTATTATTTATTTTTAAAATTACCTAGGTGTTTATTGTAAAAACCCCATATTTAGTAGCTCAGAGTTGGTGGTCACATTATTACATTAGCACCATATACAAGCAATCACATCCCATCATACAAAATAGTTTAGTAGTCTTGGAAATATAGACACATTGTTGAATATTACATTAAATTTGAACACATAACACAAAAGAGTATTTTATTTTAGTACACAATTATTTAACTTCGCATATACCTACATATCGATCGCAAGACACATCCTGGGGTCATATGGAAAATACATCACAAGAAAGGGGTGATCTTAGATACTCAATAAGGGTATGTGTAGAATAGAAGAAATAAATTATGAACAACCATATACAATATGTCAAGTTAAATAAATGAAACACATACCATTGAAATAATAACTTGAGAAAAATACATCTAGATAAAGGATGATCTAATAATACATATAAACAATCCCATGAACTCAAAACATTTTCCAGGACATTCTAGCTAACTGAAAAATCACATGGTCATCAATAAATTATTTTATAATTATGAAATGAATAATTTAAAACATTTGAAAATTATCATTGAGTCCTTATCCAAGACATATGAAAATATCATAAAGGACTTTTTCGATTAAATCTTTATAAATGGGTAATTACTTGGCCAAAACAAAAGATATCATGTCTCACGAGACCTAAAGATGTATTTAGGGCCAATAGAAGGCCAAAACCATTACTTAATAAATCAAATGCATTCCCCAAATGAAAGGGTTGAATCGTAATCCACATAAACACTCATATTGAAACAAACATTTGAAATGATAATAATTACCGCAATCAATGAACATATTGATAGACCATCTAGAGTAATATATAGAATTGTATCGGAATAGTACATTCCTAGTATAATTGATCATAAACTGTCCAATAAAATATTTTAGATGGTATCATAAGAGGGTAAACATAATAAATAATAATATTCATCATTGGACATTGACATATATAAAAATACATTAAAAACATCATTGTATTTTTTTTAAAAAAACTATCATTTTCACATGGAATGAAATTATTTTTAAAATGATGCACTATTTCAAAGCAAGAAATTCTATTTGAAAAGTAACATGAAATCATGTATAAGATTCCTTAAAAAATATTATTCATAATAAATTGAAAATTCATTCATGACGTATAATATTAAAAACATTCCATTATCACATTTTAAAGAAAAGTCAAAATACCTCATTTTGAAAAGGACATGAATGTAACTTTTATACCATTTTTTAAAGTGAAAATGGGAAAAAACTTTTTAACATTCATTGGAGAATAGTAAAAACAATCTTTAAATTTTTTTTATAGAACATTGATATGGAAGAGAAATATTTCCCAATAGAAATTAATAAATAACCAATCCCAAATAATGAAGAGATTTTGAAATAAACCCTTACCACTTTGGTAATTGTTGAATTATAATCCCAATGATACAAATAAATTCAAATGAAAATTTAAATACTATAAAGAAAAAAAGATTCATGGAATATTATATCAAAGGGGAAGTATATATAATACAAAAAATAAAAAATTATTGAATATTTCATATTTCATACAAAAGTAATGTGATATTAGAAATGCTCACCTCAGGTCTGACTTCCTTCATACGTTTTTTAAACTCATATATAATAAATATATATTTAATAAACATATATTACATAACAATAATCATATATATCTTAAAATCTATGATTTAATTATAATCTTTTATCACATGTGTGGACCCCATACACACCATGTACTTCCCCCTACAACTTCTACCTCTCAAACCTCTTTCATTGGTACTCGGATTTGGGCATGCAAGTAACTTATCCCAAGAGGTTTTTCCAATTATAATGAGATAGTATCCCCCATAGTGTATTTTGAGATAAATTGTGATATGTTACAAAATTTATGTATCCTTAGTTGATGTTTGATTGTGGTAGTGATCAGGCAGGATCATCAGAGTGAGAGATTAGAGTAGTACCCCATGCTGTACTAGGGAATGGGTGTTTGAAATACTAAGTAATACACCCATAATATACTACTACATCAGTCCTTTATCCTTATAATATGTTTTATCCCCCTGATGGACTAGGTAATTGGTTATCTAGCAATTAAAAAATTGGCCCCTTAGTAAAAAAAAGTTGTGGGACCTATACTTACCATGACATACCAACTAATGAACTAGGATGTGGGTCCTATACTTATTTATTGATCCACCTCAACTATGAATCATAGTGGTGAGGATTGAGTTATCCACATAGTTACTACATCTGATAGTTACACAAGACACAGGGCATCATTGATGGACCCTTCAGAACTATTAGCAGACTCATTTCTTAGGCTGGTATGTTAGATGAAGATCACCTTTCACATTCATATAGGTCAATTTATTGAGAATATATATATTTATTATTGGGTTTCATATCTCCACATTCATTGAGTTGAGAATTATACTTCTATCACGTCTACTACTTCACCCAATCTAGTTTTTAGGGAATCCTACTCGGAAAGTATATACTCACCCCTGCATGGTCTTTACCAACAAGTGTCATGTCTTGTGAAGATGACAAATAGGTTGGTGACAATTTCATAAGAGTGTAGGGATAACATGGTACATTTTACCATGTATGATGGTTAGGGATTTTATATCCAGAGCTAGAATGTATCAACATTTATTTCTAGATAATTTTAGGGAGGGACTTCTATTTTGGTTGGGCATGTATTTTTCCTATATAATTTTTAGAATGCATTATTTTAATTTTTCGTATTCCCTATAGTTTACTAAATGTATCATTTATTATTTATATGTAGTTTTATTTATTATTATTTCTCTACACTTGTTCATGGAGATGGTTGGGTGTATGAGTACATGTAATTTATACAAAGGACTCACATTTTAGTTATTCCTTTTAGTGTTGGTCCCCAGCACCCACCCAATGGATATGGGATTGGGGTAGTTGCGGTTTGGACTTCATCTAACCAAGTAGTCCCTAGAGGATTGGGTCAAAAAAATTCATTACTGTTACATTTCAAAATAAGATATGTAATTTCCATATATTTTAGAGTTATAAAATATAAAAATCCTCCAATTTTAGTTTTAGTCAATGTCCAGTATGTAGTATTACCATTCATGATTCAATTAACTGACCAAAAACATTTAGAAAATAAAATAATCATTATTATACATTATGATCTTAAGTACTACCCTTTAGAATTACTTTCATTATTAAAAAAACTAATGTGAAAGATCACAAAAGATTTTATCTTGACCCTCTATCTATCTTTTGATAATAAATTCAATAGTTAGATGGTTAGGGAATGTCACACTCATATAATTATCTAACCATGAATTGAAATTTAATCATCCCCATGTTATTATTATTTAATATAAATTATATCCAAATTCAAATGTGAGAATTTTGGAATTTATTTTTTGAAATCAATAATCTATAAATTAATCGACTCTGTTTCTACATGATTAGCAATAAATGTAGAGAAATTTGTGATAACTTTGGAAAAAAAAATTCATATACATAATTTATCCTATAATACCAACTCAAAAATCCAATTTCGTGGGTTTATAATAATATTTTATACTTATCCCCTATATGAAAAACCTTCCATCCGATGTTGGAATACTATTAAGGTTAATTTTATATATTTGTAAAATTATCAATCTGCCCTAACTAGATTTTAGAACCGAATTTTCACATTACTGTTGAAGAGTGTAATCAATATGTCAATTAAATTACTAAACCACATATTTCTAGAGTTACAATATCCATTATATAATCATTATCCATATCCTCTATTTCATATTCAATTATTAGAAATAATAATATTTTATCATCAAATTATGTATGTCTTGAATTAATTATCTTTCACTTCAACATATTAAATTTACTTAATGAAAAGGTATAGAACATACTAGAATTTAATATTTTTTTTATATAGTTATCAAAATATTTATCATCTTAACTCCCCTACAAGATAAAAACTATATCAATATTCATCATCATGGATAATTATAAAAGATATGTTTTGGTAAATTCAAATTTAAATAATGTAATTTATGATGGATATATACCAATGTTCTATATGTATTTTTCATAATTCAGTAGTAATTATGTTCTCCCCAAAATTTCATCACCTTTAATTCCCATCTTAATGATAATAAAAAAAACTTTAAAGGAATAAATTGGTTTCTTTTTAATCTCTTAGTTAGAAACAATGGTTGACTTATATTCCATATCCTCCAAACCAATCTAAATTCAGATCTATATTTATAATAACTCTTCTGGATTATATTCTATAAGATTTTATAAACACTAATCTCTCTGGGATCTATTATTTTCTAACTTTTTTCTTCAGTTATATGTTTCTATGAATCATTCTTATCAAATTTTCTAGAAACACACACACACACACACACACACACACACTATTTTGCATTTCCTCTATCTTAAAGACTACATCCTAATGGAATATGCATGTATTCATGAATATTTAAGGCATATTATACACTTTATCCTTATGTGAAATATTATTTTACCCAACCAAATTTATTTACATGAATCCCTTGATGATTACTTCCTTTTATTCACTAAATACTCATATGCAACCATTAAAATCATGTATTTATTAGTGTAGTTTCTAGATAGTTTTTATGTTACATAGATTTCATCAACAGAATTTATCTTAACTACTTTAGTGGACTTCCTCAAAACATTAACATTATATTCATATATATCTTCCAACATCCCAATCCTTTTACATCATTATAATATTGATTCTCATTATTAATTAACCTTTCTTACTTTAAAATTAGTATTCATGAGTTACTTGAATGTTTCTATGATGTATCATTTATTTCCATAATTGATTAATTTATTATTTTTGGTATCATGTTCATTCACAATCTTTTTTGTTTTGTTTTTTATAATCTTATTTAGTTTTACAAACCATGGATAACAACACATTATTTTTATTATTTTTCTTCATTTTTTGGTAAATATTAAATAAATAATAACTAAATCATTCTTAGTAGCTATAAACTAGCACTCCACATCAAAACGAACACATTTATTTGAACATGTACATATTTGCTTTTGGATAATTCATCATGATATATACCGCAGAGTGGAATCAAGGTATTGCATTATGATCCTTAATTTTTTATCCTATTCTCCCAACTTATAGAAGACATACATGTGTCAATTTATATATATCTAGTGAGAATAAGGTATTATGTGAAAAAATTATTTTACATGGTTCACCTTTACAATGATACATCCATGTATTATGTATGCTAATGTTCCTATGAACATATGACTATAAAATATCACTTATTTAAAATTTAAAATTTTGTGGTTATCTCATTTACACTCCTGGTTCAATACAATAAATGTTTGAAGAACTCATTTCTCTCTTACACTAGGGAAGTAATTACCACTCATGAAAATATCATATTCTTCAG
Source organism: Viscum album (assembly GCA_963277665.1). NCBI lineage: Eukaryota > Viridiplantae > Streptophyta > Magnoliopsida > Santalales > Viscaceae > Viscum > Viscum album. The sequence continues at coordinate 2,091,585,711 of OY728122.1, forward strand.
AAAATGGTGAATGAAATATATACCATAATTGATGTGTATCTTCATCCCATTTTTGTTAAACATCTATAGAGAAATTGAACTCTTAGAACAACATTATATTTGACTTTTTATTTCATAAAGAGAACTAAATTACACTATTACATTCTAGTAAGATATAGAATTTAGTTTCACTCTGTATATATGTTACTTATTATTTTTCCACCCTAAATCAGACACCTGAGAAATACTGTAATAAATGTGTACGATTTCCATGTGATTGAATACAAAAATTTAAATCATAAAATAAATTACAAGAAATCCTCCAATCAATCAATAGGTATAATTTCTATTAAATTATTGAATATTGTAAAGAATATTTTACTTATTTTTTGACTATTTTGTGGAAATATATTGTAACACAACATGGGGATAAAACCATGGCCATTTTTTATTCTTTACATTGAGAACAATTCCGATAATATTCTCTTGTAGTCCATTTTACATTGGCTAGATTCTTCCATATGTGTTCCACTACAATATTCTACATGCCCAATGTGAGACACGCCTTATTTCATATATATATTCTTGATACACCTTTCCTAGTGAAATAGAATATTTATTTTGAAATTTTCCTTTAAATATTATGCCAACAACCAACACACCAAATGTGATCTTGGATTTTTTTTCATAGATGACTTCATAGATCAAAACACCCACTCTTAATGGCATGGTCAAAAAATCCATCCATAATAAAATTCAACATAACTGAGATGAATTAACCAGGACATGAACTAAGAAAAGGGGATGACCAACGAAACTAAATTGAAAATAACTCTCAACTTATTTTTTTAGAATAGTTCATCATCTTAGAAATCATCCCACATAATATTTTTCAACAAACACATCCCAAATATTCCTCGGAGGGGTTTTTTTCAAAAATAAACCCTTGGGTTTTTTATAATATCCAAACACACAAAATCTCAAATAATATATTGAAGAACAAATTATCATACACTAAACTATAGATTCATGAATCAATGACTCACTAATCTTAAAATCCATTACCATGTGAGACAAGTTCATTGTGAGAAATGATATTTGAATGAAAATATTCTCATGAGAGAATATCATGATCATCAAAACTCCATCTAAACAACTTCTCCCACTAATTAAATTTGAAGAAACTCTCCCACATTAAAAAATAAATTTTGACATTTTTCATGTTGATATGTCTCCCTGTTTATAAATAAATATAAATAGATCACAACTATGAAATTTTACATGATAAAGTTATATATATATCAATGAAAATAAAATATTTAGACCCCATTTTCAAGAAATAAAATACTTACGATGATTGGGGGTTCCAAAATTACCCATATAGGTAGATATATTTGTTTGGAATCCAAGAGACAATCGAAGATTCTAAAATTCCACCTTATGTAGTTCTTTTATCGTGATATTTTCCACTCTCTATTGAGTTTATATATACTCCAATTATACTAAATATTGTTCAAACTTCTCTTTTATGAAGTGATTATTAATATTAATGTGATTTATCCTCAAATTATGCATTGTATTTTTATTTTATGGCTTGTAATACTCTATTTGTCAACCATTATCAAATAAGGGGAACCAAATTTATTTCTAACAACATCAAGCCATTGTTTAATCCAATGAAATTGAGTGCATGATGGATTTGTGGTAATATAATCACTCTACCCATTTTTTAACTATATTAAGTCATGTTTCTATTAGATCCATGAAAGGTTAGAAATCATAGGATAAAAAACACAACTAGAGATTTATTTTCAATCATCACCCAATCTTTCCCAATCTATATGAAAATATCATAACACATGTTTTTGTGAGTTTTTATAGTTTAATATCCAATATTCCAAAATATTTTTGATATAGTGATGTAACCTTTTCAGAACTATCTTGTGACCTTATTTGGGAACACATTGAAAACACATAGGTTGATATGTGGCTCAAAGAATATATAGTTGAGTAGTCAAAAATCATAGTAGACTGTAAATTTTTTTCTCTAAATAGTTACATCAACAACTTTTTCTTCTTTAACCTTTGATAATTGCGTCTGGGCCTCAGATAATGGTTTTATCCATAATAAATGATCTATCAAAAATATTCTTATCAATTCATTCAAATAAATCATTTAAGAGATGATGATAACATCATTTCATTGAATCACCTATTAACCAAGGAAAAATGAAAATTCACTAATAACATGAATATCATATTCACACGTCATAACAACTAAAAATATCATTCATCCATTTTCATTAGAGCCTTAAATGCTATTAATATCGACATATATATTCATCATCATACTATGCTCTTTTTTCCGGTAAATAGTTTCTTATAATAAACCCCTACCCTTTGAAATCAGAACTTCTTTAGATATAGGTCCAGCCTTAAGTAACATGTAGTTAGTGCTTTATGTAACCCATTTTGTGGATTTTCAAATATAATACATTATTTTCATCTTTATCAATGATAAATTCATATAGTTTCTTGATGTACCCCTCTATATCAAGTAACACATTAAGATACTATAATTTACTATCCGTTTGGTATACAATGAATACTATCTTCACCACCATAGATTTGAATAATAATATCATTTCTAGTCATGATAGTAATATAGATATTTTAGCCACATCAATCAATTTAATTATAGAATACCCATTATGTAGAAGTTTTTCTTTATTCCATGTAACCTTTTCCTCTATAGTTAATTTTTTTTAAACAAATTTTTTTTCTTCAAGATGATCTTATAATGTGGAATGAGAAAAACCTCAGAGGTCTTGTTATTTTATATTTTGAACACATTATAATATATAGATTCAACCTAATATTCTTCAGTAGTCATATCATCAAATTATTTTAGTCTAGAAGAGATAAGAGTGTCACTAATTACCAAGACTTAATCCTTCTTGCTTGAAAAATGAATGATCAATCTTCAACAATGTTATATTCAATATTTTTATCCCTACTAAATCTCTTTAATTAACCTATTTTTCTAGTTCTGTATTAAACATAATTAGATATATTATAAGAGTTATACACTAAACTTAAAACTCTCTAAATCCATGAATTTATTTATCACTTTCAACTTTAAAAACATTATTGTTTTCATGTGATGAAAGATGACAAGAACATGAAGTATGTTAATGCTTCATTTTAGTATGTTCTTTTTAATCTATAATAATATCATAATTTTAAGAAATTTTCAATGCCTCTTATTAAATCAATATTAGGCCCTAATATGTTATGAATACCTAGGAAAAATTAATTCATTACTAAAAGTATCAAACTCACTATTTTATTATTTATGAGAATGAAACACTTGCTTCCAAACTACCAATGGTGGTTATGTGTTGGTTTAATTCCACACCAAATTTCATATTGTGTTTTTCTTAAATAGGTTATAATTTGAATATATTAGAGATATTTTCTACTATATTCACTAACTCTTCAAATAATTCTATAGAAATCTGTAGTCAATAAGCATAGTTTGAGCCATATTATAGATGATGTGATTCCATCTTTCACGGACTTTATACTATTGAGAATATCTATCCACTAAAACATTGCGATGAATCCCATTATCTTTAAGTTATTATTAAACGTGGGTGTTCATAAATTCTATACCATTTTCTATTTGAAACATTATAATTTTTACACCAATTATATATTCAAATGGACTTCAATATCATGAGACACAGATAAACACTTCAGATATTTGAGATATAAGCATATAACATACCATTCGACTAAATTTATTAAAAAAAGATAAAATACCATTTTATACCATTTAATTTAGTTTTAATTATCCTAAATACATCCACATGATCTAGCTCAATAAATATTGAAGATTTGAACATATTTGGATTATACTTATTTTGAATAATATACCCCTTTTAACAATAATCACTTGTGAGAGTGTGATCATAGATATGATTTAGGATATATGGATCTCTATTATAAATTACTATATTTTAATTTTTTTTATCTCGAATTCACATGTTTTCTATTTTGTGGTCTATTCTTAACTTCTATGGACATCATACACTAATTATCTTTACTGAAAATGCATTTATTCCATTTTTCATCAACCATGTAGAATAAATGAACCATCTACTTCTCTAACTATGAATACCTTCTTGTTGAACACAATTTTTTTTCCTAAATTCACTTTATTTACTAACACAATGAAGATTATGACCAAGTCCTTCAACAAAGAGAACAATTGTTTTCTTGAGATCTTCACCACTAAATTTTTATTTCTTGGATAAGTTTATCTCAAGACCTAGATTGTTTCTAAAAAACTACAACATTTTATTATATTTTATTCCACTGAAAAGATAACCATTTCATGTAATTTGACATGTTCACCCTCTATCCATAATCTATAATTTTTATTTGTTTTGTTTTCTATAATCAATCTAAACCCCAATTGCCCTCTCGTACTTTCTTTTCATCACCAATGATTTGTAATATGCCTCTATCAATATGGAAGAAATTTTATTCTATTATAGATAAAAATAATATTCAATAATTTTTAATACCAATAATATGTTATGAAATTTCACTTAGTTAGATAAATATTTCAAATTTTATTTTCCACCCTTCTAAGATTCCATTAGGAACATCTACTTTACTTTTCATTAACAATACATGGTTTTATGACCTCAAACTTATATTTCCATTTCATGAAATATTCTTCTATATCTTCAATTCTATTATCTATGACATTCACTAACTTTGATAACGCATCAAGGATGCCGTTTTGATCCTCATTTTTGTGTTTCAAATAAAACTATTTCATCTAACTTCCTCAAATTTTATATTTATTTATTTTCAATTATCGAATTTATTATTGACCCATATTCCTATTTTTTTATAGAGTTTACATTCTTGAAATATTATACTAGCACTCTCTGTCGTGGCTCTCCAAACACAGATTTCTTCAAGGGCCACCTCATTTTAAACCTATAGATCAGATCTATCATAGAATGTTTTTTGGAATCTCAATAATTATCATTGATAATAAATAATTGTTTATAATTTTAAATATCTATGTAATCTTAATCCTCTTCATGTTTTTATTCATCATAGTTTAAATATCCTTATGCAATCAATTTTCATCATTTTAAAACTCTTTCTTTCCCTTCATATCATCCTTATCATTTTTCTAAAAATTCATTGGACATTTAGCTATACTATTTCAAACATATCCTTATTTAAAATATACAAATAGGACGTGATACCATGAAATTATAAAATTTGAACATTGTATTTGACAACTTGTATGTCATGCAATAAAAAGAACACAAGGGAATATAATATTCTACGACTATACAATATAATTAAAATTTTAAATAAATATAATATATTTTATCTTTTAGAATGCATATAGTACCGAGTAATATTGAATCTATTATAAAAATGATTTTCTTTGATAGCTTATATTACACATAAGAACAAATTAAAAAAACAATGTATTATTAAAATATTATTATTTAATATAATAAGACTTATCCAAGACATTTAATTTTTAATTATGAAGAGTATTAACTAAATTATTATTATATATATTATATATCCAAAAATATATATATAATTTCTTCTAATATATTTTATAGTCATTAGATAAAAACAAACCCAATACTACGGATAAAAAATCTATATTTTTTAAAGGCAGTTTTAAAACCTATAAATGAGGAACCAATTTTAAATTCAATTTTTAGAGCATTTATATATATAAAATGTAAAAATAAATTTTATTTTTGAAATAAAAACATATTTTTTTTGATAGGGTGTATTTTTGGTATTTTTCAGTGATGTATCATTTTTTGATGAATAGTGAAAAATACTAAATTTTAATTCATAATTGTTTTTCCATCTATTTTATTTATAATATAAAATTACATATTTTAATGGGTTTAAAGTATAAATTGATATATTATGAATAAATATTCCAAATTTATGTCATTGGAATAAATTTCACATTGAAATTGGATAAGAAAAAATAAAAAACTTTTGAATATTTTTACTTTAAAATCCTACTTTGTCGTCCTCTCTGTATGATTATTTTTAAATTAATTTATTCCAGTTTAGTGATTTTAATTTGGAAAAAAGGATTCCAAATATTTTATTTGAATAATTTATAATGTATTTTATGGTTAACTTAGTTTTTGACAAAAAATATCTGCAAATGTAATTAAAATTAATTACAGGGATTAAGAGAAAAAATGTCCTAATAAGAGACTAAATCATAAAATTAAAGGCAAAAAAAACTATAAACTTGTCTAAAATTCATCAGATAACTATATTTATAACCTATAATACCTTTTAAATAATTTTCTCATTATGGGAGCCACATTAGTTGTGTAAAATGTGGGTGTAATTCAATTTTAAAAAATTTACATTAATGCCACTCCTCCTCCACTATAAAAAAAACTCCCCCTACATCCTCCTAACAACTATAAAGAAACAAAAAATTGAATAAATAGATCCTAAAAATCCATCCCATAATCTTATAATCCTAAAAATTTTAATAAATCAAACAATGTAATTCATTTCATGAAAACCAATGTGGTTCATTCACACTATACATGGAATACAATAACATCATTTGTGGTTGCGTGGATTATGACCTCCTCAAACCGATGTGATTCTTTCACTCTATACATGGAATGTATAATGTATGATTTTAATAAATAAATATTAATTATATGAAATATATATTATAATATAATTGTAATATACATATATATCATTTATTATTCATTCTTTTAATATGAAAATTAAATGAACGTAGTGTTCATGTGTGTGTACGGTCTACTGTCTCCATGAACAGTGCATTTCATTTACAATCTCAAAATATTATGATTTATTATAAATAGATATATAATAATAATATATGATATTTAAATAATGTTTTAATTTTTTGAGATGATGAAACAATGATAGGAACAAAAAGTAACAAGTCAAAACACACTTGAAAAACTAGGAAACTAATACCTAATATCTTGAAAATAATGAATGATTACCCACAAATGAGTAATAAAATATTATAATAGGATTATAAAATATATGATATATATTAATATGGTTATGTAATATGTTTTTTACATGTTTAAAACCATTATACAAGAGTTTAAAGGATGTTCATCCCAAAGGAAATGCAAGGTAATGGATTTTATTCTCATTTTTTACATCTGTGTGATAAATGAAATATTCACTACTTACATCCTTTTTATAGTGAATCTAATTCAAATTTATTTATATCATATCTTTAATTATTTTATATTTCTGTTATTTTGAGTTTCAATTATTATTTAATTATTCTAAGTTGATTTTCGTTAAATGTTACCAAGGGGAAATGAATTTTGTAATGAAATTCCTTTTCATTAGGTTATATTATATCCTCATAGAAATTAATATTCAAAGATTGTGATGAAAATAAATTTGTACTATATGTTGTTGTATATAAATTTTTTAAATTTGGATTTATATTCTCTATACATAATCTATTTATTGATATATTCTAACAACCACATTATGGTATTTTTAGTGTATACATCACAATCTAATTTTGTTTGGGAATGATTACACATGATTTTCAATAAGAGGAAATTATTGAATAATTCTTTAATTAAATCATTACTTTTTTTCTCATGGGTCCATTCATGAAAATGTTAATGAGATAGTAGAAATTTTTCACTCTTTGGTAGTCAAAAGTTTCTAAAAAATGTTTTGCATAAAACCAGACTTCATTTATCTCATCGGTTAGAGAACCTGTTTTCTTCTAAAAACCACATTTTCTGAGAAGGTCTTTAAATATGTTTTTAAAATTTAGAAAAGGATATATTAAATACATTTTACCAATTTTAATTTTAATTTTTGGAATATAATCTTCTTTCTTCTTGCTAAAAATTGAACTTTTCTAACCTTTTTCCATATAAAATAATGTTCTTTTTACATTTTATGACATGTATAGAATCAACCACCACCATTTATTTAAAGATTACACTTTTAATAATTTTTTTCAAAAAAATTTTTTCAAGGAAATTTTTTTTCAATAAGTTTTTCAGAATAAAAGGTACATTTCCCCCACGAATGTTTTTAAAAGATATTTTTATAGTATTTTCATTAATTAACTACAAAACACTTTATTTTTACACCACATTGGATATGTTTTATTGATATCAACCTTACTAATTTTTTTGATTATTTATTATTTCTTTTATCAAGGATAATATTAAAATTCACTACCTAGATTCCTTTTATTCCCCTTGAAATATTAAATTTAGTATGATAATTAAAAATGAATTTACCCTAATTATCAATATCATTTTTCATGGATATTTTTATTTACTAAAAAATATATAATTTTCACATATGGTGTTTATTTGATTTTTATTTGATCATATGGGGAAATATTGTTAAATCTGTATCCATTATTCAATACATATATTTGATAAGGAAAATTGTTCATTAATTAAATTGATTATTTCACCATATGAGGAATGAAATAGACATGAAATATATGGGTTTGGTACCTATTAATGCAATACATATAGGCTAGGGACTAGTTAATGTAGGAAATATAGGTTACAGACTGTTTAATTTTAGCCAATCGATGCATCAATAGTCACATGAGATGAAATTTGTTGGTGAAAACCATTTTATTTTACTTTTAAGTATAATATACCGATTTATACAGACATATTAAACAATCTTGGGACACTATGTAATATTTTGGTAAAAACTCTTAATTTTGAATACATTTTCGACATTTATTTTCCTATTTGTTTTTACATCCACTACTGCTAAATTTTTGGGTTTCTAAATATATTTCACTAAGAATTTTATTTCGGAATTTTAATAGTAACCATCTGTTTCGGGTTTTGGTCTCAAAACGCCCAACAGTTCTATATCTGATGACGCGTGGACCTACTGTCCAAAGGCAGTAATTCACCGGATGGTATGACCAGCGACACTTAAGAACTCACATTGGTCTAGGGGATGGGAAGTCGGGATCATCGCACCCTTTTGGGGGGAATTATTGCCTGTTCTGAGACTCTATTATATATTTAAGACGTATTCATATGTTGGCAAATCTTTGGTTTATTCCCAAACATAGTATCCACGGATTTAACCCTGGTAGGCAATGGTCAACTAGACGCAGGGGGTTCGAAATCATTTTGGCCTGAGGTTTACCATACCTCGTTGGATTAATGACCCTGAGGATTCAAAACTCATTGAGGTGACACTAGGAGTGGCATGGTGAACTGATGTGAAGATAGTGGGATCGACCAGTTGTCCGGCTTGAACCTCAAGGAGGCTTCCGACGTACCCTTCCTAGGAAGTAGGGATCAAAGTCCACATAGTTCGAATGGGAGTGTCAAAGAACCGACGTGAATGTGGACAGGGATGTCCAATGGTGATCAGGCTTGGACCTCTTGGAGGCTTCCTATGTACCCTACCTAGGAGGTAGGGATTAAAGTCCACGTAGTTTGCATAGGATCGAGGCTTACACTCTGAGGAGGCCCATGGTAACAGATCAGGGATTACACTCTGAGGAGGCCCATGGTGATGGATTGGGGCTTACACTCTGAGGAGGCCCATAAGAGGATGTCATGGTCGATGCTTACTCTAATCCCATGTGAGTCATGCTCGGTGTGAGACACAAGAGACAACAGGGACCAAAGGATCACATTGCGAATGGTGCATCCGTGAGAAGTGGAGTGGGGCTTACGCATGAGGGCGGCCCATAAAGTCGGGGCTTAGTCCTGGATGGACGCCCATGATGTATTCCTCATTTATGTCCATGAGGGAATCCCAAACCATTGGTGGTGTTGAGGAGTATAATGGGGGCCAACACCTATATGCAAGTGCACAAGCAGGATAACTCCAAGGGCTTTGGAATCAGTCCAAACAAAAGGAGATGAAAAGTTTGAATCACATGCCAGACATTCAGAACACAATGAGGGTGGCATGGTGATGGAGGATAACTGTTTCCCATGTTTGAAACAAAAAATTCATATCATGTTAGCCTAAAATAGGGACGAACAAATAAGGGTCGACTGCTGACCATGTTCGATACACAGGACCTATCTCGATGTGTTGTCCAATGTCTTCTGGGGCGTTGGCCCAGGATGGTAGGTGAGCCGATGCGGCATGAGGCCATGCCGTTAAGGGGTCCCTTAGGATATGCAAGGGATTGAAGATACGAATGAAGGACGTTAAAATCTTGGGGTGGCGTGATGGAATGTTTGAATGGATTCCAGCGCTCTTGAAATTATGGAACTTTAAACATAGCAAAAGGCATCTCTTGCATGAAGAAAGAGACATCAAATTATTGAATGATAAGGAATGATGCAGTTTATAGTCATGTATAGAGGACTATTTCCATAATGTTTAACATCCTATGGATAGAAGAAGGGACCTATAGTTTAATGTCATGTGGTCAGGATGACTAGGTAGGAGAGACCAAGAAATGGTTGGTGTGGGACTTACGCAAGGGCAGCCCTTTCTGGATGAACCTAGCAAACAGAGCTAGGAAATGGGGATATAGTAGTCTCATTAGGATTAGCTCGACTCATGTAATTTATAGGATGGATTTTGGGGGTGGTGCATGGGTGAAATGTGAAACACTGTTGACCCAACCCAAAAAGTTCGCGGTGCGACTGTCCGTGAAGGAGCCGGCCGCGAGGTGCTAGCCATGAGGGATTGGCCACAGAGGAGCTGTTCGAAAAGGACTGGCCACGAGGGATACACATGTGGTTCACAGTTTTGTTTCCCATGAAGGGTTTCCATGGAAGAGATAGCCGCAGAGGAGATGAACATACACAAAGGATGCTGTCTGCGATTGATGGGCGCGAAGGAGGCTGTCCGCGAAGGATGTTGTCCGCGAAGGATGGCCGTCCACGAAGGGTGTCTGCAAAGGGACTGGCACCCGTCCAACATCACTCCCGCGGAGGGGTTTCCTCCTCCATTTCATGAATGACACTGGTCAACAGAGGATATGGCCATCAGCGAAGGATATGTCTATCTACGATGGAGGTGGCCATATGTGGCTCACGGTTTGGTTTCTTATCTCTGTGGAAAAGTGCATCCATATACGATATGGGGTCCGTGGATTGTCGCAGACCGTTGGGAGCGATTTCTCCAGCGTCTCCCCATGACTTTTCACCCATCCTTCCTATATTTTTTCTTTTTTTTGGTTAACCTTAGTGATTATTTATATATTCATGAAGGGGATATATCAACGGGCCCATGGAACTTATTGCGGAAGCCCATGAAGGAATCCCCACCCACGGACGACTCAGTCAACTAGGATATTTAATGAGTCGCTGAGGGGTTACGTCTTGGTGGCACACCAATCTGCCTCTATTCTGTGGACGATGAGGTTCGCGATGACATGGGTAGGCTTTCACGGTTCGCGGTGGTGGACAGGTGCGGCGTCCATCTCGATTCGCGGCCGCAGAGGGGCTTCTGCCTCCATTTCACAGATGACAGTGTCTCTGGGAGGGCGGTTCACCGAACTGGCCACGTGCTATTACTGGGAGCTAGTGCGCGGACCGATTCTGTCCTTTCCCATGTCTTGGGGTAATTTTATTTCCCCCTTGCGGAATTTTCTGGACCCTACACCATCGATATTAAAATAACAATAATTTAAAAAACTAATTTATTCAGAACAAAGGTGTACATTTTTATGTGATATTGAATAAGATTTATCTTCTAATAATATAATTCTCTTCCAATATCTATGACTACCCTTTTTAGAAGTAAGATAGTTTACTAAATCTTTTAAACCCCCACCACGTTATTCACATTCTTGGGAATATTTTTGGTAAGACCTCAAATATATTTCTTAGGTTAACTTTATGTAGAATACACATTAAGTTGATTGTATTTTCCCAAAATTAACTAAAATAATTTTATCTTCACATTCTTTCTTTATCTACTCAACATGATTTTCATGAAACTTAAACATTTATATTCAAAACCGTGAAGCACTTTTATTCTCTTATCCTTGATATTCAACTCACAATCACTCACACCATTAATTTCATTCAATGCATTAAATTTATCATTAAATATTTTTCTAATATAAAAACTTAATCCACTTTATACTTGTAATTTCTCATCATCCTAGGTGAACCCTTCATTTTATAATTCTAAAGTTTGTTTCCTAGAATCCATATATTAGTTGAGAATTTTACACTTTTAAATATTTTAGATAATTAAATATCCTTATCAGTAGCTTCTTATAGAAATATTATTTAAATGAATGGAACATTCTTCAAATTGAACCATTATTCAAAAAATATTCAAGGTCATAGTAAATAGATAAATCATACATCACCCAATGTTTTTTCATAATATAAATATTCTATGATTGTTTCTAATATTGGTTCCCACAAAATAATAACATCATAACTAGTTCTTTATACTAGTTCATTCATATTTTTAATGGAATCTCAAATAAAACGAGTATAAACCATGTTTTGGGCTAGTTTTATAATACGACTACTTCCAAAAAAATTTGATTTTCCCCAAGGACATTATAGTAATCTACTTTAGAACAAGATTTTATATTCAAGGAACTAAAAATACAAAACATATTCAAGATGAGAACATGTATCATTAACTATTATCCTGTTGATTCAAAATTCAAACCATATTCATAATCCAAACATTGACCTTACCAACTCAATTCAATAATCTATGTTTCTAGAATTTATTACATGTACTTCATCATTTAGATATTTTACATGTTATTTTTGTTTTTTGGTCATTCACAATAACGTTTTTTGATTTACATCATTAATCATCTATCTTTCCTTTTACAAACATAATAATCCATATTATCAAACCCTTATACCAAAATGATATTCAGATATTGGGGGTTTGATTCATTACCTCTTCACTCAGAGTCTCTTCCCTCTCAAAATTAGTATAATTGATCTTAGAATAATGTTCGTACATTATAATTAAACATAGTCTGATAAATTTTGGTAACATGTGATCTATAATTCAAAATTCAAAAAGTACTCAAATCTTTATTAAATCGCATTTGATCCCTCTTAAAATATTAGAGTATGACTTCATCAATGCCTCTATGAATCCTATATTAAACTATATTAAATTATTCTGAAAATACATTTAGAATCATGACATTCTCTTCATGGTTTTTATATATTGTTTTATATATCATCATCACCATGTTTAAATTGACAATACATAAATACAATATGATATAAATTTATGATTATTATATTTTTTTATATTAATTTTAAAATAATCAATAAAATCATTATGTAAACATCATTCCCATATTCTATTAGTTCAACAATTGACTATATATTACACAATAATTAACTATATATAGATATTATAACCTAATATTATATAGCTCTTGAGCTTTTGGAGATCGTCAAATATTGAACCAATATATCATTCAAAATCTATCCTATAAAATCATACAATCTAGTTTATATTTTGATATTATAACTTTTTGATGATGTCATATTATATTGTCTTTAGCTTCAAGACATATGACCTTTATCACCATCAAATTTCTTTAGTATATGATTATATTAAGATAGGAAAATTATCATCTTGAAATTTCTTCTAGTCCTAAAAAAAATATTTATAACTGTAAATTACCAGGGGTTATTATTTCACTTCAGTGAATCCCCTAGGCATTAATTTTTATCCTGATGTTATTATGTATCTTGATTAGTGAGACACACCTACACTACTTTGACACAATAAATTTGACATCTACTAATGTTATCATCATTATCAAATGCTCCCACTTCTGGTCATCAACATCACACTTCGCAATTTGATTACACTTCTGGACATTTATTCAGAACATGATACTTCATGAGCAACTATAACATCCATTGCATTACCTTCAACATTAACTATCCATACCTAATAATTATTATTATTATAGTACATTATCCATTAAAAATTCACATATTCTATTGGGTTCGTCGTATGTATTGTGAAAAGGAAACCTTATGTAACATTTATTAACTCTTATACCTCATTTAAGGTTTTCTCTATGACATATTTTCTCTAAATTGGGATATTTATGTAATTTTTTTGTGACTCTTTCATATTAGATATGGTTTGTGAGTTTAATATATTTATAATTTAAATAATATCATCTATAATATATATTTTTATAATTACTTTTCTTATTTATTTACTTTATTGATTTATTCAATATTGATTTGGAAGATATATTATTCTTGCTTCTAAAACATCACAATTATCCAAAAATGTATTTTCCTCTTTAATTTCTAGGATACAATCATGATATAAATTCTCTATTTTCTAGATTTATGAAACATTGGGGACATGGGTAATTCCTAATAATAAATAATTTCTTCTAAATTTTGGACTATAATTTATTCAAAAAATATCACTAAACTAATTTTATGTCTCTTACATTAAAATATCAATAATTTTTCATTAGATTTATCATCAAAACCTTCTTGGTAATTCAAACATGAAAAATCTATTAGCTATATTATATAAAAAGTCAAATCAAATTACTCTTACGTTTCCTTTTTTATTTCATAATTACACTTACATATTGATTTTTTTTTAAAAAAAATTCTTCACTATAAATTATGAATACAACATCCATATGTGTTACTTATAGATAATGTATCTTTTTCATTATACATGCTCTAATATAACTCCTTATGCATCATTGAATTATAATTCTAATTTTCCCACTATTTTTTCATGCTCATAAAACAGAAGCATGTATTCTCACAACCTTAAAAAGAACATCTAATTGGTTGTTCCTTAATCTAATAAAGTTGTTATATTTTATTTGAATTAATTTATACTAAATATCCTTATATGTATCGACTAATCGAACTACCCATAAGTAAATAGAAGAATAAATATCCCCAACATCAATATTTACTCATTTTGATTTCATTTATAAATATAGTGTCTTACATCATCTAGATTAATAAAATAAACACAAAATTTCCTTTATTATTTCCTTCTTGATATAAATCTGGACTCTCCCAATATTTTGGATTGTTAACTTATGAAACACCAATTATTTTAATTTTAAGACAACTTTATTCTTAATCTATACCTTTCATTAGAAATTATTTATACCAACAATTGACCAAAAAATCAATTCTCATTATCATTCATTGGGATCTTCAAAGACCACTAAAATGAATTTTTGGACATATAGAAAGAATAACAAAGAACAAAAAGAGGTGAATAAATTTGACTCAAAATTAATGAATTAAAATTTGAAGTATATTGAAGAAACTTCCTCCATTATTCATGATTTAATTTATCATTAAACTGAATAAATATTCCCCTATATAAAAAAATTAATTTTAATAAAAATATAAGAAAAATTATAAATTTAATGAATTTAGATGAACATAGAGAATATATTTCCACGTTAATCACATTGTTTAATAAAATATATTTTTATAATTATTTTTAAATTATAAAATAATTATTATTTAATTATAAAATAATATATTCATAACAAAGGTAGACAATAATGTTTTATAATTATTGTTAATATTTATGTTTTGAAAATATTTTTTTATTATCCAGATCGTTTATATAATTCAATGAATGAGAAAAAAATTAATCCTTTTGTTTTACATAGTAAAAAATGTCACAAAATAATAATTTTTTAATAGCATATTATATTTTAAACAATATAACATACATCTACATAAATCATCATTCATGTCAATCATTAAGAAAATTATCTTTTGGAAAAATAAATTTTAAGAAGGGAAAATTTAATTTTCAACAATTTAAACCCACTTTCAAGGAAGGTATGTTAAATGTAACTTTTTAGTGTTCTATATATTCAATAATATTTTTATTTAATTTACACAAAAGAATTATATTTATTATTTAATATAATTAATTTTTCAAAAAAGAAGTATTTTTATTATGAGGAATTTATTATGTTACCATTACATAAATTATTAATATTATGACATAGAACATTTTTTCCATTAATCATGAGTGTAAGAGGGTAAAATACCAAAACATATGAGGCATAAATAGTATAAAATTATATTATTGTTTTGAAAAATACTAAATATTTATATATTTTTATATCCATATATGTTGATTTTCACTATCAAGATAAAGAACATAATTAACATTAAGAGTGATTTCCATTAAATAAAGATTGAGACTAAAAGTGAGATAAACAGATAGATTTATTTCTTGGAGATTTTTCTTACAAAAATGATACAAAAAGGGGATGTAGATATTTCATTAAATTTATAATGAAACATTATAAGTATTATTGTGGAAGAGTTAATTTGTCATTAATGGCTCGCCACATTTCCTCAATTTATCAACAATTTTTTTTTCACCTACAAATTTCTTTTAAACAAGATTAACGTCATCCTCCATGAGAACCATATATTAATTATGTGAATTCCACTAATCTATGGTTACTCTACATCACTAATTCCATAAATAAAATACTTCATTTTGATTTTATTTATATAGATAAATCTAAGATTTTTATGATTTCTAACAATAACTTAGATTATAATACACCTAGGGAAGACACCCTATTTCAGACATAACCAATTTTTTTTTTATAATTTCCATTTGAGCTATAATATAGGAGTATTTAGTGTCTTTATTGATAGTATAAATATCTTTTGTTAAATAGTTATTAAATATCACATTCAATCCAACTGGTTGAAAGGTTCGTAAAATTCATAAAAATTATAACCACAACATTCCATGATGAGTTTGGACATAAAATATTTTATAAGGTCAAATTATATAGTATTTTTACCACTCATTAATGGATCCACCCTGGTATAAATTTAAATCTAAATTTTGAAAAAATAGTGTCTCTACAGCCATCACACCATTAAAAATTTTCATCATCAGAGAGAAAACAACCCAATATATAAAATCTAAGAAATGGTAATAATAAATAAATTTCATTTTTATTAATAAAAATGACTAGATTTTATGAGGATGTAATAGAAAAACCAAGGATAACTAGACCAGTCATCCAAGGCAGCCCATTATAGTGTGGGGGTAAAACCTGGAATATGAATCAAGTCATCTATATTAGAAAATCAAGACATATAACCAGAGTACTTTAAAGAAATACAATAAAGTTACAACTGAGACAAATCAGATAAAGCATAAAAAATGAGAAGGCAAGACTAAAAGTCTCCATGTGACCAATAATCACCTCCAAACTATACTGGAATGAACAACAATAAAAAGTGAAAATATGCTTCACTATTCTATTCACATTCCGCAACTTGGATCCTATAAAAAATTTCTGCAACCATCCACAAGAAGAAGTTGGGTGTGTAAAACATGTTCCAATAGGATACCAAAAAGTAATCTATAGATGTTATAATATCAATAATTCACTAGAATAATCATAAATTGTTTTTATAAATAGTTTTTAAAAAATAGTTTTGAAATCCTTTTGGAAACAATCCTTGGGTTTTTTCACGAATTGCATTCCATGTTTTAGAAAGCACAACCAAACATGGTAATGATGCTGAAATAAAAATATAAATGTGATCCAACATCTATGAAATAAAATATCATGTAATAAAGAACCATAAACAACAATTCACCGACCAACCGAGCTCCATCCTATGAGAAAATACATACTAGATAACCAAAATCCCTAATAGGGCTTAATGTTGGATCCAAATTAAAAAACGAGGACTATCAAACACCATTAAAATATAAAATGTTACCTCATAGCGGCATCGCACATACTAAGGAGACCTATTTCCCTGTATCTACATACCAAAAGTTCCCAATGTGCAATGTTTTTCAATTCCTATTTTAAAAACCATGCTCATATTTTTATAAATCAATTTCAAATACAAGCCGATTCTATCAAAAGATTGAAAATCAATTTTCCAGTTAAAATCAACGCAATCCAGTTTTCAAGGCTAAACCCCCTTTAAATCACGAAACCATGCCATTTTTAAATTTAAACACATGAAATTCTATTAATAATCTCAAGAAATCAATATTAACTTTAATAAATGCAATAAATTAGATAAAATGAATAGATCCACTTAATTTAAGAGCATAGAAAACCCAACCTCCATTGACAATAGGGATTTTAAACCACAAGATTTTCTTAAAATAGTCAAGGCATGACCAATGACTGTAAAGATGAAGCACCTAACCCTACTAATCAGTCGCTAAATGAATCGATCCCTATTGAAGGAAGACACCCCAAATCACCTAGGGTAATAGATCTAGCTGAGTGGAGGTGATATAAAAAATAAATGATCCATCAAACACTCACATGACACCATAAAAACTATAACATAGGGAATTACATGATTGTGTAGTACCTTAACACATTGGGAAACCCTTTCATTATAAGATAGAATGAAAAAAACATAACCATTTTAATTAAAAACCAAATTCCACATTACATGATGTTTAAAACATACATGATGTGTAAAAGCTCACACTATGAATTAAACTTGTTGGATGAGTTTGAATAACACTACATTCCATGAATCCAAACTACATATCATGGAACATCCCAAAGAACAACAAAAAAACCCATATAAAAGTTGAAAATCCAAAAAATCTATGACCTCACCTTTATAGGTATCCTCCCAATTCAAGTTCTAAAAAACTAAAATAACAAAAAAATTAATCCAATGAAAGTGTTAAAAACATACCAAATAGAATGGTAATAGTGCATTAAAATCTCCCCACCATAAAATATTTTTGTCTCCACAAAGAGATCATGATCCTGGATTTGAATGAATTGTAGTCCAGTACTTCCACATTAACGACTCACTCTCCTACATCTCAGGGTGATTTTGTCTACAATACCCTAGTACCTGAACAAGGGGAATCATTTAACCACATAGTACATTATCATGGAGATCCATAATTTTAATTTTCTACTCAACCAAAGTTTTATAGGTCCAAAGAAAAACATCATCCAATCTAATCATATAGGAAGGATCTAATGCATAACACATCTATTGGAAAAAATGAAGAATATAACGAATGGAAGTCAAGCCTGATGGTAACAAAAACCTATTGGACACCCTCCCCAGTCACCCAACGATCTCAAAGGGCCCCACAAACCTCGATGCTAACATAACCTACATACCAAACCTATGATTTCCCAAGGAACATAAAATGGTAAGAAACACTTTACCATAAGCCTCAAACTCTAGCGATCATTGTCTATGGTCCACATATGATTTCTTATGATAATGTGATGAAATAAAATTTCTATAGATAAATTTCACTCCCTATATCATCTCCACAACAATGCTTAGAAAAACTAAGGACTATTATCTCAAATCTTCACAGCACAAGGGATATTAACATTGTGGCCCATACAAATCATCATAGGGATCCATCCTAATTGAAGTCTGATAACTATTTTTATATGAAAACTTGAGAAAAGGAAAATGTCTATCCCAAGATCATCATAAATATAGAAAAAATACTAGATAATATCCTAATTAACTTGGATGGTGCTCTCTATTTGTTCATCCATATATGGATGATAGTTTGTGCTAACTTTTAATTGGGAACCCATTAACATCAGAAAACAATTGCAGAACCTGTATTTTAACCTTGAGTCTCTATTAGAAAAAACTATATTGGGAACCCCATGAAGCATCAAGATATATTAGAAATAAAAGTACCCAGGATATTCCACTTTGTTTGTATCCATTATTTGAATGAAATATGATAATTTAGGGAGTCTATCAACATTCAACCAAATAAAACCCTTCCCAGTAGAAGTATATGGTGAGTTTCCTTGTTACACATCACTTCCAGTCTTTGATCAAGATTCTCCACTAGTAAATCCTCAAAAGAGATGTATTTCTCTAGAGGTATGATTTCTATGTTTAGTCAACGATAAGGACAATATATGTTATTCTTTTGGAGAGATATATAAAACACATCATGAATTTGATGTAGATTTAGTGAAAGCATAATGTGATAAGATACCATCCCAAAAAACATTAGAATTTAAAAGGGTTTGATATATCTTGGGATCAAATTTATCTTATTTTAAAATATAATAAACTTATTCAGATTAGATATTCATATTAATACCTTATCACCAACCTCGAAATCCATATTTCATATATGTTTGTCATCAAATGTTTTCATTCAACTATGAGATGCCCTGATGTGTTGTTGAAAGGATTCAAGATTCAATACCATTTATATAGATAGTTCAAGTAATAATAGATTTTTTTTTCTATAAATACATCAAATAATATTGGAGTTCAGTACTTACCAACCAATTTGATTTTATAAGGATCCACATGAATGCACAATTGAAATCTATTATTATAAGAAAACTCCACTGAAAGATAGTGTTAATCCCAATAAACATTGAAACACATAAAAAATTATATTAGCATGTCTAATAGTGTTCGAATGGTTCTCTCAGACTAAAAATATTTTGAATGATGATTTGATGAATTGAAACTCAACTCCATTTCCAGATCTTGTGGATGACATCTCTAGAAACTCTTGGTAAATCTAAGATCCTGAACAGATATAATATAATGTGTCACTCGATGAAATATTATTACTTATTTAACATATATATTAGATATTTTATCATGGGATAAAATATTCACTATTTTAAATGAAATGTTTTTATTTTTGTGGTAATTGAATATAATCAATATTGAATTGTTGGATTTAGATATGTTGGAGTGTCCAACATTGAGATCCAAGGTGATGTTTTTTAATATCCATCTAGGAATGGGTAATGGTTGTTATATCACCTTATACTTTTATCTATTATCCTTACCGTGATTTCATACTAGATATTTAGATAGATACTCTAAAATATATTTTTCACATTATCTGATCAGTAATATTGTTTCAGATATCTATTCATATTTTAACAACCATAATGAAAAGAAAATGTTAATCTATATGAATCATCTAATAGGCCCTTCATCAATTTTGGTATGGATGAAACATATAATCAATTTTGGGACCTTATAATTTATTGAAAATAATTAATTACCTTGGGAACATTACTCACATTTTTTTATAATTCTACATCTTCTTTATATAAAACTATAATCCTCAAATAGATTTATAATTAAAAATTCCCTAAGAAATATAGGATAGCTGCCCTTTTATCTTGTTTTCAAGTTGTTTTTCTATAAATCTATAAATATATGATTTATTTAAATTCTCACCATGAACAAAGTAGCACGGTCTATTTGAATGGTGAATTAAACACCTTGTTTTCCTTCCCAGGTGGTAAATTATTGAGTAGTCATAACCTTTAGTCAACCCCAACAATCATTTCTAGAAACATATTGATATGATTTTATTTGAGTATATAATAAATTATTTTTTAATTTATATATATGATAAACCTTTGAAAAAAATTAAATTTTTCCATATCATCAATGAACAAATTAAAAATACCAACTCTAAATCATCAGTTGTGTTATATTTTAAATGAATTTTCAATCGGTGAGAGTAATTTTAAATCACTATGTCATTTTATATATGGATTCATTTGTATTCCTAGTTAGATCTATCACTATATATTAAAAAATCATCTCCATTATAGGGTAGTGTAAGCACATGTGGAATGACAAACCATTTTTAAAATCCTTCAACTATTCCTCATTTTTATATACCAAGAGGAAGTTACATACCATCTGAGTTGACTTGGGTATTTCATTATACATCGACACGAAAAACCGCACAAATCATTTGCAGTTTATCATAAACCAAAGAATAATATTGATCTCAGATGATGTATTTTTTTGTCTATTTATCAATAACATCTTTCTATGAAGGATCCAAAAATATACCATCATCTGATATTATTTGAACTATAAAATAATCTTTTTGTAAATTGAATTCACATGTGATAAAAAGTCATAAAAATTATCATTAATTGTGGTATTCAACATGATCATCAAATATTAAATTTGATCTTACTATGTCATCAAATATATATGAATATCATATATAAATACTATCAAAAAATGATCAATGTAATCTATAAGGAATATATATATATTAAATCAATAATGATAGTGAGGGAACTGGTAAGGACAAATAGAATCACTATAAATTTTTAATGACCATACCTTATATGGAAGGATATATTATATATATATCCTCTTTCTTGTCTTTTAGAAAATAGTTTCCAGGTCAAATATCAATATTTTTATTTTTTTGAGATACTTATAATTGTTCAAAAAGATCATTAATAAAAGTTATAGGAAACATTTTCTTCATATTAAACTTATTTGGTTCTCTATAATTAATAAATAGTTACATTTACAAACAATTCAACTTAATGAAAGAATATGTGAAATTACTATGACACACTTGGATATATGAATCCCTTTTAAATATTTCTTAGAGTTTCTTCTTCCTTTCCAGAAACTCAATAAGACTACTCTCTAAGGAGTTTATAAAATAAGTTTACCAATAGGTCTAAGCAATAATGAAAACAAATCATTATAATTTAGGGAATACCATGGAATGTCTTATGGAAACATGGTAACATATTCCATGAGAATAGAAATATATTGAATATTGAGTTTCTACCAAAATAATTAAAATATGCATCCTTTATGAATATGTAGAAATACCTTTACAATGATAAAAATTTATATTAAAAGTTCATATCCATTCACATACATAAAATAGATTTAAAATATCCAATGTGGCTCCCCTTCTATGAAAATTTTTATGGTATCTATATTGTGGGAGTTGATCTATTCCAAAAATGACATAAAATTACACAATAGGAATAATACTAATATTTTTATACATAATATTCCCACACATTTCTACTGGATTAGAGCGATATTAATGAGATACAATCATTTTACAATTAAGGGTTTTTATAAAAAACTAAATAAATAATCATTATGGTTATGATTTAGCATTCCTATAAACTTTTCATTATATAATGTAATTCATATAAAAAATCTCAAATAATATAAATTAGTATTTTAGCATTCCTCTCACCAAATGAACCTCATCATTCTATCTTTATTCACTTTTCAAAACTAAAATGGAAATAGTGAGAATTAAATATCATTATTATTAATTATTTAATCATGAAAATAATTCAAAGGATGTCTAAATTTATACACCTTATTTTCACCATATGAATCCTTAGGTTTAACCTAGTTCATCTTTGGTCATTATTTATTCAAATACTTTATAATGGTTTATAAAGAAAATGTGATGTAACCCAAGAATATCCCAAGGATTTTCTCCCTCGGTTTGAAGTGTTAGGAAAAATCCTCACAAAATGATAAAGATTGAGTTAGTACTCAATATTATTATTTTAGAGTAATTATAGATTGGTGCCTCTATTCTGTAACTACATTCATTTTTTATATATCTAGTGGAGGACTTATTTCCTATGAAATCCACAGAATCTTCATTTTACCAAAATAATAGAATGTTATCCATTATATTTAACTATAACTAGTGTTTTCAAAGAATTTGTCTATTCCTATTCTAAAAAAACAAAATTGTTATCTAATACCAAATGAGGAAACCAATACAATAGTTTATATATATTGAAACAATTTATATGATTATTTTAAACATGTTATAACAATCAATGACCCATTATTTTAATGGTTTAGTGTCTTTAGTGAATTTATATAAAAAAATTATTTCATGAAATATATTTAATATATCTCAAAAATTTATTCTCTCATGTACCGTTCTTAGTCACACCCTTCATAAAACTATTCATCATAACATAAGGAAACGAAACACAAGAAAGGGTGAGAAAAATACTCATTGTGGGAAAATTTGGGAGATATCAATTATGGATAATATTAATGCATAAGATAGGAATAATTTTATTAGATCATGGTCATAAATTACAAAGTTTATACATAATGATTCATATATCATAAATATGTTTCATAGAATAAAACATTATAATTTTAAAATACATGAATCATAAGTTTGAGTAATCATCATAAAAAAGTCATGAACTAAAATAACATATCATAAGAATTTGAACATGTGATAAGAATTTTGGGTCTCAATCATAAGAATAATTATAATAATATACTGTGTTTCCTACATTCATTAGGGAAAAACCTAAATATTAATATTTCATCCTTTTATTTAGGGAAACTTCTAACTAGTTAAATATATCATCTCTTATATGTATATTAACCTCACAATATTTGGGAGTTTCTTATCAAAATTTTCTCTTAACTGTTATTTAACTACAAAATTACCCAATTAATTAGAGGGAATTATAATTTTGGGCCCACCTATCACTTAATCTTAATCCACTCTAATATATTCCAAAATATACTAAAGAATTCATTATATCATTTTAGTATGACACATGGAAAATAAACGGTCTTTATAAATATCAAATCACCATAGTCCTAAAACATCCATAGAAAGAAAAATGATGGTATAATTGAATCATAATCCCAATGAATCATAATAAACATCAAATGACGATATCATTGGTGAGAAATTCCTTTAAACAAATCCATATTTTATTTCTTTAGGAAAAAAATATTTTCAATTTGAGATCAATTTATTTAAGATATAAATATTTTGTAAATATTTTAAGAAAAAAATTATTTGAAAATAATTATGGAAACTTGTAATGGAAGCATAAATTAGTTTAGTGGACATGATAGAAGGAAATTCAGTCTATTCCATATCTGTTTAATATAATTATTTTGTTCACACAATTAGTAAATAATACCTTGTTTAGAAAATGATAAGAATATTCATTTTAAAACGTTTTATAGTAATTAAAACTTGGATAAATGTTTATAAAGTCATTGGATCATAGTAAAAATATTTTTGAAAACATTTATATAACTTTTCTGTGGAACAAAATGATTCCAAACCAAAATAGAAGAAATAATGAACACTTTTCTTAAAAAGATTTTTTGAAAACTTTTGAATGCCAAAGTGATGGAAATTATAATAAATTAAAACAATTATTCAAATAAATAGAGTGAAATAAAATAAAATGGGTTTATTATATATGGTTTATATAATTTTCCCCAGTGGATAGTCAATAAGAAACAATATTTTTTAAAATGTTATTGAATAATAAAACCCTTACCTCATGTCTCATCTTGCAGCGTACATGCGGAAAAATCTAGTATTTTAAATAGATAATTATTATAAATTTTTACTATACAAATAATCACAAACACCCAGACAAATATATATATATATATATATATGTATTTAAACCAATATATGATTAACATACAACATCTTATCACACCTTTCTGAATAAATCATTATTAAAATCAATATACAGTTGATAACTCATTCATTTTTCATATATGTTTTCGTTTTAATGTACTGATCCTTGTACATTTTTTATATTTAAATTATCAATATAATTTTAATAAAAAATTAAATTGAATATTTAATAGTTATACAGATTAGTATTTCTATTCATATAATGATGTGATGAAAAATGAATTACATGACTTCATGGTGAATGTTTTCCGTAAATAGTCACGAGTGATGATTACCCTTTTTAATGGATTGAAATAATGAAAATTAAATAATAATTCACCATTAGATAACTATAATAATATTCTAAATATCATATATATTCAATAAACACATTATTATAACCATCAATGAGATGCTGCGATAAAAAAATATCAAACTTGGTGGAGGTTCTTTATGTTCTTAACAGATTTTTCGTCTATGAAAAAAGGAATATTTCAATGAAAGAGGTAGAAAATAACTCATTGTTTGTTTTAAAATATTTTCATAGAAGAGGTAAAAAAATCTATGTGTAAGAACCCAGATCTTCTTTTCAGGTATGCTTTTCCTTTTTCTGGAATTTTTAAGAAAAATGAACTTTCTGGAAATTTTTGAAGTACACACTGTGTACTTTCTAAGTGCATGCCGTGTACTCTTCCCCGGATCGAAGCCGTGTGCTGGTCGTGCCCGGGCCACACACACGGTGTGTAGGGGTGACATGGAGGCCGATTTTGGCAGAGTACAGAATATACCTAGTACACACCATGTACTTTTTTTTTCACTAAACTCACTGGGGTGACGCCTAACCCCTGATTTCATCTTCTTCTCCAGATTCCGTCTACCCGAGAGCGACCGTACGGCTGGATCTTCGTCAAAATTTCACCTCTTCGCCCGTTCTCTGATTTGAGCATGGTCTATTGAGTTGGAATCGCAATGGTGAGCTCTCCCTTCTACTTGAGTCTTGTTTCATGATTCCTCCTAATATTCAAGTAATCATAGGTTGAGCATTTTGTGCGTTTTCTCAGATCTATGTCATTCTAAGGGGAATCTGTCATCATCTTTCACGTATATCGATATCCTATGATCTAGGTAGGTACTTTGTTCCTTTCTGTAGAAAATTGATGTATATTTTGTGCAAATTCCACCAATTCCTGTGAACGGGGAATTGGGGGTTTCCGGTTTTCTCCCAGCTTTTTTCCTGATTTGATTGATTGCTTTAGTATAGGTTGATGCTTGTGAGTAGAGTAATTTATTTTGTTCCCAGGTTTATTTTCCATGCTTGTTTTTATTGTTAGGTGTTTAACCAGTTGCCATGCCTAGTTGTAGGATTGTGGAATAGCTACCCTGTTATACTGCTGAGCCTTAGTTGATAGCCAAGAAGTTCTCGAGGTTTACTTGGACGATGTACGCACAATGATCATGTTTAGTTTCACTCAGGACTGTGAAAACCTAGAGTAGTAGACCCAAGGGAGGAATGACAGAAGGTCTTCTCCAGAGTGTATTTTAATTACGATGCGAGACCACATGGAGAATTGCCGTTGAGTACTTCCTCAGAGAGTCTATAGTTCTTCGATGTGGGCCATAGTGGGAATAGACGTTGAGTGCTTCCCCAGAGATACTCTACCACAACACGAGACTATAGATGGAATTGACGGCGAGTGCTTCCCCAGAGAGTCTATTTTTTTCATAGATAAACCAGAGGGGTGAGACTGTGTGTGCCTCCTAGAGGGTTTCTTGTACTTATAGGTTGAACCTTAGGGGATAGGCTGCAAGAGATACCCAGGGGGTTACCTATTTTCTTCTTATTGTTGGCTATTACTTGTGTACTTTTTGTTGGTAGAACTGTGGATTGTAGCTACTTGTACTTTCCTGTTTACTGCTTCTTGTTTTATTACTTTCCTTGTATTCATTGAATGTTAGGCACAAATCATTGGGTGATTTCCTATTGGGATTGTATCTCACACCTTGTTTGGGAAATTTCTTTTGGGCCCAAGAAGACTATGTTGCTGTAGGTATAGATAAGGGCAAACACCCTTTTACTTCAGGTTCCTGATTGCACTGGAGCTGGAGAGCATTGGACTGAGTTGGGGCTCGCGATGCTGAGGAGTTTATCTTGATTTCCCATGCACTTTGTTTTTCAGTTGTACTTCAGAATGATGTTGTGTTTGCTGTTTTCCTTAGATACTTGTACTTGCTTCATCATTATTATCATTTTCTATATAGTTATTGTTTCCGCTACTGGGTTCCAGTTGTTGCATGTTTTTTATTGCTTCTGATGTTTATTGTTGTTTTTTTACATTGTATACCTTAGTGAATGAGGTCATAGTTTCCCCAATAACATACCAAGGCCCTCGCTGCTAGTCGGCAACCTCTAGCATTTGGGAAAACACTCTTTAGGTCATGTGGCGAACTGGGTACGGGGCACCAGTGGAGGGGCTCCAGATTCTGGATGTTACAAAGTGGTATTAGAGGAGTTCATTTCTCTTCCTTTACTGTTTGGAGACTTTAGCCAGGGATAGGATGAACTCGGTACTTGGTATTAAGCTGTGCTCGGGAGTAGCTAACCCGTGTACATGGAAAATCCATACTACATCATTAATTGTTGTTTTTCTGGTTTTTAGTTTTTATGGTTGATATGTTTTCACCTAGAGTGATTCGCATGACTTGTGAGGTTATTGTTTTGATATTTTGGTTCTATTTCTGTTGCAACCCGATGAGATGAGGGTATTCCATCTCATGCATCATATAGGAACTTCTAGAAATCACAATCCATGCACTCTTGCTAGGCCATCTAGGGTGCATTAGCGATTTCATGCTGTTGTGATAGGATTTGTGTCGATTATGCATGTTGTTATGATATATTCTTGATAGAATCCCTGTTGTTATGTTAGAGATCTTTTTTCCCCAGTATGTGACTATAGGAGATACCTAGCTTTGATTCGTAGGTAGTATGGGCCATCACGAACCGAAATTTAGCACCTCTTTTCCTCGTTTTTAGTGTTTCCGGGGTTCTGTGCAGTTTCTGCACTACTACCCAGAAAAACCCAGAATACACTACGTGTACTTTTTGGATACATACCGTGTAGTTTTTAGGCCGAGTTACTAACTGTGTAAGCCGAACATTGTGTCCTGAAAGTAACTTTAAGAAGACACCGTGTATGGTAGGTACACACCGTGTAGTAATGAGCTGTGTACCTGGCTGTGTCACGAACAACACAGGCTGGCGTGACTGTCTCTCAGACACGCCGTGTTTCTCTTGGAGCACACCGTGTAGTCTTTCCAGGTACCCAGCCATGTCACGAAAAACACGGGACATTTTCACCTTGCCTATACATGCTGTGTTTGTTCGAAACACGCCATTTAAGGTTCAACCGTGTAGACAGCCGTGTGTCTAACAACACGGGCCGCCAAATCCTTTTCCACTACAAGGCGTGTCCATAGTGAACACGTCGTGTAGTCTCAGTTTAAGAAAATAGTGTGGGTTAGCCGTGTAAAGAGGCTCGGAAAGGGGAGTAGTTTCCAAGTACACGCCGTGTGTGGGTGCAACACGCCGTGTAGTTTGAGGTGTACAAGACTTGTAGGGAAGAAGTACACACCCATGTCAGTTGCTTAAGAAGACACGCCGTGTAGATTTTATACACGCTGTGTAGTTGTGTTTTGTAACCTTATGTGTTTTTGTTCCCATGTTCCTATTTTGTACTCGTGTGTTCTCTGTCCTTGTTTTTCTTATCTATGGTGTACTTTTGATCTTTCAGAGCTATGCCTTCGAGACGTCCTCCAGTCATACATTTGTCGTCAGGTAGTGATCAAATGCCAGATAGGGCTGATCAGGGACTTCCTTCTGATCCTCCGGTCGGGCCAGCCGTAGCACCAGCTATTATACCAGTTGCTGGTGCGGATGCGTAGTTCAGGAAAGGTTTAATGAGGATGATGCAGGCGTTCCAGGGAGTGCCTCCTCCTACCACATCTATGGAAGACTTTCTGCGAGTTTTTCAGCATCATTATCCTCCCATGTTCTCGGGGGAAGGAGGACCTCCGGCTGTAGAGTCATGGATGGATGCCTTACTGACTATCTTCGAGCATCTAGAGATGCTTCTTGAGAGGCGGGTCAAGCTCGCCACCTACATGCTCCGAGACTCCGCCAAGAGGTGGTGGGATGTGATCTCACAGGCAGGTCAGTAGCAGGCTATGGCTTGGGAGGAGTTCCATTGTTTGTTCTATGACTACTTCTATCTGGAGACCCTGAGGGCCGATCGAGCCTGGGAGTTCATGATCTTAGAGTAGGGTACTCTTTCTGTCATGTTGTATTCCTCTCGCTTCACCGAACTGCAGCATTTCACACCCCTCCAGGATGGGAGTGGGGTGTTCTTAGAAAGGATGTTCAAGGATGGTCTTAGGCGGGTGATCCGCTCACAGGTGACTCTCTTCCAGATGACTTCCATTACTTCCATCGTCAATCAGGCACTGATTGTAGAACACAATCTTAGAGACTCTTGAGTTTCAAACTAGGGTGGTTCTGCTTCTAGAGCTAGTCTTCCTCTAGATGACATCAGGAAGCACCGTATAGAGCCTACGTGCAGTGACCCGAGGAAGTGTGATGCATCGTCAGGAAGCCAGGTGACATGATACCAGTGTGGATGGTCAGGGAACACAAGGACACAATGCTACAGGGATCACGTGGAGTGCCGATATTGCGGCAATATGGGTCACCTTCAGCGTTTCTGCCAAGTACTCTCACCAGTAGCTGGTGACTGATTTTGTTCCATGACTCCTCATTCAGGAGCAGCACTGCCAGTTTCTCACGAGTCGGGGAACTGGAGTTATTTCGGCCGCTCGGGACAAGGTGGAGGTCGAGGCCGTGGCGGTCAGCCACCAGTCCCTCAGCACCAGCAGGGAGTTTCAGCACAGAGTGGTCATTCATACGGGTAGGGTCGTAGTGCAGGCTAGTCTTTCTCCGTGGAGTAGACCTATCAGGAGAAGGATCCTAGACCTTCTACAGTTCGAGGTACGATTTTATTTGCATCAGTTTTATCTTCAGCTCTTTTCGATACTGGTGATATGCATAGTTTTATCTATGTTGCTGTTGTGGAGAGTGTTGGGCTCTGTGTCCTTTCTTCTTCTGACTCGTTGACACTAGACACACCTTTGGGGACGAGGACATCTAGGGTACGCCAGTGTAGAGAGTGTCCACTAGAGGTTGTAGGGTATCGTTTCTTATGGTATCTCTATTTCCTAGAGATGACAGGCTATGATGTCATCCTCAGCATGAAGTGGTTGATTCCCTTCCAGGAAGTCGTCGACTACTATCACCGCAGAGTGAGTTTCGTCTCACCAGAGGGTGAATCTTTTCATCATAAAGGTGAATGGGATGTTCAGGCGAGTCGAGCAGGACTCGAGCATCAAGGGATAGGAAGGGTGATGGCCCAGATTTCTAGTCTTTATCTGGATGAACAGGGGACTCCACTGTTGGACTTTCCTCTAGTGGTGGATCGCTTCAGGGACGTCTTTGTAGAGGACTTTTCAGGTTTTCCTCCGGAGCGTGAGGTAGACTTCTCTATTGAGCCCATGCCAGGAGCGGCACCGGTGTCCATTCCCCCCTATAGGATTGCCAGACCTGAGTTGCAGGAGCTCAAGAAGTAGTTGGAGGAGCTACTGGCTAAGGGTTTCATCTGACCCAGTACTTCTCCTTGGGGTTTTCATGTCTTGTTTGTGAAGAAGGAAGATGGTACCCTTAGGATTTGTGTGGATTATAGAAAGCTGAACCAGTTGATGGTAAAGAACCGATATCCTTTGCTGAGAATTTACAACCTTTTCGATCAGTTTTGCGGAGCCTGGGTGTTCTCAATGATCGACTTGAGGTCCGGTTACCATCAGTTGCACATAAACCATCAGATATACCTCTGACAGCCTTCAGGAGTAGGTATGGTCTATACGAGTATAGAGTCTTGCCGTTCGGTCTCATGAATGCACCTGAAATTATCAGGGCACTAATGAACTGAGTGTTCCATCCTTATTTAGACTCTTTCGTTGTGGTCTTCATGGACGATATCTTGGTGTACTCTCACACTCGACACGACCACGATACCCATATTGAGATCATTCTGAGTACATTGAGAGAGCATCAAATTTATACTAAACTCTCAAAGTTCCACATCTGGATGGATCAGATTCACTTCTTGGGTCATGTCATCTCAGAGGCAGGAGTATCTGTGGACCCAGAGAAAGTGAGATCTTTAGGTTCCTGGGAGAAACCGAAGAACATCTTTGAGGTATAGAGCTTCCTAGGGCTGGCTAGATACTACAGACGCCTCATTCAGGAATTTTCTCATCAAGAAGCACCTTTGACAGGTCTGAACAATAATGGGGAGAAGTTCTTATGGTCATATTCTTGTGAGTCATCCTTTCAAGAGCTGAAAGGGTGGTTGATGTCAGCACCGATACTATTCTTGCCGGAGCCAGGCAAGAACTACACTGTTTACTGATATGCTTCAGGCATCGGCCTCGGAGCTATGCTTATGCAGGTGGATGGAGTGGTTGCATAAGGGTCTCGGAAGTTGAGGCCACATGGGAGGAACTTCCTGACACACGATCTGGAGTTGGAAGCTACTGTTCATGCCTTACGTTGTTGGCGACAGTATCTGCTGGGGGACCACTTTGTGGTCTTCACTAACCACAAGAGTCTCAAGTATATCTTCACCCAGCGTGATCTGAATCTGCGACAGTGAAGGGGGGGTTGAGTATCTATAGTGTTTTGACATCGAGCTCACCTATACGCCGGGTAAGGGAAACACAGTGGATGACGCGTTGAGTAGGAGAACTCAGATTCAGGAAGTTCAGGAGGCCAGCAGTGAGAGGAAACTGATGGCTTTGTTCTCTGAGATGCATATAGAGGTACATGATAGAATGGGATATAAATTCCTGTCTTCTGTAACTGTTACCTCTAAAATTCTTGATCAGGTACGAATAAGGAAGATATCAGACTCTGAAGTCTTAGTCCTATGGGAGAGTGTGTCAGGAGAGGACCCTCTTCCCGGACAGACAGTGGGCGAGGATGAGATCTTGCTTTTCCAGGGACGTGTAAGGGTGCCAGCAGACATATGCGAGGAGATGATGTGGGATTTTCATTCCTTAGTTTGGGAAGTTCATCCTAGTGTCACCAAGATGTATTGGGATCTTCATCTCCAATACTGGTGGCCAGGTATGAATAAGGATGTTTCTAGTTTTGTCATGAGATGTTATACTTGTCAGCAGGTGAAAGCAGAGCATCAGTGACCAACATGCCTTTTATAGTAGCTACCCATTCCGGAGTGGAAGTGGAACGACATCGCGATGGACTTTGTTACTGGGTGAGTGAGGTTGCCTCGAGGGAACGATGCTGTTTGGGTTGTCGTTGATAGGCTTAAAAAGGTTGCACACTTCTTGCTGATTAAGGAGGCCTTCAGTGTTGATGATCTAGGATGAATTTTCATATGGGAGATCATTCATCTTCATGGAGTTCCACACTCTATTGTTTCAGATAGGGATGCGCACTTTACCTCTCGGTTCTGGCAAGGACTTCAGAAGGCTTTGGCTACACGGGTACATTTTAGTACAACATAACATCCCCAGACTGATGGTCATTCTGGGCGCACGATCTAGGAGCTTGAGGATATGCTCCGAGCTTGCATCCTAGACTTTGGTGGTTCTTGGGAGAAGCATATTCCCCTGGTGGATTTCTCCTACAACAAAAGTTTCTAGGAGACCATTCAGATTGAACCATACGAGGGTTTCTATAGTAGGCCATGTCGATCACCCTTATGCTAGCTGGAGGCAGGAGAGACAAATTTTTTGGGACCCCATCTCATTCAGGAGACCTCAGAGCCGATAGAGCTGATCCATAAGAGGATGGCTACAACACAGTCTTGTCATAAGTCTTATGCTGATTAGCGAAGATAACCTCTGGAGTTCGAGGTCGGGGATCAGGTTTTCTGCGTGTCCCACCGAGGAATGGACACAAAAGGATTTGGAGATAGGGTAAGCTTTCACCATGGTACGTTAGGCCGTTTGAGGTCTTGGAGAGAGTGGGGCCAGCAACCTATCTGTTGCAGCTACCTCAGAGGTATTGGGCCATGCACAACGTCTTCCACGTCTCTCAACTCCGACAATACTTTTCAGACCTGTCTCACATCTTTCAGCCTGAGGAAGTCGAGCTTGAAGTAGATTCATCATTCGAGGAGCTTCCTTTCTAGATTGTCGATCACAATATAAAGGTTCTCTGCGGGCTATCTGTTCCTCTGTTATGAGTGCTATGGAAACACGGGCGAGTACAGGACGAGACCTGGGAGAGGGAGGCTGATGTATGATTGTAATGGCCAGAGCTGTTCTGGGTTTCTTCTTCTCCGCCTCTTTAGGGAAAATCAAGGACGAATTTCTTTAAGGGGGGAAGTTTGTAAGAACCCATATCTTTTTTTCAGGTACGCTTTTTCCTTTTTCTAGTGTTTTTAAGAAAAATGTACTTTCTGGTAATTTTTGAAGTACTTGCTGTGTTCTTTCTAAGTACACATTGTGCACTCTTCCCCAGCTCGAAGCCATGTGTTGGCCATGCCCGAGCCACACACATAGTGTGTAGGGGTGATGTGGAGGCCGATTTTGGAGGAGTATAGAAAAGACCCAGTACACACCGTGTACTCTAAAGTTACACGTCGTGTAATTTTCTTTATTTCACTAAACACACTGGGGTCGCGCCTAACCCCTGATTTAATCTTCTTCTCCAGATTCCATCCACCCGAGAGTGACCGTACGACCGGGTTTTCTACGAGCTTCGGCCTCTTCGTCCGTTCTCCGATTCGAGCGCGGTCAATTGCATTGGAATATATGATGTGATCTCTCTCTGCTTCTTGAGTATTGTTTCTTGATAACACATGGTTTTCATGTTATCATAGGTTGAGAGTTTTGTACATTTTTTCAGATCTACATCATTCTAAGGGGAATCCGTCGTCATCGTTCAGGTATATCGATCTCCTAGGATCGAGGTAGGTGTTTTGTGACTTTCTGTAGAAAGTTGATAGATATTTTGTGAAAATTCCACCAATTCCGTTGAACAGGGAATTGGGGGTTTCCTATTTTTTTCCCTGCTTTTTTCCTTCTTTTCATGATTGCTTTAGTATAGGTTGATGCTTGTGAGTAGAGTAATTTATTTTGTGCTCTGGTTTCTTTGCCATGATTTTTTTTTCTTATTAGGCGTTTCTCATGTTTCCATGCCTAGTTATAGGATTGTGGAACTGATACCTTGTTATACTGCTGAGCCTTAGTTTATAGCCAAGTGTTTCCTGAGGTTTACTTGGACGATGTATGTGCGCTGATTATGTTTAGTTTCACCCAGGACTATGAGAACCTAGAGTAGTAAACCAAAGGGAGAATTGATGGAAGGGCTTCTCCAGAGTGTCATTTAATTATGATGTCAGGCCACAGGGGGAATTGACGTTGAGTGCTTCCCCAGAGAGTCTTTAGTTCCTCGACACGGGCCACAGTGGGAATAGACGTTGAGTGCTTCCCCAAAGAGCCTCTAGCACGATACGAGACTATATGGGGAATTGACAGTGAGTGTTTCCCCGGATAGTCTATTTTTTTCATAGCTAAACCAGAGGGGTGAGACTTTGTGTGCCTCCTAGAGGGTTGCTAGTACTTATAGGTTGAACCTTAATGGTTAGGCTATGAGAGCTACCTAGGGGGGTTACCTGTTTTCTTCTTGTTGCTGGCTGTTACTAGTGTAATTTTTTTTGCTAGAACTATGGATTGTAGCTACTTGTACATTCCTATTTACTGCTTCTTGTTTTATTACATGCCTTGTATTCATTGACTGTTAAGAACAAATATTAGGGTGACTGCCTACTGGGATTGTATCTCACACCCTATTTGGGCCATAGCTTTTGGGTCCAAGTAGACTATGTTGCTGTAGGTATAGATAAGGGAAAGCTCCCTTCTACTTTAGGTTATTGATTAAATTGGAGCTGGAGAGCATGGGACTGAGCAGGGGCTCACGATGCTGAGGAGTTTATCAGGTTTTCCCTTGCACTTTGTTTTTCCGTTTTACTTCAGAATGTTGTTGTGTTTTCTATTTTCCTTAGATACTTGTAATTCCTGCATCATTATTATCATTTCCTATATAGTTATTGATTCCACTACTGGGTTCCTATTGTTTCATGTTGTTTACGGATTCCACAGTTTATTATTGTTTTTATTACCTTTTAAACCTTACCGAATGAGAGAATAGTTTCCCCAATAACTTACTAAGGCCCTCGCTACTAGTCGGTAGAATCTAGCATTTGGGGAAACGTTCTTGAGGTCATGTGGAAAACCGGGTACAAGGAACCAGTGGAGGGGCTCTGGATTTGGGACGTTACACTATGGAATATTAATTATTACATCAGTAAGTTAAAATTTCTAATAAACAATCTGTTTTCCATCCTTTATACCTTGCATGAGGGAAATTGTTTTTCCGACATCCTGGCATCGAAAGTGTCTTTGAGTGAGCAACCTTTTTTTCTAGTATAACTTCCTTTCTCATGGAGGGTATGGAACTTGTTCTAGATGATTAAAATAGGTTGCATTATTTTTGGCCCCCTTATCTATTTCTATATAGGCTCTCTAGCCTTTACCTTTTATTATATAAAAGGTCTTGTTGTAGGTTTCATAATGCTTTCATATCCCATAGCATAAATATGAGGTGGATAATGGTAGTTATGTAAAACTAATAATAAATAATTAAATATAATATAATTAATAAAATATTTCAAAATAGATATGATTGATTTATACTACATAGAATTAGAAATATAAATTGAAAGTACTTAGTTATTAATAATACCCCTTCATTGAGAATCTTCCTTTGGAATACACATTCATCCATGAAAGGATGGTATTTAAAAATAGAGAATCTATAAGATATGGGAAATGAATATAATATGGTATTACGGTAGAACCTATCCAATATATAAGTATCAAACATTGGGAATATTAGAGATGAAGAGGTTCCCTTTTATATATTAAGGGGGGTACCCATGAAAGTACCAATTATTAAATTAATATAAATTAATTTTAATTTTAAAGTGAAAAAAATTTATTTTATTTTTTATCTAGAAATAGTATTAGTTTATATCTTCTCATAAAATAAAAATTTGAGAAGTTTTTGGAATGTTTTAACCCTGATCACATAGTTTGAACCCTTGTTAACCACATTGACAATTACCATGGTATCAAAGTGTTTTACTCTTTAGGGGTATTGAATGTTAATATACGAGGAAAATTTACAAATTATTTTTTAATAGTTTATATGATTGATCATATCTAAATAATCTATCCAATGATAATTTTTTATAAATTTTCAACTATTTAATAAAATATTATTTAATATATGATTATATTAATGTCATTTTAGGGGATATTCACATAGTTTTATTATAAATACAACAATATAGAAATGGAATTAGAAAAAACATTAAAACAAATATAATATTTTTTATTTATCTAAAAAATTCATGGGGAATAATATTTCATCCTAACTTCATAACATTAAATATTTTCTAAATCATTTATTTAATTTTTATTTTACTTGAAGAAGTACCATGTCACTATTCAATAATCATATAATGTAATTATTACATCACTAAAAATGAAACAATAATTCAACATGGTAAAAAATGTAATTAATTTTCCATGCAACTATTTATAATAAATCATGGCCTTTTTTTGACCTAATAAAAAAATATTAGAGATATTAAAACAAATAGAGTGATATAATGTATTTATTCATTATATTAAATAATATTAAGGTTATTTTCAATGGAAACTGGAAATAAATATTAAAAAAATTAAAAATAATATTATTAAATTATAATGGAACATATAAAATAAAAATAAATACAAGTGTCTTGGATATTTATAGGCATTATCTCATTGTTTTAACCCTGTTTTACTGGTTTTACCCTTAATGAGGTGAACGATATTTACAAAAAATACTATTCAAAATGACAAAAAATAAAAGTTTTATATTTAAATAATTTTAACCTCATGATACCAAATATAGAATCCATTTTATTATTTAATTTATTAAATATTTAGGCATTAATTTTAAAATAATAATGAAAATCAAAACGTAAGACAGTTTTTCAAAAATTCATTTTTATGCATAAAACTTGATTTTTTATTATCTAATACCTAGTAAAACCCATTATATAAATGATAAAACAATGAAATAAATTTATATTATATATATTTAATTATAATAATTAATCAATAGTTATTTATTTAAATTATTAATATAAGAACACATTGTGGGAATAAAATAGTTTTTTTTGGAATGACATATCGTATTAACATCTAATAATTTTCCCAATTGGTATCCAGTGAATTCCTTCTATATATGTGTAAACAGTAATGTTTTATAATTTATTTATTCATGTTAATAACTGCTAATCCAATGTATAGGGTATAACTATCATATTAAATAACAATATTTCAATAGTATATCTCAGTTTCATTAAACTCGATATTGTGTGTAAAAAAGCTTCAAAACAACAAATTTAATTAAAGTGAAATATATCATAAAATATAGGGGTCTTAGATATTATCATAAATTCAATGTAAGGTATAAAATAAATAACATTCTATTAGGTATTAGATAAAATTTATATGATAAAACATGATCCTGGGAGAAATATATTATTAAATAGATCACTAGAAAAAATAGTTTCCCATAATTCATGATAAAAGTACACATATTGTCAAATGAATAGAAATATAACATGGAAAAAGGTATTGATTTGTAAGATAATAACACTTGATCCATGAAGCATAATAAAAATCATATGTTATAGAAAATGAAGATTCTATTTAAGAAAAATATAACAATGCACTCTAGAAGAAACCTAACTATAGAGAATCACCAACTTTATAAGATAATCCGTTTTACCCATTATTGAGAACCAAATTAGCGATTCATGTGAATACATATTTCTTTATCCCTCACATTCCTGAGCCATATAAATTCATTCAATTTTATGAGAAAACGTAATTGTTCCCACTTATAAATATCTTATTAGATATAATATTTTAAAC
This sequence comes from Viscum album, assembly GCA_963277665.1. Classification (NCBI taxonomy): domain Eukaryota; kingdom Viridiplantae; phylum Streptophyta; class Magnoliopsida; order Santalales; family Viscaceae; genus Viscum; species Viscum album. The sequence goes on from OY728122.1 coordinate 2,091,624,144, forward strand.
ATTATGTTTTATGGAGTTATAAGGTCCCATCCATCAATCATCCATAGATATATATTATAGAGGATATCAATAAATCATAATATAATGAATAATAAACAAAATAATATTAGTTTCACAAAATTTCAAATCGGTACCATATACTGTGATATCAAAAGTAGATGATCTGATACAAAAAATTCAATCACCATAAAACGGTATAATATAAAAGAACATAGAAGTTAGTTAATAAATCATAACTCCGTCGTAGTTAGATTTATTTTGTTCTAAATATTACAATGTAAATGAAACAAAAAATCATCTTTACGTAAAATTTATGAAAATTGTGTTAAAAGGATGAATTTATGAGTCCATTTTAATAATTTACATTTAGAGAGATTAAAATGAATTATTTTTGAAACTTTATTTAACAATAAATAAAAATAAATAATGATTTAAAAGTAATATAAATGGTTTATAATGGTAATGTGGAGTTGAATAAAAAATGCATGATGGTGAAAAGAAAAATATTTTAAACAATGTATATACATTTTTATTGAGAACCAAACCATAAAAAGGGTGATTAAAAATCCAATAGAAAAGAAGAAAATTTTAATATGATGAAAAAATAATAATTAAAATTTTGATTTAATAATAATAGGCCAAAACATTGGAGGGAAGAGGGAATATGGATATTGATGAAAAAGTGATCATTTAGAGAGAATGGGAATTATTATTTACATTATCATGCGCTATGAAGATAAAAATAAATAAATGTAATTAAAATAAAATATTGTTGGAATTCATAACAATATCATCTTATAAGAGTGGAAACCCAGCATGTGAAACCATAGTCAAAGAGGAATAATTTTGAAAAATTAGGGACAATTATGTTAAGAAAAACCCTACCAATTTGAAAACGATTAAATAAATTAAAATTGAGGAGGGATTACTGAGAATAAGTTTACATCCAATGATTGAATCATTAATAATAATAATACCATATAACAGAGAAGTATGTAAACTATATAAAATAAAAATTCTTGCATAATTTGGAAACATTCCTCAATGGATGGAAATAGAGATAGAAACAACTAAAAATATAATATTTTTAAGGTATGAATAAATTTAAAAGGATTTTATATGGTGTACATTTAAATCCCCAATAAATGAACAAGGAATATATCCCAATACAATCATATGGTATAATCTACACCACATATAATAATAATGTTCAAGAAGAAAAATTATAACTCAATGAAAGGATACTAAATTTTGAAACACTATTACCTTTACTCAAAACTTCAACAAAATCATGTTAATATCCTATATCATACACATAACCATAAGCAATACATATTTCATAAAATTAATCATATATATTACTATTTATACTATTTAATTATAATCCTTTATTTGTTAGTTATAGTTTATTTCCATCATCAGTTGTTAGGGGTTTTGATCATTTAACACATCCTTTAAAGTGAAAATGTTAATTTCCCTTCATTAATACCAAATTCATCATTCCTAGAATTATTACTAGAATATTTATTTAATAATTATTTATGACATTATAGTTTTCTTCCATGATAAATTTTTTCATGATTTGTGAAGATAGAATCAATGATAATATTTTTGGAATTTTTTTATGAATAATAGTTAGTATGCTATTAATGTAATAAATATTAATATTACCATTCCAAATAAATAAAAAATTATTTAATTTTAGTTAATTAATACCATTAGTTTTATATATTTAGTCATTGATGATATAAATTTATAGCGTTGTTCATGTTGGCAGTAAAAATAACACAAATGAGAACATGATATAATTGATGGGTATGTATAGTTACGAAAATGATTTAGTCAACATAATATGTTTAATAATGACTAAAAATGATATTAATTATTTTAATTATAAGCCTAGAATTATATTTTTTCTTTTTTATAAGGAATAAATATTTAAATGGAAAATGTAATATGTTACTTCATGAAGGAAACATTCCACATATAAAGACATGCAACTTTCTCAATTTATATAAAACACAACGTAGATAACAATTTGATTATATTTTAATAATGATGACAGGGTTGTGAATATAAAATTTATTCATTAAATACCACCATTTAACAAGTGTTGTATGGTTATTATGATAATAATGTGCATTGCTAATGGATGTGGTAGTCCACATGAGACATAATAGATGTTTTTATTTTTCAACTAGTTCAAAAGAATGTAGAAAATCATTTTAATAAAATTTCAAAATAATTATTATATTGATGCAATTATTTCAAGATAGATGGATTTTTATGAAATAGGTAGAATCAACATGAATGTAAATTAATGAAAAGGGACTAATTGAAAATTTAACATAATTCATGGAAGAGAATCTTTCATGTTGTGATTATGGATATGACAGGTGGTTTTATGAGATGAAAAAGAAAATCTAGTAACTATTTAGAAGTGTTTAGGATTTTATTCTAGAGTTTATTAAAATATAATAGGCCATTGGTGTAAATAGAATTGGAGTGGTGATAGATCCTTTTATAAGGGATGGAGTGGAATTTTTGTAGGAATATTAAAAGAATAGTTAATATTTAAATTTCATGTGAATCTTGTAATTGAAAATAATGGTGTGGTGTAAGGGGTTATTTAATTAAATCCTTAGACATAAATTTTCACTCATGTTTTAAGTTATTTTTCTCATATACCTTTAACAACAACCATTTCTGGTTTTTAACAAGGTAACATATTTTTACCTAACTAGTTTAATTTTAATATCAAAAATTAAAATGGTATATAATAAATATTTGAAAAATAATTATTTGAAAAATTAAATCCATTTTTAAATATATTTTCTATGTTGGAAAAAATTAATTTTAATATTATTTCACTCAATGTATAAAATAATTTATTTGAAAAAGTTTATATTAAGTATAAGAATTATTTTTATAATAAAATTATTGATTTTATTGATTTCTTGAAAAATAATTAATTTATTATTAAAAAATATAAATAAATATGGATTTTATGGAAAAAATAGGATTTTTTTGTAGATCATATTTTTAAAAATCATAAAATAGTTTTTTATTAAAATAAATTATTTCTTATGATTCGAAATATGACACATGGGTTTTAAAAATTAAACATAATATTTTAAATGTATAAATTTTATTATTAACTACTTAATTTATTATGAAAATTGTTTTATAGTTCATTTTTTAATCTTATTAATATAATAAAATCTATTATTTTTGTAAAAATGATGTTTTTTATAATTCTTATAATTATAAAACTTTTTAAAAAAAACCAGAAAATTATTCCTAAAAAATATATTTATTATATATCCAAAAATTATTTTAATTTTGTAAAATTCCATTTAGAAAATTTGAGAGTTTAAATTTTAAATGAAATAATAAAATATATTGAAATCATCTTTCACAGTAAATTGTAATTTTAAAATATTAACTGTTTTTTAATAATTCAAATAATTTTTTAATTTAATATGTGTAAATATATTACTCACATAAAAAATATAATTAATAATTTATATAATTAGTTTTTTAAAATAAATAAATAAAAGAAAAGAAAGTTTTAGATAAAATGATTCTTCAGAATAAAATGATCATGTTAATTATAAATGCGTATTAATTGAGATCAATCAATGCATTATCATTAGAAATGAAATTTATTATTCATTAAGTGTAAATTTTTTAAATTTTTAGAATATAAGTGAAATATAAATATATTATTACATTGATAATTAAATGTTTATATCATAATAATTTCTATCCACTAAACCGACAAAGATCATTTCATAATATGTAAACATAAGATATTCTTTATTGGCTATATAGGGTGGAGGTTTAGCTAGGAAACATATTGTGGACATTTATATAATCTGTAACCTAAATTCTATATGATTACAATGATTTCATATTTTTGGAATTCATATTAGTTTCAGTTTATATAAAGATTTAGTGATGCCAAATATTTTCCATGATTGGACATATGTGACTCATATGGGAAACTCATACTACATGATGTTATTGCTTCTCCATTCTCTACAGTTTTGATAATGTTGTTACTGTCATATATATCCATTAATTTAATTGGTATTTTATAACAATCAAAATTTAAAAAATTTATATTAAATTATCATGGATTCAATTTATATTGTTTTTTAATATGAAATAACCTATTAAACATAATATTTTTTTTAAATGGGAATTAATATTTCAATTTTAGAGCATTACATTATCCCCATCTTAAATAAATTGAATCCAAACAACACTTAGTTATCAATTACTAATGAGAATATATATGGGTATCTAAAATATAGATGTCATACAATATATAATTAATATAGGAATGTCATCCAATGAAACATATCCTTTTCCTCATAATTCATTTATCCTTAATATTTCATTTTTCCGACCATATGAGTCATGATTTATATATATTAAGTCTCATTACCAACATTAAATTATTTCATTATAAAGTCTCTTTTAATCAACCATACATTGATAGACTGTCGTATATTTACATGAAATGTAACTTCAATATTTCAAAAAATAGTTCTACCACTAAATAAAATGAACCAATCAACTTCAAAAATCACATTAAATTCAGATAAATTATTAATGATATGATTTTCAAAAAAAAACTATTAAATAAACTCAATATTTGAATAAAATCATCATACCGCAATATTTGTTTATAAATAATTCAACATCTAGAAATTAAGGTGGTAATTTCATGTTCAAAGAAAATATTTATGGTGTAAATTAGTATATTATATTAGGTATAAATATCATTCTCACAGTTCTGAAGTAGAAAAATAGTTTTAATAAATGTAGATCAATTGATATTTAAATTTAGTAAATTTGGTTACATAATATATCCCTATATCAATCAATATTGGATCATTTTAAGCCTATTAATTTTGTTAGGCCTAGTATTTGGGCATTAACTTGGACAATTACCATGTTACCAACATTTGAAACATTGAATGGTTAATGATATATTATGAAAAAATCTTTTTATATTTCTATGTAAAATGAACTCTTCATTTTCCAAAAACATTTGGGGCTCTATTACCACATTACCAACACCAAATATTCTACTAGTTCATATAATACTTCACATTAGTTCTTCTTACCATATCTTTGATATATGTGACCTTGAATATTCTTTCCTATATAATCACTATCACCTAAACACCCATGAGACACTATCGTTTTATTATTTGGTGCATTTTTATGTTCAAAAAATATAATATTTTCAATCATAAATTGCGATAGATTGTTATTTATAATCACATGATTTCTAAATCTTGATCAAATATGATTATGCTTATAATTAGGTAAATCTCTATATTGTTCATAGTTCCTTCATTAAATATGTTCTTTTAGGTTTTATCCATCACAAAAGAATGAAGTGGTAAACAAGAGTTTTGAAAAATAAAAATCATAAGAGAAAAAATAAAAATAATATAGTGGAAAAATCATCTTGGATTTATTTTACTCTTGAAAACCAGCATTTTTTCATTCAATTTAACCTTAATCACTCTTTATAAAATATTGGCTTCCATAAGTTGGGCTCCCAGATACAATAAAAACTAATTCCATAACATTATAAATCCATTTAAATGGATCATAAATTGAATGTGATTAACTAAATAATATACCCTGAAGTATCAAACCAAGTGTGCTATTTTACCTTTTTTCATACATTGAGTGGATATAGAGTCAATACACTATATTATCCTTTCACAGTTATAACCCCCATGTATATTTATGCTATATCATATATCAAGATGTAACATCATTATAGGGATTACATTTCTAGAAATGAAATAAAATCTCAAATATATAAATATTTTAGGATATTATCTTATACTAATCCATATCCCTACTAACTAAACTAAATTTTCCTCTTCAAAATTCCCCAAAATAACTACAATAATCCTCCAAAATAAATAAACATTACTATGATTTCAACTGAGGTTCACTTGACCCACACACCTAGATTCAGTGCTAAAAATATATACATTACTAATATTCTTTGATACTAAGTGATATGACCCCTGATAAAAATATTTTTTTTATATAATCTCCAAAAGCTAATTATCAATCTCATAATCAAAACATAATCCTTAGAATTGATTTATTAGTGTCTTTGATTAATATAAAAGAAAAGAAACTTATTTTTCCATACTTATGATATTTTCTCAATATTTATTAAATGATAGATACCCTTATAAACTTATTATAACTTGTCATATTCATAACTTGGGTAATATATACATTACAAATGGTGTGATATTGATCTCTCTATAGGGGAAACATATTAAAATTTCCCCAAGTGATAGAATATTAGAATATGGGAAAACCTAATAAAGGGAGAAATATCTAACTAAAAAGGACACAAAACAATAATATCTATCTTTACGTCATGATAAAAGAGCATTTGATCTCAAATAAATGAACATATACAATAAAAAAGTATGAGTTATTAAGATAATAAACATTCTCCATGAAGCATAATCATTGTCACATGGATGAAAAATGAATCATTTCATTGAAATATTCCATTACTTCAACATTCTTGATTTTGTTCACTCTTCAATAATCGTATATAGCCAACCACATGGCCTTAAGAAAACATCCTCATATTCCATAGGCTAATGACTATATGTGTTGAACTAATGTGTGATAGTTGGGATACTATGACCTATGGTCATAGTGGAGAATAGTGGTATAATAAGTAGATATAAATTTAGGACGAATAAGATAAATGAATAACTCTACTGAATGATACATAAATATCCAAAAAATAATAATAAACTCAAAATCATAACATTACAGTATGAAAAAGATTATTACGTAATTTCATGTCTATAAAATGTAGAAAATGATGTATTCAAGTATATAGGAAGCAATACAACACATGCAATACAAAATAAAAAGAGAGATAAAAAACAATAAATGAATATGGAGCTCCATCCAAGTAATATACTACCCATATAAACCCTAATAAAGCATGTAATATTGTATGCATGAAGTTTAGGTGTCCATGATAGGACACCACCCATTATACATAGTCTTGTTTATATAATATTCCAAGGTACCAACAGTGTTCTGGAAAGGGTGTCTGATAAATTTCTGTAGTCCCCCACCAACGAAGTATAGACAATCAAATCCATGAATATAAAATGTATAGTGTGCATTTATATTATAATATAATGTATTAAAAATAAATAACTCATGTTTTATTCCCATAAACTATGTGAATCATTCAACTACTCTGAGATAGATTATAACAATAATGAAATAGGATCCAATATTAAATCATGTCATCCTTGACTATAGGAGTCCACCAAATTATAGTATTAACTCATGCAATATAGATATAAAAAGGTGGTATAAGTTTAATCTAAGGTGTATTCCAAAATAATTCCAATATAAATTATTCTAGCTGAGTCTATGGAGCTCATTCATAATAATCACAATCAAATAATGAATTGGGAAATTTAGGTGAATCTATAGTGCTGCATGCCTAAAGAAATCACGATGGATCCAACTAGTTTAACTGAGGAATACTATTATATGGAATGTTATAAAATGGATCCTAAGGAATCATGATAATAATATTCTAATAGCCAAGGACCACGATCCATGGCGGGTGTCTCCCTTTTCAACCACCTTTTTATATTTGAATGGAGTCCACTGAGTAATGACAGAATTCCCACACGAATCCAAGGTTGGATCAAGTCTCACAAGTTCTATAAAGGTTAAAATCTCCCTATTCAATAGACACCTTATACATATATCATTATTAATTTAAGCTTATGTAACACTCAAGAAATTAAATCGTTTAATAGTTTTATCCCACTGCTATTCATACTGGCCGAAAAGGATAAATATGACATACATTGGATTCTGTTAACCATAATAATAATGGAAATGTAGTATTCATACATATAAACATTCTAATTAATAATTCCTTAGGTTCATTACATTACATTTCATATTAGTTTACAAGTATAACTAGAACGCACACCCATTTCCCATTTCAATTTATAATAATGTAGTATGTTCATTCCATTTACTTTTATTAGTTATTACATTGTAAATATATAAATGAAACCAAATCAATTATATATATAAATCATGCCAATGTGATATCTAGAATATAATTTGCATTTTAATAATTAATTAATTAATTTAATACACTTACCTTATCAAGGTAAAGTCTAGTGATCACAAACAATTCTCTAGATAAATCCAACAATGGTTACCAAGGCATAAATAATTATGAACCCTACTTGGGGTGGTGGGAGTTGATCTCATGACCTCCAATGACGTGAAGAAAAATTATGTTAAGGGATTTCAAAAGGGATTTTAACAACCATAAAATGTCATATGAATTAAAGGTGAATGCCTTGTGAAATAAGCATGGAGATAATCATACCAATTTATAAATGATGATACATTGATGGGTGAGTTCTAGAAAATGTACGTTATGCATCTAACACTCTCCTCATCCAATATGTACAATTTTTTTTACCTGAATCATAGGAAAAGTGAATAACATATTAATTCCTAGAAAATAGGTTATATAATGTTACATCAAAATAGAATAAATTACAGTAATAGAAACATAAAAATTAGACTAAAGTGTGAAGATGTTTCCAAGTGGAAACCAACAAGATGACCATATACTGATTCCGAGAATGGATAGAGAATCAATCAATGAACCTATATTGATGTACATTGATGAGTTGTAAATGGAGGAGAATTAAAACTCCTTTCCATTGGAGGAGGAAATAAGAATCTAGGGTAGGTATATTATAATTTCATGAGAAAATGGTATTTTTACCCAATAATAAATAGTTCACATTTTCTGGAAACATGATTGGCCAAACTGTGTGTTGCCAACGTTTAAAGGAGCGTCCCCACTTGGTTTGAGAAACCACATGATAACTATGTAAACTGGATCTACTAAAAACATCAGACATTTAGCAATGAAGTGTTTCTTTGGGAACAAGGTTAGGGAAGACCTTGAACCTAACTCTCCCATATGAAATTCATTACAATGTTTTGAGAAACCAAGCGAGATGTGACGCATGGTTTCTAATAACAGTGAAACCTAGTTTTTTTCCACTTTATGGGTTTACGATCTCTAAAAAAATCATCATACACCACCAAAACATCCGTGACATTTTGAGGAATCCATAATAGGTCCAAACTAAAGAAATAAACCATAATTTAAAGGAACCATACCTCATAGAGAAAGTGGGTTCTTATTGTTTTCTGCCTTAAAGAAACTCAACCCCTTGTTACCCTTCATAGGGTAAAAATATTATTTCTGAGAACAATTCTTGTCATTGATCATGTACATTAGCATCCCACACCCATGTATCATCGTGTACATGGCCATGATCCCTGAACACATATAATAAATAAACAAAATTGACATAGATAGCCTTGATGATCCAATTAATTATGCATATGGGATACTCCTCAAATGAATAATCAATATTATAATCAAAATCCTCATGATAAATGTATGAGATGGGTCAACATGATTACAGAGATTTTGTGAAATGAGGAAGACATCACGAATGGAATTGTACCTTTAAAGAAATTTCTACTAAGAGGATACCTTCCCACCTATATCCAAGATCTAAAATGGCCGAACATAATGATGGGACAAATTCCATTTCCTCTATATCCATATATTCCCAATTCTAGTTTATACTAATAAAAAAATGATCTCATACATCCAAATATAGATCTTGTTGATAATGATCGATAGATGATTTATTTTTAGACTAAGTAGTATAAATAGGTTTTCAAATTAACTATAAATTATTTGAAATCAAATTCCTAAGATAATGATATAGAAACATAGCCTCTCCATCCTCTAGTTAGAATATTGGTGAAAAGAAAGACCTACCATAAAATCCCTTATGTAGAGCCATTTGAGTTGTTCTATGATTGATATTATTTAGTAGAACTCAATGAGAGGGATATGCTTCTCCCAAGAACCACTGAAACCAATAATTCATGCTCAGATCATATCCTCTAACACCTTTATCATCCATTATTATTGGAAATCAGTTTGAGGGTAAAAATCAATGATTAGAAGCACCTATATACCCATTTCTCTTTGTAACCAACTCTAGAACATCAATGAGAAAAAAGAATCCCTATTTTAAATGATATTATGGGGGACCCTATGTATCCTTATGATCTCATAGATTTATAGTATTCCTAACTCATCAACTAAGAATGTTTCCTCGATAATAAATAGGTTGGATTATTTTGTCAGTCAATCCACAACTACCCAAACTGCATCTCTACCTTGAGGTAACCTCATTAATCAAACAAAAAATTCATGATAATGTATTACCATTTACATTATAGGACTGGTAATCTCTATAACAGGCCAACATTCCACTAGTACAACACCTCCATCTTCAGACTGGAGGAACACCTAGTGATAAATCCTTCTATCTATTATTTCAGCCGAGACCAGCAATACTAGCGACACATATCACAATACATTTTCAATATTTCCAGAAGAACTCTCCACTAAGAGGCGTGAGACTCTCTCAATAGTCCTTATCTCATATCTAATGAAACCAAGATATTCCCATGTATACATAGGATTTCATCACTAATAATAGACCAATCCAAAGGTGTTTCCTCACCATAAATAATCTCCAAGGGAACTAACCATTGAAGATCTAAAAACTACTAACTCCTCAACCAATCAAGTTGAGAATAAGTAATTGTAAAGGATATGATATCAGAATTCTCATCAATATGTCAATACTCAATATTCATATAAAAAATATTGCCATTAATTTAAATTTATCATAGGATTCTTATATTACCTATTCTAATTTCTTCTATCTTTGTGCTTCAATTATTGTAATGACCTTTCCATGAATATATGCATGCTTAATGTCAATGGAATAAAGGTATTCAACCCATATTATATTTTTTGCGACTCATGTCACATTGAGAAAATATATATTTTACGTTCTTGTGGTCTATATAGACAACAATTTGATCAACCAATAGATAGTGTCCATAGAATCATAAAGCATGGACAAGTACTAATAGATCGAGGTAGGGCGTTTGGTAATTATGTTAGTTAGGTCTCAATTAGTGATACTAGTATGTAATGAATTGGTCCTCCTATATCATCAATGCACCCAACTCAATATTGGATGTATCATAGAAAATTGCGTATCATCTTCTCAGATAGTGTATAATCTAAATCAATGTTGACTTAGGCCTTCCTTTTAGCTCATTAAAGACCTTCACACGTGCTTCAGACAAAAATAACATCACATGTTTTTTTAAGACTAGTAAAAGGTATTTCAAGGCATGAGAAGTCATATATGAAATTTTATTAATATCCATCCATACGTAAGAAGCTTCTTATAAAAAACATGTTCTTTTGGATTCTCTTATGAAACCACAACAATCACCTTATATGGGAAAATAGATACTCAAAATTATGAGATTATATGACCCAATAAGTAAACCATTTCAATTCATAATTGGAACACATGGAGTTTAACATGATGATTATTCTCTAATAGTATATTCAAAATGATCACATTATGTTTAGAGTGGTCGTTCAGAGTTTTATAATACACCAATATGTCATTGAGAAAATCCACTTCAATGGAATCCATATAGGTGTGGAAAACTGCATTCATCAAATTTATGAAAATGGAAAAAACAATCGTAAGAATGAATGACATTACTAGATACTCATAAAAATCATAAAGACATTTAAAATCTGTATGTGGAATATATCTAATGTCATTACCGACACCTGATGATTGCCTAATCTTAGGTCAATCAGCAAGAAAAATCTAACTCCTAAAAACTAGTATATGATATCATCTATTAGTGATAATGGATACTAGTTCTTAACTATAAGCTGGTTCAACCATAATAATACACACATAAACAAAGAGTCACATCCACCTTCCTTGTGAAAAGCATGGGTGAAACCCATAATTATGTGACTGGTCAAATAAAACACATCGATTCTAAAAAATAAAATTGTATCTTTAAATACTAGAGCATATTGAGTAGCATTTTTTATAGAGGAATAGTAATTGAAGCTGCACCAAGAACAATATTAGTTTTAAACTCTACATCTCTCATAGAAAGCAGCCTATAAAAAATTGTTTGTAAAAAATACCTAAAAAATTATATTACCAAAGTAAATTCTACTATATTTATTCCGTTATCCTCTTTGAAAATACTAGAAATATTTGTTTCACCCAACCAAGCCCATGATTCTAAGGTCCATCTCTACTAGAATGGATATTTCATTTACCCATTCGGAGAAAATTGCTACCCTCTTGTGACATAAAAAATACCTTATACTGATAGTTGTCCATATTGGTGTGATATGGAACCAAAATATCGATTTAGATAATGAATTTCAAACCTATCATTTAAATTATGAAGGGGTCCCATATGAAAAGATAACTACCGACTTCATGGGGATAATCACTGCTTTGGATAACACCCTCTGACCATACACCCAATGACATTTCCATGGTCATCACCCCAAATAAGTACTGAATTTCTTACCTGATACATTCCATGATTTATAAAATGATAAAGTACTACAACTCAACTATATCAAAAAAAGAAGATAAAATATTAAAAGATACCAAATAGTGTTCCTCATATAGTTGATGTTCCTGTAGTATACTCTACAGGTATCGACTCTAAAACATGATACTAGCCTAACCACAACCTTGTTCTATAACTGGACTGTCGTGAATAGCTCCACTCTAATGTCGTTGATAATATGATGTTTGGATACCATGACCATGACCTCTTAAACATTCTATTTTATCATTGCTACTCCAACTACTTTCCTCACATAACATAACTAAACTTTCTGTTGAAGGTGGAGCTGGCAAGGATCTTCTTCCATTGTAAACATGTGGAATGGTCTTGAATAATCTCGGAAGTTGACCTATAAGACCATAAGACCAACAATAAAATGGGTATCTATCACACTATGTCTTCACATTTCTCTTCCATCAACTCTAATTTAATTCCATAGAGTTAATAATATTGGTAATTTTCTCTCCAATACTCTGATGATAAACCTCATAGCTATGATTCTTGCTACTATAATAACTACTATCCCTAGCTAAAAAAAACTACATTACATAGTACTATTGACTCCTCTTAGGTTGTGCTTGGTGATAAGCACCTAATTTTATATCCTAGAAAATATAGGTAAGAAATAGACATTCACTTGTGAGATGATGGAATGCCTAATCCCATTCTTGAAGCATCTCACTTTTGGTTGGTCATGATAGGCTGGAGGTGGTGAAAACTGATGCAACACAGTAAAAAGAACTTAATAGTCCCAAAAAAACATTGAACTATACTTAATGTTCATGAAATCTTAGGATCAATCTTCTCCAATTAACCGAGGGAAAAATTACTCATAGAAGGTAGTCTAAAAATTCAGCTCCAAACATGCCTTTATAATGAAAAGCCTGTGTGATCACTTCCCATAAGTGTTTGGATGAATCACACAAAATATATGGGAAAATATTGACTATCCTCTTTTGAGGAATTTGAAGATCCATGAATATAGAGAGAATGGTATCTATCCATAAATCAGCATCCTATGGACCACTATCCTCTAAAAGATGGTAGGATGGTACTTTTGGAACACGCGAGTCTTAGTATACATAGAAGTTAGTGGTCAATGAGGATACTATGTATACTGCATTAGATGTATGCGAATATCAACATGGTTAGAATCAGTGTCCATTTCAAGAATAACATGTGGTTCCTCTGATACCACTACTCTAGGTATCACTGGTTGATCAAGACTCACCACCTCTAGATCATGAAAATCACCACCCTCCTGGTGCATGGATAGAGGAAATAATTGTGGTATAACTCTACATATTCTAAACATATTACTCAGAATATATTCAAAACACATAGAAACACTATAGATATCATTTCATAAGAAAATGTATCACTATACATGTTATACTACCCCAAATATTTTCTTTGTTGTAAAGGGTATTGGTAAGTGTTCGAATTCAAATTACACATGTTATAGTAAGTGAAGGATAAATTGCGACATTCCTATTACTTTAGTGGAAACCATTTCATTTTATATTTCATGATTAATATTTAGAGTTTTTATTTTGTTATATACATATAACAATGTTCAATTAAATGGATTTTCATTCCTAGTTAATAAAGTCCCATGCACTTTATAACTGAATGTGATTCCCATTTAATATCAATTTATATATGTTACATTTGTTATCAGAATGTAAGATGTAAAAATATAATGGATATACTCCTTCAATTTTCCTAGCAAATTAATAGGGGCCCATACACTTTATAATTTATCGTGGTAATCATGTTATCATAGCCAAAACACAACACATGTAACCAGGGGTAAATATCTAACATGGATCAAGATTCCACAATCAATCTATATTGTAAAAAACTACATAGAATGGTGCTGGAAACCAATTAAATTACCCTATAAAATATATTATTAGCACATTTATATATAACAACAATGTATCACTCAACAATCATTTGAAACATAGGAAATTAATGAAATTAAATTCAGTAATATGTCATGGAATATGAATGGTATGTTGATTCTTGGTGACTATAATGATGCATGTAACAATGATCCTTTCCATATGGGTCCAAGGAAAAATATCAAAAATCATATAAATTACCATAAACCTTGTGCATCACCCAATGGTGGAAATATATCAATATTAATTAGTGAAATATATAAAAACAATATTCCATTCCTTGAAAACATTGTATTTACATCAAATGTGGGATTGCTACACCAAATTCTGGCTCATAAACAAGTTATAACATGAACATAATAACCTATCAATATTCCCAATCAATAGTTCAAAATAAAAATATTTCTTTGATACTATTGAATGATGTCTGTAGTGTGGTTCACTCTATGGTAACCAAACTTAGTGAGCCATAGTACCTCTAGAGTGCCTCCACAAATGCCTGAGGTTACTGAATAGAAGCAATGGAATAGGGTGTGACAGTGGGGAGAATATTCCCTCTTGTAATAGCTGGTCCAAATGGTATAATATGTAGTTAAAAATAGTTGAAGAATAAGTTAAATGAATAACATTGATAAAGCATACATAAATATCCAAACAATAATAATAAACTCAAAAGATGAATTGTATAGTATAAAAAAGATGATGATGTAATTACCTATTTCTACAATGTAGAAAAAATGCATACAAGGTAGAAGAATGCAGTAAAATACCTGATATGTGGGAAAAGGAGACAAAAAATTAACCAAGAATACTAAGCTTCTACTTAGTAATCAGTTACCTAGTTATGTCCAACGATAGAAAACCAGAAAGTTATGTGTCTATGGAAAGACACTTTCCCTTATCTATAAGTAATATTATATAATAAAATTGGATAACAACGACGTCCTAGATAGGTTGTGACAGGAATATCAGAAGGCCACAACTAATGGTGTTTATACATTCCAATATGTGAATATAAATTGTATTGTGTGTTGGTATATTATAAAGAAAAGCATTAAAAATAAACAAGTTATATAGAGTTTATCCATATATGGTGTCTAAACATGTAACCATTAAATTAATTAAGTTAAATTATATATATAAGTCATGTGAAATGGTCTAAATCATTGAGATAGATAATAATTATAACAAAGGATGATGTAAGGTGAAACCAAGTCATCCTTGACCTTAGGGGTCAACCACCTCATTATAGTAATTAATGCAATCTAGAAATAAAATGGTGGTCTATGTGAAATTAAAGGGAAATTTACAATTAATATTTCTATAAATAAGTCTAACTGAGTCCATGGAGCTCATACATAATAACCACATACAATGAATAACTGGGACCAATGGGGTGAATCCATGGAGCCTTATGGCCAAAGACATCAGGATAGATCCAAGGAGTGTATATGAGGAATCCCAAAATCTTGAAAGATAGAAATGTTATCCAATGGAATCATGTTAGGAATATTCTAATAGTCTATAACCATTTTCCAAGGTGGTTTTCTCCCTTGGAAACTAGACCCCTAAATCTAAATAGAATCCTCTGAGTGCTCAAGGAATTCCACCGATAATTTATGGGTGGATCATGTTTGAAGACTATTATAAAGTACTAAAATACATATGTAATTGGAACCATCTACATTTAGCATTAGTAATCTATTATCATGTAATATTCTTTCAATTTTATCATTTAATAGGTTTATTCCATTGCCTTCCATAATAGGAGACAAGGGAAAATAGGACTGACCACCAAATAAATTAACTATAAGAATATGGGAAAAGATATATTAATATATACATAATTTCAATTTAATAATTCATTAGGTTCATTCCATTTCATTTTATCTAAGTTGAAAATATTTGATATGATATTAATCAAATTACCATTTCAATTTATAATTATTTAATATGTTTTTTCAATTTCCTTCTATTAGACATGAAATGGTAATTTGGTAAATTCAATGTATTATTATATATATATATATATATATAAAGTCCAAGTGATATTTTTAATATAATAGCCATATAATGAATTAATTAATTATTTTAAAACATGTACCTTATCAAGTACAAGCCCAATGCACCTGAATGGTGCGATAAATAAACCCAATATGGGTTACAAAGGCATAACATAGTAAGGAACATACTTTATATGGTTATAATTTCAGTCATAATCTCTAATAGCATGATCAAAAATAAAGATAATGTATTTAGAAACCAATTTTAGCTGTAATACACAAGGAATTTGAATTACAGGTAAAACCCCAGTGAAACTGGTTTGCACACATCGATGGAAATATATACATGATAAGACATTGATAGACTAGTCATATTATAACTATAATATGCATTTAGCACACTCCACATCCCGTATCAGCCCTTATTTTGGCATTTATGAGAAGAAAATAGAATAACATATCAATTCCATAAACGTGGGCCATATAATCCTGGATCAAAATAGTTTTGATTCAGACTATATAATTGAGGAAATTAGTCAATGGAGTGAATCACATACTAATAGTATTCCAAAGAGATGATCATATATTTATTCTAATAATAAAAAGTTAAGCTATCAAATAACCTATCTTGAATTATTTTGAAGATCACTCAAAGGAGGATAAGGAAGCAATTTAGGCGCTCGAGGAGGAAATAATAAATAGGGGTAGGGTTATTAGAAATTAAATCAAAATATGGTATATTTACATAAAGATTTAAGTCTTTCTTGGGTTTTCCACATGATTGGATAACGTTTTCACAGCTCACTACCTATGGAGGGATCCCATATGGTTTAGTCACACAGTTTTAGAAACCGCTCACCAATTAGGCCATTTGGCTCTACTAAAAACCGTGGACATATATCATGATAGTGTAGAAAAAGGATCATGGTTAGGGAAGACTGTGCACCCTAGTCTTCCCACTTTTATACCCCACACGATAAGGATAAACCCTTTTGGATTTATTCATAGATTCTACTATCCTTGTGGAATAATTATTAATTCCACGAGATGGGGTTCTGAGCTCCAAACAAGCCCCATACACCCCTAAAACTTCAAGGACCTCATTGGGAATAAATAATAGGTCCAAGATAAACAATTCGACATAAATTAAAAGGATTCGTACCTCATAGAAAAACTTGTGTCCTACTATAACAATTATCTACATCACATACATAAGCATAGGGAACCATAACATACATGATTCCTCTCACACCCATTATTGTGAACAATAATAACATGCCAAAAATATACTTTTATGATGAGTAATCACATCCATGAGCTAGACACATGATATAAAACATAATTTCACATGAATATATATATCTCATGTGATATAAACTTTTAAAAAATGTGTTAAAGAGAAATATTGGTACCATACCTTAACCCTCCAAAAAATAAGTGTTTTATAATATATCTATTATTAAATAATTCATTATAAAACATGTATGTAAAATGTGTTTTATTTCATTTTAGAAAGGTATCACATAACATGGAATAAAAAGTAGATTAGTTGACAAAAGATTTTTATCTCCAAAATTGATATTTCATAAATTAATTTATAAGGTTATTTAGATAAAAAGTCTATAGGGGTTCTATTTTTTGATCTAAATAAGAAATTGAAAGTTAATATTACAAGGGAATTTAGAAAAAAGTTCATAAAAAATTCATAAAAAAGAAAGTAGGAGTCACTTTTAAAAATATAATTTTAGAGAAATTGAAATTAAATATTTATCGAAAAATAATTAGTAATAAATATTAATAAAACATCCTTGAAAAGGTACATAATGGTTTTCCAAAATAAATACAGAGTGTTAGATAAAACCTATGACCGGTAAACGAAAATCATTTTAAATTTTTGAAAAATATATTCATTAAAACCAAAACATAAAAAGGGTGATAAAAAATCGATATGAAAATAGGTAAATAAAAATATAAAGACCACCAGAAATAAAACATATTTTTATTTCAAAATATTAATTGAGAACATTAGATATATGAGTTAAATATGACATGGAAGGAAAATATACCATTTAGAGATAATTGAAATTATTCTTAATACCATAAAACTTTATTAAGATTGAAATAAATCAAAGTAAATAAATAGAAAATAAGAAGGAATTTATTTATTATATCATCTTATAATGGAATAAAACAAACTTTTAGAACCATATTATACGAGGAATCTGTATGACTTAAAAAAATAAATTTAGGTATGAAAACCCCCCATAAATTTGTAAATAATTAAATAAAAACGATTTAAAGGAGGGATCTATGAGGTTCAATATAATTCCCAAGAAAAAAAAATTATTAATAAAAATAATATAATTAAATTTTTATTTAAGTACAAAATTTTAAATAAGAATCATTATAAAACATTAAAACATTCCTCAATGATTGAAAATTGTGATGGAAACCCATAAAAACTTCATATATTTGAGGTAAGAATTATTTTTAATTAGATTTTATAATACAAAAATATAAATAAAAAAAAGTGAGAATAAATAATAGTTAATAATAGTGATGAATTTACGCAACATATATTAATTAAGTTTAATAAGTATCATTTTAACTTAGTGAGTGGTCTTGAGTTAGAAAACACCATAACCTTTACTGTGAACATTCAAAAAAGTGATTTAATCTATTATTTCATAAATAAAACCATTTGAATAACATAATTTACCATGTTCATATCTATTACAATTTAAAATCAATATTTATAATATTTTATTATACATTTAATAGTTAGTTCTTGTTTCCTTCCATCATCCGATGATAGCTATTTTGAATGTTTCATGAATTCATTAATGTATATTTGTGTAATCTCATTTATTGATCAAAATTTCATATTTACAAGTCTTTTAATAAGATATAAATATATTATTTATAATTATATATATATATATATCTAAATTTATTCTATAATATTTTTAGTCATGATTCATGAAGAGAGAACCAATGACAATCTTGTTTCGTCATTTTTTTAGAAAAATTTGGTATATTATTACAAAATTAAATATTAATCCAAACATTATAAATACACAATAAAAATATTATTATCTAATTTATGTATAATTATACCATATCTGATGTTTCCATATTCACCCATGATATTGATTTATCATAATGTTCACATGGGTGGTTGAACTTACCCATACAAGAAGATGCTATAATTGATGGGATAGTGTGGTCATGAAAGTGATTCCACTGAAACAATATCATTATTATTGATGTATAATGATATTATTTTCATTATTAAATGGGTTTTAATTATATTGAATGATATTTTTGATAAATAAAAAATTTATATATGAAAAATGAATTATGTTGCATATTGGAGGTGGTAGTTCACACACACACGCACATGAGTAAATTTATAATTTTCCGTTGAACGTAATGAAGGTTAAAATTGGTATATATTTTAATAATATCAATAATTCTTTAAATATAATATTTATTTATTAGATACTCCCTTTTAATGAGACATTTATGGTGGTTATGATAAATTTATCTGGTCGCCTCTGGAGGTGGTTGTCTTCGCGTAACAGGAAAGAAAATTTTCATTGCACGAAGGGTTGGGAGGAAGGTAAGAAATAGTTATAAAATAAAAATAATAAAATTTTATTATAACTATGATACTAATTAAACTCTTTCAACATTGGAAGATTTTTTTACAGTATCTTGAATATGGAATAATGGTAATATAAGGAAAAATTTATAATTGGAGTTTTTCATCACACTTAGAATGTTGTCTGTTTAAAATTTAATTTAGCCTCTAAAATTTGAAATTAAAAGTAAATAAAAACCTCTAAGAATTGGGTAATAGTTTTGAGGACTTATTTGGGTAATTTTTGGTAAATTATAATAGGATTGGGGTTTTAGGTTAAGTCAGTTGGTGATGGTTTGTCTTATAATATAAGGGAGTTGTATTTTTGATATAACATTCTAAGAAAATCCACTATTCAAAGGTCAAATAGGTACATTTATGAAAACTAATGATGAAGTGTGATTTTTTATGGTTGATAAAACCTTAAACATGCATTTTATTAAATATTTTGACATGTTTTTATGTATTTGTTTACTTATATCATTTATTTGTCTAATTATTGTTTTTTTACAATGGTAACTAATTTTTATGTAATTGATTTTTGTAAAGCCTACAAAGAATATGATCCTTAATAAAAAAATTAATATTATTTTTCAAAATATTATATCAAATTTTCCATTAAAATTTCTTAGGGTGATAAAAATAAATTTTAATATTTTCTCCAGGAAGGTGTACAACATATTTTTGGAAAATTTATATTTTTAAGAATAAACATTATGTTTATGATAATATTATAAATTTTTATGATTTTCATGGAATATAACTGGTTATTATTATAAAACAAGATATATATGGCTTAAAAATAAATCCAAAGAAATTCTACCATGTAGGAAATCAATAAAAAGAAAATATTATATTTTTATTAGAATAAAATATTATTTCTTTTTCAAAATGTTAATAATTGAGTTTCTAAATTAAACATAATATTTTCAATGTATAATTTTACATATTAAAGACATATTTTATTAGTAAAAAGCTTTTATTGATTATAATGTTATATGTATATCCAAATGATATCCTAAAAGTCACGATATTTGTAAAAACATTATTTTTTAATATTTAATTAAAAATTAATCATACCATAAAGAACCAAAAAATTCATCTTAAGGTATATCTGTTATGATAAAGTAAGAACAACAATTATTTTGGTGAAATAAAATTTTCAAAATTTGAGAATTTTATATCAAATAAAATTATATTAATATATGAAAATAAGTCTTTATAGGAAATTATTTTAAAAAAATTATCTACTTATTTTATTATTATTTCCCAAAAATGATTATCAAATTATTGTTAATATATTATTAATACATACAATATATTTCATTCGTGATATATAATTTTATTAAAATAAATCATTAAAAATCCAATTCAGAAAAAAAAATATTTCTCAGAATAAAATTATCTTACTTGTTATTTATATACAATGATTCTGTTTTATACAATAATTAATAATATAAATGAATTTTAGTTTTATTAACAAGTAAAAATTTGATATGAAAAATCCAATAAAATTATTCAAAAAGAATAATAATATGATTATCTTGAATCACATTTACAAAAAAATTAACTTGGTATGTTATAAACATAAGCCTTGATGTTTTCTTGATAATCAAATTATTATGGTTTTGAATACATGGTATTAGAAAAAATACCTTATATATTTGAGTGGAAAATCCTAAAATATAGTAATATTTCAACCATTAATAGTGGTTGATAGGGGTACCATAATTTTTAGGATCCCGTACAGTGATTCTCATAACATATTCCCTTACATGCTCTCCTAGTGTTGTCGTTCAAAAATTATTATTTTCCTTTATAGTCTAGAATTATGGAATTGATTTTCATAATACCCAGATGCCTTTCATTTATATAATAGATCTGTGTTTGAATAAATATTAGGGACCTTATTTCCTATTTTTTAATTTTTGAACTTCTTTAACAATCATTAGCACTATGAGAACCCATTCCTCACTTGAAAAACATTATTGTTCCGTTTATTAAATTTCATAGGTTCTTTACCCACATTCTTAAAATATAATAAATGGAATATTGTTTCAACCATGGAAATTATCAATTCCACTTCCTTGAAACACTATTTTTATCATATTTTTGGGTTTTTATGTTAAACAATATTCATATGGTTAATTGTAAAATTATATAGATTTTTAGGAATAAGCTAAGAATTTCTCACTTGAGCTCCTAAATCAATCGAATACTCATTAAGAATATCTCTGAATTTTTTTATCACACTAATTGTATACTCAATTCATCTAATCATTATGCATTACAATGAATAATATAATAAATATGTATAACATAATTAAAAATTAAAAAAGGGAACAATAAGTATAAAAGACTTGACACGTAGATTATATGTATATCCTAACTTATGAATCTATAATTTTAATTCTAGGTTATTAATGGTAACATTATAATTAGGTTTATTAACATAATTTTTATAACATATATCATAAAATTCTACATAAATCCATCTTAATGGTTCATAATGTGTATATAAATATTCTCAAGCATTTCCCTCTAGAGTACGTGAATTTCTGAACCAATATGTTTAATGAACTGAGTGTAGATCAAGTTAACATAGAACCAATATTTTTATGGGTTGTTATCCTAGGTGAATGTGTACTAATACTTCCATCTACTTTTTCTATTTTAATAGAGATAAAATTTCATGGAAATAAAAAATTATTTACTACATATAAATTTTAGGGTATTTCAAAAACCTAGAATTATCAATTGTTTTTTCTCTAATGATGCATTGTATTAATAAAAAAAGTTAAATAAACTACTCTTCTAAAAAGCTAAACCCTTATTTGATACAAACTGAGGTGACCTAGACCAACACATCTAAATTCTATGCTAAAAACGCATTTCATAAAATATTGTTTTGGATTTCCATGTGAGATGAATGATACTAAATTTTTATATATTTTACATTATTATTACATCATAAAATAATTTAATTTTATCTTGAAAACCTTTTGGATTAGCGTAATTAGAATCTATATATATATAAAAATATTGTACAATTATTTTCAATTTTAAAACATACAACTTCCAATTTGTTCTACCTTATGCAATTCTCATACATTATAAGGAATAGATATATAATAAATCAATGAGCTCTAATACTAATTAACTACATATATTAGATAGAAAAATTTATTATATTAAGTAAGAATAATATAATCATGTGGATATGAGAATTTAATCAAAATTAATGAATATAAATTTAAGAGATAATAACCAAATAAACATGGATTATAAAACATAAATATATTATATGATCATAACATAATACAAAAGCCAAAATATCAGGAGTATGATGAAAATATATGAACATATCATAAAATATGTGTAAAATTCATTAAATAGTAGACCAAACATCATAACCTATTTCTCTAAACATGGTGGGGTAGGAATCACTACCCAATTATAGTATCATATCAAATTACAAATAAAATCCAAATTCCAATAGAAGAGAATAAATAAATACTTTATACCCATAATTTTCTTATGAGATATAAAATAATGCCTAATACATTAGTAGTATACATAATATTTGGCCCACCTATCATAAAATGGATGCTTTAAATTTATAACCGATAAAAAATAAAAATATTCATATTATAACATAAATTAATTAAATCATGAAGAAGGATAGGTTTTTTGAAGAAAATTATAAAACATTTTATAACCATTAAAAGAAATATGATGAATGTTATAATATTAAAATCACCCCCTTGATGTATAAAATCATTGAAGGATATTAGAATAGAAGAAAAACCCTTTATTAGAGAAACAATTTAAATAGTAAAACATAATAATGGATGAATATTTGGATCATTTTTTACTATGAGTTTAATCCCCCAATAGAAAATGAGTTTTAAAATTGTGGGGGTGTATTCATAAAACATAACTCCAAAGTAGTTTTATCCTTTTGAGATAAATAGTAAAATAGAAATTATACCATTAAATAGTATTTATAAATCATTTATAATGTTTTTGTAAAATATGAATTTATAGAACACATTTAAAATTGTATTTGAATTTTTCTAATAACATTTAATTTTGAAAAGAATCATCAATAATGGATCCTTTATAAACATTTTCAATGTATATCCAAATAATTTGGTGTGGATGATAAAACATATCATTGAAAAGGAAAAAGGTTTATAATATCATAAAATTCACATATTGAGACCCACATAATTAAAAATATTAATGAAACATTTTTTAAGATGATAAAAAGAAAAATAAGTATAATATTTTAGATTATATATAATTGGGTTTAAAACTTTAATATATTAAAACCTTATAATGATAGAATATTGATATTGTAAAACCCCCCAATTTTAAGTACTTTACTATTGTTTTGTGTATTTTCCATTTGTATTTTTATTCGGTTCTATTTTGGGAGTTTCATGGAGGTTTTAGATTGTTTAGGTAGTGTTTTTAGTGGTCCATAGTTTGATCATTATTATTAGAAACCATGAATTATCTCAAGAAAGCTGTGATGCATGGTTTGGGATTCTCCAAGAAGGTATAGAGTTTGAGAATTTTATTCCAAACAATGTGCATGCTTGGGGAAATATTATTTTTCTAGATACAGAGAAAATCATAGTTTTTTTTTTCAAATTGTGTGAGGCTACAATGTGAGGTGTTTGAATTCAGAGATTAGCCCCAAATAGTTAGAAAAATGTTTTCCAAACCATGTAGTGTAACCATGGGGCTTCCTATGTATTTCCAATATCATTTTCTTGGTTGGAACATAGTTTGAAAAAACATGAAACCTAAAATTATGGTGTATATTTAATACTATAAAATTGTGGTTTTGGGTTAGATTAACACCCATAATCCCCATTAGTATGATATTCATCCAAGGTTCGAAGTCCCTTCCTATTACCATATCCCAATTCAATTCCCATTGATCCAAAAGTGAATTTTGGATAAATAAAAGTGCATTGGATATTTTTAATAATTAGTATGTTCTTCTTCTTCCTATTTCTTATAAGATATACATTTCTTCTCTCCTTCAGATAAATATATCTAGTTCATCATTGATCGATCAATGTGAAATTATATTAATCCTGATGGGATCCTAATAAATATATTAAAGGGAATGTGTGGCGACACCGAATCTAGAGTTTATTATTATTATTATATATTTTTTCTATCAATTGTGAGGTAGGTAGATTCTTTATCATTTCCACATATTTTAGAACATGGTGGATTAGTTTTTATAAATTTTTTTCTTGGATTTTCTATGAATTTATTATGTGCTTTCTGGAATAAGGAAATATTAGTGGGAATTTTGAAATGTGAGAAATTCAGTGGATTTTGGAAACCCTATGGGATTATAACATTAAAATGATAATTTCAATGTTATGAAATGTTTTGTATGTAAGAAAAAGGAATGATGAAATGTTTTAAAAGAAATGTTTTTTGTGAAAAAATAATTTTGAATGGAATTTTTAATAATTGGGTTATAATGTGTTCAATATGGATGGATTATGGTTAGCAATTCAACCATAAAATTTTAATAAGTTTTGATCCTGGAGTTCCATCGTCAATTTTAACACCATGATTGTGTGTATAGATGGATTTATACGGTTCATTGTGTATGAAAAATGGATTGAATATATCTTATATAAATTAATATTAATATTATTTTATGGTTCCCTCATACGGATTTCCCTTAGAGATTTTTATAAACTATTTAACTGTTTTTATAGATATCTTATATGAAAATTTCTAAAGAGTTCTTATCCTAGTTGAATGTGTTTGGATTTATCTCAGGAATTCATATTGATATTACAATCAGCCGCTGATTTGGAATGTTAATGTTTTCTTAGAATTTATATATCAAGATACGGGTAAAGGAAAGACATATTATTTCTCTAGTGATGCATATTGACACTATGGGAATGGATGGTGGTGTGGGGGCTTGGAGCTAGATCAGATGGTTCTTGGGATCATGTCACCTTGGTGTCCTTGAGTAATTATTGTTATTTTGTTGTCTTAGTTTATATACTACTTCCAATCTGAAATTATTTATTTATTTATTTATTTATTTGGGTTTTATAATTTATACTCATTCATTATATAAGAGGATTTTATGCTTACATTTTATAGTGTACAAATGTCTATCATCAAATGGCAGATCATCCTCCCAAGTTTTTCCCAATACTTTGGCATTTATTTGTAGAATTTGGTGTATTAGGGATGTCACCTAAAGTAAATGGAACTCCATATCTTCTTATAAAAATGAGTTGAGGTGGGAAGATATAAATAGAATAAGTATTTTTTTGATCCTTTATCTTGGGATGGTAGTATGGGCATAAGAATATTAGAAGTAGAAATTTATATCTTAAAAATATATAAATAACCTCCTTATGATGGAATTAATGTTAATTGGGTTTTTGGGTATAAATGTATAATAATACACTTCTAGGAAAGTAATTATCTCTTTATTAAGGGTTTATCCAATGAGTGTTGCATTTCATGCATTGTTAGTTAGACTTATAACTAGGATTTTATTATTATATTTTTGTTTCTTGGTTTCTGATAAGGAAATTTTTTAGAATTTTTGTAAGAATAGTTATTTATTATAGATAATGATGATTTTGAATTTTTTTTGAGCATTCAATTTATATTGAGTGATGGACAAGTGGATTTTAATTTATTTATAGATAATTTAAATAGGTTTATATTAAAATAATTAGAAATAAGCGCATAATGTAAATATGTATTCACCTCAGCCACATGGGAACCAAAAAGTTATCCAGATCACTATTCATGATTTTTCTAGACACTAATAGTGGAAATATGAATGTTGAGCCTCGACAGGTGGTCCACTCTGATTTTTTTCAAAAAAATGATCTACCCATTTTCAGGTAGACTATGATCATCAAAATGTAGAGGTGTGGCTTTGTTGAATGAATCAAATCATAAAATTCAAGAAAAAATGACTGAAATGAATGTAATGTTGATGAATTATATGTTAGAAGATCATAAATGATGATGGTGGGAATTAACTTACAAGATAAATTGATCTAAAGAATTACATTTAGACTTTTAAGAATAGTTCAACAACCAATTCAACCCTACACATTCAGGATTTTAAGAAAAAATGAGTTCTACTGCATAAAACAAGAGAATATTTGTATGATGGATCACATTATGATGTTTATGAACTTATTAATCTATTATATTGAATTTTGGATAGTTCTACCTTAAAGGCATGGATCTTTGAGTCTTGGATATGATAGGAAATATTCTATAAGATAATTGTTCATTGTTTTATTATATATATAGAGATAGTAAATAGGGAGAGGGTAGTGGAATGTGATATTTATATAAATATTTCTGGATGTAGTTTCTTTTTCCCCATATTAAAAAGTGGGAACTCGAAGGCTGGGAATAAGTGGAAGAGGGAATAATATATCCAATGTGGTGGAGAATCTACGAATTAAACCATATGATTGGATAATTTTTCTCCATGAACAAAAATAAATTCTGGTTATTTCCATTGTTTTTTTACTTCTCATAAAATGAGAGACTGTATAGAACCAAATTGATCTGGTCATAACTATAATCATAATGGAGATATCCATAGTTATTTTTAGAGAACCATGATGTCTATTGTATGAGTTTTGTCTTATGTTTCACATACATCCTAGGGTTTTTTGGAGAAATTACATCAGAATAATTTTCATCCTCATAACCATTCTAGCCTGGGTGATTCCGGGAACACCAAAAATCATTAGGTTATGAAATCACAGTAAGGATGCAGGGATCATAGAGGATATTTTAGGAATCATTAATGTGATGAGAAGAATATATATGATGTTCAATTTGGTCTATTGAAAATTTTAGGTATGATTATTTTTTATTCTTCGCTTAAGCAAGCCTTGTTTAGTATGAGTGTATCCCACTATTTTTTCACATTTCATGTGGTCAGTGATATTGGTTTACATATTGAGATGATTCCATCTATTTTGAAACATCAAACACCTCTTGGTAAAATATAGGGTCAACTCTTTAAGTGTGTTCTGTGATCTCTAATAATAGATGATGATAATGTGGTTTCAGATTTTTCTATTCTTTGGATAGATATCTTTAAAATATTTTTAGGATTGTAATTTTTGACATCCATCAACACCCAGATCAACAGTAATGCAAGGAAAGTGGGTTTCACATCTCTTGAGAGAAGAAATCACCTCTTTACAACAGATTGGTATGTGCATTAAAGAAGATTAGGTCCCTTGATACAATTGTTTGGGACTATTTTTAACATTTAAAGTTGATAATTTCAAATATATTGATGAAATCAAACAAATATATTTTCCTACAGTCGTTCACTATTTTTTTAATATATATCATACAAATATCTATGGGTTTCCACCTAAAAGAGAAGTGGAATTTATTATTTATCTATTACTAGGTATCATTCCCATTTCACTTCCATCTTATAGGATGGAACAAATAGAATCAAGGGAATTGAAATTTCAATAAGAAGATTTATAAAGAAAAGGATTCATTCGAATGAGACAATCCCCGTTTGAAGAACTGATTATTGATGTAAAGATGAAAGATATAAATGAAACTATTTTTTTGGATTGTTGGTTGTTTATACTTGTGATTATGATGAATATATATATATATATATATCCTATTCTATAAATTGAAAACCCATTTTATAAATTGAGGGGAGCCTAGTTTGTGACTAAAAATGACTTATGACTAAGCTATCAAAAACTATGCATTCAGATGTGGGATATTAAAAAATTAGCTTTCTAGAGTCACTATTGGTTTTATGAATATGTGGTTATTCCATTTGGTCTTATTAATAATGTATCAGTTTTTTTGGGATTTATGTGTAAGATCTTTTGAAGGTATTTTTATTACTTTATAATGATGTGCATTGATGTTTTTCTACTGTATTAATTGACTAAGACCAATCATGAACAACACATGGATACAATGTTGGGAATATTTCAATAATATCACATTTATGAAAATATTTTCAATTATGATTCATGGATAATAGAGGTAGGGTTCCTTGGTTATGTTATTTTTGAAAGATTATTTTTTACCAATTATGTAAATATTTAGTCTATTATATCTTGGAAACCAATGAAGAATATTATTATGATACACTTTTTTTCTTCTATTAACATGATATTTTCGAATAATTATTTACGATTTATCATGACTGGCCTTGATGATGATATGTTTAACATCGAATGATGTTCCCTTACAATGTACTAATTATTGCTATAAATATTTCCATGATATTCTGATACTGCTAAGATTATCACCTATCCTTATGTTTCTGGTGTCATAAAAGGGGTTTGTGGTCAATTGTGAAACATATAGATATATGTTGGTATGTGTTCTCATGTAGGGAGATCATGTTGTCTCATATGGGTCAATACAGATACACATTCTTGAGAAGAATTACCCAATGCATTATTTAGAATTGGAATATATTTTTCATTCCTTAAATACATAGAGTCATTATCTTTTTTATTAGAGATTTATAGTTTTTACAGATTATACAATATTTATTTGTTATCTCACAAAGGTATATGAACTTATAATAACACATCAAGGGAGAATGCTTTGTTCGAACTGTGTGCAAACCAAAGAAAACAATTTTTTTAGAAGCATATGGAAAATAATTGTTGGCATAAATTTTTTCAAACTGTGTGATGTAAAAATATTTGTATTAATACAGTTGCATCACATGGTTGGTATAATATTTTCCAAACAATGAAGCCTAATCATGTGGCTACCTGAATATGTCTAGTAGTAAGTTCACATTTGGTTCACTATTTGATAAAACATAAGTCCTAACCACATGATGTGCATTTATTGCCTCTAATAGTTTTATATTAATTAGTATTAATGTTCTTAAGCCTCATTAGCCTCCTATTAATCTAGATTCTTGATCACTTTTCCTTTACATGGATCATATAAAAATTACCTTTTATCGAGAGGATACTTTTTGATGATTCAATGTGTGATGGAGATCATAAATATCCTTTATGTTTTTTTTCATTATTATTCTTATATATAATCTTCTCCTTACTCTTGGTTCCATAGATATATTATTTTATGGATATATCTATCTTCAATTACTTGAATCACAATGTGAGCATGTTGGTTACATTGAAGGTAAGGTTTAAAAATCATTAATCTCGATATTCTTATTACTATTTATTGTTTTCATCATCTATTGAGAGGTAGGTGGCCTCTATCTCTTCTCCAATTTTCAATAACATTAAGGTTTATTTTTAAATGGTTTCTATATATTTTAAATGGTTACATTGTGTGATTTATTTATAAAATCCATTTTGGTGTGAATTTGTATTTCTTCGAAAATGGATGAATTTTGAAAATCATCATGACATATTATTTTAAAATAAAGATTTTAAAAATATATAATAGTTTAGATGAATTATTTTTTTGATGAAATTAATTAAAAATTGGAGATTTTGTGAAAAACTAATTTTTTCAGGGAATTTGAGAGAGTTGGGTTGGGTGTGCTCAAAGTTGACATATTGTGGTCTGCAGTGCCACCATCAAGGTCGGATGGTTTATAGTCATGGTGTATCACTTCAAATGGCAACACTATGAACATGTGTATGGATGGATATTAATTAGTTTGTGTGAACATAGAATTGGTATGTGATATGTTAATAAACAATATTTTTCGTTTTTATGGTTCTCTCACAAAGATTTCACATATGTATTTATATACATTGATTACCTATTTTTCAAAAAAATTTATATAAAATTTTCTAAATAATTCTTATCCTAGTGGTGTGTGTTGGAATGTATCTTGGGAATGAATATTAAGATTACAATCCCCCCTTCTTGTGGACTTTTTTATATTTGAATATGTCATATATTGAGATATGGAAAATTTAATGTTATCTCATTTTTCTAGAAATGAATATTGAAATTTGGGTCCTGGAAGGTGGTGTATGAGATTGGAGAAAGGTTGGGTGGGGCTGGGATCAGGCCATATTGGATTCTTTCAGTATTTTTTGTATTTTAAATTAGATAGTTTATTTTTTATTATAACTCTGATATAGTAATTCTATTTCTATATTTATATGGGTGGTGTAATTTATGTTCATTTATCATAATGGAGGAATGTATGTTTGGGTTTTATGTTTTCAAATTTTTATCTTTAAAGGGAAAATAATCCCCTGATGTTTTCCCGAGGCCTTTGTATTTATTTCAATGATTTGGATCCTTGGGTATTTAATATAAGGTTACTGGAACATCATATATTTTCAGGCCAATAATTTGGGGTGGGAATTTACACATATGTATGAAATATAGTCTTTCAGAAGGATGAAAATTACTATTAACAAAGTTATACTTTTATGTGAAACAAATGAATCAATAAAGAATATTTAAATTTTAATTTTAATTTTTCCACAAATAAAACTATAATTTTTCATATACTAAACTATTTGGTTGAAATAACCCAATAATAGAAAAAAAAGTTAAATAAGAAACATTATAACTCAGAGAAATAATATTTGGGTTGTTAATATCCCTTGTAGTTTTCATAACACCGGATTCTATAAACATTTGAAAAAGAAAACATGTTTTTGATATGAAATCACCTTTAATATTCTAAAATACATGATAAAAATCACCTATAGGAAAATATTTAAAACACATAAAAATGTTATATAATTTATATTTCTCAAAGGAATAATATTGAGATTTTAAAACCTCATAGATGTAATAATTCAATAGGGAAGAAACATTTGAAAATAAATTTATGAGACATAAATAAAAATCCATAGTAAAAATAGAATTAAAAGAAAAAAAAATCATAAGTAATAGAATAGTGAAATTCTAAAAATAAGTATTCAGGAGAAACATTATAACTCAAAAATGGGTATCGAATTTGGAAATATCAATACAATTTCAAAATATCAAAAAATAATGAATGATAGATAATAGAGTAGATTTTAAAATCTTGTTAATTTAATTAAAAATATATTAAAAATAAAAACATTTTAAGTTTGAACATCACAATAAAAAACTAGTGGTGAATGAAAATAATATCTCAATGAAGTGAAATTGAGATAATGAAGACCTTAGCTTTAATCTCATCATCTAAAAAGTGCATTAACCTCTTATATAATAACATAACTTTATTAATGAACAATTTTAGAAAAATATTCATATATATATATCACAAGTTATATTCCACAATTATAATCATTCACT
Organism: Viscum album; assembly: GCA_963277665.1. Taxonomy (NCBI): domain Eukaryota; kingdom Viridiplantae; phylum Streptophyta; class Magnoliopsida; order Santalales; family Viscaceae; genus Viscum; species Viscum album. The sequence continues at coordinate 2,091,656,639 of OY728122.1, forward strand.
ACCCAAATACTAGTGGGATAGATTTTATCATCATCAATAAGTGTCAGTAATCCTGATTATTTCAGACAATATTCAAAATGATGATATAATAACACATTTTATGATACTAGGATAATTTTTCATAGTTAATAAAATATATTTAAATCATTTAATATTAATTATTATTTTCATCCCTATGTTCACATGATGGAAACTATGTGCATGGATTTCTAGAATGGGATACAATATGAACTTGTTTATTCGTAATTTATGGACATCGATATATTTATTTATAATGATCCTTGATTTTTGTGTCATACATTAATAACAATATTAATGATATATAAAAATAATTTATATCATATATAATATTTAATATTTTTCAAACTATTAATTTTGGGGTGGGCTAGAAAATGAAACATGACACTCTAATGGGATGTACTCTGTATATACAAAAATATGATGTTAATAATTTTAATAGAACATAACAAATGTAGAAATTGACTAAATATTTTAAAATTAAAATAATTTAATAAATATCAAATTAATTAAAGAAATAATAATTTTAATAAGCCATGTATGGTATTTATGATAAATAAAACACATCATTCATGAAGGCGATAACCTGTATGTACACATAAACATCATGTTCATTCTTATATAGAGAAGGTGTGAAAGTAGAAAATTATTATACTATCAATATAATAACATTAAATATATTAATTATCCAAAAATTAATTATATTAATATTGTTTGAATTTTTTTGGAGGAGGGTGGATGATAAATATAAATATATATATATATATATATAGATATTGAGTTTGTAATTCTCATATTGAGAGTTTTAATCTTCACTTGAATGGTCCTTTCTTGTTTATATAGTTATCATTGAGCCACATTATGTATCTAATTTTTAACCTTATTAACCAATATTAAAAAATAACCATTGTGATTATTTATATAAAAAAATAAGATGATCCCTCTTACAAAATTTCAACATGATGATTATGATTTTTAAATTAATTTATTTTAATTTAATCTCTAAATATATATAATAATAACTTTAAAATTAAAATGAATAATGTATAGAAAAAACAATTCATGTAGAAGTTTTTGTTTTTATAATTTAAATTGTTGTTAGGATGATTTCACATCATGTAATAGTTCACAATGTTATAATATATCTTCATATTTACATAAACATCAAATTAGATTCATAAATTAAAATCAATATACTAAATTTACATTGATAAGAAATGTTGAAACCTGACCCCAGATGCCCGAATCCACTATTTGGAATCAATTTCATTATCATAATTATAAGGAATAAATCCCCAAAGGAATGATTAGTTCTGTAGTCTTGGTAAACCAGTTACATAATTGAGTCTTTTATTATAAAGGACGATACTAATTACAAAATATTATTATTCTTCTTTCTAAATAACTTTTTTTATGATAACTCTAATGCATATTGTAATTAAATAAAGATCCTTTATAGTACTCTTCAATTATTTTTCTGTAATGAAACATAATAAGGGTGAGCTAAAATGATCAGTAAGGAAGAAATATAGCAAAAGAAATAATGATTCAATAAGAATAGTAAAATGGAAAGGTAAATAACTAATCACCCGTTCCATGAAATCAATAAACTGAATAGAAGTATGTAGAAAATATGGAAAGGTAATAACTAGAAATAAAATCCATTAAAATAACTAGATAAGACAAAATCACAATGTAATGTTATGAAAAGAAAACACTTTCCATTTAATTAATGAACGGAAATGAAGTATAACCATTGATATATCGATGCAAAATCACATGGATGAATAATAACTTAAACTAGTATAAGGTAAATTATTAATTGTTGGATGTCATGTATGAGTCATATTGACCACATATTATCATTCAGACCACTCATAATATTGTTTATAACTAATGTAATAAACCCATTTTCACAACTATTTATCTTATGAGAACCTGTCGATGCATTGATGAGCTATATAAAGTTAGGGCTCCACCCATCATTAAAAACCCAAAATATTCAACATATTAAATAATTAAAATACATAATATTACCTATAAAATAAATGTATTTAATGATAGATACAAATTGTTCAATAATTCCCCATTTAAACATTGTGGGTAAAATGGTATTCAGTTTTGGAAATAATAATATCCATGATTAATGGTTTAGATAGTTAGCTGAAATTCAATGATCAATGATCATATAAAATTTTATATTTAATGGGGACTAAAAAATAAATAAAGGTAGTTAATTTTAATACTATCCTTATCCAAATAAATGAAAAACCATCCAAAGGATGAATAAGGATATTATCAATACAAAAAATACATAAAGGAGTAAAAATATAGGGTTATTTTCATTGATGAAATAAAATTATAACTTTTAAAAATATTCTTGAGAAAAATATCATTTATTTTGAAAATCCTTCATGAAAGATTTTTCAATTAAAATCTCTTTTGAAGAAAAATTTATTGTAAAATAAATATTTTATACATTAAATGTAATAATCAAATAAATAACGGTGGATAAATCTGTACAAGTTATATGAGGTAAAAATAACATTCCTCTTGTACAAAAAAATGTTTGAAAAAGGAACATTTGTAAATTGATAAGTAGATTCCTTTGAAAACATTTTTTAAAAAAAAGTGTTATTTTTTTCCAAATAATTTTAATAACATTTTAATAAATCATGGTTTTTAGAAGAAACTTGGTTCTTAGACTAATGAGAGTAATAATGTTTGGGTTTCTGAAAAAAAAATTCTAAAACATTTCAAGTAAAATAGAATTAAATATTGGTACTAAAATTTATAATGGTAATTTAATAAAAATATAATAATGGAAGGGTTTATTGATCAACTCTAATATAATTTCCTCAAATGGAAATTTCATGGATTGATCATTTAAGAAATAATTGAGGAGATTAATCATTAAAAATTCCAAAGTGTCCCATACAACCTTGAAATATTTTAAATAATAAACCTCATGGAGAAATAATATTAAATTAATGACCCAAATAACATGATTTTAGGAGGATTAATTATAAAATATAAGCATAGGGGAGGTAGATACACCATATATAAGATATAAGTGGTGAACATGACATTTATCTCATGGATGTAAAAAGTTATAGGGGAACCCCATTCACACGAATCAAAAGACCCAAAACCAATAATCATAAATTAAAACATAAAAATAACATAAATATAATAACTATAAAGTTATTAAAATTAAATATTGTAGTATTTACACCATATATAAGAAATTTGGTGCATAATAATAAAATATGCCTCATGAAATGAAAAGTGAGGCAAGTGTCCCTTAACATATATTTTTTTGTGTTTTTTGGTATTTATATTCTTTTATAGTGGGTATAAACATGGTAATAACTTATATAAAAACCATATTAATATTTATGAAATCATTTATGATCCACTTATAATATATTATTACCTGTTTGTTAATAACCGTTCATTATTTTAACTATTTTGTGTGTTAATTTCCAGGTTTGTCGAGTTTGTTTTAACAAGTTATTTATCATTTTTATTAAATATATCACAATTTCATCATCTATAGAATGTAAAAAATTATTTTAATTTCATATATATCAAGTATATATGTATTTATATTATTCTATAATATTTATATATTAGAAATGAAGTAAACCATTCTTGGAGACGGTAGGTCGTACATACACAAGAATGGAACATTGATTTATTTTTCATATTAAAATAATTAAATATAATATATAAATAGATTTATTGTAATTTAATTAGCATAAATATGATATATATGTAAAAATGTTTTTTAGAACCATCCTTTATAGGTTCCATCTATGGCACGAATGTCTCATATCTCTTTAAGGGGGAGGTAGTACACACTTTCTCAAACGAAATTATCATTTTTACAAATGAGGGAATGCATAAAGTTATGTTATAAAAAAAATAATCATAATAATGTTAAAAATATCATATATAATAAATATATAAATATAGTCCCCATCATAATTTCCAACCCTGAATGTCAGAAATGGTGAAATGAACAATCATCATTTCGTGAGGTTGTAGTTCACCCTACACAGAATCAATATGTTCGTTACCCATTAGATAGAGTTGTGTGTAAGGTTTGGTGAAAATATAAAAATAAAAACATAATATTATTTTGAGGATACATTTGTTTTTGGGTAATCATAGATTAACTAGATTATATGGAGTGGATAATCGAAATGAAAATAGGAAACTAGAGAGAATATTTTACCACTTAATCATGTAAATTATTTTGGTTTATACCAAAAGGATTCCTTGGAATGATTTATTCTGAAATTAGGGTTTTTTATATGAGGTGAGGGATTTTTTAACCTTTTATAGGGAAGGAAGAAGACTCATTTGGATTTTTTGGAAATAATTTAGTTATAAACATATTCTTACCTAATAAACGTCATAGAAAACCGTATAAAATCAATAATATAAGGTTTATGCTCGAAATATGTCCATAAAATGGGATTTTGATGAGTATATAAGTTATTTGGGCACCGAATATTATTGTTTATTCCCAAATTAAGCTTAATTTGACCTTAATCACTATTATTAATTTTAATCAATTTTACTAATATTTTGATAAAAAATTAACTTGGTATTATTAGACACAAAACAAAACCCTGATTAAAACTTTTTAGGAATATTTTTCTAAATTCAATTCATAAATTCATATAAATAATGATTAATAGTAATCTCATAACTAACAAATTAACATGTTTTATTAGAATGTTATCTAAAATATCATTTTGTTCTTATAATATGTTTGAATGTGAAAGTGATTATACTGTACTAAATTGTATTAATATATGTTTAATTTATTTAATTTGATTTTAAATAAAATTTAATATAGAATTTAACATTAATAATTATTCCAATGAGAAGACAATTTTTAACTAAAATGTATTATTTTTACTATTCATCAAAAATGATGTTTTTGAAAATAGAACCAAAAATTTACACTAAGGTAATTTAGAAATTAATAATTATATAATGAAGTTTATCTTTTTAAAATTAAATTTTTAAGAGTTTAAAAATCAATTTTTAATATAGTTTCACCTTTAAAAGGTTGTAAAATTTACTATATAAAAATATAGGTTCTTATGTCTGAAAAAGGGATTGTTGTTATCATAAATATATTATAGATAATGGATAAATATAAAAAATATTTGATTCAATATAAAACATATATGTCTTATTAAAATCATTCAGTAATTTTAAAAAGTTATGTTTATTAATGCAACACACCTTTAGAAGCATAAAAATAAAAATATATTTCTTTTTATATCCAATTGGTTATTATTTTTTTCTTATGATTTGGTAACCAATTAATTCCTTTTATATTTATATAAACCATAATATTTCCTAATTTAGAAATTAATATTACTAAAAACTAATTTAACATCTATTTTATATCATTATATACTAAATAATTATATTTTTATAATCCAATGTTATTTGGTGAAATGGACTCTTATGTGTAACCCAATATATCAAGGAAGGTTGCTCTTGCGTGTAAATAAATCTATGAAGGTAGCTAAGTCGTGCATGTAACACTTGCTAACACAATATTGTGTGCATTACAAGCAATATCATTTATTGAATTTATTAACACAGTAATATATAGTATATTTTTAAGATATATTGTTACCATAAATTTTTCGTGTATCGTTTCATATAGTCTATTGAATTCATAGTTGTAATTTAGAATTTGGGGGAGCTACATTCTCCCCACCTTAATTAAATTGTGTCACCTCAATTTAAACTTGATCATGGTGATTAATTTTTTAATACTTCATATGTTTCAAATCCCAAATCATTGAACTGTTTTTAAAACCTCCTCTAGAAAAGAAAGAATGAGAAGTACAAGTGTCACATGGACTACCACAAAAATCAATATCTATGTAGGAGATCATTAGTGGCACAAAGATATACGTACATAGAAGAAAAGAGAAAATATTTATAGGGAGTGAATGAGGGCATCAATCCCAAAAAATTGAATGATCAATTAAATATTGAGGGACACATATACATAAATATGAGATGGTTTAGATGACCATTTGTTCAACAAAAATTAATGTATTAGGAAAACATTTATTTTATAATTAATTTTCATAGTGTTGGGTAATTATTTTACTTACCACGAATATAAGGAAATATTCTTGCATATTATATTTTAATTTCATTTGAAAAATCCAAAATTTTCGTTTTCCTTCAATAAAATTATAATTCAGCTATTCACACCCCAAAATTCAGTACTAATAACGAATTTTCTTTTATTTATGAACTATTAAAAGAAACATTTAAAGGGCTCTAAGGCCTATAAAAGAGTAAGAAGTCCAACTATCTGTCTCTAATCTATCTTCCAAAACCAATACAGTTAATAGATATATCTATAATCCTCAAAAGTGATACTACTGGTTCATAATTAATATTAATTTGTAAAATTATTTAACTAAAAAAATGAACTAACTAACAAGAACGTTACGTAGGTCAGTGGTTAGCATGGAATACTTATTATCCTTCAGTCATGGGTTCAAGACCCATGACCTTTCCTAATTTTATTGGGTTTCACTATAATTACAGGTTATCAAGTTCTAAAACTAAATTTATATAATTTATAAAAGAAATATGATAAAAATCCTTTAAATATGGTTAATCACTAAATATTCCTTTAACTAATACATCCTCAACACATAAAAACATCCTCCAATTATTTCCACATAGAGAATTCCTTGGTCTGGAGTTTATCAATAATACCATTCATAAGATTTCTAAAAATTTAAACCTTATCCTAAATATAAAAAACCTTTAGTATAACATTTATCATTAATTGTAATAATAAATACTAGATTTTTTAAGGAAAATGTGGATTATTCTAAGCATATCCACATAGAGTGTAAAACTAGTTTCACAGTATGGCCCATTATCATATACGAGGACACCCCGAATCATGCTTGGAACACCTTGTCAGAGTTGTTACTCCATGGTAGTTCTAAGACATAACCACATCCACATATAGTATCCCTAAATGATTGTATTTATATACAGTCCCACATAATCAATACTTTAAAAAAATTCTATGGTCTTCATCAATACTTAACCTCAGATTCCACCTTAGTGTTAGGTTATCAAATATATGTTTTTATAAATCTACTTCCCAATGTTTCTTATTGAACATCCTTTTATCCGACCAATAATGATTCAACCCCAGAAGCCAGGATCTGGTGTCTTCAATCAATTATGTTTCTATGATTAAAAGGAATGAATCCTTGATGGACTGATCATTTTAGTATTATTAGTAAATCTGATACATAAATGAGTATTTTATTACAAATGACTACACTAAAACATAATTTTATTCTTCTTTCTAAATAAAAAGTTTTGCAGATAACTCTAATCAATTTGGTATATCCATGCATATCATTCATAGTACTATTATTGGGATCACGGGGTCATAAACATAATAAGGTTGAGCTAAAATTCCCGGTAACAGAAAAATATAGTGGAAGCAATAATAAATCAATCAGAATAGTAAAATGGAAAGGTAAATAACTTAACAGACATGCCATTTAGTCAATAAAATGAATGTAACTAATTAAAAAAATGTGAAAATATACAAACTGAAAACAAATCCCATTAAAATAACTAGATAATGAAAATTAACTATGTAATGGTATGAAACTAAAACACATCCCATTTAATCAATGAGCTGAAATGAACTGTATCCATAGATTTGTCAATATAAAATTTGATGGATAGATAATACCTAAAACTAGTATGAGGGAAATGTTTAATTATTGGCTGCCATGTTTAAGAAACATGAAAACCAATTACAATATATATCTTTTACATGATTTGTCTAAAATTAAGGGTAGAGACCCATTTACACAACTATTTTTCTCATGAGAACATGTTGATGAATAGAAGAGCTATATAACCTCTGGGCTCCACCTGTTAGTACTAGTAAAAAACATTCATCACATGGAATAATTAAAATAACTAATATTCCTTATTAAAAAACAATATTGAATGAGAGTAATGGACATATAAACGATTCCATATTTAAACATCATCTGTAAAATTGTATATGATTTATGAAAGATTAATATGCATGTTAAATTTTATAGATAATTTAGAGAAATTATATTCTCAATTATCATATCAAATTGGATATTTCAATGTGATTAAAAAATAAATCAATTAAGTAAATGTGAATATTATACCTGAAAAAATCATTCATAAACCATCTAGATGCAAAATAAGGATGGTATTAATAAAACAAATTCTATGTGGTGTAAAAATAGAGTGTTGTTTTTATTGATGCAATAAAATAATAAATTTTAAAAATATTATTAAAAAAAATATCATTTTCATTTAAAATCCTTTTAAATATATTTTTCATAGAAAATCCCTTTTCAATAAATTTTCATTAAAAATAAACCTTTTAATAATTAAAAGTAACATTCAAAGAAATGATGGAGGATAAATTCATACAAGTCATACGTGGTAAAAGGAATATTCCTTTTGTATGGTCAAAGGGTAGAAAATTCCACCTTCTGAATGTGACAAGAATATTCCTTTGAAAAAACTGGTGAAAAACAAAAAGGGATAAAAATGTCTTTACCACCTAATTTAAAAAGCAGTTTTTAATTTTTTTTAATAAAAAATGTGTTCCATTAAAAAATATGTTCTCTTAGTTAGGGGAGAAATAAATTAGAGTTTTTTTAAAAACAATTTCTAAAAAAAATTATTACAAAAGAATTGAATATTGGTACTAATATTGAAAATGGTCATGCATAACCATATAATAATGATATAGTTTATTAAAAAATGGTTATCTAATTTCGCCAAATGTAAATTCAATTGAAAGTTCATTAAATATAAAGTTATTTAAAATAATCGTTATTCATTTCAAATTTCCCAATACCACCTTAAAACAATTTAAATAATAGACTTCATTAATGAAAAATTTAAATGAAAACCTTAGATACCCAGAAGGTAGAATTATTAATGATAGAATATAACAATAGGGGCAGTAGATAGACCACAAAAATGATATAATTGATGAACATGACATTCATCTCACTATTGTGAAAAGTGGGAGGAGAATCTGTTACATATGAATAGAAAGACCCAGAAGTAACAATCATAAATTGAAACATATAAATAACACAGATATAACATAATTATAGATATTAAATTTAAATGTTTCAGTATGTACACCATATATACGAAATTAGGTGCAGTACAATAATGTATGCCTCATAGAATGGAATGTGAGACATAATTCCATTACAGTAAACATACATCAATTGTGTGGTATTTATACTCATTGATAGTTGGTTTAATCATGTTATTAACTTATAATAGAACCATATTAAAATTTATGATATCATATATAATCTTCTTATAATATCTTATTAACTTTTTTTTAATAACCTTTGATAATTTTAACTATTTCTGGTGTTAATTGGCTAGTTTGTTGAGTATGTTTTAACTTGTTATTGTTCATTTTGATTAAATATATCAGGGTTTAATCAGGTAATAATGTAATTTTTTTAATATAATATATATAAAATATAAACATATTTGTTTTGGTCTATAATATTGTAGATTATAAATGAAGTGCAATGATCATGGAGATGGCAGGCTTTACGTACGCATGAACACTACATTCATTTCATCATTGTTTTAAAATTATGATGGATAAATGGAACAAATGTATATTATAAGTAAAGTATAATATTTATGTTAAATATGTTACGTTGTATTATTAAATACATCCTTTATAATAACCATGTATAGAATTAATGAGTCATATAACATTGAGAGGGCAGTAGTCCTCACTTCCTTAAACGAAATTATCGTATTTAAACATGATAGGAAGAAAAATGATATGTTTTAAATAAAACATATGGATACATAAATAAATTATAAATATTATATATAATATATATATATAAATACAATTTCCATAATAACGGGCAACCATGAATTTTGGGAATGGAAAAATTAACAATGATCATTTCGTTGGGTAGTTGTTCTCAATACACAGAAAAAGTATGTTCGTTACCGATTAGATGGTGGTATCTTTAATTTTATGTCTAAATATTAATATAAAACAACATAGTTTATTTAGGATAATTTTTTATAATCATAGAATAAGAATATAATTGGGAGCAGATAATGAAAATGAAACTAGGAAACTAGAGAGATGATGTTACCTCTTAATCGAGTAACTTATTTTGGTTAGTACAAAACGTCTTACTTGGAAATAATAATTCCCAAAGGGATGATTATAGGAATAGAGGAAAATTTTTGGAAGAAAATTTGTGAATAGGTCAGATAATCCAATGTGTCTTGAGAAGTGTGAGGAATTGGGCTAGGTGGTAGCCTTTTATAAGGAAGGAAAAATACTCACTTGGAATTTTTGGAAAAAAGATAAGTATACACATGAACTTAACTAATAAAAAGTCATAAAAACCATAAAAAATGAATAATGGAAGCTTTAGAGTATAAATATGGAAATCCAATTCCTTTAAAAAAAGTTTATAGGTCATTAGGCTCCTAAATATTATGGTTTAATGCCTAATTAAGCTTAAATTGACATTAATCACTACGACTACTTTTAAACACTTTTACATATCTTTTATCTAAAAAATAACAAGGTATTATTAGGATATAAATATAATCATGATTAAAATAGTTTATATAAATTTTCTAAAATTCAATTCATAGAAGTGGAAAATTATTATTAATGCTAAAATCACAAACACATGAATTAACGGGTTTCAGAAGAAAAATGTTCAAAAGATTGTTATGTTTTTATATTCAATGTGAAAGTGAAATCGATTATAAGAAAAATTATTTTATTAATAGATATATTATTGATATAATTTTACTTAAAAATTATTTAAAATACAATTTACCATTAATAATTATTTAAACTGAAATGATGTTTTTAACTAAAATGCAGTATTTTTCACTATTCATTAAAAAATGAAGTTTTTTTTAGGAAAATAAAAAAACATCAACCTAAGATAATATTGAAATTATGAACTTAGTAATTTAGTTTCTTTTTACAAGATTAATTTATAAGAGTAACATAATTAATATTTAATATAGGGTCTCTATTAAGAGGTCATAAAATTGCCTTTATAAAAATATATGTTTTTATGTGTGAATAGGGTTCGGTCTCATATTATGCATATAAAACCAAATGGATAAATATAAAAAGTATTTTATTTAATATATAACATATATGTTTCATTAAAAACAATCTCTACTTATAATTAGTTATGTTTATTAACTAAAAACTTCTTCAGAAGCATAAAAATAGTAATATTTATTTTTTATATCCAATTGGTTATTATTTTAATTTATCATTAGTTTGAAACTAATGAATTAGTTTTATATTTATATAAAGAATAAATTTTTATAAGTTAGTTATTTATATATATAAAAACTAATTTAACAACTTGTTAATTTCATATTATATTAAATGATAATATTTTTATAATATATTGTTATTTGGTGAAACTAGATCATGAGTGTAACACATGATATTAAGAAAGGTCTCTCTTATGTGTCATAAAATCTGACTTGGAAGGCCGCTCTTATGTGTAACAAAATATGACTTGGCCATTCTTGCATTACTGGTAATATTATGTGTCAAATTTATTTAATCTGATAAATATATTGTATAGTCTTGGGGAATTATGTTAACATATGTGTTCCAGGTTGCATGTCATACAATCTATTGAATATAAAGTTGTAATTTATAATTTCAAGGTGTTATAAGAATCACACATGTGATTGTAAATACAAATCATTAAAAATAATACTTTTACTATTTATGGGGTCACTAAATTTATCCTCGATAAATGATTTTAATGTTTAAAAATTAGATTTCTCTTACCACATTATAGTAAAATATTTTTTTAAAATATGAATATCATGTTATCCAATTCAATTATTAAAAGTTGAAAAGAATTAATTTTTATGTAAGTGTTTAGAAGTCATAAATTTTGTTTTAATCCACCAAGAAAAAAAATATATTTAATTCATATCTAGTAATAAGTATCAGATGAATGTTAATATAGATATATATATATATTATCAAAATGTTTTATTAAAATCATTATTTTATCGTAATATAAAAAATAATATCCTATTAATAGTATATTTATAGTAAATTATATTTTCTTTCCAAAAATAATTTCATTATTTAATTATAAATAATAACATCATTTTTTCATTAAATTAATATTTAAAATGAAATTTAGTTTTCTCTATAGGTATATTTCATAATATGGTTACCTATAATTATATTCTCTAATTTAATTTATAAATATTCATTGTAACATTTTGATACTTACTATTTTTTGTGCATAAAATGTGTCAATATTTTGTTTTAGTTCATTGTTGTTTGTAGAGGGATCTATTCACAAAAATATTATATTAATATAAATTATATAATAAAATATTTGGTAATTACATCACCCGATATAATATTGGTTTCCTATTTCTCATTGTTTGTCTCTATATTAATTTATCATCGGTTAAATGAACTGTGGAGTGTTTCTAAGAAGTAGAAATGGGCACATCACAACCCAAACATTAGATAAGATGTGGTTTTATGTAGATAATATCATTTATCTAGAGATATAATCCCATGGTGACGTGATTATATATTAGTGAAATGACTCGTTAAGTGAATTTAAGATCATTATTATCAGTAATATGATGCATGAATAAATATTCTTGTACCAAATGAACAATCAAATAATTTTATGGGTTCAAAAATATGTTATCAGAATAAAAAAAATTTAGATATGTATGACACCACACAAAAAACTGCTCCCCCTATTCTGATAACTAATCTTAGTAACCCTTTAGAATCACTAACCTTATTCCATAAACCATCATCAAAATACAAAAAACATCAAAGAATATCCCTAAGACTTCATCTTCGTTGATATCATTTTATCTTGAACCAACACAGTAGACAAAAAGTCCAACATGCTTCCATAATCGTGACTATAATATGTTGGGGTTGGAATCTATCACCAAGAAGGCATAAGGTAAACAGAATAACATACACCGATATACCATATAACATAAATTAATCTTCAATACAAAATAATAAAAACCAATAACAAATAAATATACAAATGAACTATATAAAAATTAATTCATGGGAAAAAACTACTATGTGCAATGTTATTTAGTTAAACCCAATAGGGAATTATTAATATTGAAGAAAAACTATAATGTGATACTAAATAGAAGAATTATATGACATATCCATGATATATGGAGTCCTGTAATGAAATCTGTTGTAAATTTTGTCATGAAATGGACCGGATACAATGTTACACTGATAACTAAGCCAATATTAATATATCCCAAAGGGAATTCCCAATCCCCATGGGGTAGAGGATATCACCTAGAATCATACAATATAATTGTGGGAATCATTTTTTTGAATCAAATAGTGGAAGATCGAGATAAAAGTCAGTATGCTCAAAATAAGGATCATCATTGATAATAGTACCTGATGTTAAAAATTTATATAAAACCAATATAGAACCAAAAAATACCATAAACTGTAACATAAAAAACCATGTCCAAATGGACATAAGAATCCAAGCCCCATGATCTAAAAGTACGACCTTCAATTGGTGCTTGTTCTTCAGGTGGACCTGGAAGATGGAAATCTACAGACATCCAAAGTCACATATAGGGTGTGAGATAAAAGCCCAGTTGGGTATCACCAAGTGTTCAATTACAAGATTCAACAATAATTAACCAAATTTCTATTTCAAATTTAAATAAAATATGCATGGTTTTACAATATCATAATTAAAAAACATTTATTTCATTTCAATTAATTTAAACATTTTAAATAATGTACTAATAAAATTTTTATATTAATGGTTTATATAAATTCAAAAGGCATTTGTAAATTAGTTTTTAAAACAATGGAATATATATAAACATATTCACAAATGAGAAACATGGCCATATTCTAAGAAGTTTGATAGTTCTAGGTTATGGGATCTTCAAACACTTATATAAGTGATCATGATAATATGTCAACATATATCCCTCAGACACTTGTCAAAGGGGACTAATCAACATTACACTAGGGATAATGTTAGTTTCCTTTTGTTTTTTAGTGTTGTAATGTTTCAAATGTAGCATGTTTTTCCCACACAACTCACTAACTATCTAGTCTTTTATGTTCTTGAATAGTAATAAAAATGGGATAATTATTTCAAAATAAATTCAAAATAAAATTTATCCATGTTCCATTTCAATATTCTAATTTATCTTTAAAAACTAAAACATGGATTAATAATCAATTCATACCTTTTTCATGGATAAAACTAATGGTTCTTTATCATGACAATTTAATCCATTTTCACAAAATCAATTTCAAAAATCAATTTTAAAAATCAAATCCCCTAATTTCTATGAAATCCAAATTACATCCCAATTGATTGGAATTGGTGGTTTCCCTCCAAATCCATTCCATTTCAATTGAATCCCCAATTCACATCAAATTGGTATTTTACAATAAAATTGAAATCAATTTAAACACTCAAGAAATTAATGGCTAAATTAATGGGTCAAACTTATATGTAACCACATATCATAGACCATAGGATCACATAACACAACACCCACACTAGAAAAACCAAATGGAGAATATCAGCAACCAAGATACAATAGTCAAACCTGGATTCAAGATCCCAAAAATATATTTTAGATCCCTTACCAACAATATAAACTAACAAACCCTAGAGAGAAGATATGAAGAGAGTGGGAGAAAAGTAATAAGAGAAGTACTGTTATTAGGGAGAGATTGAAAGACATTTTACTATCATTGATCGACTTAATAAAGAATATATAGGATCAAAAACGGGTCCTTATGAGCAATCTAAAACATATAAATCAAGATATGGTTAGTTAGGGTTGAGCGGGGGGTCAAAGGGTTGGTTGGAAAATTTAAAAACATTTTTAGAATAAAAAAATTTCATTTTCATGGAATACTGGGTAGGGACGCATGGTTTTTCGAACTATGTGAACTAATTGTGTACCCCTATAAATAGTTATGAAGTTTCTTCTAATTTGGGACATAGTTAATTGAACCACGAGCCAATCGTGAAAACCATCACTAAATAGGTTTGCACTAACAGGGGGAACAATTTGAGAAAACTATACACCAATCGTGCATAGCCCAAGAGCCTTCTAATTTGATTAACAAATTCTGGAAAAAACATTATATGAACCCCAATCGAATACCAAACAAAAATAATAGATTAATATTAAGTGAAAATATTAATAGGATTTTTCAACCTCCCCACCATTGGATCTTTTTATCCCTAGAAAGCATATCAGGAAGTATCTTTGTCAAAAATGTGAGGCCACCACTCACTAATTAGTGACTCTCTCCCATGTCTCATGAGTATCAGAACCATGCTTCCATATTAGTTTAACCAGTGGTATCTCCCTCCGATAATGTAAATTTGGTTCAATGTCAACTATCTTCAATGGATACTCATTCAGGGAAAAATCAGGATTGGCCTAAACGTCACTCCCACTCAGAACATGTGATGGATCGAAAATATATTTCCATAGTTTCAATACTCTAAACATATTAGGAACTAATGTTTACTATAGAATAAGTGTTAAATGGTAATCCAACATTGGAACAACCAAGGTACTTAAAAAATAATTTGTTTTCATTTTGGAATTAAATTTTCAAATTCATAATAAAAGTATAGTGAAATAAGTGGAATTTATAAAAATTAAGGAATATAAACTAATAGAATATTAACTTCATTTATGAGATAATAAATAAAATAATATGTATTTATATCAAGGATTTCATAAATAAGTGATTTTAAAATTATAAAATAACTGTTGGTATTTTTGTGACACATAAATTTTTATTTAATATTTTATAATGAATATAATGGTTTAAGAGAATTTTTTTTTTCATAAAATATAATCATAAATTTATTTTCTTTCTTTTGATTATATTATAATTGTATTAGACTTTAATTAATTTTTAATGGTGTTGTTAAATTAGTTATAATTTTAAAATTGATATTTTTTTGAATAAATGAAGAATTTAATTAAAAATCAAATTTCTCATATTTTTAAATTTATTATCTTGAAATATTGTTCTTTTTTTTTAATTCTACATGTCAAAAAATGGTTGGGGTGAGTTTTTGGGATTTTTCTAAAATACTTGATTTTTTTTGTGAATAGTGAAATACGATAACCTACGATAAAAGTTAAATACATGAATTACTGATACATAGATGATGTATGGGTTATTTAAGCTTATAATATCAAATTATCTTTAATTATTTTAATATATTTTGTGATATATCTCAATCTATTCATAGTCTTGTGCCCAAATAATAAACTAATGAATAAAATAATCAAAAAAAAACCTTGCTCCTCCAATATAAGTACCAACCCCAACACCCATTATCCCCACACCTCAACGCCATGTATATTTTCTAATTTCTACCCAGTAATCTTACCAATATTTTTCCCCACATCCAATACCTACTAGTCTCACCAAATTTCCAAAAATAAGTGTCGTAAGGAGGTTTGGATGGAGAAGAATTCAAGAGGAAAAATCAACATTAATTTTTTATTATTTTCTTTTCAATTTATTATTTTTATTTTTATATCCTCACCTAGCCTTATAAAAGACAAATGATAGTTCCATAATCTCAAATATAATGGAATTTTACTATTTTATTGGAATATCCAACACCAAACCTCTCATATTCTCCACTTATTCTAAAAAATTTAAACATCATACGTGATGTGTCAATTTACCATCATCCTGGATGATGTTTTTTCATTTTCCATTACCAGCTTCCAGAATTGCAATACATCCATTATTATGGATAAATAATATATTATTATACATATTATAAGTTATATAATGTTATTAAACTAATATATAAACGAGAAATTAAAGAAAATTATATAATTACACGATGGTCGTAAAAACGACAAAAATAAATTAAATCATTTTCATT
This sequence comes from Viscum album, assembly GCA_963277665.1. Classification (NCBI taxonomy): domain Eukaryota; kingdom Viridiplantae; phylum Streptophyta; class Magnoliopsida; order Santalales; family Viscaceae; genus Viscum; species Viscum album. The sequence continues at coordinate 2,091,673,750 of OY728122.1, forward strand.
AAAGTTTATTGTAATCAATCATCATAATGTCAGAAAAAATGATATATGGTATAATTGAAAATTATATAAACATATTATACAATTTTTACAACTTATGGCGTTTTTCTTCTTTTTTATAAGAAAATTCAAAATGAATAAACCTGGGAAACCTTGAAATAAATGCATCCAAAAAACAAAAATAACAAAATAAATTTAATATATTTAAGGAATTCTTTATAAGATGATTATATATAGAATTATAAATATGAATTTTATTCTATAATATAATAATAAATATCATTAAACCATTATATAGTAGGCTTGAACATGTTTTATGTAAGACGAACCGATGGTAAGGTACTTTTAATGAAAAATACTATTTTAAATTTCTATTTTAAAAAAATTTAGAAGGAATGTTTTATGAATAATGTATTATTGTTTTATGATTATGCTTTCTTTCTTGGTATTTTTTTTTGATGAAGGGTAGGACCAATATATCTCTCTAATGAATTGGGAATGTTTATGTTGGAAGTTTACCATAATGGTTATTCCAAGTGTAACTACAATGGTTACACCAAAAGGTTGTCATGAGGATTATATTGCATGGTAGTTATGGGGTTAAATATCCTATGATATCCATGTGGGTACAATATTAATTAAGTAACTCCTTAATTTATATATATGGTTTTATTTATATGTTCTATGTTATATGTAAATCTCATGTTTATACAAAGTATGTTTATGATACATTAAGGGTGAGAAGTATATCTTGTTAAAATTATTTTATATGTTTATAATTATTCATAGACTAACAGTTCCTTTCACTTTTATGTACCTTCAAAAGATTTATTATGATCATCCCATGTGTTTTAATTTTTTTCACATGGTTTGAGGATTGGTAAGATAAAATTTTAATCCCATTGGATCATCAAGAAAAGTTTTATTAATAGAACTCATTTTTTATTAGAAACATTTGTATTATAGAAGAAATGGAAACTTTTTTAGTAGAATACAGATTATATTTTTGTGGGTTGATATTTGTGAATTATGTACTAATTCTCTAATACTCTTTACTAAAATCATCATTTGGAGTGTATGAATGTGAATTCTAATTGAATTATATAGATTATAAAATGTTTATGTTTAGGTCCTTATAATTTGTATCATAGCACAATTTAGATAACATTAGGGGTTTGGATGTTGTTAATTAAAATCCATACATTATTTTTACCTTATGGTTACGTTGAAATTATTATTTTTTCATTACCATATTTCGTTCATCTATGATATGTTTATTTGGAATGGTATTACGTAGAAGAAACATGGATGTTGAAGTATGAAGGCATTGAGATAATGATATATTTTTAAATTCACAATCTTGAATGGTGGGAATAAGAACTGAGAAATTTTGTGATTGTAATATATCAGTTTACACAAGTTTTAAATTTCAATGGCATCAATAAAAGAGAAAAACAAGAGCTAATACAAAATAACATAATGATAGTGGAACATTTTATGAAGAAACACCCTCCATTCAGTACATCTTCTCACCCATTGGTTTCTAAATGTTGAATTAATCCCTTCAAATGATATTATATGTCATAGGGTGTTCAGATAATCAAATGGTTAGTCTCTATATTTATTGTTTGGAAGGTGAATTTGACTAGGGGTGGTTAATGTTCAATAATATCATTGATATCTTAGAGATTTATGAAGTGGAATGAGAAGAATTAGGAAATGTTTTCCTGGAAAAATATTTTCTTAAGGTGGTTCAACATAGGATGGAAAATAAATTTATTGAATTTAAATAAAATGAGTATGATTTAGTGGCCATGTATTAAGAAATATTCATATGAATAACAAGGTATGATCCAAATATTATTTTATACCTTGATAGTAAAATCAATATTTTTTACATAGGGTTGAAGCTAATATATCAATGGAAATTTACTTCACATAAATTTAAAAGTAATGAGAAACTTAATCGATGTGCTGAGAGGGTAGAAATAGAGTTTTCTGATGATCTTGTGTACTTTGAAAAAAACAAGAATAAATTATCCTGATGGAATGAAATGGTTTTAATAAATAAAATAAATCAAAAGGTAGAAAATTCTAGTTTCATATTTATGGGATGTGTGGTAAAAAAACTACAGAATTCCTTAAAAATAAAAATGTTTTAATGATGTTGTAATTTTGTCATTTTGACCATGATTTTATGGAAATTTATATTAGTGTTGGTATGAATAATTATGATAAGAAAAAATAAAAGCGATTCAAATGTGCTAAGATAAGGAGCTATGAAAATACATTCCCAGAGATATATCATAATGATGGAAAGAATCCATACTATATGCATAAAGGTGATGCAAAATCCATTGTGACTACTTTAGAAGATGTTAGACTATCCAAAAAAGTTGTACTAGGTATTTTTCTTACTTAATAATATATTTCTAATGCCCTATTTGATTCGGGGTCTAGAAATTCCATTATTTCTGAGAACGTTTTTGGTAAATTGAAAATTTCACCATAGGAAATTAAATCAAGACTTATTATAAAAACAAAAGGGAAATTTTAAGGGAAAAATGAATTATAAGAATCTTCATATTGTTTTTATGGAATGAAATTACCTAAATAATTGTTCTTATTCCCTTATTTGAGTTTTACGCTATTATGGGTGTGTAATAACATTCTATTTATCATGATAATATTTATTTTTGAGCTAATGAAGCTATTTTTAGAATGAGTTTCATGTTGTACACAAAAATGAACCCATACCATTGATGAGATATCCGGAAGCTGAGAAACTGTTAAAAGATTGAAATAAAAGTCATCCTTCCCATATTTTTGAAAAAAAGAAACTATTTAGATTAATGATGTTATAGTTTTAAATAAATACAGTTATCTTTTTATGGATGAGTGTCCCAAATGTATACCATATTGAGAAGTTGAATTTACAGTTGACTTAGTTCATAATACTGAGCTAATACCAAAACCCCCTTATTGAATGTATCAAGTGGGTCTTATAGAATTAAAAAGGAAGTTGTAAGAGTTTCTGGATATTTGCAACATGCATACCAAAACTTGACCATTGGGTGATATTATTTTGTTAATTTATAATATATATTTTTCTATGATACATTTCATTGATTTAAGATATTTGAATAACATTAGTATTAAGAATAAGTATCTATTACCTCATATTGATGACTTGTATTATCATCTCTAGGGATCTCTATATTTTCTATGATTTAATTGAGTTCCAAATACTATCAACTAAAGGTGAAGGAGTATGACATTCAAGAAATAACATTCCAATCTGGATATATGCCTGATGATTTTGTTGTTATTCCCTTTGGTTTAACAAATTACCCTACCATATTTAGGGATCTTATGAATAGAATATTCTATGAATATATGGATAAGTTTCTTATTGTTTTTATTGATTATTTTTTAGTGTTTTAAAATTGTTATGGAGATCATGAAAATAATTTATGTATTTTTCTAAAAAAATCTTAATGAATAGAAGTTATATGGGATATTTAGCAAGGGTGATTTTTGGTTTAAACTGATCCCTTTTTTGGAAACATTGAAACTAAGGATGGAATAACAATTGATCCCACCAAAATAAAAGATGTTGATGAATGTCCAAGAGTGGAAAATTTGACTTAGAATCATTGATTTCTTAGTTTAGTAGGATATTATTGATGGGTATTTAAAAAATTTCACGGATATCTAGATCGTTAAATAAGATAACATGAAAGGGGGTTATATGTTTTTGGATAGAATAATTTGATGTTTTTCAGAAAAAAAATAATAATTTGTGAATGGTCTAATTTTTTACTTTCCTTTCAAAAATGACTTTTTTTTCAACCATATTTTTTTTATTGAAGGGATTTTGTTTCTATCTAATACAGAATGATCAGGTATTTTCATATTCTCCATTAAAACTGAATCCACATGAGTAAAATTATACCATAAATTATTGGTAAGTATAACATTGGATTTCAATTTAAAATCATGGAAGTATCATTTATATAAGGACAAATGTGAAATATATATATTGGCCATAAAATATTGATGTATTTATTTACTCATAAGTAATTTAACATGAAGTACTGATGGTGGTAGGAACTAAAAATGTATTATGATTACATGATCAATTACCATCGTAGAATAGTATACAATATTGTGTATTCATTTAGTCAAAAACATCATGCCAAATTAACCATTATATGTTTTTATTAGGACCCCTAGATTAATTAGTTGCTGAATTGTTTATTGGAATCCATTGAGTTTGGAAATTCCTCTATTTTTTGAAGGTGTGAGGGAAATTATCTCTCTCATATAGAATTAACAAAGCATAGAAGGAAGGCCATGAGTTATAAAAAAGAATAATTGGTTAAAAAAGGTAAATTTACTAAATTTAATGTTGATATAGATTCTGTCTTGACATTTTTAATGAACTTATGCAAGCCTTGTAATTCCCAATAGAAAAGATAATTGTCAAGTGAAGATCAAATTTATCAATTTTCAGTTCATCCTAACATAACTAAGATTTTTTGATACCTTCAAGAGTATTATAGGTGGAAAGGAATGAAAATTGATATTACTGATTCCACCATGATATTTTTTAATTTTTGACAGTTTAAATAAAAGTGAAAGCTACCAAAGGGGATGCTTCAACATTTTCCAATACTTAAGTGGAAATGGGAAAATATATCAAATGAAATCATGGTTGTACTTCCAAAAACTTCTCTAGCTAACAATGCGATTAGGGTTATTAGTGATCAATTAAATAAATCCACACGTTTCCATCCTATTTGTGACACAATTTATCTAGATCATCATTCTTGACTGTACCTTAAAAATAATTTCAGGTTACATGGCATTACTCTCTCCATTGTATCTAAAAATGATTCCAAGATCACTTATAACTTTCTAAAAGGCCTTAAAAATTAATTTGGAACAAAAATAAATATCTTTATTCTATTTCATTGTAAATATGATAGAAGGACCCAAAAAAAAATTATGAAATTATAATACATGTTATGTTCTTGTTCAATGGTTTTTTAGGGAGGTTGGGTTCAATATATTTCTTTAGTTTAGTTTTCTTATAATAACAATTTTCATTCCAGTGTGCAGATGGAACCTTTTATAAATTTTATGGAATGTGATGTTAAAATCAAAAAAAATTTGGCTGATGTTGATGAATGGAAGTTTATGGGACCATAATTTATTGATGAAGTGGTTGATAAAGTCAAGATGATCCAACAATACATGTGGAAAACATAGAGAAGGTAGAAAATTTATATTGTGAATTTGAGGAAAGTCTATTATTTCATGTATGTGATTAGGCATTCATTAAAATATCTCCATGGAAAAGAGTTATGTTTTTTAGTACGAAAAGAATGCTATGTACATGGTTAATTGGAAATGATGAAATCCAAGAGAATTTTGGACATGTTACCTACAAAGTGGCTATTTAAAGTCCCGGATTTCCTATGATTTTTTTAAATACATGAGAATTTTACGAGTTTTCAGTTTTTGACTGCCCTTGATTCCGAAGCCCAGTGTGCCCAGAATCAATTTCTGCAGTTTTGTTCAGATACGTTCAGTAAACGTACGATTGGGTTTTTAGAACTTTTGAACTGGTGCTCAATACTGAAATCTGAGGGTACCGATGAACTCGTAGTGCTGGTTTTTGCTTAATAAGACTTTCACTTCGAAGACAGTGAGTCTGGAATAAAAGTAAGTTTTTGGACTTTTATAAAAAATAATAAAATAAAGTATAACACTTTATTTTATTTTTAAGAATCCAGGTGTTGAGTGTGTTGGTCAAAACCTTCCCTTGGAGGTTGGTGGTGGGACTGCCACACCCTAACCTTCCTTGAGAGGTTATGGTGGTGGGTCCCACCTGAACATAACCTCCCATGGGAGGATATTTGTGGTGGGGACCACCCGAGTCGCAAAACCACCCTATTAATGAGAGGGGTGGGGACCACCCGACACCTATTGATGGTGGATGATGAAACCACTCCACTCTCCCTCATTAATGAGGGAGATACTTTGACCTCCCTTCACAATTAATTGCACCAACGCTTGTGTTTTAAAAAGGAGAGTCTCTTGGCATTCTCCAAATTAATGAGACAAAACTCGTGAATTTAATTTAGACGAGCTGAAATTTTAATTGTTCTTTTTGAATTGCGATCCAACACTTAAAATAATAGGAAAAATATAATTTTATTTGGGTTGGAATTCTCTTTTGGTCGGATTGTTGGACAAAGCCCCCAACGGAGAACCACTCTTTCAACGAAGAATGCGAAGAACATGAAGAACTTCGGTGGCACTCTTTTTTCATCAGACATCCTCCCCAATTGCCTACTGACATGGAGACGCTTCCACAGCCGTCGTGTGGACTTAGAAGTGGATGTGTGTGGCAGACACAATAGACGATGACCACGTCTTCTTCCCATGACTTCACCGTACATGTCCGACATTTGAGGTAGGGTGTTTTATGTATTCTTATATTTGAATATAAACCTTTTTCTTCATCGAACAAAGATATTGTATGAGAATTGCCAATTTATATCACCATAATGAGGAGGGCTCGGGCTGCACGAACATGGTCCGACCCTCCCCATGTTTGTTCCTGTTCGACGAGGGCGGCTTTGAAAAGAAGCGATGATGAAGAAGACAATGAACAAGGGCCATGCTACCCGAGGCCTTCGCGAACCGCGCTGCCCCTACGGTGCCCCGACACACTTCTCGTGACCTAGAGCACTGCCTCGGTGCGCTGCTCGCGCCCCGCCGATGCGCTGCAAGGCACCCATGCGTGCTTCCCATGCCCGGGCACGCTGCCTGTGCCCCACCGGCGCGCTTCCCAGTTCACCCGTTCCCCGACAGCAGCCTACCCGGCACCCCCGTGCCCAGCCGATATTCTGTCCAGCCCCTGTCGGTGGCCTGCCCGGCACCCCACTGCGCTGCCCGTAACCCAACGTGCTACCCCGTGCACCCGCGGCCTACCCGGTGTCCAGCCGGCCTGCCCACACCCCAGGTGGCATGCCTGCTGGCCTCCCACCCATTGGCCTTTCGAACCGACCCACGACATCCCCTGTGGTGTCGCTGGCCGAACCATCCCAGTTTTCCGAGACAAGTTACTGAGCCACCTACGTGGTGACTAATGGGCCGAACCGCCCTTGCAGTCTGCTGGACTGGGTCAGACCTAGCGAGTCTGAATTGGTCGACCCATACTAGGTCATCCCAGACTAGGTTATGCCGTGTCGGTCTGACCGGGTCAGACTGGACCCGGGCTCATTACTGACCTAGTACATTCTTGGGCTATATCATTGGCACCAGACGTCTATTTGACGAACTGTCAGCAGTGATAGTATTTTTGGAGCTTATCCGTCCCTTTGACTATTCCCCACTGGATTTCGAGGTATACTTGAGTCACGGTCAGGATGGTTCGTACATGATTCCCACTGGGACCTAGAGACTAAAATGCTAATAACTCTCAGACCTGGTGTCAGATTAACACGCCATCTATTGCATTTAAACCCCAATGACGTGGAGGTCCTTTGAGATACTTCTACACGAGACTTCGTGAAACATGGAGTATCGAATAGTAGCTCATGGAGCAGATCCTTATGGTGATGAGCATACATAGTGCAGAGAACTAGTAGCTAACAGAACTGACGACTGCTTGACCGTTTTGACTCGGAGTGATTCGACTATCCCAGCAGAGAGAACCCTATATTTAGAGGAATTCCCATGGAAGATGGAGCACCTGTTAGTTGGCAGAATACCACGGTACTCGAAAGGAGGAGTACCTCAGTAGGTAATTGGGGGAGCACTCTGTATTTGACGGTAGAACCACAGCGGACAGAGCGCCTGGTAGTTGCCAGCAGACCCGCAGTACTCAATAGGAGGAGTACCTCAGTAGTCCAAGGTTAGTGGGAAGTGCCTCGGTGTAGCCACAGGCCCACTGTACTCGACATAGGAGGAGTTCTCCAATAGCCATTGTTGTGATAATGAAATTCAATTTTTGAGCTGAGTCAATGAGCTTTGTGTTTTCCTCATGATTGAGATGGGTTACATGACAACTTAGGAATATATATTGGAAGATACCAATGTAATGGTTATCTGTTGATTTCATACCTTGTGGTTTATCCTTGTTAAATTTTGGGAGACCTTGAGGGTCTTGGGGTCCCTACTGATTATTTTTATACTCACCCCTGTATGGGCTATGCCCGCACCTCATTTTGTTGGATGCAGATGACGGACAGCGCTGATGAAGGCCGAGTGCGCCAGGACCGGACGGTACCCAGAGGTTGACCTTACATCATATCGATACACGGTGGAGTCTGATGGACGTGGAGTGATGAGGAGGCTATCTATACATACCCTTCAGGTAGGAACCCCGGAGGACGATCCAGGAGCTGGTTTCACCTTTCATCTTTTTATCCCTTTTTCAGTTGTACTTGTTTTCAGTTGTATTTGTACTTTATAGATGGGATTTTATTCTAGCCCCCCTTTACTTTCAGTACTCTTGTTATACAGATTTTACTTACTGTTTGCTTCCACTTGTACTCTGGTTGAGTGTGTTTATGTTTTATAAAGGCGATGCCTTCCCAGTTTTAGGGATTTACGCCTTTGGTTCAAGTCTCCAGCCTATACCCTATAGAAGGTGGGCATGGGGTAGTCATGATATGGGCCTCGAGGTATGGGTCATGAGAAATTGGTATCAGAGGACGTTAGTTCCACTGCATAACATAGGACTTCGATTTTTCATTTTTGTGAATCAATACTATTAAGGTTACTAAGTGTGGTTTTCAGTTTAGGGAGTCCAGTGTTGGTGCTGGTGGCCAACGAATCCATACACGAGGACCCTAACTTTTGATTTCTGACTCATTGCATGAAAAAACTGATTAAATGTGGTTTTTCAAACGTTTTATTTAATTCGGCTCAAACTAGGTCAGCTCACCAGGTTTAGTCTTTTGACCATGTCACAATTGTTTCTTTCAGGTTACGTCCCCACAGATGACCAACAAGATCCCTGAGAGTTATACATACTGACAACCCGCTGAGTGACGAGGCGTCAGTACATAGCTCTCTTCAAGTTTAGTCAACAATATAGGAACCATCAGTACTACTTACTGATGGGCCACGGATTCCTCCAGCCCCAAAAGAAGATAGTTCACGTGCTTGATCATGCTGCACGAGTTTCAGTGCTAGAGTACACCTATTTCCAGGGGAGAGACGGACCCACAGACGACTGAGGATTGGCTGGAGGCTATGTTGAGAGTGTTCAGACAGGTAGGGGCACCGACCGACTTAATGGTGATCCTTTCTACCAACCTCCTTCAGGTAGCAGCATGTAGATGGTGGAGCCTGATTCTCCAGATGCATGACCAGGCGACACTTATTTGGGAAGATTTGAGAACCTGTTCCGGGAGGAGTTTGTACCATCCACCCTTCAAGCGGTGCAGATACAAGAGCTACTTCATCTTCCGTAGGGCATCATTAGTGTAGCTCAGTGCTCAGCGAGGTTCACCGACATCTCATGCTACTCCAATGATATGGTACGAGACCCATTCATCAGGGCTCAGACCTTTGAGTAGGGACATAGGTGAGAGATTAGAGCTTCAGTTATCTCCCACTAAATCTCGAAGCAGATGAGGGTGTTGTATCGATCCCTCCTCATGAAGAGTTTTCTTGCTGATTAGTCTCCATAAGTGAGACCCAGCACTAGCCGACATGAAGTAGAGTATTCTACAACTATCTATAGATAGATGACGCAGAGGTCCAAGAGGACCAAACCCATAGGTGGTCGACTGCACAACTCAGGATCGGTTGTGTGGGGCACCCAGGGTGGAGACAAAGCTAGTCATTCCAGGAGCAGATAGAGTTAATCCTGCGGCGGGCATGGTCACATGGCTTGTGACTATTCGACTCGCCATTCTAATGATCATCAGATAGTTGAGGGACATCCCAAGAAGAGGCAGAGGTTCGATCGAGGTGGTCCTCAAGGCGTAGGCGAACATGGAAGAGGAGATGGTCATGCAACTGGCGGTGGACAATATTACGAGGTGCTACCACCACCACCACTAGGAGGTCCACCCCGACAATAGGGAGAGGGTGGACAAGGCAGAGCACAACTTCAGGCAGCTGAGGCCTATGATCATGGTGCTCCAGAGATGATTTGAGGTACGATATTTGTCTATTCCACCTTAGCTGTAGTTCTTATAGACACAGGTGCCAATCACCCTTTCATTGCCACTTCCCTCATTCGGATATCGGAGATTCTGAAGGAGCTGTTGGTTCAAACCATAAAGCTACAGACTCATAGGGAACCTGAATCGACGATTACACACTAGTGCCGACAGTGTGAGCTTACTCTTGGAGGATAGTGCACCAGCTAGGATCTCCTAGTTGCGGCATTACGACCTTATGACTTCATCTTGGCTATGTAAAAGTTATCTACAGTCCATGCTTAGATCAACTGTATTAGGCGAAAAGTGCGGTGTCCCCCCATGGATGGGACCATGTTTACCTTCACCAGCGAGAAGGGAACCTTTGCAGCCCCAGACAGACTTACTTGGAGGAGGGTGCACCCGATCACTCACCAGTTGTCTTGCCTTACCCTCGGAGCCGTTGATGTGGAGATTCCAACATATCCTATTGTGGTGGACTAGTACACGGATGTTTTCCGTGATAATGTTCCAGGACTGCATCCTCATAGATAGGTGGAATTCTACATTGACATGTACTCTGGGACGACACCGATACCTACCCCAGCATATCGAATGGCTCCTGCTGAGCTTCGTGAGCTGTGGGAATAGCTATAGGACTTGCATGGAAATGGACTCATCCAGCCCAGTGTTTCTCACAAGGCAGCCCCGATTCTGTTCGCCAAGAAGGCGGATGGGAGCTTGAGTCTCTATGTCGACTATCATCACCTGAACCAGGTGACCATGAAGAACAAGTACCCAGTCCTGAGGATTGATGACCTCATTGATCAGCTCAAGGGAGTACGATGGTTCTCAAATATAGAACTCAAATAAGGCTATTAACAGCTCAGAGTTCAAGATGGGGATGTGCAGAAGACGACCTTCAGGTGTCGTTACTGACACTACATGTTCATGGTTATTCCATTCAGAGTAACCAATTCTCTAGTAGTATTCATGAGTATAATGAATAGGATCTTCCAACCATACCTCGGTCTCTTTGTCGTAGTCCTTATCAATGTCATATTGATCTACTAGACTACTGAGGAGGAGGATGCCTACCATTTGCAGGTAGTACAGGACACACTCTGAGGGAACTAGCTTTATTCTAAGCTCTCTATGTTCTAGTTTTGGATTCGAGAGGTTGAATTTTTAGGAAATGTCATCTCTGAGACTAGAGTTGTAGTGGATCCAACAATGATCGAGGCAGTACTCGCATGGGAGCCACCCAAGAGTGTGATGGAGGTACGAAGTTTCTTGGGCTTGGATGGATACTACCAGAGATTCATTCCAGATTTCTACAGAATAGCAGCACCACAACCAACCTTGACGAAGAAGGGGAAACCCTTCGTGTGGTTGGAGAGATTCCAGGAGAGCTTTCAGGAGTAGAGGAAGAGGCTGATTAGTGCCCCCATCATTAGGATTCCAGAGGAAGGCATAGGGTACATAGTCTTCTGCGATGCATCATGTACCAGACTCAAGTGTGTCCTGATGCAGGAGCGAGTTGTGATCGCGTATGGTTCTTGGCAGTTGAGACAACACGAGCAGTACTATGATACCAATGAATTGGAGTTAGCAGTGGTGGTATTCGCCTTGAAGATATGGAGTCACTATCTGATAGGAGAGTTATTTACTGTATACTCTGATCACAAGAGTCTCAGGTATATCGTTTCTCAGAAGGACCTAAACCCGAGACAACAATTATGGCTTGAGTTCTTTCAGGACTATGAATTCAAGATGGTATATACTATAGGGAAGGGGAACATTGTTGCAAATGTGCTCAGTAAGAGGAGTTACATACAGCTGCTAGGAGAGGTGATAGAGCAGCTCGCTGCTTTACAGATATAATTTGTGGATAGGGATGGATATGCCTATCTATAGTCTCTTACAGTCACTCCCCCACTTATTTAGCGAGTTAAAGAGTTGTAGCATGGGGACTTAGACTGCAAGATGCGATATTCACAGATATCCACAGGGCAAGAACCTGATGGATATTCTAAAGGTAGGGAGTATGTCAACCTCTTCCGAGGACGTACCATGGTACCAGTTTCACTTCAGGAGGAAGTGTTGAGATATTTTCACACATCCCCTCTAGTGGTGCATCCAGGTGTGGCAGAGATGTATCAGGACCTTATATGACATCACCAATGTCCATGTATGAAGAAGGCGGTAGAAAAATTTGTCTCTCGATGGCTCACTTGTCAACAAGTGAAGGCAGAGCACTAGGTACCCGCATGCTTGGTTCATACCTTAGAGGTCCCATAGTGGAAGTGGGATGGGATATCCATAGACTTTGTAACGGGTCTTCCATGTACATCCAGGGGTCATGATTTGATATGGGTGTTCATAGACCGACTCACCATGTCGGCCCACTTCATACCGATCAGAGAGCATGGCTCATTTGAGATCTTTGGACGCCTCTATGTGCAAGAGAGAGTGCGTTTCCATGGATTACCTTCTTCTATTGTCTCCAACCGTGATGGATGCTTTACCTCCTGGCTATGGAAGGGGTTGCAGTAAGATTTCAGGACACAACTTCTCTTGAGCACCACCTTCCATCCTCAGACTGATGGTCAGAATGAGAGGAACATCCAGAACCTCAAGGACATGCTTCGTGATTGTGTCCTTGAATTCGATTGCAGTTGGGAGGACCACTTTAATTTTGTGGAGTTTGAATACAAAAAATGCTATCACTCCACCATAGGGATGGAACCTTTTGAGACCTTGTATGACCAACCTTTAAGATCACTGCTGTGCTGGAGAAACCCAGGGGAGTCATAACTAGTGGGACCAGAGATGGTATGAGATACCATAGAGAAGGTGCAGATCATCTAGGAGCAGATGAAGACTGCACAGAGCATACAGAAGTCATATGTTGACTGGAGAAGAAGGCCTTTGGAGTTCGAGTAAGGAAAACACATTTTCCTATAGGTCTTGCCTTGATGAGTTCTATGTGGATTAGGCCAAGGTGGCAAGTTATCTCCATGGTTCATAAGACCTTTCCAGGTCCGCAGTAGAGTAGGTGAGGTGGCTTACCGCATGGATCTTCCACCTCAATTTCACCGGGTGCCTGACGTCTTCCACGTATCTTAGTTGAAGAGATACGTTCATGACCCATACCACATCATCGTCTACGAGGAGATGGAAAACGATGATGGGGAGAATTTCATGGAGGTTCCAGTGGAGATTTACGATCGACAGGAGCCGGTCCTACATGGACGGTCGATACCTCTGGGGAATGTTCACTGGCAGCATGGGAATCTCCAAGAGAGCACATGGGAGCGGGAGGCTCAGATTCATGCTCCGTACCCCCATTTGTTCCATTAATTCAAGTTGTAGCTTATGGGGATGTAAATCCATAAGGTGGGGAGAATGTAAAGATCTGGAATTACCATGGATTTTTTTAAATACATGGGAATTTTACTAGTCTTCAGTTTCTGACGACGCTTGATTCTGAAGCCCTGTGTGCCTGGAATCAATTTCTTATTTTTTTTCAAGTACGTTCAGTAAACGTACGAGCGGGTTTGTATATATTTTGAATCGGTTCTCGGAACTAAAATCCAAGGGCACCATTGAACTCAAAGTGCCAGTTTTTGCTTAAGAATACTTTCAATTTGACGATAGTGAGTGGGGAATAAAAGTTAGTTTTTGGCTTTTTATAAAAAATAATAAAATAAAGTACAACACCTTATTTTATTTTTAAGCTTCCATGTGTTGTGTGTGTTGGTTAAATCACACCCGTGGAGGTTGGTGGTGGGACCACCACACCCTAACCTCCCACGAGAGGTTATGGTGGTAGCTTCCACCTGAGCATAACCACCCATGGGATGATATTTGAGGCGGGGACCACCTGAGTCGCAAAACCTCCCTATTAATGATAGGGGTGGGGACCACCCGACCCCTATTGATGATGGTGGATTAAACCTCTATACACCCCCGAATTAATGATGGAGATCCTTTTACCTCCCTACGCAATTAATTTCACCAACGCTTGTGTTTTAATAAATAGAGCCTCTTGGTATCCTCCAAATTATTGAGACAACCCTCGTGCATTTAATTTGGAGGGGCTGGGATTTTAATTCTCATTTTTGAATTGTGTTCCAACACCTAAAATAATAGGAAAACTAATATTTTATTTGGGTTGGAATTCTCTTCAGGGTGTGATTGTTGTAGAAAGCCCCCAACAGAGAACCACTCTCCCAACGAAGAATGTGACGAATGCCGACGACACTCTTTCTTCTTCGGCTTCTTCCTAGTACTTCCTCCTTGTTTACCTACTGATGTGTAGATGCTTCCACAACCATCATGTGAACTAAAAAGTGGAAGTGTGCAACGGATGTAATGGAAGAAGACCATGTCTTCTTACAGTGAGTTCACCATCGATGCCCATCTTTTATGGTAGGTAGTTTGGTGTTATTTTATATTTGAATATAAACCTCATTCTTTGTCGAACAAATATAAGGTATGAGAATTGAAAATTTCCGTCACCGTAACGAGGACGGCTCGGGATGCACGAACACGGTCCGACCCCAACCCCCATTTTTGTTATTGTTCGATGATGAAGACTTGGAAAAGAGTTGATGACGATGAAGACATCGAACAAGGGCCACGCTACCCGTGGCCTCCGCGAACTGTGCCGCCCCACGGCACCCCAGCGCGCTACCCGTGCCCCACCGGCACGCTGACCGGTGCCCCCACGCCCCACCAGTGCCCTGCCCAGTGCCCCCGTGCCACGCCGGTCTGCTTCACAGCGCCCCCGCGCTCCACCGGTGCACTGCCCGCCGCCCCTGCGCCCCAGCTACGACATGCCCGCGTGACCCGCGCCCCGACGCCGGCATTCCCGATGCCCCTGCGCCCCACCACTGGCCTACTCGGACCCCCGTTCCCCTCCGGCGGCCTTCCCGGTGCCCCCACGCCCCACTGGAAGCCTGCCAGGCCCCTTTCGGTGGAGTGACCGGCACCCCAGTGCGCTGCATGCGCCCAGGTTCACTACACTGGCGTGCTGCCCGGTGCCTCAACGCCCTGCCCCGTGCACCCGCGGCCAGCCCAATGTCCAGCCGGCCTTCCCACACCCCGCACGTCTTTCCTGCTGGAATCCTCGCCATTAGCCTCCAGAGCCGACCCGCAACGTCCCATGTGGTGTCCCTGGCTGAACTGACCCAGTCTCCGAGGCCGAGTTACTGAGCCGCCTATGTGGCGACTACCGGGCCGAACTTATTTAGCGGTCCGTTGGGCCGGGCCCAGTGGACCGGGTCAAAACATAGAGGGTTGACCCGCCCAATGGGTTGGGTCAGACCAAATGAGTCTGACCGGGTTGACCTAGACCGGGTCGACCTAGATCGGGTCTGCCCAGACCAGGTTGGGCCAATTCCGTCCGACCAGGTTAGACCCATCCTGGGCCCATTACTGACCGATTACCTTCTTGGGCCATATCTTTGTCACCGGGCATCCGTTTGACAAGCCATCAACAGCGCCAATATTCATGGCGCATAGCCGTCCCTTTGAGTATACCCCATTAGAGTTTGATTTATAGTTGAGTCATGGTCAGGTCGGTTTGGACACGAATCCAACCAGGCCCCCGGGACTAAAATGCTAATAACTCACAGACCGAGCGTACGATTGATGAATCGTATGTTACGTTGAGACCCCTATGATGTGGAGGTCCCTTGAGATACTTCTATGTGAGACTTTGTTATACTTGTAGTATCAACCAGTAGCTCGTGAAGCGGATACATCTAGTGACGATTAGATAGAGTGAGGAGACCTAGTAGCTAACATACCTGACAACTACTTGACCGTTTCGACTCGGAGTGATTCGACTAGCCCAGCGGGGAGTGCCCAATATTTGGTGGCAAAACCATGGCGGATGGAGAACCTGGTACTTGGAAGCAGACCTGCAGAACATGGCACGAGGAGTACCTTTATAGGCTATAGGGGGAGCACCCAATATTTGGCGGTAGACCCATAGTGGACGGAGCACCTGGTAGTTGGCAGCAAACCTGCGATACTCGACAGGTGGAGTACCTCAGCAGTCCAAGGTTAGTGAGTAGTGCATCGGTGTCATGATAGGTCTACTATAATCAACAGAGGAGGAGTTCTCCAATAGTCGTGGTTTTGATAATGAAAATCCTGGTTTGAGCTGAGTCAATTACCTTTTTGTTTTCCTCATTATTGAGATGGGTTATTTGTTAACTTAGGTATATGTATGGTTATATACCTAAGTAATGGTTATCTGTTGATGTTAATACATTATGGTTTATCCTTGTTGAATTTGGTGAGTCTTTGAGGGTTTCTGGGTCCCTACTGAGTATTGTTATACTCACCCAAGCACGAGCTATGCCCATACCTCATTGTGTTGGATGCAGACGACGAACAACATAGATGGTGGCTGAGAGCGCCATGACTGGAAGGTACCTAGAGGAAGAACATACGATGTATCGGTACATGGTGGAGTCTGATGGATGTGGAGTGCTGAGGAGGACATATGTACCTACCCTTCAGGTAGGAACCCCGAAGGACGATCCAGGAGCTGCTTTCACCTTTCAGTTGTATGTCCCTTTTTCAGTTGTACATGTTTTCAGTTGTATTTTTACTCTACAGTTGGGCTTATATTCTGGCCCCCCTTTATTTTTATTACCCTTTTTATACAGATTTTACTTAGTGTTTCTTCTACTTGTACTTTGATTGGGTGTGTTTATGTTTTTTAAAGGCAATGCCTTCAAAGTATTAGGGATTTACAATTTGGTTCTAGTCGCCAACCCCTGTCCTATGGAAAGAGGGCTTGGGGTAGTCACGATACAGGCTCCGGGTGACGAGTTGTGACATGCTTTTCCTCCAAGTTTATCTCAGGTACTCAATGTTTTTAATGTTTCAATTTTAATAATTTTTTTACTAGATTCATCACCTGTTTGTGCCCAGAAGTAGTTTTTCTGGAAAATAACCATTCTTCTAAAGAGAAACTTGTTATTATTATTGGCCGTAGAGAGAATATATTGGATAATATGTTACATCACCTGGTTTTTGATTTGTAGAGAAACCACAGGGTTGAAGAAGAAACATGTGAATCAAAAAATTCTATAAGGGAATGGTATCCTCACTTTTTTAAATAGTGAATAAAAATTATGATGATGTAATATCCATAAGGGGGAAAATATAATAACCTAGGTAAATATAAAATAATTTGTTTTCATTTTGGAATTAAATAGTTTAATTCATAATAAAGGTATAATAAAAAATAATTATAACATGTATTAATTTAAATTATTATATATTTATATAATGTGTTAAGCATATAAATTATATGACAATGATAAATTAAGTGTTGTTATTTTTTTGAAACATAAAATTTTATTTAAATTTTTATGACTAATATAATGATTTAATAGGAAATATATTTTCATAAAATAGAATCATAAATTAATATTTTGTTTTCTTATGATTATATGATAATTAAATTGGACCTTAATTGGTTTTTCAACGTGTTATTAAAGTAATGATACTTTTATAATTGGTATTCAAATAAATTATATTTTTAACTAAAAATTAAATTTATCACACTTATAAAAATATTTTCCTAAAATGAAGTTAATTTTTGAATTATACAAGTGGAAAAATGGATGGAATGAATTTTTGGTATTTTTTAGAAATAGTTTAATTTTTGGTCAATAGTGAAATACAATAATTTACGATATAAGGTAAATACATGAATTATTGAGTAATAGATGATGTATTTCTGATGTAACCCCATAAACTCAAACAATAATTCATTATTTTAATTTATTTAGTTTTATTTCTCAAAATATTTATTTTTTTGATCCAAATTAATAAAATAATGAATAAAATAATGAAAAACACCCCTCTTATCCACTATAAATACAACCCCTCACCACCTCTTCTCCAAACAGCTCAAATCCTTGTTTATTATTTTATTTCTTCCCAATTACCTTTCCATGACTCTAAACCATGACCAATACCTTTTGGTCTATCAAAAGTTCCACAAAAATGTGAATTAAGTAGGTTCCCAAGGAGAAGATTTCAAGAGGTAAAATCTTCTATTCATTTCATTTTATTTTATTTTCATTTTATTTTCATTTTTTATCATCCCCTACCCTCATCCATGTGAAATTATAATAATATAATATTACATATACATTAATAATATTTTTTAATATAATATCCATCATCAAAACTCTCCTTTTCTACTCTAATTCTAAAAAAATGAAAACAACATTTGTGATGTGTCACTTTATCATCATTAGTGATCATGTGTTTTTATTTTCCTTTACCACCATTATGGATAGTCATAAAATCATTATTACGGATAAAGAAAAACATTTGTACATATTATAAGTTATATAATATCCTGGAACAAATATATAAACATCATATAAAATAAAATGTTCTATGCTTTTGGTGGTCATGA
This sequence comes from Viscum album, assembly GCA_963277665.1. Lineage (NCBI taxonomy): Eukaryota > Viridiplantae > Streptophyta > Magnoliopsida > Santalales > Viscaceae > Viscum > Viscum album. The sequence goes on from OY728122.1 coordinate 2,091,692,377, forward strand.
AAAGTACCAAAATAAATGAAATCATTTCCATTAATGTTTTATCTAATGAATCATTGTCATATTAGAAAAAATGAAATAAGGTATCATTTATAATTTATTAAAAATATTAATACTATCTTATTCTACTTATGGTGTTTTCTTCCATTGAAAAATAAAATCTATAATGAACCAACCTTGGAAACAATGAAATAAAGGCACCTGAAACAATGAGATTAACAAAATATTATAAATATACGGGTAGAAATACGATATAATAAGATCATATACGGAATTATAAATAGTAATATGTTTTATAATATATTAATAATACTTTTTAAACCATTATATAGATGTTTTTAATGTGTTTTAAGTAAGACAAACCTGAGGTGAGGGACTCATCTTTTAAAACCCTCTTCTAAATTTCTTTTTTTACACAATTACAAATGACTATTTTTATGATGCAAATATTTATTTTTATAATTATTTTATAGTTATTGGTAATTTTTAATTCTTAATGGATGGAAATATATAATTCTCTAAGGTATTGGGTATTTTCATGTTACTGTGATGGTCACCCCATAAGGTAGTCATGATGGCTACCTTGTAAGGTATCTATGAGGGTTTTCAAATAATATTATAGCCATGAGGGTTACGATATTAAGTATATAATTCCCACGTAACCTACATGGTTTCATTTATGTTTTCTATGTTTAATTTTAATATCATGTTTACACAATGTATGTTTATTATCCTTTATGTTTGAGAAGTATATCTTTTGAAAATGATTTCTTATGATTATGAGTATTTATGGAATAATGGTTCCTTCATTTTTCATATACCATGCTATGGTTTTTGTTATAATACAATGGGTTTAAATGTTTTTCATTGGATTTTTGGATTGTTAAAAAATGAAGAATCTGTGTTGAACATCATGAAAAATTTTACTGAAAAAATACAATCTCAATAAAAACATTTTCATTCTATATGAAATGGATATAATTTTAGTAGTATCCACTCTATATACATGTGGAATGATATTTATGATTTTTTTAAATAATTCTATAAAACACTAAACTGAAAAAATATTTAGTAATGTATGAATGAGAATTCAAGATGAATTAATAAAAATATGTAATGATCACGGCTGATTGGTTATATGTTTTCCCAACTACTGAACATCCTAAAAGGGTCCCACAAACTGAGGATTAATATTACCTTATCTCCCAATATGGTGATGACTTAAACCTATATAAACATTCAATAAAACATGGTCACCAACTGAGAATTCCAATGGTTTGTGAAAATGATCAGTATGAGGCTTATATAGGATCTTTTCCATCAAAATTCTATGAAGAACCTACCTGACATATATTATAATATCTTGAACCAAGACTAGTAAACTAAGAATCATTAACTGATATATAACCAACACAATTAATATTTACAAGAACAACCATATAACACCACAAAATAAGTTATTCTAAGCATGGATTGGTAATTATTGCAATAAGAAAACTCAACCGGTCTAACGATCGATGCTTGACATACATGGAAATTACATTTATTTTGAGTAAAAAATAATACATTATAGAAATATATTCCCAATGTCTGTATTATTTTAGTGTTTTTGGAAGCATGGGAAAAATTCATATAACTTCGTGGAAGTTCTTCAATATCTCCCATAAATATATTCCCCTTTTGTTTTCCAACCTAAAACCATTCTTCATATCTTGGGGAAATGAAAACATAAAAAGGGCGAGCTCAAATGCTCAGTAAGGGTAAACATGGAAGACATAAAACAAATAATAATCATAATAATGTAAAAAAGTGAACATAAAGCTTAAATATCAAAATTGTGAGTTATAAAATAAATCATGGTAGTACATAAGGAATAAATCATAAAAGAACATTAAACAAGAAAAACTAGCATTTGAATAAAACATGGAATTTTGGGAAACAAATAATCCTATATTATGATTTTTATAGTATAAAAGGAATTGTTTCCAACACCATCATAGTGGAAAAATTTCATTACTAAACCAGGTTTACATTCCATTCCATCCATGTATTAATGAACAAGATTTACTTGTCGTTCTAGCCTGGTATTACTTATCCGAATTTACAAGTCGTTCTAGTCATGTATTACCCATGGGATGTTATTCTTTACCCAATTAATTGGAGGGAGATATCGGTCCCACACATCTCATAATGATGTCATTCATACATATTTCATAATAATATAATTCCTTCGTCATAGAATAACCCAAGAAATAAAATGGGTTTCTTAAACATCACTCTATCATATCATAATCCCTATAAAATATAATTCCATCAAAAAAACAATAAAATAATTTTAATAAAATTTATAAAAACATAACCATATTTTAGAGAATAATATATGAAGGAAAATAATTTTGAATAAACAATAGAATATAATTTATTAGGAAAAGATCATTTCTTCTTCAAAAATAGTTTTCTTTTCCCAAAATTCCATTAAATTTGAAAATAAAATAATTCCTTTAAAATTAACGTGAAATACTATGGTGGAATATTCATGTAAATAACTCTCAATTAAACCCTAATAATATATTCATTCCATATAAGTTAAAAAACATTTTTCCCGTACATTTTCTGGAAAAGTCAAAAAAGTACCTCGTATGGTAAAAAAGAAAGATTCCTCTCATATTATGTATTAAAAGTAAAAAATGGTTAAAAAAGTCATTAAAAAATTATATATGAATAGAAACCATTATATGATTTTTTTCAGAATACATGTACATCGATGATAAATATATCCCATGTAACTACTTATGAATAAACAATCTCAGGTAGAAATGAGATTTGAAATGATTTCCCTTTCCATATGTCCAACATGCTTCGTATGTATTTGAAAATATCATATAGTGGGTTTAAAAATTTTATTAACTTTGAAAATAACAATAATAATATTTATGAAATCATATATGATTCACATATGAATTTATATTAACCGTTCTTTTATCTAATCCTTGTTCAAGCAACATTTTGGGTAATTATCTTTTTAATTATTTTATGTGTTTTGAATTTTTTTCATTATATTATAACTTAGATCATGATTTATGTAATTAAAAATTATAAAAAACGATTTATATACCACATATATTCTGTATATAAATATATATAATAGACAGATAAATTAAATGTAATACACTATTTAGGGATACAGTAGGTCATACATCTACATGAATATAGTTTTTGTTTTCTTATTAAATTGAATGGAAGAAAACAAATTACCTAAATATATAAATACATAAATCCATTAAATAATTACGTCATATATTTTTGGTTATTTATTATATAGACTTTATAATAATTCTTGAATGGTTAATGTGGGGAAGGAATCTCAGGACGTCATGGAGACAGTAAGTCGTACGTACGCCTGAGCGACAATACCATTCCCTTGATGGTTAAATAGTATGGAATTGGATGGTATATGAATTTCATATATATTTTATTATCTTATATTAATTTTTTACATCCATTATACTCCTAAACATACCCGTCCAATTAAATTATTGTTGAATAATAATTACACCACGTCGTGGAGACAGTAATCCATACGTACACACACATGGTGATATTGTTATTCATAGGTTGGATAAAAGGAGTTGTAAGGATGTCCTCTAATAATAATAACATCTCATATTGTATATAATATTGTAGTAATTACTTTTGTATGAAACAAAATAGAAGAGGAATTATAATAATAAATTAATTTTGAATGAGGTGATAAAATAATTACGTCCTTTTCAAGTATCTCCTTCTGATTTGCACAAAAGGCCTCCATAGAATGGATTTATACTAAAAAAGTGGCCTCTAGGGGGAAGGGATTTATATTGTGAGATTATTTTTGAAGAGGTTGGATAAGACAAAATAGATTGAAATATGTCAATATGTGGGTAGAGGTGATCACCTTTTATAAGAGGGAGGAGTGTCACTTTTGGAATGTTATGAAATGTTAATTTATTATAAATTTAGTTTTAGTTATTAATGGTCCCAAACTCATTTAATTTGAATATAAGATGGGTATGAGTCTCAATAATTTCATCCAATAAAATATAGACATGTCTGGATATTATTTTGATCCTTATTATTTGGATTTATCCTTATTTAATATATTTAATATTTTCTGGGGTAACAATATTCTATATATTTAATGGTTATAAATATTTAATTTTGTGTTGTAAATTTTCCATGATTGGATTTTTTATGAAATTTTAGACCATATTAATTTATATTTTTAATTTTTAAATATTTTTTAAATTTTCAATGAATTTATTTATATGTTTTTTTAAATATCAATAGTGTCAATTTTGACATTATAATTTAATTTTTAATTAAATAAAATACACAGAGAATATAAATTCAAAAAAAATCCACACACTCTTAACATGTCATAGTCACCATTAAGATTCGTGGATCACATTAATTAGTTCATATGATATTTGTTGTAATATTTTAACACCATTTATTTGATATTTATATCTATAAAATACTATCTACATTACAATTGTGTCATCATTAATGGTAAATACATAGTCTCTAAAAATTGAAAATAAAGTCACATGATGTAGATAATTTAATTAGACTTTTGGAGATTATTTATGTTCAATGTTTTATGATTTTTAACACTTTATTAATGTAATTATAGTTATGAGATATAAGATAGAGAGAGATCTTTTCACTTTCTTTTGTTTCCATTATAATTACATCTCTCTCATGGCCAAAAGTCTATTAAATGGATAAATTCCATCCATTTGGTGATATTGGTGAACATGAATTCATCCAATAGAATTTTTTCAAGTTTGAGTATAATTGTATTATCTCAATAATATTGTGTGTTACCCTAATTTACTTAATTTACATTTAACTATGGTAAATTAAAATTAATATAGTTACTCTTCAAAATATCAAAAAAAAGTAACCTATTAACATAATTTGGACCCACTGATTCAAAATATGTAATCCTTTTTTCAAATTTTTTTAAAAACCAATTATTAATTTATAATTAATTCCGTTAGTTAAAACTAGAAAGCAATTTTTTCTATGAAATGAAAACTATCAAAATATTGGTACGTGTTTATGTCCAATATAAATGTAAAATTACATCCAATGACCAATAATGGATTAAATGAATAAAAAATACAAGTACTATTTAAAAATAATAGAAAAGATAGTCTAACTATATAAATAAATTAGTTGGAAATAATTTTTTGAATTAAAATTTATATTTTTTATTATTCATTAAAATATCAATTTTTTCATAAAATACCAAAAATTAATCTAAAGAATATTTTTATGTCTCCATTCCAAATTAGATATATTTTTTTCAAATAGAATTTATAAAAGTGTTAAATACTACTTTAAAAATTGGTGGGCCATTAAAAGGCATATATGTTTTTTGGAAAATAATTATTTAATCGGAAAAGTAGAGTTCGTTCTTATATAATAATCTAGAAAATGAATAATATCAATTTTAATGTTATATTAAATTCAATGTATTGTAATTAATATCCATAATTTCCATTTTATCCCATTAAATAATAATATTTTAATAATACATTGTTGTTTACTGATCTTGGTATTGTGTACAATGCAAGTGATTGAGGATGGCCACTCTTGCGATTAATGCACGCTAAGTCAGTTTTTTATTTAGTGAAAGATTCATTTGGTGTTCCCTATAACATAATCCAAACATAGTTGTTTTATACATTAAAAAAAATTATACTTATTATTTCATGAAGTGATTTTTATCAAAAGAACGTGAAATTTTGTGCAAAACAAGAAACTTATATTACTGTATATAATGAATGATAATAAGGTGTTGTGTATAGAGTAATATAATCTTGGTATAGCTTGGAATATAAGATATCAAATTAATTAAAAATAATATATCTCATAAAATCTTGGGATGTTACATTATTCCCCCTTTAAAATGAATTTGTCCCTCAAAATATGTCGGGGCTATAGAAGGGTTACTACTGGAAAGTTTCTTTCAAGGAAATAGACATCATAAAAATGAATACAAAAAAATAATTTTTAAAATGAATGTTGAACATAATGGTTACCAAATGTAACAGATCACTGATTATCCACATAGGGGAATATATGTTGGAATTGAAAACATATATATGGAAGAGAAAATGAACCATCATGTTCTGATTGATAGGGATAGAGAACTATGAAGGAGAAAGATAATAAACAAAAATCCGTAAATCGGCAATGATTTATGGGTCCATTTTATTCATCAGATAATAAGTTAAGAGGATAATATATTTTAATTTCAATATCTTTTTCATAAATATGAAGAAAATTAGAATAAATTCTTACTTTATTTCATCACAATCTCACAATTGGTTATTCCCTGAACAATATATACATCATCTCTTATTTAAAGAAATGATGTTGAATTTGTTATTCCTAAAATGATAGCAGATCATGCGATAGAATGATAGGTCATTCCATATGTCTCATCAAATGGTTAGCACATGTTGTAAAATAATCATAATTACACCAATAGTAACATAATAAATTAATATAAAAAACCCCAACCAGAAAATAATATATACTATCCGTAAATTGAAAACATTACCATCCTATAAAACAATGAAAATATAAAACATTAGAAACATGTGAAATAAATCAACTTAAAATTTGTATCCCATATCTCATTAAGTAGTTCATGGTTGTCACATTCCAAAAATGTGAATACCTTAATCATGTATTCTCGTGAAACAAGATAATAACATGAATTACTATAAAAACTTAGTGAAAACATGTATTCTCTCAAAATTAAATCTTTCCACACTCCAAAAATAAAAAAGATTCAATATACCTAGACTATGATATCACATTGTCTTTATATCAGTCATAAGGTCATTAATACTATCAAATATCACATTATCTCCTTCTACCATCATTATTCACATATCATGCATTTAACAAAAAAAATAAATAACAATTAATGGTTAACAATATCATTTAACTTATACATTCACATACATAAGGAAAAATATAAGTGTAATAATCCTTATATGTTTCTTTATCCCATAATACCATAAAATTATTATACAATATTATTCTTTATAAACATTCAATAATTCCACTATATTACTAAACCCTTGACTGAGCTTCATCATTTTATTCATTAACACTTCTTTCATCTCATATATCATTTGTAGTCTCTTCATCTTCATCGACATAAATACTAACCATATGAACATGATGATTCTATTCATGAAATTTTCCGTTAGAGAATCTATTTTCCTAATGCGATACATTTCATATTTAAAACATTTAACCATTGTTGATGTCATAGAAATACCATTAACCATGTCCATTGTGTTAACTAGACCTTTTCCTTTTCAATTACTAGCTTTGTGTCCTTATTTTCCACACCCAAAGAATCTTCCAGTTCCATGGAAATATTTTCCTTGATTCCTCTTCCCACATGATTAAAATGAGAAAAATTTAACTTTATTCCCTATGTGATCACCATGAAACTTCAACTTTATCTTATTATCTCGGTCATGAAACCCACCGAATTTGAGATTATTGATCATATTATGAGATTGCTAATTATGAATAGTTGTAACAGTTCTCCTTCTAAACCCCATTTAATTTGGTTTCTCATGAATATTATCATCCATTATCCATTATATTATCCATTAACATGAGTCCTTATATTTCCATCAATTTTCTAATACCTGAAAAGTATTGTTTGAGTGGTAAAAATCATACTAAGAAAACATCATCATCATAGGGGAGTATATTCAATCTCTAACATCTTTGGATTAAGACAAAGTTATTCATGATTTTTGAAATAATTCAAGAAATTTATCATATTTTTAGAATTACCCTTAGGGACATCCCTAGACATACCTTAGAAATATTTCTAGGGATATCACTAAATTTTTTTTCACCCTAGATTCTAATGATTGACTAAAATTTTACTCTAATACCAACTCTAATGACCCACACTTGTGTACATGGGCATTAAATTTTGTTTGTGGAGAACATAACACATTACAAAAAATATACTCCCAAATTCCATATTAGTTTACTATCATTGGACACTTGGAAAATAATATTCTAACTTGGTGAAAGATTATCAATATCTCCCATAAATATCTTCCCCTTTTTTTCTTACCTAAAACCTTTCTTTATATCGCAGGGAAAAGAAAACATAAAATTGGTGAGCTCAAATGATCTGTAAGGGTAATAATAGAGAACATAAAATAATGAATAAACATAGGAATGTAAAAACGTGAACATAAAGATTAAATATCAAAATAATGAGTCATGAAATAATTCTAAGAAGTACGAAATAGATCATAAATGCACATAAACCATGATAAAATAAAATTTTCATAAAACATGGTATTTTGAAAAACAAATATGCACATAATATGATTTTCAAAGTATCCAATGAATTTTTTCCAGGAAAACTATAGTGGAAAAAGTCAAATACTTAACCGATTTTACATATCGTTCTTTCCATGTATTACCAAACCAGATCGACTTTCCATTCTAGCCTAGTATTACTAAACCATATTTACATTCCATTATAGTCATGTCTATCTTATGAGATATAATTCTTTACACAATTAATTTTATGGAGATATAGGTCCCACCCAACTCATGATGAAATCATTCTTACATGTGCCACAAAAATAGAAATCATACATTACAGCATAACCCAAGAAATAAAATGGGTTTATTAAACATCATTCCATCATTGCATAATCTATATAAAATATTATTCCATAATAAACACAATCAAATCATAGTAATATCATGGATAGAAACATTACCCTATTTAAGAGCGGCATCTTTGAGGTAAAATAATTTTGATAAAACAAATTAACATAATTCTTGAGGAAGAAAATACTTTCTTCTTCGAAAAAGTTTTCTTTTCTCAAAATTCCATGAAATTTTAAAAGTATATAATTTATTTGAAAATTAACCTGAAATAGTATAGAGAAATCTTCATAGAAATAAGTCATTATAAAACCATAAAAATCCATTCATTCCATATCTGTTAAAAACATTCTTCTCGTACTTTTCCCAGAAAATTCAAAATTTACCTTGTGTAGTAAACAGAAGAAATATTCCTTCAATAGAATGTAGTAAATGTCAAAATGGGTAAAAATTACATTAAAATTACACAGAATAATTTCAAACCTTTTATGATTTTTTTAAAACATGTAAATGGATGATAAATATATCCTAGTAAATACTTACGAATATACAATCTCGGATAAAAACAAGATTTGTAATGTTACCCCATACCATAAGTCACATATGATTTATATATATGTGATACACCTGTATAGTGGGTTTAATAATATTATTAACTTTTAAAAAACAATAATAATACTTATTACATCATATATTATTCACTTAGGTATTTATATTACCCATTCATTTACAAAATAAATGTTAATGAAATGTTTTGGGTTATAATGGTTTTATTTATCTTATGTGTTTTGACTTTTTATTCTAGATAATATTACATAGATCACAATTTACTTACATTGAGAATGTAAAAAAATATTTATATATCATATATATTCAGTATATAAATATATATAATAGATAAATAAATAAAATGGAAGACACCGTTCATAGAGACGGTAGGTTGTGCATACGCATGAACGTTGTTTCCATTTCTTTATTGAATTGAATGGAATAATGTAAATAACACACAAAAACAAAGATATATATATATATAGTATAATTACTATTTTATATATTTCGTTATTATTTATTATATACTATTTATAATCATTCTTGGATGGTTAACACGGGGAATGAATTTCATCGCATTGTGGAGACAATAAGCTGTACGTACGCACGAATGACAATATCATTCAATTGGTGGTTAAATAGTACATGATTGGATGGCATAAAAAATTTATTGAATAATTATTATTTTATCTTCATTATTTATATCCAATATACTCTTCAATATACCCATCCAAATTATGTATTGTGGAATAACAATTATACCACTATGTGGAGAAGGTAAGTCCTACATACACAGACATGGTGACATTGCTATTCGCAAGATGCATAAAACCATGAATAAAGATATACCATAATTATAATAACATCTCATCATGTAGAATATACTGGAGTTATTACATTTTTATGTAAAAAACATAATAAGAGGAAGTATAAGAAAAATAAAAAATAAAAAATAGGTGATAAAATAATTACAACTTTTTTGAGTATCTTCTTTTGATTTGCACAAAAGTTCTCCCTAGGATGGATTTATTCCCAATGTGTATACTCTAGAAATAAGGTAGGGATTTTGGGTGAATATTTTCTAATAGTTTGGATGATATGAATGGCTTGATTGGTGTGAGTAATTGTATATAGGTGGTGGCATTTTATAAGAGGGAGGAAGGTATCATTAGGAAATTATTGAAATATTAATTCATTATGAAATTATACTCGGTTTATAATGGTCCCAAACTCATTTATTTCTACTATAATATGTTTATGGGTCGAAATAATCTCATAAAATAAAATTTGGGCATGTTTTGATTCTATTTTAAAGCTTATCATTTTGATTTATCCTCATTTAATCTATTTAATTTTATTTGTGGTAATAATATTATAATTATCAAATGGTTATAAATATTTACTTATGTTTTGTCAATTGAAAATAATTTTATATGTTTTAAAAATTTATAATATATAATTTTCACTTTTTAATTTTTAAATATTTTTTAAAATTTTTAAATAATTTAATAATAATTTTTTAATAAAATATCAATATTATCAATTTGACACTATCCATTTATTTGAATTAAATTAAATCAACCTAGAAGATAAATTCAAAAAAAATATTTAATACAATCCTAACATTTCATAGTAACATAGAAAATTATTTGATCACATTAACTAGTTCATATGTTTTTTATTTTAATATTTGTAAAGACATTTATTTGATATTTCGATCTATAAAATAATTTCTACATCACTATTGTGCCATCGTTAATGAAAATGATTAAGTATTTATAAATTGTAAATAAATTACCATGATATAGATAATATCATATTCATTATGGGTATGATTTATTTTCAATGTTTTATGATGTTTATCACTATATTTAAATTATTATATTATAAGATATAAGATAGATACATGTTGCCACTTTCTTTTGTTTCAATTATAATTACATCACTCACATAGAAAAAAGTATAGTCAATGGATATATTCAGATGGTTAGATGATATTTGTTGACTTTAATTCATCCAATTGGATTTTGGTTGGTTTTAGGAGAATTTTATTATCTTTATCTTATTATTTGTTACTATAATTTAACCAATTTACCATTAATTGGGGTAAATAAAAAGTTCAATAGTTACTATTAATAATATCAAAAAATTGACATATTAATATAATTTTCACCCACTGATTCCAATTAAGGAATCCATCTTTGAAAATTCAAAACACAATAGTTTTAGTAATTAATTTAAAATTAAATCTTGTTGTCAAAACCAGAAAGGGGTTTTTTATGAATTGAAAACTATTAAATGATTGACACGTGTTTATGTAAAATTTAATTGTGATATTACATACAATGAACAAAATTGGATTAAATTATAAAAAATAATACAATTAACCTTTATAACAGATTAAAATGTTAGTCTAAATATATAAATAGTTTATATTAAATGGAATTTTTGAATTAATATGTTGTATTTCACACTATTCATTAAAATAAGAATTATCTCAAAAAAATGCCAAAAAAATAAACCAAAATAAATTTTGATGTCACACTTCCAAATGAGATATTTATTTTCTCAAATAGAATATATAAAATGGTTAAATATTAGATTTAAAATCTTTATGCCATCAAAAGGGGGAAAATCTCCATTTTTTTTAAAATTTTCTCTTATCCAAAAAATTAAATTTCTTGTAATATAATGTTCTATAAAATAAATAATATGAATTTTAATGTCATATAAAATTCAAAATGTGGTCAATACCATTCATAATAGCATGTTTATATCCCATTAGGTACTAATAATTTTATAATATATCGTTTTTAGTGAAACTCGGTATTGTCTATAACGCTAGTGATCGGGGAACATTGCTCTTGCGTATAATGCAAGCCAAGTCAGTGCTGAATTAAGTTTACTCTTCCTTTGGTGTTCCATATAACATAATCCCAAGAATTTCTATTTATAATTATAATAAAATCTATACTTAGTGTCATGTGAAAATGAATTCTAATAAAATAACATAAAATTGTGTGTAACATAGGCCAAGTTTATTATTGCATATACTGCAAGATAATACCGTGTAGTGTATAGAACAAGCTAATATAGATGTAGTGTACTACATAAGGTATTATAAAATTAAAAATAATTTATCTCATAAAATCTCAGGGCAATATAACTAGTCATAAATGGTCTTCCGAATCTCTTCCAATGTTGAGAATGACAGAATGATTCATGTCTTCAAAAATCAATATAGTTGTTTCTCTATAGCATTCTAATAATGGATGATATAGTTAAATAAACCTGAAATACCAGCACCTCTTGATGGCCTCTCCAAATGTGAGAGGCAAACTACGCAACACTCCATGATATTATAAGAAATGGTACTCTGTGAAAAAAAATATTTTTCACGTAGAGATTTCCTAACTCCTCAACTTTGGTTGTGTCATGAATGGGTATAAAGTGAGCCAATTTGGTCAGAAAATTATTCAAAACCCATATCAAATTCTTTCTTCTATGGGTACATATAATCCCAAACAAAATATCCATTCAGATCTCATCCCACTTCCCAGTCAACACTATAAGTGGATAAAAAAGCATGAAGGTATCAATTTTTATACCTTGAATTGTTGGCACATATAACAATGAGAGAAAGATTTTTAAGTTCCCCTTCTCATACATGGGAAATAACATTCATGCTGCGATTCATAGAACATCTACATGGTTTGGTGTTCACAACACATCAGTAATTATAGAAACCCCCATCATGAATTTTATCATCAGAAAATATGCTACGTATCGGTTTGAGAAATACAAAATATCTTCATTAGAGAATCACCACTCAACAATGGGCTTAACATTAAAAAGTGAGTATATAGTTCTAAAAAAATCATCATCAATCTACTTTTCCAGATGAATCATCTTGCGAAAATATTAATTCAACTGAAAAATGGTCAAATCCTTGTTTTCCTAGTTTCATGAACTCTAATATGAAACTTTACCAAAAGAGCCATTAGGTTCTGTTCTTCCAATTATTATTTCATGGTCTACGTCCAAATTTTCCAACTAAATGTATTTGGGATGGAATTACCATTACATGGGGTATAGACGATGTTGAAGTAACAGGATTATAGGTACTCAACACAATTCCTATGGTGAATATTCATAACTTTTTGACTGGAGATATATATCATTCTCTTATTGTTTGAATACATTATGAACCATTATTCAAAAAGGTAATTCCACCATAATATTAGTTAATGTATCATAAATACTAGTTCAGGTTCATTTGGTCAGATAATTGATCTCATGTTGCCCTAGTTTTTGTGATCCTTAGGCTACCTCATGATCACCCTGTATAATATCACAACCCAAACATGATCTTAATCCATCACAAAAGAATACATTATGCTGCCCAGCCTCTGGAAGAGTAAACCAATCTACAATAATAAAAATTCATTTCAACATTAAAAAAATAACTCTAACATTGATCATCCTAGAAAAGCATTTCTCCCTTCTAAGTAAGGGTAGTCATCGATGAATCTATCTTTGATAAATCTTCCAAAAATTAGTGATAATATCTACCTAAACCAAAATTATCCAAATCATTAAAACAATACGATATTTATACCATGTCATAATATCTTTCATATCTTTCGGATTAACAAAGATACCATGATCTGAAACCACATGTCCCAAGAACATCACTTCCCTGATCTAGAAATCACATTTCTAATTCTTTGCATAAATTCATTCATTTATAAAAAATTCCATGATTTATTTTAGATGTTGCAAATGATCGTGCTTTGATATAGACTATACAAGGATATAATCCAAAAATACTTCCATGATGGTATCAAGATACTCATGAAATTGTTTTTCATTGAATCAAGAAATAACGTTGGAGAATTGGGTAAACAATTGACTTGACAAGGTACTCCTAGTGGCCATATTTACCCTGGATTGATGTTTTATGAATTCCATATTTATTCATTCTCAATTGGTGATAACCAGATTGATTATTGATCATCGAGAACCAATTATACCTTTTCAAAGGGTATACAAATATTAATGGAAACATATACTTTTTCTTTACTCTGGGTCTATTGTCTCTTTAGAAATCAACACAATGGTAAAGTGACCCATCATGTCTCTTAGAAAAGAGAACATACATCAAACAAGTAGAAATAATGAAGAATAAAATTCCATTCTCTAACATATCACCCATATCAGTCTTATACTCTTTCATCTCTGTTAGTGACATATAGTAAAAGGGAATTGATACCATCTTGGTACCACACACTAATTTGATAAAAATATCATCCTCCTTTAGTAGTTCTAGAATAGATATATTAGAAAAAAAACATTGAGAAACAAGATGAAAACAAGAGGGATATTGCTAATTAAATATTCTATCTCTAGGTTAATAGAGAAAACATATATCACATTCCCCAACATTGAATAATATTGTCCATCTCTTCTCGACACTGTTTCCCATTCTACTTGAAATATAATACACAACCCATTGGGTTCATTAAAGGAGATCTACCAAAGAAAACTATAAATTTAGGATTTATTAGCAACGATCCGATCCAACTAGAAAATTATAACAAAAGGATTTATATATGAAACTAGAAAATCAAAAGAAACCTCAATATTTTATAAACAGAAAACACACAAATTAAAAAAAAGATCTTAATCTATTTTCACTCTGAAGGGTGTATTAATATCTCTCACAAAATACAAAACCATCATAATAATATTTAGTAGACTCAAAATATTAGTTGAAATGAATGAATGAGATGCACCAATATCTAATAATACTGTCAATAATGATGAAGAAATTGTGATGGAATATCTCGAATTCACTGGAACCATATCTGCTTCCTATAAAGACTCTTCCACTATAAAAAAAAGCTTCATCACAGATGCATGTGGCAGGAAACCTTTAGTTCATGAATCATTTGATTAAATTGTAGTAATTTTTGGATTATGTGGTCCCATTCCACTAAATCGATCAAAATAGATATGATAAAACATATAAAATTGACCTGACATCTTCAGGAACCACATAAATTGGGTGCCTCTGTGCATACCTATTTTGAGTGTCCTGGATTTCCACCCTAGTTGGAATTTAGAGGGACTCATCTCGGCACTGTAGTAGGTCCAAACGAACCATTCCATCAAGACCACTAAGAGACTCTTCACACATTCTCTTAAATTTATAGAAAGTGACAAAACTACCATTGAGAGAAAAAGAGTCTTCTGTCAACCCTAATATACCTTCTAGGAAAAGATCGACCATCAACACTATATCCATTAAATCACCATAAGAAAAGAGTTTCATAAAAAAACTAAATTATAAACATCAGATCGATGAACCATATCAAACATTTGAGCCATCATATTCTCATTCAATGCAATATTAATTGAAAACTACACTAGCTTAGAAATGTGATTTTCATATTTTTCTATAGTACTTTTAAAATTGTTGAGTTTGAAAATATATATAGCCTTATCCAACATAATAAAGTCTATATAGAACTGATTACTGAATGTAATTATAAATTCCTTCCACTCTAAGCCCTAATGCTTCTTTTTCATCCCCATCATTTCCTATAATCTCTTGTTAGGTACCTCTAGCTTAAAGCTGGAACATTTCACTATGATAGAATCAAGTGTTTCCAAGAAATAAAATAAAATTTCCACTCCCCTCAATAAATCCTCAGCATGTTGAGTATCCCCTGAGAAATGTATCGCTAGTGTCTTCTAGTGAAGGAATTCTTGAGTGTGAATAACAATTTCATCCCTATAATGTTCCATAATTGGATCCTAAACATGAATAGGTGTAGGTGACTATGTAAGATCATGGAAAATACACACAAAAACCTTAAATAGATTTGGGTCCACATGAGGGATTTCTTATTGTGGTTCATATGAAGCTTCCTCTTTGATCACATTCGCACATCTTCTCAGAGAAATTATCCTAAAAACATCACTAGGAAACATTTAATGCACTATAAAAGATTAAAATAACAAAACTCCAATAAGAGAAATCAAGAAATTAGTTCCATCAGGTTGGTAAACAATATTTTAATTTCAACTTATCTGAATAAATTTTTTATAAAATACTATAACCAATCCTTAAAAAAAATTTATAAAACAATCTCTAATGAATAAAGGGTCATTGGAATGAGAGTTGGAATGTAACACACAGGAAACAACCACCTATGTCCTCGAAGGATTACAAACTATATAATGACTTCATGGAACGATTCATAACATGTCCCAATAATACCTCTTTTTTCCCAATC
The DNA here is from genome assembly GCA_963277665.1 of Viscum album. NCBI lineage: Eukaryota > Viridiplantae > Streptophyta > Magnoliopsida > Santalales > Viscaceae > Viscum > Viscum album. Next base: position 2,091,708,945 of record OY728122.1, read on the forward strand.
CAACCCTAATAACATGGTACACTAATATTTAATATCATCTCTACATGTCCCGAGGAGCATTTCTGATCTCCATGGGTTGTCAATAGGAACCAGACATCATATGGGATAAAGGTGGGAATGACTTTACCACAGAAATAGTAGAAGAAACTAGTAAGTTTTGCGTTAAAATCCTTTTAGGGTCTCACCATGTGTTATATAAAAGATGAACTTATAATTAATAATTCAATTATTTAAAATTTAAATAAAACATGCATGGAAATACAAGTTCTTATTAAAAAAACAAGTTTTTAATTTCAATTCACGAAAACATTTATAACATTAGATTAACCAAAATTTTATGTAAACAAGTATATTTAAATTCACATGGAATGTGTAAATCAGTATTAAAAATAATTCTATATATATTAAAATATTCAAAAATAAGAAACATCTCATCTCTGAATAGATAAAATATTTACATGTTATGGGATCCTCACACTCTCATATTGGTTATTACGCCAATTTGTATACATATGTCCCTTAGAAACTGGTCAAAGAGGACTAATCAACATTCTATAATGGATTAGATATATTGATCTAGGTTTATTTAGTGTTTTAAATCATCAAACATATCATTTTTGTCTCAAATAACTCACTAATTACCTATTTTTTCAGGTTCTCAATAAATACTAAATAATGGGAAACCAAATCAACGAAGTGTTCAAAATAAATTTACCCCATTTACCATTTCAATATGTGAAATTATCTTTAAAAAAACATAGTTTCCAAATCAATTAATTACTTTTTCTAGGATAATACCTTTGGGTTCTTACCAAAACCATTACCTCTATTTTCAAGAAATAAATTTAACAAATAAATTTAACAAATCAAATTCCAAAATTTCAATCACATCCAAATCACCCCCTAATTCTTAGGAAATGTGGGGTTTCCCAATGCTCCATACCAATTAAATTTAAACCCCAAATCAGATAAATTTGGGTTTTCAAAATAATGATGAAAACAATTTGAATTCCAATGACAAAATAAATTAATTTTCCAATAAAAAAAAGAACCATATATTGTAGACCACATGATCATGTAATAAAACACCCGTAGTGAGATAATCCAATGAAGAATGTATGAAATTGAGATCCAAGAATCAATCTATGATTCAAGATAGACAAAAATGTATTTTAGACCCCTTAACTACAACAAGATCTAAAAAACCCTAAAGATGATTTATGAATAGAGAGGGAGAGAAGGAATAAGAGAAGAAATCTTACTAGGGAGATATCCAATGATGTTTTCCAAATTTTATCCACATCATAAATGGTTTATTGGATCCTAAATGGGTCCTTGAAATCCTTATAAACATAGTATTTCTAAATATAGTGAGTTACGGTCTTGTGGGGGTCAAATGTGGGGGGGGGGGTTAGTATTTTTAAAATAGTTTCTATAATAAAATATGTGTTCACACACCGTTAGGTGGGCAGAGATGCACAATTTATCAAAAAAAATGTACTGTATGTATGCACCCCTCTAAAGGGGTGCACTATTTATATTGTGTGAGTGAATGGTTTATTAAATCATTTCCTAAATATGAATACCCTCTCTTCCTGGATTTTCATGATTTTTCATAGTAGGGTGCATGTTTGTGGAAATCCATGGGCCAATCATGCATAGCCCAATAGGCATACAGAATTTTCAACATTCTTCCCGATAAAACATAAGATAAACCCCACTCAAAGACTAATAAAATGGTTGATGAGTATGTAAAAATAGTAACATGATGTTACAAAATTTATCCCATGAACTACTACTATTGTCCACTATGTAACAAATCCATGAAAACAATTAGCTATATATCTATTTCAAACACGTCCAAACGCTGAAATATAGAAAACAAAACATCATTATTCATAAAATTGTCCCTAAAAGTTTGAGTATTAACATTCCTATTATTTTAGATTAATACCCTTAATCGAATGATAAAATTATAAGTCGTATAAAAATACAATGTTCATGAGAAACAATGTAGAGATTCAAAATGAAAATTATACATTATTTATATGTTTCTTGAAATCCAAGAAAAAATGGATAAATCCCAAAAATCATTACTCATAATTATGAGCTATAAATTCCAATAGAAACATAGAATAATCGAGTAAATTATCCCATAATTCATAAAGTAAAAAAATCATGTTATAAGATACATCTAAAAGGGTTTCATAAAGACCACAATGATTATAGAAACCTAATGTCATACACATACACTAATACATGAAATAACTAAAAAATCCCAAATTATCACATAATAGTCACTTCCAATTTATCCATTAGTAGTAGTAATAATGACGGACTCACACCCCATTTATGTGTAAGTCATTTAATGGTGATATTGACTAATATAGAGGACTCAAAATACTCATGGTGTATCATTCGTCAACTGAGATGGATAACTAGCCACTGATTGGAAAACTCATCCATATCAATCATATAGGGTTACCAAATCCACTAAATACATAAATGATTCATGTATTATAGAAAATTTACTATTAAGTGGGTTACCACCATGTTGCCTCTCTAAATTTCAGGATATAATATTGATTTCCTCAAAGAATTTTTCAAATTACATCTATTCAAATTGATAATGTATAATCCCTATATAAATAGTATATTATTGTTCTATACTATTATATTTGAGAGAAAATAATAATATACTACACATATTTCTAAAATTGAATTATTTATGGAAATATTCTGAAGATATATTAAACCTCCCCATATATGATGAGTGCCTATATGGTAAACAATGTGTATTATACTTGGGCATGCTTTTCATGTACTTCCACCATCTAATAAATTTCATGTATCTATGTAAATGATAAGTTTTTATTATACAAATTTTGAATTATTATTATGTTGGTAGGTGTTTACTCTGGATGCACATTGAGTCTCCCATATTTTTTATAGTTTCTCTTAGATGTATATAATATAAGGGACCAATGAATCATATGGTGTATACAACATATACAAGATAATATTTACCTTCTAAAACACATTTAAGGTCTAATATATACTATGATTTCTAAATTAAACACATTTTCCTATCATGTAAGTAGGGTAAACATCAATGAACTCTATTCAATTATATAAGACATATAACAAATATTTATAGAGTGTAATATATTTAATTCTGTGCAAGAATATTATTTTTTGCGGTTACCATAAAAAAGTCAGTATCATAGTGATACATGTAATTTGTAAATAATGGAGTTATGTTATTCATTATTATTTTAATAAAAATTGTATGGTTGAAAACTAAATGTAATGTAGTTATAAAAATTATAGAATACTAGATACATATATTTCATAGCATAAACACAACCATCTCTACCATTATAATTCATTATTCATATGAAAACAATTCCCATCACATCCACCAAAATATATGAACCCAAAATATCATTCATTAATAATTTTTGAACCCAAAAATATCTAGTTAATCATTGTCTAATGACGATGATGTAGAAATTTGATAATTGTAATAGGTGGAACATTAGACCCCCAAAACAGATTCACAAACAATCTAAGGATAAAAAAAAGATATATAGGGGAGAAACAATTTAAAAATTATTATAAAATTAATGTATATGGAAGATTAATAATAAATAATATATTAATAAAGAAATAATTTATATTTTAATACTAAATATCAACCATCATGATGAAATTATGTTCGATTAAAAATCTAGGATGAATTCATTAATAATTTTATCGATAAACATGGTGGATTTATCCCCATGTTATTCCTTTTTTATAATTTAATAATTTTCATATAATCACATTTACATGATTAAAGAAACATAATTGATGTATAAAATCAATTCATTATTTTATAAGAACATATTATTATTTAATAATTCAGTAAAATAATTTCTATTTTTAAATATAATGTTATTAAAATCCAAGATCGTTTATATAATAAATAAAAAGAGATGAAAAAATTGTATCAACTGAAAGAGAGAAAATTCACATAAAATAATAAATTTCTTAAATTAATATTATATTTAAAAGAGTAAATTATTATATAAATATTAAATTATGAAGTTCATCATTGAGAAAAATATTTTATAGAAATATTATTTTCAAAGATAAATAAACTCTCTTAATCACCATAATACCATTTTCAATGGAAATTCATTAAATAAATTATTTTATCATTATAAACATTCGTTAAAATAATGTAATAATTCACAAAATGTAAATATTTAATTTTTTTTAGTACAATGAAATTTCTATATAAAGAATTTATTCCATTGAGATTAATTTTATCATGTTACCCCAATTTGTTTACTTGAATATTATTTAGAAAGTATGTGTGATTTTATCATGATTGAAAGATGATTTAATAACATAATATATGAATAATATTGGATAGATAATTTTCATGACATGTTAAAAAATATCAAACCTTCAATAATTATATCTTGGTCTATGACCTTTGCTACAAACACTATGAATAATTTTAATTATGCAGAGAATTACCTCTGGTTTGAAAATAGAGATAGATATGAGTTTAAAAGTCACTATGATGTTATATCCATGAAATGGAAAATAGAGCGGGGGGATTTTCATCTATTTATTTCAAATCATATTATTATTTATTAAACATGATTTAAAATTTATAATTAATATATCCATGGGTTTATATATACATATCTTAAAAATCCTTTATTGATTAAAATGATTCCCAACCATTATAGGTGCATTTACATTTGGAAAATAATTTCCAATGGATATATAATTTTTAATGTTTTATCTACCAATGAACCATTAATATAAGATATTACCATAGATGTATCCTTTATAACCCTCAAATAAAAAATAATATGATCTATTTTATTAAATATCATATTCCAAATTTTATACAACAATATAATGAAAATAATTTTCAGAAATTTCCAAAAATAAAACATTATATGATTTATAATTAGAAATTTAGTATGTTTCCTTCATTTTTATGATTAAAAACATTGTATCCAAACTCTATAAAATATCCATCGTATTCTTTCCAACCAATCCATAAATTATATAGGGTTTCATGGGAGTTTTACTTTCTATAATATGATTTGAAACGTAAAATTTAATGTGAACAACCTATTCCAAAAAATTACATTGTAATATATAATCACACAATATTTTCTTTAAAATTTAATGAAGTGTCTTATTCTATCAAACTAAAACATTATGTCCTTTTTGACTACTCAGTTTAGAGAAAATATGGGAGAATCCATTTCATCTCAGTCTCATGTTTATTGAATTTATATCTATGACCAGTTCAGAATGATATTATTATATAGTATTTATAATTCTCAAAAATATTGTTGTATGTGAATAAATTACATAATTATATACTTTTTTGAAAATTAATATTGGTACTTATGAATATATTTTATTCATACTATGTTTCAAAAATATAATTCATTCCCTCATTACTCGGTATCTTAGTTGGCCCAAATAAGTAATGATGATCCAAATTGTGTTGTACATTATTTTTTAAATGATTAATTAGTTAAAATGACTCATTATGCTACTATCAATTCAAAATAGGATAACAAACATGGTGTTTTCCAATACTACATGTAGATGTTTAAATAGTAATTGATATTTAGAAAAATTTTATGTATTATAAACATAAATTTCTAAAGACTCCAATTCTATAAAATATTTATCTTCTATCATAGAATTCAAACATATTATACACTGAATATTATGTTCAGCAAGGTTAATAATATGACTATTATACGTATTCTTATATTAACAAAATAATATCACTTTTAACAAAAATTTATACAAAATACAAAATGTAATATTCATTTAGTAATCAAATAATTAAGATATAATAATTACATTAATTTATAATAATTAAATATATTTAGTATTATTTATAATAGAAGACTGAATATACCAACATCACTATATAATTTTACCATTCCATATAATTGGTAACCGAATCAAATAGTTACTCAATTAAATCCATTATAATATACGATGTATTACAATTATCAAGTAAAATATATAGAGAATACACTATACATACAAAAAACCTATTGAATACATCATGGGAATATTTATATAAAATATGTATCCTTTGGTACTTTTTTTCTATTTCCATTGGATTTGTATCCAAATTTGAGAGTGCATCCATTAAATCTGTTATAAGATATGATGTTTTATGAGGCACATGTAATATTCATAGATCATCCACTATTCATGTTCTATACATCCATTTGGATTCTTCCGTTGAATATTTCTAGAAAATATGTAACATTTTATATTTTTTGTACCTATAAAACATTAGTTAAAAAATTAATTATTCATACTATTATTTTATACCCAAAAATAATTTAGTAAATAATTAATATTGTTCAGAAAATAAATATAATTAAATATATATGTATTTTTATATCCCATTGAATTTTAATGTAATAGAAAAAAGTATCTATTATAATATCCCCACATTTATAATTTCATACAAGTAACCATAGGGTTATTAACTATCAATTATTTCAAAAAATATATATTTTTAATCATGAATAATTTTCCATTACATCCAATACCATCTTTATTTTTTTCATCTTAACTAATTACATCATCTTACCAAAAAATTCTATTAGTTTATTAAAATTTTCAAAATATTTGTTTAAAATTTCAATCTCAAATTAAGCTTCCCATTATCCTCATATATGAGAAGGGAAAAACCAAAAAACATATCATTAATAATATAATAAGTCTTTTGTAACTTCTCAACATCTTGTGGAATACCATTTTTTTCATCAACATATTCCCTATTAAATTTATTATGTATCTTATAATACATAGTGATCATAATATAACCTTTTAATTAATTTTTATCACATTATCACTAGGTTTATCATAAAAAATTAAATTTTACAATCATTATATGAATCAAAACATGAAATATTGATCTCATTCGTGGTTACCTTTATACATAGGTGGGAACATTCCATCTAGGTTTTTTAATAATTACTTGAAAATAAATCATCAATATAACATCATGATACTTTCATTTATCTTTTATATTTTATCTAGTACTTCATGTATTTTATTAGATTCACTAATGAAAGAATGTTTATTTTGATGCGCTATATATTCTTGTTGTTATATGATGAAAATTTGATTGGTTCAAATTAGAAATTAATATACCTCTTATATAGACATTACAAGTATCCATTAAGTTATCAGTTCAAAATATATTTATGTAACCAGTATTTTTCTTCTTATATCTATACACTCCTTTTATAGGTTTTGATCTTTAGTTATTTTCAATTCATTGTATGTATTAATAAAATTTTCATGATGTAAAAAAATTTATAGATTTAATGTTTTCAATTTTTTGACTATCTCATTTATAGAAATGTTCTAAATTTATAATTTTTATTACATTATTGAACTCATACACAAATAATTAAAATTTTTATTTATTTTCTTGTATATTATAATGGGTACCAAGTTAGTTTAAAACATTTTTTATGTCATTTTAGAACTCATTCAACAGTGATAGAGTTTTCAAAAAATTTCCCGTAGTGTGATCATTCCATATTCAATGATTGTGGACCTATAAGACATTTTATTTTCAACATCATAATAAACCATATAAAAATATTGATACTCACCCAATAACATAGAATGTTTTTTTCACTATATTATTTTTATACTACAATTTGTAACTTGTAAATGTATTAATTTATCAAATATTCTCTTAAAATAAGATACTATACTATATGGATTTAGGAAAAAGGAAAAATTAAAAACATTCCTTATTTAAAATTTTAAAATGTTCATAGTAAAATTATTATTAGTAATCAAATTAGGGTATTCCTTACATAATTTTTAATTCATTACCTTTGATGGACAATTTTACACACTTGGTTTTAGGTGATATATAACAATATACACTTGATGTTTTAACACCTTAAAGTAATAAAAACCATATTACGCGATTTATACAAATTATTTCATTTACCAACATAATTGGGATATTTTTGTGTTATATTTTTTGAGAATTTGGATAAACATCATAATAAAAATCACTCAATTTCACATAGTTTATAGTTCTTTCAACAAAACAGGTTCATAAATTAACTTTGAATATTAATTTATGATATATTTTCTTCATTTACTGAGAGTCTCTATAAATAGAATTTTGACCTTTCTAGAGTTCCTAAACCTACCGAAGTCATGAAAAAACATTTCAAACATAGGATGAACGCATAATGTTTTTTATGAGATAAAAAATTAAGGAAATCATTTAGTAAATCATTACAAAAGAAAATCCAAAAATTATTTACATTTTCCTTTAAAAATAATTAATATAATAATCCCATGTGAAATCCACCATTATTCATGTTAATAATTAAGACTCGTTGAGAGAATAGGAAATCCATGATGGTATATTAGGTCTTTATATTCATAATGTATTTCAAATAACCATTTAATATCACCCTTTTAATTGGAATAACTAGTTTGGTTACTTTAAAAGTTTTATATCTAAGGAAAAATCACTACCAAATGCATTAGAGAACAATATTCCATGATCACCCATAATATTATATAATTACCATGTAATGTAATGGTAAACAAATATAAAAAATATTAAAATCACATTATAATATCTCTTAATTATTAGAAGAGATATTTTTTTTTATTTTAATAACTCACAAAAATGAAAATTTCATAGAATAATAAGAGTTATATACTCATTGATAAAATATGGATGCATGGAAATAAATCAGAAAAATAAAAAAACATATTGTTTTGGAAAATCAAGATGGTGTTTTTAAATATAAAAAATTACAATCTTTTTACACTATTAAAAAGAATGTCAAAGATAACCCATGCAGAAAATTATTAAATGATTAACATTAAAAACCATTGTAAAAAAATTAATAAAATAGAATATTAATTTAATATAAAAATAATTATTTGATATTACAAAAATAAAATGGGCATATGAATGAAATATTTTAATGTAAAACATTAAAACATTTAAAATAAGTTATAAATGAAAAATTACACATCCCATGTCTAGACTCTATTCATACATACATCTAACCTCCCACGTATTAAATTTTTATTTGTTAAATACATTATTAAAAAATTATTAATGTGTATAAATTTATTATATTTAATTTATTTTCAATTATTATGATAGTTTTTTTGTAACAAAATAATTTTTGTTTTTATTAGTCATTTTGGAGTCATTCTGTTGAAAATTTACAATATGATTTTGTATATTTTTAAAAGTTAAAATTCCATATAAAATTGTCTCATAACCTCAATATGTGTCTATGTATTTGATTTATATCATTTAATAAATAAATTAATTAACTATATCATGCATTGGTTACATGTCCAATAACCTTCTTAATAATCATTTTTTTAATGTTTAAAATAACCATGATTTTTGAATATTATGTCAATTATAATGATGGAATTTTTAGAAATATTTAATTTATATAACATCATAAATTTATCAATATCATATTTTATTACTACTATTGAAATACATTAATCATTCATGACATGAACAATAAAACATCATTGATGAAAGTGGTAAAATCAACCGAAATCAAAACACATTATAAATATTCAATGAGTAATAAAAAGATATTTTATAGTTATAATTTCACTTTTTAGAAATATTTATGATTTTTGTATTAAATTGATATATAAGATTCAATAAGTGTCAGATGAAGAAGATATATTAATGAGGATATGAAGAATTTATTAGTTACAATGTGACTTAATATGATCATTTTAAGTGGATAATTTTATAATGTTGATTTATTGTTAATGATAATAAGAAAAATGGAGCATTATCATGTTTAAAATATTCAAATTCTTCATTAAATACATTTTTTTATAACCATAAATTTAAAGAAATGATAAAAAATGAAATAAATTATTCATGTAGGAGGCAGTCCACATGTAACAGGGTGATGTTTTCATTTTCCAATTGGAGGGAAGGAAGGTAAATCATAGTTATTAAATATATTTAATAAAATATTAGTTTCATAGTGAAACTAATTTCATTATATTAAGGGTGGCTTAAATATTTTTTAAGGCGGTGGAAAATGAAAGAAATGTTAATGAATGTGGTTTTATATAATACCTCTTCATGGGATGTAATACATTAGAATTATCTTTAAGACATCATATATTCGTCTTTTAGAGGTAAAAAACCTCTAATACATGATAAATTGAGTTAGGGAGGTATATTTTTGTATTTTGATATATTTATGTTTCACATGATGTTTAGAATATTTGGTGGGTGAAGGGATATTTTTATAACTGAGGTGATTGGAAATATTTTAAATACCTGATTTCAATATATATAATAAATTTCATACTCAAACGAACTGGATCCAAATTGTTTAAAGTTTTAATATAATAGATGTAGGTTCTATATTCACTAATAAAATCAAATTTATACATGTTTTTTGATATTTTTTTCATTAGTTGTTAGCTTAACCCAAAAAGCTTTTATCCATTATTGCAGTGACAAATCTTTACCCTTACATCTTATTTTTATGACAAAAAATAAAATAGTAATTATTATATAATATTATAATTATAATTTAGAATTTGAAAATTATTTAATAATACAACATTTATTGTTTGGGTAAAAATTATTTTTACTAAAAATGTGCATAATTTAATGATTGTTTTAGAAAAATTATAATTTAGATGTAAAATTTTTTTCACCAAAATCGTGTTTAGTACTGATTGTCATGACATTTGTTTGACTAATATTAAAAAAGTAGATTTATGTGAATTGAATACTAATTCAATAAAATATGTTACATTATTAATACTTAATCAAAGTAAATGTTACAATATTGGAGAAGAATAAATTTCTTAGAATTCACCTAAAAATAATCTATAAAAAGAATCCCAAAAATTCAATTTAGGAAAATTTTATATGATGAAATTAATAATGGGATTAATTTTATCAAAATAGAATATTGAAATCTATAAATTTATCTTTTAAAAAAACTATATGACACATGGAAATAATATTATATTTAAGAAGAACCACTTATTTTTTCAAATGATCAATCATATTCTTGTTCCATATCATAAAATAAAATTTATATGGTTATATTAATAAATATTATTATAATTTCATATATTTAAGTTTAATAAAATAAGAATTTATTTATATACAAAATATCTGGGCCATCACATTATCCCTCTTAAGAAATAATGTCCAAATAATTTAATTCATTAATAAATATATGGGAATAGTTTTATAATATCCCATTAGGGTTCCCATGTTTCCTCTTCAATCATATGATTTTTTCCAAAAAAAACATTAACAAGGTTAATTTCGTTATTTCATGACACATACTCTCTATGATCAACATTATGATTTGTCTTTTACATATAAGAAATATTCTCTCTTAATTGAGGAACATTAGGGATCAACATTTGATATTATTCATGTTCATATTTAAGTAATAATGAAACATGTTAGACATCATGAAACCTTTCTATACTTAGAGGTATGGATACATTGTATGTTTATGATCCAAATTTCATTTGAATTTCATATAGAATAATAAAAGAAGTTATTTATTTTCCTTTCAAACTAAAACACCTCACAATATTCCATGCTGACATTTTAGTGAAATATAGTCTTCTACATTAATGAAAACATCATTAAGTTATTTATCAACATTAGTATCCTTCATTATATGATATTATCTTATTAGGTGAAGAATCATTATTAAATTTTTAACAATTTTTTTTTCTAATTCTAGTTATAATAATTTTATCTAACCCATTCACCCCAATATGATAGAGTTCAGCATCAGTTTCCATATAATTCCTCGAATGGAACAATATATATCCATGAAAAAGAACAATTATGTAAAAAAAAGTTCACTAAGGAGATGTGTTAATCCACACCATACAAATAATATAATGAGAAATCCTATTTTATAACCCCTAATGATTGAAATTTTTATTTTCATTTTCCATTAAATTAAGGATGAAAAATCATAATAACATGATGATATCTGAACTCCCATTAAAAATTGGATGTAAACATCAGATAAAAATCATATAAAATAGAGATAAGATCTATATGTAACACAATTATATATTTGTAATAATGAAATGAATGTTAATATAATTACATATCATCTCATATAGAAATAAAATGAGCATATTTAGTTAGAAGATTAATAATAAACCATATTTTATTATTATAATTGGATGTATTCGATAATCCCACCTTAAAATCCATTGATAGGTGATACCATTTCCATAAATGAATTGAAATTTGTTCGAACATCTTGTTTAGTTATTGTTATTCACCTCAAACAAGTTTATATATAAAAAATTTCAAGGTATAATAAGAAATTCCTTTCTCTATTCCATATAAACATTATTATTATCTATGATATCATAGTGATACTAGGATGAATAGAATACCGGCAGTTGTGATCCTCACACAATAATTATTTTTCCACTTGTGATTTTCTCAATACACATAACAAAATTCTAAATCATGTAATGCACTATTTTTCAATTTTAATATTAGTAATCATTCCTTCAATCACTAGTTATATCTTTTTATAGAAAATAAAATTCCTTAAACCATACATAATTCATCCAAAAATATGATTTTACTACTAATTAATCTAGAATAATTTGTGTTTGTTGATAAAAAATATCCAGTAATAGTTTTGTTAGATCAATAACTACATAAGATTGTTTTTATACCTCGTTTTCATTCAATGGATGATAGTGAATCCCATAATCGTAACCCATTATTAGTTCCAACATTCTTTTTTGTCCTTCTACTCAACTATTTTTGAGTGATTAAATACCTTATACCTTTATAATCCATATATATATATTTATATCATATTTCACAATATATATGATGACTCTATTTTTTTAAAGAAACAGTTACCTCTAAAATTCTAAGAATATGAATTTTATTATATTACTCATGGGGTTTGAACTTTCATTACTCATATGCTGTTATAAGATAATTTTTAATAAAAAAACCATTTTCCTCCAAATAATCCACAAAAAAAACTAAATAATTTACTTTTTTCTTGATGTTAGATCAAAATTTCTTCATTAATTAATCAAATACTTAAATCATGTATATTCCATTTTCCATATGATTATATCTCCAATTCAGGTTGACATTGAAAATATATTATCTAATTAAGAAATTTTGGGAACAACCCATTGGTAAAAGATTTATTATCCAAGAAATATTTGAATCTCAGGATATTTGTAGGTTGTTGACATTCCTCAACTATATTAGTTTTTTAGGATCAACCAGTTTTCCATATTTAGTAATAAAATGACTGAGTAATGAAAAAATTTAAAAAAAATTATAAATTTTACTAACATTTTCCTTTAATTTAGGTTTTGAAGAAAAATATAAACGAAATTCTCATGTTCTATATATAATTTGGAATAATCTAGAATATCATCCTCAAATACTACCAAAAATTTATCAATAAATGCACATGATTATATTTTCATTAGATCTTAAATTATTGTGAGGTAATTATGAAATAAGAGGTAATTGTCATAATTTGATAATGGAAACACCTATTTGAATTTTATTCGTCAAATTGTTATCTTAAATTACATTTAGGTGATGATATCTAGATCATCGGTCGATCTTCCAAAATATTTTACTCTTTATATATAATTAGAGAATTTATCTATTTAATACAATTAATACATGTTATTATTTTTTATACTAATTGGGTCTCTATAATAAATGTAAATTCTCATATAACCGTATGTCTTTTTATAAAAAATAGAATCACACCAAGATGAAATTATTAAGAGAAAAAAACCTTATCAAGTAAATATGTTATATTTTATAATCACTTATAGCTCAACTAAAGACAATCAATTTTGAGGTTTTGAAATTGGATTACCATCAATAACTAGGTTAACTATGAATTTGACTGCCCAATTAGGAATAAGATCTTGTAGATCATTCATTAAACATATTTGAATATTTATTTACCACAAAAATATCCTAAATTTGATTGTTCAATTCTTTTCATCAATATGCATAAGATAAATTTATCCCCAACATTAATCAAATTTTTAGCTACCTAATATGAAATCATATGTAAAACTCATTCTTATTTAAAAAATAGTATCTAAATTTGGAATTGTTTATAACATATTATTCTCTAAAATCTATCTATATTTTATAACCCAAAATTAAATCAATACTCATTATGACATCAAACATTACTACCAATATGGTAATAATGTTTTTGGGGAAAATAAATAAAAGATAACAATAGGAAAAAAGTTTGGAATCCTTATTTCCTTAATACTACCTCCCACTGTTCTTAACAAAATTTATATCATCATTTATTGTGATTTTATTTTTGTATTAGAAAAAAATTTACACGAGAAAAATTAATTCATAGATCACAAATCAGATAAAACATTGTCATAATTTTGGTAGAAATGTAATGTACTTATCACCACTATATTTGATCTTCCAAATTCAATAATAGTTGCGGAAAATTACATTTCTTGATATGTGTTCTTTAAATCTTATTGGTTCCAATATTGAGTAATTAACTTAAAACCCTTGTTGGCAAACTATCACAATTCATAATTTTTAAATTTGTTTAAGAACTAATAACATCTATTTCCCATTTTTGATCTCATCAGTACTCATTTCTCTGTAGTTATAATCCAAATAACAAAAATAACAACTCTAAAATCACTATTTTAGTCTTCTTATTAAATATTTATTCAATATTTTACAACATTTGGAACAATTAGTAGGATTACATGTATATTTTCTTCTTATTTTTCCTCTATTTGTTTCCACCATGACCACTTATAATTTATGATTTAATGAGATACATATGTTTCAATAAATTCCATATCAACCATATCAAATGATCAAAAAGTTTCCTCATATAGAATTTTTAAGTGGAGAGGGATCTTTGGAAAACAAGATTTAGACCTATGTTAAACAGAAAAATTTATCCTTCCATGTCCACAATATATTTTTTCCCATGCTTGTAAATTCATCAATTATTTTTCCTGAGAAATAACTAAATCATCTTCTCTTTTCATTAACAATGAAATTTTACTTTCAATTCTATGTTGAATAACTTTAAGAAACAATCATTTAATAAAAAGATTCATAAGAACTATCCAATACATCATTTCAATTTCTTACTTCTCAATAGTATTTTTAAATAAACCCCACCACTGATTAGTTTCACATTCAAAGTAATAAAATAAATGAGTCACATTATGAAACTATAAAATAGCTGAAACATAAAATATTTTTTCTGAATAGTTTATCCCTACTTCAGCTATAAATTATGTTCTGGTTATAAAAAATAACTCATGGAGATATTTCATGAAAGACTCAACTATTGATATGTTCTTCAAGGGAGACTTTGGTCATTCTATTTCAAGGGTACCACTGTTTATAGCCTATTTAAATTTAGTAATAATTGCAAAAAACCCATCATTTTAATATCCAACAATTTTAGATAGTTAATTTAGATGGTATTATCCTCTCATTTCCTTGTTGACACATTCATCATATTTTCACTATGGAAAAACTGTTAATAACTAACACTAATTAGATAATGTAACATACAAACCATAAAAAACTATCTTAGTAACTATTTTGTTTAATTTTATGAAAACATCCTAACATCTAAATATATCTATACACAAATATCATACCTTGTATAACACCTCATACAAACCCAAAACATAAATAATCAATGTATATTAAGGATTAAATTTCCAAACATTCCAAATTAATTTTAAGTTTAGAAATTTTTATAACTAGGAAATACCTTAAAATACAAATACGATACTTCCATATAGTGTATGTTTTTGTTCACATTTTAGTTTCTTAAATTAACACTTCTATTTCATTTATTTCATTATTTCATCATTCAATGTGAGTCTTTATAAACAAAATTTAGACCATGTTATTGTCTGTATAAAGCCTTATATCCATAAAAATCAATTGAAAATATGAGAAGAGTATATACTGAACAATGATGTATATAAAAATAATGGAATAATAATAGTCTGTTGAAAATCATAAATAACCATGAAAACATTTTCCTTTTCATATAATAATTTTTATTATAATCTCATATAAAATGAACCAATTTCAAAATAAACTATTAAAACTCCATCCCAAGATAAAAAATAATGAAGGTATATTATATTATTATATTCATCATCCATTTCAATCACCCTTTTATATAACTCATTCAGCAAAAATAACATATTACTTTCAGTATTTTATCTCTGGAGACTAAATAATTACATAATGAATTGAAGAGTTATATCTTGAGATAAATAATCATCATTTATAAATATTATATACCATACCACGATAAAAATATAACTAATATTTCATTTCCAACATTAATGGTTTATGTACTTCAATTTTATCCCATAATCAAAATAACACAAAATTTTCTCTTAATAATAATAATAAAATATCGTTTTATTTTGAAAACTCTTTAAAAAAATAATTCACAAACGAAATTGTAATATAATATTCAATTTATTACCATAGGCATGTGGAAATAATTATTAATAATGATGAATTCAAATATTTGGTGGGAAATTAGATCAAATGGTAAATGTTAAAAATGAATCTCTTTTCACACCATTATAAAGAAAGTGAAAAATAACCCTTTGTGATTTTCTTGAATGATTCCATTTTAAACCATTGTAAATAATGTAAGGCCTAATTTAAAATTATTGAAAGGTTTTTTATTAGATAATGGAATTATTTAATGGATATGGATATAAAAGATAAATTGTTGATAGAAAACATCAAATAACATTCCATAAGGTTTAAATGAATAATTCATTACCTCAATCTAAACTACATTATTATATACATATAAAAACCAAATTAACAACATTATATTAATTGCATACATGATTTTGAAAATTTATTGATTTATAATGTAGTATTATTCTTTATATTTTATTTGTTTTGATGTTTCATTTGGATAGTAAATCTGTTTAGATCATAATGTCTATTTTGGTGTTATTCAGTTCCAAATCACTATTACAACATAAGTATATTGATAACTAATAAATTCAGGGAATAATGGTCTTATATGAATTAGAAATTTAATTCTATTGTAATTTATGTTCTTCAAAAAATAATGTTCTTAATATATCATGAGATAGAAAATTTTTTATGAATTTTTCCAGAGAAAATAAATCTTATGGGAATAAATAACCCAGATTTCTCACTTATATATATATATATGGAGAATGTTTCAAC
Source organism: Viscum album (assembly GCA_963277665.1). Taxonomy (NCBI): domain Eukaryota; kingdom Viridiplantae; phylum Streptophyta; class Magnoliopsida; order Santalales; family Viscaceae; genus Viscum; species Viscum album. Next base: position 2,091,726,313 of record OY728122.1, read on the forward strand.
ATTATATAATATTTAAAATATATTTAATTTATCTTTATTATATCTTAATATCATTTTTTATTCATTCTTAATAAATCATGACATGAACATTACGAAATCAATATTATAAGTGTTAAAATTAACCATAAAAAGAACACGATATAAGGGTTGAATAGATAAAAATAATTTATTGTGTAGTGATAAAATCAATTTTCAAAGAACATATTGATTTGAAAAACATTTTATTAAAGCGATAAATAATTTCAAAGAATAATTATAAAACCAAGGTTATTGAAAGGGCATGTTAAAAAGTTATTAGTTATAATGTTTCACTACATGCTCATTTTGGGTATATAAAATTTATGGTAAAATTTTATTGAAAATATAATAATCTTATAATAAGAGGGTCAATTTATCTTCCCAAAAACATAACCATAGTTTAATATTTATATTTATTCATTAAATATAATTTTATAACAATAATTATATAGAGCTGATGAATAATTAAATACATTATTCATGGAGGTTGTATCCCGCAAGTAATAAAACGATGGTTTAATTTTTGGAAGGGATATAAGGGAGGTGGAAAATGTTTTTTATAAAAAAAATAATAACATAAAAATGTTATAATTATAATGATATAATTATAATATTTTGAATATAATATATTTCAAGAGATAGAAGAGTCAAAAAACAAGAAATTAATCTATTAAAACAACTACATATTCTTTGGATATCCTTTATAAGGATTCTCTTTAAGCCTACGTAGATTGGTCTTTTAATGTGTCCAAAACCAACAGTACATTGGAAAGAGATTTGAGGAGGGATGTTTTGTAACATTCCAGGTTAATAAAGAATAATACATTTTAATATTTTTTAATATTTTTGAATTAAATATTAATTTTACTTTAAATAGGATTCTATGTTCAATGGAAAACCTGATATATAACAACATGTTTCTTTGAAATCATACATTGAACACAAATAATTTAATAATATTATTTTAAAAGGTAGTTAATTCCAACCCTTTGTATTAGAGGGAATGAATAGAACTAACTAAAATATTATTATACATGTTTGTTAAATCTTTTTACATTTATCCAATAAACCTTAAAGGCTTAAAATATGAATGAATTCAATTTTAAGCACAAATACCCAAATATTTTTTATATGGTCAATTTATAACCATTTAATGAAGAACCCTCTTAAAATATAGTTTTGGTCACTTTTATATGTTTTATTTGATAATATTAATTTCTTTTTTAGAATTGGGACATCAAAATTTACATTGGATGAAATTTTGGAATTTTTCTTATAAAATTCATTTCGAATGAATATTAAAAAATAAGGTATTTAAATTTAAAAAAACATTCTCATATAATTTATTTATATGGTAATATTATTTTTTTAATTGGTTTTAACATTTAATTATATATATTTTTTAAAATTTAATCCAATTTTTGTCATTGGACGTAATCTTACTTTGAAATTTGACATAAATAAGTGTCAATATTTTGATAAATGTTATTTCATAAAAAAACGGCTTTTGTTTTGATAGTGGGAATTAATTTTAAATTAATTTATGAAACTTTTTTGTTATGAATTTGAAAAAATAGATTAATTATTTTTAATCAGGATGTCCATTTTTTGTAAATTGGTAACTCTTATTTTTAGACATTATGAATATTTACTTTAGTAAAATTTTATTTAATATGGTTAAAGGGTAAATCTAGTAAATAAGGGTAAAATTATTATAATAATAATATTAAATTACCATAACATGTGTCTTTATAATATTTTTTGATACATGTATGACCCTAGGGATCCTTGGGTCGATTCGAGGACCCTATAGAGCCACTTGGGAGTGATAATGACATTTTATTTTAATTAACTTAATTTAAAGGAAAAAATGATATAAACAAATATATTTTATTGAATCAGTTTTTATATGGGGTTATATAAGTTATCTATTAGACTATGAATATGAATTTGAAATATAAAATTATTTCCTACAACAGGGTATTTTTTTATAATTTTTATACAACAAATAAATAAAATTATTTATGACACAATAATGATGCATTGTTTTAGCTCATTAATAAATGATTAAAATAAATAAGATTATAAATACTAACAAAATATCGAAATCCTTTAAAATTATAATTGGATGATTTTATTTATAACATTAATCATCTTATCATGTAGTTTTTTTGATTTTTGGACCATTTTAAACAGATGATAATTTTATAATAAAATAATTCATTCAAATATTCCAAAAGAGCCACTCCTGCCTTTATAAGAGGACATCACATCAAATCAATTACTAATACCACATCTCATGCCTTTTTACTCGTCCAAACTCTGACTAAATAAGTTCCCCACATCCCTATAATTCTCTTAGAAGCCTTACCTTAGGCATAATGAACTTTAAGTAAACGTTTTGGTTCAAACCAAAGGGAGATACCCGATTTAAAGGTAACATATTCTTTTAAGATCATATCATTTATTTTACTTTCTCCAACACACTAAACACTTTTAAGTCATTTATTTTATAATAAAAATAGTATACTCAGTATACTAGGTTCTTTTATGATAATTATTTGAACTAAACCTACACACACCTCCATCTAATGAATATGAACATACACTTTCTATGGATGAGAAACTACTCCCTCATGAAATGATGTTTTATCAAATATCTCCAACCACCAGTCATGGTGGCCATTATTATGGAAATATATTTATATATGATATATATTATGTTTATGATTTCTTTATGGCTTATTATTTTTCATTTATAGCAAACCTTTATGGTTTCCATAATGGGTAAACACAATAATTTCATTTGAGGAAGTGCGGACTACCACCCCCTCAAAGTGATATGACTCATTCATGCCTTATTTGGGATGTATAAAGGATGGATTAAATGAAATAATATATGATATTATATCGGAATTATAATATTCTTATGTAGAATTATTTTTCCATTACATTAAAATTTATAAAATAAATAAAACATGCATTCATGCGTACTTACAGCTTACAGTATCCATGAACGATGCAATTCATTTATTATCTCCAAATGTTAGGTAATATTATAAATACATATATATAATTAATATATATGATACATATGATATCTAAATCTGGAATATCATTCTAGAGATAATGTAATTTGGACCACAAGTACAATTTATAATTATAAACAATTCAATTAAACTCATGTTCCGAACATCGACAAAATGTCTTATGTGAACTCAAATAATTAACTAATTGTTATAGAAAGGAAATATGTGATATAAAAGGAATAATAAAAATTAAATATGTTCTTAAGAAATTATAGATTAACTTATGTTTATTTTTCAGGAAATTAATGAATGATGGGGTCATGTTGGACACGAGGTAAGGGACTTTGTCTCAATCTCCTTTCCTTGAGGGAAATTTTATTTTAGACCAAACATTATTTTATACACTATATAAACTCCTTTGAATTTTCATTTCATTAAAAGAGAATATTTTTCCTAGAGTCATTTTACTAAATAACAAAAAGGAATTTTTTAATGTATGAAGTGACAACCACCTTTTGCACCACTACGAGTATTATTTGATCTTTGGCTTCTTTAACAAGCTGTAATGTTTTTAAAAGGAAAATAAAAACCATATTCCACTTTACATATTTTGGTATTCAAAATGGTTTTTATAATGAATTTTATAATGGTACTTAGAAATTTTAAGAGTGGTTACATGATAACCCAAATGATGGGTGGTGTCATTATAAACCATGATGGGTGGTTAAATTATAACCTCAAATTTATTGGTCATGGAAGTTGGCTATATGGCTATTCTATTTGTTGATATGTGTGGATGTAGACCGTATGGTTATTCCATTTTTTTATGTTTATGTCCCCAGTTACCTTTATATGTTTTATGTTCATTCTATGAGTTTTATAATATTCTTTTGGATACAAAATTGTAAAAAACGATATTTTATTCAGTGAAGAGTATTAAATACTTCCCAAAGGTTAAAAGTATTACATATGATAAGGTATTCATGGTTTACATGTTGTTTTGAAAAACCAACATTTTTCTTTCTTTGTGTATTTCTTACTGAGCTTTTTGTCCTTATCTAATGTTTTTGAAATGTTTTTCATAGGACCTAAAGTGGATTAGGTTTAAGGAAGGGATCCAGGGAATGTCATGTTGCCTAAAACGTAGAACTAGACATGACACTTTTGGATCAATAAGTTTTTATTTTATGAAGAAAACGAAAACTTAGTTAAAGTGTCTACATTGTCATTTTTGAGATGAAATGTAATAGTTATGGCCGAACTCTCTAAAACTCTAGACCTGAAAAGATCCTCAATGTGAATTATTCATTTAATTTAAGATTATGTAATATTTTATGTCTAGTTATTTATATTTTTCAGGTCATGAGATATGGTTATCATGGTCTGTGAAGAGGTGAGGTGGTGAAGGGATTCTTTTATAAGTGATGATAGGGACACTCTTATAAATACATGATTTATTAATATATAGAATATGTCATACTAAAGAAATGTGATAAAAATTAACAAATATTTATACATAATATATATATGGATGCTAATACTCTCCTAAAATTAAATTTATTCATGTTTTTGTGATATTTTAATCCTTATCCCTTATTTTAACTACCCATTTTAACCCTTTTTATCTAAATCAGGCTAACTAAATTTTATCTAGGAAAATTATTTTAATGAATAAAAATGAAATAAATATAATTATCTAACTTTAATCATCTAATTGAAATTATTAAAATAAAATTACAAGATTTAGTATCTAAATGTATATGAAATTAAATTTAATACATGTATGAATAATGAAATTAAAATAATTTTTTTTCAAAAATTTCACTTTAAGACTAAAAATAAATTTTCACTAAAATCATGTTTGTAATTGATTATAATTAAATTTATTAGTATATTAATAATAAAAAATAGTTACAAAACATTAAAATTGTGTAAATAAATAAAGTTACAATGTGATTTATTAATCAAAGGAAAAGATATGGTATTTGAGAACACTTCATTTTCAATCATTCACCTAAAAATAATACCTTTTAAAAGGATCTAAAAAATTAACCATAAAATAATTTTTATATGATGAATCAAAATATGATGTTAATTTTTAAAAAATATTTTTAATGTTAGAAATTTAATTTTAATACAAAACCGTAAATACAAGGAATTTTTTTCTTTTGAATAAAAATTAATTCATTTCCTAATAAAAAATATTATTCTTAGTCCATATCATAATAATATTATTGCTAAAATTAATTCAATACATATTAATATGAATAAATTTTAATTAATATAATTAAAATATAAACATTATTGAATAGATAAATGCATTTTTAGTCACATCAGTATATAATGATTCCCATCAATGAAAGCTTATTTCCACGAGTATCATCCATCATTAGAGTGTAAAACAACCATCTATTAAAATCATTCTTTTATATATTTCACTATATAGGATAATTTAAAAAATAAAAATATCCAAAATATCCAATTCCCTAATATTAATTTTCTTCCAGTTTGAATAATATCAGATATTCTATTAAGAGAGGGTGAATAAAAAGTATATGGAATTTAAAGTAAAAATAAAAAATAATGAATTTCATTGTAGATCGGATCATATGATAGTATATATACACTTCACAATTATCTACTTTTTTATGTGCATGTATCACATTATAAAAATTACATTTTAATGGGATCCATATCCCACCAATAACCTACCATTCCTAATAACGGTTAAATTACTACATAGTATGCCAATTAGTCAGTTAGACAAACCAATTATGGACACATACCTTTTTTAGGGGCATAAAAAAATAAATTTTTTTAATTCAGAAAAATATAAACATTAATAATGTTTATATTTTAAATAATATATTTTAATAAAATTTAGAACCCAAATGAATAAATTTATCGTCAAATAGGTGGAATAAAATAAAAAAAAATAACGATTTTTATTAGAATGATTTATGTAAAATATTATAATGAAATAATATAATTTTTTATTAAAATTAAATCATTCAAAATATTTTTAACTAGTTAAATTTTATATATTTTTATTAAGTGATATTAAATGGAAACAGTTGATTCTAACATATTAAGTAACCATTGGTGCTTCAAATTCCCAATCCAATTTATTTATATTATTTTTATTAGATATGTTATTATTTAACAAGCCTCAAATATGATATTAATAATTTAAATGTATATTAATAGTGGGAAACCTTAATATTTTTTTTGTATGTCTCATTCTAGATAATTTTTATCTCATCGACATATTGCTTTGCATAGAACACCAAGCTTAAACAGGCTTTATGAAATTATTATTTTATCATGAACATTATAACCTAGCCATATAATTAGTGGGAATAAATAGTATTTTCAACAATAAGAAATATAAAGTTTTCCAAGTCATTGTAAATTTATTTATTAAGGATTTTTGAATATGCACATAATTCATATTAAAGCCATTATATTCATCAAATAAATGTTTTCTTCAAAAAGTGAGTTTTAATGATTTCTATGAGAAAACATATATAATTAATTTTGTACAATTTTATGAAATGTATTTTTTGTAAATAATTGATTTGATTCATAATCTCAAAAATTATATTAGTATAAATTCTTATGATTTCCTATAAAAGTTCAATTTTTTCAGAATAGTAAAAAATATCAATTTTTCTAAAAATCCCACGATCGTAATATTTTCATAGAAATTTTTTTATTTAAAATTTAAATAAAAGTATCTAATGTAATATTTAGTAATATATAATCCAATTAATTACAATTAAAAAATATTTATACCTTATGTTGGTATACGTACACTTTTTGGTATTAAAGACATATTATTTAAATAAATTGTTTTCCATTTCTTGTTGATGATATAATTTGAAATGTAATTTTGAATGTTATGTGTCTTTAATTTTAAAAAATTGATAATAAATGTGAAATTATTATTTCTATGTCATTTTATATATTCAATTACATTTTTACGTATAGAAAATATATCATGTTAAAAAAATATTTTACCAATGTATAGCTAAAATAAAATAATAGGTTAAATTAAATATGTATACGCATAAAATATATAAAAAGTAAAACATTAAATTTGAGGTTGATTTTTTTATAGAATATTAATAGGATTTAAAACAATATTTATCATCCATATTCCATGGAATTTATTCCCCCAATATATGGTTGTCTTTTAATATAAAATAATCATTATTTAATAACTTATGTCCCCCCACCACGACAATAAATACCCCTCATCACCAACACCATTCTCGTAAAAAACAATGATTATTCTCAAAATTCTTCCCAGAATACTCACAACAAATATATCCATGTCAATGTGATAGAGGTCTCATCAAAATACCAATCCAAGTTGCTTAAAGGGTCTTTCTAGAAGGTGATATTGAAGAGGTAAATTCCTCAAAAAACATCTCTTAATTTCATTTCTTCTTCAACATTATCTTCACCTCCTTAATTAATAAAATAATTACAAAAAAAATTAAATTATATATTGGAATTTTGTATTTCTAATGGAATATATTATATACATTCCTTTTCTTATCTCCTCTTTGTCAATAACATGAAACCATTGTCAAAATTATTGCCGTTAACGATATACGTGGATAATGATATTTCATTTTCCATCACTGTCATCAAGAATGGACATAAATGTATTATTATAGTTATATAATATTTTAATAGGTTTATTGTAACAAATTTCATGTCATATAACTCATATATATATATATATAATTAAATAAAACAAAACTAGTTCTTGATGGTCAAAAAAACCACCAATGTAAACTATTCATTTATCATTAACATTTTCTCAAATGAATCATACTCACGGAAGATAGAAAAATGATATATGGGATCATATAAACATATGTAAGTGCTTCAATACCATTTAATTTCAATTCTATATTTTTATTTCCATTTGACAAGAAAATCCATTATTATGAAAAAATGAACCTATCATGAAAACAGTAAACAAACACACTCTAAATAATGTAAATAATGAAATATTATAAATCAACTAATGGTAATATGTTATAAAAGTATCCTATAATGTATCATAAATATGTTTATTTTCATTTAATTAATCAATAAGCTTTTTTAAACCTTTAGTTAAGATATTAAATCTTTCAAAACCAAAAAGAAGCGTGAGGTAAGGGTTTCTCACCTCAGTTTTAATTCTGTGAGATATATGCCTTATTCATCACTTATTTATTTTAAGTCTTTTATATATCTCCCTTTGATATATAGTTTCATAAATATCTTTATATTCATGGAAGTCAATATTTCATTTCCTAATTATTACTTTTATGGGGACTTTGATTTAACTAATTTAAAATTGGTAAAATATTTCTTAACATAATTTTCAATCAATGGTTAATATTCTACATTATTGACAATTACATGTTAAAATTATTTTTTAGATGAATTTATGTTATATTATTTTTTATTTCCACTCTATTTGTGTATTTTAATCTTATACGTATAATTTATTTTTTTGATTATTCTTTAATTAAATGAAATGATATTTATAAAGGACTTTATTTTAAATAGTTTCTTCTAATAATTTATATTAAAACACTCATTTTGTTTAAAGTATGTGTTTGATAAATTTTTTACATTTATACTATTATTTTTAATTTCTTATTTTAAAATTTTAAAATTTTACAAAATGGTCTAAAATGATTCATTTTTCTATTTCAGAATGAGGTTCAAAGTGACATTTTTTATAAAATATGGGAGGAATATTTTTTAACTTATTTGGCATGATAATATTTTTCCACCACCACGTAAATTTATTTATTTGATGTTTACTTTATAATATTAAAAGGTAATTTGAAATGAAAATGTTTTCTTTAATAATTTATTTTCTTTCTAAAAAAAATTATTTGAAAATGGAAATGTCATTTCTTCCATTAATTTAATAATGTCACCCTTCAATATTATTTCCCAATAATGATAACATTATTTGATTTTACTAATGATTTACTAAGTTTATTATTCAAGGATAATATCCTTATTTTCTTTCTTATTGGCTAATATTTGTTGTGGAATGCTATTTATGAAACCCATTTCATTTCATGGGTTCTGATATGATGAATTATTTTTGTTCTTATGGAACACATATGTATTGGGTGAAGCATTATATCTCTTGAGAAAAAAAGGGAAACAATTTGATGGGATTGATCCACTATGTGAAATTGGTGAATCATGATTAACTATAGGAAATAAGTGCATCCCAATCCACCATATTGATGGTCATGGTAGTTAACCTAGATATATAATATGATTTTTTAAATTTTATATAGTTACAGACTTTTATGACATTATCTTATAGATTAAGATTGATTTATTAAGAATTATGAATCTTATGATCCATTTTTTCTTTTGTGATATTTTTTATTCCATGAATCATGTTTGTGACCTCTAGGAACATCGTATGTTATGATCATGATCACATAATTGTATTCTTTTTATATGATTTCGTATAATCATGGATTTATATATACTATTTTTATCCTTACCGAGCATTTGAGATCACCCATTCTTATGTATCCTTTTCCATAGGATATGATGAACGAGTTTAATTTGGAATTGTTTAAGAAGGCTTTCATACGAGAAGAAATATTTATAGATGATATGGATTTTTCTAAACATTGTTTTATGATTACTTGTTTATAAATACACTAAATTTATATGGTTCTATTTTTTTGATTTGTTTTGTAATGAAAAATCATCTCTTTATATGTAATAAATATGTATGAAAATATAGTGTTATTATAACTGTTATCTGTGAAAAGTTTAGTTAACCTTTGGAAACTAGGATGAGATAACCTTAAGTATGATCCCAAAGGATATGTCTAATTATGGGTTACAATCCTATAATTTCGATAATGATGAAGAATAACCTAGGATTAAACATCAAGTATTATAGGTTGAAATTTTATAATATATTTATATTTTTTATGTGGCATCCAACTATGTTTATTTGTTCTTTTACTTTGTTTTTAGGTTTTATAAAATGATTGGAAATGTGTGGATTTATGTTAACAACGAATATGATGTGTAATGGAATGAACTTCAACATGAAAAACCTAAAGAAATGGGAGTTGGAAATAAATTCCCTAGGGGGAAAGCTCGTGGATATAATCGAAAAGGTTTTATAAATAGTGGTTGTATTACTAATAATGAAGAAACAATGAATGATATATGAGATATTATAATTGTTAAGGAATAACATGATTAATCTGGGATAATAGTTTACGAAGGGAGAATAACGATTGAGTGTTTTTGAATTGTAATTCAATAATATTTTTTAGAATTAATTTTATGGTATTATGGAATAATGAATAATTTAAATGTTGTTACACAATGGTTTTTAATTATGTTTTTGAGATTATTTGTTGAATGATTTTGGGAACCATGAAAAGTGATATAGTCGTTAAGGTGGTATTGTTAGAGAAATCATGATTAAGGGAATACAACACTTAATATGTTCATTCTTTTTTGGGATTATGATAAGATAAAGATCGGTTTTATTTTGATAACATTAATGGTAAGGTATTGATGACCATAAAAATGTTTATTAATACGATGAAAATGTGTTTTATGAATTGAGACTGTAGAATATTTATATTTATGGTGTGAGAAAAGTGGTAATTATTGAATGAACGGGATTTTTCACTATTTTTAGGGATATTCAGGTTATTAAAATGATTCATGGGAATACATGATAATGATATCCACATGTTTGTGGGTCAAAATTAAGAGAAACATCAAGTTATTTGGGGGAATAATGATAAGTTTATTTTGAGAACTCAATGACCTTATTTTGAATGTTTTGGATTTTAATATTTTAGATGTTTCTTATGCATAAGAATTTTTGAGATTCTGTACATTGAACATGGTATGGGGGTTAAGATATTACTATATGTAATAAGCATAATAAGATTCATGCATATTAGATAACCTGTGCAAACTATTTTTTACGATGATAAATAGGGATATAAGGAATGACATTTCATCCCATTATAGAACATAAGTTCCACTAGTTCTCCATGAATTAATATTTTCACTTGATTTCTTATAGAAATAAATTAATAGGAAAACGCTCAACTCACAAAAAAAGAGTGAAATTTTATATATGAAATAAAATCCAGTATGTATATCTTCTCAAAGGAGTTAGAAATAATATTTTATCACATTATCATCATTTTTGATTATATCAATGACCTTATTCTGACATATTTGTTATATGGTTTTGTTTTCAGTAACCTTATATTGACCTTGTTCTCTATATTTTTCTAACTAAACTTGATTCTTAGAATTCCCTTGTAAGGACATGAATTACGTGGATCGACCCTTTTTTTGTTTTTCAAGACTAGGGTGTTTGTAGGAGGATCGAGGAAGTCTAGAAGAGTTCAGTCATGAGAAGATGGATACAAGGGGCTATAGGATGTGACCAAGGGGTACATGACCTGTATTGCCTCACGTTCTGAAAAATAAAATAAATTCCAAGGATAGATGGTCACCAGTGGAACCTGACCTCAAGGCATTACACGACATGAATGGGAAGTACACATCGTGTACTCACCCAATACTATATGTTTTAAAGACATACTAGCCACATAATTATTCCCAACCCTACCACTAAGGGACCCAACCTCTCATCCCAAGAGAACCAAAAGACCACTCCATGGTGTTTTAGAGATCTCTTCACCTAGAATTGATCTTGGTATTCCTTTATTGATCTGTCTTTTATTTAAGGTGATATATACCTCTATTCTTATGCTTTTATCGATCCATTTTCTATTATTTCATATTTCCATGTGTTGAATCATTATATATATGGTTATATTGAATTTTTATAGGTTTTTGGTTTCTACTACAGTGACGAGATATCCTCGGGTGGATTCAGTCATTACAGGAGAGGTGATCATGATCCATTGTGTTGTCATGTTCTCGTGAAATGAACATTGTAAACAATTTGTGCTAGGGGATTAGATGATTCTATTTTTTCTACATGAAATTTTAGATATAGCATGATTTATCCCTTGGATCACAATGAAATCAACCAAATTATTACTTGAATGAGATTAATGTTTTGTTATCGATTGTGTGTTGTTGCTTTATATAGTGATTACATTTTTCCTCATGATTTTTAAAATGTGTGTATCTAGACCTTAATTTTTTAGCATGTTTATCTTGATATAAATTAGATAATAACAAAAACATGGGATTACTTGTAAATTAATTTTCCAATGATTAATACGCATGGAAATGAATCTAGTTGCTGCTATAATTTTAGAATTATCAAATTGATGTAGTAAGAATGTTTAGTTAATTTGTGATAGCTATGATTGCTTGCTGGTTTGGATTTTAAGAGTTTTAACCTACAAATAATGAATTAATTTTTGATAAAATTTATTGCATGGTAGGGTTATGAGTTACCCTCTTTCTTATCAGTTCCATGACCCTTACGCATAGACATGTGAGTGCTCGTTGTGTGTGAAGGATGTATGCCTTGCTTAGAGACTGGTGATCAGTTTCATTGATGTTTGTTTTACTTCTATTTGTGATGTGAGCTCAGGGATTGTTGATCATGGGTTGATATTGTGATATCTGGGAATGGATTCTTACAGTATTGGGTGGCAACAGTCGATGCTTAGAGTGGCGAGATGCATCAGTTTCTGAATGTGGGTATTGAGGAGGACATAAGGGATCATGGAATGGGCGGAAGCTGGGATTACCAATTGATGTGAAATTAGATTCTTATTGAATGTATTGTTTGGTTATATTATTTACATTACCTAATAATTGAGTCATTTTTTTCATATCCTTCTTCAATAAGTGGAAAAGACGCACGAGGTATGGACCATGATTTTCATGATTAGTTTCTCAAGGATGGATGGGTCCACACTCTAACTATTGGTGAAAATGGCTAGACATGTAGTTCATCTACTCGCCATGTGGATCAGCTTGGGTTTGTAGCTTAGAATACATTTATAGAATTCTGAGAATAATGGGATGTTATAATGTTGTTAATAAATCACTGAATAAATGATGTTAACCCATGGGGTTAGAGGTGGCTGATATGTAATGATGCGGTAGTGCTTCGGAGAAACCGCGGACTTGGGTTAGTTATGCATGGATGGAATGGAACTCTATTGTTATGCTAATTTAAGGCAATGTTCAAAAAATTTAATGGTTTATATATGTTTAAACATTTAATTAAAATTAGCTGAAATTGATGAAAATAGATAATGTAACATAATGTATCTCTTTAAATGGTTGTGTGCTTATAGGATATATATAGTATTAGAAGTGTCATCTAGGATTCCGAGAGATGTGAGCTATGGTTGAGTCTAAGATTAGGTTATTCCTATAGTGTGGTTGTGAACTATATTATATTTTTTACTTTTGTCTATATTATACTCCACCCTATTGGTTAGGGAAACTGACACCGTAGGGATTTTAATCCCTAAGGGGGGAGGGGGTGGTTTCCCCAATATCCCAGTGGGAGGATGGTTGGATGACATCCCCCTTCGGTCCTGCTCTCATCTATTGGTTGTTACTTGTGCTAGTAGGAATGAAAATTATTTTTCCCCAAATATGTGTGTAGAGGGTTGTAAGCGCTTACGATTACTCACATACATATATTCAAGATATAGTTTCCAATAGAAAACTATAGTTGTAACATGTTTTGGCAATGATGGCTTGAAAATTATTACTCTGTGTATGGGTTGTAATGGCTTGAGGTAAAATACATGATGTATGATACATGTTATGTGAGCTGTGGTGGATCCTTGAAACAACCTGGTTACATTGGATACATGGATTAGTGTTTGTGTTTCATGAGGTTCATGTATTGGTTCTTAGCCTAGGAATCTATGAGAAAGCCTTTTTGGGGAGAATTTATTAGGATGTGTGACATTATGGAAAAGAAAAAAACTAATGGGGAAGTAACAGTGGATTAAAATTGATATTATTTGTTTTATAATATACTCTTTTATGTGATACTTGATAATAGATTCCATGGTGAGTTTGGGAACATTGTATACCTATTTAGGCGACGAGTTATTTTCACTTATTTTTCACTATGATTTAGCATTCTTTCATTACATTTTATTGAGAGGATCTGGGGAGGATCCTATTGAGTATATTTTTATAATCACCCTATGTTATATGAACTATTTTTCTAGTCACTTGGATTAGGTTATAGATCATCATGGTCAATACTATCATGGGGTTCAAGGAGCTATTCAGGCTTCATGGTCGCTTCTATTTACATTATTTTGGTACTTGATTTTTCCCTTTCAGTTGTTATATTTCTTGAATGAAATTACATCGTGGTTCATGGGATTTATTTTACTTTTCAGTCTGATTTGGAGTTGGTTTGTGTCATTATTACCTCTCTTTTTGGCATGTGTTCCCATATAGGGTAATTCCTCGAGTTTGTTTCCTCAATATACCATCAATGATATTCTATAAATCTGGGACTACTAGAGGTGGTACTCATGGATAATTATCTGTCTTCTCACATTGCTGGTCCAGGAGTGGAGCACTTTGTGTGGAGGGGGTCATGACATAGTGGTATGAGGGGTCTGTTTGAGGGATTGGATGAAGTTTAGAGTCAGGCATAGGTTATGTTGCATTGGTTTATAGGGAATCATTGTTTGGTTGTTTTATAATGTGATGTAAACACTGATGACTAGATGAGAAATTGGTATTTGGGGCCCCCTATGACCTGATGCATGGAATTTTATGTTGGTAGTGACTACTAAACGATGTGATGTGGGTTTCAAGGTAGAGACCTAAGAAAGGATCATGCATTATTCTTCTTTTCACCTATGTTTTAATGGGTAGACCATGGTATAGGTTAACTAAAAATGAATAAAAGAAAACAATTAAGAACTTATTGTTGATTCTTCTATAATAATGTGTTAGGAGCTTTGATTGTTTATCATTTTGTAGGTATGGATCCTGGTCGACCTCCTCATCGGGTTTGCACAGAAGCTATTTGGATGGTTGTGACAGCCTATCACAACAGATTATAGGTTGGAGATGATGACACATGGTGGAGGAAACTCATAGAAATTTTTCCACAGATTGTTTAGAAGTATTATGGATCCTTTTTAGATACAATTATAGTAGATTGGTTTGTGTAGGTTGAGAGATAATTCAGCACAATCAATTCTCTAAAGGTGTACTAGTTATCGTTAGTTGTGATGATGATACATAGGGAATTGAGGTAGTGGTGGTCTTTGTTCCTTAGGGATTGTGAGGAGTTAGAAGTCTTGTGGTGGGTGTTTCAAGAGAAGTTCAAAGATGGGTTTCTTTCTTTGACAATGAATGTGAATAGTCTCCATGAGTCTCTTACCCTTCAATATGGGAGATTTAGCTTACGAGAGTTTTAAATCCATTTCAAGAACATATTGTGATCTGCTTCAAAACCTTTTCCAGATGAGGGGTTTAGGGTGAGGAATTTCAAGGAGGCTTTCCATCTAGATGTCTAGCACTAGGAAACCCCATATATGTTGAAGACATATCTTAAGGTGTTGGTGAGGGAAGAGGTCATGGTGAGGGTTTTAGCATGAACCATATCATTATGAGAGCTGAGTCATCAAGGTTCCTCATGAAGTAGAGTTGTGGTCTAGGGTTCATGATTTCCATAGGAGAAGAGTTCCTCTTTAGCTAGGGATAGGTCCCAACCCTCAATGACCCATTTCTCCAGAAGAGTTGGATCTCAGAACAATGCCAAGGGATAAGGATCTTGTTTTTCTTATGGAGGACAATGTCATCAGAAGTGGGAGTTACTGATCTTTCAGAGTAGTTAGTGTGCATCACATTTCATACTCCTGGTACCTCTATTAAGGGTGTTCTAGCTATGGCAGTAGCAGTATGTTTCACCAGATTTGGATATGTTGAGAGACGATGGGGAAGGTAGAGGACATCCTTGATATTCTCCCCATCCTCAGAGAGTAGAATATAACCATTGTTGTGGTTTTCATCATTATTAGAGAGCCCATGGAATAGGGTATGACCAGCTTCATACTTTAGTGTTGGTTGTTCCAGGCAATCCATACATCATTCGGGGTACCCTTTACATGTTTTCTACATTTTTGTATGCATTGTTTGATTCAGGAGAAAGGCACTCCTTCATATCACCTTCCCTTGTACATTCTTTGAGACTTAAGGAAAATAGGATTCATATTCCCTTGAATTTACTATGCCAGTTAGAGGTTAGGAAGACTTGTTTGAAGTTTGTAGAGACTGTGAGATAGTTGTAGGGAAGAACCACTCTTTGAGGGATTTTTAAATTTACAGATACAACCATATGATTTAATCCTTGGGATTGATTTTTTTTATTCAGTGCAGACATTCTTGGATTCCATTAGGAGGCCAGTTGTGTTCATAGATGTTGAAGGAGGTCCAGTAGTATTTTTTGGTGAGAGGGACCCTTAGATATGGCCGTGGTGAGTTGCTCCATTATCATCCATAATGGTGGAGCTGATGTTGAGTTCTTTAGAGGATCAACAATTAGTGTTTCCCAGGTTTATGGAAGAGTGCCATGATATCTTTCTAGAAGATGTTGTAGAGTTACCCATGCGATGAGAGATAGAGTCTTGGAATGAGCTGTAGCTGGAAATTTCATCTATCTTAATGTCACCATATATAGGATGGATTCTTCTGAGTTTTGGGAGCTTCATTTGCAGCTTCATGTTTTGTTAATGTGTTAAAGTTGGTTCTGAAATATATAACTTCAGTAATGATATCCTAAGATGCATATAGAGGATGAGGATATCCTAAATTATGTATTCCATTGTGGTTATGGGAATTATTAGTTCATTGTGATGTCCACCGGTGTGATGAATGATCTAGCTATGTTCCTGGAGTTGATGAGTACTCTATTCTCTAAGTTCCTGGATAAGTTTGTTCTGCCCTTTATTGATGACATCATTGTGTTCTCCGCATCTAAGGAGGAGTATTGAAAGAATATTCATGCCATTTTGGTTGTCCTTCTTTGATAATAGCTATTTGGGATATTTTCAATGTGTGAGTTTTGGGATCAAGAAAACTGTTTCATGGGTCATGTTGTATCCCAACATTGAGTATATGTGGATCCTTCATAGAGGGAAGTATTTTTGTCTTGGGTATCCCCCAAAATAGTGGTAGAGGGGCATTGTTTCCTTGGTCTTTTAGGCTATTACATTATGTTCATAGAAGATATCTCTCGGGTTGTGATTCCTATAATACTATTGATAAAGAAGGATACAGAATTCAGGTGGTCTAATCAGTGTTAGTAAGATTTCAAGTATCTGAAGGAGATTTTGGTCAATGATCCAATTCAATGTCTCCTAGGAGAAGGATTTCAGTTTTACATTTTCCATGATGCTTTACATATGGGGTGAGGATGCATTTTGATGTACCAGAGATCAGTCATTTCTTATGGGTCTCAGAAGTTACGCCCCCTAGAGTGTAACTATGCCACCCATGATCTAGAGATGAAATTAGTGATGTCATCCCCGAGGTTATATATACATTACCTCATATGTGTGGGATTTGTGGTGTTTAACGATTAAAAAAGACCAATGTATATTTTCTCCCACTATGACTTGAACATGCGAAGACATCGGTTGATGGAGTTATTACAATATTAATCATCTTAATATCATATACACCTACTAGGTACAATGTTATAACCGATGCACTGATCATGAAGTTTCGTTGTGATGGAGTGTGTAAATTAGGTGACTCAAAGAGACTAGTTGATGGAATTTCATCATTACATTTCTATATCGGAGAATTTGGGGGCATAGGTTATCCTTTTAAAATGATGGGTCTGTCATCATTGGGGAATCATGTGGATGATTCCTAGTTGGGGGATCATGGGTGAAGGTCTTAGGAGACCATGTTTTTTGTGTTGAGGCCCTTGGATAATGGTTTGAGGATTAAAAATTCAAGGTGTTTTTATGAGGAAAGATTTTCATTCATTTAGAGATTCATGAGTGGGTTCTAGAGAGTCCCATAGTTATTTCATAGTAGTACATCCAAGTCGTAAAAATATGCTCCATTCCGTAAGGATTTAGGTTTGGTGGCTTGGGTTTATGCGTGAAGTTGAAGAGGTTGAGTCTCGATGTTGGTCTTCTAGAAGGTGAAGGCCGAACACTATTCTGCTTGTGGTTTGCTCCATCAGTTAGATAATCCCAATGAATGTGGGTTGACATATTGATGGATTTTATTACCATTTTACTTTGTGATCATCGAGGTTATGATTCTATATTTGTGGTAGTGGATTATTTGATGATGCCTGCCCATTTTATAGAAATCATAGATTCAAGATCAGTGAAGATTCAGTCAAGGAAATATCTGAAGGAGGTGGTGATACTCCATGGGGCCCCTATGAAGATCAGTTTCAATCAAGATCCTTGTTTTACCTATAGGTTTTGTAGAAGTACCCCTTAGGATTTTGGTTCTCAGCTATGCCTTAGCACATATTTTAAAATGTAGAAGGATGGTCAGATAGAGCGGACCATCTAGGATTTTGAAGGAATGTTGTTCTCTTGTGTCCTATAGGTTTTAGGTTCATGGACGAAAAAATTACCCACGGCAGAGTTTTTTTTACAATAATAGCATCCACTCCACCATCGGTATGGTTCCATTTGAAGCCTCTTATATACAACCTTTCCTTTCTCCATTGTGCTAGACTAGGGTCTTGTAGTCAGCGATTCTTAGGACAGAACTGTTATATAATACGATAGAGATGGTTAAGGTGATTCTGGAGAGGATGAAGGTAGAACATGATCGACATAAATCCTATAATTATTATAGTATGATACCTTTGGATTTTGACATTGGTGATCACGTGTTTCTGAAGGTGAATCCCCTTTATGGGGAAAAAATATTTGGACATGGGATTAATCATTCTTGCTGCATTGTTGGGACTTTTTAGGTGTTGGTTGTTGTTGGAGCTGTGGTGTATCAGGTAGCACTTCCCACACATATGAGAAGGATACATTTTTTTTCACATTTCATAGCTTCTTCATTATCTTTAGGATGACTCTAACATCATCAATTAGGGAGAGATCGATATTGAAAATAATCCGACCATTGTGTAGTGTTTTTTGGAGATCCATGACTACAAGGAGAATGTCTTACATGGGGATTATATCCACTTATTTCATTTATTGTCTAAGAAAAATATCATAAAGGAGAGTACATGGGAATGTGAGTCGCAGATAAATGCTCAGAACCCCAATCTATTTGATGTTTATCTCTTTTATTTTTGTGATTTGATTTTGTGGCTATAAACCTTTACTGGTTATGAAATGTATTTCTCTTGTTATTATCTACGGATTTCGATCATTTGAGAAGTACCTACCTCAGTAATGTGTTGGTAATATGGTTTTGGTTTCCACATGGTTTCACATTATTTTTTTTCTATATTGGTTAAGCTCCTTTGATGGAGTGAGTTTTGAGTGGTAACTCACGGGGTGGCTGTTTGGATGACCCCTTCATTTCTTTTTGGTATTATCTCCAGGTTGGTTTTATATTATTTAGGATGAAAATTTTTTTAGAGGTATCTGATGTAAGGGATAAAATCTGTGAGGATTGACCATTTTCATGTTTTCAATGATTGGGGTTCTTAGAGGAGGCTCATAGGAAGTGTGGAGGAGTTCGGTCATGAGAGGATTAAAATAGGGTGCTACATGATGTGACCTAGGGTAACATGATGTGTACTATTTTAGGTTTTGAAAAATAAAATTAATGTCAAGGTGATAGGTTTTTCAGCATAACCTGACCAAAAGGCAGTACATGACATTAATGGGGAGTACAAATTGTGTACTGAACCACATATATATTTTTTAAAGAGATACCAGCTTCATGGGTCTTTCTAAACTTCAACCAAGGCTCCCCTCCCACTCATCCCTAGTGACCTAAAAGACATACTGAGCTTGTGCTTATGAGGAACCGTGGACTCGGTTTGGTTATTCTTGGAGGGCATGAAAATCTATTGTGATTCTAATGAAATTTAATGTGAAAAAATGCTAATTTTTTATTAATGCAGATTTTTTTTAAGTTATTGTCAAATTGATGAAAAGGGATAATTTTACTTATTTTATCTCTTTAAATGGGCCTGTTCTTATAGGATATATAGTCTTAGTAGTGGCAGCCATGATTTTGAGAGACGTGAGATATAATTGAGTTTAATAATATGTTATGATCATAGTGTGGTTGTGATATATATTAAATTATGTAAATTTTGTGTTCTATATGCTACGCCACCCTGTTAGTTAAGGAAACTATGACCCTAGAGATTCCGAGCCCTTAGGCTGTTTTCCCCAACATCGTTATGGGAGGATTGATGGATGACTTCCCCCATTGGCCCCGCTCTCTGCTCTTGGTAGTTACCTATGATGTTAGGAATGGTTATTAGTTTTCCCCATATATATATTTCTAGGGGAGATGTAATGGATTGTCGTAATTCACACACACATATTCTGTATATAGTATCCTATGTACTACTATAGTTTTTACATGTATCAGAAATGATTGCTTGAGGATCCTTACTTAGTGTACGGGATGTAATGTCTTGATGTAAAATTATATATATATGATTCACATTATACGATCATTGGTGTCTCCTGAAAAATTCCTGGTTACTTTGGTTATGTGGATGTTGTTGTTTTGTTGTACGAGGTGGATGTTTTGGTGCTTCGCCCCAGGGTCTATGAGCCTGCCATTTTGGATAGGGATTATCAGGATGTGTGACATTGGGGAGAAGCAAAAAAATTATGGGGAAGTGTAAGTGGGGTACCCTTGATGTTATTTATTATATTATATACTATTTTATGCGATACTTTGTGAGAGTACCCATGGTGAGGCTGGGAACATTTTATACCCATTTAGGTTATTAGTTATTTTCACATGGTTCTCATCGTGCTTCAACATGATTTCATTATTTTTTCAGAAGACGCTCTGGGGAGGATCCTATTGAGTAAACTTTTACACTCACCCAATGTAATATAAAATAGTTTTCAGGTCACATGGAGTAAGTTGGAGATCAGGCATGTTACTAATAGCTTGTTTTTGTAGGAGTTGTTCTGGCGTCGTGGTCGATGGAATTAACTTTCCTTTAGTATATGCAGTTTTCCCATCTAGTTTTAGTGGCTCTTTAATGACAGTACATAGGTGTTCTTGGGATTTTTTTTATATTACATACAAAGTTGGATTTGGTTGTTGTATTTCTTATCACTCTTTGTAGAATGTTTTCTCTTAGAGGCTAATTCCTCCCATTTGTGTGTGTAGTGTACCCTTGGATCGACTCACCATCCCGAGTCCTTTTACTCGTGGGACTCAGTGGTCATTATCTATCTTCTCACATATCCATCTTAAGAGGGGTACACTATTTTGGGAGGGCTTATATTCTTTGTCAATATTTTCAATTTCTAATATTGTTCTCATAATCAAAATCATAGTTTTATGGTGACCATTTCATTTTACATTCCCCCTTTTATGAGTAAGATGTATTGACCCTTTTTATGATGTGGGTTTCCCAAAAAAGAATTTTTATATATCCAACATTGATTTTTGAAGTGAAATTTAGAAATATGTGGAAGTAATATCATTAAATTATTAAGAATATTAGGATGATGGAATATCAATTATCACTTCAACACAACCTCTATCAAGCCCATGATGTGTTAGATATATCTCTCAAAATGATGAATATAGGCAATCCTTTTAATATATTAAAATTTGATGCCATAAAACTAATGTATGATATTTATTATGAGTAAAAATTGGTATATAATATGTATCAAATAGAAAATAATATATTAAATAATATCACTCACAAGTTCAATGTTTTGAGGTGAAACCTCAAGCATGAGGAAGCTACATGGGAACCTAAGGATGTTATGTGGTAGATGTTTCCTCATCTTTTTATATATGAGTGATGAATTTCGAGGGATAAATTCATTTTAACTATTTAAATTTTATCACCCCAATATTTTAAGATATGTTTCTTTTAAAATAAATATAATCTCTTTGATAGATTACATTGTATAGAACACCGAGCATTAACAAAATCTAAAATATTATTATTTAAACTCAAGCATTATAATGTAGATGTGAAATTGGTAGGATTAAATTATATTAACCACAACATGAAATTTATAATTTTCAAACTCATTATTAATATATTAATTATTTATTTGTTAATATGGATATAACATTTGGTAAAGTCGTTTAATTCTTCAAATAAATGTATTCTTCAAAAGAAATTTTATTTCATTTTATGGGAAAAATATAATTAAAATTTTAAACTTCCATGAAATATATTTTATAAAATGAACACATTTTTTTGATTCATCTTGTCATAATTATCTTATGATCAATTATTTATAATTTTTTTAAATTTTAATATTTATTTGATAGTAAAAAAATAAATTTTTATAAAACCCATATTTTCATTATATTTTAAAAGTGGTTGAATTATTAAAAACTGATATTAAATTAAAATAATTAAATTTTAGTTATATATAATATAATTATTATATTTAAATAACATGTCTTTTGGGTTTCCCTTAGTGGTAATCTCCTTGTAATCCTACATGATAAATGGGGGTTCAAACCCAATGGGAGAATGTTAATGTATCTGTATTGTAGAGGTAATGTAGTAGCGGCATCACTGTAGAAACAATGAGAACTATAGCGGTGGTAGGACATTGTAGCGGTGGAAGGATACTAAAGAAGTGGTGAAACTATGTGTTACTATAGTAGCGCGGGTTCTATAGTAGTACTACTCACAGAATGGGCCTTGGGAAAAAAATTTGGACATATGGGCCATGTAATGAGCTATATGCCCACTGGGCCTTCAGGCTAAGTATTGGGTCTCCCTCTACCCAGTTTAAAGAGAAAATTACATGGATTTAATAATAAAATGAGGCTTAGGACCAAAAAAGAATTTAAATAATATTTATAAATTTTGTTGGTAGAAGTACATTTTTGGATTAAAAACACAGTTTTCCCCAAATAATGATGTTTTTTCGTTACATGTTGACTATTAAATTTTAAATATAATTTTGAAATATATATGTTTTGAATCATTAAAAAGGGAATATATATTCTCAATTATTAGTTCAAAATTTTGTTAAATGTTTTTTATTTTTAGGCCTAAAAATGATTCTATGGTAAAAAAATATATACCACAATACTTGTAAAATAATGCAACCTGTTTATGTTAAAAGGTATAAGCCTAAAATAAAAAAAAGGGTATTTTATGTGTTTATTGACATAAAAAAATATTTATATCATTAATTATCATCCAGATTAATTGGAATTAATTCTAGTCAAATATGTATGGAATTAAATATAAAATAACCATTATTTAATCCCTTAAACCGCCTTCAAGAGTATAAATACAACTCATCAACCACCCCATTATCCTCAAAAGGTATAATGATTTTAAAATATCTACCATATTCGTTCATCCTCACTATACCCAGGTCCATCTACTTCTGTTCTCACCCAAATACCAATTCCAATTCCCTTAAGCGGTCCTTCAAGGTGGTGATATTCTATAGTTAACTTTCCCAATCAACCTCTATTAATTTCTTTTAATATTATACCTTCTGTTCACATACTTTACCCATAGGTGAATAATAAATCCATAAAAATTTAAATAATATAATTTCATATTTCTAATGGAATATTATGTATCCACCCCTTTCCTCATATCCTCTAATTCAAATAAATGATACTATTTTTCAAATTTTGGTAGTTAACCATTTCTATGGATTATGATTCCTTATTTTACATTACCACTTTCAAGGATGATAATAAAGGTATTATTATGGTTAAATAATATTTTAATATCTGAATTATGACCAATATTAGTTTCTAGAACTATTATATAGATAAAATATTAAATAAAATGAAACTTGTTCATAATGGTTGGAAAAATCACCAAAATAAACTAAATATTTATCATTAAAATGTTATCCAATTAATAAAACTCAATTTAGAATGAGAAATTATATATGGTACCATATAATTTTTTTAATTAATAACATTTTATATCAATTCATTATTTTTATTTATAGTTTTCAAGAAAATCTATAATTATACTCAAATGAACCAACCATAAAACCAGGAAACGAATGAACTCAAAACAATGTAATTAATTAAATATAATTAATGAAAGTGTGGTAAGATTTTGTAAATGTATCAAATAAGGTATCACAAATATGATTATAATTCTCTAACAATAATTCAAGGACTAGAATAGTTAAAACCCCATTTCCAATCTACTATATCATAAGGATGTGTAGATGTCTTCTTAGAATTAACATCCAAGTATCCCATACCACGTGTGAGGGAAACAAGGAATCAAATATTCTTTCATTGAGGGCGGTTCAGGCATTCAGTATAACCTATCTTACAATAATTCACTCTTTAGGTCCATAGGAGAATAAAAAACCAAGGGGATTTCCATGGACTATATTACTTTAGAGTACTATAGGTCTTCTTGTTGTTGTGTTTCCTGTTTCCTGCATCATTACTTTCTGAATAAATAAATAATTAAAGAAACAAATTTGGTAATGGTTTGTTATCCCACTTCTACATCTATGACATATATTCCTTATTCACCAATTATTTATTTTATATGGTGTATATAATGAAATTATATATCTCAATTTTTTAATCTAATTTTATTTATGGAATAAAATTCTTCATTTAATAATTATTACTTCTATTGGGTGTATGATTTGACTCATTACAAAGTGGAAAAATATTTCTTAACTCAATTTCCATTCAATGGGTAAAACATCCACTTCATTGATTATGGAATGTTAAGATTATATGTGAGATGTTTTTATATATATTATGTTGTATTCACACTTGTATTATGTGGATATTAAGATGACACGCATAATTTATTCAATTGATTAATTATCACTCCAATGATATGATATTTATAAGCGACTTTCCGTTAAAAATTATCCTATTAAAATTATCATTTAAACTAAATTTTTCATCAATCTTCATATCTCAAAAAAATTAATATTTTTAATGTTCAAATAGAAATTTTAAAAGTCATTTTTTTCATGCTTGACTTTTTAAAAAATAGTGGGAAATGATTACTTTTTTGTCATTTTCTAAATGAGGTTCTTCGTGACTTTTCTGGAAAATTATGGAATGAATGTTTTTTTCTATAATGGAATGACAATATTTTACCTTTTTCTTTTCCCTTTAAGATTTTTTATTTAATTTATACTATTACAAGTATATTTTCAATGAAAAGGGTTTCCTTTATAATTGCATTGACTCATTAAAATGAAATTATTGGAAAATGAAAATGTTCTTTTCTTTCAAGAATTATTTCAAATGATCTTCAAATATCATTTTCCATATATGATAACATTATATAATGTTACTTTTTATTTAATGGGAATATTATTCAAGGATAATATCCTTATTCATTTTATAGTTTGTTTATTTTTATGGTAGAATGATATTTATAAAACCCATTTTTCCATGGGTTCTAATATGACGAATGAATAATTTTCTTATGGAACACATATGAATGGTTTTAATTATGTGATGAGTCGGACTGATATATCTATACAATTCTTTGGGTAATTATTTATATCTCATTATATAATAATTTAAAACAAATCAATGGGATTGAGACACTACGGAAACATGTGTGCCCTAGTCCACTATGGGAAAAATTGTGTCTCGATCTACTATGTTGATGGTAATAGTAGTTAACCTTAACATATTATATGGTTTTTTATATATATGAATGTGACCAAATTTTATGACATTATCATATGGATCATGATGTATTTATGATGATTTATCACTCATATGATCCATTTTTTATGGAATAGTAATATTTATTCCATGAATCATGTTTATGGTCTATGACATGTTGGATATGGACTTCGCAAACTACGATATTTATCACATAACCATATTGTTATCTTATGGATTTATATGATAATTAATTTTTACTTTTTATTTCTATCCTTATTAATCATTTAATATCACCCATTATTATATTTCCTTTCCCCCAATTTATGGAAATTCTTTTAAAAAAAGGATATGTCTAAGATTGGTTCTATACAAGATGAGATTTTAGGAGGTGATATTTATTATTATGAACCTGTTTTTTATGTTTGAATGTATCCAAAGATGGTAGAACTATACAATTATTACATGGGTTTGAAATTATACATAATTAATATTGATCTCTTTAGATGTAGAATCTATATAGGAAATTATTGGGTTAATAAAAATTCCATATATTTTGTTTGAATGGGCAAATAAACATCATCAAAATCTAAAAATTACATTCCTTAAATCACATTGAAAATTTTTAAATATTATAATGGCATATTCACAACAAATCTTAGTGCATTAATAAATGTTTAATTTCATTGGATTAGAAGTAAATTTACACACTATCATAATAAATTATACTCGTGCAGTGGGGAAGCCTCAAGAAACTCCATGATGTAATTTTTTAATCAAATAATACTGCTTAGAATTATAAGTAATTTGTTTGTATTGAAACATTATTACATTAGGACATTAGGAATAATTCTTATTTTGATATAATATTTTAATATATCCAGTGTACACAAAAATAATTTAATTAATTTAATGTATTCTATAGCTAACTCCTAACAACATATTGGATTACAACATATAATACATTGTACAAATGATCAAATTCAATTATTGATCATATAATTTCAAAATATAGATATAATTAAACATATCTATTTACCGAAAATTGAATTATATACTCATAATATGATAATAATTAGATCCATGTTTTATATAAATAAATTTATATAGGGAAAAGATAATGTAAAAAACTACACACATAGTATTGTGGAACTAATTACATTGTGTTGTCATCATAATGTAAATATTAAATAAAAATATTGTTGTCCGGACATTATAAAATATTTAATAATAACATTTATCCATTATAATTTAAAATTTTGTTAAAACATAAATAAAACATCACAACAACAGGGAATTCAAAATCATAATAATATTTAAATAATTCAAAATCACTAGTTTATTAAAATATCAATTATTTGATCATAAATCTTATATAAAACACTTTAATATATACTTATATATGTTTCCCACATAAATAATAAAAAATATGAATCTAATAATATTTAATAAATCAATAAATATTTAATATTAAATGTGTTACATAAAAATTTGATCCTGGTATAAAAATAAATTATCCAATAAAATTATATTGATGATTCCATAATAAAAAAACCACTAACAACATATAATAAATATTTAATAATAATATTATAAAAGTTTATTAAAATTTATAAAAATATCATATATAGTTGTATAATTGTTTTAAATATTATGTATAAATTTCATTTATAATTTGATATTAATTTTATAGAAAAATATTGTATATAGAATAGTTTCAAAAGGATAGATATTGTAAAAAATATTATTTAATACATATTTTTTAAGAATACATAATTTTGAAAATTTATAATCAATTTGGAAGAAATATGTTAGAGAATGGGATATAACATCAAACATAATGCTAAAAGATGAGAAAAACCAATCACACCATTGTTTTTATATAAAAATCAATAGATGGAAACATTATGAAATCATATAAATAAATATATATAGATAGATTACATCTAATAAAAATCATAAAGAATATAAATATTATAGATAATGATTCTTATCAAAAAAACATGGATAAATCATCATTACCTAACCTTCACTCCCAAAAATCCTTTACATTTAAGAACTCATTATACAATCAACTTTATAGAGGCTCAAATTTTCTTATTCACAAAACATTTATTTTTGTGGTACTAGTGGTATTTGGAATTGTATAGGATGTAAACTAAGGGTGATAACATGAGTTTTATCTATAAAAAAATCATGTTTTAAAAGTTGTAAATACAAAATAATTTATTAATTGGTAGTATATTTTTTATGTGATATATATTTATAAAGAGGTGTCACCACATTCTAATAAATCTTGATAATTTCATTTTCATTTCATTCATTATTATTTTTACAGCTTGGATTATTCTATAAAATTTAAAAGGTGATTATTTAATGTCTTTTTTATCCATTATGGGACATCATTATTGTCTTTGTATACGTCATTATTTTATTATTTTTTTCTCATAGAAAATAATTATTTTTTAATTGCACTGTGATTATTTCAGGTTTAATCTATAATTAAATGGTAAGTGAATGTTTTTCATTAAATTTTAGATCCATAGTAAATTAATGTTTACCAATATTAGTTATTCTATAATATAACATAATGTCATTGAATTTTAATTGTTTTTGGATATGTGATATATTTTTTTTTTCAAAGAGGTGACATGGATTGGTTACCCAATCCATGCCAAAATAAATTTATTAAATAAAATAGGTTACAAGTAAATCCCGATGTGTAAAATGCATAAACCATCTTAAACATAGAAAAGACCAACAAAGATACAACTTTATAAACTGGGTAAATATCATCAAAAGATTCCAGAAGAAGATCTGCATAATCATCCCCACCATATTTTCAGCATTCTGGAACTTCAAAATCCAGTGTAGGATCAGTGCTTGTCCAAGAATATATGATTCAATCAGCATATCATCTCAGCAAGTCCGTAACCATACAGGTGCAGGGAAAGACCGGCAGCAAAAATCCAAAATAGAACTTGGGCATTCCGGCCAAATCAAGCATAAGACAGCACAGATTAAGCATGTTTTCAACCTATATTAGCTACTTCAAAATGCAAAGGGATCTTCCATCTAGGATCATCCAGCAAGGATCTTCACTTCAAGGGCAATCTTCTCAATACATCAAGGCTGGTTCATAATGGGAGAGCTCCATCCAATAAATCAGGTAGGCTGCTTACCAGACTGATAATTGTAGACCACCTGCACTTTGTAGGAGAAAGCAAAAAACCAAAAAGACTCTGGAACCAGATCAACTGATAAACTCGGAAGACAGTATTCTAGGCTATAAAAAAATGAATCCTCATAATGATCATGAATTTTAAGAAAAAACAATCAGTAAATCTAGAAAAAGGGACTGAAATCTCTAAATCAGGGATAGTCAAGACAAGAGCAACATCCATACCATCTTCAAGTTTATTTGCTGTTCATCTTTTATTTTTCAGTGGAGATTGATCTTTTAATATAAAGATAATGCTCAGTTGAAATCTTACCTTCCTCAAGCTCTTGATGATCAATCTCCTGTTTTCTATCCATATGCTTGGTCCATTCGTAGGGAAACATTTTTTCTAGGGGAGGTTTTGGGGAGTTTTTTTAATTGTTGGAATAAGGATATCAACACAATAAAAATGAACTATGTATCATCTCTATTATGTTAAAATTAGTGAGTTTTTGGTATAAACTTTTCTGAACTATGTGGTCAAACCATGCGATGTGAATTAATTAATAGGAAAAATATTTTTTGAACAAATATGCCAACTATTAGAATAATTCTATATAATAATTCCTTGAATTGTAATACAATGTAATCCTCATAGATATTCATATGTCATGAAAACTTTGTAGATTTATTCTAATAGATCAATAAGTGTTTGATCTAGGATTCTCAAGGCACAAATACATTATTTTTTGTTCCACATTTTTCATCTAGATCGTACATCATTTATTGAATGAAACTATAGATTGTGGATTTACTAGATATATATATATATATATATATGTATATGAGGTTTTATTGATCCAATGAGTTTTCTTAAAGATCCCTTCTTATAAAGGATGATTTGGATGTGATCTACTAAGATAAATTTACACTACTTAGATAATTTCTATTGTACATTTATTTATCTTTTCTCCATTGGTCTATAGTATTTTGTATCTAGGTTTCATGATATGAGTTTCATGGAATTGGGTATTATATTTCTATATATTATCGCATTTAACATTTTTATGTGGTTTTATTTTAGTGTTTGGATATACATACTATTTGAGGTGTTGTTTCACTAAGTGGTTGTGTTTTATAAACATTTAATAAATGATCATTTAAAGTTGGGTTTCTAAAAAAATTAAGTAATGAATCATAAATTATTGAAAATAGTTTGTTTCAACTACATTTTTTTAAACAAATTTCCATTTGTTTCATAATTTGTTAATTATTATTTCAAAACATGATTTAGTCAGTTTTA
This sequence comes from Viscum album, assembly GCA_963277665.1. NCBI lineage: Eukaryota > Viridiplantae > Streptophyta > Magnoliopsida > Santalales > Viscaceae > Viscum > Viscum album. The sequence continues at coordinate 2,091,756,605 of OY728122.1, forward strand.
AGGGTTTTTTGATTATTTGTGTGTAAAATTATCTTTCAATGATTTATCTTGTGAAAATGAAATATTATATGTGTGGAATATGGAACATGGTAAGCCAGTGTTTCATAAATTGGAATATATCAAGAAAATCATTCTAGGATTTTTTGAGGCTACCTAGCATTAATTTATAAATCAAAAAAAGCTAAATTTGGTTATGATTGGGATTTCATATATCAATGTGTTCTATAACCCCTAGTCTCATGTTTTAGAGATTTCTGTACATATATTCATTTATCTCTAAGGTGTGATAATCCTAGAGATCCCTAACCCAACCAAGCCTATGAAATCATTGCCTACTTCATTATTAGGAATTAGTTAGTTTTATATTCCTATATAAATGGATTGTCAACAAAATCATTAATGAATGATTTTTATGCTTGTTTTATATACTATTCAAAAAGGGTTATTTTTTATGTTTTATTAAAACCCTTGTAAATATATATTTAATTAATTATATTTTTTTAATGGTACATAATAGTTTTGTTTTTTAATGAATTATTATGAAAAATTTGGTGGGATATTTCTGGGATTTTTTTTCTGATACCCTACTCAAAATTTTTGGTATATGTAGATCTTGTTTTATCTAATAGAGGTAATATTAATTCATTCTATGGAAGTGGTTGTTATAATTATTATATGGGTGTGGGAGTTCAGTGGTGACATGGTGGGATTTTGAAAAAAAATATAACATAGAGATGGGTTTTCTAATATTTTATATGAATTAGTTCATCTATTTGGGTTTTGGAAAGAATATTTATTTTTTACTCTATGTACATTTCTTTTTGACTTGACATTGAATTTTATTTATTTATTTATTATATTCTATCTACTTTTTATTCGGTTTATAATTGAAAATGTAATACCCAAATGTAGTTCTTGATAAACATTCACTTAAGCCATGACAATGTTGATCAATAATTCTATTCAGTCCCTTCTATGGGCCGATATAGGTGATTAGTTCAGTGTTGAACTAGTTTGCTTCGTGGCGAATAGGTATCAAAGGTTATTTTTTATTCTTGGTCCCTGTGACTTGGTATGTATTGGTAGATATGATAAAGTATTTTCAGTCCGTAATGGGTAGGTTACAAGCGAGTTAATAGCTAGATCTAATTATAATGATACATATAAAACTATATATTATTTGTAAGTGTCTCTATCATGATGTGTTTAAATATAATATTAATTATTTACTTATATTAACTTTGTACAAAATGATATATTTTACATCTCTAGTAGTCATTATATTTCCTTTGATATATTACCCTAACCGTAAAAATATATCCTAATGTTCCTAAATAGGTTTTTATGTATTAGTTTCTATGAGGAAACCCTATAGTCCATAGAATTTTGATGAAGTTGTAGTGTAAATTCTTCAGTCTGTAAATTAGTTTATGGTTCCTTCCATAGATCAAGATAGGGATGTGAATATAGGAATAATGGAGATAATTAATGATCACATAATTTTATATTCAAAAATTAATTTTTCATCCATGAAATAAATTATATTTAATATGTAGAGGACTAATTAGAGATGATCTTGTGTAATTTTGAATTTTTATAAGTTTCTGATTCAGTATAACTGAAATTTTCCAACTATAAGTATAGAGGCCCCGACATTTCAAATATTGAAATAACATCTAAAAAGATGAATATTCTGTATATAACAGAACTATCCATGCTAGAACAATAAGAATCTAGTTCATTTTAAAAAATGGATACAAAAAAAATTAGATTGTTAGTATACTACATCATATCAAACTTAGTTAATTATAGGTGTAACCCTTCTCTATAATATAATCCATAATTCCATTATATATAACATATGTGAAAAGAAACATAAGAAAACATGAGATAAGATTCTAAATATGGGTAAATAATGTATATATCAACATAAAACTAGATTAAGGGTATGCGAACAAGTGGACAACATTTGAAAACCATACCCTATAAAACATAGATCTTAAACATGATTCATGAAAAAAAATTAGCTTTTCGTAAGACATAAATCGTAAATATATCAATAAAAATGATCCATGAGATCATAAAATTAGCATAAGACATAAATTTATACCATAAATTTATTCATATAAAACCATATGATATGGTTACCCACCAATATTTTCATACCATGGTAGTCTTGGGTAACCACCCTGGTACATGATTCAGGATTGGGATAACCTCCCATTTACCCTATGATCCCATTGATAATTAATCATATCCTAATACATTAGAGGGAGATATTGGACTCAACCATCTCGTAACCCACAAACATCTATATCAAATGATCATAAAACAATCATCATATCATAACCCATAGAATGTATAATGGGTTTTATTAAAAATTCATCATAGTATGACCCATAGAATGCAAATTCTTTTCATAATGGCTTCATCAATTCATCATAGCCTAAACTATAGAAATGGAACATATTTCATAAATATATCTTATTCGTAATAATGAATCATACATGAAATGAATAAATATGGAACAGTATGATGATATCCCCCTAAAAACATAATACACACCAACGGTGTTGTTGATGAGGAATAGAAATCACATAAAAAGTTCATTAAAACATTGTTAATGAATCTATCCATCAAATTTTGAAACATATTCTTTAAAATTGTAAACTAATAAAATATTAATAAAAATAACTTCATTGAAACTATCCTTGGATAATTATAAATGAATATTTAAATAATATAGTGGTCATTTAGGAAGAAAATACTATTCATTACAAACATGTTTAAATGTGGATTCAATTCACATTTTTCATAAAAATTAAATAGAGACTTTTTAAAAAAACATTTTAAAATATTTTAAAAAATTAAATAATATGATAAATTTATTCAAAAAATCATTATCAAATATTGAAATATTTATATAAATTATTTTCAGTAAACATAGTCATGGATGAAATAGGGATTTCAACCAAAGAGAAAAATAAATTTGGTTTTTCCTTAATGAAATTGTTTTGAAATATATAATGGCTCAAAGAATGCAAAATAGGTAATTTCAATAATTAATATGTGGAGAATAAATTTCATGTGTTTCTTGATAGGAATATTTTTATATATAATCATTTTAAACATAATCATAAATAGTATCAACAAACAATGGGATTATATCATAAAACATTTACCACATTGGAATATTCTTCATCATAATCCCCATAATATAAAGAATCATAAGTGGATATATATATATATCACATAATTATACTGAGAATAATAATAATAGTCATTAATGGGAATTATATAGACCACAAAAAAGAAATAAGTGTTAAATATGGTATTTGTTCCACATAAGTAAAAGTGAGATGAATGACCCTCAGTAGCTTTGGTAACTTTTAAATCCCAATCCCCAAGAAAGAATAACATGAAATGAAAAATAAATATAACAATAATAATTAAATTCTTAACATAAAATGTCCATGTTTTTCTATATACAATCTATAGAATAATATAGTTTTATTACAAAATATATATCCCAAAAAAAATTGATATGGAATTTATATAACTTATGTCTCAAATTCCTTCCCATACATTCAAACCACCTATCCTTCAAAAAATCTATTTAGGATTATAAATAATTCCTTGTTAGGAGGGTTTAATAATAATTATAAGTTCTCAAGGATTTTGGAATGTAATTAAGGAATTTATTTATCATGATATTGGATGATCTAATGTTTTTATAAATTGTCTATATAAGAGGAGAGGGGTACGTTTTTATAGGTAGTTGAGAGGACACAATTGTAATATTTTAAAATAAAAAGGTGTACACACATTTTGAACATGACAGAATGAAAAAAATGACTCATTAAAAACATTATATGCTATAAGGTTAAAATATGGAAATTAAATGGGATTTACAGAAGTTTTTTGGTTATTTACCTCTTTATATTTTTAGCATAACCACCTCAGAATACCTTTTTTAACCTTAAAAATAATAATTAATTTATATTGATTTTATTATTTAATTTGAAAAAACAAAATTTTAAACATATTATATAAAATATATATGAAAATTAATTTATTTAATCCATTTTTACAAATTCATTCACATAAGTTGCAAAATTTATTTTGAAATTAACCCCGTAGATGTGATGAAACCCCATTTTTTCAAAGATAAAATTTTCAAAAGTATAGAATGTTTTAATATCAATAATCAATTTATAATAGACTCCAAAGACATAAATTCTAATAAAAAAGATATAATTAAACTAATTTTATTTTTAAACCCAAATAAAAATTAAATTTATCATGAGGAATATTTTAAATGAACATGTGGTTTTTAATAAAAATAAGTGTTTTTATTATTCATCGAAAAACTAATCATTAGTAGAAATTCTGAAAAATTATCTCAATGATAATTTTTACATGAATATTTAAATATTCATTTTTCTTTTCTTAAATAAATTTTCATCATTTATATAAAAAATTCCTTTCATATTTGTTCATAAAAATAAATAAAAATAAATTTTAAAAGATACTGTTTTCTAAACATATAACGAATTTTCTACAAAATAATTATATTTTTATCAAAATGATTTATTTATAAAAAATAATTATAATTCATGTTTTTAATATATTTTTATTCTTTTTTATTCCTCCATGTTTAATGGCTAATTTTTAATGGTAATTTCTAAATACCAATATTAATATTTTATTGTGGTGAATTAGAACTCTATGTTGCGCATAATGTAATCTATCAAAGAGTTTTATTATATTTTAAATAATATATCACAAAAAAATTGGGTGATAAATTATACCAAATCAAAATAAATTTCTCTTGTGATATTTATCACTCAGATACAAAAAAATGAGGTTACTTTTACGTCATCATATCATTAGGTTCCAAGGTATCATCTTGAAAATGGTGGTTTTCACCAGAAAACTTTGACCAGTTGAGTGGCCTTTTTTATATCTTTTTATCTATATAATTTAAAACATATTCTAGTTTCTCTTCATAGTTAATATTATTATATCGAATTATGACTTCTTATTTTACTTCATGTCAATGACCATGTATGTATTTCTTTAAGAGAGATATATAGAATACATCACAGACACGATAAAGGTATTATAGAAGTGAAAATTGATAAAATAATAACCCAAGACAATCAAGAATTTGAAAGGTAATGTTATATATAGGGATTAATTTTAACATAAATAAGAATTATAAAACATTCTTCCATGGATAAATTCATAGAATTTCCATGACACCAACTTCAAATTTCTAATCATAACAACGATTATCAACATAAATTCTATATTAAGTTTGTGAAGCATGGATGTGCTTATGAATGGATCTAACCATGTCTTCTATTTACATAGCTACCTCAATTTACAATAGATTTATCAATAAAAATTTGTCCCATTAATTTATAGTTATATACTTATTTCAATAGAGTTATTTAGAAGGATCTATCTGAATTCTCTAGTGAAAGCTGCTGTTTTATAAAAACTCAACTAAATGATGTTTTTGATCCTGACCACCTTCTAAATTCATAGAACAAGATGTCAAAAATATCCTCTTGTGTTCTATTTATTCATTTATATTGACCATCACTCAGATTATGATATCTGTTGCTGAAAATAATCTCTATTGAAATATATTGAATAATAAATCACAAGAACATTAATATAATCCTCTGATCTTGATTAAATACAATGGAATGTGGTAATCCATGAATCTGTATCACTTACATAATTTATATAATGTAAATATTATCTAGAGGAAAATATTATCTAATATATATGAACAATATTATCTCATTTTGGATATTTAATACAACCCATATAGAAATATTTTGATTAGATATTTTAATGAGTTATATGAAAAAATCTAGAATGATGTTTTACCTTTTCCATTATCTAAAGGGTACTTGTTGTAACATACAATTACTATTTTTTTATCCAAACCATAAATTTATACCATTACATGAATTTGTATACATATTGTTCGATATCTATCCTCATACCATCCAACAAGTAACACTCTTTCATATCTATATTCATCTTTTTTTACTTTAATTATTAATTGAGAATGAAGATCTATGTGCCTCCTCTAACAACATCTTCATAAAATGTGGTATGGAAGGAACATATACATGGTCCATAAATATTAACATACCTATATATTCAATTTTAAATTCATGACCATTTTTTATCAGATTTTCCATCTCTACGTCATAATTAAATAAATTGTTAATCATCACATATATAGATGGTTGAACACTCATTTTAGAGAGATAAAATTTCACACCTTACCTCATGATTTCCATATCTTTACATTATACATCAAAAAATTCTTTACATTTTTTATATTCATCATAGGTAATATAGAATAATTCTCTTGACTGAATGAATTGGATGCATGGTTCTTTTATTAGGGTGTTATTATATTGAGCATTCATAATATTTACTGAACTATATCCATCTTCTTCGGAGAATTTCAACTCCTTCAATATAAATATATAATTTAATATTTTATGAAAAATATATATATTGAACTCCTTTTATGTAATTATTTTTAATGAAAACATTACCCTAGTTAACTCCAACTCATGATTTGCGTAATTTTCTACTAATCCATTAATTTTCTAGGAGGTAAAATACAACAATTATATAATTTTTCATATGATTTCATCCCAATAAATTGTTATATGAATAAATATTTATTATATACCCTTACACACTACACGGTGATGAATAAAAATGTGTTCTGACAAACTATATTTTTAGTTCCATTAAATATTCCTCACATTCATCTATCGAGAGGAACATAGATAACATTTGAGTTAACCTGGTGAGTGGATTGGATAACCATGTGAAATTTTCAATAAACAATTGATAATATCACTACAAACTCAGAAAGGTCCACATATTGTTCATTTATGTTGTTCAATCCGAATGTTCAATAGCCTATTTCATTAATTGATTCACCGATATACCATCATTTGAAATTTTATGGTCCAAAAAATTGAAACTCTTGAAGCCAAAATTCAAAATAATTTTTTTTCATTTAGTTTCTCTTCTCAAGTCTTCATAATTAAAATTACCATGTGATCATCATGATATTACATTAAATTTAAATATTTTAAAATATCATCTATAATGGTAACCATAAACTAAACAGTCTCGTCTCTAAAGACTCCATTTATTAAATCTATGATTAAATCATGGTCATTAGTAAGACAAAACAGAATTACATTATATTCTTAGTTCCCATAAATTTTATGGAAAAATTCGATTAGAATATAGTCTTTCTTAACACTCAGTTTATGACATCCAAAATGAATGTCAACCTTGGAATCATTTGTATCTCTGAGATATTGGTCAACAAATCATCAATAATGGATAGATGAGACTTTTTCATAATTGTGATCTTATTCAAGTCCATAAAATAAATGTAGAGTTTCATATATCAATAAATATTATTAATGAAATTAAATTTTCACCCCATGGTGACATAATTTCCCAAATAAGTCCCTTAATAGTATTCTCTTGGAGTGACTTCTTTAATTATTACAACTCATGACGGGATATTATATCGGGATTTGTTTATATAGGTGTGGAACTATGTTTGAGTTGTACTGGGAACTCAACATTATGTTTTGGGGGAGGACTGGTAAAATATTCTATAAAGACTTCAACAAACTCACACAAAATAAGAATATAATTGATATTGGGTTTATACCCAACTATCTGATATAAAAACCCCATACGAATTAGAATCAAGACCCAAACCATGTATTTCATTTCTATTGAAATATCATATTTATCATACCCATTATAAATTATCATCAGTTGGTTTGGAGAATCAAACACGACTTCCCCTCCTCAAAAATTTATGTAGTATTTCTTTAAATAAATTAAATCCATGCATAATAAAACATCATATTATACTAGTGGGAGAATAATGAGATTTAGAGAAATTATATTCTAATAGACATATATTGGAAAAGAATTATAAACTTGATAAGTGATTACCTTATCCTTAGGGGATTAAATTGTTAATTTAGAATCTAATCATTAATGTTATGAATTAACATTCCATGAGAATTTTAAATATGATCGAATAAGGTAATTTATTATTTTATAATACATATTAAAACCACAACATCATCATTAAATCATCAATCCTTAGTTAAAACAAAAAAATTTAACATGGCCATCAAGTATATTTAATCCTAAAAAAATAATTCACTAAAATTATGTCTAAATGATTACACATTATTTTCAATCTATGAAACCTCAGTTTAACCTAATTCATTTATGGGAGTAATTTATTTTAATACCTAATGATGGTTCATAAATAATTTTTGAATTTCCAAAACATAAACCCCAAAGGATTAAAACTAGATGTGAAGTAATACCCATTTCAATTCATCAAGTGACTATCATGTCCAACTCAATGTTTCCATATCAACGTTATTACCCTTAAGTACAACTATGCTAGACTCACATCTACATGTAATACAAAGAACATTTTTAATTTCATGGAATAAAATTTCTTAATCCTCGTCCAAAATTATAGGAAATTTTCCTATAATTTGACATATCCCTAGACATATCCTTAAAAATATCATTATATATATTTCTACTATTTTATCATCAATGATTCCCAATGCTAACTAATCCATAATATAATACAAACTATGGTGACCCAATATTTTCATACATGGATATAAAAGCTTAATAGATGAATTTTTGTTACATAATATAATGATGTATTCCATAATCATATGAGTCAAATTCCTTTGGAAACATAGATATGAAAACATCTTCTTCATAAGTGAACTACATCCACTCATTTTTAATTATTCATAACTGGAACCCTCATTAGACATATCATACATAATACCATTTTCAAAACATAGGGGAAAAGAAACATAATAAAGTGGTGCTCAAATTATAAGGGTAAATAATAGAAATATCAAAATAACATGAGACTAAGGGTAATAGAGCATGGATATAACATTTGAAAACCATTCAATTAATATCATAGATTTCAAACATGAGTTGTCTCCAAAATAATGTTTTTTCGTAATATATGAATCATAAAGGATTCAAATAACAGGAGCCATGAGATCTTAACCATGGAATAAGAAAAATATTTGTGGCATACATCTATGCATAGAAATCCTTATATCTTGACTCGAGACTAAAACATTCATAACAGGTTTGGATTAGGATAACTAACAATTTACCATATTGGGGATTCATATAACTCTGATGTACCTTTTTTCAGCGTTGGGATAACTAACCATGTTCCATATTTTTCGTTATTGGGAAAACATCCCATATTCCCTCTAATCTCATAGAATGTTAATAATTACTCAATACATTGGAGAGACATATAGGTCCCAACCATTACCTATTAAAAACATTTTTTCAGAATATCTCAAAGTGTTCATCACATCATAACCAATAGATTAGAAATTGATTTCATAATCATATCATAATATCATACCACATATAATAGAAAAGGGCCTCATAATCATCTCATCAATTCATATAAGCATTCCCCATGAAAATGAAATGGGGTTTATAAGAAGATAATCATCATAAAAAAAAGGTATCCATAATAAAAATAAGGAAGAAACAATTAGGTCATATCTCAATAAAATAGATAAAATACCAACGTTTTATAATTGAGGAATAACAAATCCATTAAAATATCATTAAAAACATTTTGGAGGACAATATCATATCCTTTTTAAAAAATCATATTTAAAATATTAAAATTTCTCATAAATTAAATTAAAAAATTGAAAATAAGATTTAAAAATTATAAATTATGCATTATATCATTTAATGGTCATTATGGAGTAAAATATTATTCATTTAATACATTTTAAAATGAATAATTATTCATATTTTTAGTAAAAAATTTGGAGCTCCTTATTTAGAGAACAATAATAGGGTTTCTGTTAAATCATTTTTATGAAGTAAAACATGGGTAGGATTGTCTTAAACATAATTTTATATGACTAAATATATTCAATAATTTTTGTATAAAAAAATATACATATTATAAATATTTTTTTCAATCGCAGAGACAAATAATTTCGGTTTTACCAAAAAAACATACTCTTTGAATCTTTACTATATAATGAGAATGAAATTAAAGGGAATCATGTAATACCAAAAAATAACTAGAAGATAATAAATTTTATGACTTTCATGTGAGATTGATCATCATATCTCAACAATGGAAGCATAATAAAAAATTAGCGTAATAAAAAAAAGATATTCTGAGATTAAAAATTTATGACTTCGTAAAATTTTAATTATAATCCCAATAAATGTAAGAAACCTAAATGGATATGTATTTAAACTAATTATAATTATAAGAGTACTAAAATTCATTAATTGGTGGTATATACACCATAAAAAATAATTTAGTGATAAATATGGAATTTTCCAAAAAGAAATAAAAGTGATATGAATGTCCCTTTAATGATTTGGTAACACTTGAATCATAATCCCAAAGAAGGAATTACATTTAATGAAACATAAATATAATGATAATATTTAAATTTATAAAATAACATGTCAAAGGGTCTGAAAATAAACCTCATAAAATAACATAATTTCATAACGTAACATATGTCCCCAAGAAGTCAATTTGAGATAAAATTAATTTTCAATATGTCTTGATATCCTTTTACATGTTTGATCCTCTAATTCCTTAAAAAACTCATTGAATTTTACCTAATGTCTTATTAAGATGGTTAAAAAAAATAAGGCCTAAAGGATATTGTTATGGAAGTATGTTATGTATTTGGGAAAGGATTGGATAATCCAACGGGGTTTTTGAAGTGTGTAGATGAGAGGGGGGTTCCCTTTTATATGTTGGGAGGGGACAGACATGCAATTTTTGAAATAAAAAAGGTTTAATAATGTTTTAAAAATACCATAAGGATATAAAATGTATAAATATCTTATCGTAGATGAGTTAGGGTAGGAATATGGGCAAAAATGATATTTTGAAAGATTATATGTTATTTCATCTGTAACGTTTTTAGTTTAACCTAAATTAAAAAATATTATCCATAACTAAAATAATTATTTGTTTCTTCTAATTTTACTATTCTTATTGAAAGAAAGTTATGTTGGACTTATTATATAATATTAAATATTAATGTTATAAATATATAATCCATTTTAATAAATTCAATTAAAAAAACTATAGAATTTACATTAAAATTATTCTGGTACATGTGATGAGAATGAATTTTTCCAAAGAGAAAAGTTTCATAAGAAAATATTGTTTTAATATCAAAATTTTAAATAATATTTATTCCAATGACCTAAATTAGATCAATAAATTTATAATTGAACTGATTTTAATTTTAATATTATCTTAAAAAAAATTTGGAGGGTCTAAATTAATTAAACAAAAAGGATTTTTTTGATAGAAATTGTTATCATTCTAAACTTTTAAAAATATCTTTGGAGAAATTTATTGGATATTTAATCAAATTCAATTTTAACATGTTTATTATAAATATTATGTTTATTTTATTCAAATACATTTTCTAAAAGTGGATAAAATTACATTTTTTATTTATACCCAAAAGAAAATAGATACATTATTTTTGAAAAAAATCATATTTATTAACATGTAAAGACATTACTAATAATTATGTACATATTATCAATGTTATTTCATTATATAATCCCTTTATAATTATTTTTTTTAAATTTTTTTTCAAATCATGACTCCATTTTTAATGGATATGTAATAGCTATAATTTTTAAATAATAATATTAATAGTACATTGTGATTTATTAAACTTATTGTTGCTTGTAATGAAAGATATTGATGAAATTTAATATATTTAAATATATATATTTTATTAAACTCAGGGTGTTATATTACTCTAAAAATTCCAAGTAGGAGATTGTTGTACAAGATATTTTAAGAACAATAACATGAAGTATTGGATTTTAATGATTTCATGAATATCATTTTCAAGGAGGTCAACCCAAAATCACTAATGAAATTTAAATTTATGAAACTCCCCACCCATTATAATGAAGATCAAAAAATAATAGAGTATTCAAATTAAATTTCAAAAGTGTTTTTTATACAATATATTGTATTGAATGATAATTTGAAGTATTAGATCTTTCAAATGTGATTGCGATCATATATTTGATCTCATGTTTTTTTAAAGAATCATAATACCGATATTGAGGTTTTGTATAGATCCATGATTGAAGAAAGTGTCATGGAATGAAATTCATGATTATTTTATATCCCTTATATTCCTAGTGGTGGTTTCAATAGCTCCACTAAAATGAAAAATGTAGTTGAATGAGATTCGTAGTGGTGTTTGCGATGGATACCAACATAAAAAATATACCACTTATTCAACAGAAGTTAGTATAAAACCATTAAATTCATACCTATTTAGAATTATTGGTTACATAAGATTTAAATTTCAAAAATTTCATAATATTTAAAAAGCTTGTAGAAATTGAGGTCACCTACAAATGTTTTGTCATTATTCTTTTAATCCATGTTATTTTACAGGATTATCATCTACTAAAGGGTCTATGGTACTATAATATTCGTTTACGAGTATCATGTTCCAACCACTTCTCTTTATAATAGATATTTTTTATGTAATGGAAAATTCACTAGTAGAATTTGACGCAGGCCATGCATCCTTGAGGGGTAATATCATTATTGGTCTATTTTTATAATCCAATTTATTTTATATTGGTTGCAATAAATCATTTAAATCAAACCCTAATTATTTATATATTAAATATTCAATTGGAACTGGTACCTTCTTATATGGAGTTAGTGATTCCTATTGGAATAAATAGGCATTATGTTATTTTTTATCCCTTATGTTCACTTTTGAAATTATATGATATGTTTTTTTTTTGAAAATTTATCATTATCATATTGGACAACTTTATGATTATCATTTAGATGGGTTGGATAACTTCCCATAATGTATTGATTGTTCATTATCATTAGTGGGTGATTTTATAGTCTCTGATGTGATCTACTATGTGTTTCGGGTATGCTGGAATTTGAGGAATTTTGTAGTGGTATCTGCCCTACTAGATCATGATAAATTTATTTCCCCCTTTATATTTGAACTTGGGGATGAAATTGTTGGTTGTGATCTTCCTTTGGTGGTTACAAAATTTCATGAAGTGTTTCTATTTTGCTTCTATAATCGATCATGGGATAGGTAAGTTGATTTTTCAATCAATTTAGTTTTTGGGAACTCAATAAATTTGTATTACATAAAAATTTATGGTTGTGGAATATTTTATATAATTCATGATTCATTAATATGATTTGATTCCTAATGAATTAAATTATCTGAATATACACTATACTAATTGTGTACAATTTTCATAGAAAATGATGATGGGGGTCTTCATTAGTGTGTTGATTACCTTAATCTCATCCAAATAATTATTATAAATAATATCCTTTACCATATAATATTGAATTATTAATCAATTAAATATTGTAAAATTGACCCTGAAAAATTAACATTTATATATATATATCATTATATTAGAGTAAAAAAGTCATATATTCCAAAGATCGCATTTAGGAGTAGGTAAGTCCAATTTAAATGAATTATGATTCTTTTAGGTCTTACTAATTATTTAGTTATTTTAATATTCCTACTGAATCATATTTTTTATAGTATCTTCATTAATTTGTCTTCGTACTCATAGATAGAATTTTAGATTAATCATGAACTATTAATATCCAAAATTATAAAATATAAATATGAAATCTTAATTTTTGAATATTTATTACATTTCATAATGATACATGAAAAAATTTATTTAGGTTTAGTTCCTTTAGAAAAACAATATTATAAAAAAACATGGTTCTAAGAGTTCTAAATAATCTCCCTCTTAGTTTCTTATAACTAATTCACTTCGTAAACATATCACTCATAATAACTATCATCATAACTAAGGGATATAAAATATAAGAAATGTTGATCTCAGAATCTCAGTAAGGGTAAGTAGTGGTGGTATCAATATAACATGAGAAAAAGGGTACGCTAACATGAATATAATTTTTATAAAACATAACCTACATTTCCGGGATCTCAAACACATTACATGGAATAAATCTTGGTAGTTCATAAGACATGAATCATAATGGAATCAAAGATAATGACCCATGATATTATAACATGGACATAAGATATAGATTTTTTTGAAACTCATATGTATAAATAATCATATTTCAGTGATATCCACTATGAAATTCAAAACATGTTTAGATTTGGATAACCCTCTATGTATCTAATTTAGGATTCATATAATCTCATGTATACATTCTTTCTATCATGCAATAACCTCCCATGTTCCCCATTTTAGGATTGATATAACATATTATTAAACCTTCGAGCTTATATAACATTAATGATTAACCAATTCGGTAGAGGGAGATATAGGTCCCAAACATTACATAAACCATTCATTTTTTTGAAATAAGATCATAAACATTCCTCATATCATACATAGTGAGAAACACACATGTTTTATAAATCCCCTTTCATCATAGAATGAATACACTCAGATAAATAGTAATGATGGTATCATTGGATAATATACCAAATAAAACATAACTAACATCGATGAATGAGTTCTTATATGGAAAATTATTTTCAAATATCACTCGAAACAGTTCATTAAGATGATAAACATTTTTATAAAATCATGTTTTAAAAAAAAATATTCAAAAAATTGATATCCTTATATTCAAAAACAAGATATTATAATTTTGAATAATTATTAAAACATTGAATGGTATTGATGATTGGATAATCCACTATTACTATAAAAGTTAAAATAAAGATTAAATTTACATTTTTTACAAAGGGAAAACATGAATTTTTATGGATGTCGACATAATGATTCCTTTTAATTTTTTTTAAAAGGGTAATCATGATTTGAAAATTCATAGATTAACATTAAATATTATTTAAATTATTTTTTAGAAAACAATTAAATTGATGTGAAAGGATTTTTGACGAAAGAGAAAAATAAATATGGTGTTCATTAAAAAATATCTTATGGAATATAGATTATTTAAATAACGAAAATATAAATAAAAACATTTATTATAATGTAATTCTGAGAGGAGTTGAAAATAAATTAGTTTCCTAAGAGGTGGATCGTAATATCACACCATATGAATCATAATACTAATCAACCCAGAAAAACTGTGATTCTAAAATAAAACTTTTACCACTTTGGTATCTTTGGAGCCATATTCCGCATAAAATAAAGAAAATTATATTGAAATTTTATTCCCATAAATTGATGGGAATAATCATAAAATACATTAATAATAAGTATATACACAAAATAGAAGTTACAAGCGGTGTATAAGTTATGTGTCCCATAGAAAAGAATAGAGATGAAAATCCCTTACCTTAATTATAAAATTTATTCTTACCCATTCATTATTCCAAAATAATAAATATTAGGTTATTATAAATATATTCCAAAACCATAATTATATATATTTTACCATATATGATTCACTTATGACCTATTTATAATAGTTTATAACAATTCCTTTTTAAAATCATATTTCATATAATAACTACTTTATTTTTCAGGTATGTTTTGGAATTTCAACTTAGGTCCTTTCATTATTATCATGATTCCATCATCTCCAGAATTTTTACCCTGATTTAAATTTGATATATATTAATTATATAATTATTCTTATTAAACCATTACAGTAATAGATAATAAATTATTTAAATTTTTAATGGAGATTTTAGGACATAGGTATGCATGAATCTTTTTTCTATTTTCTCATTGTTTGAAAAGAATGAATGAAAAAAAAATTGTGTTAAAAAGAATTTATCTCATTCATATAATATATATTAATTAAATTTTCCTTTATTATCATCTATGTAAACTGTATGTCAAAAATAAATCGCATTTCCTCACGGGGTGGTGCTCCATCATACATATTAGTGACAAAATCATATTCCCAAAAAAGGGAAAGTAAGAATTTATATGTTATATTATAAATATGTAAGTATAATAATGTCATGAATATCATATAAAATCATCAAATCCATAATTATATTCATCTTTGAAAGATGGGATGGGAAGCCAAATTATATCTGTTGATGAGGCGATAGTTCGCTTAAATCATGATCGAAATGTTTTTTTCCCATTAGATAAATGATGAGATAAATTTATGACATTAAATTAAAATAATATATATTTATATATGGGAGAAAAAAGTGTTATAATATTATCATATTTTATTAGTATTTTAAATATGTGGAAGAAAAAATAATACAAAATCACATGATTAAAAAATTTACCTATTTTTTTGAAGGTGATCTTTAGATTTATACATAAAGTATTCATAGGAGGGTTTCAAAATAAAACTAAGTACAATAGGACATGGGTATGGTAGTACGGAAGATATTATTCCAGGGATTTAATGAACTAATGGGTTTTGGACGTGTAGAGATGAGATAATATGGTGGGTCTTTTTATAAGTGGTTCTAAGGGATAAAATGGAGTTTTTTAAAAGAATAATGTGTATCCATGATTTTCATATGACAAGAGGATTCAAAATGGGAGATTAGAGAACCATAATCGACCAAATTTTGAAATATTTCCTTCTAATGAGAGATTTAAATTTTTTAATTCACTTTATCACTTACCTTTTTATTTTAACAACTGGTAAATACGTTTTAACCAGAAACATGATAAATAATTTTTTCTACTTTTACGATTCATACTGAAAAAATTTAGTTGACCATACAATTTTATAAATTTTCTTGTTAACAATATTTAATCCAATTTTTAAATTTTTGTTCACATAAGTGAAAAAGGTTAACATAAAATTAGACCCATAGACATGATGAAAAAGTAGTTTTCCAAAGTGAAACTCTTCATAAGTATAACATTTGTTAACATCAAAAATCAATATAAAATGGATTAAAATAAAAAAAATTAATTAATATATAATTTATCTAATTTATCTTATAAATACCGTTATCATTAAATTTAATCATATGAATTCCTTAAACAAAAATGATGTTTTAAATAAAGGTATTTTTTACCATTTATTGAAAAATTAATATTCATAGAATAATATCCAAAATTATCCTGATGATAATTTTGACATGATGATTCCAATAATAAATTTATTTTTAACAAATAAATTTTATAAATTTTTCAAATTTTAATTTCAATATTTGTTCACAAAAAGCAATATGAATAAATTTTTCACGAAAAAAATATTCTTTGTAGAATATAAGGACATTGCTAAAAAGTAACTGCTTTTTTTAAGTAATATTCCTTTATATAAAACCACTATACCAAATTATTAAAATCTGGTTACTCCTATCCATTCCTCTATGTTTAATTCATTCTTAATAAGGATTGTGTTTAAATACCAATATTAATAGTACATTGATGTTTGTTTAAACCCAATGTTGTGTTAAATGAATGTTATTGAATAATTAAATTTATTCAAGGAAAACCATAAAATTATCATGTTGTTAGATTCTACCCCCCATAAAATTAATTTCAACCATTAAAATATTTACTATGATAAAAATAAATTTGGAAACATCAGCCTCATCATATCCTTAGGTTCCCATGTAGTTTCTTTAAATTTGTGTTTTCATCCCAAAACATTGAATTGGTGAGTGGTATTATTTTGTAGAACATTCAAAATATGATTCAAAATATCGATAAATTTTTCTTCATAAGAAATATCATGTTATATTTATTTTACCTATATGTTGTAAAAATGTGAAGGATCCGGTTTGATCTTCCTTAGGAGAGATACATGGAACACATCATGGATTTGAGAGTGGTTTGGTGGAAGTTACGAGTGAAAAGAAATTGTTCCTAATCAATCAAGAATATTGAAGGGGAAAATATACATCAACCTTATAATTCATTCATTTCAGAATATAAATAACTTCTTCCTTAGAGGAATTGCATGAAAACACTTTCTGAACAACTATGAATTATATTCCACTTAGTCAACTGTAATCTTATATTTTCTATCAACATTGTTTCTCCATTATGTGATGTTGAATTACTCTAAAATTCTATACCACTTCACAAGATAGAACTAGTCCCAATATCTTTCATTATTAATATTTGTTCCATCAGTTTAGAGCATTACCCTTTTTTCATAAAGGGATTCATAAAAAGCCACATGAATGCTCATGTGAAAGATATTAATGTAAGAAAACTCAACTCCATATGAAATGATCTCAGTATATACTCTATTGTTTGAATTTTTCCTTCAGACTAGTCATATTTCTAATGATGATATGCAATGATGAAACTCAAATATGTATCCAGAGATTGTTGAATAGTTCACTAGATCTTTTAGTTAAAACTCAAATATTGATCAGATAAAATGGAATATGGTACAATATAAAACCATAAGACATAATTAATATATATAAATGGAAGATGATATATTTTTACATCCTATTACCCACTTTTAGATATTTATAGTCTATATTTTTTTGTTTCCACCATTATTTGTGTTTATTTGAGAACTTATGATGATGAAGAGTGTATTCTATAAAAAATGACCTAATGTTTGGGGATGTTTGATTATTTGAATTAATGGTGTCTGAGAATAAATTCGTTAATTTTTTTTACGTTTTTACACAATATTGGATAACACTAATGTTTTATTGGGATTTTGAGTGGATTCTATACTATTTGTAGTCTTCTGAGTGACTTCACATCATAAGATGATTACACATCGTTAAAGGTTTACACATCCGAAAAAGTGTTCTTTTAATGTTTTGGTTTCACGGATGATTTCTTGAGTTTGGTTATGGGTGTGAACATCATACACTTTGTGAGAAGTTTATACATTTTGAAATTGTTAGGATAAAAATTTTTAATTTGATTCATGTTTTTTCATCAGGAGTTTTTAATCATAAATTATATGACATGAATGTGATTCCATCTATGCAATTCCAATGATTTTTTATTTTTATGGACATGAACAGGTGATTGATTATTCATTCTAATTTAATATCTTCTCTCTCAATATAGGACTTTTCCCAATTGTTTTAGTGACTTCTTATTCTTCAAAATTTCTTTCTTTTCCAATGATCATCTGGGATGTTATAATACATCTATTTGAGTAATTGATATTCAAGCTCATTAATTTCACTTTATTGTAGTAGTGACATTTCACTATGTTTCCAGATATGTTGTTCTTGTTGATTTTTATTATAAATAAATTACTCCATACACTTTTGGGGGTATATTATTTTTTGGTTCTGGTGCGGCAGGTTCACATAGTTTTACGTTTTTCATGATTTATCCTTGTTTTCATCTTTTTGTTTATGATATTTTATTCCAAGACATGGGAATCAATATTAGGGCCTCTATTTATGACATTATATTCAATTCTATTTGGTGGATCCCATTGTGGAAAAGTGAGACCTGAATTTGAGGAAGGTTATACCTTCTGTACCCTATGCGAGAGGAAATATATTTCAATGGTTTTTATAAATTTTTTTACAAATGAGATGGTAGGATCAATTGATTTCTGTGTGTGTGGGGAAGTTAATTTTTCGAGAAATTATTGATTCCCCTTACTTTGGTAAAATGAAACAGAAATTTAACGTATTCTAAAATAGATTTTATAAATGATTTTCAAATCATGTTTTTGATAAAATGGTTTTGAATTAGAGTACATGGGAAACTTTAAGTATATAGGTAGATGGTGTAGTAATGTTCCTCATCAGTTTTTGGAGAGTACACTCATGGGTTGATCCAATTCTCTTTAGGACCATTGTTCTAAAGACATGGTTAAACTATTTGGGGTTCTATTTTTTGGGTATTTCTATACTCTCTAAATTCGATGCATATATCTAGATACTTGATGCATGCAATTTTCAATTTTTAGGTTTGAGTGTTCTATCAAGTGTTATTTATAGTGATCATTTGAGTGATGTTATATGTTCTTTGGATTTTAGTTTGTTGGATTATGAATTAATTGATTTGATATGATATGTGATACAATCATTACATTGATGTGAATATATTTATATATTTCATATGATTTTAATAGTTTTACCTCGTTCTTTGGGAAATGTGAAAATGGAGGAATTAAATATTTTTTTAATACTTTTGATATAAAAATCAATTAATTTTATATCATACCCTATAATATTTAATTTGGACCTGTTATTAGAGTGTTTTATAAAAAAATGTCATAGAACACCTAGGTGGTATCCTACTGAGTCTGTTTATCTCACTCCCTTCACACCCCTCATAGGTGCATAAGCCTTGTTATGTATTTTGATGTCGGTAAATGAAAGGCAATGTAGTGATGCAGTAAGGTTTTTTTAGCTATGTTGGGGTAAATGATGCTGATATGGTTAGTGGATTCCCATTATGTCATATGGATTTGGGTTATGGGTTTTATTTTTTATTTGATGTTGTATGTGCCCCTTGGATAATTTTAAGCTACTTTTTAGTTGTATCACTTCTTCAATTTCCCTTTTTTGGTATATACATACTTTTTCTTCTTATGTTATTTATTCTTTTCATGTATATATAGGTCGTATTTTATACATTAGGATGGGATGAGTCATTCCCTCTAGTTTTTTTGGATGCCCGAGTTCTTGTTTCTAGAACATGGGGATTAGGAGCACCCTTTGGGTATGTGAAAATTCAGTCCATGAGTCGTTTTGGGAGGATATACTATTCTGGTTCCTCATTATTTGGTATCATAGATGTATTTTCCTCTATATTACTTTCCATGGGACATTGGTATACATTTGATATAATTTTTACGACATTGTAAGTAGGTTATGGTGAGTGTTTTCCATCTATTTCAATGACTAGAGTCGAGTTACCATGGGATATTGGGATTTTTGTATCCTATTTTGAGTTATTGATTTTAATAAATGTACTTTACTATGGATTCCAGTTGCATCTTAGATCATCTTCATTCATCTAATAACTTATTCTATTTTGTTGTGCTATGTTATACCTCTGAGACTTCATTCTGGGGTTCCTCAAGAGGGTGTAGTGAATGCCCCTCAAGGGAATCCACCTATAGATTAGAATATTGTTGTGGATATCTTGAGGGTAGTTCATAATGTTGAAAAAATGTATCACAATTTTAGGATGTAGTTGTTGGATTATAACGATAATTTATAGGGGAAAGAGAGAAACTGTGGGAGTTTTGGCATAAAAAGTCCCCATAATTTTAAGTTATGAATAAACATAAGCTGTTGGAGGAATGGCTGGAAAATATTGATTAGATCTTCATTTTATTAGTAACAAATTACTTTTTAAGGAGAAGTGTGTGGAATTCATACCTGAGGGTCCATGTTATAGATGGTTGGATTCTATTGTAAATGAGGATAGACTCATGGTATTGGACTTGAAAAGATTCAAGACTATCTTCTTCTAGTTGTTTTTCCCAAAGCTATTGATGATAGAAAATTTACATGAGTTCTACTCCTCATAGTAGAGAGATTGTTCTATGTCAGCATAAACCCATAGAATCTCACAGTTGTTTTTATTTTCACCAAAGGTGGGAAGTAATGACCATTTGAAGGATTATAAATAAAGTTAGTGTTTGCAATCAAATATCATATTGCATGTATTTAGACCGAATCATTAAATTTATGAGGATAAAATAGATAATGAAATTAGAGTACAATTTTAAATGGAAGAATAGTCTGGTTATTATTCCACTTATATTCCACACAATGGAATTGTTAATGGAGAAATTAGAAAAGGGGAACTAGGAATGATCATCTAAGGAGTTGTAGGTTAGTTCTCAGTAGTGGGCATCCTATGAACCCTTAGTTGCATCGAATAGTGTGCCTCTAGAATGCTAATAGTGTATTAACATTGGGAACACACAAACGTCTTGTTTTCAACCAATAAATATGTGTAATTGTTTATTGTTCTATTATCATCCTCATCATTCCTCTCAAGCAATGTATATTCCTCATTATGGTTAAAGATCATCGAATTCAAAGGCTATTAAAATATAGTCTAATTAATTAAAGAATATAAGACTCTAGCCACATGCCTCATGAGTGAAGAACCATTATGGAGAAGATATGTTTCTGGTGGAGGAATATGTGGGTCCATCAGTAGTGATAGGTACCATATTTATTCCATCTTCAGTAGTGATTTATTAGTTTGATACAGGTGATTAAAAATAATTTATATCTAGCTAATTTTTTGAAATTCTTAAAATTATAATGGAGATCATGACCATTTTTATAGATTTAACACACATCTTTGATGGTGGAATGGGTAGGGTTTTAGTGACCTTATTGTTCAGTAGTGAAAGTTAACACATAGTTAATCTGGAATTTCCTTGTTCTTGATCTAGATTTGTTTTACATCATCATTTGGATGTATTATCTTATTGAACATCAGGGAGAGGTTGATTGTTATCAACAGAGTGTCTCATTTATAATGGTTGATTGGTGTTCTAGAGTAGTTCAAGGAGGGTGGGATCAGAGTTATAATCCAATATTACTTTCCTAGCCCAAGTTCAAGAATTTTTTGTCTATTGAAGATGTTGATAATGATAATTATCCTTTATTTATTAATCTTCCTTATTTTCTACATTTATCATTCTCTTTTACCAGATGATTATAATGTAATTTCTATAGAGAGGGAGTTAGATTTTATTATTGACCAAGTTCTAGGTACCCATTCAATTTCCATACCCTCTTATCTCATGAAATAAAATGATCTGAAAGATCTGAAGAATCATTTTGATGACTCGATGTAAATTTTTTTTCACCAGAGTATTTACTCTTGGGAATCCCCTATGTAAATTACTAAGAAGGTAGATGGATCACTCAAATTCTATGTAGAATATTATAACATTATTTAGGAAAAAGATAAGAAAAAATATCCATTAATTTTTCTATATAATTAGTTTAATTTATTGTATTGTGAATTCTGTCCTTCAATGATCAATATCTATTTTGGTTATCAAATTGGAGTTCGTTAGTTTGATATAATGAGGATATATTTCAAGAGAAACTATTTCCATTAAAAATATATTTTGAGGCTGTTTGGATAGACTAATTCTGCTATAGTTTTCATAGAATTGAGGAATCAGTTATTCTATGAGTATCTTGACACATTTGTGGTAGTGTTTAGAGATTATAATCTGGTTTATTGGAGATCATAGAATGAGAATATACACCATTAGAGTTTGGTTTTGGAAATCATGAGGATTCAATATTATTATGAAAGGATTTTGAAGTGTAATTCTATGATCCAATAAGTGAAGTTATCAGGGTGCATAATTTCGGAGCAGGGATTATCAAGTGTTCATGAGAAGGTAAAGGTTTTCTTGTCAATAGATGAGATATAATATTCTTTTGAGAATCATGTTATAATATTGATAGATTCTTAGAGATTTCTCAAAGTTGGATTTAACATTGACTACTATTACTATAAAATGGGTGAAATTCATATTTTTTGAAATGTGTTAGTCTTCTTTAGATGAGGTAAAACAACTTATGACATCAATTAATATTCTAATCTTACATGATCCTAGTATAGGGTATGTGGTTCTCTATAATTAATATATAGATTTTTAGGGTTTCATTCTAATGTAGGATTATTATGTTGTGTCTTACGACTCTCACTTATATCAACTTCATGAGAAGATTTACCTTAATCATTGCATAGATCTTATTTTGGTCATATATGCAGTTATGAATTAGCAGAACTATATTTTTTGGGAGAGGTACACATTATTTCACGACCATCAGATTATGATCATTACCATTTTTAAAAAATACAAGAGTCTCAGATAGAGGTTGTGGGTGGAAAACCTTTATAGGGTTGACTTTGACATCACCTACACTTCGGGGAAGTGTAATATCATTGTTGGATTTCAATGTAAGAATGTTCCATCATATGGTGTTATGATATTTAAGGAAGAGTGTAACCATTTGGTACTTTTCACTCAGTTACACCAAGTTTATAAAAAGGATTCTTATATTATGCTTATGTCTAGTGTTTAGTTAATATCATCTGTACATGAGTCTATTCTGTAGGGTCAAGAGATATATTATTAGTTTATAGGAACTCAATAAAAACATTATGGTTGGGATACCATTTCTAATTTTATTATCTATTCAGTTGGTGTTCTATATTTTGGGGATCAGATTATTCTCCCAGTATTTTTTTGGATCTTAGTTTTTTTCAACTATTATATTTATTCATGGTTCATTAATTCAAGAACTAAGAGAATTTATTATGATGAGTGTTGAATGAATTTGTGGCTGTGTATAATGTGTGACATTGAATATTTTTTCCTTTTATTAAACCACCAAAAAATTAAAGGAATAACATCTGAGACATTCTATTTCTCTCCCACCAATTTTAGTACTACATTAATAATGGTATGATGTGGACATGGACTTTTTTATTGGCTAACATTGGATTCCCTACGGTTGGAATTCTATATGAGTGACAATTGATTAGTTGAAAAATTCAACTCACATCATTCTGATCAAAGACCCCACAAAAGGTAAATAGCTAAGTAAACAGAATATACATGAGATCATGAGGTTTCATGGGGTTCCTTCATTTATTTTTTCAGATGGGGATCTTGGTATTACATTGATGTTTTGGATAAGTCTCTAAGTGGAGATAGGGAATTTGGTCAGGATGAGTATTACTTATCATCCACATAAATAAAGTTAGATAGGGAATTCTTTTCTAATCTTGGAGGATATTCTCTATGCCTATATCATGCATTTTTTCTAAACATGGGATAGTCAACTAGGACTAGTTGGGTTTTCATGTAACAATAATTATCATTCTTTGATAATAATGGAATATTTCTAAGATTTTTATGGTTTCTCGTGCAATATACCAATTTTTTGGGAAGAGGGGGGAAAGTAATATATCGTAGGAATATGTATAATTCAAGAGTAGTTATCAACGATTCATGATATATATCATTTCTTACTAATAAAACATTGTTAAAAACATTATATGCATATAAAAAGTGAAATCATTTGAAGTTTTCAACTATTGATAGGGATTTATGAAAGTTTTTGCCAATGTTGGGTCACCCAAGGTTTGGAAATCATGGAATGTTGGATCTATGATATGTTAATGAATTTATAGTCACTAATGGTCTTGGGAAACATTCATATTTATTTTTATTTTTATTTTATTTGATATAATGTCATGATTTTTTCAACATATCCCAGCTTAAATAATACTATCCACCCCCCCACATCTTGATTTGGGAAGATATTGATTTAGATCTATAAATATTTATTGTAGAAAAACATGGAAACATCATTGACACTATGGTGAATGAATTTCATGGGAAGTAAATTTGATTAGTCTGAGTTTAATAGAGACATGGATCAGATTCTCATGAGGCTTATGAGGCTGAGTACATGATAAGGGATTGTTTTCCTCCCTTGTTTCTATACATAATTCATCCACCTGACATCTTATGGATGGAAAGTCCTATAGTGTGTTGCTTTATCATCCCATAACCCATATTTAACTATTTCTCTTATCTATTTTCATTTCACACTTTATTTGAGTGAATTTTAGGATTCATATGATTGGAGATAATTTTCTAGGGAAAACGATCTAAATTTAGTGGATGTATGCTTGTATGAATTAACAAATTCTAATTATAAATGTGTTAATGGAATTTCATGGTTGTTCCCATGTTTGGAGAACATTGATGTCATTTGGGATTTTGTGAAAATATATTATTTTTTGCAGTTGTTTGGGTAATATCATGTCATGAAATGATATATCATCATGAATGTTTTACACATTGTGAAAAGAGTTCATGTTCTATTTTTGTTTCCAGGAAGATTTCCTGATTTTTATTTTGGGTGTAAATATCATACATGCCATGAAAATTTTACACATTGTAAAATATTTCGTGTCAATATTATTAATTTGAACTAATAAATATTTTAGTTGGTATTTTCAATTATGAATTAAACAACATGAATGGTAAATATGCCATTTAATTCATGGGATCTAATCTTTTTAGGGCATTTCATGGGTGATTGATTATTCATTAAACTGCAGGTTCTTCTCCCTCGACCAATAAGATCTCCCAAGTGATTATGGTTACCAATGATCTTTTATTATTACTTTTCTTGAAATTAATAATCATATTTATTTTAGTGTATATCTTCAGGTAAGTGATATTTCCTTATGTTCATTTCCCTTGATCGTGGACGAATTATTGCACTATGTTTTTAGGTCTCTAGATCTTATGGTATTATTACTTCTATATCCAATGTGTGATTTACATCTAGGGGGCAGATCCTTTGTTGGTTACTTTATGGCATGTGTGTTTCCATTACGGTTTTTTATGATATACCCTTTCAAATATTTTTTTGTATATGTTATGTGATTCTATGTCATGGTAATAAATCTAAAGTACTCTATTATTGAACTTGTGTACAATTCTAGTTGCTAGATCCCATTGCGGGTGTGTGTAACTTGAATATAAGGAAGGTGGTTCTATATATAGAATTTATTGGATGAAGTTTGTTGCTCTTGTTTTGATATACTAAATTATAAATTAAATGGAATGATTTATTGATTTATAGGTGTGTGTGGAAATGATTGTTTTGAGAAAATATGCTTTCACACTTTTTTTGTAAAATGAAAATTTTATTTTAAAAGTATTGAGAAATGGTTTGAGAAATGATTTTGAAAGCATGGTTCTGATGAAATAGTTTCCAAAATAGAGAATATGGGAGGCATTAGGTTCTTAGGTGAAAGGTGATGTAATATTCCTCATCTACTTGATAGGAGGGGTTCCCTCATGGTGTGCTCTTTTACTCCCTAGGCCCTTTGTTCTAGGGATAATATATACTTATTGGGTGTTAAAATTATGGGGTGTTCTTATGCTCTCAATAATTGATTCATATATCTAGATATATGATGCACATGATTATCAATATTTAGGTACAAGTTCCCTAGCTAGTGTAAATTATATAGATCCTTGGTGGGTTGTTACATGTGCATTAGATTGTACAATTTTCCTTCTACATCCATGTATTTTTAATGATCTGTGATATATGATTTTATATAACTTGACTACATTAGTATATGTGATATTCATTGAAATGGTTTTCCAGTTATATTAGGAAATTTATAAAATGGGTAAGCTAATTGTTTCCCATGCTTTTGATATTAAATCTATTTAGATATATATTATGCCTAGTTTTCTTTCAAGTAGAGGACTGTTTAGATTTTTTATGGAGATTTGATATGGAACCCCTGGGTGGGATACAACTAAGCCTATTTGGCTCACACCATTATCACCCCTTTTCAGGATTGTAGACCCTATTATATCATTCAATGTAGGGAAAGGAAAGACACTATGATGATTTCGTGAGGTTTCTGTCAGCCATGTTTGGGTAGATTATGGGAGGTCTCCCTCACAATCATATAAAGAATCATTTTGGTTTAGTTTTTTTATTTAAGAATTACCTTTTGGAGATTGTTTAGCTACTTTTGCGATGTATAATTTTTTTGTTTCCCTTTAATTAAGAAATATATACTTCTTTATTCTCATAAAATTTATTCCTACCATGTATATATATATATATATTTACATCATGATAGAAAAAATATTTCCATCTGGTTTCTTATCATACTTGTTCACTAGTTGGTGGCCCTTGCGGACTGATAAAATACTTTATGTATGTTGATATTTGGGTTGTGTTCCATTTGAGAGGGAATATGGATTGGGTTCCAAAAATCTATAGTTAATTCTTCACTGATAGGGATGCTGTTGTTATTCTTTGTAAGGTATCAACTAAAACCCAAAGGGAATTATGGTATTTAGATATTTTTGAACGTTTGATAATAAAATAAAAAATTATGTTTTCTCATTTCAATTTAGGCATTGATAGTGGTGGTATAATTCCTTTATAATTTATTCCACAAATCATTAACAAGATTAAATACTATGAAATGAGATAAAAACATTAAAATATTTATTTAAAATTTCATTACACCAGAAATACACTTGGAAATTTCTATACATCATTGTACTTCCTAAATGTATAATGAATGATGAAATTTGAGATTCGTCTAGCAGATCCTTCATAAAATTTAGAATTGATGGAACACATACTAATTTCCTAAAACGTATCATTCCATAATAATAATGGTTCCACATAAGAACATTCCTCACATTATTTTGAATATCAAAATCATCTTTATACATCACTTTTATCCTTACATGGATATATGGTTGACCAAATATTCTTGTAAGATTATATTTCTTCCTATCATGATTTCTATATTAATACATTGAAAATCTTTAAATATTGGGTGGTTTCTAATCATCCTAATAGATAATCTAGTATTTTTCATTCAACTCCAAGAATCGACCACCTTTTTTACTTTCCCAATCTGGTAATGTATTGAGAAATCATAATCATTAATCACATCCATCCAACTTCCCTAGTGCATACTCAACTTTTTTTATGATAATATATACTTTAAACTATTACTATTAGTATATAGTTCACAATAGTATATATAATTAAAATTCCTCCATATTATTGTTGAAAAACTTATTATGGATAACTCTAAATCCTGAGTTGATTAATTTTTATCTTGAACCTTAAATTATCAAGAGGCATAACCTATTACTATTTCAATTTACACAATAATTCAATCTCTTCCATTATTGTGTATATCACAATAGATTAAAAAAAATTCTCCATTGTAGTGTAATGAAAGAATTATTTTCTTGAATAATCTTATCATATGTTCCAGGAAATTATCCTCACATTCTTCCATTCATAGGCACTTGGATCCATTCTATTTTAGTTTGGTAAGTAGATAAGATATTTGTGAGAAATTTTCTACAAAAAAGTAATAATGTATAGAAAAAACAAAAAAACATTGAATCATATTCACATTGATTGTTATGGTGAAGTGTTCAATAGATTACACATATGATGTATTCACATATATAACCTATATTGATAATATATGACCTAAAAATTTTAAAAAAAATTGTCAAAATTCCATATTAGTAAATTTTCCCCACATTTTCTACTTCCTTGTGGAATTTAGTAAAATTTGTAAGAAATATTAATGATCTTACATGATAATTTCATAAATTAAAATATAATATAAAAATGATACCACGCACTAATGAATGTAATATCATAGAAATCTATTCATTAAATCTATGAAGATAAGAGGGAATTAGTATGAGAGAATGGAATCACTATATGATGATAGTACCGATAACATGTATGTAATTTTCTTACCTATATCCTCAATCTAGAATTTCAATTTATGATATCCAAAATAATGTAACATCATGGATAATTATTTATCAGTTATCATTTAAAAAAAATCATCAATATAGGGTAGAGAATAACTATTCTAGACTATGATCATGGTTAAATCATGATTATAAATTTAATGAAATATTAGTACATAATTATTTTTAACAAAATAAATCGACGTACCACATGGTGACCCACATGGATGAATAAATCACTTCTTAAGGTACTTCTAGATTTTAAACTCTAATACGTTTAATCCTATCAGGTCCATTTTATAAGGAGTCTATGGTGTAGGTTTAGCACTAAGTATGAGTACTATTGAGAAATAAGCTTCCCATATCAGTGTAATGATAGGAATATATTTTAAAAAGATAACAACTAGTTCCCATATTATGGGAATATCATCTATGATTAGTTTATCCCTAACCATATAGTACAAATAACCACTTTGAATAGGAATCAGGACCCATAAAATGGATGTGATTTAAATAATATGTCCATATATATCATCACAATGATGAAGGATCATATATATTTTTGGATTATATAATTTGAATTCACTTCCAAAGATATTTATCTTGGATTTATGTATAAAAATACAGTCCATGCCTATGATAACATCACATTCAACAAGCTGGAAAATAACATGGTTTATTGGAATCACATTCACTTAATATTCAACTAGAGTATGATCATTGACCTAAGATATGAACATCACACCATTGGGGTCATTCAATAATCTCTAATCATCTAATGATTGGTGGTTGGAATTAACATTACCATAGAATTTTCATGATATAAAATAATTCATATGACTTATCCCAAATAGTGTACTTAAATGTCTGATAATACTTGTTACCACCTCAACATTTTCATTCTATCTTTATTAACATAGTAAAAGAAAAATGGACAACTTGACCATCAAGATTATCTAATCAGATAGATCAATCATTAATATGATGTATGTATCATGATTGAATATTTTCTATCAATAAAACATTATTAATAACCTGTGGTCATCATTTATTCAAATAATATATGAAGTATTTTAATGTTGTTTTATTTTCCAATGAATATCCTTTGGAGTGTCAAACCTGGTGTTTAGAAAGAAAAAATATCTTATACCATATTACAATTGATTCATATACCATATTTCCCTTTTTTGAGTTGTTACACTTATATACATTTGTTCCGAATCCAAAACCACATCTAGTATATTGAGTGTGATGTAATTACTTGGAAAAAAACACACTTTTGTATCATACCTCCCCATATCAATGGATTGAGAGGGCGGAGGAAATATATTTGGCCTTTAGCTATGTTCCCAAGGAGTCAAAAGGTAGAAATAAATTCCATGGGCTTTAAGAATAAATTTCGTAATTATTTTCCCATGAGATACAACCAACCAACCAAGTAGTTCACTAACAACAAACTATATGGTGCATGTCAAAAAAACAACTAAACCCATACATTACCAAAATAAAAAAAACAATTCCACAAGAATTACCATGATCCAATACAGCCAAACACATGATCAATGTACCATGTGGAAGACTAAACATGGGACCAAAAATAAACCAAGACACACTCCAAAACTCCACACCAAGATCTATGCTACAAGCACCACCACATCTCCCAAGCACCACTATGAACCACTAGGTATGACATGCTTTACCTTTACATATGTCCCGGAATACGACATCTGCAAAATCACCAATGTTATAAATCAAGGGTTGAGTACTAATATTCAATACGTTTTCCCAAAATGACTACCCTACACACTCCAGTGGGATAAAACCATTGACAAAATTATATAATGTAGCTTATATAAAATATCACAAGTTTAACCATTACTAAAACACAAACATACCCTTACCAAGCCACCTCACCATGCCAAAAAGTCCAAGGGAAAACAAAAAAATCATTCCATAAGCCATTTACCATTTCAAAGTAGCTCAAAAAATTCCCATCTTATAAAGAAATACACAATAATGATACCAAAATAATGGAGCTTCGGTCCAACCTGTTCACCTATTCTCAGGTAGTGGTATAGCCGCCAACTTATCATTCGATGGTGTCCCTTACATCCATGAACTATACCCTTATTATAGTTGTACATCCCAACAACTTTAACACAAATTTTCAACCAAGCCATAACCAATAATATGACCCAACAAGGCCACAAAAACATGCAATTCACCATTTCCATTACATGACAATCCATATCAATAAATCAAACATTTATTGAAAGCACCCTTTAATCATTTTACATACTGATTCCCATTTAAATAAAAAAATCCCTTTTGTTGAAAAATAATTTTCTTAAATCATCTTAATGAAACCAAAAATGAAACCCATTTTAAAATATGAATGTTAGAACCTCAACAAGAGGATTTCTTGAGAAAACCTCATTTTCCCAAAAATCCCCCATGTATCTCCAAAGGGATTTCAAACCAATTTTCTACATCAAAAACACAATTAATATTAAGCAAAAAAAATTAATTGCAACCAAGATTCATGTTCTCAAAAAGTGTAGTCATGAGACAAGACACCTACCTTTTGGGTTCTGATAAATTAGATCCACAAGCAACCACACCCAAAATCCCAGAAAATGCTCCACTAAAACTGCTCTAGATCTCATTCCCTATACTCCACAAGCCTTAAAATCAACTCCCAAGGCCAAAACAACCCATTATCTACATATAATAGATATATATATAGAAAACCAAGAAAGGGAGAATAGTAGATCCAGAGGAGAGAAAAGAGTAAGCATGAGAAGTGACTTACCTAAGAGAAACCACCATCAAACCACCATGAAACCCCTTTGATTTTCTCCAAAAATATGTGGGAGGGCCCCTACAAACCTTGAGAGCAGAAAATCATGATTTCGGATCGAGTGAGAGATGATTGGGAGAGAAATAGATCATTTACAATAGAGCCTTAATTTAAAAACCCATCATTTTTGTGGTCTCACAGTTAGACTGTATGGTTCAGAAAACTGTAGGCTAACCATGCACACACCACTATCTCGAGAGGGGGGGGTGTTTGAATGGTTTCCTTTAACAGTTTAGAAAACCATGCATAGGACATGCAATTCATACTATCTCACCCTACATGGTTTTCGGGAGAACCCACAATTTTCCCCTAACTGTGCTCCAACTATACTCCCTTAGAAAACCCTCAAAACATATTCAAAACCATTAAACTCTCCCAACCTATTCCCAACACATAACATTTAAATTGAATATATAAATTTTCCGAAATATCTATACATACTTAAATCTGGGTGGTGATACACTTTTCATTTCCATAACTTATGAAATTGTCCTATACTATGGATTATCCTCAGTGTTCTCACTAATGTTTTACCAGTGTAGTTTCCAACCGTTAACTAAATATTTTATCTGATACCAACCATAAAGACCCAATATTCTCATATATAAATATTAAATATTTATGGATGAATATTCATTACATAACATAATGATTCATTCCAAATAATATAGGTCTTGTGATTTTGGAAACATGGAATAAAAACAACAGTTTCATCAGATTTAGACAACATATCTCTCTTAGTTCTTTAAAACTAGAACCAACCATTGACATATCACCCATAATACCAACAATCATTAAATGGGGCTAATAAAGGGGGATCTTAGTTTCTTAGTAACCATACACATGGGTGATTTCGATATTACATGTTTATATGGGTATGAGGACATGATAATAACATTTTGAAACCATACCTTGTTTATTATAGATCATTAATTCGAGACATGACATATGCCATGATATTTCATAAGACATGAATCATAAAGCAATCAATGAACATGATCCATGAGATTATATAATTGGAATAAGATATTAATTTATGGAATACACATAAAAATAGAAAATATAATCTCATGGATTTTCACTAAGATATTAATAACATGTTAGTATTGGGATAACCATCATTTTACTTTTTTCGGGTTGGAGGTAATCTCTTGTGTGCCCTCTTTTGAGCCTGTAATAACCTATCATGTACCCTTTTCCAGGCATGGGACAACATCCCAAGAATTTTTTTTCACATATAACTTCTATCATTCCCCAATTCTTTTAAGGGGGATATAGGTCCCACCTATCAAAAAAACCATATATTTATTTGACACAATATTAAAATAAATTCATCATATTATAACGCATAGAAAAGAATTGAATTTCATAAACCACTTTTCATTAAAGAAACAAACAATTTTAAAAAATAATAAATATTATGGAAATGGATAATATACCTATAAAAATATAAGCAATATCAAAGGATGTGATATTAAATAGATTATTATTTAGAATGATCAATTGAAACATTTCTTGAGAAAAATAAACCTTATTTGAAAATAACATTTTAAAAATAAAGATTCATAAAATATTATGTAAATAGTATTCTTTCAATGAAATATTTTCAAATTATAAAGGATTCGTTAAAAAATTTATTCATCTTGATAACAGTTAATTCTGTTCATACCATACTTGTTAACACAAAATTTCATATCAAATTTTAGTTTAAATCCATATGAAGTTTATTTTGAAAATGAAATGAAGATTCCATTTTATTTATTTACAATGAAAAAAATTTGGGAAATTTTATTTAAAAAATAATATAAGAACATTAAAACCTTCCTGAAAACAATTTTTTTTTTTGAAATCATGGATATGGAAGAAAATGAATTATCAACTGAAGAGGGAAATAATTCAATTTTTTTATAAAAATAATCATTGGAAGTATTGAGTACATTAATAAAAAAAACGAAAGGAAAACATTAATTATTTATAAATAAATATAATAGATATAAATACCGAAGTTTCTTGAAAATTACACCATAATATCACATCATTTGAAGCATAATAAAAAAAAACCAATTATAAAATGAAATTATAAAATAGAAATTTTACTCTTTCTGTAACATTATAATCGTAATACACATGATGAAAATAAAATTAGACGCATCTTTATGTTCCATAATTTCATTAGAATAATTATAAATAAATTTATGGAATTTATATAAATAAATAAAAGAAATAGGTTGTCCAGAATGCATGTTTCCCATAGAAATAAAAGTGACATGAAAATACCTTAACATAATCCTCATATTTCATTGTACAAATTAATTGAACATATATAATATATATGGGTTTATTATAAATATATTTTAGAACCTTATTTATATATATCATACCATATATAATGTACTTATGAAAAATTATTACCTGTAAATATCTATTACTTCTTAAAATTACATTTTGGGCAATAACATCATCATTTTTCATGTACGTTTTGGTTTGGTATCTTTGGTACATTTTTTATGAGGGTTTAATCTAATAATGAATTTGATCCATGATATATAAATCATATATATTAATTAAATATGTATTTATATTCATCCATTAATGTTAGTAATTGAAAATTAACTACACCATTCATAGAGATGTCAAAGCATACATAGGCATGAACGTTATTTCAGTTTTTTGTCATCGGGCGAATATATAGTAAATTAAATAATATTTTCCCATAAAAAATAATTTCCAGAAATATATATAACATATATTTATTAAATTAACCCTTATTACCTTCCATGTAATGCGTTAGTGAAAAATAAATCACATCACTTCAAGAGGTGATATTCTTTCATACACAGGAGCAACATTGTTGTATTCCCAAATAATGGAATCTAAAAAGGTATATGTGATGTAATACTTCAATAGTTATAATAATATCATAAATATAGTATATATAAATTTTAAATCAACCATTAAATCCTACCATGAGACCTGAGAATGGAAAACTAATAACTTCAGTTCGCAGGGTTAAAGACCATCCTACCGTCACTACCTCAAAACTGGGCAAGGCCAGCGCCACCC
Organism: Viscum album; assembly: GCA_963277665.1. NCBI lineage: Eukaryota > Viridiplantae > Streptophyta > Magnoliopsida > Santalales > Viscaceae > Viscum > Viscum album. The sequence goes on from OY728122.1 coordinate 2,091,791,905, forward strand.
CTTTATCAGTGATAATGAAAAAGCGCTTATAAAGTGGGGGGGGGGGGGGTTATCAGCGCTCAAAAAAGCGCTGATAAAGGGTGACCTTATCAGTGCTAAAAAAGAGCTAGTAAAAGTACCCCTTTATCATCACTTTTTTTAGAGCTGATAAAGACCCCCCCTTTATCAGCATTTTTTAGCGCTGATAAATGGACCACCTTTGTCAGCGCTTGTTTAGTAGCGCTGATAAAGGGGGGGGGGGGGCTTTTATCATGTCTTTTTTTAAAAGCACTGATAAAGGGTCGAATTAAAGAAAATTTAAAAATATATTAATATATAAAGATAGTTATATATTTATGTTGATATAAATATAATATATAATTTTTAAATATATTTTAGATAAGTATAAATGTACATTTACACTTAATATACATAATATATTATATATTTAGTGAAAATGGATTCTTAAAAAATAAAAAAAATATTTTTAATTAATAATTTGCTAATTATTATGGAATAATAGTCATTTAATAACAATTTGAAGACTAAAAAATTAAAAAAAATTAAAAAAATTCAAAATATGTTGAAAACGCAACTCAAACTTCAAACGGCCATAACTTTAGATCTGGGTGTCCGTTTGAGCTCTAACACATATCAAATCGAATCCTGTGATGAGCTCTATTTCGCTATGAGTGGGGGGTGGGGGACCATGGTCAAGCATTTTTTGAGGCCAAAAGAGGCCCAGATGGCCTCCAAAACTGAGTTTTTTGTCGGGGTACCCAGATTTTTTAACATTTTGTGGGTTTTCAGCCTCGTTTGAGGGGGTATTATTGGATTTTTTGGTGGGGAATGAATTAATTCCAAGGTATTACATTCATATTGTTATTATTTCTTTGGAATTATATCATTTTTCATATTTCACCGCATTTTATAATCAAATATATAACTATATGTACATTTTTAATATATTCACACCTAAAAATTAAATTTTTAAAATAAATAATTAAAAATATTTACATATAAAATATATTAGCTTTATTTAAATAATAAATAATATCCATTTTATTTAAAATAACAATATATGAATATTTATATAACTACTATATATTATTATAACTATATATATATATTAACATAACTATATATATATGTATATATTTTAAAGGTTGGGGCTGAAGCCTCATTTTTATTAATAAAGCAAAGAAAATACCTCTTTTAACTGGGTAGAGGGAGACCCTTTACATAGCCTGAAGGCCCAGTGGGATTTTATCCCATTACATAGCCCGTAGGCCCAAATTTTTGGCCAAATTCCTATTCTGTGAATAGTAACCCGGCTGCTACAGTACCCGCAACAGTACCACCGCCGCTACAGTGCCTGTAGCCGCTACAGTACCCGCCGATCAACAGTACCGCCGCTGCAACAGTACTTCTACAGTACTACTACAGTATCTTATGCCCAATTGGTTTTGAACCCCCATTTTTCATGTAGTATTACGGGGTGCTTACCACTAAGCAAAACCCCAACTACTATATATATATTAATATAACTATATATATATTAATATAACTTCATATATTAATATAAATATAAATTACTATATGAATAAATAAACTATATATATATATAAATAGATATATCATGATTAATAGAACAAATCAATATAGGGTAGTGGTAAAGGATTTAGGTGCATAGGGGGGAGGTCTCATGATCAAATCCGGGTGGAGGCACGGGTGCACGCGCAAGGGTGATTTAAAGGGATAGCGCTGATAAAGGGTGTAGGTGGTGCTGGAGGGCATTGGAGGTGTAGTAAAGTACTGATAAAGGGGGGATCAAGCGCTGTAAACCCCCCCCACTCCCCCGAGATTGGAAGTATTTTTTTGATTTTTTTTATTTTTATCAGTGCTAAAACGAAGCGCTGATAAAAGGGGTCTTTATCAGCGCTTTTTGGAGCACTGATAAAGGGGACCCCCCTTATCTTCACCGGCATTAATAGCTCTTTTACTAGCGCTTTTAATTTCCATTTTTAGCACTGCTAAAAGCCATGTTTGTATTAGTGCATTATCAATGGTTTTATTTCCATTTATGTGAAGAGGGAATAGATTTGGGTTATTGTACTAACATAATAAAATTAAAATATATTTTATTTTTTGTTTTCATTTGATTATAATATTTTAATAATATTTTAAGGATGTGGAGAAATATATAAAACAAAAACACAAGTTTACGAATTTTACATGTTATTCAAATAACATATTTAAGATTATACTTAAATGCTTATTAGGTTGTTTTAATAATAAATAAAGGGAGATTAGGATGTCTTGAGATTATTAAGGAATATATTTGTATCTAAATTATAAAAAATAATTGTGTTTGGACGTGTGAATAGGGGATGATATGGGGTGTCCTTTTATAAGTGTGGGAGAGGACGCACCTGGAATTTCAGAAATGTATAAATTTTACCCATGTTTTTCAAATACCACATGGCTATACAATCAGTCATTTACAAACCCTATAGTTAATTTTTTCTATATAAGGATATAAAATTTTTTTGGAGATGTTTTGAGGCCATTTTAACCCCTTTCATCTTAGTTTAACCCCCTCTATAAACCTATTTTAAACATAAACCAGGTAATTAATTTTTAATATTTTTAATATTAATTTTCCAAAAATTATGTTGATTTATTTATATAATATTTTTAATTCATATTCCAAAAAATTAATACATTTTTTCAAAATATTTTCATTTAAGTGGAAAAAATTAATTTGAAAAGAATCCCATAGACATGATGAAAAAGTGGTTTTCCATAAAAATGTTTTCACAATCAGAGAAAGTTTTCACATCAAAATTAAATATGAAATTTATTCCAAAGAACTAAATTGGATTAGCAAATATATAATTAATTAAATAATACTTTAAATCACATTCAAAAATAATAATTTCTTATAAATTCTTTAAAAAAATAATGTTTTCAATAAAAATCAATATTTTTCACTATTCATCAAAAAAAATTAATATTTTTAGGAATATTAAGAAACACTACCCTAATATAATTCTAACTACTTAATTTCAAAATTAAAATTAGTTTTTTAAAATGGATTTTATAAAATTTTCAATATTAAATTTCAATATTTGTCCACCAAAAGCAATAAAAATCAATTTTTTAGGATATAAAACACATTTTTCAATTAATATAAAGACTTTTAAAAAACATAATTAATTTTTGATAAGTATGAATTCATTAAATAAAAAAATTATACATAACTTTTAAAATTTTACATTTTATAATCATTTGAATTATTTTAATAGTTAGCTAAAACTGGTCAATTTTAAATTATAATATTAATAGATTATCACGCTTCGTTAAAACTCGGTGTTGCATGTAACAAAAAATATCAAAAAATAAAAAATTTTCAAGAAAAACTAATACATAATTGAGGAGAAAAAAATATTAAGATCATAAGTTTCACATTAAATAATTTTTTATTAATCACGTGGTATCCCCAAATTTATTTCATGTATCAAAATTTCATATCTTCAATTAATATGTAAAGATTTTAGGATATGTAGATACAATGAATGACATCTTAACTGATCTTGAGATGGTGAAAAATATTTTTTCCTATAAGGAGATATGGAATGTGTTTGATATTAAAACCAACTTGGGTTTTTAGGATACTATTGGTGGTTTTCTAGAGACTTATAAAATCATGCATATCCATTGGCTGCATTTAAGTGAAAAGGGGTGAAATTAATATGTGATTATATTTGTTATATTTCCATTGCTGAATTGACTTGAAGGATTATGTCAACAACTATTTTGATATAAATAGTGGATATTAAAGATTTATGATGTTTTCTGTGATTCTTTAGATGATTCTTTGGTCATTGTTCACGTATAAAGATAATATAGTGGTGTTGGTCTTTGGTCAGCTTCAGCCACATGAAAAAAAATTACCGAACACAATATTTTGAACTTATATGTGTTGTAATTTCTCAATTTATTTTTCAATATTAAATCATTTGAAAAGGATAAATATTTATCTTAAATAAAAATAATTAAGTTATATATTTCCTTCAATGTACTAGAACATTAGGAAGAGTCTATTAGTGGAGTTTGTTTAGTGATTTGAAAGTGAAATTTATCAAACAATTGAAAAGTGGAATATTGTGGTGGAATCTCTATGTATAATTTTTCATTCTCCAAAATTATCGAAATAAATGTTAAATGGGACATCATGGGATCATCACTTGGAAGATACTAAATGAAAAAAAGAAGTTTTCTATACTATTCTAGATAGTTCATAGTCAATATCACACATTATGGAGTTGATTTTTCAAAATAAAAAGTGGGTTTAAAATTATCATCATATCGTGAACTGTAAAAATTTTGGCTGGAAGAAGAATTTTTTTAATATTTTTCCTATTATGGTTTTTTAAAAATCATTATTTATTTCCTTTTTTATGAGATGCAATTTCATTGAAGGTTTCTATTTTTCATAGTGGGTTGTTCATATGGTCTTATAAATATTTATGACAGAAAAATAGTGTATTCTGGTGGCCAGTTATATAAAATAATATAACATATTATGAGTCTCGATACAATATGTTTTGGTAGAGTAATTACAAAAAAAATATGTCTAGATTTTGTCAAAGTATCATGGGTTCCTTCTGTAAATAGTATGAAATATCTATTTATTTCGTCACTGGGATACGTTGGAATCTATAATGCAAGAAGAACATTTGGGTGGTGACTGATTGACTATCCAAGTTATCTCACTTAATTAATTTTTAATACATAACCATATATTCATTTTTGTGAAATTTTTACATTTAGAAGATCATAATGTTTGATGGGGTGTCTTAACTATTTAATTTAGATAATAAAATCTAGTTTTGCAGTCAACTTTGAAAAGGAATATTGTAGGTGATGGGATCTGATGTTAAATTGAGCATAGATTACCATACTCTGATGAATATATATATGGGGAATGAAATTAATATTTTAAATGATATTCTATATGATTAAATTATAAATAATAGAGGATCTTGGAAAATGTATTTCGACTGGTTGACTTTGTTATATAAATAGTTACCAATTTTCAGTCAAAATGGCTCTTTTCGAGACATTTTCTGAAAAACTGTGTAATTGACAAATTTTTTTGTTCGAGGGGGTTGAAATTTATCTTACAGGGATAAAACAATTTCAGGATTCATCGTGGACGATTTATATTATTCATCCATGAAGGTGAATGACTATTATTTGGCCAAAAATCATATCTCGATCACCAGTATTATACTCTAGAGTTTTTATTTGGTGGCTGATTGTTGTTGAATATGTCTCATTGGTTGGGTGACCATTCACATGGGATTCAGGTTTAAATAGATATGAGAGACATGGTACATTTGTGTCTGAGCATAATGAGTTTCATATCAATCAGTGCTATATTATGATTTGGGAAGATCATCTTTGGAAGTAGATTTATCTTTATCAAATGACCAGTTTTAGTTTTTTGTTATATATTTCTAAATGCATTATTCATCCCATAAATACATTATTTACATGAAATCATTCAATATCATACATTTTCATGATATTTTTGATTTATAATTTTATAGAATTTGTGAATACATTACACAATGATGTATAACTTATCACATAGTTTCTATTTTCTAACATAATAAGTTGATTATAAAGACCAAATTTCTTAATATTATATGTGTCTCATATATATAGCACAAACAATATTAATTTTTTTACTAATCCATAATCCCTATGAAGAATAATTTTAAAATGAGTGATGATAAAAAATCCCATTAAGGGACATAAAAGAAATGTAACCCATTAGTCCATTTGTAAAATTTAAAATTCATAAGAAGTTTCTCCTTTTTAAAAATAAAAATTTTAAATCCAATATCCACTTTCCATTATGATAAAAAATAATTTACTTAATATATTTCATTAAATATTTCATATATTGTAATAAAACTATAGTCCAAATCACGATGGAATCTTGAAGAAAATGAAAACCCACAAATACCTATCCTTAAAATCTAAAAAATTCACATTTATATTTTAAAGAATATGAAAAAATTCATTATGATAATAATATATTTGAATTTACATTTAAAATAAAAAATTCCCTTTATTACCCACTTCAAGAAAATTATATAGCTACATAACGAAATTATCATTACATTCACCCATACATGAACATTTACAATGGAATCACATAATTAAGAAATTCCCATATATCATAGGAGATACCTACCAAAAGTAAACCCCCTTACTTTACTCAATTAGGAGGAGTGATATATTTGGATCACATATAAATAGTGTTACAGACCATGATTCAAAAAAAATAAGTCTATATTTGATAACTTATGTGACATGAAAAACCAAGAAAAAAATAACCATGAAATATTATTATTATCAAATTGCCAATCATTTTGAGGGTATGCATAGTAATAACCTCATTATAAAATATATATGAAGGTAATACTAAATAATTTTTTTTGACTATTAGTAAAAATTCAGTTATTGTTTGGTAAATTGATTTAAATATTCAAAAATACATTCCTTCAAAAATAATTTTTATTGATTTTTGTGAGAGGAAAATAAAATTAATATACACTATGTAAGATAATTATGTTTTATAAAAGGGTATTATTTTCCAAATAATCATATCAAAAATATTAGGTGATTTTTAAATATTTTACTTAGGAGACATATGTTTCATTGAATATTAAAAAATATCGATTTTATTAAAAATGTGATTTATTTTCATTAAATCAAGTAACATAAAAGTAAAATTAAATATTGGATTTATTTTTAAATTAACATATGATTAATTTTATTTATAATAATATAATTACTTTTTTTAAGTTCTAAATTTTCTTTATTTTTGTATATATATCTTTTTATTCATAAAAACACTTTTTAAACACTTTTTAGTGCATAATTTATTTAGACTATAAATAATTAAAAAAACCCCTAATGTTGAATAATTTAAATGAAATGAAATTTTATTTATTTATATATTTTAATTTAAACACATATAATTAATATTATTTATTATAGATATAATGAGAATCTATATTTTCCTTAAAAAAACAAATTGCTCTAATAACACACTTTTCATATCATTTTACGGATTTAATTTTAAATTTAATTTAGAAAAATATGTTATTTAATCTTGAAAAATGTGTTAAATATTATTAATTAGGTTGTCCAAATTCATTAAATAGGTTCCATTTATGTTTATTCTTTATGGATGGTAACCATAGTAAATAATTATAAACATGGTAAGGGTAAATCTTGAAATTAAGGTTAAAAATAATATTATATAGTCTATATTGCGTCTATAAAACTTGAATTAGTTCCATTATATTATTATATTCCATATATAATAATCTAATATTAAAATATATGACCTTTTTGGCATTTGGGTGTGATTTGGATCATTAAAATACTTGCATAAAAGATAATGTTAAAAAATGACACCTTCTTGCTTTTAATTTCTATTTTTTGAAGAGAAAAAATAAATTATTTTATTCGTTTCTAAAGGTGTTTTAATGATAAATTAGTTTTTATCTTATTAAATTATTTAAAATATATGTTAACAAGATAATTACCTCAAATGTATATGTACCACTAAGAAAATATTTATTCAATTAAAAAAATTATAAGTATAATTTTATAAATAATAAAATTAATATAGTTTGAATGAATTATTTTTTTCCAAGAATATTTTATGTAAATATAATAATAAAAATATGTTTCAATGAAATATATTAGATTTATTTGTATTTTATTTTGTTTTCAGAATAAAATTCTATCAATTGTTCCAAAAATGACATTAATTTTATTTTATATTTGATTATATTTTATTAAATGATTTTATATTCATATAAATACTATATTTAGAAACATTATTATTATATGTTCAAAAATATAAAATATATCATATTCATTCATTAAATATTATTTTATAGTAACATTATTTACACCTAAACTGAGAAAATATCATTATCATGGTAATTGTCTAAAAGTGTTAACATAGGTTAAAAGTAAATTATAAGGGTGAAAACATCACAGAAACGTGTCAAAATATTATTTTAAGAGATTATTTAGACACATAATGACCTTATCATCCAATTATATTATTTTTTATCCTTTTTGCATGAATATAATTTTATATTAATTTATTATTTTCCGAAATTCTTATTGGTGTTCCTCCCCTCACTTATAAAAGAGAACCTCTTATCCTATTTTCATTTCACTTAAAAATATTTTTTCCCTTAAAAAATACCTTCCATACTGACCTGAAAATGTTATAGAGGAATTTATTTATTATAAAACCCTCATATGATTCCCGTTGGTGTAATCATTATGATTTTTTTTTCTGAAGAAGAGGTTTCATTTTTAACAGAACATATTTGTTTTATTTGTTCTTCCCCATCCATCAAATATTATTAAACCTGGTTGAAATAATAAATTAGGTTCTCCAATATACTGAGTTTTATTTTTTTTATATAATAACTACATCCATCTCTTATTCCATCAAATGGGAATTGAAACTAGCGTTTGGGTGTATGGAAGACTATCTCCTCATGAACTGATATAATTCCTTTTCTATCAATGCCTATCAAGAATGACTATAATTATAGATCTAATATATTTTTATGATATTAATGAAAGAAATATAATTATTCAAAATTAATTTAACATATATATTCTTAACTTTCAATTTATTAAATGATGATAACTTCATTCGTGCGTACATGTGGTTTACCACCTCTATGAAGTGTAGTGATTATCTTTTCATTACTACATCACATGGATTGTATATATAATTATATTTAAAGTAATAATATTAAATATAAAGTAGTGTTATAGTATATATGATAAATTTATCATTATGGAATTATAAAATAATCATCACATTAGTTCCATCATCATCATTTAAAAATTTAATTGTTATCGATGTGTAAGTATGACCTACAAAATAAATTATTACAAAAAATTTCAATTTTCATATCCATATTTCACAGAAGTATTTTAATGTATATTGATGCATAAAAATATTTTTTACGGATTTATTATTATTCTTGATATGTTGAAATAATGTCCTTATTACAGATATTACCCAAATCAATGTAATGTTCGACTATTGTTCTGAATATCATCAAAACAAGCATCAAAAACATAAATTACTAAGTAATTGAATAAAAAAAGATTAGAAATAAAATAAAATGGGATGATATAAATTACAAGGTTATTAATAATATAAAAAATTATATAATTTTATTTTTTATGCAGATAGAAAATGTACCTGATTAGTTAAACTATACATTCGTTCCTTTCATTTAAAATATCATCTTTTAATATTTCCCGCATGTAATTTTATTCCATGACCATGTTATTATTAATTATTCAATGAAATTATTATTTATGATTAAATGTATATTAAGTTAAATTTTCACCATGTTTTACATTATTTAATTTTTTTTAAAATCAATCTTTTTATATTTTTTTATGGGCCACATTACATTAAAAACCCCATTTTATATTTTTTTATAGATTTATTTTCAGAATACATATTGTCAATGTCCACATTATTCAAATTTTTTTATGAATGTATTTATATAGATATATAAAAATTAAAATGAAATTTTATATCTATATTTTTACATTATATAAATGTTTTCCCAAATGAATAATTTTATAAATTATATATGGAACATTTTGACTTCATTTATAAATGGAAAAAAGAATGTTCAATTTTGAATATATGGAGGCAACTGATTTTTCCACCACCAAAAATTATATTTTATGACTAGAATATATTATATAATTTTGAATTTTTTTTCAAAAAAAAATTTATTTTATTTTTTTCTTCAAATTTTAGTAGTGAATATTTGGTTTGAAAGGTAAGGGATCTCTCTCAACCTCAGTTTTTCATTACATTATGACCATTGTATCACAAAAACAATATATATATCTATTTAATGATATGAAATTTTTCTAAAATATGTATATATATATATATCCTAGGTAAATTGCTAGATTATTCTACCTTCCATTGATATATTAATAAATTCCATAGGTTTATTTCCTATATTATTTATTTAAGTAATCAATTTATATTATGATATGAGGAAAGATTATGCAACCCATTTTTTTCGGTGGAAAATTATTATGTTTATGTATTACGAGTGATTTCATTTTTTTTTTGTCACACATAATCCGAAACATGTTATGATGGATTCTCCCTGATATATATCTAATTCATTTTGTATATTTTAATCTCAGGTTTCATTATGTATGAGATTAGGGAACAAATCTAATCTGTTGTTGGAGTTTGTCCACCATATGATTTTTTACATGGATATTAGCCTTGATTTTTGATTATTTCGTGTTATTTATTTCATAAAAACATCATATCATTACAAGATATTATGATAAAATTTTCATTATGTTAGTCTCTTATATGATTAATCATGAGTTTAAGTTTAATGGAATGTGTATAAAACATTCTAGGGGTGAATGGTATAAATTTTATGAAACTGCTTTCATAAGTTTTTTATAATATGAAAAGAAACTTCTTAATTATTAATCATTCCTTTAATATATCTTATGAAATGGTTTTTGAAAATATTTGTGTAGAGAAGTTGTTTTCTTTGGTAATAAATTATATATTTTGATTCCAATTTTTTAAAACAAAAAATTAGTATAAATAATCATGAACTATCATGTTTTTTATTTGTTTTAATATTTACCTTATTATGTTTTTTGTGCTCATTCAATGATTTATAACGGTTTTCATAGGATTTTAAGGATGAATAGGGAAAATGATGTGGTAAAGATAAAAATGACAAATGAATGTCATGAAAATAATTCTTTTTGTATCGTAATAGTTTTTTTCAAGGAAGAATGGATACTAAGTATGATTTCCCACTTTTTGATATAATATTTATTTATTTTTGGGTGATGGAAAAATTATCTAAATATATAAAATTAAAATTTAATTTGGATGTAAGAAAATTTATTCTTTACTTAATACTCAAGATTTTTTAAATTTTAAGGATAATTCCTTATAACCAGAGCTATAATAGGATATGATATCATTCATATAAAATTTTCCAGAACTTAGTAATGAAAAAAACATATTTCTTATTAACCATAATAATTAAACTAATTTTATTTGGAAAATAATTCCATAAAAAATAATACTTCCAGTTATCTCTTAAGGATGAGAAACGTTTTTTTAGGAAAACTATTTTAAAGGACATATTTCTCAGAATATTGAGAGGTAAAATTAACATAAAAATGAGAATATAAATATGAAAAGTAATATTGGTAATTAATAATGTATATGATTGTGTGAAATTGACATCACGATATATATGTTACAATTTTTTTTTTAATTTTGGAAAAGTTGAAAATTAACCTTATGAAAAATATTGAATTGATTCTCTTTTAATCCTTTGTAATTAATGATAAAAAATAATTGAAAACAATATTTATTAAAATTATATTCAAAATTAATATAATTCGTGAAATATATCATATAACCTACTCATGGATGTCTTTTCTTGGAAAACATTATGATTTATAAAATAAAGTATGTCCCCTTAAGTCTCATTTAGTTTCATACATTATATAAGTTCTAAATGTTAAAATTTTACTATCTCTATAATTTCTTAATAACCTTATTAATTATAATATTTTTATCAGCGTTATTCATTTTATTTAATTTATTATCAAAAAAATTTGTTACTTAAATAATCAAGATTAGGATATATGTTTTGGTGGTTGCTCTATTTATTACATTAAAAAAACATTGGAACATTGAATATGGTCAATGTTTTTATTGTTTCATAACCGATAGAATCATAATAATGTTATATTTACAACATAAAAACATTATATTTGCGTTAAAATCATTAATTATGTTTTCCATGAAAAATTTACCAAGGCGTTTCATAGAGATGGTATACCGTACATACACATGAAAGATGGTTTCATTTTTAAATGGATGGTAAATAAATAATTTAGTTTATAATTTAATTTTATAAAATATATAATATTTTATAATTTTAATATTTATTTTTAATTTATATCCTTATAAAAATCCTATTAGGTTGGAGGTAAAAAAATAATCATGTCACCTGACAGAGGCTGTAGTCCACACATATGCATGAGCAATGTTAATGTTTTCTAACAAATGGTATGGTAAGAAGGTAAGTATTAATATGTATTATTATAAATATAAATATTTCATTAAAATCATATATAATCATGTTTCCATCATTTTAATGATATATATGGAAAAGTGAGGATTTCAGTTCCCATAGGATGGAAAAATATATGAAAAAGGGTATTATATTTATCATTTTAAACTTTTAGGGTAATTAAGACACTGATGATTTTTTTTAACCATTTTTATTGATTATTTGAGGTATTTATTAGAATAATTAAATTTGATGTAGTTCTATAAGGACCCATAACATCTCCTTGGATACCTCCCTTTGTTTTATACGTAATCCCTTCTAGTATTGGTCTTTAGATAGTGATAGAACCTCTTGGAAGTTAGGGGAGATTTTAGGGAGACAATTTTTTAGGTCTTGGATGAACTATATCTCTCAATTATTTGATTAAGGTATGATAGAAGGTTCCATTTTTATAAGTTATAGGAGTGTCACAATTGTAATTATTCTAAATTTTAAAACAACTTAATGACTTCATCTTGGGAATGTATCACATAAAAAATATTACTATATAATATGGTTAAGTTAAAATTATATTATCTTAAAAATTTTATAAAAAATTTTGTGTACTTATAACATTGCTTTTAACATAATTATCTTAATTCACCCCTTTACCATGCTAACACATTTTTATCATAGTAACTATTCATAATGACTAAAAATGAAACGTGAATCAAAACTCAATTTAATCCTCGTGAATTGAAAGATGATTTTAAATTTAATAAATTCAATTTCTAAAATTAAAAATTTCATATTTCAAATTAAACCATAAAATATATTGAAAAAATTTAAAAAATAAATTTTTCCCCATTTTGATTGAAAAATATATAAAGTGATTCATAATATTATGTTGAATATGAATCTATGAAATTAATACATATAAATTATAATACTATTTTTTTTTGAAAATTTTAATATGGTGTTAGGATATTCCCCCTTTAGAAATTTCATCCTCAAATTTTGATTCATTACCTAAACAATTTATTGTATATTTTCATAATATCATTTCTCAATTCTCATGTCACTTCTTCAATCATGTGATTCTTCTAGAAAATAGTGACAAGATGAATCACAATAATTCATAGAACATTATATTTGTGATCCAAAATCTAAAAAAATCATTTGAGATATTGTTCTCTAATTTTAGCACTTTAGGGAAAAAAACGAGATACATTAGGTACATTGTTCCTTAGTAATGAAACATGGAACACATCATGTACCAAAGTTAAACTTGGAGGAAAGGATACCCATTCATAAAATGGTCCCACATTTCCATGTATATCATAGGGTCTAATTAATAATTGTATAAACCTTCATTTTTACAAAAAAAAAATTATAGAAACTTCCAACTATATATTTTATGAAGGACATGGACACCTTCCTTATATGTGAGGAATTTCCTCAAATTATATACATAACTATATTTCCTTCTTGATGCTACCCTCATTTTGTTCAGAATAATCCTTAACATGTCAATCATATCTTATAACAATTATTCTTCCAATAGTGTCCTCTCACTAACATCACCCCAATATGTTGGAATCCAAAACATTATTCCGAATAATTCATCAAATGGTTCCATTTTTATACTTCATTAAAAATTATTATTATAAGAAAATTGAATTGTTGAAAAATTATAAAAATCAAATCCATAGTAATACAATGAGAATGTTAAACTATTTTAATATAAATTTTGAATTATATGATCCAATTTTCCATTATATCGAGGATGAAAAGATATAATTAAATTTCATTCAGTACCCATCATATCTAATGTCCTTTAAAAAAATTTAATTTAAACCACTGATATTGATCATAGCCAGTAGAGAGTGGCACCCCATATAATCTAACTATATATTTATAATAATTTCCTGCATGTTTATCCCAAATACATAATATCTCGATTAAGAAGAAAATTAAATAATTTAACAAAACGATCAATAACTCAAATCCCATTATTACCATGATATATATTTGGTAGTCCTATAATGATGTCTGGAGAAACAATCACCCATTTAAAATATGTAACTAATAAAATATAAATAATCACCATTAGTTGTAGTTATTCAACTATAACCTATTTAAAATTAAATTACTTAATTATAAAATATTTTATATCCTTCTTTATACCTTCCCTCAAAAGATATTACTAAATGTCTTTGTACATATTGTTACATTGAGGATGAATAGAATATTAAGATCTCTATTCTTTAAATAATAAATAATTCTTTGAATGGGAATCAATTAGAAAAAAAATCCTCTTTCATAATGTTATAAGTCATTATTTACGCAAATTAAAATCTGAAAACATACCGCTTTGACCAATACTACTCATTCTAACAATACATGATCTTCCTTTGGATACAAATTAATTATTACATATAAAGGTGGTGGCACTGATAACTAAACCGAATATGTATTTATATATATATAATTCTAATCCCACTATTGATAATTTTATTTAAAAAAAATACCATGTTTTTTATATATCATTTTTAATGATTCGTTATATTTTTAACTCATGGAATGAGCTACCCTTTTGTATTTTCCAAGAAGATTCTGAATTAAAAAAATATTAATATGTAATCAATTCAAAGCATATTCTCATTCTCATGTTCAAATTTTTTTATATAAATATATATATATTAATGTTTTATGATCCTCATATTTTTTATTTCTCCCCATTTATATGACACCTCCATGTTTTTAAACACAAAACTTATAAAACTATCTCAGTGGAACATATAAGATAATTATTCTCCTGGGTATTCAAGAGATGAGATTAATACATGATAACAAGATCAATATACATTATGTCACAACAATTTCCCTTCAAATAAGCATCCTCAAAAATATCATATTTACAATTTCATATTTTCTAGGATTATAATAAAAAATTAATGAACCTTATTTTAAATTCATGGAAAAATTAATCACATCCATGGTCAAAATTAGTTTTATTCTACTCATGTGAAGTTAGTTCGTGGAATCTATAACTAATGAATGATTTCAAAAGAATGTGTGATAGTAACATAATATTATATAAATACATTGAGTATCATTGATATTTTTATTCCTTTTCCACTCATCAACTAACTTAGATTTAGTGGGGTCAAAAGTTATTCAATCCATAGTTAAAATTTCCAAACAAATAATTTTGTAAAGAAAATTTTCGATTACCAAATTTTCCATACAAATTTTATTATTATAAGAATTAAAAAACAATAATTAGGTTTTTTTGTATTTTTAATTTAATTTCCAATAAAATATAATATCAATAATAAATCTAACCAAATATTTATCAATATACTCAAGAAAAAATCAATTAATTAGATCTGTAAATATAATTGGTTCTTTTATTAACCCGAATAACATAGAAAACTAATCAAAATGACTGTGAATAGTATAGAATTACAACATCAAAATGTAGTCCTCCTTCAAGTTTTTTTGGTTATACCTAGACATGAGATCAATCATTGGAAAATAATGGTCTATGAGTAGATGATCAAATAATGCATCCATATGAGGAAACATATAATTATTCATAATAATTTTATATTTTAGTTATCTATAATCAACTTAATGTATCATAAAACCATTATTATTTTTAACAAACTCAGCAGGGGAACCCCAAGGTGATGTTTCAGCATAGTTTAACCCCTTTTCAAGAAATCCATATATTTGGATTTTCTCTTCTAAACACTAATCTAAAGGAATTATATAAGAAGATTTTCAAATTCACATGGAATTATTAAAAACCTCAACTAATATATAAACATATTTATCAGGAATTACACCATTTAAATCCTCTTAAAATACATCTAGATAATCATTTACTACCATCTCATCACCAAAATAAAAATAGATATTTCTTATAAAAAATATGTGAAAGAGAACATTAAATTCCATATTTTAATAGTTTCTAATCTTCTCGGTATATTAAAAAGCATGTTAATCCATTTTAATACAAAAATAGAAGAACATTTTAGATAATATTTTATTTATCTCTATTATCTATATGACCATAACAAACTAAAATGAAATTCATACTTGGAATAACATCAAAATCAAAAATTATAATTTCAACAAGGCTGGTAAGTAAAATCATTCTAATAATGATAATAAGATTATTTCTATTGAAAATTGATTCAATTATACCACCCCAAGAGTTTTGACCAAAAATTTTAATATATTTTAATGTTATCATATTTCTATTTTACTTAAAAATTAATCAGATATTAAAGAATAAATATAAACTAAATCAAATAATAAATTTTCATAAACTCAATAAACATGTAATGTACCTATCCCAACTATATTTTAGGGATCCAGATTATCTTTCATATTTAAAAGAGACATTGATGCACCTTCATGTTGTGTTCATGAAGATTCTTAACATGATAAACTATCTTAAAGAACACATAGTCATAAACATATATCATTTTTTAGTTAAATAATTCCATTACATACTTTTCATTTGTTGTTTAGCTATTACCGTTGGTCAGTTCATTTCACTAATAAGAAATATGTCCAGGATTTTAGAATTAATAACTCTTCATAAATCGCAAGGGATATTCTCCAAAAATATTTCTTTCAAATTCATGACAAAATGGTAGTTGAATGATCTTACCTCTTGTTTACTTTGTTTAATCCTCCACCGCTAACTTCAACCTATATTACATATTATACTTTTTTTTATAAAATTATAAAAACATTATATCCACATTATCAACATGCCATATAATTTGTTTATAAATTATACCATCATGATTTTACATCACCCTTTGTAACAGTGGCTTCAATACTAAAGAAAATAGATCAATTTTACTATCATGTTCTAGAATGAAATTTAGTTCTAACTGGGGAAATGTTGTAAAATTACCTTCATATGTCGAGATAAGTCCTTCCTAATTTTACTTCAACTCATGGAATTAACATTCTATTCATTGTCAAATTACTCTAAGAAAATATTTTTAATGGAAGATAGCATTAACTAATATGCATTATATGGAATAAAATTATTCAATTTCCTTATTGTTTTGAATCAAATTCAACCCTTGATTATTTTTAATATAATGATGATAAATAAGAAGGGTTACCTAATAATTATCCAAATATGATATGAAATCATAGATATTCTATAAATGATTAATTAATCCTTCATAATTCATATGTTATAAGGATCCACTAAATATTAGTGGATTCAGTTTCATGATATTATTTAATATCAAAATGTTCCAATATGGAGAAATAATTCAATTTCTTATATTGGATCCTCAATTAATAACATGGAAAACTAAGTTATCACAAATAGAAACTAATTTGTTCTTATTTCCACCATTCTAGGTTACTACATAAGATTGATATAACCGTTCGGATGACATTCTACCTTAGTATCCCAATTTTCTCTATTAAAACCCATTTTAAAATGCATTTATTAGAGAAGAAACATAAAAAATTTATAATTAATATCATGATAATATTATAATAAATTATAATAACTTTACAGAATTTAATTTAATATTTCCATAACCTATAATGTTATATAAAACATTTCTCTAAAACCAACTATAACTATTTGTACATTATTCGACCCATAAATACCAGATTTATAACAAGGGTTGCACATTCATAAATTTACAAAATCAATCCAGTTTATATTTTTAAAAATTTGGAAAACCATTACAAAAAACAAGTGCATTTCCATAAAATTTACATATTTCAAAAGAAAATTCATTATAAAAGAAAACACTATTCGTTCATGGTGACACACATATTTGGAAGTCTAGCTTTATTAATATTTCTAGTCAATCTGAATAATTTTTTTAAAAAAAATTGTGATTAGAAGAAAAATCTGAGTAAAGGATATGAATGAAAGAATATTTTCATTAATGTTTTAATCATAAAAATACATAAGATATATTTTATTAATCATAATTTTAATTTTACCTAAAATATATGTTTACATTTCCACAAAACCAATATAATTTCATAACTACTATCATTAAAAATATCATATTGATTTATGAAGGAAAAATCATAGCCATATGGGTTTCGTAAAAACCCTGAAATATTATGTATATTGTTCTATACAAAACACTTATTTCCCAATTATGATTACAATATGAATTATACAATTTCTATAAAAAATATATACTCAATTTTTTACCTTTTGAAATCATAATATTTATTCTATAAACCATTAAAATAATATCACATTAGTAATATGGAACATTATCCTTGAATTATCCCTTACAAGAGCTCATAAAATGATATCATCAAACTGGATAATTCTCATATCTCTTAAGAGGAACATATCACTTTTAAACTCCATCACATTACCCAATTAATTAGTGATCTATATCGAGCTCACCTATCATTAGAGATATATAGATCTTATCCAATAGTCACATAAAATTTTCATGTACTATATAATGAATAACCAACATATAGATTTAACATTATTTATAAAAATTTATTGAATTAATTTTTTTTCCAAATTTAACAAAACTTTCAATTATCCCATAATGATGAGAGAATATTTCGGTTTCCATTGAAAAAAATTTTATTATAAAAATTTACCCAATATTAAGAGAAATATGTTCATTGAAAATAAACATAGAAACATGTAACTGAATCTAAATAATGGATATATTATATGAATTTTGGATAGGGTGTCCAATCCGTATTAACTGAAAAATCCTTTTTATATTTTTGAAAATTGTTGAAAATAACCTATATAGTAAAAGTGAAAATGATTTTTTAAATCATTCATAAATAAAATAAATCATAATAAATAATAACATCTAAAAACATTTAATCCATAAATATTGACAATATCAAAAAAGTAAAATAACATCAACATAGAATAATTATTTGGTAACAAAACAATATTATTTTCAATGAAAATAATTTTCATTATGTTTTTATTGAGCTTCATACATTATCTAAATCCAGAATAATGAAATAATATTATCTTTATACATTATAAATATCTATTTTTATGTCAATTTAATTATTATTATTCTTTATAGTCCTTTATTACCATGTCTTATTTAGTTTCTAAAATGGTCAAGTTAATGATGGAGGTTTTAGTGACATTCATTTTATAAAATCAAAAAACAATTGGTGTATTGACCATTGATTATGGGGTTTTGTTAAAATTACCTCCTAACAATGAATAAATTTTTTATATATATAAACATTAGAAACACTTTTAATTCCAACCATGTATGATGATTATAAAAACTAACCAAGTACTTCAAGAAATTATAGTTTATACATGTGCAGGAAAAATGATTTTAAAATATTTAATAGGTGGAAAAAAGTAGATAATATTTTATTTTTAAAAATTCATAAATATTTTATACATTTTATATGTATTAACTATTTCAATCCATTTAACCACCCTTGTAAATTTATATGAATAATGAATAACTTTACTAAGTAGAAGTGGTAGTCCACATGTACTCTTGATCGAAATTATGATTTTTTATAAAATGGTATGGTAAGATGGTATGTAGTAATATATCCTTTTAAATACCTAATTATTTAATAAACATAATATATTGATTTTTTTTACAATTTTAACCATCCATTTGATCCAACAGTGAAAAATGAAACATGTCACTTCATGGGGGTGGTACTCCATAGATACATATGAGAAATTCTTTAATTTACAAAAGGATGGAAAATAAGATAAAAAGGAGTCATAAATTTATAATAATAAAATTTCATTAGGAGTAATATACTAAATTTATTATTTTATAACGTTTAAGGATGAATTTATAGAGTTAGAAGAAAATTTATACTTGAAATAGGCCGGTTAGGACTTATTTCTTTTAAATGAATATATCCTTATGACTTACACATTATGCCTTATAATATTGACCTTTTGAGAAGATAAAAAACTGTAGAATTTTGTGAGGTATTTTGGGATTTATTTATGTAGGGGATTGGTCAGACCAGAGATCCCAAAATCTATAAGGATGTATAGAGAGGTGGTTCCCTTTTATAAGTGAAGGGAGTTGAACTCTTGTAATTTTTCAATGTTTCCAAATAATATATTTTTTCATTAAGTTGATTATTAAACCCAAAGAACTGAAATTCAATAATAATGTGATAATGTTCAAAATTCCATTATTCAATAATAATTCTAGAATGACTTCGTCACCTTGTATCTTTCTAACATAATTATTAATACATATCCTTTACCATGATAACACATTTTTATATTGGTTACCATTCATAATAAACAAAAATGTAATTAAAATCATTATTAAAGTCAAACCATCTAATTCCAAAAATAAAATAAAATTTTGAGAAAATGAAATCAATATTTTAAATAAAACCATTTATAAATAGAATAAAATTATTTAAAATTACAATAATTTTTTCAATTGAAAACATATATATTGTGTTTTATAAAATAAATAACGAATATGGATCAATAAAATGAATATATATAATATATAAAATTGTTTTTTTGGAGTACCTATGATGACATAGATTCTATAGAAATTATTCTACATGGGAAATCAATTATTTTCCTCAAAGTCTTGTGGAAGAATGAAATGGATTCTTAGAATATATGTGTACATTAATCGATGATGAGGGAGTAGTGGCCTCATAATTATATTGATCATCCTTATTCTAGTTGAATTTATTAGGGTGAAGTTAATTTTATGATGTTAAACTTCCCATATTGATGTAATTTTATGAATATATAAAATTTTAATATGATTATATGACTTAAACAGTTCTATGGTTGTTCTGGGTGATATTTTTGATTGTTTTGTGTGTTTTTAGAAGTTGTAGGGGGTTCTTATAGTTAATGTATACAATGTAAAATTTATATGAAAATATATTAATTTTAGTGATTTTGGATTTTGAAATTTCACATAGTTGGAACATTATTAGCAAAAAATGTGATCAAACCTTGATACATATTTAGTGTATAGATTTGGTAACATAGTTGGTGTATGCTTATCCAAATGATATAACCAAAACATGCAATGCGAATGATTTTATTCAAAAACATTATTCATTATATTCATACCCTCTACTAAATTATTTCCCCTATAGCCCAAACTCTCAACCTGAGGGATTCATCATTGAGATTTTGTAGATCCCAACCCTTTTAAAGATAGATTCCAATGGAATCGAGGTATTGCACCTAGTAAACTAATGGTATGGATCTATTATTCCTCACTAGTCATCATTATTGTTGATTATATCTTTAATTCATAAAACATACCACATAAAGGGGATTTTATAGATTTAGATATGTTTTATGTCTTGATCTATTAATTTTAAATATTGATATGTTGTGAGAAAGGAAGGTAGAAACTTGATCTACCAAGATCTTTATGTGATTCCTTAAGATATTTCATGATATGTATTTTCTATTTTCTTCCTCGATATATATTTTATTGAATATATGTGTCATAATGGGGTTTTTATGATTTAGGGTTATCTATTGATACCTAAGATCCCTCGTTCCAATTTTTCTATGGTTTTTATTTGGTTGTTTGGTTTACAAAGTGTTTGAGGTAGCTAGTTTCATGAAAATGAATTATTTTATAAAAAACAGACGATTTTTATTTTAATTTGGATTTCATAAATTCTAGTAAATATTTAAGCCGGATTTATAAAAATGTTTTTATTCATGAAACCATTATGAAATGGGTTTCAATTTTTCATAATTTATTGAAAAATATTTCAAAAAATATGTATTTTAGTGTTATAGCATACTTAATTATTTTTGTGTCAAAGACCATTGAATGATGTGAGATATAAAAATAAAAGCCTCCATGTGTAGTTTATTTGTGATATTAAAATACAATAATTGTGGGATTTGGATCATATTAAACTAGGGTACTTCTGATCAGGATTGAACGGGAAAATAATACTATGATGGTTTTCAATTACCCATTTTAATTTTAATTTCAACACATTCTACACTTTGTTATGATATGAGGGGTCTTTTATTATTGTATTATATCATCACTAGGACAATATTATAGGTATTTATAAAAACATTGTCCATGATAACATAGGTGTGAGGATCATAGCTATCATGGACCTAACCGATCCTATAGAAATTTTCCTTGGTTCTCCATATATAATCAGTCATTTATATGTTATTTGTGAAATATTTTATCCATAACTTCATTTAATATGAATTTTTATGCATTTTTATACTAATAAAAAAACTATGGAATGCCCTTTTTTTAAAAAACTATGTAATGATATAATTTAATCCTTATATTTAATTAAATGAGATTAGTTTGTTTATTTTTGGAGGACTTATTACTAAACACATGGTGGGATCCTACTAGGATTATTTTGTCACGAACCGTCCTCGGGACCCGTGTCGTGACTACCCCATGACCTCCTTCCATAGGCTAGAGGCTAGCGACTAGAACCAAGGCGTAAATCCCAACAAAAAGGGGAAATAATTGCCTTTATAAAATAAAAAAACACCACAGAGTAGGTAAGAAGAAGTAATCACTAAGTAAACTCAGTAAAACAGTAAGTGCGGAAAATTAATTGGGCCAGAATACAAAACCAAACTGAAAGTAAATTACAACTGAAAAGAAAGTAAAACAACTGAAAAGTAAAGAAGCAACGTAGATCCATCCATTGGAAATCCCACCTGAATGGTGGGTACAGATAGCCTCCTCCTCAGCTCCTCGGGTCCAACTGTCCGCTCAGTGTACGTCCCGCCCATTGGTCCGCCTCCAGGTACCGACTTTCTCTACAAGCCTCAACCAAAATCTACGATATATGTCGTCTTCATCCAACACAATGTAGTGCAGGCATAGCCAGTGCAGGGATGAGTATACACTAATCATTAGGTACCACAAGACCCCCGAAGGTCTCCCAGAATCCACAAAGGAAAGAAACAATCACAAAGTAACAACCAACTCTACTTAGGTACATGCCCATACATATACCTAAGTCATCAATTCCAGTTCAGCTCCAACATCCGAGCCCATGTTCGATCATGTACACACAGGATAGTACAACCCAATCCACACAGGATAACACAACCCAATCCACATAGGAAAGAAAGTCAATCATATCGAAGATAATGATTGAATAGTCAAGACTCAGCTCACAGAAGTATACTTTTTCGTAAGGTGATAGAGATGATCAGATGTAGCCACTGATTCATCTAAGCTGGGACCCACGTAGGATACTAGACCAGCCACTCTGTCAGACCCACATAGGATACATGTACAGAGTCAAATACTGTCAGTCCCACGTAGGATACAAGAACAGTAGTCACGTTCTGCCGGACTCACAAAGGATACAAGAACAGTAGTCATCTCCATAGAACCCATGAAGGATTTCAGTACAGTCATTGTCATTGTCGAACCCATGGAGGATCCTAGTACAGTCGTCGTCACTACCGAACCCACGGAGGATTTATGTGCAGTCGTCGTCACAGCCGAACCCACGGAGGATTTCAGTGTAGTCGTCATCGCAGCCAGCTCTAGGTTTCCCGCACACATCATGATCATTTCCGGGAGGGCCCGCTCCAAGAGCCAAGGGGGTCGATGCATCAAATGACACGTAGTCTGGATTTGATGTATCCCAAAGTTCAGTCTCGTCGATAGGAACTCAACAAGACACACGGCGCGTCAATCAGATGCCCGGTCTGAGAGATATTGGCCTTTTCTTTCTAGGGGCCTGGTTGGTTTTTAAGTCAAAACCAACCCGACCGTACTCCAACTACATCAAAACCACCAGTGGAGTATGCCAAAAGGTCCGCCTCACTAAGAGGAAACCAATAATGTTGACGTGATGTCAATCGGACGTCCGGAACTCAAGTTATAAGCGTTTCTGCTCCAAGGGCCTTGTTGGTTTCGTGTTCATACCAACCCAGACAAACCCAAAGTTCTCCGAAACACTAAGTGTAATATATTGAAACTCCCATATCTATCCAAGGATTGCATCGCAACTGATGGTGCATCGATCTAAGGTTCGTAGCCCACGTTAGGTGCATTTAAACGAACCTGTCCGGTTTTAGGGGGTTTTGGGCCCGGACCGACCCGGCCGAAGACCGCCTAGGGCGGCCCAAACCGGGTCGACCCGACCCAGGTTTGGGTCTGGCCTAACAAGCGCGGCCCGACCCGGCAGGCGCAGGCCGGCCCGGCGTGGGCGGCCTGGCCCGGCGAGGGAGACCCCGCCCGGCCCGGCTAGTCTGGCCCAGTGAGGGAACCGCGTGCTGCATGAGCGTGGAAGGGGGGAGTTTCCACCCCATTGGACCGAATGGCAGACCTGCGGGGGGGGGGGGGGTGTGGGGGGGTCCGACTTGCCGTGTTGACCAGGGGTCAAACCCCTGGTTTTCCAGATTTGGCCGGCCGTAACAGCCGACCAGTGCACCACGCGGGACCGGTTGGTCTCACCCTCCATGTGGCGGCGGCCGGCGGTTCTGACCGCCGCTCCCTGCTCCGCCGTGGCCACAGGTCACGACCTTGGTCTGATCGGTGCGGCGAGATGGCGTCTCACCTCATTCAGTCTCAACAACGCATCATGATGGTGCCGCGCATCTTCGCCCCAATCCTCCTTATTTCTGCGCGGTGCCGTTACACCGTGCTGCCTTCGTTCGAGCCGCAACGAATACAACCACAAAGGGGGAGGAGGATCGGCCGTGTTCGAGCGGTCCGACCTCCTACTATTAAATTGATAATAAGCGGCCCAAATATCCAATGAGGAACACAAAGATTTATTCACGACAAAATTCAACCCCTATCTCGAAGAAGTCGTCGAATGAGGATCGTCGCGGGAAAAAGATGTAGTGGAATACGGCATCGCGGAATGAGGCTCCGTAAGAATCTTCGGTGTTCGCCCGAGGAAGGATGCGGCACATCATCATTCTCCGATGAAGGTGTCTCTCAGCGGCTGCAGAGAGGAGAGGAGACGGTACGATGATCTCCCCTTGTGGTGACAGAGTTCTTCGGTGTAGACTTGGTGTTCTTCGCGTTCTTCGACGAGGAAGAAGATGTTCTTCAGAGCGCAAGAGTTCTCTTCCTTGTTCCACACAACAAATCTTCCAACAAAAAATAATACCTTCTCTTATTTTATTCACACACACACATGCCAACATTAATTTTAAAATCAAATTTAACTTTCGAATTAATTAATTTGTGTTGTCTAATTAAAGAGGCGTATTGTTGGCCTTTAAATTAATGTGGAAGAGTTAGGAAATAATTTCTAGAGGGGAAATAAATGGGGTGTTGTTGAAAATTGAAGGATGTGGGGGATCGTGTGGGCCCCACCCCAAGTTCCTTATATCTTCCCTTTCCACAACTCATAACCATCAGTAAAGAAATAAAAATAAATTGTAAAAAAAACTTTATTTTTATTCCTCACATTTTTTAACATCTTCTCTTGAGCAAATGCAACTCATGGAAAAGTATTCCTAAAAAATTACCAGTGTTGCGGTTTCATCGGTGCCCTCAGATTTCGATTCTGAGCACCAGTTCAAAAGATAGAAAAACCCGCTCGTTCGTTCAATTAACATACCCTAGCTAAATTTCAGAGATTGATTCCGAGCACACTGGGCCTCAGAATCAGGTGCCATCAGAAACTGCGTACTCGTAAAATCCCAAAATAAAATTAATAGAAAAGTTTCCTTGAAATTTATGGGTCTTTACATTACTCCCACCTCAGGGCTTTATGTCCCCATAAAGATACATCACAATCTAGGGAAGCAAATGAGGGTACTGAGCATGCATCTGATCCTCCCACTCCCAAGTGCTCTCTTGGAGGTTCCTGTGCCACCATCTGATGTGCAATAGAGGAATCGACCACCCACGTATGACCCGCTCCTGTCGATCATCGATCTCCACCGGGACCTCCACAAAAGTTGCCCCGTCATCAATGTCCATCTCCCCATGGTCGATGATATTCATCGGGTCGTGCACGTACCTCCTCAGCTGAGATCCTAGTGCATCTTCGCCAATCCTGGATGTACTGCTAAAGGGGAGGTGTGGAACTCTCTCCGAAACTCCTCCTGTAAAGCAGCTGGTACCATGGTACGTCCTCTGAAAAGGACGATGTGCTCTCCTCCCAGAGAAAAACCATCTGGTTCCTATCCTGTGGAAATCAGTGCACGTCACGTCTCACAGTCAGCATCCCCATGTTGTGCCTCTTTGACCCACTGCAGTAGTGGAGGAGTCACAGTGAGTTACTGAAGAAAGGATGCTCCATCTCTATCCACGAAGGATATCTGCAAAGCGGCAAGCTTCTCTATCGCCTCCCCAAGTAGATGAATGCCCGTCCTCCTGCTGAGTGCATCTACTAATACGTTCCCCTTTCCAGGAGTGTAGACTATCTCAAAGTCATAGTCCTGGAGGAACTCGATCCATCGCCGCTGTCTCAGGTTCAGGTCGTTCTCTGAGAAGTTGTACCTGAGACTCTGGTGGTCAAAATAGAATATAAAGCGCTCTCCCATCAGATAGTGTTGCTACATCTTCAAAGTGAAGACCACTACTGCTAACTCTAGGTCATGGGTAGCATAATTCTGCTCGTGCTGCCTCAACTGTCATGATCTATAGGCAATCACTTCCATCTCCTACATCAGGAAACACCCGAGTCTGGTCCCTGATGCATCGTAGTAGACTACGTACCCTAATTCATCCTCGTAGCCTCAAGATAGGTGCGCTGGTAAATCTCTGTCTCATCTCCTGGAAGCTCTGCTGAAATCTGACTGACCACACGAAGGGTTTCCCCTTCTTCGTTAAAGTTGAAAGTATTGCAACAACTTTGGAGAAGTATGGCACAAACTTCTGGTAGTATCCAGGTAGACCCAAGAAACTCTGCACCTCCATCATGCTCCTGGGTGTGTCCCAAGCTGGCACTGCCTCGATTTTCATTGGATCCACCGCATATCCCGCCTCATAGATGACGTGTCCCAGGAATTGGACCTCACGTATCCAGAAATGACACTTCGAGAGCGTACCATAAAGATGGTTCTGTCGGAGTGTGTCTAGTACAACCCGCAAGTGGTAGGCGTGCTCCTCCTCAGAAGTCGAGTATATCAAAATGTTGTCGATGAAGACCATGACAAATCGATTCGAGGTAAGGGTGAAAGGTCACGTTCATGAGGCTTAAGAACACTGTTGGTGCATTGGTTACTCCGAAAGTCCTAACATGGAACTTATAGTGGCCATACTGACATCTGAAGGTTGTCATCGGCATGTCCTCTTCTCGAACTCTGAGCTGATGATAGCCTGACCTGAGGTCTATCTTTGAGAACCACCATGCTCCATTGAGCTGATCGAAGTGGTCATAAATCCTCGGTAGCATATACTTGTTCTTCATGGTCACCTGGTTCAGGCGAAGATAATGGACACACAGTCGCAAGCTCCTGTCCACCTTCTTTGCGAACAAAATCAGGGAAGCCCAGGGTGAAACACTAGGTCAGATGAATCACATGCCCTGCAAGTCCTCCAGCTGTACCCGTAGCTCTTGAAGCTCTGAAGGAGACATCCAATATGCTGGAGTGGATATTGGGGTTGTCCCGGGGTACAGGTCAATACAGAATTCTTCCTCTCCACGAGGAGGTAGTCCTGGAACGTCGTCAGGAAAAATGTTTGCATACTGATCCAATACTACCGAAAAACTCAGACTCCAGACGTCAACTGCTCCTAGGATGTGGCCATCAAAATGGTGAGTGATTGGCTGCCCTCTCCTCTGCGTGAGTCCATCCTGTGCAGCTAAGGCTCCCTTCTCACCGGTTAAGGTGAACCTTCTCCCATCGGTGCAGACAGAACGCACCTTACGCCTTATATAGTCGATCTGAGCATGGAATGTAGATAACCAATCCATGCCCAAGATGACGTCGTAAGGCCTCGACGTCGCTACAAGAAGATCCCAGCCAAAGCTCTCACCTCCTAGACTAATCTCACACTGCCGAAACCAGTGCGTAATGGTTGAGTTGGCTCCCATATGAGTCTCTAGCCATAAAGATCGAACAAACGGCTCTGTAGGAATCTCCGAGCTCTGAACAAGGGCAGCGGCAATAAAATAATTACTCGCTCATGTGTCTATAAGAACTGCATCAAGGGTGGAGTATACCTAGATAGTACCAAAAATCAACTCTGGCCATAGTTATTGGCCTCCACTGCTTGAAGCTGAGCCTATATCTACCCGCCAGCTCCCTGTGGTCAGGGTGGACTTACTGGTGGTGGTGTTGGTGGTAAAGCCTCAAAGCGTCGCCCACCACCCACTGCTCGGCTAGCTCCTCTGACTCGTCTTCCTTCTCTCTACGAACTTCCACGTTCGACCCTCTGCCTCTGCCTAGGTGGCCCCTCAACCGTTTGCTGCTCCTCTGCACGGTGGGTCGGGCAGTCAAGAGCCATGTGGCCCTGCCCGCAGCATGCGTAGCACTGTCTGCTTCTCGGAAGGCTGGATCTATGACGTGTTCCCCGCACCTCTGAGCCAGTGTCTTGAGGTTGTCTACCCACTGGTCTGGTCCGCCTGGACCCCTGTGATGTCCGTCAACTTCCAGCTATAGAAGAATCTGCTACGTTCCACCTTGTGGTCGGTCTCACTGCTGGTTTAGGCTCAGCAAGAAAGGTCTATTTGAGTAGGGCGCGCTGCAGTACTCCTGCCTACGTCATAATGCTGAGGGAGATCATCGATGCCCTAATCTCATGCCTCAGCCCCTGCTCGAAGGTTTGGGCCTAGAAGAATCGGTCTGGTACCATGTCCGTCGAATAGCGCGAGAGATCGGTAAATCTTGCCTAGTACTGGGCTACCTTCATGCTTCTCTGCCACAGCTGTAGTAGCTCTTGGATGCGCACCGCACGTAGGGTTGCTGGGACAAACTCTGAGCGGAAGAGGCTCTCAAAGTCCCTCCACTGGAGAGATGCCTCATCGTGCACCTAGAGCATTAGGCTCCACCATCTGCCTGCTGCCGCGTGCAGGAGCCTCGCTGCAAGGATCACCATGAGATCAGCTGGTGTCCCCACTAACCTGAAAACTTGAACTATAACCTCCAGACAATCATCGACTACCTAAGGGTCCATCTCCCTATGGAACCTGGGCGGTCTCGGACGCTGGAACTCATGCAGTACACTAAGGCAATGTGCACTCTCAGTGGTTGGGGCTGGTGGCATCGGTGGCCCGGCGGGTAGAGGTACCGCCGGTGCCTCTGCTGAAAAAGGGCCCTGCACCGAGGCCTCATCGCTCGGGGGGCTTTCCTCTCACACAAAGCTTGAAACCCTAGCTGGCTGCCATCATGGGGCCATCCTGAAAAGAAACAAGTGCACCATAGTAAAAACAGTATACCTTGTGAGATGATATGATGTAATCAAAACAAAAACTTTTTAATCACACATGAAATTAATGTTTTCATGCACTGAGTCGGAAATCAAAAGTCAAGGTCCTGGTGTATGGATACGTCGGTCGTCGCACCAACACTGGACTCCGTAGACATATAACCACACTCAATAGCCTTAAAACTATTACTTCACATAGAAGAAAGATCAGAGTCCTGAGTTCTGTGTTAGAACCGAACTCCTCTGATACTAATTTTTCATGACCCATCCTCGGGACCCGTGCCGTGACTACCCCAATCCCACCTTCTATAGGACAGGGGCTGGCGACAAGCACCATGGCGTAAATCCCAATAAAAGGGGATGGAATTTCCTTTATAAAGTAAATAAACACCACAGAGTACGAAATCAAATGTAAACACTGTGTAAACTAAGTACGACATTATGTGCGGAAAAGTAAGGAGGCCAGAATACAAACCCAAACTGAAAGTAAAGTACACATGAAAAGTAAGTACATCAACTAAAAAGTAAAGTAGCGATGATGAGCTGTCCATTGGAAATCCCACCTGAAGGGTGGGTACAGATAGCCTCCACCTCAGCTCCTCGAGTCCATCCATCTGCTCCATGTATGTCTCGCCCAGTGGTCCGCCTCCAGGTACCGACTTGCTCCACAAACCTCAACCACGATCAGCACTATTCGTTGTCTGCATCCAACACAACATAGTGCATGCATAGCCCGCTCACGGTTGAGTATACACTAATTAGTAGTGACCCTGAGACCCTCGAAGGTCTCCCGAAGTCCACAAAGGAAAGATACAATCACGAAGTAACAACCAACTCTACTTAGGTATATGCCCATACATATACCTAAGTCATTAATTCCTTTTTGGATCCAACATCCGAGCCCAAGTAAGATCACGTCCACACTGGATAGTACAACCCAATCCACACAGGATAACACAACCCAATCCACATAGGAAAGCAATTCAATCATATCGAAGATAATGATTGGATAGTCAAGACTCAGCTCACACAAGTATACTTCTTCGTAAGGTGACAGAAATGATCAGATGTAGCCACTGATTCATGTAAGCTGGGACCCACGTAGGATACTAGACCAGCTAGGTTGTCAGACCCACATAGGATACTAGACCAGCCACTCTATTGGACCCATGTAGGATACAAGTACAGAGTCAAATACTATTGGACCCATGTTGGATACAAGAATAGTAGTCACGTATTGCTGGACCCACATAGGATAAAAAAATAGTAGTCATCACCGTTGAAACCACGGAGGATTTCAGTACGGTCGTCATCACTACCGAAACCCTGGAGGATCCTATTACAGTCGTCTTCACTGCCAAAACCACGAAGGACTTCAGTGCATTCATCGTCACAGCCGAACCCACAGAGGATTTCAGTGCATTCGTCGTCGTAACTAGCTCTAGGGTTCCCGCACAACGCATGCTCATTTCTGGGAGGGTCCTCTCCACGATCTAAGGGGTTCGATACATCAATTGACACATATTCTAGATTTTAGGTATCCCAAAGTTCCATATTGTCTATAGGAACTCAACAAGACAGACGACACGTCAATCAGACGCCTGGTATGAGAGTTACTGGCTTTTTCGTCCCAGGGGCCCGTTTGGTCTTTAAGTAAAAACCAACCCGACCGTACTCCAACTGCATCCAAAACTCGTGAGGAGTACTCCAAAAGGTCTATCTCACTAAGAGTAAACAAACATAGTCGACGGAATGTCAATTGGACATCCAGAGATCATGTTATAAGTGTTTTCGCTCCGAGGGCCCTGTTGGTTTCATGTTCGAACCAACCCGGCCATACTCAATGTTCTCCGAAACGCTTATTTTAATATACCAAAACGACCATCTCGATCGAAGGATCTCATCGCAATGGAAGGTGTGTTGATAATAGGTCAGTAGCCCAAGTTACAATCATTTAAACAAACCTGTCCTGTTTTAGGGGGTTTTGTGCCCGGACCGACCCGGCCCAAGACCCCCTTGGTCGGCCTGAATCGTGTCGACCTGACCCGGGTCCGTGTTTGGCCCATCAGGGCGTGGCCTGGCCCAGCGCAGGTGGCCTGGCCCTACACGCCGGGTTCGGCCCATCCTGGCCAGTCGGCCCGGTGAGGGAGCTGCGTGACGCGTGAGCGTGGAAGGGGGTAGTCGCCACCCCTTCTGACCGAACAGTGGTCCCGTGGTGGGGGGGGGGGGTGGGGTCTGCCTTGCCGTGTTGACTGGGGGTCACACCCCCTGTTTTCCAGATCTGGATGACCATAACAGTCGGCCAGTACTCCACACGGGACTGGTTGACCCCGCCCTCAAAGCGTCGGCGGCCAGCGGTTCCGGCCGTGGCTCCCTGCTCTGCCCCGACCTTGGTCAGACTGGCGCAGCGCAATGACGCCATGCCCCTCCACCGTGGCCCGCTCCGGCCCCGACCCTCCATGGTTTTCCGCTACGGCCCTTCTCTGGGCGGGGCCTCTTTCGGTCTTAATGGCACGGCGCGACGACGTCGCGCATCTTCGCCGCAATCCTCCTTGTTTCAGCGCGTTGCCGTTGCACCGCGCCGCCTTTGTTTGAGCCGGAACGAATACAACCACAAAGGGGGAGGATGATTGGTCGTGTTCGGGTAGTACAACCTCCTCCTGTTAAATTGATAACAGGAATCCCAAATATACAATGAGGAACGAAAATATTTATTCACGAACAAATTCAACCCCTACCTCGAAGAAGTCATCGAACGAGGATTACCGCGGGAAAAAGATGTCGCGGAAGATGGCGTCACAGAACGAGGCTCCGTAAGTGTCTTCGGTGTTCACCCGATCAAGGATGTGGCACGTCGTTGGTCTCCGATGAAGGCGTCTCTCAGCATTTTCGGAGAGGAGAAAAGACCATATGGTGATCTCCCCTTGCAGTGACGGAGTTCTTCGTCGTAGTCTCGGCGTTCATCGGGTTCTTTGACGAGGAAGAAGATGTTCTTCAGAGCGCAAGAGTTCTCTTCCTTGTTCCACACAACGAATCTGCCAACAATAAAATAAGGCCTTGTCTTATTTTATTCACACACACATTCCAACATTAATTTGAAAATAAAATTTATTTCAAGAATTAATAAAGTGCGTTGTCTAATTAAAGAGGGGTTTTATTGGCCCGTAAATTAATGTGGAAGAGTTACGAAATAATTTCTAGTGGGGAACTAAATGAGGTTTTAGGGAAAATTGATGGAGGTGGGGGCTTGTGTGGGCCCCACCCCAACTTCCTTGCATCTTCCCTTTCCACAATGCTTAACCATCGGTAAAGAAATAAAAATAAATTGTAAAACAATTTTATTTTTATTCCTCACAGTTTTTAACATATCCTATCGAGCAAACGAAACTCCAGGAAAGGTCTTCATAAGCAATTACTGGCGCAGCGGTTTCATCGGTGCCCTCAGATTTCGATTCTGAGCACCAGTTCAAAAGTTAGAAAAACCCACTTATTCGTTCATTGAACGTACCCGAGCTAAACTTCAGAAATTGATTCCGGGCACACCGGGCCTCAGAATCAGTTGCAGCTAGAAACTGCGTACTCGTAAAATTCCAAAGAAAATTAAGAAAAAATTTCCCATGAAATTTACGGGTCTATACATATTTGCCTCATGCCCTTTACATACCATTGGGTTACTATAGACAATGATTTATATAATTAAATGAATATTAAGGCATTGTTTCTTATTAGAGTGTGTCCATGCTAGTGGGTTGAGAGAGTTAGATGGTAATAGCATGGGATGATGACCCATATGACACAAGGATAAGTGTTTCCTATTAATTTATATAAATTGGTTCTTATATATTTTTTTTCGAATTAGTATTTATTTTTTTATAATCTTTTCATGTCAAATAATTTATTTCACCATTTTTATTTCAATATATCTCATATCATGGTCATTATTTTTATTATGAGAAATATAATTCTAAATGGATGTTCTTATTTCAAAGAGTTTCTCTCCATCCTATGGGGATCAAGAACACAATTCACGACTTACCAAAAGTTAGTTATGTTTCATGTTCATCTATGAATTAGTTACTTCATGATAGAAAATGAAAACATGGTGTTTTTTTCAAATATTTAATTCAATATTAACATATTTTAATATTAAAAAAAGTCATATGAAAATCACCCACAACTTCATAAGGATGAATTTGAAACACTAGAATGAAAATAAAGGATTTTTTGGAATAAAATGAAAATAATTGTAGATTAAAACAAGTTATAGTTATTATTTGATTATTATTGAAATAATATAAGAAAACTTTTTACTCTATATACGAATAAATGAGGACTAACCGAGAGAATAATATAGAGTTTGAGAAGTGTTCCAAAATATAAAATAGAATAGAAGTGATATTTCATAGAGAACCATGCTCCCATACACACATAAATGTTTAAAATAAATAGAAAACTATAGATTTATTAGAGATAATTAATGGTATGATAATTAAATTATTAAATGAATGAAACAACCTATTATTAATAAATATCCTGACACAATTTGAATGAATATTCTAAATGAGAATTTAAATTGGAAATAATATAATAATTTGAATGAAGATAATTTCACTACTGCCAATGAAAGGAAGATTAAATAAATAATTATTGAAATAATATTTTGAATTTTATGAATATCATACAGGTATGAATGAAATATATTTATTTTTATAACTTTAAAACAATACACTATTAAGAAAAATAATACATATTCTATGAATTGAAGGATAATAACTGAATGAATTTATGAGTGCACATATGCACTGAAGAAAAAGTGTAGGCCCACAGTAAAAATATATTATTAATCACAATTGGGGAATATAAGAGATGAAATTTCTAAGGCATTATATCATTATCATTTAGACTATTATGAGATTGTTAATCTAATATGATCACATATAATAGTTTTTCCGAGTTTATAGAAAAATTAAACCTATAGGAATTCTACTCGATTGAAGATTGGTGGATTAGGATAATTCACTTGTTTGTGAAGAACCATTAATGACTTTTTGTACTAGAATAAATAATTCCATCAAATATTAAGAGCTAAAATAGGATGACTCATTATAATAAACCCATCAAGAGATAGTTTCGGGAATTTTATTATATATCCCATAGGGAATGTAGATTATACCCACCCAACACAACATTATTGGTTTATTGGAAAAATATAGTCACACTAGAATAACAGTTATAATCCGTGTATCGATGTAACTCACTCATAGAGAGGTATAAATTCCCATTTTGATCTAGAACTTTTAGAAACCATTCATTCAGATGTTAGAGTTTATTGTTTCATTTCATATTGAGTTGAGGGTTGAGATTATACAAAAAGTATCTATATCCTTTAAGAATGATTTTTAGTTTATAATATTTAATAATTAAAGAGAAAGTTAAAACATAGTAAAATAATTTGACACCTTGATTCACCCCAACTCTCAATATCCTTTCATGATCCACAATGATCTACTTGAGGGATCATATCTAAGAAGTTATGTCTCAAATTGAATCTATTTTATTAAAAAAATTATCATTAATTGGTTATATAATGTTTAAATTTTAGGAAACATTAGAGTGTCCTAATTTCAAGAAATGATTTTTTTTTATTTTATAGGATGAATTTTATTCCAAAACAATTTGGAGAAAAAATAATACTCGGAAAGAAAAAAAAATTATTTTTTTTCTAATAGAAAAAATGATAAACCACTACATTAACCTCATAATAGTTGTATGTTATCCTCTATTTAATTTTTCTAATGATAACCATTATAATTTATTAGTTCCTATTAGTGATATTATAGAGAGGATGCATATAAAAAAATCTGGAATACAATAAATTTCAATTAAAAATGATATTGAATGATTACCATATTAAATTATTCATATAAATAAATAATTTCTTAATTGGGAACTTGATTAAAAAACACAATTAAAAGTTATAATAAAATAAATATAATACATGCTATGAATGATATTATGGATTTGTAATGATCTCACAAACCACGTAGAAGAAAATAAACAATTAGTATTACTTTTTAATGAAAATAGATCATTGATTGAAGAAAATTTAAAAATATTTGGTGATTATAAAGTTTTAAAAGAAATAACCTTCGAGTGGTGATTGATAAATTGTTAAAAAATAATAATCCTTTATAAAATTTAATGATCCTCAATTAGAGGAAATTTTTAAAAATAGGAGATATTGATAATTCTATACATCAATAAAATGTCTTGCATGAAGATAAAATCCAAAGATTAAAGTATTAATGTGAATAAATCATGATATCTCACAAGGGTGAGAAACAATTTCCCACAAATAATTGTCTTAAGATAGAAAAAAAATTGGGAAATCTAAATTCCACACAAGTTTAAACTTCCCATGTTTCTGAGATAAAATATTTATAAAAAAACATTTTAAAGGGAATATTGTCCTAAAAAGGAACCATGAGATTGTACAAATCTCAATATAATGATCTAGATAAGAATATAAATCATATTCTTAAAAGAAATTAATACTTAATCTAGAAACTAATTTTTTTAACTAATAATATTTCAGTTTATTATAAATGATTGAACAATAAAATTGGAAATAAATCTTTTCCCTAAGAATTTTGAAAACCCACCATATTATCAAATGTGGATATAAGTATATTCAAGAAAATAAACCCTACATGTGGATCCCAAATAGATGTGGATACTAATAATACTATATGAGTTTTTTTGAATAAGTGAATATAATTTAGGAAAATTATATCTATTTATGAATATTTTATAATGTCCACTATAATTGGAAAAAAGATCAATTAAATTAAACACCAACATTATAATAGTAGAACTCCTTTGAAATAAAAAAGGTATTACTCACTAATTGTTATGAATATATTGAAACCCTCTATGATGATAGTAGTATTGGTGGTCAAAATACTGATTAGTTTTGGAATATACCAATATTATATCAATCATGATGTGCTTAGAAAAATATTCCACAAACAGAAAGAAAAAATAGGATAAATTTTGCTATGACTATCTTGGGATGATTGAAAGTATAGATTGGTGCTCATAAAAAGAAGATAATTGTTAAAACCTATTCCAATAGGGATTATAATTCAATAAAAATGACTCAAATGTTTTAAAAACAAAGATAGGTTACTTCAATTTTTATAAATAGTTCCATAAAATTGAAAAATGTAAAAACCCCATTAAAATTCAAACTAAGGGAGGAATAATGATTTCCAGGATTGAATCCATCCAATAATGAGATAAAAGGTTAGGTATAGTAGGTGAATTCACAAACGAAATATGTATTATGTTTCCTAAATAATTAAAAAATATATATGTGGAAACCTTGTGGATAATCTATAATATCACAATATGTGTCAAAAAATTTCTATATTGTATGGTCAGACCAGTTGAGTATAAAAAAATATGGATTATGAAAATGTTGAATTGAAAAATGCATTTATCACATGAAGATGAAATAAATTTTATCTATATATGGTCTATGAATGAGGGACCATTATTTCTAAAATATTATTATAAAAGGAGTGAGAAAGATGGTCATATTGCAAAAAAAGTAACATGTACCCAAAAAATGGTTAAAATTATATATGTAAATGGTTTGGTACCTTCAATTCAAAGATAATTATTTAAAAAGGTGAATAATCTTACTCTAAATAAGAAGATATCTAAAATTATGTTGGAACACTTGTTGTTATTAAATGATAAAAAATAGAAAATTAAAAGTCTAGGTAGAATGAAGAGTCATGGACACATTTGGGATATAAAGAATAATTCCAGTGTGTTGATATTAGTGGATCATCCATAATTATACTACTAAGAATCTGTTTATTGACCCATCGTTTTACTATGAATATTTTTCATATTTTTTCATGTATGAAATTAATGATTATCTATGGATGTAAAAAACCATATAATTTTGTATATTCTATATAACATAGAATTTTTCTATAAGGGAGTATTTCAGTAGCGATGATAAAGAAGAAATGTGTGCATCAATTCATAAGGAAAAAAACTACAATGCGAAGCTACCAAGGGTTGCTTTAATTCCAAAAATCATGGTATTGCAGGCATTTTTTTATAAATATAAAATTATGGTATTATAATCACACCATATACCCATGTTTCAATTATGAAAAATAGGTTTAAAATGGGGGATTATAATTTTATGTGTTCATAAAGAGAAATGAATAGTTTTATGACTTTCACTAGACATGATTTATGTGTTTGTTGAGTTATGTTCATTTTATAAGTTATTTTGGATAAATCAATTTAAACTACCCCAATATTTATAAAATTGTCAATGGTATCATGTTTAATGGATTTTATAGATAACTGTTACATATAGGTGTAGTAAATCCATTATACTATACTGAGATTTCCCATGTATACATAGTGTATATCAAAAAAAGTTTCTGGATTAGTATTGTGTGGTAAAATTATTCTCTCAACAATGTTTTTTTGTTTTAATTTAACCCCAAAAAGGAAGAAGAAACTGATTTCACATGAATTTAGATGTGATGAAAAACCACAACATTCATTTTTATTTGTTTTCAAAAAGGGTGAGAAAATAAATTGGAATATATATTACTATAATATTTGTTTGGAGCTATTTAAAACAAATCCAAAATGTGATATTTATGTTCCTATGCATGAATTGTATTTATTTTCAATAATGATGAAAATCTCATTATCAGGGTGCTTTATGAGAATCAATGATGATGTAATTTCAAAGAATTATTTTTATATTATTGTCATTTAATAGGAATGATCATGTAATAATGATGGATAAGTTACGTAAATAGAAAAAAATGTTAATAATACCCGTTAAGAGGAACTCACATGATTAAAAATAACATAACATTGTTTCTTAATTTGAATATACAAATTCAACATGGCAACCCATTTTTTGATGATTGGTGGGATAATATTTAGGCAAAATGTGAGTGGAAAAAAAGGATAAAATTTATAAATATTGAAAAAAACATATAATTAGATATATAATACAGTGATACCTTTGGTTTATTAAATATATCATATAAATAGTTTCACAACCAAAGGACAATATAGTTTAGAATCTTAGAGACCATGATGTTAAAAAACTTATTTTAATTGTTATGAACATTTCTACATAAGCTAAACCACTTATTATAAATTAGAAGGGACATAATCATATTAAAATCAATGGGAATAGAAAAAAAAATTATGGGTGAGATAAAATACTTACTAAGAGATAAAATAACTATAGAATCCCAAACATTTCATACATGGATAATACATCTTTTTAGATGAATATTCAAAAAAATTAAAAAAATACATGCCTAAGGACTGTAATAGTTTATTCAATTTATAGAATGCGTACATAATCATTTAATTTTGGAAAATATTTTCAACATATCACACTAATATATTCCCCTTTATAACACTTTAATAACAAGGTTTTCTTAAAAACATTCTTTATAATGTGGGGCAAGAAAATATAAGAAAGGGCGAGCTTGGTTTCTCAGTAAGGGTAAAATTAGAGGACATGTAATAATAACTTGAATAATAGTGTATAAGAACACGAGAATATCTTTTTAAAACCATTCCATAAATATCTAAGACCATAACATTGATCCATGGAATAAATATTGACAGTTCATAAGAAATGAATCACATAGAAATAAAATAACATGATCCATGAGAAAATAACATCAGTATGGGAAAAAGATTTTTGGCATAAACATTAGCTTACAACATCGTCATGATGTATAAATAAGGAACAGTTTAAAAATTATTATATGGATATGAAATTAGGACCATGCATGAACTTATGGACATACAAATAGGTCCACACAAAAAAAATTCGATGCTAAAAGAAAGGTCCACACATAACACTGTGAACATGTATTCAGGTTCATGTATAACATTATGAACATGTTATTAGATTCATTAAAAACATTAGAAACATGTAATAATTTTCATATATAAAATTATAATCATGTAACATGGTCCACACATAGAATATTTTCAAATGAGGTATCTATAATTACCTAATTAATTGGAGGGATATATTGGTACCACCCTTCACTTAAGGAAAATAATATGTATATATGAAATAAGATCCTAAAACATTCATAATATAACACCCCTGAAATTAAATGTGGTTCCTAAACATTTCTTTATATCATAACCTATTGAAATGGGAATGATTTTAAAATAATTTCACCATTTCATCATAGAATAACTGGTTGGAAAATAGGCAAGTTTCATAAATATTATTACATAACATAACCTATGAAAGAGAAATAGTTTTCATGAACATATTTTTAAGATAAACCATTCATATATGGAATATAAATTTAATACACGTATCATGTTCACAATAAATTATAAGTAACATAAATATTTATCAATAATTATGGTGAATTATTTTTAAATATCACATGGGATATTTCCATAAAAATTAACATTTCATTGAAAATTACTTTTTAAAACAAAAATTTCATAAATCATATTTCAAATAAGTTTCATTGAACATAAAAATGAAAACATATATGGTAATAGTTTAATAATTTTATGGTAATTATGGTGGAAAATTATGTTTATTTCATACATGTTAAAAATAAACATTCGTTTTACACTTTTGGTAATATCAAACTGTAATTTTTTAGAAAATGAAGTGAAGATTCATTTAAATTTTTTTCATAATAACAAAAGAATGCATAAAAATTTCATTGATAATTCATTTGAAAAGTCTTAAAAAAAATTATAAAAAATGATGTGGGATGAAAAAATGGGTTTTC
This sequence comes from Viscum album, assembly GCA_963277665.1. Taxonomy (NCBI): domain Eukaryota; kingdom Viridiplantae; phylum Streptophyta; class Magnoliopsida; order Santalales; family Viscaceae; genus Viscum; species Viscum album. The sequence continues at coordinate 2,091,832,294 of OY728122.1, forward strand.
GATCGAAGAGATAAATAAAGATGGGTTTTTTTTCATTAAATAATCTTTTTGAACGGTTAAGTTCATAATGGGATAATAATGTAGGGAGAGATTCTATTCACTTAAAATAACCATAGTATATGAAAAATGAGAATATTCTTGATAAATGGGTCATAATATTTCTTTATCAGAAATATTATCATAAACAATCCCAACACTTTGTAGTTGGGGTGACACCTATGTTGTAAAACCCATAATCCAGCATGCAAATGAATATGGTTAAAATAGATTAACAATATTATGGTATATATGATTTATTTTCTTATATGAGAATAACATGGATATGTAGTGTTGCATGCATGATGTAGGTATGCGATGATGCATGGATGAAATAGGTAAAATGATGCTGGCAGAATACGACACTAGGTTTTTGATCCATGTTAATTGGCCACAAGGCCTTTGGCGTATGGTATATTTAATGTGTATCTCTATACCCATTTATAAATATATCCTTTATTTAAAAATATAAATATAATTTTCCCATATAATTATAAACAAATAAAAAATATTAATTAATGATAATACTGTAAAAAAAATTATTTACCACTTTGGTAAATATGAATAGTAATCCCTAAGAAGGAATAAAAATAAATGAAACAAAATATATATTGAGATTAAATAAATTCATGATATTAAATTTCAAATTTGTTTTATATACACCTCATTAAATAGACATATCCACAACATATGTCCTAATGAATGAATATTGAGACAATTATCCATTAACTTAAGTCTTGACTTCCATTGTAAAAATTTAAAAATCATTCATTAAAAAAAAGTAATATATATTTATTATAAAACCATAATCATATATTTAATTCCATATATGAATTTATTAGGACATTTTTATACATGTTTGATAATAATTCAATGTTAATGTCACATTTTAAGCAATAACATCTTTGTTTTTAATGTATGTTTTGATTTGTCGTAATTTTATTAGAATTATTACTTTGATCATTTTTAAATAATAAAAAAAATGTTAAATATGATTAAAAAATAAAATATATTCCTTATATTTTATTATACTAATCCATATGTGTTAGAAAAATAAAATAAAATACACCATTCATGGAGAAGGTAGGTCATACAATCGAATTAATATTGTATCTATTTTTAAATAGATTAAAATAATGAAATGAAAAAAAATAACACAATTTAAAAATAATATTTATGTAATGTATGTCAAATATTTTAGTTAAAAACATATTTTTTACCTTCCAGGTAACGAATGAATGAATAACATCATCTTTCAAGTCGGTAGTCTGTAGTACACAGGAAAGACATTATCATATCCCAAAAGAATGTAATGAATGAAGGTATGTGAGATATAACAATTAAATATGTTATTTAATTTAAAAACTATCATATATAAATATTTAATTGTTCATTATAACTATCATTAAAAGGTGTTGATTGAAAAATAAATGACATCAGTTTTCATTGTGGTTATCCAACCTACACGCGAATAATGATGTCATAACCTATTTGATGGATGTGGAAATGGTAGTAAGATATGTAATTAACATAAAAATATTAATATATAAAATATAGTGTGTATATTATATCATCATGGTTCAATAATATTTTAAGGAGTTTGGGGAAAAAATAAAATAAAAATGCTTGATCAAGAACGTTACCTATTTCTTAGGTAACCTCCTTCGGATTTCACAAAAATCGGTTCCATGGTTAGATTTATGATAAAAAGGAATATAAGATGATAGTATTGATGTTGGGATTTTATTTTTGTAGGTATTGTCAGGTCCAAAAGGGTTTTAAGGCTTGAATAGGAGATGAGAGCATGTGGCCTTTTATAAGTGTGATGAGTGGCACCAATGTAATTGTTTGAAAGGAAAACAATTCCTTTGTTTTTCAGATTCCAAAAGGAATTAAAATGGATTATTTTAGAAATATATGAATTATAGAATCAAAATATAGACAGAAAATAGTTTTATACTGGTTTTTTGTATATTTTAGCAGTTTTCACTTATGATTAACTCCTCGGTAATCCCATTTTTACCTTAATAGTGGTAAATAATTTTCACTATTCATTATGAAAAAAACAATTTGAACATATTAGATAATATATATTAATATTATTTAAAATATAAAATTTAATTTTTAAAATTAATTTCAATGAAGTGGAAAAAGTTATTTAATATTTATTCCTATAAACACGATAAGAATGCGGCTTTTAAAAGAGAAAATATCCCAATATTTATAATACTTTTATTTAAAAAATAAACATGAAAATAGTTCTAATCATTTTAATTGGATTTATAGAAACATACTTGATAAAAAAATTATTCAATAAAAATTAAAAATAGATTTTCTAACAATATAAATAATTTAAATGAAATGGTAGCTTTCAAATAAAAATATGTATTTTCACTATTCGTAAAAAATAAGACATTTCAAAAAATTATAAAAAATTAATAATGAGATAATTTTTTCAAGATGATCTCAAAATTTGAATTTAACTTCTACAATAAATTGAAAAAAATCAAAATTTGTTTTAAAAAATATGGGCGCGAAATGAGACAAAACAAATTTTTGTAAAAATATTTTTTACGTATAAAATTCGTATTATTAATATATATTCCGAAGAATGATGAATGTTAAAAATTTTATTCAATATATAATATATATATTTCATAAAAATAATTCACCAAATATGTTTTCTTTATTTATTTTAATAGAACATGTTAGTTTTCATTAAAATATTTCCCTTATTTTGAAATAGTTTTTATTTTAATCTCAAATTAACTAGTCAGCAAAGAATTCCGTTTTTTAATATTTAAATCATATATTTTCATAATTTATCCAATCATATTCATAATCATAATTCCAAATTCTAGATGATTATTATCACCATTAATGAAAATATTTTAATATTATGGCACGTATCATTTAGACTCTGTTTTATGTGTAAAGAAAAATATCAATGAGATCTAATAAAATTAAAAACAATTTAAATATTAGGATATTACGTTCTACCCCCTTAAAATAAATTTCTCCTTCAATATTATTCTCTGTTATCAATGTCATAGTATTTGAAAATTCCTTCATAGAAACCCACAACGTGAAAAGAGTTAATAAACATCCTCTTAAAAAAAGATTAAGGGATGTGAGAGAGACATCTAGAATAACATAAACTAGGTTTCCAAATAATATAAAATAGGTGTAAAGTGAAAACATATGCATCAAATATAAAAATAACATTAAAATAATAGTGGAGAGTGATTAAAAACATGGCCAGTAGAAATTAAATTTCCCCAACCCCATAAAGAAAATACCCAAAAAAGGTGATTGATATCATAGAAAATGAAGATAAGTATACAATATTTGTTTCTATGTAAATTTACTAATGTTGGTGATTTCCTTTTATTTTTTGATTAATAACTCAAGAAAATGTAAATACATGAATTTTTTTCATAGATATAATTTCATCCTTTGGATGTTCCTAGATTAATTTACACTTCATCTCATACTCTATGAGATGAATTTTTCATGTCTGAATAAATAAATTGGATATCTAATAGAATAATAATCCATTACTTAAATATCAATTTAAATAGGTTACTATTTGATATACAATATAGATAAATCATTATATATTTAAGTATCATTTTAATATCTAAAACCTCATACCACATTTAACATAAATCATTTCATACATGTTTAAACATATAACCCTTCAAAAATTCAGAATTTGTAAATTTGGTCACCAAATATTTCTATATCATCTTAACTTTAGTATCCCATATATCATAATGTATTTATTTATTTTTACAAACTAAACATGCAAAAAACATCATCATGTATTCTCTTGAAAATTTTAATAACCTAAATCACTATAAAATATTAATGAAAGCATACATGACTCTTTATTTATTACATAAGACATTGATTATTCGATATATTCCGTAAATAGAGAATAGTTTTAAATTTTCCAATGATTGAATAAACAACTTTTTCACAAAATAATTTTCCAGATCTAAGTTAAATAACACAATCTTGTTTACTTTATTTATATCAATCATCTCTTCATCAATAATAAACACTAATTTCAACACCAGGAACATATTAAGTGTTATCTTTCATTAATCAAGTGTTTTCCAAAATGTATCACCTTACCATTACATCAATTATCTAGGTGATCGGTTCCATTAAACATATTAATATAAATCCAAAACTAAAAAAATTCTTCAATAAATCATTATATATAATATGATTCATATAATATAATTCTGAAATATTAATACATAAAAACTTCAATTATTCCATCTCATCCTCATTCAATTATCAAGGCTTCATCATCTTATTCCTTAATTTCCCTTTATATTCATATTTCATTATTAGTGTCTTCATCATAATTATAAAACCCATTACTTATATATCTTTACGGATTCTATTTATTAGATTTCCCCTCAGGACATCAATACACATAATTCCTAAAGGATTCACGTTTAAAATGTATAAATCATAATGATACCATTATTCCCATACATTATGATAACCAAAATTTTATTTTTTTCATTTTTAGTTACGTTTTTCCTTATTTTCTACAACTAAAAAATATTTTACCCAAATGATACAATACATTGAGTTATTATTCATTCATCCTCATCATATATGAAACTAAATATTCAATAATATATTATATCCACTACCATAAATCTCACTGACATCTATCCTTATCCTCTTTGGAGGGTCCAAGTGTTTTTCAAGTTTCACATTATTAATCATGTTCTATGATAAATAATTATTTATAATTTTAAAGACTAAACTATAAAAATAACACATACTAGTTACATTTGACTAGAACTAAATTTATTTTCCTTATGATATTTTATATTGAGAATTATAGATAATTAAGTAAAAATATCTCAATTTAAATTGATTTATTATAGGTAGACACATATATTTAGTATCATTTTTTCATAAAACAATGTTTATTAATATAATAATTGGTTATATTCATGAATTTGTTTTTACTATTTTCCACTTGATCTCATTTCTATCCATAATCATCGTTTAAACACTAGAAAAAATATTTGAAAAATTTGGGATGACCACAAAATGTTTAGTAATGTACATAAAATAAAAAAAGAAACAATTAGTCCTAGAATAATTATTAAATTTTCACCTTTTCAAAAATTATTTTTTCACTCAAAATAATTATTTTATTACCAAACAAATCACCTTTTCTGAAGAATTAATTTCAAAAAAAAAATCATTAGAAATATTAATGAAAAAAATAAAATCCGTATATTTTCATTGAAAAAATAATGAACTCATTAATTTTTTTCCATAAATATATGTTGAATTTAATTTCCATTGTTCATAAACTCAATAAATTGTCTATTTAAAAGATGAGATTTATAAAAAACATCGAAAGAATAAATAAAATATATAGGTATTATTGGGAATCATTTTGATTTTATACCTACAAATGATGTAGCCCTCACATATACTAAATTATATAAGAAACATTACTAATATTAAATTACCCTCGTGGTTATACTTTAATGTAATCATCAAAGTTGTACTGGAAATAACCATCATACTAAAATTCCAACCAAAACAATGCATTATTGGAATATCATCGAACCAATGATATTTTTTTATAACTGAACCATCTATAATCATAAACAATTCCCCTGAACCACAACATAATCATAAAGCATGAAATCTTATATTATCAAAACATTTCATTAGTAAAATCCATTATTTTAAAATAATACATCACATATAAAATGGATACAATTGTCATAGAAAATAACCACATATATTTTATAGAAATATTTAAAAACATTTTATTCAATGATTGTGGGAAAATAACCTCATTCTATATATGTTAATGAAGTATTATAGTTGAAAGTTTTAAAAATGAATCATCAAAAGTAAATTTTTTATAATTAAGTCTCTTATATGAACCCTTAAAAATATTCCTTTTTGAAAAGATTTGAAAAAAATTAGAAAAATAAATTCATAAAAAAATCATTTTAATATAAATAAATTCATAAAATTCATCTTAAAACAATTCACATAAAATCAGAATATTTATAAAACAAATCATCAAAACATTTAAAATTAGGTTATTTAGTAAAATAGTTCGTTACGATGATTAATAATCATCACATATTCTCCTTATCTTATTGAATAATGAAATTATGGTAATTATTTAATAATTAACAGTTTTTTTCTTTTTTAATATTCATTATATTTCACTAATTACCATGTTTTAAAAGTTAATTATTTTTTATTTTCACATTGGATTCATTGCAAAAATTCAGTTCATAATTCATCAATTACATAAGTATGTGAAATATGGTCGAATATATCACTATTACACCATATATAGAATAAAAATAAATACATAATTATAAATTTTATACATTAATTATAATTTTTAATTCATCCATTAAATATGGTTATAAAAATTATCTTGGTTTTTTTCATGGAGATGATAGGTTGTACGCACGCATGATTCACATTTCCATTTATCAATGGTCATTGTGGAAACAATGTAAGTATTATTTCATATTTAAATAATGAAGATAATGTCATAAATATAATATTTATTATTTAAATATATTTATATATCTTATTCAGTTAGGTGATATTGTGATGAAAAACCAATCACATAAATTCATGGAGGTGGTAGTCCATATGTACGCACGAACGTCGTTGTCATTTTTATATTAATGAAAAGGTATTAATTTAAGTGATATATTATTTTTTTTTATAACAATAAATATCTTATCAGTATCACATATAATCATTATTTCCATCATTATAACCAGTCTTGGATGATGGTGATGGAAAATGAATTAAATCGTTTTGTGAGGCGGTAGTATGTTTTACGCACGAGTGATGAATTTTATTCCAATTTAATGTAGTTGGAGATGGGTATAGGTCACGAAACTAATATAATAACATAAAATTATTTTGAATATATTCGATTTATTATTTTATCTTGGTAGAAGAATATTTTTAATATGTGTAAAATAAATAAAATTAAAACACTTTATTAAAAACGATACCTCTTTTTAGGATATGTAACACCTCCGGTAAATAAAGAATATGAAATTTTCATATTTATCCATATTTTTGAATAAGATATTAATATTTCTTTAAAGGGAATGCTATGCTCGAGGGCATACCCAATACGCAACAATGAGTTTCTTTGAAATCTTACGTTGCACTCTAATTATAAAATAATATTATCTTAAAAGGTAGTTAATGCCTAGCCATTGTAATGGCGGGAATGAACGTAACTAACTACAAAATTATTATATATGTTTGTCAAATATTTTTACTTTTATCCAATAAATGTTAGAGGCTTAAAATGTAAACGAATCAAATTTTTAAGTATAAATATTCTAATATTCTTTAAAAGGTTGATTAACCTCCTTTTGATGGAGAATCCTTTTTAAATATACTTTTGAAAATTTTATATGTTGTATTTTCCAAAATAAAATCCTTCTTTAGAATCTGGACATCAAAATTTACTCTGTGTAATATTTTGTTATTTTTCCGATAAAGATCGTTTTTATTGAAAATGTTGCATTTTAATTCAAAACCACCTTTTAATCTGATTCATTTATATGGATATAATATATTTTTTATTTATATTAAAGTTTATTTATAATATATTTTTACAATTTAATCTAATGTTGGTCATTGGAATTAATTTCACTTTGAAATTGGACATAAACTAGTGTCAATCTTTTAATAGATATTGTTTCTTAAAAACACGCTATTTGATTTGAAAGCGGGAATTAATTATTAAATTAATTAATGCAACATATATGTTTTGAATTTTGTAAAATAAAAATCATTTTCGAATTTGGAATATCAAATATAGATTAGGGTGAATTTTTGGTATTTTTCTGAAAAACATCAATTTTTGATGAATAGTGAAACCACTAAGTGATAGTTTAAAAACTGATTTTTCGTTTAAATGAAACTTTACCACTTCTGTGATTTGAATTTAAAAAATCCGACATACATGGTTGTCATTAGGATGTAAAATGTGGTTCAATGGGATTAAAATAATTTTTTTTGGTGAATAGTAACTTTTAAGTTTTTTATCGCGATTAGGGGTAATTAGTGTAATTTAAGGTAAAAATTATGGTTTAAAAATATATAGTGACCTAGAAACATGTACTACCCTCATTGGACGTGTCATGGCCAACCAAGAAAATCCATGGGTCGACTTGGGGACCCTATGGAGCCACTTTGGTTGGAAAATGACATAAATAACCTTTTATTTAATGTTAAAATAAAAATGTCACAAGCATGAGTTGTTTTACTGAAACAATTTTCAAATGGGATTATACAAGTCATATTTTTGACTATAAATATTAATAATAAAGATAAAAATCATTCCTACATCATGATAGTTTTTTTATAATTTTTAGACATTAAATAAATTAAATTATTTATGACATCATGATGATGCAACGATTACCTCATTAATAAATGATTTAAATAAAATGAAAAGATAATGTTAAAACAATAACATAAACTTGTAAAAGACATAATTGATGAGTATATTTCGAACCCTTACCAACTTATCCTCGAAATACATCAATGTGAGACCTTTAAAATCCGAAACTCATTTGAAAATCAAGTAACATTTTGTAACTTTCCAAAAGTGCCCCTCCTCTCCTCTTATAAAAGGCTCCCACCTCTACCTCCTTACCCACGCCTCTCAAGCATTTGGCTCGGCCAACTCCTACTCATTTTGTCTCTCCACATCCCTCTATTACCCCTATAATCCTCACTTTGGGCATAAGTCTTCCCTAGGAATCCTTTGAGCTCAAAACAAAGAGAGATACCCGATTTTAAGGTAATGTCCCCACTTGTGTTCTTTTGTATTATTTTGCCTCTCCAACCCCCTAAACTCTTTTTATTAATTTCTTTTGTACCAAATACAGTATCTTAAATATACTAGTATGTTGTTATAAGAAAGATTCGAGCTACACTTACACACACCTACATCTAATGTTTAAAGAACATATTGTTTCTGTGGATGGTGAATTTCTGCCTCACGAAACGATGATTGTTCAATATTCTTTTAACACCCTCAAAGGTGGCCATTAGGATGTCACTATATATATATGATATATAATATGTTTATTTTTTACTTAAGATTCTTTATTTTTCATTTATGGCATACCTTTATGGTTTCCATTATGGTTAAACGCGATATCTTCATTTTAGGAAGTGCAGACTACCGCCCCCTCAAAGTGATTTGATTCGTTAATACCATTTGTGGTATGTATAAAGGATAGATTTAATGATATTATATATGATACCATATTGGAATTATTATACTATTATGTATCATTATGTTTTAATTACATTAAATAATAAATAGAAATCGAAGTAGCGTTCATGCGTACATATGGCTTACCGTCTCTATGAACGGTGCATTTCATTTCTTACCTATAAATGTTATGTAATATTATAAATACAAGTATATAATGGATATATATGATATATATTATATATAAATAATGAATATAATTATGGATATAATATATATTTTACCACATGAACAACTTGTAATTATAAAGAGTTTATTTTTGACTCAAGTAGCAATGATCTACAAAATGACCATTATTAACTTATATAATTACATAGTGTTCATAGAATGGTAGTAAGTGATATAAAAAAAATAATTAACTTGAAAAAGGTTCTTGAGAAAGTAGAAATTAACTCAAGTTTATTATTCAGGGGGTTAAAGAATGATCGAGTCAAGTCGGACCTGAGGTAAGGGATCCTACCCCTCTCTTTCTTTTTAAGTACACTCTTTTATGTCATTCCTTTTAAGATCATCTTTCTTATGATTGGGATGTTATTTTTTATTAATATTACTATAATTTATATGTTCATATGATCAGAGACCCTATTTTATCTCTTCAATCCTTTTTGGATGTTTTAATTGGCGCCGTTAGGCTGCTGAAATTTCGTAAGGGGCTTTTTATCTAACATTGTGTTTTCGTGAGCTTCATCCTACATTTTCCAATATTTACTTTTGAGTGGTTTATGTACTGTCCATAATTCTACTCTTTGTGTAAAATACATTCTCTTATGAGTATTTACATCATTGTTTTATAGTCCTTCTTTCATGGGGTGTACCTTTCAAAAGTTACCCAAATCGGTAAGGGAACCTTTCACCCTCCTATTTTTAAAAGACATCTTTTGTTATGTCTTTTAATTTTCATCTTTTTATGTTGGGATATGTTATTCGATATCCTTATCGATTTAAATTTTAGGTCCAAGTGATGAGATACCATTTTCTCTCCCATCAACTAATTTTATGAATTTTAAAGTGACGCTGTTAGGATGTCGAATTTTGCTAAGGGAACTTCTTAACCCAATTTCAATTTCATTGGATTCAACATGTAGTTATTGAATATGTCATCCTTTGAATATGCGTGAATGACCGTTGATTGTTTTACACATAATATCCACTTATATTGGGTGTATTTAAATTTTTCACACATAATTATGAGATTGATTTATCTTTAATTTATGGATACATTCTTTATAAGGGATTTCATCTCATTTTACATTTCTATTGAGACTTCATTGTTTCTATGCACCAATTCACTCTTATATGGTTTATATACTGTCCCTTGGAATATTATATCATGAATCCGTTTATTCTCAAGATATTTTTATTAAATGTTATTCCTCAATTATGGAATTCAAGTGTCTCTCATTTTGTTAAAAACCCTTTAACTAAAATATCATTTTAAATGTTTTAATGATTTATTCTTATAAATATTTTTCATTAATATCCATGTTTTAAAAATGGTTTTATGGATTTATTTATATGGATATTAATGTTATATAATGTTAAAAGCTTCAATGTGGTATGGGACACTTTGATTTCAAAATCTCTTTATTAAATGTTTTAAATGATATTGAAAATGGTTTTTAGAAAGGATTCATTATCTTAAAATGTTATATTGTTATTGCAATGTGGGAATGTTATCTTTCCATTATGCTTAAGGTATATGCTATGATTATGTTATGGTTCTTGGGCATTGTTTATAAAAACGGGTGTTTCCGTGATAAACTAAGGGCAGGTGTGCCCATATAGCTCTCCAATTCATTGGGTAATGCGAAGGGGTTAAACATTAAGGTTTCTCTGAAGAGATTTAGGAAATATACTGTGATGGGTATTCCAAACGTAACCAAGAGGTTTACTCCCTATGTAAGAATGTTATGAATGCCTCAAGTTACCTTTATGTCTTATGATTTCTATGATTTATTCATGATTTTATGAGGTTTGTTAAAGTGATTATGTTTTATGGGTAAATTATGATTTCATTCTTATGTATATATGTACTCATGTTTTCTTTACATACTTTTTAAAACCCTTACTGAGATTTTTATGCTCATCCCAAGTATTTGAAAGGTTTTTCACAGGTCAAGGGAATGGTACATGATATGATGATAGTATAAAGGTAGTGTCAAAAAATAAACCAGGTCTTATTTTAAATATGTTTCCATTTATGGTATAAATGAATACTATCTTTTATGTAACCACTTTGTTTAAATGTGGAATGTAATGCATGTTTTATGATCTAATTCACTAAAACTCTAAACCTGAAAAGATCCTCTATGTGTAATCTTGTAATAACTCAAGATTAAGTAATTTTTAAGGTTGGGGCCTTATTTTTGTGATTAGAGGTCAGTTTAGATAAGTTTAGAGGTTAGAGTGTTTTTTAAGAAAAAGTGACAAGTTGTGTATAACAACAATGGTTAGTATATTAGATGGAGTCATCATTTTTTTAAGTTAGAATGAGTTTGAGATAACTTGGATAAGTATATCTTGGTGTTTATATTCCTCCTCTTTTTGATTATTTTACTGATATACTCACACTGACCTTTTTGGTTTTAGTAAATGGATGGATCTAAAAGGAACCAAAGTAACAGTGGATTTGAAGAAAACTGTGATAGTTTTATGAATGAACAACTAAATGATATGGGATCTGCATTGAGAACTCTTGTGGTTATCCTCAACCAACTATCTGGAGTCATGATTGACCACCTGAAACTTAGTGATTTTTATAACGCATCGTATATGCGAGAAACAAATCTCTACGGAAGTTCAGGTAATAATCATAATGGTAAGTATGTTCAAAAACCTATGTGTCAAATATGTGGAACTAAACACATAAGAAAATGTTTCAAAGGGACATAAAGATGCTATAGATGTGTAAATGAAGGGCATAAATCAAGAACCTGCCATAGAAAAAGGTAGTATCTAGTTAACTCTAGGAAAGGGAAAGATGTTCTTTAGGAAGGATCAATTGAATGTTTTAAATGTGGTGTGCATGGTCATTATGCAAACACATGTCCTACGAAGATGTTTCAGGAATGGGGTGACCAAGATCGTACAAATATTTATTTACCAATACCTAATTCCATTCTGATTGAGGATGAAGAAACTGACAATGATGAATGAAAGGTATGGATTATTTCTTAACATATGTTTTCCTATTATTGGAATCTTAAGATATGATTCATGATTTTGTTTGTAGGAATGAAGTATTTCAGAATAAGTGGAAAAGGAATGGATAGTGGATCATGAAGAATATTGAATGAGTATGAAGTCATCATATAAGGGATTCAAGAGTTATGGTAGATTTTTGGATGGTGAAATTCCTAGATGTATTAAGTCTCTTTTGATGATGGGGAAACATTGAAGACTTTTTATAGTAACCATGATGTTTGATATAAGAAAAGTTTATTCAAGGAATAATTATCCTTTCTTTTGTGTATATAGTTATAAAGAACCATTTGAGTTTATATGATCCTTGAATTTGAGGCAATTACTGGTTAATACATTTTGTGTTACAAAATGGAAGTTATCAAATAAACTTTGTGGTTAAAATATGTTATGGCTATTTTTGATGAATTTATCTCTTGTTGATGAATGTTATAAAATTTATATAGTTTTTCAAAAGGGACAACACGTAGATCGTGTGACAACCCATCGCATCGGACGAAGCAGCGGGAATCGAACCCACAACCAAATTGAAACTGGTATTTATCGCCTACCACTAGACTATGTGAAGTCCCTGGTTAGTTTGAATGATTCTTCTTAGTTAGATGATTTTATGAATTAATAGTATGTTGTTTTTTATCAATGGAAATGATTAGCCTATCATAGAGGATATGTGATTAGGTTAATTACATTTCAGTATGAGACTATAAGAGTAACTGATGTTATTTTGGTGAAAAATGTTAAAATTTATCTTAGGAGACTATGTGATTAAATCCTTCAGAGTATTGGGTTTCAATATTATTTAGGTTTACTTTATATAATTTTATGGATAGATGTTTATTGAATGGTCATTGTTGAACTTTGGGTTTTGTTTGACAAATTTTGGATATTAAGAATAGATTTTTTTATATAAATGATTATCCTTTTTGGGGTATTATCTGATCTCATACTAACCTTTTTGGTTTTAGTTTTGGTTAAGTTCTAAAGACATGGTAAGTATATAGTTCTCTTTTGTGGATTAGTTGATTCTATAGAAGTTGATTATAGCTCTCTTAATGTGAACAAGTCATCCTAAATACTCTTCTTTTGGAGAAAACATGATTTCATGTAATAAATCTAGTAAAAGTTGAAAGTCAACATGATAATTATGTATTCTTACTTATGTTTTAGTTAAGCTCGTAGATAAATTCCTCAATGAAAAGTAACTTAAAACAAAAATGTTGTCTGTTAATTTTTCCTTCTGGGGAATCAATTACCGTTTAACCCATCACAAGTTTGTGATTTTCTTGTTGTTAACTTTCTCCTAGACATGTTTACTATCACTCTCCATCATAACATGACCCTTTGATTTTTCCTCCATATCCATATTTTCATACTTGGAATCCTAGTATGGGTTAACTCAGTTGACATTTATACTTCTCTCCCATTCTTTTAAAGTGATAGTTTCGCTGACTCTTGTTCCGATGTGGGATTTTCAATGAAGCTTCCAAGCCCAATTTTAAAATTGGGAGGACGCAATTCCAAAAAGGGGGGAAGGATGTAACACCCCAGGAAAATAAAGAATATGGAATTTTCATATTTATCCATATTTTTGAATAAAATATTAATATTACGTTAAAGGGAATGCTATGGTCGAGGGCATACCCAATACGCAACATCGAGTTTCTTTGAAATCTTACGTTGCACTCTAATAATAAAATAATATTATTTTAAAAGGAATTTAACCCCTAGCCATTATAATGGCGGGAATGAACGGAACTAAGTACAAAATGATTATATAAGTTTGTCAAATATTTTTACTTTTATCCAATAAATGTTGGAGGCTTAAAATGTAAATGAATCCAATTTTTAAGCATAAATCTTATAATAATCATTAAAAGGTTGATTAACCGCCTTTTGATGGAGAACCCTTTTTAAATATACTTTTGAAAATTTTATATGTTTTATTTTCCAAAATAAAATCCTTCTTTAGAATCTGGACATCAAAATTTACTTTGTGTGAAATTTTGTTATTTTTCCGATAAAGATCATTTTTATTGAAAATGTTGCATTTTAATTCAAAACCTCCGTTTAATCTGATTTATTTATATGGATAGATTATATTTTTAATTTAGATTAAACTGTATTTAGAATATATTTTTACCATTTAATATAATGTTGGTCATTGAAATTAATTTCACTTTGAAATTGGACTTAAACTAGTGTCAATCTTTTAATAGATATTGTTTCTTAAAAACACGCTATTTGTTTTGACATCAGAATTAATTATTAAATTAATTAATGAAAAATATATGTTTTGAATTTTGTAAAATAGACATCATTTGTGAATTCTGAATATCAATTATATCTTAGGGTGAATGTTTGGTATTTTTCTAAAAAACTTCAATTTTTGATGAATAGTGAAACCACTAAGTGGTAGTTTAAAAACTGATTTTTCGTTTAAATGAAACATTAACACTTCTGTGATTTGAATTTCAAAAATCCGACATACATGGTTGTCATTAGGATGTAAAATGTGGTTCAATGGGATTAAAATAATTTTTTTGGTGAATAGTAACTTTTATGTTTTTAATCGCGATTAGAGGTAATTAGTGTAATTTAAGGTAAAAATGATGTTTTAAAAATATGAAGTGACCTAGACACATGTCCTAACCTCATTGTATGTGCCATGGCCCACCAAGAAAATATATGGGTAAACTTGGGGACCCCAAGGAGCCACTTTAGTTGGAAAATGACATAAATAACTTTTTATTTAAAGTTAAAATAAAAATGTCACAAGCATGAGTTGTTTTACTAAAACAATTTATAAAAGGGGTTATACAAGTCATATTTTTGACTATAAATATTCCTTAGAAATATACAAAGAGTTCCTACATAATGATATTTTTTTAATAATTTTTATACATTAAATAAATTAATTTATTTATTACATCATGATGATGCAGTGATTACCTCATTAATAAAGGATTTAAATAAAATGAAGCGATAATGTCAAAACTATAACATACACTTGTCAAAGACATATTTTATGAGTATATTTAGAACCCTTACCACATTTTCCTTTAAATACATCAATGTGTGACCTTTAAAATCCTAAACTCATTTGATAATAAAGTAACTTTTTGTAACCTTCCAAGAGTGCCCCTCCTCTCCTCTTATAATAGGCCCCCACCTCTACCACCTTACCTACACCTATCAAGCCTTTTTCTCGACCAACCCCTGCTCATTTTGTCTCCCCACATCCCTATAATACTCTAAGAAGCCTCATATTCGTCATACGTCTTCCCAAGGAAGCCTTTGAGATCAAATCAAAGAGAGATACCCGATTTTAAGGTAATGTCTTCACTTGTGTTCTTTTGTTTTTTTTTTGATTCTCCAACCCCATAAACTCTTTTTATTCATTTCTTTTTTAACAAATACAGTATCTTAAATATACTAGGATGTTTTTATAAGAAGTATTCGAGCTACACATACACAAACCTACATCTAATGGTTAAAAACATACTGATCCTGTGGATGGTGAATTTCTGCCTCACGAAACGTTGATTGTTCAATATTCTTTTAACACCATAAAAGGTGGCCATTAAGATGTCAATATTCTTATATATGATATTTAATATGGTTATGTTTTACTTAATCTTGTTTATTTTTCATTTATTTCATACCTTTATGATTTCCATTATGGTTAAACGCGATATCATCATTTTAGGAAGTGCGGACTACCGCCCCCTCAAAGTGATTTGATTCATTAATACCATATGTGGTATGTATAAAGGAAATAATTAATGATATTATATATGACACCATAGTGGAATTATTATACTATTATGTATCATTATTTTTTAATTCAATTAAATAAGAAATAGAAATGGAAGTAGCGTTCATGCGTATGTACGGCTTACCGTCTCCATGAATGGTGCATTTCATTTCTTACCTCTAAATGTTATGTAATATTATAAGTGCATGTATATAATGGATATATATGATATATATGATATCTAAAAAATGAATATGATTCTGGATATAATATATATTTTACCACATGAACAACTTGTAATTATAAACAGTTTATTTTTGACTCAAGTAGCAATGATCTACAAAACGACCATAATTAACATAATTAATTACGTAGTGTTCATAGCATGGTAGTAAGTGATATAAAATTAATAATGAACTTAAAAAAGGTTCTTAAGAAATTATAAATTAACTCAATTTTATTATTCAGGAGGTTAAAAAATGATCGAGTCAAGTCGGACCCGAGGTAAGGGATCTTACCCCTCTCTTTCTTTTTAAGTACACTCTATTATGTCATTCCTTTTAAGCTCATATTTCTTATGATTGGGATGTTATTTTATAATAATATTACTGTAATTTATATTTTTATATGATGAGAGACCCTATTTTATTTCATCAATCAATTTTTAAAGTTTTAATTGGCACCCTTAGGCTTCCGAAATTTCGTAAGGGGCTTTTTATCTCACTTTGTGTTTTCGTGAGATTCATGCTACATTTGCCAATATTTCCTTTTTAGTGGTGTATGTACTGTACATTATTCTACTCTTTGTGTAACATAATTTCTTTTATGAGTATTTAAATCAATGTTTTATAGTCCTTATTTCATGTGGTGTACGTTTCGAAAGTTACCCAAATCGGTAAGGGATCCTTTCACCCTCCACTTTTTGAAAGACTTCTTTTGTTATGTCTTTTAATTTACATCTTTTTATGTTGGTATATGTTATTCTATATCCTTATAGATGTAAATTTTATGTACAAGTTATGAGATACCATTTTCTCTCTCATCAACTATTTTTATGAATTTTAATGTGACGTCGTTAGGCTGTCGAATTTTACCAAGGGAACTTCTTAACCCAATTTCGATTTATTTGGGTTCAACATGTAGTTATTGAATATGTTATCCTTTGAATCTGTGTGAATGACCTTTGATTGTTTTACACTTAATATCCACTTATATTGGGTGTATTTATATTTTTCACACATAATTATGAGATTGATCTATCTTTAATTTAAGGATACATTCTTTATAAGGGATTTCATCTCATTTTACATTTCTACTGAGACTTCATTGTTTCTATGCACCAATTCACTATTATATGGTGTATATACTGATCCTTGGAATATTATATCATGAATCCATTTATTCTCATGATATTTTTATTAAATGTTATTCCTCAATTATGGTATTCAAGTGTCTCTCATTTTTTTAAAAACCCTTTAACTAAAATATCATTTTAAATGTTTTAATGATTTATTCTTATAAATATTTCTCATTCATATCCATGTTTTCAAAATGGTTTCAAGGATTTATTTATATGGATATTAATGGTTTAAAATGTTATAAACTTCATTGTGGTATGGGACACTTTGATTTCAAAATCTATTTACTAAATGTTTTAATTGATTTTGAAAATTGTTTTTAGAATGGATTCATTATCTTAAAATGTTATATTGTTATTGCAATATGGGAATGTTATCTTTACTTTATACTTAGGTTATGTGCTATGATTATGTTATGGTTCTTGGGCATTGTTTATGAAGACGGGTGGTTCTGTGATAAACTAAGGGCGGGTGAGCACGATATAGCTCTCCAATGCATTGGGTAACACGAAGGGGTTAAACGTTAAGGTTTCTCCGAAGAGATTTAGGGAATATACTGTGATGGGTATTCCAAACGTAACCAAGAGGGTTACTCCCTACATAAGAATGTTATGAATGCCTCAAGTTACCTTTATGTCTTGTGATTTCTATGATTTATTCATGATTTTATGAGATATGTTAAAGTGCTTATGTTTTATGGGTAAAGTATGATTTCATTCTTATGTATATATGTACTCATGTTTCCTTTCCATACTTTTTATAACCCTTAATGAGATTTTTATGCTCATCCCAATTTTTTGAAATGTTTTTCATAGATCAAGGGAATCGTACATGATATGATGATAGTTTAAAGTAAGTGTCAAGAAAGAATCCATGTCGTATTTTAAATATGTTTCCATTGATGGGATAAATTAATACTATCTTTTATGTAACCACTTTTTTTAAATGTGGAATTTAATGCAATTTTTATGATCTAATTCTCTAAAACTCTAAACCTGAAAATATCCTCAATGTGTAATCTTGTAATAACTCAAGATTAAGTAAGGTTTAAGGTTGGGGCCTTATAGTTGGTATCAGAGGTCAGTTTAGATAAATTTAGATGTTAGAGTGTTGTTTAAGAAAAAGTGACAAGTTGTGTATAACCACAATGGTTAGTATATTAGATGGAGTCATCGTTTTTTTAAGTAATAATGAGTTTGAGATAACTTTTATAAGTATATCTTTGTGTTTATCATCCTCTTTTTTATTTGATTATTTTACTGATATACTCACACTGACCTTTTTGGTTTTAGTAAATGGTTGGATCTAGCAGGCACCAAAGTAATAGTGGATTTCAAGAAAACTGTGACGGTTTTATAAAAGAACAAATGAATGATATGATAGCTACATTGAGAACTCTTGTGGTTATCCTCAACCAACTATCTGGAGTCATGATTGACCACCTTAACCTTAGTTATTTTTATAAGGCATCGTATATGTGAGAAAAAAATCCCTATCGAAGTTCAGGTAATAATCATAATGGTATGTATGTTCAAAAACCTATGTGTCAAATATGTGGAAAGAAACACATAGGAAAATGTTTCAAAGGGACAGAAAGATTCTATAGATGTGGAAATGAAGGTCATAAAGCAAGAACCTACCATGGAAAAAGTAATCATCTAGATGACTCTAAGAAAGGGAAAGAAGTTCTTTTTGAAGGATCAATTGAATGTTTTAAATTTGGTGTGCATGGTAATTATGCAAACACATGTCCTACGAAGAATTTTTGCGAATGGGGTCACCAAGATCATACAAATATTCATTTACCAATACCTAATGCCATTCCGATTGTGGATGAAGAAACTGACAATGAAGAATGAAAGGTATGGATTATTTCTTAACATATGTTATCCTATTATTGGAATCTTAGGATATGATTCATGATTTTTTTTAAGAAAGAAGTATTTTAGAATAAGTTGAAAAGGAATGGATAATGGATCATGAAGAATGTTGAATGAGTATGAAGTCATCATATAAGGGATTCAGGAGTTATGGTAGATTTTAGGATGGTGAAATTCTTAGATGTATTAAGTCTCTTTTGATGATGGGGTTACATTAGAAGACTTTTTATAGTAACCATGATGTTTGATATACGAAATTTTTATTCAAGGAATAATTATCCTTTCTTTTGTGGATATAGTTATAAAGAACTGTTTGGGTTTATATGATCCTTGAATTTGAGGCAATTACTGGTTAATACATTTTGGGTTGAAAAATGGAATTTATCAGATAAAATTTGTGGTTAAAATATGTTATGGTTATTTTTGATGAATTTATCTCTTTTTGAGGAATGTTATAAAAATTATATAGTTTTTCAAAAGGGTCAACACGCAAACTGTGTGGCAACCCATCACGTCAGACGAAGTTGCGGGAATCGAACCCACAACCAAATTGCAACTGGTATTTATCACTTACCACTGGTTTATGTGAAGTCCCTGGTTAGTTTGAATGATTCTTTTTAGTTAGATGATTTTATGAATTAATATTAAGTTGTTTTTTATCAATAGAAATGATCATCCTATCATGGAAGATATGTGATTAGGTTAATTACTTTTCTATATGAGACTGTAAGAGTAACTGATAATATTTTGGAGAAAAATTCTAAAATTTATCTTAGGAGACTATGTGATTAAATCTTTCAGAGAATTGGGTTTCAATCTTAGTTTAGTTTAATTTGTAGATTTTTATGAATATATGTTTATTGAATGGTATTTGTTGAACTTTGGGTTTTTTTGACAAATTTTGGAGATTAAGAATAGATTTTTTTATAAAGGATTATCCTTTTTGGGTATTATCTGATCTCATTCTAACCTTTTTCTTTTTAGTTTTGGTTAAGGTATAAAGACATGGGAAGTATATAGTTCTCTTTTGTGGAGTAGGTGACTCTCTAGAAGTTGATTATAGCTCTCTTAATGTGAACAAATCATCCTAAATACTCGTCTTTTGGAGAAAACATGAGTTCATGTAAGAAATCTTGTAAGAGTTGAAAGTCAACATGAAAATTATGTATTATTACTTATATTTTAGTTAATCTCATAAATAAATTTCTCAATGAAATGTAACATAAAAAAAATGTTGTCTGTTAATTTTTCCTACTGGGGAATCAAATACCGTTTAACTCATCACAAGTTTGTGATTTTATGGTTGTTAACATTCTCCAAGACATGTTTACTATCACTCTCCATCAGAACATGACCCTTTTTTTTCCTCAATATCCATATTTTCATACATGGAATCCTAGTATGGGATAACTCGGGTGACATTTGTACTTCTCTCCCATTCTTTTAAAGTGATAGTTTTACTTACACTTCTTCCGATGTGGGATTTTCAATGAAGCTTCCAAGCCCAATTTTTAAATTGCGAGGAAGCAATTCCCAAAAGGGGGGAAGGATATAACACCCCAGGTAAATAAAAAATATGACTTTTTCATATTTATCCATATTTTTGAATAAAATATAAATATTACTTTAAAGGTAATTCTATGCTCGAGGTCATACCCAATATGCAACAACTAGTTTCTTTTAAATATTACGTTGCACTCTAATAATAAAATAATATTATTTTAAAAGGTAGTTAATGCCTAGATGTTTTAATGGCGAGAATGAATGGAACTAACTACAAAATGATTATATATGTTTGTCAAATATTTTTACTTTTATCCAATAAATGGTGGAGGCTTAAAATGTAAATGAATCCAATTTTTAAGCTTAAATTTTCTAATATTCTTTAAAAGGTCGATTAACTGCCTTTTGATGGATAACCATTTTTAAATATACTTTTTACAATTTTATATATTGTATCTTCCAAAATAAAATCCTTCTTTAGAATCTGGACATCAAAATTTACATTGTGTAAAATTTTGTAATTTTTCTGATGAAGATCATTTTTATTGAAAATGTTGCATTTTAATTCAAAACATCCTTTTAATATGATTTATTTATATAGATAGATTATATTTTTAATTTATATTAAAGTGTATTTAGAATATATTTTTACCATTTATTCTAATGTTTGTCATTGGAATTAATTTCACTTTGAAGTTGGACTTAAACTAATGTCAATCTTTTAATAGATATTGTTTCTTAAAAACACGCTATTTGTTTTGACAGCGGGAATTAATTATTAAATTAATTAATGATACATATATGTTTTTAATTTTTTAAAATAGACATCATTTTTGAATTCAGAATATCAAATATAGCTTAGGGTGAATTTTTGGTATTTTTCTGAAAAACATCAAATTTTGATGAATAGAGAAACCACTAAGTGGTAGTTTAAAAACTGATTTTTCATTTAAGTGAAACTTTACCACTTCTGTGATTCGAATTTCCAAAATCCAAAATACATGGTTGTCATTAGGATATAAAATTCGGTTCAATGGGATTAAAATAATTTTTTGGTGAATAGTAACTTTTAAGTTTTTAATCGCGATTAGGGGTAATTAGTGTAATTTAAGGTAAAAATAATGTTTTAAAAATATTAAGTGACCTAGAAACATTTCCTACCCTGATGTTATGTGTCATGGACGACAATGAAAATCCATGGGTCAACTTGGGTACCCCATGGAGCCACTTTGGTTGGAAAATGACATAAATAACTTTTTATTAAATGTTAAAATAATAATGTCTCAAGAATGAGTTGTTTTACTAAAACAATTTTTAAATGGGGATATAAAAGTCATATTTTTGACTATAAATTCTCATTAGAAATACAGAAATATTTCCTACATCATGATAATTTTTTTATAATTTTTCGACATTATATAATTTAAATTATTTATGACATCATGATGATGCAGCGATTACCTCATTAATAAAGGATTTAAATAAAATGAATAGATAAGGAAAAAACTATAACTTACACTTGTCAATGGCATACTGGATGATTATATTTCGAACCCTTACCACCTTATCCTACATATACAACAATTTGGGACCTTAAAAATCCGAAAACCATTTGAAAATAATGTAACATTTTGTAACATTCCAAGAGTTCCCCTCCTCTCCTCTTATAAAAGGCCCCCAACTCTACCACCTTACCCACACCTCTCAAGCCTTTGGCTTGGAAAACCCCTGCTAACTTTGTATCTCCACATTCCTCTAATACTCATTGAAGCCTCACATTGGTCAGAAGTCTTCCCAAGGAAGCCTTTGAGCTCAAATCAAAGAGAAATGCCTGATTTAAAGATAATGTCTTCACTTGTGTTCTTTTGTTTTATTTTGCTTCTCCAACCCCCTAAACTCTTTTTATTCATGTCTCTTGTAACAAATAAATTATATCCAATATACTATGATTTTTTATAATAAGGATTCGTGCTGCACTTACAAACACCTACATCTAATGGTTAAAGAACTTACTGTTTCTGTGGATGGTGAATTTCTGCCTCACGAAAAGATGATTGTTCAATATTCTTTTAACACCCTCAAAGGTGGCCATTAGGATGTCACTATATTTATATATTATATATAATATTATTATGTTTTACTTAAGATTATTTATTTTTAATTTATGGAATACGTTTATGGTTTCCATTATGGTTAAACACGATATCTTCATTTTAGGAAGTGCGGACTACCTCCCCTCAAAGTGATTTGATTCATTAATACCATATGTGGTATTTATAAAGGATAGATTTAATGATATTATATATGATACCATACTGGAATTATTAAACTATTATGTATCATTATGTTTTAATTCCATTAAATAAGAAATAGAAATGGAAGTAGCGTTTATGCGTACGTACGGCTTACCGACTCCATGAACGGTGCATTTCATTTCTTACCTCTAAATGTTATGTAATATTATAAATTCATGTATATAATGGATATATATTATATATATGATATCTACATAATGAATATAATACTGGATATAATATATATTTTTCCACAAGAACACCTTGTAATTATAAAGAGTTTATTTTTGACTCATGTAACAATGATCTACAAAATGACCATTATTAACTTAAATAATTACATAGTGTTCATATCATGGTAGTAAGTGATATAAAAGGAATAATTAACATTACAAAGGCTCATAATCAAGTAGAAATTAACTCAAGTATATTATTCAGGAGGTTAAAGAACGATCAAGTCATGTCGGACCCGAGGAAAGGGATCCTACCCCTCTGTTTCTTTTTTAGTACACTCTTTTATGTCATTCCTTTTAATCTCATATTTCTTATCATTGGGATGTTATTTTATATTACACATACATTAATTTATATGTTTATATGATTAGTGACCCTATTTTCTCTCTTCAATCCATTTTGGATGTTTTAATTGGCGCCGTTAGGCTGCCGAAATTTCGTAACGGGCTTTTTATCTCAATTTGTGTTTTCGTGAGATTCATGGTACATTTGCCAATATTTCCTTTTGAGTGGTGTCTGTACTATACATTATTATACTCTTTGTGTAGTATAAATTCAATGATGAGTATTTACATCAATGTTTTATAGTACTTCTTTCATGGGGAGTACGTTTCGAAAGTTACACAAATTGGTAAGGGAACCTTTCACCCTCCTCTTTTTAAAAGACTTATTTTGTTATGTCTTTTAATTTACATCTTTTTATGTTGGGATATTTTATTATACATCCTTATAGATTTAAATTTTATGTCCAAGTTATGAGATACCATTTTATCTCTCATAAACTAATTTTATGAGTTTTAAAGTGATGTCGTTAGGCTGTCGAATTTTACTAAGGGAGCTTCTTAACCCAATTTCGATTTCTTTGGGTTCAACATGTAGTTATTGAATATGTAATCCTTTGAATATGTGTGAATGACCTTTGATTGTTTTACACTTAATATACACTTATATTGGGTGTATTTATATTTTCCCGACATAATTATGAGATTGATTTATCTTTAATTTAAGGATACATTCTTTATAAGGGATTTCATCTCATTTTACATTTCTATTGATACTTCATTGTTTCTATGCACCAATTCACTCTTATATAGTGTATATACTGTCCCTTGGAATTTTAAATCATGAATCCATTTATTCTCATGATATTTTTATTAAATGTTATTCCTCAATTATGGTATTCAAGTGTCTCTCATTTCGTTAGAAACCCTTTAACTAAAATATCGTTTTAAATGGTTTAATGATTTATTCTTATAAATATTACTCATCAATATCCATGTTTTCAAAATGGTTTTAAGGATTTATTTATATTTATATTAATGTTTTAAAATGTTAAAATATTCATTGTGGTATGGGACACTTTGATTTCAAAATCTATTTATTAAATGTTTTAAATGATTTTGAAAATGGTATTTAGAATGGATTCATTATCTTAAAATGTTATATTGTTATTGCAATGTAGGAATGTTATCTTTACTTTATGCTTAAGTTATGTGTTATGTTTATGTTATGGTTCTTGGGCATTGTTTATGATGAAGTGTGGTTCTGTGATAAACTAAGGGTGGGTGAGCCCGATATAGTTCTCCAATGCATTGGGTAACACGAAGGGGTTAAACGTTAAGGTTTCTCTGAAGAGATTTTGGGAATATACTGTGATGGGTACTCCAAACGTAACCAAGAGGGTTACTCCCTACGTAAGAATGTTATGAATGCCTCAAGTTACCTTTATGTCTTATTATTTCTATGATTTATTCATGATTTTATGAGGTATGTTAATGTTCTTATATTTTAGGGGTAAAGTATGATTTCATTCTTATGTATATTTGTACTCATGTTTCCTTTCTATACTTTTTATAACCCTTACTGAAATTTTTATGCTCATCCCAAGTTTTTAAATGTTTTTACAGGTCAAGGGAATGGTACATGATATGATGATAGTGCCAAGGAAGTGTTAAGAAAGAATCCATATCTTATTTTAAATATGTTTTTGTTGATGGGATAAATGAATACTATATATTATGTAACCACTTTGTTTAAATGTGGAATGTAATGCAAGTTTTATGATCTAATTCTCTAAAACTCTAAACCTGAAAATATCCTCAATGTGTAATCTTGTAATAACTCAAGATTAAGTATGGTTTAAGGTTGGGGCCTTATAGGATAGCCTCCATTTCATAAAACAATAAGACCAATATTGTTATTTTTTTACCAAAACTAAGGACTATACTCTTTGGAGATGGATTATAGTTAGGTAATTGGTAATATATTAGGTGATACAAATATGTTTTTATGTGTTTTGAATGAAAAGAAGAGTATACCTTTTATATAGGAGGGGAGGGGAACTCTTAGAATTTTCTAATTATTAAATTATTAAAGATATATTTTGATTTAAAAATGGTTCCAATGAGTTTTTTCTAATATAATATGAGTATGGGTATAAATAATCTCATAAAATAATTTTTGGAAAATTTTAGGTCCTATTACTATGATTATAATTTAGTTTTAACTCTTATTTAACCCCTTTAACTCTAAGAGTGACATCATTGATTTCTACTATTTGAGGGTTAATATAGTTAATATAAATAAAAATATTTCTATAAATGCATCATGGAATAAATTTTAAAGCTTATTAACATAATTTTATTTCATTTCATATTTTTAGTGATTTTATATAATTTAATAAATTATTATTTACTATAAAATTGTCATAATGTCAATTATATGTACTATTCATTACACTGGCTTTAATAATACAAAGATAAAACATATAATTTTATAACACTATTTTATTAAATAACTAACTTGTAAATTTATTCTCACAATTTATTTTTAACAATATAATTATATAATATTAGATTTAGTTTATTATTTTTATAAACATTTATTTTATTTTTCCAGTAATTAAATAATTACCGCATCAATTATACAAAAGAAGTTAATATAGATATATATTAACTAAAAATTAAAAACAAATTACAATAATTAATATAATTCATTATGATTTGAAAATAATTTTTATATTTGAATATATATTTTTCATATCATCAAATTAAAAATGTTATATTTTTTAAAATCATCAATGTGATATCATTAATATTTCATTAAATAAAATATTTCAAGGCTCATAATCACTTAATAGTGTAAATAAATTGTAATATATCTGAAAATTGAATTCTTATGGATGAAAATTAATCATCCATTAAAATTGGGCAATGTTTTAGGGTCATTTTCTAGTCCATATATTTTTAAAAAATATTTCACAATTTTCCCTTTACTTTGGTAATGAAATTTATCAATATTACTATTTTTATCGGATTAAAAATAAAGGGGTACAATTTTCAACATTTGGAAATTAAGAATACATATATGAAATTAGTTTAATAAAAATAAAAAATAACAACTTGCTGCATTTTATTTATAAATAAATTGAAAACCTTTAATGAAAAAGTGTTTCCCCGAAAATTCCCCTTTTAAACATAAAACATTTTTATAATAAATTCAAATACATAATCAATTTAAAAAAAATAATATGTTTTTTAATAAAATTTAACTAATTTTAATTAAAAAATAACCCAAAACAATAATTAAAATTTTATATAATTTAAAAATAAAATATAGTTTTCAATAAAAAACTTACACTTAGCTATTCCTTAAAAATAAATATTTTTATAAAATTATCAATAATTAATTAAAATATATTTTTTTAATGATGAAAGAAAATATAAAGTTTATTTGATCAAATACATGTACCAAATCATTTACAAATTTATTATAAATTTAATTCATCAAAATAAATAAACTCCATTATTGAAGAAAATTGATTTTCTGATGGTTAAAATGGCTTAATAATTATGTTATTATTTTCTAGTAATTTAACAATAAATTTATATTGATTAGGTCCTATTTATTTATTTCATAAAAAAATTATTCCTATTCAAACCGACTCTATTAACAACTAGTTTGTAACGGTCAAATTTAAATAATAACTTTTTGTTCAATGTTTAAGCATGTTGCGGCATATATTTTACAATAGAAAACATTGTGTTTAATTTTAAAATATCAAGATTTCATAATAATCATAATATCCGTCACTATATTTATCATATTATTTGTCTACTCATTATTAAAGTTCCCATCATAATCCATGCTAGTCCGATTTGTTATGGTTCTCCTGATTGACTAAAAAAATTATAGTTTGAGAATCACTATTCATATTGGAAAATCCCATAATCATAACTGAATTACTTTTAGGTATAATATATCATGAAAACAACCTTTTAATCTATGAATCCATTATTTTAATCTAATACATTGATGGTAATTATTCAAATCACTCGTGGTGGTTTGTAAAGAGTGTGTGAACATCCAAATAATATACTCTAGGAGTGTCTAACAAGGTGGAAAGAAAGGTTCATTATCATTCACTTGGTGATGTTTGAGACTATATTAATGAAAAAACATTAGATTTATTGCCGCTAGGTACCTCTAGGCCATACCCGGATCCTCTTATAGTGTCCATATAGGGATGAAATTTCTTGGAGTCCACTTACACTACTATTTATCAAAATTCCAAGACTTTTTCGAATACATTGACACAATGATATAATTATTATTAGACATGTGTTTAAGGAAAAAAATAAATTTATCTCAACCAAGTTTCCAAAAAGGTTATATAGAACATTCATCTTATACCAAATATAGAAAACTATGTTTTTGATACATGGATATTTCTACTTTTTAGATTAAAATTTAATACATAAAACAAATACATGCCTGGGGACCATATTATTTCTGTGTCTTTTGGGACTAGGTACATAAAATTTAAATTTGGTAAAATATATTCACTATATACCATAATTATATTCCACTTCAATACTCTTCTCCAAATTAACCTATATTAATCCCTTCTTCATAATCAGGGGAAACGAAACTGAAGAAATGGTTAGCTCCTATTCTCAGTAAGTAAAAACAAGGTAGATATATGAGCCTAACCCAAATTCTAGGTTTTTGTGACATGATTAAAAAATATTAATACCAAACCATGTATAATAGAGATCATATTCTTATGTCATTTCATTAACATTGGATGTTCATAACAGATGAATCGTAAGGAAATCGAAGAACATGAGCCATGACCGTATAAACATAGCATAAGAGATTTATTTAAGGAATAAGCATTAACATATAACATTATGAAAATTTATAAATAGTGACAGGTTCAATCATTAAGATATGCACATAAAGTCCATCCCTTTTATAATCTTATAAAAATGAAACCAGGTCCATACATAACATTATGTGCAAGAAACACATACCCTCACATAACACATTGAACATGTAATCAGGTTCACACATAACATTATGAAAATATAATCAAGATCATGAATGAAATTTTCTCCATGTAATCATGTTGATGCATTATATTGTGAACACATTGTTTGGTTCATGCATAATATATTCAATCATGAGTTATCCAAATTTACGCCATGCATTGGTGAGAGATATTGGTCACCGATCAAATAATGAAAACAACATGAATGTGCATGAAAAGAACAAATAAAATTCATCAAATCATACCCATGAAATGAAAAGATCATCATAAACATTTATTAATTTTATAAAATGTGTAAAACATATATTTTTCAATTTTATTTCATAATATTATGATTGAATAACCCATGAACAAAGAAGAAGGATTCATAATAATTTTATCATTGAATAAGAAATTGAAGAGACATGGGTTTAATAAACATTTATTCATAATTATACATCAACAAAAAGAATAATAATTGTATCCAATATTTATTTCCCATAAAAATAATAAGTTACATAAAAGGTTGTCATTTTAGATGGATAATTATTTTTTGGATAACATTAAACATTCCTAAAAGAAAATAAATTTTAATTGAATGCCTATTATTAAACCAAAAAAATCATTAAAATTTATTGAAATATTTTTCTTTAAAATTATCAATTAAATATTATTAATAAATATTAAATGAAAAAAATTTCACGATGGAAGACAATTCGGTTCATATTGTACACATTATAAATATGGATTGCTTTCACGTTTTCGATAACATCAAAATGAAATTTTTTTGGATAATTACATGAATATTACATTAAACATATTTAATAAATTAAAGAATTAGAAAAAATTATTTAAAATATAATTTTAGGAATATTTAAATTTTTTATAATACATTTAAATAAAATTGTTTTTGAAGAAAAAATAGTTTCTGATGAAATAGATAAATAAGAAGGTTTTTTTTCAGATAACAATTTTTGAGAACTATTATGTAGTTAAAGATAATAATATTATGGAAAAAGAATATTATAATGACATAAACAAATAATAATAAAATCATTGAGTTTTGTGTGAAATGTATTATAAAATTTAAACATTAGAAACAAAATCATAAACAATCACAATAAATGATGATATAATAAAATTAAATCCTTACCACATCAGTAACATTTAATTGTAATACCCATGAATGGATAAATATAGATGAAACCTAAAATACCATGATTTTAAATAAATTCAAGATAATAAATTTCAATACTATTTTATATATACAGCATAAATAAAACTGGTTCATAACACATGTCTCAAGGAATTAAAATTGATGAAAAAACCCTTACGTTAAGTATCGATTACAAAAAACATGTTCAAACATCTTATATAATAAATAAAAGTTTATTATACATATATAATATAAATATACACATATATTTCATTCCGTATATTAATTTATTTTGACATTTTATTACATGATTACTAATAATTCAATTTTTAAGTCATGTTTCGGGCAATAAGGTATTTTTTATTTTGTATGTTTTTATTTTTTGGATTATTTATTTTACCATGGTGGAATAATATATAGAATTTTAAAAAATTATATAAAAATTATATTTATTAATTATATATGTTTTATATAAATCTATAATAGTTTCATGTAGTAAATGAAATCCACTGTTCATAAACATGGTAGACCGTAAGTATGCATGAATGGTGTTTCCATTTTTTGATGGATTAAAGAAAGAGTGTAAAGTAATATATTAACATTAAAAAATCATTCTTGTATAATTTATATCACAAAATTTCATTAAACTCATCCTTATTAACTACCTTATAAAGCATGAATGAATTACATCACATCATGTGGTGGTAGTCCATTGTACACTTGAACGACGATATCCTATTCTCATACATTGGAAAGCATGAAGGTATCTATGATATAATAATTTCAACAGTACAATAATTTATTAAATATCATATATAAAGTATTAATATGTAATTATAACTAGACTTTACAAGTATTCATGAAAAAATGCGTGACACTGGTTCCTAAAAGGGTATTCTTTCACACACATGAATGCTGATTTAACAACCCATTTAATGGAAAGGGAGAAGGTTGTATTTCATTCCCTTAACATAAACAAATATTTGTATCTTTAATTAATTGAGGTAATTATATAATTTTATATTAATAATAAATAATTATAATAAAATGATTTACGAAAAGTGTTACCTGTTCCTTAGGTAACCTCCTTAGGTTTTTAAAATAATCCTTCCAAAGTTGGATTTCAGAAAACAAAATATATGAATTATAGGATTCAATTATGGATTTTGGGAAGTAATTTGGTTATTATTAACCCAAAAAAAAGTGTTGCATTGTGTTAATATGAGTGGATAGGGGGTGACCATTTTTATAGTGAGGTTAGTGGTACACTGATAATTGATTGAGAAGAAATAGGTGTCGCCATGTTGTTAACATTAAAAAAGAGTCCAAAATGGAGCATTTATGTGAATTAGAGATGATGATGTAGGAATATTTCCATAAAATAGATTTTAGATGAGTTTTTATTTTATTATAAACATTACCTTTTTATTATAAACTCTGATAACAAATTTTTACCAAAATCGTGGTAAATAAGTTTTACTAGTTTTATTAATAAATTTTTTCAAGAATTATTTTACCATTATAAGATTTTATAATTAAGTATTATTTTTAATATGGAATATATTTTTACAAATTAAATAAAAATAAATTAGAAATTATAATGTAAAATTAATCATAAATGTACGACGAGAAAGTTGGTTTTCCATGTAAAAATATTCAATGGTTTACAAGGTATTGGTATAAAAATTTATAATTAAAAGCACTAAAATGAACTAAAATGTATTAATATAAGTGTAAACAAAAAATTATTAATTTAAAACCAATTAAAATACAATTTAACTTTGTAAATAATTTAAACAAAAATTAAGTTTTCAAATAAAATTTTTAATTATTCAATATTTATCAAAAAATTAAAATTTTCATAAAATTCAACAAAATTCACCCTAAGATAATTTTTAAATGGTTATTTCAATAATTATATTTATTTTTTCAAATATGTTTTTTATATTGTCATGAATTAATTTTAAAAGTATCCTAAAAAAGAGAATAAAATCACTTTTTAGGAAAATATTATTTTAAGAAAAAAACATAATTTTTTTGTCTATATTATACCAAAATAAATAAGATTAATGTTAAATATTTGAGTGAATATATAATATATAAATTACAATTAAATCATTCACCAAAATATGTTTGTTTAATTTTTAAAGTGGAACACATTTCTTTGAATATAAATGGTTATTTAGAAAAATATTTCCACTATTTTCAAATTGATTTCTTTTTTATTTTTATTTTATTGATCATCAAAAAATTAATTTCATATGCATGTGTGAACAATGTTTTTTAATAATTTTTTAATCCTATTAATACCCTTAATTTCAATATTCTAGTGATAACTACCATATTAAATAATAATAATTTAATAGCATGTCATGTTTTATTTATAATCATTGTAGCATTTAATGAAAAGTATCAAAATAATTAAATCCATTTGAAAAAATATATTTTAAAAATTATTTTAGTGGTATATTAAACCTCCCTTAAAATTATTTTCACCCTTAAAATTCATATAGTTCATCAATGGTCTACCATTTGAAAATTAATTCTATGAAACCCACATAGTGAAAATGATTAAGGAACATCATCTTGGGAAAGAGTGTGGGATGTGTGAAAGTCATATGTAATAACACAAACATGGTTCACAAATATGATAACATATGTGGGAAGTAAAATCCTAGACATAGAAGAGAAAAATAAAACCAAATTCTGTTGTAGAGTGATACAGAACATGGTTAGGAGAAATTTAACAACTATTAGTCCATAAACTAAAGAGGTATGAAAAAGTCTTTTATATCTCCAAAATAATGAAAATAGGGAAAAATTTAATTTTCTGAATGTTTTTCTATTTTTGGGGATTTCCTTTTACTTCTTGAATTAGAATATATGAAATTGTACTTAATTAATAATTTTTTATTTTATAGGTACAACTACATTCTTTGATTGTGTATTCACAAATTTCAATATAATATATTACTCAAATAGATTAAATTTTCATTTTAAAGAACTAAATAAGATCTAGAATAAAATTATAATTAATTTATTCATTCTATAGTTAGAAAAAGTTATCAGTATTTATCCAATATGGTTGAATCTTCATATGGTGATGTAATAATTTAATACCAAAATACTCATAAAATGATCAAATTAAACCATTCCACAAATTGTTAATATTATAACCCATCCAAAATTCCAAATTTATAAATAAGGTTATTAAATTTGTCAAAATAAACATAAAATTAAACCAATGTATTTCACATTGAAGCTCTTTATTATTATATACTAAACATGTGAATACCATCAATATGTATTCTATTGTAACATGGTAATAACCTCAATTAACAAAAAAACCTTATTTAAAATATACATACTTCCTTATCCCTTACATAAAAAATAATTATTTCTTATATTCATTACATCCAATGATCTTGTAAACTCGGTACAATATTGCTTAATCCATTTTCGAAGAAAATAATTAATCTATTCCATGTAAATCTGTACATTCTATTTTAATTTATCTATATTAATATTATTTTTTCCTAAAAAAACACAATTCATCATTTTTATAATCATATTATGTGTAATCATTATATAATCGCATGTTGTTCGTAATGTGTCACCTTCCCATTAGATGAAATTTCTGCTTCATTAATACCATTCAACATATTATTGGAAATCTTAAATGAAAACCCTCTATAAATAGTCCTTATATATATCATGATTTATATTACATAATTATAAACTTATGATACATAAATGCTTCAGTTATTCCTCTTCATCCTTAGGCCATTGACTCAGCTTCATCATATTATTCCATTAAACCTCTTTCCTTTTAGAGTTTCTTAGTCCTTTCATCGTAAAGATATAAAACAATACTGATACATTTTTATTTCTATACTTCACATGAATTCATTTTATGTAATTTATTTCCATAATTCCTATAATTTCTAAATTTAAAACATTCAACATTCGATGGTACATTAGGGAGAAAATTATTATCATAAATTTAATAAACCAAAATGTTCATTTTTTACTTTGTAATTATTTTATTTGTGTCCCTATTTTCCACTCCGAAAACATATTATTATTCTTATAAGATAATACATTAGGTTCTTAATCCCTCATTCGGGATATATATCAAACTATATCTTCATTCCACTATGGTATCTACTACCTTAACAATTAGTAACCTCTATCTTTATCTTATTTGTTGAGATCGATAGTTGGTTAATGTGCATGTTGTTAATCATGTTATGCTATAAATAATTAGGCACAATAACAATATCCAAAACGCTATTCATTATCCTATATAGATCCTCATCATGAAAATTATTTACCATATTCAATGTCAAGTCGATTCCTTCTTATTCTCACCATTCTCTAAAACCAAAAAACATAGTGTGAGAGACAATATTCATAGTAGAAAACCACATAATGCTGGAAAAATAAATTATGGGATGTCTATATCTTGACACCTTATTTTTTATCTATGGGGCCTTATGTT
Source organism: Viscum album (assembly GCA_963277665.1). Classification (NCBI taxonomy): domain Eukaryota; kingdom Viridiplantae; phylum Streptophyta; class Magnoliopsida; order Santalales; family Viscaceae; genus Viscum; species Viscum album. Next base: position 2,091,866,865 of record OY728122.1, read on the forward strand.
TATCCTAGAATAATCAATTTCATTATTCAAACCCCTCATAATAGTTCATAAAGAGCTTGTAAATTTCTGATGAATATACCCAAGTAGGGTCTAACCAGGTGCTCCGAGAGGCCTATTTTTGTGTAATAGGTGATGATTGAGTCCATCCCAATACACCCTTTTAGGTGTTATTAACCCCATGTGCCTCTGTTCTAGATCCATATTCAATTTTAGTATCGAGATGGGTTTGTAATTTCACGGAAACCACATACATAATAGAGTAACAAAATTCTAGGACATTTTTTATTACATTTACCCATACATAGAATTATAATAGGTCATTTACATAGGGATATCACTCCATGTTTCTAATCCTAGTTTCTAAATGGTAACTTATCATTTCCATTAGTACCAACTGTATAATCCCAGGATTTTTATTCAAGTAAGATACATATTTTTAGATGAATATTCAACAAATTGAAAAAAACATTGTTGAGAACCATAATAGTTTACTATCTAGGGAGATATGGTAGAAAATAGTCTATGTTTGTAAAAGATATTCAAAATATCCCATAATTATCTTCTTAATTTTTTTTCCTTACAAACATACCCATCATAATTCCATACATTATAATCTGGAGAAAGTAAACAAAAGAATTTGTGAGTTCAAATTATTAGTAAGGGTAAAAAAGGTAGATACACTATCATTACATGAATATAAGGGTATGAAAACATGAGGAAAACATTTTAAAATCATAAAATATATATCAAATATCATCATATATAGTAAGGGAATAAATATTAAACATTTATAGGGTATTAATCATAAGGATATCAAAGAACATGATTAATGAGAGAATAAAATATTTACAGGACATAGATTTTTGGCATAAATATTGGCTTATAAAATTGTGAACAAGTATAAATAGAGGCAGGTTCGCTCATTTAGTTATGGATATGAAATCAAGCACACAGTTGGATATGAAACCAGGTCCACATATAAAATAATATAAATTAAATTTATGTCCACAGAAAACACTATGAACATTTTATCAGGTTTTCACTGAAAATTTTGAAGATGTTATTAGGGTTACACCTAACTTTGTGAGCACGTAATAAAGTTCAGGGATTACATTGTGAAAATATATTCAGGTTCACACCTATCATATTTACATATGACTTATTAATCATTACCAAATGAATTGTAGTGAGATATAGGTCCCACCCTTCACATAATTGAATTAATAAGCATGTTTTCCAAAATATAAAAAAACATTAATTATATCATACCGATGAAATGAAATGGGTTTCATAAACATTTAAATAGATCATTACATTTAGAAAATTGATAGTATATATAATCACATCATCATTTCATCAAATATTATCCCATATAAAAACGGGTTTTAAAAAAAATACTATCATGGTATATCCCATATAATAGAAATAAGTTTTATTAATATATTTTCATTATAAAAAATTAAGATAAAGAATAATAATGGTATCCTTGGTTTATATTACCAAGAAATAATACATTAGATCAAATTATTTCATCTTAGATGGAGAATTATTTAGAAAGATCACTTAGAACATTTCTTGATGAAAAAAACATTTATTTCAAAATTAGTTCTTAATATTGAAATTCATAAAAAAAGATGGAAAAAATATTATTATAAAATAACATTGAAAACTTATAATGGAATCATAAATTAAAATAATAATCATGATGAAGGAAAAATAAATTTATTTCAAACATATTGACCAAACATATTCCATTCAAAATTTAGGATAAGATCCAAATGAAAATTATTTATTAAAAATATGGAGATTACATTAAAAAAAAATTTAAAAACTAGTACATATAAAAACAAGTTTTTAATAATTAATTTCATGTATGGTTAAAACACATATAAATATTTTAGGAATCATGGTTTTGGAAGAAGGAGGTTTTTTTGGACTATAGAGATAAATAAGGTGTTCATTAAAAAAAAGTATTTAGGCCTTTGGAGGAAATAAAGAGATTCACGTGACGGTAAAATATATATTCTCATGAACTTAACATAGGAGAATAAAATTCATTATTTTCATTAGAAATGAATTATAATAATTTATCATTAGAATCATAATCATAAATAGTCCCGATAAATGATGAGATTGAATCATAAGATATTTACCACATTGGTAACATGGAATTACAATAACCAAGTATGAATAACATGAAATAAAGTTAAATTATAATTATTGTAAATAAATTAATGATATTACTTGTCAATGTGGTAGTATATACACCTCATAATGAAGATTGGAGAATAATATATGTCTTATAGAAAGGGACCTGTGAGAGAAATCCCTTGGCATATGTATCAACATCATTCATACCCATTCGAACATATAGTATAATAAATACATGTTTAATATAAATGTATTAAATTACAATAATAATATATATCACCATATATTACATTATTATGACATTTTATTAAACATTTATTAATAATCCCATGTTAATGTCACGTTTCAAGCAATAACTTCATTTCTTTCTTATATTTATGGATTTTTTTATTATATATTCTGTTCTTATTACATTGATCATGGTTACGCAATTAAACAAATTAAGCATGATATAAATATCATATAAATTATTTTCATATGTTTTTATAGCAATCCTTATTATTTAGAGATAGAAAATGAAATAAAATGTTCCAGAATATAGTAGGTCGTACGTTCGTATAAACATTGCTTCCATTTTCATAAAGGATTCAAAGAAGTAATGTGGAAAATATTACCATTATATAATCATTTTTATTTTATATATGTGAAATATTTTCATTAAAACTGTCCTTATTATATTTAATTTAATGTATGAATGAATCACATTGCTTCGTGAGGCGGTAGTCCGCTGTACATAGGAGCAACATTTTCATATTCTCACCAAATGGAAAGTAAGATGTTTTGTGAGATATACTAATTATATAAGTTTAAAAATATCTCTAATATAATATATAAAAATTTAATAAATCATTATAAAAATTCAAGGGAGGTCATAATGAAAAAAATAATGACACCGGTTCACGATGAAGCGGTTCACAGTACACATAAGTAATGATTTTGTAATCCATTAGATGGAGGTGAATTTGGTAGTTGGTCATAAATTTTTTAAAAACCCATATCAGTATATGTAATATAATTAACTTATTATATAACAGTGTTTTAACAAGAATTAAAATAGGTTAAAGAAGAAATAAAATAATAACACTTGATGATGAACGTTAGCTCTTCCTTATGGGGCTACTTAAGCCTTTCGCAAAATCCTTCCAAAGATGAAATTATGAAAAAATAATGATCCTAGGATTATTGGATATATTTAGGAAGTGAAGTTGATTTTTATAGGACAAACCAAATGGTTTGAATGTGTAATGTGGAGAGGATAATTAGTTGCCTTTTATAATAGAACAGAGTGGGAAACTTGCACGTTTTTTAAAAGAAAACAGTTTAGACATATTATTTACATTCTATAAGGGTCCAAAAAATATTATTTATAAGGATTAAAAATTTAAATACCTAAATTTTTCCATAAAATATATTATATAAGGGTTTCTATGTTATTTTAACCCATATATTATTTGTTTAACCCACCAATTAACCCATTATACCATAATAACGATAAATAATTTTTTTTTTCCAATTAATTGTGGTAAAAAATTTATTTGACCACATTAGATAATATAAATTATCTGATTTAAAGTATTGATCTTTTTTTCAAAATTATTTTCACATACATGAAAATATATAATTTAAAATTAACCATGCATGGGAGATGAAAAAGCAAGTTTTCTAAGAGAAAATATTGAAATATTTTCATTTTTTCCTATAGAAATTTAATATTAAACTGATTCAATTGACCAAAATTAATATTAATAGATATGTAATTTAAATATTTAAAATTTTAAAAAAATTTAAAACAAAATCACAATTTATACATAATTTAAATGAAGAAGAAGTTTTAATTAAAATTCAATATTTTTCACTATTCATAAAAAATTCTACTTTTAGAAAATTCTTAAATTTTCAACATATGATAATTTTTAAATGATGATTTAAAAATTGAATAATTTTTTTCCAATATCTTTTCAATAATTTTCATAAATTACTTTGAATATAAGTATGAAAAATTTGAAGAAATTACTTTTTAGAAAAATAACGTTTTTAGGCGAAAATTTGGATTTATTCTTATCTATTTCTTAGAAAAAAAGTTAGATGAAGGTTACTTTTTTATAGAATAAATAATATAAAAATTTCATTAAAATAATTCAACAATAGTGTTTTTTAATTATTAGGTCAGACCACATTGTACGCAAAAAATGGAATTTTTTTGAAAAAAAATCCATTATTTTGAAATAGTTTTTTTCATTTATAGTTAATTTTTCACTAAATAAATCATATTTCATACTTGTGTAGAACATATATTTCCATATTCTAGTTAATAAAATTCATACCCATCATTTCAGTGGTTATATGATTACTATCATATTAAATAATAAATTTTTATTTTTTTTCAACATTCGTTTAGACTCGGTGTTGTGTGTAATAAAAAATAGAAAAATGATTAAATTTATTTTAAAAAAATATTTTAGAAAATAACAAGGTGATAAGTTAATAAATTCAATAATTTTTTGACATGAATATTTGGGATATAATTAAATATATAATATATTTAATTAAAACGAACATAAATCAATAAGTGTTAACCAAAAGAAAGAATGATAGAAATATCATACGAAACGATAACAGTTATAAAATTACATGAGAAATATAAAATGGAATACTATGAAATTAGTCTAGGAATGAATAATATAAATATGAATATCAACATATGTATGAATTCTTATTATTGAGAACACGACTACCCATTTAAGGGTTCACACTTAAAATTCTAAGTACTGCTAACTTCCATCACAAGCACCAGTTGTTAACCACCAAAATAACTAAATAGGCCACATAAATTTTCTATTGTTTGATATATAAAGCTACACCCAATGAAATATATGGATATATATTCCCTTTCAAACTTCTAATCCATACACTTTGTTCTACTTTAAATCCCTTCATCACTTTATAAAATAATTAATGGGTATAATAATGGTTTTCATGACATTTTCAATTCGTATCTCTTAAAATTGATCCAAAAATAAAATTGGATGATACCAAAAAAATTTAAACAAAATAAAATACATTAATTTAATAAATATATGTGTTTTTATAATATATAACTCTATTGTAGATAAATATATTAGTTATAGTGATGAAATTGGATGCACAACTTTAATAATTGATTTTCATTAAAACCCCCAATTATTATATGTAATACAACGTTAAAAAATGTCTAATTTTTTATAAAAATATAAAGATATAACATATAATAATATTCTTATAAATAAATAATTATATATTAATAACATTCATAAATGAAAAGATTTTTGTCTTAGGAAAATAAAATTACTTGCAATTAGTATACTTTTATGTCCAAAAATATTATATTTCCGAAACCCCATCATATTCACAATGAAAAAAATTACATTAAATTTTATAAAGATAAATATGTGTGTCATATTGGAAAACACTGGGTATCTTTACAAATAAGAGCATGGGGTTTTGGATCAATTTCTTTCAAACTTGGAGCTCTGTACATCCGAGAGTGGGATCGCAGCTTCCATCCAATAGAGATTGGTAATTCTACAGCACAAGTTTGGATAAATTTTTTTGGTTTAAATTGGATTTTGTGGCATCCTAGGATTTTATATGATATAGCTCTTGCTATTGGGGTCCCAATTAGAATGGATAGGGAAACTAAAATGGACAGATATGGACATTATTCCAGATGTCTTATAGAAGTTGATCTATGTACCTCTTTAATTGATAAAGTCTACTTATCAACTGCTGTTGAAGAATTGGAATTGAAAATTGAATATGAAATTTTCCCAAAATTTTGCTTGGACTGTAAGGCCATAGGCCATGATAATTCAAACTGCAGGAGACAATTGATATGCAAGAACGGTTCTAGTTGAGGGCATGATTCGAAATCATGCCATAAATCTGAAAAGGAAAAGCAAGAACATGGCCAGGTGACTATTTTAATAGAGAAGACTCTAAGGGCACAAAGTGTCTCTACAGAAAGTAATAGCAGGGTGCCTAATGCTCAAGCTAAAAAATCCTGGTCTGATATAGTGAAAGAGGGACAAGAGACTCCACCTAGCTCAAGTGCAGACCCTGATAATCTTGACTCATGCCAGGGTCCCCTGGCTAATGCTAATGCTGCACATCAATCTATTTCTGTTAAGGGAAATGAATCTCTGACTGCTTTTCATGGTGATTCTGAAATTAGACATACACTATAGTGACCTACTACTATGATTAGTTCAGATCAGGATATGCATTTAAATGTTTATGCTCAACCTGCTTTGGTTCAAAGTAATGAAGTTACGGTTGCAACTCATGCTGATCCTAGAAATGTTTCTGTTCAGACATCGTTCAATGCTATTGAATGTGACACTGATTTGTAGGTACATGTACAAACTGAGCCTCAATTCAAGGATGAAATATTGAAGCATGATTATGTGCTGGAGCACTCACCTTCTGACTTGAGTGGGTGTTTTAAAACCTGTGACGCTACTGCTTCACCTGTACTTTTTGAAAGGGCTGACTCTGCTTCTCTTTCTCTGGCTCGATCAATCTCTAATCCTTTTGTAGTGGCTGGTGAAGACTCAGTCACACTAACTAATAAAGTGGTGGAAAATACCTCGGTCACTCCAGTGAGGTAGGTGAGTAACACCTTAAAGGAATCCTCTCTTATCTCTACACTGGATGAGCAGGAGACAGAATAGAAAACAGATAAACCACGAAAAGGGCACCAAAAAGATGGAGATGATGAAGGTACACGACAACAAGTCAGAACCAGAAGTCAAAAAAGGGAAGGAATAGAGGCCTTGAAGATGAAGGAGGAGTTGCAAGCTAACATCTCAGATGAAAATGTGGAAACGTTGCTACAGCTGGCTAAGGAGATTTAAATCTACTATATGAGAGGAAGAGGTCGAAGGCATATCAGTGCCTAAACATGGAACGAATGGAGAGAGAAAGAAAGAATAATTTCTGACAATATAAGGAAAAATATTGGTTCACCGGGACAAGGAACTTTGGGTATTGTCCTACATGTTGAGTTTGGTGTTCCCCTTTGACTTTCTTTTAATATAATATTTTTGGGCCTAACCCCTTACATTAAAAAAAACTATATATAAATGAAGGCGTTATGAAAAATAATTTTGACTATATTACTATGGATTTGATATAGATATTTTTTAATATATATGTGATATATAATATTGAGAGAAATTATATGTGATGAGTATGACATAATAGTGTGTAATTTACCCCCTTTTATGTGAATATTGGGGTAAATTTTGAAATCCCCATTGAATCTTTATAATTTCATTTTCTATCAAACTGTGAAAGGTTTAAAAATGTGGAAACAAAGAAATATGGTGATATTTATTCAATATACACCTCAATCATCAATTTAGAAACATATTTTTAACATTTTTCCCCTTCATAAAATGCAAGTTACCACTATCACATTAGACTAGGGTATGTAATTTGTGACTTTTGTAATAAGTGTTATTGAAAAACTAAAAATGCTACATATTACTCTCTATGAACCTTTTGATTTGATATCTGAAAATAATTTTTCCACATAAAATTTATAAAAAATTAAAAAAAAATTCTAATGAACATAAGTAGTCGTGGAAATATAGTTTTTGACAAAACATGTTTTGAAGCATAAAAATGATATTTAATTTTAAATTATTATTTTTAGTGATTTATATGGAATAAATTTATATATTATAAAAAAGTAAATCGTATAATGATTTTATAAACATAAAAATTTATTTTCACCTATGAAATTATTTATTCAAAGAAAATATTGATTTCATTAAATAAATGTTTTATTTTATTTTTAAACATGTCAGATATAGGTTTTACATGTTAAAATAAAATTTTAAAATGAATAAATTTTTTCCATAAAAAATACAAGATTACAAAAAAAAATTTACTATCGTATATATCATGATTAAATTTTGATAAAAGAAAAAATAATATTTTTCATAAACACCCTTTTTCCATCTAAAAATAAAACATAAAAAAAGAATGAAAATTCAAATTAGAAAATTTATATTATGATAAATTAATAAAAAATTTATTTAATGAAATTTGAAATTTATTCGTTCTAGAATAAAATATATAATATATTGAAATTATCTATTTAATGTAATATTTTCCTTAATAAAGAATATTAATTATTTACCTTCTAATGTTAGTGGTTTTTCGTTGTTTATCATTTTAGAGGTTATTATATATTTATTAATACTATTCTAAAATATTTTTAGGTTTTCTATGTTCCATGTAGTGTGTAATAAAAGATATCAAACATAAAATTAGTTTTTTAATGTCTCACATTTTTAGTCATTTCATTTTACATAGAAAAAAATGAATTTCATCCCTGAAATTCTATGGCATAGTGGAAAACAAGAGATGTTACTTATTAGTCATTACACCCTCATGTTCACTCATAGATTTCTTAAGATTATGGTTTATCCATTTAACCATGATTATATGGGTGGTCTTGTTCTGTAAAACCTTATCAATCTGATCCCAAATCTCTATGGGTTTATCCTTATTGGGAATTCCATGTTCCAGATGAAAATGTATAATGTTTAATATATGTGATGGATCTGGTATTTATATCCTCAAAAATAATACATGCATAATGATACGAACAACGAAGAGGTGAGGTGGGGGTTCTATGTGATATGCTCCTACCCCGACATGATCAATGATCTAAATTAGAATTATGTACCATGTGTTTCAATTCCCTTTTATTCCAAGTATCTCATCCCACTTCCATTTAAATATTCATGGATACACCTTATCACAACATTCATGCTCGAGATATATTTGACAATTATTGTAAATTCCATTCTATCTACATTGAACCATTTTCATTTTCTATAGAATGATTTGGACCATTATCATCATTTCATGGATAAGGTGAGGCCATATCATTTTTCATTCACTAACTTCATCCCTTCACATTGTAGTCATGTACCCCTTCCAATATAGAGGCTCATATAGTTCCATTAGGATAATAGAATGGATGTTTTTATCATTGGAGAACTATATCATTATAATATATTCATCCAAACATCCATGGAAATATATTCATAAATATCATAGTATACCCTGTAGATTTTAAATATACATCTCAATTTGAGAATCAATATATGGGTCATAAAGGGTGATACAATTCAGCTCAGTCCCCAAAAAGTACCAATGAATTTCCCCAAATCAATATTTAAAAATTGTATCTTAACAAATATAATGGATGGGTGTACTACAAGATTCCCATCTACCTATTTAATATATACTTAAGATATAAAATCTTAATAGAAATATTCTACAATAGTTAGGAAGTGCATAGACTTTTAAGGGGTTCAAATACACCCCATATGGAATTGGGTACTTCAGATGTCTTGGGGAGTCTAATGATGAAATCCATGGTGAGGTTTTGATCTATTATAGTTCAAGTACATTTCATTTACATTTGTAAGTGGTTTTTATTGGGTGGGTTGGGGGGTCAGTTGCGAATCAAAAGAGCATAAAGAGTATTCGGCATTATAAAGTTGATGAAGAAGGCCAACAACAATCAGTGACATGATGGTAGATTATGGTTACTAAAAGAGCTCCACCATCATGCCACTGTGAGTTCACATAATAATCGATGGGGCTACCTGGGATATAGTAAGTCTTAATACCATCCATCTTATTTCATCTAAATAGACTACAAAGGCCACTAAAAGGCTATTGGACACATCTATGTAGCTGGTGGTCATGATATTGGCTTTGAAATCAAGGGTGTTATTGTAATTATACAACATATAAACCCCTTATTTACTCCTTGGAAAAACTAATCTGAATATTACACATATATAAGCTTTCCTTTGGTGATATAATACCCTTTGATATTCTATCATTGTTATTTTGATCCTTGTTTGACTAGTTTTCAATTATTAGGAGAATTTGGTTGATCTCATCCCATTCATCATCCATTATTAGATTTATTAGTGGTTATAGGATATTTATTTGAGTCTACTAATTATGTCATGAAATATCTCAACTCTTTAAATTTTATGATGTGTTTTTATTTTATAGGATGGACATTTCATTGGATTTTGTGGGGCATGTGAGATCCTGCAGTTAATTTCTGATCTATATTTTATAATGACAATTTTTATGGAATTTTATTTTATGTAGTGAGAATTGTTATATTGTAACTCCTCTTATTTTACCTTATGTTTACTTACCTTATAAAGTGTGCATCCAATTTTGGCTAGTGTATGACCCATGACATTGTTATGTGGTTCTATCTCAAGCTTATGATTCAAGATCCATGAATCCTCTAATTTTTCTCAATATATATCCAAATAGTAATTTTAATAATCCATGAATTTTTTGAGATGTATGTATAAATGGGATTCTTTATAAAATGTGGGATTTCTTCATGTTTTGTAAAGATAAGGTTTTATTCATAGAATTGTTATTTAGGTTGTCAAATCACTTTTAATATAACGTTCTTATGAAAGGGGTGTTTTTAAAATAGGTTTTGAAACATGATAAGCCCTTTCAAATGATTTCTTAAATGCATAACATGGGATCAATCGATATATAGGTGTAGGTTATAGTATTGGGTCATTCCCTTTAACACCATAATGGGGGTTCACCTTCTTGGGTTATCCTCAATTACAAGATAACTGATGTATTGTCTCTAGGAACATAATCTTGATACCATATGGGGTTTACATTATATAGTTTTACACTTCCCTATATCATTGATGTCTATACAATTGGGACATGAGTAAAAACTCATCAAGAATTTTTATTCAGTTATGAGTGACCCATCTATCTTGGAAATTGTTCATCCAAGTGGTGATCTCTATTATGCTTGGTTTTTTATTTTTTTTATTTTGAAAATATTATGATATATGGTTAATAACTATAAAATGACATCTATAAAATGTGATTTGAATCTCTAATATTTAGAATATACTTTAGAAATGTTTAAAAATAGATATTTGAACTGAATTTTTATAAAAATTTGGAAACTATTTAGCATTACATGTTTTCTTTTGAGATGAGAGTACATATATTATTTGACAAAGGCTTTTTATGAACACCTACATGGGTTCTTACTGATCATATTTGGTTCTCACCTTTTACACTTACTTGATGGTTTGTAGATCTTGTTTTCTATGATATAATAATGAGTGATTCACTATAGTGAGTAGGTGATGTTTATATCAACTAGGAATTTATAGATGGTCACTAGACAATGGGGTGTTTCCCACCGATCACATGGATGTTAATATTTATGATTTGGTTTTACTTTTTAGTTATTTTCTGGGGAATTTTATATTGCCTCATGTATTTATACCTTGTGTATTTTTAGACCAGTGTAACTCTTTTGGATATGGTATAATTTTTTTATTTTCATATTTCTCTTTGTTTATTCAATGTATCTTGTTTTAGTATAAGAAAATTATTCTATCACTTCTTTTTTGGATTACATGGTTATTATAATTAGACTTTTATGATCAAGAATAAGGTTTGGGTATTTAAATGGTCAGTATTGGTTCCTTGTTGTATAGTTTTTTAGGGATGATTTTTTAGCATTTGGTATCATAGCATGGAATATGATCAGTCGTGGGAAGTTGATAGGTATTGTATTGTTTCTTTAGGACTTGATAGGTATGTTGTCACATGTTCCTAGAGAGATATTACCATAAACATATTAATGTAACTAAAAGGTGATGATTTTTATTTATCATGAGTTTTCTGTTAGTAAAAATATTAGTTTTTTATTTATTTATTTTGAGTTTAAAATGATACTATTTTTATTTTTTAATAATTTTGTTCAATTTTTTAAATATAAACATGACCCTTAGGCTTCATTGATGAGTTCCTCAAGAGGATTTTTCGACAAATTATCCACATGTAATTAATTTATATGATATAAATATCGTTGTGGCCATTATGAGGGATGTTTGTTCCTTGGACCCAATTGTTCCAAATGTTCAAAACTATGTATTTGAGGCAACACCATGAGATGGCAGGGATAAAAATCTAGAGCAAGGGTTCTTAAATAATAAATGGTTCCAATTTCCAAACAACGATAGAGTACAATCTATAAAGGATCGATTGAGTCACGTATTTTATAGAGACACAAAAATAAATTATATTTATGTTCAGGATGTTTAAGCTTGAGGGTCCTATCAAGAGGTTGTGGGACAGTATGGTTCAGGTGTGTCAGCATTTAGTCGTGGAGTGGATAGGCTTCATGATCCTTTTATTTTTGAATTTATAACTATAACATTTTTTGAAATTTTTGTCTATGGAGTTCCTTCCCTTGTAGTAGTGAGTGAATTTGGTGATAGATTACACCAACTATTTAATTGATTCGGTTAAATTTTATAGAGAGGTGGGGATGAATGATCAACTGAAGGATTCAAAATTATTATAAGTCTTGTGAATGGGAATGCGAACATTGAAATATATATTGAATATATCCACCTATAATGATATGATTGATATGGATTCAATTAAACATTGTTATAATGTGAAAGGTAATATTTTTGGGGACTCCCTCTTCACCCATTGGTTGTTCGAGTGGTGCATAAGGGAAGAGGAGGAAGTGGTATGATAATACCAAGATTAGTATAAGTGGTACATAGTATCAAAATCATTATAAGCCATCAGTAGTCTCTACCAGTGTTCCTATAACTTTCTACTAATGTGGAATAGTGTGGGTACACTCATGATATTTCCCCACACTTATAAAGAAATGTAGTACTTATTAATATTTATTTTGTCAATAAAAACTTTTACATACTATACATAATACCTAATATTATTATAGATATTTATATCTAATGGATACCATGATTCATTCATAATATTAATAGGTAATAGGGTTATATCCATTGGACCCCAGAGTGGAAAATCATCAAAGCATTAATGAGTTTCTTATAGACATTGACGTGGGCCTGACAACAATGAGAGTTACATTTTTTATTGAATATTTTATAGAAAATATTCGATCTGATATGTGTTCCTTGTAGAATTATATATAATTATATTTCTTAGATGTATTAATGATTTAAATGGATCTCATGTACTTTTCTAACGATATAGAAACAACTCTTGGTTTGAGGGATGAAAAGGTGTTTCATAAACATTGTAATATCTTTAGACACATGTTGTAGAGAAAGTGTGGTACATTATGGTTATCAATATAGATATTTTTAGCATCTTCATATTGATGGATTAGATGGTTTATCATCATTTTGACGTTGAAGTTTTTTCCTCATAATTTCTCATTCTGGTCTATGAATTGCCCTTCATGGGTGTTCTGGGGAGAGTGGGACCTAATATACGGTAATCAAATGTCTTCTCTCCCAGAGCTCCAATGTATGTTGTTTTCCATTATCGTCGATCGTAATAATGATTATCATATTATTGATATTCAATTATTTATTTAAGGCTTCCCTATGTTTTTTTGAGAATAATACACTAACCATTCCCTATGGAGGAAGGTATTGTTATACATTGATTTTACCCAACACTCAGCCGATCTTGATACACTATTATCATATGACACCAATTGAGTTTTAGAAGCTCGATATTTAATGAAATGACATATTTATAAAGGGATTTATTCATCCTAGAGTTTCACTATGGGTTTTCTTTATAGTACAAGAATGATTATGGTTCTCTTCATCTATATATACACTATCTGAATATGAATAATATAGCTATTAGGAATAAGTATAATTTTACATATATAGAAAACATGTCTGCTTGTTTGGGGGGGTATGTTTTTCTAAAATTTCTCTTCCATTGGGTCATCATAAGATCAATGTTAAAGAATCAGATACCCTGGAGATTGTATTTATGAGTATTTCTAGAATCTATGAATATCATATAATTCCTTTTTTCGAAGGAAACACTCATGTAGTGTTTTATATCACTGATAAAATATATTTCCCACCTATATCTCAATAAATTTTTTGTGATATTCATGGATGAAATCCTCATTTATTCAATATTTGAGTGTGATAATGAGAACAATCAAAATATGGTAATGTAAATATTTTGGAGTCAATAATTTTATGGGAAGCTATCAAAATAAAATTTTAAGATATGATAGGTTACGTTCTTAGGGAACATGTTTTCAAAACATTGTTTCTCATTTTATCCTAAAAATGTGAAGGATATGCTTTCATGGTAGGGTCCACATAATGCCTTCATGATATGAATATTCCTATGAGGTTTTGGACTCTCTATCTAGTTTATCAATTATTTCTCTAACATGGAATCATTGTAAACTACTCTAATGAATAAATTGGTGAAATTTTATTTTGATGTCAAGAGTTCATCCTCTTTTGAAGGTTTTAAATAACATGTTACTTTGGAATCAATATTTATCTATTCATTACACAAAAATAAATAGAGGTAACTATAGTTCTTCTAGTGATGGTCTTAGGATCTTGACTATACATGATAAATATATATTTTTTCATTTTATTTTTTCATCTTTGGCTATATGATAGAAATACCCCGACTCAGGGCTTAGAGATATTAACATTTATTCATATTCATACATGTTGGAAAACATATTATTTTACGAAAATGTTTATTAACTTTTATGATCATTAATGCTTCAGTTTCATATTATTTTTTAATAATTGGATATTAGGTATAAGAGATTCTCTGAATATCTCTGAACAGTTGAGTTCAACATCACTTATACCCTGGGAAAGTGGAATATCATCACTGAATCTATCAATAGGATATTCCCTTCTCATGTAGTCCAATTATTGAAAGAGGAGTCGAACCTAATTTTTATTTTCACTCAGTTGTATATAGACACTAAGAAAGATAATTTTGGTTCGGTGGTTACTATTTTTTGTGTTCATCATGAAATGTTCTATCTATGTTGTAGGATCAGAAATATAATTATGATTTTAGTGGAATCAAGGTATCTTTATATCGTGGGGAGACCATTCCTAGTTGGTCTCTCTATAATGATTCAACTATTTACATCAGTATTCGGTCTGTCATCCCTTTTTTCTGTTAGTAATTCATTGATTCATGATTTTCAGAGTTTTTCATGGTCCATTTACCCTAGCATTACGAATATGTATTGTGAAATGAGATTCCTTTTATGGATGTTTGGTAAGAAGTGTGGCATTAAAGATTTTGAGTTCCATTATTACACCTTCTGACAAATTAAGGCAATGATGCGGATTTTTTTTCTTCAATTTTAACCTATTCAGTTGTGCCAAAATTGGACAAGGTTTGCATATGATTCACAGTTTGGTTAACTTGAAATATCTAAGGAGGGAATTCTATTTAGGTGTTGATTGATTGGTTAAAATAATAGACGCATTTGATTACAATATGTGAAACCACTATGTTTGAATCTCATGGTATGTTATACATGGATGATATTTTTAGTTTACTTTTCATTCCCCCTACCATAATATGACTTCCTGACTCGAGTTCCAATCATATGATTACCTAAGAAATATGCAAACATGACCTCAAGCATGCCTACACTTACGCCAATGGATTCAAAATAAATGAAAGGGTATAGGGTGTGTTAGTTGGGAGAATATTCTTTCCTTACCAATTTTTACCACAATAGATACTATATTATGTAAATTTTGGGAGAATAAATTAAAATATGGCCTAATGGAAACAAAAACTAAGACAACTAGACCAGAAATCCATCGTAGAGAAAACAACATATAATTGTCCAAGAAGTAAATT
The DNA here is from genome assembly GCA_963277665.1 of Viscum album. Lineage (NCBI taxonomy): Eukaryota > Viridiplantae > Streptophyta > Magnoliopsida > Santalales > Viscaceae > Viscum > Viscum album. The sequence goes on from OY728122.1 coordinate 2,091,882,780, forward strand.
ATAATTTAAACCATTAAAATGTAATACATATACAATCTGATAAAATCATGTCCCTATAAATCAAGGAAATAGGTATAAATGGTAGCATACATTTAAGGATGTACATGCTATAAAAAAGGAATAAAAGACCAAAATATATCCAAGCAATAAGAGCTCCTGCCTGATCATCTACAACCAAGATGCCATAAAAAGGCATGCAAGAAGTCATGATTCAAAAAGAGGATGTTCCATTTATCTAAATAGGAAAGAATATCGTTTTCTCGAGTTCCATCAATGGAATTGATTGGGTGTGAGATAAAATCAATAGGACACCACCAATGGTGTCTAAAAATATCTTGTCTATGTTAATAAATTGGTATTGTTATATGTAATAACGAAAAATTGTAATAATAATTGTAAATGGCTCAACTCTACTTCTTGAAGGAATTCCAGGATAACACTACCTCTATTGATCCATGCTAGAATATCTATGAAAAAGTATCCTGGGATGCAATTCCTATCATCACATTAGTAGGGGAAACCTTTCCTAGCATCCAAAAAATAAGGGACTCCATGGCTAGTATCACAGTAATTAGGATTCCACTCCCTGTATCAATGAAGTTTCATCATTACTATATATAACATCAATGTTCTTCATTCTCATATCACATTTATAAAGGGTCTCTGTGCCCATGTATCATAATAACGAGTCACCATGCTAGTATTAGATTTTAAATTGTCTTCATGCACATGTATCATAAAAATTGAGGGTATCCATACCAATTTATCGTCAAAATTAAGGGTCTTCATTCCCATGTATTATATTAGTACAAGGGAATTCATGCCAATATATTTATATGACATACATAAGGAACATCCTAACCACTTAATAAAATTAACAAGGGTCTCCAGGCATATTATAATTCATAATTAATTTACAATTAAATTGGATTTACAACTATAAAAATTAAATTCTAAAAATCTCATAACCATTATTAAATTTAATTTGATGAATTTGTCATATCTTATCACATCCATTAAAAAAAATTTAAGTGTGTGTAATCCATGATATTCCTCAAAATTTACCCAGTTCATTAAACAAAACCAAGCTAAAAAGTCCAGTCAAATCCAATGAGATTATGGGTAGCACATTTATTCATTTATAGCCTCATTGAAATTATGATCGGCATAATTCAAGGGATCCTGATACCAGAAATGTACATATAAAGGACATAAGGTTCTCAATTAATAAAAAAATTCTATACTATAATAAATTTTAGGGGAACCACATGGTGAACCTGGTGTATATAGTATATGACACAATATAAAACATCAAGATATGAGGGATAATTAGTAGACCACCTACCATAATCTTGTGTCACTATCCTCATCTATTATTGACCTTTGGTTTGGTCCGGATTTGGAGAAATTGGATGAATGGATGAATGAAATTAAAATATGGTATATTACCCTACACCTTGATTTCTAAATTGAGAGAAGCCAAAACAAATAAATATGAATGATTAATAAAGAGATATCCTAGAGGAGTAAAATTAAAACAATAGAATTTGGATTAGAATTTGGACGAAATAGTTATCGAATAACCTAGGTGGTTCCAAAAAGGGTTCTCTAATGGGAGGAATAATCCCTCCTACTATTGGAAAATGAGAAATTTGAGGGACCTAGTGAGTTTAATTATATATAAGCTAATTTTTTTAATTTGACCTAGAATTGTTGGGGATCATTGTTTAGAAAAAACCATGCACCAATAGTATTCCATCTACTATGTTTAGGGGGACCTCCAATGGTATGATGAACATGGTTTTACTAACCCTACACACACCTTGTGCACTCCTATTCTAAAAATTATAGATAATCTTGCATGTGAAATGAACTCACTCCAAAATAGTTTCCTAAAATTATGATGACCCCAGGATCCCTTTTTCAGCCCTCACACTTTTATGGAAACTATGTGGAATAGCTTAAATGGATTCTTCTAACAGTGAAGAAAAATATGTTTCTCCATAATCTAGGGTTTTGATCTCTAAAAAATCATCATAAAACCCCATAGATAATTATAAATATTTTGTAATTGATATTAGGTTCAAGAAAGAAACAATGAAAGAAATTTAATGGATATTTAACACAATAAAAAACCTATGATCTTACAATATTCCACATTAATGGAAATATATGTGTGTTCACCATCCAAGGGAGGAAAAAATCAATATGAGAATAACTCTTTCCACTAGGTATATACATCGGTCTCCCACTACCATGTTTCCTATTATACCCGACAATGATTCCATAACACCCATACTAAAGGGAACAACCATACATGAAGTGCCTTTGTGATATTGTCAAAGATGTTCATAGGATACTCCCAAAATTAAGCATCAAAATATTTCTCAACGTCATTGGATTCAAAAATAAGCAACATGTAGGTATGGTAATGATAAATCAATGAAATTCGGAAGACATCATGAATGGAATGGTACCTCTAAGGTAATAACAACTAAAGGGATACCAACATGAATTCATTTATGATTTTAAAAATACTTACATAATATGGAGAAAATATCTACTGACTATATCCATTTATATCATTGATTGAGTGATTTCCATAAGAAAACTCAACCCATGATATGGAAGTCCAAAGGTTATAGATTTTCACTGACACGTGTTATATGTCTAGATGAAGCATTTGAAATCTACTTCCTAATTACATTAACCTTATCTAATGTACCTTAAATGAGATGAGGATCCAATAGTGAGACCACCCCACCCTCTAACAATCACTGGGGTGATCAGAAAGAGCTATCGTATAGGGCCTCAAAAAGACCGATTTGAATCATCTCCTGATAGTTACTATTTAAGGAAAACATAATGAGAAGGATACACTTCTCCTAAGATCTACTGAAGTCAATGATGCATTCTATCAACATGTCCTCCAAAATATTTATTATATTTCATGACTAAAAATCAGTATAAGGGTGAAAGATTGTGCTCATATGCATCTTTGGACCCATAGCTCTTCATAATAGCTACCCGAACATGGATATAAAATGAAGATCTCTATTTGAAATAATATTATGAGGGGCCTCAAGTAGTTAGATATTCATAGGCACATATAATTTTCCCATATAATCCAATAAGAAATTCTTCCATATAGGAATTAATTTTTCTACCTAAATCCATCAATCCACCAATACCAAAATTGTGTCACTACCTCGTGGACACATTGGTATGAAAACAAAAAAATCTATTGTAATATCTTCACCTTTTCAATCTGAAGATTATAATGGCTGTAAAAAAATAATAGGTCACTGGTGTTCTACCTTCACCTAATGAAAAGGGTAACCCCTAGTGACAGAAACTATTATATGACATTTCACCCTTGGCCACCAATACAATTGGTGCATATCATGATACATCACGGAGATACCCAAGAGAACTTCCCACTACAATGAATGTGAAATACACTTAATATATTCACTATTATATATGAGAAACTAGATATTCCCATCAATATATAGAATTTCAACACCATAAAGAATCCAATTAGGGGGAATGTACTCACCAGAAACACTGTATTTTAGGAAAAATCCTTAAGTATATGAAAATACCTTTTCCTCACACTCCCTAAAAGTTAATAGTCAATAGATAGAAATACAAGAATAGAATGTATGTGACAATCATGAATCTCAATATGAATATCCTAAAATATGTCTAGTTTGATGTAAAATAACTATATATATTCATCCTATTAGCACTTCCTAATATTTAACTCACACTACTGAAAAATATACCTAATATTTTGTGTTAAGTGAACACTAAAAACACTCTACCAACTAGTAATACCTCCAACAACACAAAGAACGCGTAACAAATTATAACTCGAGATCATTCATCTCATAATTATTATCATTTGGCTTCATCTACTATGACCCAAACACAATGAATCGATATTCTTACTTCATAACATCTCCTAGCCTGACACATGATGGATCACAATAGATTTTATTACTTCTACCATGATCTATCAGAATCATGATCCACAATTAATCCAATCTACCTTTTATCCCTTGAATTTTTTTCTCATTGTATTATGACCATATAATATTCACAAACATCATATTAAATCCTATAATAGGTCATTATAATCCTAAGAATTCATGTATATAATTCTTGTAGTAATCAGCTATCCAAAAGATACTTTGTATATGAAATGCATTCTTGGGCTTCTCCCAAGGTAATCATATCCCTTACCTTTACTGGTTCACCAGATACTCAATAATATATGATAACATGACCCATTAATTTGTTATTTTCAATCCACAAGTGTCATTTAATCATCAAAGAATATGGTTGAAGATCCCTCAATTTATTCAAAATGATCTAAAGATGAGTGGAATGGTCACTTTGTGAATGGGAGTACACCAAAATTTCATCTAGGAAGACCGTGACAAAGGAATAAAAATAGGGATGGAATATGATATTCATCTAATCCATGAACGTTACATTCATGTTCACAATACAAAACAAGATTGTGAGATACTCATATAAGTCGTACCGACTATGGAAAGTTGTACATGGAATATCTGAAGGCCTGGCTGAAATATGATGATTTCTTGACCTAAGGTCAATCTTCAAAAACATCCTCTACCATATAAGATTTTAAATAATATCATGTATATGAGAAAAAGGATACTAGTTCTTCACTATAGACTAATACAATTTCGGGTAATCCACACAAATACTGGGTGTTTCATCATCCTTTTGGTGATAAGTACTGATAAACCCCATGGATAAGTACATCGTCGTATTAAACCATTGGCCTCAAAATAATCCATGAACATCTTTATATCCTATAAATCAGTAGTATAAATCACATAATGTTTAATGGATAGAAATATATCTCTTATAATTATCTCAACATTAAACTCAACATCTCTCTTAGGATGTAGTCTAGAAATTTTATCCAGGAAAACATATGTGAATCAATCATCTCCAGGAGGGAACATTGTCTAATTTAACTCCAGATAATTCATCAGATGGCTAGAAATTTGGGAGGCCAATCCACCATTCCAATGATTATCTGGTCCAAATCTACCCACCCAGAAATTCCTCTCTCTCTTATGAATATATGTTCCACACTCTAGTGTTGTAAATGACTCTATCTGGCGATAATAATCTTCATAGTCATGATTTGGAACCAATACTACCACTTTAAGAATGAAATAAAATCTTGTCACCTCGATGATAAATTTCTGCAATTGGAAATGGTAGCCACATACAATAATGGGAAATTATATGAAGTGGAATATACTCTCATAATTTATAACCAATGTTGTATGAAACATCATAACACCACATGACAATTATACATTGAGCCCATGTCTCTCCATTAAAGAAACATATATGAAGAAATATGATACATTTATATCAAATAATGAATAGAGGATATTATTGTTTACTTGATTTGAACCAAAAACCATTGGTGTCCTAACACATTACTCCTCCGGTATAGGAATTACTGAAAAGATGTGGCCTGATTACCAATCTTATGATGCTCTCTGATTGTCAAGGGTTGGTCTACTCTCCTATTTTTTTAAAGCCAAATTATGGCAACCCTGCTTTTTATTACAACTTAAACATGCTTTATTACATAAAACTTCACTTGATCCAACAAAGAAGATCGAGAGGTTTAGTGTCTTTGGGGATTAGGATCATTACATAAAACTTTAAACTTGAAATACAACATCTTTATTGAAAACTTCCTTTACATGACCACTACATTCTTTCGTACCTATCATTGCATGGGATAACATGAGGACATGCATAAGAAAAGGGTGAGCTATAAAGCCCAGTAAGGGAGTAAACAATGAATAACATGAGAAGTGAAATACATGTTAGGAAATAGGCATATCAATAGAGAATAAGAGAAACATGAACATAAAGGCATGATAAAGCATGATAATCATAACATGGAAATGTGGCAACAACACTTAACATTGAATTAGCATGAGCCAAGGCTCATTGCACATGGAGCATGAGTAAACCCTCATTGCACTTGAAGCATGAGTAAACCCTCGTTGCACTTGAATTAGTAGGAGTAAACACTCATTGCGCATGACGTATCATGATACTATACTTTACCCAATGCATTGGAGCGCTATAAAGGGCGCACCCTTCTTAAACATTTCATTTCATGCATAAGTGTGCCACATGGATCATAAAACATGGATTCATAAAACATAATAATTTCTTCCATGATAAAGGAATGTGGAATTCATACATGAAACTTTACAATCAATATGTATATGTGCATAAAGGTGAATACCCTTGATGGAGAAATGGGCATGGTATTCACTACACAAAGACATTGGCTTAGAAAATCGGTGCGATTTCGGCAGCGTAACGGCATGACATAAGAATTCATAAAAAAGGTTGATGAGAGAGAGAGGGGTTACTCGTCATATTTACATGTAATGGACAGTAAGGAGATCATATATATACATGTCCCAATAATAGAAATGGGATTTAGATTCATGATACAAAAGTATTGCTTGAATGTAAAAGAAGAGAGAGAAGTTCCTTTCGGAATTTCAGCATAGTAACGGGTGTACATGGGAGGCATTTAATGAGAGAGAAAGGGCTCTCCCATCATTCAAACAATAATAGGGAAGTATGGGGGAGGTGCGAAACCATACCCCAACATTCATAATTGAAATAAAAAGGGAAATACAACTTAAAGAAAATTGACAAAAAAATGAGAAAGGAAGAAAACCCCTTACTTGGAAGTGTGCTTCCAAAGGATAGAGAGAGGCTTGTGAGAGGCTTCTTGGGAGCTTGGGGCACCTTGAGAGGATTCTAGAGAGAGTAGGGCAGAGGTTGGACGAACTTAAAGGGCTTTGAGTGAGGAGGAAGTGGGAGCTTGGGTGGGTTTATATAGGAAAGGTGAGAGAATTCTTTATTATTTAGGTTTGGGACCACTTATATTAAAATAATCCAAACCACAAACCATCCCATGGTATTTTCCCATGGTTTCTGGAAAAGGAAAGAGGAAAACAATATTTTACAAGTCCAAGGTCCGAACTTATTAAAAAATTAGGGTTGCTTATGTGGAGGTGAGTCACACTCCCATGGAAATTAATTTAAAAAGGCAAAGTGTTGAATAAGTCTTGAGGGCTCCATTAATGCTTTGAAAAGAGAGTCAAACAAACCCAAAACCTCATTATTTTAATGATAAAACATATATTGGCCGAACATAAGGATTATGGTATTTCATTACATCACCATTTGGTCATTATGATGTCATAAAACACATTATATATTTAAATGGTATTTAATTTTTACCCAAAAATTTGACTGTCTCTGAAAATTATGAAAAATTCACCGTTGGATAATTTCGACGTCCTGATTCCAAAAATAATATTTATATTATCTAAATAATTTTCTAAATATGTGAATTTTCACTTTTAAAATAAAAACCGACATTTATAAAAATCACGGGTTTTGACAGAAATGGCTTTCAAACCTAAACAAAAATTTTAATTGCATTCATAAAATTATAAGATCATTTATATTTAATAAAAATTAATTTAATATTAATAATAATATTTTATTAAAATATTATTTAATTCAAAAATCCTTTAATTTAATAAAGTATAATTCTTAATTAAATAATAACTAAAAACACGATTTGTACTTTAAAAACTAATTACAAAGTATCAAAAATGACTAGAAATTATATTCATTTTTATATATAAAAAATAATGTACATGAACATGGTGCTACTTATTTGTTACATAACCCCTTAAAATAGCTGCATACGACCTAAGGGTAAGGTGTGCGATGGTGACAGACTCTTGGGGTTGCTCGGATAACATCGCTCGAGTGGTAATCTCTATCAACTTCCGTTTTTCCCGTAGACGATCACGTTCGAGCTTGACTTGATGAAGCTCAGCTTGGGCTTGGTCAAGGGAAAAGCCCAAAGACGCCACCTCCTTTTCGAGCTCCGACAAATGGGCTTCGTAAGGGGAAATTCTACTGGATGAGGCCATCGCTTCCTTTGTCTGAGTAGAAAATTGGTTCGTTAAAGCCTTATATTTAAACTACCCAGATGATCACTGTTCAACGGCAATAAAAGTAACGGTCACAAATCTTAACGTTAAACTAAAGAAGTTTACATCTTATAAAAACATTTTTTTTCATAAAGAAACATTTAACTGGATCAAGAGGGATTTTCCATTAATGAAATTTTGGGTCGTTACAACATTCCCCCCTTAAGAAATTTCGCCCTCGAAATTTTCCTTTTCCCACACAAAAACAAATGTGGGTAACTTAGCTTCATCATATCCTCTGACTCCCAAGTTGCTTCTTCAAACTTTTGGTTTCTCCACAACACCTTGACGAGGGGCATTGTCTTATTTCGTAGAACTTTTTCTCTACGATCCAAGATCTTCATTGGTTGCTCCTCATAAGAAAGATCTTCTTCTAATTGTACCACCTCAGAAGAGAGTACATGTGAAGGGTCTGGTATGTACTTCCTTACGAGGGATACATGGAAGACATCATGCACCTTGGCCATAGTAGGTGGAAGTGCTAGTCGATAGGCCACAGCCCCAACACGATCAATAATCTCGAAGGGGCTGATGTACCTTGGACTTAACTTCCCTTTCTTTCCAAACCTCATGACCTTCTTCCACGGAGATATGCGTAAAAACACCATGTCTCCGACTTTAAACTCAAGGTCTCGTCGACGATTATCTGCATAACTCTTCTGTCGACTTTGGGCTGCCTTGATATGCTGCTGAATGGTTTTCACCTTCTCCACCATTTCTTCGACCATTTCTGGTCCAAGCAGCTTACGTTCACCGACCTCATCCCAACATGTCGGTGTTCTACACCTTTTCCCATATATGGCTTCATATGGTGCCATTTGGATGCTCGAGTGGAAACTATTATTATAAGAGAACTCAACTAGAGGAAGATGTTGATCCCATCCTCCTTTAAAGTCAATTGAGCACGCTCTCAACATATCCTCAAGTGTTTGGATAGTCCGCTCGGATTGGCCATCAGTTTGAGGATGATAGGCCGTACTGAAGTTCAGTTCATTATTCAGAGCATGTTGAAGACTCTTCCAAAACTTAGAGGTAAATCATGGATCTTGGTCCGACACAATAGATAGTGGTACTCCATGCAACCGTACCACTTCCCTGATATATATCCGTCCCAGTTGATCCAAAGAGAAATCCTCTCGAATAGCAATGAAGTGTGCAGTCTTTGTAAGATGATCCACAATAACCCAGATTGCATTGTTGCTTTTGGATGTCCTTGGAAGTCCAGTGACGAAGTCCATGGTGATGTTCTCCCATTTCCATTCTGGTATGGGAAATGGTTGCATCATCCCCTTAGACTTCTGCCTCTCTGCCTTCACTTGCTGACACACCAGGCACTTTGATGTATATTCGGCGATCTCCTTCTTCATATTATCCCACCAAAAGTTTTCTCGGAGATCTCGATACATCTTTGTGCTCCCTGGGTGAATAGAGAAATTTGAACTATGTGCATCATCCAAAAGTTCCTTCTTCAGCTCCTAACTTGATGGGACACATAGTCTTTTCCCAAACCGCACAATTCCATCTTCATTAACATTAAACTCTAAGGATTTTCCCTTTTTTATAGCTTTCACTTTTTCTTGGATTCTCGCATCATCCTTTTGAGCATCCTTTAACCTTTCCAAAAGAGATGGTTGAGCAATCATTTGTGAAAGGATTGATGATGTTCCCTTCTTTATGATTCCCACGTCCATCTTCATCAAGTCTAAGAATATTGGATCCTTCTCAATTCTCATCATTGATAGAATTGCTGGATCCTTTCTACTTAGGGCATCCGCCACCTTGTTCGCCTTCCCAGGGTGGTAATGTATTGAATAGTCATAATCCTTTATGAGCTCTATCCATCTTCTCTGGCACATATTAAGCTCTTTCTGTGTGAATATATATTTAAGACTCTTGTGGTCAGTATATATCTCACATTTCTCTCCATAGAGATAATGCCGCCAGATTTTCAAGGCAAAGATCACCGCCGCCAACTCCAGATCATGCGTTGGATAGTTTCGCTCATGGATTTTCAACTGTCTTGAGGCATAGGATATCACTTTATCATTCTGCATCAGCACACATCCTAAGCCCTTCTTCGAAGCATCACTGAATACCACAAAAAGCTCCCCACTTGTGGGTAATGTGAGCACGGGTGCATTGATAAGCCTCCTTTTCAACTCCTTGAAGCTTTCTTCACATTCATCACTCCAAGAAAACTTTACTCCCTTTCGAGTTAGCTTGGTAAGAGGGTTCGACAATCGTGAGAAGTTTCTCACAAATCGTCGATATTATCCAGCTAACCCCAAGAAGCTACGGATATCAGTTACCAATGTTGGCCTCGGCCATCCCTCAATTGCATCTGTTTTGGAGGGGTCCACAGATATCCCATTGCTTGTGATGATATAGCCCAAGAATGAGACCTCCTTCAACCAGAACTCACACTTTCTGTACTTGGCATAGAGCTTCTCCTTGCGCAAAGTCTCCAGTACAGTTCTTAAATGCCCCTCATGGTCCTCCTTGGTTTTAGAGTATATTAGAATATCATCTATAAAGACTACCACAAATTTGTCTAGGTAATCTCTAAAGACTCTATTCATCAAGTCCATGAATATTTCTGGAGCATTGGTGAGTCCAAAAGGCATTACTATGAATTCATAGTGCCCGTACCTTGTATGAAAAGCAGTCTTGGGGATATCTTCCTTCTTCACCCTTACTTGATAATATCCTGACCGCAAGTCGACCTTGGAGAAGTATTGTGCTCCACGTAGCTGATCAAACAAGTCATCGATTCTTGGGAGAGGATACTTGTTCTTTATCGTGATTTTGTTAAGTTCACGATAATCGATGCAAAGCCGCATTGACCCATCATTCTTCTTGACGAAGAGGACTGGTGCACCCCATGGTGATGCACTTGGGCGTATAAACCCTTTATCCAGATTCTCCTGTAGTTGTTTCTTCAGTTCTTCAAGCTCAACCACAACCATTCTATATGGAGTCTTGGATATTGGTAGCGCCCCAGGTAAAAGTTCAATTGAGAACTCAACATCTCTTCTTGGAGGAAGACGAGGAAGTTCCTCGGGAAATACTTCAGCGAATTCCCTCACAATAGGCATTTCTTCAAGGGTGGTTTCTTCCTTGGACTCAATCATCTGAGCCAGATATGCGTGCTCATAAGGTAGTAATATCCATACTTGAGATGATGGAGCTAAAGGAGATTCATCTTCCTCCTGACACTTGTAAAGAATCGGGGTTCGATTCTCCATATGGAGTGTGATTTCCCTCTCCCGACAATTTATGTTGGCTCTATATAAGGAAAGCCAATCCATGCCAAGAATTGCATCAAATTCCACCAAAGGGAGTATGACGAGGTTCTCCGGGAAATTCAATCCACAGATTATAACAGGGGAGGACTTATACTCATGGGATGCAATGATTTCCCCATTTGCCGTACTCACCTACATCTTTACTTCCATGATTTGTGGTGGTGCAGGGATTGTTCTACTAAAATTTTGAGATATAAAAGAATGCGTAGAACCTGAATCAAAAAGTATGTTCGCTATTCATGAATTAATAACTAGCGTACCTGTCACCACTTCGTTGTCGGGGTTCACTTCGGCAGAAGTGATGGCAAAAGCTCTTCCTTGCTGTCTTGGAGGTTGTTGATTGCCTCCGATAACCCTTGGATTAGGGCACTGATTCGCAAAATGACCCGGTTCTTTACATTTGAAGCATTGAACAACGCGTTGAGGTTCGAACGGAGTGTTCCTCCCCTCCGTCGCAGCCGCGGGTCCTTCTTGCTGACAGTTAACAGCTAGGTTCCCTTCTCTTCCACACTTGAAGCATTTTCTTGTCCCCCTAAGGCAATTTCCAGGGTGCTTCTTTCCACACTTTTGGCAAGTGGGGTGCTGGAATTTCTTAGCGCCGTTGGATTTATCCATCAGACCACCAGCATTGAAGTCTACCTTCCGCTTCTTGTCCCCATGATACCCCTGTGATTCTCTGATCTCCATTTCAACCTTGAGGGCACATCGGACAATTTCCTCATAGCTGTCGAAGTCACGGATCGCTAATGCTTTCCGCAAGCTAGGCTTCAGCCCACCAAAGAAGCGGTCAACCTTGCATTCGGGGGTAACGACAAAGCCGGAAGCGTATCGTGCAAGCCTTGTGAAGTTTGCCTCGTACGCTCCCACATATTCCTCATCTTTCTGCTTGAGGGAAAGGAAGTCTCTTTCCATCTTAAGACGGAGGGTGCGTGGAAAATATTTATCGAAAAACATCTTCCGGAATACCTTCCATTCCAAAGACTCAATCTCCTCCTCAGGCTTCGTATTTTTTATCAACGTCCACCATTGATCAGCTTCACCCTCCATACGATAAGCCGCCAGGAGAACCTTCTCTATTTCAAAGCATTGGAGGATGGAGAATATCTTTTCAATGGATTTGATCCATTGTTCAGCGATCGTGGGATCGGATGATCCACTAAAATTAGGAGGCCTTTGTCTCATGAAGCTTTCAATAGCGACTTGTTCTTTCTTAGGGGGGGTTGAACGTTCCTCTTGACCAGTGTTTCTATTCAAAACTTGAGTTAGCTGAGAGAGAAGCGTGACAAAGTTCGCGATTCCCGCTCCCATTGGATTGGGCATCTCATTAGTACAATCATCACACTGATCTTCACAACGGTTGTTAGCCCGAGTTCTCCTATTACCGGCCTTTGGCTGGAATAATAGGAAAGTTAGGGGTAACACATAAAGGGTAATCCAAAGACAAAAGTTGATGACTTATAAATAAACTTTAATCTCTTTAACTCATGAGTCTATAGGATTCAATCCAGGCTTTTCATGATCTTCCTTCTAACATATATTCTTAGGGGAATTTTTTTCCCTTAATAAGGGTTCATACTAAGATTGTGAATTTATCAAAACATATCCCCCGGGAGTGTCATAACCAAGAGTGCAGCAAGGCCCGTTGTCGTGCACCAGTTCCCGTTCGAGTCTAGCTCAAAGCGGTGTTTTCGGGTTTTACCCCTAGGATACATCTGTGCCAGAGCCGCCTCTACCTGCTCGTATCCAGAAAGGGATGTATTTGTTTGATAAACCACTTAATTAGTATTTACCAAAACTTAGGGATGTTTTTATTATGCTTAGTCTTGTATCTAAGGCTTTACTAGGGTTTCCTAATCCCAAAAATAACTAAACCTATCCTTTGATACCAACTATGACAACCCTGCTTTTTATTACAACTTAAACATGATTTATTACATAAAACTTCACTTGATCCAACAAAGAAGATCGAGAGGTTTAGTGTCTTTGGGGCTTAGTATCATTACATAAAACTTTAAACTTGAAATACAACATCTTTATTGAAAACTTCCTTTACATGACCACTACATTCCTTCGTACCTATCATTGCATGGGATAACCTGAGGACATGCATAAGAAAAGGGTGAGCTATAAAGCCCAGTAAGGGAGTAAACAATGAATAACATGAGAAGTGAAATACATGTTAGGAAATAGGCATATCAATAGAGCATAAGAGAAACATGAACATAAAGGCATGATAAAGCATGATAATCATAACATGGAAATGTGGAAACAACACTTAACATTGAATTAGCATGAGCCAAGGCTCATTGCACATGGAGCATGAGTAAACCCTCATTGCACTTGAAGCACGAGTAAACCCTCGTTGCACTTGAATTAGCATGAGTAAACACTCATTGCACATGACGTATCATGATACTATACTTTACCCAATGCATTGGAGCGCTATAAAGGGCGCACCCTTCTTAAACATTTCATTTCATGCATAAGTGTGCCACATGGATCATAAAACATGGATTCATAAAACATAATCATTTATTCCATGATAAAGGAATGTGGAATTCATACATGAAACTTTACAATAAATATGTATATGTGCATAAAGGTGAATACCCTTGATGGAGAAATGGGCATGGTATTCACTACACAAAGACATTGGCTTAGAAAATCGGTGCGATTTCGGCAGCGTAACGGCGTGACATAATAATTCATAAAAAAGGTTGATGAGAGAGAAAGGGGTTCCTCGTCATATTTAAATGTAATGGAAAGTAAGGAGATCATATATATACATGTCCCAATAATAGAAATGGGATTTAGATTCATGATACAAAAGTATTGCTTGAATGTAAAAGAAGAGAGAGAAGTTCCTTTCGGAATTTCAGCATAGTAACGGGTGTACATGGGAGGCATTTAATGAGAGAGAAAGGGATCTCCCATCATTAAAACAATAAGAGGGAAGTATGGGGGAGGTGCGAAACCATACCCCAACATTCATAATTGAAATAAAAAGGGAAATACAACTTAAAGAAAATTGACAAAAAAATGAGAAAGGAAGAAAACCCCTTACTTGGAAGTGTGCTTCCAAAGGCTAGAGAGAGGCTTGTGAGAGGCTTCATGGGAGCTTGGGGCACCTTGATAGGATTCTAGAGAGAGTAGGGCAGAGGTTGGACGAACTTCAAGGGCTTTGAGTGAGGAGGAAGTGGGAGCTTGGGTGGGTTTATATAGGAAAGGTGAGAGAATTCTTTATTATTTAGGTTTGAGACCACTTATATTAAAATAATCCAAACCACAAACCATCCCATGGTATTTGCCCATGGTTTCTGGAAAAGGAAAGAGGAAAACAATATTTTACAATTCCAAGGTCCGAACTTATTAAAAAATTAGGGTTGCTTATGTGGAGGTGAGTCACACTCCCATGGAAATTAATTTAAAAAGGCAAAGTGTTGAATAAGTCTTGAGGGCTCCATTAATGCTTTGAAAAGTGAGTCAAACAAACCCAAAACCTCATTATTTTAATGATAAAACATATATTGGCCGAACATAAGGATTATGGTATTTTATTACATCACCATTTGGTCATTATGATGTCATAAAACACATTATATATTTAAATGGTATTTAATTTTTACCCAAAAATTTGACTGTCTCTGAAAATTATGAAAAATTCACCGTTGGATAATTTCGACGTCCTGATTCCAAAAATAATATTTATTTTATCTAAATAATTTTCTAAATATGTGAATTTTCACTTTTAAAATAAAAACCGACATTTATAAAAATCACGGGTTTTGACAGAAATGGTTTTCAAACCTAAATAAAAATTTTAATTGCATTCATAAAATTATAAGATCATTTATATTTAATAAAAATTAATTTAATGTTAATAATAATATTTTATTAACATATTATTTAATTCAAAAATCCTTTAATTTAATAAAGTATAATTCTTAATTAAATAATAACTAAAAACACCATTTGTACTTTAAAAACTAATTACAAAGTATCAAAAATGACTAGAAATTATATTCATTATTATATATAAAAAAATAATGTACATGAACATGGTGCTACTTATTTGTTACATAACCCCTTAAAATAGCCGCATAAGACCTAAGGGTAAGGTGTGCGATGGTGACAGACTCTTGGGGTTGCTCAGATAACATCGCTCGAGTGGTAATCTCTATCAACTTCCATTTTTCCCGTAGACGATCACGTTCGAGTTTGACTTGATGAAGCTCAGCTTGGGCTTGGTCAAGGGAAAAGCCCAAAGACACCACCTCCTTTCCGAGCTCCGACAAATGGGCTTCGTAAGGGGCAATTCTACTGGATGAGGCCATCGCTTCCTTTGTCTGAGTAGAAAATTGGTTCGTTAAAGCCTTATATTTAAACTACCCAGATGATCACTGTTCAACGGCTATAAAAGTAACGGTCACAAATCTTAACGTTAAACTAAAGAAGTTTACATCTTATAAAAACATTTTTTTTTTCATAAAGAAACATTTAACTGGATCAAGAGGGATTTTCCATTAATGAAATTTTGGGTCGTTACACAAATACTCTCTATTAGTTCCATGACCTTCTCTGATACATGTATGGTTGGTAGTACTCTATTTACATTCTTAAAGAGGTGATACTAAACATTTTCTTGAAGGGGGAACAAGCACATATCCTCTCCCACTTGGATAAAATTGGAAGGTCCTGCTGAAATGTTGAAGATACCACAATAATTTGTAGACTAGTTACATGAATGTGTCTCTGAGATACTTGTAACTCTTATTCCCATGATTCCCACACTGAGGGAATTCCATATAATTGTCTATGGGTGCTAAATGGATGTTGTAGCTCACACGTGTAGTCTCAAAGAGTCACTTCCAACCACTGGTCGAATAACTACTCTATCTCAGTTCTAAACCACCCTAGATCAAACAAACATATTCCCTCAGGTTCAACTTGGTGATAAGGGACTGTTTCACTATATCAGATATAGTGTTCAACCAAAATACATTCACCTGAGGGAAAATTGGATTCCTTAGTACATCCTCAAATTTTTTGTTTTTTGCGGCCACATCTGCATTATTGCTAGTCAGAAATAATTAAAACATTATAAAATGAGATATATAGACTATAACTACCAGAGAACCCTATTAGTGAATTTTTTAAATCCATATAATTATCATCCATCATGGTATCATGAAAAAACTAATAATTTACGATGAAGTAGAAATCCATCCATATCACTCGATACTGTCTATCCTGATTTAGGATGTCCAACTAGTGTCTGGACAATCATCGTAGTATGTAATTTTTGGGATTAAGTATCCTATAAAGTGCTGTATCAAAATGATATATTAAATACAAAGCTCTCCTAAGCCATATAATTGAAACATGTTGTCCTCCATCCCCCAAATATGTGGGTGGATGATACTATTAGAACTCCTGAGTCAACATTCCCATAAAAGTGGTAGAGCGCAGAGCTCCATATATAATTTAAAAAATTCACAAGAAATATCCTTGAAACATGGAATCATTTTCCACTATAGGAATAGAAATAGGGGCCAAAGTTGTTACTACTAGAGGTATAACTTATGGCTAAAGGCCCACCACCTCTAGTGAATGGTCTTCATCACTCTCCTTGCATATGTTTGGAGGAAGTAGTATTTCTCTAAAAATTACAAATGTGAACCTCATTAGGGATTAAAAAGTGGAATAATAAACCAATGTAAGAATAGAAAAGGTAAAATTCATTTTTGAGTAATAATCACACCCCTTTTCTAGCTTAAATAGTTTGGTCTGGTTGATATGAATGTTTATATAGAAGCTAAGAGACAGAACCAACTATATGCTATTATGGCCAGGACATGATCAATATTTGTGTTTTTCAATTTCTAATTCATTTAATTTATATATAAATTTCATTTCAATTTTTCCTTTTGATGGTTAACCCAATTTGATTACCACTTTTGATCTAGAAGAGTCCAAACACTATATGATAAAAAATATGGAGTCCACTTATTCAAACCCATAAAAATTCTGTTCCATGGGTTGAGTTTTATGTGAATAAAAATTTTATAATTGACTTATTAGGGTTTATACTATATCATATAACGGATGAAATAGTTAGGTTACAATATGTAGTCTATGTATCAATTATATTTTTCAACCCATTAATAATACGTTAGTCAATTAAAATTTATATCAGAGAGGGACATAAAATTGTGTCATACAGTCGAAGAAATCATATAAATCAAATAAAATGCATGAAGAAACATTTTCCTATATTTGATGGAATATTCATGGAATGTGAATTTTCTAAAGAGTTTATAAAATTATGCATGATAAATAATCCATTCCCCTATTCTCATTTGGCCAAGGATAAAGGGTAAACCTCAATCATAATGGAAATAATAATGATAACATATCTTGTGTGTCACCCAACAATGAAAGGATATCAATGAAAATATGAAAAATATAGAACATGAGTACTTATTTTAGGAAAATAGGTATTTACACCCAAAATAGGTTACCTACACCAATAAAATTTGGATAACCATAATCTGATATATTCCAAGTCTCATTCATATTGTCTGGAAATAGTTTGGTAAGAAAGGAATCCATTGGTTCCACTATTTGACATCCGGAACTAGGTTCGACTCGAAGGTTACCCTACAACTATGGGCTGCATGGCCTCAAATGTGCATGCCCATACATCAGAGAATACAAAATAGCATCAAGGGCCTAGGGATTGTCCATGGAGAGAATATTTCATCATTTCTAGAGTGTATCACAACAAATATAATAACATGTAAACAATTGGGAGTATAAATAATTAGAAAACACAATAGAAACAAACACTGAGGCAACTAGACTAGTAACATGCCATAGAAGAAATGTGATATTAAAATCACAAAATTAAAAAACAATTAAAAGTTGTAAACTGTATCATATAAAACATAGGATGATTTCACCTCACCTAAAATAGGGAATCATACATAAATGACTATAGGCATTTGTGGTAGTTCATGCAATAAAAACGGAACGAATGAACAAAATATATCTAGGCATCCTGATCTCCCACCCCATCATGTTTTATGAAGTTCCCATCCTAATTCATGAAAGAATTCACACATCAATAAGATGATTGTCCCCCTTATATACACATATAGGCATATTTTATTCCCAAGTATCATTGACAACCAAGATAGGGGTAGATAAAAACCCAAAAGGCCACCACCAATGACATCTAAAAAGACCACGTCCATGTGTATAACATGGATGTGTACGAATATAATAATGAAATGTTTTAATAATAACTAAAAATGGTTTATATATTTTTTATGAATGAAATCTAGGGACCCAATACCAACATTAAACTATGCTTTAATATTTATGAATAAGATTCAAGGGATGAAATGCCCAATATCACAATAGAAGGGGATGCCTTTCCCAATATCACAAAATAGGAGACTATATTCCCAATATCATAGTTATATAGACACCATACCTTGTATCATAGAAAATATTATTACGTTGGTATCACATTTAAAAAGGGTATCCATGTGTGTATCACATTATAGAAGGTTTCCATGCCCGTATCAAATTTGTAATCGTTTTCCATTCCCATGTATTATAATATGGGGTTTCCATGCCCATATCACACTTATAAATTGTATCTATGCTTATGTATCATAATAATTGAGGGTCTCTGTTGCAATGTATCATAATAATTAATGTTTTTTATGGATATGTATTATATTAGAAGAAGTTATGCCACACCAATAAATATATAACCTGTATATGGGTCATGATTCCCATTTACCAAAATTGAAAAGGGTATCCATTATCATTATAATATAGAATTAAATAGTTGTCAAACATTATTTTGAACTATTGAAATTTCATTATAAAAAGGGAATAACCACTATTCAATTTAATTAGGTTCCACAGTCATACCATTCCCATCCTTTCAATTCATCATAAATTGTTATGTGTTTGTAAATCATGTAATGAAACCACAAATATCTAATTCATTAATTTTATCATAGTTTATAAGTCGCGGAAAAGACTTTTAGATGATTGTTTTTTCATTTATACATTTATAAAATCATTTTATTTTTGATAAGTACACACTGAGGTGTGGAAAAAATAGTCTAGAACCTAACAAGGACATAAGGTTATCAATTCATGCAACCATTTTGTAACAGATTTAATTTATCCGAAAACCATGGTGGAACTAGTGTGTGGAACATATAAAATATTTTAAATCATTAAGACTTGAAGGAAAATTACTAGACCACCTAAAAAAATCTTGTAGTTCTCTACTTTTATAGTATCAACCATTGTTTTGGTAAATATTATGTGAAATCTGTCAAATGGATGAACATAATGAAAATAGGGATTATGAGACAACAACATGATAAATTTATGAAGAGAATGGAAAATAGAGAGAGGTGAAAATGAATAAAGAGAATACATCATGGAATTAAATGTGACCAAAAAAATCATGATCAGACAATAGATGAAAGAGTTATTAAGGAACCTAGTTAGATCCAAATTGGGAGATCTAACCTGAAGAAGAATCCTAACATCTTCTTGAAAATTATAAATGAGAGGGTGGGTGAGTTTAAATATATTTAAAAGAAATATTAAAATTTCACCCAAAACTGTAGGGTTGCATAGTTTTTCCATTTAGTGGGCCAAACCATGCACCAACCGTGTTCCCTCCTCTATGTTAAGGGGGACATCACACAGTTTCACTCACAGAATTTGACAAACCGTGTAGAAAACAGCTTCACAAATCTTCTAAAATCCATTGGTGATCCCGCACTAGTGTGTACCCTCTCCCACCTTGTTTCCTCAAACCATATAGCCTCCTAGAGAAATTTTTAATCCCTCACATGGTTAGTGAAACCATGTAGAATATCAATCACTATTTATACAATGAATTTGACCCAATATTTTTGTCAACCAAACACAGTTACAAGCTTCAAAAGATCCCCTAAATCCCTCAAAACAACTGCAAACTCATTAGGAATTCATATTTTGTCAATGATAAAGAACATTACTATACAATAAAGGATATTTACATCACGAAAACCCTAGGATATTATACAAAATATTTTCCAATTATTCAATGATAAGATATGGATGGAAAAAAGTGATCCAATCGGTGATGGGGATTGAGGACAGAATAATTATAGCTCACCATCAATAAAAGGATGGCCATATAAATATTTTGACTCTAATACTGGAGGATTTTATCTATGGGTGTGTATTGGATTCAGGTGGATCTTAGTATATCCATAAATTAATAGTTGAGTTTTATTATAATAAAAGTTACTAGTTTTTTATTGGAATAGATCTGTTCAAGTAATTATATGATCAAATATGCAGGTCAACTCATTATTGGTTAGAAGTGTTTGAGGTTTCCTTGTGAGACTGGTAATAATTCAGGAGAATTCAATGAAAATATAATATATACTTATGAATTTTATTATATCATAGATTGGATATATATATATATTGTTTATCTTCAAATAAATTCTTTATAATTCCCAGTTAGTGAGCATTTGTTTTTAATGATTTATCTTTGGTCAAGTTACCATTGACTTGGGAAATAGGGAATTTTAGAAATGAGATATGATAGACCATTTAATGACATTAATAATATTGATTAGGTTGCTGATCTATTGATATTAATTACTCATTAAATATGAATTTATTATTTTTCCAGATATATTAACATAAGAAATATCACACCCATCTTTCATGTGTCATGTGTTGGGAGGAGATTAAGTCAGATACATATATTTTAGTTATGGAACAACCATTTGAGATCATCAATTATTATATGAATACTATACATGGGATGAATATTAAGTCAGTCATGTTTTTATAGAGACACAAATCATATTCTCATTTGCCTTGGGAACAAGAAACTCTGGTGACAAAGTTGTGGCTACTCCTCTTTCATGAGAATCCTTCTTCTACTTGACTTTATAAGGATATAAAGCCATACATTGGGGAGAATTATAATATATTGGAAAAGGTAAATTCAATTCTCTATGATTGAGAGATATTTTTTTGGATTTTTTGGGATCAAAATACATCTTAAGGTATTTGAAGAGTCATTAACATTTTTTAGTGGCTGTAGAAGCCCACCACGTCCCCAGTGGGAGCCACCATCTATGAAATGGAATACTTGTAAATTGTGTTTTCTACAGGATCACAATGGGCCAATCAACTAGTTTCCACCAAATATTCAATGGAGAACCCTAGTCTAAATGCGTTATTCATATAAACATCAGCTAGATACTGTACCATTATTTTCCATCTAGTAAGACGACCAATATCGGTTGTGCAACTAAAGTGTCCACCTGGCTGTTGGAGGCCACCAATGAGCAGACGATAGCCTCATGTTGGTATATAGAATAAATGGATTCATCCTAATTTTATGTCGCTAAAACCCCTAAATAACCACTTAATCCATCTTTTTCTACCCTATTTTTACCATTTCTATTAAATGAATTGTTCTGGAATTCTAATATACTATGATCATCTCCAATTTGTGTTTTAATTTCACTAGTATTAGTTATCTATGTTTTTTAAATATGACTGATCAATTATTATTATTATTACTAATTTCATGGATTTGGAAATGGTTTTAGGATATATTGATGGATTATATTGATATTTTAATTACTTGTTTCAACTCTTTAAAGAGTTACAATGCCTTTTTTTGGAGGAAAGTCCTTTTACTAGTTGGGGTGAAGTAGAGAACATCCTTGACATATTTGATGATCTATCTTATCTATCAACCAATTGTATATGTAAATTGATTATAATTTATATGAATCAATTTTTAGGGATTTATTTCATTTAATATTTAGTTTTCTTTCCTTCCCATGTTTTTTCCCATTGAAATTTATGTTCAACCCATTTTTGAGGTTGGTGGTTTCATCTCTAGCGACTATTTATTGAACCATGAATCATATTGGGTTTCTAAATGGTTTTATATGTGATAATTTTCATGATGATTTAAATTCATTATATTTTTGGGTAAATTCGATGTAGATATAATATTGGTTTCCCCTAGTTTTGTTAAAATGGTGTTGTTTTTAATACATTGGAAAATGGGTTGTAAGACCCGTTTTCGAAGCATTTTCTTGTGAAATGTATTATTAATATTATTTTATTAGATAAGCCTTTTGAAATGACTGTACATATGAAATACATGAGATCCTTGGGTATATATTTATAAGGTTTAGTGTTATTTTTCCATTGGCACCATAAGCGGTTCACATTTTAGGGTTCTCTTTTATTCCCAGATCATATATGCATTAGATCTAAGAACATGATTTTTCAACTATGCGGGGTTCAAATTTTAGGTTTTCCACCATTCCTAAATAATAGATGATTTGGATATAGGGACATGAATTCTCCTAGGGAATTTTTTTTATTGGGGGTAAGGGTGTGCTGACTAGCCTTGACCATTTTTACCCATGCGATGATCATCGTTGAAGATGGATTTATTTTTTGGTATTGATATGATATATGTTTCATGGTTTATTAAAAAAAATTTATAGGAATTATTCATTCAAAATATATTATGTATTATTAAGTTTCTAACTATTTCATGAAGATAAATTTATTAGCAAACATTTTAAATAAATATAAAACTACTTATGTTACACCCCAGGTAAATAAAGAATATGACATTTTTATATTTATGCCTATTTTTGAATAAAATGTTAATATTAATATAAATGGAATGCAATGCTTTATGGCTTACCCAATACGCAACAACGAGTTCTTTTGAAATCTTACGTTGCACTCTAATAATAAAATAAAATTATTTTAAATGTTAGTTAACACGTAGTCGTTGTATTGGCGGGAATGAATACAAATAACTAAAATATGATTATATATGTTTGTTTAATGTTTTTACATTTTTCCAATAATGGATAAAGGTTTAAAATACGAAAAGAATTCAATTTTAGGCATATATACTCTAATTTTCACTAAAGGTCCACTTATCAACATTTGATGGCGAACCTTCATTAAATATAGTTTTGGTCACTCTTATACATTAAATTTGACCAAATACAACTCTTCTTTAGTATCGGGACATCAAAATTCACTTTGTGTAAATTTTTGTTATTTTTCCGATAAAGATCATTTTTTAATGAATACTGAAAAATGTTGTATTTTAATTCAAAACCTCCTTCTAATCTAATTTATTTATATGATTAGATTATCTTTTGAATTGGTTTCAAAGTGAAATTAGAATATATTTTTACCATTTAATAAAATAGTGGTCATTGGAATTAATTTCATCTTGATATTGGACTTAAACTAGTGTCAATCTTTTGATACTTATTGTTTCATAGAAACACGCAATTTTCTCTGACAGCGGGAATTAATTATTAAATTAATTAATGTAACTTATATGTTTTCAATTTTTTAAAATAGATATCACTTTTGAATTCGGAATATTAAATATAGCCTAGGGTAAATTTTTGGTAATTTTCTGAAAAACTTCAATTTTTGATGAATAGTGAAACAACTAAGTGGTAGTTAAAGAAACTGATTTTTCTTTTAAATGAAACTTTACCACTACTGTGATTTGAATTTTAAAAATCCGACATACATGGTTATCATTAAGAAGTAAAATTTTGTTCAATGGGATTAAAATAATTTTTTGGTGAATAGTAACTTTTAAGTTTATTAATCGCGATTAGAGGTAATTAGTGTAATTTAAGGTAAAAATAATGTTTTAACAATATGAAATGAGCTAGACATATGTCCTACCCACATTGGATGTGTCATGTCCGACCATGAAAATACATGGGTCAACATGGGGACCCCATGGAGCCACTTTGGTAGGAAAATGACATTAATTCCTTTTTATTTAATGTTAAAATTAAAATGTCACAAACATGTGTTGTTTTACTAAAACAATTTTTATATGAGGATATAAATGTCTGATTTTTGACTATAAATATTCATTGGAAAGATAAAAATATTTCCTATGTCATACTATTTTTTTATAATTTTTATACATTAACTAAATTAAATTATTTATGACACCATGATGATGTAGCGATTACCTCATTATTTAACGATTTAAATAAAATGGAAAGTTAATGTAACATCTAAGACCTAAACATGTCCAAAACCTATTGGATGAGTTTATTTCTAACCTTTATCACCTTATCCTAGAAACACATCAATATGGGACCTTTAAAATCCGAAACGCATTCTAAAATAAAGTATCATTTTCTTACATTCTAAGAGTGCCCCTCCTCTCCTCTTATAAAAGGACCCCACCTCTACCTCCTTACCCACACCTCTCAATCCTTTTTCTCATCCAACCCCTGCCCATTTTGTCTCTCCAAATCCCTATCTTACTCCTAGAAGCCTCACTTTGGGAATAAGTCTTCCCAAGGAAGCCTTTGAGCTCAAATCAAAACGAGTTACCCGATTTAACGGTAGTGTCTTCTCTTGTGTTCTTTTGTTTTATTTTGCTTCTCCAACACCCTAAACTCTTTTCATTAATTTCTTTTGAAAAAAAACAAGTATCCTAGATATACTAGGATGTTTTTATAAGATGTAATCGAGCTACACTTACACACACCTTCATCTAATGGTTAACGAACATACTGTTTTTGTGGATGGCGAATTTCTGCCTCACGAAACGATGATTGTTCAACAATCATATAACACCTTCAAATGTGGCCATTACGATGACACTATATTTATATATGATATATAATATGTTTATGTTTTACTTAAGCTTCTGTATTTTTCATTTGTGGCATACCATTATGGTTTCCATTGTGGGTAAACACGATAATTTTATTTTAGGAAGTGCGGACTACCACCCCCTCAAAGTGACTTGATTCGTTAATGGCATATGTGGGACGTATAAAGGATGGAGTTAAACTTGTTATATATGATGTTATAATGGAATTATAATATACCTTTATATAATTATTATTTCTTTCCATTAATGTATTAGATAGAAATGAAAGTAGCGTTAATGCGTACGTACGGTTTACCGTCTCCATGAACAATGCATTCATTTCTTATCCCCAAATGTAATGCACTATTATAAGTGTAACACTCGAGACTTTTATGTTATATCATCGAAGGAATCTTTTTCTACAACACCAGCTTGGCTTGCTTTACAGGCAATCGCAGCCTTCCTCGATAGCTTGCGCCGTACGCAATACCGAGTTTCATTAAACAATGATATGCTATTAAAATGTTATTAAAACTAGCCGTTATGAATAGTAATAACCACTTTTTAAAATTTTATAAATTTTATTTTTCAAAATGGACTTCATTTTTGGACTCGGAATATCGAAATTAGCCTAGGGTAAAATTTTGGTATTTTTCTGAAAACTTTCAATTTTTGATGAATAGTGAAACTACTAAGTGGCTGTTAAAAAACTGAATTTTTCATAAAACATAATTTTACCGCTTATGTGAGTGGAATTTCAAAAATCAGAGAGACACGGTTGATGTCAGTAAGTAAAATGTGGTTCAATGAGATGAAAATAATTTTTTGGTGAATAGTAACTTTTTACTTTTTTTACCACGGTTAAAAGTAAATAGGGTAATTAAGGGTAAAAATGATACTATTATTACCCTAACACATGTCCTAATTCTATTAGACAAATGTAATTCGACCAAAAACAAACTTAGGAATAAAATATGACCATTTAGGCCCACTTGGATTAGATTAGGACATTTATTATTAATTTATTTAAAGAAGGGTTAAAATAGTTAAAATCAAAGTTTAATAACTAAATCATTTTTAGAATGGGGTTATACATAAGATAAATTCGACTATAAATATTAAATAGAAATCTAAAAATATTTCCTACATAATGGTATTTTATTTGTAATTTTTAGACATTAAATAATATAATATATTTATGACAGAATGATGATGCAGTAATTATCTTATTAATGAAATATTGACATAATTGATGTTATAAATACCCAAATAAATATAATTTTAGACTTTTTATGAATTCCACTAATTTTCTAGGTTAATATGAAATGTTAGTATTTATTTAAATAACTTTTTTCGAACTTATCATTCTGTTATGATTTTCATAAAAATCAATTACTAAATAATGTCAAAATTGACATAAAATAGTTTTTAAAACAAATATTATATTATTAATTGTTATTTTATTCCTAAAAATCTAAGGTTTGGCCAAATGAGTTAGATAAGGTTATATATATTAATAATAAACAACTTAGGGTTCGGTTAAAATAGGAACCTAAACTTGCCTAAATTATATTGGATGAGAGGATTTCGACCCATCCCCACCTTATCCTCGAAATAAATCAATTTGGAGCTATTTAAAACCGAACTTGACTTTATAATAAAATAATATTTTTAGTTATTCCAAAGGTGCCCCTCTCCTCCCTTATAAAAGGGCACCTCCTCCCTATCTTCCTCACACCACTTTGAGCCTTCAAGCTCGGCCAACCCCTGCCATTTTCTCCTCTCCACTTCCCTAGAGACATCCTAGAGGTCCTGGTCTTCTTAAAAGACCAATTTTAGTGCCCTAAAAGGAGGTCTCAAAGAAGCACTTCAATGAAGAGGTAATATCCATTACCGATCCTTTGCAATTTCTTTCTTCTTCAACTTCTTCTTATTTAGTTTTTTAATTATGAAGTATTAACATAAGTATCACTCAAATACTGATATGTTATTATAACTATGAAACAACCATATTTAACCATCTATCCATCCTACGGAAAATGAAATCACTGCGCGTGCGTACGTACGGAATACCGTCTCTACGCCGTGGTGTAATCTATTTTCCACCACCACCTTACTTGGATGGGTATAATGGTGTAAATAATGACTATATATGACTATTAAAAAGTGATATTGATTCTGAAATAGTATACATACACTCCAATACAATTCCCTGATCATAGGAACGATATCATCACTCGTGCGTACGTAGGGAACATCGTCTCCACGATGTGATGCGACTCGTTTTACATGATCTCCATTTCATAATGATTATATAAATGAATTGAATTAATGAATATGATATATATTACACTAATACCATTCTGGAAATGAGGTATCTATAACCTAAAGAGAAGAATAATAATTTGTTCGACAAAACACGCATAAGAACGAAAAGTTATAAACACCCGAATAACAAGTAGCAATGAAATATTACTACTAATAAGCTAAGAATATGACCATATATGATATCCTAAAAATATGTATGATTCTGGAATAAGTCAATAACATTATTTAAATCATTATACAGGAGGTTCGTACACTTACAAATCAAGTCAGACCTAAGGTAAGGGAGAATATCACAATCTCATTTTTATCCAAGATTGTTTATACTTTGGTATTTACTGGGGTGTATTTTATCATCCACATCCATGTTTCCTCAATATGTAATATTATTTCCATCCACCTACAATTGTTTAAATCCAATTTTACCCTTCGGTGAGTTTTTAGTAAAATATATGAAAGGAATATTTTGTGGTTTTTCGTACGAGGTACTTTTTGACTTTTCTGAAAAAAAGTAAGAAGAATGTTTTTTAAATTATACGGCATGAATGGATTTTTAAAACATTATTTTCAAGAATATTTTTTTACATGTTTTCAAGTTTATTTTTAATCAACTTCTTTTAGTTATAATTTTATGACATGTTAAGAAATCAAAAATGTTTTTGAAGTAGAATGGATATTTTCCTCACGAATGGAGTTCAAGTGTATAATCAAAATTATTTTCCATCTAAGATAATAAAGGGGTCTGTTTATATCCCTATTATTACATTTATTTGATTATTTTGTGATGGAATTATATTTTTATGAATTCCTTTATCTTATATGAATTGTTTTATGATGTCACGATGTTTAAGATTCCAATTTTTATTATATGGGTTATGCTATGATGTATGGTTTATGATTTTGTGGAACACATAAGAATGGTATAATTAAGAGATGGGTGGGACCTATATATCCCTCCAATGCATTGGGTAAAGATTTTATATCTCATGAGATAGACATGGATGGAATGGTAGGTTATACCGGTTCACTGAAACAGGACTGAAACGAGGGTGACTCAGTTCAGAAATGGACTTTGTCCACTAATATAGTCTTTTAAATGAGTCTTGACTAATAAGAAATGATTCTCTATTATTATGTGTGTATGCCACAAAGTTTCAGGTTTTATGTTATGATTACTGATATTACATTTCACTTCTATGATTTATCCCATGTTATGATATTATGCTCTCTTTTGCAGGATAAGATTTCCAAAAGTTTTGTTCTTATGTATATTATGTGATTGATATTTCTTTTGTTTACCCTTACTGATCATTTGAGCTCACCCTTTTGTATGTTTTATTTCCCGAGGTCAGGAAGAAGGTTATTAAGTAGAATATGCCAAAAAGGGACTCTAGATATGATGAAATAAATGGGAGCCAAAGTAGATGCTTTATGAACTAGTTGTTTATGTTTCCCAGTTTCTAAAGACACTATACCTATACGGTCCTTTCTTGGTTTTGTTATATGTTGTAATAAGTGTGCTTCAATTCTGAAGTAATAAAAATGTATGTAAAGTATGGGTCTTTATAATAAGTACATATATATAATGGATATATACGATTTATGTTACATCTAAATGATGAATATAATTCTGGAATTAAAATATACATATCTCTCATTTAGTTTTAATTCCATTAATATGAGATAGAAATGAAAGTAGTGTTCATGCGTACGTACGGCTTACCGTCTCCCTGAACGATGCATTTCATTTCTAACCACTAAATGATTATGTTATTTTATAAATGCATTTATATTCTGGATATATATGATATATATGATATCCAAATCATGAATATAATTCTGGATATAATGATCCTTTGACCACACGAACAACATGTAATTGTAAGAAGTCCACTTTCGACTTAAGAACCATATATCGAAAAAAAAACATTATTAACTTAAATGATCACATAATGTTTATTACATGGTAATACGTGATATAAAAGTAATAATGAACTTGAAAAAGGTTCTTAAGCAAGTATAAATTAACTCAAGTTTATTATTCAGGACGTTAAAGAACGATCGAGTCAAGTCGGACCCGAGGTAAGGGATCCAACCTCTCTATTTCTTTTTAAGTACTCTCTTTTATGTCATTTCTTCTAAGATCATATTTAATATGTTTAGGGATGTTATTTTATATTCCTAATTATGTACTTTTTATGTACATATAATTAGAGACCCTATTTTATCTCATCAATCCATTATTGGATGATTTAAGTGGCGCCGTTAGACTGCTGAGTTTTCATAAGGGATTTTTCATCTCACTTTTATTCTCGTGACATTTATGCTACGTTTGACACTATTACCTTTTAGTGGTGTATGTACTTCCCATTATTATACACTTTGTGTTGTATAATTTCATTTATGGGTATTTACATCTTCATTTTATGACCCTTCTTCCATGGGGTGTACGTTTCAAAAGTTACCAAACTCGGTAAGGGGACTTTTCACCCTCCTCTTTTTAAAAGACTTCTTTTGTTATGTCTTTTAATTTACATCTTATTATATTGGGATATTTTCTTCTATATCCTTATTTATGTAAAGTTTATGTCCAAGTGATGAGATACCATTCACTCTCTCATCGACTAATTTTCCGAATTTTGAAGTGACACCATTAGGCTGTCGAATTTTTACAAGGGAACATCTTAACACAATTTCGATTTCTTTGGGATCAACTTGTACTTCTTGAACATGTCATCCTATGAATATGTTTGAATGACCTCTGATTTTTTCACACTTAATATAAAATTATATTGGGTGTATTTTTATTTCTCACATATAATTATGTGATAGATTTATCCTTAATTTAAGGATACCATCTTTATAATGGATTTCATCTCAATTTACATTTCCATTGAGACATCATTGTTGTTATTCACCAATTAACTCTTATATGGTGTGTATACTATCCTTTAAAATATTATATCATGAATAACTTCATTCTCATGATATTATAAAGCTCGTATTAAATGTTATTCCGCAATTATTTTTATTCAAGAGTCTCTCATTTTGTTAAAAACTCTTTAACAAAAATATCATTTTAAATGTTTTAAAGATTAATTATTCGAAATCTTTATCTTTAATGTCCATGATTTCAAAATGGTATTCAGTATTTATTTATATGGACATTAATGTTTTAAAATTATAATTCCATTAAAAGCTTCAAAGTGGTATGGGACACTTTGATTCAAAAATCCCGTTTAAATGGTTTTTGAAAATGGATTGATTAATTCAATATCTTGGAATTTCTTATTGTGATTGAAAATGAAATGTTGTTATTGAAATGTTTATATTTTCAATATTTTATATGTAATGATGGTACTTGGACATTTTATGGGTGTTTACGTGATAAACCATATGACTGGTGGTGCTGTGAATACCAGGATAAGTGGTTACGTTATAAGCTCCAATGCATTGGGTATGGAAGTCGGCCGTATGGCAATTCCATAAAGTGATATGTGTGAAAGTCGACCGTATGGTTATTCCATTTAAGTATGTTTATGTCCCAAGTTACCTTTATATGTTATGTGATCTTTATATGGGTTTTATGGTAATCATTTGGTTACAAAAGGGTATGTAATGAACTTTTATTCAGTGAAGAGTTTTTACTACTTCATAAAGATGAAAAGTATTACATTTATAAAGTATACATGGTTTACTTGTTGTTTTGAAAAACAAATAGTTTTTATTCATTTTGTATCCCTTACTGAGCTTTTTATGCTCACCCCATGTTTTTGAAATATTTTTCATAGGACTTAACGTGGAATAGGGTCAAGGATGGGATCAAAGGAAATTCATGCTACCTAAAACATGGAAACAGACATGTTTCTTTTTAAGAGTTTTTATTTTAAGGAAACATTGTAGAAGTTTATACTTTGTAATATTTTGAGAAGCAATAGTTATGTCCTAATTCTCTAAAAATCTAAACCTTAAAAGAACCTCAATGTGAATTATTAATTTAATTCAATATTAAGTATGCTTTAAGGTTGGGGCCTTATAGTTGGTATCAAAGGTCGGTATAGATAACTTTAGAGGTTACGGTATCCTCTATGCATAAGTGACATTACCATAATGGTTAGGATTTCAGAAAGAGTCCTAGTTTTAGATAAAGTGAATGAGTAAGAATATCTTAGTTTTTATCTTCCTCATTAGTACATGATGGTTTTATTGATATACTCACACTGATATTTCTGTTTTTAGAAAATGGATGGATCTAGCAGGCACCAAAGTGACAATGGGTTTGATGGAAACTATGGTGGTTCTATGATTAAGAGACTGGATGAAATGGGGGATTCAATGAGGAATATCATGGTTGTTCTAAACCAACTATAAAGGAGTCATGATCAACCACTTGAACCTTGGTGAGTTATCTAATGCATCATATACGAGATGACCAACTCGATGTGGAAACTCAGGTAATAATTATAATGTCAACCATTAGGGTTTATAAGATCCTTACTTTTTAGGTAATTATGGGTTACTCTACAATATGATGGAATATGAAAGGAATGAGATAAAATTGAGGTTAAAATATTTTATGGTTATTTTTGATGATTTTATCTCTTTTTGGGTAATGATTTCAGAATTATATAGTTTGGAAAAAGGACAACACACAGACCGTGTGATAACCTATAACGTCGGACAAAGCTGCGGGAATCGAACCCACAACCAAAGTGCGACTAGTATTTATCGCCTACCACTGGACTACGTGAAGTCCCTGGTTAGTTAGACTGACTCTTTTTTGTTAGATGATTTTATGAATTAAGAGTAAGTTGATTTTGGGTTATCTATGGAAATTTATTAACCTATCAGGGAGGATATGTGATTAGGTTAATTACTTTTCAATATGAGACTTTAAGAGAAAATGATGTTGTTTGGAGAAAAATGTTAAGATTTAACTTGGAAGACTATGTGACTAAATCCTTCAAATATTTTGGATTCAATCTTAGTTTGGTTTACTTTGAATAATTTAATGGACAAATTGTTTATCGAATTGTCCTCATTGAACTTTGGGTTTTGTTGGACAAATTTTGGAGATTAAGAATAGATTTTCATTTTATAAAGGGTTATCCTTTTCTATATTATCTGATCTTTTACTGACCTTTTTGGTTTTGGTTTTGGTTAAAGTCTAAAGACATGGGAAGTATATAGTTCTCTTTTGTGCATTATGTGATTCTCTAGAAGTTGAATATAGTACTCTTAATGTGAACAAGTCTTCCTAAATACTCGTCTTTTGGAAAAAGAATGAGTATGTGTAAAAAATATAATAAAAGTTGAAAGTCCACATGATAAGTAATTATGTTTCCTTATGAATAAATTCCACAATAAAAAGAATCTTAAAACAAAAATGTAGCCTATTAACATTTCCTACTGGGGAATTGAATACCGTTTAACACATCACAAGTTTGTGATTTTCTTGTGGTTAACTTTCTCCTAAACATGATTTCTATCACTCTCCATGAGAACATGACCCTATGTTTTCTCCTCCATGTCCATGTTTTCATACATGGAATCCTAGTGTGGGTTAACTCGGGTTACCTCTGTACTTCACTTTCTTTCTTTTAAAGTGATTGTTTTACCGACTCTTGTTCCGATTTGGGACTTTCAATGAAGTTTCCGAGCCCAATTTTAAAATTGCGAGGACGCAATTCCCAAAAGGGGGGAAGGATGTAACACCCAGGTAAATAAATAATATCAAATTTTTATATTTATCCACTTTTTTGAATAAAATGTTAATATTAATTTAAAGGGAATGCTATGCTTGATGGCTTACCCAATACGCAACAACTAGTTCCTTTGAAATCTTACGTTGCACTCAAATAATAAAATAAAATTATTTTAAATGTTAGTTAACACGTAGTCGTTGTATTGGAGGGAATGAATAGAAATAACTAAAATATGATTATATATGTTTGTTAAATGTTTTTACATTTATCAAATAAAGGATAAAGGCTTAAAATATGAAAAGAATTAAATTTTAGGCATATATACTCTAATTTTCACTAAAGGTCCACATATCAACTTTTGATGGAGAACCGTCATTAAATATAGTTTTGGTCACTCTTATACATTATATTGGACCAAATAAAACTCTTATTTAGAATCAGGACATCAAAATTCACTTTGTGTAAATTTTTGGTATTTTTCCGATAAAGATCATTTTTAATGAATAGTGAAAAATGTTGTATTTTAATTCAAAACCTCTATTTAATATAATTTATTTATATGATTAGATTATCTTTTTAATTGGTTTCAAAGTGAAATTACAATACATTTTTACCATTTAATCCAATATTGGTCGTTGGAATTAATTTCATCTTGAAATTGGACTTAAACTAGTGTAAATCTTTTGATACTTATTGTTTCATAAAAACACGCTATTTGCTCTGACATCGGGAATTAATTATTAAATTAATTAATGTAACTTATATGTTTTGAATTTTGTAAAATAGACATCATTTTTTAATTCTTAATAACAAATATAGCCTAGGGTAAATTTTTGGTAACTTTCTGAAAAAAACCAATTTTTGATGAATAGTGAAACCACTAAGTGGTAGTTAAAGAAACTGATTTTTCATTTAAATAAATCTTTACCACTTCTGTGATTTGAATTTCAAAAATCCGACATACATGGTTTTCATTTAGAAGTAAAATGTGGTTCAATGAGATTAAAATAATTTTTTGGTGAATAGTAACTTTTAAGTTTATTAATCGTGATTAGAGGTAATTAGTGTAATTTAAGGTAAAAATAATGTTTTAATAATATCAAATGACCTAGAAACATGTCATAACCTCATTGGATGTGTCATGGCCGACCAATACAATCCATGGGTCAACTTGGGGACCCCATGGATCCACTTTGGTAGGAAAATGACATTAATACCTTTTTATTTAATGTTAAAATTAAAATGTCACAAACATGTGTTGTTTTAATAAAACAATTTTTATATGGGGTTATACAAGTCAGATTTTTTACTATAAATATTAATTGGAAAGATAAAACGATTTATTACATCATTGTATTTTTTATATAATTTTTAGGCATTAAATACATTGAATTATTTATGACACCATGATGATGCAACGATTACCTCATTATTTAACGATTTAAATAAAATGGAAAGATAATGTAAAATATAAGACCTAAACAATTCCAAAACCTATTGTATGAGTGTATTTCGAACCCGTATCACCTTATACTCAAAACACATCAATGTGGGGCCTTTAAAATCCGAAACACATTCTAAAATAAAGTAACATTTCTTTACATTCCAAGAGTGCCCCTCCTCTCCTCTTAAAAAAGGACCCCACCTCTTCCTCCTTACCCACACCTCTCAATCCTTTTTCTCGGCCAAACCATGCCCCTTTTGTCTCTCCACATCCCTATCATACTCCTAGAAGCCTCACATTGGTAAAAAGGATTCCCAAGGATGTCTTTGAGCTCAAATCAAAAAGAGTTAACTGATTTAAAGGTAGTGTCTTCTCTTGTGTTCTTTTGTTTTATTTTGCTTCTCCAACACCCTAAACACTTTTCATTAATTTATTTAGAAAAAACACCAGTATACTCAATATAATAGGATGTTTTTATAAGAAGGAATCGATCTACACTTACACACACCTTCTTCTAATGGTTAAAGAAGATACTG
Source organism: Viscum album (assembly GCA_963277665.1). Classification (NCBI taxonomy): domain Eukaryota; kingdom Viridiplantae; phylum Streptophyta; class Magnoliopsida; order Santalales; family Viscaceae; genus Viscum; species Viscum album. Next base: position 2,091,917,938 of record OY728122.1, read on the forward strand.
TTTCTGTGGATGGTGAATTTCTCCCTCATGGAATGATGATTGTTCAACACTCATATAACACCTTCAAAGGTGGCCATTAAGATGAAAATATATTTATATATGATATACAATATGTTTATGTCTTACTTAAGCTTCTGTATTTTTCATTTGTGGCATAAGTTTATGGTTTCCATTGTGGGTAAACACGATAATTTCATTTTAGGAAGTGCGGACTACCACCACCTCAAAGTGATTTGATTCGTTAATGCCATATGTGGGACGTATAAAGGATGGAGTTAATGTTATTATATATTATGTTATACTGGAATTATAATATAACTTTATATAATTATTATTTCTTTCCATTATAGAATGAGATATAAATGAAAGTAGCGTTCATGCGTACGTACGGTTTACCATCTCTATGAACAATGCATTTCATTTCTTATCCCCAAATGTAATGCACTGTTATAAGTACATATATATAATGGATATATACGATTCATGTTACATATAAATTATGAATATAATTCTGGAATTAAAATATAAATATCTATCATTTAGTTTTAATTCAATTAATATGAGATTGAAATGAAAGTAGCGTTAATGCGTACGTACGGCTTACCGTCTCCATGAACGGTGCATTTCATTTCTTACCTCTAAATGATTATGTAATATTATAAATAAATGGATATTCTGGATATATATGATATATATGATATCCAAATCATGAATATCATTCTGGATATAATGAACCTTTGACCACATGAACTATATGTAATTGTAAGAAGTCCACTTTCGACTTAAGAACAATATATCGACAAAACAAACATTATTAACTTAAATGATTACATAATGTTTGTAACATGGTAATAAGTGATATAAAAGTAATAATAAACTATAGAAATGTTCTTAAGAAGGTATAAATTAACTCAAGTATATTATTCAGGACGTTAAATAACGATCGAGTCAAGTCGGACACGAGGTAAGGGATCCAACCTCTCTCTTTCTTTTTAAGTACTCTCTTTTATGTCATTTCTTCTAAGCTCATATTTCATATGTTTTGGGATGTTATTATATATTACCAATTTTTTACTTTTTATGTTCATATAATGAGAGACCCTATTTTATCTCATCAATCCATTTTTTGATGATTTATGTGGCGCCGTTAGACTGCTGAGTTTTCGTAAGGGATTTTTCATCTCACTTTTATTGTCGTGACATTTATGCTACGTTTGCCACTATTTCCTTTGAGTGGTGTATGTACTGTCCATTATTATACCCTTTGTGTAGTATAGTTCTATTTATGGGTATTAACATCTTCATTGTTTGAACTTTCTTCCAGGGGGTGTACGTTTCGAATGTTACCCAAATCGGTAAGGGGACCTTTCACCCTCCTCTTTTTAAAAGACTTATTTTGTTATGTATTTTAATTTACATCTTATTATGTTGGTATATGTTCTTCAATATCCATATTTATGTAAAGTTTATGTCCATGTGATGAGATACCATTCAATCTTTCATCGACAAATTTTCTGAATTTTGAAGTGACGTCGTTAGGCTGTCGAATTTTTACAAGGGATCATCTTAAACCAATTTCGATTTCTTTGGGTTCAACTTGAACTTCTTGAAAATGTCATCCTATGAATATGTGTGAATGACCTTTGATTGTTTCACACCTAATATAAACTTATATTGGGTGTATTTTTATTTCTCACACATAATAATGTGATAGATTTATCCTTAATTTAATGATGCCATCTTCATAATGGATTTCATCTCAATTTACATTTTCATTGAGACTTAATTATTGTTATGCACCAATTCACTCTTATATGGTGTGTATACTGTCCTTTGACATATTATATCATGAATAACTTCATTCTCATGATATTATAATGCTCGGATTAAATGATATTCCACAATTATTTGTATTCAAGAGTCTCTCATTTTGTTAAAAACTCTTTAACAAAAATATCATTTTAAATGCTTTAAAGATTCATTATTATAAATCTTTATCTTTAATGTACATGTTTTCAATATAGTTTTCAGTATTTATTAATATCGAAATTATTTTTTTAAAATTATAATTCCATTAAAATCTTCAAAGTGGTATGGGACACTTTGATTCAAAAATCTCTTTTAAATGGTTTTTTAAAATGGATCGATTAATTCAATATCTTGGAATTACTTATTATGATTGAAAATGAAATGTTGTTATTGTAATTTTTATATTTTCAATATTTTATGTGTAATGATGGTACTTGGACATTTTACAGGTGGTTATGTGATAAACCATAAGATGGGTGGTGTCGTGAATACCAGGACGGGTGGTTACGTTATAACCTCCAATGCATTGGGTATGGAAGTCAGCCGTATGGCTATTCCATTAAGTGATCTGTGTGGAAGTCGACCGTATGGTTATTCCATTTAAGTATGTTTATGTCCCATGTTACCTTAATATGTTATGTGATCTTTATATGGTTTTTATGGTAATCTTTTGGTTACAAAAGGGTAAGTAATGAACTTTTATTCAGTGAAGAGTTTTTACTACTTCATAAAGATGAAAAGTATTACTTTTATAAAGTATACATGGTTTACTTGTTGTTTTGAAAAACTAACAGTTTTCATTCCTTTTGTATCCCTTACTGATCTTTTTATGCTCACCCTAAGTTTTTGAAATGTTTTTCATAGGACTTAACATTGTGTGAGTTTTATTTAGAAGAATGGAATCCATATATTTAATCATCGTATTTTATATTACCATATAAAGTATAATAATTTTGTTTCAATAGTTAATATCGAATGTATAAAAAATTAACTACCATGACCATAGGTAATAATCAATTTATATGGTGTTAGACTAAAGAGATAACTGTTAAAATGACCCTAAACCTTTATAAGTCCTATAAGATGGGCACGTTTCATCTTTTATCATCTAATTTTCCAATATGGACCATTTTTTAGTCATCTGCAATGTGAATAATGAGGTTGTAATTCCTTCATTTTAAAAACTCCAAATATGCCCTTTCCCCACACTTATAAAGGCCACCACACTCTTCTCCTTACCATAATTCCATGTAACAACCCATGTATATATAAACTCATTCCATTACATTATGGAATTAAATAGTTAAATTCATTATAAATGAATAATGAAAGAAGTATGATTTATTAAAATTAAGGAATCTATAATAATAAACTCATGAAATAGAGTATAAATTAAATGTATGTATATTATCATTGAAAATATGTTATATTTATATCATGGATTATGTAAATAAATGTTTTGAAGGTGAAAATTTAGTTATTGGTATTTTTGTGACATAAAACTTTTCTTTTAACAATTTATAATTATTAGAAGGATTTAAAAGAAAATTTATTTTCATAAAATATAATCATAAATCAATATTTTTTTCCTATCAATTATAAGATAACTTAATAGATCATTTGTAACTTTTCAATGTGTGATAAAATCAGTTAAAATTTTAAATTTGGTTTTTTTCATATAAATGATGATGTTAATTGAAAATTAATATTATATATATATAAAATAATATTCATTAAATGATATTCATTTTTAAATTCTAATTATCCAAATATGTTTTTGGTGATTTTTTTTGGGATTTTTTCTGGAAAAATGAATTTTTTGGAAAATAGTAAAATATGATAATTTATGATATAAGATAAATACCTAAATTATTGAGTCATACCTGATTTATTAGTCATGTAATCCCATAAACACGAACTATCCTTCATTAGTTTAATATATTTAGTGACACTTCTCAAACTATTCATTTTCCTGATACAAATTATTAAACAAATGAATAAAATAACGAGAAAACACCCCTCTCCTCCATTATAAATACCACAACTCACCACAAATTCTCCTAAATCCTAAAAGCCTTGTAACATCTTTTATTTCAGCCTAATTCCATTCCAAAGAAACTTCCTCACATACAATACATGATGGTACAACCTAAAGTCCAAAACCAATTCCTTAAGAGGGTATTCATGTAGAGTAATTCATGATGTCAAATCCTCTTTAATTTTCATTAATTTGTTTTTCAATTTATTATCTTTTAATATTTTCACCTAAAATCCAATCCTCGATGTGTAATTATGACCCTTGTATCTTAAATATACATTGATTTTATTTTGATAATTGAATATCCATCATCAACCCTAGAGTATTCTCCTCTTATTATAAAAATTGAAAACATCATCCATGATGTTTCAATTTATAGTCATCGTGGATAATGTGTTTAAATTTTCCATTACCACATTCAATACTTGACATGAATATATTATTATGGTTATATAATATTTCCATATATATATTATATGTTATATAATATTTTATTATATATATTATATTTTATATAATATTTTATTATATATATTATATGTTATATAATATTCTATAACCAATATATAAATGTGATTTAAAATAAAATGTTATATGTCCGTGATAGTCATTAAAAATACTAATATAAATTAAATAATTTCATTAATTTTTATCCAATAAATCATCCTCATATCAGAATAAAATTATATATGGTAACATTTAAAATTATAGAAAAATGTTATCACTCTTTCCTTCTACTTATGGTGTTTTGTTTCCGTTCAATCGGAAAATCCATAATGTACCGACATTAGAAGCTATGGAATAAATACACCCAAAACAATGAAAATAACAAAATATTATAAATAAATGGGTAGAAATTTGTTATAATAAGATCATATGAAAAAATATAAATATTAATGTAGTTCTTTAATATATTAATAACACTTTTTAAAACATTATACTTGATTTTTGAACACGTTTCAAGTAAGAGAAATCTGAGGTAAGGGAAATTTATTTAAAAAACCTCTTAAATTTATATTTTTACAAAAAACAAAATAATATTTTTAGGATTAAAGTATTGTTTTTTATGAATACATTCTAGTTCTTGGTAGTGGTTTTTTATGAATTTTCATACCTATAACTACCCCAAATGGATTGGGTATGTTTATGTTGGAAGTTTGCTGTAAGGGTTATTCCATGTGTAATTGTGTTGGTTACACCATAATGTAGTCAGGAGGGTTACGTCATATGGTAGCCTTTAGGGTTACATTTATAGGTATATGTGATGGTTAAAAATCATATAGTAGCCGCAAGGGTATAAATATTTAGTTATTAATTACACATAAAAACATTATGACTTTAATTATGTTTTCTAGTTCTTATGGAACTCTCTTGTTTTAATAAAGTAAATATATCAAGCATTATGGTTGAGAAGTATGTATTTATGAAAATGATTTTATAAGATTATAAGAATTCATGTAATTAGTATTTTTTCCTTATTTTTATATTACTTATTGATTTTTTTGATCTCATCCCATGTTTGAAAATGAATTTTACATGGTTTATGTATTTTAAATAAAATAAAGGATCCAAGAAGAATATTATTAAGAATTTTTATGCAACGAATTCATGCATTATAAATAATATTTATAATTACATAAGAAATGCATATTATTTTTACAATACCCAATTTTTATTCTTATAGTTTTATATGTATGAATTATGACTTAATTCATGAAGTCCCTAATATTAAAATGTATTTAGAAAATAAAGACCTTGAATTAAAATAGAATATTAAAAATTGATGCAAGGTATAAGGTCATGTATTTAATATTGGTATGAGAGTAGAGATTAGATAATGTTATGGATTAGGATAATGTTAACTTAATAGAACAAATTATTTATACCTTGTGGTTAATTTGAAATGATTTTGAATTAAATTATTACAATGTTGCTTCATTAAAGATATGTTTATTTATAAAGGGTGTCTGTAGAAGAAACAAGGAAGATAAAATATGAAGGCATAAAGGGGATGATATCATTCCAAACATTCTACCAAAAATGGTGGGAATTGGAAAAAAGATGTTTTTGATTGAAATAGATCAGTTAAAGTAGTCTACAAATAGTGGTGGTAACCACGCAAAAGGAAAACATGTGAAACCACAAAGAACATAATGACAGTGGAACATTTTATAAGGAAACACCCTCCTCATTTTAGTCAATATTCTGACCCTGTGGTTGATGATGGGTGGATTGAATCCCTTTAAAGGATATTTTATGTGATGGGGTGTTTAGATAGTGAAATGTTTACTCATTCAATTTATGATTTTGAAGTTTAATGTAACCAGTTGTTGAAAATGGTCATGAATATCATGGATAAAAGGTATATTGTTGGCTTGGAATGGGATGAATTTAAGAAATTATTCCATGAAAAATACATTCATATGGTGGTTCACCCAAAGATGGAATATATATTCCTAGAATTAAAACAAAAGGATGAATATTTTCAAGATGTGTATTAAGAAAACTTCACTCGACTGAAAAGTTATTCTCCAAATCTTATTCTGGATCTTGAAATTAATATAAATTGTTTTTACTTATTATTGAAACCAATACATTGAAGGGAATTTTATTACGTTGAATTAAAAAGAAAAAAAAAACGTGTCCATTGTGCTGAGAGTGTAGAAATAGAGTTTTCTAATGATCTCATGTACTTTGAAAACAATTTTATGAAATGTTCTAGATGGAATGTAATGTATAATAAATAATCAAACACATCTGAAGGTATGGAAGTCATGTTTCAAGTTTTTGGATAGTGTGGTAAAAATCGCCAGGGGAAATTATTTAACAAAACTGCAAATTGTTTTTAATGTAATATAATTGAACATATATTTGGAGATTGGAATGAAAAAAATATTATGTGTAATTATAATTAGAAAATGTTAATGGTTTTCAAATGTGGTGATATGGGGAATTATGAAAATTCTTTCCCAAATAAAGATATTAATGATTGAAAGAAGATTATCTATAAGAAAAAAGGTGTAACTAGATACTTTATTACTACATGAGAAGGTATTAGGATATCCAAGGAAGTCAAATAATATATAGGGAGCACATTGTTATTCATATATTGAAATATTAGATGGGTACCATCATCTAATTGAGAAGAAGAATGATATTTAGAAGATAATGTTTTGAACTAGATATAGGCATTATGAATTTTTTATTATGCCCTTCGACTTGTCAAATTCCCCGGCTGTATTTATGGATCTTATGAATAGAATATTCTATGAATATTTGGATAATATTTTTCCTGCTTTTATTGGGGATACTTTTGTTGATTAAAATATTAATAAGGATTATGAAAATCATTTAAGATTTTTTCTATAAACTCTCAAATATGAGAAGTTATATAGAAAATTTAGAAATGTGATTTTTTGTGACAAAAAATATATTTTCATGGGAATATTGTAAATAAAGAGAGAATAATAGTTTATCCCACCAAAAAAAGTGGTTAATAATGCTAAAAACCTATAAATGATATATAGATTCTTAATTTTCTGGGATTACTAGGTTATTACTGACAGTTTGATAAAATATATGCATGGTTATTTAGCCGGATAACAAAGTAAACATAAAAAGTGGTTACATTTATTTGGATAGAAGACCATGATGTTTATTTTTATAAATCAAAAGTAATATTTTTGATTGCTCTAGTTTTGGAATTTCATACTAGAAATACAATTTTTTCATCTGTAGTGATGCTTCATTGAATAGACATGGTTGTGTTCTGATGTTGAAAGATCATGTAATTGCCTATGCTTCAAGAAAACTGAAAAATTATGATTTAAATTATCCCAAACATGATTTGGAATTAGAATATGTTGGTTTCACTTTATTAATCAATATAAATCAATTTTTTATATCTAAATTTTAAATATATACTGATCATAAATATTTGATGTTTTTTTTCACAATAATGGAATTAAACATGAGGTAGGGAAGATGGCTAGAACTAATAAAGGATTACGATTTCATGATCAATTAACATCTTGGAAAATCGAACAAAATAGAAGATACGTTGAGTAGAAATAATTGGGCATTATTAAGTATGATACATTTGGATCAGGACCCATTGGTTTATGATATGATAAATTTTTGTTTGGATGTTGTTGCTGGAGGAAATTCCACTATTTTTTTTTCGGTTATAGTGTAGTCGTCTCTATTATAAAAAATTAAAAAAGTGTATAAGTAGTATCATGAATTACAAAAAAGGATAGAATTGGTCTTTAAATGTATGATTCCTGAATATTATATTGATAAAGGTTGTGACTGGAGATTTGGAAATAGATTATGTGTGAATTGTGTTTCTTAGCTAAGGAAGGAATTGTTATGTGCAGCTCATACTTCTCCAATTTCATTTTATCATGGCAGAAATATGATACACATAGACCTTCGGGAGTATTATTGGTGGGATGGAATTGAATGACATATTGTTTATTTTACAATGAACTGTTTTACTTTTTAACATGTTATTATAGAGATAAATGTACCAAAGTGGAAACATAAACCTTTTTTAGTTCCAAAGTGGAAATGAGAATATATAGTCATGTATTTTTTTTGTGGGGTTATCAAAAACTTCTCATGGTAAAAAATTCGATTTTGGTTATTATTGATTGAATGACTAAATCTTCACATTTTCTTCCTATTCATGATACTATGTCATTGGATCAACAATATCGATAATACCTCTAAGAGATAGTGAAGTTATATGGAGTTCCTAATTCCATTGTATATGACCACGATCCTAGGATTAGTTTTAAATATTGTAAAGGCCTTTAGAAGTTATTGGGAACTAAATTAAATTTTCTCACAACCTTCCAACCCCAATATGATGGAAAAACCGTGGAAATAGTTTAGAACATGGATGACATGTTATGTTCTTGTTAAATGGATTACTAAGGAGGTTGGTATCAACAAAGTTCTTTACTGGAATATTTTTATAATATATTTTTTCATCCCATTATACAGATGTATCATTTTTATAAATTTTAGAAAAATTGGTTTTCAACTCTAGAAATTTGGGATGAATTTTAAGAAAGGAAGTTGATGGGACTAGAATTAGTAGATGATGTGGCTGAGAAGGGAATGATAATCTACAAACACATGAGGACAACTCAATTTTATCAAAAACGTTATCCAAACAACCAGAATAAATTAAGTTATTTCGATGCAGTTGATCATTTTTCCATAAAGGATGACCTTGGAAATGATTATTAATTTTTGTATGAAATAATTTATATGTTCATGGTTCATTTGACCATATGAAATCCTATCAATGTTGGAATAGTTTCATATAGACCCTCTTTTCCTCTGAGTTTGTCTTAGAAATATAATTTTTTTTATGTTTTGATGTTTAGAATTTAAATTCCATATTTATCTCTTTTTTGGAGGCCAAAAATAGAATAGTTGGGATAGAAATTTTCTAATATATTGAAATCTATTTAGATACTTGATCATAGAGATTAAATTTTGCGAAATAAGGTGATTTACCAGTTTAAGGTTTTTTGTAGAAACCCTGGTGTTAATGAAGGAACATGGGAGTATTAAAAATCTACGAATGAAATGTATCATCCCTTGTTTAATAAGTAAATTAAAATTGTGACATATAAATTTCTAGAAGGGGTTTGGGGGAGAATGTAAAAACCCATGTACTTCTAATTTTTTTCATTCTATAATTTAATTGTTAAATTCATTATAAGCATATAATGTAAAAAGTGGTAGTTATTGAAATTATGGAATCTATACCTATTTCCTCATCAATGAGAGTATAAATATTTTTTTCCCTATAAGCCAAAATATGATAAATTTATATCATTTATTAAGTAAATAAATGATTTGAAAGTGATAAATCAAGTGATGGTATTTTTTTGACGCAAAAATTTTTATTTACTATTTTATAATTAATATAATGATTTAAAATAAATTTAATTTTCATAAAATAGAATCATAAATTACTGTATTAGTTTCCTTATGATTATAAGATAATTTTACGAGGCCTTAATTAATTTTTCAAATAGTTGTATAATTAGTTATAATTTTTAAACTTTTATTTTTCGAATAAATGATAATTTTTAATAAATAATATACTGATCATATTTATAAAAATATAATCATAAAATGGAGATCACTTTTTAATTTTTAAAATTTTCCATGGTTTATGTTGTTGTTTTTTTATTTTTCTAAGAAGGATTAATTTTTGTTGACTAGTGAAATATGATAATTTATGATATAAGCTAATTATATGAATTTTTGAGTAATAGATGACATATGATTTATGAAATACCATAAAACCGAACAATAAATCATTATTTTAATATATTTAGTGATAATAGTAAAACTATTCATAGTCTGGAGCCATATTAATAAACTAATGAATAATATAATGTCAAAACACTTGTCTCCTCCACTATAAATACCACCCCTCACACACTAATATCACCACACCTAAAAGCATTATATATATATTTATTTCATCCCAATTTAAATAAAAAGTCTATTCTGTACATTCAATTCCTCTTTGTCCCACCAAAATTGTAACACCCGAGACTTTTATGTTATATAAATCATCAAAGGAATATTTTTCTACACAACACTTGCTTGGCTTGCTTTACACGCAATCGCGACCTTCCTCGATAGCTTGCGTCGTACGCAATACCGAGTTTTACTAAACAAAAATATGCTATTAAAACTAGCCGTTATGAAAAGTAATAACCACTTTTTGAAATTTTATAAATTTTATTTTTCAAAATGGACTTCATTTTTGGACTCAGAATATCGAAATTAGCCTAGGGTGAAATTTTGGTATTTTTCTGAAAACTTTCAATTTTTGATGAATAGTGAAACCACTAAGTGGTAGGTTAAAAACTGAATTTTGCATAAAACTTAATTTTACCGCTTCTGTGAATGGAATTTCAAAAATCCGAGAGACACGGTTAATATCAAGGACTAAAATGTGGTTCAATGAGATGAAAATAATTTTTTGGTGAATAGTTACTTTTTACTATTTTTACCGCGGTTAATAGTAAATAGGGTAACTAAGGGTAAATATGATATTACTATTACCCTAAAACATGTCTTAATTCTATTGGACAAGTGTAATTAGACCAAAAACAAACTTAGGAATACAATATGACCATTTAGGCCCACTTGGATTAGATTAGGACATTTATTATTAATTTATTTAAAGAAGGGTTAAAATAGTTAAAATCAAAGTTTAATAAGTAAATCATTTTTAATATGGGGTTATACAAAAGATAAATTCGACTATAAATATTCATTAGAAAGATAAAAAGCTTTCCTACATAAGGGTAGTTTATTTGTAATTTTTAGACATTAAATAATTTAATTTATTTATGACACAATGATGATGCAGTAATTATCTTATTAATGAAATATTGACATAATTGATGTTATAAACACAAAAATAAATGTAATTTGAGACTTTTTATGAATTCCACTAATTTTCTAGGTTACTATGATATATTAATGTTGATTTAATCGACTTGGTTCGAACATATAATTATGTCATGACTTTCACAAAAATCATATATCAAATAGTGTCAAAATTGACACAAAATAGTTTTTAAATCAAATATTATATTATTAATTGTTATTTTAGTCCTAAAAATCTAAGGTTCGGCCAAATGACTTAGATAAGGATATATATATTAATAATAAACAATTTGGGGTTCGTTTGGCATGTTATAGTAATTGTATTAACCATATAGTGAAAGAAAACAAAAAGACACGGTAAAAGTTAAATTAATTAACTTAGAGTTAAATCTAATTGATAAGGTTAAAATAATACCCTAAACTTGTCTAAATCCTATTGGTTGATAGGATTTCGACCCATCCCCACTTTAGCTTCTAAATAAGACCCTTTGGAACCATTATAAACCGATTTTGACTTTAATATAAAATAATATTTTGAGATATTCCTAAGGTGCCCCTCTCCTCCCTTATAAAAGGGCACCTCCTCCCCCTCCTCCTCACACCAATTTGAGCACTCAAGCTCGGCCAACCCCTGCCATTTTCCCTTATCCACTTCCCTAGAATAATCCAAGAGGTCCTGGTCTTCTCCAAAGACCAATCTTAGTTCCTTAAGTGGAGGATTCAAAAAGGCGTTCCAAAGAAGAGGTAATATCCATTACCGATCTTTTCAATTTCTTTCTTCTTCAACTTCTTCTTCTTTAGTTGTTTCATGATAAAGTAATAACATCAGTATTACATACATACTGATATGTTATTATAAATATGAAACAACCCTAATTCACCTTCTATCCATCCTACAGAAAAATGAAATCACCGCGTGTGCGTACGTACGGAATACCGTCTCCACGCCGTGGTGTAATCTATTTTCCACCATCACCTTACAAGGATGGGTATAATGGTGTAATCAGTAACTATATATGATTATTATTAAGTAATATTGATACTGAAATAATATATATATATACTCCAATACAATTCCACGATCATAGGAACGATATCATCACTCGTGCGTACGTACGGAATACCGTCTCCACGATGTGATGCGACTCGTTCTACATGATCTTCATTTCATAATGATTATATAAATGAATTGAATGAATGAATATGGTATATACTACACTAATACCATTCTGGAAATTAATTATCTATAACCTAAAGATAAGAATAAGAATTTATTCGACAAAACACGCATAAGAACAAAAAGTTATAAAGACTCGAGTAACAAGTAACAATGAAATATTACTAACAAGAAGCTAATAATATGACCATATATGATCTCATATCAATATGTATGATTCTGGAATAAGTCAATAACATTATTTAAACCATTATACAGGAGCTTCGGACACGAACAAAGCAAATCGGACCTAAGGTAATGGAAATATCACAATCTCATTTTTATTCGAGATTGTTTATTCGTAAGTATTTACTGGGGTGTATTTTATCATCCACATCCATGTTCCCTCAATATGTAATATTATTTCCATCCACTTGCAATAGTTTAAATCCAATTTTACCCTTAGGTGAGTTTTTAGTAAAGAATATGAAAGGAATCTTTTGTCGTTTTTCCGTACGAGGTACTTTTTGACTTTTCCGACAAAAGTACGAAGAATGTTTTTTTAACATATACGGCATGAATGGATTTTTAAAACATTACTTCAAAGAAGCTTCCTTTACAAGTTTTCAAGTTTATTTTTAATCAACTTCTTTTATTTTAAAGTTGTATGACATGTTATGAAAGGAAAAATGTTTTTGAAGAAGAAAGGATATTTTCCTCAAGAATTCAATTCAAGTGTTTTATCAAAATTATTTTCCATCTAAGATAATAAAGGGTTCTGTTTCTATCCATATTTTTACATTGATTTGACTATGTTGTGATGGAATTATGTTTATGAATTCCTTTATCTTATATGAATTGATTTATGATGTCATGATGTTTCAAGAATCACATTTTTGTTACATGTGTTATGCGATGATGTATGATTTATGATTATGTGGCACACATAAGAAAGGATTCATTATAAGATGGGTGGGACCTATATCTCCCTCCAATGCATTGGGTAATGATTTTATATCTCATGAGATAGACATGGCTGGAACGGAAGGTTATTTCGGTTCAGTGATACAGGACTGAAACGAGGAGTGAACTCGGTTCAGAAAGGGAATTTGTCCACTAAGATAGTCTTGGCAATGAGTCATGACTAACAAGAAATGATTTTCCATGATTATGTGTGCATGCCACAAAGATTCAAGTTTTATGTTATGATTATGGGGATCTCATTTTCACTTCTATGATTTATTCCATGTTAAGATATTATGATCTCTTTTGCAGGTTTTAATTTTCAAAAAGATATGATATGATTTTTATTTCCTTTATTTGCCCTTGCTGAGCATTTGAGCTCACCCTTTTATGTTTTCTTTTCCCCAGGCCAGGAAGATGGATATTAAGTAGAATATGCTAAAAGGGACCCTAGATATGATGAAATAAATGGGAGACACTGTAGAATATTTATGAACCAGTTGTTTATGTTTCCCAGTTTCTAAAGACACTATACCTATACGGTCCTTTGTGGTTTTGTCATATGTTGTAATAAGTGTGATTCAATTTTGAAGTATTAACAATGTATGTAAAGTGTGGGTCGTTATAGTTGGTATCAGAGGAAAGGTATAGTCAACCTTTGGAAACTAGGATGTGAAAGCCTTAGTAAGAACCCTAAGGATAAGTCTAAGCATAGAACACAATCTTAGAAATGGCCATGAATAACCTAGGATAAGACCATAAGCATGAAAATTTTATTCTTGAATTATGTGGTTTCCTATTATAATTAGTGTTGCTCACACTATTCTCCTTGGTTTTAGTCAATGGCTGGAACCCGAAGGAACCGTGTTAATGCGGAATGCGATGGGCAATGCAATGATTGTCCCCCTGAGCAAACAAACGATATGGGAGCTGGAATGCAAAATCTTGTAGCCATGCTCACACAACTTTCTCAAGATATGAATCATGCAGGATTTCCAAACGAACAAAGGAGGGAGCAACATTCTGTTGAATCCTTCATGAGGCAGCGTCCACCTTCTTTCAGCGGGTCTACTGATCCATTAGTTGCTGAACAATGGATTAGTACTACTGAAAAGATATTTTCAGTTCTTCAATGTTCTGAGCATGATAAAGTCACCCTAGCAGTGTATCGTTTGGAAGGAGATGCTGATCAATGGTGGAATCTTGTTAAGAATACAAGGCAAAGGGATGAAATTGAGTCTATGGAATGGGACGAGTTCAAGAACTTATTTTTCAATAAGTACTTCCCTCGTATTCTCCGAACAAAGATGGAGAAAGAGTTTCTTGAACTGAAGCAAAGGGATGATGAATCTGTTGGTACCTATGAAGAAAATTTTACAAGACTTGCAAGGTACGCTTCTGGTATTATTATCCAACCTGAGAGTAAGATCGATCGATTCTTTAGTGGCTTAAAACCAAGTCTTCGAAGGGCGTTAGCCATAAGGGACTTCAATAGCTACGAGGAAATCGTTCGATGTGCTCTCAAAGTCGAGATGGAGATTGGAGTAACCCATCAGTCACATGGGTTTGATAAGAAGAGGAAGATGGAATTCAAAGAAAAATCTAAAGAGCACATGGAAAAGAAGATGAACTTTCCCTTATGCTCAAAGTGTGGAAAGAAACATGGAGGGAGTTGTCTTAAAGGGACAAGTAAATGTTTTAAATGTGGAAAGGAAGGTCATCGGGCATTTGAATGCCGTGATAATGGGAAGAAGATGTCTAATGATGCAAACAAAGGAAGGGATACACAGAATGAACCTGCTACACTTCAATGTTTCAAGTGCAAGGAGATGGGGCATTATGCCAATCAATTCCCAAATCCAAGGGTTGATGATGATGGTCGACGTCAACAAACTCTTAAGGCTAAAGACAAAGGAAAGTCACATGCAATTTCTATCAGCGATGTGGAGTACGATAACGATGTGGTGAAAGGTACACTTACCATCCACTCTAAAGTAGCAAATGTTTTATTTGATTCTGGATCCACCCACTCTTTTATTTCTGAAAAATTTTCTAAGGGTATCACCGTATTACCTCAACAATTAGATGTTGAGTTAGCTGTGACAACACCTAATGGCACATCAATCGCATCAGAAGTTTATAATTCTTCTCCGATCGAAGTTTGTGGGAAAGTGCTTCCTGCAAATCTTGTGATCCTTCCTTTAGTGGAATTTGATGTGATTCTTGGCATGGATTGGCTTTCTCTACATGGAGCTCATATCAATTGCCAAAGAAGGGAAGTCACAATTCATATTCCAGATCAACCTACGATCGTCTATCAATGCAAGGATGAACATAACCTTCCAGTGGAAATTTCTTCCATTTTATGGGCATTGATTCCACTAAATGAAGGTTATTTATCTCAAATGGTTGGTGAGAAACTCACGATTAAGAATATGCCCATTGTACGGGAGTTTGATGATGTCTTTCCGGAGGAATTTCCGGGTCTTCCACCAAATCGTGAAGTTGAGTTTTCAATAGAACTCGTACCGGGTGCTTTGCCTATTTCAAAGACACCTTATAGAATGGCCCCAATTGAGTTGCAGGAATTGAAGAAGCAACTCCAAGAGAATCTTGATAAGGGATTCATACGCCCTAGTGCGTCACCTTGGGGAGCACCTGTTCTATTTGTTAAGAAGAAAGATGGATCAATGAGACTTTGCATTGATTATCGAGAACTTAACAAGATCACTATCAAGAACAAATATCCTCTCCCACGCATTGATGACTTATTTGACCAACTACGCAGAGCTCAATACTTTTCCAAGATTGATCTTCGTTCAGGGTATCATCAATTAAGGGTCAAAAGGGAGGATATACCAAAGACGGCTTTCCTTACAATGTATGGACACTATGAATTTATAGTGATGCCATTTGGTCTTACTAATGCCCCTGCTATCTTCATGGATCTAATGAATAGAGTCTTTAGAGACTATCTTGATCAATTTGTGGTAGTCTTTATAGACGATATTCTTGTCTATTCAAAGAGCAAGGAAGAGCATGAAGATCACTTGAGAATTATATTGAAGACCCTGAGAAAGGATAAGCTTTATGCCAAATTTACCAAGTGTGAATTTTGGCTTCAAAAAGTTGCATTTTTGGGTCATATAATCTCAAAAGAGGGGATATCTGTGGATCCAGCAAAAACAGAGGTCATCGAAAGATGGTCAAGACCAACAACAGTAACTGAGATCCGAAGTTTTCTTGGTTTGGATGGTTATTATCGACGTTTTGTAAAAGATTTTTCACGATTATCTAATCCACTCACCAAGTTGACTCGGAAAGGAGTTAAGTTTGTCTGGACAGAGGAATGTGAAGAGAATTTCAAGGAGTTGAAAAGAAGGTTATCCAGTGCACCTGTGCTCACACTGCCTTGTAGTGGAGAAAGGTTTGTGATCTACAGTGATGCATCCAAGAAGGGATTGGGGTGTGTTCTTATGCAAAATGATATGGTGATAGCTTATGCCTCACGACAGTTGAAAATCCATGAGCAAAATTACCCAACACATGATTTGGAGTTGGCTGCGGTAATCTTTGCATTAAAGATTTGGAGGCATTACCTTTATGGTGAAAGGTGTGATATTTATACTGATCATAAAAGTTTAAAGTATATTTTCACACAAAAGGAGCTGAATATGCGCCAAAGAAGATGGTTGGAGCTGATTAAGGATTATGACTGCTCAATCCATTACCACCCTGGGAAAGCAAACAAGGTGGCAGATGCATTAAGTCGACAAGACCATGCTAGTTTATCCATGATGAGGATCACAAAAGATCCAATATTTATGGATTTACAAAGGATGGATCTTGGAATTATAATGGAAGGGGAAAAATCTTATCTTTCTCAAATGAATGTTCAACCATCTATACATGTGAAGATTAAAGAGGCACAGAATGAAGATGTCGAGTTACAAAAGAAGGTGAGAAATGTTCCTGAATTCAACCTTGATTGTGATGGGATAATAAAGTTCAGGAATCGGGTTTGTGTTCCTCCCATCCCTGAATTAAAGAAAGAGCTGCTGGATGAGGCTCATAGTTCTTCATTCTCTATTCATCCTGGAAGCACGAAGATGTATAGGGACCTGAAAGAGTACTTCTGGTGGGATGGAATGAAAAGAGATGTTGCTGAATATGTCTCTCGATGCTTGGTTTGTCAACAAGTTAAAGCTGAGAGACAGAAGTCTAAGGGGATGTTACAACCATTACCCATACCCGAATGGAAATGGGAAAACATCACTATGGACTATGTCACAGGACTTCCTAAAACATCCAAAGGCAATAATGCTATCTGGGTCATAGTTGATCGTCTTACAAAGTCTGCACACTTCATTGCTATTAGAGAGGATTTCTCTCTAGATCAGCTTGCCAGGATATATGTAAAGGAAGTGGTAAGATTGCATGGAGTACCACTTTCTATTATATCTGATCGAGATCCGAGATTTACCTCGAAGTTCTGGAAAAGTCTTCAGCATACTCTGGATACAGAGTTGAGTTTCAGCACTGCTTATCATCCCCAGACAGACGGTCGGTCTGAGAGAACAATTCAAACCCTAGAAGATATGTTGAGAGCTTGCTCTATGGATTTCAAAGGAGGTTGGGATCAACACCTACCTTTGGTGGAATTTTCTTATAATAATATCTTTCACTCCAGTATTCAGATGGCTCCTTATGAAGCTCTCTATGGAATGAAATGCAGGACTCCAACTTGCTGGGATGAAGTTGGGGAAAGAAAGCTATTAGGACCTGATCTCGTTGATGAAATGGCAGAAAAGGTTAGATCTATTCAACAACACATAAGAGCAGCTCAGAGTCGACAGAAAAGTTATGCCGACAACCGAAGAAAAGACCTAGAGTTTGAAGTGGGTGATAAAGTGTTCTTACGAATATCTCCCTGGAAGAGGGTTATGAGATTTGGAAAGAAGGGGAAGTTGAGCCCTAGATATATCGGTCCTTTCGAAATACTGGATCGTGTTGGGAAGGTAGCTTACCGATTGGCGCTTCCACCGAATCTCTCTCAAGTTCACGATGTGTTCCACGTATCTCTCCTGAGAAAGTACATACCAGATCCTTCACATGTACTCAGCTCAGAAGTTATACCGCTGGAGCAAGATCTTTCTTATGAAGAACAACCGATAGAGATTCTGGATCGTAGCGAAAAAGTCCTACGAAACAAGACCACTCGCTTGGTGAAGGTTTTATGGAGAAACCACCAACTTGAAGAAGCTACATGGGAGCTTGAGGATATGATGAGGGAGAAGTATCCTCATTTGTTTGTTGCAAAGTGACGAATTTCGAGGGCGAAATTCTTTTTAAGGGGGGTAGAATGTAACACCCGAGACTTTTATGTTATATAAATCATTAAAGGAATCTTTTTCTACACAACACTTTCTTGGCTTGCTTTACACGCAATCGCGACCTTCCTCGATAGCTTGCGTCGTACGCAATACCGAGTTTTACTAAACAAAAATATGCTATTAAAACTATCCGTTATGAATAGTAATAACCACTTTTTGAAATTTTATAAATTTTATTTTTCAAAATGGACTTCATTTTTGGACTCAGAATATCGAAATTAGCCTAGGGTGAAATTTTGGTATTTTTCTGAAAACTTTCAATTTTTGATGAATAGTGAAACCACTAAGTGGTAGGTTAAAAACTGAATTTTGCATAAAACTTAATTTTACCGCTTTTGTGAATGGAATTTCAAAAATCCGAGAGACACGGTTAATATCAAGGACTAAAATGTGGTTCAATGAGATGAAAATAATTTTTTGGTGAATAGTTACTTTTTACTATTTTTACCGCGGTTAATAGTAAATAGGGTAACTAAGGGTAAATATGATATTACTATTACCCTAAAACATGTCTTAATTCTATTGGACAAGTGTAATTCGACCAAAAACAAACTTAGGAATAAAATATGACCATTTAGGCCCACTTGGATTAGATTAGGACATTTATTATTAATTTATTTAAAGAAGGGTTAAAATAGTTAAAATCAAAGTTTAATAAGTAAATCATTTTTAATATGGGGTTATACATAAGATAAATTCGACTATAAATATTCATTAGAAAGATAAAAAGATTTCCTACATAAGGGTATTTTATTTGTAATTTTTAGACATTAAATAATTTAATTTATTTATGACACAATGATGATACAGTAATTATCTTATTAATGAAATATTGACATAATTGATGTTATAAACACCAAAATAAATGTAATTTGAGACTTTTTATGAATTACACTAATTTTCTAGGTTAATATGATATATTAATGTTGATTTAATCGACTTGGTTCGAACATATAATTATGTCATGACTTTCACAAAAATCATATATCAAATAGTGTCAAAATTGACACAAAATAGTTTTTAAATCAAATATTATATTATTAATTGATATTTTAGTCCTAAAAATCTAAGGTTCGGCCAAAGGACTTAGATAAGGATATATATATTAATAATAAACAAATTGGGGTTCGTTTGGCATGTTATAGTAAGTGTATTAACCATATAGTGAAAGAAAAAAAAAAGACACGGTAAAAGTTAAATTAATTAACTTAGAGTTAAATCTAATTGATAAGGATAAAATAATACCCTAAACTTGTCTAAATCCTATTGGTTGATAGGATTTCGACACATCCCCACTTTAGCTTCTAAATAAGACCCTTTGGAACCATTATAAACCGATTTTGACTTTAATATAAAATAATATTTTGAGATATTCCTAAGGTGCCCCTCTCCTCCCTTATAAAAGGGCACCTCCTCCCCCTCCTCCTCACACCAATTTGAGCACTCAAGCTCGGCCAACCCCTGCCATTTTCCCTTCTCCACTTCCCTAGAATAATCCTATAGGTCCTGGTCTTCTCCAAAGACCAATCTTAGTTCCTTAAGTGGAGGATTCAAAAAGGCGTTCCAAAGAAGAGGTAATATCCATTACCGATCTTTTCAATTTCTTTCTTCTTCAACATCTTATTCTTTAGTTGTTTCATGATAAAGTAATAACATCAGTATTACTTACATACTGATATGTTATTATAAATATGAAACAACCCTAATTCACCTTCTATCCATCCTACGGAAAAATGAAATCACCGCGCGTGCGTACGTACGGAATACCGTCTCCACGCCGTGGTGTAATCTATTTTCCACCATCACCTTACAAGGATGGGTATAATGGTGTAATCAGTAACTATATATGATTATTATTAAGTAATATTGATACTGAAATAATATATATATATACTCCAATACAATTCCACGATCATAGGAACGATATCATCACTCGTGCGTACGTACGGAATACCGTCTCCACGATGTGATGCGACTCGTTCTACATGATCTTCATTTCATAATGATTATATAAATGAATTGAATGAATGAATATGGTATATACTACACTAATACCATTCTGGAAATTAATTATCTATAACCTAAAGATAAGAATAAGAATTTATTCGACAAAACACGCATAAGAACAAAAAGTTATAAAGACTCGAGTAACAAGTAACAATGAAATATTACTAACAAGAAGCTAATAATATGACCATATATGATCTCATATCAATATGTATGATTCTGGAATAAGTCAATAACATTATTTAAACCATTATACAGGAGCTTCGGACACGAACAAAGCAAATCGGACCTAAGGTAAGGGAAATATCACAATCTCATTTTTATTCGAGATTGTTTATTCGTAAGTATTTACTGGGGTGTATTTTATCATCCACATCCATGTTCCCTCAATATGTAATATTGTTTCCATCCACTTGCAATAGTTTAAATACAATTTTACCCTTAGGTGAGTTTTTAGTAAAGAATATGAAAGGAATCTTTTGTCGTTTTTCCGTACGAGGTACTTTTTGGCTTTTCCGACAAAAGTACGAAGAATGTTTTTTTTAACATATACGGCATGAATGGATTTTTAAAACATTACTTCAAAGAAGCTTCCTTTAAAAGTTTTCAAGTTTATTTTTAATCAACTTCTTTTATTTTAAAGTTGTATGACATGTTATGAAAGGAAAAATGTATTTGAAGAAGAAAGGATATTTTCCTCAAGAATTCAATTCAAGTGTTTTATCAAAATTATTTTCCATCTAAGATAATAAAGGGTTCTGTTTCTATCCATATTTTTACATTGATTTGACTATGTTGTGATGGAATTATGTTTATGAATTCCTTTATCTTATATGAATTGATTTATGATGTCATGATGTTTCAAGAATCACATTTTTGTTACATGTGTTATGCGATGATGTATGATTTATGATTATGTGGCACACATAAGAAAGGATTCATTATAAGATGGGTGGGACCTATATCTCCCTCCAATGCATTGGGTAATGATTTTATATCTCATGAGATAGACATGGCTGGAACGGAAGGTTATTTCGGTTCAGTGATACAGGACTGAAACGACGAGTGAACTCGGTTCAGAAAGGGACTTTGTCCACTAAGATAGTCTTGGCAATGAGTCATGACTAACAAGAAATGATTTTCCATGATTATGTGTACATGCCACAAAGATTCAAGTTTTATGTTATGATTATGGGGATCTCATTTTCACTTCTATGATTTATTCCATGTTAAGATATTATGATCTCTTTTGCAGGTTTTAATTTTCAAAAAGATATGATATGATTTTTATTTCCTTTATTTGCCCTTGCTGAGCATTTGAGCTCACCCTTTTATGTTTTCTTTTCCCCAGGCCAGGAAGATGGATATTAAGTAGAATATGCTAAAAGGGACCCTAGATATGATGAAATAAATGGGAGACACTGTAGAAGATTTATGAACCAGTTGTTTATGTTTCCCAGTTTCTAAAGACACTATACCTATACGGTCCTTTGTGGTTTTGTCATATGTTGTAATAAGTGTGATTCAATTTTGAAGTATTAACAATGTATGTAAAGTGTGGGTCGTTATAAAAATAATAAAATCATGTGCCTAAAGGGGGGTTTCACGGTGAAGAATTCAAGATCTAAATTCCCCATTCGGTTTATTTTATTTTATTTATTTTTTATTTTTTTTCCTCATAAAATCTTTTATTTCAAATTAAATGATAACTATTTAATATTAAATATACTTTAATGTAATTTTCTAATGTATTATCCATAATCAAGACTCTCTTATTCTCCACTAATTCTAAAAAAATTAAAACACCATCCGTGATGGGTCAATTTAAAGTCATCATGGATGATGTGTTATTATTTTCTTATATTTATTTTATGTCAACTCTTAAAAAGATTAATATGGTTAAATAAAAATTTATTATAAATATTATATGTTAAATAATGTTTTGTAACCAATATATAAACAATATATTAAATAAAATGATAAAAGAGTCTGATAGTTGTAGAAACTGGAAAAATAAATTATCCATTATCATTAATGCTTTATCTAATGAATCAAACACATATAATAAAAAATTGATATATGGTATGATTTAAAATATGGAAACATATTGAAATTATTTCATTCCACTTATGGAGTTTTTCTTTTTTTCTAAATTAAAATCCATAATGAACCAACCTTGGAAACCAATAAATAAATGCACCCAAAAACAATGAAAACTATTAAATATTATTAATAAATGTGTAGAAATATGATATAATTTTATAATATAATGAATTATAAATAAAAATATGGCACAATAATATATTAATAACAATCTCAAAACCATTATAAATGATATTTGATCATGTTTAAATTTAGACGAACCCGGTGTAGTGGACCTTTCTTTAAAAATATAAATTTAATTTTTTTTACAAAAATAAAACAAAATGTTTTTATGATAAATATTGTGACTTATATCTCCCTATAAGGAAATGGGTATGTTTTTATTGGATGTTAAACATAATGGTTATTCCATGAATAACAATGGTGGTTATACTACAAGTTAGTCGTGAGGGTCACATCATATGGTATCCCAAAGGGATACATAATATGGTATAAATGAGGTTTAAATATAATATGGTATCCATTAGGGTTATAGTATTATGTAATTAATTCCCCTTGTTACCATTATGGTTTTATTTATGTTTTCTATGTCCTATAAAAATCTATTTTTTTCACAATGTAACTATATGATACATTACGGGTAAAATTATATCTTGGTGAAAATGATTTTATATGTTTATAAGTATTCAAGGAATAATAGTATCTTTCCCTATTATTTTGTTTCATACTAGGCATTATTTTATCATCCAATGTTTTGAAATTTTTTTCATAGGGTTTTTGGTTTTCTAAAAGAAAATAAGAATTCATGATTAAAGTTATAATGATTATTCATTAAAGGAATTCATGTATTAATGAAAAAAAGTTATCATAGAATAAATGTATAATGTATCAATGTTATCCACTTTATATGCTTTTGGGATGAGAAAGTATGAATTATTTCCTAATTCTCTTCAACTCTAGAAAGAAAATATCGTTGGGACTATATGAATGTGATTTCTAAAAGAATTTACTATATTTGTCCAATGTTAAAGTCCATGTTCATATATTCCAAAAGCCATTAATTTAGTCTATCCCACCCCAAATACATTAATTAATCCCTTCCCAACGTCTTTGAGTATTTTTTAGTTCATAAATCAAACAAGGGAATCTTTGGTGCACCGTTAATGATGTTTTCCAAAGAAGATGTATCATTTTATTCGAGAATTTTGATTAATTTACTCTTCCACATCTTTAAAATATTAATAAAATATAAAAATATATTAATAATAGGACCATTAATATAAATATATTTTATTATTTTATATTCATGACATATATACTTATGAATCTCCCTTAAATGAGAAATAAAACCATTGATCATGTGTATAGTGGGATAACACCTCATGAACTGAAGTAATAGGTTTTAAAATAGTGATTATAAAAAATGGATATAATAATATATTTAATGATTTTAAAATATATTTATGATATAATTATTCTTTTTAATCATAGTATAAAATGATCAATTTTACCTATATTCTGTTGGAATTAAGATAACATCGGTCTTTTATACATTGGATTACTACCTCACAAAGGGATGTGATTAATATTTCACTTACTCTTTACGTGGATGGTAATAACGATAATTTATATGTTTATATATAATATTCCTAAAATATAAATAATTATTGAAAACAATAAATCATATAATTTCTAAAGTTACCTGTATTGAATAAATGGTGTCGTTGTTCTTATGTAGGAAAAATTGTCAACTCACGAAGTGATGTGGATTTTTTTTATGAAAACATTGATGGGATGGTATTTGTAAAAAACCATAATGAGATAATATTGTATTTAAGATATATTTATCATCATTTAATGGTAATTTATACTTACTCTCTTTCCATCATTATCATTAAAAAATGGAAGTGTTTCTCATGCTTATGTATGACCTACCGTCTCCATGATTGTAACGTAGTTAATTTTTCATAACTATATTTCATGGTTGATTTTAAAAGTATAATGTTTTTCATAAATACAAATTATATCATTATTAACTTTCTTATGATGATTAAATATTGATATATCTCACATTATTCAACTAACCGTGGTGGTTTTGGACATATGATCCTTTTATCATTAATTCATTTTTTAAAATTAAATTGTTATGTAATTGAATATGAAATGGAAAAAAATAAACTAAAAGGAATTATAATCATTAATATTGTTATTACTAAAATATATTATTATCATATGTTTGTTATTAACAAAAATAAAGAATGAATTTGACGATTCAAGCACATCGTAATGGCTTCATCCCAAAACATCATTTGCTGGGAAACAAGTTGTTTTGTTATATTTTTAAATAATGTATTTACTACAAAATGATATGATATATCATAAATCCTTCACAAATCATTAAATTTTATGATAAATTTCATTGACTTCATTTATGAGAGTCATTATTCATATATTACCAATGAGGTAAGGGTTTCATCTTCAAAATAATTTTAATCGAGATTTTTTATTATTTAATTTACATTGTTTGAAAACTTTTGATAATTTCATCATAAATACCTTCCATTTCATTATCATTTAGTTATTCATTAATGTTTCATTATTAGTACCATTTTACTTAATTTTAATATAAAAATATTGAGAAAATGGTAAAATGGAAAACAACATTATTTCTCACATAGGTCACAAATAATTTTAAATTAATACCCATATTTTCTAAATACTATTTCTTAAAAAATTCATTTAATATTAGCATATTATTTTTTAATTTTTTCTAAATGGTTTAAATGGATTATTATTCTCATTTTTTGGATGAGATTAATCCCAAGTTTTTATAAAAAATGTTAAAGGCATCATTGTTTTAACAAGTACAGTATGAAAAATATGTTCTCCCATAATGACTATTGTTTTCATTGAAGTATAATATATATGTTTCAATGTTTATATTACAATGAAATAGGTTTACACATTATTCTCTATATTTTATTTATTTTAAAAATAATTTTTATATGGAATGCTTAGTTTCTTCAATAATATTTTTAAGAAAATTATTTATATTGATAAATGAAAATAATAATTAATATTATTAAATACTTCTATATATAGTATATATATCTCTTAAATATATTTCCTTCTCAATGTAAAAATATTTTTCTGTTAATACATTCCTTATAATCATTTCCTAAATCCATACACTATAAAATATCCATTTATTATGATATGAAGAACTATTATCCACCAAAACATTTCCTTTAGTGGGAAATTATTACATTATATATTTTAATTGATTTACTTTATGAGAAACACATAGATCATGAACATGTTATTTTGGGTGTTCCCAAATAGAGCTCTAATTCATTAGGTACTGTTTTTAGTTTCCATAAGAGTCATGTAATGGATTTTGGAAGATTATTAATCCATTATTAAACATTTTACTCTTTTTTATATTATCCAAGAAGATAACCTTGAGTAATTTTTATGTTATGTTATACTTAAAATTTACATTACAAATACTTAGTGTTCTTATTATACAATGTTATTTGTGGTATGATTTTAGGATATTACTAAATAGCTGTCTCTTTTATGATAATATATTACTTCCTAGATTCCCTTACTATGTTTTTTGTACCATGTTTATTCCATTACTAGTTTTATTTTATCTCACCCCTTCATTTAAAATAATCCCTAGTTTATGTAATGTAGTTTTAGGAAATAAATCGAAATTAGGAGACCATTATAGACAAAAATAAATAATTTCATGTTTTGGTTCCCTTTGATGTATGATGATAGAAATTCCCCAACCGCAGATATGTAGAGCCAGTGCCTTAATTTATTACATTGGCATAGATAAAAAATTAAAATCCCAAAGTACTAAACAATTTAACAGTTTTGTAATACAATATTATATATATGACATCCATGTTATACTAGGAAAGTAAATAATGTTTTTTAAAAAAAATTCAAAACTCATCATCATTGAGAATCATTAAACAAATTCATATTTAAAACCTAAAAACTGAAAAATAATAAGGGTGAGATCAGATTATTAGTAAGGTTGAGTTCATCAAAATAAATAATGAATCAATAAGAATAACTCAACATAGAAAGGTAAATAACTGTGAACACATGCAATTAAAATAATTGGTTAATACCTAATCAATATAACAATGTCAGAAACTGAAAACACATTCCATAAAATCAATAAAATAAGAATGAAATATATCTATATAATTTGTCATATGAAAATATCATGGATAATGAAATTAATATCTAAACTATCTTTAAATGGAATACTTAATTATTGGACATCATGTTTTAGGCACATGAAAACCTATACCATCAAGACATTTCAAATAATGGGTTAAAAATATTGCTAAAAAATAATTTATATTTTCCAAATTATTTTTCTCATGATAACCTCTTTATGCATAGATGAGTTCTTTAATGTTCAGACCACGTCATTAATTACCCATCCAAAGCATTCCTTATATCGATTAATTGATTTAATTATTAAAAAAATTAATCATCAAAAAATTATATTTAATAAAGGATAAGGATTAATTAATAATTACATATTGGATGATAATTAATTATAAGTTCTGTTTATTTTTGTTAATGGAAATAACATTGAAATATAATTAAAAAATTCATGAGTAAAAAAATCTTCAAACATTCCAATGTTTCACATAATACTTTAAGATATTATAATCACAATACAATAAATGAATATCATTAAAGGAAAAATATAATATCATAATAAAAATTATATTCAAGATATAACATGTCAATTATCTATACTATATAAAATAAACATGGTTCATGACATTAGTGTATGTCTAAATGAAATAAAATGGGGACGAAATATGTTACCTTGAGTCCTACTTATCCTGACCGTATTTACCTCTCTGATTAGTAAAATAATATTAATTAGTTACATTTTTCATTATATTTTTCATTTTTATCATTACTATTTTTTAACATATTATTATATTGTTAACTACTATAAAAATTATTATTTTTTATGTCAGGGTTTTTGACCATATTTGGTTAATGTGGAAAAAATGACACTGGTCAGACAACTTTGGTGAAAGGGGACATTATATATATAGATAATAATAATGATTACATAATTATCATATTTATACACTAATGATACCTTTAGAAACCATTATGAAATATTATCATGAAAAATTAAAAAACACTACAATCCTGGAGGTTGTAGGCCATAAATACGCATGGGTAATGATCCCATTTTTTAGAGATCGTTACCGAAAGTAGGTAAGTGGAATTATATCTTTATAGAATAATAATTATATAATAAATAAAATTTTATTTAATAACATATTCATATATATATATATATATATATAATTTTTTTAAATTTAGAAGTGATCACGTCATGTTGGGGAGGCGGTAGTCCACAGATGGAAGACTAACGTTATCATAGTTTTGTGTGTGAGAAGGATAATAAATAAAATGATTTATTTTGTATAAAAAAAGTAATTATATAAATAACCTCATATATATGTCCTTAATGTTACATATATTTATATAAAACCATCATCTATTTGTTATGTTAATAGCTTGAATGAATGAAATCACATTGAGGAGGAAGTAATCCACATTTCCACAAACGATGTTATCGTATTCCCAGAAAAATAGAGTGTATATATGAATGTGTTAATAACGAATTAAAGAAGAATAAATACATTATAATGATAATAGATATCCTATATTAACAATTTTTATATTATAATAAAATACTATGAGTGGTGTAATGAAAAAATGAACGACATCATTTTTCAATTCAGCAGTTCATATTAGACATAAATTGTATGTTTGTTACCCATTATATAGAAGTGTGTGCAAGAATACATAACTATAGAATAAAAAAATGTTAATATATTGATTTTTAGGAGGTTATTATACAATAATTGAATAATAATAATTTAATTAGTTGATAATGAAATAAAACTAAAGTGATCATTGAATAATGTTACATATTTTTTTGGTTACTCCTTTTGGTTTTCACTAACTAACTTCCTTAAATACCATTACTCAAAAGAATAGTCTTTTAGGGTTATGGTAGGAATATATGGATAGTATTTTATAATATATTGAGAAATAAAAAAATCTTTATATGGAGGAATAATTGGGAGGGATTAGGGTCTTTTAATAATGGAGCAAGAGTGGCATTCTTGTAAAATTTTTAACATCGAATTCCACCCAAATTTTTTCTATGATATTTGTCTAAAATAATAATATAAAATGATAATATTTAGGATATGGTATAAATATTAAAATAAAATTACTTTTGAATCAGTTTCTATGTCATTTTTTCTATTATATTTTTGGTTTAGTCCCTGGTTATACAAATGTTACACTTAATCGTTGCAATTAATTTTAATCACATTCAGTAGTTTTTTTGGATAAAAAAATACTTGGAACTTATTATAAATTAAAAATTATTAAACTTCTAAATATGGAATCCAATTTTTTAAATTCCCATAACCTAGGTAACCGAAACAATTTTAAATTAAATCCCACGGACAAGATGATAATGTGGGTTTTAAAGTAAAAATGTTCCAAAATTTAGCAAGGTTTTTATCTGTATATGAAATTTTAAAAAATGATTTAATTTTGATTAAATTATTTTAAATTTTCTTAATTAGGTATTAAATTAATAAAAATATCATATATCCAATTAAATACATTACATGAAAATGTAGTTTCGAAATAAAATTCAATATTCTACATTAGTCATCAAAAAATAAATATTAATAGAAAAATAATAATAATAAACCCTACTATATTTTCAATAATTAAATTTAAAAATTATGTTTAATTTGTCTTATTAAATTCAAAAAAATAGTAAAAATTGGATTTAATGTATGTCCGCCCTTAAAATGTGGTGAATTTACCTTTATAAAAAAATAGGTTTTAATGCGTAATATTGAGTTTGTTTATATCCTATGTTTATAAAATCTATTGGATAAATCCAAAAAATATTTTAACGAATATATAATTTATATATTAAATTAATAACACTCACTAATTTTAATTACTTTAAGTTATTAGGAAAAAATGAAATTTTGGGCATAAAAATAGTGTTTTTATAAAAAATATTACCTTCATATTCAATTTGTTCTTATATTAATTTATAATTAATTTGTAAAAACTGAATTCAAACATATATTTTAAAAATAAATTTAATAATTTTAATAACCATGACCTTAATGGAGAGGCTATATCATATTATATTAAATAATCATATTTTTAATAATATATTATTTTTCTATAAAACTCAGTCTTAAATGTTACCCAAGACATTAAGGAAAGTCAGCCTTGCATGTAATGAAATATAGCTCAATGATCCATTTATAGAAATATAAAATCTGTGTTTCATGTAAAAATAGAATTTTATGGTGTTTTATATTAATTAATCTTTGAAAAAAACACATTTATTCTAAAAATAAAATATTATAATGTCTTGTGATGTTATATTCTCCCCACCTTAAATAAATTGTATCCTCATAATTAATAATAGTTCATAGTAAACAGTGTATTTATATATGAATGTATATTATTGTTGATAAAAAAACATTTTGAATATATTTAATAACATATCTTCTTAATAAGATATGATGTGATGTAAAATGATCATATAACAAGGATCCATATTAGGACAACATCTGTGGGAAATGGAAACATGGATAAAAAAGAAAAATATATCAATAATGATTTGATGGAGTGTAGTAGATAACATGATCCTTAGAATGTTTATGACCAAAAATAATTAAAACACTATTGTTTAAAATGTTACAAATATCGTAAAAAATTAAGATAACAGGACATCATTCATGTTTCATGAGAATTTTCTTATAGTTTCATAATTCATTTATTCTGTATGAATCTAAATTAAAATATTATTATATTTCATAAACACAATCTTATCCTTTGGTTGTGAATTGAAATATTTCCACTTCATTTCTTAGAATTTGGTGCATTATATATTAAAGTAATACAATAACCTCTAAAACATAATCCAATGGTCAAGTTAATCCATTTCATAAAGATAAATTTTCCATGATTTTATGATCCATAAATGTAGATAGATGGTCACCAAATTTTCAAAATGAGGTTATCAAATAACATAATGTGGGTTTTAATCATCACATACAAAAAAAGTGAATATAGTAATAACTTGAATTTCCATAAAACCTTGATGAAAAATAGAATTCTTATTAGTCCTCAAATATAACATAGTTTATTGTATAAAATCCATAAGTTTAATGATTTACACTCCATCATTTATAGCATTAAACCCTTTTTCAAACAATCATTACTTAGTTCTACAGTAGTCAAAAATTATCTTATACATTATCTAATCCAATAACTTCATTTTCCAAGAATTGTTGTCATAACATTAGGAAAATATGAATGGCTATCATTCTATAAACCCGGTTTTTTCCAAAACGTTTTCCTTTTGACTGAATTATTTTTCTTGGTAGCATTCATAATTTGATCTGAAATCCTTAACGCAAAAGTATTATAGTAAAATCCACATATATTCCAAAAAATATTACAAGCATTACATCATTGTTAAAAAACTCAAATGACATTATAATTCAATCCAAACATAAATATATAAATCATTCATATTTATTTATTATAGTAGTATAATATTAATCGTGATCCATTAGCCTATTTTGGGGATTTTTTAATGCATTTAAATATTGATTTTTATAGTTTCCCACCTCCTTGTTTTGGAATCATTTCAAATTGGAATTTTCATTCATTCCCTTGAAATAAAAAACGTGGTGTCCTTTTTAAAAACACATACAATAAACTACCATTCCCCTTAAACAAGTATGATGGTGTTACTTTCAACAATTATAAAAAATATGAAAATTATCCCTAACTTGTTCCCTTTATACATCTATTGAACTCATATCATATTGTTTTCATTATCTACATCGATTTCCTAGGAAATGGTTAATTTTTTACCCAACTCTTTATCACAATTTACAATGCCCGTATATGATGAGATTGCTTTGGAGGCTCTTTGACTTCGAAATATTCTCCTAATAACAAAATAGGCAAGGTCCTTCTTACTATTTGGACCATGTACATTGGTGATGTTCACATTACTTCTTCTATGAACCATTTATAAAAGAATACACACACTAAATTAGATTATATCTTTTCAAAACATATAGTATAACATGATAACTAGTAAAATACTTAACAAATAATGAAATTTGTATTCATAGTTAATATAATAATTATAAATATGGCATATTTTGGGAAATATTTTCCTTTTAATCCTTATTAATGACTTGTAAAGAATATGTGAATTATCCTAAGAATATCCCCAGGGAGTGTTAAATCTGGTGTCTAGTAAGCCTTATTGTTGTGTACAAATTAGTTCTTGATTGGGGGATGACACACATTTTTAGAGTGGTTAGCCTTAGGTACATTGTTTCCCGAACTATGTACACATGTAGTATCTAAACATGGACTTATTTATTGGAATACCCACATAATCTCTAAATTAATAAAAGTCTAGAATGTTCTACTACACTTATCCTTAATTTCTATCTTCATGTTGTGTTCCCTAATCTATGTTTTTTGAATTTTTGTTCCAATGCTATTGTCAAACCTACATTGATACATACTGTAATGCCTCAACCCTAGAAGCTCTAATCCGAATCCTTAATTCATTAAATTGTCATATATATAAAATTCAAAACCCAGAGGACTGAAAATTTTATTAGTTTTTGATAGTCATATTACACACATGAAACTCATATTACATTATGATATAAAATAATGAAAAACAAAAATAAAAAAAGTATCCATGAAACTCATTCGAAGGATTCCACTTCATTACATGGGGAAAGGAAACATAACAACATTGAGCACATATGTTCAGTATGGATGAGTAATATGGAATAAATAATGATTCAATAAGAATAACTCAACATGGAAAGGTAAATAATTTAGAACACATTAAATTAAAATAACTGGATAAGTAAAAATTGATATGGAGTAGTAATAAACTTAAAAAACATACCATTAAATAAATAAACAATGAATTAAATGAATCCACAAATTTTACCATATGAAAATATCATGGATAATTAAAATAGTAACTAAAATATATATGAGTGAAATGATTATTTTTTGGATTTCATATTTGAGGCACCTGAAAACTGATAATATCATGACCATTCACTATATAGTTTAAATCTATATGTAGAAACCCATTTAGTTTTCCATCCTATTTTTCACATGATAACCCATCGATGCATGGTGTGGATTTATAAATTATATACCCAACATATAATAACCAAGCCTTAAATGTTTCAAAATCTTGAGTTATGACAATAAATTTACATTGAATATCTTTTAAAGTTTATAGTTGTAGAGAATTAGGCCATAACAATTATATAACAACAAAAATTTTACAAAGATGAATCTTCCACTCACTATCACTTTTTATCAGAAAATAAAAAACCAAATATAAAACATGAAATATTTTCTTGATAAATTATTTGTGAATCTTTCTATTCTCTTAAACATCAGTAAACTGTATGAAAAATATTTCCAAAAGATGGGATGAGAATAAAAACTTTAGTAAGTGATATAAAATAAGGAATGAAAATGTTAGTATGTAAATACATTCAATCCAACGAAATCATACTTTTCACTCATAAAACATAATCACATTAACATAACTCTTGAAAACATAATTTTTTGTAAAAACAAATTGAAATTATAAATCATAATGTTAACTTATGGCATCTGTAACATACCTACAATGTAGCTTTCATAGCTACAAGGGGAGTAACCTTTATGTTTATGTTTGGAATACAAGTAACAGTATATTCCCAAAATATCCTCAGATAAAACACAATGTTTACCTCTATCACATTACCAAATTAATTAAAGAGATAGAATGGGCTCACCCTCCCTTGGTTTATCACAAAAGAAACCATATACATAAATAATTCACAAGAATCATAACATAATTATAACATAGAAAAAAAGCATAAAAGAAAACTAAAAAAGCGACATCCCAATATATTGGTCGGAGTGGATACTCAAGTGGGGGTGAATTGAGTTCCAATAAAAATTTCGGTTAAAAATATTTCTCTTAAAATCCCCCAATTTAAAAACAATGTTAAACTGTAGTGAATTTATACAGAGTGTAAATATTCAGTCAGTTTCTCAATGGTTGATTAGGTGTCAGTTGACTTAATCGGAAGATTAAATTAACTTTTGAAAATAACTTACTGGTTTACAATAAGTATAAACACATGCTAATTTAACTATCAAAGTAGATTTAAAATATATTTTTATTTAAAAGTAATAGCAGAAAATTATGAAATAAATATATAT
The DNA here is from genome assembly GCA_963277665.1 of Viscum album. NCBI lineage: Eukaryota > Viridiplantae > Streptophyta > Magnoliopsida > Santalales > Viscaceae > Viscum > Viscum album. Next base: position 2,091,952,241 of record OY728122.1, read on the forward strand.
AGTATGCTTATGACTTAACCTAAAAAAGCGCAGCAGAGATAACCAACAGGTTCAGTCTCAAGCCGAGACATAGTCCTCTCAACAATTTATATAAATTGATCCACACCCTGGATCGGGGGTAAACAACAGTACACTGCTGTCCAGGTCCAAATACCTCTACCACAGTTCTACGTGGGAAACAAAAACAACAGCACACATGCTGTCTAGGTCTTACTCGACCTCTACCAATATCCACAGTGGGAACAGAGGTTTATGATGTTCGAGTGAGGATTTAAGAATCCTCCAGTTTATATTTGGAGAAAGTGTGTCTGTAAAATAAACAGGGAACACACACTACTCTAAATGTAAATATATAAACAACAAAGAAAGTCAAAAAGAGTTTGTAAAAGCTTTAGTAATTGGTAGTGTAGCTCGGGACTCATTTGGTTGGTCAGAAAAACTTCTAAGTCCTTCTATGGTTTATGCTCAGAAAATAGAGTGTCGTTTTCTTCTTTGATTATTGATCCAGCATGTCAGATTGAGTGCATGAAGTGTTTTTGGTAGTTCTTCACTCAAGGTGTATCTTGTGTTCTCCTTGAAAATGAGTAGCTTCATGTATGTCCAGTGTTCTTGTAGTATGGATGTATCCTTTCACGAATGCACCATGTTTGAATGATGTTCAACCCTTTTCTTTTTCACCTGTGTGCCTTATTAGTTCCTTGATGATTGTTATATGCACACACAATGTTCTTTACTTCATATTCTGTTGAGCTATATCTTTATCTTCCCTTTTATAGCATTCAGCTCTGGAAAATGGAAATGATTACCTTTTTCATGGGTACTAGGTACAGTTCCCTGACATTGAAACAGTGATCATTAAATAATATTAACTGCAGTAAAACATCCCATGTAAGCGTTATCTTAATATATAAATAATATTGAAAGTATAGAGTTTGAATGGTTGGTAAATCATTAGTAGATTGTGTTTGTAAATTTGTACGGTGATCTTTTGTGTAAAAGAACCTTCCATCATTAGGTCATTGAACTTGCATCGGTAGCTTGTTGGTATCAGTAGCTCTAGGTATCAGTAACTCCTTATATCGGTAGACTTACTCTATCAGTAGATCGTTAGACTATTTCTATCAGTAGCTCTATACTTTTATCGTTAGACTGTCAGTTGGTTCATATCAGTCACCAGTCTGTGTATCAGTAGGCCCGTCGATAGATCGTATCGATAGCTCTTAGTGTTCTGAATCGGTAGACTGAATATGTCGGTAGACTTGGTTTCTATCGGTAGCTCTTGTATATATCGGTGACCTTTGTGTATCGATGACTCTATGTATCGGTAGACTAAGTCTATCGGTAGACAGAGTACCTGTAGCTCTATATCAGTAGCTATATCCAGATCAGTTACTTAACAATTGTCTATTTTATGCAATGCATTTCTGAAAGGGTTAGAAGAACTTCAGAACTCATATAAACATAGATAGACATGGATTAACATATCTCAGGGATTATTTTAATGTTATTATCATTTTGATCACAGATTGAAATAATTAATATATAGAAAAACATTAGATTAATATTATCAAAGTATATGAATACATAATTGGGATTATCAAAACCGGTGAGGTCAAAAATCTACCCCTTTTTGATAATCACAACTTATGATATTATCATTTTAAAATTGTGATCAGTTGTATCCGAGGATATATCAATAAATGCAATTATCTCAACGAAATAGTATGCAATAGAACATAATGGATCAGAGGAGAAAGAAAATGTGATAGTATTAAAGATAAAATTAAATGCAATGATATCAGAAGTAAAATTTAGTGGCAGTAGAGAGTTATAGAAAATTTTATCAGAGAATGAAATGTAATAGTATTAGAGGGGAAAAGAAAAATAGCTCTTCCTTAGAAAAAAATTTCTCCCCCTTTAATACTTTCTCCCCATTATTTATTATTCCTTTAATACTTCTCCCCCTTTGTAAAATCATGGTAAAAAATGTCTCCCCCATTGTGATAATCAAAAAGCGAGAAGCCAAAGAGAAGAGGAATTAAAATAAAAATGAGAAAAGAGATAAAAACCAGTTTCGTTTCATGTTCCAGATAAGGTACAAAGAAATAAACAAAATACAATGGATTCCTATCAAACAGTCTAGCCACTTGTTCAATCCACATCCTCAATGTGAGATTTTCCCTTGGGAGCAGAAGAGAGTTCCGTTGAAGTGGTTGGAGGTGAGGGCTTAGGAATCCCAAAAATGATCATTGGAGGCTGAGCCATAGAAACTGTTCCTGGTCTATACTGAGGAGTCCCTTGTGTGATCATTGGTGTGAGGCTTTGAATAGCTTGTGCAGGAGTCATCTGAACTGGAGAAGTACAGAGGTAGATGCTGGAAAATCAAGAGGGACAATCATTGGTCTAGCATTAACATGCAAAAAAGGCAGCAACTGATTTTTAAAATCCATAATTATTCATCATCCTCTCTCCATAGAATATATGAATTCATCCTTGTTCTCTATAAATCTGTCCCATTATGGAGTCAATTCCCTTATCTTTCTAACTTGTTCTCTGAAAGCTTGATTGATAGGAGGTAGATTCACATTTTCCAACAGCAGTTTGAAGTTATTGTTGAGTTGATTCTTGGTGAAAATCTTAGAGAAATAGGAGTCCACCTTATCTTTCACTTATTTATGAGAGGTAGATGCTTCTCTTATATAGTCCTGGACTATCTTCATTATTTCTCTAGCTGAATCTAGAGTAGCAAGAACATCTTTTCTCATCTCGGATGAGTCCACAGAGCCACTGGTTGAAGATGAACCAAACTCCTCCTTCACCGCAGCTCGAATTTGATTCATATCCACATAGGGTTTAGATGCAATAGAACCAATAGAGAAGGTTACTGTTTCTTTGAAGTTCTTGGTCAACCCATAGATAAGATTTTGAACTTGAGAGTCCTGGGTTTTAACATTATCTTTCATGTAAGTATTAATACTTTGGAACACAGAAACCATATGACTTACCACACTCTTAACATAGGTGAATTCCTTGTATGATTGGGATTTTGAGCTCATGTAAGAGTCTAAAGAAACAAAATACTACCTTAAAGATTCAAGATATGCTTCTAGTCTAGAAACTTGAGTCTGGAAGTCCTTAACTTATTCCACTATTTCTGCCATGAAGGTTGAAAAATTACAACCTAGAGAGAGTTCAAATGAGATTTCCAATGTCCTCATCTCTTCAGAAAAACATAGCTTTATCTCAGCAATTGATGCATTAAAATATTCTTTCAGCTCATCCTTCAAGGATTCCAGATCATACATGGTGATAATATCAGTATGTGCAACTGCAGTGGGTAATCTTTCAGATGCTAAACTGACCACCGAGTCAGTAATGATCGATTGAATTGAAGAGACCAGAGAAACATCCATCTTCTATACCTCTTCCAAAAAACTGCCCGTAAGCTTTTTCTTTAAAGTATCCAGGTCATGCATTCTGACCACATAATCAGGTAGTAACTCAGTCTCAACATCATAAGTAATATTAAGTCTATTAAAAGATGCTTCATTGTCAGAATCAGGATAGTCTAAACCGCAGACTATAAAACCTGGGTCTTCTGCCCAATCTTCAATTCGAACAACCACTCTAACACTTCCAACATTGGTTTGATGCTCCCCCTCAATTGGTGCATCCTCAAGTAAAACAACAGCATTCTCAGCAGCATCCTCAACAGGACTTTCATCCTGAGGAGAATCTTATACTATCATTTCCATCTCTATAGTAGCAGGATGGTCTTCAAATGTAGGCAAGGGTATGTCAACTTCATTTGAATCCGTAGCAGGCACTAAAGATTGTCCAATAACTAGACTAAGGCTCAAATCAGTTGAAAGAGATGCTTCAATCTCATGAGAATCTTCTTCATTCTCCACAACAGCCACTTAAACATCCTCTACAAAAGCTTCTTCCTTATCTGATTTATATTGATCATGATTTTCTGGAGTTGGGCTAGGAGGTAAGTCAGGGTCTCCTCCTTCATCATCATAGGACTCCTCCTCTTCTGAATCATCACTGCATTCTGGCTTCACATCCTTAGTTCCTAGACCTGGATCCCTCAAATCGTTTGGTCTTGAAGGATGATCCACATGATTGAATTTGTCATATACCTTCTGGTCATCATTGACCCATTTTCCTCTCCAAGGGTTCCAATTTATCCTCAGGTATTTTCACACTGTGGATGTGATACAAAAGTTATTCTTCACTACTTCTGTGTCATATTGAGACTCAGCTACCCCTTTTTCTTTTATCATAAATGAAATTAACTTAGCAAAGAATAGGGCATTTATCTTTGATTTTGTCTTTGTCATGTCTTCCATTTGGATCATCAGCAATCTGCAAAATTTAACTCTTACACAGTGTCTTAAAACATGCTGGAGATAGATATCCTTATATCTCAAATTGGAAAAGTCTCCTCTCCTCAGTATCAAGAAATGTTGAACAAATTTGAACAACAATATGTTCTCTCCATCCATTTCTACAGCAACTACTTGTCTTTGAATTCCATCACCAGTCAGCTCTTCCAAATCAGTCTCATAGTCAAAAATATCCCTGGTAGGTGGCATGGCTCTCAAGACATATCCAGATATCCATTCATGTGGAACTTTTAAGCACTCATCCAATTCAACAGATGAAAAGTATATCTCTTTTCCATTCACAAATGAAGTCACTCGGTTTTAATTCTCATATTTCTCAAAAGTTACAAGCTCGTAAAATTGTTCACTAACATTGGAAAGTAGGAACCATTGTTGTTCGAAAAACACTCCACCCATTTTTGATCTTTAAGTACTTCGAGCACTAAGGACTTTCTAGGCAGCAGCCATTCTACACATAGCTCCTGTTCAACCACAATAACTTGATTTTGTATATGATGATTTACTGGCCATCTTCCAGATCATTTTCTAGCAGGACTACTACTTTCTTCTTAATCGGACATCTGCTTCTTTTCTTAAGGCTTAGTAGTGTCATCTCGGACGATAGGAAGTTTAGTTTTTTCCATCTCGGATTCGAGGGATTTAGGGTTCTCTAAGGATTCAGGAGCTAAGGTTTGAGGGTAAAGGTTTGAGGCTCGATGGATTTAGAAGTTTCTCGAACATTAGTTTTATCATTTGGGAATCATAAAATAAATAAATAAAATGAAATAACATAAAAATGATTCAGATTCTGGCGGCAGATAGAAGTTTAAAACAACACACTCATCGGTAGGGTCTATCAGTGAGGTTACATTGGTAAGAATTTTACATCGGTGAGAATTTTACGTCAGTGAGAATTTTACATCGGTGAGAATTTCACATCGGTGAGAATAGCTACCGATCAAGGTAAAACATACCTAACTCATGTCTAATGTAACTTATCCTCTCCGAACTCAAATGTTTAGTGAAAATATCAGCTAATTGATGTTTAGTACCTATAAACACAAGAGTAATATCACAATTTTCATAATGATCTGTCATGTAATGGTGCCTCACATTATTGTGTTTGGTCCTAGAGTGAGACACAGGGTTCTTCGAGATGTTTATTGCACTAGTGTTGTCATAGTTGATAGAAACATGCTTAAAGTCATATCTATATTCCAGAAGAGTGTGTTTCATCCACAGAATTTGTGCATAGAAACTACCAGCACCTATGTACTCTGCTTCGGCAGTGGGCAATGCTACAGAATTATGCTTTTTACTACACCAAGAAACTAAGAATTTTCCCAATTGATGGCATGTCCCTGAAGTTCTTTTTCTATCCAACTTGGAGCCAGCAAATTCATCATCTAAATAACTCATTAATTCAACGAGTTTTCTTTTTGGGTAAAACAAATCTAGGTTTAAATGTCATGACCCCCTCCCACCAAAGATGCCCCTCCCGAGCAGGCAATGGTGAAAGGGATAAAATGACCCTTGAGTCCCACCTCCAGTAGGGCCAGGGGTGGCGACTACCACCAAGGGTATGAGTTTTCACAAATATGGGAGGCATTACCCTTTTTATTATTTAAGATCTGGAAATAAGACAATTAAACCACCAAAAAGGAAAATAACAAGTGTATAGAAATAAACTCAAACCAATCCCATGTTCATGTTTAAATAGTTCCGAAACAAGGTTGTGTACATGATAGCTCAAAAGTACAATACCAAAAGAAACAAAAGTACATCAACTGCAACAACTCCAACTGTCCTGACTAGTAGGGTCCCGCACGGCCCTGGTTGTCCTCCTGGAAACTTAAAATTAAATATAGGGTGAGCATACAAGTATACTCTGTAGGGAAACCTAAAGCTCTCATGCGCAAGTGGGGAGACATCATAATGTCCGCTGACAACAACAGAAGAAACCTAGAAAGGAATTCTATCCACCCAACCTCACCAGCCATACTCACCAAAAACACAATCAGAACAGGTAGTAAGAACAAGAGTATTGGGTACCCCGCACCATTTCCCACTAGTTAGCTGCTCTTCCTAACGGCGAATGACCTGATGCTACCACACTCTTCCCGCCCGCACACACTTGGGCCACAAGAACCACATATCCCACCTGCACAAACCTGGGCCTCACGACCACTTATCCCACCCGCACAGACCTGGGCCTCACAACCACGTATCCCACCCGCACACACCTGGGCCTCACAACCACGTATCCCACCCCGACACGCCTAGGCCTCACAACCATGTATCCCGCCCACACACACCTAGGCCTCATCCCAAAGGTTCTTGGGAAATAGTAAAACCTGATCAAAGAGTCTTGGGATGAAACCACCCCAATCGAAACATACCCAATGAATATTGAGTGTAAGGTCGCCTCAAGACATCACAACCTAGGGAATAAGAAGCAGGAAGGAGCTAGTAACTAAGGGGAAAACACACTCTCCCATGAAATGGGAGTGTTCAGTGCTAAGTTCTCAACATGGGTGGGGTGCAATAAAACAAAAAGATATATATATATATACCAAACACTTAGCCCAACCCATGGATTCTAAATAGAGAGACGGGGCATGTGCCTTGGCACTGCTATCACGAAGCATGCATACAACAAATAATCCCGAAACCCCATTTAAGTTTTCATGTTTCAACAGAATAAGTTTATTAGTTCCTTAACTACTGGGAAACTATCCACAACCAACCACATCGATCATTCGTAAATCATATCCCTGCCATCCACAAATCAAGTTAGGAAAAAACAAACAACACAACCTACTCCTACTTATTAACCATCCAACCCCATTAATTATTATTCCCATTCCATTACCATGCCCCACCATTCATTAAATCTCCAATTTTTTATTTATTATTCACAACCCATAGTTCATTTACATTCAAGCCCATCCCTGCAGCCCCGCTGCCAACCACCATAACCACAACCACCCCGTACATCATTATCCCTTCAATACCATTTATCGCTGCCCCACTGCCTATCACCAACATAGTATTCACACCAACCCACAACCAAGCCAACCGTAGCCCTGCTACTCACCCGATCCACAAAAACCCTCAAAACATCCCCATCACATGCCACGTATCCATTCCAACACCCACATGTTTATTATTACATTTTTTTCAATCGGGGTGATCACACAAGGGTTCCAGATTTTAAATCAGCCAACTTTACGTGATTATCCAAACTCCACATTCAAAAAATTTCCATTCACAAAACGGTCTAAAAAGATAAAAAAACATTTAATTGCACAAGAAAATTCCCCCAACGAACATGATTTTCGGTAGGCATAATCCTATTCAATTCACAACATAACAATAGGATAAAAAAATATAAACATAACAACTTCCCCATCCCCGTTCATGAACAAGTTATTATCTTCATTTAATGGTTCAACCATTTCTCATGAAAACAATAGGATACCCACCCCACATGATGCACAATTTAGATAGATGAAGATAAGATCTCTACCTCAAGAGGTTCTGATCACAACGCTCCCCCAGATCAACTTTAGAAGATGTCTGTTGGTGTCCGTCCCTTATGTCAAATCTTGGAAAAACCTCATCATGTGGAAGCTGTGAAGGAAAGGCAAGAGATCCAAGATCATTAGTTCCTCCTCGTCATTACAATCCTGTGGCCGCTGACGGATCGTAAATCGGAGCTCGGACTAAGAAGTTATGTAAGAAAAAGAGCCTTCAACTCTCTTGGGAGAGCTCTACTCAGAGGAATGGAGAGGAGAGGGGTGAGTTGAAAAGGAGGAGAGGACCCCTCTTTTTATAGGATTTAAAAACAAAAGTACACGGCATGTACTTTATGGTACACGGCGTGTACCTAGACATTTCACACGGTCACCATGCTGTTTCCAACACGGCATTCAACGTGGAACACGATCGTTGACTGGTCAACAAACTGTTTGAAGGTAATGCATATGTGGGGAGGGACTACATGGCTTGTAGTATTGGATACACGGAGTGTACTCATTTATATCACACGGCAAGGACATGGCTCCGACACAGCACATGATTGTTGACTGGTCAACACACGGTTTGAGGGTAAGGCGTACGTGGGGAAGGACTACACGGCATGTAGTATTGGATACACAATGTGTACACATTTATTTCACACAGAAAGGACACGAAATTCAACACGGGGTATACCCAGTGAGGTGGTACACGGCGTGTACTCACACTACAGGGCGTGTAGTTTCAAAATTCTGAAAATTGTGGGAAAAGTCCATTTTACCCTCCAGAACTCTTCGTGGCCTTTTTTTTGACAGAGGAATGGGTCGAAGAGGTCCGAGCCATTACATTAGATTCCACTTAAATCATTCTCATCCCCTAGAATTCAAAATCCAACCTAGAGGATCCCAACAAGATACCTCTTAGGGCCCTCGTTATAAAAGGAACCCAACCATCAACCCTAATTATAGGTGTTATGAATTCCCTATCCTATGTCGAGATATTATCCACTTTAGGTGTCAGTGACATGCCTGCACGGGGTTAATCGCATCCGAATTAATGCGTCTCGATTAAGGATTGGGTCTTCCAACTTCCATATATTAGTATTTTCCTACTTACACTGCCCCCAAAACAACACAACCAACACACTGCCCGAACACGTGGTTTGGGGAAAAATTCTTTTTCCTATGTCGAGATATTATCCACTTTTAGCAGCACTAACTCGCCCACACAGGTTCAATCACTTCCTCATTAATTCGTCTCAATTATGTATCATGTTTTTTTCCTTTTTCCCACACATCTGGACATGGTACACACTTCTAGAGAACATGCAAACAAAAGGTCTCACAACCGACAAGCCAAGAATTCCATATATCAAAGGTACATAATACAAAATCAAAACAAAGCTCGACATAACAAGGAAAAACACAAGTCAAATCAACTCCAGGTACAGAGCATGCATCTGAGCCTCCTGCTCCCAATTGCTCTCCTCAAGTCCGCCATGCCTCCATAACACACAAACCAATAGAATGGTTCCTCCACGGAGCAACTTCCCTTTACAATCCTCGATTCTGACTGGTCGTTCCTTGATGGTCGTGTCATCTCCCATATCTAATTCTCCCCACTTGATAACGTGAGAGTTGTCGTGTATGTACCGATGAAGCTGGGAGACGTGGAAGATGTCATGAACCTTCTCCAACTAAGGTGGAAGGGCTAGCTCATATTCCACCTCACCGACTTGCCTCAGCACCTCAAAAGATCCGACGAACCTATGAGAGAGCTTACTCCCCTTCCCGAACCACGCTTTCCCCCATCGAGGGGAAATCCTCAAAAACACATGATCTCCCACCTCGAATTCCAAGGGAATCCTCCGAAGATCAGCATTAGACTTATGTCGGTCCTGAGACACTTTCATCCTCTCACGTACAAGCTAGACTTTCACTGTGGTGCTCTGCACTACCTCTGGCCCAAGAGCACCTGTCTCACCATCCTCTGCCCAGCAAATGGGTGAACGAAATGGTCTTACATACAAATCCTGAAACGGTTCCATGAAAATAGTAGAGTGGAAGCTGTTGTTGTAGGAAAACTCTTCTAACGGAACGTGTCGTACCCATGATCCTCTGAAATCCAGAATGCATGCTCCCAGCATGTCCTCCAATGTCTGGATAGTCCGCTCTATCTGCCCATTGGTCTGGGGGTGGAATGCAGTGCTAAGGCATAGTTGGGTGCCAAAATCATGATGTAACCCCCACCAGACTCATGAGGTAAACCGAGTATACCGATATGAGATGATATTCTTCGGAACTCCATGGAAACGCACCACCTCGTCTACGAACATCTGTGCTAAGGTACTCACCGGTCCCGACTCCTTAATTGCTAATAAGTGAGCTGATTTCGTCAGACGATCCACCACCACGTAGATATCATCATAACATACCTAAGATTTGGGTAGTCCTGTGATAATGTCCATCGATATTTCATCCCACTTCCACTCAGGGACATCTAATGGATGCAACAAACCACTGGGAACACGGTGTTTAGCCTTTACTTGCTGACACACTATGCACTTAGCCACAAACTCCACCACTACCCGTTTCACCCTGGGCCACAAAAAATGTTCCCTCAGGCCTCGGTACATTTTTGAAACTCCTGGATGTACTGCCAAGGCTGAGTTATGGAACTCACGGAGAACTCCCTCATGAATTGCCTCCGGAACAAACAACCTTCCATGGAAAAGCATCTGATGTCGGTTATCTTCTGACCATCATTCTTGAGTGTTCCCCTGATCAACACGATCCCGCATCACTTCTTCCTCGGAGTCCCCCCACTAAGACTCTTCCACTTTCTACAACAAGGAGGAATGCACAGTCATCTGAAACAAACATCCTCTAACACCTTCAACCCTGGCATCGAAGTGCAAGGCAGCCAATTCTCCCATTGATTTCCAAGCATCAGCAGATTCTCGAACCACTTCCTTATGTGACTTCCTACTAAGGGAATCAGCCAAAATGTTGGCCTTACCTTCAGTGTAAGAGATCTAAAAGTCATAGTCTTGGAGAAACTCGACCCATCTCTGCTGCTGTAAGTTCAGGTCACTCTGAGAGAATATATAACGTAAGCTCTTGTGATATGAGAAGACCAAAAAGTGCTCCCCAAATAGGTAATGTCTCCACAACTTCAGTGCGAACACTAATGATGCAATCTCCAAGTCATGGGTGGCATAGTTACGCTCTTGAGGGTGCAACTGCCTAGACACATAACAGATCACACCCTTCTTCTGCATCAGCATGCACCCCTGACCAAGGCCAGAAGCATCACAAAACACCTCATACAACAACCCTTCCTCTGGAAGCCTGAGTATAGGAGAACTGGCCAACTTATCCTTCAGGTAGTCGAAAGATTTCTGGCACTTCTCGCTCCATAGGTTGACCTTCTATTCCTAGTCAAAGCTATCAATGGAGTAGTAACTCGTGATAAGTCCAAAAGAACCTCCGATAGTAACCTACGAACCCCAGGAAACTACGAACTTCCGCCATGATCTTGGGTGCTGCCCAAGAAACAACTTCCTCCACCTTCCATGGGTCCATTGACACTCCATGTTGAGACACTATGTACCCAAGGAAGTGTACTTCTTGTGTCAGGAACTTACACTTCGACAACTCCCTGTAAAGCTGGTTGTGTCGATGGACTTCCAAGACTACCCTGAGATGCTCAACGTGATCCTCCTCTGATCTTGAGTAGATCCGGATGTCATCAATAACACAACAATGAACCGGTCCAAAAACTCTTGGAAGACAAAGTTCATAAGCCCCATGAAGACAGCCGATGCATTCGTAACTCCAAACGGCATCACTAATAACTCGAAGTGCCCATACCTGCACCTGAAAGAAGTCTTCGAGATGTCAATGTCATTTACCCTCTGATGATGATATCCAGATTGTAGATGAATCTTATAAAACCAACATGATCCCCTCAGTTGGTCAAAGAGGTCATCTATCCTTGGATGGGGGTAACGGTTCTTGACCGTTACCAGATTCAACCTTCAGCAGTCTATGCATAACCTGAGACCACCATCAGCCTTCTTCATGAACAAAACTGGAGCACCCCATGGAGACACGTTGGGTCGAAGAAAACCCTTCTACATCAGATTGTCAATCTTAATCTGTGACTCCCGCAACTCCTAAGGTGGTATCCGATAAGGGGAAATAGAAATCGGATGTGCACCAGGTTATAAGTCTATCCCGAACTCAATGTCACGTCGGGGGGGGGGGGGGGTAGAGTCACAACCTCCTCCGAAAAAACACTGAGGAAATCCCCAACAACATCTGGGATATCCATCATCTCTGCAAATTCTAAAACCACTGATAACCTTCCTAATAAGGAAAGGAGAGGCTTCACATGCTAGCTTCCCACATGATAACTCCTCTTTCCAACAAAAGATATACACTGCCCGTCCACTTCGGTGAACACGACTCTTCTTTGGAAGCAGTCGATAACGGCACTAACAGAAAAAAACCATTCGATGCCTAGGATGACGTCGTACGGGTGAATCTATAGCAAAAGAAGATCCCCACTAAATTGATGTGGTCCCAATGTCAGCCCACATCCCCGGAAAACACAAGATACGCTAGTCTGGCCTCCAACTAGTGTACTCAGCACCAGTGGTACGGAAAGTCTCTCTACGTCTAGTCCCAAAGCATGGGCTAGACCAGGTGAAACAAAGGAGTACGAAGCTCCCAAATCAAATAAAGTAGAAATGAGAGTGCTGAACAAACAAATCGTACCTCGTACCACCTCTCGTCCAGCTGGAGCTGCCGACTCTGCTGCGTGCAACTATCCACCCCTAGCTCCTCTGCATCTCTGATGTCTTCCACCTCCCCGACCATGCCCTGGTTGAGGTCCCTGAGGATCACCCTGAGGTCGGCCTCCTCCCGCAAAGTCTGCCCTCGAAGGATCATGGTTATGCTACTACTAGGAGGGCCTCACCGACAACTAGTGCTGCTGAAGTGGGCGCTGAACCTTCCCACCTCCACTGTACTGGGCTTAGGTCGGGCACCAACTCTGAACATTCCTAAAACCTCCACAAGAAAAACACTTCAGTCCTGGGCTAGTGAAATAGGGATGAGGACCTGAAGATCTGAACTAGAACTGCTGGGGCCTACTCCCAATCGACTTGAACCTGGAAGGTCCCATCATAGGAGACCTGCTGCTGACTGCCTTCCCCTTCGATGAACCTGGTTGGATCCCCTTTTATGGTGCACCTCCCAGTGAGTGCATCCTCTCTACATCCTTTTCCTTTTTCTGTGCTGCCTAGTACGTCGGAAGGGTGAAGTGGGTGACATCATACTAGAGTGAAGGATGAAGTTCCTCCTCCAATCTTCTTTCCCTAGACTCCTCATATGGAAAGAGATCCGGAGAATAGTGCAGGAGATCCTTGAACATGATCCCCAACTCTCGTACTGACATACTCCCCTGCTGAAGGGAGAGTATCTCCTGCCACTTCTCTACCTTGATCATGGAAGAAAGGAATTCCTCTCGGAATTCCTTCTCAAAGTCAACCCACTGAACCTCTGCCTCTATCCTCTCTCTATGGTAGAGTTTCCACCACTTTTGCACCGCACCTCTCAGCTGACTGACTTCTAGGGGAACACCGTACTCCCTCGGAGCACAGATCAAGGTAAAAGCAATCCCTAGCCCCTCAAGCCACCCCTTCATCTCCGTATCCGAAGTACTACCCTCATACTTCTTGAGGGTTTGCCGCTAGAAAGAACGGAGAGTCTTCTGCCACTGGCTATCTTCCTCCTCTCAGTCAATCCTCAACTAATCGACTGCCTGAATATGCTAGGCCTCAGCCATCTGAGTCACCCGGGGATGACATCCATGTGCCATAGCTGTACGGTAAACAAGGATCGCCTAAGCCCAAGTAGCAAGGAATTTCTCAAGGTTTCATTTTATCATTTTATTCAATTTAATTCCTAGAAAACCCAAATCAAGTAAAAAACAATCCTAATGATTCATGTACCTTCCCTAGGGTCTCTACCCTACAATCAATGTAGTCTCACTTGGTCGTTTGGTAGGCTCAGAGTCCTTACATCGGATCATGGGGGGACCTAAAATTCTGTGTCCTAGCCGGTCTTCCCTGGCCTATGTCATGCACCAAGATTAACCAACACTGTTTCCCTACCATCCCATTCAATCCACAATGTTCCTAACTCCAGACTCCATCATATCTCTCAACCATCACCTCTGATACCATTCTGTCACGACCCCCTCCCACCAAAGATGCCCCTCCTGAGTTGGCAATGGTGAAAGGGAGATAATGACCCCCTGAGTCCCACCTCTAGTAGGCCCCGGGGTGGCGACTAGCAACAAGGGAATGATTTTTCACAAATATGGGAGGCATTACCCTTTTTATTATTTATGATCCGGAAATAGGAAAAGTCAACCACCAAAAAGGAAAAGAACAAGTGTATAGAAATAAACCAAAACCGATCCCTCATGCTTGTCTAAATAGTTCTGAAACAAGGTATAGGTACAAGAAATCTAAAAAGTACAATACCAAAAAAAACAAGAGTATAGCAACTGCAACAACTCCAACTGTCCTGACTAGTAGGGTCCCGCACGGCCCTGGTAGTCCTCTTGGAACATGAATGTAAATGTAGGGTGTGTAACACCCTGAGATTTTATGAAAAATATTCCTTTTAAGTTCCTTAATGTCATGTGTTGTACGCTACACCAAAAGGATCTGGCACAACATGCATCCCTGACTTGCCTTCCATTACACACAATCATGACCTTCATCGATAGCGTGTGTAATACGCAATACCGAGTTTCACTAAACGATATATTATTATAATATTATTATGAACTACCCGTTATGAATAGTAATACCCACTTTTTGAAATTTTATAAATATTATCCTTAAAAATGGACTTCATTCAAGGATTTGTAATATAGAAATTAGCTTAGGGTGAAATTTTGGTACTTTTCGGATAACTTTCGTATTCTGATGAATAGTGAAAATTACTAAATATTAATTAAAAACAACTTTTTAATCAAAATAATTAATAGTGATAAATTATTAATTTTAGTGGTTTTAAAGTATATTTAGATTATATTTTTACAATTTAATACAATGATGGTCATTGGATGTAATTTCACATTTAAACCAGACATAAACAAGTGTCAATCTTTTGATAGTTATTATCTCTTAAAAACACGCTATTTGTTTTGACGACGAGAATTAATTTTAAATTAGTTAATGTAACTGATATGTTTTTTATTTTGTAAAATAGAAATAATTTTTCAATTCATAATATCAAATATATCCTAGGCCTAATTTTTTGTATTTTTCTGGAAACTTTCATTTTTTGATGAATAGTGAAACCACAAAGTGGTAGTTAAAAAAACTGAATTTTTCATAAAACATAATTTTACCGCTTCTATGAGTGGAATTCTGAAAATCCAAGAGATGCAGTTAATATAAATAGACTAAAATGTGGTTTAATGAGATGAAAATAATTTTTGTTGAATAGTATCTTTTTACTTTTTTTACCACGGTTAAAAGTAAATAGGGTTATTAAGGGTAAAAATGATATTATTATTACCCTAAAACATGTCCTAATTATATTGGATAAGTTTAATTCGACCAAAAACAACCTTAGGATTAAAATATGACCATTTAGGCCCTCTTGGATTAGATTAGGACATTTAATATTAATTTATTAAAAGAAGGGTTAAAATAGTTAAAATCAAAGTTTAATAAGTAAAGAATTTTCAATATAGGGTTATACATAAGATAAATTCGACTATAAATATTCATTAGAAGAAAAACGATTTCCTACATAATTATATTTTATTTGTAATTTTTAGACTTAATTTAATTTAATTTATTTATGATACAATGATGATTCAGTAATTATCTTATTAATGAAATATTGACATAATTGATGTTATAAATACCCAAATAAATGTAATTTGAGACTTTTTATGGAATACAATAATATTCTATGTTAATATGACATGTTAGTATTGATTTTATTAAATTTATTTTAACTAAACATTCTGTTATGAGTTACAAAAAAATCAATTACCAAATAGTGTCGAAATTGACATAAAATAGTTTTTAAAACAAATATTATATTATTAATTGTTATTATATTCGTAAAAATATATTTTTCGGAAAATTGACTTAGATAAGGTTATATAGATTAATAATAAACAACTTGGGCTCGTTTGACTTGTTATAGTAAGTTTATTAACCTTATAGTGTTAGAACACAAACATGCATGGTAAATGTAAAATTTTCTAACTTAAAGTTAAATCTAAATGATAAGGTTAAAATAGTAAACTAAACTTGTCCAAATACTATTTCATGGGATGATTTCGACCCATCCCAACCTTAGCTTCGAAATAAATCAATTTGGAGCAATTTAAAACCGAATATGGCTTTATAATAAAATAATATTTTTAGTTTTTTCAA
Organism: Viscum album; assembly: GCA_963277665.1. Classification (NCBI taxonomy): domain Eukaryota; kingdom Viridiplantae; phylum Streptophyta; class Magnoliopsida; order Santalales; family Viscaceae; genus Viscum; species Viscum album. Next base: position 2,091,968,630 of record OY728122.1, read on the forward strand.
AGGTGACCCTCTCCTCCTTTATAAAAGGGCACCTTCTCCCTCTCTTCCTCAAAACACATTAAACCTTCAAGCTCACCCAACCCCTGCAGTATTATCTTCTCCACTTCCCTAGAAACATCCTATAGGTCTTGGTACTCTTCAAAGACAAATTTTAGTGCCCTAAGAGTAGGATTCAAAGAGGCGCTTCAAAGAAGAGGTAATGTCCGTTACCGATTCTTTCAACTTTATTTCTTCTTCCACTTCTTCTTATTTAGTTGTTTTATTATGAAGTAATAACATCAGTATCACTCATATACTTATATGTTATTATAAGTATGAAACAACCCTATTTCACCATCTATCCATCCTACGGAAAACAAAATCATCGTGCGTGCGTACGTACGGAATACCGTCTCCACGTCGTGGTGTAATATATTTTCCACCACCACCTTACATGGATGAGTATAATGGTGAAAGTAATGAATATATATGATTATTTTAAATTGATACTTATTCTTTAATAGTATACATAAACTAGAATAAAAGTCCACGATCATGGGAACGATATCATCGCTCGTGTGTACGTACGAAATACCGTCTCCACGACGCGATGAGATTCATTCTCAATGATTAACCATTAATAAATGATTATAAAGTATATATAATAATTAATTATGAAATATATGACATAATAATGATACTGTATTTATGTATATATATATTTAGGTCATTCAATTAATTTCATTCCATTCAATGAGGAAACGAAAAACAACGTTCATGCGTACGTATGGCCTACCGTCTCCATGAATGGTGTATTTAATTCTATTTATCGATCTATTATATATATGTATATTATGAATATATATTATATATAATTCATGTTTAATATTATGGAATTAAGTAATCATGATTATGTAATCATATGAATAATTACAATTCAAAACACGGATGATAAATGAAATGATTTTACCCAAAACGCTGCTTTGACATGGAATTTACAAAAGAACCGGTAATATAAAGTCATAAGTGAAACATATATGATATCATAACAATTAATATGATTCTGTAATAAGTCAATGACATTATCTAAATCATTAAACAGGAGGTTCGGATACGTACGAAGCATACCAGACCTAAGGTAAGGGATAATTTATCAATCTCATTTTTATCCGAGATTGTTTATTCGTAAGTATTTACTGGGGTTATCGTTATCATCCAAGCCCATGTTTTCTAAAAATGATTCCATGTATGTTTAATGTCCTTTTTACTCATTTTTGACTTTTAATACATGGTATGTAAGGAATATTTCTTTTTTTTACGTTATGAGGTACTTTTTGACTTTTCCGGCAAAAGTACGAGAAGAATGTTTTTTTAACGTATACGGAATGAAAGGATTTTTACGGTTTTATAAAGCCTTATTTTCATGAAGCTTCCTCAAAAATATTTCATGACTATTTTCAACAAAATATCTTTCTTTTAAAATTACATGAGGTTTTCTGAAAAAGAAATTTATTTTGAAGAAGAAAGGATATTTTCCTCAAGAATTCATTTCAAGTGTTTTATCAAAACCATTTTCCATCAAAGATAAAATTATTTCATATGTGTATGTTTAAAGTTTAATTTCTCTATGATTTACATGGTTTAACTTTTCTTATGATGAAATTCCCAATTGTTTTATATGGATTGTGAGATGATGAGATGATGTTTATGAAACCCATTTTATTATTTGGGTTATGATAAATGTTTTAAGTTTATTTTGTGGAACATGTAAGAATTATTTCATTATGAGATGGGTGGGACCTATATCTCCCTCCAATGCATTGGGTAAAGATTTATATCTCATGAGATAGACATGGCTGGAACGGTAAGTTAATCTGGTTTAGTATTACAGGACTGAAACGAGGAGTGAACTCGATTCAGAAAGGGACTCTTCCCACTAAGATGGTCATGTCAGCAATGCCTTGGCTACTATGGAAATCATTACATGTTCTTAATGGATGCCACAATTACATGTTTTATTCCCATACTATGTTATCATTATTTATTTTCTATTATGATATATTCCTTATGTACTTCAATGTTTTAAGTCTTTGCTCAAGATTTTCATGTTTAAACATTATGTTCATGTTTTTATGTTCAAATGTATATGGTATGTTTTATTTTATCCATGCTTACCCTCACTGAGAATTTGAGATCACCCTTTTTATTTTTTATATTCCCATAGGATTAAAAGAAAGGTTTTAGGTAAGGAAAGAAAAGTGGAAGATCATCATGGGAGATGTTGAAGACCTTTCACCACGATTAGAATATTACGTTCCAAGTTTCCAAAAATACTAAACTATTACGGTCCTTGTGTGTGTTTTTTTAGGTATTATGTATTCTGAAAAAATAATTTAATATCTATGTACGTCATGATACGGGTCTCTACAATTGGTATTAGAGGAAAGGATTAGTCATCCTTTTGAAACTAGGATGCGAAAACGTTAGTGAGATCCCGAGAGATATTTCTAATGTATGTCTAGGGATTTACCTAAGGATAAGTATACGTATAGGATATAGTCCTAGAATTACGGTAATGATCTTAGAATTAAACCTAAGATGTTAGATACTGAAGGTAGTCCCCCTTTATTATGTTGTTTTCCCTAGCATGATTTTTTCCTCTCACACTATTCTTTTTGGGTTTTAGAAGATGGCTGGAACCTGAAGGAACCGTGTTGATCAATGCAATGAAAAATGCAATGATTGTCCTCCTGAATAAACAAATGTTATGGGAGATGGAGTGAAAAAACTTATTGCTATACTTACACAAGCTATGAATCATTCTGGACTTCCAAATGAGTAGAGAAGGGAACAATTTTCTATTAAGTCCTTCATGAGGCAACGTCCACCTTCTTTCAGTGGGTCTTCTGATCCACTTGTTGCTGAACAATGGATCAGTACCACTAAAGAGATATTTTCAGTTCTTCAAGGCACATATCAGACATGTCTCCGCACTCCCCTGGAGAACGGCGCAATTAGGGTTCCACCATAAGCGGTTCCCTCAACCAGACGTCGGTGCCTCTACATCGGCCCGACTTCTCTTCTTCAGCATCGTTTATCTTTTCATTTTTTCCTCTCCCTACTTTTCTCCTTTTTACATCATCGAGCTGCGAACAACGACGTGCCCTATTCGTTGCGCGGTCTCCGGGTCTGATGTTGGTCGTCGCACATCTTCCATCTGAGGACTTGCAGGTGACATTTCCAGCTTGCTGCAGTGAAGGCGAACATCTCTTTCTTCGGATCTGATGCTTTTAGATCTGCTCATTGCCGCATGGGGATGCCTTCCACGATTCCGGTGGTGGCAGTGCTTCCTTTCTGAAGTTCCCTTGTGCGGAGATGAAGTTATCTGAATGGCTCGGGTTCCTTCGAGCGACATACTATTTTGTTTCAATGGAGGTATGCAGACTGTGGTGGGTCGGTTCCATGCCTGCTTTGTTGCATTTGATTTTATCTGCTCGGGATGTTCTGTCGTTCCTGTCTGCTGTTTGTGACCCGCGATGTCTACAGTGTGGTTTTGACAGATGTTCTGCCTCAATGTTCGAGCATGGGATTCTCTGGTCAATGTTTTGTTTCCCATGCAGTCTGCTTTGTCTCTCCCTCAGGCTCTGATCAGACATTCAGATCAGGTCCACCCTGAAATTGGCTGTTTTCTCTGCTTTTGCGGAGACATGCGGTGGTCGGGTTGCCCCCCCCCGGATGCCTCATCCGGTTTTCCATTTGAGTATTTACGATTGAAGGGAGTTGCGAATTGGATTGGAGGGCCAATTTGCAACGAGCTCGGCTGCACTGCTTGGATCTTTTGACCTTTTCCCCTGGTTTTTTACTGCTTATGATCTACGAATGGAGGAGTTAGGTTTTGGAGGTCTCAGTTGGAGGCCGAGGGATGTGGATTGCATGATGCATTGAGCTGTGACTTCGGCTGTGTTTGGTTTTGTGTTTTCCATTTTGGTTGCTGGTGGATTTGCGAGCATTGTTTTCTTCCTCATTGCATTTGGCAGGCGTTGCTGCATCTTGTAGTATAACGTCGGGTGGGAGACCTCGAAAGAGGGATGGGTGAGTTGTCACTCATCATCGGCCATTTTTCCTTTTGGATGGATGGACACTTTATTGGATCTTATGCACTGTGTTTCTGTCTGGATTTATCTTGCATCAGGTTGATAGTGCTGTGTTTTTTCATGCACTGTCGGGTGGGCGGCTCGAAAGAGAGATAGGTGTGCTAGCACCTATCATCCAGTCTTCCATCTGCATCTCGGTGTGTATTGGGAGAGTGCTCTACCGCGTTGTGTTTCCAGCACAACACAACTTCTTGGCAGGGGGGGATAGACTTATCCTTCAATGGATCTCACCTTGCATAGTCTGATAGAGGGTGTGATGAGGTTCTTTCAGATGCTTGTTTTTTTCTGTCTGCTTCCTTTTTTGTCTTCAATGATTTATGTTAACCTTCGGGCTTCGCTTTCTGGTCATATGTGCCCTTGTCATGTAATGGGTTGGCTCTTCTCCCAGTCCATTTAAGAGTTTGTTTCTTTCTGGTTCAATAAAGAGGGCTTGACCCTCAACCTTTTAAAAAAAATATTTTCAGTTCATCAATGTTCTGAACATGATAAAGTCATCTTAGCAGTATATTGTTTGGATGGTGAAGCTGATCAATGGTGGAATCTGATCAAGAATACGAGGCAAACAGATGAAATTGAATCCATGGAATGGGACGAGTTCAAGAACTTATTTTTCAATAAGTACTTCCGTCGTATACTTTGAACAAAGATGGAAAAGGAGTATCTTGAACTAAAGCAAAAGGATGATGAATCTGTTGGTGTATACGAAGCGAATTTTACAAGTCTTTCAAGGTATGAATCTGGCTTTATCATCCAACGTGAAAGTAATGTTAATCGATTATTCAGTGGATTAAAACCAAATCTTCGAATGACATTAGCTATAAGAGACTTGAGTAGCTATGATGAAATTGTGCGCTGTGCTATTAAGGTAGAAATGGAAGTTGGTGTTAAATATCCATCTCATAGTTTTGACAAGAAATGAAATATGGAGTTCATGGAGAAATCTCAGAATAATGGTGAAAAGAAGATGAATGTTTCCTTATGCTCAAAGTGTGGAAAGAAGTATGGTGGAGATTGTCTTAAAGGGACCAAAAAATGTTTTATGTGTGGAAAAGAAGGTCATCGAGCTGCTGAGTGTCGAAGTAATGGAGAAAGGGTTTCTAATGACGTGAATAAAGAAAAGACTGCAGAGAAAACACCACCAACACTTCAATGCTTCAAGTGCAAGGAAATGGGGAATTATTCTAATAAATTCCCTAATCCAAGGGTTAGTGACGATCGACATGAGAAACCACTAAAGGCAAATGACAAAGGGAAGTCACATGCGATCACTATTAGTGATGTTGAATATGACAACAGTGTGGTGGAATGATTAAGTGTTTATGTAATGGGATTATAAAATAATTTTGTATATAGTATCATGGAATATTTGAATATTTATGTATTGGTCTATTGTGGTTTTCAATAATTTTATGGTACCGGTAACCATGGAAAGTGATTGAGATATTTTTGGAAAAAAAGATGATATGCACATAATGATGGGAAAACAAGAAAATGAAATTTTTGACTGTATTCATGAGCTCATGACTAATATAAGGAAATAGTTATATCATGGTTTGAGGTTTTGGTATGTGAAAAGAGTTAACTTTTGACAGAACTCATGTTTTCACAATGATTCAATGGGTATTCATTTTTTCAAGAGAATACATGATTAAGGCCTTCAAATTTTTGGAATGTGACCAACAAGCCATATCTCATGATATATGAGGATCAACAATGGTATTAACATGGTAGTTTTATGAACTCTTTGGTAATCATTTTCACTATAATATAATATTGGACAACTGTATTTTGGATAAGCCTAAAGATTGGAATGGATTATGTTGGACATAAGTTAGTATTGTTTAAGGATAGATGTTTTTTTGATATTATTAATGGGATGTTATAGTAATGTTGTTTTAGAAAAAGGACAACCTGCAGGATGGGTGATAGCTCATCACGTCGGACAAGGCTGTGGGAATCGAACCCACAACCGAAGTGCGACTGGCCTTTATCGCCTACCACTGGCCTACAGGAAGTCCCTATTTAGTAGAAACTAGTTTTATTATATTAAGAAGTATGATATATGAAGTATAAGTCCATTTTAGGAACTATATATGATTAATCTCACTATATATGGGCTTATGTATTTTTTGATAACTTTCTAAACTTTTGTTTGAGATAGATGGAATGACCCATCATTCTATCACATGATCTGCTAACACATCAAGAATGACAAATTCAACTTCATTTCTTTAAGAGATGAAGTGGAAATTGTCCAAAGAATGACCAACGGTGAGACTGTACCAAAATCACGAAATTATTTCTTCTAATTCCAATTTCATAAACTTTAGGGAAATGATCTTGAAAACCAAAAATGTGGTCCTAGTGCTCTTATATCTGATGAATCAGATGGTACCTTAGATCGTCACATATTTATGGCTTTGTGATTGTTGGATTTTTCATAGCCATGTTCTCTACCACTCTCCATCAGAACTTGATGGTTAGATTTTTCTCCCATATCTATATTTTCACCTATGTTCTCCTATGTGGAATCCCAATGATGAGTTAATTTGGGTAACTGTTACATTTCAGACTTTAGTTTTTAAAGCCTAGTATTGGTGTTCCTTTTTAAGATGTGGGTTTCTATTAAAGAAACTTTCGAGTAGTAAACCATTTATAACCCCGACGAATTTCGAGGGCGAAATTCATTTTAAGGGGGGTAGAATGTAACACCCCGAGATTTTATGAAAAATATTCTTTTTAATATCATTAATTTCTTGTGTTGTATGCTACACCAAAAGGAGCATGAAAAATACACATCTCTGACTTTCCTTGCATTACATGCAATCATGACCTTCCTCGATAGCATCTGTAATGTGCAATACCGAGTTTCACTAAACGAGATATTATTATAATATTATTATGAACTAGCCGTTATGAATAGTAATACCCACTTTTTAAAATTTTATATATTTTATCTTTCAAAATGGACTTCATTTTTGGATTTGTATTATTGAAATTATCTTAGGGTGAAATTTTGGTACTTTTCGGATAACTTTCATATTCTGATTATTAGTGAAAATTACTAAATTTTAATTAAAAACAACTTTTTTAATAGAAATAATTAATAGTAATAAATTATTAATTTGAGTGGTTTTAAAGTATATTTAGAATAAATTTTTACAATTTAATACATTTTTGGTCATTGGATGTAATTTCACATTTAAACCAGACATAAACAAGTGTCAATCTTTTGATAGTTATTATCTCTTAAAAACACGCTATTTGTTTTGACAACGGGAATTACTTTTTAAATTTGTTAATGTAACTGATATGTTTTGAATTTGGTAAAATAGAAATCATTGTTGAATTCATAATATCAAATATAGCTTAGGCCTATTTTTTGTATTTTCTGGAAACTTTAATTTTTTGATGAATAGTGAAACCACTAAGTGGTAGTTAAAAAAACTGATTTTTTCATAAAACTTAATTTTACCGCTTCTGTGAGTGGAATTTTGAAAATCCAAGAGACACGGTTAATTTCAAGGACTAAAATGTGGTTCAATGAGATGAAAATAATTTTTGGTGAATAGTAACTTTTTACTTTTTTTACCACGGTTAAAAGTAAATAGGGTAATTAAGGGTAAAAATGATATTATTATTACACTAAAAAATGTCCTAATTCTATTGGATAAGAGTAATTCGACCGAAAACAACCTTAGGAATAAAATATGTCCATTTAGGCCCACATGGATAATATTAGGACATTTAATATTAATTTATTTAAAGAAGGGTTAAAATAGTTAAAATCAAAGTTTAATAAGTAAATAATTTTTAATATAGGGTAATACATAAGATAAATTCGACTATAAATATTAATTATAAAGATAATAATATTTCCTACATAATTATATTTTCTTTGTAATTTTTAGACTTTAAATAATTTAATTTATTTATGATACAATGATGATGCAGTAATTATCTTATTAATGAAATATTGATGTAATTGATGTTATAAATACCCAAATAAATGTAATTTGAGACTTTTTGTGAATTAGAATACTTTTCTATGTTAATATGACATTTTAATATTGATTTAATTATTTTTTGTTGAACTAATCATTCTGTTATGATTTACACAAAAATCAATTACCAAATAGTGTCAAAATTGACATAAAATAGTTTATAAAACAAAAATTATATTATTAATTGTTATTATATTCCTAAAAATCTACGGTTCATCCAAATGACATAAATAAGGTTATATATATTAATAATAAACAACTTGGTTTCGTTTGTCTTGTTATAGTATGTTTATTAACCTTATAGTGTAAGAACACAAAAAGACACAGTAAAAGTAAAATTATCTAACTTAAAGTTAAATATAAATGATAAGGTTAAAATAGTAAACTAAACTTGTCCAAATTCTATTTGATGAGGGTATTTCGACCCATCCCCTCCTTAGCTTAGAAATAAATCAATTTGGAGCTATTTAAAACCGAATATGTCTTTATAATAAAATAATATTTTTAGTTTTTTCAAAGGTGCCCCTCTCATCCCTTATAAAAGGGCACCTCCTCCCTCTCTTCCTCACACTACATTGAGCCTTCAAGCTCGGCCATGCCTGGCCAAATTCTCTTCTCCACTTACCTAGAAACATCCTAGAAGTAATGGGATTCTTCAAAGACCAATTTTAGTTCCCTTAGAGTAGGTTTCAAAGAGGTGCTTCAAAGAAGAGGTAATGTCCGTTACCGATTCTTTCAACTTTATTTCTTCTTCCACGTCTTCTTCTTTATTTGTTTCATTATGAAGTAATAACATCAGTATCACTCATATACTGATATGTTATTATATTTATGAAAAAAACCTATTTCACCATCTATCCATCCTACAGAAAATGAAATCACCGCACGTGCGTACGTACGAAATACCGTCTCCACGCCGTGGTGTAATATATTTTCCACCACCACCTTACATGGATGGGTATAATGGTGAAAGTAATAAATATATATGATTATTGTAAAGTGATATTTATTCTTTAATAGTATACATACACTCCAATAAAATTCCACGAACATGGGAATTATATCATCGCTCGTGCATACATACGGAATACCGTCTCCACGACGCGATGAGATTCATTCTCATTGATTAACCATTAATAAATGATTATAAAGTATATATAATTAGTAATCATGAAATATATGACATAATAATTATTCTTTATTTATGTATATATATATATGTATGTCATTTAATTAATTCCATTCAATTCAATGAGTAAATGAAAACAACGTTCATGCATACGTACGACCTACCGTCTCCATGAATGGTGTATTTCTTTCCATTTATCGATCTATTAAATATATGTATATTCTTAATATATATTATATATAATTCATGTTTTATATGATGTAATTAATTAATCATGATCTAAGTAATTATATGAATAATTACAAGTCAAAACACGAACGATAAATGAAATGAATTTACCCAAAACGCTACTTTAACATGGAATTTACAAAAGAACGGGTAATATAAAGTCATAAGTGAAGCATATATGATATCATAACAATTAATATGATTCTTTAATAAGTCAATGCCACTATTTAAATCATTATACAGGAGGTTCGGATACGTACAAAGCATATCGTACCTAAGGTAAGGCATAATTTATCAATCGCATTTTTATCCGAGATTGTTTATTCATAAGTATTTACTGGGGTTATCTTTATCATCCAAGCCCATGTTTTCTAAAAATGTCTTCATGTATGTTTAATGTCCTTTTTACCCATTGTTGAATTTTACTACATGGTATGTAAGGAATATTTCTTTTTTTTACATTACGAGGTACTTTTTGACTTTTCCGGCAAATGTATGAGAAGAATGTTTTTTTAAGGTACACGACATGAAAGGATTTTTTAAGTTTTATAAAGCCTTATTTTCATGAAGCTTCCATGAAAATATTTCATGACTATTTTCAACAAAATATTTTTCTTTTAAAATTGAATTAGGTTTTTTGGAAAGAAATTTATTTTGAAGAAGAAAGGATATTTTCCTCAAGAATTCATTTCAAGTGTTTTATCAAAACCAATTTCCATCACAATGACATTATTTCATATGTGTATGTTTCACGTTTAATTTCTCTATGATTTACATGGTTTCACTTTTCTTATGATGAAATGTCCATTTGTTTTATATGGATTATGAGATGATGAGATGATTTTTATGAAACCCATTTTATTCTTTGGGTTATGATGAATGTTTTACGTTTATTTTGTGGCACAAGTAAGAATGATTTCATTATGAGGTGGGTGGGACCTATATCTCCCTCCAGTGCATTGGGTAAAGATTTGTATCTCATGAGATAGACATGGCTGGAATGGTAAGTTAATCCAGTTCATTACTACAGGACTAAAACGAGGAGTGAACTCGATTTAGAAAGGTACTTTGTCCACTAAGATGGTCATGGCAGCAATGCCTTGGATACAATGGAAATCATTACATGTGATTAATAGATATCACGATTACATGTTTTATTCACATACTATGTTATCATGATTTATGTTCCATTATGATCTATTCCTTATGTACATCCATGTGTTAAGTCTTTTCTCATGATTTTGATGTTTAAACATTATGTTCATGTTTTTAAGTTCAAATGTATATGGTATGTTTTATATCATCCATGCTTACCCTTACTGAGCATTTGAGCTCACCCTTTTTATGTTTTATTTTCCCCCAGGATTAAAATAAAGGTTTTAGGTAAGGAAAAAAAGTGGATGATCTTTATGGGAGATGTTAAAGATCTTTCACCATGATTAGAAGATTACGTTCCATGTTTTCAAAGACACTAATCTATTACGGTCCTTGTGTGTCTGTTTTTTGTTATGTATTATGTATTCTGCAAAAGTAATTTAATATCTACGTATGTCAAGCTTCCGGTCTCTATAGGGTGATCATACAAGTATACTCAGTAGGGAAACCTAAATCTCTCGTGCACAAGTGGGTAGACATCCTAATGTCCCATGAGAACAACAGAAGAATCCTAGAAAAGAATTCTATCTACCCAACCTCACCAGCCACAGTCACCAAAAACACAATCACAAGAGGTAGTAAGAACATGAGTATTGGGTACCCCGAACCATTTTCCACTAGTTAGCTGCTCTTCCTAATGGTGAATGTCCTGATGCTACCACACACTCCCCCCCCCCCGCACACACCTGCGCCTCAAGAACCACATATCCTGCCCACACACACCTGGGCCTCACAACCACATATCCCACCCGCACACACCTGGGCCTCACAACCACGTATCCCGCCTGCACACACCTCGGCCTCACAACCACGTATCCCGTCCACACACACCTGGGCCTCATCCCGACGGTTATTGGGAAATATTAAAACCTGTCTGAAGAGTCTTGGGCTAAAAACACCCCAATCGAAACCTACCTGAAGAATCTTGGGTGTAAGGTCGCCTCAATCCATCACAACATAAGGAAGAAGGAGTAGGAAGGAGCCCGTAACTAAGGGTAAAACACCCTCTCCCATGAAATGGGAGTGTTCCTCAGTAAGTTATCAATATTGGTGGGGTGTTATAAAACACCAATATACAGATATATATATACCAAACACTCAGCCCAACCTATGGCTTCTAAATAGAGAGAATGAGCATGTGCCTCAGCACTACTATCAGGAAGCATGCATACAATGAACAGTCCCAAAAGCCCATTTATGTTTTAATGTTTCAACAGAATCAGTTTATTAGTTCCTTAACTACTGGTAAACTATCCACAACCAACCACATCGATCGTTCATAAAGCATATCCCTGCCATCCACAAATCAAGTTAGGAAAACAAAAGAAACACAACCAAGTTCTTCTTATTAACCATCCAAACCCATTAATTATTATTCCCATTACATTACCATTCCCCACCATTCATTAACTCTCCCACATTTTATTTATTATTAATAACCCATATTTCTTTTACATTCTAGCCCATCCCGGTAGCCCCGCTACCAACCACTATAACCACAACTACACCGTACATCATTATCCGTTTAATACCATTTATTGCAGCCCTGCTACCCATCACCAACATAGCATTCACACCAACCCACAACCAACCCAACCACAGCCCCGCTGCTCACCCGATCCACAACAACCCACAAAACACCCCCATCACATTCCACGTATCTAAGCCAACACCCACATGTTCATTATTTCATTTTGGTCAACCGGGGTGATCACACAAGGGTTCCGAATTTTAAATCAGCCAACATTATGTGATTATTACAATTCAACATTCAACAAAGTTTCATTCACAAAATGGTCTAGAAATATAGGGAAACATTTAATTGCGCCAGGAAAGGCCCCCAATGACCGTGATATTCAATAGTAATAAGCCTATTAAATTCACAACATAACAATAAGATACATAAAGATAAACATAAAAACTTCCCCATACCCTTTCATTAACCAGTTATTATCTTTGTTTAATGGATCAACTGTTTCTCATGAAAACAAGTGGATACCCACCCCGCATGATGCACAATTTAGAGAGACAAAGGTAAGATCCCTACCTCAACATGTTCTGATCACAAATCTCCCCCATATCATCTTTAGAAGACGTCTATCGGCATCCATCACTTCTGTCAAATCCCAGCAAAATCTCCATGGGTGGAAGATGGGAAGGAAAGGACAAAGGTATGACAACGAATATAATCTCAGAAGTTCTTCCTCGTTGTTACGATCCCATGGCCGCTGACAGATCATAAATTGGAGGTCAGACGAAGAAGTTATGGAAGAAAAAGAGCCTTCAAGTCTCTTGGGAGAGCTCTGCTCAATGGAATGGGGAGGAGAGGGGTGAGTTGAAAAGGAGGAGAGGACCCCTATTTTTTTAAGCATGAAAAACAAAAGTACAATGCGTGTACTTTATGGTACATGGCATGTACTTGGCCATTTCACACGGTCACCACACAGCTTCCAACAGGGCCTTCAATGTGGAACACAACCATTGACTGGTCAACACATGGTTTGAAGGTAACACATACGCGTGGAGGGACTACATGGAATGTAGTATTGGATATACAGTGTGTACTCATTTATTTCACACGGTAAGGACACAACTCTAACATGGCACACAACCATTGACTGGTTAACACACGGTTTGAGGGTAAGGCGTACACAGGGAGGGACTACACAGTGTGTAGTATTGGATAGACAACGTGTACTCATTTATTTCGTAGGGTAAGGACCCGAACTTCAACACGTGGTATACCTGGTGAGGGGGTACACGACATGTACTCACACTACACGACGTGTAGTTTCAAAATTCTAAAAGTGTTGGAAAAGTCTATTTTACCCTCCAGAACACTTCGTGTCCTTCTTATTGAGAGAGGAATGGGCCGGAGAGGTCCGGGACATTACATTACAATAGGTTTATGATACATAAAAATTCTTTTAACAGCATGTAAATGAAATTATTTTGTATTATCTTGAAATCTTGCACACATACACACACTAATCATAATATCTTGTCGACTAGTAGTAAGGTAATGTAAGCTTCCAATCATACCTATATAACTGGTTTGATCTACTGGTTTCCCAGTTTCATCTACATATAATTTACAAACAGTACTCATAGGAGTATCACTTTCCTTAATAGTATCCAAACCAAAACGTTTTAAAAGATCCTTAGTAAATTTACTTTGATTCAAAATAATACCATTTTCATTTTGGAAAACATGAAATCCATGAAAATATTTGAGTTCTCCCATTAAACTAATTTCAAATTCATTTTTCATACTCTTTGAAAAATTAGTACATAAAGAGTGTTTAGAAGATCCAAAAATAATATCATCAACATAGATTTGAACAATTAAAACACCTTTAGAAATTATTTTAATAAAAATATTTGGATCAGCAATCCCTTTAGTAAAACATTTTGAAATAAGAAAATTACTATGTCTATCATACCAAGCTCATGAAGTTTGTTTTAAACCATATAGAGCATTAGAATGTTTAAAAACATGATTTGGAGAATGAGGATTAGTAAATCCAGGTGGTTGTTCAACAAAATCATCTTCGAAAATAAAACCATTTAGAAATGAACTTCTAACATCGATTTTATATAACTTGAAATTCAGATGACCATCATAGGAAAGTAAGATCCTAATAGATTCTAATTTGGCTACAGGTGCAAAATTTTCCTCATAATATCTACCTTCCTATTGACTATATCCTTGTGCAACTAGCCTATCTTTATTTCTAAATATGTTTCTAGATTCATCAACTTTGTTTCTAAAAACCCATGTAGTGCCTATTGTTAAAGTGTCCATAGGTCTGTCAACTAATTCCCAGACTTTTTTCTTTCAAATTGATTTAACTCATCTTGTATAGCCATTACCCAAAATTCATCCTTGATAGCATCATTGGCATTTTTAGGATCTAGCTATGAAATAAAGGCTTGATGTTCAACCTGGTTTCTTAGAGAAGTTATAGTCTATGTCCCTCTATCAATACTACCAACAACAGCATCCAATGGATGATTCTTTAGAATCCTTGTTGATCTAGTAAAGGTAGGACTAGAAATTTCATGTTCATCTCCATGCTCGGGTTCAACAGAAGCAGATTCTGGAATATGTCCCGAACCGGATATCTTTACAGCAGGTTCTTTATATTTATCATTAAGGTCCAGAACACTCAAATCTTCTTCAAGATTTTCAAGAGAGGTTTTAGGCTAATGTGGATTAGTTTCATCAAACATGATGTGAATAGATTCTTCTACACATTTGGTTCATTTATTTAAGACTATATAGGCTTTTTTAGTTAATGAATAACCAAGAAAAATTCCTTCATCACTTTTAGAAGCAAACATGTCCAGATTATCCTTTGTATTAATAATAAAAACATTGTAGCCAAAGACTCTAAAGTAACTAACTTTAGGTTTTCTATTATTCCATAGTTCATATGGGTTCTACTTGAGAATAGGCCTAATTAATACTATTAATAATATAAAAATTTGTATTCACAGCTTCAACCCAAAAATAAATAGGCAGATCATACTCATTAAGCATGGTTCTAGCTATTTCTTGAAGGGTTCTATTCCTTCTTAATACTATAACATTCTGCTGAGGTGTCCTAGGAGCAGAAAACTTGTGACTATAGCTATTGTGTGAGCAATAAGATTCAAACTCTTGATTTTAAAACTCACAGCCATGATCACTTCTTAGGGTTTTAATCTTTTTTCCACTATGGGTTTCAACATATTTGGAGTATTTAACAATATATGAACCAGCTTCACTCTTGTGCGCTAAGAAATATACCCAAGTATATCTAGAAAAGTCATCTACCAAGACATAGACATAGTGCTTCCCATTTAAACTTGAAACTCTTAAAGGTCCAAACAAATCCATGTGAACCAACTCAAGAGGTTGAGAAGTTGAAACTTCATTCTTTGATTTAAAAGAAACTTTATATTGCTATCCCTTTTGATAAGGATTACAAACTTTTTCATTTTGAAATTCATGTTTAGGTAGGTCTTTAACCAATTTTTTCCTAGTCATATTTCTAAGTAAATAGATATTGTAGTGTCCTAATCTTCTGTGCCACAGCCAAGATTTTCTATGAAGATCATTTAAACAATTAAAATTTTGTTTAGCTAAAGCATTTAAATCAACAGCATAAACATTTTCATTTCATAAAGTAGAAAATACTAAAACATTCTTAGAATTAAAAACATTACAGGAATAATATTCAAATTTCACATTGAATCCATCATCACATAACTGAGAAATACTTAACAGGTTATATTAAAGTCCATAAAAAAATAAAACATTATAAATTAAAACTGAATCAGTGTTACCAATCTGGCCTAGGCTGATGATTTTTCCTTTAGAATCATCACCAAAGGTGACATGGCCTCCATCAACCATTATTATGCTTTTGAAGCATGAATAATCTCCAGACATGTGTCTTGAACATCCACTGTCCAAGTACCATACCATCTTCTGATAACTCTTCAATCATGTTTCCTACAAAACAGGTTTAGATAGGAAATGATTTTGGTACCCAGATCTTCTTGGGTCTAGATAGGTCAGAAATCAAAGCTTTAGGTACCCATATTTTTCTTATGGGTCCCATATAATTAATAGAATCAATAGATTTTGAAGGATACACTTTATTTGATCTATAACCATATGAATAATTGGTTTAAGAATACGAATTTCTAGAACTAGAATAAGCATAATTTTTTCCAGACATAGGAATAAATTTAGTTTTATTAAACTATCTTTTCCCAGGTTGGTATCCCATACCAGTAGTGTATTTAGGTGCAACTTGCTTTCCTAACATTTTTTTAAGTGTATCTTTTCCATTTGGGAACATTTATAAGTCCTTTATAAGTTTCTCATTATTCATTTTCAATTCAGTATTTTCATATAATTGTTGAGAATAATTTACTTTTTCTATATCAAAGGGAGATTTAGCAGTGACAATGAATGAATTCTATTTCTTTAATGACTTATATTTGTTTTTAAGATCATTACATGTTTCTTCTAGCATATTTCAGTATTCAAACATCTCAGCCCTAGAAATATTTCCATCATTGTCTGAATCACTGTTATTTACAGAATAATAATCATTTAGAATAGGGGAAGCAGGTACCTCAGATGTATTGGTCATGAAGCACATGTTGTCATGATTCTTCTCAGAATCAGAAACTTCATATTTACATGTGTTGTCCTCCAAAGCACTCCAAGAAGCTTTCATAGATTTCATGTACTTCTTGTACTTATAATCATATTTATTTTTGAATTTCAGTTTTGGAAAGTCAGCCTTGAAGTGTCCTTTCCTTTTTCACTCGTAGCAGACTATATCATCCTTCTTGTCAGGATTTTTCCAATCTTTTTTCCAATGTCCCTTGTTATCATACATTCCTTTGAAGTTATATTTTATGAAGAATTTCTTCTTCCTATAGAACATCTTGAATGTCCTAGCTATTTGAGCCATTTCAGCATCACTTTCTGAATCAGAATATTAACTAGTTGAACTTTCAGTTTGTATTTCCTTTGTCTCCATGTATTTTATCTTAGAATAACTAGACTTGAAAGCTAAATATTTTTTTGGGTTCATTATCTTCCTCCTTGTTCACCGTGAGTTCTTCTTCATACATCATTAATTTACCAATAATCTCTATTACATGTAGTGCCCCAATGTCACATGACTCTCGGATTGGAACATAAGTGCCCCTCCATCATTCTGTTAAACATATCAAGATTCTCATGACTTTTTCATTAGCTAGAACAAATTATCCATGTGAACTCATTGTATTGACTATCTCATTAAACCTGAGATATATATCAAAAATAGGTTCATCAGTTATCATTTTAAAATTATCATATTTAATAGTATATGTATTTAATCACATTACCTTATCATTGGTTGTTCCTTCATGAGAAACATCCCAAGGATCCCATATTTCATAAGTAGTTTTGCAAGCAGATATTCTATTAAACTCTTCATCTCCTAAAGAACAGTACATGGAATTCATAGCTTTACAATTATTATTGTAAGCAGTATTTGTAGGTTCATCCCAAGTTGTTATATCTGTTTCTGGAATTTTATATTGAGACTCTATATCACTCTAGATATCAAAACCCATACATTCTAAATGAATTTTCATCTTAAGATTCCACTGGGAATAGTTAGTTCCATTGAAGAAAGGTGGTCGGTTAGTAGAATCACCCTCTAATCTAGTATCTATAGTTAGATTTTAGAAAATAGTTTTAAAGATATATAATTTAGAACTAACAGAAATTTAAGATCTTTAAAGATGCAACTAAAATCACAATTGAAAAATATAGTATGTCAAATATCATTTAATAAAAACAACCCTCTGATACGAAATGTTTGACGAAGTGGATTATCAAGAGGGGGTGAATTGAGTTCCAATAAAAATTTCTATAAAATATATTTCTCTTAAAATACACCAATTTAAAAACAAAGTTAAACTGTAGTGAATCTATACAGAGTGGAAATGTTCAATCAGTTTCTCAAAAATTGATTAGGTCTCAATTGACTTAATCTGAAGATTAAATTAACTTTTGAAACTAACTTACTGGTTTACAATAATTATAAACACTTTCAAATTTAACTATGAAAGTAGATTTAAAATAGTTTTGTATTTCAATGTAATAGTTGTGGACTATGAAATAAATATATATAGTGTTCTTATGACTTAACCTAAAAAGCACAACGGAGATTACCAAGAGGTTCAGTCTGAAGATGAGACTTAGTCCTCTCAAAAATTTATATAAATTGATCCAAACCCTGGATCGAGGGTAAACAACAGTACACTACTTTCCAGGTCAAAAGTCCTCTACCACAGTTCTACGTGGGAAACACAAACAACAACACACAGGTTATCCATGTATTACTCGACCGCTACCACTATCCAAAGTGGGAACAAAGGGTTAGGAAGTTTGAGTGAGGATTTAAGAATCCTCCAGTTTAGTTTTGGAGATAGTGTGTGTGTAAAATAAATAGGGTACACACACTTCTCTAAATGTAAAGATAGAATAAATAAAGAAAGTGAGAAATAGTTTAGAATAGCTTTTTTGATTGGTAGTGCAGCTCTATACTCATTTGGTTGGTCATAAAAACTTCGGAGTCCTTTTACGGTTGCTACTCAGAAAACAGAGTGTCGTTTTCTTCATTGATTGTTGATCTAGCTTGTCAGCTTGAGTGCATGATTTTTTTTGTAGTTCTTCACTCAAGGTGCAGCTCGTGTTCTCCTTGAAAATGATTAGCTTCGTGTATGTCTAGTGTTCTTGAAGTATGGATGTAGCCTTTCACAAATGCACCATGTTTGAATGATGTTCAACACTTTTCTTTTTCACCAGTGTGCCTTATTAGTTCCTTGATGCTTGTCATATGCACACCCAGTGTTCTATACTTCACATTCTATTTAGATAGGTCTTTATCTTCCCTTTTATAGCTTTCAACTCCGGAAAATGGGAATTATTACCTTTTGCATGGGTACTAGGTACGGTTCCCTGACATGGCAATAGATATCATTAAATAACATTTAATGAATTAATAACATCCCATGTAATCGTTAGTTTAATAAATAAATAGTATTGAGATTATATAGTTTGACTATTTGGTCAATCATTAGTAGCTCGTGTTGGTAAATGTGTACGGTGGTATTTTGTGTAGAAGAACCATCCATCGGTAGCTCTTTGAACTTGCATAGGTAGCTTGTTGGTATCGGTAACTCTAGTTATCAATAACTCCTTCTATTGGTAGACTTAATCTATCAGTAGATCGGTATACTAGTTCTATCAGTAGCTCTATACTTGTATCGGTAGACTGTCAATCGGTTCATATTAGTCGCCAGTCTATGTATCTGTAGGACGGTCGGTAGCTCGTATCAGTAGCTCTTAGTGTTCTGTATTGGTAGACTAAATCTGTCGGTAGAGTTGCTTACCGGTAGTTTGGTAGCTCTACTCTGTTCTATCAGTAGACTTGGTGTCTGTCAGTAGATCTTTTACATATCGGTGACCTTTGTGTATCGGTGAATCTATCTATCGGTAGACTAAGTCTATCGGTAGACTGAGTACCGGTAGCTCTATATCAGTAGTTATACCCAGATCAGTGACTTAACACTTGTCTGTTATAACGACCCATACTTTACATACATTGTTAATACTTCAAAATTATAGCACAATTATTGCAACATATAAAAAAACCGTGAAAGTACCGTATAGGTATAGTGTCATTAGAAACTGCAAAACATAAACAACTAGTTTATAAAGCATCTACATTGTCTCCCATTTATTTCATCATATCTATAGTCCCTTTTGCCATATCCTACTTAATAAACTTCTTCCTGACATAGGGAATGACAACATACAAAAGGGTGACCTCAAATGCTCAGTATGGGTATACAAAACAAATATCAATCACATCATATTCATAAGGACATAACATTTTGGAAATCTTAACCTACAAAAGAGATCATAATTTCATAACATGGGATAAATCATAATAGTGAAATGTAATCCCAATAATCATAACTTAAAATATGAAACTTCGTGGCATACACACATAATCATATAGAATCATTTATTAGTAGTCAAGACTCATAGCCAAGACTATCTTAGCGGACAAAGTCCATTTCTGAACCGAGTTCACTCCTCGTTTCAGTCCTGTTTCACTGAACCAATTTAACCTACCGTTCCATCCATGTCAATCTAATGTGATATAAATCTTTACCCAATTCATTTGAGGGAGATATAGCTCCCACCCATCTCATATTGAAATCATTCTTATGTGTGCCACAAAAATCATAAATCATACATCATTACATAACCCATGTAATAAAAATGGGATTCTTAAACATCGTGACATAATAAAACAATTCATATAAGATAAAGGAATTCATAAAAATATTTCCATCACAACATAATCAAATCAATGTAATAATAGGGATAGAAACAGAACCCTATATTATCTAAGATGGAAAATAATTTTGATAAAACACTTGAATTCCAATCTTGAGAAAAATATCCTTTCTACTTCAAAAATATTTTCCTTTCTTAACA
Organism: Viscum album; assembly: GCA_963277665.1. Classification (NCBI taxonomy): domain Eukaryota; kingdom Viridiplantae; phylum Streptophyta; class Magnoliopsida; order Santalales; family Viscaceae; genus Viscum; species Viscum album. The sequence goes on from OY728122.1 coordinate 2,091,989,351, forward strand.
TGTCATATAATTTTGAACTAAAAGAAGTTGATTAAAAATAAACTTGAAAAATTGTAAAGGAAGTTTAATGGAAATAATGTTCTAAAAATCCATTCATGCTGTATAAGTTAAAAAAACATTCTTGTCGTACTTTTGTCGGAAAAGTCAAAAAGTACCTCATACGAAAAACGTCAAAATATTCCTTTCATATCTTTTAATAAAAACTCACCGATGGGTAAAATAGGATATAAACTATTGTAGAAGGATATAAATATTACATATTGAGGAAACATGGATGTGGATGATAAATATTCCCCAGTAAATTATGAAGTATAAAAAATCTCGGATAAAAATGACATTGCGAGACTTTCCCTTCCCTTAGATCCGATTTGCTTTGTAAGTGTCCAAACCTAATGTATAATGATTTAAATAATATTATTGACTTATTACAGAATCATACTCATTGTTATTATATCATATATGGCCATAATCTTAGCTTTTTATTTGAAATATTTCATTGCTACTTGTTATTTGGGTGTTTATTACTTTTTGTTCTTATGCTTGTTTTGTTGAATAAATTCTTATTCTTCTCTTTAGGTTATAGATAACTCATTTCCATAATTGTATTAGTGTAATATATATCATATTAATTCATTCAATTCATTTATATAATCATTACGAAATGAAGATCATGTAGAACGAGTCGCATCATATCGTGGAGACGGTATTCCGTACATACGCACGAGCGATGATATCGTTCCCATGATCGTGGAATTTTATTGGAGTGTATGTATACAATTTCAGAATCAATATCACATTAAAATAATCATATATAGTTATTATTTACACCATTATACTCATTATTGTAAGGTGGTGGTGGAAAATATATTACACGATGGCGTGGAGACTGTATTCCGTACGTACACACGCGCGATGATTTCATTTTCCGTAGGATGGATAGATTATGAAATAGGGTTATTTCATAATTATAATAACATATCAGTATATGAGTGGTACTGATGTTATTACTTCATAATGAAACAACTAAATAAGAAGAAGTGTAAGAAGAAATAAAGTTGAAAGAATCGGTAACAGACATTACGTCTTTTTTGAAGCGCCTCTTTGAGACCTACTTTTAGGGCACTAAAATTGGTCACTAAAGAAGACCAGTACCTCTTGGATGTTTCTAGGGAAGTGGAGAAGAGAATTTGGCAGGAGTTGTCCGATCTTGAAGACTCAAAGTGGTGTGAGGAATTGAGGGAAGAGGTGCCCTTTTATAAAGGAGGAGAGGGGAACCTTTGGAAAAACTATAAATATTATTTTATTATAAAGTCATATTCGGTTTTTAATAGCTCCAAATTGGATTATTTCGAAGATAAGATGGGGATGGGCCGAAAGCCTCTCATCCAATATAATTTATACAAGTATAGGTTTCTATTTTAACCTTATTGTTTAGATTTAACTTTAAGTTAAATAATTTTACTTTTACCGTGTCTTCTTGTTTTCTTAAACTATAAGGTTTATAAACTGACTATAACAAGCCAAAAGAACCCCAATTTGTTTATTATTAATATATATAACCTTTTATAAGTCATTTTGTCGATCCTTATATTTTTAGGAATAAAATAATAATTAATAATATAATATTGTTTTTAAAAAACAATTTTATGTCAATTTTGACACTATTTGGTAATTGATTTTTTTGAAAATAATAAAAGAATTATTAGTTAGAAAAAAGTTTCTTAAATCTGTAATAATATGTAATATTAACCTAGAAAATTATGGTAATTTATAAAAAGTCTCAAATTACATTTATTTAAGTATTTATAACCTCGATTATGTCAATATTTCATTAATATGATAATTACTGCATCATCATTGTGGCATAAATAAATAAAAATATTTATTGTATAAAAATTTAAAATAAACTACCATTATGTAGGAAATCTTTTTATATTTCTGATTAATATTTATAGTCGAATTTATCTTATGTATAACCCTATATTAAAAATGATTTAGTTATTAAACTTTGATTTTAACTATTTTAACCCTTCTTTAAATAAATTAATAATAAATGTCATAATCTAATCCATGTGGGACTAAATGGTCATATTTTATTAATAATGTTGTTTTTGGTCGAATTACACTTATCCAATAGAATTAGGACATGTGTTAGGGCAATAATAATAACATTTTACCCTTAATTTCCCTACTTACTTATAACTGTGGAAAAAAAGTAAAAGTTACTATTCACCGAAAATTATTTTTATCTCATTGAACCATATTTTAATCCTTGATATTAACCATGTCTCTCATATTTTCGAAATTTCACTCACAAAAGTGGTAAAATTATGTTTTTTGTAAATTTGCAAATTCTCCTAGGAGGTAGGTAAAAGACGGTGAAAAGTTCAATAAAATTTTTATATATCTAAAATTATTATAAAATGACTCCAATGAATTTAATTGAACTTATATAGGTATTATGTATCAATTATGACATAAAATAAATTTAAATAAAATAAATAATTATAAAAAGTTTGTTTTTAAATAGTAACCCAGTGTTTTCACTATTCATCAAAAATTGAAAGTTTTCAGAAAAATACCATAATTTCACCCTAGGTTTATTTCGATATTCCGAATCCAACAATGAAGTCCATTTTGAAAAATAAAATTTAAATTTTTTGTGAAAAGTGGGTATTACTATTCATAACAGCTAGTTTTAATAATATTTTAATAGCATATCGTTGATTAGTGAAACTCGGTATTGCGTACAACACAAGCTATCGAGGAAGGCCGCGGTTGCATGTAAAGCAAGGCAAGATAGTGTTGTGTGTAGTGGAAGATTCCATTGATGATTTATATAACATAAAAACAAAATATTTCTCATAAAAGTCTCGGGTGTTACATTATACCCCCCTTAAAATGAATTTCTCCTCGAAATTCGTCACTTTGTAACCAACAAATGAGGATACCTCTCCCTCATCATATCCTCAAGCTCCCATGTAGCTTCTTCTAATTGGTGGTTCCTCCATAAAACTTTCACCGAGCGAGTGGTCTTATTCCATAGGACTTTTTCTCTATGATCGAGAATCTCTATCGGTTGTTCTTCATAAGAAAGATCTTGCTCCAGCGGTACAACATTTGAGATGAGTACTTATGAAGGATCAGGTATGTACGTTCTCAGGAGAGATACATGGAACACATCATGAACATGGGAGAGATTAGGTGGAAGTGCCAATCGGTAAGCTACCTTCACAAAACGATCCAGAATATCAAAAGGACGGATATATCTGGGGCTCAACTTTCCCTTCTTTCCAAAAATCATGACCCTCTTCCAGGGAGATATTCGTAGGAACACCTTATCACCCACATCAAACTCTAGGTCTTTTCTTCGGTTTCCAGCATAACTTTTTTTGTCGACAGTTAGCTGCTCTTATGTGTTGTTGAATAGATCTGACCTATTCTACCATCTCATCAACAAGATCAGGTCCTAATAGCTTTCATTCCCCAACTTCATCTCAGCAAGATGGAGTCTTGAATTTCCTTCCATAGAGAGCTTCATAAGGAGCCATCTGAATACTGGAGTGAAAGATATTATTATAAAGAAATTCCACCAAAGGTAGGTGTTGATCCCAACCACCTTTGAAATCCATAGAGAAAGCTCTCAACATATCTTGAAGATTTTGAATTGTCCTCTCAGACTGACCGTCTGTCTAAGGATGATAAGCAGTACTGAAACTCAACTCTGTATCCAGAGTATGCTAAAGACTTCACAAGAACATCGAGGTAAATCATGGATCCTGATCAGATATAATGTAAATTGGTACTCCATGCAATCATACCACTTCCTTTACATATATCTTGGAAATCTGATCCAGAGAGAAATCCTCTCTAATAGCGATGAAGTGTGTCAACTTTGTAAGACGATCAACTATGACCCAGATATCATTATTGCCTTTGGATGTTTTAGGAAGTCTAGTGACAAAGTCCATAGTGATGTTTTCCCATTTACATTATGGTATGGGTAATGGATATAACATCCCCTTAGACTTCTATCTCTCAGCTTTAACTTGCTGACAAACCAAGCATCGAGAGACACATTCAGCAACATCTCTTTTCATGACATCCCACTAGAAGTACTCTTTCGGGTCCCTATACATCTTCGTTCTTCCAGGATGAATAGAGAATGAAGAACTATGAGCCTCATTCAGCAGATCCTTCTATAATTCTGGGATGGGAGGAACACAAAATCGATTCATGAACTTTATTATCCCATCACAATCAAGGTTGAATTCAGGAACATTTCTCACCTTCTTTTGTAACTCTACATCTTCTTTCTGTGCCTCTTTAATCTTCACATGTATAGATGAATGAACATTCATTTGAGAAAGATACAATTTTCCCCTTCCATTATACTTCTAAGATCCATCCTTTGTAAATCCATAAATATTGGATCTTTTGTGATCCTCATCATGGATAAGCTAGCATGGTCTTGTCGACTTAATGCATCTGCCACCTTGTTTGCTTTCCCAGGGTGGTAATGAATTGAGCAGTCGTAGTCCTTAATCAGCTCCAACCATCTTCTTTGGCGCATATTCAGCTCTGTTTGTGTGAAAATATACTTTTAACTTTTATGATCAGTATAAATATCACGCCTTTCACCATAAAGATAATGCCTCCAAATCATTAATTCAAAGATTATCGCAGCTGACTCCAAATCCTGAGTTGGGTAATTTTTCTCATGGATTTTTAACTGTCATGAGGAATAAGTTATCACCATATCATTTTTCATAAGAACACACCCCATCCCCTTCATGGATGCATCACTGTAGATCACAATCCTTTCTCCACTACAATGAAGTGTGAGTACAGGTGAATTGAATAACCTTCTTTTCAACTCCTTGAAATTCTCTTCATATTCCTCTATCCAAACAAACTTAACTCCTTTTTGAGTCAACCTGGTGAGTGGATTAGATAGTTGTGAAACATATTTCACAAAATGTCGATAATATCCATCTAAACCAAGAAAACATCCGATCTCGGTTACTTTTGTCGGTCTCGGCCATCTTTTGATAACCTCTGTGTTTGTTGGATCCACATATATACCATCTTTTGAGTTTATGTGACCCAAAAATGCAAATTTTTTAAGCCAAAATTCACACTTGGTAAATTTGGCATAAAGGTTCTCCTTTCTCAGGGTCTTCAATATAATTCTCAAATGATCTTCATGTTCTTCCTTTCTCTTTGAATATACAAGAATATCATCTACAAAGACTACACAAACTGATCAAGATAGTCTCTAAAGACTCTATTCATCAAGTCCATAAAGATATTAGTGGCATTAGTAAGACCAAATGGAATCACTATAAATTCATATTATCCATACCTTGTATGGAATGTCGTCTTTGATATATCCTCCCTTTTGACCCTTAACTGATGATACCCTAAACAAAGATCAATCTTTTAAAATTATTGAGCTCCATTTAGTCGGTCAAATAAGTCATCAATGCATGAGAGAGGATATTTTTTTCTTGATAGTGATCTTGTTAAGTTCTCGATAATCAATGCAGAGTCTCATTGATCCATATTTCTTCTTAACAAACAAAATAGGTGCTCCCCAAGGTGAAAAACTAGGTCATATGAATCCCTTATCAAGATTATATTGGAGTTTCTTCTTCAATTCCTTCAACTCAATTGGGTCCATTCTATATGGTGTCTTTGAAATAGGTAAAGAACCCGGTACAAGTTCTATTGAAAACACAACTTCACGATTTGGTGGAAGACCCAGAAATTCCTCCGTAAAGACATCATCAAACTCCCGTACAATGGGAATATTCTTAATCGTGAGTTTCTCTCCAACCATTTGAGATAAATATCCCTCATTTAGTGGAATCAAGATGCATAAGATGGAAGAAATTTCCAATGGAAGGTTATGTTCATCCTTGCATCGATAAACGATCATAGATTGACCTGGAATATGAAATGTGACTTCCCTTCTTTGGAAATTGATATGAGATCCATATAGAGAAAGCCAATCCCTGCTAAGAATCAAATCAAATTCCACTATAGGAAGGATCACAAGATTTTGAGGAAGCACTTTCCCATAAACTTCAATTAGAGAAGAATTATAAACTTTTGAGGCGACTATTGTGCCATTAGGGGTTGTCACAGCTAACTCAACATCTAATTACTGAGGTAATACGGCGATACCCTTAGAAAATTCTTCAGAAATAAAAGAGTGGGTGGATCCAGAATCTAATAAAACATTTGCTACTTTAGAGTGGAGGGTAAGTGTACCGTTCACCACTTCGTTATCGTACTCCACATCGCTGATAGAAATTGCATGTGACTTTCCATTGTCTTTGGCCTTAAGAGTTTGTTGACATCGATCATCATCATCAACTATTGGATTTGGGCATTTATTGTCATAATGCCTCATCTCCTTGCACTTGAAACATTGAACTGTAGTAGCCTCATTATGTGTATCCCTTCTTTTGTTTTCATCATTAGACATATTCTTCTCATTATTTCGACATTCAATTGCCCGATGACCTTCTTTCCCACAATTATAACATTTTATTGTCCCCTTAAGAATGTTTCCTCTGTATTTATTTCCACACTTTGAGCATAAGGGAAAACTCATCTTCTTTTCAGTGCACTCTTTAGATTTTCCTTTGAATTACATTTTCCTCTTCTTATCCAACCATATGACTGATGGGTTACTCCAATCTCCATCTCAACCTTGAGACCACATCGAACAATTTCCTTGTAGCTATTGATGTCCCTTATGGATAACGCCCTTCGAAGACTCGGTTTTAAGCCACTAAAGAATTGATCAATCTTATTCTCAGGTTGGATAATAATACCAGAAGCATACCTTGAATGTCTTGTAAAAGTTTCATCGTAGGTACCAACAGATTCATCATCCTTTTTCTTTAGTTCAAGAAAATCCTTCTCCATCTTTGTTCAGAGAATATGAGGGAAGTACTTATTTTAAAATAAGTTCTTGAACTCATCCCATTCCATGGATACAATTTCATCCCTTTACCTTGTATTCTTAAGAAGATTCCACCATTGATCAGCATCACCTTCCAAATGATAAACTGCTAAGATGACTTTATCATGATCAGAACATTGAAGAACTCAAAATATCTTTTTAGTAGTACTAATCCATTGTTCAGAAACTAATGTATCATTAGACCCGTTGAATAAAGGTGGACGCTGCCTCATGAAGGATTCAATAGAATATTGCTCCTCCCTTTGCTCATTTGGAAGTCCTGCATGATTCATAGCTTGAGAAAGTTGTGCGATCACGGCTACAATATTTTCCATTCCAGCTCCCATAACGTTTGGTTTCTTAGGGGGACAATCATTGCACTGCCCGTCGCATTCCGCATTAACACGGTTCCATCAGGTTCCAGCAATTGACTAAAACCAAGAAGAATAGTGTGAGCAATACTAATTATAATAGGAAAACACATAATCAAGAATAAAATTTCACACTTAAGGTATTATCATAGGTTGTTCATGTCCATTTCTAAAACACTAATATTGTGTTCTACGCTTAGACTTATCCTTAGGGTTCTTACTATGGATTTCACATCCTAGTTTCCAAAGGTTGATGATACCTTTCCACTGATACCAACTATAACGACCCATACTTTACATACATTGTTAATACTTAAAAATTGTAGCACACTTATTACAAAATATAACAAAACTAGGAAAGTACCGTATAGGTATAGTGTCTTTAGAAACTGGGAAACATAAACAACTGGTTCATAAAGCATCTACATTGTCTCCCATTTATTTCATCATATCTATAGTCCCCATTGGCATATACTACATAATAACCTTCTTCCTGACCTACGGAATGAAAACATAAAAAAGGGTTAGCTCAAATTCTCAGTAAGGGTATACAAAAGAAATATCAATCACATCATATTCATAAGGGCATAACATTTTGGAAGTCATAGCATGGAAAAAAGATCATAATTGCATAACATGGGATAAATCATAATAGTGAAATGTAATCCCAATAATCATAACATAAAACATGAAACATTGTGGCATACACATATAATCATAGAGAATCATATCTTAGTAGTCAAGACTCATATCCAAGACTATCTTAGTAGACAAAGTCCATTTCTAAACCGAGTTCACTCCTCGTTTCAGTCCTGTTTCACTGAACCGGTTTAACCTGTCGTTCCATCCATTTCTATCTCATGAGATATAAATCTTTAACCAATACATTGGATGGAGACATAGGTCCCACCCATCTCATATTGAAATCATTCTTATGTGTGCCACAAAAATCATAAATCATACATCATTGCATAACCCATGTAATATAAATGGGATTCTTAAACATCGTGACATCATAAAACAATTCATATAAGATAAAGGAATTCATAAAAATAATTACATCACAACATAATCAAATCAATGTAATAATAGGGATAGAAACAGAACCCTATATTATCTTATATGGAAAATAATTTTGATAAAACACTTGAATTCCATTCTTGAGGAAAATATCCTTTCTTTTTCAAAAACATTTTCCTTTCTTAACATGTCATATAATTTTGAACTAATAGAAGTTGATTAAAAATAAACTTGAAAACATGTAAAGGAAGTTTAATGGAAATAATGTTATAAAATCCATTCATTTCATATAAGTTAAAAAACTTTCTTCTCATACTTTTGTCGGAAAAGTCAAAAAGTACCTCGTACGAAAAACAACAAAATATTCCTTTCATATCTTTTACTAAAAACACACAGAAGGGTAAAATTTGATATAAACTATTGTGTATGGATATAAATATTACATATTTGGGAAACATGGATGTGGATGAAAAATATTCCCCAGTAAATTCTAAAGTATAAACAATCTCGGATAAAAATGGGATTGCGAGACTTTCCCTTACCTTAGGACCGATTTGCTTCATAAGTGTCTGAAACTCCTGTATAATGATTTAAATAATGTCATTTACTTAGTACAGAATTATAATCATTTTTATTATATCATATATGGCCATATTATTAGCTTCTTATTAATAATATTTCATTGCTACTTATTATTTGGGTGTTTATTACTTTTTGTTCTTATGTGTGTTTTGTCGAATAAATTCTTATTCTTATCTTTAGGTTATAGATAACACATTTCCAGAATGGAATTAGTGTAATATATATCATATTCATTCATTCAATTCATTTATATAATCATTATGCAATGAAGATCATGTAGAACGAGTCGCATCACTTCGTGGAGACGGTATTCCGTACGTACGCACGAGCGATGATATCGTTCACATGATCGTGGAATTGTATTGGAGTGTATGTATACTATTTCAGAATCAATAGAAAATTAAAATAATCATATATAGTTATTATTCACACCATTATACCCATCCAAGTAAGGTGGAGGTGGAAATTCTATTACACCACGGTGTGGAGACGGTATTCTGTATGTACGCATGCGCGATGATTTTGTTTTCCGTAGGATGGATAGATGGTGAAATACGGTTATTTCATACTTATAATAACATATAAGTATATGAGTGATACTTATGTTATTACTTCATAATGAAACAACTAAATAAGAAGAAGTGGAAGAAGAAATAAAGTTGAAAGAATCGGTAATGGACATTACCTCTTCTTTGAAGTGCCTCTTTGAGACCTCCTTTTAGGGAACTAAAATTGTTTTTTGAAGAAGACCAGGACCTATAGTTTGTTTATAGGGAAGTGGATAAGAGAATTTGGTAGGGTTTGGCCGAGCTTGAAGGCTCAAAGTGGTGTGAGGAAGAGAGGGAGGAGGTGCCCTTTTATAAGGGAGGAGAGGGGCACCTTTGGAAAAACAAAAAATATTATTTTATTATAAAGTCATATTCCGTTTTTAATAGCTCAAAATTGATTTATTTAGAAGACAAGGTGGGTATGGGTCGAAATCCTCTAATACAATAGAATTTAGACAAGTTTAGGTTTCTATTTTAGCCTTATCATTTAGATTTAACTTTAAGTTAAATAATTTTACTTTTATCGTGTCTTCTTGTTTTCTTACACTATAAGGTTAATAAACGTAATATAACAAGACAAACGTACCAAAAGTTATTTATTATTAATATATATAACCTTATCTACGTCTTTTGGAAGAACCTTAGATTTTTAGGATTAAAATAACAATTAATAATATAATATTTGTTTTGAAACCTATTTTATGTCAATTTTGACACTATTTGGTAATTGATTTTTGTGAAAATCATAACAGAATTATTAGTTCAAAAAAAGTTAATTAAATTAGTAATAATATATAATATTAACCTATAAAATTATTGGAATTCATAAAAAGTCTCAAGATACATTTATTTTATTATTTATAACATCAATTATGTCAATATTTCATTAATAAGATAATTACTGCATCATCATTGTGTCATAAATAAATTAAATTATATATTGTCTAAAAATTAAAAATAAACTACCATTATGTAAGAAATATTTTTATATTTCTAATGAATATTTATAGTCTAATTTATCTTATGTATAACCCTATATTAAACATGATTTAGTTATTAAACTTTGATTTTAACTATTTTAACCCTTCTTTAAATAAATTAATAATAAATGTCCTAATCTAATCCAAGTGGACTTAAATGGTCATATTTTATTCCTAATGTTGTTTTTGGTCGAATTAAACTTATCCAATAGAATTAGAACATGTGTTAGGGTAATAATAGTAACATTTTTACACTTAATTTCCCTATTTACTTTTAACTGTGGTAAAAAAAGTAAAAAGATACTATTCACCAAAAATTATTTTCATCTCATTGAACCATAGTTTAGTCGTTGATATTAACCGTGACTCACAGATTTTCAAAATTCCACTCACAGAAGTGGTAAATTTATGTTTTATGTAAATTTGAATATTCTCCTAGGAGGTTGGTAAAAGACGGTGAAAAGTTCAATAAAATTTTTTATATTTCTAAAATTATTATAAAATGACTCCAGTGAAGTGCATTAACCTTATATAGGTATTATGTATCAATTTTTACCTAAAATAAATTTAAATAAAATAAATAATTATAAAAATTTGGTTTTTAAATAGTAACCCAGTGTTTTCACTATTCATCAATAATTGAAAGTTTTCAAAAAAATACCAAAAATTCTCCCTAGGCTAATTTTGATATTCTAAATCCAAAAATGAATTCTATTTTGAAAAATAAAATTTACAAAATTTCAAAAAGTGGGTATTACTATTCATAACGGCTAGTTTTAATAATATTTTAATAGCATATCTTTGTTTAGTGAAACTCGGTATTGCGTACAATGCAAGCTATCGAGGAAGGTCATGGTTGCGTGTAAAGCAAGACAGGCTAGTGTTTTGTGTTGTGAAAGATTACTTTGATGATTTATATAACATAAAAACAAAATATTTCTCATAATAGTCTTGGGTGTTACATCTGTTTTATGCAAAGAATATACGAATGGGTTAGAAGAACTTCAAAACTCATATAAACATAGATAGACATGGATTAACATATCTCAGGGACTATTTTAATATTATTATCATCTTGATCACAGATTGAATGAATTAATATATAGAAAAACATTAGAATGATATTATCAAAGTATATGAAAGCATATTTGGGATTATCTATACAGGTGAGGTCAACAAAATCAAAATAGGTAATTTAATGATATTGAAATAATAAATAATTTATCAAAATCATTTTCAATACTAAAATACATAAAAAGTATTTATGGTATTTATTTTCCTTTTAAAAACATTATATATTTTAGTAGAACCGAAATATCAAATAATGCTGATGACAGAAAGATCATTGTTGCCACATATGTTAAAAAGAAACATTCCTTTTGTAATTTAAAAAAATGCTTTGTGGAAAAATATTTCATTCGAAAATAATTGAATGAAAATAAAGCTCAAAGGGGTTTATTATATACTATATTAAATAAATTAATGTATAAATCAAAATATTTTCAATGAAATGAGATTGAGATGAACTCCCTTACAAAGATTGTATAATTATATAAATGATAAATCAATGAAATAATTATCTGTGAAAAATATAAATACACCCAATATAAGTGGATATTATTTGTAAAACAATTATAGGTCATTCAAATATGCTCCAGGAAGAACATATCCAATGACACAGACATTTGACTCAATGAATGGAGATTGAGTTAAGATTTATATTACCTTAAGTCTAACGTGTATCGTTTATTTTTTTAATTTACTAAATATTTAAATTTGGTTAATTAATACATTGTTCATATACATATTAAATATTATTCTTTATTTTTCATTACTGATTACCCTATTGCAAAAATTATTTAATTATTTCAGTTCATATTGGATGAATTTTCAATGCTTTCTACTTGAGTCAAAAATGAACTTGTATGTATACAAATTATCCATGTTATAATAGGTCCATTATATTAAGAAAAATATTCAATATTTAAATATCATATATATCTAGAATATAATTATTTTTAACACTCCATATTGTTTGGAGATAAGAAATGAAATGTAGTATTCATGGTAATGATAGGTTGTACGTACGCATTAATGCGACATTAATTTATTTGTCATATTAAAAAATGAAATCTAAATGTTACATTGAAATATTATAATTAAATTATAATATATATGTGTTATATATGTTACATAATTTCATTAATTCCATCATTTATGTGTTCCATGTATGGAATTAATGAGTCATATCACATTGAGGGGGCGGTAGTCCACATTTCCTCAAATGAAATTATTGTATTTACATACTATGGAAATCATAAAGGTATGTTGTAAATAAAAATTTAGAAGAATATAGATAATATAAATATAATATATATCTTATATTAACATAGTGTTATCATAATGGACACCAGGAGAGTTGGTAGGTTAAAATTGAACAATCATCATTTCCTGAGGTAGTAGTTCACCGTACAGAGAATCGATATGTTCTATATCCATTATATAGATGTCTCTGTATGATTTGGTAAAAACATTTGCATTCCAAAATCATAGTATACAGAGTATAATATTTTGGTTACAAAATAATGAAATAATTATATGTTTGAAGGTTATATAAGGAAAATAAATTAATTGAACTTGAGAGAAAACGTTACCTCTACATCGGGTTACTTCTTTAGATTTTATCCAAAAGGATCTCTTGAATTTCCTTATTCCAAAGGTAACATTACATTTGGAATGGAGGGATGTTGGGAGTTTATTTGAGTATAATTCAGATGATCCAAGGGGGTTCATAGGTATGATTATGTCGGTATTGTTGTGGGCCTTTTATAAGAGGGGGGGGGGACATTAGGAAAGTATTAAAATATTAATTTATTATAAATTTATTTTTAAATTATAATATATATAATGTGATATATTTCAAGTATAAAATGATTATTGGTATAAATCCTCTCAACCAATAGGTTTTATACATGTTTAGGTCACAAATATAACCTTAATTTTTGGCTTTAAACCTTAGATAAATAAATTAACTCTTACCATTTGTTCTCGTATTTTTACACTATATGGTTAACATAGTTACTATTAATTGACAAGTGAACCTCAAGTGGATCATTGATGTATTTTTTAAAATTATCTCAGTCTGTTGGGATATTATTTGGTTTATATGACTATTATATCATTTAACTAACTATAATTTGTTTTAAAAACACATTTATGTCAATTTTGACACTTTTTATTAAATATTTTTTGTTAAAGTCATAAAAAACTGGATTCATTAGAAAAAACTACTTCAACTAAAATATAACATGTCATAATAATTCAAAAACATAATGTACGAATTCAAATTTTAAAATTATAATTATTTTAATATTTAATATATCATCAATTTAAATCATTCATTAATATGTTAATCACTACATCAACATTGTGTCATAAATAAATATATTTATTTAATGAATAAAATTTTAAAATAAAAAAATGATCTAGGAAATATTTTTATATTTATAATTACTATTTATAGTTAATTATATTATATATATAACCCGACATTAATATTTTTTATTAAGAAGATACATGTTCATGGAATATTTATCATTATTTAGAATTATTTATTATAACATGTCATTATCAAACTCAAGTGGCCCCCAAATGAAAAAACATAGGCCAAAGGATTTTTTGGGTAACCCATGGATCCTAAAATAAGATTAGAAAAAAAATTAGGATATTTTTAAAGTATTATTATTGTTTTTATCCTTATTTACCTAATTTACCCTTTAACCATGGAAAATTAAAACAATTAAAGAATTTACTATTGAAAACATATAAAAATAAAATGTACCTCTTTACTCAATTTGGATATTCTAATTCCAAATATGGAATATATTTTTCAATATTCAATACATATAGGTTTCATTAGTTAATTCTTGATTAAATCCATTTTTCAAAACGAGAGAACTAGTTTTTAAAAAATGAAAAAACCTTCAATAGATTGACACGTTTTTATTTCAAATTTCAATGTGAAATTAAATCCATTGCCAATAATTTGAGTAAATTCTAAAAAACTAGTCCAATTAATATTTAAAACTAATTAAATTTATTATTTAACTATATTAAAAAAATGATGAAAAATAATATTTGAATTAAAATGCAGTATTTTTTCTATTCATTAAAATTGAATATTATCAGGAAAAAACCAAAACATCAAACAATGTACATTTTGATGTCCCTATGGTAAATTATATGTTTATTTTGTCAAATATGACATATAAAAGTGATTAAAACTATATTTAAAAAATGTTCTCTATCAAACGGTTGTAAAATTGTATTAAAAAAAATACTTTTTTCTCTAAAAAATTGAATTTGTTCTTATATAATATCTAGAAAAAATGTACTATGAATTATAAAAATTAAATTGAAAATATAAAATATATTTTTTAATAAATAAAAATCGATAACGTGTGATATGATTTTTAAACACAATTTTTATCTTTTATTTAAGTCTTAATAAAAACACGTCCTTTATATTAAATTGGGTTTTATTTGGATTTATAATAAAATTGGAAACCACAAGAATCATTATATAAAAATGTGTAAACCATATTTTCATAATTCAGTTGATACTATTCATTACCAATATTTCAACGACTATGTTATAATAGTAACAATTAAATAAAAATATTTACTTGTTCGTTTAAGATCGATATAGTGTATCATGTACACTGTTGATCATATTGATTGTATATTAAAAATAATGATGTTACATACTTCACTCATTAAATAAATTTCTTCCTCGCAATTTGAATTTGTGCTCAGTATCTAGGGTATGAATTTTCAAAATACCATTATTGAAATCCCAAATAAAACAAGGGTAAATAAAACCACCTCATTAAAAGAATGAAAAAGAAGTAGTAAGTTAATGAGAGATAACACATAATAGGATTATATGTAGGAAAAAAATGATATGGAAAGAAAATAACAATCATGTTCTGATCGAGTGTGATAGGAAACATGATCATGAGAATATTAATAATCTAAAAACTAAAAACATGAGATGAGTTAAATGATCATTGATTTCATAGTAGGTAAAGTAAACCGAAAACATTTTCATTTTAATATCATTTTCATTATATTAAGGAATTTACTTTTGGGACTGAATAAGAACATAATGAATCATTCTTAGCTGAGATGTAAAGTTTTACCCCTTAGTTAATTTTAACCATAAACTCATATTTACTTCAAATCGATGTGTATTTAAGATAAATTTTCACACCTTAAACAATATAATAAACATCTTGATAATAACATAATCAAAAAAATAGTAACTATTTTTTTCTCATGAATTTAGACATTAGAAAAATGAAAACTATTAGTACCAGGTATGATAGTTTCAATGAATGAAGGAATCATTTAATGATAAAAAAAATTAATCTTCATCATTCAACATTGTACCCAAGCTTATCCTAGACCATTCAATGAATAACTATCCTTAAAAGTCTTTTAAATAATCCAACTAAGATAGAAACCCAAAACTAATAAGGATTTGATCACAAAGTTTTCCATGTAAAATTTTAACATTTATCGCCAAATAACCTCAACCACTCTTAATGACGCATACAAAAAGGTAATTTACCTAATCACATTTTATCCAAGATAGGTTAATAAAATACATAAATAAAATAATTCTTATAATTCCATAATTAAAATCATAGATTCATCCAAAATATAATTTATTAATTACTCCATTAAATTCCCTTAGTGTTCTATTTATCTTAATCATATAACGTTCCCAATAAAGTGAACGTCTTAAAAAGTACATTTATCACGTAATCCACTAATAATTTTCAAATACTAAAAATATCCACTAAAAGAAATATATATTTACCAAATCAAATTATTAATATTAAATATGATTTTTGAGAAATATAAATATTCATTCTAACTAGGGACTTCATGTTGGCTAGTTGTAGATGATGTGCCCTTATCGCCCTTCGGTTGTGTTTTTGATGCCAATGGCCTTTTCAGACACTACATGTTTTCACCCATCATGGTGGTTTTCCTTTTCCTAAAACTATATCATAACTATAACCATTAAATATATCAGATGATTTCCTAAAAAAATAATAATAACCAACTTTACCCTCAATGGATATCTAATACATTTCATTTTACATCCCAAAAATAAATAACACTTAATCCCCTAAATGATAAAACATCATATGAACCCTAAAGGGTACCCATAAATTTTATTATTATGTCCACATAAGAAAAAATAATTCCTTCTTGAATAAAATATTTACAATACAAACATCATGATTACACATACTAAAAACAATATTCCAATGTAACCCCATCATTAAAATAGAATTATTACTTTTAATCATTTCAGCATCCTGCAATCTACCCAAACTTTTGAATCCCTTTTTTCGATGCCTATTAATTATTCAGCATTTTTCATGATCTTTTATCCGTGGTTTTCCATCTTATTCTGTAAGACATCATTCCTATAAACAAAATCATGGATCATGTCTCCAAATTCAATAATGTCAAAACATAAGAAATGAAATAATTCAAACCTTTTGTAGGTAATTTTTTGTTTTCTCATCTTCAATTGTAGAGTAATTAGATATTAGAAAACATATATTTGTACAATAATGATGATCAAAATCATGTACCTTCTGTAAAGGATGTCTATTTACATAATGACCATGTTTTTTACATTTACAATATTCAATTGATAACTGAGACAGAACATCATTCCCTTTCCTTGATAAAAATAAATACTCCCTTTATACATGGAAGTTTATTGATTTATGACCTTCATTACAAAATTTATAACATTTTCCAATCCCTTTAAAAAATATTCTAGCTGTTTCTTCCAAAATCCTTGAAACATTGTTTGTTGAATATATTTACCTTAATGATTATAACCTAAACATCCATAGGGATTCATTTCTCGCATATATGATGTCATATAAAATTAACCATGGATAACATGGTCAATCATGAATCCAGATAGTTGGTTTAGAATATACACAAGATTTCACATTTCATCTCCCATTTCCTTTGGTTTCTAATCCAGTAAACCACAATAGTTTCCCTTACATCCATTGTTATATTAGTATATACTAGATCCAACCATTTACAAAAACAAAAAAGGTTCATGTGGGTATATCAAAAAAATCATCATATACTATCTAATGAGGTGGGTAAACACTGAGATATACTTATATATGTAATATTAAAAGTATTCAATTTAACTGTTATAATTATGACTCATTTTATTTTTCTAACAATTGTGTTTATATAAAACATGTCAATTATGCATAAATAACACACTAACCTCTAAAGTTATCTTAACCGACCTATGATACCAATAGTAATACCATATCCTTATACATTACATAATCATGAAATACGTCAAGAGATTCACGTTGAGGATCTATTCGGGTTTAGAGTATTAGATAATTATTCCATAACTAATACATAATTACTCATAATTTACCAAGATGACACGTCCACTGACTATCAATTTTTTCACAAAATAAAACTCCTTAACAAAACATGAATTTTTTATCTTGGTAAAAATATTCATGGAATCTTTGTTTCTCTTACCCATACTTATACCCTATGAAAAAAAAATCAAAAACAATACATTATCATAAAAATCTCAGTAAGGGATATAAAATCAGGAAAGTAAACACTAGTAAATGAATAAATAAAAACCAATGAAATCATACTTATCACTCATAAAATATAATCTCTTTAACATATATACATAAATCATAATATTTTATAAAAACTCATAGAATTTATAAATATTAAAGATAAATTATGGCATCTATAACATTGTGACATTATTTCATCCACACCTTAAAAGGGAGTAACCTTCATTGTTAGGTTCGTAAAACCCATCATTTTATATTCCTCAATCTATTAGGAGAAACCCTTCTATTTACCTTCATCACATTTCCCAATGAATTAGATAGATATCATGGGCTCACCGACCATCTATTTATAACAGATCCACTCGTATACAAAAACAATTCCCAAGAACCATAACATAATCATAACATATAAATTAATCATGAATGAAAAATAACATTTCCACATTACAATCACAATATATCATTTCATGATATTCAAAAAATAAATAATTTTTTAAAAAAAATTTCAATACCAAATGTCATAAAATATTTATATGGTACTTATTTTTCTTTTTAAAATCATTAAGGCTTTTAGAGGAAGCCAAATATAAAATAATTTCGGTGGTGGAAAGGTTGTTGTTTCCATGTATGTCAAAAATAAATATTCTTATTTTCTATTAGTAAAACAATTCGTGATAAAAAATCCTTTAGAAAAATGTAGATTGAAATTAAAATACGTTGGGGATGAATTTATACTATATAAATGACATCCATGTATAAACCAAAATAATCCCCAATGAGAGGAGATTGAGATGAAGTCCCTTATAAAGATCATATCATTAAATCAAGGATAAATTAGTGGCCTAATTAAGTGGGAAAAAACATATGCACCCAATATATGTGGATATTTAGTGTAAAATAATTAGAGGTCATTATCACATATTCCTGTAAAAATATAACTAATGATTTGGATATATAACTCAATGAATAGAGATTGGGTTAAGCATTACCTTCCCTTTAGTCGGATTTGGCTCATATATTATTAAATTTAATGAATAATAATATTCAGTTAATTTCTTCTTGGTTTAACATTTTTATATATTTTTATTAATTTTATATCACTTATTACCATGTTATAACAATTAGGTAATTATTTCAGTCCATATCAGAAATTTTGACAATATTTGGTACTTGAGTAAAAAATAAAATTGTTTTGATGAAAATTATCCATGTTGTAATAATTCCATAATCTCCATAATTATATTATTGTTTTAAAGATATTATTTATCTATTTTATATGTATTTTTTAATATTCTAAAATATTTAGAGATAAAAAACCAATTTTACAATTCATGGAGATGGTAGGACGTACGTACTCATGAACGATACTTTCATTTTGTTGTCATATAAAGGAATGAAAACTAAATATTACATAAGTATATTATAATTATAATATAATATATATGTTATATATTTTAAATAATTTCATTAACTATATATTTTATACATTTCATGAATGGCATGAACGTGTCATATCACTTTTATGTGGCGATAGTTAATAGGTCCTTAAATGTAATTATCACAATTACATATTATGGAAAACATAATTTTTTTTTGTAAATTAAAAATATAGAATCATAGAGACAATATTACTATAATATATATCATATATAAATATTGTGTTTTTATAATGGCCACCATGAGAGGTGGAATGAGAAAATTGTACAGTCATCTTTTCATGATACAATAGTGCGCCGTACACAGAAATAATATGTTCTATTTCCATTAAATGGGGGTTTTCATAAGTATAGGTAAAACACCTAGATTAAAAAATCATTATTATACTGAGGGTAGTGTTTTTGATTTAAAATATTGGAATAATGAATGTTTTTGGGGCTGGAGGAGGAAAATAAATGAAAGGATCTTCAGAAAAAATGTTACCTCTAAATTAGGTAACTCCTATTAATTTTAGAAAACGGCACTCATGAATTAAATTCAACCAAATTTAAGGATTGAAGACAGAATAGAGTGATTATGTGAGGTTATATGAGCTTAATTTTGATGATTCAAATGGGTTTATAGGAGGTACTAAATTGTTATAGGTGGTGGCACATTATATGATAGAGGAGGGGGACTTTAGGAATGTCTTGAAATATTATTTTATTGTAAATTTATTTATAACTTATAATAATTTATAAGTGATATATTTAGAGGAAATGATAAGGATGGGAATAAATCCTGTCAAAAAATTTATTTCGGAAAATTTTTGGTAAACAATTTTCCTTATATTTTGGATTTAACCCTTAGTTAAATAAATTAAATCTTACCAATCCTTCTTGTATTTTTATACTATATGGTTAATATAGTTAATAAAAAATACCTCGAGGACCACTAGTGGATCAAAAAATCCATTTATAACATTATATGTGACATTTTTATGAATCGTAGATTTAAATAACTACTATATAATTTAATAAAAGTGTATTTGTTTTTAAAACACATTTCTATCTATTTTACCACTATTTAATAATTGATTTTATTTAGTGTCATTAAAAGACTATTAATTCAAAAAAACTAAATAAAATCACATATAAAATGACATATTCATCCATAAAATTATTTTATGTTATCAAAAGTTTCAACTTATATTTATTTTAATATTATCATTTATTTCAATCCTTCATTAATAAGGTAATCATTGAATCGTCAATATGTCATAAATAAATTTCTTTATTTAATGTCTTAAAATTAAAAATAAAATAACTAGATGTATGAAATATTTTACTATTTCTAATTATTATTATTTTTAAAATATAACAATTTTATATCCCCAAAATAAATTTGTATTATTAATAAGATACATGTTCATGTTATATTTATCATTATACAAATTAATTATTATAACATGTCACTATCACAACCAATTGGCTCCCAAATGCCAAAGGTTAGGAATAAAAAAATTTGGGTCTCCTATCACTCATCTAATAATATTAAGACACATGTTTATGTAGTTTTATATTATTTTAATATTATTTTTACCCTTATTTACCTAATTTACAATTCAACTGTCATATATTAAAATAATTACTCAAGTTACTTTTCATAATGATAGAAAATAAAAGGTAAATATTTACTAAATTTAGATATTATGATCCCAAAAAAGGAATCAATTTTTTCAAATAAAAAAACATAGACGTTATAGTAATTAATTTGATATTAATTCTCATTGTCAAAATGAGAAAACATGGTTTTTTAAACGTAAAACCATTAAAAGATTGACACGTGTTAATATTATATTTCAATGTGAAATTACTCCAATGACAATAATTTTATTAAATGATAATAATATAACCAAATTAAACATTTAGACCAATTAAAATAACAATATTAATATATATATAAATGAAACTCAAATGCAGTTTTGAATTAAAATGAAATATTTTTCACTATTATTATAAAATGAATTTTGTCAGGAAAATAAAAAAACATAAACCAAAGTAAATTTTGAAATTTTTAATCTATAGAAGAAGTATATTTTTAAAAATATAACATATACAATTAAAAAAATATATATTTAAAAATGGATCTCCATCAAAAGTCTTTAAATTTTTATTTTTTAAAAAATACATCTTTTATCTGAAAATTTGAATTTTTTTACATCATATCTAAAATCATATAAGAAGAATTTTAAACATTATATTGAATATATAAAACATATTTTTCATTAAATAATCTCTAATGAGTGATATTATTTTATGAACTCAATCAGTATCTACTAAATATGTTTAAAAAAAACACATCTTTTATATTCAATTGGGAGTTATTTCAATTTTTATAAGTTTTGTAACCAAAAGAATCTGTATTTAAACATGTGTGAAATATATTTTCATAATTCAGTTGATATTATTCATTCCCCTCATTCTAACAGATTGGTTTTAATGGTAACATTTAAATTATAACATAGAGTTGTTTTTTTAAGCTCGATGTAGTATATGACGTACCCTATTGAACATATTGTTTCGTTCATAAAACATTGGATGTCACACCAATCATTATTTCCAGTCCAATGTATTCTTCAAATCGAGTAATCAATTTAATTAATATAAAATATTGCTTATAAAATATCTATATTCAATAAAAGATATGTATTTTTAAATAATTACTTAGTGGAGTATAAATATGAAATAGGGTTATTCATGTTGATTAATGTAAATACTATCTAAATATAATTAAAACATTCTTAAGGAATGTGATATTTAAATATTCCAAAGTATCTAATAGAACATTGAAACATTTAAATTGAAATCACCCAGAAGGAATAAAATTAAATGAAACATATAATATAATTAGAACAAGGATAGTAAAGATATAACATTTCAAAGGGAAGTATATTCATGATATAAAGAAACTAGTTGCATAAAATTACAATATGTCTCAATGTAATTAAGTTGAGATGAAATCCAATTCATTGACTCTAAATTAAAACATGTGTTTCTATCTCTAGGAATAAAAAATTTATATTAATTATTTTATTTACTCATAAAAATATCATGTTTATATTTATATTTATTCTAGTTATTACAATTACGTAAATAAATACTTAAGAAATTATTTTTACAGGGGTTTTTTGATCATTTTCGGTTTATGTGTCAAAAATGACTTTTGGTAGGTTGACTATGGTCAAATGGGACATTAGATAAACATCTGTTGAATAATAATCATGAAATATTTATCATATTTTTATATCAATTTTAATATTAATTCAAATTAATAAATATGATTTTGTAAAATGAACCAACATTTCAATCATCGACACGGTAAGTCGGATGTACGCATGAGTAATGTTCGAATTTTTTAGTGATAGTTTCAGAAAGATGGTAAGTAACATTATATAATCACCAAATGAAAATTATATCATAAATACAATTTAATTTGATCATATATACTTATATAAATAATTATTATGAAGTAAATTGAATCACATCCTGTTGGGGAGTCGGTAGTCCACACGTCCCTGACGAAAGTTATCACATTTTATTATTTGAAAAGAATAAAAAATAATATGATATATTATATTTATAGAAAGGAAATTTTTTAATTAATATCATATATATTTCAGTTATGTTGAATATTTTTAATTAAAAACATCTTTTATATGTTCCATGTACAGTGTGAATGAATCTCATCGCTTTAAGAAGACAGTATTCTACACTTCCATAAATAATGTTATTGTAATCTCACAAAATGGGTTTCATAATGGTATGTGATAATGATGAATTATATAAGAATTAATAAATTATAAATATAATCTATATCATATAGAAATAATATGTTCATCAAAATTCCCAACTATGGGAGGTGGTAAATGAAAAATGAATGACATCATTTTGCATAGATCACCATACACATAAATGATATGTTTGGTACACATTTAATTGAGGTTTCTATAAGTGTGAGTCAAAAACATATAATAACAACATATAAGTATATTTATGATATAGATATTTTTATTTAAGCATATAATAAGGATAATTTAAGGAGTTGATAAAAAAATTAAACTAAATTGATCATTTAAGAAGTGAACCAATTTATTTTTGTAACATCATTTTTTTTAAATGACTTCCTTGGATCATTTTATTCCAAATGATAGGATTTAGGATTATTATTTATATTTTATATTATTATTTGAGTAGATATGTTTTTATAGGAATTCTTTGAGAATTGTGAACAAATAAAAGTGGTGAGTGTGTTTTTATAGTGGAGGAGGAGTGATATTCTTCTAAATTTTTGGATCTGGAATGACGCCCATGTTTTTATAACAAAAAGTGGATGCATAAATGATAAAACTTTAATTAAATAGATTATAGGGTATAAATATGAACATAAAATTTATTTTGGATATGTTTCTATGTCATTTTTTCTGTTAGGTATAATGTTGTGTCCAATGTGGAGCCATTTTTCTCTTAGTCTTTGTAATTATTAATAACCTATTCAAAAATTATTTTTGTTCAAAATATAATTTGTACTTATTATAAATTATATATAATTAATATTAAAAATCTGAAATAAATTGTTTTAATCTAAAATCTATGAATTGGCATAAATTTATTTATAATTAACCCCGCAGATGGGGTGACAAAGAGGGTTTTAAAGTAAAAATGTTGAACAATTTGTTATGCATTTATAAACAATTTCAAAGGGAAATTGGTTTTTATGAAATAAATTGAATTTATTGAATTATTATTGATATAATTAGGGTTTTTATACAATAAATAATAATTTATTTTTATTAATTAATTAGATGTAAAAGTAGTTTTGATATAAAATATATTATTCATCACTATTCGTTAGAAAATGAAACACCAATGAAGGATACCAATAATTTAACCAAAAATAATTTTTACATTTATCAATCAAAAATGGATTTTATTTGGTATTATTAAATTTTTTAATGTTTCGAAATTTATATTTAATGTAGGTACCCCACTAAAAGGCGATAAAAATGCCTTTATAAAAAATATATGGTTTTATGCATAATATTGGGCATGTTCTTATCGCATCATTATCAAATGTATTGAATGAATGTAAACAATATTTAATTGAATATATATTATTTATATTAAATTAATATAAATCAATAATTATTATTAATATAATTTATACCAATATAATGACATTGTGATCACAAAAAATGTTCTATAAAAAAATTCCATTTTATTCAATTTGTTTTTTTATTCCTTTATAATTAATTTTTAACCAATAAATTCAACAATATATTTTTATAGTTTAGTAAACTGTATTAACGAACACAAATTTAATATATTTTATCTACATTATTATATTAATTAATAGTTTTTTGAATAACATAATATTTTATAGTAATATTTGGTCTTCAAAGTTATACAAGCCATCAAGGAAATCCGGTATTGTGTGTAACACCTGAAAACGTCATCATTCTATGTAAATTAATATAAAATTTATGTTTAATGTAACATAATATTAACATAGTGATTCATATAAATAAATATAGGGGAAAATTAAATTTATTATAAAATGAAAATATTGGAATGTCATAGGGTGTTACAAGATCCTAGTCATCTAAAGAAAATAGGACTCATAATCATTGGGATTTTATATGTTGGATATTTATGTTTAAATTTTTTTTAATAATATGTTAAAAACTCTTTTGTCTCTATTTAAAACCTAAAAATTATCTGAAAAAGGATAATTATTATTTACATTATATTTCTTTTATCTTTTGAGAAGTGAAAACAACATCAAATAGTACATAAAACCTTATGTTTCTATGAATGATGTACTTAATTTTCTCATCTTTATAATTTATGGATGAATCTACGTATATATAATGTGTATATATTATATTTGTATAATGAAAAATATTCTATACATGATTTAAATATGATCATTTTTCAGGGACATGAACTACAAAACCGAAGTTCTCATTAAAAATTAAACAGTTGGCATAAATAAATGATGTTTTTCATAAGGAATTGCTAATAAATGGGTGTCTAAATGTTATATGTTGATTAAATATGATTTTATAAGTATTTAAATCAATCATGTTTATATTTATAATAAAATTAAATTTATTATATATAATATTATGTTGAAATTTATGCATGTCAAACTCATGGTAAAAGGTTTATGTTATAATATCACTGTTTATCGGTAGTTCATATAATCAAGTTTATGATGATGAAATTCTATAAACATTATCTCTGAAATCCCGATAAATTATACCCCACATTTGATTTTTGGATATTAAATGTTTTCCTTAAATTTTACACTCTTTAACAACGCAATAGTTTGAATGAATGTATTTAGGAGATCTGACTTTATTTTTCCCTTCAATCAAATATCCTGTTTCTTCTATATAAATGTTTCTTAAAAATGAATTCTATAATTTCTTTATTTTTATACTAAGATAGTTTAAAGTTATTTTTACCCACATTTTAATTTTAATTTTTAAAAAAATTATTTTCTTATCATTTTCTAAATGAGTTACTTTTGAATTTTTATTAAAAGTGTGAAATGAATCTTTTATAAAATCTAGACACATGAAATTAGTTTCCCACTATCATTAATGATAAATTATTTGAAGAATAATTTCATGTTTCCAGATTTATTAATAATGAAAATTTTTACTTGACTTCTCAAAACATTCTAATTTTAAATAACTTTTTTCAAAGTGAAATGTGTTTTTTCTTCATGAAATTTCCCATTGATCTTTAAAATTAATTTTTATTTTAAAATTAATTCCGTTAATGATAATTATTATTTATATTTGAATTTTTCTAATTATACCATAATGATTCATTATTTAATGACTTATTATGATGGATTACAGAGGAATCTATGAAACCATCATTTTCAGAGGTAAATCTTGTTATGATGAAATGTTTTTGAAACCCAATTATTTTCACCCATTGTTTTATGATATTGTGACAAATTTTTTAGAAAAAATATTTTCATTACTTATTTTATGAAATGATTAATGTTTTGTGATATTTTGATATATATATATATATATGCATATATTTTTTTAATTATGTTATGGGTCGTCTTAGATTTATATATCCCTCCATTGCATTGGGTAAAAATGGATATCTAATGAAATAATAAAGACTTTATTGGGATTGAATCTACTTAAGTAATGGTCTCTGTTAACATAGACAGTATTGGGAGTAATACATGACTAATAATTTGATGGAATATTGAGCAATGAAAATCCACTATAAAATACATGGAAATAATCCTTGACTTTTCAAATGATTTTAAATTATTATTTATATTCCAAAAATGTTTGTCTTATCCCAACATTATACTTTTAGAGGTCATTTTATCCTATTAATTTGTCATTCATGTCTTATAAAATATTATCATTTATTAAATGAATCAATATTATTTTATATGATATGAATTTTATGGATTTAAAATTTCCTTATCATGTTCTCACACCATTATTTTCAGGTTATAGTTTTGTGATATATCTCCCTAGTTTACTCATGATGAGCATCCGAAATCACCCTTTCTCTTATATTGATTACATAGGTTATGAAGAAAGGTTTTATGTGTAGAATAATTATGATCTGTGACAAATATGAAGAAATTATTGCGAGATGGTTTATTTATCTTATAATATATTAATTTATGAATCTATGTTTCAAAATATACTGGACCTATATGATCCTGGAATGGATCATTTTATTATATAATGAATAATAATATAACGATATGTCATATATATGTATAGAAATTTATGGGTTTTTATATCTCTAGTCATTCATTTTATTTCAATCCTTGATGATATCATCACATTCCATTATCCATGGAAACATTAATCCTTTCTACATTAAAATGGAAGAGGGATTTGACAAGCATAATAAATTTTATATAATGTTTCAGTAATATCAAGATAATCTAGAAAATTATTCTATTAACTCATACTGGATTGTCCTGGCCATTTCTCAATAATTTATATTTTTGGCATATCTATGTATTTACAATCACTTACTATGCCATGAACCAATAAAGATAGTTTTTATATCCGAAATTATCATTATTTGATTTTGAAATACATTCTATTCATCCTATGGTTATTTAAAAACAATCCTTAATTAATATTCTATTTTATCATTAATATTTTAATATATACGGATATCATATATATATACATCCATAAATATATCCATGAAATATTTAAATACTATATATAAGATCTATATAGATAGTTAGGAATGGGTTTGTAGTACCAAGATCATTATATACTAATATAGTTTATAAATTTTCTAAAAAGATATCCTTGGGATATCCTCCTATTTTACCATCATTATATTAATAAATCGTTAAATTATTAATGAATAACTTTTTATTTGATAACATATGTGACATACAACAATGATATTAAAAAACCAACGAAATACATTTCATTATATTTATTCTCCTCAGTATCTTGTGGAACATTCAACCCCATGTCATAATGAACTATAAAATAGTATACCATTATAATATAGTTTTTTTCATGTGTGTGAATAATAAAAAATAAATATGATAAATTAGGGTCATTTATATATTATAAATAATATAAGTATAATTTAAAATATATTGAATTTTTTCTAAATTTTTTCTTTCTATAATTCAGTTTAGTTGCGCTTTATGAAAATAATTTAAATTCCATTTTTAACAAATTTAGAAAACTTATTTAAAAAAATTAAATTAAATTTTCAAAATATAATGTCAAAAATTATCTTATGGTGAATGCTTGGGATTTTTTTCAAATGTTCCATTGTTTGATAAATATTTAAAAATACTGAATTTCAGTTGAAAACTATGTTTTAGTTTAAATTATTTATAGTGATAAATTATATTTTAATTTTTTTTAATTAAAAATATTTAAATTATATTAATATTTACCAAATTTTTTTATTTTAATCATTTTTATATTTAATATAGATATAAAAACATTTTGAACATTTTGAACATTTTCTCTTCAAAAACGAGCTTTCTAATCGCATCTATGAGATTAACATTAAATATAATTGTTTCACTTTGATGAATTTATATTTTTTAAAATTATTCCATATCTAGAATAATAATAGTTTATATTTTATTATTTTTTCAACTTAATTATTTATCATAATGTGTAGTAAAAGTGATAAAAATTAATTACAATAGTTTAGGTAAAGACTGATTTACCGAGAAGCTAAACAAAAAAATCCACAGGTTAAAATGACTATAACACAAACCAAATATACATTAGATGAACATATTTTGACATTTTAATTTATAATTACATATTATTATACATTTTAGACAGTTTTTTCTTGATAAAAACATTGTTACACCCTTTTATATTCAATAATTACAAGTGTTGCACTCACCTCACTTATAAAACTTCACCGCTCTCCTCTATTAATAACATCATAAAACGAATTTTAAATAGAAAATACCAAAAAAAATCAGAGGTAAAATTCCTCCCTATGAATTTTTAATATATATATTTCTCCACCTCACTAAAATATTCATAATTTATGATTATATAATAATAAATTTATTATCCCCAAATAGATATGTTATTGTTTTATTTTCAATAATTATATCCATATCATCTTCCCTTAAATAGGAAATGATAACATCACTCATTTATACGGAGGACTACCACCTAACAAACCGATGTGACACATTTTCCATCAACCACTCTCATAGATGGGTATGATGATCGATAAAAAGTGTATTTATACCATTTATAAAATAACTATTCCAATATAATTATTATATAATATTAAACATTTTTAATTTCCATTATGTAGGGGATTGAATAATATTTCCCGTTTGTATGATGGACTAACACCTCACTAAGTGATGTGATTTTTTTTCCAAAAACATTATATTGAAGGTAATAAGAATAATTTTTTAAATATATATGTTATAAATAAAATAATTATGATATTAATGACATATTTATCATTCATAAAATAAAATATATAATTTTATTTTTTACATTTTTAGTCAATTAGAGCTGATAAAAATGTTCATATATGTTTGGACTACTACCTTCACGAAGCCATGTGACTATCATTTCAACAACACACTGCATGGATGACATAGATAAGTATATATAAAAAATAATATTTTATTTATTATATTATTATAATTTATAAATATTATATATTTTTTAACTTTTCTATAATAATCATTAAAAATTGAAACTTTACCCATGTATAGGTACGACCAACCATCTCCAGGATTGTAACATATTTTATTAAAAAAAAACATTATTCATTATTAGTATAAACGTATAATTGATGTATAAATTTAATAACTATTTCAATATTATTATTCAATATATTATTTAACTATATATTATGGATGGGAACCATCAATTTCATGAAACATAAATGATTGATAACCAAGGAAATTAACAACTAAAACAATGAAAATAATGAATGATTATTAAAAAATAGGTAAAAAGATGTTATAAAATGATAATATAATATATAATAATTATTAATATGGTTCTATAATATGTTAATAAAATGATAAAACCACAATATTAGAGAATAAATTATTTTTAACCAACATTAAGTGTTAGGTATAAGACTTGGACATAATTTCTATTCATTAATGAACAATTTATTATTGTGAAACAAATTTCATATATATGGTTTAAATAATTTTTCAATAACATGTAATGTTATTTATTAATTAATAATTAATAGTATTATAAGATCCTATTTTATTTCCTTTATTCGATGGTATTTGACTTGAATATTATCAAATGGTAAATAATTTGATTACTCAATTTCATTTCATTAGGATATATTACTTCTTCATTGTACTTGATATTATAATATTATGCGTGTAATGCACTTTTAAAACATAATGGTGTATATCCACATATTTTTTGATGATTTAAATTTTACAAAAATAATCAATTCAATGGTTAATTCCTACATCAATGTTATGTTCTTTGAAATAGTATATTTCACAATGTCATTTAATTCCAGATTTTTTATGATTTACTTTATGTAGAAGCAAAATTATATGTTAATTTTATAATAAACACATTTTTAAAAAATTTCATATGGTTATTCAATAACAATTCATGTAATAGTACCATTATTTAATCTTTATTACATAAAATGAATGAGAATATGTTTTTTATGAATATCTGAAAGAATTTCCATATTCAGTCACAAATCCATTTTCATTCAAGACCTTGTATTTAAAAAAATTACAAATTTATTTTTAACATATTCAAAATGATTTATTAAATCCATTTTTCGCATTCTATCTTTTATGAATTTTTTTAATGGAATATTTTGATTATTTTCAAAATAAGGCATGTATATATTTTACTAAAAATATAAATGGAATATTTGTCTTAACATATGCAATAAGTATGGAATTTTCTACCACTAGGGACACACTATTTTAAAAATCATAAGTTATTAGTTTCAAATATTTCCTTCAAATGAAATTATTATCCAAAATATGCGTGATTTTTTTTACAATCTTATTTACAAAATGAAAGGTTATTTTACTCAATGGTGTTTTAAGGATAATTTATGGCATTTGTCTCCATAAAAGTCAAAAAAACATTTATATTATATATACTCCATGAGGGAAATGTCATATTAATAACATCCAAATGCTTCCCCTATATGATTTATAATTATTTTGATCGTGTATAGAATTGAAATTCACATTTTATGTTAATTATTCTTGTAATTTATTTTACCATGAATTATTCACTTCCCTTCGACCATTATGAATTAAATTTCCTCTTAATATCCATTTTTTCTTTAATATTCTAATTTTTTAAACCATATCACATTTCTAAATATGACATTTTACACTGAATGTCATTTGAATAACTGGGTAAAAATTTATTGTCTGTATTATTTCTTCAATATAGATATTTAATGGTATAGAATATTTATTTTTAATTAATGAAATTCTTAGATATATAATGAATGATTTGGGAACACACAAAAAAGTGGGGCCTACTTATAAATAACACCCAAATTCATCGATAGTCTGACGAGTCATAAAAGTTTGATATCCTGAGTTTAATGGGTGTCTATTGTATACATATCCATCTTTTTTAAATGGCCTTATGGAATGTCTTGCCAGTATAGGTTTTCATGATACTGTATATCATACCATCCAATAATTAAGTATTTTATTCATTTGAATTTATTTATTATTATAACATGAGATTTTTTGCAATGATAATATATCTAGATTCATTCCATTCAATGATTAATTATTAAATTATTTTTGTTTTTATTCATTTATGTTTATTTATTTATTATTCATTAATTTATTATCTAAGTGAATTTTGTGATGACATTAACTCCAGATTCATTTCATTATCATTTTAAAGATTTCAATTTCATGTGATTTCAGTTATTTACCATGCCATATTGATTATGACATATATTATCTTCATAGTCGCATTTTATAATTAAATGTGTGTTTAGTTATTTACAATTCCATGATGATTAGATGTATTGATACATGATATCTAATAATGTACATAACCCTTACTAGTCATTTGAGCTTACCGATTAATTTTCCATTCCCATGATTTGAGAAAGAGTACTTTGAATAAAATTCATGGATGAGATATAGGAAATAATGATATTCTTGAAAAACAATATTTTTTAATTTTAGTTTCCAAAAGTAAATTAGGACTCAAATATGAATATAATTTATAAAAAATATATTATTCATTCCTACAGGTTGTGAGTTCTTAAATCATATGAAAATGTAATACTGTAGAAACTTGATCTAGGATACTGAGGTTGGGGTTCTTATAATTTGTATCAGATTAATTTTAAAAAAAAACCAAAGGAAAAAAGATTTAGGAAAACATATATAATGGATTATAAACTTATGATAGAATTTTTTGATAATTATATAAAAAATCCTATGTTTTTTATAAGGTAAATATTTTGATGTTTATTCTTTAAAATAAATCCATATATGGATAATAAAATTTTAATTGACTCTTTTATTGTTTTTGAAATGGGTAGTAACTCCCAAAATGGAATATTTCACTTGAAGTGGTCATTAAATGGTGCCTTACATGAACCCTTAATATGCCCATATTGAGACACTATTGAGGGATATTCTTAGGGTAATTCACATTTTCATTACCAAACATTATAATGTATTTGAATAAATGATTATATATAATGACCTTGATTAATTATAAGGTATATTACATAAATATGTTTCATGTATTAAACATCATATAAATGATTATATGATTTTCCCACTGTGATTAGTATTTCTCACATTATGTTTTTTTGTTATATCCAATATAGAGAAACCAAAGGAATCATGTTAAAATCAAAAATGAAAGACAATATGGTTACTATGATAGAAAAATGGAATGATGACAGAAGTGAATGACATTGTGGTTATACCTTAACAGTCTTCTAGAAATATTATTAACAATATATACAATAACCAAATCTTGTACTCACCATAGAATAAAATGATGGAGTTTGAAAAGAGCTGAAGTGGTAGAGTTAATGGAGGAAAGAAGGATATATTTCCATTAATTAAAAATATAAAAAGTGAAATCCATAAATGTTTCTCAAAAGAATGGAAAAATTCATTATATATAAAAATAACTATATAAAGAAAATAATTTACAATGATAAATGATGAATATAGTGGAAGGAAATAAACATCACTTAATAAATCTATTTATATTTCATTTTCATAAATGTGGGGAACCAAGGAATTATCCAAGTAAATTCCCTCTTCTAAATGTTAACTCCTTGAAAATATAAGGATGAATTACATAATAAAAATGATGATATAATTATGAATTATAATTTTGGAATTATATTATATTAGTTCTGTTTTATCAATGCAATTTAGTTATAATAATTATGTAAAATCTATAGATTTTGTATGATTTCATAAGCATATATGTCTTCATTAACATAAGTGTTATGGATAACATCATGGGTTATGTGTTTAAGGTTGATCATAAAGTTATGTCTTAAGGACCCTTTTCAGGATTTATGTGACCAGAGTTTATAATGATTAATTTTATTTTTGGAATACATTTATTGGAATATATCCTATTGGTTTAGTATAAGTTTCAATAAAATCTTACATAAGAAATAATCCCATTACTTTTTATTGTAATAAGTTTAAAGGTATTGATATCCATTATAGTATATCTTATAATTTATACTAAGGTAACGTATCAAAAAAAGTACTAATAGAATAATTTGTCTTCATCTTGGAATAATATAGTAAAATTCATTATATATGTATAATAAAATAATATGTATTTACAGAAATTATAGAATCCATACCAATAGAATTGTAACAAGACTATGAGAACAGTAATGTGACCATTGGTAACGGAATTCTAGCCATTAGAATAATAAAATCATATGTGAAAGTACAAATATTTTTTAGCTATATCATTAATGAAAATTTCATATATTTATATCATGGAATCCGTAAATAAATTTTTGAAAATGATAAAATTATTGTTAGTATTTATGTGAAATATAAATGTTTATTTATAATTTTATAAATAATATAATACAATAAAAGAATTATTTTAATTAAATTGATTCATATATTAAAATTTTGTTTTAATTTAATTGAATGAAATTTCTATGAGACCAACATTAATTGTCCAACGTGTCATAAAATAAATTATATTTTTAAAATTGTTATTTCTAGAATAAATTCTGATTATGATTAAGAATTAAAATTTTCATATTTATAAAATTAGATTAAAAATAAATATTTCTATTTTTAAGAGTAAACATAAAAAAATTATAGGTTGAAATTTTGGTGTTTTTCTGAAAAAATTGGATTTTTCATAAATGGTGAAATACATTAATTTATGGTATTTCTAATAATATGTTAAATATAGGAATTTTTGATTAATTAATGATTTAATCACCAATTATATTGAAAAATAAATGCATAGTTAGTATACATAGTTCTAATAATCAATACTATTGATTGTCTTGAGCCAAAATAATAAACAAATGTACAAAATAATCAAAAACAGCCCAATCCACTCCCAACAAATACCACACCTCACCACCTCTTCATCTCAGAACATCTCAAAATTTAATATTTTGTAAAGTAATCATAATTTTCTTATAAAATGTCTTTTACATGTCAATGACCTTCTCATCTCACCAAAATAGGAAAAAAAATTCCTTAAGGAGGTTCTAAAGCAGATGATATTCAAGAGGTAAAATCTTCCTTCTTCCCTATTAAATTCATTATTTATTCATTTATTTCTAATATTTCTTCCCCTACCTTCTACAAACTAGAATAATAATTCATGTATCATATATATACTATACTTTTACTATATTAATGGAATATCCATGATTAATCCTCTACCATTATCATATTTTGATTATAAAAAGAAAATATCGTTCATGATGTCTCGATTCACCACCTTCATGGATAATGATTTTTCAATTTCCATTACATCATTCAATGATGGTCATGAAACAATTATTATGTGTAAAAACATTTAATATGAATATTATAACATTTTATTATTCTGTAACTAAGTTTTAGACATTTTAATTAAATAAAATGAAATTAGTTAGTGATGGTCAAAAAAAAACAAATAAATTATCATTGATGTATTGTATAATAAATCAAACTCATATAAAAAAAATTGATTAATGGGATCATTTAAAACTATGAATAAATATTAATACAACATCATTAAACATTTTTAGTTTTTCATCCATTCTACAAGAACTCTAATTATTATAATCAGTGGAACCGACCATAAATACATGAAGACAATACTCCTGGAATGATAATTCAATTATTTATAACTATAAATTTATTATCGAGTACAATAAGTAACTGTATGGAACTCATTCAAATATATGTTAAGGGGAATTTTTTAAAAAATACTATTTTGTGTTACTAAACTTTTTATTAATGAAATTTTTTCTTACTTATATGACATAAGTGGATTTTCCAAATTTTATTATTCCTTATTTATTTTATTTTTCCTTTACATGTTTATAAATTTATTTTCAATTAAAATGTTTTTACTTATAAGTGTGTTACATATTATATTGAAAAGTGATTTGAAAATGGAGAATTTATTTTTTCTCAAGAATGTTTCTTTTGTTAAATATTTATGTGTTATGATCATGTTATGGTCAGTGTGAATTATTATGTATATAAGGAGATTTTGGATAAAATGAGAGTGGGTGATCCTGTTATAGCTCTATAATGAATTTGGTAAAGGGACATAGTTAACTAGTTATGTTTCTGCTATAGATTATGGAAATATACTGCAATGGTTATTCCAAGTGTAACAATTATTATTACTCCATATGTAGCTAGGTGATCTACTTTTAATGTAAGAGTGACATAAAAATAATTTCACAAGTTTATTTTTATGATTTATGTATGATTTATTTGGTTTTAATGGAAAATAAGGATTTCATATGGTAATGCAAAAATAATATATTTTATGTGAAAAGTTAGTTTTTTTTAAATGTTTTCATTCATGGGGTAATAGGATCTTTGATTATTTGAACGTACCCTATGGATATTTATGAGTCTATACCTTTTACTAAAATTATTTTCATTGGGTTTATGGATGGTTATTCTATAGGATTAATTCATGTTTATATTCACAATTTTAATTTAGTATTGAATCCAACATTTTTATTTCATAACTTTTCATAACATTTAACAAAAAGAAAATAATTAATGGTTATTGTCTTGATGATCAGGATCATAATAATAGAAATAATAAAACATTATTCTAATACACATTTAAGGAATTATCATAGGTTCATCATATGTTCAATTGTTGCATCTCATAACCTCAGAACATACATCAATGATGAGGGTGAGCCGAAGGCCACGAAAGGTAAAATAAGGGAATCCATTTAATTTTGATATCAATATGAACTTGATGAAACAACGAAAGACTAGAGAAATGAAAATAATAATTATCATAATAAAATTAATATGAATCAAAACTTGAATATGTTCCTTAATAATATATTTTATAAATTCATAAGCATATCACCAAAGTCCATCGCCAAGGTGTTATAAAATTTTCCATGGTTATTCACTAAGGTATCGTAAATTATGTCATCTCTAGAGATTAATTTCATTACCCAATTCATTAGAGAGCTATCCAGAGGCTCTAATAATATGTATTTATTTTCAATTGATCCAATTATATCATAATAAATCTTTTCATAAATATTAGAAAGAGAATAAAATAAATGGATTTCATATAATAAATGTGATGTTTTAGAAAGATCATAAAAATAAGATCATCATGTAATTTAAAACCCATTGAAATGATATTAGGGTTTAGTATATGTCATTTATAGAATAAAATATATCATTTTTATGTCTTGGTGAATAAACCTAGAAATAAAATCAGATTGGGTCTTCACATAAATAAAATAAGATAATTTTATGAGAAAAGGGGATAGATTTTGAGACAGAAACTCTATAGAATAATGGTTATAAAACATTGTCTAAAAACATTAAACATCTAGGGAAAATGCTTTACCATCCATAAATGACTCAAAATATAGTATAAGGACTGAATTAAATAGAAATAATAACATGGGTGGGTATTTATTGAAAAAGTGAGGGAATATTTTATTAATTTCAAAGGAAACCTCATTAGTGGAATTTGAAAAACCATTGTCTTGACCATGGTACTTGCACGTGGTATTAGACACATAGGACACCTCATTTAATATTTTAATACATAAGAGTAGAACAACATTGTATCTTAATCATTAAATCATTATGAAATTTTAATGATGTCATTAAACTTACTGAAAACTCTAAACAGTATTTTTCATATTCACCAAAAATTAAAGACTTTTAGAAAAATTCCAAAACCCACCCTTAAAATATTTTGACGCGTAGAATTAAAAAGTAATCTCCATTGTAAAAAATTTAATATCATTTTTAATTAAATTAAACAAATAAAATAATAACCCTCAACTATAAATGTCTAAATCATTAATTTACTTATACTTTGATATTATTATATCACATTACCACTTATGATGAATAAAAAATATTTTTACTTACAATGGTTAGGCTATAATTCCATTGGTAAAATTTCTATTCATAAGGGTAAAATTTATTATTTTATAGAGTAATGTTACTATTAACCAAACCATTATTCAGATCTTATTGGACTAAATATTTCACCATGATTACAACCATGCATGTTCGTTTTTTGAAAATCATTTCACAGAATATGTTATTTAATAATAAATTATTTTTTTATTATTCATCAAAAAACATATTAATATAATATTATTCATCAAAAAATTTATTCATAAATTACTATTTATAATATTGAAACATCTTAGAAAACTACAAAAAATTAATCCTAGTTTAATTTTGAAATTTTAAACTCATATTTGTTGGTTATTCTACCATAATAATTCTACATGTATGAGAAATCATTTAAAAGTTCATTTTTTTACTTCAAAATCATGCTATAAAATTTTTATTAATTAAATATATACTTTATTATGAAAATCAATTAATAAAATTGGAATGATAAAATAAAAATTTAATTTATAGCAAGGTATTAAACAATGTAACAAAGGTCATGTTACATAACCCCTTATAACACCCACATATGTTCTAAGTTTAAGGTGTTTAATGGTGATAGATTCATGGGGTGGCTCAGACAACATTGTCATAGTGTTGATTTCTATCAACCTGAACTTCTCCCATAAGAATTTTCATTCAAGATTAACATGTTGAAGTTATACATGGGATCAGTCTAGAGCGAAGCCCACCAATTCCACCTCCTTCCCAAGATCTGACAAATGGGCTTTATATGGTCGGAGTCTACTAGATGTGGTCTTCGAATATTCTTTCATCATTAATAACCATTATAATTTCTTTTTATAATCACTAATCTTAATGATAGGTGTATAGTTCCCAATGGTCATATTGACCAATGATCATATAATAGTTGATACCCAACAGTCTCATTTCAATTATACTCACTTCATTAATAAATTGATATAGATTTTTTGAGTACAAAATAATATCACATAAATTTTAAGAAACAATTTTTATTTAAAATGTTTGGTTTGATACATTATCCCCCAAAAGAAATTGTGTCCCTAATATTTCAACTCGTACCCTGAGAAGAGAAGAGGTGTGGGTACTTCTGCCTCATTGTCTCCTCTGGTTCCCACGTGGCCTGTTTATATTTTTGGTTTGTCCACAATACATAAACAAATAGAATTGTCTTAATGCATATAAATTTGTCTCTATGATTCAATATCTCCATTGGATGCCCCTCATAATAGTGGTCATGTTCCAGTTGAACAACATTAGTATTCAGTAGATGTTAAAGTACATGTTTTTTCATCCTCGACATTGATACCTGAAATAAATTATGAACATGATCTATATTTGGACGATGTTCTAGTCGATAGGCCAGTTATCCTATGTGATCAATGATTTTATAGGGGAAATGTACCTAGGTCCATGATTCCCATACATTAAAATCCATTTGACTCTCTTCCATGGAGAAATTCGAATTAAAAAGTCATAAATGACATTAAACTCCAAATCTTTTCGACAGTTGTTGGCATTTATCTTCTTCTAAAACTGAGCACTCTTAATGTTTTGTTTGATTAGATGAACCTTATCTGTCGTCTCTTTCACAAGATCATTCCAAATAATCATTCTTTCACCATCTTCATCCCAACTAGTATGAGTTCTGTATCTCTTTCCAAATAGAGATTGATAGTGTTCCATTTGAAAGATACCATGGAAGTTAATGTTGTAAGAGAAATGATCTAATTTTATGTGTTGATCACATCATCCTTTAAAATCCATTGATCATGTTTTCAGCATGACCTTAATTGTTTGAATATTCTATTAAAATTGGCCATCAATTTATGTATTATAGTTCGTACTTAAATTCAATTCCATACATAGGGCATGTTGATGGATTCTCTAGAATTTTTATGTGAACCTTCTATCATGATAATATATAATGGAGAGTGGTACCCCATGCAACCGTACCACATCCCTAAAGTAAATCATATCAAGTAGATCAAAAAAGAAATCTTTTTGAATAGTTATAAAATAGGATATCATGGTGAGATGGCCCACTATAACCCATATCACATTGTTTCCTTTCAAAGTTATTGGGAGACCAATGACAATGTCTATAGTTATATTGTCCCACTTCCATGCTGGTATGGGTAGTGGTTTTAATACCCCTCTAGAAAATTTTCACTCTTCCTTCACTAGCTAGCACACCGAGAACCTTTTAGTGTAGTTTGTAATCTCTCTATTCATGTTATCCAACCAATAATGACCCCAAAGGTCGCTATAATGTTTTGTAACTCCAGGATGTATAGAGAATGTAGATATATGAGCTTCATCCATCGGATCCTTACTATTTCCAAAATATATGGAACACATAGTATTTTATTAAATTTTTGTACACATTATAGATCAATATTGAACTCTGGATACACCCCATTCACCACTGCCTCAAAATTCTATTGTAATAAAGGAACTTTTTTTGAGAGTTTTGGAGCTTATCTAGTAATGTTGTTTGAAAGATCAATGGGGATAGGTTTAATGATATCACTTCCCTTATGATTCCCATGTCCAGTTTTACATTGTCACTAATAAAATGAACTCTTTGAATCCTCATCATTTCCACCCCAGTAGTGTATTTTCTATACAATGCATCAGCAACACTTTTTTATCTTCCTTAATGATAATGAATTGAAAAATCATAGTCTTCAAGTAGTTCCAACCATCTCCTCTATAAAATGTTCAATTCCCTTTGAGTTAAAATGTACTTTAAATATTATTGGTCTGTGTATATATTACACTTCACACCATAAAAACAATACCTACATATCCTCATATTAAAAATAACCATATCCAGCTCCAGATCATGCGTAGGACAGTTCTGCTCATGAGTCTTTAACTGTCCGAAAGCATAAGCAGTCACCTTGTCATTTTGAATGAGAGCACACCCAATATCTTTCCAAGATGCATCACTAAAAATAAATAATCCTTATTCACATGGGGGAGGAGTTATACCAGGTGTAGTAACCAATATATTCATTATCTCTTAGAAACATCCATCACACTCCTTTGTCCATAAAAACATGAAACCTTTTATAGTTATCTTGGTTAATGGATTAAAATATCGAGAAAAGTTTTGGAAAAACTCCAATAATTTCTCGTTAATCTAAGGAAATTGTGAATATCATTTACTTTAATAGGATCATTACATTCCTATACAACATTTTTCATTTTAGGTTCAACACAAATTCCCTCACAATATTCAATGTTCCCCAAGAACGAAACATGATATAACCAAAACTCACACTTATAAACTTCTTAAATAACCTCTCCTTCATCAATGTATGTAATATAACACTTATATGATCTTCATCCTACTCCAAAATTTTGTAATATATAAGAATAGAATAAAAAAACTACCATAACATTATCAAGGTAGTCCTTAATGATTATATTCCTCAAATACATATCAATAGTTAGAGTAAAAGTAAAACCAAAGGGCATAACAACAAACACATAATTCACATATACGGATCGGAAAGAAGTTGTTGGAATATCTTATTTCTTTACCCTCAATTTGAGGATTACCAGACCATATATCAATCTTAGATAATAATTCAGCCCCATGAAGATTTTCAAATAAATAATCAATCCCTAGAAGAGGGTGATTTTTCTTTTCTATAATCAAATTCAGTTCTCTATAATAAACGCATAACTGCTTCCATCCATCCATCTTCTTTAAAAAGTGAATAGGTGTTCCCAAAAGAGACAATTTCATTGATAACCCCCTTCCCCAAAGATCATTCAATTGCTTCATTTTTACCCCATCTCCACATTCTTTATTTTATAGGGTGTTTTTGAAATCGGTTTGGCAGAAGGAATGTGTAAAAAAGAGAACTCTACCTCTCTTTCCCTATGTGGTCTAGGAAACTCTTCAAGAAATACATACTTGTATTCCTAAAATATGGGAGAATTATCTATAATTAGACTCAAATTTCCTTCACATTCTTCACCAATCAACTCTATAAAGAAGGTTATAGGAGTTTATTTTATTAAAAATCTGGTTGGGATATATCTCTTTGGAATATAACTGTAGGTTTTCTATTCAATACTACAGAGATATCCATGCATTGTTATTTGATCATAGAATTATAGGTTGAGGTCCAGTCCATAAATATTGTAACATAGACATCCAAAATAGTAATAACTACTATATTTACAATAATATTGTTCTGGATAAACTAAATACTAGAGTTTTGAAATACTGTTGATGCATGGATAATCCCTCCAAGAGTATGGAATTGCAACTCTACTTTTAGTAGTTTTGGGATTGACTCTATATAATTTTCAAACATAGATGAAATATATGAATACGTAATACATGAATCAATCAATGTACTTGATGGATTTAATAGAAAAATAGGAGTACCTACCACCACATCATTTAGAGATTCTTCTTCAACTGTTATGATAGAAAAACCCAAGCCTTTCTCCCTTGGCCTTTGTTGTGGATTGTTGAGATTCCCCACCTCTTCCCTCAGATTTTAATAGTGATTGGAAAAGTGCCCATGATGTCTACACATGAAGCATTGGACTTCATATAGGGAATTCACCATCCTACCTTTCTCGTTAGTGTGGGGATGTTGAGGCTTCACCACACTATAACAATTCCATGTGATAAGGCCAAATCATATTAAAATGTGACACATCCCACTCGTGAGAGGGCAGTTCCCTGAATGATTCTCCCCACATTTGTTACACGTGTAGTGTTGCACTTTCTTTCCACCTATTCCAGAGTCAAAGTTCCTCCCCATGTTTGGCTAAAAGGACCTCTTATTTTCATTTGACATGTGGGGCCCATTTGTCTCATAGAACTCAATCACAACCTTCATAGTACATCAAAAAATTTCTTTATAACTATCATAGTCTCGGTTAGCTAGATTACTTTTTAAATGAGGTCATAATCCATAGAATATTCTATCAACATTCATATTAGTATCCTTGATAAATATTGAGGTGTAATGTGAATGTTCGTGATGTTTGTCTGGTAGCTTACCACAGATTCATTCTTCATGTGTTTCAGCTCGAGGAATTCCTTCTCAATTTATGTTCTCATCAAATGAGGGAAATACTTATTGAAAAATATCCCCCTGAACTCTTCCCACTATATAGCTTCAATCTCCCCTATTTGTATCATGTTTTTAATCAGTTAAAACTAAAAATCATCTTCTTCCTCTACATAGTATAAAGCCTAGGTGTATTTCCCTTATTCAAAATTATCAAGGACAGAAAAGATCTTCCCAATAGTGCTAAACCACTATTACTCAATCAATGGGAAGGAAGATCAACTGAACGATGGTTGTCATTGATTAATAATAGACTCAATAGAATGTTGTTCCCATCAAGGTAAAATTGGACTCTCAACTTGAATCAAGTTATTTCCCATAAATTGAGTAATTCGAATCATTATTCTAATGAATTCATCGATTCCTGCTTCCACCAGAGGGATGCCAATGCATGTTCAATTTTGGTCACCATTTGTAGGGTTCCTCTTATTTACAACAATTTTCTCAATGAAAAAAAATCTTAGTGAGATGTTTTGTTCATCTAAGAATCTTATAAATATAATATATTTTACCATCGTAAATAATTACTCTTAAATATTTTATTCAATGTCAACAATTAAATTTCGTATAAATCCATCATAATGAATCATAAAAATATTGCGATTAATCAAAAATATCCTCTAGGATTTTCAATCCTGGAGTGATGAAAGGCCCATTTTCATGCACCTTTTCCCATTTGAGCCTATCTCAAAGAGGTATTTTTGTGTTTTACCCTATATACATCTGTGCTAAAGCTACATCCAATAGTTTGTATCTAGATAGGTATTAATTTGTTCTGAAACCACTCACATAATATTCCAATGAAATATCATAATTTTTTACAATATTTAAATTTTTTGGGTACTTCATATTGTTTTAATATCCTAATTTAGAAAAATAACTAGAATATCCTTTGAAACCAACAATGGAATCCCTCCTTTTTATGACATAACTTCTCATATTATTTACAAATATAGGATATTTAATGTTTAGTGTCTTGGAGATCAGGAACATATTACATGAAAACATAAAAAATTATTCCAATCCATATGTAAGTCTTTATCATAGGTTCATCTTATGTTTATTTTCTTCATCTCATAACCAAGGTACATATATCGAAGAAGATGGTGAGCAGAAGTCCCAGTAAGGGGAAAAACATAAACAATTTACTTATGATATCAATAAGATCTTGATTAATTACATAAATACATGAGAAATGTAAAAATAAGCTTATCAAAAATAAATATAACATGAATAATAACATTAATGCGTGTTTAAAAAATTAAATCTATACATTCATACACATTTTACCATGGACTATCCCTATGGTGTCATAAAAATGACCATGGTTATCCACCACTGTATAATATAACTTTTCTTCTCTAGAGTTTAATTTCATTACCCAATGCATTAGAGAGATATCTGGGAAAACCCTTAATATGTTATTATTTCCATGAGAAACATTTATAAAAAAATCAAACATATCATAAATACCCCAAATATAATTAAATAAATTGGGTTTATATCTAATTTTTTACATTTTGAAAAGGGAAAAAAACAAGATCATTATGTCATTTATAACCCCTGAT
Organism: Viscum album; assembly: GCA_963277665.1. NCBI lineage: Eukaryota > Viridiplantae > Streptophyta > Magnoliopsida > Santalales > Viscaceae > Viscum > Viscum album. The sequence goes on from OY728122.1 coordinate 2,092,033,797, forward strand.
AAGTGAATGAGGGTTTTATGTATGTTAGTTCAAGAATAAACTATATCATTTTTATTTCCTGGTAAATAACCTGAGAAATGAAATATTTTTGGGTATTCAAAAAATAAAATAAGATAACTTCATGAGAAAATAGAGTGATTTTGAGAAAACTTTCTGCAGCATAACGGTTATGCAGCATGGTCTTAGAAAACATTAAAAAGATAGTAGAAAAGGGACTCCAATACATAAACAAATCATAATACAATATATTTATATAATAAAATTTAAATAAGAACATGGTATGGAATCAAGAAATAAATACATCATAAAATAGAACATGAATGGGAAAAAAGAATTTGAGAATTCCTTACGAAAATTCAGCACCCAAACGGTGTCACATGAAAAATCAAAAAATGAGTTGATTTGAATGAAAAGAGTCTCTAATCACTGGGAAATAAAATGGAAATATATAAAGATATATAATAACACACCACATCATAAGAAAAATGTAATTAAATGATGTTACATAAAACAAGTCATTGACAAAAATATGAGGGTGAAAGGTTCCCTTACCTTATAGAGTATCATAAAAAATACTAATATACAAACCTTGAGGGATTGATGATACCATGGGAGGACATCATGGGAGGTATAACTATAATAAAATCATGGATAATGTTTTTTTAATGAAATTAAGTGAAGTAATGGGTGTGTATTTATAGAAAACGTGAAGGAATATTTTATAAATTTCAATTGACACATCATTAGTGGTATTTGCATAACCATGGGATTTCCCATGGTATGTTTGAGTGTAATTGGCCACAGGGGACACCTATTATTATATTTTAATCTATAAGAGTCTACCATCATATTATCTTACTAATTACAATATTATTACATAGTTAGGATTTCATTAAACTTACCAAAAACTCAAAACTATTTATTTTCTATTTACTGAAAATTCAAAAATTTTATAAAAATCTCAAAAATTTACCCTAACCATTTTTGAGGTGTAGAATTGAAAATTGAAATACATTTTATTAAAATTAATTTCAATTTAAATTAAATCAAATAAAAACATACTAATATTTAACTAATAATTTCTAAAACATTTATTTACTTATACTAAGACATAATAATATCACATTACCACATAAGATGGAAAAAACATAGGTATTCTTCCTTTTTTTAGGGTACTATTACATTGGTAATATTTCCATTCATAAGGGTAAATTTAATAATCCAATGGGTAATGTTAGTATTCACTAAAAAACTATTTTTTTCTATTTAGACCACATTTTTCACCCTGATTACATGTATGTATATCTGATTTTCAAAAACAAATTCACCGAAAAAGTTATATATTAATAAAATATATATTTGACTATTAATCAAGAAACTATTCATAAAATACTATTCATAAAACAAAAAATTCATAAAAAAATATTCATCAAATTGAAACATCTTAGAAAACATTAAAAAATTCATCCTAAGTTAATTTTAATATTAGAAATTGAAAATTGATGTTTATTTTACCATAATAATTCTCTTTGTATGAGAAATATCTAAAAATTAAAATTTACCTTGAAAATAAATTTGTAAAATATTTATTTATTAAACCAAAACTTTATTAAGAAAATCTATTCTTAAAAGTTGAATGATGAAATATAAATTTTATTTTTAACAAGTGATTATTCAATGTAACTAAGGCCCCATTACATAAACCCAAATAATTCCCACATAGTCTATAATAGTAATGTGTGCAATGGTTATAGAATCCTGGTGTGCCTCACTCAAAAATTCCCAAGTGGTGATTTCTATCAACATGAACTTATCCTATAATCAATTTCATTGAAGATTAAAATTTTGATGTTCTGCTTGGACTTTGACTACAGAAAATCCCAACGTTTCCACATCCTTCCCACGCTTTGAAAAATAGGCTTTGTATACCTCCAGTATACTAGATGGGTCCATTGACTCTTTTATCTGCAACAATAACCATTATCATTTATATTTATAATCACTATTATTATAGTTAAGAGTATGATTCCCAGTGGTTATATTGACAAATCTTTAAATAATAGTCAAAACCCAATGTTCTCATTTCAATTAAAATCACTTCATTAATAAATGGATATATTTTTTTTCATTAAAAAATAATATAACATAAATCTTCATGAAACATTTATTATTCTAAAATTATAGGTCATTACAGTTAGGGAAAGAGATCATCTATCATTAAAAAAGAAATCATATTTTGGTAAAAATTGGATATTGAGTAGAAGTGTGTAGTTTGTAATGTATGAGTTCCAATTTATGCTTTTATAACCAAATTATCTCAAAATATAATCCTAAAATATCATTGGATAAGTAAAATAGTTAAATCTAGCTAAATTGACTAGATTATGTAATATTTAATATTGGGACATTATAGTCGGTATCAGGGAATTGTTTAGATAAATTTAGGGTTTAGGAGAATGTTAATATAATACCCAAGAATGTGTTTTAAATTATTAATATTAATAAATGATAGTGAATTTAAATATAACCATATTTCATCATCTATGATATGTCTACTTAGAATGGTTATTTGCAAAAATAAATATCGAAGCTAAAGTAGGATGAAATTTAACTATGATATCCTTTGGAATATGATGCCTAAAATGGTGGGAATTGAAACTTATTATTTTGTGACACTATAGGATTAGTAGATTCATGTTATAAATGGTGGATAAATAGGTGCATGATATTATCGAGATCAACCTCATAAGAATATATTACTGGTGGAACAATTTTTGAGGCAATACCCTCCTATATTTTGTAGGTATTATGACCTTGTGGTGGATGAAGGGTAGATTAAATCCCTAGAAAATATCTTCTATCACATGGGGGTGTTCATTAAATAAAAATGATAGTCTTTAAATTTTTTTGTATTGATGGTGAATCCAACTAATGGGGGTCTATGGTCAAGAATAATAAGGATTCTAATGAGATTTATGATTTGGAATGGGATGAATTGAATAATATTGTCACACAAATGAAAAATTTGAAGTTATTTTCCATTTAATTTATATTCTTTCTTTTTTAGGGGTTTTCCATGCATTTTTTAAGGAAATAGTGGGTTTTCAAAATTTGGGCCAACCCGATCGCCCATTTCTAGTTTTAAAAATAAATGTTGTTTCTTTAATAACTCCATCGTTTATCAACCTTATTCACCCATTCAAAATCCAAAATGAACTTCATTTAACAATTTATACCACCAAATAAATTTGGGCCCCTTAAAAAATCATTATCATCTTGGATTTGGGTGATCAAATTAGGTGTTGGGCCAACCCAAAATCTCATTTCCAGTTTTAAAATGTTATTTTATTTATTCCATAAAATATTCATTTGTTATCATTTTCGGTAATTCCACCTCTAAAATGTTCCCACTGAACCCAGATGCTCCCCCATCTTCGTTTTCCCCTCTTTAAAGCTCGGATTCATTATGAATTGGGGAAGAAAGTCTCCAGCTCCAAAAAAACCTCCAGATTTCTCAAGTAAGTTGGTTCCCTCCCTTCCTCACTTTTTCATAGGGTTTATTCTTTTTTTATTGAATCTACAAATGTACAGAAGCTAGGGCTTCGTACCTAGGGTTTTAGTTTTGAGTTTCTTGCTCTAATACTCTGGTTTTAAGTTCAATCTGACTCCCTTGCGGTGTGACGATGGTGCGGTTGAAGTGACGCACAAGGATTTGGGGGTTTTGCCCATTTTGGTAGGTGATTCCATATGTAGGTATTGTAGAATGAGTTGGATTGCTATATTTATGTTTCCATTATATTCTTTGTTCATTATTTTTATTTCAAAAACTGATTTGGGTAGCATTTTCAAAGAGGTTGTTTTTTAAGTGCCAATTTTGTGTGAAAATGGGTGTTTTACATGTGCAACCCATATTTTGCCTCTTGGTGTTGTTTTATAATTCATGGATTGGATTTATAAAATTGTTATGATGCTGAAATGTATGGTTTGGTATAATATTGGTCTCCATTGGGTTTTAAATGTGGGATTTTAGATGAATTTAATGAGCAAAATTTTATTATTTTCTTGAAATTATTTTATGGAAATTATAAGTGGTTTATTGAGTTATATAAAAGGTGAAAAGAATGTGTAGCTACTGTTTTTAATGTGTGTGACTAGAACTGATATTTATATGTGAGAATATATTTTGGTAGCATGTGGTAACTATTTGAGAACAAGATGGGAAACCCAGGTAACTAAGTAGGCTAATGTGTACTAGTAGGCTAGTGAACATAGGGGTATTGACCATGGTTCACTTAGCAAGTATGACATGGATAACACTAACGAAACTATAATGGAGATGATTGGAAACCACTAGGTTATGGGTATTATCCCTACTAGTGGCTCATTCATGAGAAATAATTTTATTATGGTTACTTTCACCGTGGTACGGGGTACTTGGGGCTCACAACTAACTAGTTCTTAGGGGTTTTCCTATGATTGGTGCTCGTGGAAATTTGGGTCTTTATCTTTGAATTATAGTATTTTGGGATGTGAAAACTAGTAGAATGCATGTTTTATTAAAATGTACTCATTATTTAATGTTATCCCCATTGAAAGTTATTTTCATTTCATAGTTTCACTTTTAGAAATAAATGTTACCACTTTCTGTTTTTAACTCTCGCAAGATTTTTATTTTATAATGCCTATAACATGGAATCCTTGGTTGATATCATATTGGGCATATTCTCACACCCTACTTACACCTTTGGGTGTAAGTATACTTGATCATGATTGACATAGGCAAAGGCAAGGCCTTGGGCGATGGCGGTTCAGGTTGCAAGTTTCTCTCAATGGTGCGGTGTTGGGGAGATGGCTTGTGGGTGATGACCCCTTGTCATGTGGAGTCTCTTGGGATGTTTTTATACTACTTATATACACCATTAGACAACTTGTGTATTGTTTAAACCCATATACTATGTTCTTAATTTTATTAATTCTTGTTTGGCATAATTTTATAGATTTGTATTATTGTATGATTTTGGTTATTTTATGAAACCAAACTTTGGTAAATCATTCCAAAATGAATTTTTATGATACTAGAGCACTTGTTCCAGGCCATGGGGATAGGGAAAGCCCTTCGGGCCTTGCCAAGAGCCAGTTTCGGTGCCAGTTTGATGGGGACCAAATTCGGTTCATGAAAAAATGGTATCAAAGGGGGTTAACGTTTTTTAGTTATATTATTATTTTGCGATACTTCGAACTAGATAAGAGATAAGACTGTCAGGGATCAGAGTTTTGGTCATGAGTAGGGTGTCTGGCTCATTCCCTTCGTGACAGACCACAAGTCACCAGGGGATGTCCGAATTGTTTGTTTATCTTCACTTCCAGGTGAGACGTGTGGGATGCAGACTGCACGTGGACATCCAGGGTGGTGAAGTAGTTTTTTATTTTACTGTTGTAATGTGTTTGTCTTATTTATATATGATGTTATTCAAGAAATTTTTGGAATTGTTGTTCTGATTTTTTTCCTTCTGACTGTTTCCTTTTGTAGCAAAATGCCTCCCCAGAAATCTCCCACGCACCCACAGGAGGAAGCCAGAGAGAGTTCCCCTACACCACTCGATCAAAGGATGATAGAATTCGTTGTCCGAGTTGTCTAGAATTTGGGACAGAGAGGGGTTCTGACTGCTACTCCAGCCAGAGAAGATGAGTCTGGGCCCATGAAGGATAAGGCCCAAGAGTTATGAAAAATAGACCTCTTTGTTTTTGAGGTTGCTCGGACCCTCAAGATGTAGAGGAATGGCTCGAGAAGATAGAGCGTATGTTCGAGTTCCTGGACACACCTGAGGAGGTCCGGGTGAAATGTGCCTATTTTTAGCTAGAGGGTCCATGCTTTATGTGGTGGGAATCGGTGCTTCAATCTGGGAAGCATGAAAACACGAGTTGGAGAGATTTTAAGGCCATCTTCAATGAGCAGTACTGTCCAGAGGTTCTATCCTATGCCAGATATCGAGAATTCATGGATCTTTCCCAGGGAGATTGTTCAGTAATGGATTATTGCTAACCGTTTTTCTGAGTTAGTGTGGTATGTGCCTGAGATTGTTTCAAGTGAATACTTGAATGCTCAGAAATTCAAGAAGGGAATGCGACCAGAAATTTAATCACAGGTCTTCCTATTCAAGTTGGGAACTTATACTGAGGTGGTCGAACATGCTTGTATGGTAGATATTGATCAAAAGGGGATGTCTGGGATCTTTGGAGGGGTATATACTATGGGAACTGATAGCTCTGCTGAAAAGAAGAGGGAGAGGAAAGAGTAGGGAAAGAAGGGAGGGGGTAGTTTAGGCCACTCTTGCAGGAATTTTTCATTAATGGCTTCAGATGCGAGGACTGTCGGGTGCCACACATGTGGGAAGACATGGCACATCCGTCCAGCATGCCCTCCTCCTCCGAATACCTGTTTTCAGTGTGGAGGTATGGGACACGTGCATCACTTTTGTGGGACAGCGCGTCCACTTCAAAGTGGGGCAGGATCTGTTCCTCCCAGGGGAGTTCCAGCGTATTCTGAGCCATTAAGCACAATGGGATCTTGGTTCGGTGGTCATGGAGGTAGGACTAGATCATCTTTTGGGCAGATCCAAATTAGGGCAAAGCCATAGGCGATTGGCCGTTCTCAGGAAGGGACCAGACATTTTCATGCTGTGGATCTAGCACCGAAGGGATCTGATGCAGGACCTTCGACTGTTCGAGGTACCATTCTGATTGAATCTTTTATAGTTTCAGTTTTATTTGATACTAGTGCTTTAGATTCTTTTATATCTTCCCATATTGTGAACTTTTTGAGCCTTCCAACCGAGCTTTTATCTATTGAAATGGAGTTAGTAACACCACTGGGTAGGAATAAGGTGTAGGGTCTTAGGTGCCCGTCGTTCACACTCTCTGTGTCCGTAGTCGAGATGGAGTGGGATTTCGTGGTCCATGATATGGAATTGTTTGATGTGATCCTCAGCATGGACTGGCTGGTGCACTTCCAAGTGCATATTGACTTCTATCAGCATCGAGTTAGCTTTAAGGCACTAGATGGGAGTCCTCGGTTATTTCATGGAGAATGGGATCCTCGGTCGGGTCGCACGAGACCTCCACTCCCTGAGTTGGGGAATCTTGCTTATCAGTTGTCATCACTCGCACTGGAGGATGATGGTGTTGTCCCTCCTGGCGGGATACCTCATGTAGTGGATGTGTTACCAGATGTATTCCCAGATGATTTGTTAGGCATACCACCAGAGCGGGATGTGGAGTTCTCAATTGAGTTGGCACTGGGAACACAACCTATATCTCTTCCCTCATATCACATGGCGCCCACCAAATTGAAGTAATTAAAGATACAACTAGACAATTTTGAATCCAAAGGATTCATTTTCTAGAGCGCCTCTCCTTGGGCCTCCCCAGTCTTATTCGCGAAGAAGGCCGATGGAACCCTCCAGTTTTGTATCGATTATCAGAAATTGAATCAGGTGAAAATCAATAATAAATACCATTTGCCTCAGATTGATGATTTTTTTGAACAACTGATGGGGGAAAAGTGGTTCTCCAAAATCGACTTGCGTTTGGGATACCACTAGCTCAGGGTAAGATAAGAAGTCATTTCGAAGGTGGCTTTCTGAAGAAGGTGTGGTCAATTCGAGTATCTAGTCATGCCTTTCGGATTGACGAATTCCCTGGCAATTTTCATGGAGATAATGAATAGGGTGTTCCACCAATATCTCAACTCATTTTTAGTGGTATTTGTGGATCAAATCCTGGTTTATTCTGGATCTGAGGAGGAGAAATAGCACCACCTACGGGTTGTTTTGAGCACCTTGTGGTACCATCTCCTATATTCCAAACTCTCAAAGTGAACATTCTGGATCAGGGAAGTGAAGTTTCTGGGGCATGACATCTCAGAACATGGTGTTTCAGTGGATCCAGAGAAGATTAGGTCAATTATGTCATGGGAACAACAAAGAAATGTGTTTGAGATGAGGAGTTTTCTTGGCTTGGCAAGTTATTACAGGCGCTTTGTCCGAGACTTCTCACGGCTCGCCTCCCCCATGACCACACTCAACCGACAATGGGTGAAGTTTGAATAGATCCCTCATTGTCAGGCATCATTTGAGGAGTTGAAGTGGCAATTGACCACCGCACCTTTGCCGATTTTACCAGAGTCTGGGAAGGGATATGTGGTTTATTGTGATGCATCAGGTATGGGCCTTGGGAGTGTACTCATGTAGAATGACCATGTGGTGGCTTATGGTTCTCTCCAGCTCCGGCCTCCTGAGAAGACTTAGCCGAATCATGACTTAGAGTTGTTAGTAGTGATGCATGCTTTACAGACTTGGTGACACTACCTATTTGGGAAGTAATTTTCCGTCTATTCGGTCCATAAGAGCCTACCCTACATTTTCTCTTAGAAGGATCTAAATCTGAGGCAGCACCATTGGATCGAGTACATGCATGGATTTGACTTTGAAATTGTCTATACCCAAGCCAAGAGTAATTTGGTGGCAGACTCTTTGAGAAGGAAGGTACCAGTGCATGCATTGAGTAAGTCCAACGATGAGTGGAATTTGATTGTGCTCTTCGGCCAGATGCACTTGGAGAGCAGGGAGAATAGCGGAGGTACTTTATTGGATAGCATTCAGTTGACTCCCGCTCTTCTGGAGTTGATTCAGTGGGAGCAACATGGTGATGAGCTGTGTTAGCGATATATGTAGTTGCTTCATAGTGGGGAGACTCCATCTGATTGGTCTCTGTCTCCTGAGAGGATATTGTGCTTTAAGGGACGTGAAGTGGTGCCTTTGTCTCTACGGAAGGTGGTGATGCAGGATAGCCACCAATCTCAGTGGGTCGTCCATCCTGGAGCAACCAAGATGTATTACGATGTTTGTCGCCAGTTATGGTGGCCAGGTATGAGACGAGACGTATCCAACTTTGTATCGAGATGCTACACTCGTCAGCAGGTGAATATAGAGCATCAAAACCATCTATCCTACATCAGCCATTACCCATTCTAACCTAGAAGTGGGATGAGTTCTCCATGGACTTCATTATTATATTGCCTCATACACCTTGAGGAAGGAATGCAATCTGGGTAGTTGTTGACCATTTAACCAAGTCAGCTCACTTTATCCCGATAATAGATACAATGATGGTGGAGGAGATGGTCCATTTGTATGTTCAAGAAGTGGTCAGACTTCATGGTGTGCCATAAACAATTGTTTCTGATAGGGACCACTTCTTTACATATTGGTTTTGGGGAGGTCTTCAGAAGGCATTGGGGTCATAGATTAAGAGGAGCACATCATACCATCCTCAGACGGATGGCCAGACGGAGCGGGTGAATCAGATTCTGGAGGACATGCTTCGCAGATGTGTGTTGGATTTCAGAGGTGCATGGGATAGCAATTTGTGATTGGTTGAGTTTACTTATAATAACAGTTACAAATCCTCTATTAGAATGGCACCCTTTGCGGAAATTTACGGTCAGCCATGTCATTCTCCTCTCTATTTGGCTGAGGTAGGAGAGACATCATTTTTTGGGATCGAGCCTTGTGCAAGAGACATATGAGAAGGTAATGTTGATTAGGAAATGTTTATTGAAATCTCAGAGTTTCCAGAAATCATATGCTGATACAAGGTGTTGAGATCTATTTTTTTCTATTGGTGATCAGGTATTTCTGAAGGTGGCCCCTCGTTTGGGTCACTGCCGCTTGGGGAAGCATAGAAAGTTGACGTCAAGGTATTTCAGACCTTTTGAGATCATCAAGTGTATTTTTAAGGTGGCATATAGGTTGGATTTTCCTTCTCATTTGACATCCATCCATGATATTTTCCATGTCTCCCAGTTGAGGAAATGCAACTCAGATCCGTTCCATGTGCTGAATTGGGAGGTGTTGGATATAGAGCATGATTTATCTGTTTTTGAGCGGCCAGTGAAAATAGTGAACTCCAAAGAAAAGGTTCTTAGGGGAATTTATATTCCACTGGTCTGAGTTCTTTGGCAACATGGGAGTGATACACACAAGACATGGGAGCGAAAGTCATGGGTTGAGGAAGAGTACCCGAACCTGTTTTCCAATCAAGCATCAGGTTCACTTTCCTGGGCGGAAAGTCCCTCATGGTGGGGTGAATTGTCACATAAAAGTGATATTTTTAAGGTATTATTCATTTAATTTACATTACGTCTTTCATTGGGGGGGTTTTCCATGCATTTTTTAAGGAAATGGTGGGTTTTCAAAATTTAGGCCAACCCGAGAGCTCGTTTCTAGTTTTAAAAATAAATTATGTTTCTCTCATAACTCCATAGTTTCTCAACCATTTTCACCCATTCAACTTTAAAAATGACCTTAATTTAACTATTAAAACCACCAAAGAAATTTTTTCCCCTTAAAAAATCATTAACAACTTCGATTTGGGTGATCAAATTAGGTGTTGAGCCAACCCAAAAGCCTATTTCCTGTTTTAAATTTTGTTTTTTAATTATTTCATAAAATATTCATTTGTTATCTTTTTTCGGTGATTCCACCTCTAACATGTTCCCACGGAACCAATCGGAACCCCTAGATTCGTTTTCCCCTCTTTTAAACTCGGATTCATCGCGAATTTGGTCCGAACTTTTCCAGCTCCAAAAAACATCCAGATTTCCCAAGTAAGATGGTTCCCTTCCTTCCTCCTCCCTTTTTCTTAGTGTTTCTTCTTTTTTATTGAATCCAAAAATGTCCATAAGATATGGATTCCTACCAAGGGTTTTAGTTTTGTGTTTCGTGGTCCGATACGCAGGTTTTAGGTTCAATCATACTCCCTTGCGGTGCAACAAAGGTGCGGTTGAAGTGACGCACAAGTATTTGGGGGGTTTGACTCTTTTGGTAGGTGATTCCATATGTAGGTATTGTGGAATGAGATAACTTGTTGTATTTATGTTTCCATGATGTTCCTACTTCATTATTTTGATTCTGAAAATTGATTTGTGTAGAATTTTCAAAGCGGTTGATTTTTAAGTGCCAATTTTGCATGAAAATGGGTGTGTTACATGTGCAACCCATGTTGTGTCTCTTGGTGTTTTTTTATAATTCATGGATTGGATATAAAAAAAATTTTGATGATGAAATATCTGGTTTGTTATAATAATGGTCTCAATTGGGTTTTAAATTTGGGATTTTAGATGAATTTAATGTGCACAATTCGACGGCTTTTCTTGAAATTGTTTTTTGGAAATTATAAGTGGTTTATTGAGTTATATAAAAGGTGAAAAGAATGTGTAGCTACTATTTTGAATGTGTGTGACCAGAACTAATATTTATATGTGAAAATTGATTTTGGTAGCATGTGGTAACTATTTTAGCACAAGATAGAAAACCCGAGTAACTAGGTGGGCTAACGTGTACTAGTACGCTAGTGAACAGAGGGGTTTTGACCATGGTTAACTTACCAATTCTTACATGGATAACACTAACAAAACTATAATGGAGATTACTGGAGACCACTAGGTTATGGGTATTCTCCCTACCAGTGGATCTTTCATGATAATTAATTTTATTATGGTTACTTTCACCGAGGTACGAGGTACTTGGGGCTCACAACTAGCTAGTTCCTAGGGGTGTTCCTATCCTTGGTTCTCGTGGCCTTTTTGGTATTTATCATTGCCTTATGGTATTTTGGGATGTGAAAAATACTAGATTTCATGTTTTATTAAAACTCACTCATTCTTTAACGTTATCCCCATTGAATGTTATTTTCATTTCAAAGATTCAATTTTAGAAATAAATGCTTCCATTTTCTGTTTATAACTCTCGAATGTGTTTTATTTTATAATGCCTATAACATGGAATCCTTGGGTGATATCCTATTGGGATTGTTATCACACCCTACTACCACCTTTGAGTGTAAGTAGACTTGATCATGTTTGACACAAACAAAGGCATGGCCTTGGGCGATGGTGGTACTGGTTGCTAGTTTCTCTCAATGGTGCGGTGTTGTGGAGACGGCTCGTGGGTGATGACCCCTTGTCATGTGGAGTATCTTGGGATGTTTTTCTACTAATTTTATACACCTTTGTGCCTCTTGTGTATTTTTAAACACATATACTCAGTTCTAAATTTTATTAAGTCTTGTTTGGCAGAATTTTTCAGATTTGGATTATTGTTTGTTTTTGGTTATTTTATGAATCCAAACTCGGGTAAATCATTCCCAAATGAATTTTAATGATACCCGAGAACTTGTGGCAGCCCGTGGGGATAGGGAATGCCCTTAGGGCCTTCCCATGAGCCCGTTTTGGTGCTGGTTTGATGGAGACCAAATTCGGTTCGTGACAAATATTTTCTATGAGAAATATCTTCCCAAGGTGACACAACAATGGATGGAAATCCAATTCTTGGAATTGTCCCAGGAGGAGGATTCATGGCAGTATAAGAAGAAATATTCCATTGATTGGAAAGGTATGCATAAAATTTAATTTTATGATCCTAATAGTAAAATAAATTGTTTTTTACTTAGAATTGAATCTATTATATCAATGTTAATTGGATTCTCATGAATTCATTATTTAATAAAAACTTGTTCGATGTGAAGAGAAGGTGGAAATGAAGTTTTAAGATGATCACGTGTTCTTTGAAGACCGGTAGAAAAATAAATCAAGGTGGCTAGAAAAATTAATGAATTCATCAAAGAAGTTCGATGACAATAAAATTTTGTTTTAGTTTATGTGAGTTCTGGTAAGAAACACACAAGGGAATTACTTTTGAATTATAGAATGTGTTTCCAATGTGGTATGTTTGGGCATATTGATTGTAATTGAAATAAAAATGATCCAGGTATTAAAAAGAAAAATTATGATATACATTTAAAAAAATGTTTTAAAGGTAATGAGGTGGGTCACTATGAAAATGAGTGTATTAAGAGGATCTTAAATGATGGGAAGCACCCATATTATAAGAAAAAATGTGTGGTGAAATCATTTTCAAGTACATCCATATATTTTGGGACATAATATTAAGTGGTGTCTGGTATATTATATTTGTACTCCTATTTATATAATGTATTATTTGATTTGGTGTCTACACATTCTTTCAAATCCGTGAAATTTTTTGTTAATTTTAAAATTCAACCTCAAGAAATAAAGATAGAACCTATAGTAATATACATTGGAAAAAACTATGGAAAATGAAATTAAAAGAATTTTCATGTTAACGTATGCAAAAATAATTTTCCTGGAAACCATTTTTCCTTTCCCCATGTAGTATTTGATGGTATTATTTTCATTGATTAGATTTCTATTTACCATATAATGAATGATTTTAGAGATGAAGAAGTTTTTTTTCAGAAAGCGTTTCAATTTTTATATAATAATGAACCCATACATTTGATAACATATTCATAATATGATAAAATATTTAAATATAAAAATGAATGTAATACTGAACATATTTTAGAAAAAAATTTAACTGCTCAAATTAATGGTTTCGCAATATTAAATGATTATATATATATTTATATTGATGATTTTCATTATATTATACAGGATAAAGAGGGTGAGATTACTATTTATTTAGTCCCCAATGATAAACCAATTTCAACACCCCCTTATCAAATGGATCAAGTAGTATTAATAGAAATGAAAAACCAGTTACATTAGTTTTATGATAAAGGTTTAATTCATCAAAATACCACACTTTGTGGTGCTCCTATTTGGTTTCTAAAAAAGAAATATTGTTTTATGAGTAATTGTGTAGATTATAGGGCATTGAATAACATCACCATCAATATTATGTATCCTTTTCCATATATCATTGACTTCTATTAACAATTATCTGATTCTTTTTATTTTATCAAGATTCACTTGTGTTTTAGGTATCATCTGGTGAAGGTGAAGGAGTATAACATTCTAAAAAAACATTACATACTAGATATTCCTTTCATGAGTTTGTAATTATTCCCTTTGGTTAGAAAAATTCCTATATTTTATTTATGGATATAATTAATAGAATATTCAATGAATATTTGGATACTATTGTTATTTTTTATTGATGATATTTGAGCTTTTTCAAAAATTTATGAGTTTCATGAAAAACATCTATGGATTTTTCGGAACCCCCTAAAAGAGAAATGTTATATAGGAAATTTAGAAAATGTTATTTTTGGTTAGAATTGATTTCTTTTCTTTGTAAAATTATAAATAATGATATAATAACAATTGATACCACAAAAACAAATATTTTTGATTAATTTACAAGATATAATAATGACACTATGATTCATAGTCTTCTTGGATTAGAAGGCTATTACTTAAAATTTGTTAAAATATTTTCAAGCTTATCTATCCCTCAAACCATGTTAACATGAAATTGGTATAAATTTATTTGGAAATAATAATATTAGGTTTTTTATGAACTAAAAAGAATATTGGTAAATTCTATATTTTTTGGACATACCATACCAAAAATGGAGATTTTTTCATCTAAAGTGTTCATTTTTTTAAAAGGTACGTGTTCTATAATGCTACAAAATGATTTCATAATTAAATATAATTCAAAACAACAAAAACCTCATTACATAAATTTCCCCATACATGATTGAGAATTATTAGTTGTGGTTTTAACTTTAAATATTTTGAGACATCATTTATACGGAGAAAAGTGTGAAATATATACTTCTCATAAATTTTTGATGTATATATTCACTCAGAAAAAATTATACATAGGGTATATAAGTTTTTTTGAAATTATAAAACATTATGGTTTCAAGGTTAATTAACATCCATGAAACAAAAAATAGTTGAATAATATTTGATTTGAATACATCATGCTACATTGACCATGTTTCATATCGACTGTGAACCCTTGGTTAATGATTTGATTAATTTTGTCTCCAATGTTGATTGTGCATAAAATTAATCAAATTTTTTAGTTTTTAGTAAAATCATATCTATTAGACATAATTTATAAAACATGCAAGTATGAATGTGATTCATAGGAAAAGGTATAATTTTTCAAAATCAGTAATTTTAATGAAATTATTATTTATAAGTATTGTTTTTTTAAACACTTGAAGAGATTATATTTTACTTGTTATTTATATCTTAATAAAGATTTATTACTAAAGCACATAGTTATTAATTTTTATTTTATCCTAGAATCACTAATATGTATAGTAACCTTCAAAAGTATTACTAGTGGGATGGAATGAAAAAAGATATTTCTGATTTTACCATGAGTTGTTTGACTTGTCAATAGGTAAAAACAGAATTAAAATTACTGAAGGGGGTGCTTTAGCCTTATACAATGCAATAATGTAAATGAGAAAATATATCCATGGATTTTATAGTGGGATTACCGAACAATTCTCAAGGTAACAATTTTATTTTAGTTTTTATTGATCGACTAACTAAATATTAAAATATTATTCATATTCAAGATAATGTTTATTTATATCATCTTTAAAAGCTTTACATTAATGATATAGTTAGGTTACATGGCCTTCCACACCCCATTGTTTCTAATTGTGATCTCATATTCACTTCAATATTTTGGAAAGTCCTTCTAAATTAATTTATAATTGAATTAAATTTCACCAATTCATTACATCCTCAATATGATTAACATCCATAGAGAACAATTCAAACATTAGAGCATATGGTTTGAGATTATTTTATTGATTACTAGTGAAGTTCAAATAAAAATATTTATTTAGTGGTGTTTTCTTAAAATAATTGTTTTCATTATATTATGCATATGGTTATTTTTGAAACATTATATTGAAAACATTGTTAACCAATATAATTTTTTGATGAAGTAGTTGAAAGGATAATGATGAGACCATAATTGGTTGAGTAAATTTCAAAGAAAGTTCACATTATCTAGTGACACTTGAGGGAACCTTAGAGGTGGAATAAAATTTACATCGATAATAATAGGAATGATAATTCTTACGAGGTAGGGGATCATGTAATTCTCAATTTTTCTCTATGGAAAAGTGAAATTCATTTTTTACATAGGGGGAAGATGAGTCTGTGGTTCATTGGACTATATGAAATCATGGAAAAAGCTAGATATATTACCTACTAAGTATATTTTTCTCTTAGAATTTCAAGAATGATGATTTTTTCAATGTTTCTATGTAATGAAATTGTGTTCTAAATTCATCTACTCCTTTAATCTATGATGTAGTTCAGCTGAGTAGAAAACCATTACGATTACTAATCGTAGAGTGAAAGTATTTTGGAACAAGTTATTTCACCTAGTCATGGTTTTTTGACAAACCACATGACTCATGAATCCACATGGGAATCTAGGAATGCTATGAAGGAAAGGTATCACCACTATTTACTAAGTGAATAAAGTTACTAGAAAAAATATCCGTGGGGGAGAATGTAACATCCTAGGTAATTATAGATTTTTCTCATTCTTTAATAAACCAGTTTAACTTGATATAATTTTATAACGAAATAAGTGGTATTTATAGAAATTAATGATACTATATAAATGGAATTGTGACCTTACCATTGGAATGGTAACGTGATCATGAGAAATAGTAAACTAGCCTTTAGAATAAAAACATGACATATAAAATTATAAATAAAATTAACTATATCATAAACAAAAATAAGAAATTTTTATATCATGGAATTAGAAAATAAATGTCTTATAAATGATAAATTAAGTGTCTTTATTTTGGTAAAAAATAAATGTTTTCTTACAATTTCATAATAAATATATTGATTTAAAAAATTGTTTTCAATAATTATATTCATACATTACTATTTTGGTTTAATTTAATTATATTATTATTTTATGATACCTTCATTAATTGTTTATAGTTTCATAAAATCATTTATAAAATTAAAATTGAAAATTTTTATATGAATGTTATTTCAATTAAATATTAAATTTATCACATATATAAAATTAATATTAAAAAATGGATTCCATTTTTGAAATCTAATCATCAAAAAATGGATTATGGGAACTTTTAGGATTTTACTCAAATAGAAGAATTTTTATGAATAGTGAAATAATGTAGTTTGTAATATTTAACATTATAATTGAAATAAATTAAATTTTGAGTCATTAATGATGTAGTGACCCCTTATTTTGAACTCAAATACTCTTTTTATTCAACTTAGTCACTATAATCCACATTATTGATATTATTTGTTGAAAAAAATAAAAAAAATGAATAAAATAATAAAAAACACCAAAATCCCCTCCCTATAAATACCACCCCTCACCAACTCTTCCCTCACGCATTATATACCATGATTCTTGTATCAATTATATAAAATATCCTTAGAAATCATATTTCCCATGTAAAATACCTACATCTATCACAAAATGACGAAAATAGAGTTCCTTATGTTTGTTCTCAAAGAGATGATATTGAAGATGTAAAATCAGCCTTCATTATCTTTAAAATAATTTGTTTCTTTCTTTCATTCTACCTTATCCTCACCTCCCCCATAATATATAGTATTATAACTCAAGAATCATATATATACTCTAATTTTATTGTTTTATCATAAGATTCAATTTACAACCTCTTTTAATCTCCTTTTATTCTAAAAAAATGAAAACATCATTAGAGACATGTTGATTCATTGCCTTCATGGATGACAATTCTTCATTTTCCATTACTTCCTTAAAATATTGTCATAAAAAATAATTACGGTTAAAAATTAATTTAATATGTATTTTATATATTTTCCTATGTTCTTCAACTAATTTATAAAAATTATAATTAAATGAAATGAAATTAGTTTGCGATGGTCAGAAAATTTTCCAAAAACAAACCAAACATTTGTCATTAATGTCGGATATAATGAATCATCAACACAACAGAATGAAAAATTATAATTTGGATCATTTAAAATCATGTAAAATTGTTAATAACATTTATTTCCAATTATATATTTTTTATTCTATTTTAGACGAAATCCTATAATATTACTTAATGGAGCAGACAATAATTCCATTTAAATGAACGCTCCTCGAAAAATGATTTGAATATTTATAACTAATAAAAATGGCCAGAAATGAAATTAGTGATATGGTAAAAAATGAATTATATGTGGAAAAGTTTCTTGTTTTAGTAATTAATGAATATAATTTTTTAACCTGGACATTAATTACAAGTACATAAGTCTATCATACATATGGTAAGTGACATTATTTTACAAAAAAATCTTCATTTCAAGATACAAATATTTTTATTAATGAAATGATTTTTTAATAAAATGACATAAAAATATTTTTACTGATTACATGATGAATTTTTTATTTAATGTTTCCTTTATATTTTTGCATATATATTTTCGAATAAAATGTTCTCTTTTATATGTTCCTGGCATAATAAAAATGAAAAGTGATATGAAAATGGAAAAGTTATTCCCCTTAAGAAGGATTCTTTTAATTAAGATTTATGTGTTATGTTATTATTCTGATTCTTGTGAATTTTTATGATTACTAGTGGTTTTAGGATTAATTAGTGGTGGGTGACCAAATTTTAGATATCTATTGTACCGGTTAAAGGGATAGAGTTAATGAGTTAGGTTTTTGTTATTAGATTATGGGAATTTACTATGATGGTTATTCTATGTGTAATCATTATGGTTACCATTATGTAGCCCTGATAGAATCGTTATATTTAACAGTGGTTTTAAAATGATATCACAAGATACCTTTTATGATTTATTAATTATTTCTATGGTTTTATATGAATATCATAATTTCACAAGGTATGATAAAGAGATTATGTTTTCTATGTAAAAGTGAAAACATTGTGAAAATGTATTCATTCAAGTACAAGTGTTTTTATTGCATTTTATGTATCTTACTGATATTTTTTAGCTCATCACTTGTTTTTAAAATTTTCCATTTGGTTAATGGATGCATAAAAGAAATTAATAATTCATGTTTAATGTTTTGATGTTATGTTATGTAAATAAATCAATTTTTTCCAAAAGTATCATATTCTAGAAAAATAGATATTCAGTAGAAGTTTGAAAATTGTAATATTAGATTTTCTTTGTATGAGAAAGGCCTAATTATCTAAAACTCTAAACCTAAATGAAATTTTTTAATGTATGAATTTGAATTCGAGTTTAATTAAATAGACTATGTAATGTTTAAGGCCACGTCCTTATATGTAATTATTGGTCATTAAAATTAGGGGAATTTTATATAAATTATAATAATAAAATTTTATAAAAAGGAAACCAACATTCCTAGTTCAAACCCATCGTGTTCTGCAAGGCCACAAGGTTAAACTTATAACCGATGGATAGTAATGGTTTAAACCCTTCCACATGACTATGTGATTTCTTTTTTAGTATATCATTAGTTTTAGAAAAAAAATTGGGAAATTAATTTATCATATTTAGGAAATTTATATTGAATCAAAAAATATTATAAGATTATGTTCCTATCTAATAAATTATATGGTCTTTAATTCAACATAAATTACTGTGTTGAGTCCCTAATAATTCTATTGACCTTTCAATTTCTTATGGTCAATGAAATATTTCATTATTTATAATTATTTAATCATTTCATCTATGTTAATGTCTTTACATGGAACCAATGTTCTCATATTTTTTGACATAGTTAATGTAAATCTCTATGAACTTTTTAATTCATTTTTTCTCTTATTAAGATGATGTTTTGATAACTCTTTTTCATATGCTAGTTTTTTGTAAAATAATTTACCTATATCAAACCCTTTATTACGAAGATCAAATTTAATTTGAGATAACACAATTTACTTAAGGTGGGGGAATTTAACACAGTTAATTTATAAATGATTAATATTTTGTTCGTTATGTTATTTGACCTGAAACATTGTGATTAAAAAAACTACACAATATATTAATTTAAATTTATTCTCTTTAATTGCATCTTGAGAACTCAACTCAAGTATACAGAAACTATAATATATTATTATTTTATAAAATACCAATTAAATTTGAAGGTTTTTATAGTAATAAATACATATTTAAAATTACAATTATCCATTAATTATAAATAAAATGATAATCATTTAAAAGAAAATGAAATGTTCTATTAAAAATGGTTGTTTTTTCTAAATGAATGTCTAGTCATTAATTGAACTCATAAATTTAATTTAATTTTTTCCATTATAAGAAAATAATTTGGATTAAATTATCTTTATTTTTTTATTATATTATAAAAATTAACTTATATATATTTTTTTGGAATTTTCTTAAATGTTTCTTTTATCAATGAATTGAGAAATATAATTTATTTTATTCAAAAAATGCCTTTTCATAAAAATTATTTATAATGATTAATTATATATTTAAATTTTTTATAAAATTAATTCAATTATATATCTATCAATTGATTTTAGGTAATTATAAAAAATTTGATATTTGTTTTTGATATGAAAATTCCATAATCTATTAAACATTTTCCTTTTAAAAACTAGGTTACATGTCACGTCTTTAGGATCAATTTCAAATTTAAATTTTATAATTATTATAATATAATTTGGAAAAATGAATTCCATATTAGGAATAAGAATAATTTATATTATATAATAAAAAAAGATTAACATTTTACCTTATTAAATAGTGAAATTAGAAAAAAAATATTAAGATTGTTTATATAAAAATATTTCCATGGGCTAAGCTAAAAATATAGGGGTTAAAATGAACTAAAAAATTGTATAAAATATATTTTCAGGTCATATTTGAACACTTTTATTTATAGTGTTAAATTATACTCCATTATTAATAGTTGGTTCATGATAGAAATGTGGGAACAACATTTTCATTCCAGAAAATACCTGTGTGCCACTCAACTCACTTAAAAAAAGCCACCAATTCACAACATCAGTCAATTTTAATTCAGACGGTACCAACCCAAATAACTTTATAAATTCAATTCCCTAATGATATAATCATTTTTTATCATGATAAATCCATTATATGAAATCTCAAGGTATAATCCTAAACAGGTATTCTGAAAATAGATAAATTACTATGTATTTTTTTTGTTTTATTTATTCCTCCACCACCAACAAACATTTATCATTTATTATTATATAATAACACATGTGTATATATTGTAATGATATTTTATTTTATTATTTTAAAATATAGATATCAAAATTCTACTCCATCAAATGGGAAACGATAATGTCACTCTTGTGTATGGTGGACTACCGCCTCATGAAGTGACATACTATTTCCAACATACACCTCTCAGAGTTGGGTATGATTGTAATGCCCCAAATTTTACCCAATGGAATATCCTCCTATAATTATTCTTTATAGTATAATTATATTAGTAAGAAAAATGACATATAATGATACTAAATATTATGTGACCTTTAAAAATAATTTTTCCACTTCATTGTTCTGAATTTCAAAAATATGACATTCACAATTGTGTTCAGGATTATTTTTGGAGTCTAATAGAATAAACATAATTTTGGTTAAATAGTAACATACACTAATGAATGTTAT
Organism: Viscum album; assembly: GCA_963277665.1. Lineage (NCBI taxonomy): Eukaryota > Viridiplantae > Streptophyta > Magnoliopsida > Santalales > Viscaceae > Viscum > Viscum album. The sequence continues at coordinate 2,092,055,290 of OY728122.1, forward strand.
CCCACCCTTATGAATAGTAATATGACCCTTATGAATAATTAAATCATCAAAATTATTAGTATCCTTACCCTTTAAATATTATATAAACATCTGACATCTTATAAATGACAATTTGACCTTAGAAAAAATATCTTTATTTTTGTAAGTCATAAATAAATAATTATAATTAATTAATTAATTTAAAAGAAAAAGTATTTAATCAATTTTTTTCATAAATTAACAATTTTATGTATTTTAGTTTTATGTAAATATTATAAGACCGTATGTAATTTTTGAAAGCACTATAAAATCAATTTTAACATTAAAAAATGTTTTTCATGTAAATTAAGATTTTAAATAAATATTAAATTAATCAAATTTATAATGTTATTTAGAAAATATTGAGTTAATTTTTGGATTATACACATCTAAAAATGGTTTGGATTATTTTTAGTAATTTTTTGTAAATACTTCAATTTTCAAGTTAAGAGTAAAAATCATGTTTTTCAAATAAATAGTGTATTGTAAATTGCATCAATCATGATGTAATGATGACATTAAATTTATAAAAATTTAGATTCGGCCATTTTATATTTAATTTGGTAAATGGTTCCTTCAAATAAAATAAACTCAATTTCCAAACCTAAATACAACATTCAAATGCGTAATGTATAAAGATGATTCCAAAAAGTACCTTTTTCTTTTTCCTTCACTTTACTTTAATAAATTGAGGAATTATTATTACAAAGATGATTTCAATTTTAAAATGAGTTATATTATATGAATATTTTTTTCATGATTTCAAAAAACTACTATTATAATTCCATAATTTGATATATTATTTTATTTAATATTTAATTCTAAAAACACTGCCTCCTCATGTATAAATAACCTCTCTCCCTCCCCATGAAAAACCACATCTATAAGCTTAAATAACAGAATAAACTCTTACCAACCCTCATACCTAGCCCCTAGAAAACATATATTAGCTTCTGGTGTCATTAAGAGACCAATCCTAGCTTCTTTAAGGAGGATCTCTAGAGGAGGATTCAAGAGGTAATTCCCCTCTCTCTCTCTTCCTTTATTTTCCTTTCAATTTAATGTTTATTTCTTATTCTCTCTCCACCTATATTCATCAAAAATGTATTTTAATTAAAATATCATAAAAATTATTTACTTTTATGATTATAATGGGTTGTTATATCATCCAACCCCCTTATTCTATTATTTTTATTTTAGAAAAGAAAACCTTGTTCCTGAGGTGTTAATTTTCAATTTCACGAATGACATGTTTCCGTTTTTCCATTTATACCTTTATATATGGTCATGAAACCATTTTTAAGGTTGAAGAAGAATATTTCATATGTTTTATATTCAATGTATTGTTCTGTAACTAACTTATGTGCATATTACTAAATAATTAAACGAATCAAGTTCGTTGTGGGCGAAACACTACCGAATTAACCCAAATGATCATTATTAAGATCTTATCTATTGATTTATATACATGGTATATAATATAAACAATTATAAGATAATTTAATATCCTAGAATACAATTAACAACATTTAATTTCTTTTATAGATGTCTAACCATATTTTACACGATCTTCTATTTTAGAATACTTTTGAAGATCTCATGAAAACCATAAAAACAAAATTTCCCAAACAATGTTTTTAAACTATTTAACTACTAAAAAGGCCCATAAAATAAAATAATGAAACTATAAATAAACTTATTCGTGTAAACCAGGTTTTGGAGTTGATAATTAATTAATATAACTTGGTTATACATGATATTAATGTGAAGAAAGCGTTCTAATTCACGGTAAGGGGAAATTCTCTGACCCATCATTATTTCTTCAGGTTCTCCCTCCTTAACTCCATTTTAGGTATGGGAAATTTGTAAAACAATTTCATCATTATCTTACCTTTTCTGATAGATATATATTTTACATGTTAGTATATGTAAAAAAATGTTTTCAAAAATAACTCTTCCTTAATAAAAATACCTTTTATTTCTCACTCAAGGTTGATGGTTATTGTATGTAGTATGTTATTCCAACTATCTTCTGGGGAACCAAAGTTTATTAATGTTTTTATATGATATGAAAACCATTCCTTTCCAAGGGATAGTTATGTTTATTATTTGTATATTTTCTATTTTTAATCCATGATAATGATAATGTTATGATGTGACGGTTGCACCCGTAATTATATAGTGCAATATGAATGTTCGAATTTGATTGGTGTTCCCAGAATTATACAGTTCTTGGATACATTGGGGAAGGTTATTAATGTCATGAGTTACTGTGAAATGATATGTGAACAAGATTATATATTGGTTCACAAGTATGTGTGGTAGTTAACTAAAAATATATTATGTTTGCATTTTTATGCATTGCAACATTTCGTGTCTTTTATTAATTCTTCCTGTAATGTCCATGATCCTTTACCTATGTTTTGATTATGATCACACATTGTAATATTGTTCATATATACCCTCTTAAGAGGCAATTATATCACTCATTTTTATGTATATCCCCAATTTACCAAATTTACTAAGCAGTCAAGTGCCAACAAGAAGCTAGAGACAAAGGATTTAAATAAATTATTATGTTTAATGTTGTAAATTTGTGTATGGTACAAGTTTTTCAATGAAACTAAACATTTAGATCCACTATGTTTAATACTGTTATTTTATCTATCTTTATAAGGATGTAATAGTAATGTAATAAAATTTAGGGTCTCTAAAAAATTTATTAGAGGCAAGGTTTAGTTAATTTGGGATTTATGATTACTGAACCTTATAGAAAAACAATAGTTTGATACTATTTACAAATATGCACGAAATAATTTTTTTTAAACATAGGTATCCTATAATAATTTCTTTTAGTGAAAATTTTACTAAATAAAACATTATTTATTTATGACTTGTTGACTTATGTTTTGTTATATCCTTTTCATTTTTAGAAAATTGTGGGAACCGGGAGAACCTAAACCAACAACCCATGTGATGGATAGAGCAACAATTGACCAAATTGAATCCCCAATTCATTAGTAGGTGGAGTTAAAAACATCATTGTGATGCTTACCCACCATTCTCATGTTGTAAATAATAACAATAATAATTGTTAATGTCCCACTTCACCTAAGATGGAGCGACTGGTTATCGAGGCTTTTATGCGGCAACAGACATTGATGTTTTTTTGATCTTCTAATACAGTAGTTGCGGAATAATGGGTCAAATCAATTGAAAAGAAATTTTCTATGCATACATTTTCAATGATAGAGATGGTGAATCTAATCATTTATTGTCTAGACAGAGAGGCCGATCAACAGTGGGATTTGATTACGAACACCATACCAAGTGAGGAAATTGAAGAGATGGAATGGGAATACTTTAAGATCATTTTCCTTAATAAGTATTTCCCAAAAAATATTAATATGAATATAATGAGGGAATTCTTTGAGATCATGAAAAAATACGGAGAATCTGTCACAACCTTTGAATAAAATATCACTATGATTTTAATGTATGCTTTGGGGTTTTTCATTAATAATCATAGAAAAAATAAAATATTCATTAGGGGATTAAAACCACACCTTTAGAGGGCTAATTAAATTGGAGAATTTTGGAGTTATGAAAAAGTTTTTAGATATTCTCTAAAAGTAGAGATGGAGTTGGGAGAATGGTCCATTGGCTATGGTGATAATACAGGAAATACAGAGTTTTATGATAGAGGATTTAATGAAAATGGTGGGATGAAAACTCAATGACCCACATGCCAAAAATGGGGGAAGTAGCATCATTGGAACTACCTCAATGGGAAGGAAAATTGCTTCATGTTTGGGAAAGAAGGACACAATGTTTAATAGATTTGAAAAGATATGAAAATGAAAGAGAATGTACTGGAAGAAAGGGGAGTACCACCCATGTTCCAATGCTAAAACTATAGGGAGAAAGGTCACAATGAAAGCCAGTGCACTAAAAATTTAGTCCCCAAGGGATTTTAGCATTAGTAGCCACCAATTCCAACGGAACAATGGAAGGCTTATGCCATCACTACTGTACAAGTAGAGCTAGATAATGAATTCGTACAATGTATAAGTTCTATTCCCTCAAGAATGGAAAATGTTTTAAATGATTCTATATCTAGTTATTCCATTATATCAGGAAAGTTATCTTGAACTATAGAATCAAAGGCCCAAATCATTGATGTATAGATATTTGTAAAAACGCCTACTGGTGAATCATTGTATCCCATGCATTTGACTCTCCTCTTGTTAGTGTATGTGGGAAGAATGTTCAAGTGAATCTCATAATACATTCCTTGGTGTAATATGACACAATTATGGGAATGGATTGAATCTCATTATATAAAGAATTTATCAACTATTAATAAAAGGAAATATCTTTTCATATTCTGAACCATCCAATTATCATCAAAAAATGTAAGGAAGATCATAAATCACCATTGAAAAATTCATTAACATTGTGGGTGTTGATTCCATATAAAGAAACATACCACTCCAAAATGGTTGAGTCATAAGAAAGTTTCAACTCTACAGAAATGCCCATAATTAGGGAATACACTAATGTATTTCCCAAATAGTTACTCGGAATTCCCACAGATCGTGAGGTAGAGTTCTCAATAGAACTCATACCCGGAGCTAATCCTATCATGAAGTGTACCTATAGGATGGGAATAATAGAACTATAGGAGTTAAAGAAAAATCTACAAGAGCATTTGGAATTCATGTTCCTATGCCCTTATTGCATCACCTTGGGGTGTACCAATGAAATTTTTCAAGAAGAAGAAGGAAAAATGTAGTTGTATATAGATTGTTAGGAACTCAATAAGTTAACCATAAAGAACATGTATCCTCTTCCAAGGATTGATGACTTGTTGAATCATTTATGATGATCTCAATACATCTCAACGGTGGATCATCATTCTATATATCTTCAGTTAAATTTGAAGAAGGAAGATATTCAAAATACTTCCTTCTGTACAAGGTATGAGAACTATGTGATTCTAGTGGCACCCTTTGGACTTATTAATTCCCCTTTAATATTCATGGATTTGATGAATATAGTATTTAGAAAATACTTTGATAAATATTTGGTAGTGTTTATCGATTATATTATTATATACACCATGATATAGGAGTAACATGAAAGACGTCTATGTCTTGTGTTAGTGACATTGATAAAGGAGAGATTGTATGCCATGTTTATCAAGTGTGTCTTTTGGATGATACAGGTCATGTTCATGGGACATGTGATCCCAAGTGAGGGATGTTTTAAATACCTTTCAAAAACAAAGGCGATCGATGAATGGCCTGGGCCATCTAGCGTCAATAAAATCCGTAGAATTCAGGGATTAGTTGGGTACTACTGACATTTTTTGAGAAATTTATCATGATTTTAAATCCCACAAACTATGTTAACATGTAAGGGGGTAAGGTATATATGGATGTTATAATTTTAGGGATGATTCAAGGAGAAAAAAAATAAGGTTGATCACTGCAAATATACTAACACATCTGAAACGTGGAGAATGCTTTCTGATATAAAATGATGCTTTTAATAAAGGCTTGGGATGTGTACTGATGAATAATCATAGTGTCCTTGACTATGCCTCATGGTTGTTGATGATCCATGAGAATAAATTCCTCCAACATTATCTAGTGTTGGAAGCCATGATTTTTCAATGAAAATATGGCAGCAAAACATTGATGGTGAGAAGTGTGACATAGACAGTGACCAAAAGATTCTGAATTATATATTCAAAAAAGGATCTCAACATGAATCAAAGGGGATGGTTATAGATAATCAATTATTATGATTTCTCTATTCAATATCATCTTGTTGAGGAAAACAATGTTGTTGACGCTCTAAGAAGAAAACAACCTGCTACTTTATTAGTGTTGCTGATTGTGAAAGACCCTATCTTCTTGGATATGAAAAGGATGGATTTGGAAATCATAAGGGATGGGGATATGTCCAACCTTTCATAAATGATTGTGCAAAAATCAGTACAAGATAGTCTTAAGGAGGCCCAAAGGTATGATCTGGAGTTACAAAAGAATGTGAATGTAGTAAATTATGGGAAGATGTAGGAGTTCAATATCGACGATGATGGTGTGATTTGGTTTGTAACATGGATTTATGTGCCTTCATCCCCCTAGATAAAGATGGATCTATTGGAAAATTAACATAGCTAAAAATTCCATATCCATATGAGTGGCAGCAAGATATACCGTGATCTATGAGAACACTTCTGGGGGGATAACATGAAAAAGGATATCATGGAATATATATCAAGTTGCTTAGTATTTCAGCAAGTAAAATAAGTCTGAAAATAGTCCAAAGGGTTGTTGCATCCATTGACTATACCCAAGCGGAAATGGAAGAATGTCACTATGGACATTATCATGGGTCTCCCAAATATGTCGAAGGGAAATAATTCGATATGGGTTGTGGTTGACCGACTCACCAAGTCTTCTCATTTGTCTCTATTCGGGAGGACCTCTTGCTTGAAAAAATTGCAAAGATATATATGAAATATGTGGTGAGACTACATGGTGTTCCACTTTCGATTGTATTTGACAATGATAAAAGGATCAAATCTATAATCTAGAGGAGCCTTCAACATGCTTTGAGTAATGAATTAAATTTCAGAATGACCTATCACCCCCAAACTGATGTCCAATCTATAAGGACTATTCGTAAACTTGAAGAAATTATTAAAGCCTACTCTTTAGAATTCAAACGCGAATTGGATTAGAATCTCCCATTGGTTGAGTTCTCGTACAATAATATATTTCAGTCGAGTATTCAGATGACCCCATATTAAGCTCTGTATGGAAAGAAATGTAGAGCTCCAACCTATTGGGATGAATTTTATGAAAGAAAGCAACTAGGACCAAAACTTGTGCAGGAGATGACATAGAAGGTTCAAGTTATCCAAAAACACATCAAAGATGCTCAAAGATGACAAATGAGCTATATTGAAAACTATCGAAAGTACTTGGAGTTCAAAATTTGGGATAATGTATTCCTTCTAATATCACCATAAAATAGGGTCATGTTGTTTGGAAAAAATAGATGGTAAGACCAAGGTATATAATCCACTTTGTTATCCTTAATTGCATAAGAGTCATGGACAATAATCTTGAACATCTACCAAATATGGCTCAAGTTCATGATGTGCTTCATGTATCACTCCAGAGGAAGTATATAACCGATCCCACAAATGTACTAAACTCAGAGGTGGTATAGTTCGAATATGATCTATCTTATAAGGAGAAGCCCGTGAAGATTTTGGACTAGGGTGATAAGGTTCTACACAATAGGAGAACCCACCTTGTCAATGTATTGTGGATGAACCATAAGTATTAAGATGATACTTGGGAACTAGAGGGGGCGATGATAGAGAAGTACCTTCACATTTTTCTGCAAAACAAAATATCGAGGGAAAAATTTCATAAGGGGGAAGAATGTAACGACCCAATGTTTTATCAAAGGAATCCCCTTCCTATAATTAATCCTTATTGTATAATCACATAAGGAAGAACAATTGAATATAATGATACTAAATATTATGGGACCATTAAAATTTATTTTTCCACTTCTATGTTTTTTATTTAGAAAATATGACATACCCGATTCTGTTCCGGATGATTTTTGGCGTCTAATAGAACAAACATAATTTGTGGTCAATAGTAAAATACATTTATTAATACACAAATACCCTTATGAATAGTACTATTACCCTTATGAATAATTAGATCTTCAAAATAAATAGTAACATTACCCTAGAATGATTGAATAAACTTTAGGCATGTTATAAGTGACTATTTGACCTTAGTAAAAATATTTAATTTTTATAAGTCATAAAAAATTAAGGATAACGTATAAATTAATTTAATATAATATGTATTTTCCTAAAATATGTCTATAAATGAAAAATTTTATGTCTTCTAGTTTTAATATAATTTTATAAGAGATTTTGTATTTTTTTTAAAACATTATAAAAACAGTTTTTTTAAACATTATTTTTAACAGAAATTATGATTATAATTAAATATTAAATTAATCCTATTTAAAAAATAAATTTCGAAAAAATCAAATTTTTTTATGGATTATACATGTAAAAAATTATTTTGGTGAATTTTTGGGATTTTTCTCAAATACATCTACTTTCGGGTGAATAGTAAATATACAGTATTTCACATGAATGGTGTATCATAAATTGAATCCTTCATTATGTAATGATGAAATAATATTTCTAGAAATATTTATTCAGACATGTTATATTTAATTTCATCTTTTTTTCCTTAAAATACAATAATCTCAATTTCCAAACCCAAAAATAACATTCCAAAGCCTAAAGCCAAAAGGTGATATTTTAAAATATCATTTTCAATTTCTTTAACTTTCCTTTTAATAAATTAATGAATTATAATTATAAAGACTATTTTAAGTATTAAAATAATTATATTATATTAATATATGGTACATTATTTCCACAAAATACTATTAAAATTATACCATTTGATATATTATTTTATTTAATACTTTATTCTAAAAACACCCCTCACCGTGTATACATAACCCCTTTCTATCCCCTTGCCAAACCACACCTATCAAGCTTCAAAACATGTCTAAAATCCACCAAGAAATGATCAATATCCCGTTTAAAATTTCAATAAGATTTTTTTCTCATCATGATACCATGACTTGATTCCATAAGGAGGATCTCAAGATAGGGAATCAAGAGGTAATTCCTCACAGTCTCTCTATTTTCTATTAATTTCATTACAATTTTATGTTCTTTTATTATTATATCCTCACATATCTTAATCCAAATGGTATGGTAACTCTAGTATCATATATATAATGTAATTTTATATTACTAATTGGATATTATATAATTAAACCCCCCCTTCTCCTCTACTTTTTATTTATTAAAGGAAAACATTGTTTGTGAGGTGTTAAATTATCACCTTCAAGAACAACATGTTTTATTTTATCCATTTATACGTTTAGATATGGTCATGAATCCATTTTTATGGTTGAAACAAAATATGTTATTTTAATTGTATCTTATTTAATGATCTGGATCTATCTTATGTATATATTACTAAATAATTAAAAGAAAAAGTTCATTGTAGATGAAAAACCACTGAATTAACCCAGACCATTTTCATTAAGATCATATATAATGATTAATCCACATGGTATATAATATAATCTATTATATGTTCTTTTTAACACCTGAACAATGCTTTTAAACACTTTTACTCATCAAAACGACCATGAAATAACTTAAAAAAACTATAATGAACCATATTCATGTACACAATGTTATATAATTTATAATTAATTAATGTAATATGGTTATATAAGACATTAATGCGAAGAATGCATTCAGATACAAGGTAAGGGGAAATTATCGAACCCAAATTTCTTTCATCGAGGTCTCCCTCTTTCACACCATGTTTGGTATGGTAACTCCTTAAAAATTATTTTTTAATAATTATCTTAAATTTTCTGAAATAAACATGTTTTCCAGTAGAGGTTATTTCAGACAAATGCTTTCTGAAAGAACACATCTTTCATAAAAAAACCTATTATTCCTCAGTCAAGGTTGACCATTATTATGTCATGTATGTTATTACCACATTTATTTGGGAAACCATTGTTAATGAATGTTTTCTTATGATATAAAACACATTCATTTACATGGCCTAATTACGTTATTTTTTCATTATATGTTCTATGTGGAATGCATGATAATGATAATGGTATGATATGATGCGTTCACCTAGAATTATATAGCACAATATGAATGCTTGAAAGTGACTGGTGTGCCCAGAATTATATAGTTCTCTAGTGAATTAGGTATAGTGATGAATCTCATGAGTTAATGTTAAATGATTTTTTAACTAGATGCTTGCATTGTTCAAAAGTATGTGTGTTAGATAACCAATTATAATTGATGTTTCATGTGTATGCATTTCCACATTACATGTCTTTTATTAATACTTCCTCTCATGTTTATGATCATTTTCCTATATTATGATTGTTCTCACCAATTGTTATATTGTTCATATCTATCCTATTACTGGCCATTTACCTCATCCTTTTGATCTATATCCTCGAGTGACTACTTGTACTAAATAGCAGTCAAGTGCCATCAAGAAGTTAGAGATGAAGAAATTATATAAATGATTATGTTTGATGTTGTACATGTTATGTATAGTCCTAGTTTTTCCAAGACACTAAAATATCGGATCCACTATGTGTAATACTATTATTTTTTCTATCATTATAATGATGTAACAGTAATGTAAGAAGAGTCAGGGTCGCTATAGTGATGTTGGATATAATGTTTATATATGATATTTATAATATATTTATACCTATATAATAATTATTTAATATATAACTTTTTAATTTTCATTCTATAGGGGAAAATATAACATAACTGATGTTTACAGAGGACTATAGCCTCATAATGCGATGTGGTTCGTTATTGAGTAATGATTCACATAGAAGGTAATAAGGATAAATTTAATAAATATATTTAATCTAAAAGATATAATTAGTACGTTAATTAAATATTTTTTATTATTGAAAGATAATATATAATGTTATTTCTTACATTTTTACTCACATAAAGAATATAATATCATTCTTGTATGTGTGGAAAACCATATTCATGAAGCTCTGTGACTCTATTTTAACAACCACACCACATTGATAATATATGAGTATATTAAATTAAATAATATTGTGTATATTATTTTATTATAAATATTGAAACATAAAATATTAATTACCTTTTTTGATAATGTTCATTTAAAAATGGAAATGTTAGCCATGCGTACATATGTCATACTGTCTCGAGGACCATAACTGACTTCGTTTTTAAAAAACATCATTAATAGTGTGTATTAAAAGTATAATTGATGAAAAATTATAATAATTGTGTCAATATTATTATCATTCTATATATTAGGGAAAAATATATTATACACAAGAATAATAACTTTCATGACATTGTATAAATGAGATAACAAGATAACTAACTCTTAAATTAATGAATAAAATTAAATATTTTTAATGAACATTTAATAAGATGTTTTAAAATGTTCATATATGATTTTATAAATATTAATATGCTTCTATTTATGTTATTAAAAAGTTTAAAAAAATATTTAGTAGGGTGAATCATGTTTCACTGAAAGGAACCATGAGGTATATGATATCGCCTCAATTTTAATTCATTGAGACATATTCTATTGTGTTGAACTTAATTTATTATATTTATTGTAGATAGACCCCATTAAATCTTTAACATAATAATTAATTAATAATTAGTTTTTTCACTAATTTTCAAATTGAATTATTTCATTGAAGGATATTGTACATGAAACTTAATAAGTTATAATGAATTCCACAACACAATTTCTTTTAATTAGGTTGTATTACATATTCATTATCAATGATATTATGAGATAATTTTTTTAATTAATTTTTACAAAAATATGTTATATATACTCTTATTTTATTTTTATTTACATTTGATTCACATAATTGATTCAATAGTTAATTATACGATCAGTAGTATGCTATTTTTAATGGATTATTTCATAATCTCATTTTAATCTGGATTGTTTATGAATGGATTTCATTTAAAAGAAAACAATTTGATCAATATAAAATAAACCCAATTAATATTATTTTCATATTCTTATTAAATAAATGATCATATAATAGTACCATTTTATACAATGTGGTAAATAAAATTAATGATAATTTTTTTAAAAACTATGACTTCATTTCTATGTTTAGTCAGAAATAAAATTTCGTTCGAAACCATGTTTTCTAAAAATGTCATCAGAAATACATTGAATGGATTATTCATGTGGTTTTCAAAATAAGGCATGATTGGATTCTACCAAAAACGCGAATGGAATTTTTCATTTAATGTACTCAGAATTTACATAACTTCCAACCATCAGGACCACTAAATATTTTAAAGATTGATTTATATGTTTCAAAGGTTATTCTCAATAAATAATATTTCATGAATAGTTTTTGAACATTTAGTTTTAACATGTGATTTTCGAAATGATAATGACATTTCAAGAAAAAAATTATGTTATGTTATAATATATCTATTCATTAAAGAAATTACCCATTATTAAAAAAAATAATCAACTTGTAATATGATTCATTGATACCATCCATATCCTTTATATTTAATGTTTTTTATTTTTTTAGGCATAATATTGAAATTCACATGATTTGTTTTTGTAGCCATTAACTTTCCTGGAATTATCAACATTCCTATTATCATTGGACATTAATTTCCTCATAAATAAACATATTATATATAATAGATATTCTTATTTCATAAATATTATCACATTTATAAATTTGGTGTTTTAATATGAAATTCATTTGATTGACTGTGGGATTATTGATAATCTGTATTGTTTGTTCAATACTAATATTTAATGTTAAGGAATATTATTCATGAATAAAATATATTATTTGATATAAGGGGAATTATTTTGACATAAATATATGGGTGGGGATCTATTATCGATTTACCTTAAATACATTTTTAATCTCATTAGATGAATTAATTTTCTAGTCTTAGTTAAATGGGATTATGATGCATATATACCCATCAGTTTTAAACTTTATTGGGTAAGGTATTGAAAGTAGTGGGATTCATGATTCTTAAGATCATGGTGTCCTATAATTAATCATTTCCTTCATTGATAATCTATTTTTTATTATCTATTATATTTTAACAATTATATTATTCTTGTATTCATTTCATTCTCAGTTTATTTATTAAAAGAATTGTGTTTTCATTTACTTACCTGACATATTGGTCATTCATTATACTATTATCCATGATATTTATAGATTGATATTATCTATGGATGAATTATATTCTTATATTATTCATTAAATGGGTTTTATTTTCATTTATTTACCTTAACATATTGATTACCCCTTATATAATAATAATAATGTTTTTTAAACTAAATATTTCCTTAGATATTTACCATTCAATGTTGATTATTTTTATTTACATATGGTAGATTCTATTGGAATTAACCCATACTAGGAATTTTATCTCACATTTATTCTATTTCTTTTCTCAGGAATCTAAAAAGTGTAATATGAATGATATTCAACGATATGATACAGAGTATTATGATTTTCTCAGAAAAACTATAATTTTGGATTTCAAATGTAATATAGGAGTAAAGTACGTATTTTGTTTTCTAAACACTAATAAACATTTTGTCCCTTCAGGATTTGTGTCTGTCTATCTTAGGATAATATAATAAATCATACACTAGATCCTAAATATTATGACATGGGTTGTTACATTATTGATATAAATATATTTGGTCATTATATAACATGAATTGAGATCTTTTGAGTTGATGTAATATGACATAAATACAAGGCATTGGATACTTATCTCTGATAATAATTTTTTATGTCATGATAATCATTGAATAGGAACATTGATACATTCTTCTAATTTATAAAGTGAAATGGTACACCCCATTGTGATGAATTTGAAAATATAAAAAACTTAAGAAGATTCTCTAATTATTATTTTTTAATTACTATAATTGAATTGAATCCATTATATAGATAGTATTTGGGATACGAAATGATTCATGTATATTCTCAGTTCAGAAATCAATCTCGCATTTGGGGGGGAATAATAATAACTTCACGAATAAATACAACATTATATTCCCATATAATAGTAATGTTTGTAATCATGACTTACTATATGATCATTTAAGCCAATTTTTCATCATTTTTTGGTATCATAGCCAACATTATTGAATTTTACATTATATTAATTTCATAAACTATGTGTATATGATAGAATATGAATCTATAGGTTTCATTCTAAATTATCTATAGACATTTTCATATAATGTTTTTCTTAACCATGATTTTTAACAAAATAACTATATGCTTTACAATAATTCAATTAACATAATGTGAATTAACCAAATCATATCCTCTAGAAGTATCTAAATATATGTTTAGATATGAATCTATGTTTTACACTAGGTTAGAATTGATTTAATACCATAAATTACCTCGATTTTATTACATCAGCTTCATAAAACTGTCATAGTGTCTACATCAAAATTTTAGTATCTTGAATTGGATACATTTTCTTGGAAAACCACATACCCAAATATTATGAAGTTATCATAGAGTCATCTTTAGGTTTTACCCTAATATTTTCTCATCCTTGTATTAGAAATATAAAACATTTGTAAGATACCAACAATAGTGAACCATGATAAAAATATATATGTAATAAATTGATAAAAATGGTTTAATTAATAAATCTAAAAAATAATACAAAATCAAACTATGAAAAGGTTTTGTGTTATAGTGACTAGCAATAAGAAAACAATTTCTTTTAACTATTTTGAATATTTATCCATAAAGTAAACCAACTCTTATACAATATAGGAGTCTTAAAAATATTCAAATATATTCTAAGGTAAAGGATAAGAAGGGGTGATAACAAATTTCTAGCAAGGCAATAAAAAACTATTTACATAAAAGTAATATCATAAAAAATTAAAATGCATAAATAAGTTAAAATATATTATTAAAATAACATAATTTAATAGTGGTTAACCATTATCATAAATGATATACATAATAATTTAAATGATAAAAAATCTATGATGGAATGATAAAATTAATCATCATTATTTTAACATGATCGATGCAATGCAGAATGAATATAGAACATTCTCAATCATTGGATTTATTATCTCTAGGAACATGGATTATAATCAATATATTCACCCAAAAATTACGTGTATATATAAAAACCATCAACCTCTTCCATTGTAATCCTAGATAATCATTAACCTATTCAGAAACATACATACCTCATGTGATATAATTCATTAATAAATTTAAATTGAGGGATATATGGGTTCCACCAATCTCATAATCCATATATTTCTATTTCACTAGAAAAATAATAAACACATTATAAAATTATCCCATTAATTAATAATGAGTTCCATGAAATTATGTAATGATTTCACATAAAATGTCTTCAAAAAATAATATGAAAATAAATTTTTTTCACCAGAATTAAATAAATTATAATTGAACCTTGATAGTGAATCATGAAAAATAACTCCAGTTTAGTTAAATCTTTAAGTGTCAAATAAGAAATATAAATAATTGTTTAAAAATATTTATTTAATATTACAGTAAATATTTTATAATTATTACATTAAAATAAATTCAAAAATATTTTTAACAGTGTTTTTATGGCAGTTTGAAATAATTAATTACAAAGATAAATTATTTTTCCTAAAAACTTTTTTTATAAAATCAATTTTGGGTTTGATGATAATAGGATTTAATGAAATTAAAAACCATTCATATAAAAAAATTCATATGATAAAAAACATAAATTTATATATTATTTTATAAATACTCATATATAAAGTTGGTAATGAAATATATGAGGTTCAATATTGTCAAAACATAATATATTTCTACAAATTTATGAAAACATAGGTGGGAAGGGAAATTATGTAAATGAAAAAGAAATGTTCCTTTTAAACTTATAGAATTAATCATTCAATCTTATACTTTATAAATGATATCATCCTAGAAGAAGGAATGGATATAAAAAATAATTACCTATAAAATAGTTTCAAATTAATATATATCATCATCATGGGTATAATTAAAACCAAATTTTATTGATAAGGTTCAATAATGAGGAGTAAAAACCAGGGAATGTGATCTAGTTATCAAAACCATTAACTATATTTTTCATAGTTTTTCCTTTATATACCATTATTTATAAAAAATTTATTAATATATATTAATATTTCATTACATATTCAATTATATTTTTGTTAAAAAAATTTAATTATAATCCATTAAAAAAAATAAATTACTTAGTAAGAATTATTTTTACAAATAAATGATTGATGATTTATATTTTATATTTTTATAATTTAATGGTAATGGAGTAGACAATTACTAAGTGGATTCATGTTCATTATTCCCTTATTCTCCAATATAGAATAGAAAATCCAATTATTTTTCTCATTATGCGTAAGATATTAATAGATTTTGAGAAAATATGAAACCTAACAAACTAGTTTGGATGTGATTAATGAACGAAAGGTCTTATATAAATAAATATTTAAAATTATAATAACTCAATAAATAATAATTATTAAATATTCAATTAATTATAATTACATGTTATCACAATTATATTACATTACTAAATTGTTATCATAAAAACATTATAACATTTTTCACCTAACTGAACGGTAATATTTTATAATGTTTTTTTTATATGGTAATGTTTTTAGATAATGAAAACATGAAAAATTTAGAATATTAAACATGTAAAAATTATAATATATCCTCAATAAATCCATTCATAGAACCATCATTGATGTGTGGTAATGAAAAAAACTCATTGTTCATAGTGAAGGTTGTTTGTCCAAACACACAATTAATAATCCCATTTCTCAACGAATGGGAAGAATAATGAAATATGATAAATTATAATTATACAATTTGGAATATAAAATATATAAAAAATAAAATTTATTAATTATATCCTTGTTAAAAACCATGAAAAGTTTTGATGAAAGATACTATATCGCTTCGTGGAGGCAGTAGTCCACAGGTACACAAGATCAATGCATTTTTTTATTAGTGGACATAATTGTCCGAATTATTTACTAAAAACTAATATATTTATTTTTCATAATAATAATAATAATAATTATATCAATATATTAATATGGTTATATTATTTTATGATCCATAAGAGTAAAATAATGACTGAGATAATGTATTACTTTCATTGGATGTTTGAGTTCTCTATTAGAAAACATCTTATAAATGAAGGCCTTCAGAAAACTAATGATTAAAAGGAGATTATAAAAGTGCTATAGGGGTTTAAGAGGATAGATCTGGTAGATTTGTATTATGAAATTAATATGTAAGAGTCTAAAAAGAAGGGGTAGATGTGATCCCCATCTATAAGTGAAGATAAGGGTTGTTTTAGAAATTCCTATTAGATTTCAATAATGATATTATAATATTAATGATTAGAGTAATTAAAATGGAAAAAATTAAGAATAAGGTTCCTTTTTCATACATACACACCACTAACCATAATTTAGAAACATTTTTTAGCAGTTTTTAAAAATTTCCACTTACTAAAAGTTAATGTTTTTTAGTTTTTACAATTGTAACTAATGTTTAACAGAAGTAAATAATTATAATGATAAATATTAAATTTACCCTATCTGTTAATTTAAGAATTTTGATTCCAAATTAAAAAATAATTACATCATTAAAATTTTATAATTTTTTATGAGATAATTTTAGAGTAAATTCATGTGATGGCATAATTATTTTTGACCAAATGTGTTTTTAAGAATAAAATAGTTATAAAAGGTAATGTTATCATGATTACTAATTTCCTTGGATTGAATTGAATTATAAAAAAAAATATTTTAGGAACTCTTTATATTATTCCAAAAACCAGTTCATTATTTAAATAATTAATTCATTGAAAAGGCCAAAAACAATTTAACATTACATTTTTCTTTAGATCTATAATGTAGGAAAATGTTTTTCTAGGTTCATAGAATTTTATAAAATTAATTATTTTATTAAAAAATTAAATAATTTACTTCATAAAGGGTTTTTAGTAATCTAGTTCATTTTTAGATATCGATAAAATGAAATAATTATTATTTAATTAAAAATTGTAGTTTTTAACTAAAGATCAATGTTGTGAAAAAAAGATCAAATTTTTTTAAAAAGCAATTCTTTTATTATGAATTTATAAAACTGAATTTTTTATAAAATTAAAATTATAGGACATGAAATATTATATTTTGAAAAAAAAATATAAAACCTATGGAAAACCACTCTTAATAAAACGATTTTTCAATAATAAAACATTAAATATTTTAATATCATAAATGTACTAATTCTTAATTTCTTACCATATTATTTTTTATTATATTTTTAGTAATAATTTTATAATTTCATTTGATTATTTTCCATTGGGTTTGCACTATATTTATATCTATTAAACATAACATCATTTTACAATGGCTGTATTTTCAGTTCGTTTCACAACATGACTTGTTATAGTTTTTATTATATGCTCTCTAATGTAGAGATATTGAAGTATTTTTTAATATGTAATGTTCTAGATTATAATTTTTTAGGATATTTACATTAATGGAACAAACATGTATGATTTTTTGAGAATATTTTAATTCATTGAGTTATCGTTGAGATGAATCTAATGCTCTAGAGTATGAATGGAGTGATATATATAAAATAGATAAGTCCAAATCCATGAATGTGTTTTTAAGGTAATGGGATCCACTAATGATGTCCGACATGAGGATGTAAAATTTATGGAGATCCATTTATTTTATTAATTGATAGAATAGTACACACATATGATGATCCATATATGACTACTAACATATGAGGCTCCAGAGTAGGGAATCCATGTTAGAGTGATTAACATGAGAAGATTCAATTAAGATACTAGGCATCTTGTAAAATATTAAAACTATGTAGAGTATTGTTTATACAAGAAATATAATTGGGATTAGTAATGAAGAGGATAAATATCAAGAGTGATATCTTTTTATTAAGTGATTATCATTTGATAAAGAGACCTCATAATATTTTTCATTATTTAAATTATGTCTATCACGTATGGAGATATTCTCCTAAGATATATAATGTAAGATTTTCTCTCTAAGGTATAAATATTTCTCATCTAAACTTTATGATTAAAAAAGTAATTTTAAAATATACCATAAATATTAAATAATAAATAATTACTATAAAAACGAAAATCAATGATTTTTTGTTGATTTTTTAAGAATTGGATTTTAATTCTAATGATGATTTTATTGTTATATTTATATAAATAATATCATAAAAGTAGTTTAAATTAAATAATATATTTAGATTGGATCTTTAAAGATTATTATATAGAGTTTCAGGAGTGGTAATCATTTTAAAAGGGATGATAAATGTCAAATAGGTACTTGTTTTGATGCAAGCATAGAGGCTTTAAAGAATCAGATTTCTATGGATTTGATAGGGAAAAATAATGATAAGATATTTATATTTTAATATTATTTAATAATATGTATGAAGGAATACATTGAATCAATTTTACTGACAATTTAAAATTACTATAAAATAATTAATACTCAACTATTTTGAATGCAATGAATCTTACATCCCTAAAATAATGTATATTTACATATTTTTCAAGGAAATTATTTTCATGATACTATTAATATAAAAAGATCTAGGAAAATTAGGATTGACGTTGAGAACATGAGCACCAAATACCACTTCAATATTTACAATATATACCATGTGTTTAATTCGAATGAACCATAATATACAAATCATCACCAATGTTTTGAAGAGGTGGAAGAATAAAATTTGAAAAGTAAATATGTATTGTGGAATTTAACTATAGAGAGGATAGGTTTTTAGTGATACTTCATTCTATATTTTTTGTTAATAATCATTTATTATTGAGAAGGAACATTAGTCTCATATCATAATGTGTTTGAGTTAATATATTAGGCTAATATATAAGATGTTCTTATGATTATATCACTAATTCCAATGTCATGTTCAGTAGTTAATAAAGTTACCTTAAATATTGGTGGAAGAAATATAATCAACACCATTGAAAAATAGGAGTTTCAGACTGCAATATGATGTATAAATATACTATTGGGAGATATTACATGGAATTGGATGATTCTTACTATAGTGAATTTGGATGATACCTTCCCAACAGTTGTTTTTCAATTAATTTTTATCTTTTAGTTAATTTTTATAATAGATATAATCCATTTATTGATGGGGTTAAACATGAAAAAGGGTAGGTTTTCTCAACATATCAACACCATGTAAAAAATAAAAAGAGTACTATTATAGATTATTTATTCATTAAAAGTTGTGGTTAAGGTTTTTTTCACATAAAAATGTCCATATCTATTGACCAATATAGTTGTTTGACTAAAAGAGGGGTAATTGAATAAAAAAATAAAAATTTGTAAAATATGGGGTATACTATTTCCCCCCACATAGTGTACCTACAAAATCAACTAGTATTTATAGTTCCCAAAGACATCAATGTTATTGAATAATTCAATTTCCTTCGAAAAAAGATTACATAAATAACTAGATATAATAATATGTTAGGAACCTAAATAATTTGTTTTTCTAAACGTGTAAAAATAATTTTAGATAATAGATTAATTTTTTTTATAAATTATGAAATAATAAACTTGGAATACAAGAATTATGTCATGGGAACTAGTTTATTTATATATTTAATGAACATAAGGGGTAAACATTTATATAATATTTATATTGATTTATATTTTTAACATATAGAAAATATAAAAATTAATATGACTCTTTGTGTTATGATTTTGAATATTTAACATTGATGGAGAAAATAGTAGGTGATCTAAAGATGAATCAGAAAAATGTTATTAGTCCCAAGGGAAATTTTATTAAAACATTAATAATTTCATTGAAATTACAAGGGTAATTTCATTAGTGTCCAATATGGACTCAAAATATAACATCAATATTTAAATTGTTTTTATTGATTACATTAACTTTTATTTTTATCCTAACCTGAATGATATTTACAATAATTTAATTATATATATAAATAAATGAACATGATAAAATATATATATTTTTTAATTTATCATAAAATCCCCGAGTATGACATAGGGAACCAAGACCCACAATAAAATGTTACTAAATAAAAATGAGATTACAGTCTTTGAACAGTATGTGATGTTATCTTACCCCAACTAGTAATATAAATATTATAGGTTTAATGATTAGAAATATGATGATTATAAGATAGTACTACATGTATTTAATGGAGTTTGACATGTATCCCTCCAACAAAAATTTAGTCATCCAATGAATTTTCAAGGATATTTTAGCCCATGTAATTTCATGGATGATTTCTATCTTAGTATATAATGAACCAACCATAATCATTACATAATATTGAATTTTTTACTTAGGAATTCACTTTAATATATTTTGAATATCTTTATGGGATAGATTTTCACAAAATTAGGTCATAAATCTGCATTAAAACCTGAAATATTACAAATTGGACACATCTAATCCACATTTATTTTTCAAAAAAGATAATAATTTTAAAATGAATCATTTTTTAATAACATTTAAAATATTCATGATTTTAAACATAACTTCTTTTAGGTTCTTACTCATCCTTAAAATCTTTTACATTTTTTAAAACTTATGATGAGTATAAAAATCTCAGTAATGGATATAAAATAAAGAGATATGTTATTCCAATGGAAAATATCGAAACCCAGGAAATTTTTAACACTATAAAAATATTATTTGTGTTTAATTATGTCAATAAGAAAAAACATATTTTTTTCTAAAAAACATATTAAAACCTATATAAATAAGGAATAAATACTTTATGGAATCATAGAATAATATATTCATAACCTACATTAATATTGTGTAAAAATATCTACATATCCATTAAATCCATTGGTGAAACCTATCGAATTAACTCAATCCTTATTTTTATTTAAGACAAAAAACAATACCCTATGCATTGGAGATCCATATCAGGGTCACCCATCATGTAAGTTGTATCTAAATCCCAAATAATTTAATATATATTGATATCAATCATTATATAAGTTGTATTTGGATCACCATTAATCATCTATAATACTAAATTACCATATAAGGAATAAATTTTTTTTCATTAACAATTTCTTTATAAAACCACTGAGAAACGTTTTTTAACCCACAGGGAAAACAATTTTGGAAATTGAAATAACATTTAATATTAAGATTCCATTTTAAAAAATAAAATACGCATAAAAGGGGTGAGTAGAGTTTCGCTTTAGATAAAACCTAAAATCCATTGAATTAAAAGAATCAATAAACAACATTTTTCATGTAGGGTTAATCTATTGACATCATATACATTAAAATAAAACATGTTTTTCCTTTTGTAATAAAATTCAAAATGTTCTATATAAATATATAACAGAATAAGTTTGAAAACAATTTTCAAATATATGAAATATAAATTAAATATACTTTATAACTATATTGTTTTCTATATAAATACATCCATAAAACAATTTTAAGAATTTGGACATGGATGGGAATGAATTAGAAAATTGATCTTTAAAAAATTTAAAATGAGTATTTAATGTAATTATTCCCTCAACTAAAGTATAACTCATAACATAAATTATTTATTTTTTTAGATAATAAAATTAGAATATTTTTTTTTAATTTAATATGAAAAATTTCTTGTTTTATTGTTACTTTATATATTTATTAATATGTTATATCCAATTAAATAATAAATTAATCTCACATGGGGCGTTTTAATGATATTCAACTTATATATTGAAAAATAATTTGCTAGGTTGAATATGGTCAAAGAGGTAATTATTACTTTTTATAAAGAATAATATTCATGAAATAATTGTCATTTTTATAAATCAATTATAATTTTAATACCGACAATGAATGATGGTAAGAAAAAAATGAATTTTGTTACTCTCATTGAGAATGTAGGTTGTACGTACACATGAGTAAAGAATCAATTATTCAATGAACACGATGAAAATAAGTTAAGTATAATTCTACCGTTCTATAATAAATTTTAAACAATAAATATTTTATTTCTTTTTTACAAAAACTATTATACATCATCCATGTGATGTGGTGATAGAAAATGAATCACATTGCTTCATTGAGGTGGTAATCCAAACATATACAAGAATAGTGTTATCATTTTTAAATTGATAAAAATGAAATAAATTAGATAATATTTTTTAGAGGATAAATATAAAATTAAAATAATATATATTCAACAAATCCATCACTCAATCTATATTTGATAGGTGGTTATGGAAAATAATATACATATATTCATAAGGGGGTACTACGTCTTAGACACAAACAAATGTTTCATTTTCCAATTTGATTTTAGGGGATATGGATATAGGGAATTACATAGAAAGAACATAATATTAGTAAATTTAATATACTAGTATTATTATTTCATTATATTTGAAAAATATTTTGAGGTAGTATAAGAAATAAAACTAAAACATTTGGTAAAAACCTATTCATATTCTTTAGACGACATCATTTTATTTTCACCTTAAGCCCTCTAAGTTAGGAATTGGGTAAAAATTATGACCTATAAAATTCCAGTAAAGCTTTTTTGAAATAATATTGTTAGGTCTTTTCCAAACAGGAGTCCTCAAATTTTTCGTGTAAGAGAGGATACAATATTCCATTTTACAAAGAAGTGGAGATGATCTTTTGGAAGTATATATTGTTTCCAATTAATATATATTATTTTTCATAAAAAATGTATCAAAATTTATATATTTATATTATATGATAATTATTATTAGAAATTTTATAATATTATAAAATTTATATGAAATTATATTTTTTTTACACTTATATATTTTTTAACCCCTCTTTAACCCTTTTTACAATTATAATGATATAATTGTTTTTACTCACTAAGGGTAAAAAAATATTACAAAAAAGTACAAGTGTCCTATAAATGGAAAAAAGATTATATTTTTACCCATATCTCATTCACTTAGTTGATGATATGATTTCTATGAATTTTAAATCATTTAATAAGTTAATGTTTATTAAAAAATCATTAATTCCTTTTTTTGGAACTATTAATTTTATTAGAATTGGAAAACAACATGTTAATTAAGAAAAAAAATATATTACATTAAAAACTTATTAATATTTTATATATATTTATAAAATATTTGTGA
Organism: Viscum album; assembly: GCA_963277665.1. Taxonomy (NCBI): domain Eukaryota; kingdom Viridiplantae; phylum Streptophyta; class Magnoliopsida; order Santalales; family Viscaceae; genus Viscum; species Viscum album. The sequence goes on from OY728122.1 coordinate 2,092,079,277, forward strand.
CACTAAAAATCCAAAAAAACTTATTTTATTTTATTTTCTAAAATATTTAACATGATTTTTATACATTCGGGATAATCATTGTATCACAATTGAAAAATAATTTAAGGTAATTAAAAAATTGATAAAAATAAAAAAAATATCAGGGTATGAACTAATTTATATTTAAAATATAATTCATAACTAAGAATATGTTTTTTATCAATATCATAAAATATTAAATATATTAATATAAATGGAGTTAAATGTTTTACTTTATATTTACTTGAAATAATATATAATTCAATTTAAAATTAAAACAACAAAAAAATTAGCTAAATTAGAAACTTGGATGAGTATGTTCTATACCTAATCATAACATATATTCAATTCATCTGTTAATTTTAATTTTAGTCCCTTTTATACTATTTATATATTTGATTATATGATTTTCCATTACTGAGGTGACAAATATTTATTATAGTTAATATTCACAATGAAAAAAATCAAAGTATTTAAAACATTATAACATAGTGATTCAAAATATAGATTAAATTATTAATTATTATATTTTTTAAAGTTTCATATATTTATTTAAGATTAAAAGACAAAACACAATTGAAAAAGGTTTTTTAGAATTTTTTTACCCAAAAAAATGTATTTATAAAAAAAAATCTTTTATAATGATGAGTCATATGGAATTAATTGTAGTATTTATAATTAATGGATTATTATTATAATTTAATAAAAATTTTGTATTTTTAAATTAATTTATTTACTAATAAATCACAGACTTATAAAAAAATCTATACTATTTTTTATTTAGTGAAAATAAATATTTTCATAACAATGCCAAAATATCACTCAAAATTATTTTGATAAGAAAATTTAAAAAATTCTGTTAATTTTTGAAAATTAAAATTCAAAGATTTATAAATTAAACTTTAAAAAAAACATATAATACATGAAAATCAAGATAATATGAATTAGAAAATTTACTTTTTTATTTAAATAGTCAATAATAAATTTCTAATGAATATAACTATATCAAATATAATTAATCAATGTTTATAAAGCATGAAAATTATTATTAACATTATCTTGGTAGTTATATTCTTCACTACTTTTGGACGTTGTTTCCTCACAATTTTATTCATTACATAAAAAGGTGGGGATATTTTTTTCCTAGAATTTTTAGATGCCCATGTTCTTTTATAAAACATATCATTATTTCTAAAATATTTAAATTGAAAAATTAAATTATTCCAAAATCCATACTCTCTCTATTACTAAATCCTTACAAGTGTTTTATCATAAATAAGGTTTTATTCCAACCAAACTACATTATGGTCCAAAACATGAGATGCATATGTAATATATTTTCATAGAATCCAAATAGGAAACAAGAAATTTTCTTAAGATAAACTCAGGGGAAAAGCCACATGGTAGGGAAATTATCCCGCATTCTCTTGTATATCATGTTTTCCATTGAAAAAATAGATGTATCCTTTATTTTAAACCAGAATTCATAACACTTTTTAATAGAGTTACATAAAGTAAAATATGGTCAACTATATTGACTAAAATATCTTTCATCCAATCAACAACATAAATTTTATATATTCTATAAGAAATACATATATATATTGAGGAATCCTATTAACATTATCAACAATTTCTTCTACAAAATTAAGTCCCAAAATTATCAGTTCACATTATTTATCCAAATAATATATTTTTTGAAATGTTATTCCATATAATACATCGAAAGGATCCACATGTGTAGTAGAATCAAAACTATTATTATAAAAAAAATCAATGGAATATTGTAATTCCAATATTCCGAGAAATAAAGTGAAAGACCAAAAAAAAATTTATATGGTCTAAGTAATTATCTCAAGCTATCCTCCAGATGGAGGATGAAAAATATTATTTAAATTTAATTCAATTCCCAATTACTTCTGAAGGAATTTCTCAAAATTAATAACGAACCTAGGGTCATGGTCTAATAAAATTGACTGCGTAACCCTATATAAATTGATTACCTCTTAAATATATACTAAAAAAGATGATCTAATTATATTTTATCTTGAATGTATCAGAAATGTGATCATTTTATTTGTTGATCAATAATATCCCAAATCATATTATTACCTTAGGATATTATTTTCAATCCTAGTATGAAATATTTGGATATATTTTCCCATTATACTCTATAACAGAAAAAGGATGAAGAATCCACTTTTTTAATTATCATTTTACTTTAACCTATTAAAATTTCAAATGTTTCATGGTAAATTCAACATTATATCTTTTTATTCAATCCCATTTGTAATACATCCAAATTTAAATATACATTTTATTACATCTAGGATTAATGAAGAACAAAGAATTATGAGATTCAGTAAAAAATAGCCTTTTCCACTAAGAATCAAAAGGCACTTATAATCTCTTTCCAAATATTATTACACCTTCTTTATCAACATTAAAATCTGGAAATATTCCCTTATTAATAGATTCTAACTACTCTGTTAATTTCCCTTTATTAATAGATTCTATATTTTCTTGTAAAATGTGATCTTATTTCTAAGCTTATTGAATTCTTTTTGATAAAGATAATTTTACTGATAGTTTAAAAAAATTGAAGAAGTTCCTCCCTCTATATTTTCTTGGCCACAATTCTTAAAATAATTTCTGAAAGGGTTTTGAACAAAATATTAAGTTATTATTGTGGAATTATATTTCAGACTCACCACTAAAAATAATTTCTTTTATATCATAGTAATGAATTGTATAATCATATTACATAATCAGTTCAATATTTATTCCATCAAACTTATTCATGTATTTCAAAGAAAATATATAATTCAAACCATTATAATTAGAAATTATTTTACATCTTACTAAATATAATTGAACCCTCTTTATTTTCAATAAAAAACCATAACATATAATTATAAATCAGGTGTTGTATAATTTTACTCACGAGGATTTAATTTATGTGAGTAAAATAATATACCTCATCTTTATACAATAAAATAAAACCAATTCTATTCAATGAAACATCATGGTAGAGGAAAAATTCACAATTTCTAGAAGATTAGTCCAAAATTAGAACACTATCCAGTCATATATTAATTTCCAAGAAACAATGATCATAAAATTTATTCTAAAGGGAATTACATACATTTAATGTTAATTTATTTAGGCAGATAAAAAACTTTTTTTTTCAAAAAACCAACAATAGTAACAAACACATCCAAAAAAATTATGAATCATTTTTGGAATTATAGTTATTTTACATTATTCAAACACATTATCTTTAATAGTTACAACAGTTATTCAATATTTAGAGAAAATGTACCTGAAGAAAAAAAATTGTTTAAAAAAACATTCAAAATCATTAAATTTTTCATGTACCCAATAGTATTCTATGGTTTGAAATAAAATGTTTATATTTATTTAATTATCTTCATGAATTTTTTAATTTTCCTATACATAATTATTAAAAAACATAAAATTATAAAAAATGTCATTGAAAAAACCGTTCCTAAGAATAATAAATAAATTAGATGAAATAAACAACACAGAGTGTATATCCACAAACTCATAATGCCCATATCTGTTCTAAAATGCCATCTTTCGAATAAATTCCTCCTTTACATTTTTTGATGGTATCCTAACCTGAGATTAATATTTGAATAACGTATTTGTCCTTGGAGTTGATCAAATAAACCATCAGTATGTTGAAAATGACAGTTTTTCATAATATTGATGTTTTTAAAGGACCTAAAATCAATAAGAAGTCCCATTTATCCATTTTTATAACAAATAAATCTGAAGCACCCAATGTTGATGTTATGAGATTATTGAATCCTTTATCTAGAAACTCTTGAAACTATTTATTAAATTAATAATGTTTTTCATGATCTATATGATAAGGGTATATTTAAATTAGCCTAGAATTGTGAACTACATCAATAGTAAACACAACATCCCAGTAAGTAATAATACTAGCAATGTCATCATGAAGTACATCAAAATAGTGAATTACTTCTAGAACATCAATAATGCGAACAATTTCATTATTTTAAACTACATGGAAGAGGTATATTTCACTTCCATCTCTTAATAAATTATCATCACATGATATTTTTTCAAATGTACGAAAACAATTAATATAACTATATTTTAATTGAAATCTATATTATAATGTTAAACTAAAATCTAATACGTAGCCAAAAAAATATTAAACTCTATTATGTGGTATTTATCAATTTTTTAGAAAATAATATCCCACTAATATTGAAAGTATGATTACTATAAATCTTATATAATTTAATATTTTTTATAGGATTGTTTTCTGAAAAATTTCCCACATCCATTAATGATGTGATATTCTCATTTTTCATTAAATTTATTAGAAATAAAGAATGCAATGATCCAATGTAAAGTAGGGCATTAGGCATATTCAAATAAACATGTAAAAACCTTTTTACAACTTTATTAAATACGTAACATCATCGAAAGTAATATAAAATGATTTTTCCACACCTTTATTCTTTCAATATTGATTATTTACACCCTAAGTAACTAAATTCAAACATAAATTTACATAATTTCCAAATTTAATGAAATTAAAACATATCATTGTCAAGTTGATATCAATTACCTAATTCTTAGTTTAATTAAGGAATATTCTCATTACATTCATGATCCCTATGGGAAAACATGCCACACTAGTAACACTTCCATATATTATCAACCATTCCATGATATTGGTTTCACCATTACTCCGTCATATTAGGGTATTACATCATGGTATATTTGTGGAATTATTCCTTATTTCATTCCATCTTAACTAATTTATTCCATGTATTAATAGAGAACTTATGTTTCTATAAACAACATCTTAATTTTCTCAACACAAAAAAACAACTTTTTCATAGCTTTTAAATTCTCATGCACCTCATTATCTTCACTAAATTTGTTTCAATCCTAATGATGATTTTTTAATTTTAATAACATAGTCTCTGAAAAAAATTTAGCATTTAGCTAGGAAAAATTTTGAATTTTATTTTACATGGTGTTACTAAATATTCATCTTCTTTCCTAAATTATATTAATTGAGTCTCTATCCTGATTTAAACAATAATAATGAAATATTTATTCAAAAAAAGAATCTTAAATGTATCCTATACTATGGAATCAAGTTCATCTATCTCTTTTTTTCATAACCAATACTCCTATTAACATCAATTTCAAAGGGGTAAACTGAAAGAGATAACGTTTGACATTTTTAACATCCTTGATCATCAAATATAGTTTAAATGGAATTTATCCATCATTTTGTTAGTATTAGATATGTGGTTCTGAAAAAATATAGGATATTGTTTAATGAAGTGACCATTATTGACATTTTATTTTTGGAATTTCAAGATTATCTCTAACATGAATTCCATAACCATTTATAGAATATATCAACAAATATATAACTAAAATAATTCTGATGATATAGATTTGTAAGTGAATTATCCTCTCTAATACTTACTACTTCCACATTCTAATTTACTTTATGGAAACCATTCTAAAAATACATTGAATAGAAGATTCAATATTGTAATTTTCAATTTCGATATCATTTCAACTTTTCAATAATATAGGATCAGTTAAAGGTATTATCTTAAAATTATTCTTATATATGTATTTATATAATAAATTCATTTGATACCAACTATATGGAACAATCCTTAATCATTATATAATTTTAATTTTTTTAGTAATGTGTGTACTTTCATATATTTTAAGGATATTTATGGCTTAAAGATTCAATGAATTATGTCACAACTCTTATGTAACAATCCTTTATATTACCAACTATAAACTCCTACTTAGTATAAATTTTTAGAACAATATAAAATATTAAAAATGAAAGATGATATCGTTTCATGATAAATCATCACGACTTTTATCCTAACTACATCGTTGTTATTAATCAACCATAAACCCTTTGGAAAATATTTCTAAATGTGGTATAAACACAAAGATCTCAAAAAGGGAAAAAAGAATGAAATGACATATTCTATCAAAAAAAAACCATTAAATGGTTACTATTATCACAATATTCTTCAAGGGTATCAAATAATTCATACCCATATGAAAACCACATATGTTTTTTCCAAAGAACTCTTTTGAAACCAAAATAATGAAAATAAAAATCTTTTCTAGAATCATAGAGTATTATATTGACAACCCTTGTTAAGATCATGATAAAAATTATAAGATCCAAGTTAAATCCATTGGAGAAACCTCCCCATTTAACTCTACACTTTCTTCCTTATAAGATAAGGAACATTTCAGATACAATGGAGAGCTATATTGGGATAACCTGTTATATAAGCTATATCAGGATCACACATCAAATAAGTTATATTAAGATCACCCATCATATAAGTTATATTGAGCACACCCATATTCATATATATAGTGATCACGTTCCATACCAGGAATAAACCATTGTATTATATCATGTTTGTATCTTAAAAACCTTGTAAAACTCATTTGTATCTGAGTATGTTAAAATAAAGCATTCCTTTTTCCTTTTTCAAGGAATGTCAAGATGGTCCATATAAAATATGCGGAAACATTCATTTTGAAATTTTTTAAGAAATAAAAACATGAAATTAATTTACTTTAAAATATATTTGTTTTATATAAATTCATAAAATAATTTTAATAATATAAAAATCAATGAAAATGATTTATAAAATAAATAAATAAAAATTTTAAAATAGATTTTATATTAAAGGGTCCCTTACATCGAGTATAAATTATAAAATTCATTATTTATATGAAAAAATAACAAAATTAAATTAATCATTTTCTTTCTTAAAACCCATTTTAAATTTTTTTCCATTTATTTTTATTTATTATCATTTTATATTGGATTACATAATCAATTTTGTTCACCGGGTAAATTTCGATGATATTCCAATTATTTGTTCAAAATGTATTTGGTAGGTCGTCTATGGTGAAAGTGATTATTATTCCATCATATAGAGAATCAAATTCATCAAATAATGCTCATTTTATACATCAATTATTATTTAATTGGAAATCATGTATTATTATTAGGGAAAATTATATATATTACAATCATGAAGATGTATTCTATAAGTACACATGAGTAACATTTCAATTTTTCAAAATTTATAATGGAAATAATATATGTATTATTCCATCCTTCTAAAAATATTATCATATCATAAATATGAAATTACTTTTTTAGACAAACATATATTTAGTTTCCATGTATTATTTTAATGAAAAACCTATCAAAATGCTTCATAGATGTGGTAATCCTCACATACACATGAATTACATTATCATTATTTAGTGGATGGAAATGAAATAAATTAAATGGAATATAACCATTCAATAAAATTAATAATCATTAAAATCCTATATATGTAATAAATACATCATTATGACCATTCATGAGAGGTAGTGATGGAAAATGAATTACCATGACATGGTATATTATCCATGATCCATCTTAGATAATGTATTCAAGGACCCCCCCCCCCCAACTAGAAGAGTCTCCAACATCCAATATCAATGACTAAATCAATAAGAAATCCCCTCTAAAAGTTGAAAAGCCATGTAACAATATTTTATTATATTTAAATAAATTGTAACATAATATAAATATATATCAAGAACATTATACAAATATATCATAGCTAGTAGACTCTTATAATGATCATGTGATAGGTTATTACTATAGAATGATAGAATATTATTTTCTATGGGATTAAAATTTCATTACATGAATGACATCATAAGAATTTTTTTATTACATAATAGTTTAACTGTACCAATGATATTTAAATATTATTAATGTGTGTGTTTGTTTAATAATAAATACACCCACCTAATATTTTACTATGATATTTTCGTCAAAAAATATTTCATTAATATATGTTCTGCATTTAGCACAAAATTACAACAAAATATGTGATAAGTTAAAATAAAATTTAACAATTATAATATATCTATTTTAAAAGGGTATAACCATATTATAAAATCTATTGTTAAAAAAGGGGTGAAATAGAATAGAGTAACTGAAATATTCCTTATGAAGCTTATTTGTCTAACCATGGAAGGAAAGTAGCTTCACTAGGGGTTTCCCTAGATCAATCCCAAAAAAACTCAAATTATTTTTATATGAGTGAAATTGATTACCATATATGTTTTAGATCATTGAATATTCATCATGATCCATTCTAGAAGAATCACCACCATCAACTACCACAAGGGAATTCCATATGCTTATATTTTACACAGAGATATTGAGGGGTTACATAACATGAAATTATGATAATATAAAGATGTAATTACTATTGTAATTAGTTATTAGTTCCATATATATTATTCAATTTTCATTTTTACATTTAATGAAATGTAATGATAATTTACCATTCCTTTGATAAAACCAACAGTAAGGACCCCACTATAATCATTTAATATTATAGGGACTTTAAATAAAAATTAAAATTATTTCAATAGTAAATGTCTATTATGTATAGAGTTTTTTAGACTAAATTCATAAATGTTACATAAAAATAACATATATTTCAAATTGGAAACTCTAACTCTCTACCAATGTTTCAAAAAAACCATTTATAAAGTGACATGTTTTCTTTTCATGACATGTAATTCTAAATTTGATCGTGACCTCATCTTTGTCCATTATCGTCCGTAAATAACTATCAAAAACATTTTAATAAATTGGATGAGCACAGAAATATATGTAAGGGACATAAAAATGAGAAGATATGTTAATCCAATGAAAAACGAATAAAACCATGGAATTAATTTTCTTAAAAACAGTATTTTTTCTAAAATGTGGATCATTTTTTTCATAAGGACCAATACAAAACTTTTTGAAATAAAACAATTTCTATAAAAAATCATTAGAATGAATTGTAATGTAATGTAATGGACATGGTAAATCATTATCATAAAACCCTTACAAAATCTGAATAAGAAACCTTAAAATTTTAATAACAATACGAACTATAACTTCTATAATTCTATATATGCCATAATAATTACCCAATTAATTAGGGGTATATCTATGAGTACCCATTTTATATTCTATATTTGGGTCACACATGAGAAATAATTGTGCTCAACCATTTTCATAATATATATTGTCCTCAAATATATGCTATAACAGGGCTCAAACCATCAATTTTTTTTGAAACATCTATATCATGAACAAAAAAATCTTTGAAACCCATTTTGAAAAAACTTATGTTTATCAAAATACCATTTTCTTTTATAAATTATAGTTTCAATACCAAAATACCTGTAAAAAGGTAAAGATAATATTTCATACATGATAAAAATTTAATATTTTAAATGAAAAAATTCAAATAGTGATTATGATAGTGGGAAATGTGTTTCCCCATATATATTAAAATATATAGAATGCCATGAAGGCCATCATTTTTTATTAAATTTTTGTAATCCCCATTTTATGGGAATAAGGGTAATCACGAAATAATAGAACTGATCGTCTTAAAGAAATTCATTCATTACAAACTATGACTACTTGAAACTGTCCCTACCTTGCATTTTCATTGTGATCAACTCTCCACTATTGCATGTTTGTTCAGTTAGTTGTCATGTGCAGAGTTTCACAGTCCTAGAAATGATTAAAAATTCCAAACCCTACCATTCCTCCAAATTCATCTTCACTACTTTTGTGATTGTTCCTTGCACTAAATCCCCTTCTCGGTCTTATTTTGTGTAGAATATGTCTAGTATTATTTGCACATCTGGAGGCCCAAATGCCGTGAGGTGGATAGAAGGCCATAAGGTGACCTGTAATCCTTACTAACCAAAAATCATGGGTGGCCCAAAGCCCATAAAGACTCTGGGCCCAAACCAATGGCCCAAATGTGAATAGTTCCAGCCACTACAGTACCAAACAATACCTATTACATTATTTACTACATTATTGCTATAGTCTTGCTACAATACACAAAATTATGCTTCAACCCTAGATCAATCCTGGGTCTCATGGATGCACTTTTACAGTCCTCACCAACAGGGATGCGGCTCATATGCCTATTAAAATAAAATATTCCTTTTATCTATAATAAATATTGAAAAAAAAAACTCTGTAAAAATATTCATATTTGAAAAACTATAAAATAAATAAAAATAAATTGGCCTTTATTATTTTTATATATCTATAGAAATAAATTTATATATTACTATAAAAATTGAATTGAGAGATAGTTATTATGAATTTAAATAACCATATAATTTAGAAAAATATTTTAATTAAAATTTTCCAATAACTCACGACAGACACAACTTGTATTTTATTTATCGAGATGAATTATAAATTCATTTTAATTATTTAATTTCCTTAGAACATATTTATTTTTCTTAATTCCCTTTATTTTTCATTTTACCATGTCACATACTATTACTTAATCATTTATGTATATGTCAGGTGTTGAGAATATATTCAGTTCATAAGTACAAAATGACTTCAGAAGCTTGACAATGGCCAAAGAGGTTATTATTCCATCATATCATAAACAATAATATTCTTATAATTATCATTTAAATATACAAATTAAACTATTAAAACCAATTAATAATTTTCATTATGAATAATGAACTATTTTACATTCATGGTGATGGTTTGTCATATGTACATAAAGGTAAAATTACCAATCTTTTAATGATCATTACAGAAAGAAGATAAGTATTGTTTTTCATTAAATAGTGATATTTATTTCATAAATACAATATTAATACTTTATTAATTCATATATATATATATATATCATTCATTTTATTGGTTTTGAAAAATGAATCATATTGTTTCGGGGAGGTGGCAGTCTACATATACGCACAAATGACGTTATCATTTTTCAGTAAATGGAAAGGTAATAATTTTAAGGAGATATTATCTATTAATAATGATAATTAAATTGTTATAATTATCATATATATATATATATGTTAATTCCCACATTACAATGAGTTGTGAAACATGGTGATGGAAAATGAATTACATTGGTTTGTTAGGAAGTAGTCTACTTTACACAATAACGATGGATTCATTTTCCATTTCATGGAGTAATAGACGTATATATGTTATGAAAAAAACATAATTACATATCATTGTATGTATGGTATTTTTTTTATTACATTTTCATGAGGATATAATATTTTATAGAGGTGAAAGTGGAAACAAAACAAAAACACTTGGTTAAGAATGATACCGCTTCCACAAATAATCTCATAAGGTCTACAATAAAGAATTTTGTATGTTAGTTTTATGTTAAAAAATACACTAGGATATTATGAAGGATTGTATTATGGGATTAAGTTTTATAATGGCTAATCCAAAATAATTTTTAATTTTGTGGACATGAGAACAATATGATTCATTTTATAAGAGATTTGAGGGGTACTTTTGTAATTTATTAATATAGTAACATTAATTTAAATTTATTTTGATGTACAAATGGATCCAAATTGATAATAATAAAATAAAAATTATTATTATTATAAATAATCAAATAAAATAAAATTTGTAACATTTTGGGTCACAATTATGCCTTATATTGTATGGTTTTACCATTCAGGGGAATTTTTCACACTTATTGGTTAATCAAGGATTTTTAATCTATGAGAATCATAATAGTTAAATTAATGGAAAACATATAACAAATGAACCATCAATTATATATAAAACTATATAATAATCAATTTTATGATAGTATTTTATTTTTAATTTCAGATCATTTATTAGAAAACTATTTTCCTAAATTGTTAATAATGTTAATTGTTTAACTATTTATTAACTTTTACTTTTACACATGTAATAAAACAAAATAAATTTGAAATAAATATATTAATATATCTAAAAAAATTATTTTTATATATAAATTTATTGAGTAACATTAATTATTTCAAATAATTCTACTTTTACTAGTTTTAATATCATTTGATTGTTTTTTTAATTAATTTTATAATTTTGTCCTCACTGTTGTGTAATATTTCGAACTAATTATTTGTTCTGTAAGAAATAAAAATAAATTTCCATGAGGAGGATAATAATTTTTATTTAAAATAGAAATTATTACAAAATATATATATTTATTCTCATGTAAAGAAAGTTATAGTTATTAAAAGAAACAACGTTTCATTATTCAAAGTTCATTAAAAAATATTATACAGGTCCTAATCAAAATGGAATATAAAATGAATTATATAATAATTTTTTATTATAATTGATTAGTTATAATCATGAAATAAAATCCTTTTATGTGTTAGGGTTTTGTTTAGCCCTTATCATTTTATTTTTATCATTAATTAAATAGTTTACCCTTTAACATAGTAATAAAAAATACTAAAACTACTATTAATATTGAATTAAACTAATATGGTCATGTTTACATGGTATGTAATGAATTATTCCAATTATAGAATCCATTTTTTTGTAATTGAGTTCATATAATTGATAGAATATAATTTGAAATTAAGCTAATAAAACCCGATGGGAAACTATTTTTTAAAAAATCTATAAAAAAAATTTATACAAAATTAAATTATAATTTCATTTAAGAATCCAAATTTGAATATTTTCAATAAAAATAAAAATTATATTTTAAAACTAATCAAAAATTGAATTATATATTTTTTAAATTAATGAAATTAAATACAAATATTAATAAATATTAATTGTTTTTACTATTCAATAATAACAATATTTTCAAAAAATTATCATAAAATACACTTATGATAATTTTTACATTATGATTTATGAAACTAAATTAAAATTTTCAAATTAAAATTATACAATTTAAAAATAAACATTCAAATGAAACCGTATTATAAATTAATTTTATAATCAATTAATGTTTTGATTTTAAATTATACAATATTTTCATAATGAATAAAACCATCAAAATAAAGAATTAGGTAAATATAAAAAATAATTATTATGTCATTACATGGGTTGTTACATTCATCACCATTTTTGAAATTTTGTCTCAAATTTTTTTCTCCTACTAAAAAAGAGGGGATATCTATCCAACATTGAATTTTACGACTCCCATGATTCTCCTATCTACCAACTAAACTACTTGAGTCCCCAAAACATTAAACAAATATGGAACATATTGAAACATAAAGACATTATCAACCTAGGATAAACTCAGCGAAAATTCCACTGGATAAGGAATTGATCAAAAAAATATCTTGGACATTATTCAAAAAAATAAAACATTAATATAACATTTAATTTTAGCATAAATGCTCCACACATTTTCTTGAAGATACATTAAAGGGAAATGATCACCTACCTCGATGTAAATAATATTCCAATTCTTGTCCCCCTAGGTTTTTTACTATATTGATATATCCTAAAATAATGTGGAATAATATTGACCTTATCAATTTTTTCTTCAACTAAATCAAGTCCCATCCACATCCTTTCTCTACTTTACCCAACATAGCTACAATCTAAATCTTCTTTCCATATAAATCATCTAAAGGTTCCATTTTTATAATAAATAGAAAACTATTATTATCGGAAATATCAAATAATGAAATATAGTGTACCCAACATTATTTATATTCCATTGAGCATATATGAATCATATGTTTCATGGTCTAAATCGTTCATTTATATTTTCTACTATATACAAGATGATATGTTTTAGTGAAATATAATTTGCAATCCAATGACTTCTGAAATCTGTTCAAGTAATTTTTTTTCAAATTAGGATTATTGTAAGATGAAATGAATTGAAGAACTCCATGTGACATGACTATCTTCTTATTATATAGTTGAGATAGAAGAACTAAATACATTTCATGTTAAATGGGGTGTAAAATGAATTAATTTAGATAATCCATCATTAATAACCATAATCACGTTATTACACTGATATGTATATGGTAAACCCACCATGAAATCCATGTATATATTTATAATTCCACTATGGAACTGGAAAAGGTTGAATAATCCCCATTGGTAATTTTCATTCTAATTTAACTATTTGACATGTAAAATATTTCATGGAAAAAAATATCTCTTTTCATTCTATTACACTAGTATTACTCATAATGGTAATATTACTTCTTATTGCTTCAATGATGAATGGAAAATGAGGATCTATGTTATTAACTAAACAAATTATCCCTTCAATTTGGAAACACATGGAAAAAATAATATATTTAATAATATAAAAACACCTACTTTATAATCATTAAATTCAGTCAACTTACCATTCTAAAACATTTGTTCTTTTCCTATAAAAAATGGTTCCTCTTATAGTCATGTTTTACTCTTTATATTAGATATTACAATAATAACACTTTAAAAAACAAAAGATTATCCCATATCCACAAATTATAGGCCAAAATTCATTCAATCATTAAGAAAAATGGTCATGTTCTAAATATTACATGGTTAATGGAGCCTTGTTTGTTAAAATAAATTCAGTATCTATATTTTTTTCCCTGGATGATAATTAACCATGAATTCATAATCTTTAATAATTTAAGGACGTCTTTTATTCCTATTGTGTATATCTTGTTGCATGAATATATACATTATATTTTTATAATCAGTATATATTTAACACATTGACATATATCAATGATAGTAATGAGTATTTCAAGAATTAAACATAGAATCTAATTATTGATCATCTATAGGATATTATAGCTCATGATATTTTATTTTAAATTAAGAATACTAAATTAATTGACCATTCTACATCTGGTTACAACAATGTCCTGTCAAAAAAGAATTATTGACAATAAAAAAGTCACCATTTATAGTGGTAATGAAAAATGTTTTCCCCATCAACAATATTATTTTTTGTTATTGAAAACATTAATCAAATCCTCTTTTCCAAATTAATTTAACTCGTTTTCATGTTATCTTATTCATGGATTGGAAAAATGAGGAATGTTTTAAAATTATTTAGATACTATCACAATAAACTAGGAAAATTGTGAATCTTTTTGACAATTTATGATCTCATACACTAATCAAAAATATTAGATTTAGAATTCTAAATTATTATTGCATATTTAGAAAAAATAATTCCAGGGAAATAAATTTTTAACAACCATAATTCACACTTATTATTTCTAAATTTTAACTTTTCATTAAGGGTTAGAAAAACTATCATTAGGTGTGTTTCATGGACCTCATGAGTATTAGAATATAACAATATGTCATTAATAAAAAAACAAAAAACATATCAAATAAATCATTGAAACACTATTAATAAGATTAATAAATATCTGTGGTGCATTAGAGAAAACAAACAGAATAACTTAAAACATGTAAGTCCTATATCTATTTTGAACTTCCATATTTACTATATGATCATCCTTCACCTTTATGGTATGATCCCATGAAACGATATCAATATTCAAACAATATTTTTCTCCCAATACCTACTCATATAAATAAAAAATGTGAACAATATATTACTTTTCATTATAGTGATGTTATTCATATCATGTTAATCAATTCCATTTCTCATGGAAACATCATTCCACCTAACAAAAAAATACAGGAAAACCCCATGATTGATGTATATGATTAATTTACCCATTATATATGAACTTATAGAATTTAATTTTAAGTTCCAAAAGTTCTACAAGATCTATTTAATATTTATGTTTTTAAATTGGAATAAAATTATTCAATAATTCAATAATAATATCAACAAATTGATTCAGAATAAAATGTGGAAAATTAATAGAAAAAACATCCAATAGTTCATTTAGTAATATCACATCACTAAAACTTATAGATTCGTTCTTTTTGACAAACTTTTACATGTAACATTAATATCCATACATAATATATTTCATAGGACAATGGTAGGTAATAAAATAAACGAAATCATTGAATAAATCTCTTGGACATAGAATCAATCTTAGCATGATAAATTGATATCAAATCTGTACCCAAAATAATATCATACTCTACCATGGGATATTCATCATGATTTATTTAGGAAGAGTACCCCACTAGTAATAATATGATGATTTCTATAAATCCAAGCCTATTTAATTGATGTAGTTGGAGTTTTAACTAAAATTTATATCTTATTTTTTAAGGTGATACATTTGATTAAAATCAATGTTTTTGAGAAAATAAGGAATTAGAATATCAAAAGTAAAATATGGAATTGAAATTTTTTTAAAACACATCATACTTTTCACCAATTCATATGATGGCCCTACTAAGATATTAGTATTTGAAAAAAAATCACACCTTTCTATTTAGGACTCGATGATTTATATCCTATGTAAAAAACATTGGAAACAAATTATCATAACGATATAACTCATCAAAACTAAAAAACTCACATATGGATGGATATAAGTTAATAAATTCTTTTATTATTTAAGATAATTCTATTTTCAGTCATTATCCTAATAAATAAATATACCAAAAAAATATAACTATTTATAATTTATCATATTCAGTAGGTTTATTTTTACTACACTTATCATAATATGATAACATAATTTTATTTTCTCTAGATTTTTTGATGAATTTTTCCCAATTTCATACAATCATAAACATTTTTTATTACTGTTTTCACATAATAAATGTTCATTAATGAAATCCATTTCTACTGTATCGGTACAATGAACACGTTTTTCATGAATATTCAATTCATAGGTATCTAATTCTCTTTACATATCTGTGATTAAATCCTATGTATAACAAAGTACTTTTACTATCACGATTCTGGATAAAATATGGAAAGTAACTTTAAAAATATGTGACGTTTCATCATACATAGCAACTAAATCATCCCCCCTTTATCTCAATTACATGAATTAATTTTCCATTTTATGTTGAACTACATCAGGGGAGTATTTCTCAACAAAAATATTCCTAAAATCAATCTATTCCATGATATCAACGTCTTTATTTTCTTTATATTTCTTGATGTTACCAACCATAGATCAGATTAACCTTCAAAATAGTAAATTTAATGCCATAAAATTTGATGCTCTAAAAAACCCATGACCTTGACTATATTATACAAATATTTAATAAATATTTCATCATCTATTGAGTAAGAAGATCTAATGATTATAAGAGAGTGGTATCTCATAAAATGGAATAATATTGACATGTTCCTCTATGGTAGATCATTCTTGTTATCATTAATTGATACCAAAACCATTTATATAATACATAAACTAATCATTACTATAATAAACTAAATTTATCTAATTATTAAATGTCAAGGATTCTAGGTTGAAAGGATATCACCCCATTAGTTCCTCTGTACATCATATTCCCTATCCCATTTATGGAAGACTGTTATTAACAAACATAATTTATTTGAAGAAACATGATAGTATTTCAATTATATATCTATTGATCATAACCATAATTTAAAATAATTTAATGGAATTCTATTAACATTATCTTAAACTCTAGAGTTATCTAATAATTTATCTAATATTAACTATAATTATCCCACTATACACATTACATATTCTAGTAACATTAATCAAGGATCTATTTTCTTGGATTACCAATGATATCTTATGTTAATAGTTTAAATGATATAGGTCATCAATCTTATAAAAAATATGATTTATTAAAATCTTAAAAAATTGACTCATTAGCCATTTCTTCCACCAATTGTTTTTTTAAAATTAAACATGTTTTATTTTCATGAATATAATCACAAATTTGTTCTTAACCTCATCTATATACTTATTCGTCCATAAATCACCATTATTTATGGAAATCATTGATGAGAAAAAAATATAGCAAAGTTACATAAAAATAATAATATGGTATTGCAACAAAAAACATGAAAACAGATGAAAATCCATTTCATAGAGTCATTCCATTTTATAGGAAATGATCCACATTTTTCAATTAAAATGATCGTTATCATTACTTTTTAAATCAAATGGGTTCTATGAAATCTCTTTAAAAAGAAAAGAAATATCATATAGGTTCCTTGGGACAACATTATTACTCAACAATTATATAACACTTATACATAAATTATCCATTTGATGGACTTTTAATACAATTATCTAGAGAAAACAAACATTACACAATGTATTGGAGAATTATTTGTGCTCACCCAATGTATATGATTTATTAGTCTCAAAAATGAACAATACTGGGGATAAACTGATCATATATGATGTAAATATATCATCTATGGGAAATAATGGGGTTAAATTATTCTTAAACACTTTAAAAGGACTATATAATGAATTAATCCCTGAAAAATAATTTATAAACCATCTGAGAGACACTTGGGATGAAACAATTCCATTTTATTTTTAAAACGCATTTTACATACCAAAATTACCAATAAAGAGTGAAATAGGGTGTTCATTTAGAGAAAAATAATATTTTAATGTAATAAAAACCTAAAATAATTGCTATGGAAGACTGAAACTTAGTTCTCTATTTACTATAAAATAAAACATTTATTTTGTATTTTTTAAAGAATGCCAAATATGCCCGTGAAAATATTCATTTTTTATAAACTATATTAGAATAAAAAATAAAATTTCCATTATTTTTCATTTATGTACATTCAAATAAATTCATAAAATAATATTTAAAACCTAGAAATATAAGATATATATTTTCGAAAGAAAATTTTTATAACATTTAAAATGATTTTTTACATTCAAGTGTCCATTAGCTCGGGTTGGAATCATATTATATGTTTCTTATCATCTAGATTAAGAAACTAATATTTATTTTTTTAATTTATTATCAACCTATTTTTTTAATTAATCACATAATTTTACATATTATTATGTTATATTAAATTACTTAATCATTTATGTTTTTTTCTGATATATTGATGATATCCAATTTATAAGCCCAGAATGTCTCATGTGGATTGAATCTTTTAAAATAGGTCATTATTCCATCATATTGAGAATATTAATAATTAAATAATTATGATTTCTTATTTAAATTATAATTTTAAAACCAATTATGGAAAATGGTTATGTAAAATTAATTGTGAAACAATAAGGGAGACGGTAGGTCGTACACAAAGATGAGTTACATTTCCTTTTTTCAATAATCTCTATGGGTAGAATGTATATATAAATTTATAATTAAAAAAATAATAAATAACATATTAGTTTTTAAATAATGATTATATATATCATCCATGTGATGTGGAAATTAATGATGAATCACCTCTCTTCGTTGAGGTGGTAGTCCATACAATAATACGAATGATGCTATAATTTTTCAGTTAGTGGAATGGTATGATATTATATGATATAAAATATTTTAATAATGATACATATTTATGTAAAATCATGTATACATATATACATTAATTTCATCATTGTAACCCACCATGATAAAATTCAATTTAAAATTAATTACATCAGTTCGTGATGTGGTGGTTAGCCATACACACGAATGATTGATTAGTTTACCATTTGATGGAAGGGGAGATGGGTATTGGTAAGAAAATTAATACAATAAAATATATCTAAATATGTGGTAAAATATTTATTACATAATCATGGATTAGAAATATTATAATGATATTGAAGAATAAGTAAAAAAATACTCGTCTAAGAACAAAATATCTTCTTTGGATAATCAATAAAAATTTAACCGAAAAGCATTTCAAGGTTGTTTAAAAAAACTAATATAGGATATGAGAGATGTATGGAAAGGATTTTGGGTGATGTTTTCTAAAACCATTTTTTATAAATTGTGATTAAATGATATGTCATTCCCTTTTATAAGAGTGAATAAGGGCACTGTAAGTATTTCCAAAAATATTACATTAATATAAATAATTTTTAATTTCCAAATGGATAAAAATTGATATTATTAGAATGAATGATTATTAATAGTTTAAATACTCTAATAAAATAAAAAATTTACATGTTTGGATCAAATATTTAGCAACATTTCATAAGTTTAGTCCATTAATTAACCATTTCCAAACTTCCCATGACAATATTTTTTTTACTCATGGAGGGTCACAATAGTATATATTAATGGAAAAAACATATAAATTTAAAATTGGTATTATTTTCAACAATATAATTAAAAATACTCTATATTTAGGATTTATATGAATTTTATATCATTTATTAAAATATTATTATATAAATTATCAATAATATAAATTTTACAACTGTTCATTTACATTTAGTTTTATAACATCATGAATATAAAAGAAATACAAATAAAATATTTTAATATATCCCTAACATTTTATTTTTTCCTAGAAAATTAATTTTTGACTATATTTATTTTCTATTAAATAACATTTTTTATTCATAATATATTTTCATTTATTTTTTGATTAATTGAATAAATACTTCTTCCCTGTTGTGTAAGAATTTATTTTAATTATATTCATACTTAAAATTAAAATAAATTTCAAGAATTAATATAAATGTTTTATGATTCCAAATTATACTTATAATATAAAATATATTCTAGTTATTAACATGTTAAAAATATATAATTATTAAAAACCTGAGTGTGACATAATTGACTTTCATTTACATAAAATGTTATAAGGTTCATAATCACATTAAAATTGAAAAGATTCAAATATTTTTCTTTTGATGATTCTGGATGATATATACTCATGATATAAATTTTACCCATGTTTTGGGGTTTTTGTTTTAGTCCTTATAAGTTTATTTATGAATTGAATTACCCAATTAACCATTTACCCTGGTAACAAACAATTATGTATTTTAATATTCATATTAAATAAATATTAAAGGGAAATATTTACAATAATTAGTCAAAATAATTAAATATATTAAATATATTTTTCTAGATGCAATACATATAAGTAGAATATTTTGAATTGAAAATAATTTAGTAAAAGGGAATAATGTTTTTCATAAAAATATCATTTAATGGAATATTTTTACAAAAATAAAGTATAAAATTAAACCCCATGTTAATAATTTTTTTTAAAATTATTTGAAATTAATAAATTAAATTGTAACACTCAAAAAAAAATTAATTTTAGTTTGTAAAAACATGAAAATAATTATAATTTTCTTTAAAAAAAAATCATATTTTTCACTATTAACTATAAATCAATCTTCTTAAAAACAACTCAAAAAATAGTCTTAAGATAAAATCTATATGATTATTCAAAAAATTGAATTTATTTATTAAAATTAGAAATCAATAGTATGAAGATTAAACTGTTAAATAAGAAAATTCAATTAATGAATTTAATAAAGCAATTCTCATTTTTTAAAAACTAATTAATGTTTTTTAATGATGTTAACTATCTAATTCATGAATTATATATAGTTAAAAATTAATTTTTATATCGTTAATGTGGTTGTTAAACCACAATGATCAGTTTATGAATAAAAAATTATTTTTAAAAAAAAATTCTTTTCATGAAATTGATTCTATGAAACCAAATATATAATATATAAGATATATTTTCTATAAGAAAAAAGATATAATTATTTAATGGGTAATGAAATTTTTATCATCTCTCCTAGGATTAATATTTATAAAATTGAT
Source organism: Viscum album (assembly GCA_963277665.1). NCBI lineage: Eukaryota > Viridiplantae > Streptophyta > Magnoliopsida > Santalales > Viscaceae > Viscum > Viscum album. The sequence continues at coordinate 2,092,100,872 of OY728122.1, forward strand.
ATTTTATGATCATTAATATCTAATAATTTTTATATTATGTTTATCTAGTAACATTTTTGTTTCTGTTAAATCATTACAATAAGTTCTTGTTTGAATCAATTATACCAACAATATTAATAATATTATAATTAATATATAATTAATGATAATGGAATGTTAAATAATGGTAATATAAATTAATAATAGTATATTTTAATTTTTTTAATTATTATAGTATGGTGTCTTTAATATTTTATATATTTATAAATATACCACCTTTTGATTGTTAAAGATGTTGAAACTAATTCATCATTATTTCTTTTTTGAAAAGCAATATACATGTCTTTATGATTATAAAATGGGACCTAAAAAATCAGTAAAAAATGATAATTATATATTGAATAATATAGAATTTATGTAATTTGAACTAATATATGAGAATCACCCCTGTCACTATGAAACCTATATAATCAAAATAATCATAAGTTCTAAAAAAATCATAATCTATAACTGGGTTACACATTAGTGACATATGTTTATAAAAATTTTGAGTAAAAGGTATTATAATTTAGATGATAAAATATTAGTTATTAATATAGTTAAGTTCATTATATTGAATGTTAGAGCATGTTCGACTATTCAGGACTTAAGGTAATGAGATCTTCGTCTCAATTTGAATTTAATGAGATATATTTATTTTAATCTGACTTGATATATTTAATATAATTTAATTAATAACTAATGAATTTATACTAATATATTTATTTGATTCATGGTCATTGAGTATATAAATTATGTTCTCTCTTTATGGGGATTTTGATTCCCAAGAAACAAATCTTGTAATGGTTTTTGGTAACTATCTCCCTTCATTAGGTCATAATGCTTCCCCCTTAAACAATTTTCTTCCATGATTAGATTCTCCCACCATAATGATTTTTTTCCTGGTTAATTTTTAATATATTGTTTAAAATAACATTTAATTCCATTCATCCTCCTTGATAAAATTTATTCTCAAAAAGCCTATCAATTTTGAGATTAGTTCACATCCTCCTTGAACACAGTTTCAACTCCTTGTTCATATTTACTTTTTCATACAATTTTATACATTATATATAAAAACAAAAGTATGGGTAAATTTATATGACCATCAGATTTATCTTGTAATATTTTCAAAAGAATGACTTATTATCCAATATTGTGAATTTGTTATCAATAATGATATTTTTAAAGGATTTATTACAATATAGTTTCATCTAATTTCAACCACAAATTTCCTTGAAAAATATTTATTTCTATTCATGTATCAATTGTTGGAGATTATTGTTATATATATGTTTTTTCAAAAAACAATTGACATAAAATTTTCAGAAAAATATCATGTAAAGTTGAAATATAACCTTTTCATTATAATAATGATAAAAACGTTTTCAAAATACACTTTTATGGTTTCAATTACATTTTATTGATCGTTCCAAGAATATTTATTTCCATAGAAAATCCCTTTCTTGAACATCACTTTAAATTCATTTATCCAATTTTGGTTGAATAAACTCATGAAAATACATTATTTCCTACATAATTACTAGTAATTAATTGATTATGATATTTTCAACCAATATAATTCAACATTGAACATAATATATTTCTTAAAAATGATCAATGGGTGTTCATTATATTCCATACATCGATTGGTTAGAAAATTTGTTGATGTAACTGTATATTATTTATCTATATGGTGTAAATAACGAATTAATTTTACCTATATTCAGTAGTATTTACCTTAAAATATATTCCATATATTTGGATATCTATTTATCTTTCAAAATTATTTCTGTATTTTATTATTGATGGAATTATGAATATTTTCTTATGTGACTTGATTTGAAAATGATATGAATCCCATTTACATTGCAAAGGTTCATTATGAAAAAAATGAAGGATTGATATAATATTGGCAATCATATGTGTGGATAATGATTGGTGGGGTCCTATATCACCCTCTAATATATGAGTTATGTTTTTATTTAATGATATTTAAATCCATGGATATAATAATTTTTTCAAAAAGTTATAGTCATAAAGAGCTTTCCTATAGTAAAGGCAAGGGAAAATTATTTTTTGAACAATGGAATTGGTATAACAGGTTTTTCGACATGGTTTCCCATTATTTTTATTTTTAATCACTTATTAGAGGACATTATATTCATTCTATGATTAATTGGTTTTTTGTGACTCTTTTATATGATATCATGAACATTCATGTCTGGATTGCATGATTAAATTTTTTTATACTTCTATAATTGGTTATTAACGTTGTTCATCTTTGACATAGAGAATATTCAGGATATTCACATACATTAATCCATTTCATATGCCATGATTTTTTATCACATCATTTTTGTATATAAGTTTCTCATGTTTCCTGAATGAACATATATGATAACATTATCAAAGAAATAACCTTTGATAGTTATTACTTTTCTAAATATTAATAAGCATATAACCTCCACCCATTGATATTTTACCATTGCCTCAAGGTTATAAAGAAATGTAATATATATATATATATATATTATATATAAGATTATCATTATTCCATAATTTTTTGGTATTGGTTAAAAACATATAATGTATTAACTAGTTGCCCTTATTTTATAAAAACGTCCATTAGTAGAAAAATACATGTGTTTTATTAGTTAATGTTATATTAAAAATTCTAGAATACTATAAAATTTAAAGATCAAATAAATATATTATAATGTAATGATTTATCATATTCAACAAATTATTATACAAACAATTTCATAGTATATCGTAGTATGTATCAGATCATGATTTAGATAACTTTGGAAAATTGGATGGTAACAGTTCCGGATACCAAAAAGATGCGATCCAAAGTTGGATACCAAACTCACACCCCAAAAATTTATTAAAATAAAATGTTACAATAATGTGATAACACAATGTGAAATATATTTACATCCACTTGATATCTAGATATTTTTTAAATGGAGTTAGAAAAATAAAAGTGATCTGGTCAATTTCATGGTAGTGAAAGAAAACATCTTCCATGTTGCTTTGGAATCAATTCCTGACACATCAGATGAGGATTTTATGTCAAATCCAATATCTCTTTTATCAGTTTAACAACATTTCTATAAAATAAAAAACACTACGAAAAAAGAAGAAGCCTCTGAAATTCTATTAGTGAAATATGCACTTAATATTTTTAATCCAAATGACAGAATAAAATTATTTCACTCAAAATATGTGACTATAAAAAACATCTCACAAAATCAAATACCTGATACCACTGGACAATGGTGCTTAAAAATGAAATTCGGAAACTTTGAAAAGCAAACCATTAATTTAAATAATGATTTGGAGTGTTTTCCACCATTATACATGATTAGGAACCATGTGATCATAAATCATGAAAGTAGGGTCACCTTGTTTAAATATAGTTTTTAACTAAACTGTGGATGAGAGTGGATCTAGGAAACCAGAGCTTTCAAATGAACATGTTCTACTTTTTCAAGGAGGTTTTCAATCATGGTACTCAATGCATTGTTCTTAAAAATACCAGATACAATCATTCCCAATATTCAAGGCTGGAAATTATTTACATCTTATCTAGGAATATAAAATTAGAAACTCAGATGATAACTATGAATGATTCGATTCTCTAGAAGAAATCATCATGGAATAATTTCAGTATAAATTCAAAATAAAAAACCATAACATCATAGTGACATACAACACCAATAGTTAGTCTAAAATGGAAAAGCATTCCAAAATTAGTGTGGGAAATAAGGTGGTGTAATTTAATCCATATTGAATAATGTTTTAACCATATCAAACATAAATCTAGTAGCCTTTATAGACTAGTGTATTCTATGAGAAAAAGAAGAAAAATAATTCTCCCTCTCTTAAATAGGTACAAGATATCAACGCTGGGTCAAATAGAGTAAATATATAGAAAAAACATAAGTAATAAAAAAAATAGTATATAGGTCATCAAACATTATTCTTTATAAAAGAAATTGTGTATACATTTGGTTGCATTCAATATCATCCATCACTATCTTCAAGGGAAATATTCCACCAAATTTATTAAAAAAATCCTCAGTCATAATTTTTAAGTCATTACCATTCATAAATAGTAATATAAACCCTATATATTTTCAAATTAGTTTTAGAAAAATAAATTCAATGAATTTATCAAGTTAAAATTCCACCATATCAAACATCCATTATTGGATACTTAGATACTCATCTATAATTATATCTTTTTTAATGTACCTTCCAAAGGACTCCCTTCCCTTTTCTTTGATCTAGGGGAAAAATTATTCATTATAACCATACTTAATTACACGGGAACAATTCTTGATCTTAGGGGCATCCTTTGACTCCTCCGACTCCTCCAAAGCTAAGGACTAGAAGGAATCCTTTTTATTCGAAGATTAGGAAGGATCCCCACCAAAATATGGATCAAATATTTTTCAAATTGAATACCCTTATGTCAAGTGACAATATATATCTCCAACATAGAGTAATAAATACGTTTTTGGGTTATCTTTGGGGGTGGAGTAATAAATTTATCTCAGCCAACAATAAGTGTCATCCCATTATTAACAATCAAGTGAAGGTAGTCATTCTCAATTTGGTATACATTATTTGGTTCAACTTGATTGGATTCATTAGAGTCAGGGTTTGTCTGATGTTTTTCTATAATAATATAGGGTTCACCTTTAGAGGTTATAGAATTATGTTGGGAGTTATTATCAACATTACAAATTACAAAAATAGAATCAATAATAGGGCATAGAGCCTGGGGATGTTTAAAATGGCCGAACACATCACTATTTGGTGTGGTCATCGTATGAGTCACCTTATCCACCATTTCAGTGATTGGTTGGTGTTTTCAATTAGCATTGTCTCTAGGTGTGGTTTTGCTTCAATATATCTACTAGGGGATACATGATTTCATAAGGTAAATTCATTATGATCCTTAAATTCATTAGGGACAACATTTTTCTTATATTATTCCACCCATTTTTACATGTTTTAGGTGAGAATAAGTGAGATATTTAATTCATGATTTCATGCTTAATAGGAATGGCCAATCTTGTGTAATTTGATAAAATATTAGGGATGAATTTCATAAGTTACCTCTTGATAAATGAGTGAGTCACCACATTGTATCCATAAAACCAATGGATGAGGTTGTGAGAAGTCAATTTCAGTGAAAAACCTTAAAACTATGGGTCTTGAAAGATTTTTGGAAGCATTGTCTATTTTCAATAATTGGAAAATTATGTTGGAAATTGGTAATAGAATTGTAATTTTGAACTTGTGAAGGGAAAGGCCACGAAATCCTAACAAGATTGGGATATTGCTTGGTTCAATGTTAGGTTCAACGCTTGGGGTCCAATTAAGAAAAGTAACAGGGAATCCCCTAAACCCCCTGAATTCCCCATATATAAGTGATAATATTCATCTTCATAAAAAAATTGAAATACAAAATTTTGATGATATTAGAAAAACAACATGAAAATAAATGAATGAAATAGCCTCAAGTGTTTTTCGTAATTAGTTAAATGAGTGACTATGCATGAGAAACATACCAATAACCATTAATGGATGATCTGAGGAGTCGAGGAGTTGCTCATTTTAGAAGAATGGTATTGCCGAGTGACCACTTTGTCGGAACGATTTTGTTTCAATAAAAGGATCAACCCTTAGGTTTTAGGGATATTAGCTCAAATTGAAAACTCAATTGGGGAGACTATACAATCATTATCACAGTATTGAACCTCAAATAAGAATGAAAAATAAAGGAAATAATATAAATAGTAACGATAACAAATAAAAAATAAGAATTAATCCATTACAAAAAACTGGCTACAATCCCACATCTAATTAGTAAATATGATATGTCATTTCATACAATACCATGTATAAGGAAACACAAAATTACAAAAACTGAAGAATACATAAAAATGATTTTGAATCTATGTCATGATTTGTCATCCATGAAAATCCCATTACAAAATCCACCATCTTATATACACCCCTTTTCCTCTTATTAGCCTACAACAATGAATTATGAAAGGGTACCCAATGAAATCCTAACCAGGGTGTGAGGAAAAAATAGTAGGACACCTCCAAAGGTGACTACCAAATATACTTTATAAAAAATTGTATTTATATGTAAAAAGTTAATATCATGATAAAGAGAAGATAAACTGGGTTCGATGAGTTAAAAATGTTTAATTTGGGAACATCGGGATTTGTTCGATTTGTAATTAATTTTCATCAAATACACTTTAGCCATATATGTTCCTATAAACAATGCATAATGTTGAGAATCATAACACCTAAATCAATAGAGAAATCATTAAACAAAAAAAATATACAACACTTACCGTGTAGCATAATTTGATGAATTCAATCACATATAATCGTTTGAGTCATTAGGCCCTAGTCTGACTCCTTAACCGATGAAATATTGATGTGAGTTTGAGAGCCATAGAGTAACCAGACTAGTGGGCATAGAGCCTCATGTACGACAACACACATTCAACCAAACCATGTGTGTATTCTTATTTAAACATATAAAACTTATACTATTTAAAAACATTACTCATTAATGAAATTCATAATTTAAAACCACAGTTCATTCAACACATATTCCGTCTTCATTCTTTAACTAGTTTACACATTCTCCATTTACATTCCATAACCCATTTGACACTTACACCATTAACAAATAATACATCTTTAAAAAACAACATTTACATTCTCAAACCGTTCTGAAACATTCCATTTACAACATAACTCATTTAACACATTTATATTATTCCAAATTATCTTTTATGACATATTTTCTACTAAAAATAATTAATATAAATTTCATTTAAAAATACATGTTAAAAAATAAAACAATATTCATTTCCTCTCATAAAAATGTGCGGCCTCTTAAAAAATAAATAACATTGGTTTTATCTCCAAAACCTTTCAATTTAATATTTAATAACCAAATCCTATGTTCATGAATGCGGAAAAACCTATGTGTATCCTCAATCCCAATTGAATACACCTCATTTCATCCCATTGGGATCATATGGGGTTCCATTCATAACTGAACCAACCAATTTATCATCACATAATAACTAAGTAAAATTTAAAATAAAAAGGAATCATTGTATAACCAACTATGTGTAAAACACACATCAAGACTATGAGATACAAATGGTATTCCACTGACAAAAATTCCATAGATGAACTCTTTATCAAACATATACTTTTATTCGAACATAAAAACCCTTAATATATCAAACATAGGATCTATTAAAAAATAGAATGTTTTTGTTCTTTAGAATGAAAAGAATGGTTACACAGGTGCTTATCTAGAAGAAGGAAGTAATAAAAGGGTTAGATTCTCCTGAGGATTCAATATGCACATAATGACACTCAAAATAGATAATAAATGATACATATCAATCCTTGGGACATTTGGGAAGGAGGGTCCATCAACCCTAACTATTGTATGATGAATTGGGAGGAAAATAATGTTTTATGTCCAGTATCCCAAGGGGAAAAAGGTAAAAAAAAATTATTTTTATTATGGAATATGGTTTGGCCACATGGTTGGCCAAACCGTCCACAATCCATGAAGAACCCTCATTCGAAGAGCAGGCCTAGGTCACATGCTTTCCTAGAATGATGCACGGTATGAAAACCCATGTGGTAACCATGTAGAATGTGTCTATCTAAGCCCATACTATTTTCATCCCCCATTCATTAGTTTCACCAAACAGACACTACTTCTCATTAAAATCATGTATAGGTAACATGGTTACTACTAAACTCATTCCATTAGTGAAACATGCTATGGATGGCCCCTTTTCCCCTTCCTTTATGTCTCGAACCCCCAAGACTCCCTTAAGAATCATCATAATCCAAGGACACATTTCATTAACTACTATAATAGAGTTATATTAATAATTATTCAGGGATTTTCCTCAATAGATTTCTAGGATTATACAAACTCCATACCTTATAATGATTCATCCTCGAGACACACTCCCAAGTCTCACTAGTTATCCCCAGTAAAAAGATTTTGGAACTAGGCCAGAATATTTAACTCCATATCAGTATTATAATCCTAAATGTTACCATGTTCCACTACAATTGAACAAAAAAAATTAGTTTTCCCCTCAATACCTTCTATCTACAATCCACAATACAAACCAGATGCTCCACAAATTATGAATCTACCTCAAGACCAAAATCATGAACATTTATCACATTGGAAGGGTTGGGTTGAAACATTAGAAGTTGTGCCACATTAAAAACATCATGTATTTCACTATACCACTATGGAAGATCCAATCGGTATTCCACCATGTCTGATCCACTCCATAACTGAAAATGAGCCCAGTCTCCTCAACACCCACATACCTCATTTCGAAATCTATTTTTACCCAACCTTAATAACATGTGATGGGACACATTATAAGCATACATAAAATAATGTAGTGGATGACTTGAAACCACATACATATTATACCTACTATGATATGTTTGCATATGTTTTTGTCTAAACTCAACCTATTCTGATGTATTTATCACAATACTTGGTCCCAATACCAATGATTCACTATCCTCTATCCAAAATAATTGGGACCTAAAAATAATTGCATAGAGCACCTCATATGGTTCATTTTGAATAAAAACCTAGTATGTATTTATATAGATAAAATGAAAAATATTAAATTGCTTCTCAGAAGATCCACTAAAGTCTAAGACACATTCCCTCAATATATCATATAGCACCTGAATAGTTTTCAATGACTGCACATATGTCTGTAGGTGGAAATCCATACTCAAAAATATCTGGGTACCATGAATATTTTACAATACTTTCGAGAAGAATGATTTAAAACACATATCATGTTCTAAATTTGTTATTTCAAAACACCCCAAGACATTGTATCATCTCACAAACATACAAATCACCATACAGATCCATGGTAAAAGTCTCTATAATTGGTCTAAAATTTCCCACCTTTGTCGACAGATCCAAAACCACCCATATCCAAAAATTCATTAGGGGAATCCTTATAATACCTTCCATAAAATCCATAATGACATAATCCCACATCCATTACGAAATGAGAAATGGCTATAAAAACCATCTCAAACTCTAATTATTTTCCTTCACCTTTTAATAAGGGAAGAATCACTTCACAAAACCCGAACCCTCTTTCTTCATTACTCGACAACAATAATATTCACAAATATCATGGCATCAAACTTTATGCTAAGATGATTTTTCCACATTGTATCATGAATCTCATGCATCAAATCTTCTAGCATTAAAGTGTGAACAACAGTACGACTGAAACATAAATGATTAAATCATCATCAACTGTCCAAATGGAATGTGACTCTCAATCTTATTGACTTTTAGTCAAGGAAAAAAATTCTAGATCCACCTACTTTATTTCCATGATCCAGGTGAGAAAAATGGACTCAAAATCAAATAATACAAGGGTCATCCACATATTTCTATCATGGACCTCTAGATGTGTAAAGACCCATAAATTCCAAGGAAATTTTTTTCTTAATTTTCTTTGAAATTTTACAAGAACGCAGTTTCTGATGGCGCCAGATTCCGAGGCCCGGTGTGCTTGGAATCAATTTCCGATGTTTGGATCGGGTACGTTCAGTGAACGGACGATTGAGTTTTTCTAACTTTTGAACCGGTGCTCGGAATCGAAATCTGAGGGCACCGATTGAATCGCAACGCTGGTAATTGCTTAGAAACGCCTCTTCCGGAGTTGCGTTTTCTTGGGTGTGGTTTTTAATTTTTGGGCTTAAAGTTAAGAAATAAAATAAATTGTGCGACAAACTTTATTTTATTTCACTTAAGCCACTTGAAAGACACTTAAAGCAGCTTAAGCTGAGTTGTTGCGGATAGGGTGCTATCCAAAAATATCCTACCCTCTTGGTAGGATATTTGTGCGGTGGGACCCGCACGAGCCCCACCGTTTCTTTTCCGCTAAGTAACGCACCCGCGAAAACCCGTCATTATGTAAGTCAACTGACGCGTTTTCTTATTTTCTTAACCCACCAATTAATTGGGTGGTTTTCTTCATTGAATTAATTGGGTGGTTTTCTTCGTTGAATTAATTGGGCCGTTTATTTCGTTGAATTAATTCTACGAATTAATGGGTCATTATTTATCTCTTTATTCGTTTCTTAACCGGTTTGAATCTGTTGGCGTAGTAATAAAATAAGTCCAACACACCATCCTTTTTTGTAATGTTGTGTTAAACCTTGAAGAACCTCTGAGGATTCTTCATCCTCCTTCGCGAAGAACACGAAGAACGCGAAGAACACCGGCCTCCGACGAAGAACGCCGAAACCGCGGAAATCGACGATGCAACGCCGTGTGCCGCGATGCCGACGTTTCCTCTTCTGTGACGTTCCTCCCTCCGCAACGAAACCTTCAATCATCTATTGGAGGTAAGAGTTTTCGGGTTCCTTTTAGAACTCCCTTGTGGTTTTTTATCAACGCACAGATTTAATTTTCATTAATTAAATCTTTTTATTCTTGGACCTCGGAGTTCGACGAACAAGCTCGGAAACGGAATCGGGTAGCAAGCGATGACGGCTTTTCCTTCCCTCGAGTCGGACGAACGCCGACGTCCCCCTTCGAAGTCGTCATCCTCGGGACGCCATACTGCGACGAACCTCGAACGACGATGCCTCCTTCCGATCGGCTTATACCCAAGGTAGGGGTTTTATTTGAATGTTCTATACTCTGTGAATGTTTTCTTTCAAGGTGAAGAACCTGGATAATAAGAACAATTTTAATTCATTAATTTTTTTTTGGTTATGTATTCATGTGTTGAATAAATTTCTCCTGTTGTTTATCTCTAACGCAGAGGGTGCGGGCCAAACGAACACGGCCCGACAACCCTCTGCCATTCTTCGTTGTTGTGCGGATTTGACGGGTGATGATGGAACGTGCCGCAACGGAAGTTTGATGGTTCCGCAGTGAAGAACGAATCTCGAGAGGAGCATCGGCGCAGACGGGAAGGAAAACAGACCACCAGAGCGACTCTGGTGGCCCGCGGAAGCCGCCGGCGACGCCGCCGGCTGTCCAGGACGATACCCCGCAGGTGCCGCGGGGGTGTCACGCGGGGGCGGCGGCTCGCCCCCCCCCCCCCCTCGCGTCGCCCGGCTGTCCAGGGCGACACCTTGTGGGTGCCGCAGGGGTGTCATGCGGGGGAGGCGGCTCCCCCCCCCCCCCGCATCGCCCAGCTGTCCAGGGCGACACCCCGCGGGTGCCGTGGGGGTGTCACGCGGGGGCGGCGGCTCCCCCCCCCCCCCCCCCGCGTCGCCCGGCTGTCCAGGGTGACACCCCGCGGGTTCCTCGGGGGTGTCACGCGGGGGCGGCGTCTCCCCCCAGCGTCGCTCGGCTGTCCAGGGCGACACCCCGTGGGTGTCGCGGGGGTGTCACGCAGGGGCGGCGGCTCCCCCCCGCGTCGCTCGGCCGCTCGGCCGAGCCAGGCTGGGCTGGCCGAGCCAGGCCGGTCCGACTAGCCGGGCCGCGCCCTGGCTGGGCCGGACCGGGTTCGGCCGACCCAGGGGGGGTCGGGCCGGGTCGGCCCGGGCCCGGACCCCCCATCTTCGGACCGTTTTCGGTCAAATGCCCGTAACTTGAGCTACGGGACGCCGAACGACGCACCGTCAGCGGCAACGCGATCCTTGGATCGAGGCGGTCGTTCCGTTATATCGCACTCAAGGTTTCGGATTACTTTGAGTTTGGCCGGGTTGGTTCGTACACAAAACCAACCGGGCCCTCGGAGCGAAAACGCTCATATCTTGAGCTACGGACGTCCGATTGACGTGTCGTCACCTTCTTTGTTTTCCTCTAAGTGAGACGGATCTTTTGGATTACTCTGCTTGAGGTTTTTATGTCGTCGGAGTGCGGTCGGGTTGGTTCGCTCACGAAACCAACCGGGCCCCTGGGACGAAAAAGCCAATAACTCACAGATCGGGCGTCCGATTGACGCGCCGTCTGTCTCGTTGCGTTCCTGTTGATGATACGAAACTTTTGGCATCCTCCGCCTGAGTTTTGGATGCAGTTGGATAGTGGCCGGGTTGGATCGCACCAAAATCCAACCGGGCCCCTGGAACGGAAAAGCCATTACCTTTCTGATAGAACGTCCGTTTGACGAACCGTCAGCGGCGTTGGTGATCTCGTTGAGAAACAGTCCCTATGAGTATGTCCTATGAGCGTTTGGGGGTACAGTTGAGATATGGTCAGATTCGTTCGCACACAAAACCAACCGGGCCCCTAGGACGAAAAGGCTAGCAACTCACAGAATGGGTGTCCGATTGACGCGCCGTCTATTGCGTTGAGACCCCTATGACGAGGCGGTCCTTTGAGATACTTCTTCATGGGACTTTGAGATACTTGGAGTATCGACTTGTAGCTCGTGGAGCGGAACCTCCCGGAGACGAGCGTACGGAGTACGGAGACAGTGTAGCTGGCAGAGACCTGAAGACTGCTTGTCCGATTCGATTCGGAGTGACTTATGTAGCCCAGTGGGGAGCACTACTTTGTGAGGTGGCAGACCCACAGCGGAGAAGCACTACTATGTCAGGTGGCAGACCCGCGGTACTTGACAGGAGGAGTAACTCTGTAGGCTATGAGGGGGGAGCACTACTGTGTTTGAGTGGCAGAACTCGGCGGGAAGCACTACTGTGTGAGGTGGAAAGCCCGTGATACTCGACAGGAGGAGTTACTCAGCAGTCTTAGGTTAGTGAGCAGTACCTCGGAGTCGTGACTGGACCACTGTACACTCTAGAGATGGAGCTCTTCAGTAGTTACGGTTTCGATAATGAAAATCCTAGTTTGAGCTAAGACTTTTGACCTTTGTGTTTACCTCATGATTGATATGGGTCACTTGGTAACTTAGGTATATGTATGGGCATATACCTGGGTAGTGGTTATCCAGTGATTTCACAATCCTTGTGTTTCCTCATGATTGATATGGGTTACTTGATAACTTAGGTATATGTATGGGCATATATCTAAGTAGAGGTTATCTGTTGAGATCTTCTTGTGGTTATCCTTGTTGGTTTAGTAAGACCTTGAGGGTATCGGTGTCCCTACTGAGTATCGTTATACTCACCCCTGCACGGGCTATGCCAGCACCTCCTTGTGTAGGTTGCAGATGACAGGCAGTGCTGACAGAGGCCGAGTGTTCGAGGACGAGTCAGTACCCGGAGGTGGAATACACGACGAGTCAGAACCCGGAGGTGGACTACACGACGAGTCAGCACCCTGAGGTGGACTACACGACGTGACGGCTCATAGAGGAGGTTGACGGACGAGAGCGTGGAGGAGGCTATCTGTACCTACCCTTCAGGTAGGATCCGTGGTGGACGACCAGGAGCTGCGCTATCTGTACCTACCCTTCAGGTAGGATCCGAGGAGGACGACCCAGGAGCTGCTTCCTACTTCCAGCTATTTGTCTTTTTGCTGTTGTACCTTGTTCAATTGTAGTCGTACTTTCTTTTGGGTTTTTATTCTGACCCATTTACTTTTCAGCATTTCTTTTGTACTTAGTGCTTTTCTTTCGCTTGTATTCTGTGGTGCTTGTTTTCTTTTATAAAGGCAATGCCTTCCCAGTTTTCGGGATTTTACGCCTTTGGTGCTAGTCACCATCCCCAGGCCTATGGAAGGCGGGCTTGGGGTAGTCACGGCACGGGCCCCGAGGACGGGTCGTGACAAATTGGTATCAGAGGAGTTTGGTTCTACGGCAGAACTTATAACTCTGATGTTTCTTTCTGTGAAGCAATAGTGTTAAGAGTACCAAGTGTGGTTTTCAGTTCAGGGAGTCCAGTGTTGGTGCGGGCGGCCGACATATTCATACACCAGGACCCTAACAACTGATTTTCGACTTTGTGCATGAAAACACTGATTGCGTGTGTGTTTTCCAAAAGTTTTTTTTAAATGACAGCTCGGTGTAGCGGCTTTTACTTTACAAAGGCAATGCCTTCCATTTTTACCGGGATTTACACCTTGGTTCTAGTCTCCAGCCCCTGGCCTATGGAAGGCGGGCTTGGGGTAGTCACGGCATGGGCCCCGAGGACGGGTCGTGACAAGATGCATCTCAACAAAAAATGCAATCACCCTCAACTTGGATCAAGATTACTTAACCACCTTGTATTAATTCATCTAAAAAAAGAATCTTTGACAATTATTCCTTTTCATAGTGTGTATAAAAGCTCAAATACAGAGGAAATCTTTTAATCATCCCATTTTCACTACCAATAATTCAAATCCCACTGAGATATGATGTAAATAATGATTATATGATGTTTCTATATAGTATAACTTAATACGAATAGGTAATTCACCAAATAGATTTTAAGAATAAACCACCACAGCCAAATCAAGATCATGAGTAGGGTAATTATTCTCATGAGGTCTCAACTATTGTAAAACATACACCATAACCTGATCATCTGGCGTCAACACATCTCGATGGATAACACCATATACATCAAAAAAATGTAGTATTTTCCTTACCCATCTTAGTTGGTATCAAAATCAATGAGGTATTCAACTACTTATTTAACTCCTATAATTCATCTTCACATGCCCTAGGCTATTAAAACATGATTTCATTCCTGGTCAATTCAAAATTGCTACATTAAAATGGGAAAATTCATTGATTAACTGTCAATAATTTCTCAGAAACCGAAAAAACATTGGATATTATAATAATTCATTGGCTTCTCCCAATATACCAATGCTTTCACTTTCTCTAATTCCACTAACACACCTTTCTCAAAGATTATGTGACCGTATAAATGTACCATGTTAATCTAGGAGTGAAAATTAGTTATCTATGAATTTATCTTATGAAAATTTATTGTATATTGGATGATTTTATGATTTATGGAATGATAATCATGGGGCTTGGATTACTACAATATTTTTATCAAAAACTACAACTAAAAAATCTAGGTATGGGTGAATAGTTTAGTTAATTATTCCAATAAACACAACTACTGTATTGATTGACCTGAATAACAATACAAAAAAATAATATGAACCATACATACTAATAACTGTGTTCTACATTATAATGAAGGTTTCATAACTATCTCATTATACCATGATCTCAAATCATTTTTTGAGAACACATAAGAACCTATAAACATGTTAAAAATATCATCTATTCAATTAAGAGGATACCGGTTCTTACCTTTAATTCTATTCAACATCTCATTATTGACCCATAACTGAAAATCCCTCTCTTCTTTCTTAGAAGAAAACTATAGATACCCAATTTCAAATAAAAGGTTGAATACAAACATAATTCTCATATTCATTATACTATGTTTTATTTTCCAGAAGTACTATCAGTGCCATTCATTATAGAAAAAAAACTTGTTCTTCTCCATGAAACAACTCAATTGTGAACTCAATAACCCTTTATAGAGGAAAGTTGATTAAATACATGGTAAAATATCTTTAAAAATATCCAATATAAGAGAAAAGACAAGGTACTCATCCCATCTATCATCAAGTACTCGACATTCCACATGGGATGTGAGCTCACCTCATCGTTGATGAATGGCCCCTGCATAACCTTTATAGATATCTAATTCCCCATGGTGAGAATTATTTTTTTACACATGAAATTTGAACATTACCCTATGCCTATAATAGTCAATATGAAAATGATACAACAACCTTGAATCCATACCCAATACTATGTAATAACATAACATCTCAAGCACAAATAATTCCCACTAGAAATGGGACCTGCCAACATCTAGGGTACCCTCAATACATTGTAGGATATTATTTTTTGTAATCCTAATATTTTGTCAATATACATAAATGAACATATATATTCTTGTAATAGTCCCCAAAATTTCATAAACTAAACAGATATAAAAGTGTGTGAGGAACCTGTTTAAAATAATTCACTTGAAAGCGTCGAAGCTATAAGTACCATACCAAAAACTATCAATAGTCTAGCTTCTCAACTTCGAAGTATATGATGAAATGAATATATATATCCTATAAAAATATAATAAGAATAAATATGAGTACATGGTGTTGAACTAACCTGATAATAATGATTCACTTGTCCTAGTGTACCATGTCCCCCATCCAAACTATTACAGACAACAAAACTCAACCGGCCTTTATGGTATGGGGTATCAGACCCTCATCCTATATTCTGCATCTATGTCGATCCTCTATAATCACCCATCTGATGAGGGTTCCTATAGAACTTATTCACATGAACCATCCTTAAGCGTGATTGATATTCAACTAGTGTTTCGGGTCACTAACCACTCATGTGTCCCACCTATCCACATTGATAGTATAAAAATAAATCACTACCCTAAGAGCCTAGGAATCCTCTCTAACTATTATATCCACCATATCCTTAGTGAAAATATTCAAAACAATTCCTCCTTCTATCAAAAGTAGATCTAATTTATTTCCCCATTATTACCACATGTCTTCCACCAAAATCCACCCTAATGTTCCCTTTTAAAATAATGCCATGATAAACCACCAGAGAAAAACTATTCATAAATAATATATTCACCTTGAACCTGATCTCATGTGTATATCCTATATGAAAACTTCTCACTGCAGTTGAATCATCCTCTACCAATGGCAGAGAAAAAAATTCGAGGTTTGTGAAGCAGCAAACAAAATCAATCACTGAAATAGTTCCCTGAGTCAAACTGATAAACTCTATAGCCTTCTCAAGTATCATGGTCTCTGGATAGAATTTTTTTAGAAAATATTTTAGACGATCCTTCTATAACATACCATCTTCCTGATCTTCTCAAATTGGAGCATCCAACGTTCACATTACTACTCCTCACCACTTCTCAATTGAAAATCTTATCAGGACGTGTCTCTAAGTGAACAAAAATAATCTGTATGGACTCTATCTAGAACTCATATAACTTGGTTTGACCCTCTACTATAAAATTAAGAGTGTGATGCAACTTTAATTTTCGAGTCATGTCACACATAATTAGAACACCATGCCCAAGGTCAGGTTCCATCACATTCATAAGCCACCCAAATGTCCATAGAACTTCTCTTCCCCACAATCATGAATTAATAACGGGGTTCCGTACGCCACTACTAGAGGATGATTCTAAACTATTTACTCATTTTTCGTTACTAGATCATGACTTCATTGTGGTATCTATCAATAATTTTTGACAGACATCTCAATACACATAAAGAATATCTTCTAAAGAATGTGGTAAAGAAGGCTCTCAATGAGCCATAAACAACCCAATCTCCATACACTATCCCATCATATATAGTTACATATCTATCACTACCCTGATTTAACCCTTCCATGGTTCATGGTCAATATGGGTAAACAAACATAAATAGTAACTTTTCTTTCAATAGACACCATTTTTATTCAAATTACCATTGCTACATAAATCATTTAATTTCGGAACCATTTTATAATATTTATCTTTATAATAGCCAAATTTTTAACCCATTTATAACTCCTCATTAGTAACACTTATTTGACTATAATATTACATTATTTCTAGTTACCCAATTGATAAATCCTTATTTGAAATCATTCATTCAAATATCATATAAAATGATATTCATTCTATTTCTCACATCCCACATGTGATTCCCGTGTGTGTCCATCATGATAGATATCACATATTTCCATAGGATCAAAAAATTATTCTTTTATTCAAAACAGTTTTAAATTTCATCCATGGGAAAGAACTGAAAAATTCTCACACCATAGAACAAGTGCATCACCCATTGTGAAATAGCATCAAACCATTACAAAAAAACATCAAAAAGGAATTATCCCACAATGGGTAATTGATTTTACTCCACACATGGGTTAGATAATCCAACGCTCAAGTTAATTAACAAGTCTTGGAACATAGTTTTCTCCTTTATTCCATTTCTAGATAGTAATAAAACCTAAATGAAAAACTCATATGATATGACTTTGTAATGTTATTGACCATGTAGACATTAAATTCAGTACCCTAATTCGGGTCACCACATAACAATAGGAGCACCTCCCCATATTCCAATGGTTCCAAAATTAAAATTATGGTTTAATATAATACATGGGGACACTATACCTTCATTACTAGAGTAATCCATGGATGAAATCAATGAGAAATAAAGGAAAAAATACAACAAGTAAACATAATCAACAAATACGTATCAAAAATCTATTTCCCAGAAAAATGTATTATTATATAATAAATTATTAAGTATGTTATGTCATGTCATACAATGCCACTTATAAAGAAACCCAAAATAAAAAAATATGAAAAAACCTCAAAACAGGTCCCAACATCGGGCCCGAATCACTCATCCATGAACATCCCAAACCCAAATCAACTTTCTTAAAAATGGGAATTACCCTTGTTTGGACCTACAACTATGATATCTACTCAGGTTCACAATAGTTGCCTGAGTTGGGTGTGATTATAATTTAGTAGGTCACCTCCAAAAATGTGTATAAAATAACCAGTCTAAATAGATATCGAATGATGGTATGAAATGAATAATAATATAAACTATAGATAAAACTAGTTCCATTAATTTTCATGGATTACAATGTCCACTTCTTTTTTTGTTCTATGGGTTAACCATTTTCAACAAAAACACTTTATCCAAAGAGAGTTATATAAACTACGATTAAGGTGAATAACCATTACCCCTACATCACTAGGGAAAACATTACTCAAAAAAATACATAACACTTATGTTGGATAATCATTCAAGGAATTAATTGTCCAAGATTTTTTAGAGGCATAAAGACTCAGTCGATCTTCGTAACACACGAATTATAGGGGTGGGGTTTAGAGCTTCATTCAATCCCGACTCATAAGCATTGAACATATGTCAAATATCTCACATACCACTAATCCATGTGCACTTTATTCTTTTACCATTTATCACATATTCTATTTACAACCATAAATCATTAAACCCAATCATCATTTACCACAATTTTTAATTCAACACATAGTTTTTCTTCAGGATTTATATAATTAACACATTTCAAATTTACATGACCTAACCCATTTAACCCTTGTACAATTTAAAAATAATAAATAATTAAAAAAATATACAATTTACATTCCTAACATGTTCTCACCCATTACATTTAAAATAACAATTTTTATATTTAAATTATATCAAATTCCAACTTATTCCATGTTATCAACTAAACACAATTAATAAAAATCAGTTTCAAAATCCAGGTTAGAAATGAAACACAATTCTTAGTGGGTTACTATCATAAATCCATCTTAACATGATAAACATAACTATGATAAGTTATATCTTATAAACCATTGAATTTCTAATTTAATAAACCCATCTAATGTTCATGAATGTGGAAAATCCCATGGGTTTCATGTTTCCTGGTCTAATCAACCTCAATGCATTTGACATGGATCTTGTGGGGTTAAATTTATAAACTATCCAACATATTTATTATCTCTTACTAATGATATAAAATATACAGTAACATGGTACCATAATTCAAACACATACACAAAAACCACATATCAAGACTATGAGATATAATATGTGGACAACCTATTTAAATTTCATAAATAACTATATCTCAACTTATTTATTTTTAATGAACATAATAACTATTTGAACCATCAGCATATGATCCTCTTTAAAAAAAGATTTTATGGATTAAGAAGAAGAATAATGACAATTCAAAAAATAAATTATCCGAATAAACAAAGTAATATGAGTGTTAGACCCCCAGGACCTTTGATCTAAACCCAAATAAACTCTAACTATCTTAAAAACAAGGGTGATCAATCATTATAATGTTAGAGATGAAGATATTATTTACTATGGATACTATAGGATGAATGGAGTTGAAAATAAAGTATGATATCTTAAGGTATGAGAGTGAGAAATGCTATAAACCCAAACTTTTATTGATTCTCATGATTTGGCTACCCTGTTGGAAAAACATCTAGCATACCATGCACACCATCTATCCAAGAGGGTGAATGGGTTGAATTATTTCTTAGGAATCCACATAGTATAAAAAATCACATGGTAACCATATTGAATGGGTGTTTCCAAGCCTATATGGTTTCACTACCCCCAAGAATGGATTACAAATCCATTCACCCCTCCTATAGAAATATAATGTTTGGGTGATCATTTACTACTAACAGTGTTCCAACCTTTCAATATGCATAAGATGGACCCTTTTTCGTTCATTTTTTGTCCAGAACACCACTAACCCCCTAAAAATACTCATAAACATAAGAATCATTTCATTAACCATTTTAAGGGAGTTAAAAAAACATAATATTGACGTAACTCAATAGAACTTTAGGATCATAAAAAAGAATTTTTCACATTCTCATGTTTTAGTGCCTTCTCAATATGGACATAAAAATATGGGAATCTCACTAGGAATGCATGTATTGATTGATTAAATATATGATTTGTATCCAAAATCACATAAACTATATGGATCACATGAAGAGTATTCCTTATTGATCACAATCATCATGTAATGATTATATTCAAATCCTCACGTATCCTCATATAATATTTTCACACAATGGAATGCTCTGAAAACCCACATCACATAAGATTATCTTGAACACATAAATTGCATCCCATTTGGATATATTAAAAACCGATAAGGATTCATAAAATTTATCTTTATATTACACATTATATCAGGTATAATTCAAGAGGATATATTTTTACTTTTTAGTCATGCAATAAGTCTTCTTCATGGTGAATTATTATTCATGAAATATGGTTTCCTAGTGGCTATATTCTTCACGAAAATAGAACTCTCTTCCTTTAGAGGATACATAGTATCTCCGCTTTTCTACTTATTATTTTATATGAATTTTCCACCACATTACCTCTATGATCTATGAATCATCAAAGATCTAGGAAATATGTTGTGTAGAGGTTTCATTTAAAACCCATAAGATCTCAGTATATAATTATTCACACATCAGTTTCCTTATTATTGTACAGTGATATTTATGGAATATTTTTGTGAACCTCCTCTTCCATGATAATAGAATCATGTGAATGATCCTTGTTTTCATTATAACACACAATAATATATTATTTAGGCACAACACGGCCTCCTATACTCCATTTTCATTCAACCAGAGCATGTTCTTCGAGTTATTACTAGCATGTAAAACTTTTATTACATCTATGGAAAGAAGATAATCAAGAATCCATCAATCGTACAACAAGATCAAAAAATATTTCCATAATCCTTATATCTAAATGATGTAGTCCTATATTGCAGTAAATCCTCTTCAAGAGGTTGAATATGACGATGGCTTGATCGAATGGCTCAAATCAATTTCATCGTGATTCTAGAATTATATGTGTAACAATTTAAGTTGTTGAATGGTACAAGAAGCTCTTAAATCCAATTTTAAACATTTGCATTGTTGATTAATTATAAATAAACTAATATAAGCCTCTACACCATTGATTCAGTACTAGGGTCAACACTAAGATACAATGTGGACCCAAAGACATCATGGGATACACATCACCTGCATTGGCCCACCTTCCCACTCTCATGCACTAACACTCAAGCGCTCAGCTAGCGTAACTATGAATCCCATATAATCCTACCTACCATACCATTTATAAACTCAATGAGCCTACTTATTCGCTACCTAACTAGCTAAGGACTGACCCCTCCAACCTAAGAAATGGTTGTTGGCTCCCATAAATAATTATGTTGTGGTTAATTTTTTTATTGACATAAAAAATATCTATGTGAAATTGTCCATTATATAAAATTTTGATTGATAAACCACAATTCAAGATTCATTAAATATTCCTCACATTAAATATATTTTAATATAATTTTCATATCCTTCATACTGTATATATAGTGATTATATTTTTCATGACCATATTCAACACATAATTTTCACCTTATTGTAAAAAATATGTCATTATGGACACAACTCTATGGAAATAATGAAAAAAATATCACGAACCCCAATTATAAATAATTATTATTCAATAATGATTTAAAACTAAGAATATACCCTTTATCTTATCCCAAAGATCACATATTAAAATATTATAGATAATAAATTCAACACTTGGGCTAAACAATCTCCTTATTTTATATTTTTTAATAACATGTGTTCACTTTATAAATGGAAATATGTGTGCTCAAATTTTATTCCCAACATTTTTACAATGAAATTAAAAGGAAAAGTTGGGTCGTCTTACCTCCTAAATTTTCCCAAAATTTTTTCCTCCCTTATTTGATAAATTATTGTAATCTTATTGGAGAGAGATAATAAAACATGGTTCTCTTTCTAACGATCTGTTGGTTAATCGACACTATGTATACATGGGATAACCTGGTGTAGAAATATAGATTTATAAAACAATTATATTCCATCAATTTATAAACTACAGTGGATGTGAAATAATGCATAGAAATTCTCAATTGTCATTTTTTGAGATGATGTAGTTAGATTTACTGATAAAATACTACAACCTATGTATGCATCAATAAACATATAAGAATTATTAGGTGAAAAATATATATCTCCCATATTTTATCATCATTTTAATTACCATGAACAAACACTTATTTGATATTATTATTGTAGTTAAGATTAAGGGATGCAGTTTTTAATAACATGCCTCAATATTGATATTCACAATCTGTCGAAAAAATTTAGATTCACTATAATTTAGTATTATAAATGATTATTCCAGGTAGGATCCCCATTAATGGATGTACTCATCTTCTTTATAACGGTCCTTTTATAACCAAATCTATTTATGAAATACCTAACCATTTTCATATTCAAGAAGTTGTTTCATAAAACATCAACTTCAATCACAAAAATATTAGCGGAAAATACACAAAATAAGAGGGACTAAGGAGGGACCTATTAGTTTTTTTATAAAAAACATTCAATATGAGATATTTCTCTGAACCTAGGTTATTACTTTCTTCTAGTATCAAAATTTCCCTTTCATAAAATCACATTTTCCATTTTAGTAATTAGATTTCTTAAATCCTTTAGTTCTTTAAATATTTTTTAACATCTATAACTATTCGGGATAGAATGCCAAACTAATTTTGGATATAGTTTCTAACATATTACACCATTAATATAAGAAACAATCCACCTTTATGTATTTATTAAAATGAATAATTTTTATTTAATTTTCATCTTTGGTGTTTTGAGGAAATAATTTTCTTATTTTTGTCATATATGAATCCCAAATTATCTCATTCTTTTGTTACCTTCATCAATTATTTTAATTTTTCTCTTCACATTATCAGATGATTAATGCATGATTGGTACATTCCATTACTCATCATAATTGTGACAAGATATTTTTCAATAATCATAGAAACATTAAATATTTCAAATATTTTCACTATAGACAAATTTATTTTGTTTTGATTTATCTTCTATAGTGATGGTCCTCTATTTTCATCATATATTCTGCCCTAAATGTTTGTATTCTTTAATTTCAAGAAATATAATTATATGAGATAATTAAAATTTCTTGTGCCCAAAATTCTACCAATGAAAAATATTCTATATGATTATTCTTCTCATCATTTTGGTGTTTTCTATCTGTAATTTATAGAATGTGATTTATTTTGTTTAATAAAAATATTTGGGAAAATTATTCTAGAAAAACAATTCATAATTTTATTTCATCTACTACTTATGTTCTGTGAGTCTCATAATTTTACACCACATGTACTTTCCCATAATATTTTTTCAACATATACTATAACTGGAAAAACATTATTACATAAGATAGTATTTTCAATGATATAAATTATTCATTGAGGATGTTATATAATGTTAGAAAATGATGTTTTTCTATTATTGGTGTAATTAGCCTAAAAAAATATTTTGTGGAAACATCCATTTTACATCATTTTTTGATGTTTTATCTTGGGGTGATCCTATATTTTAAAATCTCAAATCCATCTATAAACCCTTCAGGTTGATATATTTTTTCTCATCCTTAACTAATCTCACCCTATCATCCCAATCCTCCTACATATTTATTTTTTATTCACAAATTTGTATTGATTATTATAATGGAATTTCAATATCTATAACCCTTTTTCCATTTCCTAAAATTGAGTGTATTTTAAATCCTTAGAAACATGAGAAATTATTTTAGTGAAAAATATTATTCCGAATGAAATATTAGAAAAACCTATTTCTTAAATGATTAACATAGAAATTATTTTTCTATATCACGAATAAATTTCTCCCTTTATTTTCCTTGGCATATTAGAATAATTAAATTTATAATCTTATTACTTAGTGCATCTTCTATTTTAAATCATCTTCCACTGGTTATTATTTTACAATAACAATTCCATTGATAACTCGAAAAATACCATTAACAACTTATTTGGTAAAATTCGTTGGAAGATATATTAACTAAAAAATAATATCACAATGTGATACATAATCACATCATGGAAATTATTAAACATAGATATCATAATTAAGACAATTATTATAAATTATATAATTTAGATTAAAATCAGTTGGAGGTGTCTTTTTTTATAAGATTAATCTTCATCTTCCTTTCCTGTATTTTAAACTTATTTTTTGGGTCTAGAAACAAATCTACAGACTCTTATCGTCATATATAACATAATGTTTCTCTATTATAGGAATATCCAAACTTTCATAAAATTAATACATCAAATTATATAATTTATATCTTTATTGGGACATTCTCTGTGATACGACCTGATGATCCCCACGATGGATACAAAACTAAGATGGGGGGATCTGTGGTTTACATCAATGAATTATTTAACATTAAATTCTACCTATTGAATTTGTTAGGATATAAATCGACTATGTGATATATCATTATCCCACTTCATATGTAGATGTGATTAGAGATATTAAAACATTTGATATGTACATGGTTTAGTACATATACACACTACATTCCATGTTAGTTATACTCCCAATGTGGATCCACCACTATAATGATATTATCCACTGTTGTTATTTAGGTATAAAATTTGTCTACAACCATTTATTCAATCTTACAAATTATCCAGGATAAACCCCATGTTATCCAATTATCCGGACTCTGTTGGTTATACCCCCAACCACTTTATCAAACTCTAGAGTCCAACTAGAATTTCTATATACTCTCAGCTCCAACTGAGACATATTTTCTACATCCAACACCAAATGATATATTCCGGTTCTCCACTATCAAACTAGGAGAAATATTCCCTTCTATAATGCTAATACACTATAGTATTACCCTCAAATCATCCTCCGTGATATTGATTAATTAAACATGTTGATTTAAACTTCAAGAACATTCAATATCCACTGATCATGTTAAACTTCCTTGATTTATATTTCTAATAACCCAAATGTGAAATGTTACCTCATTGAAAAAATACACATGGTTGAATTATTCATTTTTCATATTTAGTAATAAACTCAATAAATTCGTGAAACATGTTAACAAAAATTTTCTAATTTTTTTATCTATTATAAATCATTCATAACATGGTGCATCTTTCTTCGTAAATTTTTAATTTAGGTATCTTGACTAGGAATCATTTAATAATTGTATGGGATTCATGGATTCATAGAAACAACAATATAAATATCATCATTATTATTATTATTAATTTTATTTAGATTTATTCAATATTATTGTTTTGTTGTTCCTTATATATATTTCGTTATATAATTTAGGTATTTCAGTAGATATTCTTATATCACATGATCAAATTTACATTCTATAATATCCATCAAATAATCCATATTGATCACCCAATTTTTCTTCCTTCATGATAAATATCTTCATATAATTAAAATAACTGAATAAACAAGGAACCTATCATATTATTTTCATGCACATGTATGTTCTCTCAAACCAAATTGTGTAGGGTATCATGCACAACCGAATGAATTATTGTAAGGGTTTCATGAATACCATTAAGGAATCATATAATACCACTTCATTAAATAATTGAGTGTGAGTAAATTTCAAGATTCAATAGGTTCTATTATTTGATTCATACCAATATATCTTCATGGATACATATTCTTCCAGAAAAATGTATTTAAAGTGGCTTAATTTTTCTAGAAAATGATAGCTCGATTTCATAAGTGGAAGAAACATCTCTCAACATAGATTCATTTTATTTTATAGGTTTGTTTGAAATCTATTCATATGAATCTAAAACAATAAAAAATAAATGGGAAATATACCATGTGGAATCTATTTTTAGAACACCCAAAATCTCAGTATTGAATTATTCTCATGAAGCTCTCTTTATTATATGAAACCTTGTTTTTCTAAATCTTCCAATAAATATATTATTCCTTGATACTGTAATGCATGCACATCATTTTAAATATCGAAGTCACGAATATAGTATACATGTGAATGAAAACCTCTTTAGCAATATTTATATTTTCTCAAATGAATTTTTCCAGACACCAAATTCATGAAAGTCATTGATTTAATTCTTATCCTAGTGTCATTGTAAATGATTCCTTCCTTCAGAATGACAGTGGAAGGGGGGAATAATATTTAAGATTAAAAATGGTGAAATATTTCATGTAAAATCATTACTAAGAGGTAGAATATGATGACTTATCGATCAAATGGCTCAAAAACATTATCTTGTGTCCAATATTATATACATAGAAATTTTATTTGGAGAAAAATAACCATTCCTCTATGATCCCGCATCATATTATTGAGAATATAATCACTTCTATATAAACTAATATGTGACACTTCATCCCAATTTTAAAATTAGGTTCATAACATGAAATCATTATGCATCCACAGGCATCACAAGTCGCACCTCTCCAATATAGGCCCACCTTCCCACTCTAATTCACTCATACTCATGTGCATTATTAAGATAACTATGAGTCCACCTATACACATTATTTAATACCCATGAAGAAGCTTTCTCCACCTACTCATCCACTTCTATGCTAGATGGAGGTTTAATATTTTTTTAAATAAAATAGTTATGGGGTTTCTTAGGTTTTCTAGATGGGGTACATTTTTTCACAATCACATAGAAAATACCTATGTGAATCATTCCTCCATGTAGGAATTAAAATTTCAAAACTCATCTAAATTTTTCACAAATAATAATAATGATATATATATCATGTATTTTTACTCCCCATGCAATGATGTAATTTTTTAGGTCCATCTTTAACACGTATTATTCATTATGTTGTCCAAAATGTGTCATCATTAACAAATTATTTGGTAAAAACAATAGCATATAAATAATAAAAAATATTAAGAATAATTTTTCAATCCTGATATACTATTCTATAAAACAATTTGATAAAAATCATTCAAGCATAAAAACAATCATATAACCAACTAATCACATATTGACAAATCAATAATAAAAATTGAAACATGTGGGATCAAAACCACCATATTAAATGTAAAAAAGATGG
Source organism: Viscum album (assembly GCA_963277665.1). NCBI lineage: Eukaryota > Viridiplantae > Streptophyta > Magnoliopsida > Santalales > Viscaceae > Viscum > Viscum album. The sequence continues at coordinate 2,092,128,469 of OY728122.1, forward strand.
GGTGACCTCAAATTCAAGATAAGGGAAACATATTTCAAACACATTAACAGGAAAGATCATAAATTCATTTTAAAACTTGAATCATATGTGAAATATTTGATCAAAATACCTTTAAATAAAAATATACTTCAAAAAATAAAGAGAAACAATTAATGATAACATAATACTATAAAGAAACTAAATTTTAATGTGAACCATATAACATAGATTATAAACAAGTGGACATAATCATAAAACAAGGTACAAATATAGAGAATGTGTCATAAAATTTCGAATTGGTCTATGATTAATCATACAAAATAATAAAATTTTGACAAAAGGCAATCAATTCTGTGCATTAATTTTTTGAAACACCTCATTAATATATATAAATTATTCCTTGAGAAATCATAATATATCACAACAATTAAGTTGGGATAAAAAAAAGCATGTTCATCAGTATCCATTATCTTTGTAGATATATAAAATTTACCAATTCAATTGATGGATATATATAAATCCACCCATTACATTGTTTTATAATATACTTATTTATACCACATGAATGTAATAAATCATCTTATCATGAAAAAACCAATGAAAAATTACTTTAATATAATTTCCAAATAGTATCACATAGTGTCACATGAATAATAGAAAAATATTAACTAAAAATTAAATAATCTAAAAGGAGTATAATATAATTTATTTTCATAAAACCATTTTAAAAGTGGTAAAAAGATGAAATTGTAGTAAGTTATTTATAATAACAATATTTATGAAATCATTTAAATAAATTAAACTGAAAATTAAAAAGAATCATTGATAATAAGGATAAAAATAGCCTCAATTTAAAGATAATAAAGATTAATAACAATATCATAGGATCTAAATCATAAAATTATTTTAATACATAAAAGTGGTAAAAAGATGAAATTGTAGTAAGTTATTTATAATAACAATATTTTATGAATACATAAAATTTCAACAAGATGATAAATATTCACACCTGAAAATTAAATTCATTTTTTATTTTAAACTACCAGATTAAAAAGAATCATTGATAATAAGGATAAAAATAGCCTCAATTTAAAGATAATAAAGATTAATATAAATATCATAGGATCTAAATCTTATCTAACCTTATAATTTATAAGGGTAAATTTGGGTTCTTATAAAAATATGGTAATGGAAGAAAAACATCCATAAGAATGGTGGGAATTTTTCTAAACAACGTACCATTTTTATGAATGTGAAAATTTATTGAAGAGGAATATTTTTTAGAGGAAAAATAATTTTTTAGATAAAAATCCATATATATATATAATGGAAGTTAAAAAAATGTTCAAATCATATAGTTATGGATTATATTTTATAACATAACAAAAGGAAATTGATTCGACAAGAACCTTACCTGATAGCTTGAATCACTTGGTCCATTCATCTAACTTAATTAATAACCAAGTTATTTTTATAAAATAATTTATTGAGAAATATTTGAATGTATATTTCTTTTTTATGGTATATTTCTTATTACATGTAAATCATCTATATAGATCTTTTCCCTCATTGACCATATTGGGTGATTCGATCAATTCCACTAAAAAAACCTTCGGACTATTTTTCATGGTCAAAAGAGATTTAGAATAGTGTCTTCAGTCCAATTATTTTTTAGAGACATGAAATTGATGATGTATAATGATTTATGAAATTTTGAATCAATTTTATCTAATTTTTATTCCCAATTCATGAATAAAAAATCTAAAACATGTTTATTTTTGTTACCATGATCACGAAAAAGGTTATTTATAATATTTAGATTAAATATTAATATTACTTTTCTAGAAAAAAAACAAAAATGTATTTTTATATTCATATTATATATGAACATAAATTATTCTTCAGTAAGAATACATGATAAATATTCATTGAATCATTCATTTGTTAGATAAACCCACTGAAATAATACATTATAGAATTAATTAGAAATGTATTATTTTGGAATGAATTTATTATGGTACCAAAATTCTATAATATTGAAAATATCAAAAAAATGTCATTATTATATAATATTTATTGTACAAATGATTTAAAAGTCATTTGAAAAATAATCAATTAACATTTTTAATGTGGGTAGTAATATTGACATAAACATGATCATTTTATAATTATTTAATAAATAAGAATATGGTATCATTTTGAGTAATGTGTGTTAAATTATGACTAAAAATAATGGAATAGAGAGTATTGGAGAAAAAATTCAAAATCCTCTCAATTTATGATGGTATTTTAAGAAATTTTTAGTTTTTCCATTAGTTTTATAATTTTACCATTTTTACCCTATACCACGATGAAATTTGTTTACATATGTAATTTATTTTTCATGATAGAATATAAAAATGATCTTATCAATTAATTTATATGATTATATTCCAAGTGTGAAATAGAATTAATAAATTTGAATTTAAAAATAGTTTTTAGTAAAAATATTTTTAATCATAAAACATGTTTTTGGAGAAAATTACAATTTTCGTTTTCAGTGATGTTATTTTGTTTATTATTAATAATATAATATTCTTTTTGTGTTTAAAAGTTATAAAATTTTTTTACCATTTTAATATGAAATAAAATAAAAAATATCCAAAATAGTTTTCATTATGATAATATATTAAAATAGGTTAAAAGGTTTTGTACATTGGATTCAATATTAAAAATAATATCGTACAAATAATTAATTTAATTTTTAACTAAATAATTAGTTGCTAAAAATGTTTTAGGAATTTCTATATCATTAAAATACTTTGATAATTTCATAAAATCATTCATATTAGTAAAAATTGTATATTTCACTATTCCTAAAAAATACATAGCATTAAAAAATATTCCCAAATATTCACCCTAGGAAAATATTTTCAATATTAAATAAAAAACAATGATTATTTTACAAAATAATAATTATATAACAAATATAAATTGAATATCAAATATAGATATATAATATGAAAAATTAAATTAGTTATTAAAATTAACATTGTATTAGTATATGTTTTTACTAATTCGTATTATGAAAAAATATAAAAAAATAATTTTTTTAAATCATTATAAACAGAAATTTAAATGATCTTTAATAGATCTACCTTGGATTTTGTGGTAATATAATAAATTATGGTAGTCTAGGTTGGTGGTTTAAGTAGAATAGATCTCATAGTTATTTCCAAATGCTTAAACCTCTCTAATATAAGAGTTATCTAAAGCCATACTTTTTGATGATCTGAATGTGATTGGTTGAGGGAAAACCCTAACAATTTCACCACCATTATAGGCATGGAAAATGATCCTCATATGAGATAATCATTCTACCTAATACCATTTTTTATCAATTCTATATTGATTTTCAAGTTTAGTTACTTTTATTTATTACCATTTGTAAAATGGTTATGTTATAAATTTAATTTAATTGATTTTCATTAAATACAGTGGCATCGATTTTTTCAGTGTTGAATATTAAGTAATCTATTCATTAAAATAATTATTTCTAGATAAATATTTAATGAAATCATTTTTCATTTAATTATTACTCTATAAAATAATTTTATCCAGAAAATCCATTACATAGATTAAAAAAACGAGGGTAGGTATTTCATATTACACCATAAGGTTCCCACATTGGTTCCTAAAACATCAAATTACAATATAAAACATTTACTAGACAAATGTTGTTGTTCCATTGTACTTTATCTTTTTAATCAATTATGAAAGTTGATATTCCTCTTATAAGAGTTCGTGTTCCAACTGCATGGCTTGTGGGATTACTTCCTGTGATGTGTTTGATATGAAGTTATCAGAAATACATACATGAAATGAATAACGTATATGGGAGAGGTGAGGATTTTATTTTATGTTCTATGTTTGAACCCCAACATGTTAATTGATCTTGAAGGGACATATATTCATTGGTCTCAACAAAACTTTCTTCTCAAAGAAAAAAAGATGTTTCCATGAATATACTTGAAAAAAAACATTCTCACAAACTTCAGGCTCTACACCACATAGATGGTTATAAAAAGAACTATTTTTTAAATTTTTGGATGATTTTTTATGTCTCTGAATGATTTGTACCTTCTAATAAATTTCATGGATATTATTAGGACCTATCAACTTCTTATCAAAAACATCATTTCAATATGTCTGTGTATAAGGACCCGACCTTAAACCTTACTTAATCTTGAATTAAATTGAATAATTCACATTGAGGATCTTTTCAGGTTAAGAGTTTTAGAGAATTAGAACATAACTATTACATCTCAAAGATTTCAAAAAAGACACATCTACTCAGTTTCCATTTTTTTCACAAAATAAAAACTCTTTAACAAAAGAGTCATGTCTAGGTCTTGTTTTAGACAACATGACATTTCCCAGATCCCATCATTGACCCTAACCCACTTTATTTCCTGTGAAAAACATTTCAAAAAAACATGGAATGAGCATAAAAAGTTCATTAAGGGTTATAACAATACGGAATGAAAACATTAGTCCATGCATACATAAGATTCAATGAAATCATACTTTACTCATAAAACATAAGCAATTTAACATACCTCATGAAATCAAATGTTTTACGAATAACTCATAGAAATCATAAGACATAAAGGTAACTTGATGCATTCATAACATTCTTACGTAGGGAGTAACCATCATGGTTACATTTGGAATACCCATTACAGTATATTCCCTAAATCTATTTGGATAATCCTTAACGTTTAACTCCTTCGTGTTACTCAATGCATTGGAGAGCTATATCGGGCTCACCCACCCTTAGTTTATCACGGAACCACCCGTCTTCATAAAAAATGCCAAAGAACCATAACATAATCATAGCACATGACTTAAGCATAAATGAAATATAACATTACCACATTGCAATAACAATATAACATTTTAAGATATTGAAATAATAAATCCATTCTAAAAACCATTTTCAAAACAATTTAGAACATATAATAAAGAGATTTTTGAATCAAAGTGTCCCATACCACATTGAAGATTCTAAAATTTTAAACCATTAATATCCATATAAATAAATCCTTAAAACCATTTTGAAAACATGGATATTAATGAGAAATATTTGTAAGAAAAAATCATTAAAACATTTAAAACGATATTTTAGTTAAAGGGTTTTTAACAAAATGAGAGACACTTGAATACAGTAATTAAGGAATAACATTTAATAAGAACTTTATAATATCATGATAATAAAGGGATTCATGATATAATATTCCAAAGGATAGTGTACACACCATATAATAGTGAATTGGTGCATAACAACAATGAAGTCTCAATAGAAATGTAAAATGAGATGACATCCTCTAAAACGAAGGTATCCTTAAATTAAGGATAAATCAATCTCATAATTATGTGTTAAAAATATAAATACACCAAATATAAGTGGATATTAAGTGTAAAACAATCAAATTTCACTCACACATATTCAATGGATGACATATTCAATAAATACATGTTGAACCCAAAGAAATCAAAATTGGGTTAAGAAGTTCCCTTCGTAAAATTCGACAGCATAACGACGTCACTTTAAAATTCATAAAATTATTTTATGAGAGATAAAATGTTATCTCATCACTTGGACATTAATTTACATCAATAAGTATATATAATAACATATCCCAACATAAAAATATGTAAATTAAAATACATAACAAAATAAGTCTTTTAAAAAGAGGAGGGGGAAAGGTTCCCTTACCGACTTGGGTAACTTTCGAAACGTACACCCCCTGAAAGAAGGACTATAAAACATTGATGTAAATAATCATAAACGAAATTATATTACAAAAAGAGTAGTATAATGGGAATTACATACACCAATCAAAGTAAATGGTGGAAAATGTAGCATAAATCCCACGGGAATAAAAGTGAGATGAAAAATCCCTTAGGAAAACTCGGCAACCTAACAATGCCAATTAAAACTTTCAAAAATGGATTTATGATATCAAATAGGGTACCTCATAATATGAACAATAAAATAACAGAATTATGAATATAAAAGAACTTCTCTAAACACATTAAATATGAGATTAAAAGAAATTACATACAAGAGAGAGTACTTAAAATGGAAGAGAGAGGTAGGATCCCTTACCTCAAGTCCGACTTGCCTTATTCATTTCATTATATTCATAAATAATAAACATTGGTCAATTTATAATTTCTCAAGTACCTCATCTAAAGATTATTATTCAGTTAATATCACATATTATAGTGTTATAATATTTGGTCAATAATGTGAGTTCATATCAAATGTTTTTGTCGATGTTCGGTACATGAGTAAAAATTGAGCTTGTTGGAAATGAATTTTCCATGAAGTTATAGGTAAATAATATCAAGAATAATATCAATAAATTAAATATCATATATATCCATTTTATATTCATTTTATACTTTTACATAACATTTGGAGATAAAAAATTAAAAGCACCGTTCATGGAGATGGTAGGTCGTACGTACGCATTAACACTGCATTCATTTCTTTGTCATATTAATGGAATTAAAACTAAATGAGATATATATATATATTATAATTCCATAATTATATCTATCATTTAGATGTAATATATTACATATATATCCATTATATATATGTACTTATAATAGTACATAACATTTGATGATAAGAAATGAAATGTACCGTTCATGGAGACAGTAAGTCGTACGTACGCATGAACGCTAATTTCATTTCTTTTTTTTTTGTATTTAATGGAATGAAATAATAATTATATAAAGTTATATTATAATTCTAGTATGATTTCATATTTAATACAGTTAATTCCATCCTTTATACGTCCCACATATGACATTAACGAATCAAATCACTTTGAGGGGGTGGTAGTCTGCACTTCATAAAATGAAGATATCGCGTTTACACATAATGGAAACCATAAAGGTATTCCATAAATGAAAAATACAGAAGCTTAAGGAAAACATAAACATATTATATATCATATGTAAATATAGTGACATCTTGATGGCCACCTTTGAAGGTGTTAAAAGAATATTGAACAATCATCGTTTCGTGAGGCAGTAATTCGCTATCCACAGAAACAGTATGTTATTTAAACATTAGACAAATGTGTGTGTAAGTTTAGATCTAATAAATCACATAAAAACATCCTATTATATTTAATATACTAGTTTTGTTACAAAATAACGTAATAAAAAGAGTTTAGAGGGTTGGAGAAGAAAAATAAAACAAAAGAGAACAAGTGAAGACATTACCTTAAAATCGGGTAACTCTTTTTGATTTGAGCTCAAAGGCTTCATTGGAAAGTATTATTCCCAATGTGAGGCTTCTAGGAGTAATATAGGGATGTGGAGAGAAAAAAATAAGAAGCGTTTGGCCGAGAAAATGGCTTGAGAGGTGTGGGTAAGGAGGTATAGGTGGGGGCCTTTTATAAGAAAAGAGGAGGTGCACTCTTGGAAAGTTATAAAATATTACTTTATTATAAAATGTTTTTCAGATTTTAAAGGTCACAAAATTATATATTTCTAGGATAAGGTGATAATAGATCTAAATAAACCCATGAAATAGGTTTTTTACAAGTTTAGGTCTTATATTTTACATTATCATTTCATTTTATTGAAATCGTTAAATAATGAGGTAATCGCTGCATCATCATGGTGTCATAAATACATTAATTTATTTAATGCCTAAAAATTATAAAAAAATATCATGATGTAGGAAATATTTTTATATTTCTAATGAAAATTTATAGTCCAAAATATGACTTGTATAACCCCATTTTAATTTTTTTTAGTAAAGCAATTCATGTTTGTGATATTTTTATTTTAACATTAAATAAACAGTTATTAATGTCATTTTCCTACCAAAGTGGCTCCATGGGGTCCCCAAGTTGACCCATTGATTGTATCGGTCGTCCATTACACATAAAATAAGGGTAGGACATGTGTCAAGGTCATTTCATATTATTATAACATTTTCTTTACCTTAAATTACACTAATTAACTTTAATCGCAATTAATAAAACATAAAAGATACTATTCACCAAAAAATTATTTTAATCTAATTGAATATAATTTTAATTATTAATGACAACCATGTATGTTGAATATTTAAAAATAAAATCACAGAATTGGTTAAGTTTCATTTAAATGAAAAATTAGTTTCTTTAACTACCATTTACTAGTTTCACTGTTCATCAAAAATTGAAGTTTTTCAGAAAAATACCAAAAATTCACCCGAATCTATTTTTGATAATCCGAATTCAAAAATGATGTCTATTTTAAAAAATTAAAAACATATAAGTTTCATTAATTAATTTAATATTTAATTCCCATTGTCAAAACAAATAGCGTGTTTTTAAGAAACAATATCTATTAAAAGATTGACACTAGTTTAAGTCCAATTTCAAAGTGAAATTAATTCCAATGACCACCATTAGATTAAATGGTAAAAATATATTCTAATTGCACATAAAAAAAATCCAAAAGATAGTATAATCATATAAATAAATTATATTAAAAGGAGGTTTTGAATTAAAATACAGCATTTTAAACTATTCAATAAAAATGAACTTTATCGAAAAAATACCAAAAATTTATACAAAGTAAATTTTGATGTCCCGATTCTAAAAAGAATTTTATTTTTTCAAATATAACATATGAAATTGTCCAAAATTGGATTTAAAATGGGTTCTCCATCAAAAGGCGCTTAATCGACCTTTTAATGAATATTAGAATATTTACGCTTAAAATTGGATTCATTCACATTTCAACATTTAATTTTAAAAAGTAAAAATATTTGACAAACATATATATTAATTTTTTAAATAGTTCTATTCATTCCATCCATTAAAACGTCTAGGCATTAACTACCATTTAAATTAATATTTTTTTATTATTAGAGTGCAATGTAAGATTCCCAAGAAACTCGTTGTTGCGTATTGGGTACACCATCGAGAATAGCGTCCCCTTTGAAGTAATATTAATATTTTATTCACAAATATGGATAAATATGAAAATGTCATATTATTTATTTACCGGGGGTGTTACATCCTTCCCCCTTTTGGGAATTGTGTCCTCACAATTTTAAAATTGGGAGTGGAAACTTCATTGAAAGTCCCACATCGGGACAAGAGCCAGTAAAATTATCACTTTAAAAGAATGAGAGAGAAGTACAAAGGTCACCCGAGTTAACCCATATTAGGATTCCAAGTATGAAAATATGGATATGGAGGAGAAAACAAAGGGTCATGTTCTGATGGAGAGTGATAGTAAACGTGTCTAGGAGAAAGTTAACCACAAGAAAATCACAAACATGCGATGGGTTAAATGGTATTTGATTCCCCAGTATGAAAAATTAATAGACAACATTTTTCTTTTAAGTTACTTTTCATTGAGGAATTTATTTATGAGCTTAACTAAAACATTAGGAAACATACTTAAGTGTCATGTTGAATTTCAACTTTTACAAGCTTTCTTACATGAACACATATTTTCTCCAAATGATGAGTATTTAGGATGACTTGTTCACATTATTTGAGCTATAATCAACTCTTAGAGAATCACCTAATCCACAACAGAGAACTATATACTTCCCATGTCTTTAGACCTTAACCAAAACTAAAACAAAAAAGGTTAGTATGATATTAGATAATACCCAAAAAGGATAATCCTTTATAAAAAATTCTATTATTAATCTCCAAAATTTGTCAAACAATACCCAAAGTTCAATAAAGACCATTAAATAAAAATCTATCTATACAATTATTCAATGTAATCAAAACTAAGAATGAAAACCAAATCTCTGAAGGATTTAATCACACAGTCTTCCAAGATAAACATTAACATTTATCTCCAAATAACATTAGTTACTCTTAAAGTCTCATACTGAAAATTAATTAACCTAATCACATATCCTCCATGATAGGTTAATAATTTCCACAGATAACCCAAAATAAACTTATTATAGATTCTTAAGATCATCTAACTAAAAAGAAGTAGTCAAATTAACCAGGTAATTCACTTAGTCTATTGGTAGGTGATAAATACCAGTCACACTTTGGTTGTGGGTTCGATTCCCATAGCTTGGTCTGACGTGACATATTGTCACATGGTCTGCGTGTTTTCCTTTTTCCAAAATAATATAATTCTTAAACTATTCCCCAAAAAGAGATGAAATCTTCAAAAATAACAATAACATAATTTAACCTCATTTTTATCTCATGTCATTCATATTCCATCATAACATATAGTATCCCATAATTACCTCAAAATTAAGGATCATATAAATCCTAATGGTTACCTTTATAATTATAACCCGAACTTCCACGTCGAGTTGGTTCTCTCGTACATGATGCGTTAGAGAAGTCACGAAGGTTCAAGTGGCTGATAATGACTCTTGATAGTTGGTTTAGAATAACCACGAGATTTCTCATTGAATCCCCCATTTCATCCAGTCTCTTAATCAGAGAACCACTACAGTTTCCTTCAAACCCATTGTCACTTTGGTTCTTTCAAGATCCATCCATTTCCTAAAACCAAAAATGTCAGTGTGAGTATATTAAAAAAAATCATCATGTAATAATGAGGAATATAAACACTAAGATATACTTGCTCATTCACCTTATCTAAAACTATGAATCTTTCTAAAATATGATCCATTACGGTAATGTCACTTATGCTTAATGAATACCCTAACTTCTAAAGTTATCTTAACAGACCTTTGATACCAACTATAAGGACCCGACCTTAAACCTTACTTAATCTTGAATTAAATTGAATAATTCACACTGAAGATCTTTTCAGGTTTAGAGATTTAGACAATTAGGAAATACCTATTACATCTCAAAGATTACTAAGTAGACACATCTACTCAGTTTCCATTTTTTAACAAAATAAAATTTCTTGAACAAAAGAGTCATTTTTGTGTCTTGTTTTAGGCAGCATGACATTTCCTTGATCCCATCTTTGACCGTAATCCAGTCTTTATCCTTTGAAAAACATTTCAAAAAAACTTGGGATGAGCATAAAATGCTCAGTAAGGGTTATAAAAATACGGAAAGGAAACATTAGTCCATGCATACATAAGAATCAATGAAATCATACTTTACTCATAAAATATAAGCAATTTAACATACCTAATGAAATCATAAGTTTTACGAATAACTCAAAGAAATCATAAGACATAAAGGTAACATGAGGCATTCATAGCATTCTTACGTAGGGAGTGACCCTTATGGTTATGTTTGGAATACCCATCACTGTATATTGCCTAAATATATTCAGATAAACCTTATCGTTTAACTCCTTCGCGTTACCCAATACATTGGAGAGCTATATCAGGCTCACCCACCCTTAGTTTATCACGGAACCACCCATCTTCATAAACAATGCCCAATAACAATAACACGATCATATCACATAACATAAGAATATAGTAAATATAACATTACCACATTGAAATAACAATATAACATTTTAAGATATTGAAATAATAAATCCATTCTAAAAACCATTTTCAAAACCATTTAGAACATATAATAAATAGATTTTTGAATCAAAGTGTCCCATAACACTTTGAAGATTTAAACATTTTAAACCATTAATATCCATATAAATAAATCCTTAAAACCATTTTGAAAACATGGATGTTAATGATAAATAGTTATAAGAATAAATCATTAAAACATTTAAAATGATATTTTAGTTAAAGGGTTTTTAACAAAATGACAGACACTTGAATACAGTAATTGAGGAATAACATTTAATCAGAACTTTATAATATCATGAGAATAAAGGGATTAATGATATAATATTCAAAAGGATAGTATATACACCATATAATAGTGAATTGGTTCATAACAACAATGAAGTCTCAATAGAAATGTAAAATGAGATGAAATCCCCTATAACAAAGGTATCCTTAAATTAAGGATAAATCAATCTCATAATTATGTGTGAAAAATATAAATACACCCAATATAAGTGGATATTAATTGTAAAACAATAAAATGTCATTCCCGCATATTTAAATGATGACATATTCAATAACTACATGTTGAACCCAAAGAAATCGAAATTGGGTTAAGAAGTTCCCTTTGTAAAATTCGACAGCCTAACGGCGTCACTTTAAATTTCTTAAAATTAGTTGATGAGAAGGAAAATGGTATCTCATCACATGGAAATAAAATTTAAATCAATAAGGATATATAAGAACAAATCCCAACATAAAAATATGTAAATTAAATGACATAACAAAATAAGTCTTTCAAAAAGAGGAGGTTGAAAGGTTCCCTTACCGACTTGGGTAACTTTCGAAACGTACACCCCATGAAAGAAGGACTATAAAACATTGACGTAAATACTCATAAAATAAATTATATTACACAAAGATTAGAATAATGGGCAGTACATACACCACTCAATTGAAATGGTGGAAAATGTAGCATAAATCCCACAGTAATAAAAGTGAGATGAAAAATCCCTTACGAAAACTCGGCAGCCTAACGACGCAAATTAAAACTTCCAAAAATTGGATTTATGAGATAAAATAGGGTATCTCATAAAATGAACATAAAAATTAAATAATTATTAATATAAAATAACATCCCAAAACATATGAAATATGAGCTTAAAATATATGACATAAAAGAGGGAGTACTTAAAAAGGAAGAGAGAGGTAGGATCCCTTACCTTAAGTCCGACTTTCCTTGTTCGTTTCTTTATATTCCTGAATAATAAACATTGGTCAATTTATAATTGCATAAGTACCTCATTTAAAGATTATTATTCAGTTCATATCATGTATTATATTGTTATAATAATTGGTTAATAATGTGAGTTCATATCAAACGTTTTTGTCGATGTTCGCTACAGGAGTAAAAATTGAGCTTGTTGGAAAATAATTTTCCATGAAGTTATAGGTACATCATCTCCAGAATATTATCAATGATGTAAATATCATATATATCCAGTATATATTAATTTTATACTATTCCATAACATTTTGAGATAAAAAATGAAATGCACCGTTCATGGAGACGGTAGGCCATACGTACGCATGAACGCTACTTTCATTTCATTATCATATTAATGGAATTAAAACTAAATGAGAGATATATATATTATAATTACAGAATGATATCCATAATTTATATGTAATATATTACATATATATCCATTATATATATGTACATATAATAGTACATAACATTTGGAGAAAAGAAATGAAATATACCGTTCATAGAGACGGTAAGCCGTACGTACGTATGAACGCTACTTTCATTTCATTTTTTTATTAAATGGAATGAAATAATAATGATATAAAGGTATATTATAATTCCAGTAGGATATAATATTTAATACCATTAATTCAATTCTTTATACGTCCCACATATGTCATTAACGAATCAAATCACTTTGAGGGGGCGGTAGTCCGCACTTCCAAAAATGAAGATATCACGTTTATCCATAATGGAAACCATAAAGGTATGCCAAAAATGAAAAATACATAAGCATAAAGAAAACATAAACACATTATATATCATATATAAATATATTGACATCTTAATGGCCACCATTTAAGGTGTTAGAAGAATATTGAACAATCATCGTTTCGTGAGGCAGTAATTTGCCATCCACATAAATAGTATGTTCCTTAACCATTAGACGAAGGTGTGTGTAAGTGTAGCTCCAATCCTTCACATAACAGCATCCTAGTATATTGAGGATACTGTTGTTGTTACAAAATAAAAGAATAAAATTAATTTAGATGGTTGGAGAAGCAAAATAAAACAAAAGAACACAGGTGAAGACAATACCTTAAAATCGGGTAACTCTTTTTTATTTGAGCACAAAGGCTTCTTTGGAAAGGATTCTGCCCAAAGTGAGGCTTCTATGAGTAAGATAGGGATGTGGAGAGACAAAATGAGCAGATTTTGGCCGAACCAATGGATTGAGAGGTGTTTGTAAGGAGGTAGAGGTGGGGGCGTTTTATAAGAGAAGAGGAGGAGCACTCTGGGAAAGTTATAAAATATTACTTTATTATAAAATGATTTTCACATTTTAAAGGTCCCAAAATTATATATTTCTAGGATAAGGTGATAAGTGTTCTAAATAAACCCATAAAATAGGTTTTTGAATAATGTAGGTCTTATATTTTACATTATCATTTCATTTTATTTAAATCGTTAAATATTGAGGTAATTGCTGCATCATCATGGTGTCATAAATACATTAATTTATTTAATGTATAAAAATTATAAAAAATATATCATGATGTAGGAAATCATTTTAGATTTATAATTAATATTTATAGTCAAAAATATGACTTTTATAACCCCATTTAAAATTTTTTTTAGTAAAAAAACTCATGTTTTTGACATTTTTATTTTAACATTAAATAAAAAGTTATTAATGTCAATCTCCTACCAAAGTGGCTCCATGGGGTCCCCAAGTTGACCCATTGATTTTCTTGGTAGGACAAGACACATACAATAAGGTTATTATATGTGTCAAGGTCATTTAATATTATTATAACATTATCTTTACCTTAAATTACACTAATTACCTTTAATCGCGATTAATAAAACATAAAAGTTACTATTCACAAAAAAATTATTTTAATCTCATTGAACCACATTTTACATCCAAATGACAACGATGTGTGTCGGATTTCTGAAAATAAAATCACATAAGTGGTTAATTTTCATTTAAATGAAATATCAGTTTCTTTAACTACCACTTAGTGGTTTCACTATTCATCAAAAATTAAAGTTTTTCAGAAAAATACCAAAAATTAAACATAAGATATTTTTGATATTCTGATTTCAAAAATTATATCTATTTTAAAAAATTCAAAACATATAAGCTTAATTAATTAAATTAATATTTATTTCCCATTGTCAAAACAAATAGCGTGTTTTTAAGAAGTAATATTTATTAAAAGATTAACACTAGTTTAAGTACAATTTCAAAGTGAAATTAATTCCAATGACCACCATTGGATTAAATTGTAAAAATATAATCTAATTTCACATTAAAATAAATTAAAAATATAATATAATCATATTAATAAATTATATTAAAAGGAGGTTTTGAATAAAAATACTGCATTTTACACTGTTCATTAAAAAATGAACTTTATCGGAAAAATACCAAAAATTTATACAAAGTAAATTTTGATGTCCTGATTCTAAAAATAATTTTATTTTGTCATATATAACATATAAAATTGTCAAAAAAATGGATTTAAAAGGGGTTCTCCATCAAAAGGTGGTTAATCGACCTTTTAACGAATATTAGAATATTTACGCTTAAAATTGGATTCATTCTCATTATAACATTTATTTGAAAAAGTAAAAATATTGGACAAAAATATATAATCAGTTTTTAGTTAGTTCTATTCATTCCCTCTATTACAACGGCTAGGCATTAACTACCATTTAAAATAATATTATTTTATTATAAGAGTGCAACGTAAGATTTCCAAGAAACTTGTTGTTGCGTATTGGGTACGCCATCGATCATAGTGTCCCCTTTAAAGTAATATTAATATTTTATTCACAAATATGGATAAATATGAAAACGTCATATTCTTTATTTACCTGGGGTGTTACACTGTGTCTTGAACATTTTTCCATCTTGAGCATCAAATGGTTCCATTTGAATACTATAATAGAATTAGTTATTATATGAGGACACCACTCTGATGGGAAATAATATAAATAATATTGTTAATATGTTGAAAAGGATATCAAAATACCCTATGGAGTTTGAATAATAAATTATTATGGACCATCTACCTGAGGTTTATTGGGTCTTCTAAAGCCCATCTATACCTATAATCACTTTTAAGTCTTCTCTATAATTTCAAGGTAAACTCATAATTTGGATAGATATAATAAATAATGGAACTTTTTTCTTTCCTTACATCATCCCATATATATATATATCATATAGATTTTTTGAAGCGATAAATCTTATTTAATGACAATATAATGTGTTGACGTTTTGAGGATATTAACTACAATCCAAAAAAAATTGTTGTATTTAGATTTCATTTGGAATAATTATACTAACTCTATGGTATCATTTTCTCATTTTCTATTTTTTACTTTTAATGGTTTCCTTATCACCATTGAAATTTTTCAATAGTCATTAAAATTTTATCATACCAAAAATAAATATATGTACTTTATTATTTACCTATTCATGTTATCCCATAAGATTTTTTTTCATCAGATATCTTCAAACCATTTTGATTCCCATATGAATTGAGAACCATGAGTTATTTTCAACATAAAAAACTCCAATAATTAGTTATTGATATTTTGGTAAATATATCCTAGTTACAATCCTTATATCAGCATACCTATCAATAATGATATTCAAAATACTTTATAACTTTTTATAGCTTCATATCACCTTTCTAGGCATCATTAATCTTTACATGGTATGATTAATGAGTGTACCATTCCAATATGACTTCAACAATTCAACCATTGAAATTAGATTAATATTTGGTCTTCTTAATTCATTCTCATTGATAGGTTAACAAAATAATTTCTTCTCATATCATCACTCAAAATTTTTTCCTTACATTAGTGGTTTTGTAATGAGCGTTGAAAACTCGTTGAGGAGTCTTGGACTTAGAGAGGCTTATACTTTCTCTCTTGTGGAGTCTAGGGTTTCGCCTATGTACTCAGCTCCTCCCCTCTCTGGCCATCTCACCCTAGTTATCCTCTCATTGAATCGTCTCCTCCATGTGGATGGGTTCGCTTGGTGCGATGATTTCGTTGTGTGTAGGGCTTAGTTTATGTGGAGGTGACTTCTTTTCATTGAGGTTGACGACAGGTCTGGAGTGGCCTAGGGAGGGGGGGTTTTCGTTCCTTTTTTTTCCTTGCATTGTTTTTAGTGTTGATGATTTTCTCTTAGTAGTATCCGTTGAAGCTGGCAGTGCAAAGTTTTATCTCGTCGTCGACTCATCCTTATGGTGGAACCTCTTCGGATGCCTCTGGTGTTCTCCGAGATGATATTGGGATTCGTCCTCCATGCTGTGGAGGAACTCTTCATGTTTCTATGACTCTGCTGGTTTGATCCATGGAGGTAATAATGGTTTTTTCAACAGAATACTCTACGGAGTGTTCAAGGGTTTGCTCTCGGTTCTGAGTAGTTGTCCTACGGCGGTCTCTCAGCATGTGGAGGTCGTCACCGGGTTTGTGGCGGCTGAGTACTCTGAGGGTCTGTGGGGGTTTCTTTTGGCAGTTTGGGTGACAGTAGTGGGGTTTTTCTTGGTTTATTTTCAATGTTCTGTTTGATTCTTGTTGTGAAATGTTGATTCCGACTGGTATTTGGGATGGTGGTTGTTGATGGTGGCAACGACGAGGAACTCTGGTGAACGTGGTGTGTGGTCGACGGTTCGACACTGATGGTGGGGATAGGGTAGAGGTGTGAGGAAGGCTGGTCGGGTTCTTGTGTTGTTCATAATGATAGTGGTCGTTCCGTATTTTCTCGACGACGACATGATGTTGGATTTTGCGTTGATTGGTGGTGCATGGTGATGATTCTCGAATCGAGACGACACCTGTTGGTTGGTACGCGGTCAGATGAGTGGATAGGTGGGTGTTACGGTGGATGGTGTGCAGCTCGAGGCCTTGAATTTATTTTGGAAATTTGAAATTTGAATGTTTTGGATGCCTGGTTGTGGTGTTTTGGATGCGGTGTTTTTCTATTTTGGGTACTGACAACCCTTAAATATGCCATTTTAAATTGAAAAGAATGATTAGCGGTTTTTAATGAGCATCCATTGTTTTTGATCAACTCCATCCAACCCCTTTAGTGAATATTGAACTCTTCCTTGTGAATATATTTTAAAAGATCTTGTGAGTGTTATATATATAAAAAATTTAAATATAGCCATAATTGTATCAAATCCTAAATAAAAATATCATTGCCTCCAGATCTAAATAAAATATATTTTTATTTTTCTCATTAATTTTTATCTAATGTTAGGAATACTAAATTACATTATCATTCTTCATAATGATTCTTCCCAAGACCATTTTCAAAGAATCAGAGTATTTTACAAACTGTAATATGCTACTAAGAAATATAATTACAGGTACATTAGATTGCCTCTTCTATAGATTATTGAAAATTTATTCACATTTCCTTTTTAAAAATAAATCCACTCCCTTTATTATTAACATTCATAAGGGTTTTATACTAATTATATATTTATAAAAAATAATGGATGAAATCATTATAACTATAGAAAACTATGACTTTTGATTACATTGCTTTGTATGGGTCACTAGATGTAATCTTTTTTTTGAAGGATCTACATATATTCCTAAACTATGATTATGTAAAACAAGAATGATACATATGTTAGATAGAATCCAAACTTATCAAATTTTCTGCATAGTTTCACATTTTCCAGAATCATCAAAAAAATACTCAAATTATATATATTCTCTTCATTTGACATTAAATATTTGAAAATATAGTCTATAAATAATACCATAAATTGATCAATGTAATATCTAAAAAATATATTCTTAAAATCTATTATGTTAATTATAGATTTTTTATTCCCCAATTAAATCACTTTAAATCTATAGATTTTATCCAAAATATGGAATGTTTTATTTGGAATATATTCTGTTTTGATCCTAAATTGATGATATCGAAATTGAAGGTAAATATTTGAGAAGTATTGTTCAATTATATTTTGATCATACATATCATAGATATAGAGTTAGGGATTCTTGTTTTTGTCAAAAAAATTGTTAGGTTCCCCCACCTTAATTCATAGTTAAATATTTCAATATATATTCTTGACACAGACTAAATGCATACCCCATGATGGAGGACTAGGATATATATAGACCTTATCAATATTTTAATAATTTTTTTCGTGGATTCATCTAATTAAATTTGGGAAATTTAATGAGGAATCATTTATATTGGTAAAGACCCTATAATTATTTCAATTGAAAAATAAGACTCTCATTCTAGGGAAGAGAAGTCAGCTCATAAAAAAAATACATCAATATAATCTTGTAAATTTGATACATCTTAAATGTTGTTTTTCACCCCAATCAAGTGATAAAAGAGTCCCTCATTATTGGGTTTCACATCCCCTATTATTTTTTTCCTTATAAATAGAATTTATCTTTATTATTACAATAATAGATAATATTTGGATAAATAGATATATTAATAGATTTTTCCTTATAATAAGGAATGATATGATAATTTTTTATAAAAAATATAATACATTGAAATGTCACATTAATTTACTCCAAAGAGAGAAGAAATAGATCTAATGTAAATCCCTTTCCTAAATTATAATTTTGAGAAAACTTTTAAATCTTGGGAAAAATAATAGTGCCAATATGTGTTTTCATTGTGAGTTAAATATCTATTGATCGAGATTGTAAATTAATATTCTAATCAAATATTAATAATTTAAAATATATAATAGAATCATTATAAAATAATTCATTTTGTGAACTATAGTGATAAATAATCATTACTTTTACCAGTTCCAAAGTTATCTTATTTGTATTGATTTTTATGTCGGTTAATTATTTTCATTGTATAAAAATTTCTGAGGGTTTATATAATCATTAACTCTTTCACTGGGTCATTGATATTCATAATTCTAAAACATCATACACCTGAATAATGAAGGGTGTTTGGTGTATTATTTAGGATCTTCATATCATAATTTTTCTTTATTGGCCTCTTCAGATTACTTAAATAATTTGGTTCTTTGTGACTATATATAAAATATATGATGCATTTTATGATTTATTTACATAATTACCAGTTTTTTTCCTACCAATTTCATCTCATAGTAAAAGTTAAAAATTTGTTGAATTATAATTTAGGTTCGATGATACATATTTCTTCATTTCCTATTACTAGAAGATTTATACTCGCTATTTTCCATTTCCACATTATTCTCTCATCAAATTGTTTCAACATTGTTTAAAAATACTGTATTAGATAATGATTTTTAATGACATGGTTTTAGGCCACTAATTTTTCAATTGATATTTATTTAATAGTTAGTAATAAAATTAGAGGTGTACATTTAAAATCTCATGATATTATAATCACATAAACTAATTCATTCTTCATCTTTATGTTTCAATACTAGGAATTATTATTCAATATTCATATGAAGTGTTAAAAAAATTCAAGAATTTTTTATATACTCTACATATCTTAAAGAAACCTATTTTAAATTTTCTTATATTAATATTGAATATCCACCACTGTTCATACATCATTCAAATAATTGTGAAATTGAACAAACATTACATGGTTTGATCACCAGGGAATATTAAATAATTTCCCTATAACATTAACCAATTACTAAGTAATTATTTAATTGGAAGACCCACAAAACATATCGGGACATTGCCTCACAAAAGAATCAATAGATTTTTTCTCCTTATATAGTGATTTCTAGACCTCACAATAGTTATCAATATTATTCATAACTTGTGAAAACAATGATAGTGTTAATTTTTTTTACCCAATATATAACTACATTTGTTTTAAAAATGGGAAAATCAATGTTTTTCCATTCCAACCAATTATTAAGGATTTTCCTATTAGTTATATCATTTTATTAAAATTAAGGAATGTTATATTTCTGAATACCTCTAAAAGTAAATCT
Organism: Viscum album; assembly: GCA_963277665.1. Taxonomy (NCBI): domain Eukaryota; kingdom Viridiplantae; phylum Streptophyta; class Magnoliopsida; order Santalales; family Viscaceae; genus Viscum; species Viscum album. Next base: position 2,092,149,170 of record OY728122.1, read on the forward strand.
ATGAGGATATAATAAATAAATCAAAAATGTAATATATTTTCTAATATATGAATTTAAGATTCAATCTATGTTATCCACGGTCATTTTACTATGAGTTTATCTACACAAATATAATTTCATTATATGTTTACATATTTAATGTTGGTTTTGAAAAATTGTATGAACTATAAAATAATATTTCTCTATAGTATCAATAAATATTTTTAGTTAGGACCACCAATTTTATAATGAATTTAGTTTGAGTTACTACACATTAAATATTTTCCAGGATTACTACCCTTATGTGAATGTATGTCAGAGCATAAATCCACTCATTTATATGAAGATAGTAATTTTATTACAATGAATCCAAAATATATATACATTACAAATATGTTACAACACTTCATATATTTACACATATATCATGGGTTTTCACTAATATTTTCTAGTATTAATCCATGAAATTAACAATACTATTCTCAAATATCAACTAACATGAATAAATTTATGATATATATAAAGCATAGATTATTCTAATAATTTAATCGTTCCACATCACAAGTAAAATAAGAATACAATAACCTAATGATTTAGTGCCCCTAGAGATATGATATAATAAATTTTTTATCCATCATTATTAAATAAACATCTCAAATATTCAATTCTACATAATTCTCCCTTTAATAGATAAAAAATCACATAATCCTATCCAAAATGGGGAATGATAAGGGGGATCTCAAATTCCTATTAGTGGAAACTTATCAATGATCAATAAATGAGATAGATTATAAACTTATGAGTGAATATGAATTAGGGGGAATTGTATAATCAAAATACCATAGAAACATAAGAGATAATCATTATAAATTATAGAACATAATATATCATAGAATAAGATAAAAAAATTATGGTATCCCAAAAAAATATAATATATTTGAAACAAGTGGATAAAATAATAAATCCTGGAATCATTTCAGAGGAATATGGTGTAACAAAGAGTAGTGTCATACTATTAAATGTAGGTAGACATAAATTTCTGTGAAAACTTGATAATGCTCATACATTCATTAGTAAATAAACACAATCACATAAAAAGATAATAACTATCCCAGGAGACTAAAAACAGTATATAATACAAATGTGGGTGATATAAAAAACTAATAATTATATAATAATATACCACAGTTATGTATTCCACCTAAAAATAATCAATAATATAATTATGAAAAAGCTATGAAAATAAAAATGGGTTAAATATCATTTCTAAAGGGTATCATGAATAATATGACCGATATTTGATCATTTTTTTTATGAATTTAATCACCTGAAATTAGATTTTAATAACTTAAATGATGAAAAAAACAGTACTTCATAAGAGATAGATATTTTTGAGGTAGAGAAAAAAATGATTCCAATGAATGAAAATAATTCCCAAAATTATTTTGATCAAAATTGGTAAAAAATAAATTTTTTAATTTTTACAAAACCGTTTGAAGAGGGGTCAAAATATAAAAATTAATACCAAGAAATCAAAAAATTCCAAAAATGGAATCCTTGAAATGAGCATAATTTGATATTATAAAATATCAACTATATGAAAAAAAATTATTGTGTCAAAATTAAAGCCCATTATTATTTAAAATATCCATATCAAAAACAGAAATCGTTAAAATGAATAAAAATTGTCTATTTAATGAATGTACATTGAAATATTAGTATCCAATAGAAAAAATATATTTAGGTTTCCTATTAAGAAATGATAAAATTAGTAAAGTAAAAATATATTCATGCCACATAAGGATCCATTAGAAATGGTATGAATTATTATTAACAACGATACAATTTTAAGAAGGATAAAATTGTTAATATAAGTAATTTTCAAGGAAAAGTTTCAATTATTCAGTTAAAAATAGAAAAAATCTAATATAAAAGATAAATTAAATCATAAAAGAACGTGTATAAATATAGTTAATAAATGTATATTATGACTAAATGAATAAAATTTGAATCATTGAAACCCTTGCCTCAAGTATGAAATCACATAGCTTTGTTAAAAGACACTCCAACCAGGGGGAGATCGTCTTGGCACAGGAAATGATTAGGGATCTCAATGTTAAATCACATGGATCCAATATGGATGTTAAATTGGATATAATCAAGTCCTACAACATGGTGTAGTGGAGCTTCATAATCAATGTTCTCGTAGGTATGGGCCTCCCTCTATGGAATATTGATATTATCTTCTGCTGCTGCAGTTCAGCATTGATGTCCATCTCATTCCTGGGAAAAATGTTCGACTTCTTTAAAGTCACTCGTGGGATTCATCAAGGAGACCGAATCTAACCGAGTATATTTATCATCACTCAAGAGGTTCTCAGCCACATCATCCACTGGCTCTTTGCCATAAATTTGATCCTTCCCTTTCGTTGAAGGATGTTCTCCCCACCTATTTCCCATCTCAAGTTTGCAGATGAATCTATTTCTCTCCTTAATGAATCCAGTAGGTCTGTGCGTGGCTTGAACAGAGTTTTGGATGGGTATTTTCAATTGAGTGCTAATATCAGCAACAAAATTAAGTGTAACTTCTATATCTCTAACACATTCTCTTAAAGTCATATCCTTAATGTGGGTATCATACTAGGCATGCACAAAGGCAATCATCCCAAGTTTTATCTGGGTGCCCCAATCTCGATGAGGCCTTTGCGTATCTTTGATTTTGACCCCATTGTTTGTAAAATCACTTATATGGTTCTTAACTAGAAGAGATGGATCCTATCCTTTGGAGGAAGGATCGCCTTGGTAAATAGCTTTCTCACGGCCACTCTGATTCATGCTCTTTCCTCTATTATGGTCCCCAAGGGATTTACCTGCAACATGGACATGAATTTTGTTGAATATATTTGGTACCCTATGAACAAGGTTAGAAAGAAGTGGGTTTCTTCACTTAGGATGGTGCATCATTTCAAGGAAGGTGTTATCAATGTCCGACATCATCGGGATTCCCTCACCTGCATAAATGTGAAAATTTCATGGGAAGTGCTAGAGAAGATTACGTTATGAGGTACGAACATGAATGCATGATATGTTGGTAATGTTGGTGTTAGGGATGGGATGCCTCCTCTATCTGGGGAAAGATTTTCCCCTAGGTGAACTAACTCACACCTTATTCTCACTGGATCATCTGAACAGGGGATGCATCCATTTCCCATGAAAACCGGTGTGGGGAGGTAATTGGGTACCCAGAGTGCCATGTTTCCAACATTTCCCTCCAGGAGGCCTTCAAACACCATCCTTTCACCCGTGATGTCTTTTTCATGAACTAAGAGGATCTGTTTCACCTCATTGTATGGACCAAGGCTCCTTAGCGGTGTGTGTTCACCCCATTCCCGTCTGGACACTTCACGGCCAAAGACTATCATCGGGTGTCTGTCAAGGAAGCAAAGGAGGATCCATGGAGCGATGTGCTGTGCGATAAAGCTATCCCCATAAAATGTAACTTCCTTACATGGAGAATCTGTCACATATCCATTATTACAAATGAGAACATCAAAAGGTAAGGGGTGAGAATGGACTCCATATGTGTTTGTTTTAAGCACCACAAGGAGGAAACTTCAGATAATTTGTTCTTTTAATGTGACTGGGTGAAAAAGTTGAGGAATTTCATTGGAGATTTCACTAGTTTCTCTATTCCAATCATAGAGGATCAGTCCTTCCATACCCTATGGTTTCATGGCATGGGTGCTGAGGGACTATAGATAAGAGTTTGTACTTTAGTTCATCACGTAGAATGCTAGAGTTTGTGGTAGGTATGGAATGTGTAACTACATGATGGGGTGGCCTCTTCTGTTAGAACCACTATATTTAGAACTTAGAGCCTGATACTTGATATGGTTCATGACCTCAGCAACTGTAGTGAGGCTCCCACCATTCAGAAGCTTCTTCCTACAGTGCATAATGCCCCTCTGGACCTTTCTTCGCCCTCTGGTATTTGGGTTTGATGGACCCCCCACGTCATGGATTAATGATTAACACTGATAGATCTTATAATGCAGGAACCATAAGTGGTGGGGAATAATTTTTTATTGCAATGGATTCATCATTTTTTCCTTCTCCATCTAGTTGGGTTAGGGGAAACTTATTCTTGGTGAGGTGAAGACCATGCTGCTCGGTCAATATGTGTGTTTCCAAAGGGGTGTGGCTCCCATGGAGGTGGAAACTGATTCCATTATTGTCTCAAATGCTCTCTAGGGTCACAACAATGTTCCTTGGTCTATCGAGTATATCATCTGGAAGTGTCGGGATTTCCTTGGAAACAACAAAAAAGTGTCCCATACCTGGCACGGGGGAAATAAATTTGCAGACTACCCTGCTCTAATTGCTTGTTCAGGTATACAGGCTTTTCTTTTTCACCCCCTACCCAATGTCTGAAACCATTGGGGATCAACATTATTTGAGGGGATGCACTAGTCATCATTAGTTTTAACCCACGTAGTCTCTTTTCATTGGCTGCTAGTGTAGATTTTTATTTCATTGAATAAAAATTTTCATGATGATGATGACATAGGGTGTGGGTTAAAATTATATATATCAAGTATATGAAATAATTATGAGTGTTTTTTTCAATATTATTTCATTTTTGATGTCCATTATGTATTATACGTAACACAATCATATGATTTTTCTCTATTAGACTATTAGTGGTTATTCTGGAAATTACTCCAAAACATTATCAAAGTGTTTACGATGGTAAACTTATTTACATAATATAATTCAATACTAGTAAGATTAAATTTTTATTTCCAAAACTGATTTTGAGTAAATGTGGGAAACCATACAAAATCAAGGCAGAAAGCATAAGGCATAGTAAGAAATCTCAAAGTCCTTAATAGTGAGACTAAAAATATTATAATTGCATACTAGGTATATCCCCCAATGAAGGATGCAGACCTTTGTATCTGGGGTATCTTTGACATGTTCTTCAATGAAATTGACATGCTTCTCCCATGTTTGTATGTACTCCTCCTCGTTGATTTTTCTTTCTTTGAGTCCACATGCTGAAAGAATGTATTGTTGGTAGATCTAGTTACTTTGACCATTTCTGAAATCACCTCGAAGTTCCATCTCTATGATTCTGTTCTTCTCCTCATCTGTGGCCATGGGAAAAATGGTCCCTTCCTACTTATCTTCATTTAGAGAGACTATGATCTCTTGATGTTCTTTACCAGGTTCCTCTTCCACCATTCCAAATTCATCCCCATAATGTTGTAGTTCTGGATCCCTACTATTGATTAGTTGTTTTAATTTTTAATGAGAAATTCTCTACTTACTTCCTTGAACCTTGTCTGCAGTTTCATCAACCATTACCTTGACCCTACTGGCTGACCTTGTCTCCATCGTCTTCTGCAATTGAGAATAGTCCTTCCATCCTTTAGATCTATTCTCCTCTACCACAATCTATCCCACCCTGCATCACGAGTCCCCTTGTGGCCCTTCTTCTTCCTTGGTATATGAAGTCCTATTAGTTGATTTCCATTAAAAAATTACACTGAGAGTTGACTATAGATATTTTTCTCATAATTAGCCTCATATAACAGGGGTGAATGCACTTCCACTACTACTTGGAGCTCCTACCCCTAGACCAAGCATGTTTCCTGTTCAGACCCTTCCTCATCCAACCAATCGAACTAGTTACATATCTTAAGAGATGAAATGTTTCACTAATGACACCTCCTAAGATCTGACTACTCATAATTCTGAGACTATAGGTACATGCACCTTTTTTTGACATTTTACATAGCCTCAACTAGTTTTTGGTTCATGGCTACGGGAGGATTCTAACAGCCATATTGTAGAACCCCTGTATAAGATACATGGAAACCCTCCTACCAAAATAGTTTTCACATTTTCATAAATTTTAATGTATCAGAAATAGAATTTAGATAGTAATTTTAAATTTCAGTGTCCATTAATTGGGACATTTACATATTATTAGTAATGAAAAAATATAATACAAGTTTGTTTGGATAATTATTATTATAGAAATAGTTTTTTATTTATATTGAGTTATATAAACCATTGATAAATATAAAATAACATTATTAAAATAATAATATCATATATTAGAATAAATTATGTTTCTATAAACATCCAGAAAAAAACATTATAACACTCTTTATGTAGTTATCCAATTTTACCAAAACAAGAGCATGGTAGAATTAATCAAATAGGAATGATTATTGTTGGAATTTATTATATTGTGAATATTGTTTTACAATGAGAACATATTAAATTCATAATTATTATCTAATATTTATAGTATTTATAATTTATTTATCAATCATTTTATAATCATTATAACACTGCTCACATAGGCTATATAATCGGTCCCAATAAGAGCGTGTCCTAATGACTGAATGAATGAAAATATATCATTATTGAATGATAATTATATTTTTAAAGTAGCTTAATTATTATGAGAACATTTTAATATAGTGAAAAATAATATTTAATAATAGGTATAGGAATAAAATGGATGAAAATAAATTAAATTAAAAGGTATACATTGAAGAATTCAATTTCCTTTTAGGAACATCCATTATTAAGAATGTATTTTGAAATTTTTATGAAAACAAGATCAATAATGATTAATATGATTATTTGGAAGGTAAATATTTTTTTATTAATAGGTTATATTTGAAATATTTAATAGTATTTAATGTGTTGGTGGAAGACTCATTTTATAATGGATGGGAATGGAATTTTGATGAACACATAATACTGAATATAATATGAAATAAAATCATTGAGTCTTGTGTGTTAACATATAAATAAATAATAAAACATGTGATGGTAGGATGATTATTTCCCAAGACAAACATTTTTGGAATTATTTTGAGGACATAATAGGTTTTTAGCCTTAGTTTAAAACATTTACTATTTTTAGAATTTACAAAATTGACTAATTTTCACTTAAGTAAATCATATTTATTCATAAAATAAAACTAACCTAATAAAATAACATCTACTATTTTATTGTTAATATTAAATTCATTTTATTTAACTATTTTTTTCAATTTGGTAAAAAATAATTCTAAAATAATAAATATGTCACCGATTAATATCTTTTTAGAAAATAAATTTAAGCATAAAACGTTTTTCATATAAAATTATTATTTTTTTTTATTTAAATGAAATGAAATTATTTTGTGTTAATAAATGAATAATTTTGTGTCTTTATAAGAAATGTAATTCCAATTTTCCCGTTTGAATAGTTATTTAAATGATAAATACCTAACATAGTTTTTTTGTTGGGTAAAAGTTTACTTTATGTTCAAAAAAGTAAAACATTTGTTTATGATTTTGAAATACTATATTTGATGAATATTTCAACTCCTTAAATAAATATTTTTACGATATAAATTATACATAAATTTTTACATCATTATTACTTCATTATAGAGTCAAAAAAGCTATAGTGTTGTTAATAAATTTATTTTTCATTATTCACATAAAACTAAATTATTTATGAAACATACTGAAGATTAAACCATGAATAATTTCAACATTCTTAATTTATAAATAATATTTATTTTATCAAATTCAAATTCTAAAATTTATGAAATTATATTTGATATATTGACATATAATGAAGGAAAAAAAATTCTTTAATAAAAGTTATTTTCTATTAGTAGAGTACATTAAAATTTAATAATGTGAAAAAATATAAAATTTATAAAATAGAATTTTTCAGTATTGTCATTATTGTAATAGTTTTTTATCCAGGCCCAACATTATCAGTTATTTTGATTAACCTATCTTATAAGAAATTTTATATAGATAACGTATTATTTCCATTATATTGTAGATATTTCAGCACCCACTATTTAATCATAATCTCCTGATATTAATTTTCATATCAAAATGTTATTGTAGAACCCATGATATAATGAGGACCCTAAGATAATATGAAATTAATCATAAAAAATTACATAGTGGACATATATATTTCCATGACTAGAAATTGTTGATGATTTTATATCATATGACATGGTCTCATAAGAATTAAGACATCTTCTATTGAAGTTCATAATTGGTAATCTATAATACTGAGATCATGAGGAAGAACCCACCAATTTTCACACCACATATTTTTTTTGTGTCATTGGTTATTCCTATCTACCGAAATGTGTATTGGTCTCTTGACATCATATCCTTATTAGTGTCTTCCATTAGATTGTATAATTTTATGCAAGGTAAGAAACAAGATAATGAAATCAGGGTGAGGTATCTTGTGATGGGAGTGTCATTGATGGCATGACATTGGATGAATGGTGAATAAAAGACTGGATACCTCCATGTTGAGGAAGTTATATCTCGAACATGGTTGACCAGGATGGTTGTACCATCATGAATCTTTTTCCAAGGTTTTCAACGGTAAATCTATCCATTTAGATCAACAATCAATAAATACATGAAGGATGATTACACCAGTCTGTGTCATGCATTATGAGATACTTTAAAGATTAAGATATTATATTACACAGTGTGTGTTCATTGGTTTTTCATCGTTTCTATGACTATCCTTATCTCTATAGGGTCCTTGATGGGTTTCTAGACCCCTCTATTTGTTTTTGGATACTCATAACTACAATCGATATAATGACATAAGGGGTCACACAATAGTATATTTATCAGTCTTCTATATTTTTTTGAATACTTATATTAGACATTGTTCCCCCCCCCACGGGGTACGACTATTTTCCTAGTGATCAATCACCAATGAATAATTACATTAATTATAATTCATGTAAAGAATAATTGGGTTGAATTTATTAATAAAAAAAATTAACAAGTTATGAAAATATGAGGAATAATATGAGTCTAATAAATATTATTTTAATATTATGGGCCTGTTTAAAATTAATGATAATTTCGAGTCATGTTAAATGACTCTGTTTTATCATGTAATATTATATATATATATACATAGAATATGTTATTAAATATTATTAATATTTATGACATAATATAGTTCATTATAAATTTATTTATTTCCTCTTTAATGATGGATATATTCTTGGATGTTGGGGAACCCATCCAGGTATTTTGAAACCGAGTAGATAAGAATGAGAGAGGCTCATTTTCATTATGATTTTCATTCCAATGATGTGAGAGACTTTATATCTTCTAATATCATTGAGGGAGATGGAGATAGAGAATTTTTCTTTGAGAATTGATCTAGTATGACCATTAAGGATCAAAGTGAGATGATCCTGGTGATCCTCATCATGCTGAAGGATTTGTCAGAACTCTATTCTAGCACCTACAATAAGATGAATGATGCACGTTTTGAATCTTGGAGAGCATGATGCTGATATAAAGGGGTTTGTATTCGATTCCATTGTGAAATGATCCTCAACAACATGATTCAGTTAAACATGCTTCTGAATCAAACATGGTACATGTTTCAATTTCTTATAATTCCTTATTAAATTCATATGAGATCCATGGATTGTAAATGGGACAGTATCATTAGAGATGAAAGGTTTCATCATTCTTGTGATAAGAAAATTGGAAATTTCCAATCCACTGGCTATCCCTGCTACCCTGGCACATTTAATTTGTATCAGAGCAATAATGTATTTTTTTGAACAATGAAAATTTATTTTTCTATAAATTGATGTAGAGATAATTGGTTTAGTCTCAATGGAACAAATCCATCATTGATCATATTTTGAATGACCATGTTATGTCAATCCGAATATTTTGGATGATTCATAGTTTTTTATGATATTAAAAACCCATATATAAATGCTATATAAAAAAATTATTTTATATATTTTATTTTTATTTAGATATGATGGCCAAAACATGGATATCCTGTATGTTTTAATTACATATATAAAGTGGATTTTATTATACCAATAATCATTATTTTTAATAACAAAAATAGTAATAATAATTTCTCAATTAAACACTAGTATAACATCCGTGGGATGATAAGAAACAATTATAATATCCAAAATACCTTAGATAGAGGTTTGTAAATTTTGTGTAACTAATTGAAAAAAAATACTTTTTAAAAACATCTGATGGATATGTTGGTGGGGAGTCTTGACACTCATTAATGAAAAAATTCCCTTATGGATGATGCAAAGATAGGTTGAAACATTATTACAGGAAAAGTGAGACAGTCATACCACCCCTATAATGAGCCACTAGCCACCTCCATGGGTGGGACCACCCGTCATTGCACCTTCAGCATTCAGCCAAATCATCTTGGATACACCTCCACCCCTCTCATCACCATTGTGATCAGCTGGACCGGCCACCACCATATTCTATAAGATCATCCCAACCCTCTTCACATGTCACCCCTCCCCCCATTGGATTCCCTTTACAAACAGCCACTACCTGTCGGCCTACCTCCATGTCACTACCATCTGTCGATCATAAGCTAGTAAGATCCTACCATGCTACCCATTCCAGAGATCAGTGACACTCCTTTATGACACAACTACAATCTTGATTGTTGATAATCCATTATAGATCCTTATTCTAAGGGATTTAACATCTGGTCATCCTCTCTATGTCCTAGCTCAACCGAGTTCCTCAACCCATGTGGTGTTGTGGACCACTATTCTCCCGAACAGATTATGCACACACCAGTGTTCCAGATCTAGCTTTAATTCCAGTGTGCGGCACACTCCATTGATGAGGTAACCCACATTACCTCCTGGGTTTTCCACATAATAGGATAGGGCATGTCCAACCGACCCGATATGAGTTGGTGTAGACTGACATAGACCTGATAGTCTTGAACGGGATTTGCACAGCTCAAAACGAGTTTTCCTGGGTAATGCACGACCCGATTGGGTCTACTTATGTTTTTGGGTCCAAGATTAATAAGATTAAAATATAAAATTAATTTAATTATAAAATTAAATTAAATTATTTAAAATATTTACATTGGGTTAAAAAAATTAATTCATCAGGGAAAATTATTTTATTTTTTTATTAAATTAAATTAATTTATTATTGTATTTTTTGTATTAAAATGAAATTAATTAAGTGAATGAATATAATATGAAAATTATTTTTAAATGAATTCATTTAATTTAATTTTAATACAAAAATAATTTAATTTATTAGGATTAAATTATGCCACGTTATAATTTAATATAATGTCCCAACCATAAAATTACATAATCTTGATTTTTGATCATTAATTTACTTTCATTAACATTAAGCGTCATTTCATGTTTATTATTTTAGAAAATTATGCCACATAAATTACATTACATCTCAAATATTTGAATTTAGACACTTATACTCTGTCCAATTTTTTCATAGCAATAAAACATCATAAAAACAAGAATTATTTTCTTGATAAAAATATGCTTGAATGCTTCCTTTCGCTAACACATTCTTGTACCCAATGATTTTTATTAAAAAACATGTGATGAGCATAAAAATAATAGTAAGGGTTACAAAATAAGGAAATAAAACATTTTTCCATTTATATATATAAATCAATTAAATCATAATTTTCACTCATCAAACATAAGGTCTTAAAATTTTCACATGAAATCCTAAGATTTATGAAAAACTCATAGAAATCATAAATCAAAAAGTTATCTTTTTCAATCCCTAACATACATACATTGTATCATTCATAGAAATAATGTGAATAAATTTCATAGAAACATTTAGAATACCCATCACTAAATATTCCCCAATTCACTTAGGAGAAACTATAATGTTTACCTCTATCACATTACACAATGAATTAGGGAGCTATCTCAGGCTCACCCATCCCAAGTTTATCATGGAACCACCAATATATGTAATCAATTCCCAATAACTTTAATATAATTATAAAACATAAAATAACATAGAGTAAGGATAACATTTGAACATTTTAATCACATGATATGAGTTCATGATATTGACATAGTCTATCCTTTATCAAAACCATTTTTATTAACAAAATTCCCTAAAAAATAATACGGTATTTTTTTTTCTTTTTAAAAAAATTACATCTTGTACATGATTCCAAATAAAAAATAATTATCATGGTGTCGGAAAGATCATTCTTGTCGCATACATTAAAAAAATTCTTGTTTTCATTTAGTAATATACATCGTAGAAAAAGTATCCTTTTTAAACAATTTATTGAAATTTAAATTAAATGGGGTTGATTAAGCACCATTTAACATATGGTTCTATATAAATCAAAATATTCCACAATGAAAGGAGATAAAGGTGAAGTCCCTTTCCATGAGTCCAAATCCTCAAATATGATCCTTATTCTTCCTAAATACTAAACATAAGTTAATTTATACTTGTTTCAGAACCTTTTAAATTTTTATTATTCTATTTATATCACTTGTTATCTTTTTATAATAATGGAATAATTATTCATTTTCATATTGGTCATTTTGTAGATATTCGGTACTTGAGTCGAAAATGAATTTGTTTTGATGTAAATTGTCCATGTAGTCAAAATTCCACCATCTCCATTTTGATATTCATAAATAAAATAAAATATATATATAATGTATATATGTATTTATTATATTCCATACCATTTTTAGATATGAAATTAAATGCACCATTCATGGAGACAATAGGTTGTACGTACGCATGAACGTTACATTCATTTCATTGTCATATTAACGAAATAAAAACAAAATGATACATAGGTATTTTATAATTATAATATAATATCTATCATATACATATTAAATTATTTTATTAATTCCATCGTTTATACATTCCATAAATTGGAAGAATGAGTCATATCAATTTGAGGGGGCGGTAGTCCACACTATCTAAAACTAAATTATCGTATTTACACATTATGCAATGTATAAATGTATGTTTTAAATAAAAAAAATAAAAAATCATAGAAAAAATAATAAAATAATATATATAATATAAAAATAAAGTTCCACATAATGACCACCATGAGAGGTGGTAGGAAAAAATTAAACATTCATCATTTTTTGAGGCAGTAGTTCACCGTCCACAGAAATAGTATGTTTATATGCATTAGATGGAGCTGTGTAGAAGTTCACAAAGAATGATTATCAAAAATTAATCCTAGTACATTTAGGATACTAGTTTTTTTATGTAATCATATAATAATAATATCATAGGTAGTGACGAAGTAAAATAAAATAAAGGAACTTAAGAGAAGACGTTACCTCTAAATCAGGAAACTTATTTTGATGTGAGCCAAAAGTCATTCTTGAATTGTATAATGACCATGTTAATGATTCTATAAGGATGCTATGTATATGGGGATATAATTTTAGTATAATTTTTATAATCCAAGGGGCTTGATAGATGTGGGAAATTGGGGGATGGTGGTGGCCATTTATAAGAGGGAGGAGGGGCACTTTAGGGAAGGATTGAAATATTATTTTATTATTAAATGATTTCTGAAATATAAAATCTAAAAAGTAATATATTTAGAGGTTAATATTTTAAAGGGTCGAAATAATCTCAACAAATAGATTTAAATAAGTTTATTTCGCAAAATTAACCATGCCTTTTAGCTTTAAAGAATAGCTAAAATCATTAACTCTTTCCTTGTGTTCTTTTATTTTCATAATATATGGTTACTATAGTTACTATAAAATGTTATGTGAAACAAAAGAGGATATTTAATGGCATTTTTTACAATATATTAGTTATTTTTATGAATTTTAGATTTTATGACTATTATATCATTTAATAAAGTAGTATTTGTTATAAAAACTCATTTATGTCAATCCTGACACTATTTTGTAATTGATTTTAGATATTCATAAAAACCTGATTCATTTGAAAAAAAGGAATTAAATCAATGATAACATTTGAAATTAATCCATAAAATTCATTTATGGAATTAAAAAGTTCAAATTAACTTTATTTTAAAATTTATAAAATCTTTTATTTGAATATTCTAATTAATAAGTCAATCACTACACTATCATAGGGTCACAAATAAATATTTTTATTTATTGTCTAAAAATTTATAAATAAAATAGCATGATGTATGAAATAATTGTAAATTTCAAATGACTAATTATAATCTAAGAGAAAATATTTACAATCCAAATTAAATTATTTTAGTTAGAAGAAAAATGTTTATGTTACACTTCTCTTTTCCTTAAATTACAAATTATAAAAGGTCACTATCACACACATGTGGATACATGGGGTATTTAAATCTACCCAAGGATGAAAATGCTAGGAAATATCACATCCAATTAAATTAAGACTCATTTTAGGGAATTTTTAAATTATTATAATATTATTTTATACCCTTATTTAATAGATTTACCGTTTAACCAAGAGAAATAAAAATAATTAAAGAAGTTACAATTCATATTGCCATTAAATAAATGGTACAAATTTAAAAAAAAATTCTTCTGATTCTAAATATGGAATCCATTTTTCCAAATTTAAAACACTGAATATTCATAAATTAATTTAAAATTTTTCTCGTTGTACAATCCAAACATTGGTTTTTTAAGAATTAAAAATTATCAAAATATTAACATTTGTTTTTGTCCAATTTAAATAGTGAAATTACATCAATTGGACATAATTGGATTAAACGATAAAAATATAATCTAACTAACCTTTTAAAAAAACTAAAATAGAAATATAAAAATATAAATAAATTAGATGAATTGTAATTTTTGATTGAAAAATCAGTATTTTTCACTTTTAAATAAAAAATGAACCTTATCATAAAATTACAAAAAAAAAAATCAATGTTAATTTTGATTTCCATATTCTATAGAGGATGATTATTTTGTCAAATAGATCATATCAAAGTGAAAAAAAATATCTACATTTAAGAATGGTTCACTTTCAAAAGTTAGTAAATCCACATTTTAAAAATATTTGAGAATTATATGATTATAATTGGATTCATTCTCATTTTAAGACTCTAAAATTTATGGCATATATGTAATAACAATTACCAAACATGAAAAGACATATTTAAGTTAGTTTTATTCATTACCACTACTATAACTTCTAGGAGTTAAATGCAATTTCAAATAATTATATTATTATATTAATTTTCTATATAACTCAATGTTGTGTGAAATGTATGATTTTAGAGAAAACAGTTGTTTAGTATCGAGTTTTCTATAGGAAAAACTGTCCACCTTAGTGTAAAATTAATATCTTATTCATAAATATTAATTGATATGAAGATATATTATTTTATAAATACTTGGGATCTTACATCATTCACCCCTTTGGGAAATTGTGTCCCCGTAATTTTTTTTACATATCAAATAATTGGGGGTATTTATCCGTCATAAAATTTTCAGACTCCCATTATGACTCATAATGTATGGACACATATTTAAACATTAAATAGTCATGAATTATTTTAATATTTCACATTGATTATTTTTTCATGTTTGCATCATTAGAAAATTAGGTTATAACTTATACCTAACAACTTGAATCTTACTTGTAGACACTTATACTCAGTATCCAATTTTTTCATAAAACAAAAAAATAAAATAGAAATATATTTATTTCCATGTTTTAAATGGAAGGAATTTTCATTGAACCCATTCTTGACCTTATTCTACATTATTTAATGTGAAAAAAATTCAAAAACTTGGCATGTTCATAAAATGTTCGGTAAGGGATACACAAAGAAGGAACACTGTTAGTTTCTCAAAACAATATGTAAACACTAAATACATTATCATAAGTAATACTTTTAACCATTATGAAGTAAAAAATACTCTTCACTGAATAAAATCTCATTTAATAATCTTTTGTAAACAAAACATTACCCAAAAATCCCATATAAATCACACATAACATAAACAGGTAATCATGAGACATAATCATACTTAAATGGAATAACATATGATCGACTTCCACAAATCATTCTTACAAATGGAATAGCCACACAACCGAATTCCATACCCAATTCATTGGTGGATATAATATAACCAACCTTCCTTGGTTTATCATGAAACCACATTTCATTTGGTTTATCACGTAACCACCCATCAAATGTCAAAGTACTATTATTTAATCATCACACATATGTGGTTTCAAATATCAACATTTCAATCATAAAATTTCATTTTCAATCAAAATAAAAAATTTCAAGATATTGAAATTTTAAATTCACTTTCATAACCATTTTCCATACCAAAGTATGTAAAAAGTGTATATATTATTTATATTTCATTTAAAAACATCATTGCTTGTTAAGGAAATGAAATATCAAATAATGCCTACAACAGCGAAAAGGTAATTGTCACCATGTACATTATAAAGAAGCATTAACATTGTAATTTAGTAAAATGATATATATAAAATCATTCCCATAGAATGAAATTAAATTTCAATAGGTTTTATACATCTTATAAAAGCAATTACTATATCAATCAAAATATGCCTCAATGAAAGGAGATTGGGACAAATTCTCTTACCACATGTCCGACTTGACTCATTCATTATTTATTTTCCTGAATAATATTCTTATGTTAATTTATACAGAATTCAGATCCTTTTTAATATATATTAATCCTTTTATATCAATTTTTTAACTATTTGAGTTCATATCGGACATTTTTTCAATGTTGAGATCTTGAGTCAAAAATGAAGTTGTTATAATTATAAATTTTCCATGTGGTCAAAATTACATTATGGTAAGAATTTTATTATTGATGTAGATATCATATATGTCATATAAATCCATTATATATGTATTTTATAATAGTCCATTACATTTTGATATAAGAAATGAAATGCACCGTTAATGGAGATGGTAAGTAGTGTGTAAGCATGAATGCTACAACCATTTCTTTATCATATTTAAAAGAATAAAAACTAAATGATACATTCGTTTATTATAATTCCAGTATAATATCAATGTTTTTTTATGTTACATAAGTTTCTTAATTCTATCCTTTATACATTCAATTTATACCATAAATGATTCACATAACTTTGAAGGGGCGGTAGTCCACACTTCTTGAAATAAAATTATCATATTTATACAACATGAAAAGAATAAAGGTATATTATAAATTAAATTTACAGAATAATATTGTTAAAATAAATATCATATTTATCTTGTATAATTATAGTTACATATTAATGGACACCATGGGAGGTGGTATGGGAAAATCGAATAATCGTCGTTTCGTGAGGTAGTAGTTCACTCTACAAAGAAACAAAATGTTCATATCCATTATATAAATGTGTGTATGTGTAGTACTAATCCTTCACATAACAACATCATACTATATTTTGGATACATTTGTTTTATATAAAAAATCAATATTAAGAGCATAGGGAGTGGAGAAGAAAAATTAATGGAGAGAAACTTGAGAGAACACATTACCTCAAATCGGGTAACTTCTTTTGATTTGTGCCAAAGGGAAATATTGAATTGCCTTATAAGTAGGGGATGAAATTTAGGAGGAAGGTAGGGATATTTGGAGCTTATTTGAGAAATATTTTTATGAGACATGGGGCATCAGATGTGTGAGTAATGAGTTAGAGGTGGTTCCCTTTTATAAAATGGTGGAGGGGCACTTAGGGAATATCTTGATATATTAATTTATAATAGATTATATTTAAATTATAAATGAGACCAAACTCAGCTATTTTGAGTATAAGTTGAATAAAAGATGAAATAATATCATACAAAAATAATTAGATTGGTTTTCCGATATTTGTTAGCCCTTTTCATTTTTATTTAACCCTTTTTCACTCTTATAAGTTTTTTAAGCATTTAACACATTGAGAATAAAAATATTTACCAAAACCTAAAAAATATCCAATTAAAAAGTAAATAATAAAATTTTGGACTTATGATAAATATTTGGATTAATATTAAATTTTTTATAAATTTATGATATTTAATAAAATAAATTTAATTGAAAAATATTAATTAGGTCAATTTTGACACTATTCATATCATGACTTTTCTAGAAATCCATAAAAACATGATTGATTATAACAAAACATAATTAATACCAAGATAACATATAACTTTCATCCAAAAAATTCATGGATGACATCCAAATAACCAAATTATATTTATTTTATCATTTATAATATCATTTATTTGAATCATTTAATAGAGCAGCAACTATTTCATCATCATTGTGTAATATTAAATTTATTATTTTAATCATTAAAAATTATAAATAAAATTAAATGATTTATGAATTTTTCTCATTTTAATGACTATTTATTGGCAAAACATTAACTTATATAACCCCATATAATTTTTTTTACCAAATGATACATGTTTAGGTAATCATTCCATAACATTAAATTAAAAGTAATTAAATGTCATTTTCACATACAAGTGGCTCTATGGGGTTAAAAATCGACCCAAGGATGACCATTTTCAGATATATCTCATAAAATAGGATTAAAATATGTGTTAGTGTAATTTAATATTATTATAATATTACTTTTACCCTTATTTACCAGATTTACCCTTTAACCATGGTAAATAAAATATATACTAAAGTTACAATTCATAATGTATAAAAATAAAAGTTACTTATTTACACATTTTGGACCCCCAGATTCCAAATATGGATTCCATTTCACCAAAATCAAAACATAGTTATTGATTAAATTAAATTAATATGAATTCCCTTTGTCAAACACAAAAGGCATGTTTTTATAAAATAATTAATATCCAGAGATTGACATGTGTTTTTGCCATATTAAAAAGTTATACTACTTAAAATGAACAAAATTGGATTACATGTTAAAAATATAATCTAATTAAACTTTTAAACCAATTAGAAAGACATATTTACTATATAGATAAATAAGATTAAAAGGCAGTTTTGACTTTAAAAAGAGTATTTTTTAGTATTCATTAAAAAATGATTTTATCATAAACTTTCCAAAAATTTACCTAAAGTAAATTTTGATGTCATTCTTCTGAAGATAAAGTTTATTTTGTCAAATGTAACTTATAATAGTCAAAACACTAGATTTAAAAGGGGTTCTCCATCAAATGGAGTTAAAACTTCCTTTTCAAAATATTATAGTATTTATACAAAAAAATTGTATTCATTCTCATATTCAGACACTAAAATTTGTTGGATAAATGTAAAAACATTTAACAAACATGTTTATTCATATTGTGGTTAGTTCTTTTTATTTCGTCATATATAATGGTTAATGTTTAAATACTTTTTAAAATAATTATATTATTTTATTATTATTCAATATGACTCAATGTTGTGTGCAACATTATATTTTTTAGAAACCCGTTGTTGCGTGTTGAGTATGATATAAAAAAAAGTTTCCTATTTATCCTAAATATTAATATCATATTCATAAATATTAATAAATATGGAAATTCATTATTCTATAAATACCTAGGTCATTACATCCTTCCCCCCTTTTGGAAATTGTGTCCTCACAATTTTAAAATTGGGGTTTGGAAAATTTGTTGAATGTCCATAATCTGACAAAGATTCCATAAAACTATAACATTAAAAGAAGGAAATAGAAGTACATAGGTCACCCAAGATAACCCATGATAGGATTAAATCTTGGAAAACATGGATTTGGAAGAGAAACTAACAATCATGTTCTGATGGATTGTGATGGAAAACATGATTTGGGGAATGTTAACCACAAAAGAAACACAGACTTGTGACGGGTTAAATGGACTTTGATTCCCCAGTAGGAAAAGTAAATAGATATATTTTTTGTTTTATATCCGCTTTCATAAAGTTGATTAATTTATTTATGACCTTTACTATGATTATAAGTAAACATACATACATGTCATGTATACATTCAACCTTCACTAAAATTCTACCTCAAAATAATATTTTCTCTAAATGATGAGTATTCAATATGACTTGGACACATAAAAAGTGCTAGAATCAACTTCTAGAGAATCATCTAATCGAACATAGCAGAACAATATATTTACCAAAACCAAAATGGTTAGTACAAGATTAGACAGTCCCCCAAATGATAATCCGTAATAAAAAGGAATACTACCCTTTCAAAAAACAGTAACCAATGTTCAAAAAAGACTATTAAATACACAATTGTCGTTAAAATTATTCAATATAAAATAAACTAAGATTGAAACCGAAAACTCAGAATAATTTAATCACATAGTCTTCCATAGTAAATCTTAACATGTGTCCCAAAATAACATAGAATACTCTTAAATTATCATATTAAAGTGTAATTGACCTAATCATATATTATCTTTGAAAGGTTAATCATTTAGATAAATTACCCAAATCTCCATATGTCCAAAATAAAAACATTGATTCTTCTAAAATAATATTTCAACCATTACTCCACAAATAAAATCACATATAATTATATTTTCCTTAGGCATATAGTGTTCCCAAAAAGAGTGAACGTATTCCAAACTAACCTTTATTACAAAATCACCGAATCATTTTCCTATAATGAGGATAATAATTTGATAAAAAAAATATCCCATAAATCTCATTAATGATCAATAAATTCGTTTAACTAAAAATATTTAGTCATACTAACTTAGGACTTCATGTAGGCCAGCGGTAGGTGATGGTCCATTGTCACCCTACAGTTGTGGGTTCGATTTCCTTGGCCTTTACAAATGTGATGAGTTTTCAACCATCCCTTGTGATGTCATTTTTCTAAAACCGTATCAGTCTTATAAAATTGTCCAAAATAAATAACCTACTCAAAAATTAACCATAACTATTTTTATCCTCAAAGGTTATCTGATACGTTTCATTTTGCATCCCAAAATCTAATAACCACATATCACCACCAAAAAAAAGATTATATAAACCCCTAAAATTATAAATTATGTCTATATAATAAAAGATAATTATTTCTTGGATAACATTTTCAGATATCAAACTTCAGTGTTACTCATACTAGAAAATGTTTTCCAAAGTAATCCTATCATTATTACATTTAAAAATATTATAATCAATATATCGAACATAACTCCACAATTCCTATACATCTTAGTCATCAATCATTCTTCATAATCCTTTATCCACGTTTTTTTGTATTTTCCTCTTAAACATCACTCATAAAAACAAAATCATGCATAATTTCTTTAGATTTTAATATTGTCAAAACAAGATCTATGAAATAATCCATACCTTTCATAATACATTTTCAGTTTCCTCATATTCAATTATAATGGAATTTAGAATTGGTAAATATATATTTTTATGATTTTAATGATCCAAATAATGAGGCTTCTTCATTGGAAATCTATTTGTATAATGACCATGAAAAACACATTTAATAAATTCAATTGATCCTTTAGAAAGAAATTATTACCATTTTCTTGTTTCAACTGGATGCTTCCTTTTTCCATATCAGGTTAATTCTTTATGAAAATCATAAAACATCTGAATCATCATCCTGTCCCTTTGAATAAGTTCTGTAAGTGTTTATTTCCACATCATTGACAAAGAGGTTTTTTAATATACTTACCTTTATTATTATTACCATAACATCCACTGGGATTCCTTTTGCATATATGATTCCTTAGACAAAACACCAATGTTCAAGTTATAAATCAAGAATCTAGATAGTTTGTTAAGAATAACCACAAGATATCTCATTACATCTCACATTTCATTCGGTTTCTCAATGCAGTTACCTTCGCAACTATTGTTACTTCGGTTCCTGCTAGATGCAATTGTTAACTGAAACAAAAATGGTCTGTGTAAATATATTAGTAAAATCATCAAATATTATATTATAAGGATCATAAAAACTAATATATACTTATTCATGTTATCTTAAACTCATTGGATTTATCAAATATTATTATGACTCTTTATAATATTATAACCATTATGGTAAAGTCACTAATGCTTAAATAACACGCTAACCTCTAGAGTAATCTAAACTGACCACTAATACCAAATGTCAGGACCCCACCTTAAACATTACAATATATTGAATTATGTTAATAATTCACAGGGAGTATCTTTTCAGTTTTAGAGCTTTAGGGAATTAGGGTGTAACATATACAAAAAAACATGAATCTGACATGTAGACACTTATATTCAGTATCCATTTTTATCATAAAACAAATAAAATATAAAAAAAGAATAATATTTAGTTCACGGTTTTAAAAATCATTTATTGTATATGATCCCATCCATGACCCTATTCCAATTTATGTGATGTAAAAAATATCTAAAACACATGGTATAATCATAAAAAGCTCAGTAAGGGATACACAAATAAGGAAAACAATTTGTTTTTCAAAAAAAATGTAAACCAAGAATACATTATCATAATTAATAATTGTAACCATTATAAAGTAGAAAATACTCTTCATTTAATAAGGCTCATTGGTTATCCTTTTATAACCAAAATAGTACAAAAACCCCCATATGAAGCCCATATAATATAAAAAATGTAAACTTGGGACTTAATCGTAATTAAAAGGAATAACCATATGGTTGAATACGACAAATCATTCTTAAAAATGGAATAGTAATACTGCTGACTTCCATACCCAATTCATTGGAGGTTAGAACGTAACCAATCATTATTGGATTATCATGGAACCACCCTTCATTTGGTTTATCACATAACCACCTATCAAATGTTCCAGTACCATTATATAAACATCACACATAAGAGATTTCAAATATCAAAATTTCAATCATAAAATTTCATTTCCAATAAAAATTAAATAACTTCATCATATCGAAATAGTAAATTAAAATTAAAAACAATTTTCAATTCCAAAATATGTTAAAAGGGTATATGGTATTTAGTTTTTATTTAAGAACACCACAGCTTGTTAAAGAAGAAAAATATCAAAAAATGCTCGCAGCATCGGAAAGGTAATTTTCACCGTATTCATTGAAATGAATCATTCTCTTTGTCATTCAGTAAAACTCTACATAGAAAAATATTCCCTTTTAATGAAATTTAATGTCAATGGGGTTTTTACACATTATAAAAGTAGGTCATGTATTAATCATAATATGCATCAAAGAGTGGAGATTGAGACAATGTCCCTTACATCATGCCCGACGTGACCCGTTTGTTCTTTAATTTCCAGAATAATAAATATAATTAAATTTATACCTGATTTAGAACCTTTTTCATGTTTATTATTCCTTATAAATAAATTATTTAATTATTTGAGTTCATATTGGTTATTTGGTCGATGTTCAGAACATGAGTCAAAAATGAAGTTGTTATAATTATAAATTATCTATGAGTTCAAAATTCCATTATATCCATGTTGATATACCAGATTTTGATATCATATATATCATATATATATAGTATAAATGTATCTTGGAATAATGCATAGTATTTGGACAAATGAAATGAAATTCATTGTTCATGTATATGGTAAGCCGTATGTACGCATGAACACAATTTCCATTTTCTTTTTATATTTAAAATAATGAAAAAATGATACATAGGTATATTATAATTCTAGTATAAAATATATGTTATATATATTACATAATTTCATTAATTCCATCCTTTATACGGTCCATTTATAGAATGAACAAGTCATATCCATTTGAGGAGTTGGTAGTCCACACTTCTCAAATGAAATTATAATATTTATACAACCTGAAAAGAATATATGTATGATCTAAATGAGAATTATAGAAGTATATAGATAAAATAAGTATCATATTTATCATATATAATTATAGTTCCATAATAATGGCCACCCTGAGAGGTGGTTGGGGAAAATTGAACAATCAATGTCCCGTGAGTCAGCAGTTCACTGTAAACAGAAACACTATGTTTTTATACATTAGATGGAGGTATGTGTATGTGTAGTTCAAATAACATTCCTAAAAACAATACAATATATTGAGTATACTAGTGTTGTTATTAAAAAATTGAATAAGTAGATAATAGGGAGTGGATAAAGAAAAATAATGGAATGAATCTTGAGAGGAGACATGAGCTCAAATCAGGTTACTTCTTTTGATTTGAGCCAAAGCGCTCTCTTGAATTGCCTTCAGCCTAGAGGAAGTCTTATAGGTTGAATATAGGTATGTTGGGAGCTTATTTAGTAAATTTTTGGGTGCTCCATGGGGCTTGAGAGGTGTGAGAAATGGGTTTGAGATGGTTCCCTTTTACTAGTGGGAAGAGGGGAACATATGGAATATCTTGAATTATTATTTTATTAGGAATTATATTTCGAGAATAAATGTGTTCAAATTCCGATAATTCCAAGATATAATGAATATAATACAAAATAAAATCTTCTAATAATAATTAAATGAGTTTTTTGTTATTTTTTAGACCTTATCCTTATTATTTGACCTTTTTTTAATCTTATAGTTTTATCAAGCATTTGACACTTTGAGAGTAAAATTAGTTACCATAACATGAGAAATATCTAATTATATATTTAATAATAAAATTGTATACATATGATAACTATTTGACCAAATAATAGATTTTTTTTTTGAATTTTATAATATTTAATAAAATATTTTATATTTTAGAATATGAAATTAGTCAATTTTGATATTATTCATATCATGATTTTTTTAGAAACCATAACAACATGATTATTTCGAACAAAACTCATTTATTCAATGATATAATGTAACTATCAACCAGAAAATTCGTTGATGACATTAAAATAACCAAATTACATTTATTTAAACATTTATAATATTATTTATTTTAATCCTTTATTAATGAAGCAATTACAACATCATCATTGTTTCATTATTAAATTTATTTATATAATCTCTAAAAAGTATTAATAAAATTACAATATTTAAGAAATTGGTTTTACTTTATAATGAGTCTTTATAGTCAAAATTGTAACTTATATAATCTCATATAAAATTTTGATTACTAAAAGATATAGGTTTATGTTCCTTTTTCCTTTATAGTAAATTAAGAGTAATTAAATGTATTATTAACTCACAAGTGGATCCATGGTGCCCTAAAAATGACC
The DNA here is from genome assembly GCA_963277665.1 of Viscum album. NCBI lineage: Eukaryota > Viridiplantae > Streptophyta > Magnoliopsida > Santalales > Viscaceae > Viscum > Viscum album. Next base: position 2,092,174,125 of record OY728122.1, read on the forward strand.
CATGGAAGCCCATAGTCAGATTTATCTCATACAATAGGATTAGTACATTTTTAGGGTAATTTAATATTATTATAAAATTATTCTTTACAATTATTTATTAGATTTACCCTATAACCATGTAAAATAAAAAATTTATTGAAGTTACTATTCATAATGACTAAAAATAAAAGTTTCTTATTTAAACATTTTGGACATTTTGATTAAAAATATAGAATTCATTTTTATGAACTGAAGACAATGAAGTTTCTGAATGTAATTTAAAATTAATTCTCGTTTCCACATCTGAAAACTGTGGTTTTATGAAATAGTAACTATTAAAATCTTTACATGGGTTTATGTGTAATTAAAAACTGAAATTACTTAAAATGATCAAAATTAGATTACATGGTAAAATAAAAATTTAATTAAACATGAAAACCAACTAAAAAGATTATCTAACCATATAAATAAATCAGATGAAAAGACAATTTTGACATAAAAGGCAGTATTTTTCACTATTTATTGAAAAAATGAATTTTATCAAAAAAATACCAAAAAGAAAACCAAATTAAATATATATGTCCCTATTCTAAATAAGAATAGTATTTTCTCAAATTGAACAAATAAAAGTAAAAAATATATATATTTAATATAAGTTCCCCATTAAAAGGTGGAAAAATTACCATTTAAAAATGTTAGATTATTATTTTTTAAATTGGATTCAGTATCATTTTATGCCACTATGTTTTATTGGATAAATGTAAAAACCGTTGAGAAAAATGTTTAATCATAATATGGTTAGTTCTATTCATTTTTTCTTACATAACAATGAGGCATTCATTACCATTTAAAATAATAATATTATGTTATTATTTTTCAGTTTGACTCAATGTTGTGTGCAACATATGATTTCAAAGAAACTCATTGTTGTGTGTTTATTAAACTATCAAACAATGTTTCCACATTAACACATAATTATTTTATTATTCATAAATATAAATAACTATTAAAATTTATTAGATTATATATATATGGATCATTACATTCTTCCACCCAGTTTGAAATTGCTTCCTGGAAATTTTCAATTTGGTCTTCGAAACATCGTTGAATGTCACATATTGGAAAATGAGACAATAAAACTATCACATTAAAGGAAAGAAATATAAGTACAAAGGTATCCCTATAAAAACCATTGGAAGATTTCATGTATAAAAACATGGATATGGATGAGAAACTAACCATCCATTTTTAATTGAGAGTTATAGAAAACATTATTAGGATATGTTAACCATCAGAAAATCACAAAATTTTGATGGGCTAAATAATATTTCATTCCCCAGATGGAAACTTAAATTGATATTGTTTTTGTTTGAAGTTCCTTTCAATAATGGTGATGAATTTATATATGGGCTTGACTATGAACATAAGGAAAAATACTTACTTATCATATAGACTTTCATCATTTACTATATTTTTAATACATACTCATCGTTTCTCTAAACGATGAGTATTCGAGATGACTTGGTCACATAAAAAGTGATATAATAAACTTCAAGAGAATTAAATAATATAGAAAACATGAAGAATATATTAACCAAAACCAAAATGGTTAGTATGAGATCAGATAATCCACAAATAGATATTCCTTTATAAAAATATATTCTAACCTTAATCTCCAAAATTAAAAAACCAGTACCTAGAGGTAAAAAAATAACATTCAATACAAATTTTTCCTTAAAATTATTCAACATAATACAAAATATGAATGAAACCCAAAACTCAGAAGAATTTAACAATATAGTCTTCTATAGTAAATATCAACATTTATCTTCAAATAAAACTGATTACTCTTAATGTCTCAAACTGAAGCGCAATTATCATTACCACAAATTCTCTATGATAGGTTAATAATATCTATAAATAACAAATATCTCCATATGTACATAATAAAAAATAGATTCTTACAAATTAAAATTACAACCATTACTCCACAAATGAAATCCCATAGTATTATATTTTACATAGGCGTATTATGTTCCCAAAAAGAGAGAATGTCTTCATAAGTAACCTTTTTCAGCTAATCAATGTATCATTTTCCTATACTGAGGATATCCATTTGATAAAACATAATACCCCTAATAAACTTATTATTTATCAATAAAATGATTTAACTAAAAAATATCAAGTCATACAAACTTGGTACTTCATATAGGCCCGTGGTAGGCAATGCAGCAATTTCACCCTTCGGTTATGGTTTTGATTCCTATGGACCTGCTGAACATGACAGGTTATCACCCATCCTGTGGGTTTTCCTTTTTATAAAACCATAACTTTATTTTAAAATTCTCAAAAAATAAGATAATTTACTCAAAAATAATTATATCCAATTTAATCGTCAAAGGTTATCTAACCGTTTCATTTTACATCCCAAAATGTAATAACCATTTGTCACCTCAAAAAAATTTCATATAAACCCCTAAGGTTATCTATTATGTCAACATAAGAAATCAATATTCATTATTTTATAACATTTTTCCATATCAAACATTAGTGTTACACATAATAGAAAAAGTTTTCCAATGTTATCTTATGATTAATACATTTAAACATATAATTATACTTAGAAACAATATAACTGTTCAATTCCTAGACATCTCAATCATCGAACATTCTTCATGATCTTTTATCCATGTTTTTTTAACTTATTATTTTATACATATTTCCTAAAATAATATCCTACATAATGTACTATTATTTCAGTAATGTCAAAATATGAGCTAATAAATAATGCATACCTTTCATATGTCATTTTCATTTTCCTCATCATCAATTACAATGGTATTTGGAATTGGTAAACATATATTTGTAAAATATTTCTGATACCATTCCATTAACCTTCTTCATAGGACATGCATCTTTATAATGACCATGTACACTACATTTAATACATTCAATTGTTCCTTTAGAAATAAATTATTTCCCTTTCCAGGATTAAACTATATGCTTCCTTTTTCCATGGATGGTTATAGCTTTATGACCTTAATTACCATATCATAAACAACTTCCCATACCTTTGATTCATTTTCCTATGTGTTTCATTCTACATCCTGGACCCATAGGTTTTGAATATACCTAACTATATAATTATTACTTGAACTTCCTCTAGGAATCATTTCTCGCATATATGATGCCTTAAAAATCACCAAGGTTCAAGTGGTCAATCATGACTCCAGATAGTTTGTTAAGAATTACCACTATAATTATCATTGAATGTCCCATTTCATTATGTTTCTTACCAAAGTTTCATTCACATCCATTTTTACATTGGTGACTACTAGATCCAGCCACTTACTAAAAATAAAAAGGTCAGTGTGTGTATATTATTAATATCATCGTATATTGAAGTATGAGGAGGGTAAACAATTATATATACTTATTCATTTTATCTTAACCTCATTCGATTTATCTCAAATAACTATGAATCTTTCTAATATGCAAACCATTATGGCTATGTCACATATGCTTAAATAATACCCTAACCTCTAATGGTATCTAATCATACCTCTGATACCAAATATAAAGACCTGACCATAAACATTACATAATATTGAATTCTGTTAATAGTTCACATTGATGATCTTTATAGATTTAGTGACTTAAAGAATTAGGTCATAACATATACATAAAAACTAGAATATTAAATATAGACACTTCTACTCAGTATCCATATTTTTAATAAAACAATGATTTCTTTAAAAAATAATATTTAGTATCATGTTTTAAAAAACATTAATTTTCCCTAATCCTATCCTTGAACCTATTCCACTTTATGTCCTATGAAAAACTATTCAAAAACATGGGATGACCATAAAAATCTCAATAAGGGATACACAAAGATGAAAAAACTATTAGTTTTTCAAAAAAAAATTAAACCATAAATACATTATCATAATTAATAATTTTCACCATTATGAAGTAGTAAATACTATTTTCTGATGAAAATATCATTTCATAACCTTTTGTAACCAAAATATTTCCATAAAACCCATTGAATGAACAAATAACATAAAAAATGTAAACTTGTGACATAATCGTACTAAACTGAAATAACCATTCAGCTGACTTCCACAAATCATTCATACAAATGAAATTTTCATATGACCGACTTCCATACCCAAATAATTGGAGGATAAAATGCAACCACACAACCGTTGTTTAGCATGAAACCACCCATCATTTGTTTTATCATGTAAAAACCTATCAAATGTCCAAATACTTTTTTATAAGCATCACACATAAAAGATTAAAATTATAAACATTTGAATTATAAAATTTTAATTCCAATTAAAAGAAAACTTTTCAAGATATTAAGATAGTAAATATACATTCAAAACCATTTTCAATAAAAAATATGTAAAAATATTTTATGGTATTTATTTTTCATTTAAAAACATCTCATCTTGTAATGGAATCCAAATATCAAATAATTCTCATGGTGGAAGAAAGGTTGTTGTCACCATGTTAGTAAAAAAAGATACATTATCTTTTTCATTTAGTACATTTCAATGTAGTCAAAGATTCCCTTTGAATGAAATTAATAGTAAATTTTGTTTATACATGGTATATAAGAAAGTCATTTATAAAACAAAATATGCCTCAAAGAAATGAGATTTAAACAAAGTCCCTTACCTCGTGTCTGACTATACTAGTTCATTATATAATTTACTGAATAAAAAACTTATGTTATTTTATAATTGATTTATAATCCTTTTCATGTTTATTTTTCCTTTTATATAAATTAGTTAACTATTTGAGTTCATATCCGACATTTTTGTCGAGGTTCAAAACTTGGCTCAAAAATAAAGTTGTTAAAATTATAAATTGTCTATGAGGCCCAAATTACATTATATCTAGAATGATATTAATGATTTTTAAATCATATATATCATATATAACCCATATATAAGTATTTTGGTATATTCCATAACATTTGGAAAAAAAGAAATGAATATCACCATTCGTGGATATTGTATGTTGTATGTACGTATAAACACTACTTTTATTCTTTCAATAATTTAATGGAATGAAAAATAAATGATACATAGTTATATTATAATTATATTATAATATGTTTATTATATATGTTACATCATTTCATTAATTCCATCCTTTATATGATCCATTTATATCATGAATGAGTCATATCACTTTGAGGGGGCGGCAGTCTGCATTTTCTCAAATGAAATTATCATATTTATACAAATGAAAAACAAAAGGGATTTTATACATGATAATTATAGAAATATAGTGATAAAAAAATATCATAAATATCATATATAATTAGAGTGCCATAATAATGGCCACTATGTGAGATGTTTGGGGAAAATCAAACAATCATCGTTTCGTGGGGCAACAGTTCACCATACACAGAAATAGTATGTTCGTATCCATTTGATGGAGGTGTGTGTTAGTGTAGTTAAAATAAATATCATAGAAACAACTAGTTATATTGGTGATACTATTTTTGTAATATAAACAATTTATAAGAAGATCATAGGGAGTGTAGATGTAAAAATAATGGAAATAAATATTAGGGAAGACATTACCTCAAATCTGGAAACTGATTTTGATTATAGAAAAAGGGCTATCTTGAATTGACTTATACATAGGGGAAGTCTTCTAAGAGTAACAGAGGGATGTTGGGATATTATTGGGGGAATTTTTTGATGATCTAGTGGGCTTGAGAGGTATGAATAATGTGTTAGATGTGGTGCCCTTTTATAAGAGGGAGGAGGGGAACTTAAGGAATATCGTGAATTATTATTTTATTATAAATTCTATTTCTAGTATAAATGAGATAAAATTCACCTAGTTCGATGATATGAAAAATATAAGTCGAAATATAATAATCCAATAATAATTAGACAAGTTTTTAATTTTTTTAGTCCTTATATTTTTTATTTAACCCTTTTTTACACTGATAGTTTTATCTTGAATTTGACACATTTAGAATCAAAATTGATACATAATGTGAGAAGAATCCATTTAAAGATCCAATAATATAATTTTAGACTCATGAAAACTATTTTTATAAATATTAGATTGTTTTTAAATTTTATAATATTTATTAAAATAATTTATATTTGGAAATATGAATTGGGTCAATTTTGACACTATTCTTATCATGGTTTTTTTAGAAATCCATATCAATTAGATAGATTCTAAAAAAACTTCATTAAAACAATTATAACATGTAAATATCATGCAGAAAATTCTTTGATGACATCAAAACAACAAAATTACATTTATTTTAACATTTATCATAACATTTATTTGATTCCATTATTAATGAAGCAATCATTACATCATCATTGTGTCAAAATTAAAAAAATATTTAATCTCTAAAAATGATAAATAAAATTCAATGATTTAGAAACTATTTTTATCTTTCTAATTATTCTTTATAGTCTAAATGATAACTTATGTAACCACATTTACATTTTATTTACCAAAAGATACATGTTTAGGTTATATTTTCTTTTACTTTAAATTAAACGTAATTAAATTTCATATTCACACACAAGTGGGTCCATGGGGTCTCAGAATTGACTCAAGGATGGCCATAGTAAGATATATCTCATCCAATAGGATCAAGACACGTTTTTGGGTAATTTTATATTATTATAATAATATTATTGTCACATATTTACCAGATTTACCTTTTAGATATGGTAAATAAAATACTTACTGAATTTTTTATTCATAATGTATAAAAATAAAATGTTCCTATTTATAAATTTTGGAAATCAAGAATAAAAATATATAATAAATTTTTTAATTTTCAAAACACAGAAATTTCTGAAATTAGTTTAAAATTAATTCCAGTTGTCAATACCAAAAATTGAGTTTTTAATAAATAATAACTATCAAAAGATTGGCATGTGTTTTTGTCTAATTAGAAATTGAAATTACTTCCAATGAACACAAATGGATTAAATGGGAAACTAATAATAATAATAAAATTTATAAATAAATAAAATGATAATCTAACCATATATATAAATTAGATGTAAATATTGTTTTGACTAAAAGCGTAGTATTTTTCACTATTCATTAAAAAATAAACTTCCTCAAAAAAATACCAAAAATTTACCCAATGTAAATTTTGATTCCCTGATTATAAAGTACATGTTTATTTTGTCAAATGGAACATATAAAATTCACAAAAACTATATTTAAAATGGGTTCTTCTTCAAAAGGATGTAGAACTACCATTTAAAAATATTAGTGTATTTATGCTTAAAAATTGGATTTATAATCATTTTAAGCCTCTAATTTCTATTAGATAAATGTAAAAACATTTAAAAACATGTTTAATCATAATATGGTATGTTTTATTTATTTCCACTAATATAATGACTAGGAGTTAACTACCATTTAAAATAATAATATTGTGTTGTTATTTTTCAGTATGACTCAATGTTGTGTGCTACATAAGATTTCCAAGAAATCTGTTGTTTCATTTTAAGTACGCTATTGAATAAAGTGTCCTAATTAACATAAAAGTAATATACTATTCATTTTTATTAATACATATGAAAATGTATTATTCTCTAAATACATGGTTCATTACATCCTTCCACCCTTTTGAACAGTTGTGTCCTCACAATTATAAAATTGGTCATGGACACCTCATTGAATGTCCCAAATCAGAAAAAGTGTAAATAAAACTATCAAATTAAAATATAGAAAGAGAAGTTAACATGTCAACTAAAATAACCCATAATAGGATTCCATGTAGAAAAACATGGATATGGAAGAGAAACTAACCATCATGTTCCGATGGAGTGTTATTGAAAACATGAATAGGAGAAAGTAAACCACTGGAAAATGAAAAACTGTTGTTGGGTTAAATGGCATTTTATTTCCCAGTAGAAAAAGTAAACATACGATGTTTTTTAATAACATTTTCATAAAGTTTAGGATAGTATTTACAAGTTGTAATTTTAACACATGTAAATATACTTACATGTAATGTAGACTTTAATTCGTTACTAAATTTATACCACGAAAACATTATTCTCTCCAAACAAAGAGTATTCCTGATGAATTGGTCACATAAAAATCGCTAAAATCAACTTATAGAGAATCACATAATCCAATAGATATGAACAATATATTAACCAAACTTAAAATGGTTAGTATGATATCCAATAATCCCCAAAATGGAAATCCATTTTAAAAATAAATATTACTCTTAATTTACAAAATTCCACAAATATTTCCCAACGTTCAAAAAATACCATTCACAACACAATTGTCTATAAAATTATTCATTATAATACAAACTAAGAATGAAACCCAAATATAAGAAGAATTTAATAACATAGTCTTCCATAGTAAATCTAACATTTATCTCCAAATAACATCTACTACTCATAAAGTCTAATACTAACTTGTAATTAACCAAATCATATATTCTCTATGAAAGGTTAATCATTTCCATAAATAACCCAAATATCTATATGTCCACAATGAAAACATAGATTCTTCCAAAATAATATTTAATCCATTACACCACAAATGAAATCCCATTGCAGTATATTTTCCTTAGGCATATAGGGTTTTCCAAAAGAGAGAACGTCTTTGAAACTAACCTTTGTCACTTAATCACCAAATCATTTTCCTATATTAAGGTTAACCATGTAATAAAACATAATATCCCCAATAATAATATTATTGATCAGTAAAATCATTTAACAAAAAAAAGAATAAGTCATAATAACTAGAGACTTCATATAGGCTAGTGGTTGGCGATGTGCCCTTGTCGCCCTTCGGTTGTGGGTTTGAATACCACGGACATTCTGGACGAGATGAGTTATCACCCATCCTATGGTTCTTCCTTTATCTAAAACCATGTCATTCTTATAAAATTCTAAAAAAATACAACAATTTAATCAAAAATAACTATAGCATATTTTATCCTAAATGATTATCTAATACATTTCAAATTGCATCTGAAAATGTAATAACCATTTATCAACACCAAAAAAGATCATATGAACCCATAAGGATAAACATTATGTATACATAAGAATAGATAATTCTTTTTGGAATAACATTATCATATATCAAACTTTAGTGTTACACATACTAGAAAAATTCATCAAAAATACTCTTATCATTATTACATTTAATCATATAATTACCCATATATCCCACAGAACTATTCAATTACTAATCCTTATAATCATCAAACAATATTCGTGATCCTTTATCCATTTTTCCATATTATTATTTTATAGTAATTTCCTACAAACAAAATAAGGCATAATGTCTTTCAATTATAGTAATTTAAAAACATGAGCTTTGAAATAATTTATACCATTCATAGGTAATTACTAGTCTCCACATCATCAATTGAAATGGAATTAGGAATTCATAAAAATATATTTTTACGATCCTGATGATCCTATTTCCAGACATAATTTTTAGGACATATATTTTTATAATGACCATGCACACAGTATTTATGACATTCAATTGATCTTTCGGAAAGAACATATTTCCCTTTTATGGAATCAATTGGACACTTCCTTTTTCTATGGAAGTTTATTGCTTTATGACCCTCATTACCACATATAGAACATCTTCCAATCCATTTGAATAATTTTCCTAATATTTTATCTCCATATACTTGACAAATTTTTTTTGAATATACTTACCTTTATGATGATTTATTGAACATCCACTTGTTTTCGTTTCGTGTATGTATGATCACATAGAAAAATCACCAATTTTCAAGTATTCAATCATGATAGTAGATACTTTTATATGAATAACCACATGAGTTCTCATTACAGTTCCCATATTATTTGGTTTCTCTACATTGTTTCCTTCACATTCATTATTACTTTGGTGCCTACTAGATCCATCCATTTACTAAAACTGAAATGCTTAGTGTGAGTATATCAGTAAATACATCATATAAAATTTTATGAGGAGGATAAACACTAGTATATACATATTCATGTTATCTTAAAATCATTTGATTTATCTAAAATATCTATGATTCATTCTCATATTCTAACAATTATGGCTATGTCACTTATGCTTAAATAACTCCCTAACCTCTTAAGTTATCTATATCGACCTCTGATACCAACTGTATGGACCGATCCATAAACAATACATATCATTTAATTAAGTTAATATTTCACATTGAGAATATTTTCAGATTTTTATATTTAGAGAATTAGGTCATAACTTATGCTTAACAACAAGAATATTACATGTATAATATTCTACTAAATATCCATTATTTAATATAAAAATTCAATAAAAAGAAACATATTTAGTTCCATGTTTTAAACAACATGAAATTTTCATGGTCCCATAAATGACCCTATTCCAATTTATGTCTTGTAAAAAACATTTCAAAACCATGGGATGAACATAAAATTATCAGAAAGGGATACACAATGGTGGAAAACTGTTTGATTTTTGAAACAACATGTAAAAAATGAATACATTATCATAAGAAATAATTTTAACCATTATGAATTAGTAAATAATCATCACTAAATAAAATATCCTTTAATACCCATTTGTAACTAAAATATTACCTCAAAACCCATAGAGAGAACTCATAACATAAATAGGTAAACTTGGTACATAATCAAACTTATATGGAATAATCATACAGTCGACTTCCATAAATCATTCATTTATATGGAATAGTCATACAGATGACATACATACCCAATGCATTTGAGGTTATAATGTAACCAACCATCCTTGGTTTATCAATTAAGCACCCATCATTTGGTTTATTACATAATAACCAATCAAATTTCCAAGTACTATTATATAATCCAAGTGCATAAAAGATTGAAACTATAAAACTTTCTATCAGAAAATTTAATTTGTAATCACAAGAAATAATTTTGAGATATAGAAATAGTACAAGCACTTTATGAACCATTTTTAACACAAAAATATGTTAAAAGGGTATATGTTATTTATTTTTTATTTAAAAACATCCCATCTTGTTAAGTAGACCAAATATCAAATAATTCTAGTGGTGGAGGAAAGGTCATTGTCATCGCATAAGTAAAAGATAGAAATTACCTCTATTGATTAGTAAAATGATAAGTATAAAGGATTATCTACGAATTAAATTTAAATTGAATGGGCTTTATACACTGTATAAAAGAAAGTCGTGTATAAATCAAAATATGCCTTAAAGAAAAGAGACTGAGACAAAGTCCTTTACCTCATGTCTGAATTGACTCGTTTATTCATGAATTTCTATAATAATAAACATATGTTAATTTCTCCATTATTCAGAACCTTTTTCAAGTTTATTATTTATTTTATATCAATTAGTTAATTATTTGAGATCATATCGGACATTTGGTCGATAAGGGGAACCTGAGTAAAAAATTATCTTGTTTTAATTTTAAATTGTCCATGTAGTCAAATTTACAATATATCTAGAAAGAAATTAATGATTTATATATCATATATATCATATATATATACAGTATATATTTATTTTAGAGTAATCCATATTATTTTGATATAATAAATGAAATGCACCATTCATAGAGACTGTTGACTGTACGTACACATAATCACTACTTTCATTTTTCTTTTCATATTTAATGAAATGAAAAATAATTGATAAATAGGAATATTATAATTGTATTATAATATCTATGTTATAAATTTTATATAAGTTAATTAATTTCATACTTTATACGTTCCTTGTATAGCATGAACAAGTTGTATCACTCTAAAGGGGCGGTAGTCTGTATTTCCCCCAATCTAATTACCATATATATACATCATTAACAGAATAAAGGTATTATCTAAATGAGATTCACAGATTCTTAAAGGTGAAATAAATATCATTAATATCATATATAATTATAGTTCCATCATAATTTCGACCATAATAGGTGGTAGGGGAAAATCAAACAATCATAGTTTTGCGAGGCAGCAGTTCGCCATATACAGAAATAGTATGTTCATATCCGTTAGATGGAGGTGTGAATAATTGTAGTTCGAATATATATCATAAAAATAACCAAGTATATTGAGGATACTATAGTTATTATATAAAAAATTAATAATAATTTCATAGGTAGTGGAGAAGGAAAATTAATGGAATGAAACTTGAGAGAAGACGTTACATCAAATCGTGTAATTTAATTTTTTTTTGAGGAAAAGAGCTCCCTTCAATTGTCTTATTCATATGGGTAGCCTTCAATGGGGATGCGAGTAATGTTAGGAGATTATTTGGGAAAGTTTTTTCAATCCAAGATGTTTGATATGTGTGGGTAATGGGTTAGAGGTGGTTCCCTTTTATAAGAGGGGGAGGGTCCTTATGGAATATCTTGAATTATAATTTTATTCTAAATTCTATTTCAAGTATAAATGAGTACATATTATACTAGTTAGAATATAAGATTAATAAAAATAAAAATAAAATCATCCAATAATAATTAAATTGGTTTCAGATATTTTTTAATCATTTTCGTTTTTATTTAACAATTTTTTACTCTTACCATTTTATCAAGCATTTAACACTTTGAGAATCAATGTAGTTACCAAATCATAAAAATATCCAATTAAAGAATCAGTAATAAACTATTATACTTATGACAAATATTGGGATGAATCTTATAAATTTTCAAATTTTATAATTTTTAATAAAATATTTTATATTTTAAAATTTGAAATATGACATTTTTGACCCTATTCATATTATTAATTTTTTTGAAGTCCCTGAGAACTTGATTGATTCGAAAAAACATAATTAATAAAAAGATAAAATGCAACTATAATCTTGAGAATTTGTTGATGACATAAAAATAACCAAATTAAATTTATTTTAAAATTTATAAAATCGTTTATTTTATTCTTTTATTAATGAAGCAATCAGTACGTCATCATTGTGTCAATATAAAATTTATATATTCAATCTATAAAAATAAAAAAAAATCCATGATTTTAGAAATATTTTTATATCTCTACAGAAAATATATAATAATGAATGATAAGTTATAGAACCACATAAAAAAATTGTTTTACCAAAATATACATGTATAATTTTTATTTTCCTTCACATTAAATTAAAAATAATTAAATGTCATTTTGACACAAAAGTGGCTCCATGGGGTCCAAAAATAGACCAATGGATGCCCATAGTCGGATATATCTCATCATATAGGATTATGAAATGGGTTATGGAATTTTAATATTATTATCACATTATTTGTTAACATCATTTACCTAATTTACCTTTTAACAATCGTAAATAAAAATTTACAAAAGTGATTATTCATAATGTCTAAAAATAAAAGTTACATATTTATAAATTTTGGATATCCTGATTCCAAATATGGAATAAATTTTTCTAAATTCAAAACAAAAATTATTAAAAAGTTAATTTAATATTAATTCCCTTGGTCAAAACCAAAAAACATGTTTTAAATAAATAATATCTATCAAAATATTGACATGTGTTTATGTCTTATTAAAAAGTAAAATTATATCCAATGACCAAAATTGGATAACATGGTAAAAAAATTATTTTCACTTTAAAACAAATTAAAAAGATAATATAAGCATATAAATTAATCATATGAAAATATTTTTTTGACATAAAATGCATTATTTTCGTTATTCATTAAAAATGTATTTTATCAGAAAAATACCAAAAAATCACCAAAAGTAAATTTTGATATCCATATTCTAATGAAGAAATTTATTTTTTGAAATAGAACTTATTAATATGAAAAAACTTGATTTAAAAGGGGTTCACCATAAAAAGGTGGTAAAACTACCTTTTAAAATATTATTGTTTTTATGCTTAAAAATTGGATTCAATTGAATTTTAATGCTCTAAATTTTATTGGATAAATGTAAAAACATTCAAAAAACATGTTTAATCAAAATATGGTTAGTTCTACTAATTTAATATAATATAACAACAAATCGTTAACTACTATTTAAAATCATTAAATTATGTTATTATTTTTTAGTACGACTGAAAGTTGTGTGCAACATAAGATTTCAATGAAAACATGTTGTTGCGTATTAAGTCCACTAATAAAAAATGTGACCTCTTTAATATAAAACAAATATATTATTCATAAGTATTAATAGATATGAAAATGTATTATTCTATAAATAATTTGGTTGTTACACTTAAATCATATAGTCCTTCTACAAAACCTTTACATAATAAATGGCCTTATTCCACTACACTTTATCTTGGTAGTCACGAATGTGGACTAGTTGTTCCTCATAAGAAAAATTATATTCCATATGAACTAACACTAAACATACAACATTTTATGGATCCCACATGTAGTTTCTTAAAATTTAATCATGAAAAAAATTCTCTACCTGGGATAAACATGGAGGCCCATCCACTCTGTATGAATCAAATCCAACATTATCTTGGACTTCATACAGTCCAATGTACCTAATACACAGATTTCCCTTTTTACAAAACTCATCACAATTTTCCATAGATATACTTTGAGAAAAAACATAATCACCTACATCGAATGAAATATCTTTCCTCTAATTACCCACATAACTCTTGTACCTCATATGAGCTATCATAATGTGCTTTTGAATCAACTTAATTTCTTCTTCCATATCTTATACTAATTCTAGTACAATCATATTCATTTCACCTACTTCATCCCAAAAAGTTATTTGTCAACACCTCTTACCATATATTACATCATGTTATTCCATATTTATACTAGAATCAAGACTTTTATTATAAGAAAACTAAACCAAAGAATAATGATGGTCACAACATCAATGGAAATCCATTTAACAACATTTTGTTTATATTCCAAAGTATTCATTTTTTATTCTAGATACTCATATTATTATAGATGATAAGTTGTACTAAAATATAATTTAGTACCTAAAACCTACTAATAGCCCTTAAAAAAATTATAAGTGAACCTAAGATCACAAAAAAATAATTAGGTGAAATGAATTTTACTTAACTGTATCTTTATTATAGAATTGAGAAATTTGATATAGAGATAGAGTATCTAAAACAGAATTAAAATGAGATTATTTAGTCACTCGATCTAAAATAACCAATATTGAATCGGATTCTCTTGATATCATTGGTAATACCACTACACAATCCATGGACACATTTTCCTATTTCCACTTCATCAATGGATAAGGTTGAACCATCCCTTTGTGTATCTTCCACTATGCTTCATCAAATTAATAAATAAATCATCTAAAGGTAAATTTACCAATATCTATTTTCATTCCATCCCACCAGTTATACTCCCATGATCTATGCACTTCATAGTACTTCAAGGATGAACAGAAAATAGAGAACTATGAGCATCAAATAATTACAGTTTCATCAAATGTGAATCATAAGGCACAAAATCCTCTTAACAAACCTCATAACACAATCTTTATCAAATATAAATTCAAAAAACATAACCTTTTGAACAAACTCTACCTTTTTCTGCAACTCACTATCTTCATTCCTCACATGCTTAATTCTATCTGATAGAGATGATTTCACTACCACCTGAAACTAAATAGAGGAATTACCTTCACCAACAACATCCCTTACAAAATTCATCAAATCAAAAACCAAAGAATATTATTCGAAACATAACATGGATAGTATATCATTAATATTTTAACTCAATGCATCAAACACTTTGTTTACTATTCTAGGATGTTAATGCATCATACAATCATACTCCTTTATTAATTCAATCCATATTCTTTATCACATTTTCAATTCATTCGGAGTAAATATATAATTTAGAGATTTATGGTCAGACTATATATCACACTGTACACCATACATAGGATGCCACAAAATTTTTAACAGAAAAAACTAAACAACTATTTCCAAATCTTGAGTTGTGTAATTTAACTCATGAGTTTTCAATTGAGGTGTATCATAAGCAATTACATGTTCATTCTTCATTTGTGAACTACCAATTACTTTTAGCAGAGCATCAATATATATAACAAAATCACCATTTTTGGAAGGTAGGGCCAATATTTGAGAATTTACTTACATTCTTTTCAATTCATAAAAACATGCATCACATTCTTTTGTCCAAATGATCTAAACACCATTTCATGGTAACTAAATCAATGGAATAGTTAACAATGCAAATTGTTCAACTAACAACTAATTATAACCAAATAAACAAAGAAAACTATGACTCATAGTTATATTACTGTGTCATACCCGTTCCTCAAAAACCGTTATTTATTAGTATCAATAGTTATTCCATATTTAGAATTAATGTGAAAATGGAATGGAATTTTTTGTAACCAAAACTCAACATTTCTGAATTTTCCAAGTAGTTTCTTTTCATTTATGATTTGCAAGAACACCCATAAATTTATTCCATGCATGTCTAAACTTTTACAATATACAAAAATATCACCAATAAACATAACCAAAAACATATCTAAGAACCCATGTAAAATTACATTCCTAATATGAAAAAATAAAACAGGTGCATTAGTTAACCAAGAAGGAAGAATTATAGACTTATAAAGGGCTTATCTAGTATAAAAGTGGTATTCGAAATGTTTGATTCCATTACATTCAACTGATGGTTCTCTAACCTGAAGTCAATCTATGAAAAATACTATGCACCCAGGTGTTGATCAAACTAATCATCGATTGGAGGAAAATGATAAATTTTCTTGACAGTGATGTTGTTCAAGGATCTTTAATCAATATAGAGTCTCATTGAATAATCTTAATTCTTAAAAAACAAGATAGGAGAGCCCAATGGTGATGTTCTAGTTTTAATGAAACCATTTTCTAATAATTATTGTAATTGATTTAATATTAATATTTAAATTTTGGCCATTGGCTAATGGTTTTTTGAAATTTTTATTACATTAGGAATAAAGTCAAAAAAAATTAAACATCTCAACCATGTATTATAGGAGGAATGGCATCAGAAAAAACATAAATATTCTCATTTAAAACGTTCACATCATTAATCTAAAAAAATCCTTTATTTTCAACAATATTTTCAATGTATCCCTCATTTCTATATTTTATTAGTTTCTCAGCTTCCTGATATGTTATCTAAATTTAGGGTTCATTAGTTTACACAAACTGAAATTATTTCAGAAAATAAACCTCTTTAGCATTATAGGCAATCTTAGAATGATATATGGAAAGCCAATCCATTCCAAAAAAAATCTAACTCTACTAGATTAAAAATACCAAGGTTTGTAGGTAGATTAATTCTAAAGAGAAGGAGGTAATGGTTCTTATAAATTATTTTTGTCTCAACATATTATTAGGTGTTTTTAACCCATGTTTAGGATTCATTTCTTGAGATGTAATTCCAAATTTACAACAAAAATTTTGAGAAATGAAAGAATGGGTTGACCTGGAATCAAACAACCCATTGTAGAAATTTGGATAAACAAATAATGTACATGATACTAATAATTTTGGTGGCCCGACATCAGATAAAGAATATAAAATGGATTTAATCACCCCTTTCATCTTGTATTATGACTAAATTCCATCATTTTAGTTCTTCTCCAAACACACAATTTCATAACGACCAATTTCATTACACATAAAACATTTTTCTGACTATAAATTAGACTTTGTGTTACCAAAACCATGATCTTTTCCAGTGAAATTACGAGATTTATTTTATATTTTACCACATAGGAAGCACTTAGAATAATTCAGAAGGCCACCCCAATGTGATTTTTATAACAATTTTCACAAACTGTAAACATAAGATTCATACCATCTATCTTTTTTGAAGGATTATAACCCTTTTTCTACAACATTTGCCTCTTATTCTGTTATTTTTGAATTAATTTATTATCATCTAAAAACTCTATTTCCACCTTATATGCATATGGAAAAAGTATTTCATAACATTTGATGTCTTGATAATATAATTCACTTTTATACATTGGATTTAATCTTGATAAAAATAATTGATTTTACTATCAAGATCCCATAGGAAATTTGGATCATACCTTCCCAGTAGAGTGAATTTTGTTCATAAGAAGCCACAAATTCATCCTCCTAACTCAATTCCATGAATTGTTTTACCATTATAAGTCAAACCGCTATTGGAAAATATTTCTAAAGATACAAATATTTGAAATCATCTCGCACAAGAGAATCAATATCCTCAATGTCCCTGAAATTTTTATCCATCGACCCTGTAACACCCAGAGATTTTTTGAAAAATATTCTTTTTAATTTCATTAATGCCTTATGTTGTACGCTACACCAAAAGGAGCTCGCACAACATGCATCCCTGACTTGGCTTTCATTACACGCAATAAAGTCTTTCCTTGATAGCGTGTGTAGTACGCAATACCGAGTTTCACTAAACGAGATATTATTATAATATTATTATGAACTAGCCGTTATGAATAGTAATACCCACTTTTTGAAATTTTATAAATTTTATCATTAAAAATGGACTTCATTTTTGGATTTATAATATCGAAATTATCTTAGGGTGAAATTTTGGTACTTTGCGGATAACTTTCATATTCTGATGAATAGTGAAAATTACTAAATTTTAATTAAAAACTAATTTTTTAATAAAAATAATTAATAGTGATAAATTATTAATTTGAGTGGTTTTAAAGTATATTTAGAATATATTTTTACAATTAAATACAATGTTGGTCATTGGATTTAATTTCACATTTAAACCAGACATAAACAATTGTCAATCTTTTGATAGTTATTATCTCTTAAAAACACGCTATTTGTTTTGACGATGAGAATTAATTTTTTAAATTAATTAATGAAACTAAAATGTTTTGAATTTGGTAAAATAGACATCATTTTTTCATTCATAATATCAAATATAGCATAGGCCTAATTTTTGGTATTTTTCTGGAAACTTTCATTTTTTGATGAATAGTGAAACCACTAAGTGGTAGTTAAAAAACTGAATTTTTCATAAAACATAATTTTACCGCTTCTGTGAGTGGAATTTCGAAAATCCAAGGGACACGGTTAATATCAAAGACTAAAATGTGGTTCAATGAGATGAAAATATTTTTTGGTGAATAGAAACATTTTAATTTTATTTACAACGGTTTAAAGTAAATAGGATAATTAAGGGTAAAAATGATATTATTATTACACTAAAACATGTCATAATTCTATTGGATAAGTTTAATTCGATAAGAAAAAACCATAGGAATAAAATATGACCATTTTGGCCCACATTGATTAGATTAGGACATTTAATATTAATTTATTTATAGAAGGGTTAAAATAGTTAAAATCAAAGTTTAATAAGTAAATATTTTTTAATATAGGGTTATAAATAAGATAAATTTTAATATAAATATTAATTAGAAAGATAAAAATATTTCCTATGAAATTTTATTTTATTAATAATTTTTAGAAATTAAATAATTTATTTTATTTTTGACACAAAGATGATGCAGTAATAATCTTATTAATGAAATATTGACATAATTGATGTTATAAATACCCAAATAAATGTAATTTGATACTTTTTATGAATTAAAATTTATTTATAGCTTAATAGGACATGTTATTATTGATTTAATTAACTTTTTTTGAACTAATATTTCAGTTATGAGTTTGAAAAAAATCAATTACCAAATAGTGTCAAAATTGACATAAAATAGTTTTTAAAACAAAAATTATATTATTAATTGTTATTTTATTCTTAAAAATCTATGGTTCGGACAAATGACTTAGATAAGGTTTTATATATTAATAATAAACAACTTGGGGTTCGTTTGACTTGTTATAGTATGTTTATTAACCTTATAGTGTAAGAAAACAAGAAGACATGGTAAAAGTTAAATTATTTAACTTAAAGTTAAATCTAAATGATAAGGTTAAAATAGAAAACTAAACTTGTCTAAATTCAATTGTATGAGATTATTTCGACCCATACCCACCTTAACTTCGATATAACTCAATTTTTAGCTATTAGAAACTAAATATGACTTTATAATAAAATAATATTTTTAGTTATTCCAAAGGTGTCGCTCTCTTTCCTTATAAAAGGGAACCTCCTCCCTCTCTTACTCACACCACTTTGAGCCTTCATGCCCGGAAAACCCCTGCCAATTTCATCTCTCCACTTCCCTAGAAACATCCTAGAGGTCCTGGTCTTCTTCAAAGACCAATTTTAGTGCCCTAAAAGGAGGTATCAAAGAAGCGCTTCAAAGAAGAGGTAATGTCTGTTACCGATTCTTTCAACTTTATTTCTTCTTCCACTTTTTCTTAATTAGATGTTTAATTAAAAATTAATAACATCAGTATCTCTCATATACTGATATGTTATTATACGTATGAAACAACCCTATTTCACCATCTATCCATCCTACAGAAAACAAAATCATCGTGCGTGCGTACGTACAGAATACCGTCTCCACGCTGTGGTGTAATCTATTTTCCACAACCACCTTACTTGGATGGGTATAATGGTGTAAATAATTAATATATATGATTATTATAAAGTGATATTGATTCTGAAATAGTATACATACACTCCAATACAATTCCATGCTCATGGGAACGATATCATCGCTAGTGCGTACGTACGGAATACCATCTCCACGATGTGATGTGACTCGTTCTACATGATTTTCATTGCATAATGATTACATAAATGAATTGAGTAAATAAATATGATATATATTACACTAATACCATTCTGTAAATTAATTATATATAACCTAAAAAGAAGAATAATAATTTATTCGACAAAACACACATAAGAACAAAAATTAATAAACACCCGAATAACAAGTAACAGTGAAATATTACTAATAATATGCTAAAAATATGACCATATATGATATCATAACAATGATTATGATTCTGGAATAAGTTAATGACATTATTTAAATCATTATATATGAGGTTCAGATACTTACGAAGCAAATCAGACCTATGGTAAGGGAAAATATCGCAATCTCAATTTTAACCGAGATTGTTTATACTTTGGAAATTACTGGGGTGTATTTTATCATCAACATCCATGTTTACTCAATATTTAATATCATTTCCATCCACCTACAATTTTTTAAATCCAAATTTACCCTTCGGTGAGTTTTTAGTAAATGATATGAAAGGAATCTTTTGTCGTTTTTTGTACGAGGTACTTTTTGACTTTTCCGACAAAAGTACGAGAAGAATGTTTTCTTAACTTATATGGCATGAATGGATTTTTAAAACATTATTTCCAAGAAGCTTCCTTTACAACTTTTAAAGTTTATTTTTATTCAACTTCTTTTAGTTTATAATTTTATGACATGTTATGAATGGAAAAGAGTTTTTGAAGTAGAAATGATATTTTCCTCAAGAATGGAGTTCAAGTGTTTTATCAAAATTATTTTCCATCTAAGATAATATAGGGTTCTATTTATATCTCTATTATTACATTGATTTGATTATGTTGTGATAGAATTATTTTTTTATGAATTCTTTTAACTTATATGAATTATTTTATGAAGTCACGATGTTTAAGAAACCCATTTTTATTACATGGGTTATGCAATGATGTATAATTTTTTTGATTTTGTGGCACACATAAGAATGGTATCATTATGAGATGGGTGGGACCTATATCTCCCTCCAATGCATTGGGTAAAGATTTTATATCTCATGAGATAGACATGGCTGGAATGGCAGGTTAAACCGATTCAGTGAAATATGACTGAAACAAGGAATGAACTCGGTTCAGAAATGGACTTTGTCCACTAAGATAGTCTTGGAAATGAGTCTTCACTATTAAGAATTGATTCACTGTGATTATGTGTGTATTCCACAAAGTTTCATGTTTTATGTTATGATAAATGGGATTACATTTCACTACTATGATTTATCCCATGTTATGAAATTATGATCTCTTTTGCTGGTTAAGATTTCCAAAATGTTATGTCCTTATGAATATGATGTGATTGATATTTCTTTTGTTTACCCTTACTGAGAATTTGAGCTCACCATTTTTATGTTGTATTTTCCCCCAAGACAAAAATAAAGTTTTTAGGTAAGGAAACATCAAGTGGAAGATCTTAATGGGATATGTTGATGATCTTTCACCACGATTAGAAGATCACGTTCCAAGTTTCCAAAGACACTAAACTATTACGGTCCTTGTGTGTCTGTTTTTTTTATGTATTAAGTATTTCTCAAAAGTAATGTAATATCTATGTACGTCATGATTTGGGTCTCTACAGACCCCACTAATCGTCATAACCATAAAAATAGTAGAAAACAAGATGGAAGTTTTGATGTTTTTAACACCCCCTGAAATGTAATATCTTTTCTAGTGCTTTAATCCACCCTTCAGGTAACACATGATCAGGTGATCCAATGAATGATATGGGACATTGCCTTATGAAATGAACCAATACTAACATTTTCTTATTAGGTTGATATGTATAATATCGTGTATGAATACCACATCAATATATATCCTCTGTCAATTGTTCCATCACTATAATAAAATATTTAGTTCTGATTCTGACCATTTGTAGTTTTTGATTTTGTAGTTTTATTTCCTCTTGATGAAGTCACATAATAGCTACCCTTTTCCTTTATAGAAATCCATTTTGAACATAGACTCATATTAGATGATGCAACATGGTAATATTCTAATACTATATCACTTCAATATTACCATAATATAAAAATATTATAAATCCTAAAGTTATTTAAACTGGCCTATGATAACTATTATAAGGCCCCATCCTTACACATTACATAATCATGATTTTTGATCATGAATTTACTTTCATTCAAATTAAGGATCTTTTAAAGTTTAGAGTTTTAAAAAATTATTCCACTACTATAACATTGAAACTCTAATATTTTAATGTAGACACATCTAATCTATGAAATTTTTTCCCAACAATAAAAATCGTTAAAAAAGAATTATTTTCTTGATAAAACTATTATTTAATTATTATTTTCTATTATCCTTCCTTATAAAAAGTGATAAAACATTACAAAAACTTGGGATTATAATATAAATTAAAATAAGGGTTATAAAATATGGAATGAAGACATTAGTCCAATAATACATTCAAATCAATATAATCATAAATTTCACTCATACCATATAAGATCTTTACTATACCTCATGAAATCATAATATTTTTGAATAACTCATTGAAATAAAATATCCTAAAGGTAACTTGTGGAATCCATAACATACTTACATTGTAGCTTTCATAGTTATATATGGAGTAACATTCATGGTAATGTTTTGAATACCCATCATAGCATATTCACTAAATCTCATAGAAGTAACCACCACGTTTACCTCCATAATGATACCCAATGCATTAGAGATCTATCTCAGGCTCACCCACCCTCATTTTATCATGGAACCACCCATGTACGTAAAAAATTCCCAATGACTTTAGTATAACTAGAACACAATAATTAACTATAATATAAAGATATCAATTGAACATTGCAATCAAAAGATACCATTCCAATATATTGACATAGTCAAAAAATTCTCAAAAAAATTCTCAAAACAAAAATACAGTAAAAAGGAATATGGTGTTTAGTTTTCATTTTAATAACATTACGACTAATATAGTAATACAAATATCAAATAATTCTCACAGTGACAGAAAGGTCATTGTCATCACGCACATTAAAATGAAAAAGTGCATTTTTAAATTTGATAAATTCTACAATGAAAAAGTTTCATTTTGAATACCATTGAATGAAATTAAAATTAAAAGTGTATTATAATAAACTGTATAAAATAATGTAATATATATATCAAAATATTCCCCACTCAAATGAGATTGAGAGAAAGTCCCTTACCTTGAGTATGAATCATCACATGTGTTACTTCTACATCCTAAATAACAAAAATAAGTTACATTATACATGTTTTAGAACCTTTTTCAGGTTTATTATTCATTTTAAATATCATATTACCTTATTATGACAATCAAACTGTTATTGAAGTTTATATTGGTTGTTTTGTCAACATTCGGTACATGAGTCGAAAATGAAGTTGTTTTGATGTAAATTTTACATGGAGTCAAAATTACATCATATCTATAATGATATTGATGTTTTAAATATCGTATATGTCTTTTATATAATTATTTTTAATATTCATTATCATTTTCATATGAGATATGTAATTCACCATTCATTGAGACGGTAGGTCGTACATACGCATGAGCGCTACTTTAATTTTGTTGTCTTATTAATGGAATGAAAACTAAATGATACATTTGTATGTTATGATTCAAGTATAATATATATGTTATATATGTTATATATTTTATTTATTTACATCTCCTATACATTCCATGTATGGCATGAAGATTAATATAACATTGAGGGGGTGATAGTCCTCACTTCCTCAAATTAAATTATTGTATTCACACATTATAGAAAGAATAATTTTATTATATAAATAAAAAATATAAGAATCGAGAAAATATAAATTTAATAAATATATTATTTAAATAATGTTCCATTATAATGGTCACCATGAGTGGTGGAAGGAGAAAATTGACAATCATCGTTTTGTGAGGAAATAGTTTTCTCTACACAAAAACAATATGTTTGTATCCATTTGATGGAGGTGTGTGTAAGAGAAGTTATAATAGTTCTCATAAAAATATAATAGATTATTTTGGATACCAGTTATTTTATTTAATCATAGAATATGATGATCATAGTGAGTGAAGAAGTTAAATAAAAGAATGGAACTTGAGAGAAGATATTACCTCTAAATCAGGAAACTTCTTCTGATTTGAGCCAAAATGATATTTTTAATTGAAATATTCCTAAAGAGAGGATTCTAGGTGGATGGTAGAGATTTTGGAAGATTATTTTAGTCTAACTGGTATGATCCAAGGTGCTTGAGCGGCATGAGTAAGTGGGTAGAGGTGGTGTCTTTTTATAAGAGGAAGGAGGGGCCCATTATGAATGTCTTGAAAAATTATTTTATTATAAACAGATATTCTAATTAAAATAGTTCCATAGTGATATGTCTAGAGGATAAGAATAAAATACTTATAAATCATTTTGAATAATTTGTTTTGGACACGCTTAGTTTAGAAAATTAACATTATCATTTTTCTTTAACCCATAGTTCACAAAAATAACTCTTACATTGTCTTCTTGTATTTTCATAATATATGGTTACTAAAGTTACTATAAATGTCTACAGAACCAAAAGGTGATAATTAATGCAATTTTTATTATTATATAAATCATTTGGATGAATATTATATTTTTCGGAATATTTTATCATTTAATAAAATAGTTACTTTTTAAAAACTCATTTGTGTCAATTTTGACATTATTTTAAAAAGTTTTTTTAAGTCATAAAAACATTATTACCTCGAATAAAAGTTATCAACTCCAATAAAATATTTCCAAATAATCCATAAAATTAGTTTATCACATTAAAATGTTGAAATAAAAATTATTTTAAAATTATGATACCATTTATTTAAATCTTTCATTATTAACAAAATCCATATATCGTCATTGTGTCATAAATAAATTATTTTATTTAATATCTAAAAATTTATAAATAAAATAACATGATTTGTCAATTATTTATCTTTATAATGACTATTTATTTTCAAGATATCATTTATCTAAACCAAATTATATTTTTAGTTAGGAGATACATGATAATGTTATAAATCTATTTTTATTTAACTAAAAAGTATAAATGGTCACAATAACACCCATGTGGATCCATGGTAATGCCTAGACCCCAATTTCCCTAGGCCAGTTTATTATTTTAAAACATTGGTATGATTTAAGAAATCATTTTGTAAAGGACTGATCAGGGCAGTAGTCCTAGAGAATAAATTACATATAAGAACAGTACATTATGATTTCTAACATAAAACACAACATAGATATTCCTTCTATAATGCCATTATACCTATATGTAAACCCTTGAAATTAATCATAAAATAATTCTACGAATCCTAGGAGAATAAAACATAAGATAGGGGTGAGATTATATGCTTATTAAGTGTAAACAATAATGCAGAAGTTGTCATAAATAATCATAAACTTTTCAGGAAAGGTAAAAAATTGATAGAAAATCCATTAAAAACATCATCTCTCTCATAATATGGAATGAATAAATCAAACATGATAATTTAAAAACTCACATTGATATTATACTAGTCAAATAATGACTTTGTAAAATCAATAACAAATCTCATAATGAGGGAATTTAAAATGTCAGACATCAAAACCACTATGTCAAGGACTTGTTCCAAGACTATTAAAAATATTCTTTCAAGGCCTTGTTCAAAGTCACAATTTTTTCCCATGAGACCTATCAATTCATGGACTATCTATAGTTGGCCTCACATATCACTTACTATGTCCAATGCATTCCACATATGAAAAGGGTGAAACCTAACATAATCATTCCTATTAAAACTAGAAAATGAAATGTCAATAATTTTTCTATAGACCATGAATGGTATAGATATAGCACATCCATAGTTAATCATATCATTAATCATTAAATATAATATGTAATAATTTATTATAATAAATCATCCTCAATCAAGAATAATATCAATAAAAGGATGTTTATATAGTTGAAAAAGATTAGTAAAACGCTTCAAGAGAAATGCAACTTTTTTATGATATCATATAATGACCAAAAATTAATAAAGTAAGTCATATAAAAGTTATTTTTCAATAAAATAGTCTCATACCACTTGGAATATATTACAATTAATTATCATTTAAAAAAAATCATGTCATATTAATAAATCCATAAAATCAATTTGAAATCATATACATTAATTAAATATATTTAGAAAAATAAATCATTAAAACATTTAAACAGTTAATCTAGTAAACGATTCGATACCATAAAACCTTAAAATATTCCTTCCGAAAAAAATTATGAAACATGGTCTTTGATGATAAAAATGTCAAAATAAATACTAACACATAAAAAATATCGGATAATGATGATATTGAGGAATTTACCCTTACCTTAGATCTGTTAATCTTAGTATGTGTCCGAAATTCATGTATATTGTTTTTAAAAATATTATAAACTCATATCAGAATGATAATATTATTTATTAGGTAATATTATTTCCTTTTATGACTTTATATGACATGTTTATTTACAATTCCATGTTAATGCAACATTTCAGGTTATAATCACTTTGTTTATCGTATGTGTTATGACTTGTTATTCTTGATCATTATACATAAGTCGTGATTTAATTACTTCTATAATGTCTAACATGATTTTTATATCATATATATTCATAATATCCATTTATATATAATTTATATAGATATATGAAATGGAATACACAGTTTAAGGGGATGGTAGGTCGTACGTATACATGAACATCATTTCCACTTTCTCATCGCATTGAATAAAAGCAAGTGAACGAAATATATTATATATATATATATATATATGCTACCAGAAAAATTATTATATCCTATATTTCAATGCTATTAAAAATATTTGTTCTTATAATCATTCTTGGATGGTGAAAATGGAATATGAGTCTCATTGCATCATGGATACAGCAAGTTGTACATACACATGAGTGATAATATCATTTACATAATGGTTAAATGGTATGGAATTGGATGGAATATTAATTGTACCGAAAAATATCATGTTATATTTATTATTTAAATCCATTATATTCATCATTATATGAATAGAAATAATGTTTACATGAAAAACAATTTACACTACATCATGTAGAAAATATGCCATAAGTACACAAGCATGATGATATTGTTTTATGTACGATGGGAAAGAGGAGGAATATCATTATAACATAATTATAATAAAACATCATCATGTGTAATATACTGGAGTTATTAATTTATTATTGAAACAATATAGAAATAGTATGTCATAGAAGAAAAGAACATTGAAATAAGGGATGAAACAATTACCTCTTCTTCAGGTGTCTCCTTTTTATTTTCACAGAGGGACTCCATATGTTGTATTTATTCCCAATGTATAACCACTAGAATGAAGTGATTTTTCTGTGGGAGATATTTGAATGGTTTTGACCAGAAAAAAGGGCTTTGGAGGTGTGAGTTAAAGAGAATGTGAGGTTCCATTTCAAAAGAGAGGTGAGGGGCACTTTAGAAAAAACATGAAATATAAAGTTATTATAAATAAATTTTTGGTTTCTAATAGCTCCAAAGTAATTTATTTCAAGTATATGATTTGTATTGGTGTAATGTTTCTTATAAAAATATTTTTAGAAATGATTAGGGTCATGACCCGTCCCAGTGGGGCCCACACAGTGACCACCCAAGCCAGCCTCCAATAGGCCAGTGGTTGGTGACTAGCACCGAGTAGGCATATTACTACATGGGAGGAATTTCCTAAGAACCTGTACACATGCACACATGTCCAAGCCCACAAATGTTGAAATGTAAAAAACACTAAGTAAGAAAAATTCATGCATACAACTAAACCCAACCAAGAGAGTACGACAGAATGTAAAGCACTAAAAGTAAATTGGGCCACAACACAAGCCCACCAAAAACAGGAGTCTGAAAACTGAAAAGTCCAACCTGTAATCACAATGAGGTTCTGGGACTACTACTCGTAGC
The DNA here is from genome assembly GCA_963277665.1 of Viscum album. Lineage (NCBI taxonomy): Eukaryota > Viridiplantae > Streptophyta > Magnoliopsida > Santalales > Viscaceae > Viscum > Viscum album. The sequence goes on from OY728122.1 coordinate 2,092,202,782, forward strand.
CAAAGGAATGCCTCTTCCTATAAAGAACTCAGAAATCTATGTCCTACCCCGGTATTCCCTAGACTCTGTCGAAAGGCTACTCGTCTGCACATGACACGACACATGCGGGCAGAGCCCGGACATGGGTGAGTATAACAATACTCAGTAGAGGACCCCAAGAAACAAAAATCAGTACACAAAGGAAAGGTACAGTCATCTCTACAAAACATATGTATACGTAACACAAAATAAGAGGTTACAATCCAGATATACTCAAAACCAAGACCCGTAGTCTAGAGACAAGTCACACAACGGCATACCCCCGCAAGGGATTCGGTTCGAAGATTCCATAATGTACTAGTTACAGGAGAACAAAATCCCCATGTCTCGTAGCTCTGATGATGTCCGTCTGAGAAGTAATATTCATCGTAAAATTTCATGAGAGGTTATAACACTCATTACAGGAGACACACTCCTGAGTGGGAAGATCACACTGGATAGAAGCACCCATTACATAAGGCACACTCCTGAGAGGGAAAGATCATGATACACAGATGATGATCACTTTCTGGGCCATGGTAGATACCGCGACTCATCCGGATTCACCAGCTAGGTGATTCACCAGCTAGGTATATGATCTATGCCCGGTATAGTAGGTCACATCGATTCATGACTCTACATAGGTTCAGGAATGGATAGAGGATCTCACTCCAGGCCACTCAGAGGGATGTCGACGCTATCACAGAAAGTACTACTAAAGGGAACATACACTTGTAGATGGAAACGATACCTATCCTTCAGTTTAATTAGAAGAAGGGGAACTTACCACAATGAAAGTTGTCCAAGATACGGTGAACAAGAGGACCGTTCCACTTTCCAAAATGTACACGGCATGTAGAAAAGTTACACGTCGTGTTGTCTGACCTCGAGTACTGTATGTGTACAAAAGCCTATGTCGTATGGCTCTGGTTGTGTAGCAAATTGATTACATGGCATGTAGCATGGTGTACACACCATGTCTGAGTGACTGGGGTTGGCTCTGTGTACACTAGCCATGTGCTCATACACGGTCATCAACCCATGTACTCCAACCCGTGTAATTGGTACATTGGGTGAACCGTGTTACTGGGCTCGCCTGGCTATGTGATGGAGTACACGGTCGTGTACTCCATCCTGTGTCTGTGTGTCCCCGGGATACATGTTGAGTCCAACGTAACGTCTTTTGTCATGCCGCGTAGATAGTACACACTATGTCGTCTGAAGCCATGTATTCCATCCTGTGTCAGTGTACTTCCCAAAATACACACTGAGATCTGGGAGAAGTCCAACACACAGTGTGATTCCCCTCTTACCACTGAATCCCTATCCACCACCGCTAGTACTAGATGGTGTGTTCTTCGAATGTACACACCGTGTATTCTGGATATTTCCCGAAACTATAACCTCCGCCATCGTGCCTTCCATGGAACCCCATTCGTCCATCCATCCATTCTATAACCATGAAACACCCATGTTCTGGTTCCCCATACACTATAAATATGACTCTATTGTTTTTTCACCTCTGTTCAGCTCTGAAAACATGCAACAATCCACCCACGTCAAGAATGCTTGAAGAACGATCCTTCCCAATCTGGTCTGATTCGTCATCCGCTATTGTCTTCACACCTACGCAAGGTTATATTGGTGTCTATTCCTCAATTTCGGATCATCTTATCATAGAAAAGATGTTCAACGATCTTTTTTTCATCACCCCATGAAGGATGTAAAGAACACGTGAATGAAAAGGTGGAGGAGAAAATCCAATGAAGGAATCAATGGATGAATCTTCGTCTTCTTTCATCACAACACTGATCCACTCATGTTAGTAGGATTAAATGGAGAAGAATCAAACAATAACAATTTATCACGGATCAATTCCCTGAATCATCCCAAATAAAACCCTCCCACAAGAACATACGAATCTGTGGAACAACATGTTCATGGATGATCTGCGTTCGTCGTTTAAAATCAATAATAGGGAAGAGAATTTAAATAAAAAACCCTACCTCAACTGGGAATAATCCCTAATGAAGGGTACATGTTATTATCGTCATCAAGATCCTCTAACCTCATTGGCATAGCAATTCACTGCTTTTATCCATCGTTTTTCTACGCTGAGAGTTTTCTCCCAAGTTTTATCTCAATATTCTACCAATGATCAATGTTAGATTATCCCAAATAAAAATTTAAACATGTTTGGAATTTAAAAATATGATAGGTTATTAATCAGTGTAGATTTCCCTTTCTGATTCATTATAACTTGTCATTTATTTAAGAAATAGTTGCCTTGTTGCTGCACTACAGCGGATGTTTCCATAAAATAAAAAAACATTGAATTTTTTTTATTTTACTAAAAATGTCAGAAAATTTACTTTTTTCCTTCAACCCACGCCAGTAGATGTTATACCTGTTCTTATGTAATTTACTCATCCCGAACACAATGGTGCCTTCATATTTTTAATCCGGGCATCTGTTTAGAAACTGCCACAACTGCGCCCAAATGCTGACTCACTTAAAAAAAGTTCGAACCACCATTCCGGGATCATCGGGCCTTGGAATGATGTGTCGTCTCTGAACCTGGTCTCATATTAATTCCATATAATATTTAAAAATAATACACATAAAAACTAAGACATTACATTCTCCCCATCTTGGGTATTTGCGTCCCTGAAAAGCTAAAAAAAGACTAGTAAAAAAGATGTGGGTACTAGGCACAGATTTGAGCCTCCCACCCCCATGTGCTCTCCTAAAGATTATCATACTGCCAAAAAATGCACACCAATGGAATCGATCGCCCATGAAGGATCCTCTCATGCCGATCCTCGATCTCCATCAGGTACTCACCAAATTTCACTACATCCTCGATGTCCAGCTCTCCCCATTCAACGATGTGTGATGGGTCATGCACGTATCTCCTCAGCTGTGACATGTGGAAGACATCATGTACCCGATGAAATTGTGGTTGTAGTGCTAGGCAGTATGCCACCTCACCAACTCTGCACAGTATCTGGAAAGGTTCGATGAACCTTGAAGATATCTTACGCCCCAGCCCAATCTCCACAACCCTCATCGAGGTGAGACCCAAAGGAAGAACTGTCTCCCTCCTCAAACTCCAAGGGTCCCCATTGCCTATCAGAATAAGACATCTTCCTACTCTATGAAATCTTCATCTGCTCTTGGATGATCTGTAACTTCTTAGTTGTAGCTCCCACCAACCCTGGACCCATGAGTGCTGATTCTCCAAGGTCAGTCCATCTAAGCAGTTACTGGAAGGGTCTTTTATAAAAAGCTTCGAACGGTTCCATACCAATGGTAGAGTTGTAGATGTCATTGTATGCAAACTCCACTAGTGTAAGGTGGTCCTCCCAACTGTGTACAAAGTCCAAGATACTGGCCCACAACATATCCTCCATAACCAAAATGGTTCTCTCTGTCTGACCATCTATCTAGGAATGAAACGTCGGGCTCATGCATAGCTGAGTCACAAAGGCATCCTGCAATCCCTTCCTCAATCAGGATGTAAAGCGTGTGTATCAGTCTAAGACTATCTTTGAAGGGATGCAATGAAGCCGAACTATCTCCTACACATAGAGGCATCCCAACATCTCTACAGAACTCTACACCCCAATAGCTAGGATGTGGGCCGACTTGGTGAGTCAGTCAATGATCACTTATATGGAATCATGCCCCTTGTAAATCCATGGTAATATTTCCAGAAAATTCCTAAATATTTCACCCCACAACTACTCTAGAACATCCAAGGGTGAGATAATCTCACTGGAACCTGGTGCTCAACCTTCACATACTAGCATGTGAGGCATTGAGAAACAAACTATGCCACTTTCTTATTCATACTTAAAAACCAGAACTGTCAATGAAGATCTTGGTACATCTTTTCCACTCCAGGATGTACCACCAAGGGGGATGTGTGAAACATTCCAGGACCTCCTCCTGCAATGCCACCATTACAATAGTGTGTCCTATAAAAAGAAGTATGTTCTTATAATCTTGTGAATATATATCAGGAGCATGTCATGTGGATAACTGAGCATGTAAATCCACACAGTCGACATCTCCTAGCTACGACTCCCTAACCTAATATAAGAGTGGAGGGGTGACAACCATTGACTATAGGTATGGAGTATCCTCTCTATCTTTCAAGGTTAACTTCATCGCGACTAACTAATCTGTCGCCTCACTCAACAGCTGTGAGATAGACCTTCTTCTAAGAGCATCTGCCTCCTTGTTCCCTTTCCAAGGAGTATAGATGATCAATAAATCATAGTCCTGGAGGAACTATTTCCAATGACTCTACCTCATATTCAGATCCTTCTACGAAAAGATGTACTTGAGGCTCTTGTGGTCATAGTAGACGATAAACCACTTTCCCATCTGGTCATGTCGCCACATCTATAATGCGAAGACTACCACAACTATCTCGAGATCATGGGTCACATAGTTATGGTCTTGTGGACTAAGCTGGTGTGAACCATAATAAATCACATCCTACCTTTGCATCAGGACACATCCATGCTCGGTCCCTGATGAGTCACAGAAAACTACGTATTCACCACCGTCATCTGGTAATCTCAAGATTGGGGCTCTCGTCAAACTCTGTCTCAACTACTCAAAAGCCTGCTGGAACTTCTCTGTCCACATGAAGTGTCACCCCTTATAGGTCAAGGCTATCACTGGTGCTGATAGTCGGGAGAAATCAGGGATGAATCTCCTATAATATCCTGCCAACCCAAAGAAGCTCTACACCTCCATCATGATCCGAGGTGGTTCCCATGCTAACACAGCTTCCACCATGGTAGGGTCTACAGCTACTCCATCTGTTGAGATGACATGTATAAGAAACTGGACCTCCTGAATCCAAAACTGGCACTTTGAGAGCTTCCAATAATTCTAGTGCTCCCAAAGTACATCTAGAACCATCTGCAGGTGTCTCGTATGCTCCTCCTATGATTCCGATTACACAAGGATGTCGTTGATGAAGACCCCTACGAACCGGTCCAAGTATGACTGGAAGATCTGGTTCATCAGTCCCATGAACACTGCGGGGGCGTTCTTCACGCTGAAAGGCATCACCAAGTATTCATAGTGACAGTAACAGCATCTAAAAGCTTTCATTGGTATATCCTTATCCCATACTCGTAACTGGTGATAACCTGATTGAAGGTCAACCTTCGAGAACCACTGTGCCCCTCTCAGCTAGACATAGAGTTCATTGATTCTCAGAAATGGATACTTATTCTTCATAATCACCTATTTCAGGTGCTAGTATTCCATGCACAACCTCATACTCCCGTATTCCTTATTGGAAATCAAGACTGGGGCCACCCAGGGTGAAACTCTAGTTCTGACAAATCCCTAGCTATGCAAATCCTCCAACTGCACCCTCAGCCCGCGAATCTCTGTGGGGGCCATCCGATATGATGGTGAGGAAATTAGTGTCATACAAGGGGATAAGTCAATGCAAAAGTGAAGTTCTCGGTGGGGAGGTAATCATGGATCATTTTTAGGAAATACTTCCTCATACTCCCCCACTATTACTGGGAACTGAGATCACACAACATCTACTACTTCGAGGGTACGACTAGCCATCTCATGAGTGATCGGCTCCACACTCCTATGAATGAGCCCATTCTGTGCTGCCTGGGTCTCCATTTCTCCGACAGAGGACAACCTCGTTCCATCACTGCAGACACACCACACTCTTCCCCTAAAAAAATAAATCTGGGCATAAACCGAAGATAACCAATCCATAATCAGAATGATGTCTTAAGGCCTCGACGCTACCACAACGAGGTAGAAACCAAAATTCTCACCTCCAAGGGTAAGACCGCACTATCTGCAATGGCATGTGATAAACGAGTCTCCTCTCGTTGGTGTCTCCAAGCATATGGATTGTGTCAACAGTTCTACCAGAATCTCAAGATTCCACACATGAAATGTGGCGATGAAGGAATGACTAGTACCTGTGTCTATAGGAACATAATCTAAGGTAGAGAAGAGACAGATCGAACCTCGTATCATCCCTGGAGTCTCTGGGTCGTAAGCCTCGACTGCATGCAGTTTTCCCCACCCCTGTCCTCCAGCTCCCAAAGCCTAGTGCGGACCTCCGGGGGGTAGTGGTGGAAGTAGATCGAAGTATCTTCCACCACATGAATATCTCCTTTCTCCTCTGCCAAATCTGCTGCCTAGTGGGTCTGTTTTCCACACTCTTTGCCTCTGCCTTGGTGGTCCATCCACCGATTCCCTATCAGTAGCTTTACGGGTCAGACAATCTCTAGTGAATCACCCCTACCACCGCATGTGTAGCACCGCTTATCCCTAGGGTGACTGGATCCAGCCTGAAAGCCCTAGACTGTCGATATCATGTCCTGGGTCCTCTTATGACGTCTCACATGTCCTGATCCCTATGTCTGATGTCATGTCCCTGGTTCTAAGGTCTTCACACCTGTCTGTCTTCTGCTGACTATCATCGGCTATCTCTGCTCCTCCATGAATCACTCGATCACCAAAGGCTTCTCGAGAACTCCATCAAATGTAGAAATGCATTGAGGCACGACACTAGATCAGATGTCTCATCACAGACCTCTCTCAATGGTCAGATCTCTGAAGTTATAATCCCTTACCGTATCCATCGAGTGTCGGGCAAGGTTAGTGATGCTCTATGATTATTCAGCTACCGTCAAACGGCCCTACTGGTGCTGAAGAAGCTCCTGGATGCACACAACTCTCAGCATAACTAGAGAGAACTCCTCCCGGAAGAGTCACTCGAACTCTATGCATGAATGAGTCTCCTCGTCGTGAGTCTGTGTGGTCATACTCCACTATCATCCCGTTGAACCTCAAAGAAGGCTCTCCCCTAGGATCACCATCTAGTCTGTTGGTGTCCTCACTAGGCAATAAATTCTATTAAACACCTCAAGCCAGTCCTTAGCCACCTAATGGTCGGCCTCACCTCAGAACCTGAGGGGCCTTTGTCTCTAGAACTCATGGAGTCTTCCCAGCCTACGCCACTCATCTATCGGTATTGTGGGTACCACGGGCTTCTCCACTAGTGGTGGTATAGAAGGTGCACCACCTGGTGGAAACTCTTGGAAAACTAGTCCCCGTATCGAAGCCCTGTCACTGAGGGGGTCATCCTTGTGATCATGCTGTTGCATCCTAGCGGGCATGAATCACGGAGGCATCCTGTAAGAAAACGAGATGTGCCATGATCCATGAGTATATCTAGATAGATCACACAAAGGACATAGAAAACTCAACCCATTCCTATATGATGCACGTACCATTTCCCTACAACTAGTGTTTTCATGTACCGAGTAGAAAAGCAAGTTACCAGTGTCCTAGTGTATGGATACGTCGGCCGTCGCACCAACACTGGATTCTCTGACCTGAAATCCGACCTCAAAATATTTAACAATATTTCCCGAAAACCATCTCAGAAACTCTTGGTCCTAACATAGAACTGACCACCTCTAATACCACTCTTTCATGACCCGTCCCAGTGGGTCCAGCACTATGAATCCCCAAGCCCACCTCCAATATGTCAGGGGCTTGTGTCTAGCACCGAGTAGGCATATTACTAAATAGGAGGCATTTCATAATAACCTGTACACATGCACAAATCTCCAAGCCCACAAATATTGAAATGTAAAAACCAATAAGAAACAAAAATTCATGCATACTACTAAACCCAACCAACACAGTACGACAGAATGTAATGTACTGAAAGTAAACTAGGATAGAATACAAGCCCATCAAAAACAAGACTCTGAAAACTGCAATGTCTCACCTGTAAACACAACGAGGTACTAGGACTACTCCTCATAGCCGAAGGAACACCTCATCCAGTAGGGAACTCAAAAATCTCGGTAATTCTCCTATCTTTCCTGGACTCTGTTGAATGGATGCTCTTCTGCACAGGACATGACATTTGTAGGAAGAGCACGTGTAGGGGTGGGTATAACGATACTCAGTTGAGGACCCCAAAGAACACAAATCAGTACACAAAAGAAAGGCGTAGTCATCTCTACACAATATATGTCTACTAAATATATATTAAGAGATTACAAACCAAATATACTCAAAAACCCAGACCCGTAGTCTAGTGAAAAGTCACACAACTGCAAACCCTCACTAGGGATTCAGTTCGAAGATTCCACGAAGTACTCATTCTGGGAGAACACACACCACGAGTCTGGTAGCTCTGATGATGTCCATTCGAGAATTAATATTCATCGAGAAAGGTAATGAGAGGAAGTTACAGTCATTACAAGAGACACACTCTTGAGTGAGAAGACCACGATGGATTGAAGCACTAATTAAGGGAGACAAACTCATGAGTGGGAAAGATCACGATACAGAAGTGAGGATCACTACAAGGTAATGGCGGATACCGCAACTCATCCAGATACACCTGTTTGTTGATTTACCAGCTAGGTAGAGGATTGATTCTAGGTAGAGTTGGTCACATAAATGCATGACTCTACCTAGTGTCAAGAATGGATAGAGCATATCACTCTGGGCCTCTTAGAGGGATGCCGACTCAATCAAAGAAAGTCCTGCTGAAGGGATCATACTCCTATAGATGAAAATGAGGCCTGACCATCTAGGGATTAAGAATAAGGGGCACTATCCCAAATGAAATATGACTATGATACGGTGAACAAGAGGACCATGTCATTTTCCAAAAAGTACATGGTGTGTAGAAAAGTTACAAGCCATGTTGTTGGACCCCAGGTACTGCCCGTGTACAACAGCCCATGTCATAATACTAGTAGTGATGAATAGTGAGTACATGAAATTTATTACGGTGTACATGCCGTGTTTGAGTGATTGGGGTTGGCTCTGTGTACATTGTCCATATTCTCGTACACTGTCATCAACACATGTACTCCAACCCGTGTAATTGGTACACAGGGTGACACGCGTTACTAGACTCACCTAGCCATGTGATGGAGTACATGGTCGTGTACTCCATCCCGTGTCTGTGTATCCCCGAGATACACGCTGAGTCCCACGTAACCACATTTTTCATGCCTCATAGAGAGTACACTCCATGTCTTCTAAAGATGTGTAGTCCATCCCATGTCTGTGTACCTCCAAAAATACATGTCGATCTTTGAGGAAAGTCCAACAAACCGTGTGACCAGGGTCACTTGTCATGTGATTCCTCTCTGACCCATGAAACCCAAGTCGCCACAGCCAGTACTACACGGCGTGTTAGTACAAGCCGTGTATTCTAGAAATTTCCAGAAACACAAACCTCTGCCATTGCGCCTTCCGTGATGCCCCGTTCGTCGATCCATCCATCATATCGCCATGAAACACCCAGGTTTTCATCACCCTAACCCCACGAAGTTGATTCTATTGTTTTAGGTCCTCTGATCGGCTCCAAAAACTTGAAATAATCCACCCGTTCAAAGAATGCTCGAAGAATGGCCCTTCCCGATCCAGTCTGATTCGTCATACACTATCGTCATCACACCTCCTCAAGGTCATTGTTCTATCAATTATTCAATTTGGGATCATCGCATCACAGTAAAGATGCGCAATGATCCATTGTTCATTACCCCACGAAAAATGTGAAGAACATGCAGAAGAAAAGGGGGAGGAAAAATCCACTGAATGAATCGAGGAACGAACCTTCGTTGTCATGCGTCACGATGTAGATCTGATCCAATTAGTAGGATTAAACAGAGTGGAATCCAACATTAACTATTAAACATGGATCAATTCCCCGAATCATCCCAAATAAAACCCTTCTGCACGAACCTACGAATCCACAGATCAACATGTTCGTGGATGATCCACGTTCGTTGTTTAAAATAAAAAAAGTGGAAGATAATTTAAATAACAAACCCATACCTCAACTGGGATAGATCACTGACGAAGGGGCTGTGATACCATTGTCGTCCAGATCCTCCAACCACATTGTCACAATGATTTTCTGCTTCAATCCATCATCGTTCATCACCGAGAGTTTTCTCCAGGGTTTCCTCTCAATTATCCTCCAACGATCGACGTTCGATTATCACAAATGAAAATAAAAACATGTTTGGACTTCAAAAATACATTATGGTAATAATGAGTCTAGCTTTCCATTTCTGAGTCATTATGACGTGTCATTTATTAATGAAACAGTTTCTCCATCACCATGCTGTAGTGGATGTTTCCATAAAATAAAAATAAACATTACGAATTTATTTTTATTTTTATTCTACTAATAACGTCCGAAAATTAACTTTTTCCCTCGACCTGCATCGATTGAGGTTAGAGCCATTCTTAGGTAAAGTCATCATCCCGGATACAACAGTGCCCTCATATTTTTAATATGGGCATCCATTTGGAAAATTCCACAACTATGCACAAGTGCTGACTTAATTAACATAAAAAATGTTCAAACCACCATTTCGGGATCACCAGGCCTCGAAATAATGTGATCTCTCTGGGCTTGGTCTCATAATAATTCCATATAATATTTAAAAATAATACATGAAAAGCTGAGACATTACAATTTTTTCATGAAATTAATATTATCTTTTATGATTTACCCTTAATTAAACTGTTTAACACTTTCAATGTTTTTTGAATTTTTAAATTATAATGTTAATTTATTTACTATAAAATTCCATGAAAACATAAAGTGGATTTTTAATGAAATTTTTAACATTATCCATTTTAGTTTCATGTATCATATATTTTTAGTATTTTTTATTATTTAATAAAATAGTAGTTGTTTTAAAAACTCTATTATGTTAATTTTGATACTATTAAGAAATTTATTTCTGTTAATGTCATAAAAAATTTATTCCTTCAATCCAAGGGAATTAACTCATCCCTAATATGTCAATTTAATCCAAAGAATTTTTGGATGTCATCAAAATATACAAATTAAATTTATTTTAATATTTATAATTTCATTTATTTGAATAACTCATTAATAAGGTAATCACTACATCAAGAATGTGTCATATATAAATATATCTAATATATAAAAACAATAAATAAAATACCATGATGTATGAAATATTTTTATATTTTTAATGAAAAATTATAGTAAAATCGATCAGTCATATACACATATATTAAAATTGTTTCAGCAAAATATACCATTTCTGTTATAATTATATTTATTTAAAATTAATTCCAATAACATGTCATTATCACACCCAAGTTATCCCATGGGGTCATAAAATCATTCTATAGATTCTAATTGTTGGAAATATTTCATAAAATTGGATTATGAAATGTGTTAGGGTAGTTTAATATTATTATAATATTATTTTATCCCTTATTTACATGATTTACCCTTTAACCATGGTAAAAAATAATAATTACTGAATATATTATCCATAATGTCAAAAACTTATAGGTATATATTCACACGATATGGAGATTATGATTCCAAATATGGATTCAATTTTTTCAAATTCAACACACATAGTTAGAATATGTTAATTTAAAATTAATTCTTGTTGTCAAATCTAGAAAGCATGTTTTTAAAAAATTAAAAACTATCAAAATATTGACATGTGTTTATATTCAATTTAAATGTTATATTTCATCCAATTACATAAATTATATTAAAATATAGAAATTTGATCTAATTATAATTTAAAACAACTGAAATTTATAATTTAACACTATAAATTATTTCTATTAAAATATTTGTTTTCAAATTAAATTTAGTATATTTCACAATTCCTCAAAATATAATGGTTATCGGAACTGTACAAAAAAATTATCCAAACTAAATTGTTATATCCCTATTCGAAAAAAGAATTTAATTTTCAAATTGAATATATTAAAGATTCAAAAATTAAATTTAAAAAGGATTCTCAATTAAAAGGTGAAAAAATGGAATTTTTTATAAAATACTTCTCTTATCTAAAAAATTGAATTTGTTCTTATATTATGTCTAAGAAACACCAAATATGAATGTTAAAATTACATAGGATATATAAAATTCAAAATGTGGTTAATAGTATTCATAATATACTTTTAAATGGCTAGTTTGATAGGTCGTGTTGTGCATGAACTTGTGGTTTCATACATTGCACAATATTGAATTATTTAAAAAATAAGTGTTCCTTAGAAGCATTATGTGTTACATTATTCTCTCCTTCAATAAATTGTGTCCTCCTATTTTATTCTTTGGAATGAAAACTAGGGGTTTGATATTTCAAAATATCTTATTTGAAATCCCATATTGAAAAATAGATTAATCATACCTCTAATTTAAAATAATGAAACATATATATTATGTTTACTGGAAATAACACATACTTGGGTTGCATGTAGGAAAACATAGATAAGGAAGATAAAACTATGCCTAATGTTTTGATGCAGGGTGATAGAGAATATTATTAGGAGAAATTTAACAATCTGAATGAAATAATTCTATGAGAATCAAATGGACTATTTTATTAATTGAAAAAAGAAAGTACTATGAAAACATTTTTGATATTTTTCAAAAGAGTTGAAGAATTACTTCATATAATGAGAACATAAGGAACCATAATTCATTTTCATATCATATTTCATCCATTCACTGATTCCAACCACAAACACCTTTTTCATTTCCAAAGATAATAAAACTAAAAAAACATCTTATTTATCTTAATCATAAATGGTTCCAAATATAACTTATACCATTTAAATGAAGAAAACTATGTTATAATAACTATGAAATTTCTTATAGTCGACTGTAATGTGATTAATAATTGTTGTAATTCAGTTGTGGGTTCGATTACTACAGCCTTGTTCGATGCAATGGGTTTTCACCTGACCTTTGAGTTGTCCTTTTTATGAAACTATTTTATTATAACATTCCAAAAAAATCTTATGAAACTTATTAACCATAAAAAATACTATCCAAATTTAATCTTAATCTATTCCAACATTTAGAGTTATCCCAAATAGTCCAATCCAAACTCTCTCTAAGAGGCTTGTAAACTCCCAAAATCATTTGTAACATCAAATTCCCAAAACAATATAATGTTACTCTTAAATTAACATTAAGAATATATTATTACTTTAATCATATTAAAACCATCATTAAAACAAAAAGTACTACAACAAAATCCACATATATATATATATCACATCCTTCTTATAACCAAAATATAAATCAGGAATCCAAATAACATAAATACTTTGATTATTCAACTTCAACTATTGTAACAAACATAAGCTTGACAGTGATCCATTTTATTCTTCTATGATTCATTTCCTAGATTATTTGGACAATAATTTTAGAAATTTCTTTGTTCTATACAATTATAACATTGCACAACTTCTTTCTATCCAATACAATCACGATCCAGGTTTCCATTTTCTCCATATTTGTAACAGACTCTCATTCCTTTTAGGCAAGTACTATGTTTTTTCATCCCAGAATTATTCTTTAATGGAATAATCATTCTTTCAATTTTTACATTTATCTATATCTTGATCTAATGTTCTCTCATTCTCTTACTTCAATTTAATGTCATATGACATAGAGAATTACTTTTTCATTTTAATGGAACATGAGACTATATCTTCATACGATGAGAAAGGCAATGAGACCAATACCCAATAGAGGAATGGTTTTAAAACATAAAATAATTGTCCAATCAGACTTCTCCGGTTATTTATATTGTATGCACCATTCCTTGATATCCTCGTGAAGTTAGCCTCATACTTGGAATCATTATCATCCTTTTTCTGTCTCGTATTCAGAAATATAATTTTAATAGCGGTTTTTTGTTTACACGAAATATATTTTTATAGGAAGATCTCTTTAAATTACCTCCAAATCCATATTTGATTCCACTTCATCATATTTCATGTTCTGAATATATGACCTAGATTAATCAGAATCTCTTGAAAGATGATAGACTTCCATAACAACTTTTTCCATTTAGTTACACCTCAAATATAAAAATATTATTTCTACGAAACTTATGCATTTATTAGATAATAAAGGATTTTTATTCCCATTTAATATTGGAGGTTTTTGTCTCATGAAGTGGTCTAAAAATGATCCTCCATGTTGTGGATCTAGCTGATCCATATGAGTAAGGTTATTATTCATAACATGAGCCTGTTATTCATATATGGTTATAAGAAATGCAGTGCCATTTATATCACTATATCCCAAATTATTATATTTAATAGGAGGTAAATCCCTATATTGATTATGTGTGTTGATGTGATTTTAATTTCCTCCACTAGGCTCAATTTATGATCAATTTCATAAATTAGATTAGGTTATAATCATAATGTGTAATTCGATATTAATAAAATACATAACATAAATTTAATAATTTTTTCATATCTAATCCATAAACATAAACATGGTTTCATTGAGGTAATACTTAATCATAAATTATACATACTAGTTTGTAAAGAAAATATGAATTCTCCTAATTATATCCCCCATGAGTGCCAAACTAGGTGTACAGTAAGGCCCGTTGTCTTGTACCAGGTTACCCGGAGTCAAGCCCTGAATACCTTTTTGGAGTTTCCACCCTTAGGTACATCTATGTAAGAACCACATCCACTTTTAGTATCCATCTAGAGATGCACTACATAAAATATGCTAGTAATTCATACTATACTAAAATTATAGGGGGTAGCTCTAAACTTATCCTTAAGTTATATCTTATGGTTATGATCTCTAATATATGTTTTCTAAATATATTTTCATGTTTTTGGATAAACATCCATTGATACCTACTGTAGTTCCCCGAACCTAGTTTCCTAGAAGCAGTACATTATATTTATACATTGGAATTATATAAGGAATAATGTCCCAAAGGAATGATCAATTTAATAGTCTGGGAAAATAAATTACTTACAAGATACAATTTCTAACATAAATCACAACATATATAATCCTTTGAGAAGAAAATTATTCACTGACCTTATCCCCGAAAATAAATCATAAAACAAATCTTCACATATTTAGAAAATAAATCATAAGAAATGGGTGATCTCAAATTTTCTATTATGATAATCATAATAAGGGATTCTATAATAAATAATTTTAAACTTTTATGGAATGGTACAAAATTTAAACAAAATAATTTTAAAAATTATATTCATCCAAATATAGAAACAATATATCAAGAAATAAGATATAAACATGCATGTGGATATTCTAGTAGTCTAATAATCACATGTAAAATCAATATCTATTCTCATAATGAGTAAATTCATAATGTCGGGCATCAAAAACACAACGTCAAGGACTTTCTCCAAGACCATTAAAACATATTATGTCAAGGACTTTTTCCAGGACACTAGTTTTTCTAAATAGATTTATCTATGCATCGATGGGCTATACTAGTCCCCCCTATCACTTACTATGTCCAATTCATTCCACATGTGAAAAGGGTGAAACATAACATAATCATTCATATAAAAACTATCATATGAAATGTTAATACTTTAACCACAAACCATGAGTGGTATAGAAATAGTATATCCAGAATCAATCATATCATAACTCATTCAATAAAATATGGAATATTGTATTATAATAAATCAACCTCAATCAATAACAATAGCTTGTAAAGGTTGTTGAAATAGATGAACAGGATTATTAAAACTCTTTTAGAGAAATATCTTGTTATCATGAAATCATTTAAAAGTAACTAAATTTATAAAGGATTCCATTTAAAACAAAATTTTGATTTAATGTTTCCCATACATCATTGAATATTATGAATTTAATTAACATTATAAAACAATCATTTCTATATAGAATAATCCTTATAATAATATTTAAAATAGGGACATTAAATAAATTGATTTAGAAAAATAAATCATTAAAATTTTTAAAATGATGCCATAGATAAAGATACCATTCCATCAAACCTTAACATATTCCTTTTGAAAATATTTTTATGAAACATGTACATGGATGGTAAATATGTCCCAATAAATACTTACATATAAATAATCTCATTTGATATTATGATTGAAGAATTAACACTTACCATAGATCAGATACTCTCCTTATGTTCCCAAAACTCAAGTATAATATTTTTAGAAATATTGTTAACTAATATCATAATCATAATAATATTTAGGATATAATACATGATTGTTTTATGACTTTATATTACCTATTTATTAACAATTCAAAGTAACTACAATGTTTCGGGTAACAATCGTTATGTTTATCGTACATGTTTTGACATGTTATTACTGAACATATTTTATAGACAATGATTTAATTACATAAAAATGTGAAATATTATTTTTATAAAATAAATATTCATAGTATATATATATATAATAGATAGATATATTAAATTTAATACACCATTTATAGAGATGGTATTACCTATGTATGCATTACGTTTTTTCTATTTCCTTATCGCATTCAGTGGAAGTAAGTGAATTTCATATACATATACATATATATAATCCTTATATATATATATTATTTCATATACTTGATACATATTAATTATATTTATTCGTATAATCATTTTTTGATGGTGAACATGGAAGTTGAGTCTCATCGTGTTTTGGAGATGGTAAGTCATATGTATGAATGAGTGATGATATCATTTCCTTAATGGTTAAATGGTATGAAATTGGATGGAATATGAATTTTGAAGGAAAAATATGATGTTATATTTATTAATTAAAAAATTATATTCACCATTATATTAATATAAATAATGTTTAAATGATATAAAATTTACACCATAGCATGAAGATGATAGGACATACATACGCACAAATGGCGAAATTGTTTCTCATGAGATGAGTAAAAGGAAGAATATGGTTGTAGAATAATTATAATAACATATCATTATGTGTAATATACTGTGCTAATTATTTTAGTGTGGGAATAATAGATAAATAAGAAGTATAAAAAGGAAAGAACATTGAACTAAGGTATGAAATAATTACATCTTTTTCGGGTGTCCCTTTTTTATTTTTACAAAATGACTCCATAGGATTGATTTATACTCCTATTGTAGCATATGAAATGAATTGAGGGTGGTATTTAAGATACTTTTTTGGGTTTTGGCTGAGCAAAAGGGCTTTGTATGTGTTATTTAAAGTGAGTTGGAAGTTCCTTTTTATAAGAGATATGATGGGCACATCAAGAAAAACATGAAATATTAATTTATTATATATTGATATTAGTTTTATAATAGCTCAAAATTAATTTATTTCTATGATAAGATATGAATTTTTCAATTTTATCTCATAAATGATTTTTAGACCAGTTTTGATCTTGAAATTAACCTTATCATTTGGGATTAATCCTTGGCTAAAGAGTTTAACACTTACTATGTCTTCTTGTATTTTTATAATATATGGATAATTTAGTTACTATAAAATTACAAGTTAACATAAAGTGGATAATTAATTAAATTTTTAACATTATCTAAACCAGTTGTCTAAATCATATATTTTTATTATTTATATATCACTTAATAAAATAATATTTGTTTTTAAAAACTCATTTATGTCTATTTTGATACTATTTAGCAATTGGTTTTTGTTAAAGACAAAAAAAAATTATTATTATACCAGAATAACATTAAATCATCCCCCATACATAAATTTAATCAATAAATTTCATGTATGGTTTCAAAAGGTTTAAATTACATATATTTTAATATTTACAAATTCATTTATTTAAATCATTCATTAGTAAGGTAATCACTTCATCATCATTGTGTCATAAAAATATACATATAAAGTGACAAAAAAATTTAAATAAAATAGAATGATGTAGGAAATATATATTTTCTGTATAATTACTATTTATAGTAAAATTGATTAGTCATATAATCCAATATTAAAATTATTTTAGTCAAAGATACATGTTTAGGTTATAATTAAATTTACATTAAATTAATACTTAGAACAAGTCATTATCGCACCCAAGTGGTCCCATGGGGTCTTAAAATCATCCTAAGTATTCCCATGGTTGGAAATATCTCATAAAATAGGATTACGACATGTTTTAGTGTATTTTAATATTATTATAAGATTACATTTTACCCTTATTTGCCTGATTTACCCTTTATTAATGGTAAACAAAAATAATTACTGAAGCTACTATTTATAATGTAAAAAAACTAAAATGCACCAATTTATCCAATTTAGACATTATGTTTCAAAATATGGAATCTATTTTTCCGAATTTAAAACATATAGGTGGGAAAAATTAGTGAAAATTAATTCCCATTGTCAAAACAAGAAAGTAGGTTTTTAAGTTCTAAAAACTATCAAAAGACTGACATTTGTTTATATTCAATTTAAATTTGAAATTATTCAAATGGCCAAAATTATATTATATTAAAAAATATAATCTAATTATACCTTAAAACAAATCAAATGTAAAATTTTACACTATAAATTATTTCGATTAAAAATGTTTTTTTCAATTTAAATTTAATTTTTTTTCACAATTCATGAAAATATTAAATTTAGCAGATTAGTACCAAAAATTTTCCCCAAAAAAATATTTATGACCCTATTTTAAATAATAACTTCCTTTTGTCACATATAATATATTAAAGTGTCAAATATTGTATTTAAAAATGGTTCACCATTAAATGGTCGAAAAATTGCTTTTTCAAATAATTTTTTTATCTAAAAAATTGAATTTGTCATTATATTATGTCTAAGAAATACAAAACATGAATTATAAAATTAAATGGGATTTAAAAAATTAAAAATTATGTTAATACTATTCATATCCTTTTTTTAAATATCTATTTTTTATAGGTTGTGATGTTATTGAACTCAGTGTTGTGTACATCACATGCTGTTGAATTATTTAAAAAGGAAGATTGCCATTGATGCTTGAGGTGTTACATCCATGGGGTCCTAAAATATTCACAGGGATGATCATGGTTGGAAATATATCATCCAATAGTATAAAGATACGTTTTAAGGTAGTTTTATATTATTATATAATTATTTTTTACCATTATTTTCTAGATATAACCATTAAGCATGCTAAATAAAATTATTAATAATGTTACAATTCATAATGTATAAAATTATAAGGTACTTATTAATAAAATATGGAATTTATAATTTCAAATATGGAATCAATTCTTCCAAATTGAAAACATATAATTTTAAAAAACTAATTAAAAATTAATTGCTATTGTAAAAAAAAGGAGTTTTTAGAAGTAAAAACTATCAATAGATTGAATGGTGTTTATGTCAAATTTAAATGTGAAATTAAATATATTGACAAAAATTGGATTAAATAATAATAAATGAGTCTAGTTAATCTTTAAAACTAATTTAAATGACCATAGAAATATATAAATAAATTAGACGAAAAGGCCGTTTTGAATTAAAATGCATTATATTTCAATGTTCATTAAAAAAAGAAAATTATTTGTATATTACCAAAAAATTAACCAATGTAAATTTTAATGTTTGTATTTTATAGAACAAGTTTATATTTTCAAATATAACATATTAAAATTATCAAAATGAGTTTTATATAAATTAATCCTTCAAATGGCGGTAAAACCACCCTTTAAAAATATTAGAGATTTTTTACTTAAAACTGGATTCATTATCATTTTAAGCCTCTAAAATTTATTTGATAAAATTAAATACAATTAATAATAATTTATTAATATATTGTAGTTAGTTATATTCATTACCTCCAATACAATGACATGTCGTTAACTACCATTTGAAATTATAATATTATTATAATTTTTTGGTATAAATCAATGTAGTGTGAAACATTATATTTCAGAGAAATCCGTTGTTGCATATAGAGTATGCTATTGAAAAAAGTTTCCCCTATAATGTAAAATTATTATCTTAATCATAAATATCAATAGATTTGAAAAGGTATTTCACTATAAATACTTGGGGTCCTACATTTAACCAGTTGACTAGTGTTGAGTAAATAATAGACCAGTCTATGTCTACATTATTTCTTTTATTTAGCTATTTATGATTGCTTATGAGGACTATATATAATTATGATGTTCAGTGAATCATCATTTATTTTTCATCATTTTGTAAAATGGCATGTATGTCCATTTTTATCTAATGTATATTTCACCACTACTCCCCCTTGCTTTCGTGGGAGCACATTTTTACTTTTTTATAAACATGATGTATATGGTGGACCACTCTATGATGAGGCAGTACGACATGATGAGGATGGTGTGAGATGCATAAAATTCCATATTGAGTTAAACTCTACACAACCAGTGGACATATTGGATGGGGGACAAGTTGGACCAAGAATCGAGCAACAACTCGGGTATGTTACCCCAAGGATGCATTTTTTCCATTATTTTCAAATAAATAACATCGTTTTGGATGGTCAATACAAGTAATTTAGTTGATTTACTTTGTTCATTTTTTTTAATTTTTTTAATTTTATAATAGCATGTAAATACATAAAATAAAAAATATTAAAACACATAATGAACTGATCGATGTTTTCAATTAATTTTTATCTATAATTGAGACAACATAAATTGAAAAAGATTAACATAAATTTATTTTATTCACAGAGAAATAATACCAAAACCCTCAAAGAAATATTATGTCATTAACTACCATCCAACCATGAAATTTGAACAAGACTAGGTGTTCAGGGTGCTCATCATCCTATGTTGAGGGCGCCGCTTACTACCAGAGAATTATTATCAGAGTGGTGGGTTGACATAACTAATGTTGTAGCAGATAAGTAAAAAATATTGAATTTCTAATTTTACTGGTAATTATTTATAAAATCGTGTTTATAATATTAGAAGCTTGGACTTCACGGAGAAAATCAAGGTATCACATGTTTATGTGGTTGACTAGTTAAATTCCTACCTTAAACACTCTATGTAGTGGTATAGAAAAATATATTTACTATGAGGGGATATTCAAGGATTATTTTATTTAGAATACTCATGAGACTATAAAATCCTAGTACATAGGATTTCTAAAAAGTTATAAAATTATGGGATAAATTTAATGGTAAAATTATTCTATAGTTTATATTTTCTAATCAAGACAAATGTATAGTATGCAAGATTATTTTTGAAAATGACAAGTAATACTAGAATAATAAAAAATTATAATATTGTAAAAATTAAATGTCTGGAGTAGAATGAATTTCCAGGTGTAGTATAGATCATTGCGCACAATACTATGACATTGAAATTTTATTATTCTGATGACTTCCATACCTAATAAGAATCCTCATGAAGAGAGGGTGATAAAATTGTATTTAGAGATTCAGTAATAACACATATGACGGTTATGTCATAATGATTTCATAAATGTATGATTTAAGTTGTGAACACTACATCAGGTCATGATTGATATTTCATACAGTCTCATCTACAATAATAGTCTATAGAGAATTTATTTTAAGATATGAAGAAGTTAGTGATTTCAGTAGACATGTTTAATTTGAATTATGGATCATGATATTTCAGGGGGTTTCTTTCTCATTACTTTTCCACCCATTTACTACATTAGTGTATTAGGTTACAAATCATCTAATATTATATAGACACATTAATTAATTTTTTGTTATTATTAACCTTGTAAACAAGAACAGTAAATTATTAATAATCATTAGTTCTAATAGAATACAAGTTGAATGGAAAGGTGAAATGGAAAATGAAAAGTATAATGTTAATGAAAATTTGAAATGTATATTAGTGAAATTATATTAGATATTATACATGAGGATATTTTCTTCTCATAACATGAAATATATCTATGGAAGATTAATCATATTTAATTGGAATTAATAAGAATGTGATCACTTATTCGTCAGTGAATATTCGTCAATTATATGTTTTGTTTCTGATATAGTTATTGGGTATTTAACACAGTAGTTTTATCACATATAAGTTTTGAAATAAAGTAACCAAGTAAGTTTATAAAAATTGAATGAATTTAGGTGTATTCTACAAGAAATTGAGAAAGGGATATTCCTATGTTAGTGTTGAGAAATATATAATAATATTATAATCATTTTTACTTATAGAAAAACAAGTTGTATGGAATGATGAAAAATCGAATGAAATTTGTAAATCCAAATGAACATTAATAATGTATGTCTCTTAAATGAGGTTGGTTATTAAACATGATATTATTTTATTTACATAACATGAAAAAAAATATAGAATTTTAATTTTATTGAACTAAATTTAAAAAAAACGTACTCACTTAATCTATAGTGAATATTAATCCGTTATAAGTATTTTTTCTAAAATATTTATTGGGTATTAAAGTAAATATTTTTATCACATATATATATACATATCAAAATACAAAATAAAATTATGTATATAATCATTACAATTTGTTAGGAGTATTAACCAAGTGATCGAGAAAGGATGATACCTAAGCCAATACTGGGAACCACCTAACATCAAATTTATATGTTATTAATTTAAGTAAAAATATTACTGAGTATAACCAAACAATTTATCTAATGTTTCCTTTGGAAAAAATAATTCATTATTACATATTTTGGAGTGAACTTTTCTTGTAGTCTCATACTACAACAATGTTGCAGTAATACATAAATCATAGGAAATGCTTGATGAATATAAAATGAATAACTTATTAACCAAGATGTGGAAATATAATTATTTTTCATGTAAATATAAAAATAAGAAGGAAGGATATACCAAATTTTGAAATAAGAATCATCAGAACTAAAAACATGAGGTATTAATAAATTATATACTAATATAATTTTTTCAATGAAACTATACAAAAAATAAATGTATGAATCAATAGTTTCAAAATTGGTTCTTTTAGAGAGTGTGAACTATTATAGGGGACAGATAGTGCTAAATATATTACATATTATTCCATTAAGTATTTAAAGAATGATATAGTGATGTATCAATAGTTATAAGATATGATTTTCATCGAGCCAAAATTCCAATGAATATTATTACCAAGAATCTATCACCAATATAATGTATCACAATATAATTCCTAAAAACACATAACCTTACATACATATTGGAATTGATTTCAATAAAGAGGATCAATTATAAGTATTAAATTAATATGATGGAGCTAGTATTTTCATCATTTTTATATTTATATAATTTATTTAGACTCTTTTAATTTTATCAATTTATTCTTATTTTCATATGATAGGGATCTATTTTGTGTTTGGGAATAAAATGTGATTTTTTTTAATTCTATAATTTTAATAGCATTAATTATATTTGTTATTCTGAGTATAACTTAAATGTTATTTATCTAATTTTAGTGTTATTTTTATTTCATTTTTTTGGGATTTAACATTATAATCTAGAGTAAGTTATAATTAGAACATCTAGATGCCAAAAAACCAATTAATTGGAAAACATTTCTAGATGATAATGTGGATCCCAACTATGTAAATAAAGAATTAATTATGAAAACAATACAATTATGATCATTATAGATTGATTTTAAAGGGAATTTGAAGACAGGATTGACCATTAAATTTCATGGTGAAATACCCTCATTAATCTGATCATTATATAAAAATGTTGGATGATGATTTTGGAAACATTCATCCAAAATAAAATTTATGGGTAATTTGTATATAACATCTTATACATGTTGTAGAGGAAGATTAAATTTTTATTTCAAATGAGGCACATATTTTCAAACAAATTTATAGAAGAAAAATTATTATGACTTAGACAAACAATGGGGATTACAAGAAAAAAATCATTGACGTAAAATTATGGTACTAAAATTTACTTATTGATGACATATTATATATCAAAACACATTTATGGTCCTTTGTGATGATCCAAATCCTCTTCCATGACTATAAATTGGATGATATGGATGGATGGAAGAGGACATGAGTTAGAAATATATTTTTTTCGATGAAAACCTCTTATATAATGATTTCTCTACCATGTTCTTATTTTATTTTCTTTACATTCCAATTTAAGACCTATACTATATCAACTCGACTTACTCATAGATGGAGGTGGTATTTTCATTAAGTGATCAAGAAAAGGGGGAGGTTGGACCTAGGTTTGCTTCTTGAAATTTTGTGATTCAATTTAATAAGATCTGATGTTCCTTAGTCATCATGTTTCGATTTTTAAATCTATATTAAATTACAAATATGGCATAAATATGTTTTAATTATTTTAATTTTAATTGAGTTGTTAGATGACCCATATATAACTTAACCAAATTAGTTTCTGTAAAAATTGGAAATAATTGGATTGGGTGGTAGGATCTTGACTGTCATTAGAACATGTGTAAGATTGTATGTGGGAATATTAGTTTATTAGGGAACACTAATCCATGGTCCATGATTTCCCAATTAAACATGAAATACTACATCAATGTTATACACACATGAAGGAGGGTAGAACAACTGGAATATACTTTTCATAACTGTCTACCCAAGGGAAATAGATGAATTGGTAGATGAATATATATTTTACTAGTCATTAGATGGAAAAAGTGTAAATTTTGAAAATAATGAATACAAGACAAAATGGTTAACACAAACATGCTCTGCTAATAATTTATCTCATTTTTTTAAAATCTGTTAAATATAAAAACCACTAGTAAATATTTTTTTCAGATTAAAATAAAACCAATTGTTTTTTAGAATACCAATAAAAATTGACAGCCATATTCTATGTGCAATACTCTTTAGGATACAAACTATGGTTAACTACTATTATATATGTGGGTAATTTAAATATCTTTTTCATGTGTCATATGAGTCGTCTGACAATAGTTGTCTAGTTTTTGGGGATACAGATCCTCAAAAAACTAAAAATTTATAAGACAAATATTTTGAATGACATGTACTTCAAATAACAATTTAATTTAAATTTATCTGAAACTTGAATGAATAATAAACAAAATTAGAAAATAAAAAAATCAAATAGAGTTTGTGTAATCACACCTCATAGATTATATTGACAGTTTCAATAATCACTCAGAAGATAAAATAATTTATGGAAATATCAACAATATACTACATGATTACTGTGCACCAAAATTAACTAACCAAAAACTCAACTACCAATCCCCTCCTTAGAGAATGATTACGAATTTCAGAGTAACATGATTCAAATTATACCTAAATTACATGTCCATACATATGAATACCAAAATAGACATAAATTGGAATTTACAAACACGTTCTCCATTTGTAGACCCTGAGGAGTTATTGGAGAACATGTACTATCGAGGGAATTCCCCTTCTCACAATAGAATGTGAAATAAGAATGGTTTCATAATATGAAACTAGGAGAGATATAAGAATGGAAATATATGAAAATATACTTAATTAAAAGGGTTGTCCAGCATCTACAAGAATATATTTTCTAAAATAGATATATGCATTTCTATAGTCAATATGAGAGACACTTTATGAGTACTATGAGTGATTCATGAATTTATGCACCAACTGAACACTTAAAATAACGGATAAACACCATTTCCCAATTTTCTTCAAACATGGACTTTGGAATGATGATCACAACTTGATAGATGCCTCATCTAGAGGAGCCTAGAATTAAAATTCACTAGAAGATTATAGATTTCTGGTAGAGAAGATTAAACAAAATTGAAAAACATTTGGGACATGATATATAGACACTAGAGGAAATCATTCTATAAGGATATTTTATTTTTATTTAACCTTACTTGAAGAAAAATCTTTATGAAATGACAATCATCATGATAAAAATTTATATAAAAAAGGTAAATGAACAAAAAGTATAAAATCATATTTGTGCATTATGAACCTCAACTTATCGTTATTCTGATCAATATGTAGAAGTACATGGGACTGAATGTTTTGATGATACCTATCAGTTAATGAAATTCCATTCAATACAGTCATGTCAACCCCATACCCAACTAGGATAAGGATTTCATTAAAACCGGAATAGAAACACTTTGCAGAATCAATAACAAAATCATCCTCTATTCCATCAGCAGTAATACTCTAACCCTCCTCCATTCCAAAAACCATATTAATAGACATACCAATATAAACCATATGAAATACCCAAAAATATTCTATAAGAAATACCTAGAAATTTAAAATTATATGATAAATAATATAGTGAAAAATTTAGAAAAAAAATTTATTGTCTTGTTGACATTCTATCCATGAAAAACGGGAAACTTCCAACACAAATAGTTCTGAATCCAATGGAAAGCATGAGCATCATTACAACACAATGTGGAAGGATTACCACACCATATGGTCAAAGTGATGATTATTATTTTGAAAAACCTTCTAAATCTCAAACCAAACATCCAAAAGAAGAGAAACATACTAATAAAGGAGAAAGAACTATGTTCTAGTTGGAAAGGCTATAAACACCTTTGAAAAAAAATAGTAGAAAATATATATCCTAGAACTATTTCAATTTATATTAGTTGAATTAAGGTAGTATGAACATGAGACAATTGAACATTAAATTTAATAAACCTTCTAGAAAGTTGATATCAACATCCCACTGTTACGGGGAAATCAAAAAATCCCTAAGTATGAAAAATTTATGGACCTGTGGAGAAAGGTCGGAGAAAGGGATTTCTGACTAGTTAGACAACCTCATAAAATAATAAATACCACCATCAAAAAATATTTTAATAATTTGATTGACAAATTTATAATAACAAACATCTATTACCCAATCTTTGATTCTCAGTTGGTTATACCAATTCACAGAGTCCCCAAAAAAAGTAGTCTAGATACTATTAATGATGAATGAAATAAACTGATACATATTATTGTAAACAACTACTACAGAGTGTGAATAGGTTACATTAGGCTATGTCAAGACACCAAAAAATACAAATTTTCCATTCGGTTCATTGAAGAGATTCTGGAAAGTATAGATTGAAAAAATTATTACCATTTTTATATAGATTCAAATGATAATTCTAATTACTGATTACACTAAAATACCAGGAGAATATTAAATTCACCAGTTTTTTGGGGAAATATTCCTAAAAAAGTATTCATTTAATTCTATTAAACACAGTGGGTACATGTTATTTTTTTATGGTGAGTGTTTTATTAAACCATATTGATGATGTATTATAGGTATTTCATGATGATTTCATAGTTTTCAGTAATTAATTTGAACATTTCATAAGAAATTTGGAAAAAATATTTGAATACATTCATTGAAAACAATCCATCTTTAAATTTTGAAAAATTTCATTTTATATTTGAAAAACGAATAGTATTTGGGAAAATAATTTCTCAAAAAATGGATTTTGGATGATGAATCAAGATTTGATGTTCTAAATTACATTATGTACCTAACTTGTATAGATCATTTTAGATCATTTTTAGGACATAAAGTATTTGAGTGAATGACCATGTAGGATTTTATTAAGATATTTCTCCCTCTAGCAAGAATACTACTAAATGATTATTACTTTAATACTTATTATGCATGAATGAAATAATTTTATGGATTGAAGAAACTTTTGATCAACGCATTAAAAATGTTACCACCTAAATGAGAGTACCATTCAGAGTTTCTTTGTGACAAATCCAAAAAAGAAGTGGGATATTCTCTATCAAGATGAATTTACATTAAGAATTATGTCATATCCCACATATACAGGAACATGGATCGAATAAAAATATATTACAAAACCACATAGAATAAGTTCCATAGAGATTTCATGACACAAGATAAATTCGGATCAAATCTCCATGGCACTATAGTTATTGATTTTTTATGATCGTGATGAACTATGGAATTTAATGTAAATTATGGATTATAATCCAAGGAAAATAAGATGGATTATACTCTTATGAGAGTTCAATTTTGAAATTAATGGTAAAAATATAACCGTAAATCTGGTGGCTGATCATCTATGTTGACTATCCCACACCTCTAATGTTAATATCTGAAACCAAAATCCAAAAAATAACGTGATTACTCAAAAACAAATCTAAATAATAACTGGTGATATACCATATATTCCAACATTGTAATTTATTATGTTACATATTAGGTAAATTATCATCTATACACTCTTGAACATCATAATAATAAATATAAATCATGGTTTTATATTAGGTAATACCCATTTACATTGAAAATTTGAAATGGTCAAATCCTATGAATATGCTTACTAGGATGTTAATTTGAATAAGTGTTTGAATTATATGAAAAATTCTCTAAAGGAGGCAAAATTTTGACATTATGTACAACCTGGAATATTTTATAATCATTATATTCTCCCTCCAAATTCAATATGTATATTAATTTAGTAATTAATGTGAAGAAATACTAGTTTTATATTAATCTCTCAAAATTATAAGAAATGCATCAAAAAATAATAACATTTTGTAAAATATTTCATGTGTGGAGATTATAATTAATGGGACCATTCTCAATGTAAATTTTATGATCATATAAACTTTTAGATATATATTATGATTGAAAATGGGTGGAAGAAAAATCCACTTGGTCAGATAATTCAAATGGGGTTTTTGACTTTTTAGGGATAATATATTCTTTTGGTTTTGTGTGCCATGAGAAATCATCAGTGACTCGATAACTCTTTTATGGAATAGGAAATATTAGAATTGTAGAAAAAGTTTGGGATATATCCTAAAATGTCAAAACCATACCACAGATAATGAAATTTCCAAGAATAAGTCATTAACAGAGAAACTGAAGGCATTATATAGAAGAATAGTAAACCCAACATGAAGGGTTGTATCCAAAGGGTTGATAATACCCTATGGTATTATTAAACATCCTATATGACCCACATAGTTATAGACCCTGTAGATTGATTTTTGGAATCAGATTCCCCTTTTTGATGGAATTGAAACAGAAATTTTACATAGCGGTAAGGGAGATGAATAATGACCTTGATAAAGATGGGAATGATAGAAACATTTAGTTACATGAGTTAGAGGAAATTAGGATGGAAGAATTAAAAACCATTAATATCTATAAAAAAATAAAATAGATTTTCCATGACATGATTATTCATCAAAGAACCATTAATCCTATAGATCAAGTGTTGTTATAAAAATACCGATATAAATTAATTCCAAGAACACTATAAATTGGTATAGGATGATAATTTTCAATGGCCCTATACATCAATAACCAGTGGTGGATATCACACTCTTTTTCCCTGATTTTCAATGATGACCTACTAAGATTCATCTTTAAATTACACATGATTAAAATATGTAATTCCATTGTTAATATACAAACATGAAAAATAAACTTAAATTCCTTGAGTACAACATATCAATTATGCGAGGGAAATAAAATATTGTATTCTATGATTTTTCAATTTTTTTAGTTGAGGAAATGAAATTAAAAAAACACTTTTGGGTGGGAACCCATATTTCTTTCCCGTAGTAAATTCTTCCCACAACCATATTCTAGCTTGATTGAATAGTCATGCAATACCATTTGTTGTTATTATAATTTTTTAGCTCCATTAATAATGATTATGCTAGGGTTAAAAATGGAGATACATTATTGAACACACATCATTAATGTGTAGAATAATAGAAATGGTATAACATTTTATGAGACACCTGAATGAAGCATCATTTTTAAAGGGAGTTTTCTTTTTTTGTCAATTTCTATTTAATTTGTTTTGTTTAAAAATATATTGTTGAACATTCAATGAATCATTTAAAATGACACCTAAATTTATTATTCAATTGAATTATCTAGGAGACATGACTTTCTTAAAAAACCAATGATGCAACGATTTAGATTTCAATGATAATGAGGTTGAATTATAAAATTGTTGAATTTAATTTTTAATGTTATTCAAAAATATTAAAATGATGAATCACAATATAATGAAATTGATTTATTATTGTTAATAAAATATTCAAATCAATTTTATTTCCAAGAATTTATTAAATTCATATAAATTGATTTTTTATTATTAATCATTCCTTCAGTGATTGTCTGATGTTATAATTACCCTCCCTTAGAGGATTTAGATGGAAATTAATTCATATTATATTCTTTATCATATATCTTGAATGATCATTAGACATGCCACCTAATAGAAAATTCATATGAACTTATAAAATTTATGATTGTACTAAAACACATATAAAATGACTGAGAAATATTTTGAAAATCCATGAACCTTAAAATAAAACCGTTAAATTAATAATTTCCCCCATATATTTCATGAAGGACCTTTTTATGAATAATCATTGTTTCAATCCATTTTTTATCCATTCCTACACTCCTATTTGAATTTTTATGGAATTTTAAAATGAATCTATGGGGTAAATTGATTAATATTTTAATGGATAATCATAATTGGGAGGAAAATTTATGGGCGTGCTATTGTGAGAATAAGTAATGTGATTTTATTCATTCAATATAAATTTTTTTTCCTTCCTTGAAAAAAAATAAACAATGGGTTGTAACATAAAAATATAAAAAATTTCAATCACCGCACTAATGATTTTTATCCAATGTTATGATGTTGTGAATGTAAGTTTTATTCTCATAAAAACTTTCAAAATTTAAAAAAGTAAAAAACGAAGAAAAATCTACAGAAAAATGTATAAAAGTATAGAAAACTTCAAAAAGGTGCACATCATTCATTATGATTTAATTATTCAAAACCATTGTGTCGAAAGTTTGGGGGATGTGGGAGTTACTACTATGTAGGGGATATTTTTATTACACATTTATTTTTTATATCATGAATTTTACAAAATAGATAAACAACTTCCTTGAGCAAAAATTATAACAAACCAAATCCTACCATCCTTACACATTAAATTCATTTGAACATTTATTGAATTGTCCTCATGATTTTATAATATTTTTTTTATTTAAAAAGTAGATAAAGTTGTTGACTTATAATCCTATGTATAAGGAAAATAAATTCATGATATGAGAATAACTACACATTAATTGTATCGTGGGTGATAAAAGAAAATAATGAAAAGTGAGGTATGTCACTATTTAGTATTTTGAATGATAATGAAGTGAGGAACATTAATAAATGGGAAGAGAACTTACACAATTTTAAAAAGGGAGAAATTAAAAATCGAGATTTTATTTTTTCCATGAAAATGGGAAATTAAATTGTTATTTTATGTGTATTCTATTAAATATGGGTTCATGTTAAAAATTGTTTGATTTTTTTCTTGGTAATCCTAATCTTGGTGACATTAGTGCCCTCTGATTTCCAATTTTGTGATTTTTGGCCTATGTAAGGTCATGGTTGATGTGTGAGGAATTTATAGAGATAACATTTAAAAAAATTATATGTATTTTTATTATTTTAACCTTACAAAGTTATCAAATTGATCACATTTGCAACACTTATGGATTGATGGTGTGTTTTGGGATAAAATATGAAATTGTTTTTATTATGGAATTCTAACATATTTTATTAGCATTGGTATTTAGAGAATAAATTTTGAAATATTGTTCCAATTTTTGTGTGTTTTTATAGGATTCCTTGATTTTTGGGATTCATCATTATCTTTAGGGATAGAGGAAATTCCAACATATATAGGCTAGAATAAATTAATCAATCTGAACTATTTTCTGGATGATAGAGTGGAACACACCGTAGTAAATAAATAATAAATTTTTCTACATAATACTAATTTATATGACCCCATATGTATTTGAAAGATAATTCAAATACGCATTTTACTAAAAAAATTATTGGAGAAAAAACCTCATTACTACAGACATTGAATAGTAAAGAGAGATTAGGATTTCTCTAAACAAACAACCAAAATTAAAATTTTGATTAATTGGGGAACAACATATTGTACGTATGGAATATGAAGTGAAAATTATTAGGTCAAACATGAAACATATTTTAAGACAAAATTAATTAAGATTTGTTTTTATGATTTGTTGAAAAATGGGGACACCATGTGAAAACATTTGATGGAGAATTTTGTAAACGAAGTTTCAACCACTGAAAAACCATTATGTCCCAAAACACATTAATGGTCCTTTATGATACCAAATATCCTCATACATTATTATAAATAATATTATATGGTAGGATAGAAGGGGATATTGATAAAATATGGAATCTTTAGATGATGGAATACAAAAGATTTAACTCTATACTAACTTTTTCTTTTATTTTCCGTACATTAAGATATATCACCGATCCTATATCAACATGAAATACTCATACATGTAGGGGTATTTACATTCATTTATCTATAAATTGATATGTTGGAACAGTGTTATTTGATTTTGTTTTTTGTGATTCAATTTATTAAGATCCCTTGTTCTTTTTT
This sequence comes from Viscum album, assembly GCA_963277665.1. Lineage (NCBI taxonomy): Eukaryota > Viridiplantae > Streptophyta > Magnoliopsida > Santalales > Viscaceae > Viscum > Viscum album. The sequence goes on from OY728122.1 coordinate 2,092,235,093, forward strand.
CATGTGTTTTTAATTCTGGAATCTGTTTTAAATTTCAAATTTGGTTTTGTTAGGTTTTAATCCTATTAATATTAGTTTCTCTGGTCGATGATCCATATCTCCCACGACCCAATTCTTGTATATATTTGGTGAACAAAATGGGTTTGGGTGGTGAGGGCTCGACTGTCATCATCACATGAATAGGATTGTATGTTGGGACATTTGTCTATTAAAGAACAAATTTGTTTTGGGGATTTCCCAATTAATAAAGAAAAACATTTCAACTTATACATACATAGGAAGGAGGGTAGGCCAACATGAGGATTAAAATTGGAATAATATCATCATACCCATCTCTCTAAGTGCGAAAGAGTACTTATAAGATGAATCTCTCTCATACCAGTTAGCAAATGAAAAAGCGGTAAAATTTTCAAATAATGAAAGTACTGCATTATGGTATATCCACAACAGCTTCATCCACCTCATTTTTTAGTTTTTTTAAATAAATAAAATAAAAATAATTTTTTCTCTCAATTTTTATAATTTTTTTTCAAAAACCAATAAAAGAAACCACTCTGTTTAGCATTCAGTCTTCCTAAGGAGAATACATAAGGTAAACTACTACACAATACATGTGAAATTTATATATTGTTTTGGCACGCCCCATGATAGGTGTGCGTCAATAAATTTTGATGATTAATATTTAGTATATAGTAATTTGGAAATTAACATTTTATACACTAGAGTTATGATGTAAGTAATATCAATGTTGCAACTTATAAAAACAAAATTTAAATTTTAAGAAATGATTTCGAAATAACATTAATATAACAGAACCCTATTTCATGTACAATGATAAATTAATATCTTATGATTCATAATAGGGTGGATGTCCATTATGTCATAAGTATATGTGTTTATATTCAAAGATTTTGTTATGATATAAACAAATATACATCCAGAAACATAGATATTTCATATATATAATTATCCTAAATGATTATTATGATATTACATTAATCTATATGGTAGATAAGATTTAATAAAATTATAAAATAAATTTCTATAAGAGGTTTCAGATTTTTATTTGAGAAAGTGGGATCCAAATTGAATTATTTGTATTCAACGCTAGAGATGCACAACTTTTTACAATAAGAACTAGTTCTACAATTACATGTGGAAGAAAAATATTCAAGAGGCACATAGTTTATTGGAAGGATAAAACCATAGTCATGGATATATATATATATATATAGATATATATATATATATATATTCACCACATCTAGAAATTCATTATTTGGTGGGAATAATAATTCATACAAGTAGTCATTATATGTGAATCAATTCATGATTGAGATGTTTAATTAAAATTCAATAATGGGTTCTATATATCAATGGGTAATGTGGATTATTATTTATAATACTATGGTGGGTAATCTTGTTAGATTTCAAATGGGTGGTACAATAATGGTAACAATAATGACCAATTTATTATAACAAACCATTATGCCTAAATACAATATAATTTTACTTTTCAATGATAATATTTATGATCATTTTATTATGAATATGGTGTCACGACCCCCAATTAGGTTAGGAGTTAATAGGATGCAACCAAAATTCGATTGTGACACCATATAATTAATCTAAGGGTTTAATGTCACTAAATCTATTTCTACATTAATTTTAATCCACTAGAACATAGAATAATAATTTCGAATGAATATTTTACTTCTATCTAACAGAGGATAGTATAAGCTCCCATGTTTTTCGTGAAAAATGTGTTCATAAGAATATGGAAAATAAATATTGGTCTTAATGTTATTTAAGAACAGTACGAAAGTAATATTCCACTGAGTGACTTAATGTAGAAACATTTGTTATAGGGAACATGATCTATTAGGGTATATCAAAATGTTTATTGGACCATGTAAATCATATATATAGTAAAATGGTATTTGAAAACTAAAAGATGTAACAATTCAAGGCAGAATTATTTCAAATATCACATTCTATAAATCACTAAACAAAAACATTAATTTATATAGGAGGATATTATATTGGAAAATTATGTTTCATACACTTCAGTGATGGATCAATCATGTATACCATGATATGTAAAATATGTGATATTTCCAAAATATAAAATGCATTAGTAAAATATCATTTAATTTTAGGATAACAGTAAGGGTAATAGTTAGTACTATATAGTTACACATGGAATGTATGAAAGATATGTTCTTGGTATGTGGAGAGGAATGGATACTAGTTTAGAGGGGACAAATAATAATTTTATTGTAAATAAATGTCATCTAAAATCATTATTAGGATAATGGGATGAGAGAGACATGATCATAAAATATGGTGGTATTCATACATACAAATAGAGACTATGTTGGATCAAATAATGAAACTAGGATGTTGTTATTAAAATAAATGATTTATTAAATTTTTTGTAATCACACATAATATTTAAATATTAATAATTATGATAAATCATTTATGGTTACTAGCCAAAATTTCATATTTTAACAGTGGAAAAAATGATATACTCTGGGATACCATATCTTGAGATGTTTTACTCAAGGAGATAAGGTCACATATATTAGAAAAACCATGCAGTAGAAACATTGTAGACCCAGAAGCTAAATCCAATACCCAACCGAAGCATGATCATAATCATGTGATGGATAAAAAGGTTGTTTAGAATGTTAGCACTAGTGTAATTGAGAGTATTGTAATAGTTGGATCCTTATACCCAACATGAACAGAAATAGTTTTTACCATATCATGTATATATTTTGGTATTCAAAATTTATTCTTAACATAATAGTGTAGATATTTATTCATACACTATTTAATGTTAATTTCCATAGATTAATTGTTTTTCGAAAGGTTATAGAAATTCATGTTATAGTGAGAACCTCATGATACTATGACATTAATGATACATAAATTTCATATGATATAGATAAATCACAATGAAAAGACATAGTTGTGGTATGACTATTAGCTGTTACAGACACAAAATCATTGAGACTTCTTCACGTTATGTTCTCACTTAATGATTTCTAGAAGTTGAATCTAGAGGATATACCCTCCAATATAAACACCATATGTTTTGGGTGTAATAGGTTGTTAATATCTATAAACATGTGTACTAGTCTCTTGACTTGAGATCCTGATCAACAGTTTCAATTTGATCATATACATTGATGCAATAAAAAATCCATGATATGGAAAGCGTGATGAGGTAGGTTGTTTTGGGTACGTCATTAGATGTATGACATTGGTGGAACTGTTGAGAAATGATTTGTCAATTCTAGTTTGGGGATGTTATATCTCATTCTTGGTTGATTAGGATGGTAATAACATCATTAGAACATTTTTTTGGTAGTCGAGAGTATATCCAACAAGTTAGATAAAAAACTATAAGGAATGGATGATGAAACAAGTGTGTGTCCTGATTTATGAGATATATAAAAGAAAAAGATATTATGGTATATAGTGTATGGTTGATGGTTGTTTTCAATATCTACGACTGTCCTTATCTCTTATGGGGACTTAATGGGTTTCTAGACTATTTTCATGGTTTATGTATTCTATTCACTGTAATCGAGTAAGGTCCTAGAGGGTAATAAACAATACCATTTTCAAGAAACCTCCCTATTATTTTGAATTTGTATATTAAACATGGAGGGGCCACCATGGGGTTTTAGTGTTTTCCGTGTCATCAATCATCAAATAATAAATAAATTCATTATTATTCATTTAAATAATAATTTGGTAGATTATATTTATTAAAAGTATTTAAAAGTTACCTAAATACAAGGGATTACGTTAATCGAACAAATATTATTTTATTATTACATGTTTAATAAAAATTAATGGGAATTATGAGTCAAGATAAATGAATTTGTTTTATAACATTATGTTATATATATATATATATTAAAAATATGTGATAAAATCTAAATAATATTTATGATGCAGCTTGGTTTATCATAAATTTTATCTTCCTTATAGGGTGATATATTTTTTAATGTCGGGGAACCCATATGAGTACTTTGAAACCCACTGTAAATGAAATATAGAGTCTTATTTTCACTACACTATTCAATCCAATGAATTGAGAGCCTTTATTCCTCATCTCTCCTTGTGATAGAAATTTCCTCTACGAGCATCAATCCATGATCAACTATGAGGATCAAAGGTATATGATCATGGTGATCATCACGATTATAAATAATTCATAGAAAATTCTATTTTAAAAAGAAGTTTATAATGAATAATGATTTGGTCAATTTTAAGAGCACATATTTATAATCTAGAGGGGTTCATATTAGGATCCTTCATGAAGAAATCACCAGATACATATATCTGTCCAACACATTTCCGAATAAAAAAATGTATATGTTTTGATTTATTTTTATACTATGTTGAATTTTGATAAGATACATGGATCATACTAGAGCTAAGATCCCCAGAGTCAACAGGTTCAATCATCTCGATGAAGAAATTTTTTAAAATCCCTAGCCCTCTAGCATTTTATGTTACCCCATTATCATCAATACTAACATAGAATTATAGAATCCAATAGGGCATAAAATAACATCCCATTGTATGAAAAGAATTGGTGGAAATCACAGGTTTTGGTTCATTAAACATGGAACTCATAGTGATTCTCATTAACTAAAACTTCTCTAAAAGATTATTTCCATAATATCATACTTGTTAATGTAAAAATAGGTGTTGGTATTGAGAAAAAATCTTTTTTGAAAAATTTATTTAAAGATAAAAAAATCAATCATCATAAATAAGACTTTGACTGATTAAAGTAATTAATTCTTCTTTCATTTTTGATTTTGAAATGTGGTTAATACTATATAAACATTATAATACAATAATTATGTTATAATAATTATTTTGAAAATTCTATAATATTGTTGTATCATGGCTTATTTTTTTGGTGTTTTATATAAATTAATATTTTGAAAACAATTTCTATTTAATGATAAATATGTAATTAAATTATTGGTATTTACAATATACATGTTAATCCATATATTATATAAAATACTACATCATTATTATATCCATCCTATTACAAAATATAAAAACATACTTTATAGATTTTTATGTTTCTTTATTTGAGAATTGAGTGAATATATATATATCCATTTGTGTAACATCCCAATAGTAACCCATTATCCTGGGAGAGACCGTAATTCTACTAAACATATTTGAATCTTGTGGAATCTAAAGGATAGTAAAAAATTCTAAAGGTATACAATACATTTGGGTGATGATTTAGATATCTATATAATATAACCCACAACAGATGAATATATGTCCATAAATATGATAAGATGTATATTTAAAAACAATCCAAACTCAAATATATACACTAATCCGAGTAAAAACATAATGAATATAATACTAACACGATAGACTTCAAGGTTATGAATTACTGTAGGAATAATGTTCCCACATGGTACTCTCGAACAATCTATAGGACAGTTACATGTAGGAAACCACCACCATCCACAAGAACTTAATATTTATATCCTTCAATGAAGATAATTTCATCTCTCATTACTAGTATCATGTTAAATAGTAGTTTCTAATGCATTAATATTCCTATGTAGGGGTGACTATAAAAACTTAATATGGGACCCCCCTCAAAATATCCACATGTTCCAGTAAACAAGAACTAGTTTTTCTAATATAATATAAAACCAAAGAGATATATAATATAATATAGAATCTAAAGAATACAATATAGATTACTCAAAAAGAAGTTCAATTTTAAATTTAAATACATCGTTATCATAGAATAACACACATCAAATTTCCCACACCTAGTATATACATTCAAAAACCTATGTAATACCCTATAATAATCCCCATGGAATACATATAATTTAACCAATTCATATGTTTTCTTGTGGGACTCAATTATTAGACTAAAAATCAAAATTGGATCTTCATACCTTTATAACTAAGTACTCACATGGAAGTGTAACCCAATATTTCATTAAATTGGAAACCAACATCCATGTATTAACCAATAAGGATTCACACATGATCTTGAACTTACCACAAGAATTGATAATGAAACATGCTCCTAATTATAGCACTAACCTCACGGTACAAACCCACATGGCCCTGTAAATATTTTATATGAATAGAAAACATTCTACATCTTTTTTATTGTATTCAAATATATCACTCACTAATGCTATGTTTAGCCTTTATGGAATGATGTTTTCTAAAATTACCTTACAAAGTACACATTATCCTTGATTTATCTGAATCATTTAGAAAAGAACAAAAAAGTATATTTACATTAAAAAATTATAACAATTCTAGTTATTATAGGATGTATAGTGATAGTGAATCCCCGATCCATTAACACATTCATCAAATAGCATACAAATTCAAAAAGATTCAAAAGGAAAAGAGTCTCCCAAAAGATCCCATTAAATCCCATTGTTCATATTTCATATTGAATAGTGAAAAAATGTGTGTTCTTATGTGACTACTCAGGTCAAAATTGAAATAAGGAGTTCAAAAAAATCACAAATAGTATCTATATTTTTCACAAATATACCCACAAAACATGGCATCTACATATCCAATTCAAAATTGGTTTGATGGACACTAGGTATTGGTTCATGGAATTATGGATCACACTGTTCAATTTCATAACCCACATATACATGGTTAATGTTGCATTGAACTAAATCCCGCTTGACAAACAATTACATAAGAACATCCCCCCATTCAATTTTCTTATAACTATGGCTTCCACCATGATGTAGAAGTGAGTCAATTTAAATTTCACACTTAGTTGAACCAGACAAACTCACCAAGAATATACACCTCATAGTAACCACAACACTCATTGTCCTTTATCCATATTCTATAAGATGTATCCTATCTAGAAAATTCCAAAAACACATTGTGAAATAGCGGAGATGGTGACATATATTCATTTGTCCAGTTCACCAAGTCCACATCATCCACACAAATAGGACCATAGTCAACAAAATGGATGGATCCGTCATGTGGTGAATCCCAGAGACCACAAAACCAACATTTTCAAAGTGAGAATCCTTAGATAACATCCAATAAATATTATAACAATCCCATTACTTAATAATACACAAAAATAATGGAATATTAAAAACTAGTAGTGTTTTCTTCTCTCCCAAGATTATCATTATGTCCATAAAAATCTAAATGTTATTCAGGTATTGAAAAAATCCCAACCCACATGTCAATCATAATAGTGTCTCATTATAAATAATCCTCATATAACCAAACATTATACTATAAAATATATTACAGAGGTATTTATTTTCCTCATAAGAGAATATCATATGTATAACTATATTTGAACTATGATTTTATCCCAATGAAACATTTTAGTTGAGATGAAAAATATTATCAAAACCTATACAAAAGTTTTAGGCTCATACAAATAGTGTGGAGTTATGTGGAATAATATCGTGTTCCCAAACTAGGAGGTTAATTATTTGTAATATGAAATGTTACCATTGTGATTAACAATCCCAAAGATCCCTGTGAAAATTTTCAAAAATACCCTTTCGGAAATATACTATAATACCCTATTCATACAAATACCTTCACAAACACATGATATATCACTACCACAAATAATGGAGTACTTAAATGGCTCTATAAATGACAAACCACTCTAATCTATATGCATTACAAATACAAATTTTCATTCTGTTCAATAATAACATTTAAAATAATTGTTATAATGAAATATAAAATCCTTAAATCCACCTAAACAATTAGGTTTTATTTTATCCTAGAGTCACCTAGGTCAACCTGTCCCACCACCTGATATAGCTCACAACAAGGCCTTACATATGAATACCCATTCAAAAGGTGATAGAAAAAAAATGACGAGATCCTAAAGAGATACTATGGGGAGATTATACACATAAATAAAATTGTAATATCATTTTAGATATAAGCCATAAACACCTAAATTCATAAATATTGTAGTACACATAAATAATTTACTAAAATATAAAAATTATATAATAAAGTAAATTCATTTTATAGGATCAAAAAAAGATAAAACATATAGAAATTGGTCAAAAATTGGGGAGACCACATATATAGAAGAGAAATTGAATATAAAATAAAAAATTCTGTACTTCCATCTAGGATCAAATCCACATACATGATCTCCAAGACTGATGAAATGCTGTTACATGGGCATTAGAATCCACATGGGTAATCTTATTAAATCATGCATCACTATTACAGAACCTAAATCCACTGAGTACCATCTCTAAATTATATGGAATAAATAAGGGATTCATGATAATCAATTAATCTATACATGGGGTAAGAAATAAAAAATAGAGGTCCACCCACGGTGGTGGTCAAAAGATCATATATCATTACACATGAATATAAAACTTGATATTCCAATAATATATAAACAAATAAAATGATAATAAAATGGAAAAAATAAAATAAAAATACCGGTAAATAAAGAATAATTTGAACCAAGGGTTCTACCCTAATACTAGATGTGAATTTTCCCCTACTTTGGCCAATGTCAATGGAATTATAGAGAACAGATCTGCCAGCCACCAGAAAAGTGTTTCTTCTAGATTAAAAAGGATCTCCATAAATCCTACACAAGGATATGAATTAAGTAAATCCATAGGATCTCTTTCTTGGAATATAAAATAACTTCATGCATCTATCAAAACCTAGGACATCATTAACACAATAAAAACTGGTAACATGAATCCCTATGTCCACATAGTTAGAAAATCTATCAAGTACTGGTATTCCTAAATAAAAAGATTAAATAAAAAATATACACCCATTGTTGATATATATTTTGTCTTCCATTTCTCCTGGGGATCATACATGTACCTTGAAAATATTACCCACCCCATGGGTGCCTCAGATTCTCAGAAGCCTAAAACCCCTAGATAAAATATTATCATTACAAGATGAAGAGTTTCCTCATCTAAATCATCCATTATCTCACCAGACCCACCACAAAAAAATTAATATAGGGGAGTGTCTAATTAATTATCATGGACAACACGATGTCCAGTATAATCCAATGCTGTCCTCTCTCATCCAAAACCCATACATATATCGCCTGAATCATTACATTCATTAATCATCAGAACCAACATTGAAAAACATATAAACCCACAATTAGTTCCATAAAACAATGGCACCAATAATTTAATAGGTTAATAAATAATGGGGAACCTCAACAGTCCCTAGAAGATCATCAAAAAATGGACACCCTGTAATAGGAACCTATTAAATAACTAATAACCAAGACAACCCTGTAGGAAAATCATTGGTTGGCCTCCGAAAACACAACCTAAATATCACCCCACCTATAAGGGAAAAATTATACAACACCACACTAATAAGGGAATACCCCAAATACGCCTAATAGACCTATCTCATAAATTTCTCAATAGAACCAATCCATTATTGATATCACATGATTCCATCAAAAACAAATGGTTCTAAAATGTCCTGACCTCAAGAGATTAGATCTAACAATCTCATTCGAGATACTAGTTGCTCTTACCTACTAAAAATCATCAAATTTACCTCAAATAGCCCACTTGAAATTCTTATGAGAAGGTGGATAACAATCTAAAAACCCTCACCCCAAGAGTCACCCCAGAATCAAACCATAAAAGGATTTTAGATTAATAACATTGATGTAATCCCCCCAATAAACCTCACAACATCAGAAAATAAATCTAGAAATACTTTAAACACCGATATTATTAGACTATTGCGATCTATGTGGATGAACACTCATAATTGAACACATTATATCCAATTCTGAATGTATGGTGAAAAATATATAAAATACATCCATGAAGGATTATATGATGTGTACATTATGTATATGGTGTGAACCTCGATCAATCCTCAATGACCATGTATCCTAACTCAAATGGTCATGGAATTTATAATGTTCATTTTTTTCTTATCTACAACATGTTTTTTCACCCACATGGTGTTCTGGTAAATATACCTAGTGATTGACCTTTCACTTGGTCTAGTTAAAAGGTACAAAAGTTTTTGAGCCATGTACTTCTCCCTGGATTCTGACATATACCCTACATGGCCATGTTTCCCCACATGGTGTGTCAAGTCATGACCTCAAAAACACCTTGAGTGAATTTACTTGGTGTGTCCCAAAAACCTAGATCATGTAACCCCCATCTTCTATCCCACACCTATACAGAGGAACACATGACATGTAACTCAATAACAAAAGACATTTGATTGGGTTTTCCAGAAAATAAAATACTATGAAATCATAGAAACCCTTAATTTTATGAAAAAACACTCTTGATAAACTCTTTAAGGTCCTATGAAATCAAAAATAAAAATTAAAACTAAAATAAAGTTCACTTAAGGGTTTATTTGAAAAAATACAAAAAACATAACTATATTTTTAAAAGACCTACAGTTTGTGCTCAGATCAATTCCACACTGCCACTACACCCAGATCAATAATTGACTAGAATCACATCACCATATACCTCTATCTCTCCCTATGTTATCCATAATTGACAACTAATTAAAAGGTTGTGGTTCCGCACAAATAAATATACAAAAAATAAGAGTAAAATGAAAAGTGATGAAAATATATGAAAAATAAAAAATGGGAAATAAATAATAATGAGGATTTGGGATGGACGTGTAATCTAAGGAAGGGTTATTCTTTACCTAACTAATACAATTATTTACACTAAAAATTAAATAGGAATCTCAATACGATTCTCCAAAAATAAGATACCATTAAACAAAAACATGTTAATAATTACTAACCAATTATTAAAATATTTAATAATCTATGAATATTAGAAAGAATAAAAATTCCATAAAACCCTTGACCATTGGTAAAACCCCTATTCAATGATAAATGGAGTTGTCAAAAAAAGTTATTTGAGATATAGAGATAGGAAAAATTTAAAATGTCACCTTTAAAAACATAAGAGAGAAAAAAATCAAATTTCAGCTAATTTCCTTAAACTATTATGATGAATTTTTTAAAAACTCCCATCCATAAATTCTTTTCACCCTTGAGAAGCCTTGGTGGCCAAACTTCCACCAATATTTACCATTAGCATTAGGTCGTTCACAACTACCATGACCTTTTACTGCTCAATCTAACAACTCACATGCCTCTCCCATCATAAGGGTCATTCATCCACAAGATATAAGTCACCATGTTATATGTCAATATAATTATCATCACCTCTCAAAAAACACACGAAACAATATGTCATATGATCCATCCGCTATTTAATAAAATAGATGGACATGGATAACCGCAATCACAACATAAAAATACTACCATTTCACATTCTTATCTCCTTATAAATGACTTCCCACACACCCAAATATATTGTTAAAATGAGGTTCACAACCAATAATAGCATTTAGTTCACTACCAAATATAAATAATTCCTCTCATAACATGGACTTAAAAAACAAACTATCCACTACTCTCCTACTTAGTGAAAATTTAATCTCAAAAAACTTATCTGATAGGTTCTCATGCACAAATTATCCATGACCTCAAAATCATATAATATTATGAATAAAATACAAGAAAATATCCACACGTAGGCCATTTCTAATAAAAAAGAGCACCCTTATCACTCATCTTCAAAATCTTGGAATATCCATCCTCTAATGATAAACCACATGACCACTAACCAGAAAATAATAAATCAATAACCATGAGCACCACACCAAGATACCACAACCCCATCAGAATAAAAACCTAAAAAATACGGAAGAAATTCATCCAAACCTACCCACTTAAACTATATGGGATTAAAATATGAATCCTAATACTATACTAAAAATAGCAATAAGACCTCATTAATATCAAAAAACATTAAAGGCCATTGCAATAGCAGGTTAACTAGATCTGAATAAAAAAATCATGTGTCCTTTACCTTATTGAGCCAACAGCAATGGTAGAGAACCTATAGTCTAAAATGGTCTATAAGGGTCTCAATGCTTCCCTCTACCAAGGTATTTTATTTCCGTCATTGACTAACACATCTATATTGGATCTATAATTCATTTCCTTAGAAGAAAAATATTTGTGGTTCAATTTGTTATAATTACACAAAAACAATTGCATGATAGAGGGATATATAAGTTTTTACTTTCACTATTAAGAGATAAAGCTCATTTGGCAGTAAAAACTCACACAGACAGGCATATTTCATGATGATCATAAATGGATATCACGATACATTGAAAATGAATCATTACACTAATCATAGATCAAAAAAAATATAAATCATAAATAAATAAATATGAAACGGAATATTTTTTACCCAATGTGAAAATAACACTATTGTATAATAAAAAAATGAATAGAAATCCCATTACCATAGTAACCCATAATCACAATCGAAAAATATTTGTATGATTCATCGTTATGATATTCATCACATGTGATATCACATTCCTTTTCCACCTACCTTCCATCCCTGATATAGTAAGATAATGAAAAATAATTATCTGATACAATTTTTTCACACATAGTCCCAAGTTAACTATCCCGCCACATGTTCCATCTCAATAAAAGTCATCATGTGTGCTCCACATGAGGAATATACTCTGGAGTATAAGCGAGAAAATAATGACATATAATGAATAGAATATTCCCTTAAATAAGAGTGCAATATTTGGGGATCAATATAACAAAGAAACACAATCATTAATAAACATCAGAGTATGCATAAATAAATCACTAGAATATAATAATGCTATAATAAATTTATTGTGACAAATAGTCATAGATTAATTTAAATGTAAAGAAAAATTTCTCTCACTAGGCTGAAAACGTATAAAAAATTGAAAAAGAATAAAAACATATAAAAGATTCCTCTGTTATCCTTGAGCCAAACTATATTCTCAATCTCCATGACTGTTAAACTAAATCCATAAGAGTATAATATTACTGAAAAGTGAAATTTATCAGTCATAAAACAAAATGGGGAAACCCAAATGTTCTATGAAAATATCCATAACCATAATGATGATTTATAGTCTATATGATCACCAAGATACCTATATAGGGTTTCATATATATATATAGGCCATTCCAAAGGTGGTTGTAACAAATACATTCATAAAATGTGTATGAAACATGTCATATTTCAAACTAGCTAGGTGAAGACTACTTCCATAAAATTATATAAAAAAATAAAATTAAAAGGGTTGAACATGAAATTTACCATGAACCTGAGTTTTTATCCTAACTCCCTATGAAAATTTACCCACACACAAATCCAAGTGAGAGGAATTTTGGAATGTGGCTCACCGAACCCCAACATTAGTAATGTTAGAGATATTGAAAAGGAGATCCATATTTATAATGTAAGTATAATAACTAATGGAAGACCCCAGTATACATATTTGTAATATAAAACAACAACGCAAAATCTATAGGGATTTATGACTCTTATAACATGATCTGAAATCGATATAGGAATCCATTTGTTGATACAACTATGGATCCTAAAAGTTCATGGTATCACTATTGAACTAGAAAAGATAAAATATCTGGACCCACCATCAGTATATAGGTTTATGAGTAGGTCTACCCAATATAATATTCATTTTTGGAAAAATATATTACACTCCATGAGTGTTTTAGAGTCTCACAATATCAATTCCCCTTGCTAGAGTAGAATTAGAACTATTGGGGGAATTACCTTATCAAGACTAGTCATTAGATCCGTATTCATGCACCAAAAAAAACTGACCAATAACTCATAGAATATGAATAAATAATAGGGCCACTATATGGTCTACTAATATCCAAAATGTCTACACTCTCATCCAAAACCTAAACATCAACTTGGTAAACAGTTCTTATCATAATCCATCAGAACTAGGGTTATTAAATGGCTAATCCCATTATCTGACCCTCGATCCATCATCATTAATTATCTTATCAATAAAAAACTCATAAGGAACCTAGCACGGACCCCAAACCCATAATATTGGTAGGACACCCAATAAGGAGATCCTCTAGAAAAACAAAATATTAGGATAAGCCTATATAAGAAGCACTATCTAGGATCCCATTTCAAAACCTATAGATCATCCTTCATTAAAGGAATACTTTGTAATCACTACACCCATATGAGGAATTTCTCAAATAGGCCCCTAAAATCTATCTCAAACATTTATCAACATCACTATGATGTACCCGATATACAATGATTCAATCCTATCCCAAAATACTCATACTGTCCTAGACCTAAAGAGATATAATCTAAATAGCATGTATAAGAAACAACTTTGCATCACCTTCAATGAAACATCCTAAGGTCCTCATAAAATAGACATGGAATATTGAATACATGGTTTCCAATAAGTCCAGAACCGCCACCCATGCTTCACATAGACTCATATCTTAATAGGATTCAAGAATAAAAATATTGAAGGAACTGTCTCCTTTAGACTCACACTATACAAGATACTATACAAAAAACCTCATAATTTTGAATGAAGTATAATTTTTTTATATACTATAAGAATAATTATAATGGACTACATATATAACTATTTATAACAAAAAATTGAGGAAATAGTAAATCATTTTAAAGAAAGGATTACACGAATTGTACCTCTACTACATAGCTTGCACCTCAAAAAATCCCTCTTCTCATGTATAATTACCCAGCATAGCATAAAAATTCTAAAGTACATAGAGTGTCTATCTAGAACATTACATGTAACTCACATAGGGTTTCTTTTCATATACCTAGACATATACCCCACAAATGGTTTTTCCAAATGCACCACAGGACCTCCAACTACATAAGGAACCTAGGCCCTATCTATATACAATACATGACCACATTCCCCCACAAGGGTTTAATTGTTATGACCCCTATGACTCCCTATGTGGATCAATATGGAATGTACTGATCAGACACTCTGTGTAAACCTAAATATCTAACATATACATAAAATGATGTACATGATGTGTGTGAATCAAGATCATACATCACGTTGATGGGTATTCTCTAACAGAAACCCCTCTGAACACCGTAAGATCCTCAATTCATCCCTAGAACATAATTAATTGACTATATTAGGGTCTTAAGAAACCCAAAAACATAATCAAATCATTATATAACACTAAGGGTTTTTTTGTAAAAATTTAAACCAACAACTAACATACATGCATAAAGTTCGTATTCTTCAAGTTTGGATCAATTCCATATAACAACCACACCCCCATCCCTAATCTGATGAGATACCTAGTTCCATATACTTCTCCCACTATATATATTCCATCCTAGTGGATTGGAAACTATAAGGAGATACATATGTATAAATGATTCCAATAGGAGTAGGATAAAAAAGGGGAAATGAAAATAAAAAAGGGTAATAGGAACCGCCTCGAAACTAAATATAATGATATGTATCACATTAGAAAACACCTCATTTTGAACACATGAATTGAGTTTAAATTGAAATATATTTATCATAATAAAATATATATTAAAATTAATACAAGCATATATATATATATATATATGATATTTATTAAATTAATAATTTAATATTTCATGAAAATTCAAAAGATTTGAATCTCTTTCAAACTATTTCTTTATGGAAAAAATATTATTAGAGGAATAAAGGATTGATCAAAAATATTATCTATCATCTTCAAATATGATAAATTACTTTTATTTAAATTGAAACCCACCTAAGAGAAAGCAATTTCAAAATTCCACATATTTTTGTAATCCATCATGACATGGTTTATGATAATCACAGAAGAATATACAATGATCCAAATAAGACAATAATATGAATTTTTAAGAATACAATTGAATTTTAAATATATATCAAAGTAAAATTTCCTCCCACAATGAACTAAGGATCATGAACCATTTTCATAGAAAATATAAGGCCTCGGCCTTAAACATTACTTAATATTGAATTAAATGAATAATTCACATCGAGGATCATTTCAGGTTTAGAGTTTTAGAGAATTAGAACATAACTATTACATCTCAAAAGATTTACAAAGTAGACACTTCTACTAAGATTCCATAGAATAAAAAAAACTCTTAACAAGAACAATGTCTAGTTCCATGTTTTATATAGCATTACATTCCATTGATTCCATCCTTCAACCAATTCCATATTATGTCTTGTGAAAAACATTTCAAAAAAACATGGGGTGAGCAGAAAAAGCTCAGTAAGGGATACACAAAGAATAAAAACTGTTAGTTTTTCAAACATCAGGTAAACCATGTATAATTTATCAAAGTAATACCTTCACCTTAATGAAGTAGTAAAAACTCTTCACTGAATAAAATATCATTACTTACCTTTTTCTAACCAAAGGATTACCATAAAACCCATATGAAGAACACATAACATATATAAAGGTAACTTGAGACATAAACATACTTAAGTGGAATAACTATACGGTCGACTTCCACACATATCACTTAATGGAATAGCCATTCGGCCAACTTCCATACATACTTAATGGAATAGCCATATGGACGACTTCCATACCCAATGAATTGGAGGTTATAACGTAACCACCCATCCTGGTATTCACGGCACCACCCGTCATATGGTTTATCATGTAACAACTTGTCAAATGTCCAAGTACCATTATAAAATTCTAAGACATAAAACAAATATAATGGAAAGAAAATATTTCCACACATTGATCACAATATATCACTTAAATATATTGACATAAAAAATCCATTATAAAAACCATTTTCAATACCGAAATACATAAAAGAGTATATGGAATTTTTTTTGTTTTAAATAAAACATTACGACTTGTTGAGGAAGCCAAAGACGAAATAATACTCACGGCGGTGGAAAAGGTCGTTGTCACCGCATACGTTAAAAGAAACATTCCTTTTTGTCATTTAGTAAATCGCTTCGTAGAAAAAAATTCCTTTTGTATAAAAGTAAATGTCAAAGGGGTTTATACACCGTATAAGAGAAAGTTGTGTATAAAACAAAATATGCCTCAATGAAAGGAGATTGAGACGAAGTCCCTTACCTCGGGTCTGACTTGACTTGATCGTTCTTTAACGTCCTGAATAATAAACATGAGTTAATTTATACTTGATTAAGAACCTTTTTCAATCTTATTATTCCTTTTATATCACTTATTTCCATGTTATAAACATTATGTAACCATTTAAGTTAAGAATGTTTGTTTTGTCGATATTTGGTTCTTAAGTCAAAAGTGGACTTCTTACAATTACATGTTGTTCGTGTGGTCAAAGGATATTTATATCCAGAATGAAATTCCTGATTTGGATATAATATATATCATATATATCCAGCATATACATGTATTTATAATATTAAAAAATCATTTAGAGGTAAGAAATGAAATGCACCGTTCATGGAGACGGTAAGCCGTACGTAGGCATGAACGCTACTTTCATTTCTTTGTCATATTAATGGAATTAAAACTAAATGAGAGGTATTTATATTTTAATTCCAGAATTATATTATTCATTTAGATGTATCCTTCATAATATATATCCATTATATACATGTGCTTAAATTTTACATTACATTTGGGGATAAGAAATGAAATGCACCGTTCATGGAGACGGTAAGCCGTACGTACGCATGAACGCTACTTTCATTTCTATCTAATACATTAATGGAAAGAAATAATAATGATAAAGAGGTATATTATAATTTCAGTATAACATCATATATAATAACTTTAAATCTATCCTTTATACGTCCCACATATGGCATTAACGAATCAAATCACTTTGAGGGGGCGGTAGTCCGCACTTCCTTAAATGAAGATATCTCGTTTACCCATAATGGAAACCATAAAGGTATGCCCAAAATGAAAAATACAGAAGCTTAAGGAAAACGTAAACATATTATATATCATATATAAATATAGTGTCATCTTAATGGCCACCTTTGAAGGTGTTAAAAGAATGTTGAACAATCATCGTTTCGGGAGGCCGAAATTCGCCATCCACGGAAACAGTATGTTCTTTAACAATTGGATGTTGGTGTGTGTAAGTGTAGCTCGAATCCGTCTTATAAAAAAATCCTAGTATATTGATGATACTATAGTTTTTAAAAAAGAAATGAATAAAAATAGTTTAGGGGGTTGGAGAAGCAAAATAAAATAAAAGGACTCAAGTGAAGACATTACCTTAAAATCAGGTAACTCCCTTTTGTTTGAGATCAAAGGCTTCCTTGGGAAGACTTCTGCCCAAAGTGAGTCTTCAAGGAGTAAGATATGGAATTGGAGAGACAAAATGGTCAGGGTTTGGCCGATCCAAAGGCTTTGGAATTGTGGCTAAGGAGGTAGAGGTTGGGGCCTTTTATAAGAGAAGAGGAGGGGCACTCTTGGAAGGTAAAGAAAAGTCACTTTATTTTAAAATGGTATTCGGATTTAAGAGGTCCCAAATTGATATAATTATAGGATAAGGTGATAAGGGTTCTAAATCCACCCATCCAATAGGTTTTGGACATGTGTAGGTCACAGATTTTACATTATCATTTCATTTTATTTAAATCCTTTATTAATGCGGTAATCGATGTATCATCATGATGTCATAAATAATTTAATATATTTAATGTATAAAAATTATATAAAAACTATTATCATGTAGGAAATCTTTTTAGATTTCTAATTAATATTTATAGTCAAAAATATGACTTGTATAACCCCAAGTAATAATTGTTTTAATAAAACATTTCATGTTTGTGTCATTTTTACTTTAACATTAAATAAAAAGTTATTTAAGTCATTTCCAAACCAAAGTGGCTCCATGGGGTCCCCAAGTTGACCCATGGATTGTCTTGGTCAGAAATGACACATCCAATGAGGTTAGGACATGTGTAAATCTCATCTCATATTATCAAAACATTATTTTTACCTTAAACTACACTAATTACCATTAATCGCGATTACAAACTTAATTAGTTACTATTCACCAAAAAATTATTTTAATCCCATTGAACCACATTTTACTTCTTAATGACAACCATGTATGTAGGATTTTTGAAATTCAAAAAACATAAGTGTTAAAAATTCATTTAAACAAAAAAAATCAGTTTTTATAAGTACAACTTAGTGGTTTCACTATTCATCAAAAATTGAAGTTTTTCAGAAAAATACCAAAACTTCACCCTAAGATATATTTGATATTCTGAATTCAAAAATGAAGTCCTTTTTACAAAATTCCAAAAATATAAGTTTCATTAATTAATTTAATAATTAATTCCCGCTTTCAGAGAAAATAGCATGTTTTTATGAAACAATAAGTATCAAAAGATTGACACTAGTTTAAGTCCGATTTCAAAGTGAAATTAATTCCAACGACCACTATTGGATTTAATGGTAAAAATATATTCTAATTTCACTTTAAAACAAATTCAAAAGATAATCTAATCATATTAAAAAATTATATTAAAAAGAGGTTTTGAATTATAATACAACATTTTACACTATTCATTAAAAAATAAAATTTATCGAAAAAATACCAAAAAATTACACAAAGTAATATTTGATGTCCCAATTCTATAGAAGAGTTTAATTTGGTCCCATAGAATTTATAAGATTGATCAAAACTATATTTAATGACGGTTCACCGTCAAAAGGTGATAAGTAAACCCTTAGTGAAAATTAGGGTATAAATGCCTAAAATTGAATTCTTTCCGTATTTTAAGCCTTTATCTTTTACTGGATAAATGTAAAAACATTTAAAAACTTATATAATCATATATTAGTTATTTCTATCCATTCCCTCCAATACAATGGCTACATGTTAACTACCATTTAAAATCATATTATTATATTTCTAGTGTGCAAAGTAAGTTTTCAAAGAGACTCATCGTTGCGTATCGGGTACGCTATCGAACATAGAAACCCCTTTAAAGTAAAATTAATATTTAATTAGTAAATATTAATAAATATGAAAATTCATTATTCTTTATTTACCTGGTATTTTACATCCTTCCCCCCTTTTTGGAATTGCGTCCTCTCAATTTTATTCACCTATCCAAATAAGTGGGGGTATTTATCCGTCATAGCATTTTCAGATTCCCACGTTGCCTCTTCAACCATATGGTTTTTCCACAAAACCATTACCTGGTGAATTACCTTATTTTGCAATACTTGCTCTCTTCGGTCAAAAATCTGGACTGGTTGTTCTTCATAAGAGATATTCTCTTCCAACTGAACTACCTCTGGGCACAAAACATGAGATGGATCTGGCATATACTTTCTCAGCATCGAAACATGAAAAACATTGTGTACCTGAGATAAACTTGGAGGTAAAGCCACTCAGTGAGAAACTGATCCAACTCTCTCCAGAATTTCATATGGTCCAATGAACCTTGGACTCAGCTTCCCTTTATTACCAAATATCATCACACTTTTCCATGGAGAAACCATGAGAAAAACATGATCACCTACCTTGAAAGATAGATCCTTCCTCCAGTTATCCGCATAACTCTTCTTCCTGCTTTGAGCTGTTCTCATGTGTTTCTGAATCAAATGAACTTTTTCTGCCATCTCTTCTACCAATTTTGGTCCCATCAGCTTCCTTTCACCCACTTCATCCCAAAATGCTGGAGTTCGACACCGCTTCCCATATAATGCCTCAAATGGTGCCCTCTGTATACTGGAATGAAAACTGTTATTATAAGAAAACCCAACCAAAGAAAGATGTTGGTCCCAACTTCCTTGATAATCAATCAAACAAGCTCGTAGCATATCCTCCATGGTCTGAATTGTTCGTTCTGACTACCCATCTGATTGCAGATGAAAAGCTGTACTAAAATTTAATTCAGTACCCAACGACTTTTGAAGGACTTTTCAAAAGTCTGAAGTAAACCTGGGATCACGGTCAGATATAATGGAGAGAGGAAATCCGTGTAACCTAACTATCACTTTAAGATACAAAAGGGAAAGTTGATATAGGGAAAAATTATCTCCTATGGAAAGTAAATGAGCAGATTTAGTCAAGAGATCAACAATAACCCAAATTGCATTATTACCTTGAGATGTCTTCGGTAATCCCACAACAAAGTCCATGGATATATTCTCCCATTTCCACTCTGGCACTGGTAGAGGCTGAAGAATCCCTTTTGATAACTACCGATCTGCTTTAACCTACTGACAAGTCAAACACTTCACAGTAAAATCAGTAATATCTATTTTCATTCCATCCCACTAGTAATACTCCCGCAGATCTATGTACATCTTAGTAGTGCCAGGATGAACTGAAAACGGAGAACTATGAGCTTCACATAACAACTCTCTCTTCAACTGTAAATCACAAGGCACACATAATCTCTTCCTAAATCTCAAAACACAATCATTGTCAATATTGAATTCAGGTAACTTACCCTTCTGAACCAGCTCTACCTTTTTCTACAACTCACTATATTGCTTCTGTACTTTCATGATTCCGTTTGATAGAGATGATCTCACTGATACCTGAAACAAAACAGAAGAACTTCCTGCACCAACAACTTCTATGACAAAGTTCATCAAATCCTTAACCAAAGGGCCACATTCCAAATGCAACATTTCTAATGAAGCATTACTTTTTCGACTCAAAGCATCAGCCACTTTATTTGCTTTTCCAGGATGGTAATGAATTGTACAATCATAATCCTTGATTAATTCCAGCCATCTCCTCTGTCTCATGTTCAATTCTTTCTGGGTGAATATATACTTTAAAATTTTGTGATCAGTATATATTTCACACTTTACTCCATTCAAATGATGCCTCCAAATTTTTAATGAAAAAACAACAGCAGCTAATTCCAAATCATGTGTAGGGTAATTTACCTCATGAGTTTTCAACTATCATGAAGCATAAGCAATTACCTGATCATTCTGCAGAAGGATACATTAAAGTCCTTTCAACGAAGCATCACTGTATATAACAAACTCTCCATTCCTGGAAGAAAGTTCCAAAACTGGAGCATTAGCCAATCTTCTTTTCAACTCCTGAAAACAATAATCACATTCTTTTGTCCAGATGAACTTAACACCCTTACGATTTACCTTATTCATTGGAATAGATAACCTTGAAAATTTTCAACAAACCTTCGGTAGTAACCTGCAAAACCAAGAAAACTACGGATCTCGGTTACATTTGTGGGTCTTGTCTATTCTTCAACAAATTTTGTTTTAGCAGGATCAATAGTTATTCCAACTTTTGAAACAATTTGACCCAGGAAAGAAATTAGTTGTAATCAAAACTCACACTTGCTTAATTTTCCATATAGTTTCCTTTCATTTAAGGTTTTCAAGATAACCCTTAAATGACTTTCATTCCCCTCTTTACTTTCAGAAAAAACCAAAATATCATCAATAAAAACAACCAACATTTTTCACCTGAGTCAACTGAGCCATCACGACAACAAACTGTTTAGTTCTGATTCTGACCATCTCAGGAAACTGATTTGAAAGGTCATTTCCCTCTGTATGCCTTCCCAGAAAAGTTGTTCTGTTTCCTCTATGAAAAAACATTCTTAACATAGAAATATCTTAGGCGAAGCAACATGGTAATGTTTAAATGATATATTATTTCAATCATACCATAAATTAACTTATAATTTAAAAATTTTCTAACTCCTAAAGTTGTCTAAACCGACCTTTGATACCAACTATAAGGCCCCGACCTTAAACATTACTTAATATTGAATTAAATGAATAATTCACATTGAGGATCTTTTCAGGTTTATACTTTTAGAGAACTAGATCATAACTATTACATCTCAAAATATTTACAAAGTATACACTTCTACTAAGTTTCCATAGAATAAAAGAAACTCTTAACAAGAAACATGTCAAGTTCCATGTTTTATATAGCATGACTTTCCCTTGATTCCATCCTTGACCCTATTCCACATTAAGTCCTGTGAAAAACATTTCAAAAAAAACTTGGGGTGAGCATAAAAATCTCAGTAAGGGATACACAAAAAATTAAAACTGTTAGTTTTTCAAACATCAAGTAAACCATGTATACATTATCAAAGTAATACCTTCCCCTTCATGAAGTAGTAAAAACTCTTCACTAAATAATATATCATTACTTACATTTGTGTAACAAAAGGATTACCATAAAACCTATATGAAGAACACATAACATATATAAAGGTAACTTGGGACATAAACATACTTATGTGGAATAACCATACAGTCGACTTCCACACATATCACTTAATGGAATAGCCATTCGGCCAACTTCCATACATACTTAATGGAATAGCCATACGGCCGACTTCCATACCCAATGCATTGGAGGTTATAACGTAACCACCCGTCCTGGTATTCACGGCACCACCCGTCATATGGTTTATCACGTAACCACCCGTCAAATGTCTAAGAACCATTATAAAAATCATACAACATAAAACAAATACAATGGGAAGAAAATATTTCCACACTTTGATCACAATATATCACTTAAATATATTGACATAAAAAATCCATTATAAAAACCATTTTCAATACCGAAATACATAAAAGATTATATGGTATTTATTTTGTTTTAAAAAAAACATTATGGCTTGTTGAGGAAGCCAAAGACCAAATAATACTCGCGACGGAGGAAAAGGTCGTTGTCACCACGTACTTTAAAAGAAACATTCCTTTTTGTCATTTAGTAAATCGCTTCATAGAAAAATATTCCTTTTGTATAAAAGTTAATGTCAAAGGGGTTTATACACCGTATAAAATAATGTTTTGTATAAAACGAAATATGACTCAATAAAAGGAGATTGAGATGAAGTCCCTTACCTCGGGTCCGACTTGACTCGATCATTCTTTAACATCCTGAATAATAAACTTGAGTTAATTTATACTTTCTTAAGAATCTTTTTCAAGATTATTATTCCTTTTATATCACTTATTTCCATGTTATAAACATTATGTAACCATTTATGTTAATAATGTTTGTTTTTTTGATATTTGGTTCTTAAGTCGAAAGTGGACTTCTTACAATTACATGTTATTCATGTGGTCAAAGGTTCTTTATATCCAGAATGACATTCCTGATTTGGATAGAATATATATCATATATATCCATCATATAAATGTATTTATAATATTTAATAATCATTTAGAGGTAAGAAATGAAATGCACCGTTCATGGAGACGGTAAGCCGTACGTACGCATGAACGCTACTTTCATTTCTTTGTCATTTTAATTGAATTAAAACTAAATGAGAGGTATTTATATTTTAATTCCAGAAGTATATTCATCATTTAGATGTAACATTAATCATATATATCCATTATATACATGTACTTATAATATTACATTACATTTGGGGATAAGAAATGAAATGCACCGTTAATGGAGACGGTAAGTCGTACATACACATGAATGCTACTTTCATTTCTATATCATACTTTAATGGAAAGAAATAATAATGATATAGAGGTATATTATAATTCTAGTATAACATCATATATAATAACTTTAAATCCATCCTTTATACGTCCCACATATGGAATTAACGAATCAAATCACTTTGAGCGTGCGGTAGTCTGCACTTCCTTAAATGAAGATATCACTTTTACCCATAATGGAAACCATAAAGGTATGCCCAAAATGAAAAATACAGAAGCATAAGGAAAACATAAAAATATTATATATCATATATAAATATAGTGTAATATTAATGGACACCTTTGAAGGTGCTAAAATAATGGTGACTAATCATCGTTTCGGGAGGCCGAAATTCACCATCCACGAAAATAGTATGTTCTTTAACCATTAGATGTAGGAGTGTGTAAGTGTAGCTCGAATAATTCTTATAACAACATCCTAGTATATTTATGTTACTGGTGTTGTTACAAAAGAAAATAATAAAAAGATTTTAGGGGGTTGGAGAAGCAAAATAAAACAAAAGGACTCAAGTGAAGACATTACCTTAAAATCGGGTAACTCCCATTGGTTTGAGCTCAAAGGCTTCCATGGGAAGACTTCTTCCCAAAGTGAGTCTTCAATGAGTAAGATAGGGAAGTGGAGAGACAAAATGGGTAGGGGTTGGCCGAGCCAAAGGCTTTGGAAGTGTGGGTAAGGAGGTAGAGGTGGGGGCCTTTTATAAGAGGAGAGGAGAGGCACTCTTGGATGGTAAAGAAAAGTCACTTTATTTTAAAATGTTATTCGGATTTAAGAGGTACCACGTTGAAATAATTCTAGGATATGGTGATAAGGGTTCGAAATCCACCAATCCAATAGGTTTTGGACATGTTTAGGTCATAGATTTTACATTATCATTTCATTTTATTTAAATCCTTTATTAAAGAGGTAATCTCTACATCATCATGATGTCATAAATAATTTAATATATTTAATGTGTAAAAATTATAAAAAAAATATCATGATGTTGGAAATCGTTTTACCTTTCTAATTAAAATTTATAGTCAAAAATATGACTTGTATAACCCTATTTAAAATTTTGTTTAGTAAGACATCTCATGTTTGTGTCATTTTTTCTTTAACATTAAATAAAAAGTTATTTATGTCATTTCCCAACCAAAGTGGCTCCATGGGGTCCCCAAGTTAACCCATGGATTTTATTGGTCGCCCATGACACATCCAATGAGGGTAGGACATGTTTCAAGCTCATCTCATATTATTAAAAAATTATTTTTAACTTAAACTACACTAATTACCTCTAATCGCGATTAAAAACTTAATAAGTTACTATTCACCAAAAAATTATTTCAATCCCATTAAACCAAATCTTATTTCTTAATGACAACCATGTATGTCGGATTTTTGAAATTCAAAACATAGATGTGGTAAAATTTTATTTAAAGGAAAAAGTCAGTTTTTATAAGTACAACTTAGTGGTTTCACTATTCATCAAAATTGAAGTTTTTCAGAAAAATACCAAAACTTCACCCTAAGCTATATTTGATATTCCAAATTCAAAAATGAAGTCAATTTTACAAAATTCCAAACATATAAGTTTCATTAATTAATTTAATAATTAATTCCCGTTGTCAGAGCAAATAGCGTGTTTTTATGAAACAATATGTATCAAAAGATTGACACTAGTTTAAGTCCAATTTCAATGTGAAATAAATTCAAACAACCACTATTAGATTTAATGGTAAAAATATATTCAAATTTCACTTTAAAACCAATTCAAAAGATAATCTAATAATATTAATAAATTACATTAAAAAGAGGTTTTTAATTATAATAAAACATTTTACACTATTCATTAAAAAATGAACTTTATCGGAAAAATACCAAAAAATTACACAAAGTAATATTTGATGTCATGATTCTAAATAAGAGTTTTATTTGGTCCAATAGAATTTATAAGATTGATAAAAACTATATTTTATGACGGTTCACCGTTAAAAGGTGATAAGTGAACCCTCAGTGAAAATTAGGGTATAAATGCTTAAAATTTAATTCTTTCTGTATTTTAAGCCTTTATCTTTTATTTGATAAATGTAAAAACATTTAAAAACATATATAATCATATTTTAGTTATTTCTATCCATTCCCGCCAATACAATGGATACATGTTAATTACCATTTAAAATAATATTATTATATTACTAGTGTGCAACGTAAGTTTTCAAAGAAACTCATCGTTGCGTATCGGGTACGCTATCGAAGATAGCAACACCTTTAAAGTAAAATTAATATTTAATTCGTAAATATTAATAAATATAAAAATTATTTATTCTTTATTTACCTAGGATGTTACAGAAAACCCTCTATGCTTAAATATCACTAAAAACATTAGTAGACCTACAAAATAATATTATGAATGAAAGGTACAAAATAAATGGGATGATCAATTGCAACCCCAATAATGAAATTCTTTTCAAACATATATGTGGAGAAAATATCAAATCAACATTAAATTCACCCCACTTCAACGATGGTATATATTATAGTAATTATCCTAGTATAAAAAGGAAACAGATCATGAAATGGATATTTAAATGAAATTCTAGATTATCATCCCTTTCCCACCCATCATCACATCCCATATATTATGTTTTAATCTAATGGAAACCATATCAAAATTTAACCACTACACATTGTGTGACTTTTTAACACACACAATTAATGAGATCCCACAATCATAAAATTTAAAATCCATCGTAGTTTTAAAAACCAAACTATATTCCATAAAATATCCCAATGGATCTTCATTGATTCCATGTTTTACAAATACATCACTCATAAATTTTCAAATAATGCATACACCACCACAATGATAATTAATAGTCAAATTAGTATGTTCTATCATCAGTTAGAATCTACATGATATCCTAGGGACAATGATTGAGAAATAACTCAATAATAACATAAGGTAATAGATTATAAAATTTATAATAGTGATACCATTTATGAATTATAGTAAAATAACCCACACATTTTTATAGACAAGGACATGAACATGAATTCAATTATACCTCAGAAATAATAATGTGGGATTCCAATTCAGCGTAAAATCATTGATAAATACAAATAGTTGAGAAATTAAACATAGGTAGGTTAAAAAAAATGTGAACATCATTTCGCAATTCCCTTGAATAGATGTATAGTTAACATTGTTCTACTAGTAGTAGAAATGAAATTGTCCTCAAATATACACATATAGACTCCACTCCCGCTATATTCACATACCATGAAAAATAAATATAAGAATAATTACATAAGGATATTTTAAATTTAATTCCTTTGCTATCAATAAATATGAAATTCTATTTAATAAACCATATAATCCCCAGGGTTATTAAAAAGAATCTTGTGTGTAAGAAAAAGAGTTATAACATAAAATAGACAGTATCTGTGGTAATTGTTCATAGCGAGCAACAAAAATCGACATGATATCCCATTTCACATGTGGATTCTTGATTTGAATTCAATGAGACATCACTTCCATAAAAAATCTATATTTCTTGTTTTATTTATCAGTTCTAACCTAAAAAAGCAACATCAAAATATTCTATTGAAATACAAAACAATCATTACACAATCTCCATCAGTTTAACAATATTATCTAGCACATAAAACATATGTAGAACCACCCTTTCATCAATAAAATATAAAACAACCTCTTTCTATAGCATAGTAACTCACTAATTAAAATTCTATCATTCCACCATAAGTATTCAACCCACCATTCCACCAAATTGAAACTGTTACCAACAAAATAATCATTGTTCTAGAGTTTCCAAAATAGAAACTATGTTTTTATTAATAATTTTTATTTTGAAATAATTTTAGAGAAACTCATTAAATACATAATTATATATCAAAATAAATAAAACCTTTATTTTTTTTTAAATTATCTTTTCAAATGAAACATATGACAATTATACTTTGAATAAAACAATATTTATAGTGTGTTTGTTAAAAAACCAATTTATCAGAGAAATATTTCCTTCTCATCTGGATAAAAAAATACTACTAGAAAAATTATTTAAGAGACAAATAAAAGTTATTTTTCTGTATGTATTAATATTTAACACACATTGAAAATATATTTAATTTTTTACAATGTTTTGATTAATTATAAATTCTAAAATAAAGAATACCTGGATAATGTTCCCAAAAAATGAATCATGTTCTTTTATTCAAATATGAAATAACTGTTCATTAATCATTATTTGTTGAAAAATTATATTGTAATTCTTCTATATATATTTTTATCCAAAATTTTATTCTACAACTCAATAATAAAAAAATATTACCATTATTCATTAAAAATATTAACAAGTCATAGATTTCAATATGCTCTCCTAATATGTAATGTAACAATAACAAGAATCACAAAATGAATTAACATCACAAAATTTAATCCTACTAATGATATAACAATTTTACTATCTATTATACATTTTATACGATTCACTAATGTGTTATATGACATGGAAAAAAATATTTTATTCATTATTTTTTCATAAAATCAACCAAAAAGAAACTAGAATGATTTTTTCTAGTTATAGTATCTATACATTAATGTTAAAAATTAGTAATGTTAAATTAATATATCATATATAAAAATAATAATATATAAGGTTGAAATTATCCACTCCTTCATTTAAATAAACTCTTTACAATATAACTCTGAAAAAAATCATATATCAAGATAGAAAATGATAGATAATTTTGAATATCTGTAATCATTATAAAATATATTTAATTATCTTAAAATATCAAAGATTACAATTAATATTAATTCAATTAAATCTCATAAAAATCCATACATTTTTATGCACCTTTTCAAAACTACTTTCATATTATTATAATCAATTAAACATAAGGAAGGTGTAAATTAAAAATATTTCTAATAGTAATTATCACACAGAAAAATTTCAAAACATTATTTCAAATTATTTTAAAAATAATATCAATAAAGATATCAATTTTATTAATAATAAGAACAATCCATTTCCAAAAAAAATTGACATGTAATCATTTATGTAACAACCCTAATCCTAGAAGTGGGGATACAATGTATTATATTATTAAATTGAATTAAGAAAAAATGAATAAATCCCGAGGGTCCAAATATTTATGTAATATTGGTAAACTAGATAAATAAATGATTCACTTATTATATTTGAAAAAATAATTACAATTTTTTTAGAATAACAATATTCCCCGTAGAATATAATTTTATATCAATCATATCACACTACATGGATTGATGGGTAAATAAAAATAATAAGCATGAGCTCAATTTATTAGTAAGGGTTATGTAAAATGAATTATATCATTGATCAGTAAGAATAATCCAAATGTAAAGGTAAATAACATAACATATATTACATTTTAATAACATAACTATCATAATAATATATTAAATAATCAATATGGAATGGTAAATAACTTCACACACATTATATTTAATCAATAACATAAATATCCTAATTGGGTAATGCATGATCAATATGTCTAGGTAAAAATCCTATTTAATTAATATCTAGGAATGGAATTAATCTAGTGATAATATGATTTTGAAAATAAAATGGATAATATCATTTGAACTCTAAATGAAGGATATTCTAAATAATTGGATGTCATGTTTTGATGAAAATCTTTCTTAAACCTCGGAGACCATTCAAAAGTTGGTTAAATTACTGGTAAAAAAACACTTAATGTCATACAACTGATTTCACTGATGAGACACTCTGTGCATCAAGGGGGTATCTATAACATGTCCCCACACATAAAGGCATTTAAAAATTGTTCCTCGTATATTCAAAAATTGATTTAATTCATTAAAAATATGACTTACTATAAAATAAATGTACTAAATAAATAATATTGATTGTCAATATTTCCCTAATCAATCACATTACTCTGAAAGTAAAATACCATTTATAGAAATAAGATGCAGTTTAAAGAATATAAATATCAATGATAATTAATATTAATTTTTATTAATAATTTATAGTTTAACGATATCATGAATGTGAATAATTCATGGAATTTTGGTGAACATAATAATAAATCAATGATGTAAATGAAAATAATATTATTAGTAAAAACATCTTAAAATGTCACAAGTGTAAATTGTGTTTTAATGCCAATGAAATGAAATCAGTTTTTTTGAAATTGATGAAAATATTATGTGAAGGATTGTTTTGGAATATGTTTTAAAAAAACATCACCTAAAATATTTTATACACTATTTTTGGAATTAGTATTTGTAAAACATTATGGAAAAAAATAATTAAAAAATGTTTATTATTTAGAGAACCTCATTTTTTTGATCTATGAAATCATGCCTAACAAAAAGAATCCCTCCAAAATCGACATGACTTCAAAGGTAACCCGGAGATCTCAATCCCCATTATTGTTTATTTTCTTCGATTTTCTTGATTGGCAGTCTCCATTCTACTACTTCTTCAATTACATGATCATATCCTCATTATTTTATTCTAAAAATTCTATTTCTGAACTAAAATATGGTTTTATTTTAGTTTTTTTATCTTTAATGATTTTTTTGTGATCAATTTAAATTATATCTTTTAGGAAGTTTTTATACATTCAACGCATTCGAGGGATGATTTTTGGATTTAGGATCAATAATAATTTTAACACGAAATTTAGTAAGTTTTTTTATTAATCTGGTGGAATGTGTGATCATTAGTTTTACTAGATCATTACAATGTATTAGATTATAATTTCATGTATTTAAGTACATATAATTCTATTTTTCCTAATGTATTTATTCTATGAAGTTTGTTTGGGTTGTGCCTATCAATCTTGTCATTCAAATTAACATGTGTTAAAAAAAATTCATGGTTAAATGTAAAAGGAAGTGAATTTCATGGTTCACACCCTAAAAAGTATCACTATTTTTGTGTAACCTTATCAAATATATAATTCCATATAACAAACTAAAACTAAATAAATTCAATATATAATTGTATGCGATATATTCATGCCAATTTTTGTGACATGATAATTTTTTTGTGACACCCATGTTTAGCCATATTGCAAAATACATTATGATTAAACACTCCTTTCAATAAATTTCTCAATTGGTTCCTATAATATAAAAAAAGATTGTTTTTATTTATATTGCATCACTTTATATAGAACATTATTTAATTAGTAATGTTATTAGATTTCATGGGTTTTATAAACTGAAGGTTATTTCCAAACATAATTAATCAATATGTTATAATTTATGACCAAATAATAAAATACATCATAAATTCATTTAATTATACAAAAATTAATGAAACATGTCATAAATTCATATAATAGTGACGTGATATGAAATTTTTAAATATATTATGTGGTATATTCAAATTAGATGTATATGTGAATGACATGTCAAAAATTTTATATTAATATAATTAAACTAAACTGACCACCGGTTGAACACCCAAATGGTATGAATGTGTATGTAACATCACATTGTGTTATAGATTTTATTTTTACAGTATTACCACATTCTTATCAGTACCAATGTGATATTATTAATGATGTTTCAATCTATCAGAGGTGTAGTGAAAGGATGTGATAATTCCAAATATATTATGATGAATGAGTGTCACTTGTAATATACCCAACTTTTTGGTAAAAACTATGTAAAATGAACTAATACAAAAATGAAATCTTCAATACTTGAGTCACACAGAACACAGAACTAATCTAAATACTATGTAAAATGAACTAATAAATGATAGATGATTGAAAATAAATAAATTATAATATAAATAAATTCATTTATATAATAAGAAAATAATATGTAGACTATTTGAATTTTGGTTTCTTATATGATGTTTTATATCTGATTATCAATAATTTTTGTTAAATGTGTTTCTATTTAATGTTTATCATTATATATAAATATATATGTTTATATGTTTTAATATATTCGCCAATTATATTGTGATATCAGTTTATTAATGGATCATAATTGGATAAATTTACAAAGAACCACTAATTAATATGAAAAAGGAGTCGATGAATTCTTATAATTTGATAATCAAAATCATCAAAAAAAATATTTTGATTTTATATCCATTTGTATTGTGTTTGAATATGGCAAATTTCAACTCAAGAGGAAAAAGAAATCTTCTAATTTGTTATGGGTTAATACTTAATTTACATGTTGGATCTGGAATTGTGAAAGAACTATAAATTCAATAGATAAAGTCGAGGACAATATTTATAATGTGATAGAGGATCATATTTAATATTTAATTCATGATTTAGGTGTTCAAAATGTTGACAAAACCACAATTGTTGACCAATTTTATTGATATTCGGAGAAACCATTATTCCCATATTGTAGAAAATATACAGTGTTATTTGCCTCTTTGAAATTGGTTATCCAGAAATAAAGTAACGGTTGGAGTGAAAAACATTTCTCTAAAATACTTGTGATTTTAAAAGAAAAACTTCCTAAATTCAACCATCTTCTAGAGTCCAATTATGTTGCGAAGAAAATATTATTTTGAATAAGATTATGTTATGAAAATATAATTTCTTTCCCTAATTATTATGTCTTGTATAGGAAACAATATTGTTTTTTATCAAACATTAATACATGTGGAACATCGTGATATAAGATGGATGAAAAGGTAAATTCAGATTCTTTCTTAGGTACTGACATATAACCTCATGCTAAATCAAAAAATTTATTCCAATTATCCCATCATATAATTTTCATGAATTATGTCTGATTCATTTTTTATTACTGAATTCAAAGATACATCTATAGAAATTTGGTACATTAAAATAATTCATCATTTAGGCAAATATTATCAATTTCAATTGATTCAAATAGGATAATAAGGCATTCAAATGAATGTATCTCTTATGGTAAATTTTTTCACCCTTCTGACTCATCACAATTGAAGAAATTTGATTAAAAATTTCCTGATTATGTAAGTTAAGTTAAAAATGTTATAATGGGATTGAGAAAAAATGGAAGGAATCCATATCAGAGATTAAATGTCCAACACAGTTTTTAACCTCTTCTGTTGGTCATTTACAAAATATCCCCATAGATATGTATGAAAAAAATGTTATAATTAGACTGATGGTTTCTAGATCAATACTTCCAGGAAATGATATTGATGTGTATCTTTCAACATTTATTGATCATTTGAAACATCTATGGGAGGAATATTTATGTTTTTTTATGAATACAATAAAGAATATATTATTTTCTGTGTTATGATAAATTATAGTATAAAAAAAATATTGTATATGGAAACTTATCTAGATACAGTTTTAAGGGACATAAATAATGTCTAATTTATGAAGATGAGAATTTATATTATCAATTGAAGAATAAAACAATGATAATTTACATGAGAGATCGATGATTTTTTCAAATTGATCGTCCTTATTATATATTGAAAAATTAATTTAACTATTTGTGGGAAAATAATCATTCCCAACAACCATTGTCAGTTGAAAAATATTACAACAGGGTGAAGATGATGATTTTACATTTGGAGGGAAAATTATATGTTTTATTAAAAAAATATCTTCAGGAAACTATCTATTTTTTTAAACAACCTTATTTGAGATTTTTAGTGATAAAATAAAATATTTATGTTATTCATGTTGAAAAAAAAATACATGTGACTGTTTGACTGGAACATTATTAGACATAAAAGTAAAAATAAAATATGGATTGAATTCTATATTTGACTTGATAAAAATGGGAATACGTTTGGAGCTAGCTCCCCCTATGAAAGAAAATAGAACATATTTACCTCTGGCTTGTCACACATTAAACATGAGGGTGAAGATGATTTTTATCAATATTCTCTAATAAATTTTGAACTATAAATATATTTTCCACCTATATTTTTTTTGATATAATGGTTCTTTTGGTGATTCAACTGGTATATGAGATTAGAATCTGAGGGACAATTTCTTTATGTTTTATGAATCTTTTTGAATGGTTTATGAAAATTTTAAAATTATATTTTAAAAATCCGTATCGACCAGAGGCCTCTATTGTTCAAATATTTGTATATGAAGAGGTGATTCAGTTCTTTACTAAATATTTATATGAAGGGGATCATATTAGTCTCCATATATCTCGATATTTGACAGATTGTAGTGAAGGTAGAGGGATTTGAGTCTTAGAGGTAAAGCTCATTCAATGTGATGAAGTGACGAAGGGACGTTTAAATTTTTTGAACAACACATATGATGTTCAATCAGATATATCATCACATATTATTTATTTAATGAGACAATATCAAAAAATAAATTAACATTGGTTGATAATTGTGTATAAAAATGCATTTTTTCATTGCATAAAGATAAAGTGACACCAAATATATTGTCATTAGAAATGATGAAATATTTTACATGGGGACCATCGCTCATTTTGATAACAAGTACAGGTTTTGATATTAATGGGTACACATTTTACACAAAAAAACAGGATTACAAGAGTACCGTTCCATATAGTGGTGTGATGGATATCGCTGAAGTAATGCATTTTTCATGTGCAAAATATCCAACCCCAATTTTTTCTCTATCGGTATATTATTGAGTTTTTTGGTATATATGGGAAATTGATTATAAAAAATATCGAGTAACTATGTTTAAGTGTCATTGGGTTCATTGAAATAGTGGTGTGAAACATGATTATTGATGATTTACCATGATTGATTTGAAATCATTCAATTACAATGAAAACCCATTTTTCATGGTGACACATGCAATTTAGATATTTTATTTCATTGATCCATTGAATGGCCAGGGCTCTGTAATTTTCCAAGGAAAAGGATACTATTTGGGTGATGAGAATGAAGCTAATTATGTTACTAATTTTTATGAGTCTTAATCATATATTACACGATTTCGTGATGATTACAATGACTATAAGGCATATATATTTCATGTAGTATGCAATGATGATGATGAAGGAAAATGGGAAGACACTAAATTTGTCTCCTATATTTTCATGTATTTATTTATATTTTGATTCCTTTTTTCAAACATATAAATGCATGCCAATTTTTTTACTTATTTTAATCATTATTGTTTCTAAATATATAGTTTTCTAATAATATGCAGGCACTAAATATTTCATTATGCATGCCTGCATCAAAGATAGATATATAGAGATAGGATCTGTTATAGAGCCACATATATTTATTGATATTGTTAAATATTAAGTTATATTAATATTTAATGAATGCAAACATTTAATTTAATTTTTTGAAGGACTAATGATGCGTCCTCAGTAGAGGAGGGTTCTCATTTTCCTATGAGGAAATCAAGTTCTCATGTTGTAAACATGGTATTACAGATTTACAAAAAATTATCACTTGCCAATGGAGATGAAAGATTACATATTCGTTTTGATGATAATAATAATTTATGTGGCCCAAATAACATTTGATTTATTATTTATATATCAGTGCAGAGCCCTTATACAATTATTATTTTATATCCTGATTGGAATTATGTGGATTGTATTTAGAAAAAAGATCTTTGGATGTCTTTGACGGTAAAATATCTCAATTGATTTATTTAATATCATTTTTTGATTACTAAATATTTTAAATGAAATATTTCATTTATTTAATTATAGATGAAATTCAATTTTGAGGAATCAAAATAAATTAATAAAAGACATCCCTCTTTAGAAACGGATCGATGTAGATATTTTAATACAATACGCACAAAAAATTAAGATGTTGAAAAAAATATTGAAAACACTTGTTTTAAGTATATGTATATAGAAGAAGTTACATGGAAGAAATTTGTTGACATCCATAATGAAGAAAAATTTCAGTTATGATAATTATTTTATATTGTATAATTTTTTATATATTTATCTAATTACATATTACTTTATTATTATGTAACATGACTTGTGGTGATCTCATCAAAATATCCAGTTGAAAAATGTCTACCCTCATATTTTATCACATGGAGGGTATCCATATATGGAGCAGAAAATGATTAGTGAAAAAATTGATGCATTAAAGGAACGATCTGATGGTGTTTTAGAAGAGGTCTAGTTTGTACCACCATCTCTTCAAAATATGAAAAATGGAAATGAGCAGGAAGAAAGAAAATTTAAAATTATCTTACAGAGGAATCTCATCATGTAGCAGATAAAATTTTATATAAATATTATTTATTGTCCATGAATTTATCTGTTTTAAAATTGTAAAAATTAATATAAAATTTTCATTTTTCATTTTGAGATGAACTTTATGAGTAAGAGACACAGTTCTCTTTTATCACAATGTGTTGGATGGAAATACTAGCCACTACATTAGGAATGGTGAAACTCCCCAACTGTGTTATAGGATATCAGGTGGGAGATAGTGTTCAGAATGTTATTGGTCAGAGTAAAAAATAATAAGACCAAAAAATATAATCCTTAATGTTTAGATGAATGAGATGAAAATATCTATGGGTGATAAAATTTAAGCAGTTGTGCAGCAAGCTTTGCTAAAAAACATGGAAAGGCAATCACATTCTGCATAGCCTTCCTAACCTGTGCAACCTACTTACATGGATCATCCACCTCCATCCCAGTTGGACTAACCTTCCAAGCAGCTTACATTGATCCTCCACCTCTATCCCATCTAGAGTACACTGCACAACCTGAATATTTAGATCCTCCACCTCCATCCCATCCAAACTACCCTACAGAACCTGGGTACTTTGATCCTCCACCTACTCACTCAGACTGATCCATTTACTGTGAGTTTCTTACTAGAGATCCTCATATATATATATATATATATTATTGAGTTATGACTTGTATGTTTTTTGGGATATTTTATATGTCACTAGCCTATGCAGATGAGTCAATATAGAGTATCAATAATTGATATTATTATTTATAATTATCTGCAACCATTTCCAATAGCGATATTACCAGAGTAGGGTATAATATGGGTAATCTTGTAGTCTGGCCAAATTTTCTTCTTTATTATATTTTATTTGAGGTATGTGTTTTTTATATATTAATTAAAAATGGTTGAAAATTACTTATAATGTTTTCTGACATTTATCTTATATAGGATTATTTAAAAGTAAAAGTAATTGCACAATTGAAACAACACATTCCAGAACAACTAACTGTAGATATAAATGATATTTCATATTGGATACAAAGATCATCTCTGGATTCTTCGTCCTTGAATGATATCTACGAGATTCAAATGATGTCTAATATATAAGAAAGATAATATCCATTGATATAACTCAATGAAGATATAAATAATGTACTTTAATTTAAATATCTCGTATTAAATATCTTGGAGTTGTTTTATAAATACGTTAATTTATGTTTAAATATTTTTATTTAATAAAAATATGATTTCAATTAACAAACTAATTTTCCTTTTTATATTAAGTATCTAAACATGCTTCTTGAAAAAATTAACCACATATCTATTTAATGTTTAATAGATCCAGAAAACATTTCCATGGAAGTGAAATGTGTGAAGAATCTTATTTGGGTTGCATATATACGTGAGAGACAATCACATACAGATATTGGATGATGGATTTTTCCATTACATTATAATTAAGAACATAAAAAAAATTATTAATTAATTATCATTATAATGTCACTAATTTTGATTTTAGTGTATTATATGGGTCATTGGACTAAAGACATATTTTTCCCAAATGAATGCACCTTATATTGATTTTTCTCTTTGTTAGGGAGTGTTCGTAAATGTTTTTCCACATTATTCGACGTGTAATTTTTTTCTTATGATCAACATGTTGAATTCTCATTATTTATTCATGTATTATTAGTTCATATATTTGAATATGCACTTCATGGGAAAAAGTTACTAAGAACACATGTCGATAAAGATGATAAATGCAATCATTTATGTTAGAGTAAATGTAATTATATTTTATATTATAATTTCTTCAAAAATATATATATATATATTTATATTGGTTTTTATTATTGAGTTAATTTTTATAACTGTAGTTTCATCATCAACAAGGACATGTTAATTGTGGGTATTATGTTCAATGATTCATGTTACGGATAATCATATATTGGGTAACTACAAAATTTCATATGGTTAATTATATTATTTTTATTATATTCTCTGTCATATTATTCTATTTTTAAACTAATATCATTCAAAGCTATAGTATATATTCAATGATGATGTGTCTTATACCAAAAATGAAAAGACCCATCTTCAATATTGGTTTGAGAACTATTTTTTGTGTCTAATTATGAGTTGATTTATGCATATTCTAAGATTTTATGAATAATATAATACATTTTACCAATAAAAACTATTTGAAAATGTTACGACCCGTCCTCGGGGATCATGTCGTTACTACCCCAAGCCCGCCTTTCATAGGCCAGGGGCTGGCGACTAGCCCCAAGGCGTAATTCCCGGTAAAACGGGAAGGCATTGCATTTTTAAAGTAAACAAACACTACAGAGCAAGCAAGAAGAAGTAAACACTAAGTAAAAACTGGGTACAATAGTATGTGCAGAAAAGTAAGTGGGCCAGAATACAAACCCAAACTAAATGTAAAGTACAACTAAAAAAGGGAGTACATCAACTGAAAAATAAAGCCGCAGCCTCAAGCTGTCCACTGGAAATCCTACATGAAGGGTGGGTACATATAGGATCCACAACTCCTTAGGTACAGTCGTCCGCTAAGAGTACGTCCCGCCCAGTGGTCCACCACCAAGTACTGACATGCTCTGGGAGCCTCAACCACGATCAGCATTGTCCGTTGTCTGCAACCAACACAATGTAGTACGGGCATAGCCCGTGCAGGGGTGAGTATAAGCTACTCAGTGGGGACCCCGAGACCCCCGAAGGACTCCCAGAATCCACAAAGGATAATCCACAACGGAAGATACAATCACGAAGTAACATCCGACACCACTTAGGTATTTGCCCATACATATACCTAAGTCATCAATTCTCGTTTGGATCCAGCATCCAAGCCCAAGTTCGATCACATCCGCATAGGACAGCACAACACAATCTACATAGGAAAGCAAATCAAGATTCAGCTCACACGGGTATACTTCTTCCTAAGACAATAGAGATGATCATATATAGCCAATGATTCATCTAAGCCATCGGAACCACACAGGATCGATAGGTACTAACCCCTGTAATGACCCACAAATGATCGATAGGTAACTAACCCCCGCAACGACCCACAAAGGATCTGACCCACACATGATCGATAGGTAACTAACCCCCGCAATGACCGACACAGGATCAGACCCACACGGGATATGTAGGCGCAGTCCCACATAGGACCGATGAGCGCTGACCCACATAGGATCTGACCCACACCAGATCAATAG
Source organism: Viscum album (assembly GCA_963277665.1). NCBI lineage: Eukaryota > Viridiplantae > Streptophyta > Magnoliopsida > Santalales > Viscaceae > Viscum > Viscum album. The sequence continues at coordinate 2,092,274,993 of OY728122.1, forward strand.
CATTGATCCATGTTGGATGGCTGAGTGTTGTAGTCGTCGTCGTCGAATCCGTGGAGGATTTCTGCACAGTCGTCATCGTCGTCGCAGTCGCAGCCAGCTCTAGGGTTCCCGCACACAGGAAGCTCGTTCGGGAGGGTCTGCTCCATGAGCTGAGGGCTGATACATGAACTGACACATAGTTCGGAGTTGATGTATCAAAAAGTTCTGTATCGTCAATAGGAACATAACGTCACAGACGGCGCGTCAATCGGATGCCCGGTCTGAGAGTTATTAGCTTTTTCGTTCGAGGGGCCTGGTTGGTTTTTAAGTCAAAACCAACTCGACTATACTCCAACTACATCCAAACCTCGAGCGGAGTAATCCAAAAGGTCCGTCTCACTAAGAGGAAACCAAAAAATTTGACGGAACGTCAATCGGTCGTCCGGAGCTCAAATTATTAGTGTTTCCGCTCTGAGGGCCCGGATGGTTTCGTGTACGAACCAACCTGTCCAATCCCAATGTACTTCGAAACCTTGGGTATAATATATCAAAATGACCGACTTGATCCAAGGATCTTTATGCAACCAACGGTGCATCGATCGGAGGTCTGTAGCCCATGTTATGGGCAACAGACCGAAAAGTACGGTATTAGGGGGTTCGGGCCCGGTACCCCCGGGTCGGCCCGAACCGGGTCGACCCGACCCAGGTCTGGGTCCGGCCCGCTTGGGTGCGACCCAGCCCGACTGGCGCGGCCTGGCCCTACCTAGGCGCGGCTCGGCCCAGCCTGGCTGTCCGGCCGAGCGGCTCGGCCCAGCGCGCCGGCGTGGTGGTGCTGGCCAAGCAGCCGCGCAAAGGGGCGCTGCCCCCTTGAATGAATCAACGGCCTCGCGTGGGGGCCACCCCTTGCCGACGGATGCTGCTGAGCATTGTGTCCTACCTCCCTCGGTCCCGCACGGTCACGGGACTAGCAGCCTGCCGCGGCAGCCCTTTTTGGCGGCGTGCCGGGCGCCGCCACCTCCTGGCGGCCGGCCGCCGGTGCCGCCATGCCGGCGAGGCGCGCAGTCACTGTTTTTCGCGGACCACCTGATGAGCTCCGGTGGTCAGTTTCACCTGCCGTCTTCTCCAAAGGCCCCCCCAGGACAGGTCCTTCACTGCGAAGACCACAAAACGCCCTTGCGGCCTGCTTCGTCATTGCCCGTCGATCCGCACACAAATAACGAAGAAACGGTGGGTTCAGACTTGTTCGTTGGTCCGCACCCACCGCGTTAGCGGTTTAAAAAGGCTTCTAGCAAATTTTAAACACATTCAGAGGATATAAATCACATAGATTTAATTGAACCAAAACCCCTACCTAGAGCGTAGTCGTTGAACGAGGTTGTCGCGGAAAGAGGCGTCACAGAATTGATCACTCTAGAAGAAGGCGGATCGTCGAGTCATGAAGGAACAATGTCTCCCTTTATTTGATGCATAAAGGAAGAACGAGGTGACGCGCGCGGGGTCGTCGATCTCAGAGGATGGCGTCTCTCACCGTCTTCTGTCATCGGAGGTCAGTGTTTTTTGCGTTCTTCGTCGAGGAGGAAGAACTTCAAGAACCTGAGCTAATTCTCACAAGCCTCTCACAACCCAACCACTTTAATAAAAAAAGAGTTGTCTTATTTTATTAACACACAAGCCAACGATTTGAATCAAAAACGAAACAATCAATTAAGTGAATTAATTGCAACATTTAAACCGCCAAATTAATGGGGCATTTATTAACCATATTAAACGCAAGGGTTGACTTCATTAAGAAGGGGGTGTAGGTGCGTTACTAAATTAAAGGAGGGGGATTATGAAGAAATCAAATGGTGGGGCCCATGTGGGCCCCACCTCACAAATATACTACCTAGTGGGTAGGATATTTTGGGTCCCACATAATCCACTTAACATAGGTTAAGAAAAATAAAATAAAAATTGGTTGCACCACTTTTATTTTATTCCTTAACTTAACCCCAAAAAAATTAAAAACCACACCCGAACAAACGAAACTCCGAAAAAGGTGTTTCTAAGAAATTACCAAGGCTTTTATTCCATCGGTGCTCTCGGAATTCGATTCTGAGCACTGGTTAAAAAGTTAGAAAAACCCTCTCATTCGTTCAATGAACGTACCCGAGCTAAACTTCGGAAAAAGAATCCGGGCACACCGGGCCTCGGAATTAGATGCCGTTAGAAACTGCGTTCTTTTAAAATCCCAAAGAAAATTAAGAAAAAAATTTCCTTGAATTTTACGGGACTTTACATCACTCCCTCCTCAGGGCTTTACGTCCCCATAATTAGACATTATAAACTAGGGAAACAAATGTGGTTACTGAGCACACATCTGAGCCTCCCGCTCCCAAGTGCTCTCCTGGAGGTTCTCGTGCTTCCATCTGATATGCACAAGAGGAATCAACCATCCACGTAGGACCCACTCTTGTCGATCCTCAATCTCTATTGGGACCTCCGCAAAAGTCTTCGCATCATCAACATCCAGCTCCCCATAGTCAATGATATGCGTCAGGTCGTGCACGTATCTCCTCAGCTTGGATACGTGGAAGACACCGTGCACCCGGTGCAACTGAGGTGGTAGAGCTAGGCGATATGACACCTCGCCAATCCTGCTGAGGTCCTAGAATGGTCTGATGAAGCGTGAAGACAACTTTCCACCTCATCCAAATCTCCGTAATCCACGTCGAGGTGAGACCTGTAAGAAAACGTGGTCGCCATCCTCGAACTCCAGTGGCCTCCGACTCCTATCAGCATAAGACTTATGCTGGCTCTGAGCTGTCCTCATCTGCTCCTGAATGACCTGGACCTTCTCTTTCATGGCCTGGACCATCTCCGGTCCCACAAGTGCTGACTCCCCAGGGTCTATCTAGCACAGCAGCGATCTGCAAGGTCGTCTGTACAACGCCTTGTATGGTGTCATCCCGATGGTGGAGTGGTAGCTGTTGTTGTACGCGAACTCCACCAAGGGTAGGTGGTCCTCCCAGCTGCGACCAAAGTCGAGGAAACATGCACGAAGCATGTACTCGAGAGTCTGAATGGTCCTCTCCATCTGACCATATGTCTGAGGGTGAAAGGTGGTGCTCAGACGTAGCTGCCTCCCGAACACCTCCTACAACCCCTTCCAAAGTCGGTAAGTAAAGCGAGCATCTCGATCGGAGACGATAGTTGATGTCACACCAAGAATGTACAATCTCCTGAACGTAGAGACATCCCAATCTCTCTACTGAGCCCTGCTCTCTCATGGGTATGAAGTGGGCCGACATGCTGAGTCGGTCGACAATCACCCAAATGGAGTCATGACCTCTGGAAGTGTGTGGAAGCCCAGTCAGGAACTCCATAGATATCCCGTCCCACTTACACTCCGGGACCACCAAGGGCTATTCCAAGGCTGCCGGTACCTGGTGCTCTGCCTTCACCTACTGGCAGGTGAGGCATCGAGAAATGAACTGTGCCACAACCTTCTTCATGCCCGGCCACCAGTTCTATCTTATGAGATCCTGGTACATCTTCGCCACTCCAGAATGTACCACTAAAGGGGAAGTGTGAAACTCTCTCAGCACCTCCTCCCATAAAGCGACTGGTACCAAGGTACGTCCTCTGAAAAGGAAATCATTCTCTCCTCCTAAGGAGAAACCATCAGGTGCCTGTCCTGAGGATATCTATGCAGGCCGCGTCTCAAAGTCGGAGTCCCCACACGATACCTCTCTGACCCGCTGTAGTAGTGGAGGAGTGACTGTGAGTGATTGAAGAAAGGCTGCTCCATCTCTATCCTCGAAGGATATCTGCAAAGCGGCTAGCTGCTCTGTCACCTCCCCAAGTATCTTGATGACTGTCCTCCTGCTGAGTGTATCGGCTACTACGTTCCCCTTCCCATGAGTATAGACTATCTCAAAGTCATTGTCCTGGAGGTACTCAAGCCATCGCCACTGTCTCAGGTTCAGGTTCTTCTATGAGAAGATGTACCTGAGACTCTAATGGTCAGAATAGATTGTAAAGCGCTTTCCCACCAGATAGTGTCACCACATCTTCAGAGCAAAGACCACTTCTGCTAACTCCAGGTCATGGGTAGCGTAGTTCTACTCATGTGGCCTCAACTGACGTGATCCATAGGCGATCACAGACCGCTCCTGCATCAGGACACATCCGAGTCCAGTCCCTGATGCATCGCAATAAACTACGTAACCAACTTCCTCCTCTGGTAGGCTCAAGATAGGCGCCCTGGTCAATCTTTGTCTCAGCTCCTGGAAGCTCTGCAGACATCTGTCTCACAACACAATGGGTTTACCCTTCCTCATCAAAGCAGAGAGCGGTACCGCAACTCTGGAGAAGTCTGGTATGAATCTCCGGTAGTACCCAGCTAGACCCAAGAAACTCCGCACCTCCATCATGATCTTGGGTGGCTCCCAAGCTAGAACTGCCTCGATCTTCGCAGGATCCACCGCAACTCCCTAGTTAGAGATGACGTGTCCCAAGAAGTGTACATCGTGTATCTAGAACTGACACTTCGAGAGCTTTCCATAAATATGGTTCTCTCGGAGTGTGTCCATTACAACCCGCAAGTGGTGGGCGTTCTCCTCCTCAGTCGTGGAGTATATCATAATGTCATTGATGAAGAACATGACAAATCGATCGAGGTATGGCTGAAAGATCCTGTTCGTGAGGCCCATGAACACTATTGGAGCATTGGTTACGCCGAATGGCATAACCAAGAACTCATACTGGCCATACCGACATCTGAAGGTAATCTTCTACACGTCCTCATCCTGAACTCTGAGCTGATGATAGCCTGACCTGAGGTCTATCTCCGAGAACCACCGTGATCCCATGAACTGATCAAAGAGGTAATCAATCCTCGGTAGCGGATACTTGTTCCTCACGGTCACCTGGTTCAGGTGATGATAATCGACACAAAGTCGCAAGCTCTCGTCCGCCTTCTTGGCGTACCATATCAGGGAAGCCCAGGGTGAAACACTGGGTCTGATGAATCTCTTGCCCTGCAAGTCCTCCAACTATACTCATAGATCTCAATGCTCGGTGGGAGCCATCTGATATGCTCGGGTGGATATCGTTGTTGTCCCAGTGTATAGATCAATATAAAAGCCTACATCTCTGTGAGGAGTTAGTCCTTGAATGTCGTCAGGGAAAACATCCGCATACTGATCCACCACTACAGGAAAACTAGGACTCTGCACATCAACTGCTCATAGGATGAGGTTAGCCAACTGATGAGTGATGGGATGTCCTCTGCTCTGTGAGAGTCCATCCTGTGTTGTGAAGGCTCCCTTCTCGCCGATGAAGGTGAACCTTCTCCCGTCGGTGCGTACACACCGCACCTCACGCCTAATACAGTCAATATGAGCATGGACTGTAGATAACCAATCCATGCCCAAGATGACGTCTTAAGGCCTCGACGTCGCTACAAGAAGATCCCAGCCGAAGCTCTCGCCTCCTAGAGTAAGCTAAAACTGCCGGAACCAGTGCGTAATCGTCGAGTATGCTCCCGTAGGAGTCTCTAGCCAGTAGGATCGAGCCAACGGCTCTTTCGAAATCTCCGATCTCCGAACAAGGGTAGCAACTATGAAAGAATGACTCGCTCCTGTGCCTATAAGAACTGCAACAAGGGTGGAATAGACACAGATAGTACCTCAAATAATCTCGACCACGCTGTGGTCGTAGGTCTCCGCTGCCTGAAGTTGTGCCTGTCTCTGCCCGCCATCTCCCTGTGGTCGAGGTGGACCTCCTGGTGGTGGTGGGGGTAGAGCCTCAAAGCGTCTCCCACCACCTGTTGCTCAGCCAGCTCCTCTTCCTCGTCCGCCTGCTCCCTACAGACCACCACGGTCGACCCTCTGCCTCTGTCTGGGTGGCCCCTCAACCATCTGCTTCTCCTCGGTACGGCGTTCTGGCAGTCACGGCCATGTGGCCCTGCCCGCCGCATGTGTAGCACTATCCTCCTCTCGAAAGACTGGCTTCGCGCTGTGTTCCCCGCACCACTGAGCCACTGTCCCGAGGTCGTCTTCCTGGGGGTCTAGTCTTCCTGGACACATGATTCATTCATTGACTGCCTACTGTAGAAGACTCTGCTATGTGCCGCCCTGCGGTAGGTCTTCCCGCAGGTGTAGACTCATCAAGAAATCTCTCGATGAGAAGGGCTCGCTCCAGTACCCTGCCTGCATCGGAATGCTGAGGGAGATCAGTGATGCCCTGATCTCATGTCTCAATCCCTGCTCTATGGTCCGGGCCCAGAAGAATGGGTCTCGTACCATGTCCGTCAAATATCACGAGAGATTTATAAATCTCGCCGAGTACTGGGTGATCGTCAAGCCGCCCTGACGCAGCTGTAGAAGCTCCTAGATGCACACCGCAAGGAGGGTGGCTATGACTAACTCCAAGAAGAATAGGCTCTCAAAGTCCGTCCAGAGGAGAGATGCCTCATCATGCACCTGGAGCATCAATCTCCACCATCCGCCTGCTGCTGCGTGCAGGAGGCCCACTGCGAGGATCACCATGAGGTCTGTTGGTGTCCTCACTAACCTGAAAACTCATACAACTGGCTCCAGCCAATCCTTGGATGCCTGAGGATCCATCTCCCCATGGAACCTGGGTGGTCGCTGGCGCTGAAACTCGTGTAGTGCACTAAGGCGACGTGCATCATCATCGGCTGGGGTTGGTAGCATCGGTGGCTCAGCGGGTAGAGGTACCGCCGGTGCCTCTGCTGTCAAAGGGCCCTATACCAATGCCTCATCACTCAGTGGGCAGTCGTCACACACAACGCTCGGAACCCTAGCTGGCTGCCATCGTGGGGCCATCCTGAAAAGAGACAGGTGCGCCACGGTCAGAACAGTATACCAGGTGAGCTGATACAATGTAATCACAAAGAAAACGTCAAACACACATGCAATCAATGTTTTCGTGCATTAAGTCGGAAATCAGAAGTCAGGGTCCTGGTGTATGGATACGTCGGCCGCCGCACCAACACTGGACTCCCTAGATTGATAACCACACTCAATACTCTTAAAACTGTTGCTTCACATAGAAAAAGATCAGAGTCCTGAGTTCTGCTGTAGAATCAAACTCCTCTGATACCAATTTGTCACGACCTGTCCTTAGGGCCCGTGTCGTGACTACCCCAAGCCTGCCTTCCATAGGCCAGGGGTAGGAGACTAGCACCAAGGTGTAATTCCCGGTAAAAAGGGATGGAATATCCTTTGTAATGTAAACAAACACCACAGAGAAATCAAGCAGAAGTAAACACTAAGTAAAAACTGGGTACAATAGTAAGTGCAGAAAAGTAAGTGGGAAGGAATACATACCCAAACTGAAAGTAAAGTACAACTGAAAAAGGGAGTACAACAACTAAAAATTAAAGTCGCAGCCTCGAGCCGTCCACTGGAAATCCTACCTGAATGGTGAGTACAGATAGCCTCCACAGCTCCTCAGGTCTAGCCGTCCGCTCCGAGTACGTCCCGGCCAGTGGTCCACTTCTAGGTACCGACCTGCTCCGCAAGCCTCAACCACGATCTGCGCTGTCTTTTGTCTGCAACCAATACAACGTAGTGCGGGCATAGCCCGTGTAGGGGTGAGTATAAGCTAATCAGTAGGGACCCCGAGACCCCGAAGGTCTCCTAGAATCCACAAAAAATAATCCGAAAAGGAAGATACAATCACAAAGTAAGATCCAACACCACTTAGGTATATTCCCATACAGATACCTAAGTCATCAATTCTCATTCGGATCTAGTATCCGAGCCCATGTTCGATCACATCCAGACACGATAGCACTACAGAATCCACATAGGAAATAAAATCAAGATTTAGCTCACACAGGTATACTTCTTCATAAGACGATAGTGATGATCAGATGTAGCCACTGATTCATCTAAGCCATCGGACCCACACAGGATCGATAGGTACTAACCCCCGCATTGAACCACAAAGGATCGATAGGTAACTAACCCCCGCAATGACTCACAATGGATCTGACCCACACAAGATCCATAGATAACTAACCCCCGCAATGTCCCACACAGGATCAGACCCACACAGGATCTGTAGGCGCGAGCGCACAGAGGACCGATGAGCACTGACTCACACGGGATCTAACCCACACAGGAACGGTTGCACTGATCCACGTAGGATCGCTGAGTGTTGTAGTCGTTGCCATCGAATCCACGGAATATTTCTGCACAGTCGTCATCGTCGTCGCAGTCACAGCCAGCTCTAGGGTTCCCGCACATAGCAAGCTTGTTCGGGAGGGTCCGCTCCACGAGCCGGGGGGTTGATACATCAACTCACACATAGTCCGGAGTTGATGTATCAAAAATTTCTGTATCGTTAACAGGAACTCAACGTCACAGACGGCACATCAATCAGACGCCCGGTCTGAGAGTTATTAGCCTTTTCGTTCCAGGGGCCCGGTTGGTTTTTAAGTCAAAACCAACCCAACCATACTCCAACTGCGTCCAAACCTCGAGTGGAGTAATCCAAAAGGTCCATCTCACTAAGAGGAATCCAACAAAGTCTAAGTCACGTCAATCGGATGTCTGGAGCTCATGTTATAAGCGTCTCCGCTCCGAGGGCCCGGTTGGTTTTGTGTACGAACCAACCCGACCGAATTCAAAGTAATCCGAAACCTTGGGTATAATATACCGAAATGACCGTCTCAATCCAAGGATCTCTACGCAATAGACGATGCATCAATCGGAAGTCTCTAGCCCATGTTATGGGCAACAGACTGAAAAGTCATGTAATAGGGGGTTCGGGCTCGGTCCGACCCGGCCTGGTACCCCCTAGGTCAGCCCGAACCAGGTCCACCCCACCCGGGATTGGTTCCGGCCCGCTTGGGCACGGCCCGGCCTGGGCGCGGCCCAGCCTAGAGATCCGGCCGGGTGGCTCGGCCCGGCCCCGCCTGGGCGTGGCCCGGCTTAGAGATCCGGTCGGGCGGCTCGGCCCGGCGCGCTGGCACTGGCCAGGCGGCTGCGCAAAGGGGCGTCGCCCCCTTGAATGAAACTTCGGCCCCGCGTGGGGGCTTCCCCTTGCCAATAGACACAATTGAGCACCACGTCCCGCCTCCCTCAGTCCCGCACGGTCGCAGGACCAGCAGCCTGCCGCCGCCTTCGGGCACCGGCGCCGCCGTGTCGGCATGGCGTACCGATGGTTTTTTCCACGGACCACTGGACGAGCTCCGGTGGTCAGTTTCCCCTACCGTCTTCACCAACGGCCCACCCTGGACCGGTCCTTCACTGTTAAGACCTCAAAACACCTTTGCGGCCTGCTTCTTCGTCGCCCGCCGATCAGGACACCAAGAATGAAGAAACAGTGGGTTCAGACTTGTTTGCTGGTCCGTACCTTCTGTGTTAGCAGTTTAAAAAGGCTTCCCAAAAATTTTAAACACATTCTGCGGATATAAATCACATAGATTTAATTGAAGAAAAACCCCTACCTCGAGCGTAGTCGTCGAACGAGGTTGTCGCAGAAAGGGACGTCATCGAATTGATCGCCGCGGAAGAAGGCGGTTTGTCGCGTCGCAGAGGAACAATGTCTCCTATTCATTGACGCGGAAAGTAAGAATGAGGTGATGCGCGTCGGGTCGTCAATCTCTGAGGAAGGTGTCTCTCACCGTCGTCCATTGTCGGAGGTCGGTGTTCTTCACGTTCTTCATCGAGGAGGAAGAACTTCAAGAACATGAGCGAATTCTCCCAATCCTCTCACAACCCAACCACTTTAATAAAAAAAGAGTTGTCTTATTTTATTAACACAGAAGCCAACGATTTGAATCAAAAATGAAACAATCAATTAAGTTAATTAATTGCAACGTTTAAACCGACAAATTAATGGGGCATTTATTAACCAGATTAAAAGCAAGGGTTGACTTCATTAAGAAGGGGGTGCGGGTGCGTTACATAATTAAAGGAGGGGATTAGGATGAAAAGAAATGGTGGGGATCGTGTGGGCCCCACCTCACAAATATCCTACCAAGTGGGTAGGATATTGTGGGTCCCACATCATCCACTTAACGTAGGTTAAGAAAAATAAAATTAAAATCGGTTGCACCACTTTTATTTTATTCCTTAACTTAACCCCAAAAAAATTAAAAACCACACCCGAGAAAACGCAACTCTGGAAAAGGTGTTTCTAAGCAATTAATAGCGCTGCGATTCCATCGGTGCCCTCGGAATTCGTTTCCGAGCACCGGTTCAAAAGTTAGAAAAACCCGCTCGTTTGTTCACTAAACGTACCTGAGCTAAAAATCGGAAAAAGATTCATGGCACACCGGGCCTCAGAATTAGGTGCCGTCAGAAACTGCGTTTTTGTAAAATCCCAAATGAAATGAAGAAAAAAAATTCCCTTGAATTTTACGGGTCTTTACAGAAAATCTAATTATTTACTTATAATATGTGTTTTAACATAATGATATAAAATTAATGACTCCATAATGAAGAACAGCGAGCATAATGTAAATTTTAGGTATGCATATTTGAAATCTACATTATAATAAAATGTGTAGATAATTTTTTGGTTAACTAGATATAATTATATATATATTGGTAGTTTTTCAGTTAATGAGTAATTCTGTTAGATTTCTGTATACTGTGTTTTTATTATAGGGATTATGCTTATTTTGGAATTTTAATATTTTTAATTTTATAAAAAAATTAACATTCGGCATAATTTTTCATAAAAACTGATTCCCAAAAAAATATAATTTGGGTTTCATCATTGGTTTTTATGAAAAATAACACCAAAAACAAACCCCAATGAAGGTTTTGGTATCGGTTTTCATAAAACAAGATGTGAAAGATTGATTTTTTATAATAGTTTTTAAGAAAATTGATTTTGAAAATTGAGCACTGGTTGGTTTTGGGCTTTAGTTGTTCTGAAAATCGAAATAGAAAACCGAACCCCATGTGGGTTTCAGTATTGGTTTTCAAAAAAAAACGGATGATGATGATCTGCTTTTTGGAGTGGTTTTTAGGGAAAACCGAAGTGATAAATAGACTGTCGGCTTTTTTCAACATTGGTTTTTAATAAACATAAGCCAAAAAGTTATATTTTACGTCTCCTAAACACATCACATAAAAAATGATTTAAAATCCAGTTTTTTTTCATTAGTGCGTATAGTGAATGAATAAGGATGGGTTGAATAAATCATATCAAAAGTGGATTATAAGAAAAATATAGTTTTGATTTCATTGATGAATATAAATACCATAGAAATATCAAGAAAATGTTGTTGCGGAAAATATCCTCATTATTTTGAAAATCACCCTTTATAACTAAAAGTTCACTAGTAATATTGAACAAAAATTAATTTGAAAATAACATTTTTACCATATAAAACAATATTTAAAATCATTGAGTATTCAAGAAGGTAATAAATTTCATACATGCCATACATGCTAAAATAGTTATTCCATTCACTATTTTTATAAACTACTAGCATGAATTGTTAGAAAAAACATGAATATTCCACTAAAATCATGTTTTAAAATATAAAACATGGTAAAAATGATTTTAATAAACCATTTTTAATAATATTAAACATATTTCATAAAACACATTTAAAAAACATGGTTTTTGACAAAAACAAATTATGGCCGAAGTGGGACATGAAGTCATATTTCACTATAAATAAATAATAAGTCAATTTAATAACCCAAGAGTGGGAAAATTACTATTATATAAAAAATCATTAATAAATATAAAATAAACAATTTAAATGTGTTTATTATCCAATGATCATATAATTCCCATCAATGGAAACTACCCTAATTATTCATGACTAAAATGGGATTCATAAATATTCCATTAAAAGATAATAACATTCATGTGGGAATTAATAATGGAATTTATTATGTGTATAAAATGTATATACCTAAAAAAATCTATAAATATAATATAATATACTCAATGTTTTTTGTAAAAATAATTTGTGAAAATCAATGAAAATGAAGATATAATACAAATCATTGTAATAGAAATTGAGTTATAAAAATATTTTCCACTTGATAATTATCATATGAATGCCCCTTAAATAAAATAATAAATATAGAAATATAAAATTTAATATATTATGAGTAAATCATGATATCACATTTGAAAATGGATGTATATACACCATATAAAATACATTTGGTGTATAGAATTATTGTATACCTTAATGAATGGTAATTGAGATGATGTCAAATACCTCATTCTTCCTTTAATATAAACACGATTTAAATTTCTATATAGTGTTGTTAAACATGTTATGAAATTATAAAAGAACCATTTTAATTGTTATAATATTCAATATTATCGTTTTATAATATTTTAGCAACCATTTGTAAATAATATTTTAAAATTTTCATATTTTATAGTTTTAATTTCCTTGCATTCTCAATCCTTCATGGTCATGATTGCGGTGGTTTTAGTACATATTCAATAATCCAATTTTCTCTATAATAATAACCATGCAATTGTTATAATATTTAATAATCAATTATAAATTTAAGATATCTCATGAATGTTAGCTTTGATAAATGATGTATGTCACTATCCCATAGATATGAGGACTTATATATTATTGAGTAACTTTTATATATTTAAAAAAACATTATGGAAAGGGGGTATGTAATATATTATGTATTAAAAATTATAATAATATCACAAATACGAAATTATCTCATTAAATTCTCTAATATATATCTTCCATGTTGTATTGTGATGAAAATGTGGAGATATCTAGTAACATACCTGGTAATTAAAGACTATAAATTTTTTATATTTATTTAAATTTATGAATTAAATATTTATTATTCCTTAATGTGGATGCTATTTTTTATGGAATACCTGATACACAACATCAGGTTTAATTGAAAACTTACGTTGCACCCAACGTTGAGTTATAGTGAAAAATATTAATATAATATAACTATTTTAAATGGTAGTTAACACATAGTCATTGTATAGGTGGTAATGATAAAAACTAACCATATTATGATTAAATATGTTTCTTAAATGTTTCAACATTTATTCAATAAATATTAGATGATTACAATTAGAAAGAATCTGATTTTGAGCATAAATACTCTAATATACATTAATGGTCGATCTACTACCATTTGGGGGAGAACCCACATTAAATATAGATTTGGTCACTTTTATATGTTATGTCTGACAAAAAAATTTTCTTTAGAATCGCGACATCCAAATTTACATTGGGTGAATTTTTGGTATTTTTCTGATAAAATTTATTCTTTTAATGAATAGTGAAAATAGTGTATTTTAATTCAAAACTACCTTTTAATATAATTTATTGATAAGGATAGATTATCATATTAATTGGTTTTAAGGTGTAATTATATTACGTTTTTACTATTTAATCCAACATTGGTCATTATAAGTAATTTCACTTTGATATTGAACATAAATAAGTGTCCATCTTTTGATATTTATTATTTCTTAAAAAATGATTTTTGTTTTGAAAAAGGTAATTCATTTTAAAATTATTTTCTACCACTTTTTTTTCTGAATTTGGAAAAATTAATTCCATATTTGGAATCAGGAGGTCCAAATTTTATTAATAGGTCACTTTTATTTTTAGATATTATGAATATTTACTTCAGTAGAAAATTTATTTACCATGGTTAAATGGTATATCCTGTAAATAAGGGTAAACAAATTAATATTATAAAAATATGAAATTACCCTAACATGGGTCATAATTATATTGGTTAATACATTTTCAACCATGGGAATCCTTGGGTCATTTTTCGAACCTCATGGACCCACATGGGAGTTATAATGACAATTTATATTAATTAATTTAATGTAAAGACAAAAATGACATAAACATATATCTTTTAGTAAAAAAATATGTAAATGGGGTTATATAAGTTATCTATTTGTCTATAAATATTCATGTGAAATTTAAAAAAATTTCCTACATCATGATATTTTTTTAATAATTTTTAGACATCTAATAAATAAAAATATTTATGACACAATAATGATGCAGTGTTTACGTCATTAATTAATGATTTATATAAATAAGATTATAAAGATTAAAACAATATCAAAAACCTATCCAATTATTATTGGATGGTTTTATTTTGAATAAGAGTCATCTTATCTTATACTTTAATATGTTTTGGACTTTTATAAACCATAAATCATTATATAATAAAATAATATATTCAATCGTTCCAAAAGATCCCCTCGCACCCTTATAAAAAGCCCTCACTTCTATCCTATTACACAAAATTATCAAGCCCCTTGTCTCATCCACACTCTACCCAATTAAGATCTGTACATCCCACTCCTCCTCCGAGAATCCTTAACCACGACAGAAGGCAATTCATGTAAACCTTTTGGTTCAAACCAAAGGGAGATACCCAATTTAAAGGAATCGCCTTCTCCTAAGATTGTTTTTTTAATTTACATATCCAACCCCATAAACTCTTTTTTACTCATTTATTTTATAAAAAAACTGTATCCTAAATATACTATGTTGTATTTATGAAATGTAGTCATACAAAATTTACACACACCTCTATATAATGGTTAAAGAATATACAATTTTTGTGTATGGTGAACTATTGCTTAACGAAACGATGATTGTTCAATCTTCTCCTACCACCTATCATGGTGGCCATTATCATGGAACTGTATTTATATATGATATATAATATGATTATGTTTTCCCCATTCATCTGTAATTTTTATTTACAAACATAACTTTATGATTTCTAATATGTGTAAATATGATAATTTCATTTGAGGAAGTGATGACTCCCGCCCCATTAAGGTGATATGATTCGTTCATGACATACATGGATCATATAAAGGATCGAGTTAATGATGTTATGTAAAATATATATCATATGATATTATAATATAATTATAATATACCAATATATCATTATGTTTTCATTCCATTAAATTTTAAATAGTAATGAAAGTAGCGTTCATGCGTACGTACATCTTACCGTCTCTATGAACGGTGCATTTCATTTCTTACATCCAAATGCTATGTAATATTATAAATACATATATATAATAGATATATATATTATATACAATATATAAATCATGATTATCTTTTTGGATATAATGGTCCTTTGACCACATTAACAACATCGAATTATAAGAAGTTCATTTTGGACTCAAGTACCAAATATCGACAAAACAATCATTATTAAATTAAATGATGGAATAATGTTTATAACACAGTAATAAGTGTTATTAAGGGAATAATAATATTTTAAATGGTTCTTAAGAAACTAGAAATTATCTTTACCTTATTATTCATGAGATTTAAGAATGAACGGGTCAAATTGGACACAAGGTATGGGGTTTCTTATCTCACATTTAATTCCGTGTGATTTCCATTATTCACGACATATTTATTGAATGTGGTTTACTGTGTACAACTATTTGATATATATTATTATGATTCTATTTTTTTCATAGTATTATGTGATTAATTTGTTGGTTATTAACTTTTCTTCGTACAACCCGATTAATTACTATGTTGTAAGGGGTTTCTTATCTAACTTTTAAATCCACTATATTTCCATTGTTCTCCACAAATTTTTTTCATGCGGTGTATTATGTAATTCCATTTGATATATATTACCATGATTATATTTATATTAATTGTATTCTATTATTAATTTGGTGGTTATCATATTTTGGTCTTATGAATCGATTGATTACAACGTGGTTTGTGGTTTTCATCTCACTTTTTATTCCCATGAGATTCATGCTATGTTAGAAACTATTTACTTTTGTATGGTGTATGTAGTACCTAGGATTGTATTCATTTTCTAATATACATTAATTTATTGGTATTTACATCGTCATCGTATGACCCTTCATTCATGTGGGGTATGTTACGTAAGTTACCAAATCAATGGGGAAATCTATCACCCTCTTATTTTTAAAAGACATCATTTATGTTATGTATTTTGATTTCCACTTTATTATGTAAGGATATTTTATTCTATATCCTTATTGATGTAAATTTTTTATAAAAGGGATTATAAAACATTTTTTCCCTCATAAACCCATTTTTTAAATTTTAATGTGACATCATTAGGCTGTTGAATTTTTGTAAGAGAACATCCTAACAAAATTTTAATTCATTGGGTTAAACATATACTTCTTGATTATATCTTGGTATGAATATGTATGAATGCATTCCAATTGTTTTACACTTCATATCCACTTATATTTTTTGTATTATTATTTTTCACACATAATTATGTGATTTATTTGTCCTTAATTTAAGGATATGATCTTTGCAAGTGAATTTGTTTGAATTTACATTCATTTGAATCATATTTATTTTTATACACCAATTCAATTTAATATGGTGCATATACTATCCATTGACATATTATTTCATGAAAATCTCTATTCTCATGATATTATAATCTTTGATTGATGTTATTCCTCAATTTTTTATATTCAAGTGTCTCTCATTTTCTTTAAAACTCTTTTACTAAAATAACATTTTAAATGTTTTATTGATTTACTCTTGTAAATATTTCTCATTAATTGCCATGTTTTAAAAATGGTTGGTAAAGATTTATTTATATAGACATTAATGTTTCCAAATGTTAATTCAAAGTGGTATGGGTCACTTTTATTCAAAAATCGATTTATTAAATGTTTTAATTATTTTTAGAAATTATTTATTAAAGAATTTATTATGTCAATATCTTGATATGATATATTGTAATTACAATGTGTAAATGTTACCATTCCTTTATTCTTGTTTTATGTGTTATGAATATGTTAGGATTATTTGGATTTTTTCATGTATATGGGTGGTTCTAGGATAAAAAAGGGTGGGTGTTCCCAAGATAGCTCTTTAATGCATTGGGTAACATGACTGAGGTAAACGTTAGTGTTTCAACTACGATATTTAGGGAATATACTATTATGGGTATTTAAAATGGAACACCCTACATAGTTGTGATATCTACAATGTATGTATAATATTGTTTCCACAAGATACCTTTATGATTTATGATTTCTATGTGTTATTCAAAAGTCATACAATATCATGAGGTATATTATGATTGAAAAGTATGGTTTCATTTATTTAAATTTAATGATGGGTTAATGTTTCCTTTCTTTATTTTATAACCCTTACTGAGCTTTTTATTCTCACCCAATGTTTTGAAAAGTTTTTCATAGGACATAAAGATGAGTAGGGTCAAGGATGGGATCAAGGAAAATTCATTTTGTATAAAACATGGAACTCGACCTATTTTTTTGGATGTTTTATTTTATGAAAAAATAATACTGAGTAGAAGTGTCTACATTGTAATTTTTGAAATGTAATTTAATAGATATTTCCTAATTCTATAAAACTGAAAATGAGAAAAGATCATCAATGTGATTTCTTGACAGAACTAAAGATTTGGTAATGTTTAAGGTTGGGGCCTAATAGATGGTATCAAAGGTAGGTTTAGATAACTTCACAGGTTATGGTGTTATTTAAGTATATGTGACATAACAATAATGGTTAGAATATTATAAATTTTCATAGTTTTTTTAGATAAATTTAATGAGTTTAAAATAACAAGAATATGTCTATCTTATTATTTTACCACCTCAGAAGATATTATATGAAGATTTTGCTGACATACTCATACTGACCTTTTCAGTTTTAGTAATTGAATAGATCTAGTAGGCATCAAAGTAAATGTGGATGTGAATAAAACTATGATTGTTTTTTGAATGGGAAACTGAATGAAATGGGTGCTACAATGAGAGCTCTTGTGGTTATTCTCAACCAACTATCTGAAGTCATGATTAACCACATGAACTATGGTAATTTTTATAAGGAATTGTATATGTTAGAAACAAATAACTACGTAAGATCATCTAATATTCATGAAGTTTAGTATGTTAAAAAACCTATGTGACAAGGATAAATAAAGAAAAACCTAGGAAAATGCATCAAAGGGACGAGAAGATACTATATATGTGGGAATGAAGTTCATAAAGTAAGAACCTACAATGGTTTGAAAAGTATCTAGTTAACCCTGGGAATGGTTAAGAAGTTATTTATGTGGAATCAATTGAATGTTTTAAATTTGGTTTGCATGGTCATTATACAACAGATGTCCAACGAAGAAGTTCCAAGAGTGGGATCACCAGGATCGTAAAAATATATATTTAAAAATACCTAATTCCATTCTGATTAAGGATGAAAAAACCGAAAATGACCAATGAAGGGTATGTATTATTTCTTAAAATATGTTTTGATATTATTGAATATTATGATATGATTCAACAATTTTTTTGTAGTAAATAATAATTTCAAAATAAGTTGGTAAGGAATGGTTAATGGATCATGAAGAACATTGAATGAGTAATATGTCATCATATAAGGGATTCAAGAGTTAGGGTAGATTTTAAGATGATGAAATTCTTAAATGTATTAAGGTACTTTTGAATATGGGATCACATTGGATGACATTTTATAGTATGTGTAACCTTCAAGAATGATATATTAAAATGTTATTAAAGAAATAATTATCTTTTTTTTTATGAGTAATGGTGGAATTTTATTTTGGAAGAATCTAGGTTTTTATTATAGAAATATGGTGATTTGTGTTGATTATGGAAATGATTACCCTATAAAAGAGAATATTTTATTTGGGAAATTACTCTTCATTATGAGACTTTAAGAGTAGTCAATTTTATTTGGAGATAAATTTTAAGATTTATTATGGAAGACTATGAGATGAAATCCTTCCACGTTTTGGGTTAAAATGTTAGATTGGATTACATTAAATAATTTTAAGGACATTAGTTTATTTAACTGTCTTTTCCAAACATTGGGTATTGTTTATTGAATTTTGGGGATTAAGAGTAGCATTTATTTTTATAATGTATTATCATTTTTTGGGGATTATCTGGTATTGTACTAAAAATTTTGGTTTTGGTTTATTTATAATGAAAGGGGAAATATATAGTTCTTATTTTGTGGACTTTCTGATAATCTAGATTTTGATTCTAGCACTTTTAATATGACATGTCGGTTTGAATACTCATTGTTTGGAGAAAAGATGAGTTTGTGGTTGATATTTTTTAAGGGATAAATGTCTACATGACAAGTAAGTAAGTTTCCATATGTTTTTCGTAAGATCATAAATAAATTCCACAAAATTATGAAAAATAACTTAAAACAAAAATCATTGTGTATTAACCTTTTCTAATGGGGATTCAAAGACCATTTAACCCATCACATCTTTGTGATTTTATTATTGTTAACATTCTTCTAATCATGTTTTCTACCACTCTCCATCAATCCTTGATGGTTTGTCTCTCTTCCATTTCCTTGTTTTCTTACATTTAATCCTATTTTGGGGAATCTCGGGTGACCTTTTTATTTCTATTTTATTATTTTAATTTTATATTTTTATTGACTCATTTTCTGATGTGGAACATTCAATGAAGATTCCAGCCCAATTTTGAAATTGGGAGGACACAATTCCCAATAGGGGGAAGGATGTAACATCACATGTAAATATCAAATATATCATTTTTATATTTATAAAAATTTTAAAATTAAATATTAATTTTATTCTTTGTTCGATGGAATACCTGATACACAACAATAAGTTTCTTGAAAACTAATGTTGCACACATCACTGAGTTATACTGAAAAATATTAATATAGTATTATTATTTTAAATATAGGTAAACACATAGCCATTATATTGTAGGGAATGAAAAAAACTAACCATAATATGATTAAATGTGTTTCTTAAATGTTTTTACACTTATCCAATAAATTTTAGAGTCATAAAATAAGAAATAATCTGATTTTAATCTTAAATACACTAAAATTCATTAAAATGTCAATTTATCGCCTTTTTGATGGTGGACCCTCTTGAAATCTATTTTTTGTCACTTTTGTATATTCTATTTGACAAAATATAATTCTAATTTATAATCGGGACATCAAAATTTACTTTGGACAAATTTTGGTATTTTTTTGATAAAATTCATTTTTAATGAATAGTGAAAAATACAGTATTTTTATTAAAAACTTACTTTTAATCTAATTTATTTATATGGATAAATTTTTTTATTAATTGTTTTTAATATTTAATTATATTATTTTTTACTATTTAATCAAATGTTGGTCATTGGAAGTGATTTCACTTTGGAATTAGACTTAATAAGGGTAACTATTTTGATAGTTATTATTTTTTAGAATCATGATTTTTTGTTTTGACTACCGGAATTAATTTTTATAATAATTTCTGAAACATCTATATTTTTTATTTTGAAAAATGGATTCCATATTTGGAATCATGAGGTAAAAATTTTGTAAATAGGTAATATTTATTTATAGAGATTATGAATATTTACTTCAATAAAATTTGTATTTTCAATTGTTATAGGGTAAATCTGGGAAATAAGGGCAAACAAAAAATATTATTATAATATTAAATAACCCTAAAATGTGTCCTAATACTAATGGATAATAAATTTATGACCATGGAAATTCATGGGTCGATTTCGGGACCCCAAGGAGTAACTTGGAAGTGATAATGACACTTTATATTAATTAATTTAAAGTAAAGAAAAAAATGACATAAAGATATATCTTTTAGTAAATCAATTTTTACATGGATTTATATATGTTAACAACTAGAATATAAATTTTCATGTGAAATTAAATAATATTTCCTACATCTTGATAATTTTTTATTATTTTAGATATGAAATAAATAAAAATATTTATGCCACAATAATGATGCAGTGTTTACCTCATTTATGAATGATTTAAATAAATATGATTATAAATATAAAAACCATATCAAAACATGTCCAATTCTCATTGGATAATTTTATTTCAAACATGAGTCATCTTATCTTCGGTTTTAATGAGTTTTGGAACTTATTAATCCGAAAATAATTAAATAATATTTTCTAGCTTTATAAAGAGCCCCTCCACCCCCTTGTAAAAATCCCTCACTTCTAACCCATTCCACACACTTCTCTAGCCCCATGGCTCGTCCATCCTCTACCCAATTAAGCTCCCTAGATCCCATTACTCCTCTTAGAGGCCTTCCACTAGGCATAAGGCAATTAAAGTAAACCTTTTGTTTCAAACCAAAGGGAGATACCAAATTAAAGGCAACGTCTTCTCTTATGTTATTTTGATTTATTTTACTTATCCAGCCCCATAAAATCATTATATTTATTTATTTTATAAGAAAAACAGTATCCTCAATATACTAGGTAGTTTTAATGATATTTATTAGAACTAAACTCACACACACCTCCATCTAATGGGTAAATAACATATAGTTTCTGTGGACGGCGAACTACAGCCTCACAAAACGATGATTGTTCAATCTTCTCCTAGCACCTATCATGGTGGACATTATGATGGAAATGTATTTATATATGATATATTTTTTTTATTTTTTCTCTATGTTTATGTAATTTTTATTTAAAAACACAACATTATGTTTTCTAATAAGTGTAATTACGATAATTTCATTTGAGGAAGTGCATACTACCGCCACCTCAAGTGATATGATTCGTTCAAGAAATATATGGAATGTATAAAGGATGGAAATAATTAAAATATGTAACATATATATCATAAGATATTATACGAGAATTATAATATACCTATGTATCATTATGCTTTCATTTCAATAAATATGAAATAGATATTAAAGTAGCGTTCATGCGTATGTACGTACTACCGTCTCTATGAATAGTGCATTTCATTTTTTATCTCCAAATGTTATTTAATATATTAAATACATAAATATAATGGATATATATGATATATATGATATCTAAATCATGAATATCATTCTGGAGATAATGGACGGTTGACCATATGAACAACTAGTAATTATTAGTTCATTTTTGACTCAAGTACAAAATATCGACAAAATTAAAATTATTAACCTAAATGATTGCATAATGTTTATTACATAGTACTAAGTGATAAAAAGGAATTATAAACTTGGAAAATGTTCTATATAAAGTAGAAATTAACTTTATCTTATTATTTAGGAGATTAAATAATGAACCGGTCTGGTCGGATACGTGGGAAGGGGTTTCTTATCTCACTTTTAATTCCGTGAGATTTCAATTGTTCACAAATTATTTATTGCATGTGGTGTATTGTTTACTTCCATTTGATATATATTATCATGATTCTATTTATATTCATATTATTCTCTGATTCATTTTGTTGTTATTAACTTTTTTTCATATGACTTGATTAATTACAATGTGGTAAGGGGTTTCTTATCTCAATTTTAATTCAGTGAGATTTCCATTGTTCACTACTTATTTCTTGCATGTGGTGTATTATGTACTTACATTTGATATATATTATCATTATCATATTTATATTAATTTTATTATGTGATTCATTTGGGAGCTATTAACTTTTGGTCATACGACTTCATTGATTACAATGTTGTAAGGGGGTTTCATATAACTTTTTATTCCTATGAGATTCATGCTATGTTTTAAACTATTTACTTTTGTGTGGTGTATGTACTACCCATGATTGTATTCATTGTGTAATATAATATAATTTATATTTTTTTACTTTTTCATCGTAAGATCCTTCTTTCATGTGGTGTATGTTTTGTAAGTTACCAAATCAGTGTGGGAATCTTCCACCCTCCTCTTTTTAAAAGGCTTCATTTATTTTATCTCTTTTAATTTCCAATTTATTATGTCAGGATGTGTTATTATATATCCTTATTTCTATAAATTTTGTGTCCATGTGATTATAGAACATTATTTCTCTAATCATCTAATTTTCATAATTTTAATGTGACATTGTTAGGATGTCAAATTTCTGTAAGATAACTTCTTAAACTATTTTCAATTCTTTGTGGTTATCCTATACTTCTTGATTATGTGGTGAAATGAATATGTGTGAATGTCCCCTGATGTTCTATACCCTTAATATCCACTTATAAATGGTGTATTATTATTTTTTCACACATAATTATTTCATTGATTTGTCCATAATCAAAGGACCTGATCTTGGCAATGGACTTTCTCTCAATTTACATTCCATTGAAACTTATTTATTGTTACACTCAAATTCACTTTTATAAGGTGTATATAATACCCTTTGAAATATTATATCTTGAATATCTCTTTTATCATGATATTATAAGAATTGATTGATGTGATTTCTCAATTATTTTTATTCAAGTGTCTCTCATTTTGTTAAAAACTCTTTAACTAAAATATCATTTTAAATGTTTTAATGATATATTCTTATAAATCATTGTCTTTAATGTCCATGTTTTAAAAATGGTATTTAAGGATTTATTTATATGGAAATTAATTTTTTTTAAATGTTCATTCAAATTGATATGGGACACTTTGATTCAAACATCTATTTATTAAATGTTTTAAATAGTTTTGAAAATGGTTTGATAAAGCATTGATTATATCAATATCTTGTAATGATATATTGTAACTACAAAGTGGAAATGTTACCATTCAATTATTCTTGTTTTAGGTGTTATGAATATTTTATAGTTATTGGGAATTTTTCACATATATGGGTGGTTCCGTAATAAACCTAGGGTGGGTGAGCACAAGATAGCTCCCCAATGCATTGGGTAACGTGATTGAGGTAAACGTTATTCTTTATCCTAAGAGATTGAGGGAATATAATAATACGGGTATTTATAATATAACTCCCTACATATATGTGATAGAAACAATGTATGTATGATATGGATTCCACAAGTTACTATTATGATTTATTATTTCTATTTGTTAATAATAAATCATACGATTTCATGAGGTATGTTATGATTGAAATGTATGGCTTCATTGATTTTCATTTATTGATGGGTTAATGTTTCCTTTCAATATTTTATAACCCTTACTAAGATTTTTATGCTCACCCAATGTTTTTAAATTTATTCACATGACTTAAAGATGAATAGGGTCATGGATGGGATCAAGGAAAATTCATGCTGTCTAAAACAAGGAACTAGACATGTTTTTTAGAGTCATTATTTTATGAAAAAATGGATACTAAGTAGAGGTATCTCATTATAATATTTTTAATGTAATGTAATAGATATGGAATAATTCTCAAAAACACTAAACCTGAAAATATATTCAATGTGAATTCTTGAAATAACTCCAAATTATGATATGTTTAAGGCTAGGTCCATATATATCTCTTTGTGAATTTGGTAGTTGACACGTACATGAATGACATTATCATCTTCTGGAGATAGAAAATGTAAAATGTAAATAAATATATTATATTTTAAGAATGGTAAATATATCATTAATATCATAATTATTTTATTTATATCACATATAATCATTATCAGTTTTCTTATTATATTCCATCTATAATAGTAGAGAAAAACGAATCACTTTTCTTCACAAGGCCCGCGTGCCCTTCACACATGAGTGATGATATCATATCCCCTAGATAATGGAATTTAATATTACATATATTATATAATGTATCTAGAGGTAAAATTATTTTTTTAAAATCATACATTTACATTTCATCTGCCACCATTCCCAATATCGAGAGGTGTTGATGGAAAATGTGTCAAATCGGTTCGTGAGGCGACAATATGTCATACACACAAGTGACATTATCTGTTCACATTTGAGGGGAGAGGGGATTGATATAGGTAACAAACCTAACATAAAAAATATTAGAATATATTAGATAATTTTTTATTATATATGTAAAATGAAGAATATTTTAAGGATGTGGATGAATAAATAATAGAAAAATTCTAGGTTACAAATTTTACAACCTCTCAGACCACTACATTAGAATCATTCAAATAGTA
Source organism: Viscum album (assembly GCA_963277665.1). Taxonomy (NCBI): domain Eukaryota; kingdom Viridiplantae; phylum Streptophyta; class Magnoliopsida; order Santalales; family Viscaceae; genus Viscum; species Viscum album. Next base: position 2,092,299,844 of record OY728122.1, read on the forward strand.
TTGATAGAATGGATTTCTAACAAAGAATAGGAATATTATATTAGTTTAAGGATCATGGGAAGTAATTTTGTAGGTTATTGAGAAAAAATGGGTTTTTTAGGTTTGAATAAGATGGGAGATGGGTTGGTCTTTTGTACGTGATGTCTGTTGGGAACTTGTATTTTTTTAAAATGAAAAGGTTTACCCACATTTTTCAAATTCTGATAGGGTCAGAATGAATTATTTGAGAAAATAATAAATGATAATGTTTAAATATTGATGAAAAACATATGTAAGGTATGTTTATATGTCATTTAAATCCTTATAGTTTTAGTTTCACCCTAGGTAAACCCATTTATACATTAACCATAGAAATTAATTTTTACTATTTTCACTATTCATTATGGTAATAAATCACTTTTAACATATTTTAATATTAAAATTACTCAAATAAGAAATATGGATTCTATTTTACAACATTAAATTCAAATAAGTTGAAATTTTAAAATTAAAATTGAACTGGAAAACAGAATGAAAAAGATGGTTTTCGAAGAGGAAAATTTAATATGTATGGAATGTTTTTATATAAAAATTGAATCAAAAATTGTTAAAATTATACAAAATTAGATAAATTGTAATGTAATTTTTTTATTTTCACATGAGAATATATTTAAATATTTTTTTTCATTTTTTAAAAAATATTAATTAAAATGCATTTTTCAATAAAAACCTGAAATATTTATAATTAATCGAAAAATAAAAATATTTTCAAAAAAATACTAAAAATTTAACATAATCTAATTTTTTATATGATTATTTAAAAAAATTATTTTTCTATTTAAATTTTTTAATGTGGTCAAAATGAATTTTACATTACGTACGTAATGCTCGACTAATCTATATAAAACAGTACATTTTTTATAGAACATTTATATTTTATATAAAATGGTTCTTATTTTCTTATAATCAACAAATATCCATTTTAATTATTTTAAAAAAATTATAAAACATTAATTAATAGTAATTTATTCAGTAATATTCATTCCCTGAAATTTAACATCTATGTTATAATGATAAACTATATTATGTATCATTTAAACTCATGAATGTGTGTTATCCAAGATTTCAATGACATTATATTTAAATAAATATATCCCATGTGTTATTTAAGATTTTTTTTATTTCTCATGTCATATAAAATACTATTATATAATTTCAAAAAATTCCCAAACTTTGATGACCCATAATTATGAAAACATAAAATATAAGATAACCCATAATGGTTATTTTTAAAATTAATCTTATTTCCAAATACATTTATAGTTATTCTTCCTTAAATTATATTTTAATTAAAAAATATAAGAATACAATATTTTGATTTCCTTTAAATGTTTTCCAAAAATATATACTTAATCATTGTAAACACCGACACATAAAACCCAAAAAAGAGATTTTAAGATGTAAAACACATAATAAAACATAAAATCTAAATTTTTTGATAGTATCCATTACATTTTAGTTAAATAATAAATATATAATTAAAAAAATTAAAAAATCCTCCTATTTTTAATGATTTATATAAGAAATATTCCATTAGTAAAAATTCATCAATAGTTTAAATCTCGATTTGATGATACATAAATAATTCAATATTTTATTTCAATAATATTCCTTCTTTGGTCTAGGTTGTAACCATTATAAGAGGTAATTGACATGGATAATGGACAACCTCTCTATATTTAAAAAATAATCAAAAAATGGATCCATAAGATCATGTAATTTTTCCTTATATCATAATTTTCAATTTTTTTCTACAATCCATTTCCTTATGCCATTTTCTTAAATCATAAATCTTTTTCATATTCCATTGAGTCAAATTCATGATTGTATCTTTACAAATTAATCACATGATGTAAATCAACCCTTCAATTCTCCCCAGTCGTCACCTCTCATGCTATTATAAAATTTCAATGTTATTTTCATTTGTTAGTCTGGGAGTTGTTTTATTTATAGGTTGTTTTATATATTTTATGAAAAATAATTAGTCATAATCGGGATATCATTGAATCTTGTAATCATATCATTTTTTTCCACATAGTCACACATGTTTCCATCATATTCAATTATAACATGATTCATTAGGTTCCATCTATTTGATAAAAACTAAAAATCAATGTGTGAGAAATAATAATCATATTGGGAAAACCATATAATCATTTATATGATGTTTAAATCCTAAAACATTATTTTAATCTAGGACACCACATTTTTAATCAAGGAGACTCATTTTCATTATCTATTCCAATCATTCATTATTGTTTGTAAATAAAATTTTAATTATTATAATCATATCCCCATAGTGTGTTAGAGTAGTTAAGAAAGAAGTCTTATCGCCTTGAATTATGATTGGTCGAGTCAATACCAATGTGACCATTTCTAACTTTCTACCCCTATGTACAAATATAATGGAATCACACCCACATGTAGTGTCCATATAGACATTTATTTCAATGCAAAATCACCTAATCTCTTCCATACCACAACCTTATTATGTTCTTCTATACTTATCCTATATGTCCATAATAGGATTATAATGCTGAATCTATATTTTCTAAAATATAGTTCTTGTTTTCTATACTAAAATTCCATTGATATGCATTATAATGAACCTTACCCATGTTGTCTATAGATGGTATCTTACTTTATTACATTATAATACGATACCCAGAATAACATCTCCAAAGAATAAATAGTGTTGTTGTATTAGTAAACTAGATACATACATGATTCCTATATAACATTTGAAAACACAAATTAAAACATATTTTTTTCAAGAGTAATGTTATTCCCACTTTAATATAATTTCATATAAATCATAGTAAACTTCATTGATTCTTAAGAAATGGAAAAATTTAATGGAGATCATAAATTCTCATTAAGTGTTAAGTATAATAGAATAAATCATAAATCAATAATGATAATAAAAATGGAATGGTAAATAACTAATCACGCATACAATTTAAATTACACTAACTTCATGATAAGATAATTCAAAAAAATATATCATGGTAAATAACGAATCACAAATTTCATTTAATCAATAACATGACTATCATAACTTGATATGGAATATTCAATATGGAATGTTAAATATCTGAAAAAACATCCCATTTAATCAATTAATGATAATTTAATGAATCAATAGATAATATAATTAAAACAACATCATGGATAATAATAACTAAATTCTTAATGAAGGAAATTCATCTTCATTGGATGTTATATTCTATGGAACATGGAAACAAACTACTAGGAACATTCACAAGACATATCAAAACCATAGGTAGAAACCAAATTAATGATGGCATACTGATTGACCTCATAACACTACTGATTCATGGAGGATCTATAATAACTAGGCCCCACCCAAATCTATAATTCCAAATAACTCATCATATACTCAATAATCGATTTAATTAACGATTGAAATGCCTTACAAATAAAAAATTTCATTGAATAAACAATAAAGATTATCAATATTTCCTAGTCGATCAAATAAAATTAAAATTAAAACACCATATATATAAATTAGATTCTTTATATGATATAAAAATATCCTCAATAAATAATAAGGAAAATTAGGGGAAATGAAATGTCTAGTGATTGAAGGAATATAGATAATACAATTGATATTCAATGACCCAAAAGTGTCAATCAAGTAAGTGGATATAAATACTATCCTTGGTTAAAATAACTAAAAACCATCCATGGGAAGAATATGAATATTTCTAATAGATCATATCCATAATAAATAATATGTAATATAAATTTTTGTTTTAATTAATGAATATAAATACCATAAAATATCATTTAAAAAATTCGTTATGAAAAAAACATATTCATTTTAAAAATAAAACATAGAAACTAAATGATATGAATAAGTTTTTAATTTTTTTTCATTGAAAATTACTTTTAAAACATATATATGAATATTTAAAATAATGATTTTTACTGATGTATGAAATTTTGTACATGTCATTCACATTCAAACAATGATTCCTTCCACTTTTTTAGCAAAACCCAAATATGCATTGTTTGGAAAATGACATGAATATTACATTAAATATTTTTAATTTAAAACAAGGATAAAAATTATGTTAATAAATAATATTTAAAATTATAAATATATTTTTTAATTTTTTTGGAAAACTTGTTCTTGGAAGATAAATTTGTTTTAAACTGAAGAGATAAAGGAAGATAGAATTTTCTAAAAACATTTTCTCAATAATTTTATATATCATCGATCTAGAAAATTGTACTATTACAAGAAAATTATTTGATATCTATAAGAGATGAAAATTAATTTTGTTAATTAACAAATTATAAACTAGTTTTACTCAATGGAAATCCAAGCATAAAAATCTTGATTTAAACGTTATAGTGAAATAAACCATCAAAAATATCATAATGAGGAAGTGTGAATTAAGAAAAGAATTTATTAAGTATATAAAATTTATATCGAAATAAGAAAATTTAAATTCAACTTAACATATTAAAAATTCATTACATAAATTATCCATGAATATAAAATACAAATAATAAATAATATAAAACAATAAAAATTAATTGGTTTATGAAATTATTTACCACTTGGTAAATTTCTTGTAAATTCACAATGGATGAACTAATTCAAATTAAAACCCAAATACATTTAATTATTAATGAATAATGATATTTCATTACAGAATATAAATATATACACCATATAAAATAAATTAATTGTATATCATTACAATATTCCTTAATAAAGGGAAATTGAGATGAAGTCCCATAACAAATGCTTCCTTTTTGTTGAAAATGAATTATCCAAATTTATAGTGGTTTTAAACATGTTATTAAATTAGAAAATAGTCATATTAATATTTTTAATATCATATATTATTTATTTATAACATCATAGCACATTTCGGTTAATAATGTATCATTATTTTCATCTTTTGGGTATTAATTATCAAGTTCTTTCGTTCGTCCTTTGTCAATGAATTTTTTACTCTTGTAATTATTACATAGTTACATATTATTAATAATAATAATATAATTATGATATTTATACCTCAATTATACTTTTAAGACCATTCGGGAAATACTTTATTGATAAATGAAGTATGTTACTATCAGAAAGACATTGAGTCGTATGTACACATGTGTAATGTTTTCATATTTGAATGCTCATTATGAAAATGAGGTAAGTAATATTATTTATTTATAAAATGATCCTAATATCATATATATTGAATTTTTTATTTAAATATACAACTATATTTCATCCATGTGATGGGGTTATTAAAAGAGAGTCACACCCCTTAGTGATGGAGGTAGTCCACAAGTACATGAATTCCATTTCCATCGTTCAGTCAGTAAATAAGTAAGATATAAATGATATATTATTATTAAATAATTATTCATAAATAATTAATTTTATAATTAAGAAATTTGTATTACATATATTCATTAAATTTATCGTTATTACCTTGAATGTATTGTATTATTGAAAAAAAATTCACAACGCTTTGTGAGGCATTCATCCAACATAAATACGTGAAACATTATCATATTAACATTAAAATTGAATGTAAAAAGTTATATATATTATAAATACATAATATGTATAATTATTGTTTACTAATAATTTATATAAAATAGATCCATTGTTATACCCAATAATGAGAGCTACTGATGGAAAACATTTAACATCGATTCGTGAGGAGGAGATCTTCTATACACAATAGAAATGTTATCCTTTCCTATTTTAAGGGATTTGATGTGAATATAGTATGTTAACATAATATAATAATTTATTTTAATATGGGATACAATAGTTTAATTATATAATAATTAATAAATAAGATATGAAGGAGGTGGAACAATAAGTAAATCAAAAAATATGTAGTTATGAACGTTACCCCTTGTGGTACAACCACTTTAGGGATATAATTATATTATTCCTAAAATCTATTTAAGACAACTAAAATGATTCTAGGATTTTTGGATTAATGTCATGATGTTTTTTGGTTAATTTTTTACTAGTGAATTGTTTTGAAGGTTTGAAGAATAGAGGATAACAATATCCTTTTTTTATGTGAGTTGAGTGGTACAGTTGAAATATTTGAAAAGAAAAATCATTAACCACGTTTTTCACAAGTATAATGGTAAAAAAGGGATTATTATCAATTTTTAGACATTATAAGGGTTTAACTATGTCCACAAAATATGTTTTATACGAATTGATATGTAATTTTAACTTTTATCTTTTTTGTTTAACCATCCGATGGACACATTTTTACGTTAACCAAGCTAGTTAGTTTTTAATATTTTCTCTGTTAATTGTGGTAAAAAATTTAATTTTATATTATTATAATATATTATTTATTCAAATTCCAAATATGGAATCAATTTTACTATATTACGTTAACATAAGTGGAAATATTAAATTTCAAATAACAACAAGCAGACGCGAAAGAAAACGAGCTTTTAGAAAGAAAATGTTCATAATTATGATTCTTTTGTAAAGAAATTGAACATATAATCAATCACAATAATCTAATTTAGTTATGTATTAATATAAATACAATATTTTTACAAAAACAATTAATATTTAATTTTTTTATACAATATAAATCAAGTGCTTGATTTAAAAAATAAGTATTTTTTCACGATTCATAAAAAATAAAATTTTTCTACAAATTGTAAAAATTGGAAGAAATATAATTTTTATATTATTGTTTAAAAAAATTAATATAATTTTTCAAATAACTTTCCAAATTATTTCAAATTAACATTAAATTATGTACACAAAAAATAACTAAACCGTGTTTTATGAAAAAAAAAATTAGAAAACATTTATATTTTAAGTAAAATGATTCATATATTATTTATAATCAATACATATCCATTTAACTAATTTTATAAATTTATAGACCAGATTATTTTAAAAATTTATTTAGTATTATTCATATGCACCAATTTAATGTATAAGTTATAACCATATACTATATTAAAATTCATTAAGACTATTGATTGCATGTTCTATGGGATATTAAAAAGTATATCTTTTGAAAAATGAATTTTAGGGTTTTTCTAAGAATGATGTTGTATGTAACATATTATATTGAATACAATGTTATTATTTTAAAATTTCAGGGAGATAATATTTACCTTTGCGTAAATAATGAAACACCATTTGTGAATAACATGTACTCTAATTGCATATTTAGAATGAAACATGGATTATATTATATATATTTACATATTTGTAAAGTTAATAATTATTCAATAACAAATTTTTCATATTTAATTAAAAAATATTTTATATTTTCTTTAAAATTTAAATGGAAATATATGTATACTTCTCCTATAATAATTTTCCTCTAAATATATATTTTTTATATCATACAGTATATAATACATGAAGACATATATATGAGTATACCCATATTATAAAAATAATTCTGTGATATTAAGAAGTATATTATGAATCTAATTATCATTATAATAATTATCATATTTAAATTGACATGAATTTATTCCAAATTTATAATCATTCACACACTTTCTAAATGATAAATTGGTTAATTTTTACATTCGTTTACTTGAGAATCAATAGTTTAGTTTTTTCCAGGTAATAGATACATATTTCATAAACAAATATCATTGGACTAAATATTATATCTTAAGAAACATAAATTTCTTTATACCACTATTGGGTGTCTATATATTGCACATGAAATTCCTCGTGATTTCCATGTGTGATGAGGTGTAAAAATAAAGGATTGATCTTGGATGCTATGTAAGGAATAACATACGTTCGAAAGAATATAAAAAAATATTGAATTAAAAAATATAGTAGGAATAAATAATTATGTAATTATTATATAATTAATAAAAAATATTCAATATCCATTACAAAGGATATATATATAATAAAAATTTTAAAATTAATTAATATCATAATTATGAAATGATAAATTACAAAACATCATAACAATACCATCAAGAAATTGTCTATAAATTCTAAAAAATGGATTATGATACAAAAAATAACCAAGATAATTTTTATCATGTTACCAATTAATGCATCAAGGGGATATATAATTCCAGGTCCCACTTGTAGTATAACAAGTCAAAAGTATTCATCAAATAAAAAATAATCCATTGCGAAAAATTATAATCAATAAATTTTCATTAGGATCCTCTTATATCATAGTTCCATAGATGTCAATGAAAATCCACATTTAAATTATGGGTATAGAGTTTATAAATATTCTAACTTTTAAAAAATATAACTCATTATAGGTTTCCTCCATTCATTTTCATTTATATAATATAGTGTATTCACGTCGTATTGAGAAAATTATATATTTTCCAATCAAAGATTGATAATAAAATAGAAAACATTTAATTGATATAAAATACATAAATGATATTAAATAATATTCAATTTAAGGTGATGAAAAATATCAAGAGAGTGATTTATATAATGATAAATAGAATAATCATAATAAAGAATAATATTCAGGTAAACTGTAATAATTAAAATAATATATTAATAGTAAATATATAAGATATGAAATATGAACATAAAATCCTAATATATGTATATAAATGACAAATTAAAACAATTTTTAATGGATTGAATATTATTAATATATTGTTTAGTATATTTTTTATCTAACAACACTCTACCACATTCTAATGTTGGGCAATCTAATGACCATAAGAGATGTTAATGGTTTTTCTTATTGTTGGATGGAGGATGGGAGGTTAATCTGTCCATGAAGGTGAATTTATTAAATATCAAGACGTTATTGTGTAGTTAAGTTTTGTTTATGAAATATATCTGAGTAATAATATTGAATATATAATGTTTAAATTGATTAAATTATAATATAGTTTTACATATAAATTACACATGAAAATAATATTATAACATATTGGATATAATTATGTGGTAACTTTATAGTTAGGATAATTTAAACATAATACCATCTAGGGAAGGATGTGATCTTAAAAAACAATTGTATGAGGTGTTATAGCGATGGGATTAGGCCCTTCAGAGTCTCTTCTCATGTATCCAATTTTAAGGAATCAAAACTCTATATACTTCAATTCCATTGATAAAAGAATTAAATTTTTTATGGTGATGTGATAATTTCCATAGTGGTTCTTATTATGGTCATGCATTCATGCTCACTTCCCTGAAGTTATATGTCACGTGGTGGGAACTACTAAGTAAAAGGGACATGTTAATGGTGATGTGTTGCGATTTTTTGAGTGGATTCTAACCAATTTATATGTATGTGTAATAATAAATAATAAATTATTTTATTATTTATTCCATATAACCTGATATTTTAAAAATAATAATATATTTTATTGACAGAATCATGTTCTTAATATAGAAGAACAAGAATGATGTTGAATTTTTTTTCATTTATTAATTTTTACTTAATTTTTTATTGATATATATAGTCATATTAACATTATTTAATCAATTATATGTATAATTTGGTTTATTAATAATTCTAAAAATACTGTTAATATATTTCCAATTCATCATTACTAAACGTTATTTTAACCCAAACAATGTGTATTTTTACAAATGAATTAATCATTGTAATTTTTAAATTGATCCTTGTGATATTTTTAATGTATCCCTTGAAAATTGATCATTATAAGTATTCATTCTTATATATATCATAGATATTTATTAATATGATATTTGAATTGTAATATAAAACTTTTACATATTATAAATGATCTATACTCACATTTATTCTAATATGAATCAAATCATACATTCAGAATATCCTTACATGGATGGACTCTAATAAAGAAAAATATTTCATACAAAAAATGATAATTATGTGTAAATTTATGTTTCCAATGAAAATTATTGATACATAACAAGTTAATGATATTTATTAATTTATACTCAGCTAATTTTTTAAAATTTGTTACAAATTCATATATTTTACTTATTTATATATTTAATATTTAATAAAATAATTGAAGTAAATCGGTTGTGTATTTCATATTCACTCTCCCTAATTTCAATTATATAGTTACAATACTTAATGTTATTAACTTTCTATTTAATTAACATCAAAATGAGATTACATAATTGAATACCTTCTAGTAAATCATCAAATGATTATGAAAAATATGATTGATGATTTTGAACAACTCAATATTATTTTTTATTTTTTTCCTCATGACTGGAGAAATTGGGAAATTAATATTCGATAAAAGTTATAATAATTAAAAATTATAATATTTAATATGAAAATTATGAAGTTTCTTTTGAAATAATGATTCAAAGAACTACTATAGTGTGGAAAATTATACGTAGACTATGTAATGTTATATAAATTATGTGGGAAATATATATACGTCATATATTTTTATGATAATGATACCATTGGACTCTTTCGTGGTGTATATAAGTAATTTTATCCCCACTAGATACACATTACTGGAAATTTTAGCTTTACCAATGTTTTAAAACTATTGGTAAGGGTTAGACAATAGTTTGTATAAACTATACCTACGGTTGTCCAAACAATTGTCTCTTGAGATGTAGGGATAGACATATCCCAATGTTTTTTATAAAACATTTAGGATATGTCTAAAAAATTTAATATATACAAACGGTTTCAGTATACCGTTGGTATAATTGTTTCCCAACAGTTTTTAACCTTAGGTAATAGGAAGAATTCTCTCTATACCAACAGTTTAGAAAACCATTGGGATAGCCTTTTACCAATAGTTTCCCAAAAACCGTTGGTAAATTTGAAGTAAAATTATCTATCGCGACGATTTAGAAATTGTTGGCATGTACTTATACAAAAGATTTACACAAAACTGTTGGTATAAGCTTCCCTTTTACACATATTCCAATTGTTGTAAACCATTGGCATATCCTTTTACCTGTACTAAGCCGAATTGTTGGCCTCCCCCTATGCAGCTGCAGCAATTCCCCCTGTTCAGCTTCAACAATTCCCCTTGTGTAGCTGCTAAAATTCTACAAAAATTCATACACAACAGACCTATATAACACACACACACACACAACAAGTAACATAATACACTATTAAAAAGTATGGTTGCATAATACATTCAGAAATATGTATAAATTCATATAGAATTAAACCATAACATAAATCATACATAAATATGAATACCTCCAATTTTTTATATAATTTCCCCGTACACACATACCCAATTAACACATAATTCATAAGATAATTACAAAAAGTATACACATACAACAAGTATACCCATACACAAAAAAAACATAATTTAATAGTTAATTAAATACATAATGAATTTAATTCATAATTTAGGCGGTTGGGGATGTTTAGGGGTTTGGGGTGGTAGTCTAGGGGGTAGGGGTGTCTAGGGTGGTGGCGGTAACTGGGGGGATGGGGGTGTCCAGGAGGGGTGGGGGGGTGTCGAGGGGGCGGGTGGTGTCTAAGGGGAGGAGGTGTCCAAGGGGTGTGGGTGTCTAGGGGGTGGGGTGTCATGTGAGTGGGCTGGTCTCCAGGGGGTGGGGGAGGTCTCGGGGATTGGGGGGCTGTCCGAGGGAGGTGGAGTTGATTCTTGGGGGTGCGTGTGGCTATCCTTGTGGGTGGGGTGGCCAGGGGTGGGGGTGTCTAGGAAGTGGGGTGGTCTCCAGGGGTGGGGTGGTGTCTAGGGGGGTTTTCCAGGGGGTTAGGGGGTGTCCATGGTAGGTGGGAGGATGTACAGGTGAGGGGAGTCTAAGGGGGTGTCTTTGGGATGGGGTGGTGTACATGAGTTGGGGGTCTTTCTAGGGGGTGGGGTGTCCAGGGGTGGGGGTGTCCAGAGGGTGGGGTGGTGTCTAGGTGGTGGGGGAAATACATGGGGTTGTGGGGCTATCCAAGGATGCTGGGGTGATGTCTAGGTGGTGGGGTGGTTATCCATTGGGGTGGGGTGTCCAGGGGGTGGGGATGTTTAGGGGGTGGGGTGGTGTCCAGTGGGGTGGGGTGGTTTCCTTTGGGTGGGGGTCATCTAGAGGTTATGGGGGTGTCCAGGGGGTGGGGGGTTATCCATGGTGGTGGGGGGGTGTCCATGGGGGTGTCTACGGGGTGTGGAGATGTCAAGGGGGTTGGGGTGGATTTCCATGGGTGGGGGTGTCCAGGGGGTGGGTGTCCACGTGGTGGGGTGGTGTCTAGAAGGGGAGGGAGGTCTGGCTAGGGGGTTGGGGGTTTATAGGGGGTGGGTATGTCCATGGTGGGGGGGGGGGGGGTTCCATGGGGGTGTCCATGGGGGTGGGGTGGTGTCCATAGGGTGGGGGAGGGGGGGTTAATGGTTTTAATGTAATGAATTTCATGGATTTTAAGATCATTAGTATTTATAAAATGGTTTTTGAATAGTTTTTATTTCAATTGTATGTGTTTCTTTAGGAAACAATGAATGCTTTTGGTGTGTATGGTAGGAAAGGGGGTTTGGTTATTTGGAAATGGATTAAATTTTTATTGTGGAAAAAAAATACAATATGATTTTTGAAATGGAACCTTAAAAGATATTTTTCTTAACCATTAGAGAGTTTTAAATAGAATGAATTCTCTATTATGTGATTTTGAAATGGTTTTATGAAGAATTATTCCTGATTTCATATTATGGGATTTTTTATTTTGTGTCCCTTGGTTTAGAACATTTGATTATTGTACTAAAGGTTTGGTTTTTGTTAATTCTTTAGGATTTTACCACTATAAATGAATCATGAATTCCATAAATGGATTCCTCAGGTAGTCATTCTTGTGATCCAGCTAATGTCTTCCTAGTCTTGGTCTCTACTCAAACTATTTCGGAAGTTGAAAAGACATGTTTTTTTGGAACATTTATTATGAATGGGAGTTTCTATAATACGATGCACTATTTTTTATTCGTGATCAGGGATCCCTAGAGGAAATTAAGTGGTTATATATGATTAATGGGATCTTCAAGTAGTTATAAACCCTATAATACACAAGGGTAGGAGCTGTCAAAGGTGGTGTGGGGTTTTCCATGGGGGTGGCGGGGCTATCCAGGTGGGTGGGCGGGGTTTTCCACATGAGTTGGGGGATGTCTAGGGGGTACGGGGTGTTTAGGGGGATAGGTGGGGCTATCCACAGGGGTAAAAGGTGTCCATGGGGTGGGCGGGTTGTCCACGGGGGTGGCATGGCTGTCCAGGGGGTTGGGGTATCCAAGGCGGGTGGGAGGGATGTCCACAGGTGTGGGTGGGATATCCAAGGGGGTGGGCGAGCAGTCCACGTTGATCGGCGGGATATCCGTGGGGGTGGGGGCTATCCAGGGGTGGTTGGGATGTCTAGGGGTGGGAGAGGCTTTCTAGGGGTTATGTGGTGTCCACGAGGGGAGGGGCTATCCAGGGGGTGGACAGGGATGTCTAGGGGGTTTGTTTGGGGGGAGCGCGGGGGTGTCCAATCGGTACGGGGTGTCCAGGGGGTGGGCATGGCTGTCCAAGGGTGTACTAGGTGTCTAGGGAGGTGGGAGTTCCTTCTAAGGGGGTGGGGGGGATGTCCACAGGGTTGGAAGGTTTTCCACATTGGGGGTGGGGGAGGGGGCTATCCAAGGGACATGCACTCTATCCATGGGAGTGGGGGCTGTCCACCGGGGGAGGGGATATCCAAGGGTCATTGGGCTGTCCATAGTGGTGGGGGATATCAAGGGGAGGGGGGAATAAGTTATAGAAAATCATCATGTCATGTTTTATTATTTAATGATAATATAACAAAGATAATGTGAGCTACATAATCACACATATATACAGGAAAAAACAAATAAATAAGCATCAAAGGTCAGTAATGATAGTCAAAAATGTAATTGATCAATCCATCCCTCATCACCATCACTACCATCACCGTCATCATCAGCCACACCCTTGTCCTCATTGTCATCCTCATCATCGTCCACTCCCTCCTCAGCCCCCTCCAACATGCCCTCATACTCATCCCTGGCCTCCTCATTACCCTCCTCATCTTTCTTGCCCTCCTCCTCACCATCCTCCTCTGCCTCTGTCTCCTCCTCAACCTCCTCCTACTCCGCCTCAGCCTCCTCCTCACCATCATCTTGACTTCCACTAGAATAAACACCCAGTGAACCATATATATAACACATCGATGAAATATAATATTCATAAGTTGTGCTAGCCTCTAGTGGAAGTGTTGGACATAAAACTTTGATCAATTTTATAAATGAAGTGTTTTACCTAACATGGTGTTCTACTATCTCTATGGCCCTTTTTTAAGCCTATTCAGCATGTGACTTAACCTGAAGGAATTCAGTGGCACTAAAACTCATACCAAATGAGGGCCAATTCCTCTTTGAAACTATACACTTCCCAGGTCGGCAGCGTACTCTACCAGGGTTCTCATCTCCCTACACCTGATGTAAGTGAGTGTTTGTCACAAAATTGTCAGGTTCCTGGGCATCAAGGGCCTCTAAAGAAACCTTTTAAGAATATAAATAGATTATTAAATTACATAATAGATAATATAAATTTAAATATTCAAATGAAATCATAAAATTTGCTGCTGATTCGGTTCATTAACTGCACTTCCTACTTTCTTCCTTCTACTTGAGCAAAACAATTTTTATCTGGGAAACTGTCCTTTTATATTACATTTTGGCATCTAAAATGATATTGAATTCAGGAAAAATTAATTAAAAATAGGATATTAATAATTAATTTCTTATCTAAAATTATATAACAACATTAGCAATAGAATAAATTATGGTTGTAGCAATAGAAAGTGAAATTATTAAGAAAAAATAATGAAATTTCATACCTGTTTCCCCTCATGATCTAGCATCATAGTACGTCCCAATGTGTGGATGTATTTTTTAGAATCGATTTTTTTATTTCTTCCAGATGAATCCAAAATAAAATTCAGTAATTACTATTAACAAAATCATGAAAATTTTCATTTAAATACCTCTAATGTGATTAATACCTTAAAATAGCTAGTCGTCCAATGAGTAATCATCTATCGTTAATGTTATACTAGAAAATCATCCATGAATAGGACCGCATATAACTTTGTGCCAACTCTAGCATGACCTAAAATGTATAGTTCGTGCTTATAAGCTATCCAAAGCTCACCTAAATCCTTTAGATGTGCTGGCTGTTCACCCTCACCATCGGGGAAATATACAAGTAGATGACACTAATATATTAACTCATATAAAAACCAAAAATATATATTTGATTAAATATAACATATTTTTTTACCCATATCTCTTCCCAAGTCTTATTCTTGCTTCATTTGGAAGTTGTCTCCATGAGAGCAGGCTGACAGGAATAATGTCGGAGTATTCGGCATGTGTCGCCAAAAAACACCAACATTGCTACCCTGATTTTTCAATCGTTGGACTATCTTTATTATATTCCAACATCAACTGCGTGTGGTGGTTCCACACTGCACACATGTGTGTACAACCACACCCAACATCTTATCAGTAGATGTATCTATTATAAAATAAAATCAAATATTTTATTAATACATGTTTTAATGAAAATAAATAATGGTGTTAAAATTTGTTCAGGATGTATATTTATACCTGCAGTAGTTTGACCATTGGGTGCTTCTGAATCCGCCGAAACTGATGGAACAACCTATACAGATGGAGTGGGTCCCATTGTATGATCCACAGTGATAGACTCTGGTGGAGCTGGAGTCAATGATGTTTGTATATAAAATCCTTGTGTGAAATAAGGAGAAGTAAAAGAAGATGACAGGGGATAGCTGGCCAAATGCTAGATGGGGAGTGTGAATCATCATCAGATATAGTACAGATGGGTGTGGAGGATTAGATTTAAAGGGTGGTGAAAACATGGGAGACCAAATTATCATGTGTGTCCCTAACAGCACACCATGGTCAGAATGTGGTATGGATTTTATGTTAGTGGGAGGGGGCAGGGTCTAATTGGGTACACTGACCAGATCATCTTTCTCCCGTACCACCCCCTTATTTGAACACCTTGAGTACCGGGACCACTACTAGGATACTCATAAAATAACTACTCACTAATAGATGTATCATGAAAAAATGTTAAATAAATTAATCACATGACATTATATATTATTTAAATAAATATATATGAAATAAATTACTCACTGCAAAAACTATTGGTGGAATGCCCAGCTCAGTTCATGCGATGATTGTTGTCCATAGTCGGTTTTCGTTGCCTCTCTTCAGTTGGTTTCATTTACTGAATTTGAAAACAATTATGGAAGTTAATAGAAAAGGATAACTAATGTGTTCCCCAAAAAATGAGGAGGGAATAGGGGCATTCAGGGATAATTTAACTATCCATTGTTTTAGGTGATCTTGAACAAATATATAATGATGTTAATAAATCATATAAGATGTAATAATGAACTTTATTTTTTGTAGGATGGTTATTTACTATGTTTCATCAATCTATTAAAATTATGGAACATTGATTCTACAATATTCATAATGGTAATGTAGATGTCAATATTAAGGAAAAATTTATTTCCATTAGCCCAGGTAGATGATGCAAGTTTCAATACATGTTTTAAAGAAGAATACAAACCATCAAGTTCATTACCTGGTAAAATGTTAAATAGAGGTCTTAGAGTTTTACAAATTTTATAAAAATCACAGTTAAAGCATTTAATTGATCCCCAAGTTAATAATGTTGGTTTCCTAGGTTTGAATAAAGTTCAATTCCAAATAATAAAATTCAATTGAAATAAAATTCAACCATTAATAATTTAAAATTCGCATAACTGTCTTGTCGGATACAAAATATTTGTAATCAATATGAAATCAATTTGAATATTACCAACCTTAACAACCCATGTCGAGGTAAACCAAAAGAATTTAGAACATGAATAGATGATTTTATATATTTCCCACCACAACATTAGGTTCATTGTAATCTCTGACAATTGAGCTATCAGAGTCATCAAAAGTAAAAACTAAATAGTTTCCAATGGTAGTAGGGATGGTTTCAATTCCATTATCCACATCATTAAAAATATTTCTTGGAATTACATCAATAATGACACAAAATTCAGGAAGAAGATGTTCTTTTACCTATAAAACATGTTTCACCATTGATGTCAATACATATGTGTTCATCGGTTGCAAGAGTGCGAGTCAAATAAATTAATCGAAATCCAAAATCATCTATAAATGTGTCATGCCTTGTCATCAAATGAAACCACTAGGATTTCATCATCATGACTCATCCATGAGAATAATAATCCAATATTATTATTCTTTCAACGACTCAATAATAACCTAAATTTTCAAATCGCAGTCTACTATCTGATACACTTGCATGATAGTCAGTTTAAGCAGTAACTAAAACACCATCATGTTTTCTTCTCATGTTCTTTGCTCGTTCAGTGATAATTAATCTATACACATTGATAACAACAGATGTCCAGTCATGAAACATAGGTATTAGTACCAAAAGACAAAGCTCTTATTTCCTTAGAGACTGAGTCAGCAGGAAAACTCAATAACTAAAATATAAATCAATATTAAACTTAATTAAATTTTCTTTTAATTGTTTTAAATCAGTAAAATTATTACCTTAAATATTAGTAGATCCTAAAACTCTTTTCAATGTAATGTCTGCCTCCTTCTCAATGATATAGAATGATGATTTCAATTTATCATCACTTTATGTTCCCTATAGAAAAAAATAGAAATATATTAACATATATATATATAAGATAAGTATATTGAATTTACTTACAAGATGTCGTCCTAGAACAAAGCACACTACAACAAAATAGTGTGATGTGACATCTCACACTTTTTAAGGCTTAATGTACTCAATATATATGATCCAGGAATTTCTCCTATTTGAGGAAGTAATAGAAAACTGGGTTCAATTTTCTTATACTGTTCTTCCTAGCTTCTCATTAGTCTGTTCATTTTTATAGGAAGATTAGAAAAATAAATATAGCATAAATCCATACATTATTGAGCCAAGTAACCATTAATGATAGAACCATAGGGATGATTACTATTTAAAAGATAAGACTTTAATGTATACATATTTATTTTAGTAGGATACATCCAATGAAAAGAAATCAGTCCTCCGAGAAGTTTTTCAGTTTTAATATGGATAGACAGATGCAGCCTTCCTGTGAAAAATAATGGAGAAAATATTTTCTCTAACTCACACAAAATTAAAGGGTCATCTGCAAAAATTTATTGCAATAAAGGCTTGGACAATTTCTTAGCACAAATATCTCTAAACAAATGAAAAAATTAAATAACATCCACCCTTATATTATTGGATAAAATGGACGAATTACTATTGGAATCAACTCATACTGAAGGATGTGATAATCACAAGTCTTTAATGATTTTAGCTTCAACTATCTTGTATTGACCTGTTTGGACATGTTTCATGAATATCCATCAGGCACATTAATATTCTATAGTACATCTAGAAGTTTATTTTTTTTCTATAGGTGTCATCACATAAGAAGCACATGGAAAGTCGCTAATTATTTTCACTAATACGCAGAAGATGCAATTATGGTCAGATACCCCAATCCACCATGTCATTCCGAGAAAGTAAATCATCTTTTTTTCCTTCCTTTTACATTTAGAATTATCAAAAGAAACATTTCAAACATATTTTTTCAATGTGAATTTAATCTATTCAATGACATAACAAATTTGTTGACCAATAAGGAAAATCAAGGAAGATAATTCTCTTCTTCCAATTGTAAAATTTTTTTAGTGGAACCATTATTTCTCTTTACAGATTTCATTTTATCCTTCTCGAATGAAAGAATGAAATCTTTCTATTTATCATGCACATTAGTTCAAGACATACGCTGAGCTGGATCATCTGTCTCCATGGTATTGTCAAATCTTCGATGATTATTTCAATATGGATGGTACATTGGCAAGAATCGTCGATGTCCCATAAAACTGAAACTACAACAATGTTTCAGTCTTCTGGATCATGTATTCTTCACAAAAATAGGACATTATTGTTTTACCTTTTTGCTCCATCCATACATAAATGCATAATTATGAAAATCATTGGTCATCCACATAATCACATCACACATCTGAAATATTTCTTTCGGACAAGCATCATATGTGCACACACCCACATCCCAATGAAGTTTCCACTCTTTTGTTAAAGGTTTCATGTTTACATCTATATCATTCCCAGGATCACAAGGGATAGATATGGGTATACTCAAGATATTTAAAGGGTTTTTCATTCACCACCATGGGGGAAGATTATAAATGTGTATAAAAATAGGCCATGTGTTGTATGACGTAAGAATATGCCCAAACGGATTAAAATTGTCACAAGAAACACCCAAACTCACATTAAGCATATCAGCTACAAAATTAGGATATCGAGTATGAAATCTCTGCCATGAAAATCCATCTTCTTGGTGAACCAACTCATCATTAGTCTTCATGCTCTCAGTATCATTCCATCACATTTTTATTGATATTTTATCAGACATAAAATGATTTTGGATTATGGAGATTAGTGGAAAGTTCCACATAACATTTTATGGCACACATGATTCTGTTCTATGGGCTTTTGTCTTCCAGCGGGATGTGGCACATTTTATACAATCATTGAGTTCATCATTTTCCCCCCAAAATATATTGAAATCTTTTGGGGAAGCATTAATTTTGTTTCGTGAAAATCCATGTTCCTCAACTAACATCCATGACATATAGTGGTTTCATGGAATATCAGCATCATCTGGATGTATGTCCTTCAATATGGTACGAATGAAATAAATTGTAGTAATATAAACCCGATATGTAGTTTTCCCCACAAACAAACAGATTAAAAATTCAAACTTTTTCATTTTATTGCATTGTCGATATACTATAATCGTGCCATTATCATTCAATTTATTCACACTAAAAATGTCATCATTTACATTTAACACATCATGTGTGATCATAGAGAAATATTCTTGGATTGGAATCCATTATTTTTCATGATGATGAATAAATTGATACTTGTCTTATAAACAATTATCCAATCTATTCCTCTCATTTGGATCATCAGCAATTTGTGATGTCATTTTTCCCCATTGTGATACCACAAAAAGTAGTTTTATTGAAATCTATCGTTGGTTATGTGGTAGCTGACTTCTTCATGGATCAACCAAGGTCTTCCAACACAAATGTAATAGGGTAATTGTACATGACCACTCTCTGAAGCATTGTGAAATATAAAATATAAAATTCTCTCCAAATTATTTTGAAAATCACTTGAGATCTAATCAGTTTCTTACATACAAATTCTATATATTCTATAAAAAAAATTATTAGCCATTTCATAAATAAAATTAAATAATATTGATGTTTCATCGAATGTATATTTAACTAAATTAGAATTGTTCATATTATATGAATCCATAACTGACACACTACACAATATGAGAATCATAATATAAAAAACAAAAAAAATATGATATTTATAACAAAATATCATTGATGAACTATACATGAGTGTAATAGATCATGTACAATTGTGAATGAGAATTATCCAGTGGTTATGGGTGTCCAAGGGGTGGGAGGGTTGTCCACGAGGGGGGTGTCTGGGGGGATGGGGAGGGGGTTCGGGGGGTGGTGGGAGGGTGTCGTTGGGGTGGGCGGGCTATCCACGGGGGTGGAGGGTCTGTCCAGGTGGGTCCAGGGTGTCTAGGGGTGGGGTGGGGTTGGGGGGGGGGGGGGTTGTGTTGGGGGTATGAGGTGTGCAGGGGGTTGGCGGGCTATCCAAAGGGGTGGCAGGTTGTCCAAGGGGTTGGGGGTTCATGGTTTAGCGGCCTGTCCATGGGGGTGGCAAGGCTGTACTGGGGGGTCGGGGTGTTCAGGGGGTGGGAAGGCTATCCAAGGGGGTGGTAGTGATGTCCAGGGGGTACATGGGGGGTGTGCTGGTTGTCCATGGGGGTGGTGGGGCTGTCTAGGGGGTACAATGTGTTCAGGGGGTGGAAGGGATTTCCACTGGGGGTGGGCGTGCTTTCCACGGGGGTGGTAGGGTGGTCCATGGGTGTGGCAGGGCTATCCATGGGGGTGGTAGGGCTATCCAGGGGGTGACAGTTACTAGGTTGGGGGGGGGGGTTCCAAGGGGGTGTGGGTGTCCACCCTGAAACTGGGGTTCTAAAATCCAATCTTTATCCAATTGTAGAATGATTTCAAGACTATTATAGATGAGTGAGAAGACTGTTGCTGTAAACCTTGAATATCATACATATAAATCACAACACACCCAATTGTAATCACACCACCAAATATCATACGTGGAACGGATTTTATGATCCTTGTTTTGATGGGACACTACTTAGCGGAGTATGAGCATTGTTATATCACTAGGTAATATGGATTTGTACGATTGTTAAATTTGTGTGAGATCAAAATGGATTTTGGATAAGAACCTGGGTGATATTTCTTTGAAAATATCATTTCTTCTTGGAAGGGAAAGAGTGAGTGTTGGTATTGAACTTCAAGAAAAGAATTAATGTGTGAAAGAATCAATAAATTGGTTATATTTGATTCATATTTTTTGTAGAATATTAGAGTGGAAAACCGACCCCTCCCTGGATAGCCCACCCCCCCACACTCCTGCATCCCCCTTACCAGGACACCCCCACCCCACGTGTGCAGCCCACCCCCTCCTCCTTGGACAACCAACACCCCCCTCCCCTACCAATACAACCCACCCCCACGCCCTTGAAAACCAACCCCACCTTGACATCCCAAACCCCTCCACTAGATATCCCACACACCACCACCCCTAGACAGTCCACCCCCTCCCTGGATAACCGACACCCCCTCCCCTACAGCCCCATACTCCCCCCTACAGCCCCCCTTGGAAGGCCTACCCCCACCCCTACCTTAACATCCAACACCCCCACCCCCACTGGATAACCCCTCCCCCCCAATATCCCACCCCTCTCTGGATAGTTCACACCCCCTCCGCCACCTAGACACCCCACCCTGACACCCATGGACAACCCACACCCCTCCTTGGGTAGCCCGTACCCCTTCCCCCACACCCTTATAGCCCCCAACCCCCCCCCCCCACCCAAACATACCACCCCTCATTGGATAGCCCACACCCCCTCCCCCACTTAGACACCCCACCTTGACCCCCAGGGATAGCCCACACCCCTACTTGGGTAGCCCATAACCCGCTCCCTCACACCACATATAGCCCCTACCCCCTCACATACCGCCCTACCCCCTGGACAACCCACCCCTCACCTAGATAGCTCCCCTCAGCTAGACTACCCCTACAACTCTTGCATCCCCACTTAGGGTAATTTTATTTAAAATCATTTTATTCATTATGAATGGAAAAACATAATGAATTTTCCATTTAATTCCAAAAAACCCATTCAATTTATCAAATCATGAAAAATTCATTTTATCAAAAAATGACAAATTCAATTTATCAAACCATGAAAAATATTATTTATAAGGCTCTATGGGAAACATAGAAAATTTCATTGGGGAAACTAGAAATAAACTACATTTTTATTTCCAATTTAATAATTGGGCCAAGAACTTAGTAGGTGTGGTGGTATCTCGGAGGTGTGATTTTGTCTAGGGGGGTGTCTATGGGGGTGGGGGGGGTTGTCCAAGGGGTGGAGGGTTTCCTTGTTGGTGGGGGTGTTTATGGGTTGTGGGAGAGGGGGGCTATCCAGGGAGGGCTATCTATGGAGGGTGAGGGGTGTCTAGGGAGGGTGGGGGTTGGGGTGTCCAGGGGTTGGGGGGAGGGGGATGTCCAAAGAGTGGTGGTGTCCAAGAGGTTGGGGGTGTCCAAGGTGGTTGGCTGTCCATGGGAGGTGACGGGTGTCTAGGGAGGCTGGGGGTGGGGGGAGGGTGCTCTCCAAGGGGTGGGGGTGTCCATGGGGGTGGGGTTGGTGTGGTGTGGTAGGATGCCCAATGGGGGTGTCCAGGGGGCTAACCAGGATGGTGGGAGGTGTCCCGGTGGGGTGACGGTGGGGGTTGTTCACAATTCCAATACATCACCCAAACAATGCAAATTCACCCCCAATATCAATACCAATTAATAAAAATTCCAAATCAAATTTAAAACTAATCTAAATTCAAATTATACTAACATTTAACCCCCACTAAACAAACCTTTCACCATGATTGATGTGTGGAACATAAAACAAAAAAGATATCCATTGGTTGTGTACATCACAGACAACACGAAATCTAATTTAACTAAAATCAAAACACCAAATAGAAATAAATAAGTGGAGAACAATAAAAATAATATTAAACATACTAATTTGAAGTGTATAGAGAAAATTTGTTTTATTGAAGATGGTTTCGTGGCTGAGAAAACATTCAGAGGAGCTCCCGATTAGGTTCTGTAATTAGGTGACTGGGAGATGGGGTTATGGGTTTTTTAAGGGTAAACATTACCAACAATTTTTAAAAAATATTTGGAAAGCCTCTCTTTAACAATGGTTAATTAAAACTGTTGGTATACCATAAATAAAATAAATATTTTCCATCCTTTTTTTCAAATTATTAGGGAAATATTAGTTTTATTTACACATTTCCAATGGTTTGAACAAACTGCTGGAAAATGTATCCTTTTCCATTATAGAAATGATGTTGTATGTAAAATATTATATTGAATACAATGTTATTATTTTAAAATTTTAGGGAGATATTATTTTCCATTGCGTAAATAATGAAACACCATTTGTGAATAGTATATACTCTAATTGCATATATTGAATGAAAAATAGATTATATTATATATATTTACATATTTGTAAACTTAATAATTATTCAATAAATTTTTTTAATATTTTATTAATAAATTTTTTATACTTTTCTCAAAATTAAAATTGAAATATATGTATAATTCTCCTATAATAATTATCCTCTTTAAATATATATTTTATATATAATATAGTATATAATACATGAATACATATATATGAGTATACCGATATTATAAAAATAATTCTGTGATATTACGAAGTATATTATAAATCTAATTATCATTATAATAATTATCATATTTAATTTGATATGAATTTATTCCAAATTTATAATCATTCACACTCTTTCTAAATGATAAATTTGTTAATTTTTACATTAGAATCCTTTAGAATAAATGGATTAGTTATTTCCAGGTAATAGATACATATTTCATAAACAAATATCATTGGACTAAATATTATATCATAAGAAACAGAAATTCTTTTATTCCACTATTGTGTGTCTATATATTACTCATGAAATTACTCATGATTTCCAAGTGTGATGAGGTGTAAAAATATAGGATTGATCGTGGATGCTATTTAAGGAATAAGATACGTTCAGAAGAATATAAAAAAATTTGGAATTAAAAAATATAGTAGGAATAAATAATTATGTAATTATTATATAATTAATAAAAAAATATTCTATATCCATTAATATATATATATATATAATGAAAATTTTAAAATTAATTAATATAATAATTATGAAATGAAAAATTACAAAACATCATAACAATACCATCATGAAATAGTCTATAAATCATAAAAAAATGGGTTATGATACACAAAATAACCGAGATAATTTTTATCATGTTACCAATTAATGCATCAAGGGGATATATAATTCCAGGTCCCACATGTCGCATAACAAGTCAAAAGTATTCATCAAATGAAAAATAATCCATTGAAAAAAAATAAAATTAATAGATTTTCATGAGGATCCTCTTTTATCATAGTTCCCTAGAAGTCAATGAAAATCCACAAACAAATTATGGATATAGAGTTTATAAATATTCTATCTTTAAAAAAATATAACTCATTCTAGGTTTCCTCCATTCATTTTCATTTATATAATATAGTGTATTCACATCGTATTGAGAAAAGTATATATTTTCCAATAAAATATTGATATAAAAAAATAGAAAACATTGAATTGATTTAAAATACATAAATGATCTTATATAATATGTAATTTATGGTGATGAAAAATATCAAGAGAGTGATTTATATAATGATAAATAGAATAATCATAATAAATAATAATATTCAGGGAAAACTATAATAATTGAAGTAAGATATTAATAGTAAATATATAAGATATGAAATATGTAACTAAAATCCTAATATATATATATAAATGACAAACATAAACTATTTTTAATGGATTTATTATTATTCATATATTGTTTTGTTTATTTTTTATCTAACAACACTCTGCCACATTCTAATGTTGGGCAACCTAATGATCTTAGGAGATGTTAATGGTTTTTCGTATTTTTGGATGGAGGATGGGAGGTTAATCTATCCATGAAGGTGAATTTATTAAATATCAAGACGTTATTGTGTAGTTATGTTTTGTTTATGAAACATATCTGAGTAATAATATAGACTATATAATGTTTAAATTGATTAAATTAGAATATTATTTTACATTGAAATTACACATAAAAATAATATTATAACATATTGGATCTAATTATGTGGTCACTTTATAGTTAGGAAAATTTAAATTTAATACCATTTAGGGAAGGATGTGATCTTAAAAAACAATTGTAGGAGGTGTTATAGCGATGGGATTAGGCCCTTCAGAGTCTCTTCTCATGTATCCAATTTTAAGGAATCAAAACTCTATATAGTTAAATTCCATTAATAAAGGAATTTATTTTTTATGGTGATGTGATAAGTTCCACAGTGGTTCTTATTATGGTCATGTGTCCATGCTCGCTTCCCTGAAGTTATATGTCACGTGGTGGGAACTACTATGTAAAATGAACATGTTAATGGTGTTGTGTTGGGATTTTTTGAGTGGATTCTAACCAATTTAGATGTATGTGTATTAATAAATAAAAAATTATTTTATTATTTATTCCATATAACCTGAGCTTTCAAAAATAATAATATATCTTATTGAAAGAATCATGTTCTTATTATAGAAGAATGAGAATGACGTTGAATTTTTTATTTTTTATTCATTGATTAATTTTTCCTTAATTTTTTATTGATATATATAGTCATATTAACTTTATTTAATCAATTATATGTATAATTTGGTTTATTAGGTATTCTAAAAATAGTGTTAAAATATTTCCAACTCATCCTTACTAAACGTTATTTTAATCCAAACAAAGTGTATTTTAACAAATGAATTAATCATTGCAATTTTTAAATTGGTCCATATGATATTTTTAGTGTATCCCTTGAAAATTGATCATTATAAGTATTCATACTTATATATATCATAGATATTTATTAATATGATATTAAAATTGTAATATGAAACTTTTATATATTATAAATGATCTATACTCACATTGATTCTAATATGAAAAAATCATACATTCAGAATATCCTTACATGTATGGACACTAATAAAGAAAAATATTTCATACTCAAAATGATAATTATGTGTAAATTTATGTTTCCAATGAAAATTATTGATACATAACAAATTAATGATATTTATTAATTTATACTCAGCTACTTTTTTATAAATTGTTACAAATTCATATATTTTACTTATTTATATATTTAATATTTAATAAAATAATTGAAGTAAATTTGTTGTGTATTTCATATTTACACTCTTTAATTTCAATTATATAGTTACAATACTTAATGTTATTAAATTACTATTTAATTAACATCAAAATGAGATTAAATAATTTAATACCTTCTAGTAAATCATCAAATGATTAGGAAAAATATGATTGATGATTTTGAACAACTCAATATTATTTTTTATTTTTTTCCTCAAGATTGCAGAAATTGGGAAATTAATATTTGATAAACGTTATAATAATTAAAAAAATTTAATATTTAATAAGAAAATTATGATGTTTCTATTGAAATAATGATTCAAAGAACTACTATAGTGTAGAAAATTATACTTAGACTATGTAATGATATATAAATTATGTGGGAAATTTATATATGTCATATATTTTTATGATAATGATACCATTGGACTCTTTCGTGGTGTATATATGTAATATTATCCCCACAAGAAACACATTACTGGAAATTTTAGATTTACCAATCTTTTAAAACTATTGGACAAGGCTGGACAATAGTTTGTATAAACTATACCAATGGTTGTCCAAACCATTGTCTCTTGAGATGTAGGGATAGACATATCCCAATGTTTCTCATAAAACCTTTAGGATATGTCTGAAAAATTTAGTATATACAAACAGTTTCATTATACCTTTGGTATAATTGTTTCCCAACTGTTTTTAACCTTAGGTAATAGGATGAATTATCTCTATAAAAACATTTTAGAAAACCATTCGGATATCCATTTACCAATAGTTTCCCAAAAACCATTGGTAAATATGAAGTAAAATTATTTATCCCAATGATTTAGTAATTGTTGTCATATACTTATACCAATGATTTACACAAAAATGTTGGTATAAGCTCCGCTTTTACACATATTCCAATAGTTGTAAACCATTGGAATATCCTTTTTACCTGTACTAAGCCGAATTGTTGGCCTCCCCCTGTACAACTGCAACAATTCCCCATGTGCAGCTACAACAATTCCCCATGTGTAGCTGCTAAAATTCCATAAAAATTCATACACAACAGACCTGCATAATACACACACACAACAAGTAACACAATACACCATTAAAAAGTGTGCTTGCATAATACATTCAGAAATATGTATAAATTCGTATAGAATTAAACTATCAAATAATTCATACATAAATATGAATACCTCCAATTCTTTATATAATTACCCCTTACACACATACCCAATTAACACATAATTCATAAGATAATTACAGAAAGTATACACATACAACAAGTATACCCATACCCCAAAACACATAATTCAATGGTTAATTAAATACATAGAGAATTTAATTCATAATTTAGGGGATTAGGGATGTTTATTGGTTTGGGGTGGTAGTCTAGGGGGTAGGGGTGTCTATGGTGGTGGCGGTGTCTAGGGGGATGGGGGTGTCCAGGAGGGGTGGTTGGGGGTGTCGAGGGGGGCGGGGTGGTGTCTAAGGGGAGGGGGTGTCCAAGGGGTGGGGGTGTCTAGGGGGCGGGGTGTCTAGTGAGTGGGATGGTGTCCAGGGGGTGGGGGATGTCTCGGGGATTGGGGGCTGTCCAAGAGAGGTGGAGTTGATTCTAGGGGGTGGGTGTGGCTGTCCTTGTGGGTGGGGGTGGCAAGATGTGGGGGTGGCCAGGATGTGGGGTGGTTTCTAGGGGTGGGGTGGTGTCTGTGGGGGTTGTCCAGGGAGTTAGGGGTGTCCATGGTAGGTGGGGGGGATGTCCAGGTGGGGGGAGTCTAAGGGGGTGTCTTTGGGGTGGGGTGGTGTACAGGAGGTTGGGGGGATTTCTAGGGGGTGGGGTGTCCAGGGGTGGGGGTGTCCAGAGGGTGGGGGTGTCTAGGTTATGGGGGAAATACATGGGGTTTTGGGGCTATCCAAGGGGGATGGGGTGATGTCTAGGTGGTGGGGGGGTTATCCATTAGGGTGGGGGTGTCCAGGGGGTGGGGGTGGTCAGGTGGTGGGGTGGTGTCCAGTGGGGTGGGGTGGTTTCCATTGGGTGGGGGCCATCCAGGGGGTATGGGCGTGTGCAGGGCATGGGGGCTATCCACGGTGGTGGGGGGGGTTCTATGGGGTTGTCTAGCGGATGTGGTGGTGTCGAGGGTGTTGGGGTGGATTTTCAGGGGGTGGGGGTGTCCAGGGTGTGGGGGTGTCCCGGGGGTGGGGTGTCCATGTGGTGGGGTGGTGTCTAGAAGGGGTGGGAGGTCCGTCCAAGTGGTTGGAGGGTTTCTAGGGGGTGGGGATGTCCATGGTGGGGGGGGGGGAGGGATTTCCATGGGGGTGTCCATGGGGGTGGGGTGGTGTCCAAAGGGTGGGGGGTTAATGGTTTTAATGGAATGAATTTCATGTATTTTAAGATCATTAGTATTTTTAAAATGGTTTTTGAATATATTTTATTTCAATTGTATGTGTTTCTTTAGAAAAAAATGAATGATTTTAGTGTGTATTGTAGGAAAGGGGGTTTGGTTATTAGGAAATGGATTAAATTTTTATTGTGGGACAAAAATACTCTATTATTTTGAAAATGGAACCCTAAAAGAGATTGTTTTTAACCATTGGAGAGTTTTAAATAGAATGAATTCTCTATTATGTGATTTTGAAATGGTTTTATGAAGAATTATTCCTGATGTCACTTTATGGGATTTGTGATTTTGTGTCCCTTGTTTTATAACATCTAATTATTATACTAAAGGTTTGGTTTTGGATAATTCTTTAGAATTTTACCACTATAAATGAATCATGAATTCCATAAAGGGATGCCTCAGGTAGTCATTCTTGTGATCCATCTAATGTCTTCCTAGTCTTGGTCTCTACTCAAACTATTGGGGATGTTGAAAAGACATTTTTTTTGAACATTCATTATGAATGGGAGTTTCTATAATACCATCCACTATTTTTTATTGGTGATCAGGGATCCCTAGAGGAAATGAAGTGGTTATCTATGATTATTGGGATCTTCAAGTAGTTATAAACCCTATAATACACAGGGTTAGGATCTGTCAAAGGTGGTGTGGGGTTGTGCATGGGGGTGGCGAGGCTATCCAGGTGGGTGGGCGTGGTTGTCCACAAGAGTTGTGGGGATGTCCAGGGGGTATGGGATGTTTAGGGGGATAGGTGGTTCTGTCCACGGTGGTAAAAGGTGTCCAATGGGTGGGCGGGTTGTCCACGGGGGTGGCATGGCTATCCAGGGGGTTGGGGTATCCAAGGGGTGTGGGAGGTCTGTCCACAGGTGTGGGAGGGATGTCCAAGGGGGTGGGCGAGAAGTTCACGTTGATGGGTGGGCTATCCGTGGGGGTGGGGGCTATCCAGGGGTGGTTGGGATGTCTAGGGGTGGGTGGAGCTGTCTAGGGGGTATGGGGTGTCCACAAGGGGAGGGGCTATCCAGGGGGAGGGCAGGGATGTCTAGGGCGGCTATCTGGGGGGAGTGCAGGGGTGTCCAGTGGGTACGGGGTGTCCAGGGGGTGGGCATGGTTGTCCAAGTGTGTACTGTGTGTCTAGGGAGGTGGGCGTGCCTTCTAAGGGGGTGGGGGGATGTCCACGGGGTTGGAAGGTTTTCCACTATGGGTGTGGGGGAGGGGGATATCTAGGGGGAAGGCACTCTATCCACGGGAGTGGGGGGTTTTCCACCAGAGGAGGGGTTATCCAGGGGTGGGTGGGATGTCCACAAGGGTGGGGGATATCAAGGGGAGGGTGAATAAGTCAAAGAAAATCATCAAGTCATGTTTTATTATTTAAAGATAATATAACAAAGATAATGTGAGCTATATAATCACACATATATTCATGCAAAACAAATCAATAAGCATCAAAGGTTAGTAATATTAGTCAAAAAATGTAATTGATCAATCTATCCCTCATCACCATCACTACCATCACTGTCATCATCAACCACAAACTTGCCCTCATCGTCATCCTCATCATCGTCAACTCCCTCCTCATCCCCCTCCAACATGCCCTCATACTTAACCCTGGACACCTCATTACCCTCCTCATCTTCCTTGGCCTCCTCCTCACCATCCTCATCTACCTCAGTCTCCTCCTCACCCCTTCCTCCTCCGCCTCAGCCTCCTACTCACCATCATCACGACTTCCAATAGAACTAACACCCAGTGCACCATATATAGAACTCATCGAGGACATAAAATCATCATAAGTTGTGTTAGCCTCTAGTGTAAGTGTTGGACATAAAACTTCCATCAGTTTTATAAATGAATTGTTTTACCTAAGAGAGTGTCATGCTATCTCTATGGCCCTTTTTTAAGCCTGTTCAGCATGTGCCTTAACCTGATGGAATTCAGTGGCACTAAAACTCATACCTAATGAGTGATAATTCCTCTTCGAAACTATACACTTCCCAGGTCGGCAGTGTGCTCTACCAGGGTGCTCATCTCCCAACACCTGATGTAAGTGAGTGTCTGGAACAAAATTGTTAGGTTCCTGGGCATCAAGGGACTCTATAGAATCCTTTTAAAAATAAAAATAGATTATTAAATTACAATATAGATATTATAATTTTAAATATTCAAATGAAATCATACAATCTTATGATGATTCAGTTTATTAAGTGCACTTCCAACTTTCTTCCTTATACTCGAGCAAAACAATTTTTCTCTGGGAAACAATAATTTTATATTCCATTTTGGCATCTAAAATGATATTGAATGTAGGAAATCATAATTAGAAATAGGATACCAATAATTAATTTCTTATTAAAAATTATATAACAACATTATCAATCTAATAAATTATGGTGGTAGCAATAGAAAGTGAAATTATTAAGAAAAAATAATGAACTGTCATACTTGCTACCTCTCATGATCTAGCATCGTAGTACGTCCTAATGTGTGGATGTATTTTTTAGCATCGATTTTTTTATTTCTTCCAGATGAATCCTAAATTGAATTCAGTAATTAGTATTAACAAAATCATGAAAATTTTCATTTAAATACCTCTAATGTGATTAATACTTTAAAATAGCTAGTCGTCCAATGAGTAATAATCTATCATTGATGTTCTAACAGAAAATCATCCATGAATAGTACTGCCTATAACATTGTGCCAACTCTAGAATGACATAAAATGTATAGTTCGTGCTTATAAGATATCCAAATCTCACCTAAATCCTTTAGATGTGTTGGTTGTTCACCCTCACCATCGGGGAAATATACAAGTAGATGACACCAATATATTAATTCATATAAAAAACAAAAAAAATATTTTTCATTAAATATAACATATTTTTTTACCCATATCTCTACCCAAGTATTATTCTTAATTCATTTGGCAGATGTCTCTATGAGAGCGGGCTGATAGGAATGATGTCGGAGTATTTGGCAAGAGTCGCCAAAAACACCGACATTGCTACCCTAATTTTTCAATCATTGGACTATCTTCATTATATTCCACCATCAACTGCATGTGGTGGTTCCACACTGCACACATGTGTGTACAACCCCACCCCCACATATTATCATTAGATGTATCTATTATAAAAGAAAATCAAATATTTTATCAATACTTGTTTTAATGAAAATAAATAATGGTGTTAAAATTTGTTCAGGATGTATATTTATACCTGCAGTAGTCTACTCATTGTGGGCTTCTGGATCCGCCTAAACTGACGGAACAACCTGTATAGATGGAGTGGGTCCCATTGTATGATCCACAGTGATAGACTCTGGTGGAGCTAGAGTCAATGAAGTTGGAATATAAAATCCTTGAGAGAAAGAAGCAGAAGTAAACGAAGATGACAGGGATGGATGGCCAAATTCTAGATGGGGAGTGGGAATCATCATCGGATATGGTACAGATGGGTGTGGAGGATTAGATTTAAAGTGTAGTGAAAACATGGGAGACCAAAATATCATGTGTGTCCCTAACAGCACACTATGATAAGAATGTGGGATGGATTGTATCTCAGTGGGAGGGGCAAGGTCTAATTGGGTACGCTGACCAAATCGTCTAGCTCTCGTACCACTCCCCTTTTTTGAACACCCTCAGTACTGGGACAACTACTAGGATACTCATAAAATAACTATTCACTAATAGATGGATCATGAAAAAATGTAAAATAAATTAATCACATGACATTATATATTATTTAAATAAATATATATCAAATAAAATACTCACTGCAAAAACTATTGGTGGAATGCCCAGCTCATTCATGCGACGATTGTTGTCCATAGTCGGTTTTCGTTGCCTCTCTTCGGTTGGTTTCATTTACTGCATTTGAAAACAAATATGGAAGTTAATAGAAAAGGATAACTAATCTGTTCCCCAAAAAATGAGAGGGAATAGGGGAATTCAGGGATAATTTAACAATCCATTTTTTAGGTGATCTTGAACAAATATATAATGAATTTAATAAATCATATAAGATGTAATAATGAAATTTAATTTTTTGTAGGATGGTTATTTACTATGTTTCATCAGTCTATTAAAATTATGGAACATTGATTATACCATATTTATTAGGGTAATGTAGATGTCAATATTAAGGAAAAAGTAATTTTCATTATCCCAGGTAGATGATGCAAGTATCAATACATGTTTTAAAGAAGAATACAATCCATCATGTTCATTACCTGGTAAAATGTTAAAGAGAGGTCTTAGAGTTTTACAAATTTTATACAAATCAAATTTGAAGCATTGAAATGATCCCCAAGTTAGAAATGTTTGTTTCGTAGGTATGAATAATGTTTAATTCCAAATAATAAAATGAAATTCAAATAAAATTTCAACCAATAAACATTTAAAATTTACATAACAGTCTAGTTAGATACAATATATTTGTAATCAATATGAAATCAATTTGAATATTACCAACCTTAATAGTCCATGTCGAGGTAAACCAAAAGAATTGAGAACATCAATAGATGATTTTATATATTTCCCATCACAACATTAGCTTAATTATCATCTCTGAAAATTGAGCTATCAGAGTCATCAAAAGTAATAACTGGATCATTTCCAATGGTAGTAGGGATGGTGTCAATTCCATTATCAACATCGTTAAAAATATTTCTTCGAATTGCATCAATAATGAAACAAAATTCAGGTCGAAGATGGTCTTTTATATAAAAAACATGTTTCCCCATTGATGTTAATACATATGGTTCATCGGTAGCAAGAGTGCGAGTCAAATAAATTACTCCAAATCAATAATCACCTATAAATGTGTCATGTCTCATCATCAAATGATACCACTGGGATTTCATCATCATGACTCATCCATGAGAATAATAATCCAATATTATTATTCTTTTAACGACTCAATAATAACCTAAATTTTCAAATCACAGTCTACTATCTGATGCACTTGCATAATATTCAGTTTAGGCAGTAACTAAAACACCATCATGTTTTCTTCTCATGTTCTTTTCTCGTTCAGTGATAATAAATCTATACACATTGATAACAATTGATTTACAGTCATGAAACCTAGGTATTAGTACCAAAATCCAAAGCTCTTATTTCCTTAGAGACATAGTCAGCAGGAAAACTCAATAACTAAAATATAAATCAATATTAAAATTAATTAAATTTTCTTTTAATTGTTTGAATCATTAAAATTATTACCTTAAAGTTTAGAAAATCTTAAAACTCTTTGCTATGTATTGTCTCCCTCCTTCTCAAAGATATAGAATGATGCTTTAAATTTATCATCGATTTATGTTCCCTATAGATAAAAATAGAAATATATTAACATATATATATATATATAAGATGAACATATTGAATTTACTAATAAGATGTCATCCTAGAACAAATCACACTTCAATAAAACAGTACGACGTGACATCTCCCGCTCTTTAAGGCTTAATGTCGTCAATATATATGATCCAGGAATTCCTCCTATTTGAGGAAGTAATAGAAACCTGGGTTCAATTTTCTTATACTATTCTTCCTAGCTTCTCATTGGTTTGTTCATTTTTATAGTAATATTAGAAATATACATATAGCAAAAATCCATACATTCTTGAGACAAGTAACCGTTAATGATAAAACCTTAGGGATGATTACTATTACGAAGATAATACTTTAATGTGTACATATTTATTT
Organism: Viscum album; assembly: GCA_963277665.1. Taxonomy (NCBI): domain Eukaryota; kingdom Viridiplantae; phylum Streptophyta; class Magnoliopsida; order Santalales; family Viscaceae; genus Viscum; species Viscum album. Next base: position 2,092,334,531 of record OY728122.1, read on the forward strand.
TAGTAGGAGACATCCAATGAAATGAAATCAATCCTCCGAGAAGTTTTTCAGTTTGAATATGGATAGTCAGATGCAGCCTACATGTGAAAAATAATGGAAAAAATATTTTCTCTAACTCACACAAAAGTAATGGGGAATATGCCAAAATTTATTGCAAGAATGTCTTGGACAACTTATTAGCACAAATATCTCTAAACAAATAGAAAAACTGAATAACAGCCACCCTTATATTATTGGAAAAAATGACGAATTACTATTGGAATCAACTCATGCTGAAGGATGTGATAATCACAAGTCTTTAAGGATTTTAGCTTTAACTATCTTCTATTGACCAGTTTGGATATGTTTCATGAATATCCATCAGGCACATTAAAAATCTATTGTACTTCTAGAAATTGATTTTTTTTTCTTGAGGTGTCATCACATAAGAAGCACATGGATGTTGCTAATTATTTTCACTAATACGAAGAAGATGCAATTCTGGTCTGATTCCCCAATCCACAATTTCACTCTGAGACCGTAAATCATCTTTTTTCCTTCCTTTTACATTTAGAATTATCAAAAGAAACATTTCAAACATATTTTTTTCAATGTGAATTTCATTTATTCAATGACATAACAAATTGGTTGACCAATAAGGAAAATCAACGAAGATAATTCTCTTCTTCCAATTGTAATAATTTTTTAGTGGAACCATTATTTCTCTTTACAGATTTCATTTGAACCTTCTCGAATGAATAAAATGAAATCATTCTATTTATTATGCACATTAGTTCAAGTCATACGCTGAGCTAGATCATCAGTCTCCATGGTATTGTCAAATCTTTAATGATTATTTCAATATGGATGGTACATTGGCAATAATCTTCGATGTCCTAGAAAAATGAAACTACAACAATGTTTTAGTATTCTAGATCATGTATTCTTCACAAAATCAGGAAATGATTGTTTTCCCTTTTTTCTCCATCCATACGTCAATGCATAGGTACGAAAATCATTGGTCGTCCACATAATTACATCACACATCTGAAATATTTCTTTCGGACATGAATTGTATGTGCGCACACCCACATCCCAATGAAGTTTCCACTCTTTTATTAGAGGCTTCATGTTTACATCTATATCATTCCCAGGATCAGAAGGGATAGATATGGGTATACTCAATATAGTAAAATGTTTTTTCATACACCACCATGGGGGAAGATTATAAATGTGTATAAAAAATGGCCATGTGTTGTGTAACGTATGAATATGCCCAAACAGATTAAAACCGTCACATGAATCACCCAACCTCACATTACACATGTCAGCTAAAAAATCAGGATATCGGGTATCAAATCCCTGCCTTGAAAATCCATCTTCATGGTGAACCAACTCATCATTAGTCATCATGCTCTCAGTATCATGACATCACATTTTTATTGATATTTTATTAGACATAACATGATTTTGGAGTATGGAGATTTGTGGAAAGTGCCACATTACATTTTATGGAACACAGGATGGTGTTCCATCAGCTTTTGGATTCCAGCAGGATGTGACACATTTTATACAATCATTTTGTTCAGCATTTTCCTCCCAAAATATATCGAAATCTTTTGGGGAAGCATGAATTTTGTTTTTTAAAAATCCAAGTTCCTCAACTAACTTCCATGACACATAGTGGTTTCATGGAATATCAGCATCATCTGGATGTATTTCCTTTAATATGGTAAGAATGAAATAAATGGTAGTAATAGGAACCCGATACATAGTTTTCCCCACAAACAAAATGATTAAAAATTCATGGTTTTTCATTTTACCGCATTGTCGACATACTATAATCGTGGGATTATCATTCAATTTATCCGCCCTGAAAACATCATCATTTTCATTAAACACATCATGTGTGATCTTATAGAAATATTCTAGCATTGGAATCATTTATTTTTCATGATGGTGAATAAATTGAAACTTGTCTTATAACAAATTCCACAATCTAGTCCTCTCATTTGGATAATTTTCAATTTGTGATGTCATTTTCTCCACATTGTGATGCCATAAAAAGTATTTTGCATAAAATCTATCTTTGGTTATGTGGTAGCTGACTTCTTCATGGCTCAACCAAGGTCTTCCAACACAAATGTAATAGGGGCATTGTATGTGACAACTATCTGAAGCATTGTGAAATATAAAATATAAAAATCTCTCCAAATTGTTTTGAAAATCACTTCATATCTGATCAGTTTCCTACATCCAACATCTATCTATTCTATAAATAAATTATAAGTCATTTCATCAAAAGAAATTAATTAATATTGATGTTTCATCGAATGTATATTTAACTAAATGAGAATTGTTCATATTATATGAAACCATAACTGACACACTACAAAATATGAGAATCATAATATAAAAAACAACAAAATACGATATTTATAACAAAATATCTTTGATGAACTATACATGAGTGTACTAGATCATGTACACTTGTGGATGAGAATTATCCAGGGGTTATGGGTGTCCAAGGGGTGGGAGGGCTGTCTACGAGGGGGTGTCCGGGGGAATGGGGGAGGGGGGTTCGGGGGGTGGTGGGAGGGTGTCCTTGGGGTGGGCGGGCTGTCCACGGGGGTGGCTGGTCTGTCCAGGTGGGTCCAGGGTGTCTAGGGGTTGGGGGTGGGTTGGGGGGGATGTGTTGGTGGTATGAGGTGTCCAGGGGGTGTTGGCGGGCTGTCCAAATGGGTGGCAGGTTGTCCAGGGGGTTGGGGGTTCATGGTTGAGCGACCTGTCCATGGGGGTGGCAGGGCTGTTCTGGGGGTCGGGGTGTTCAGGGGGGTGGGAAGGCTGTCCAGGGGGGTGGTAGAGATGTCTAGGGGGTACATGGTGGGTGTGCTGGCTGTCCATGGGGGTGGTGGGGCTGTCTAGGGGGTACTGTGTGTTCAGGGGGTGGGAGGGTTGTCCACTAGGGGTGGGCGTGCATTCCACGGGGGTGGTAGGGTGGTCCATGGGGGTGGCAGGGCTTTCCATGGGGGTGGTAGGGCAATCCAGTGGGTGACAGTTAATAGGGTGGGGGGGTTCCTAGGGGTGTGGGTGTCCAACCCCAAACTAGGGTTGTAAAATCCAATCATTATCCAATTGTTGAATGTTTTCAATCCTATTATAGATGACTGAGAATACTGTTGGAGTAAACCATGAATATTATACATATAAATCACAACACACCCAATTGTAATCACACCACCAAATATCATACGTGGAACGGATTTTATGAACCATGTTTCTATGGGACACTACTCAGAGGAGTAAGAGCATTGTTATATCATTAGGTGATATGGAGTTGTAAAAATGTAAAATTTGTGTGAGATCTATATGGATGGTGGATAAGAACCTGGTTGATATTTCTGTGAAAAGATCACTTCTTCTTGGAAGTGTAAGAGTGAGTGTTGGTATTGATCTTCAAGAAAAGACTTAATGTGTGAAAGAATCAATAAATTGGTTATATTTGATTCATATTTTTTGTAGTATATTAGAGTGGAAAACCAACCCCCTCCCTGGATAGCCCACCCTGCCACACCCCTGCATCTCCCCTACCTGGACACCCCCACCCCACGTGGGCATCCCACCCCCTCCTCCTTGGACAACCAACACCCCCTCCCCTACCAATACATCCCACCCCCACCCCCTTGGACAACCAACCCCACCATGACATCCTAAACCCCTCCCCTAGAAATCCCACAAACCACCACCCCTAGATAGCCCACCCCCTCCCTAGAAAACCAACTCCCCCTCTCCTACAACCCCATACTCCCCCTACAGCCCCCCTGGAAAGCCTACCCCCACCCCCACCTTGACATCCAACACCCCCACCCCCACTGGATAACCCCCCCCCCCAATATCCCACCCTCCATGGATAGCGCTCACCCCCTCTACCACCTAGACACCCCACCCTAACCCCCATAGACAACTCACACCCCTCCTTGGGTAGCCCATAACACCTCCCCCACACCGCTATAGCACCCCCCCCCCCCAAACAAACCACCCCTTCCTGGATAGCCCCCACCCCCTCCCCCACTCAGACACCCCACCTTGACCCGCATGGATAGCCCACACCCCTCCTTGGGTAGCCCATAACCCACTCCCTCACACCACATATAGCCCCTTCCTCCTCCCCTACTGCCCCTACCCCCTGGAAAACCCACCCCTCACCTAGATAGCTCACCTCAACTAGACAACCCCTTACCCCTCCTGCATCCCCCCTTAGGGTAATTTTATTTAAAATCATTTTATTCATTATGAATGGAAAACCATAAATAATTTTACATTTCATTCCAAACAACCCATTCCATTTATCAAAACATGAAAAATTCATTTTATCAAAACATGACAAATTCAATTTATAAAAACATGAAAAAATTTATTTATAAGGCTCAATGGGTCACATGGAAAATTTAATTGGGGAAACTGGAAATAAACTACATTTTTATTTACAATTTAATAATTGGGCCAAGAACTTAGGAGGTGTGCTGGTATCTCAGAGGTGTGGTTGTGTCTAGAGGGTGTCTATGGGGGTGGGGGGGCTATCCAAGGGGTGGAGGGTTTCCTTGGGGGTGGGGGTGTTTATGGGTTGTGGGAGGGGGGGCTGTCCAGGGAGGGCTATCTATGGGGGGTGAGGGGTGTCTAGGGAGGGTGGGGGTTGGGGTGTCCAGGGGGTGGGGGAGGGGGATGTCCAATGTGTGGTTGTGTCCAAGAGGGTGGGGGTGTCCAAGGTGGTGAGCTATCCATGAGAGGTGAGTGGTGTCTAGGGAGGGTGGGGGTGGGGGAGGGTGCTCTCCAATGGGTGGGGGTGTCCATGGGGGTGGGGGTGGAGTGGTGTGGGAGTATTCCCAGTGGGGGGTGTCCAGGGGGTTATCCAGGAGGGTGGGAGGTGTCCAGGTGGGGTGGTGGTGGGGGTTGTTTACAATTCCAATCCATCACCCAAACAACACAAATTCACCCCCAATATAAATACCTATTAATAAAAATTCGAAATCAAAATTAAAACTAATCTAAAGTCATATTAATATAACATTTAACCCCAACTAAACAAACCATTTACCATGATTGATGTGTGGAACATAAAACGTAAATGATATCCAATGGTTGTGTACATCGCAGACACCACGAACTCTAATTGAACTTAAATAAAAACACCAAACAGAAACAAATAAGGGGAGAACAATAAAAATAATTTTAAACATACTAATTTGATTTGTATAGAAAAAAATTGTTTTATTGAAGATGGTTTCGTGGCTAAGAAAACAACCAGAGGAGCTCTTGATTAGGTTCTGCAATTAGGTGACTCGGGGATGGGGCTCTTGGTTTTTAAAGGGTAAACATTACCAACAATTTTTAAAAAATATTTGGAAATCTTCTCTTTACCAATGGTTAATTAAAAATATTGGTATACCATAAGTAAAATAAATATTTACCATCAGTTTTTTCAAACTATTGGGAAATAATAGTTATATTTATAGATTTCTAATGGTTTGAACAAACTGTTGGAAAATGTGGTCTTTTTTCCATTATAGAAATGATTTGAAGAAACCGTTGGTATATATCTGTTTGGAAAACATCAGATTCCATTAGTTACATAATGAACACTTCCATAAAATTCATGAATTCATGATTTTATATGGTCTCTTTGATGTTGTATTTATTTATTTATTTTTTTGATGATAATTTTAGGTCAATATTTTTCAAATGTTTTAATATATTTGTTATAACAATAAAAATCGTTTCTTATGTTTTATACCACAATTTTGAAAATTCATAACATTTCCTTATTAATGAAGGTTTTAAAGGTCAATTTGTAAGAGGTTGCAATATCCCTTTGAAATTAAAGTGTTGCATTTCTTGTGCCTTCTTGAAAAAGAGATAAATATAATTGTACTATGAATCACCGTAAATACTTATTAGTTATCTTTGTGGAATTTAAATTGGGGATAAATATAATTTAATATTATATTTATGATTAGTTTCATCCAAACTTCTTTATAAAATGTTTTTTCTCATAAGTTTTTTTTCTGAATAATTATTTAAACATGAAAATAAATATTTTCATCTTTCATAAATTAATCATCTCCCCCCCCCATACTGACTATTTAGTCATCTCTATAATAATGAAAATAATTAATATCATATTAGATATTTGGTAGGATTTTAGTTTATAGTATATATATGGGTCTTTTGTTAATATCCATGTCATTAACATATCCATCCAATGGGAAATTATTTTGACATGGATGGATAAAAATTCAATTATGGATAGATTTCATAGATAACATTATTTATTAATAATAAAAAATATAGATACTTTTTATCCTACAAGAAATTTTAACAGAAATGTTTTTTTATTTATTATGGGCTTGCCTTTGTAAAACAACAGACATTTCCTAATGATGACCATGAATCATTAAAATGTACTGAATTTGTAAGGTATGTTTTATACTATAATGATAAGAGTGTTTTATATTATGTAATTATAATAAAATTATTAATCCACAAATCTACATATAAAACTTATCATGATATTTATATAATTTTATAAGTTACACATTTTCTAATAGGTAAGATAAATAGAAAAAAAAAAGATTATTTTGAGTTAAATAAAAGGATATGAAATTTTAAAAAAAGAATATATAATTTAATTTTTTTCAGAAAATTGAAACCATATATAAAAATATAGTTGAATTTTAGAGAAATATTATATAATAGTATTCTTTTTAAAATTATAGATTGATCATTAAAAAAATAAATGGAATGATACTTAATATTTTATTATTAAATATGATTTTTTATAGAATATAAACTTGATAAACTAATTAGTGAAATTATTGAAAGTTAATTCCAATATTATAAAAAAAATTAATGAAATTACTACGAGAAATGGAGTTTCTATTAAATAGAATATGAATGTTACATCCTACATTTCTTATCATGAGTTAAATATAAGTTATATAGATTATTCATCTTAATTATAAAAATGAATATACAAAATAAGGAAAAGAAACAGTATAAAAATTATAAAGGGTTACAATATTCAAGAAAATAAAGGATGTATGAGTGGTTATGTCATTTATAGTGATTCTCTATAAGAAATATTTAATGAAATTAAAATTAAATTACATATCAAGACTATATTATAATGATTAAAGAAGGAAATAATGAACAAAATTGGGAACGAGAATGAAAATTGAAATTTAATAGTTGGATAGTGCTGTATAGAGAATTCAAATTATTCTCATAGATCTAGAATAGAAAACGGATCAACCAACTTGTATCATACGATTTAATTAAATTAACTTAATTATTATCATTATGATTCAATGGAATGTAATTCTGAAAAACCAACTATAGATGTCTTTTATGATGAGTTTGATTGATTAAAAATTGAAATTACAAAAACTATTGATATGTATAATCAAATTAAATAAATGATTAAGAAAAATTCTGATCAAAATCGGTTTCTCTGTCAATAAAACAAGAAAACTGATGAAGAAACAAACAAGTTTCAATAATTAATTTCTTATAATAATGTAGTGTAAGAAGGAAATTTCATTGCCTTATGTGATTAACGTGACATTTCTACAAATTATTACCATAGTCTCAAAAAGTAATATGATTTTTCAAAGAGAAATATAAACACCATTAATGAAAGATGATTATTTTATAATTAAATGATGATTCTAAATAAAATAAAAAGAACAAGTCCTCAATTTGATATGATCATCAATTACCTAAAATATTTAAAAATTTAATTATTAATTTTGGCAAAGGATGTGTATCTAATGTTATATGTTTCAGATATATTATTGTTGTTACATATTTAGGTGACTTTCCTTTTATATTTTCCCAATTATTAGGAAACAAAAAATCTTTTTTTATATAAATTTTTTATTTTTTTCATTTCCAATGGAAAAATTTATGAGATCTATTTGGTTTCCCATAAACACAATTAAAATCCTTATTGGACCAAAATTTACATTGGTTCTGAAACTACATTTTAACTAATATAGTAGGATATATTTCATATATTATTTAGAAATGTATATTTTCACATGTCTTTTAAACTCTCTAGTAACTTGACTTGTGATCCATAATATTTTTTATCATATATTATATTTCATAGAAGCAATATAACATTTACAGTCATCTCATTAGGTGATGTTAAAGGATTTAAAAAAGTATGTATCTTAAATTCTAATGTTATTTTTAATGTATTATACATTAATGGTATGACACATAAAATAATTTTTATTTCCCAATTTTTAGATTATAGAATTTATTCTATGTTTCTAGAAAAATATGATAATAATTAAAAAAAGCATTTTGATTTATAATTTCAAAATATAAAAAATTATATTTTCTTTCTAAAATAATTTATCTAAATTTTAATAGTCTCAATTTTTTATAGTTTGATAAAAACATTTATATGAGGAAAAATAAAGGTAACATTAAATTGGTACACATCATTTCTAATCGTGGGAATTTTCTAGAGTAAATAAATATAATTTTTGAATGATCTCATAGGTACAGGTCCTACATGATAGGAAGAAAACATAATAAACCTTCTAAATATCTTAAAAATGTCAATATAGTAGTACCATTACAACTGATTAATTATGGTATATTGTAAAATATTAAAACTAGTAATCTATGTGGTTGGAATTATTTTTTCACACTATTAATTATTTTAGTATATTTTCATGTATTTTTTCATATAGATAAAAGGGAATATTTATCTATGTTTACCCTTTTAATTTAAATTGGATAAAAATTTTAATTTTTATTAACCATTTTAATACAAAATGATTTAGTGGAGAAGAATAAAAAATGATATTTTTTAAATTTTTGTGAATAGAATTATTATTTTTGTAAAACTTTTTCCTCTAAAACAGCTCCAATAAAATAGAATATGTGAAAAGAATAAATAAAAATATATAACAAAGGGATATAACTATATAATGTTCATATAGTATACCTAATTTTTTTAAATAATCTATGAATCTAGTTTGATATGTCCCATTAGAATTCAAATAAAACATATTTTAACAAAAAAAATTATTTATTTAATGGATGGAACCCTTTAATTTTAAAGCTTACATTTATTGTATTTATAATGTTTACTTTCTAGGTAATGAAGAGTGATTATATAATTTTGATTCTCAATTTTGTGATGAAATATTTTTATGATACTCCATTTTAAGTTAGTCTTATAAAATATAAATTAAAATAATCATGGAATTTAATCTGTAAATTAATTTTATGTATGGAAAAAATATATTTGAAAAATAAATAATCAAATTATATTATAATTAAATATTATTTAAGACTTCATAATATTAGTGAAGAAACAAAATTCAGAATTTATTATAGAAACTGATGGTGGACCATTACCCCCATGATTTTTTATGAATAACACGTAGAAATAATCTTATAGATAATTTTATTTATGATATTGTGTCAATAGGAAAAACTAATTTTTTTAAAGATATTATTGTGATCATTATACTTTTATTTATAAATTTATGCAAAAAAATATTTTTTATGTTTAAGAGAACGCTAGAGTATTTTAGCGATATAACATAATTTAAATCAGTTTAAAAAAATTTATTTCAGAATTTAGATAAAACAATAGATGTTTAAAAAGTTACTTTATATAAATTTATGTTCAAAATAAAACATAATAATTATAGTTATATTATTATTCATAATTCTAGATTAGTTTTTGAGGGCTGTTTTAATGAAGATGGTATTAATTATGATGAAACCATTTCACCAATTTCTTGATTTTAGTCTTTTATGATTTTATTAATATAATATTTCTAATGGTTATAAAAATTATATCACTGATATAAAAAGTGATTTTCTAACTGTGTCAATACATAAATAATTTTATTCACAATACAACTATGGTTTTTATCATTAAATGAAAAATAATCTTTTATTAAAATATCCAACGACTCTTTATATACTTAATCGATATCATTAATAAAAAATTTAATTATTATCTTAATATCATTAGTGAAATTTCCTTATTAAATTCATTTTTGATCTAAAAGTATTTATTTAGAATATAATCTAATGATTTTTTTATTGTTCAAGTATATTTTTATGATGATTTCATCGAAAATTGAAGTGAACATCATTGTAATAAAATTTTTTATTTCACCACATTTGAGTTTTACATGAGTCATAATGGATAATTAATATTCTTTTTAGGACATTTAATTTTCCAAATAAATGATTGGAGATTCCATAATCATCCATAGTGTGATAAGAAATTGGTTAATTTTTTTTGATAATTATAGTAAATAAAAAAAATTCTCTTATAATTACAATTCAATAATATTATAGAGAATGATGTTAAAAATAAATTATTATTTATTATTATAATGTAATTGTTTGTATTTTTATTAAGAAACTTCTTATATAATTAACATGATTTGTTATGTATTTATTATTTGGAGATATCAGGACATTCTTATTTAATTTCACTTAAAATCCATTGTAATGATTATTAAATACTCTAAAGCTTAAATAGATATTTTTTTCTATCCTACTCAAACCTCCTTATAATAGATTAGTTAATTTTATTATGATTATAGAGCATATAAAATTGATTGAAAAAGATCTATTCATATATGTTAATTTTTTGAATTTTATGTTTATCGATGTTCAATTAAAGTGTCAATTGTTTATTTATCTAATACTAAAGTGTAATAATTTTTTATTCTTAATTAGTCCCTTATGTGTAAATGGATTAGAATATTTTCTATATAATAATTTTTATTATTTATTTAAATTATGTTATAATGCCTTTACTAATAATTATTTATAAAATCCCATTAGAACTAACAATATTGTTGTAAGATATCACTTTCTCGGTGATCTTATAAAAAAATTATGGAATTTTTTTCTATTGAATATAAAATAATAATTACTTTTACAAAATCATTATATGTATTTATGTTTCATAAAATTATAAATAAACATATAATTATGGAAATATGATCAATAATGTTATATTCAGGGGGAGTGTGGAATGATTATCAACATGTATTTTTGTTTCCATGTATCAATTATAAATAGTATATATTCATTTATAAGAACAGTGAACAAGTCATTATATTTACTGTTTTTAGTTGTGAATGATCATATTTTAGCGAATTGGCCAATATTTTAAATTATATTTATTGGTTGAAATGCTTACATATCAAATATATATATGTATATCAATTATATTAGGTGTAGTGATACGAAAATTATATATATTAAAATAATATTTAAATTTGTTTTGAAATCATTATTAAGATGATTTGAATTCATCGATAAATGTAATTTTAATTCTTTTTAATCATGTGGAATTTTAATTTATTTAATCATTTGTAATTGTTAAATATTAGAGGTATCAAATTCGAAATTTCATTTATATATTATTTTCTAATCAACACTTTTTGGGAAAAATATTTACTTTTCCTATTTATTTCACTTTAATTAAATTTAATTTTATTTACCAAATGGTAGAGTAATTTGAAAAATAATGCGTAAAGCATTTTTTCTATTTACAATAATGGGGAGTATTTTAATAAATAAGATAATTGGTTTCTTAATTATAAAAGTGGGAGATTTTTTAGTAAACAGTTGTCACATATTTTTTGTATTGATAATTAAAAAAAATAAATTCACATTATTTCCTATGAAACGAGTTTTGAAAAAAAAAGATAACATTGAATAAATAATACACTAAATGTAGAAAACCAAAATAATGCTAATTTTATTTTTATTAACATTCTATTGATTTTATATTATTCAATTAATTATTCTTGATTTATTTATTAGGGTTCATGATATTCTATAAATTCATGTTATAATATATTAATATATGCTAGTGAAATATTGGTATAACCATTTTTAAACCTTCCTTAAATATTAATTGATCTATGAAATGTGTATTTTTACCAATGGAATTGATCCTCCAAGTTATCAAATAAATCCAAATAATATTCTAAAATAATTATTAAAAAATTGATCAATATAATGAATCGTGATTATATAGAATATATAATCTTATAAAAAAACAATTCTAATGAAACATCCTTATGTACATTGATTCTTATATAGAAAATTGATTTTTTGCACCTTGATATGTATTGTAAAAATGAATCTCTCGCTGATATTTATACCTAATCAAAAATGATTTATCTGTATAAATTTATAATAAGTCATTTTTTTATAACTATATGTATATTTATTTATTTAATTTATTTTTATAGTTATTATTAATTATAATAATGATAATAGTATTTTCACATGTTATTTAATTTCTCCCTTACCCCTTTCATCAATGGGTACCCCCTAGAACATAAAATATTAATTGAAGATAATGACCCATGATTCCCACCTATAGAAGGACACTTTATATGAATAAACACCAAGAGAATTGTATGAACCCGAATCATCATTTTTGTTATGGGTCTTGACTTCTAGTGTTTTTTAGAAAAAGAATATTTTCTTGAAATGTTAGGTGTACACACGGTGTACTTAGAAGTACATACCATGTAACCTATTGCCACAGGTAGCCGTTTACGTGCCATGTAACAACCAATACATGGTTGTGTGGGGTGACCTGGAGACAAACTAAAGCGAAGCTTAGTAAAAGCCTATACATTCCATGTATCATCAGGGAAAACAATGTGTACAATTTTTTTTATTTGTTTTATCAGACCAGGGTCAAGTCTAATTGAAAAAAACGTCTTCTTCTATCTTGGTCTCGGCAAGGAGCGACCTGGAGAAACATTTCTACTCTGAGACCCAAAACCACCATCTTTTCTCCGAATCGAACATCATAGAGTTTTTTTTGGAAGAGCATCGGTAAGTAATTCCTTTGTGTAGAGAATATTATCCTGATTTATACTCTTTCATGAGATATCTGTGGTTGAAATTTTTAGATATTTTTGAAGATCTATGGAATTATAGGTATATTTGAATGCAGAGTTTCAACTATATCAATCATACAATGCCGAGGTAGGTTGTGTGTTCCTTCCTATAGATTTCCATTTAATTATATGTGAAAAATATCCCAACACCATAGTTTGCGGTATAATGTGTTTATGGAATTTAGATTTGTTAATGCTTGTTATTCCCTATTTGATTGAGCATGGGGTTTTTATTTTAAATAGGTTTATTTACATTGCAATGGCTCTGTTTTCCCATGTTTGAACTAATATTGACCATTGGGTCTAGAATTTCCTGTTATGCTACATTATTTTTAATTCCTAGTGATGTAAGTATGGAGTAGATATTATATGATATACTTGTGATGTGAATTGTTTCTTTTTAGCTAAGTTGTATTTGAGATTTACATTGGCTGCTGGATATCATTGGTGCATGATTTCTATACATAGGGCTTTGGGAAACTGGTATAGTTAGACCATACGGGGAATGGACACTGAGGGATTCCCCAGAATTTCTGTTATACTTTTCACATAGCGAGACCATAGGAGGGATGGTCGTGAGTTCTCCCTCATAGTGTCTGTAGTTCCACATTGTGATACCAAGTGGGGAATTTGAAGCTGAGTTGTTACTTAGAATGGATTTAGTTTACTATTTCAAGACCACGTGTGTAATTGATGGTGAGTGCTTCCCCCTTGAGTCTTTGTTAATCTGAAATGAAGGGGATAGATTGTGAGAGCTTCCCTGATGGTTTCTTGTGATTGTTTGGTTGTTTATATAATAAATGTAAATGAATATAGTTGAAAAAGTAGGATTGTTTTGTTTTTTATTAATTCCTTGTTTACTAATTCATTTTGAATATTGCCTTCCATATATATTCAATGACACTTAGGCACAGATATTTGGGTGGTTTCGAACTGGGATTCATCTCACACACTATTTGGCTTAAGCTTTTTGGCACAAACATATTATATGGTTGTAGGTATAGATTAGGTAAAGAACCATTCTACTTTAGGAAATTCATTTCTATGGAGCTGTATGGAATAGGACCAAGCCAAGCCTTATAATGTTGTGGGAGTTGTATACTTGTCTTTCCATTGTAATTTTGTTTTATTTTTGTATTTTATAATTGTGACTTTTTTGGAAGATTTCCTAGATACTTGTGACATACATAATTATTGATATATATATATATATATATATATATTCTTCAATTGTTTATTTATTTCCATTCTTCCTCTCTTTATTTATTACATGGAATTACTATTTATACCACTATTATATGGTTGTTTCAACTATGTTACCCTGTCAATGGGGGAATAGTTTTCCCACAATCACACACAATCCCCTCACTACTATTCGGTAGCCTCTGGAGTTGGGGAAAATGTGCTTGAGGCCATGTAACCAACTTTATATGAGGCATTTTTGGGTGGCACCCATAACCAAGACATTAGAATGTTGTATCGAAGGAATTATTATCTTCTTGAGTAACTATTTGGAGCCTATAGATAGGGATATGAAGGAATAATTAGTTGTTAATATGTTATGGCCGGGAGTAGCTAACTCGTGTGTAGGGAGAAGCTAATTATCCTTGTATATTGCGATTTTTATGGTTTTGCAGTTATTAAAACTGATTTGATTTCACTGTTTGGTTATTCACATGTTTTTTGATTTTATTATTGATATTATTGAGGTACTATTTCTATTGCAACCCAATGTGATGTGGTTATTCTATCTCATGAATCATATAGAAACTTTCGAGATATCACATGAAATGAATTCTTGTAATGCCATTTAGGGATAATTATGGATGGAATGTTGTTGTGGTAGATGTTGTGCGAGATATGCCTGATGTTGTGATATATGCCTTGATAGAATACCTAATGTTTGATAAGGTATTTCTAAAATGTAATGTCTCTTTTAGATGAATGCCAAACATTGGTCCTTGAGGTGTTATGGGTCCTCATAGATCATAATTTGGAATGTCAAGCGATCAATTTCACCCTTATTCTATGTAATATAAATGATTATAATCCCAATATTAGATTCACGAAGAGTATAGGCCCTAAATATTGGAATATAGAACTTTAAGGTTCATTTCAGTTTTTTTATTGGCTCTAGGGTAGAATCTAAGGATTACTATTTATGAAAACCCAAAATACACAGTGTGTAGGGATAAATACATGCCATGTATCCTACTTCTTTGGATAGAAAGTTTTTTCTTAAGTACAAATTATGTACATGGAGTTCACCGCATGTAGTCTTTCACCGTGTGAATATCTGAGTGGGTAGAGACATGAATTTGGGAGATATTTGGTGGGAAAAGACACATACCAGACATACACACCGTGTTGTAGAGACCATGTTTCTGGTTTTTTGACTAATGACACTGGAGGATGAAATTCAGGTAGTACATGCCATGTCGATCTTGAACACGATGTATTGAGTCGATCGTGTAATTGACCATGTGACTAACAAAACAGGTCAGTGAATTCCTTCTAGTACATGTTCTGTCTAGTACAAACATATTTTTTATCCTTATCCTATGAGAACCGTGTGGGTTAGTCGTGTAGGGGAACATGGGAAGAGGAAAATGTTATAAGTACATGTCGTGTCCAAGGATAACACGCCGTGTGTATGGGGTGTTGCATGACCAGTGTTGGCAAGAGAACACGCCCATGTAAAGGCTTAAGGGAACACACCATGTAAGGGTCATACATGTCATGTACCAATGTTTTGAAATGCATGAATGATTTTTTATCTTGTTCCTTTATTGAACTTCTATGTCCAGTCCTTCTTAATATTGAAGTAAAGGTGTGTGGTTGACCTCGTAGTGTCATACCACTACGACGCCATATGGTTGTATGAAAGATACAAGGAAACGATTTGACACCATACATGGTAGATCAGGGAATTCCCACAGATCCTCTAGTTGACAATGTATTTTCACCAGCCATCATTTTTATAAGGCCCCAGCCTTAATCCATACTTAATATTGAGTTATTAAAAGATTACACATGGAAGATCCTTTTGGGTTTAGAGTTTTAGAGAATTAGATCATAAAACTTGCATTACATTCCACATATAAACAATGTGGTTACAAAAAGATAGTATTCTTATTTCTCATCAACGGAAACATATATAAAATAAAACATGGATTCTTTCTTGACACTTCCTTGACACTATCATCATATCATGTACCTTTCCCTTGACCTGTGAAAAATATTTCAAAAAAACATGGGATAAGCATAAAAAGCTCAGTAAGGGATATAAAAATATATGGAAATGAAACATCGGTACATATATACATATGAATGAAATCATACTTTACCCATAAAACATAAGCACATTAACATACCTCATCAAATCATGAATAAATCATTGAAATCATAAGACATAAAGGTAACTTGAGGCATTCATAACATTCTTACGTAGGGAGTAACCCTCTTGGTTACGTTTGGAATACCCATCACAGTATATTCCCTAAATCTCTTCGGGGAAACCTTAACGTTTCACTCCTTCATGTTACCCAGTGCATTGGAGAGCTATATCGGGCTCACCCGCCCTTAGTTTATCACGGAACCACCCGTCTTCATAATAATGCCCAAGAACCTCAACATAATCGTATCACATAAAACATGCATAAAGGAAACATAACATTTCCACCTTTCAATCACAAGATATCAATACAACAAATTGACATAAAAACATTATGAAAACCATTTTTAATACCATAATAAAAGAAAAGTAAAACATGGTAATTATATTCTATTAAAAAAAGGTGTGGCTTGTAGAGGAAGCCGAAACTCAAATAATGGTCACGGCGGCGGAGAAGTCGTTGTCACCGCATACGTACGACAAAAAAATTCCCTTTTTTCATTTAGTAAACGATTCATATAAAAAATATTCCTTTTGAATAAACGTAAAAGTCAAAGGGGTTTATACACCGTATAAAAGAAGGTTGTATATAAAACAAAATATGCCTCAATGAATGGAGATTGAGACGAAGTCCCATACCTCGGGTCCGACATGACTCAATCAATCATTAATGTCCTGAATAATAAACTTGAGTTAATTTCTACTTTATTAAGAACCTTTTTCAAGTTCATTATTCTTTTTATATCACTAATTTCCATGTCATGAACACTATGTAATTATTTAAGTTAATAACGGTCATTTTAACGATCATCGGTACTTGAGTCAAAAATAAACCCTTTATAATTACAAGTTGTTCATGTATCCATTATATCCAGAATTATAATCATGATGTATATATCATATATATCCAGTATATACATGCATTTATAATATTACATAATCATTTAGAGGTATGAAATGAAATGCACCGTTCATGGAGACGGTAAGCCGTACGTAAGCATGCATGCTACTTTCATTTCTATTTCATATTTTATAGAATGGAATCATAATGATATAAAGGTATATTATAATTCCAGTATAATATCATATATAATATCATAGTTACATCCTTTATACGACCGACATATGGTATTTAATGAATAAAATCACTTTGAGGGGGCGGTAGTCCGCACTTCCTTAAATGAAGATATCGCGTTTACCCATAATGGAAACCATAAAGGTATGCCCAAAATGAAAAATACAGAAGTTCAAGGAAAACATAAACATATTATATATCATATATAAATATAGTGACATCTTAATGGCCACCTTTTAAGGTGTTAAAAGAATGTTGAACAATCATCGTTTCGGGAGGCATAAATTCACCATCCACGGAAACATTATGTCCTTTAACCATTAGATGTAGTTTTGTGTACTTGTAGCTCGAATACTTATTATAAAAACATCCTAGTATATTGGTGATATTGGATTTTTTACAAAAGAAATGAATAAAATGTGTTTAGGGGGTTGGAGAAGAAAAATAAAACAAAAGGACTCAAGTGAAGACATTAACTTAAAATCGGGTAACTCCCATTGGATTGAGCTCAAAGGATTCATTGGGAAGACTTATGCCCAATTTGAGGCTTCAAGGAGTAATAGAGGGATGTGTAGAGACAAAATGGGTAGGGTTTGGCCGAGCCAAAGGCTTTGGGAGTGTGGGTAAGGAGGTTGAGGTGGGGGCCTTTTATAAGAGGAGAGGAGGGGCACTCTTGGAATGTAAAGAAATGTTACTTTATATTAAAATGAATTTCGGATATTAATGGATCCACATTGATGTGTTTCGAGGATAAGGTGATAAGGGTAAGAAATCCACTCATCCAATAGGTTTTTTACATGTGTAGGTCTTAGATTTTACATTATCGTTCCATTTTATTTAAATCCTTTATTAACGAGGTAATCGTTGCATCATCATGATGTCATAAATAATTTAATAAATTTAATGTCTAAAAATTATAAAACAAATATCATGATGTAGAAAATATTTTTATCTTTATAATGAATATTTATAGTCTAAAATATCATTTATTTAGACAAAATTAAAAATACTTTACTTAGGTGATACATTCTTTGTCACATTTAACATTTTTTAAAAATAAAAAGATAAAAAGTCACTTTCTCACAAAAGTGATTCCATGGGGCCCCCATGTTTGTCACAAGGTATCCCATGGTCTTCCATGAGACAACTGGTAGCCTTAGAACACATGTTGTGGTCTTTTTGTATTATTATGATATCATTTTATTATCTTTAACTACCTGATTACTCATTAATCAAGATAATTACAGATAATTACCATCGTTACTATTCATAATGTCCAAAATTAAAAGTCATAATTACATAATTTGGAATTTCTGATTCCAAATATGTAATCCATTTTACCAAATTCCAAACACATAAATTGCAAAAATTTATTTAAAAATAATTCCTGTTGTCAAAACAAATAGGGTTTTTTTGAAACAATATCTATGAAAAGTTTGGCATTAGTTTATGCCAAATTCCAAAGTGAAATTAATCCTAATTACCCCCATTAGATTAAATGGTAAAAATATATTCTAATTTTTCTTTAAAACCAATTCAAAATATAATCTAATCATATAAATAAATTAGACTAAAAAGCAGTTTTTGATGTAAAATGCAGTATTTTACACTATTCATTAAAAAATGAACATTGTCAGAAAAATACCAAAAATTCACAAAAAGTAAATTTTGATTTCCCAATCCTAAAGATTAAGTTTATTTTTACAAACATAGCTTATAAAATTGTCAAAATATAGATTTAAAAATGGTTTTCTATCAAAAGGCATTAAAACAATCTTTTAAAAAATATTAGCGTATTCCATGCTTAAGATTGGATTTATTTTCATTTTAAGCCTCTAAAACACTATCTAATTCATTAATAGAAATAGATAAAAATATCTATTATTCATTACTTACTTGGGATGTTACATCCTTCCCCCCATTAGAAAATTGCATCCCTGCAATTTATTTACTTATCGAATAAATGGGGGTACTTATCCCTCATTGCATTTTTAGATTCCCATGTTGCCTCTTCCATCATGTGGTTTTTCCACAAAACCTTTACCTGATTAATCACCTTATTTCGTAACACTTGCTCCCTATGGTCAAGAATATGGACCGGTTGTTCCTCATAAGATAGGTTCTCTTCATGCTGAACTACCTCTGGACTCAAAACATGAGATGGATCTGGCATATACTTTCTCAACATCGAAACGTGAAAAACATTGTGTACCTGAGATAAACTCAGAGTTAAAGCCACCCAGTATGCAACTGATCCAACACTCTCCAGAATTTTATATGGTCCAATGAACCGTGGACTCAGCTTTCTTTTCTCACCAAATCTCATCACACTTTTCCATGGTGAGACTTTGAGAAAAACATGATCACATACCTCAAAAGTTAGATCCTTCCTCCTGTTGTCTGCATAACTCTTCTGCCTACTCTGATATGTTCTAATGTGTTTCTGAATCAGCTGAACTTTTTCTGTCATCTCTTCTACCAATTCTGGTCCCATCAACTTTCTTTCACCCACTTCATCCCAGAAAGCTGTATTTCGACACCACTTCCCATATAATGCCTGAAATAGTGCCATCGGTATACTGGAATGAAAACTGTTATTATATGAAAATTCAACCAATGAAAGATGTTGGACCCAACTTCCCTGATAATCCATCAAACAATCTCGTAGCATATCCTCCAAGGTCTAAATTGTTCATTCTGACTGCCCATCTGATTGAGGATGAAATGCTGTACTAAAATTTAATTCAGTACCCAACGACTTCTGAAGGCCTATCCAAAAGTTAGAAGTGAACCTGGGATCACGATCAGATACAATGGAGAGGGGAACTCCATGTAACCTGTATATCTCTTTAAGATACAAACGGGGAAGTTGATCTAGGGAAAAATTATCTCGTATAGCAAGGAAATGAGCAAATTTAGTCCAGCGATCAACAATAACCCAGATTGCATTATTACCTCGAGATGTCTTCGGTAATCCCACAACAAAGTCCATGGATATATATTGTCCCATTTCCACTCTGGCACTGGAAAAGGCTGAATCATCCCTTTCGGTAACTACCACTCTGCTTTAACCTGTTGACAAGTCAAACACTTCACAGTAAAATCAGAAATATCTCTTTTCATTCCATCCCACCAGTAATACTCCTGTAGATCTCTGTACATCTTAGTACTGCCAGGATGAACTGAAAACAGAGAACTATGAGCTTCACATAACAACTCTCTCTTCAACTGTGAATCACAAGGCACACACAATCTCTTCCCAAATCTCAAAACGCAATCATTATCAATGTTGAATTCAGGAAACTTACCTTTCTGAACTAGCTCTACCTTTTTATGCAACTCACTATATTTCTTCTGTGCTTGCTTGATTCTATCTGATAGAGATGATCTCACTAATACCTGAAACAAAACAGAGGAACTTCCTGCACCAACCACTTCTATTCCAAAGTTCATCAGATCGTTAACCAATGGATCACGTTCCAAATGAAACATTGCTAATGAAGGATTACTTTTTTGACTCAAAGCATCAGCCACTTTATTTTCTTTTCCCGGATGGTAATGAATTGTACAATCATAATCCTTGATTAATTCTAGCCATCTCCTCTGTCTCATGATTAACTCTTTCTGAGTGAATATATACTTTAAAATTTTGTGATCAGTATGTATTTCACACTTTACTCCATTAAAATGATGCCTCCAAATTTTTAAAGCGAAAACAACAGAAGCTAATTCCAAATCATGTGTACGGTAATTTACCTCATGAGTTTTCAACTGACGTGAAGCATAAGAAATCACCTGATCATTCTACATTAGGACGCAACCAAGTCCTTTCAATGAAGCATCATTGTATATAAGAAACTCACCATTCCTGGAAGGAAGTGCCAAAACTGAAGCATTCACCAATCTTCTTTTCAATTCCTGAAAACAATTTTCACATTCTTTTGTCTAGATAAACATAACACCCTTCCGAGTTAGCTTAGTCATTGGACTAGATAACCGTGAAAAATTTCTAACAAACCTTCGGTAATAGCTTTCCAAACCAAGGAAGATACGAATATCAGTTACATTTGTGGGTCTTGGACAGTCTTCCACAACTTTTGTTTCTACATGATCAACAGTTATCCCATCTTTAGAAATAATGTGACCAAGGAAAGAAATTTGTTGCAACCAAAACTCACACTTACTGAATTTTCCATAAATTTTCTTTTCATTTAAGGTTTGCAAGATAACCCTTAAATTTCATTCATGCTCCTCTTTACTTTTAGAAAACACCAAAATATCATCAATGAAAACCACCACAAACTTATCCAAGAACTCATGGAAAATTTTATTCATTAATTCCATTAATACAGCAGGAGAATTGGTTAGCCCAAAAGGAATTACTACAAATTCATAATGGCCATATCTTGTACAAAACGCAGTCTATAGAACATCTTCTTCCTTTACCTTCAGATGATGGTACCCTGATCTCAAGTCAATCTTTGAAAAATACTGAGCTCCCTGGAGCTGATCAAACAAATCATCAATATGAGGAAAAGGATATTTGTTCTTAACAGTGATGTTATTCAAGGATCTATAATCAATGCAAAGTCTCATTGAACCATCAATATTTTTAACAAAAAAATAAGAGCACCCCATGGTGATGTGCTAGGTTGAATGAAACCATTCTCTAATAAATCTTGCAATTTCTCCTTCAACTCTAAAAGTTCAATTTGAGCCATTCGATAAGGGGGTTTTGAAATTGGCTTAGCATCAGGAACTAAGTCAACAGTAACCTCAACTTCCCGATCTGGTATTATTCCAGGAAACTCATCAGGAAAAACATCAGGATACTCATTTACCGTTGGCACATCATTAATCTAAACAGTTCCTTTATTTTCAATGATGTGTGAAAGGTAACATTCATTTACATCTTTTACAAGTTTCTTGGCCTCTTGATAAGTTATCAACAGTAAGGGTTCATTCTTGTACACAAACTGAAAGTCTTTTTGAAAAGAAACTTCTTTAGCTCTACAGTCAATCTTATCATGGTAAATAGAGAGCCAATCCATACCCAGGATAACATCAAACTATACTAGAGGTAGAAAAATAAGGTTTTCAAGTAGTTTCTTTCCACATATAAGGATAGGAAGATTCTTATAAATTCTTTTTGCCTCAACATTTCCCCTGGGTGTTTTTACCAAAAGATCTGGAGTCATTTCTTGAGATGGTATTCCCATTTTACTTGAAAAGTTTTCAGAGTTGAAAGAATGTGTAGACCCCGAATCAAACAACACACTGGAATAATCTGAAAAAACAAACAAAGCACCTGATACAACTTCATTTGATGGCCCGACATCTGCTGAAGTAGTTGCAAAGGATTTCACCACCCCTTTCTGCTTGTAGTCTAACTGCTTCACATCACTCGAGCTCTTTTTAAGACACTCATTTGCATAGTGACCCATCTCATTGCACATAAAACATTTCACTAACTATAAATCAAATTTGGTCTTACCTTCACCTTGATCATTTTCAGTGCAATCACGAGCCTTATCTCCCATCTTACCACATCGGTAGCACTTTCTAGAATTCCGAAGACATTCAAGAAGCTTCCCTTTTGCCACATTTATCACAAACTGGAAACTTAGATTTCTAACCATCAGACTTTTTTGAATAATTCTTCCCTTTCTCCTGCCACCTTGGTATCTTCTTCTGCTGGTTGTTATAGAACACTTGATCATCGGCAAACTCCATTTCCACCTTCTCAGCATATCGAACAAGCTTTTCATAACTTTTAAACTCACGAGAAGCTAATGCCCTTCGATATTTTGGCTTTAATCCTGAGTAAAAACGATTGATTTTACTATCAAGGTCTCAGATAAAATTTGTAGCATACCTTGCCAATCGAGTGAACCTTTCTTCATAGGTAGCCACTGAGTCTTCCTCTTGCCTCAATTCCAAGAATTTCTTTTCCATCCTAAGTCGAACAGCCTTAAGAAAATACTTCTCAAGAATAATACCTTTGAATTCATCCCAGTCGAGAGCATCAATCTCATCAGCGTCCCTGATATTTTTAACCATCGACCACCACTGATCTGCTTCACCCTCCAAACGGTAAATAAAAAGACTATCCTTTTGATTGTCTGAACACCCCATGACATCAAAAATCTTCTCCAGTGCTTTAATCCACCATTCAGTAAGAACAGGGTCAGATGACCCTCTAAATGATGGGGGATTTTGCCTCATGAAATGTTCCACCACTGACATGTTCCTCTGCGGTTGATCTAGATGATCTCGTGTATGGATACCACCGCCATTTATCGCTTGAGTCAACTGCACCATTACTGCAACAAACTGTTCAGTTCCAATTCCGACCATCTCAGGATGCTGATTCAGAAGGTTATTTCCTTCTGCATGCCTTCCTAGCACTGCTTCCCTTTTTCCTCTGCAGAAAACCATTCTGAACAAACATGTCTTAGATGAAGCAACATGGTAACCTTCAAATACTATATCACTTCAATTTGACCAAAAAAAATATTTTTTGGATAATCATTTAATAGAATTATAACTTCTAAAGTTATCTAAACCGACCTTTGATACCAACTATAAGGCCCCAGCCTTAAACATTACATAATCTTGAGTTATTACGTGATTACACATTGAGGATCTTTTTGGATTTAGAGTTTTAGAGAATTAGATCATAAAACATGCATTACATTCCACATATAAACAAAGTGGTTACATAAAGATAGTATTCTTATTTCCCATCAGTGGAAACATATTTAAAATAAAACATGGATTCTTTCTTGACACTTCCTTGACACTATCATCATATCATGTACCTTTCCCTTGACCTGTGAAAAATATTTCAAAAAAACTTGGGATGAGCATAAAAAGCTTAGTAAGGGATATAAAAATATATGGAAAGGAAACATGGGTACATATATACATAAGAATGAAATCATACATTACCCATAAAACATAAGAACATTAACATACCTCATCAAATCATGAATAAATCATAGAAATCATGAGACATAAAGGTAACTTGAGGCATTCATAACATTCTTACGTAGGTAGTAACCCTCTTGGTTACGTTTAGAATACCCATCACAGTATATTCCCTAAATCTCTTCGGAGAAAACTTAACATTTCACTCCTTCGCGTTACCCAATGAATTGGAGAGCTATATCGGGATCACCCGCCCTTAGTTTATCACGGAACCACCCATCTTCATAATAATTCCCAAGAACCTCAACATAATCGTAACACATAAAACATGCACAAAGGAAACATAACCTTTCCACCTTTCAATCAAAAGATATCAATACAAAACATTGATATAAAAACATTATGAAAACAATTTTCAATACCAAAATAAAATAAAAGTAAAACATGGTAATTATTTTTCTTTAAAAAAAAGGTATGGATTGTAGAGGAAGCCGAAACTCGAATAATGGTCACGGCGGCGGAGAAGTCATTGTCGCCGCATACGTACGACAAAAACATTCCCTTTTAACGTTTAGTAAACGCTTCGTATAAAAAATATTCCTTTTGAATAAACATAAAAGTCAAAGGGGTTTATACACCGTATAAAAGAAGGTTGTGTATAAAACAAAATATGCCTCAATGAAAGGATATTGAGATGAAGTCCCATACCTCGGGTCCGACTTGACTCGATCGTTCTTTAATGTCCTGAATAATAAACTTGGGTTAATTTCTACTTACCTAAGAACCTTTCTCAAGTTCATTATTCATTTTATATCACTTATTTCCATGTCATGAACACTATGTAATTATTTATGTTAATAACGGTCGTTTTAACGATCATTGGTACTTGAGTCAAAAATAAACCCTATATAATTACAAGTTGTTCATGTATCCATTATATCCAGAATTATAATCATGATGTATATATAATTTATATCCAGTATATACATGCATTTATAATATTACATAATCATTTATAGGTAAGAAATGAAATGCACCGTTCATGGAGACGGTAAGCTGTACGTACGAATGAACGCTACTTTCATTTCTATTTTATATTTTATAGAATGGAATCATAATGATATAAAGGTATATTATAATTCCAGTATAATATCATATATAATATCATAGTTCCATCCTTTATACGTCCCACATATGGTATTTAACGAATCAAATCACTTTGAGGGGGCGGTAGTCCGCACTTCCTTAAATGAAGATATCGCGTTTACCCATAATAGAAACCATAAAGGTATTCCCAAAATAAAAATTACAGAAGCTTAAGGAAAACATAAACATATTATATATCATATATAAATATAGTGACATCTTAATGGCCACCTTTGAAGGTGTTGGAAGAATGTTGAACAATCATCGTTTCGGGAGGCATAAATTCACCATCCACGGAAACAGTATGTCCTTTAACCATTAGATGTAGGTGTCTGTAAGTGTAGCTCGAATAATTCTTATAAAAACATCCTAGTATATTGAAAATACTGGATTTTTTACAAAATAAATGAATAAAAAGTGTTTAATGGGTTGGAGAAGCAAAATAAAACAAAAGGACTCAAGTGAAGACATTACCCTAAAATCGGGTAACTCCCTTTTATATGAGATCAAAGGCTTCCTTGGGAAGACATATTCCCAAAGTGAGGCTTCAAGGAGTAAAAGAGGGATGTGGAAAGACAAAATGGTCAGGGTTTGGCCGAGCCAAAGGCTTTGGGAGTGTGGGTAAGGAGGTAGAGGAGGGGCCTTTTATAAGAGGATAGGAGGGGCACTCTTGGAAAGTAAGGAAATGTTACTTTATTTTAAAATGAATTTTTGATATTAATGGTCCCACATTGATGTGTTTCAAGGATAAGGTGATAAGGGTTCTAAATCCACTCATCCAATAGGTTTTGGACATGTTTAGGTATTATAATTTACATTATCCTTCCATTTTATTTAAATCCATTATTAATGAGGTAATCGCTGCATCATCATGATGACATAAATAATTTAATAAATTTAATGTCTAAAAATTATAAAACAAATATCATGATATAGGAAATTTTTTTAGATTTATAATGAATATTTATAGTCCAAAAGATCATTTATGTAGAAAAAATTAAAACTACTTTACTTAGGTGATACATTCATTGTCACATTTAACATTCTTTAAAAATAAAAAGATAAAAAGTCACTTTCTCACAAAAGTGATTCCATGGGGCCCCCAAGTTTGGCAAAAGTCATCCCATGGTCGGAAATGAGAGAACCAGTATCCTTAGGACACAAGTTGTGGTCTTTTTGTATTATTATGATATTATTTTATTATCTTTAACTACCTGATTACCCATTAATCAAGATAATTAGAGATAATTACCATCGTTACTATTCATAATGTCCTAAAATAAAAGAGTCTTAATTAAATAATTTGGACCTTCTGATTCCAAATATGTAATCCATTTTACCAAATTCCAAACACAGAAATTGCAATAATTGATTAAAAAATAATTCTCGTTGTCAAAACAAATAGCGGGTTTTTTTTGAAACAATATCTATGAAAAGTTTGGCATTAGTTTATGCCGAATTCCAAAGTCAAATTAATACTAATGACCACCATTGGATTAAATGGTAAAAATATATTCTAATTTAACTTTAAAACCAATTCAAAAGATAATCTAAACATATAAATAAATTAGATTAAAAAGCAGTTTTTGATGTAAAATGCAGTATTTTTCACTATTCAATAAAAAATGAACATTGTCAAAAAAATACCAAAAATTCACAAAAAGTAAATATTGATGTCCCAATAATAAAGAATATGTTTATTTTGAAAAACATAGCTTATAAAATTTTCAAATGATAGATTTAAAAATGGTTTTCCATCAAAAGGCAGTAAAACAATCTTTTTAAAAAATATTACTTTATTCCATGCTTAAGATTGTATTTATTTTCATTTTAAGCCTCTAAAACCCTATCTAATTCATTAATAGACATAGATAAAAATATCTATTATTCATTACTTACTTTTGATGTTACAATTTTGGATACAGGTGATGATACACAGATTTGAGAAGGATTTTGTGGTTTATATAGACCTTCAAGAGAGCACCACATCCTCCCCAGTCTCTTGTATTGTTGATGTGGGTTTTTTTGTAGAATAATATTCCTACATTTTCTGGTGATGGAGGAACTTTTGCTGAAGAGTCGTGGTTGGAAGACATGCTGACCATATTCACGCAACTAGAGGTGCCTCTAGAGTGGAGGACGAGGCTCGCTATTTACATTCTCTGGGATTCCTCCAAGAGATGTTGGGATGGGATATCACAACCAGGATGTCGGCTGGTTATGGATTGGGATGTGTTCCAACATGATTTCTATGTCTACTTCAACTCTAATACCTTAGGGTAGATTGAGAAAAATATTTAATGAGTCTGGAGCAGGGTACACTCTAAGTCATGGAGTATTCTTCTCACATCACATAGTTGCATCGCTTCACATCCATTATAGGAGGTTTATGAGTTAATTATGGAAATGGTGTTGGAGTATGGTCTTAGGAATGACATATGTTCTCAGGTAAACATCTTCTAGTTGACTTCCATTAAAACTATAGTTAACCATGAGTAGATTACAAAGAGAAACCAATTGTATTTTGGAGCTGTGGGATATGGCAGTTAAGTATCTAGAGATGGTACCATTCCATCTAACAATAGGGAGCGTCTAAGGGAGTCTATGTGCCGAGACCCGAGTAGGCAACATACTCATTCTGGTAGAAATGTGGTATGATACTAGAGCGGAATGAGTGGCCATACAAGGCCACATTTCTCGAAGGACCATGTGGAGTGGTGATCTTTTGGAAATATGGGTCATCTTCAGTGTTTATATCACTTTTCCTCACCAGAAGCTGGTGATATAGGTTCTTCAATGACTCCTCATTTAGGGGAAGGACCACCCGTTTCTCATATGTCTGGGAACTAGAGTTTTTCTTTCCATTCAAGCGGAGGTGGTGGTCGTGGTTGTTGTATCCAGTCTCTAGGCTTTCATCGACAATAGGGTGGTTAGCTCAGGGGGGTCAGGTAGGGTCGCATGGCTGCGGTACAGGTCATACTTTTTCAATGGAGTGGACCCAACAGGAAGAGTATCCCCAACCCTCTATAGTTAGAGGTAAGATTATGGTTTCCTTAGTTTTATCTTCTTCTCTTTTTGATATAGGGGCCTCCCATAGATTAATATTTGATTCTTTTGTAGAGAGAATTGGTCTATGTATCATTACTTCTGCTGATATCTTTCTACTGGACACTCTGTTGGGGACTAGAATGGCTAGTGTATGTCAGTCCAAGGAGTGCCCTCTAGATTTTAGTGGGTGACACTTCTTAAGGGACCTCTATGTCTTAGAAATGACAGACTATGACATCATTCTCAGAATGGAATGGTTGGTTACCTACCAAGATGGTGTTGATTGTCATCTCCATAGGGTGAGTTTTATGTTAAAAGAGTGAAGAGCATTTTTTAGAAGAGTGAAGGGGGTGTCTAGTCAAGTAGAGCATGACACGAGCATCATGGGTTGGGAGGAGTTACATCACATATTTCTAGTTTGTATTTGGAAGACAAGTGGACTTCACTAATAGACTTTCCTCCAGTTTTAAATCATTTTATAGATTCCCTTCTAGAGGACTTCTCTAATTTGACTCCGGAGATAGAGGTAGACATTTCTATTGATCTTGTTCAAGGAGTGGCACCAGTGTTCGTTCCTCCTTATAAGATGGCTACACCAGCGTTATAGGAGCTTCAGAATCAGTTTGAGGATTTCTAGGAAAAGAGTTTCATCTAAACAAATACTTCTCCTTGGGGTTATTTTGTCATGTTTGTGACGAATGAGGATGATACACTCAGAAATTGTGTGGATTATCAAAAGTTGAACCTGTTGATGATCAAGAACCCATATCCCTTGTTGTGGATTGATGGTCTCTTCACTCAGCTTTGAGGAGCCAGGGTATTCTCAAATATTGACATGAGATTCGGTTATCATCGGTTTCATGTTATACCATCATATATACCTCTTACATCCTTTCATAGTTGGTATGGTCTATACGAATATGTGGTTATTCTGTTCGGTCACATGAACATCCATGCAATTTTAATGGAACTAGTTAACTGATTGTTCCATCCGTACTTGGAATAATTCATGGAAGTATTCATGGATGATATATTAGTGTACTCTCACACTCGACACGACCATGATACTCATGTTTAGAATGTTTTGAGTACACTAAAAGAGCATCAGTTATATGATAAGTTCTCATAATGCCACTTTTTGAGGGACCTAATTCACTTCTAGGGTCATGTTATGTCAGAGACTAGAGTATCACTAAGCACAGAGAATGTGAGATCAATAGTTTCCATGGCGCAACTGAAGATCATCATTGTGTTACAGAGTTTTCAAGGGCTGGTTGGTTTCTACCGATGTTTTATAATGGTATTTTCACGCTTAGTAGTGTCACTAACAAGAATTACTATGAAGTGTGTGAAGTAATTGTGGACAGATTCTTATGAGTCACCTCTTCAAGAGCTGAAAGGTAGGTTGACTTCAGTACAAATACTGGGTTCTCTATAATTGTTAAAAAATTATACAGATTACTGTGATGCATCATGTATTGGGCTCGAAGTATTTCTTATATAGGGGGAAGTCGTCGTTGCATACGGTTCTCGGTAGTTGAGGCCACAAGAGTGGAATTACCTGATGCACTATCTCTAGATGGATGTAGTTTTTCATGATTTATGATGTAGGAGACATTATATTATGGATGATCAATTTTTTTTTCTGACCACATAAGTCTCAAATATATCTTCACTTAGTGAGATATGAATTTGAGACCAAAAAGGTGGGTTGAGTACCACTAGCCCTTTGATTTGGAGCTTCCCTACACACCAGGATAAGGATACATAGTGGCTAATGTGTTAAGCTAGAGGAATCGGATACAAGCAGTTTATGAGGCCATCTGTGAGTGGTAGCTTGCGACTCTGTTCTCTATGATTTTTTTGGAGGTTCATGACAAAAAGGGGTAAAACTTCCTTTCTTCTATAGTTATTACCTCTACTCTACTTGATTGAGTGTGAATGAGGAAGCTCTCAGAATATGGATCCCTTGTTCTATTCGAGAGAATGTTAGGAGGCGACCGTATTCCTGAATGGATAGTAGGCGAGGATACTATGTTGTGTTTTAATTTACATTTATTGGTGTCATATGACATACACGAGGAGTTTATGAAAATTTTTCATTCTTTGTTTGAAATATTCATCCAGGTGTCACAAGGATGTATCGAGATCTT
Organism: Viscum album; assembly: GCA_963277665.1. Lineage (NCBI taxonomy): Eukaryota > Viridiplantae > Streptophyta > Magnoliopsida > Santalales > Viscaceae > Viscum > Viscum album. The sequence continues at coordinate 2,092,365,233 of OY728122.1, forward strand.
CACCAGTATTATTGGTGGCCAGGTATAAAGAGCGTTGTCATTAGTCTTTTCATGGTAGGTTCCACCTATCAGCAGGTGAAGGCAGAGCATCCATGACTTGAAGGGGTTATGCAACAGCTACCCATTCCTGAGTGGAAGTGGAATGATGTCGTGACAGACTTTGTGACATGTTTTCCGAGGTCGCCTAAAGGGGATGATGCAACTTGGGTTGTCATTGACCGACTCAAGATGGTTGTAAACATTTTACCAATCAAGTACACCTTCTTTGTTGATGAGCTGGGAATGTTGTACATCCAGTAGATTGTATGTTTACATGGGGTTCCACACTCCATCTTTTCAAATAGTGATTCCCATTTTACATCTTGGGACTAATAGGGAGTACATAGGGATTTGGGTACATAGGTACATCTGAGAACAACTTACCATCCCCAGATGGATGGATAGTTCGTTCATACAATTATCCTACTTGAGGAAATTCTTAGAGCATGCATTCAAGATTTTAAATGTTATTGGGAGAATCACATACCTCTGGAAAAGTATTCCTACACTAATAGTTTTTAGGAAACCATTCAGATTGATCTTTAGGAGACTTTTTATGGTAGTCCATGATGATCACCCCTATGTTGGATAGAGGGATGAGAGGCAGCTATGCTGGGACCTCGTCCTATACAGGAGACCACATAGTAGATAGAGTTGATTTGGAAGAGTAAAAATACAACACAATTGCGATAGATGTATAATGTTGTTTGATGGAGATGAGCTCTAGGGTTTGAGGTTAGAGATATTGTTTTTTAATGGTTCACACTGAGGTTGGGACACAGGAGGATTATGAGAAACGGTAAACCTTCATCGAGATATGTCGGGTCTTTTGAAGTTATGGAGAGATTTAGACTGGTTTTCTATCGATTTCAATTACCTTAGAGGTTTCGGGCTATGCATGACATATTCCCCAATTCTCCACTATGGTGTTACTTCTTATACCGATCTCATGTTTTTTTTAACCTGATGAGGATTAGTTGGTGGTTTCTAAATCATTAGGAGAGAATCGTATCTAGATCACTGATCATAATGTGCAGGTTCCAAATGGCTGGTATATTCCTCTTTTAGGGGTGCAATGGTAGCACATGAGAGTACATGATGAGACATGGGAGAGGGAGGCTGAATGTGATCATTGTGTTCAGAGATGTTCGAGGTTTCTTCTTCACCAACTTCTTAAAGAAATTTGAGGATGAATTTCATTAAGGAGGGATTTTTTTTAAGAACCCGAACCTCTATTTTAGGTATGAATGTTGATTTTTTCTGTTTTTGAGAAATATGGGAGTTTATTTGGATATTTTAGTAGTACGCATTGTGTACTTAGTAGTTCTTTATGTGTACCCGGTTGTCAAGGGTTGCCTTGTATTGGTCATGTAATGACCAGTACATGGCTATGTGGGGGGACCAGGAGACCGCCAAAAGTTGATCTCTGTAAGATATTTTACACACAATGTATCCACAGGTAACACAACATGTATTTTTATTTTTATTTTTATTATCAGACTGGGGTCACGTCTAATTGATAGAAGAATCTTCTTCTATCATCTTCTCTTCCCATAGTGACTAGAAGCGATGTTTCTTCTACGATCCTCAGAAGTGTTGTATGTTCTCTAAATCGAGAATCGTCGATTGTATTGGAGTCACATTAGTAAGCTATGCTTTCTTATAGAGACTCTTCTCTTGACTACACATCTTTAGTGATATATCCATGGTTGAACGTTTTAGACGTATTTGTAGATAAATGATGTTCTAGGTCGATTGGAAGGTTGTGGTACATCTATATTGATCGTACAATGTTGAGGTATGTGGTTTGTGCCTTTTCATAGATTTTCTTTGAATTATATGTTCAAAAGTACCCAATACTGTATTTTAGGGAATTATTGTTTTTGGGAATTTAATCATGTTAGCCCCTGTTATACCTGGTTTTCTTGAGCATGGGTTTTTATATTGTAAATAGGGTTATCTACCTAGCTATGGATGTTTATGCCCATGTTTGATCTCGTATTGGCCATTGAGTCTATAATTTCCTATTATACAAACTTGTTTTATATGCCTAATGTTGTTATGATGGAGTTGATATTATCTGACATGCTTTTGATATAAATTGTAGCTATTTAGCCAAGTAATATTTGATATTTACATTGGATGTAAGATATTTTTGGTGCACTATTTCTTTATACAGGGTTGTGGGAACCCAGTGTAGTTAGACCATAGGGGGAATGGATATTTAAGGATTCCATAGAGTGTCATTTACACTTTTCATGATGTGAGATCATCGGGGGGATGGACGTGAGTTCTCCCTCAGAGTGTATCTAGTTCCACATTGGGAGACAACAAGGGGGATTAGATGTTGAGTAATTCCTCTGAGTGTCTATAGTTTACCGATTAAAGACCACATGTGGAATTGACGTTGAGTGCTTCTTCTGAGAGTCTTTGTTAAGTAGAACGAGAGGGGTCAGATTATGAGAATTTCCTAGTGGGTTACTTCAGATTGTTTTGTTGTTTATTTAATAATTGTAAATGAATGTAGTTGAAACTCTAGGATTGTTTACATTTTAATACTTCCTTGTTTATTACATGATTTTTCCTATTGTCGGCCATATATATTCACTAACAGTTTGGCATAGATCTTTGGGTGGTTTCCTACTAAGATTTGTCTCACATCCTATTTTGGGTCATGTTTTTTGGGCCCCAATAGATTATATTGATGTAGGTGTATATGAGGTTAAGCCCCCTTCTACTTCAGGTACTTGATTGTTGTGGAGATGGAGAGCATGGGACCAAGATGAGGTTTGCGATGTAGTTTGATTTGTTTAGTTATTTTTACATTATACATGGGTTTAGTAATTTATATCAGCATTGTGACTTGTTTTTCTCCTTTCCGAGATACTTATGACATGGATAATTATTGAAATATACATGTTATTTTTTTTTATTTACATTCATTTTTCCGTTGTTTATTTATTTTATGGCATTACTGTTTCTGCTATTGTTATATGTTTGATTCCACTGTGTTACTCATCCAATGAGGGCATAGTTTCCCCAAAATAACACCCAAGGCCCTTGTAGCTAGTCAGAAGCCTCTAGAATTTTTGGAAATACGCTTGAGGCCATGTTACCAATTGGGTACGAGGCACCTTTGGGTGTCACCCGTAACTGGGATGTTACAAGCATATAAATCAGTCATAAGGGATTCATTAACCAAAATAAATATGTAAGGAATGAAAATAAGAGGGGATAACCACCAACCAACACCTTGTATAAATATAATAAATATAATAATTTAAAATACATGATTTAATTCCCAATATAACTAGATACAAATGAAATTAAACTAAAAATGCTTAATCCGAAATAGTGATGATGAAGCTCCAACAACTCTAGAATAACTCCTCAAATTAGTAATGACTATCTCGATCACCAAACATATTCAGTTAACCTGAAATTATATATATATATATATATAGGGTGAGAATAGCATTCATATTAAGTAGGATACACTTTTAAAACTGGTGTGAAAATGTGAATTATTCATATTAAATACCAATGAAGGAATAAAAAAATTACTTGTTGCATTGAAATTCATTCAATTATTTTTACATCCTCTCCATATCTCACTCTATAAATGATTCGTAGATATATATATATATAAATACATATTGAATGGATCAATTTAAATTATTATTCTCCACTTATAGTTCTCCACTAGTTAGTCTATCCCATTTCTCAGTGACTACATCATATTCCCAATCAAACTATAGGTAATCCTACCACAATGAAATCAAATTAATGGAATTACTACATCCTATCCATATAATAATATAACATCATCATAATTATCCTCAATATACAGTGTATCTACAGAAGTCACTACAGAAAGAATACATGAGTAATATATGTTTCCATTACAACACATGTGCATGGACACATGAGAATATGAATCCACTATAACTAGATACATGTGTAATCAATACCGTAAGATATTACATCAAACACATAAATTTATAGTGAAGGTATATTCCATAACAACCCCGGTAGGGACAAAACATATAAAATAACCCATCATAGCCTATTATTCACATACTCATCTATTACTAAAGGGGGATTGTGGTACTAGGATGTCATATATAACCAACATTTACATCCTTGATTTCTTAGATAAAACCACCCAAATCAATGGGGTGATGGAATCCCAACTAATGAGATTGAGCTAACATTTTAAATTAAAAAATATAAATAAAATATCACACAAGTGAAAGTATATTTCTTTTAACACATCTATCACTATATATATAATGGATCCCTAACAATCATGACAATGGTTTGGATCACAAAGATAATGAAACATAAAAATTCACATTTATCATTTAATTATCCATTAGTTAATTTTTTTCAATTTTCATTTCGATTAATTAAAATTTAATTATTAAAACTATTTTTAAAACTATATTGATCATCTTGATTATATTCTCATGTATTATGATATTTATGACCAATACAAACAATTTTGGATCATTTATTAGTTCCAATTATCAATTAATAAAAACATGGGTACTATAGTACTCGAATTATGTGTCATGAAATGTCCGGAGATTCCATCCAACCTAGAAACCAAAATCTTTCATTGTGTGGCCTGATGAGTGTTCCTAATCCATAAAGGAAGGAAACTAGTGATAGGGTATCAAAAAATCCAATTTTAGGAACATTATCACCCAAGGGAATAACCATAACTAATTTACATGAATCATCCATCACATAATAAACTATTTTTATAGAAAGAATATATATACGCATTGTAAGTTAACAATATAAAATTTTAAAAAAGAATATAAATTCCAAAATTAGGGGAATATAACAAGAAAACAACCCAAAAATCTCCATGTAAGAAGAGGTCTATCACCCTCAAGGAACCTCCACCAACACCTTCAAGAAAGGGGAATTAGCAACTAAATCCACCATCACCACGAACAAACATCTTTCTGTTACATTTGTCAAAATTATAAAGTCTACATACCCCCGAGGGTGTACATAGGGTGTTAAAAAATTCACAGTAGTATTTTGACAAAAAACTTATATTCAATAATATTAGAATAAAAATTATTATACTAGTTTTATAAAATGATGAGAATATTTTAATAAAAACTTTCATAGAAAACATTAAAAAGAAAACAATAGATTGTAATTAAAATAAAATAATGTTTAACTGTATTTTAATTATATGTAAACAACACAAGAACACAATATTTAATCCCTAAAGGATCTGGAAAATGTTTTGCCCTAGGAAATACATACATCAGTGAAACATGAAATAATAACAATAACCCAAAGATCATCATGCGTGAGCCAATAGATGGGAACCTATCAAAATTTCTGGTGGTATATAACCATCATCATAATTTAAATTTTGTATTATATTCAATCTTGAAAGAGTGAACCATGCCTCAACCCCACTGGCCTGAAGAGTGTACTTTTCCTATTCTACCAACATAGATTCCTTAGATTCCCTTCATGAACAATTCTATTCCACATATCATATATAAAAGTTGTTTTATATTCATACATAAAACAATATGACCAATCATGTATACCACAATTTTTAATTAGATAAACCACTTTTAAAAACACATGAACATTGTATCCTTTTTAAAACATTCTTTTCCCCACTTTCAAAAAATTTTGATCAAATTTTAATGCATAAAAAATAATGAACACATGAAACCCAACCAATTTCATTTGGGAAATCATATTTCAACCCATAAAACCCCTTAAACCTTTTAAAAAAACCTTTTTCACCACCCACACAATCCATAGATCACTTTTAATAAACAAATAAAATATAACAAAATCACCTAATAATACTAATGCCATGAATCACATACCTCAAGCTTCAAAACATATAGAATATAATAAAAAACCAAAACCGAACCACAAGAGGACCATAAAAATGAAATGATCCAACCATAAACATGAATATTATACCCCAAAACTCGTGGATCAACCTATTATTGGGTAAATAACCCATTTGTGGGAGAATAACCTCAGGAGGTAGAGGAAATATGGAATGATGATGATGAAAATTATGAATAGAGGAACATACATGATGATTCCTTGATGATTCCCCACCTAAACACCCAATATTTGAGGGTTAATGGGAGCTAAAATGAGGGGAGGAAGAGCCTAGGGTGAAAAATTCTATAAAGGGGAGATAAAATTTGATTTTTAATAAAATTGGTGTAGGGAAGAAAGGAACATTCCAAATTTTTAATGACATGGACATGCCACATGACTTGGTCGCACATTCTGCCAAACCATAATATCTCCTATGTCCAAGAGGATACTAGTAACCTAGTTGGAATGAGGAGGGAGCACGGACATGAAATATTCAATGCTTCGTAGATATAACCTCTTTCCATGGAACAAAATATCTTCTGGGATGGCACATAGTTTCTACTAACTATGCCACAACTATGAGCCAGCTGTAGTCAGGTTAACAAATTAAATATTTCATTACAAACATATAATAAAGATACACATTAATTGACTATAAAAACCTCATAAATGAAAATAACTCAATATGAAATCATGAAGGTGATAATTCACCCCACAATGAAAACATTCCACTCTTAGAATGTCAGTTTGATGTTTGAACAGATTATAAGGACGAGCACTGCACTTCAACCTATGATTTATCATCCCATGAATCATGTTCATCATAATCATTATACAAAAATACTTGGTCCATGCTTATGTAATACCCTTGATGAACATTAAATTGGGGATCTGAAACCCATACCAACTGATCAAATAATGAAAAATCTAATTCAAGGTCCAACGCTTCCCAATTCAGCATATGAGATAGATAAAAAATATACTTCTCCAACTAGGAGACGTGGAACATATCATTAATTAATGTCAACTGGGAGGGTTAATATAACTGAATTTACACCTCTCCAAATCTCTATGTGTCCTCAAATTTTTGGATGAACCTCACTATTGGCTTCCCATTATTATCCAAATGACAGTGACCCATGGGGGCACATTCGAAAACACTAGATTAGCCACTTAGAATTACAAATATCAAATCTAATTATTGAAATAAGACTTATGACAAATAGGTGCATTATAAACTGATTCCAAATAAAATTTACCATCTTAGATGTCACATTCTTGAAAATCGGTCCAAAAAATGAGGTCTCATCCACCTTTTCCAAACACAATAGAGACAGAAATGGCTGACAATTAAGTACCTCAAAGGGTATCATTGATATCAAGGATTAGTAACTGTTATTATAGGAAAATTACACCAACCCCATTTCCTTTTGAAGGCATCCCCAAAATCTCATGGTAATGTGGGGATCCCTTTTGGAAACAATTTCTAACATCACCTAATGAAGACTCAATATTTCATGATGATAAAACTGACCCAATTCATCCACATTTTTTGATTAATTTTTCATAATTAAATGGTCTAATTTTTTATGATGGTCATCAACTACCCAAATAACATTCATTCCCTGAGGTGTATGAGTAATTACTATATTTAAAAAAATTGTGACCTTTTCCCACTTCCAGGTAGAAATTGGTAAATGTTGAATCAAACTAGAGGGAATGTTGTTATATTATTTATCATACAAAAAATTATAACATCTAAATAAAAAATAAAAAATATCTCATCACATACTCGGTGACCATAACTTAAATCAGTCATCATAAAACATCTTTGTAATCCTATGATGAGTGGACCACTGAAATTGGTGGCTACTATATATAACCACATTCCATTTTGGAAATGACACCACTAATATTTAAATGACTCAAATAACCCACATATACATAATAAACATTCAATTGGAACCTCCCCACCATTTTAAAAATGAATAGACTATAGGTACAAATCGTTTGTCGGATGTTACAGCTGAATCATCTCCAAGAAGGAGGGGTTTAGGTGAACACTATTGAAGAATGATCCTCTAATGTGGTCCTTATTCTTTTGATGAAACATGGATAAAAGACCCATCAGGTTCCATTCATCACTGTAAGCATTCAAATCGTGCACTATCATCTTCCTACATAAGGCATATGCTTCCACATTACCCATTCTCAGGGTATATACTATCTCAAATTTGAACACCTGATGTTATTCATCCCAATAGTGATGCATTAGATTCCAATACATCAAATAGAAAATGTAATCTGAACTCATATAATTGGAGTAGACTACAAACTTCTCCCTGATTAGATATTGACACAATTTATTTATGGAATATATCAATTAAAAAATATCCAGTTAAGGGGTTGGGTTATTATTTTCATGTTTTTGGAGTTGGAAAGAACCATTTGCGACAAAATGATCATATTCCATCAGCATAAACCCAGGTAACATACACGAGGAATCAATCTAGACCACATATTCCATTATAGAATCCAAAAAAACAGCGCTGTTGTTTGGATAAGTATCAATCTCCTCAAAGGATGCATGAGATTCAAGGCTCTACTAACTCATCACTTACATATGGGTGAGACACATAATTGGATAAGAAATTATAGATAAATCCCTAATTAACCTCTTATAATACCCTACCAGACCTAAAAATCTCATGATTTCCAAAACATTACTCATAAGCTCTTATGACATTAATTTATTGATCTTTTCGTGTTCCACTAAAACCCAATATTCTTGGGACAAATTGAAAAAAAAATCACCTTAATAATGCAGAAGGTTAAGATGGAAATCTTAGCATAAATGTGGTGATTTGAAGGAGTACCCAATATTATCCTCAAATGATGCTCATTCTCTTTCTCAGTCCAAGAGTAGAATGTGATTTCTTCCAAAAATATATTGATAATAGAATTTAGGTAGTTATAGAACACCAAATTAATGCGTTCTGTGAAATATAAGGGATCATATTAAATCCCAAACAGTATGAGGAAATAGTCATTGATTCTATACCTACTATATAAGGGTGTTTTTGGGAAATCTACCTCTCTGAATCTTATATAGAGATACCATGAACTAAAATCGGTCTTACAAAACCACCATGCTACTAATGGTGATAAAAATTTCATTGATGCAGGGAACAATATTTTTATTCACGTTCATTACACTATTCATCCTTGGGTAATAGATACATATCCAATGATATCCCTAAACCTTATATACAAAAAATAATGTTTTATCCACATGTGAGACACTCTGGTGAGTTAATCAATTAAATTCTAAATTGTACATCAATATCATTACATCCCTCAACTCAGTGGGGGGGTTGGATATGTGGTATGAGGGATTAGATGTCGATGTTGTTCGTGATACAAAATTAGTAGTGAAATCCTCATTCTGATCTAGAACAAATGAAAAATAGTATTTTATAAATACCTCCAAGAACTCATCTTCCACATTCTATAACCCACACATATAACTACAACAATCATCCTCCAACATGAGTGATGAGGTCTAAAAAACCAGACTGACCAATTGCAGATGTGGAGGTCAAAAATGTCCTTACCACATACCCCATAGAACTCAAAATACGTAAGACTATGAATCGAGTTCCACAATAATGACAAAATACTGATATGAATCATTGTGAAACTGAAAATGTAGCATTCAATCCATACCAAGGATCATGTCAAAGAGGTCAATTTCTATAACACTGATAACCCATTCCATGTTGACCCCCGACAGAGTTAGTTCCCAAGATAGACACCTAAAACCCTACTCTTTAATTATAAACAACAGAATCACTATCTCCATCACATACAACATGAGGTCAGTTAGTTATTTCAACACATCCACAAGACATAAAGAAGTAAAATAAACATATACAACAATGTCAAAAAAGGAAAAAATTATAGATGATGCAATAAGAACCATACATCGATTTATTGTAGGTGCTTTATCTATTTCCATAGGTTCTTGTTCTATGGAATGAATATTTATAGTATCTACGGGGCCTGAGAATGAATAATAATCTAAAAATCATTCATTAGATGAACCTGACTAGAAGATGATCAAGTATTGCCACTATGACACGTAAACAAAGAACCCACTGTCCCAGATGGCTCTGACTGGAAACCATTACCTTGGAAGCTGTATCACATTTACCAACTTTATATGGACAAGCCTATTTGAAAATCCACTATAGGTTATCCATTTTTGAACACCAAATGAAGGGTCTAGGTAGAGCAGAACAGGTCGACTACATCTGCCTCACCATTACAAACTGATGGCACTATTCAAACCAAGCATATGAAGACACCGATGAAAATGATCTAGAAGGATGGCACAAACTACACCATCCCATCTATTCCTATTAATCATTATTTCTAGTAAAATAGAAAAACTATCACTACATTTTTCCACTTCCAGAACAACTTTAAGAAAACTTGACATGTTAGAGTCATCAATATATACTATCAAATCATGGTCTTCACCTCATCATACAACATATACATGAACAAGAAGACATGTGATCAAATTTTCCTTCAGAACCCAATTTCAAACTATTTGTATTTCATCTACTCATTGGAGAAATTATTAAGTGATAAGTGAACTAATTTATAAAAACAGATGATGTACTCCATCACTGTTTGATCCCCATAGTGGAGATGAAAAAGCACATAGGTCAAAAAAAATTAAAATGTTAAAGAAAAATATTGAAGGTTGAACATCACCTTGATGCCATTCCAACCCTTCTAATCATGATTCCCATCATTAACAACTAATTCACACCTCATTCGATGGGGACCTTCCAACATGAACAAATCACACCAAACCCTGATTTCCCCTAGTGTGTCTATAACGACCCAAACATTCATTAATGGAAATCCCTCTTGATCAAATTAAATGTCTCTTTATGTAAAATTTTAATATAAAATTTCAAATTATTTGGTTTTATGTTTTTGGATTTTTAAATACTATTAAAAATTGTGACCGTTTTTAATATAGCTGTTGAACAATGATCACATGATTAGTATAAATATAGGGCTTTAATAAATCCAATTTACTCAGAGAATGGAAGCAATGGCCTCATCTAGTAGATATCCCCCATACGAATCCCATTTGTCAGAGCTCGGATAGGAGGTTGCATCTTTGTGCTTTCCTCTTGACCAAGACCAATCCGAGCATGAATATGTTATGCTTGAGCATAACCACCAACGAGTGAAGTGGATGTTGATAGAGATTACTACACGAACAATGTTATCCGAGCCACTCCAAGAGTTTGTCACCATCGCACACCTTACCCTTAGGTCTTATGTGGGAGTTATAATGGTTTATGTGACATGACATTTGTACAATGGTCATGTACATTATTTTTGTATATAATAATGAATATACATTCATTTTATTATTGGTACCTTGTAGATGGGTTTTAAAGCACAAATAGTATTTTTAGTTAATATTCAACTAAGAAATCTATTTTGATGAGTTAATGAATTTTTGAATTGAATAATACTGTAATAAAATATTTTTTATTATTATTATATTAATCTTTATTAAAGATAAATGGTTGTATAATTTTAGGAATGCAATCGTAATTTCTATTAAGGATTGAAATCCATTTTTGTCAAAACCTATGGATTTTCAATAAATATAGTTTTTATTTTAAAAGTTAAAATTATCATATTTAGAAAATTATTTATTTAAAATAAATATTATTAAAGGAATCAGGACTTCGATATTACCCAATTGTGAATTTTTCATAATTTTCTTAGACAATCAAATTTTTGGGTAAAAACTAAATACCGTTTAAATATATAATGTGTTTTATGATATCATAATGTCCCAATAGTGATGTAATAACATAATATAAGCCTTATGTTGGTAATATATATATTTTTCGATTAGAATAATGTGATTTTGGGTTTGTTTGACTTATTTTACAAAGCATTAATGGACCCTTCAAGGCTTATTAAACATCTTGTCTTTTTAAATTGTTTTCCTTGGCAGTGTGACTCCCCTCCACTTAAGAAACCCCATTATTTTAAGAAGTCAGGAATTTGGCCATATAATATATTTTTTTCCACTTCCCTTTTCAAAAAATCATGTGAAAAATCCATGGTCTGGTTTGTGGTTTGGATTAGTTTAATATGAGGTGTCCCAAACCTAAATAATAAATAATTACCTCACCTTTCCTATATAACCCCACCCATTCTCCCACTTCCTCCACACTCAGTGCCTTAGGAGTTCATATAACCTCTGACCTACTCTATATAGAATCCTCCAAAGGTTTCCCAATCACCCAAGAAGCCTATCTCAAACCTCTCTCATGCCTTTGGAAGCACACTTCCACATAAGGAATTTTCTTCCATTTTCATTTTTGTCCAATTTTCTTAATGTTGTTATACCTTTTTAATTTCAATTATAAATTTTGGGGTATGGTTTCACACCTCCCCAATACTTCCCTATTTTTGTTTGAATGATGGGATACCCATTTCTCTCTCATTAAAATCCTCTCACGTACACCTGTTACTATGCTGATATTTCGAAAGAAATTTCTCTCTACTCATTTACATTCAAGAAATTATTTTGTATCATGAATATAAATTCCATTAAAATTGTTAGTAAATGTATCTTTATGACCCCATTACTGTAAATTTTATTTAAATATGATGATACACCACTTTTTCTCTCATCAAAAATTTTTATGAATTTTTATGTCATGTCATCACGCTGCCGAAATTGCACTGATTTTCTAAGACAATGTCATTGTGTAGTGAATATCATGCCCGTTGCTCCATCCAGGGTATTCACCTTTATGCACATTTTCATATTAATTTCATGGTCCCATGTATGAATTCATAAATCCTTTATTGTGTAATAAATGATTATGTTTTATGAATCCATGTTATAAGTTCCATGTTGCACAGTTATGCATGAAATGAAATGTTTAAGAAAGTTGTGCCCTTATAGTGCTCCAATGCATTCGGTAAAGTATAGTATCATGATACGTCATGTGAAATGGGTGTTGACTCATGATAATTCAAGTGAAAATATGTTTTACTCGTGCTTCATGTGAAATTAGGATTTAATCATTCTCCATGTCCAATGAGACTTGGCACATGCTAATTCCATGTTAAGTGTTGTTTCCACATTTCCATGTTATGATTATCATTCTTTATCATGCCTTTATTTTTATGCATTTATGTGCAATATTGATATTTGTATAGTCTAACATGTATTTTATTCCTCATGTTATTACATGATTACTCCCTTACTGAGCTTTATAGATCACCCTTTTCTTATGCATGATCTCAGGTTATCCCATCCAATGCTAAGTACGAGGGAATGTAGTGGTAATGTAAAGAATGTTTTCTATAAAGATATTATATTTCATGTTTTAAGATGTAATGTAATGTCCCTAAGCCCCAACGACACTATACCTCTCGATCATCCATGTTGTATCAAGTCATGTTTTTATGTAATCAGTCATGTTTATGTTTGAAATAAAAAACACAGTTGTCATAGTTGGTATTAGAGGACGGGCTTATTTATTTTTGGGATCTAGATTAAAAAACCCTAGTGAAGACTTAGAGACAACCCTATGTATAATAAAATCATCCCTAAGTTTTTTTTGGTATTTAGTAAGTGTTTTATCATGAAAATACATCCATGTCTGGATACGAGCAGGTAGAGGCGGCTCTGGAAAAGATGTATCCTAGGGGTAAAACCAGAAAACACCACATTAAGATAGACTCGAACGGGAACTGATGCACGACAATGAGCCTTGTTTCACTCTTGGTTATGAAACTCGGGGGGGGGGGATATGCTTTGGTAAATTTACAAGCTTAGTATAAACAATTATTAAGGGACAAAGAAATTCTGTAAGAATATATGTTAGAAAGTAGATCATGGATAACATAGACTGAAGCTAGTAGATTAATATATTAAGGAAATAATATTTATATATAAGTCATCAGTTTTGTCCTTGTATTACACTTTATGTGTTACCCCTAACATTCCATTTATTCCAGAAAATGGCCGATAATAGGATGACTCAGGCTAATAACCTATGTGAAGACCAATGTGATGATTGTACTAATGGGATGCCCAATCCAATGGGAGTGGGAATCACAAACATTGTCACGCCACTATCTCAGCTAACTCATGATTTGAATAGAATCATGGGTCTTGAAGAATATTAAAGCCCCCCTAAGAATGAAGAAGTCACTATTGAGAGATTCCTGAGACAATGGCCTCCTACTTTTAATGGATCATCTAATCCCTCAATAGATGAACAATGGATCATCTCCTTTGAAAATATCATATCCATACATCAATTTTCTGAAGAAGAGAAGCTTCTCCTGGATACTTATCGTATAGAGGGTGAAGTTGATCAATGGTGGTCATTGATCAAAAATACAAAGCCTGGGGATTTGATCGAGGTTTTGGAATGGATGGATTTACAAAAGTTGTTTTTGGATTAATATTTTCCACACACCCTCTAGCTTAAGATGGAAATAGAATTCCTTACCCTCAAGAAAAAAGATGATGAATCTGTTGGAGCGTATGAGGAAAACTTCACACGTCTTGCACAATATTCTTCTGTATTTGTCGTTGCTCTCGAATACAAGGTTGACCACTTCATTGGTGAGCTGAAACCTATCATGCAAAAAGCACTGACAGTCCATGACTTCAACAGCTATGAGACAATTGTTCGATGTGACCTCATGGTCGAAATAGAGATCATGTAATCATAGGGGTATCATGGGGATAACAAGCGTAAGGTGGAATTGAATTCCGATGTTCTAATTGATAATTCCAACGGTGCTAAGAAGATACATCACCACAAATGCCAATGGTGCGAAAAGAAGCACCCTAGAAATTTCCTACAGGGTACATGAAAATGATTTAGGTGTGGAAGAGAAGGGAATATGGTTGTTAACTGTCTGCAAGAATGTCCTACAGTTGTGATAGAGTAGAGGAATGCTCCGTTCGAACCTCAACACGTGATTCATTACTACTACTACTACAAAGAACTATGTAATCATGAAAATTAGTGCCCTATGCAATTGGTTTTAGGAGGCAACCAACCACCTCCAAGACAGCAAGGGTGAGCTTTTTCCATCACTACTGTAGAACTGAACCCCGACAACAAAGTGGTGATAGGTAAGCTAGTTATTCTTTCCGGAATAGTAAACGTACTTTTTGATTCCGGTTCTAAGAATTCTTTTATATTTTGAATGTTTTTTAAAACAATACCATCACCACCAAAAATCATGGAAGTGATGATGTAAGTGAGTATGACAGGTTAGGCGATTATTACATCCCATGAATATAAATCCTCCCCTATCATAATCTATGGATTGAACATCCCAGCAATCCTCATCATACTACCTCTAGTGTAATTTAATGCAATTCTTGGCAGGGATTGTCTTTCCTTATTTAGAGCCAACATAAATTTCTTTGAGAGGAAAATCACTCTCCATGTGGGGAATCGACCCCCGATTTATTACAAGTGCAAGGAGGAAGATAAATATTCTTTAGCTCCATCATTACAAGAGTGGATATTACTACCCTAAAAGCTTGTGTACATGGGTCATATGATTGAGTCCAAGGAAGAAACCATCCTTGATGACATGCATACTATGAGAGAATTCACTGAAGTGTTTTCTGAGGAATTTCCTGGTCTCCCTCTTAGAAGCGATGTTGAATTCTCAATTAAACTTATAACGGGTGCATGGCCAATATCCAAAACTCTATATTGAACTACTATTGTGGATCTTCAAGAGATGAAGAAACAAATACAGGATAATCTGGATAAAGGGTTTATATTCCCATGTGCTTCACCATGGGGTTAACCAGTCTTATTTGTCATGAATAATGATGGATCAATGAGCCTATGCATCGATTATCATGAGCTCAACAAAATCACGATAATGAACAAGTATCCTCTCCTATGAATTTATGGATCACTTGATTAGCTATGTGGATCACAATACTTCTCCAAGGTGGATTTTTGGTCGGGATATTATCAAGTAAGGGTGAAGAAGGAAGATATCCCCCAAGACGCTTTTCGTAAAAGATACGGGCACTATGAAATCATAGTAATGTCTTTTGGACTCACTAATGCTCCAGAAATCTTCATGGACAAGATGAAAAGAGTATTTAAAGATTACCATGAAAAATTTGTGGTAGTAATTATAGATGATATACTGATATACACCAAAACCAAGGAGGATCATGAGGAGCATCTCAGAACAATACTAGAGACCTTGTAGAAGGAGAAGCTCTATGATAAGTACAACAACAGTATGTTCTGGTTGAATGAGGTATCATTCTTGGTCCATATCATCATAAGCAATGGGATATTTGTGGATCTCTCCAAAATAGATACAATTGAGGGATGATAGAGGCCATCATTGGTGATTGATATCCATAGTTTCTTCTAGTTACCTGGATATTATCAATGATTTGTGAGCAATTTATCACGATTGTCTAACCCTCTTACCAAGCTAACTCGAATGGGAGTAAAATTTTCATGAAGTTAGGAATGCAAAGAAGGCTTCAAGGAGTTGAAAAAGAGGCTTATCAATATGCTCGTGCCCACATTACCCAAATGTGGATAACTTTTCATGGTATTTAGTGATTCTTCAAAGAAGGTTATGGGATGTTTGTTGATGGAAAATGCAATGTTATTGCCTATGCATCAAGGAAATTGGAAATTCTTGATCCAAAATATCCAAAACATGACCTCGAGCAAGCTGTAGTGATATTCACTTTGAAAATTTGGAAGCATTATCTCTTTGGAGAGAAGTGTGAAATATATACGTACCAAAAAAGCACCTTGAAAATATTCACATAGAAATAGTTGAATATGAGCCAATGAGGATTGTTAGAGCTGATCAATGACTATGAATGCTCAATCAATTACCAACCTGGGAAAGCGAACAAGGTGGAAGATGATCTATGTAGAAAGGACCCAACAATTATATCATTTATGATAATTGAAAAGGATCCAATCTTCTTAGATTTGACGAGGATGGACATGGGAATCATAAAAAAGGGAATATCATCAATCCTTTCACAACTGATTGATCAACCATAAATTTTGGAATGGTTAACAGTTGCTCAAAAGGATGATGTGGGAATTCAAGAAAAAGTTGAAGCTATCAGAAATGGGAAATCCTTGAAGTTTAATGTTAATGAAGAAGGAATTGTGAGGTCTGGGAAATGACTATGTGTTCCATCAAGTCCGGAGCTGAAGAAGGAACTTTTGGATGATGCACATAGTTCAAATTTCTCTATTCACCCAGGAAACAAAAATATATATCGAGGTCTCCGAGAGCATTATTGGTGGGATAATATGAAGAAGTAGATGACTGAATATACATCAGAGTGCCTGGTGTGTCATCAAGTGAAGGTAGAGAGGTGGTAGTCTAAGGGGATGATGCAACCACTTCCCATACCAGAATGGAAATGGGAGAACATCACCATGGACTTTGTCACCAGACTTTTGAAGACATCCAAGGGAAACAATGAAATCTGGGTTGTTGTGAATTGTCTTAAAAAGTCTGCACACTTCATTGCTATTCAGGATGATTTCTCATTAGATCAACTGGCACAGATATATATCAGGGAAGTGGAAAGGCTCCATAGAGTACCACTATCTATTGTGTCTGATCCAGATCGATGAGTCACCTCAACATTTTGGAAGAGTCTTCAACATGATATGATTACTAAAATGAACTTCAGTATGACTTATCATCCTCAAACTGATGGCCAATCTGACCAGACTATCCAAACACTTGAGGACATGTTGATTGCATGCTCAATGGACTTTAAAGGAGGATTGGATAAACAACTTTTTCTGGTTTAGTCCCTTATAATAACAGTTTCCACTCAAGCATCCAAATGGAACCATATAAATCCATTTATGGGAAAAGTTGTAGAACACTAGAATGTTGGGGTGACGTTGGTGAGCGTAAGATTCTTGGACCAGAAATGGTCGATGAAATGGTGGAGAAGGTGAAAACCATTTAGCAGCATATCAAGGTAGCCCAGAGTCGACAGAAGAGTTATGAAGATAACCATTTAAGATACCTTGAGTTTAAAGTTGGATACATGGTATTTCTACGCATATCTTCGTGTAAGAAGGTCTTCAGATTTGGAAAGAATGGGAAGTTAAGTCCAAGGTACATCAGAAACTTCGATATATTTTATCATGTCGGAACGGTGGCCTATCGACAGGCACTTCCACCTACCATGGCCAATGTAGATGATGTCTTTCATGTGTCCCTCTTAATGAAGTATATACCAGACACTTCACATGTATGATCTTCATAGGTGGTACAGTTATAGGACAATATTTCTTTTAAGGAGCAACCAGTGATGATCTTAGATCGTAGGGAAAAAGGTCTACAAAATAAGACAATTCCCCTCATCAAGGCGTTGTGGTGAAACCACAAGCTTGAAGAAGCAATGTGGGAATCAGAGGAAATGATGAAATAGAGTTACCCACATCTGTATTAGTGTAAGAAATGGAAATTTTGAGGGAGAAATTTTTAAGGGGGGGAATATTGTAATGACATAAACTTTCATTAATGGAAATCCCTCATGATCAAATTAAATTTCTATTTAGGTAAAATATTTATATAAAATGTCAACTACTTTGGTTGTATGTTTTTGTATTTTAAAATACTATTATGAATTGTGACCATTGTTAAAATAGTCATTGAATAGTGATCACATGATTAGTATAAATATAGGTCTTTAACAAATCCAATTTACTCAAACAAAGGAAGTAATGGCCTCATCCAGTAGACGTGCCCTATAAAAAGCTCATTTTTCAGATCTAGGAAAGGAGGTTGCGTATTTGGTATTTTCTTTTGACCAAGCCCATGCTGAGCTTGAAAATGTTAAGCTTGAGCAGAACTGCCTATGAGAGAAGTGAAAGTTGATAGAGATTACCACCTGAGCAATGTTATCTGAGCCACCCCAAGAGTCGGACACCATCACACACAATACCCTTCAGTTTTATGATGGTTTTATAAGGGTTTATGTAACCAGACATTAGCACTATGGTCATGTACATTTTTTTTGTATATAATATTGAATATACCTTCATTTTATTATTGTTACCTTATAGATGGGTTTTTAAATCACAAATATCATTTCTAGTTATTATTCAACTAAGAAATATATTTTGATTAATTAATGGATTTTTAAATTAAATTATATTTTAAAAAAATATTATTATTATTATTAAATTAATTTTTTTAAACATAAATTATTTTAGAATTTTATGAATTCAACCGTAATTTTTATTAATGTTTGAAAGCCATTTTTCCAAAACCCGTGATTTCCGATAAATATCAATTTTTATTTTAAAAGTGAAAATTAACATATATAGAAAATTTTTTAGATAAAATAAATATTATTTCATGAATTTGGACGTCAAAATTACCAAATTGTGATTTTTTCATAATTTTCTGAGAGAGAAAAAGTTTTGGGTAAAATTAAATACTATTTAAATATATAATGGGTTTTATGACATCATAACGTCCCAATAGTGATGTAATAACATACTATAGGCCTTATGTTCGACCAATATATGGTTTACCATTAAAATAGTGTTCTTTTGGTTTTGTTTGACTTTTTTTACACAGTATTAATGGACCATTCAAGGCTTATTAAACATCTTTTCTTTTTAAATTGATCTCCTTGGGAGTGTGACTCACCTCCACATGAGCAACCCCATTATTTTATGATGTTCAGACATTGGACATATAAAATATTGTTTTCCACTTCCCTTTTCCAAAAACCACTGGCAAAAACCATGGGTTGGTTTGTGGTTTGGATTAGTATAAAGTGAGGTGTCCCAAACCTAAATAATAAAGAATTACCTCACCTTTCCTATATAAACCCACCCAAGCTCCCACTTCCACCTCACTCAATGCCTTTGGAGTTAATAAAATCTTTGTCCTACTCTCTCTAGAATCCTCCCTTGGTTCCCCAATCTCCCACAAAGTCTCTCTCAAACCTCTCTCATGCCTATGGAATCACACTTCCAAGTAAGGGTTTTTCTTCCTTTCTCATTTTTGTCCAATTTTCATAATATTTTTATACCCATTTAATTTCAATTATAAATGTTGGGGTATGGGTTTACACCTCCCCCATACATATCTTTTTGTGTTTGAATGATGGGATACCCATTTCTCTCTCATTAAATCCCTCTAATGTACTCCAGTTACTATGCCGAAATTCTGAAAGTAATTTCTCTCTCTTCATTTACATTCAAGCAATTATATTGTATCATGAATATAAATTCCATTAAAATTTTTGGGAAATATATCTATATTACCCATATACTTTCCATTGCATGTATGTATGATGAGACACCCCTTTATCTCTCATCAACAATTTTTATGAATTCTTACGTCATGCCGTTACGCAGCCGAAATTGCCCCGATTTCCTAAGCTAGTGTCATTGTGTAGTGAATACCATGCATGTTGCTCCATTAAGGGTATTCACCTTTATCCACATTTACTTATTGATTTAATGTTACATGTATGAATTACACAATTTTTAATCATGAAATAAATTTAAATGTTTTATTAATCCATTTTATATGATCCATGTGGCACAATAATTCATGAAATGAAATGTTTAAGAAGGGTGTGTCCTTATAGCGCTTCAATGCACTGGGTAAAGTATAGTATCGTGATACGTCATGTGCAATGGGTGTTTACTCATTCTAATTCAAGTTCAATGAGGTTTTACTCATGCTTCATGTGCAGTGAACATTTACTCATGCCCCATGTGCAATGATCCTTGGCTCATGCTAATTCCATGTTAAGTGTTGTTTCCACATTTCCATGTTATGATTATCATGATTTATCATGCCTTTATGTTTATGCTTCCATTGGGCTCTATTAATATACCTATTTTCTAACATGTATTGTATTCCTCATGTTATTCCATGATTATTCCCTTAGTATGATTTATTGCTCACCCTTTTCTTATGCATGTCCTCACATTATCCATTGCAATGCTAAGTATGAATAATGTAGTGGTCATGTAAAGGAAGTTTTCAATATAGATGTTGTATTTAATATTTTATGTTGTTATGTAATGTTCCTATGCCCCAAAGACACAAGGCCTCTTGATCTTCCATGTTTTATCATGTGATGGTTTACTTTAATAAATCATGTTTAAGTTTGAAATAAAATGTATGGTTGTCATAGTATCAAAAAACCCAAACATACTTAAAATCAACTCAATCTATTCCTTCACCTCATGGGGATCCATGATACTACATAAGGTATGAGGATTATTCTTGAGGAAGAAATTACCTTTATCCACTCTATGAAACTACTACGAAACATGACATTAACAATGTTTCCTTTATCATTGCTAGAAAAAAGTGCTCATAAAGCTAGCCTTTATCAATGCTAAAATAAGTGTTGATAAAGGGTATAATGTATCAATGTTTTTTTCTAAAACTATTATATGAAACACTTTATATGTGCATATTTTTTAGCATTGATGAAAGGAAACCTATATTAGTAGATTTTTTTGTGTCGATAAAGGGTGTCCTTTTTCAGTGCTCTATGTTAGTTGTTGATAATGGAAAGCCTTTATAAGTGATTTATTTGTTGCACCAATAATTTTTTCATTTATCAAATAATATTTTGCACTTATAAATGTAAAAGTAAAATAAAATAATTTTAAAAAGATCGAAATGATTTTATTAAAATAATATTAAAATTTTAATTAATTATATAATTATTCATAAAAATGATTAAATTGATTATACAATATATAAATTATAATTAGTAGATATTATATATATTAATATACATAAATTAAATGTTATACAAATAAAAATTTAATAAAATTAAATGGAAAAAAATATTAAACATTTTATTAATTAAATATTTATTGATAATGAAATGAAATAGTATATGATATATATATATATATAGATATATATGGATGTATATAAAGATTATTTATACACTAAAAAATATTATTTATTCTTTACATTAAATAGTTGCAAATTTTGTGAATAATGGTTTATAATTAATAATTAATATTAATCCAATGTATAGACTAATTACCTCAAGTAATGGACATAATTGAATTTCCTTTGATTTTTAAATTTAATATAGGTTAAAAATATTATATAACATTCACATATATGTGTTTAATGCAAACACACACATATGCATACATACAAATATTTTTTTGGGAATTTAATCAATTTATATTATTTATTCACTATTTATTTATTTATCTTATTTATATATTTTCAATATGTATTTATATTAATTTATATATATATATATATCCATTATTAATGATTTATATTAATCCATATTATCCAAATTTTCAATATTGTACTCATTTTTAACTAATCAATTTTAATCATTTTAACATAAAATCACTTGTGATTAAATATTCCTTAATCATGTTAAAAATATATATTCTTAATGAAATTATAAATATACATTTGAAATTTATTATAAAATTTTAATTATAAATAATAAATAATATTTGTTTAAAATTTATTGATATAATTAATTATAAATATTTGTAAAATTCTATAAAATTAATTTAAAATTAATATATTTACTATATATATATTGATATAAATATTTCTTAAGAAGTATTTTTATATTTTTAAATAATTAATTATATATTCATTGAATTAAAAAAATTATATTATAATAACTTTTTTTTATAATTATTATTATTATATATAATAATTATACATTTTTTATTAAATATTTTTAAAATGAATTATAAGTATTTATTAGTGGTTTTTAGAGATGATTAAAATATAGATTTATTAGTGCTACAAAAGCACTGATAGAAATAATATTTAATATAATTAATAATTGAGCTGATAAAGATAAAATTTATCAGCTCTAATTAAGTTAGAACTGATAAAAGATATCACTATCAATTCTATTTTGGAAGCAATGATAAAATATCATGATATATTTTAAGAACCCTTACCATTGAAAAATGGTTTGACATATCCAAATCTATATATGGAAGAATCCAACTACCAATTCTCCTCATTAATGAATCCAAGAATGATTCTAGGCTAGAATCAATTATCCAACTATTCCATGTCTCAAATCAATGGCTCGAGTGATTTAGTGGTTGAATGAAACCAAGTCTTGATCAATATATATGTTCTTCAATATCTATATTTCCCATAATTATCCTTGGAATATTCGAATCCCACATCTGTGTGTCCCAACAATTCCAGTTTCACTATAGTATAATAAAACTACAAGAAATTAATATTTTTTGTTTTGAATGAGGTTCAAGAATAATGAAAAAATCCTTTGTTGATTAAATTATAACAATGTATAAAATATTTAACCTTAAAATCAAAATATATATCTGGTTTTCTCTCTCTGTAATGTTTTTATTTTCTTCTATTTTGTAAACCTCAATGAAAATAAATTCTTATAATTATACCCAATAAATTATTTCTCAGAAAGGTGCACTGTGAATGAAGGAATAATATATTATCCATTTTTATTATGAGACTACAAATTAGTGAATTTATCAATGGTTTGTATAAGACTTTCTCATACATTTATGTTTTTTATGTTTTTCTTTCATTATAATAGTATGCTACACAAAAATACTAATGACGGCGAGTGACATTTTCGTCCTAGAATAAGAAGAAGAAATATTATGAAATAAAATAAGGTATATTATACATTTTAGTATTATGTTATGATTTTAATAGTAAGGATATTTATTTTTATTTTAAGGATTTATTTTAAAGATAATATTTTTTTCATATTTATAATATATGAAAGAGATTGAATATTTAATTAATTTTACATGATATATTTTTTGTAATGGAATTTAGTTTATATCACAAATTTTTATTCTATGATTTTTCCGATAATATATATATTTTATTAAAATTATTATAAATATATTAGATTAGTTATTTAATCAGATTACGTTATTCCAGGTGGCTATTTTTTTCTTTAAGTAAAGACTTTTATTTTTCAACAGTATTTAAAATATCATTTAGATATATGTGTATTAAATACATATTTGTATATGAAATTTTTTTCAAGTTATTCAATTTTTTAAATCATGTTTTATATTCATTCAAGAATTTCTATTTTAAAAATATAATATAAAACAATATAAATTTCAACATTGTTACTTTTACGTGGATTTGATTTTATAAAAAGATATGATTGACTAAAAAATAAATTTTTATTAAAGCAACACTTTTTTGGGAAAAGTGAGAAACCAATCGTTTATGCACAAAAGGAAATAGATGAACCATTAAAGAACAGCTTGAGCTAGTTAGAGTTAAAATCCCTAATTAGATGCCAAGAGAGTGTGTTATCCTGAGTATCAGAATCATCCTTTAGAAGGTTTTCGAAATGGTCCCCCAGTTTGTCCCAAGCCTGGACGTACTCTTCTTGGTTGATTTTCCCATCATTAAAACCCTTAATCAATATCAAATCCTGTTTTTTAATCCAATTACTCTGCTCCTCATTGGTGACCACCGTTAAAGGTCTTCCCATCATCCTATTAGCTTATTCATTGGTAGCATTAATTGTTAAAACTGTTTCCAACATTTCTTCTCCTGAGGGCATAAGAAGCTCCAAAGAAGGGTCTGTCTCCATACTAGACTCACACGGTTGGCCAATTTCAGCCTTGGAAGAGGAAAGGGGGTCGTTGATGTAACACCCCAGGTAAATAAAAAATATGAAAGTTTCATATTTATCCATATTTTTGAATAAAATATTAATATTACTTTAAAGTGAATTCTATGCTCAAGGGTGTACCCAATACGCAACAACGAGTTTCTTTGAAAACTTACATTGCACACTAATAATAAAATAATATTATATTAAAAGGTAGTTAACGCCTAGTCGTTGTAATGGCGGGAATGAACGGAACTAACTAAAAAATGATTATATATGTTTTTCAAATATTTTTAATTTTTACAACAAATGTTAGAGGATTAAGAATGCGAATGAATCCAATTTTAAGCGTAAACATTCTAATAATTACTTAAAAAGTCGATTAACCGCCTTTTGATGGAGAACCTCTTTTAAATCCACTTTTTTGAAATTTTATGTATTATATTTGACAAAATAAAATTCTTCTTTAGAATCAGGACATCAAAATTTACTTTGTGTAGATTTTTGGTATTTTTCCGATAATGTTCATTTTTAAATGAATAGTGAAAATGTAGTATTTTAATTCAAAACCACATTTTAATCTAATTTAATTATATGATTAAATTATCTATTGAATTGGTTTCAAAGTGAAATTAGAATATATATATTTACCATTTAATCCAATAGTGGTCATTGGAATTAATCTCACTTTGATATTGGACTGAAACTTGTGTCAATCTTTTAGTATATATTGTTTCTTAAAAACACGCTATTTGTTTTGACAGCGGGAATTAATTATTAAATTAATTAATGAAACATATATGTTTTTCATTTTGAAAAATAGACATAATTTTTGAATGCAGAATATCATATATAGCTTAGGGTGAATTTTTGGTATTTTTCAAAAAAACATCAATTTTTGATGAATAGTGAAACCACTAAGTGGTAGTTAAAAAACCAATTTTTTGTTTAAATGAAACTTTACCACTTATGTGATTTTATTTTCAAAAATCTGACATACATGGTTGTAATTAGGATATAAAATGTGGTTCAATTAGATTAAAATAATTTTTTTTGGTGAATAGTAACTTTTATGTTTTCAATCGCGGTTAGAGGTAATTAGTGTAATTTAAGGTAAAAAAAATGTTTTAATAATATGAAATGACCTAGACACATGTCCTACCATCATTGGATGTGTCGTGGCCGACCAAGACAATCCATGGGTCAACTTGGGGACCCCATGAAGCCACTTTGGTTGGAAAATGACATAAATAACTTTTTATTTAAAGTTAAAATAAAAATGTCACAAGCATGAGTTGTTTTACTAAAACAATTTTTAAATGGGGTTATAAAAGTCATATTTCTGATAATAAATATTCGTTAGAAATCTAAAAATATCTCCTACATCATGATATTTTTTTATAATTTTTAGACATTAGATAAATTAAATTATTTATGTCATCATGATGATGCATTGATTACCTCATTAATAAAGGATTTAGATATAATGAAAAGATAATGTTAAACTATAACATAAACTCTTCAAAGACCTATTGGATAAGTATATTTCGAACCCTTACCACCTTATCCTCAAAATACATCAGTGTGGGGCCTTTAAAATCCGAAACTCATTTGAAAATAAAGTAACATTTTGTAACCTTCCAAGAGTGCCCCTCCTCTCCACTTATAAAAGGCCCCCACCCCTACCACCATACCCACACCTCTCAAGCCTTTGGATCGGCCAAATCCTGATCATTTTATCTCTCCAAATACCTCTATTACTCCTAGAAGCCTCAATTTTTGCAGAAGGATTCCCAAGGAAGCCATTAACCTCAAATCAAAGATAGGTACCCGATTTTAAGGTAATGTCTTCACTTGTGTTCTTATGTTTTATTTTGCTTCTCCAACCCCATAAACACTCTTTATTAATTTCTTTTGTAACAAATACAGTATCTTCAATATACTAGGTTGTTTTTAAAAGAAGGATTCGAGCTACACTTACACACACCAACCTCTACTGGTTAAAGAAACATACTGTTTCTGTGGATGATGAATTTCTGCCTCAAGAAACGATGATTGTTCAATATTCATTTAACACCCTCAAAGGTGGACATTAAGATGTCACTATATTTATATATGATATATTATATGTTTATTTTTTTACTTAATCTTCGGTATTTTCATTTATGGCATACCTTTATGGTTTCCATTATGGTTAAATGCGATATCTTCGTTTTAGGAAGTGCGGAATACCGCCCCCTTAAAGTGATTTCATTCCTTAATACCATATGTGGTACGTATAAAGGATATATTTAATGATATTATATATGATACCATACTGGAATTATAATACTATTATGTATCATTATGTTTTAATTCCATTAAATAAGAAATAGAAATGGAAGTAGCGTTCCTGCTTATGTACGGCTTACCGTCTCCATGAACGGTGCATTTCATTTCTTACCTCTAAATGTTATGTAATATTATAAATGCATGTATATAATGGATATATATTATATATATGATATCTAAATATTGAATATAATTCTGGATATAATATATATTTTACCACATGAACAACTTGTAATTATAAAGATTTTATTTTTGACTCAAGTAGTAATGATCTACAAAACGACCATTATTAACTTAAATAATTACATAGTGTTCATAGCATGGTATTAAGTGATATAAATGGAATAATGAAATTGAAAAAGGTTCTTAAGAAAGTTTAAATTAACTAATTATTATTATTCAGGAGGTAAAATAACGATCGAGTCAAGTCGGACCCGAGGTAAGGGATCCTACCTCATTCTTAATTTTTAAGTACTTTTTTATGTAACTTACTTTAAGATCCTATTTCTTGAGTTTTTGGAAGTTATATTATGTTCCTATTTCTGTAAATTTTATGTTAATATGATTAGAGACCCTATTTTATCTCATCAATCCATTTTTGGAAGTTTTATGTGGCGCCGTTAAGCTGCCGAATTTTAATACGGGGATTTTTATCTCACTTTTTATTCCTATGAGATTCATGCTACATTGGCCACTATTTCCTTTTGTGTGGTGTATGTAATGACCATTATTTTACTATTTGTATAATATACCCTCATTTATGGGTAGTTACATCTTCATTGTATGAGCCTTCTTTCATGGGGTGTACGTTTCGAAATTTTCCCAAATCGGTAAGGGAACCTTTCACCCTCCTCTTTTTAAACGACATCTTTTGTTATGTCTTTTAATTTACATATTTCATGTTGGGATATGTTTTTCTATATCCTTATAGAATTAAATTTTATTTCCTAGTGATGAGATACCATTTTCTTTCTCATCAACTAATTTTATGAATTTTAAAGTGACGTCGTTAGGCTGTCGACTTTTACCAAGGGAACTTCTTAACCCCATTTCGATTTCTTTGGGTTCAACATGTAATTATTGAATATGTCATCCTTTGAATATGTGTAAACGACATTTGATTATTTTACACTTAATATCCACTTATATTGGGTGTATTTATATTTTTCACACATAATTATGAGATTGGTTTATCCTTAATTGAAGGACACCTTCTTTACAAGGGATTTCATCTCATTTTACATTTCTATTGAGACTTCATTGTTGTTCTGCACCAATTCACTCTTATATGGGGTATGTACTATCCTTTGGATTATTATATCCTGAATCCCTTTATTCTCATGATATTATAAAGTTCTGATTAAATGTCTTTCCTCAATTATTATAATCAAGTGTCTCTCATTTTGTTAAAACCCCTTTAACTAAAATATCGCTTTAAATGTTTTAATGATTTATTCTTATAAATATTTTTCATAAATATCCATGTTTTCAAAATGGTTTTATGTATTTATTTATATGGATATTAATGGTTTAAAGTGTTAAAATCTTCAAAGTGGTATGGGACACTTTGATTCAAAAATCCCTTTATTAAATGTTTTAAATGGTTTTAAAAATGGTTTTTAGAATAGATTAATTATTTCCATATCTTAAAATGTTATATTGTTATTTCAATGTGGGAATGTTATCTTTCATTTATGATTATGTTATGTGCTATGATTATGTTATGGTTCTTGGGCACTGTTATGAAGAGGGTTGGTTCAGTGATAAACTAAGGGTGGGTGTGCCCGATATAGCTCTCCAATGCATGGTGTAACGCGAAAGTGTTAAACGTTAAGGTTTATCCAAAGAGATTTAGGGAATATACTGTGAAGGGTATTCCAAATGTAACCAAGAGGGTTACTCTCTACGTAATAATATTATGAATGCCTCTTGTTACCTTTATGTCTTATGATTTCTATGATTTATTCATGATTTTATGAGGTATGTTAAAGTGATTATGTTTTATGGGTAAATTATGATTTCATTCTTATGTATATATGTACTCATATTTCCTTTCTATACTTTGTATAACCCTTACTGAGATTTTTATGCTCATCCCAAGTTTTTGAAAAAAATTTCACAGGGCAAGGGAATGGTACATGATATTTCATAGTGTCAAGGAAGTGTCAAGAATGAATCCATGTTTTATTTTATATATGTATCCGTTGATGGGAAAAAATGAATACTATCTTTTATATAACCACATTGTTTAAATTTGTAATGTAATGCAAGATTTATGATCTAATTCTCTAGAACTCTAAACCTGAAATGATCCTCAATGTGTAATTTTGTAATAACTCCAGATTAAGTAAGGGTTAAGGCTAGGGAATTATAGTTGGTATCATAGGTCAGTTTAGATAACTTTAGAGGTTAGAGTGTTGTTTAAGAAAATGTGACAAGTTTTGTATAACCAAAATGGTTAGTATATTAGATGGAGTCATCATTTTTTTGATAGTTAGAATGATATTGTGATAACTTGGATAAGTATATCTTGGTGTTTATCTTCCTCTTTTTTTATTTGATGATTTTACTGATATACTCACACTGACCTTTTTGGTTTTAGTAAATGACTTGATCTAGTAGGCACCAAAGTAACAGTGGATTTGAAGAAAAATGTGACGGTTTTATGAAAGAAAAACAGAATGATATGGGACCTGAAATGAGAAATCTTGTGGTTATCCTCAACCAGCTATCTAGAGTCATGATTGACCACCTGAACCTTAGTGATTTTTATAAGGAATCGTATATGCGAGAAACAATTCCCTACAGAAGTTCAGGTAATAATCATAAAGGTAAGTATGTTCAAAAATCTATGTGTCAAATATGTGGACAGAAACACATGGGAAAATGTTTCAAAGGGACAGAAAGATGCTATAGATGTGGAAATGAAGTTCATAAAGCAAGAACCTGCAATGGAAAAAGGAAGTATCCAATTGACTCTAGGAAAGGGAATGAAGTTCTTTCTGAAGGATCAATTGAATGTTTTAAATGTGGTGTGCATGGTCATTATGCAAACACATGTACTACGAAGATGTTTCGGGAATGGGGTCACCAAGATCGTACAAATATTCATTTACCAATACCTAATTCCATTCTGATTGAGGATGAAGAAACTGACAATGAATAATGAAAGGTATGGAATATTTCTTAACATATGTTTTCCTATTATTGGAATCCTAGGATATGATTCATGATTTGGTTTGTAGGAAAGAAGTATTTAAGAATAAGTTGAAAAGGAATGGCTAATGGATCATTAAGAATGTTGAATGAGTAAGAAGACATCATATAAGGGATTGAAGAGTTATGGTAGATTTCAGGATGGTGAAATTATTAGATGTATTAAGTCTCTTTTGATGATGGGGTTACATTATAAGACTTTTTATAGTAACCCTGATGTTTGATATACAAAAATTTTATTCATGGAATAATTATCCTTTCTTTTGTGGATATAGTTATAAAGAACCATTTGGGTTTATATGATCCCTTAATTTGAGGCAATTATTGGTTAATACATTTTGGGTTGAAAAATGGAAGTTATTATATGACCTTTGTGGTTAAAATATGTTATGGTTATTTTTGATGAATTTATCTATTTTTGAGGAATTCAATAAAATTATATAGTTTTTGAAAAGGGACAACACGCAGACCATGTGACATCCCATCACATTGGACAAATCTGTAGGAATCGAACCCACAAACAAAGTGCGACTGGTATTTATCGCCTACCACTCGACTACGTGAAATCCCTAGTTAGCATGACTTTTTATTTTTAGTTACATGATTTTATGAATTAAGAGTAAGTTGATTTTTGGTTATCTATGGAAATTATTAACCTATCATGGAGGATATGTGATTAGGTTAATTACTTTTCAATGTGAGACTTGAAGAGAAACTGATGTTATTTGGAGATAAGTGTTACCTTGGAAGACTATGTGATAAAATCCTTCAAATATTTGGGTTTCAATCTAAGTTTGGTTTACTTTGATGAAATTTATGGATAAATTGTTTATTGTATGGTCTTCGTTGAACTTTTGGTTTTGTTGGAAAAATTTTGGAGATTAAGAATAGATTTTCTTTTTATAAAGGATTATACTTTTGTGGATTATCATATATTATACTAACCTTTTTGGTTTTGGTTTTGGTCTTTATCTAAAGACATGGAAAATATATAGTTCTCTTTTGTGGATTAGGTGAATCTCAAGAAGTTGATTATAGTACTCTTAATGTGAACAAGTCATCCTAAATACTCATTTTTTGAGAAAATATGAGTTCGTGTAAGAAATATAGTAAAAGTTGAATGTCAACATGACATTTAAGTGTGCTTCCTTATGTTTTAGTTAAGCTCATAAATATATTCCTCAATGAAATGAAAATTAAAAAAAATGTTGCCTCTTAATTTTTCCTACTAGGGAATAAAATACCGTTTAACCCATCACATGTTTGTGATTTTCTTATTGTTAACTTTATCCTAGACATGTTTACTATCACTCTCCATCAGAACAAGAACCTTTGTTTTTTCCTCCATTTCCATATTTTCATACATGGAATCCTAGTATGGGTTAACTCGGGTGACATTTGTACTTCTCTCCAATTCTTTTAAAGTGATTGTTTTACTGACTCTTGTTCCGATGTGGGATTTTCAATGAAGCTTCCAAGCGCAAATTTAAAAATTGCGAGGACGCAATTCCCAAAAGGGGGGAAGGATGTAACACCCCAGGTAAATAAAGAATATGAAATTTTCAAATTTATCCATATTTTTGAATAAAATATTAAAATTACTTTAAATGGAATGCTATGATCGAGGGCATACCCAATACGCAACAATGAGTTTCTTTGAAAACTTATGTTGCACACTAATAATAAAATAATATTATTTTCAAAGGAAGTTAACGCCTAGCCGTTGTAATGGCGGGAATGAATGGAAAAAACTAAAAAATGATTATATATTTTGGTCAAATATTTTTAATTTTTACAATAAATGTTAGAGGATTAAGAATGCGAATGAATCCAATTTTAAGCGTAAACATTCTAATATTCCTTTAAAAGTTGATTAACCACCATTTGAGGGAGAACCTCTTTTAAATCCACTTTTTAACAATTTTATGTGTTATATTTGAAAAAATAAAATTTTTCTTTAGAATAGGGACATCAAAATTTACTTTGTGTAAATTTTTGGTATTTTTCCGATAAAGTTCATTTTTAATGAATAGTGAAAAATGTTGTATTTTAATTCAAAACCACTTTTTAATATAATTTAATTATATGATTATATTATATATTGAATTGGTTTTAAAGTGAAATTAGAATATATTTTTACCATTTAATACAATAGTGGTCATTGGAATTAATTTCACTTTGTTATTGGACATAAACTTGTGTCAATCTTTTAATAGATATTATTTTATTAAAAACACGCTATTTGTTTTTACAGCAGGAATTAATAATTAAATTAATTAATGCATCATATATGTTTTGAATTTTATAAAATAGACATCATTTTTTAATTCAGAATATCAAATATAGCTTAGGGTGAATTTTTGGTATTTTTCTGAAAAACTTCAATTTTTGATGAATAGTGAAACCACTAAGTGGTAGTTAAAAAAACTGATTTTTTGTTTAAATGAAACTTTACGACTTATATGATTTTATTTTCAAAAATCTGACATACATGGTTTTCATTAGGAAATAAAATGTGGTTCAATGAGATTAAAATAATTTTGTTGATGAATAGTAACTTTTAAGTTTTTAATCGCGATTAGAGGTAATTAGTGTAATTTAAGGTAAAAATAATGCTTTAATAATATGAAATGACCTAGAAACATGTCCTATGCTCATTGGATGTGTCGTGGACGACAATGAAAATCCATGGGTCAACTTGGGGACCCCATGGAGCCACTTTGGTTGGAAAATGACATAAATAATTTTTTATTTAGAGTTAAAATAAAAATGTCACAAGCATGAGTTGTTTTACTAAAACAATTTTTAAATGGGTTTATACAAGTTATATTTTTGACTATAAATATTCATTATAAATATAAAAATATTTCCTACATCATGATATTTTTTTATAATTTTTAGACATTAAATAAATTAAATTATTTATGACATCATGATGATGCATCGATTACCTCATTAATAAACGATTTAAATAAAATGAAAATATAATATTAAAAATATAATGTACACTTGTCAAAGAACAATTGGATGAGAATATTTCGAACCCTTACCACCTTAGCCTAGAAATACATCAGGGTGGGACCTTTAAAATCCAGAACTCATTTGAAAATAAAGTAACATTTTGTAACATTCCAAGAGTGCCCCTCCTCTCCACTTATAAAAGGCCCCCACCTCTACCACCTTACCCACTCCTCTCATGCTTTTGGATAGGCCAAACCCTGCTAATATTCTATCTCCACGTCCCTATATTACTCCTAGAAGCCTCACATTGGGAATAAGTCTTCCCAATGAAGCCTTTGATCTCAAATCAAAGAGAGGTACCCGATTTTAAGGTAATGTCTTCACTTGTGTTCTTTTGTTTTATTTTGCTTCTATAACTCCCTAAACTCTCTTTATTCATTTCTTTTGTAACAAATTCAGTATCTTAAATATACTAGGATGTTTTTATAAGAAGGATTCGAGCTACACTTACACACACCTACATCTAATGGTTAAAGAACATACTGTTTCTGTGGATGGTGAATTTCTGCCTCACAAAACTATGAATGATCAATATTATTTTAACACCCTAAAAGGTGGCCATTAAGATGTAACTATATTTATATATGATATATAATATTTTTATTTTTTTACTTAATCTTCTGTATTTTTCAATTATGGCATACCTTTATGGTTTCCATTATGGTTAAATGCGATATCTTCATTTTAGGAAGTGCGGACTACCTCCCCCTCAAAGTGATTTGATTCGTTAATACCATATGTGGTAGGTATAATGGGTATATTTAATGATATTATATATGATACCATACTTTAATTATAATACTATTATGTATCATTATGTTTTAATTCCATTAAATAAGAAATAGAAATGGATGGAGCGTTCTTGCGTACATACGGCTTACCGTCTCCATGAACGGTGCATTTCATTTCTTACCTCTAAATGTTTGTAATATTATAAATGAATGTATATAATGGATATATATGATATATATGATATCTAAATAATGAATATAAATCTAGATATAATATATATTTTACCACATTAACAACTTGTAATTATAAAGTGTTTATTTTTGACTCAAGTAGCAATGATCTACAAAACGACCATTATTAACTTAAATAATTACATAGTGTTCACAGCATGGTAGTAATTGATATAAAAGGAATAATGAAATTGAAAAAGGTTCTTAAGCAAGTATAAATTAACTCATGTTTATTATTCATGAGGTTAAAGAACGATCGAGTCAAGTCGGACCCGAGGTAAGGGATCCTATCTCTTTCTTTATTTTTAAGTACTCTTTTTATGTAACTTACTTTAAGCTAATCTTTCTTATGTTGGGGG
The DNA here is from genome assembly GCA_963277665.1 of Viscum album. Classification (NCBI taxonomy): domain Eukaryota; kingdom Viridiplantae; phylum Streptophyta; class Magnoliopsida; order Santalales; family Viscaceae; genus Viscum; species Viscum album. The sequence goes on from OY728122.1 coordinate 2,092,399,798, forward strand.
AAGATATTTTATGTTCCTATTTCTATAAATTTTATGTTAATTTGATGAGAGACCCTATTTTATCTCATCAATACATTTTTGGGAGTTTTATGTGGCACCGTTAGGCTGCCGAATTTTCCTAAGGGGATTTTTATCTCACTTTTTATTCCTGTGAGATTCATGCTACATTGGCCACTATTTCCTTTTGTGTGGTGTATGTAATTCCAATTATTTTACTATTTGTATAATATACTCTCATTTATGGGTAGTTAAATCTTCATTGTATGACCCTTATTTCATGGGGTGTACGTTTCGAAAGTTGCCCAAGTTGGTAAGGGAACATTTCACCCTCCTCTTTTTAAAAGACTTCTTTTGTTATGTCTTTTAATATACATCTTTTATGTTGGGATATGTTTGTCTATATCCTTATAGATGTAAATTATATGTCCAAGTGATGAGATACCATTTTCTCTCTCATCAACTAATTTTATGAATTTTAAAGTGACATCGTTTGGCTGTTGAATTTTACCAAGGGAACTTCTTAACCCAATTTCGATTTCTTTGGGTTCAACATGTAATTATTGAATATGTCATCCTTTGAATATGTGTGAACGCCCATTTATTATTTTACACTTAATATCCACTTATATTGGGTGTATTTATATTTGTTACACATAATTATGAGATTGATTTATCCTTAATATAAGGATACCTTCTTTATAAGGGATTTCATCTCATTTTACATTTCTATTGAAACTTCATTGTTGTTATGCACCAATTCACTCTTATATGGTGTATGTAATGTCCTTTGGATTATTATATCATGAATACCTTTATTCTCAGGATGTTATAAAGTTCTGATTAAATGTTTTTCCCCAATTATTGTAATTAAGTGTCTCTCATTTTGTTAAAAACCCTTTAACTAAAATATCGCTTTAAATGTTTTAATGATTTATTCTTATAAATATTTCTCATCAATATGCTTGTTTTCAGAATGGTTTTAAGTATTTATTTATATGGATATTAATGGTTTAAAATGTTAAAATCATCAATGTGGTATGGGACACTTTGATTAAAAAATCTCTTTATTAAATGTTTTAAATGGTTTTGAAAATGGTTTTTAGAATGGATTCATTATTTCACTATCTTAAAATGTTATATTGTTATTGCAATTTGGGAATGTTATCATTCATTTATGATTAAATTATTTGATATGGTTATGTTATGGTTCTTGGGCATTGTTATGAAGACGGGTTGTTCCGTGATAAACTAAGGGCGGGTGAGCCCGATATAGCTCTCCAATGCATTGGGTAACGCGAAAGAGTTAAATGTTAAGGTTTCTCCGAAGAGATTTAGGGAATATACTGTGATGGGTTTTCTAAACGTAACCAAGAGGGTTACTCCCTACCTAATAATGTTATGAATTCCTCACGTTACCTTTACGTCTTATGATTTCTATGATTTATTCATGATTTTGTGAGGTATGTTAAAGTGATTATGTTTTATGGGTAAAGTGTGATTTCATTCTTATGTATATATGTACTCATGTTTCCTTTCCATACTTTTTATAACCCTTACTGAGAATTTTATGCACATCTCAAGTTTTTGAATTTTTTTCACAGGTCAAGGGAATGGTACATGATATGATGATAGTGTTAAGGAAGTGTCAAGAAAGAATCCATGTTTTATTTTAAATATGTGGGAAAAATTAATACTATCTTTTATATAACCACATTGTTTAAATGTGGAATGAAATGAAAGTTTTATGATCTAATTCTCTAATACTCTAAACCTGAAAAGATCCTCAATGTGTAATTTTGTAAAAACTCATGATTAAGTAAGGTTTAAGGTTGGGTCCTTATAGGTGACCCCCATGTTGGCCATGGATTTATTTGTTGATCTTGTCTCGCTTGGCGGTGGTAAGTAAGAATAGTCCTTCCTCTCTTTCGGAGAGCCCCTCCGACTCTTACTTCTCCTCAGGCTTACCGGATCCCCTTGGAATTCTTCTCCTATAGCACCTGAAAAAAACTCAGATTATCCATTACTGGATTATGTCCCGGATTCCCCCTTCTTTACTGAGAACCTAGCCGGATCAACCTCCTGTTCTGGGTTATCCTGTAAAATCCCTTAAAATCTATTTTTAATCAAAATTGCACCCATTTCTCTACTTGGCAGATTACCTCATTCTTGATGCAGTACCTTACTGCCAGGAGATCCACCCTACCTTGATGCCTTGGGTTCCAGGCCTTTCTCATTAGTTCCAAGCCATGCGCACACAGCCTCTGCATGTGAAGTTGTCAGAGGAGTCCTAATTCCTTCTTCTTTAACAATTTTTTAATCCACCACATTGAAAACACTTCCAGATTGCACATCCACCAAAACCTCACCCTCAACCGATATAGAGTCCTGAAATCCACCCAGATCCTCCCTCAAGCGTTTGAAGACTTCCTTCACCAAAGGATTCACAACCAGAGGCCACAGCTCACCTCCACTGGAGACTTTCCCTCAGGATCCACACCAACCGACTCCTATCCAGGAGGTCCTCTCACGGAATGAGTCCCTGATTCTTTACAACTGAAAATACCCATCTGATTCTCATGTCCCCACATACATGATTTTGTCGAGGGCCCCATCCTCTTACATTCTAAACAGAAATAAAACCATGATTCAAAGACCACCTCCTGTTTGCATCAAAATTAATCCTCTACAGTTATCCAAACATAATTGACAAGATCGTTGGAAACATCTACTTCAACGCAGACCCATGAATTAACAGGATGGAAAAGCATTGCAGTTCGGCTATCTGAACACAAATATCTTCAAATTAAATTTCCAAGAATTCTAATAACTAAGGGGTTCTGAAAAGGCAGGGGAAGATTCGTAAAGCTTTCCCAAACTACCACTAAGGAAGAATCACACTTAATATGGAAATCGTAAGTCCATCAGAAGATGTAGAACCCATATCTGTTAAAGGAACGGGTAGCACTAGACTAGGATCTTATTAAATAATCCTCTGAAGAAAAATGTATCATGATATTCCTGTTGTCTATCAAACCCACTATCACCCTTTCCTGTAAATCCCAAGAACTGAAAATATACCCGTCGAACGAATCAACCAAAGGTCGTCATTGCTTGAACCAAGAAATTAGTGTCAGATTCAGAAGCATCAAGGTTTGGTTGAACTCCGCGATCGATAATGGTAGATTGGGTTTCCAATTGAACAAATTAGGATCTTTAGGACATAATGAAGCTTGAAGAAATTGAGGGAGAAATTCAGGGTTAGAGAAAGGCAAGAAACCCACTCCCTTGGATGATGACGAAGGTCCCTCCCCCACCGGTGGTGGTGGGACCGACGTAGTGGCCACCACCGTCACGAAGAAGGATCGTGAAGCACGACTCCCCCTGAAGAAAAACCCTATATCTCTCTTGGGGGACCCAATTGAAAAGATATAATTATATTTTAAAAAAGAAAAGATATTATTTTATTCCTCCATAATAAATATTTTTTTTTATCATTTTATGTTTATAAATGAATTTATGTAATAAATAATTAAAACTATCATGTCATATGTGAAAATTACCTTTGATATCATGAATGTAATTTATAATATAATATATGGTCATCATCTTAATTGATGACATAACATGCATGAAATATTTTTATTACTCGTGTTCATGTTTGTTTTTTTAATAAATCATCCCCATAATCTATAATTTTATTATTAATTCAATAGTTCATGTATTCATGTTGTTTTGTGGTATAATAGGCTATGCATACCTGTATTCTCTAACATCTACCTCTTTCCAATAATCAATATTTATGTTATATGATTCCCTTGTTTCACCTATAAACCAAATAAAAATGTTTCACCAATCATAGACATCTCGATATAGTACCTTATATGATCAAAAAATGCATTGTTCCTTTTTCCAATACTCAAATATTAAGTATTCGACATATATGAGTACCAAAATCCATTGATCATTCTTATTCTAGATGTAAATGGTGTCATCAACTCTGCCATATGAAAACCACACTTTTATATGTGGTTATTTAAACATAAATACTAGGCCCCCAAAGATTTCATTAACCTATACAAATAATTTTTTTAGTGGCACAAAATTAACTCATTTTCAACAATAAGAAATCCATATAGGTTCTCAATTTATACTGCCCCTTATAAAAAACATTAAGGAAAATAGATTTGATATTCATTAACTATTATTTTAACTACATTTTCACAGAAATTTCCAAAAAAATAAAATAGTTTCCAACTGGACCATGGGAGTGGAATTTTTTCATAAATATAAATAACAATGATCGTAGAGTTCCCCTTTATCAATATGAATTATTTATTTTGATCCACATTCTGTTATTCAATTTGTTTATTACTAAAAAAAGACATGGGTTTGATAACATTTTTTCTCCAAACATGGAACTATTTCCCAAGTCACATTTCTCCTCTTTGAATCAGGCTCCTTAAGCATAAAATTAATCCTATTATCTTCTTTCTTAGAACTCTAAAATGTATTTAGGATCTTCTTCGAAAAGAATGTTGGTTTTTATAGAGTCCTACTTAATTTAGTTTTCTCCAAAACTGTCTGATAACTAATGAAATTTTATTGATCGATTTAATCGATAATTTTATATATTGTAGTTGATAACCCCTCATCATTTTACTCACCATTAGTGTCTTATTTAAGTCAACCTTTTGCACCTTTTCACCCCCAAATGCTACTCAATTCAACATTAATTTCCTTTTTTATGTTTGGGGCTGAAGGCTCATTTTATTATTAAAGCAATGAAAATACATCTTTTTAATTGGGTAGAGGGAGACCCATTATATAGCTCGAAGGCCAAGTGGGCATTTAGCTCATTACACAGTCCATAGGCCCAAATTATTTACCCAAGGCCCATTCTGCTAATAGTATGGCTACAGTACCTACCTACTACATTACCCCCATAGTACCAGCCACTGCTACAGTGCCCTACAACTGCTCCAATATCCCGCCACCGCTATAGTACCACACTGTTGCTATAGTATCACCACTACTACAACATCGATACATAAATTTCCAACAAAGATTCATCATTATTTTAATTATTAATGATATCCCCAATTATAATTAGTAAAAAATATATATCAATTTTATCTTTCCATCATAAAAACAACTCAAAACACACATTTATGTAATTATTCAATTGCCTAATTATCTAATATGATCTAATTTTCACTAACACAAATCAACTTCTTATATCAATACTGTTTTCACAGTGAAATATGGATCCAACGAATTAAGGTATTGTACCATATATATTCATAATTTACTATCTTTTTGTACTACTTATATAATAATGATTTACTAGTATAGGTGGCATATATTTTACTATTTATGGTGCTTTGTTTGAATATTTTCGTGATCATGAGGGTTTGGACTTTGAGCCACCAACTGAGATAATGAAAATAATGATATTTATCAGGAATTCATAAAACTGACAAGAAAAGTTCAAACCATTATACTTATTTAATTAATTATATCTTAATTTTATCAAATTTATGTAACATAGTTTCATTTTCATTCTTATAAAATACTCATTTTTTTCAGGGATCTTTTATTATTTCTTATTTTTATTCCAACTATATAAAACAATCCACAAAATAGATAGTACGATTCTTTCTGCAATTGTTACCACATTTTCTAGTTTTGTAATTTAACTTCATTTTCAATAATCAAACACTACATATTGATTATATGTTATTAGATGAATAATAAATCTCATTATTGAAAGCTAGAAGGTCATAGGAAGATTATTTAACCATTTTTGGGGCTTCTCATTATATAATGGGAACATGAGCTTCCTTTCTCTTCTAATATTCATAAACGTGATAGGTTGTTCCACTAAGAACATCGATTCAATATGTAGTGTTGTTATTGTGAAATAAAAAATCAATTTAAAATGTTAAAATTGGTTGTTATGAATTAGTAAGACTTTGGGATGTGTATGAATCATTCATCCCTCAATCCAACACATAGTGTAACTCATATGACTCACTTTTATTGTTTTTATCTATAATTGACAGTAATTTTAGTAAAAAGACAACTAACCTAAATAAATAAATAAAACATTAATATTTTTTGATACTTTAGAAAATAGACCATAAATAATTTTTTATGAGTAGGAATAATCCCAACCTCAATCTGATACGTGATGTGTCATGTATGATGAAATGTATCCATTATTAGTTTAAAATCGAGATTTTACATAAAAAAAATTCACTCCCTAAAAATACTTAAAATATTCTTGGATTTTAATATTAATTTGGAAAAATAATTCAGTTGTTATGTGTGATTTATAAGAATCAATATCACATCAAATAGACAAATGATGTGACTAGTAAGAGTAAAAGTGTGTGTTTCCAGTTTAAAATGTAATTTTATTATAAAGAATAATTGACCTACTCAAAACTAATAAATCGCATTCATATTGTCTTGATAATTTAGGAAAATGATCCATATGTCATTTTTGACAAGATGGAATCAGTTGTACCTAAATCTGATACATGATGTGTCTGGTATGACTAAAGGTGTATGTTATTAGTTAAAAATGAACATTTTTTTTCAAAAAGTTCCACTCATTGAAAAAATAAAAAACATTATTAGACATTAATTATAATTTTTTAAAATTATTAATAATTCATTTTTTATTTGTTTAATTTTACCATATACACATAATTTAACCTTTATGGGTCACAGTTCTTGTTTCCAATTTAATAGTACATTTTATTAAAAAGGATAACTAGCCTACTCATAAATGAGAAAACACATTCCTATTGTTTTAATACATTATTAAAATTTTCCATAATCCATTTTGATTTATAGGAATAATCTACACTTCAATACGATGCACAATGTTCCCAGTATGACACATTATGTATGTTACTAGTTTAAAATCGATTTTTTAGTTGAATAAGTGGCACTCAATAAAAATTAGTAAACTTGCTCGCATTGTCTTTATAATTTACAAAAATTAATCCAATTTAATTTATTTCATGTAAGAATTGGCGTCAAATCAAACAGACACATGGTGTGACTAGTATGAGTAAAAGTGTTCGATTCCTGTTTAATATATCATTTTAGTAAAAAGAAAAACCAACATACAGAAATCCATAATAGATACATTTTTATTATTTTGATAATTGAGGATAATGATCCATTATTTATTTTTGACATGTAGGATTTAGGCTCACCGCAATCTGATGCACAACATTTCTGGGATGACTCAATGTGCCAATTATTAGTTTAAAATGGACATTTTTTTCAAAAAAATCCAATCACTACAAAATAAGAAAACAAGCTTGGATTGTCTTCATAATTTAGGAAAATTATTTATATATAATTTTGGAATTGTAGGAACTAGTATCACATTAAATTGATACACAATGTTACTGGTATGAGGAAAATATAATGTTTCTAATTTGAAATGAAATTTTATTAGAAAGGACAACAAACCTACTCAAAACTATGTAATCACGTTCATATTGTTTTGATATATTAGGAAACCAATACTAATGTAATTTGTGACATGTAGAAATAAAACACACCTGATGTTGAGGCATGGTGTGACTGGTATGACTCTTAGAGCATCCTTTCAATATATATGTATCAATTTTGTTTAAAATGAACATCACATCACCAAAACCAAGTAAAATAGAATAGATTTTATTATCATAATTCCACAAACTATTAAGAAATCAATCATCTCATAATTTTTTTGTATACATATTTAATGAATTTTGATGTGGGTAATTCTAGAAGATGAACATGGAATGTTGTCACGTGAATGAAAAACCACAACTCAATAAGATACTTAGATTTCCTGGACTGAACCAGTGTTTAGTTTTAAATTAACATTTTTTTTAATTTATTTCATTATATTATTACAAAAAATATGAATTTTTTCTTATATAGGATTTTATTTTCTTTCAAATGGGTTATAAAAAAATAATATTAGAAGACCTCAATTTTGGAATGTATGCCCCATTATCAGCAATTCTAAAAGCATTGACAAAGTTTAAGGCCCTAGCATTAAGTATTACATAATTTTGAATTAAGTAAATAATTCACATTGTGGATCTTTTTTGTTTTATAGAATTATATAATTAGGTCATAAAATATTACTAATAAAATTCATATTAAAGGTAGACACTTCAACCCACAATCCAATTTTTAATAAAAACAAAAAGTCATAAAAAATATACATTTCTAGTTCCATGTTTTAGGCAACATGACTTTTCCTTGATCCCATCCTTGAACCTATTTATCATTAAGTATTTTGAATAACATTTAAAAACATGAGAAGAGAATAAAAACTAATTAAAGGATACATAAAGAGGGAAAAATGTTTTTTTTCAAACCATCATGTAAACCATGAATAATTTATCATAAAGTAATACCTTTCACCCTAAAGAAGTAACAAAAACAATTTACTAAATATAAGATCATTACATACCTTTTATGTATCTAAAATATTACAATAAATCTCATAGAAAACAACATATATCATATATAGGTACCGTGGAACATTAACATACTTAAATGCAATAACCATATAGTCGACTTCCACACATATCACTAAATATAATAGCTATATGACTAACTTCTGTATCCAATGAATTTGATGTTTTAATGTAACCACCCATCCTTAGTTTATCAAGGAACTACCTATCATTTTGTTTATCATGTATCCACTCATCATGGGTTTATCATGTAACCGCCCGTAAAATTTCCAATACCATTATATAATCATAATGCATAAAATATTGAAAATATCAATATTTCACAAATGACAATTCATTTTCAATCACAAGAAATCATTTCAAGGTAATGAAATAATCATTCAATTTCAAAAAAAAATTAATACAACCACACCCAAAAAAAAGTAATGGATTTATTTTCAATTTAAAACATAATGCCATAGAGAGGAATCCAAATAATGATTATGGTGGCAAATAGCTCACTCTTTTATCAAATGGTAAAAACATTCCTTTTGTCGTTTAGTAAAACAATTCATAGATATAAGAGTCCATTTGAATGAATGTAAAAGTTAAAGGGGATTATTATAATTAATGTAAAATAAGGATGTGTATAATATCAAAATACTCTTCAATTAAAGGAGATTGAGATGAAATCTCTTACCATGTTTCCTACTTTTTTGGTTCGTTATTTATCTCCCTCAAATTGGGTAACTACTTTTGATTTAAGCTGAAATCCCTTCTTGAATTTCCTTTGTCCAAGGGAAATGATTCTATGAATAAGATATGGATGTTGGAGATTATTTTTGAAGAGTATGGATGATCCAAGGGGCTTGAGAGGTGTGATTATGGTGTTAGAGGTGGGGTCTTTTTTAATAGGGAGGAGGGGTAATTTTGGAATATCTAGATATATTATTTTATTATAAACTGAATTTTGATTTCAAAAAGGTACAAAAAAATTTTAATTTGATTATAAGATGGGTATTTTTGTAAACCCTTTCAACCAATTGTATTTAGACATGTTCTGGATTCAAATTTAACCTTATCTTTTAGCTTTAACCCTTAGTTATCTAATTTAACTCCTACCATGTCTTCTTGTATATTCATACTATATGATTAATACAGTTACTATAAAATACCAATAGAACCTAAAGTGGTTCATTAATGGTATTTTCATAATTTTATAAGTCATTTTGAAAAATCATAGATTTTTAAGACTATTATATCATTTAATAAAATAGTACTTGTTTAAAAAACACATTTATGTCAATTTTTATACTATTAAAATCATGACTCTTTAAAAATCCACAACCGTATTATCTATTATATAAAACTTTTAAAAACAAGAAATAACATGTCATACACATCCCTAAAATTATTTTATGACATAAAATGTTTGAAAATAAATATATTTTAATATTTATAATCTCATTTATTTAAATCTTTCAGTAATAAGGTAATTCTTACATCATCATTATGTAATAATTTTATTTATTTATTTGATTTATAAAAAATATAACTAAAATACAATCATGTGGGAAATCTTTTAATCTTTATAATTACTATTTATAGAAAAAAAATAACTTATATAACCCCTTATAAAAATTGTTTTACTAAAATATAATTCATTATGTTACATTATTCTTTACTTTAAATTAATTCGTATAAAATGCATTTTCACATAAATGTGGCCCCATGGGGTCCCAAAATCTACCCAAGGATGAACAAGGTATATCATGTGTCATAAAATAAGATTTGGACTCGTTTTAGGGTATTTTAATATTATTATAATATTATTTTTCAACTTATTTACTAGATTTACCCTTTAAGTATGGTAAATAAAATAATTACTGAACTTACTATTCATAATAGCTAATATAAGAGGAACCTATTTACAAAATATGGACCACATGATTCCATACATGGAATCAATTTTTCCAAATTCAAAATACTGTAGTTTTAGTAATTAATATAAAATTAATTCTCATTTTCAAAACCAAAAAGAAGGCATTAAGAAATAAAAACTATCAAAAGAATCATATATATTTTTGCCCAATTTCAAATTTAAGTTACATGAAATGAACATAATTTTATTAAAAAATAAAAACATAATATAATTACACTTTAAAAAAAATAAAATAATTATCTGACTATATAAATATATTATATGAAAAGTAAGTTTTGAATTAAAATGTATAAATTTTCACTATTCATTAAAAATGAACATTATCAAAAAAATAAAAAACTAACAAAAAATAATTTTTGATTTCACTTTTATATAGGAGAATTTTATTTTTTCAAATATAACATATAAAATTGAAAAAAAAACTTGATTTAATATGTATTAACCATGAAATCGTGGTAAAACCACCTTTCAAATATATCAGGGCTCTTCATGCTTAAAATCAAGTTTATTCTTAATTTAAGCCTCTAAAACTTATTGGATAAATGTAAAATCATTTTCCAAAGACGTGTAATCATAATTTAGTTAGTCATGTTAATTCATGTCAATATATCAGCTAGGCATTAATTAAAATTTGAAATAATAATAATAACAATATTGTATTATTTTTCAGTAAAACATAATGTTGTGTGCAATGTAAAATTACAATGAAACCGACTATTGTGTGTTGAGTACACTATTGTAAATAGTCTCCAATTTAAAATAAAATTAATATCATATTAATACGTATTAATATAAATCAAAATCATTATTCTATAAACACCTGGGTCATTACATCCTTCCCCCCTTTTAGAAATTGTGTCATCGCAAATTTAAAATTGGGCTCGGAAATGTCATGGAATTTATCACATCGAAAAAAGAGTTAATAAAAACATCACACGAAATAAATGAAAGATAAGTAAAAATGTCACCAGAGGTAACTCATACTTGTATTTCTTGTAGTAAGAGATGGATATGAAAGGTTAACTAAGATTCATGTTTTGATGGAGAGTGATAGAAAACATGATCAGGATAAAGTTAACTACCAGAATACCATAAACCTATGATGGGTTAAATAGTATTTGATTCCCTAGTAGGAAAAGTAAATACACAATGTTTTTTTTAATTTTAATTTCATAAATTTGAGGAAGTAATTTATAATATTGACTAAGAACATAAGATAATATACTTACCATTCAAGAAAAGTTTCACCCTTTAATAAATTTTTACCACAAACTGATCTTATTATTCAAGATTACTTGGTCACATTAAAAGCTGGAGAATCCATTTATAGAGAATCACATAGTCAATAAATGATGAACTATATATTTCCCCTATCATTAGATATTAACCAAAACAAAAATGGTTATTAGATTATTAGATAATATCAAAATGGATAATCCTTTATAAGAAGAAATAATACTCATAATCTCCAAAATTCAAAAAAGAATACCCAATGTCCAAAAATGACCATTTATTTTAAAATTTCCCTTAAAAAAATTTAGAAAAAATCAAACTAATATTGAAAACCAAAACTCAAAAGAATTTTATCACATAGTCTTCCACAATAAACCTTATCCTTTATCTCAAAATAACATCAACTACACTTAAAGTATCGTACAGTACTGTAATTAACCTAATCACATATTCTATTTGATAGGTTAATCATTTCCATAAATAATCCCAATTTATATATGTACACAATTAAAACATATATTATTCCAAAAAAAAATTCAACCATTACTTATAAAATTAAATCCCATAGTACTCTATTTTCCATAGGCATATTGTTTCCCAAAAGGGAAAGCATCTTAAAAAACAACCTTTATCATTTAATCACTGAATCATTTTCCTATACTAAGGATACCCATTTGATAAAACATAAGTACCAAAATCATCTTATTCTTGACATGTATAATCATTTATTAAAAATGAATAATTCATAGTGATTAGGGACGTCACGTTGGTCAGTGGTAGGTGATGTTCCCTAATCACCCTTCAGTTGTGGGTTCAATTCCCATGGACATACCAGACGGAAAAAGTTGTCTCCCGTCCTACGGGTTCTCCTTTTACTAAAATCATATAATTTTTATAACAACTAAAAAATAATATAACATTATCAAAAATAACCATAACCTTTTTTCCTCAAAGGGTAACTAATACCTTTCATTTTTTATCCAAAAATGTGACAACAATTTTTCACCTAAAAAACATAAGATCATATAAACCCATACGGTTATCCATTATGTCTACATAAGAAATGATAATTCATACTGGAATAATAGTTTCTCATATCAAACATCATGGTTAAATATACAAGAAAAATCCTTCAAAATTAATCTCATCATGAATGAGCCATAAGTCTTTTTAGCATTTCATCATCTTAAAATCTATCATAAATCATGAATCCTTTATATGTAGGATTATTACTCATTAAATGTTCTTCAATATCCATTAACCCTTATTTCCTATCTTATTCCACAATACATATTTCTTACAAACAAAATCATGAAGCATATCATAAGATCCAATAATTTCAAAACATCTGCTATGAAATAATCCGTACATATCATTGATTGTGGTTAGTTTACTCATCCTCAATTAGAATTGTAATAATTATTGGTAAAAATATAAATTTTTTGGTCCTACTGATCTCAATCCCAAACCATATTCATTGAAAAACTATTTATATAATTATCATGCACACCAAATTTAAAAAATTCCGCTGATACCTCCGAAGAAACATGTTTCCCATTCATAGAGTCAACATGACACTCCCTTTTTTCATGAAAGATTCTCGTTTTATGACCTTCATTACCACAAATTTAGAATCATCCCTTGACATAGAAGAATTTTACATGGTGTTTCCTTCCACATACTTGGAAAATATGTCATTTAATATACTTACCTTTTTTATTATTACCATAACATCCATAGGGATTTGTTTCTCTCATATATGATGCCTTATAAAAATCACCAAGGTTTAAGTGGTCAATAATGACTGTAGATAGTTGGTTGTGAATAACCACATTATTTTTCATTGAAGACACCATTTCATTTGGTTTCATATTTAGAAAATAGTTATAGTTTTATTTAAATCCATTCTCACTTTGGTGCCTACTAGATCCATTATTTTATTAAAACCAAAAAGATTAGTGTTAGTATATTATTAAAATCAAAATATGGTATCTTATGAGGAGGGTAATCCTTAAGATATACTAATTCATATAATCTTCAACTGATTCAATTAATCTAAAATATCATTGAATATTTATAAAATTCTAACCATTATTCATATGTCACTTATGCTTAAATAACACACTAACCTCTAAAGTTATCTAAACCAACCTCTGATACCAACTGTAAGGCCCTAGCCTTAAGAATTACATAATCATTAATTAAGTAAATAATTCACAATGAGGATCTTTTTAGATTTATAGCTTTATGGAATTATTTCATAACTTATACATTAAAATTTGTATATTAAAATTATATACATCTACTCACTGTACATTTTATTTCAAAAAACAGAAACTCTTAAAAAAACAAACATGTCTAGTTCCATGCTATAGACATCATGATATTTCTGCGATCCCATACTTGACCCTATTCATTTTTATGACTAGTGAAAAACATTTCACAACATGGTATGAGCAATAAAATCTCTGTAATAGATATATAAAGAAGGAAAACTATTAGTTCTTACAAAACAACATGTAATCCATGAAGAAGTTATCATAATGAAATACTTTTCATCTTAAAGAAGTAGCAAAAATAGTTCCCAGAATATACGCTGATTGCTTACCATTTTTATAGCCAAAAATATTACCATAATGCCCATTAAAAAAACATGTAGCATATAAATGTAACTGGGTACATTAACATACTTAAAATAAATAACCATATGTTCTACTTCCACACATATCACTAAATAGAATAGCCATACGACTGACTTCCATACCCAATGCATTGGAGGTTAAAACATAACTACCCGTCCTTGGTTTATCATGGAACCACACATAATTTGGTTTATCACATTTCCACACATCATTGTTTTATCATGTAACCACCCTTCAAATTTCCATGTACCATTATATAATCATAACACATAAAATATTGCAAATATCAATATTTCACTAATAAAATTTAATTTTCAATCAAAATAATTCATTTCAACTTATTGAAATAATAAATCAATTTGAAAAACAATTTTCAATATAAAAACTACAAAAAAGGTAATAAGGTATTTTTTTCCTTTTAAAACACATAAGGCTTATAAGGGAATCCAAATAATGAATACAGTGGAGGAGACGTCATTATCACCCCCAACATCAAAAACCATTCTTTTTTCATTTAGTAAAACTCTTCATAGATAACAGATTCCCTTTCAATGAAAGTAAAATTTAAAAGGGTTTATTTATACACCTTACAAAATAGGAGGTTTATATTATCAAAATTCACCTCGATGAAAGGATATTGAGACAAAATCCAATACATTATGTCATACTTTTCTTGTCCGTTCATTATCACACTCAAATCTGGTAACTCATCTTGATTTAAGCTGAATTTTATTATTGAATATCTATCATATGAAGGTAAGGATTTTCTATGTAATATATTTATGTTGGGCTATTATTTGGTCAGTTGTTGGATTAGCTAACCGACTTGAGAGGTGTGAGTAATGGGTTAGAGGTGGTGTCCTTTTTTAAGAGGGTGGATGGGTACTTTAGGAATGTATCGAAATATTATTTTATTATAGACGAATTATCCAATTTTAAAAGGCCCAAACCACATTTAATTAAAATATAAGATGAGGATGTTTCAAAATCCACTCAAAAAATAGGTTTTAGAAATGCTTTGGAAAAAAATTTAACCTTTAATTTCAGCATCAACCCTTAGTTAACTAATTTATCACTTACCAAGTCATCTTATATATTTATAATATATGGTAAAAATAGTTAATATAATTATCCAATTGAACATAAAGTGGTTCATTAATTAAATTTAAAACATTATAGAAGTTATTTGGGTTAATCTTATATTTTTAGGATTATTTTATAATTTAACAAAAATAGTTTTTTAACTCATTTATGTCAATTTTTTTAATATTCTTATCATGAATTTTTAAAAATAAATAACTACTTGATTATATCTAAAAAATTAATAAATTAAAATAAAAAAATTAATAATCATACATTATAATTGAGTATGCTATAAAAAGTTTCAAGATAAATTTATTTTAATATTTATAATCTCATTTATTTAAATATTTTATTAATCAGGTAATCATTACATATTCATAGTGTTATAAATATATTTATTTATATGATATCTAAAAATTATAAATAAAATACCATGATGTGGGAAATATAATTATCTTTCTAATTAAAATATATAGTCAAAAATAAAACTTCTATTAACCCATATAATAATTGTTTTACTAAAAGTTACTTTTTTATGATACATTTTTCATTATATTAAATTAATTCTTATAAAATGTCATTTTTGAAATCCTTGTGGATCTATGGGGTCCCAAAATTGACCAATGGATTCCCATGTTTAGACATGTAACATCCAATATTATTTGGACACAATTTAGTGTATTTTAATATTATTATAATTTGTTTACCCTTATTAACAGATTTACGCTCTAACTATGGTAAGTAAAATAATTACTAAATTTACTATTCTTAATGTCTAAAAAAGGTACCTATTTACACAATTTCTACATCCTGAATTCATATATTCAATAAATGTTTCCACGTTCCAAACTCATATGTTTCAGTAATTAATTTAAAATTAATTATCATGGTCAAAACTAAAAAGAGGGTTTTTAAGAAGTAATAACTATCAAAAGATTAACATATTTTTATGTCCAATTTTAAAGTGAAATAACTTCCAATGACCGTAATTTGATTAAATGATAAAAACAAAATCTAATTACACTTTAAAACCAATTAAAAAAATTATCTATCTAAATAAATAAATTATATTAAAATGAAGTTTTGAATTAAAATGCAGTATTTTTTACTATTTATTACAAAAATGACCTTTATCAGAAAAATACCAAAATTTCACCCACAGTAAATTTCAATGTCCCACACATAAAGAAGAATTTTATTTTTTAAAATATAATAAATAAAAGTGAAAAATACTAGATTTAAAAATGGTTCTCCATCAAATGGTATTAAAATAACCATTTAAAAATATTAAAGAATTTCATTCTTAAAATCAGATTCATTCTTATTTAAATCCTCTCAATTTTTTCGATAAATGTAAAAACTTTTAAAAAACATGTTTTATCAAGATTTATTTAGTTCTGTTCATTCCCTCCAGTCTAACATCAAGGCAGTAACATTTAAAATAATAATAATATTATTGTTTTATTTTCAGTGTAACTCAATATTGTGTGTAGCGTATGATTTCAAAGAAACTAATTAGTGTGTGTTGAATATGCTATTGTAAAAATATTCATCATTAAAATATAATTAATACCTTGATCCTAAGTTCTTATTTAAATCAAAAACTATTATTCTATAAACACCTAGGTCGTCACATCCTTCCACCCTTTGGGAAATTGCGTCCCATCTATTTTTAAATTGGGCTCAAAAAATTCAGTGAAACATCATCATCAGAAAAAGTGGAAATAAAAATATCACTTTAAATGAATGAAATGTAAGTAAAAAGGTCACCGGTGATAAAACATACTAGTATTCCATGTATGAAAACAAGGATATGGAAGAGAAACTATGTGTCAAGTTCTGATGGAGCGTGATAGAAAACAAGATTAGGAGAAAGTTTACTACAAGAAAACCATAAACATGCGATGGGTTAAACAGTATTTTATTCCACGGTAGGAAAAGTAAAAGGGAAGCATTTTTATTTTATGTTATTTTTCATAAATTGGCTGACATTATTTTTGATATTGACTAAGAAAATAAGGATATATACTTATAATTCAAGTTGAGTTTCATCCATTAATAATTTTTTACCACAGACTCATATTAGTTTTCATGATGACTTTGTCACATCAAAATCACTATAATCAAACTCTTGAGCATAAAATAATCCACAAAATATGAACTATATATTTCCCCTATTTTTATACATTAACTGAAACCAAAATCATTAGTACCTAATCTGATAATCCCAAAGAGGATAATCCTTTTTAAAAATAAATACTACTATTAATCTCTAAAATTGGAAAAACAATATAAAACATACAAAAAAGGCTATTTAATGCATAATTTTCCTTAAAATTATTCAATATCATCCAAAATATGATTAAAACCAAAAACACAGGTGAATTTGATCACATACTCTTCCACAAAAAATATTAACATTTATCTCCAAATATCATCTACTTCTCTTAAAGTAACATAATGAAGTATTATTATCTCAATCACATATTCTCTATGATAGGTCAATCATTTCCATAAATAACCAAAATACCTCTATGTCCACAATAAAAACATATATTCTTCCAAAATAAAATTCTACCATTACTCCTCAAAAAATCACATAGTATTCTATTTTCATTTCGCATATGGTTTCCCAAAAGACAAAACTTCATCCAAAATTGGCATTATAAATTAATTCCAAAATCATTTTACAATACAAGGGATATCCATTTGATTATAAATAAGTTCCAAAACAAAAATATTCATGACTCATAAAATCATTAAACAAAAAATATTAAGTTATACTAACAAAGGATTTCACGTAGGTCTGTGGTAGGTGGTGCGCCCTTGTCTCACTTCAGTTGTGGATTCGATACCCCTAGACAAGCCAGATATAATAGGTTTCCTCCCATAATAATGGTTGTCATTTTTGGAAAACAATATCATTCATAATGCATTATAAAAATTAATATAATTTCATAAAAATTAACCATATCATATTTTATTTTCAAACGGTATCTAATACTATTCATTTTTCATCCCAAAAATGTAATAACCTTTTATCACCCCTAAAACAAAAGGTCATATAAACCCCTAAGGTTATCCATTATATCCACACAAGAAAAGTTAATTCTTTTTTGAATATCATTTTCACAAATAAAACATTAATGTTACACATACTAAAAAAATTCTTCCAAAGTAATATCATCACCAAAATATTGAAAATACATTTAATAATTTTATCATCCTAAAATCTATCATAACTCATGAATCACTAATATGTTGAATTTTTACTCAATCAACATTCTTCATGATCTATTAACCAATATTTTCCAAATTATTCCATAATAATTCATTTCTAAAAACAAAAACCATGAATCATATCCTAATATACAATAATTTCAAAACATCATTTAAGAAATAATCCACCCCTTTCAGTTGTCGTTGTCATTTTCTTCATCATTATTCAGAAAGGAAATATGTATTGGTATAAATATATTTGTATGATCTGACTGATCTCAATCCTGAGCCTTCTTTGTAAGACATCTGTTTGTATAACCACCATATACACCACATTTAAAACATTCAATTGATCCCTTGGAATGAACTTAATTCCCTTTCATGGAGTCAACATGAAAGCTTCCTTTTTTCTATGGAAAGTTCTTCCTTCATAACCTTCATTACAATATCTATATCATCCTCCCACCCCTTTGAACATTTAGCTAGTTGTTTATTTCCACAATCATGACACATGGGTATTTAAATATACTAAGCTTTTTTATAATTACCTTAACCTTAGTGGGGATTTATATGTCACATATATAATGCCTTATATAAATTACCAAGGATTAGGTGTTCAGTCATGACTCTAGATAGTTGGTTTAGAATACCCAAAAAAGTTCTCATTGTAGCACCCATTTCATTCAGTTTCTAATTTATAAAAATGCCACAGATTTATTCATATCAATTTATACATTAGTGCCATCTAGATCCAACCACTAACTAAATCCAAAATGTTCATTGTGAGTATATCTGCAAAATCTTCATATAATTTCTTATGAGTAGGCTAACCACAAAGATAATCTTATTCTTGTTATATTAATATCAAAAAATTATCTAAAATAATTAGGAATCATTATAATATGCTAAACATCAGGGATATGTTTATTATTCTTAAATAACACCCTATCATCTAATGTTATATAATCCAACCTCTGATGCGAACTGTAAGGCCACAACCTTAAATATTATATAATCAATAATTAAGTTAATAATTCACATTAAAGATATTTTTATGTTTAGATATTTAGAGAATTAGTTCATAACTTATAAATAAAAACATGAATATTAAAATTAGACACTTCTACTCATTATCCTTTTTTTAATAAAAAAAATCTATTAAAAAATAAACCTTTATAGTTTCATGTTTTAGACAGCATGATTTTTCCATGATCCCATTCTTGACACTATTTATCATTAAGTCCTATGAAAAACTTTTAAAAGCATGAGGTACGCATAAAAATATTAGTAAAGGATACATAAAAAATTAAAATAGTTAGTTTTTTAAAACAACATGTAAACCATTAATACATTTTCATAATGTAATACTTTTCACCATAAAGATGTAGTAAAAAAACATTATTTACTATAATCTCAATACATAGCCTTTTTAGAAAAAATATTACCATAAATCCCATATAAAAAAACAAATAGAATATAAATGTAACTTGGGAAATAAACCTATATAAATTGAATAACCATACGGTCGAAATCTACACGTATCACTGAATGAAATAGCCATATGACCAACTTCCATACCAAATGCATTGGAGGTAAAAACATAACCACCCATCCTTGGTTTGTCAAGGAACCACCTATCATTTGGTTTATCACGTAGCCACCTATAATTATATTATCACATAACCACCCATAAAATTTCCAAGTACCATTATATAATCATAAAACATAAAATATTGAAAATATCAATATTTCATTAATAACATATATTTTTCAATTAGAAGAAAGAATTTCATGGTATTTAAATAATAAATACATTTCAAAAACCATTTTAAATATGAAAACACCCAAAAGGTACTAAGGAATTTATTTTCATTTTAAAATAATTATGTCCTATAGTGGAATACAAATAACGATTATACTTTCATATAGGTCATTTTCACTGCAATCTTTAAAAACATTACTTTTTTCATCTAGTAAAACACTTCATAGATTAAAGATTCCATTGGAATGTATATAAAATTTAAACGGTATTATTATAACCAATTAAAAAGAAAGAGGTGTATATTATCAAAATATTCCTCAGTGATTGGATATTCAGACGAAATCACATACTTTGTGCCTACTTTCCTTTTTCATTCTTTATCTCCATCAAATCAGGTAACTCTGTTTTATTTAAGGTAAAAGGCCTTATTGAATTTAATTCCTCCCAATGTATGGTTTTTAGAAGGAATAGAGGGATTTTGGGGGGTTATTATAGTATAGTATGGATGTGAAAAGGGGCTTGAGATATGTGTGTAACGGTTAAGAGGTGGTGGTCTTTTATAAGAGGGAGGAGGGGTGCTTTGTGAATATCTTGAATGATTATTTTATTATAGACTGAATTACAATTTTAAAAAGGTCCAAAAATCATTTAATTCAAAGATATGATGATGATTGTTCTAAATCCTCTCAACCAATAGGATTTAGTCATGTTTTGGTTTCAAATTTAACCTTATATTTTAGCATTATTCCTAAGTTAACTAATTTAACTCTTTCCATGTCTTCTTTTATATTCAAACTATATTGTTAATATTGTCAAATTTAATGAAAATATAACCTAAAGTAATTATTTAATTAAATTTACAACATTATCCAAGCTATTTAAGAAAATATTATATTTTAGGACAATTATATCATTTAATAAAATTGTAACTTTTTTAAAAACTATTTTATGTTAATTTTTGTACTATTCAAATCATGAATTTATAAAAATCAATAACCACTTGATTGATTCTAAAAAACATTATAATTTAAAATATAAAAATTTATAATAATAACAAAAATTCATTTATGTAATAAAATGTATCTAAATAAATTTATTTCAATATTTATAATCTTATTTATTTAAAATTTTCATTAATAAGATAATCACTACATCATCATTGTGTCATTAATATATATATTTATTTGATGTCAAAAAATTATAAATAAATACCATTATGCATTAAATAGTTTTAGGTCTCTAATGAATTATTATATTTGAAATGATAACTTATATAACCCCATATATCAATTTTTTTACTAGAAGATACATGTTTATGGTACATTTATCTTTAAATAAAATTAATTCTTATAAAATGTCATTTTCACATCCATATAGATCCATGGGGTCCCAAAAATAACCCAGAGATTCCCATGGTTGGTAATGTTGCATAAAATAGAATTTTCACACATTTTAGGGTATTTTAATATTATTATAATATTATTTTTTACCTGTATTTACTAGGTTTACCCTTTAACCATGGTAAAGAAAATAATTTCTGAAGTTACTAATAGTAATACCTAAAAATAAAAGGTACTGATTTACACAATTTGGACATAAATATTTAATATAATGATTCCATTTTTCACAATTTAAAACACATAAGTTTCATTAATTAACATAAAATTAATTCTCATTGTCAAAACTAAAAAGCAGGTTTTTAAGATGTAATAAATATCAAATGATTGACATCTTTCTTTGTCCAATTTCACATTGAAATTATTTCAATGATAGTAATTTGATTATAATATAAAAACATATTCCAATTACACATTAAAACCACTTAATATAATTATATATAATTATAAATAAATTAAATGAAAATACAATTCTTTATTAAAATGGAATATTTTTCACTATTCATTAAAAATGATCATTATCATAAAAATACAAAAAATTCACCAAAAGTAAATTTTTATGTCCCAATTTTAAATAAGATTAATATTTTGTCAAAAAGTACATATAAAACATATAAAAAATATTTTTAAGAAGGGTCCACCATCAAAATGTTGTAAAATTATCTTTTAAATTTTTAGAGCATTTCATGCACAAAATCAGATTAATTCTTATTTTAAGATTCAAATATTCATATTATAAATGTTGAAACATTTAACAAACTTGTGTAACCATAATGTAGTTAGTTTTGTACATTCCTGTAAATTTAACGGCTATGTGTTATCTACCATTTAAAATAATAATAATATTATTGTATTATTTTTCAGTATAACTCAATGTTGTGTGCATAATAAGCTTTCAAAGAAACCCATTGTTGCTTATTGAGTAATCTATTGGAAAAAGATTCCAATTTAACATAAAACTAATATATTATTCATTATTATTAATAAAAATCAAAAAATATTATTCTATAAATGCCTAGGTAAATACACAAAGGGCCCTTTATTAATTATTAGAAAACACTGATAAATGATTCATTTATTTGAGATTTTATAGGTGTTGATAAATGAAACTCTTATTAGTGATTATAAAGGAATGCATTATTAGTGAATATAAATTTTCTGAAAAAGGATCCCTTTATCAGTTCTTTTATCATTGTTAAAAGACTACACTTTTTAATCTCGCTCTAGTAGTCAGTGTCTATCTAGTACTGATAAATTTCATTTTAGTGATGTGAAAGGCATGTTTTATAGTCCTGCAACCTGGTCGACTTCACTGACCTAATAATGAAAAGATAACCCATTATAACCTTAGGTTTTCACATCTTCAACCATTACTTCTACAAGTCCCTCATCAATTGGTTAGGGAGAACTATCTCCAAAATCATCATATGGTTCAATAGGAAGTCTCTAGGGAGGTATCTTTTTACAGAAATCAAGAATCATGTCAAAAAACATTGACATACCATTATAATTTTTTTCCCAAAATCATATTTTAAATATATTTATAAATAAAAACAAAATCCAAAATAAGAACAGTCACAAGTCGGACCACTTCACTCCAACATATTGTTCATGCAGAATCTGTAACCTATACGTCTCACCTAGAGGAGAATTCAATCTAATTCCCAACTTCCTATGGAAAATTAAAGTAGGTCATGAGGATTTTTGGAAAGAAACTACACTTGCACCCAAAACCTCATGCCTTGATAGTCCTAAAACATATCTATCATAAATCTAAAAAAACACATGACCCATAGAACAGGAAAAAAATGGATCTGATAAACTTTTTTCCATGAGTCAGCCTAGGATTGCTTCCAACTTTAAACTTTACCAAGCCTGTGGAATATAATGAAGGGCAATACCAATCCCCACATGCTTGAAACTGGTTCTTGGGTAACATTAATTCACATTTTGGGAATGATTTCACCCAATGGAAAAATGATAATAAATTCACATGAATCAAACATCAGTTAATAAACAGTAATTATACCCAAACGAATTACAACCATGAAAATATAATATTTTATAGTATAAAAACACAAAAATACGAAAATGAGATGAGAAACAACTATACCAAAATACCAAAACCTCAATGCAATAAGAGGGATATCACAGTCAATCCACCTCCACCAACACTTGTAAATGAATTACACTATCAAACAAATCCACCATCACCTCCACAAAACATCATTCCTCTACTATGGTAAAACATAAAAATCTCAAAAACACTTGAGGGTGTATGGGGGTGAGTGAAAATACACTATAGGATTCCACCAAAAAGAATATTTTATCCCATAACATTAGAGGAAACATTTTCATTCATGTTTTATGAAATGATAAGATATATTATTTAAAAAGGATTTAAGGAATTTTTTTCTGAAATTAAAGATATAAAATTTAAATAGAATCAAGGTCCATCATATTCTGAAGATAGTTACAATATTACAAGGGAACCATAGGTAATCCCAAAAGGGTCATGCAATAGTTGGACCCTAGGAACTTGTAACTTAGTGAAACATGGTATAACAACCATAACCCACAATGTCCTCATGCACAATATTGTAGAGGGAAATCATTTCGATATCTTGTGGTATCCAATAATCATCATATTTTAGTTATTGTTGTAGCAACATTCATTATAGAGGGAACTGATCCTCGACAACACCAATCTGACCAACATACTAGCATACTAAACCCACTAAGATGCCTAATATTCCCTTTATTCTAAAATATATTCCACATTTCACATTGATGATCATTTTTACTTATATATACCAAAAACTATTAATAAACATTAAAAACACTATTTTTCATAATAAATACCTCTTTTGAATACAAACACAAACACCATATATCATATAAGACATTCTTCATACCATTTAAAAATTCATATAACATATTTTAAATTTCAAAAAAGAAAGCCCATATGAATCCCAATATATTTATTTGGGAAAGTCACCTATCAACCCATACACACCTTGATACATTTTAAAAAAACCTTTAGGGAAACCGAAAATAATACATAGGTCACATTTATGAAGAAATGAAATAATCCCAAAATCATGTAATAAATCTTGATCATTGAATAACCTACCCAAAGCAGCGAAACATCTATAATCCTTTGGTAAACCAATGCTTTACCATAAGAGGACACTATAATGGAAAGATCAAACCATAAAAACCGATATTAACCTCAGAGAATTATGGTACAACTAATTTTAGAAAAATCAACCAACTAAAGAGAGAATAATCATGGAAGGGAGAAAAATGAAGCCAACAAAAATAATTAAATGATGAAAAGAAGAATATATATGAAAATTCATTAATGATTTTAACCCAAAACACCCATGATTTGAGGCAGAAAGGGATCCACATGGAGTGGAGGTGGCACTTAAAATCAATAATGGTGGAGAGAGGGGTGGATTTTGGTTAAGATTGAGGGATGGAAGAAAAGTAAATTCCACTTTTTTAATGACCTATATATTCCACATGGTTTGGATGTATGGTCTATGAAACCATGTGGAAACCAACCAGTATCATTTATCCATGAATAAACTATTTATTTATTTTTCATGTGGAGGGACAACTCTGCTGCAATTTATCATGGGGAATATATTGTTCTACTTTCTATGATACCATGTCTCTTCTCTAAATGGTTCACTATATCTACTAATAGGGTACCGACTGTGCACCACTTACTGCCGAGTCCAAAAATACAATTTTCACAAAAACCCCTGATAAAGCCATGAAGAAAAAGATAAAACCCAATTAAAAAAGGAAAATAATTTAAAATGAAATCATGATGTGACATTATACTACCTCTTAAAAGATTTTTTTATAGTGAATAACATTAAACTACATCACAAAATTGGAAAATAAGCATGTAAATAATATATATCATTCCATCCATCAATAAATAATCTTTCATTATGTATTATGTGGTGAGAAATCCCCAAACTAAATTCATTCTAACCTCTATAGTGTCTGAAACCATTGATCATAATATAAATTTACCTTTCTTTAATGACAAAACCCACCAGTACAACCATTTCACCCATCACTTTTCTCATTATAGGATCATATAAATATCAAATTTATAAAAAACCTCAATAAAAACAAGGATATATATCCCTAGATCACACATAAAATGTAAAAATATTTATGCATAAAAATTTAAAGGAAACTAAGTGTATGAAATTTATGCATTCATGCCACCGAAAATTGAGACATCGTTATTCAGACCTAAACAATTTATATTTAGAAAAGTGAACAATATTTATTCTATACTAAATTTAAAATTAAATTAGGAATATATATTCTATATAATGAAACCTAATGATGTAACTACTAATATATCTACAAAATTACATAAATTTTCTAAAATATTAATTCTCGTGTTTAATCATTCCTAATATAATCATTAACTATTATTCTCTTACCTATTTCATTTAATTAATTAACAAATCCCAATTATTATTGTTTATTAACTTCCATGGATATTAATTACACTACATAACAAAAAATATATAGGGAAATAGATACCTCATTATCATGTAAATATTAATAGGTAATATGAATCACAACTAATCCCAATGCTCGAAATAATAATTTTATGTGTACATCATTAAATATTAATTTATCTAAAAAATTCAATAATTCACATTTAAATTTTTAAATATTTATAATTATATAAATAATATTAACATTATAAAAGTTGAACTTATTTCAATATCATAAAATATTATTTATAGTACCACATGAAATTATTTTTGACTCCCACTTTAATTATATAAATATTATAAAAAACTATTTGACTACAACACGTAATGAAATTTTTCAATAACAATATTATATATTGACACACATAATAAAATGATAAACATATACAAGAGGTTATGTCATACTATTATAATTCATTTTGATTGCACAGTTTAAAATAGTAATAATAATTTTATCATGTGATTATTCTCCATTAGAATTTATAGATTCTTAGCTTATGAAACAATATTTCTAATCTATTGAATATGATAATCCCCACACATTAATTTCATTACCATATCATGAATCAATAATTAAATATCCAATAATAATTGGTTTTATCTCTCCTCGTCAATTTTCATATAGTTAAATGGTAATAATATGCGTGAATTTATTCTAGTAGACAAATATTTCAAAGCACCATAAACATAAAGGTTATAAAATATAAAATAAACTACATAAGATAATAATTTTATTTCATTAATAAAATTATCTAGAGTATTAATTATTATTTCTAATTAAATTATGGAATTAATATATTTGCATCATATAAGTAAACTATACTTTCTCTTCCTTAATGAATTTTCATATTTTTTAGATAAATATTCTTTCTAAAATTTAACTATATTATTATACACATAAATATATTTTCATAAATTGAAACAAAGAAGACAATCATGATTAATTAAAACATGCACAAAAATAACTAGAATTCAATAATGACTTTCCTAAATGGAAAAAAATTTCATGTGAAACAAAAAAAAAGTATATAAAAAGATGATAGCATACTTTTAAACCTTAGTGAAGTCTCAGAGGAATTTACTAATGGTAGGAAATTCTCTAAATGTGAGATTAGGATAATTAAATCTTGATTGTAATGATGAGTTACATAAATTATGCATTGAATAATGTTTTTATAATTTAAATATATCTCTCTAGGGACACTGTAGAAACTCCATCCTACATTCCAGATATTATTCAATTTAAATTCATATAAAAAAAATTTCCTTTAATTCGTCACACAGTTTTAAATTTAGCTATAAAAAATAAGATTAATCATATGAATTTATATATTCTAATAAGATTAAAAACCAAGTTTTATATATTTATTTTCAATAATTTAAATTTAAAATAGTTAATATAATTGAATGGTTATATAATTGTTTTGAAGATAATTATCAACAACTATGAAACTCAAATATATTTTTTAATAGTAATTTTGTTTAACAATTACGATTATGTCCACCAAGAAACAAATGTTTGAAAATTGATAATACCCTTACACTGTAGAACATAATAAGAGATAAATTATAGGTTAGACAAAAAAATATTTTCTATCTCTACATTAGCATTCGGATTTAAGACAAGTCTATTTATTATAATTATATTTCATTTTCCCATGGAAAAGGAAATATATATAATGTTTATGTGAGATGAGAATTATCATTATATAAGATTCATAAATTCTCAAGGACATTTAAATTACAAGAGATGAAAATTATTACATTAAAGACCCAACCCTAGTATCCCTAAGCTTGTGGGAAATAAATTCATGAAATCCGATCCTAATGGATAGAATGGTTTTATAGTCATTGAAATCTAGATAAATTCATAAAATTCACATTATAGTTAAAAAAAAATATTCACAATGTGTTTTATTTGGTAATTCCATTATTCCACTAAAAATTAACATGTATAACAAACAAAATACAATTCCTAATATCCATGGGAAAATAAAACATATGAAATTTTTAGGATCTGATGCTGAATAAGTGTATGAATATTGAAGAATATATCAAGAATAAATAATAATAATCAATATGGAAAGGTATATACTTGAAACACATTCTGTATAAAAAAATATATCAAGAATAATATTTATGAAAAAAAATGATGAAAAAATATTTCCTTATAAATAATAAGAAAATATTGAGACATAACACTAGATGTCATACTTATTGACTAATAACATGAAAAATAATTACCTGATTTCATAAGGATAGAATGTGTAACGCACCGACCCCAGTTACCCAGAGTCGGTGCATTATTTCATAAAATTGTCTTGATCACAAAAGATCAACTCTCGAAAGACCTATTATTTTAGTATCCTTGAAATCACTAGATATATTCATAATTTTTACATTATATCATAAAGTGAAAAAATACAACAACATCTTGTCTCCATAGACCACACTCATATCCTCTCATACTATCCCTGTAGGTCATTCATTAAATACTTCTTCACATCCTGGGAAAAATATAACATAGAAAGGCGTGAGATTATATGCCTAGTAAGGATAAAAATATAGGGGAAACATTAATAAATAGGAATAAACATTTTAGGCAATGTATAACTAAAAAAATCCTTTTAAACTTGAACATCATAATAATATGTTAGAAATAAAAGGAAATAATGCCATTTAATTATTCACATGGATATTGGACTAGTCAAATAATCAAATGAAATATCAACAACCACATTCATAATGATGGAATGCATAATGTCAGACTATCATAACCACATAGTCAAGGCATTGTTCCAAAACTACAAATATGATTTTTTCAAGTCCTATTCCAAGACACTAGTTTGTCTCATGAGACCTACCGATGCATCGAGGAGTTATAGAGGGATCCACCAGTCACTTATTATGTCCAATGCATTCCTCATATGAACATGTTTAAACATAACAAAATCATTCATATTAAAAATAGAATATGAAATGTCAATAATTTATCCATAAAACATGAATGGTATAAAAATAATACATCCACAGTCAAACATATCACAAAACCTTCAATACTATATGAAATTTTTGTATCATAATAAATCAACAACAAATAAGCTTAAAATGAATCAAATGATGTTGACATTAATGAAATCAAAACTATTTAAGAGAAATATATCTTTTTTTTAAATCATTTAAAAGTAACATAATAAAAAAATAAAACATTTACATTGAAAATATTCTTATAAGATTATATGGGAACCTTCGACGATTTTATAATGGTCGAAAATAGCCACACCCACCATATATGTATAAAAAAGAATTCTTACCTTAATTATGTCAAAAAGGATAAAAAGGGACTTTATTGGAAAACAAAAGAAGGATTCCTTTATAAAATTCTTATAAAAATCCAAAGAAGGGTATAAATAACTTTAATCCATAGTCATTAAAATAGTAATAATTATTTGAAATACATTTTTCAGAAACATGGATGTGGATGATAAACAGGTCCCAATAGATAATTATATACCAACATCCTCGGATAAGGAAGAGATTGTAGAATTAACCCTTACCTTGTACTTTTCATTGGTTGAGGGTTGGTCAACCTCCTGTATAACAGATAAATCATTGTTATTAAATTATACTAGAATCATATATATTAATATGATATCATATATGATCTTTTAACATTGATTTGTTAATAATATATTAGTATTATCGTCATTTTGGGTGTTAACTTACTCATTTTATTTTATATGTTTTGTTATATAAGATGTGTTTGTTATGGATAGGTTTTATCTTATTCATATATAGAATTATATCAAGTCCTTAAAGATTATTTTGAATCATCAAATGAGAATTAGACTTGAATGGATACGATGGGGACTTAATCTCATCGCGTTCGTGAAGACCGTAGTCCTTACGTACGGATGAGCGACCATATCATTCTTTTGATATTAAATTAATATATAATTGGATGTTATATCATATATATAGAATCATTATAATGTTATATTTATTGTTTACTTCAATTATACATCATTATCATACCCATACAAATAATAATGTTTTGAATAACAATTACATCACGACGTGGAGATGGTAAGCCGTACGTATGCACGTATGGTGACATGTCATTCAAAGGATGGATAGAATGCTGAATATGCTTGTACCATATTTATAATAAAATCACAGTATTTAGAAGATAATGGAGTTATTGTTTTAGAATGTAAATATCAAATAAAGTAGAAGCGGAAGAAGAAAGGAACTTGAAAGAGGGTGGTGAAAACATTACCTCTTCTTCATGTTATTCCTTTTGATTCGATCAAAAGGGCTCATTAGGTTGAATTTCTGATCAAATTATTTCATATAGGTTGATGTGAGGGAAGTTAAGAGAGTACTTGGGCAGGGGATGTCCGAGCCAAAAATACATTGAATATATGAATGTGAGAGAAGGGGGAGTTCCCTTTTATAAGAGGGGTGAGGGGCACCTTTGGAAAAGCTAGAAATATTATTTTATTATAAATTAATATTATCTTTTTAATTGTTCATATGTGGATTATTTAAAGGTTAATGTGGGTATGTGTCAAAATCCTTTCAAAAAATAGATTTTAGACAGGTTTGGTTCACTATATTAACCTTATCATTTATATTTAACTCTTAGTTAAATAGTTTCACATTTACCATGTCTCTTTGTATTTTTATATTATATGGTTAATAAACATACTATATACTTCCAAGAGAACCCCAAGTGGTTCATTATTAATATATATAACCTTATCTTAGTAATTTTACCGAACCATAGTTTTTTAGAAATAGTATATCAATTAATAATATAATATTTGTTTTAAAAACTCTTTTATGTCAATTTTGACACTATTTGGTATTTTGTTTTTTCTAAATTTATAACAGCATTATTACTTCTAAAAAAATTCATCTAAACAACCCTAATATGTTATATTAACCTATAAAATAATTTTAACTCATGAAAATGCTCAAATTACATTTATTTTGATATTTATAATATCAATTATTTTAATATTTAATTAATTAGTTAATTACTGCATCACTATTGTGTCATAAATAAATTAAATTATTTAATGTCTAAAAATTATAAATAAAATACCATTATGTATGAAATCTATTTAGTTTTCTAATGAATATTTATAATCAAATTTATCTTATATATATCCCTATATTAAATATGTTTTAGTTATTTATTTTTGATTTTATCTCTTTTAACTCTTCATTGAATTAAATAATAATAAACTGTTATAATCTCATCCAAGTAGACCAATGAGGTTTATATTTTATTCCTAAGGTTTTTTTGGTCTAATTATACTTGTCCAATAGAATTAAGACATTTTCCGGGTACTAATAATATCATTTTACCCATAATTTCCCAATTTACTTTTAACCATTGTAAATAAAAGTAAAAAGTTACTATTCTCAAAAAATTATTTTTATCTTATTGAACCAAATTTTACTCCTTGATATTTAACGTGTCTCTTTTATTTTCAAAATTACACTCACAGAAGAGGTAAAATTACCTTTTATGTGAATTTGCAAATTCTACTAGGAGATGGGTAAAGGACGGTGAAAAGTTCAATAAAATTTTTATATATCTAAAATTATTATAAACTGACTCAAATGAATTAAATTGAACTTATATAGGTATTATTTATCTATTTTGACCTAAAATAAATTTAGATAAAATAGATAATTATTTAAATAAAAATTCTGTATTTAACTATAACTCAGTGTTTTTCACTATTAATCAAAAATGTAATGTTTTCCAAAAAATACCAAATTTTCACCCTAGGCTAATTTTGGTATTCTGAATCCAATAATGAATTCCATTTTGAAAGATAAAATTTATAAAATATCAAAAATTGGATATTACTATTCATAACGGCGTGTTTGATTGACTGTGGTGTGTGTTAGAACTCGAAGTTTTGTACAACACACGCTATTGTATTATTCAAAGAGAATCATACCATGGAAGCTTGGGGTGTTACATTCTCCCCTACATCATGTAATTTCATCCTCAAAATTTCAAGATTACTACCACTTAAAAAGACTCAGGGGGTTCTTCATCATAAGATCCTTGGGTTCTCATGTTGCCTCTTCCATCTTATGGTTTCTCCATAGAACATTCATCGGACGAGTCATCCGGTTTCTCAGCACTTGTTCTCTTATATCAAGAATCCTGATGGGCTCTTTGCAATATGAAAAATTGAGTTCCAGTTCTAATTTCTAATAGGTGAGTACATGCATTGGTTTAGGCATGTATTTTCGCAACATTTATACATGGAACACATCGTCAAATTTGGAGAGATTTGGCGGCATTTTTAAACAATAATCCACAACCCCAATTTGTTCTAGAATTTCAAAAGGTCCTATATACCTGGGACTCAATTTACCCTTCATACTGAAATGTATAACTCCCTTCCATGGAGATACCTTCAAGAAAACATGATCTCCTACCTGAAATTCAAAATCCTTCCTTCGGTAATCGGCATATCTATGATGCCTACATTGAGCTGCTTTGATGTGGTTTTGTATTACATTTTCCTTTTAGATCATTTACTGAACAAGTTCTAGGATTACAAGTTTTCTTTCACCAAAATCATCCCAATAGGTTGGTGTGAGACATCTCGTTCAATATAACACTTCATATGGTTCCATCTGAATACTTGAATGGAAGCTATTGTTATAGGAAAATTCTACCAAAGGTAAATATTGATCCCACATACCCAGAAGGTAAAGTGAGCAGGATCTCAACTTGTCTTCTATGGTTGGAATAGTTCATTCTGAATTGTCCATCTGTTTGAGGGTGGTCGGTAGTGCTCAAACGAAGTTCAGAATCCAGGGCCTTCTGAAGACTCTTCCAGAATCATGATATAAAACATGGATCACAATCAAAAACAATTGATAGGGGTATTCCATGAAGTCTAACAAATTCATTGATATATAGTCTTTCTAGATGTTCAGGTGGTAAATCCACCCTTATAGCAGGAAAATGTGCCTACTTGGTAAGAAGATCAACAATGACCCATATTTCATCATTCCTTCTAGGAGTCTTTGGTAGCATAATGACAAATCCCATCATGATATTATCCCATTTCCACTCAGGTATGGGAAGAGGTTTCATTAATCCTCCAGGATGTTGCCTTCCAGCTTTCACTTGTTGAAAAACCATACATATTGTCACAAAATCAGTAATGTCCCTCTTCAAGTTGTCCCAGCAGAAATGTTATTTCAAATATCTATACATTTTTGTTCTCCCAGGGTGTATAGAGAAATTGGAACTATGAGCATCGTCCAAAAATTCCCTTTTTAGATCAGTAATATCGGGTACACAAAGCCTCTTCCCAAATTTCAAAATTCCATCTTCATACAAAAAGTCATTCAATCTTCCATCATTTACAGCTTTAATCTTTTTTTTATATTTTTCATCATCTGTCTGAGAACTCTTTATCCTTTCTAGTAAATATGGCTTGGCAACAATTTTAAAAAGAATCAATGTTTCACCTTCCGTGGATATTCCCATATCCAACTTTACTAGATCCATGAAAATTTAATCCCTTTCAACTCTCATTTTGTTCAAAATTCCATGATCCTTTCTACTCAAAGCATCAATAACCTTATTTCATTTCCTCTAATGGTGTTGTATCGTGCAATAATAATCCTTGAGTAGTTCAATCCATCTCCTTTTCCTCATTTTAAGTTCTTTCTATGAGAAAATATACTTCAACCTCTTGTGATCGGTATATATCTCACATTTTTCACCATAGAGATAATGTCTCTATATCATCAATGAAATGATTACAGCAGCTAACTCAAGATCATGAGTAGAATAGTTTTTCTCATGAATTTTCAATTGACGTGATGCATAGGCAATAACTCTATCATTCTGCATAAGGACATAACCAAGTCCTTTCATTGATGCATCACGATAAATAACAAATACATCATTCCCCGATGGTAGAGTCAATATAGAATAATTGACTAATATTTTTTTCATTTCATCAAAACTTCTTCACACTCTTTTGTCTAAACAAATTTAACCCCATTATGTGTGAGATTTGTTAATGGGTTAGCCAATCGGGCATAATTCTGGACGAAATGCCAATAATAACCTGCGAAACCAAAAAAAACTACGTACCTCAGTTATACTCATTGGTGCAGGCCATTCTTGGATTTCCTTGGTCTCAGAAAGATCAACAGAGAATCCATCCTTGGATTCAATATAGCCAAGAAAAGAAATCTCCTGAAGCTAGAATTCACACATACGAAAATTCCCATATAATTCATGTCTTCTCACAGTCTTCAGGATAATGTGGAAGTGATTTTCATGATCCCCATAGATTTTTTAGTATACCAATTTATCCTTAGTAAATAACACTACAAAGTCATCAAGATATTCCTTGAAAACACTATTCATTAGATCCATGAAAATATAATGTGCATCAGTCAACCCAAAAGAAATTACTGTAAACTTGAAATGCATGTACCAGGTTCGAAATACTATCTTCTGAATGTCTTCCCTCTTCACACACAATTGATGGTATCCAGATCGAAGGTGAATCATTGAAAATTAATGAGCTCCATACAATTGGTCAAATAAATCATCAATGTGAGGTAGGGGATACTTGTTCTTTATTGTTATAGCATTGATTTCCCTGTAGTCGATACATAAACTCATAGATCCATCTTTCTTCATTAGAAAAAGGACAGGGTCTCCCCATAGAGAAACACTAGATCGAATAAAGCATTTATTAATCAGTTCCTATAGTTGTTTCAATAGTTCAACTAACTCCACAGTGGCCATTCTATAAGGGGTCTTCGATATAGGCCTTGATCTAGGAATTAAATAAATGGAAAACTCAATTTCTCATTCTAGGGGATGTCCAGGTAAATCATCCAGAAACACATCTACATATTCTTTCACAATAGGAATATCCACTATTTGAAAATTTCGTTCCTCACCCGCAGTTATTTCATTATCTTCCACCCCAATAATTGAATTTAGTTGAGATACTGGGGGTGGATCTAGATAAGAATAAGGTGGTGATGATTCTGCTCTAAAGATATGGTGTACTTTATCATCATCATACAAAATTGTAACCTCCGTCTTCATACAATAAATCATCACATCATGGTCCAAAATCCAATCCATAGTGAGGATTATATCAAATTCAGTCATGGGTATGATGATGATATCAGTAGATAAGGAACATTTATGTGATCTAATGGGGACTGATTAAAAAAACTTCTTGCAATGATACTTACCTTAGGAGTTTGGACTGAAAAATCCCTTGTTTAATCAAATTGAAAAAATATCTAATTTTCTTTGCGAACTGGGAAGATATGAAACAATACAATGATCCAGAATCAAATAATGCATTGGATAAACTTGTAGAAACCATTAAATTACCTTCTACCACATCTTTCAGAGCTTCAACCTGAGCAGTAGTGACTGCATAAGCATATCCAAGATCCCTGGGCCTTTTCTGAGGTATGTTTTCCTGATTCTTGGGACAATAATTTTTATAATTTCCTATCTCCCTACAATTGTAGAATTTTACATCGGTAGCTTCCTTCTTCCCCTTGTAATCACGAGCATGGTAGCATTTTTCACCACACTTGTAATAGACTCCCATTATCTTCATGCAAGTACCATGATGTTTCTTCCCACATTTATTGCAGGATAGATATTCAACTATTCCATTCTTCCCCTTATTTTCATTTACAGAGTGATCAGAAGATCTCTTCTTCTCTTGATTTTCCTTAATGTCATAAGACTTAGAGGATTATTTTTCTGTATTGATAGCACATGAGACAATAAATTCGTACTACGAGAAGATTTGTGAGAAAAATGCTCAATGGAGAAATGATTTTAACCCATCAATGAAATGATCAATCTTACTCTATGGGTTACGTATATAATCTGTTTCATAGATCTCAAACCTTGTAATGTTAGCCTCATACTTTATGTCATTATCATCTTCCTTTTGTCTCAGACTCATAAGTTGCCTTTCCATATCACCTCGATGGTCACGAGGAAAGTATTTTTCTATGAAAAGATCATTGAACATACTCCATTCCATATTTGATACTTCATCATCTTCCTTTGTGTAATGACCACCATTGGTCAGCATCTCTAGTGAGGTGGTAAATTTCCATGATAACGTGTTCTCTTTCACTACTCCCCAAGGCATAAAATATTTTCTCTAAGGAAATTATCCATTTCTCAGATACTAATGGATTTTTACTCCCATTGAATGTTGGTGGTTGTTTCCTCATGAATCGATCCAACATTGATCCTCCAAGCTGTGGATCTAGGTCCTCTATACAGGTATGGTTATTATTCATAACCTGAGTGAGTTGTCCTAGTATGGTGGTAAGCTGATCAGTACCAGTTATATCATCATCTCCACTATAATTATCTTTAATAGGAGGGAAATAACTATATGGAGTGTGTGAATTGGTACAATTTAGATTCCTTTCACTAGGCGACATTTCTAAACAATGGCATAAACTAGATCAGTTTATGAATCTAAATACATAATTCCAAACATGTAAAACACTTAACAGAAATTGAACAGTT
Organism: Viscum album; assembly: GCA_963277665.1. Taxonomy (NCBI): domain Eukaryota; kingdom Viridiplantae; phylum Streptophyta; class Magnoliopsida; order Santalales; family Viscaceae; genus Viscum; species Viscum album. The sequence goes on from OY728122.1 coordinate 2,092,436,688, forward strand.
TATGGATACAATCCATAATCATAAAAATGTTTTCTTTGAGGACATATATACTCATAAACCCTTCATAATTGTTTGAATTGAAAATGAGAATTTTCCTAATCATATCCTCTGGGAGTTTCGTAACTGAGAGTGCAGCAAGGCCCATTGTCGTGCAAAAGTTCTCGTTTGAGTCTAGCTCAAAGCGGTGTTTTCGGGTTCCACACCTACGTACATCTGTGCCAGAGCCTCCTCTACCTTCTCGTATCCAGACAAGGATGTATTTCTAGGAAAACTCAAAAAATTTCTACAATACCAAATTTCTATGAATTTCTTCAATACCAATCCTTAAAGTCTATCTTAGGGATAAATGCTTTAATCATAGTTCATCTAAATCTAGCACCAATGGTTTTTACTAAACATTCTCTGATACCAATTGTAACGCGCTGACCTTAGTTTCATAGAGTTGGTTCATTATTACATAACGTTGGCATGATAACAAAAGATAAAATCTCGAATGACCGATTAGTTTAGTAGCCTTGGAATCACTATATACATTAATAATGTTTACATTACATCATAAAGTGAAAAACTACAACAACATATTTTCTCTATAGACCACACTCATATCACCTCATACTATCAATGTAGTTCATTCATAAAATACTTCTTCACATCCTGGGAAAAATATAAAATAGAATGGGGAGAGCTCAGATGCCTAGTTAGGATAACAATATAGCGGCAACATTCATCAATAGGCATAAAAATTCAAGGCAATGCATAACTAAAACAAAAGACTTTTAAACATGAACTTCAGCATAATGTAGCAGAAATAAAATGAAATAATTCCATTTACTTATTCACATGGATATTCAATTAGTTGAATAATCACATGCAATATCAATAACCACCTTCATAATGATGGAATGCATAATTCTAGACTATCATAACCACATAGTCAAGGCCTTATACCAAGACTACAAATATGATTTTGTCAAGGCCTTGTTCCAAGACATTAGTTTGTCTCCTGAGAGCTTCCAATGCATCGAGGAGCTATACCAGGCACCACCAATCTCTTATTAAGTACAATGTATTCCTCAAATTAATTGGTTTAAACATAACATAAACATTCATTTTAAAACTATCATACAAAATGTCAATACATTATCCATAAAAAATTAATGGTATAAAAATATCACATCCATAGTCAAACATATCACAAAAACTTCAACAAAATATGGATGTTTTGTATCATAATAAATCTACTTCAAATAAGCTTAAAATCAATCAAACGATTTTCACATAGATGAAATCAAAACTATTTGAGAGAAATATATCTTTTTTAGAAATCATTTAAAAGTCACATAATTATAAAATAAAACACTTACCTTGAAAATATTCATATAATATTCTAAGGGAAGCATAGAAAATTTTAAAAAAGTCAAAAATAGCCACACCCGCCGTATAAGTTAAAAAAGACATTTTTACCTTAATTCCGTCGAAAAGGATAAAAAGGACCTTGTTTGGAAAATGACAGAAATATTCCTTTATAATCTTCTTATAAAAAGTCAAACAAGGTTATAAATGTCATTAAAATATAGTCTGTAAAATAGTATGAATGATTTGAAATACATTTTTATGAAACATTGATGTGGATGATAAAGAGGTCGCAGTAGATAATTACGTATAAACAACCTCGGATAATGAAGAGATTGTATAATTAACCCTTACCTTGTACTTTTACTTGGTTTAGGTTTGGTTAACCTTCTGTATAATAGTTAAATCATTTTTATTAAATTATACAAGAATCATATACATTAATATGATATCATATATTATCTTTTATCATTTATTAGTTAATAATATCTTAGTATTATAGTCGTTTTGGGTGTTAAATTACTCATTTTCATTTATATGATTTGTTACATAAGCCATGTTTGTTATGAATAGGTTTTATTTTATTCATATACAGAATTATATCAAGTCCTAAAAAATTATTTTTAATCATCAAATGATAATTAAACATGAATGGATATGATGGCGAATGAATCTCATCCCATTCGTGGAGACGGTAGTCCGTATGTACGCACGAGCAACAATATCATTTTTTTGTATTAAAATAATATATAATTGGATGGTATATCATATATACAGAATCCTTATAATGTTATATTTATTATTTAATTCAATTAGACATCATTATCATACCCATCCAAAGAATAATGTTTTTAATAATAATTAAACCACGACATTGAGACGGTAAGTCGTACGTACACACGTATGGTGACATGTGATTCAAAGGATGGATAGAATACTGAATACAGATGTACCATATTTATAAAAACATCACATTATATAGAAGATTCTAGATTTATTATTATATAATGTAAATAACAAAGAAAGAATAATTGGAAGAATAATGTAACTTGAAAGAGGGTGGTGAAAACATTACCTCTTCTTCATGTTATTCCTTTTGATTTGATCAAAAGGGCTCCATAGGATGGATTTATGATCTAAATAATGCCTCTAAGTAGAAGTGAGATATGTTTAGAGAATATTTGGGTGGGTTTGGGGAAATTCAAAAGGCTTTGAAAGTATAAATGTGAGAGAAGGGGGAGTGCCCTTTTATAAGAGGGGTGAGGGGCACCTTTGGAAAAGATAGAAATATTATATTATAATAAATTAATATTCGGTTTCTAATGGCTCAAAAGTGTATTTTTTAAAGATTAAGGTGGGTATGGGTCGAAATAATTTTAACCAATAGATTTTAGATAGGTTCTCTTCACTATATTAACCTTAACATTTATATTTAACTCTTAGTTAAATAGTTTGACATTTACCATGTTTCTTTGTATTTTTATATTATATGGTTAATAAAAATACTATAAACTTCCAAAATAACACCAAGTGGTTAATTATTAATATATAACCTTATCTAATTAATTTTTCTGAATCTTATATTTTTAGGAATAGGATATCAATTAATAATATAATATTTTCTTTAGAAACTATTTTATGTCAATTTTGACACTATTTGGTATTTTGTTCTTGATAAATTTATAACGGATTAATTACTTCAAAAAAAATTCATCTGACCAACCCTAATATGGTATATTAACATATAAAATTATTTTAATTCATAAAAAACCTCAAATTTCATTTATTATGATATTTATAATATCAATTATTTTAATATTTCATTAATTAGGTAATTTCTGCATCACCATTATTTCATAAATAAATTAAATTATATAATTTCTAAAAATTATAAATAAAATACCATTATGTAGGAAATAGTTTTATCTTTCTAATGAAGATTTATAACCGAATTTATCTTATGTATATCCCTATATTAAAAATGTTTTAGTTATTTAACATTGATTTTATCTCTTTTAACTCTTATTTGAATTAAATAATAATAAATGTCCTAATCTATTACAAGTGGATCAAAGAGGTTCATATGTTATTCCTAAGGTTGTTTTTGGTCGAATAATAATTATCCAATAGAATTAGGACATGTTTTAGGGTAATAATAATATCATTTTTACCCTTAATTACACTATTTACTTTTAACCGTGGTACATAAAATTAAAAAGTTATAATTTACCAAAAAATATATTATTCTTATTAAACCGCATTTTACTCCTTGATATTAACCGTGTCTCTCGTATTTTCTAAATTCCACTCACAAAAGTGGTAAAATTATGTTATATGTGAATTTGAAAATTCTTCTAGGAGATGGGTAAAAGACGGTGATAAGTTAAATAAACTTTTTATACATCTAAAATTACTATAAACTGACTCCAATGAATTACATTGAACTTATATAGGTATTATGTTTATATGTTTACCTAAAATAAGTTTAAATAAAATAAATAATTTTTTAAATAAAAATTTGGTTTTAAACTATAACTCTGGGTTTTTTATTATTCATCAAAAATTGAATGTTTATAGAAAAATAACAAAATTTCACCCTAGGCTAATTTCGATATTCTGAATCCAAAAATGAAGTCAATTTTGAAATATAAAGTTTATAAAATTTCAAAAAGTTTGTATTAATATTCATAACGAATAGTTTGATTTGTTGTGGTGTGTGTTAAAACTCGAAGTTGCGTACAACACACACTACTGTATTATTCAAAGAGAAGCACACCGTTGAAGTTTTGGGTGTTACAGAATGCATAATTCTGGACATATAAAACATGTCATCAAGGACATATACCAAATCAATAATATCATGAAGTCTTCCGTCCAAGACAACTTGCAAAAATTGGTATAGTTTTTCCCAAAATCCCAAGCTATTTTTTCTCATGAGAACAATTGATGCATTGATGGGCTATTGAGGGACCCAAAAATCACGTATTAAGTCTCATTAATTACTCAAAATAATTTTGGAAAAATAATCATAAAAAAATTAGTTTTGAAAAACTATTATATGAAATTTACAAAATTACCCAAATAAATTAATATAATAAAAACCATCAACAATATTATGAATGGTATCAATCTAGTACATCCCCAATCAAAAAATTGATGGCCATTATAATAAATAATAAGGATGATATCATAATGACATATCCATAATTAGGAATATGTAGAATAATGTTTGCTGAGATTTATTATTAGAAATTAAAAAAAGTGATCTTTAAAAAATTCCAGAGAAAAATTAGAATTCCACTTTTAAAGTAACATTTTTAAACAAAAAATTATCATTGTATTTTTTGATTCAGATTCATTGAAAAAATAATTTGAAACATATAATATATATTTTTAAATATTCATTGTCCATGAAATATGGAAATTAATTACATTACATATAAGGTAAAGATATTACTTTAATATTTTTATTTAGTAACTAATATTGTTCTTTATTTTGAAATTGATAGAAATATTCCTCTTAAATAATTTTGTAAAAATAAAATCATGGGTAATTGTTTTAATAAAACATTTGAATAATGTTAAAATATTTGAAAAAACATTTGTATAGAACCTTGTTTTTAATGAAAAATGATTTTTGATCAAATAGAAAAAAAATGTTGGGTTTTCTTAAAAACATTTTTTTAATCAATGTAAGTATAAAAAATGGGAAAATGGTACTCATTAAAGAAATGTTAATGAAAAATAATATCATAATAATATTTAGTTTTTTCAGAAATATATCTTAAGATGTCATGATCAGAAAGTTTATCATAAACAATCATGATAAGAAAAGAAGTTGTAACACAAATCTTTACCACATTTGAAATTTTTATGAATAATTATACTCCTGAAATAAATATATTAATAAGAAACATTATATAGAATTCATATCAATTAATTCATGTTATAAAATTTCAAATGTATAATTATATATAGCACACAAAATAACTAAGTGGTGAATAATACATATGTATCACAGAAGTAAATGTGAGACGAGCGACCCTTACCACAGGTTTGAAAGCCTATATACTTGCTCACAAAACATATAAATTAAATATATTTTTATTATATATATTAAAGAAATATATGTATATATTTAATTTTCTATATGATATACGTTTTTTCTTAATACCCTTAACAAATGGATTTTATAAAAGAACTATTTCTAGTGATATTTACTTTGTTTTACCAGTAATTTTTTTTGGTTTGATAATTTCAGTCATTTGAATTTGATCTTGGTTAAATAATAACCAATATTTTATACATGAAATATATAACACACCCAAACAAAGAAATATATATATATATTCATTATATATGTGTTTATATTAATCTATAAAATATATAGATAGAAAATAGATGAAAACATTAATGGATATAGTAGGTTGTACATTTGCATCAACTATGTTTCCATTTTCCTAGATGCTTAAAAAAAGGAAGCTAAATAATATATAAACGAAAATAAATAGTTATTATTTAATATGTTTCGTAAATATTAATTAAATTTATTCTTATTACATTTCATTTAAATATTTAGTAAAAAATGAGTCACATCACTTCGTGAGGCGGTAATTAGCCGTTCATTAGAGAAACATTATCGTATCCCTACAGAATTGAAAGTAAGATGCTATATGTGATATCATAATCATACAGGTACAATTATTTTAAAAATATTATATATATACATTTTCAATATTCTTGTTTCTATCCCATTAAAATCAATATGTGATAACACATCGCATTTGTTCCCATTGATATAGTTCTTCAGACACACAAGCGACATTATTAGCTTCTAGTGGGATAGATAAAAAGAAGGTAGATGTGATATTACAATTCAAAAATTATATTAATTTAGAAAATATAATATAAAATGATAAATCCATAATTATACACTATTATGAGAGGTTGGTATGGAAAAATATTTACATCAGTTCGTCAAGTGGTATTCTATCTCACACTTGATTGACATCTTAATTTCCTATTTAATAAAAGTGGATATGGATATAAGTTATTTAATTAACATAATAAAATTAAATAACTTGGATGATTTTTCTATTATATAATTATAGTTGAAATATATTTTAAGAAGGTGTTGGAATAAAAAAAACTAAAAATGCATAGTTAAGGGATGTACCTATTTCACATAGCGTCTCTTTTGGTTTGTACCTAAATCCATCATATAAGGGTTTTATAATAAAAATAATCCCTCTAGGATATTTTTAAGGATTTAAATAAGACATTTGGGTAGGTAATGTGCAGACCAATTGTCATTGTATGTGTGAATAGGGGATGAGATATTTAGCCGTCAATAAGTGGGATGAGGACATTCAAGGAATTTTTGAAAAGAATAAATTGTGACCATGTTTTTTTGAAGGAATAAGGCTCCAAAAATGGTCCTTATTGAAAAATTATCAGTTATAAGGTTCACATATGGCCAAAAATGGGGCTTTTCCATGTTTATATGTTATTTGACACATTATCATTAATGTTTAACCCCCTCAGCAAACCCATTTTATCCATAACCACATTATATTATTTTTATTATTTTTACAATTTTTTGTAGTAAAAAAATATTTTGTAGATAATATATAACATATTTTTTGTCAAATATGGGATCCATTTTTGGGAATTAAATTCCTATAAGTGGTAGAATCCAATTTAAATTTAAACCAACAGGCTCATAGAAAACGTTTTTCCAAAGAAAAACGTTCAAAAGTTTAAAATGTTTTTATATTTAAATTCAACATAAATGTCACCATATTCTATAAATTATTCAAAATGTAATAAAATTGAACAATTTTGAATTTAAAAAAAAATTAATTAAAATTTTTCTAATAAATTTAATGAAGTGGTAGTTTTTAATAAAATTCAATATTTTTCATATTTCATCAAAAAATTAGTATACTACAAAAATTAACAAATAAAACATAGATAATATTGATATTTAGATATAGAAAATATGGTTTATTTTGAAAAATAAATTTTATAAAATTGTAAATAACTAAATTGGAAATATATGTGAAGTGGTATATTACACCATATTTTATTAAAAAATATTTTTGAGAAAAAATTTATTTATTATTCAAATGATTCTTATTTTATTTCTAATAAATATAAAATCCTTGAATTTATTTTTTACATTTTTACAGCATATAATTTCCATAATTTATATATCCATATTCATAACCACAATCTTAATGGAAATGTTATAATGGTAAGGATTAAATAATAATATTTTAATATAATATTTTATTTTGTTTAAACTCATATTTACATGCATCACAAGCTATAAAAGTGATTAAATTTAATGAAAAATAGATAAATAATAATTTCTTGGGGTGTAACATTATTATATCATCATATTATTGTGTGTAATATATGCTATTGAAAATGATATTCTTATTTTAATGTCACTTATGGTTACATTCTACCCCTTAAATAAATTATTTTCTCGAAATTTAATATTGATCTCAATTATCAATTGTTTGATAATTAAGAATAACATTTATGGAATCCCACATCATAATAAGGGTTAATAAATCATCATATTGATAAGAGAGAAGTGGTAGTATAAAGTTAATCTAGAATAACACATAATTTTTTTTCAAAATAGGTGAACTTCTGTGGAATGTGATTATGTGGACATTGATGAAAATCATAAATAATCTAGAACATTGATAAAGATAATACATCTAAAAATTTGAATGATCCTGAAAAAGGAAGCAACCACTGTAAACTAAATATTTGATTTTTTGAATGACCATAAGTTCATCAAATATAGTTGTAATAGGACCAAATTATTGATTCATGAAACCTTTTCTCGATTTGAGGGATTCCATTACTATTATGATAGAGAAAAATAAAAAATATAAAAAAAAATTCATCCACTAGTTGTTCTTTAATAACATTCATCTTCATTTATTACCCTATTTAATGAATATCCAAGAAGAATTATATATTCATGAAGAACTAAAAATTACTATTAGTTGAACAACAGATCCATAAAAGAGTCAAAGGATCTTCCTCCAGTATTTACTAAAACCAAAATGGTTTACATAAGTTGTCTTATATAATATTCTAAACTATAATAACATAATAAAACTCTACAAATCCTCCTTATATAATATTATAAGTCATTAAATATAAGAATAATCAAATATATGTTCTAGAAAATTCAATGTTAGAAAGTTTAGAGGAATGTCACTAAATAAACATTATATTCCTCATACAATGTAATGTTTCTTTTAATGTCACAATCTAGATGACTAAATACCTTTATAATTATAATGACATGACAAAAAAATGAATGCATAAAAAAAATAAAATCTTATGTTTTCTAATATATTTTCATATATACTAACATATAGTTCAATCTAGAAAATATAACACAATCCATAAAATCAATATCCAAATTAAATTTGTCCACTACTATGCCAAAATAATGCTTTAATCATTATTATATCAATATCAAGAATATATTAAAGACTATATTCCCTCAACTATGATTTTTTATACACTTTTGACCTTCCAAAGAATAATAATTTTTCATGTCATTCAACATGTACCATCAAACCCTTAAAGAGAAACACTATAGAAAAATCTATATAAATTTCAAGAAGATCATTTATTAAAAACATCTACAACAAAATTATTGAATCCACATACAATAGCACTTTAGTCATTCTACTTCAAAAATATTAAATAATTAGCTTAACCATGATCCCTTAACCTCTTCATAGGAATATTCACATGATACTTTATGAATTCATTTTTATAGTTCCTCATATCCTTTCAATTAATGCATTAAATATTTTGGAAAATTTTATTTCCCATGAAATAATTATCATGACTGACATTCTCTTTACTGACTGAATGGTCTGAATGCCTTTTTTTGTTATTATTATAATCCACCATTCAAGGTGTGAGGTGGAACCATAAAAGGCACAAATTCTTAGAGACAATTACATAACATTTAGGTCATAGATGAAATATACCAGACAAGGCAAATAAGAACTTCTCCTCACCAGAACATGTCATGATATCTGCACTTCCCATTCATAAGTCTAGTCTGATAGTGGTCATCTACAGACATGTAGAGGCCTTGTACAGATGGCAATGACATACCCTCTGTTTCTTCCAATTTCGGTTTGGTCTGCTCTAGTGAATGTGCCTGCTCTGATCCTCATCTAGAGCCATAACCCTTATAGTCTGACTGGTACATCTATATATTCAGGTGGCCCGAAGGCCTTGGGTGTCCTGAAAGCCTTGCAGGACCTATGGACCAAACTGGTGGCCCAATGGGCCAGATGGATGAATAGTTCCAGCTACTACCGTACCAAATAGTAACTACTACAGTAATGATACATTTCATGCCATAGTTCCTTCAGTAGTACTTCTACAGTTCCTGCTGCAGTACTGTTATACTATCCTGGAAATATATCTCCACCCGGTTTTGATCCCGGGTCTATTGGATGCACTTTTCGTTAATTCCCTTCAAGCATGTACTGGGTTGTTTCATTCCACATTTATCACATGTGGGGAAATATTTCATTCCCTTATTACCATAATCTTTCTTCACATGGTCATACTATTATTCGCTTCCACCACAAGTCATAAGAATTGGATAATTATTTCTCTATCTTGGTAGTACAGGATACTATTTCTATTTTAAATGGGAGGGTATATGAGACTATATGTCGTTGATGAATTGTATTTAACACAACAACGAATTGGAAAATATTGACTTTCATATTACATATATTTTCCATAGAATTCATTTAAAACACTTTATATTTTTTCTTATAATTTAGAAGAATTAAACCATAAATTTCCCTTTAAATCATGATTATTTTCTCCATATCCAATCATTGCATAACAGAAACATACCATTCTAAAAAAAGTAGCATACAATCCTAACTGTCTCTTCTTCATCCATAGAGAATTAAATCAATGTCCACAATTAATATGCATCTTTTTATATTTGATAAACTTCCATTATAAAACATTATCCCTTTATTTACTACGTAGAGAGAGATATTTCATCTCTATTGAACATATCCAATACTCAAATAAATATGGATTGGAATTACCCTTGAAATATGGAGGTTTATAATGCAAGAGTTTTTCAAAATATATTTTCTCACATTGTTGATTTGTATAATCCTCCATATGGGAATGTTTATTTCTCATAAACTATGTCATATACCCTAATAGTGTAAAAATTTGGGTAGATATTGCTATAACTCCAACTTCAGTTTCACTATGTTTCTCAGGAGGGAAATACCTACATGGAGTACAAAAATTGATATTTTATTCATTCAGTCCTCTAGAAACCACATCTAAACAATGTAATACACAATATTAGATCACCACATTTTGAAACATACTTTATAATCCAAAAACTAGTGATATACCTATCATAAAGTAAATAATTTATGTATATATCATCTTATAATCATAAACATGTTCAATATTTGAAATATTTAAATAATATAATATGTTCAAATCCTTCAAAAATTTTGTCAACAAAATGTGAAATTACTACATCATATTCACAGTTCACATTCAATCATATTGTTATGTACTATGTCATGATCGAATCAAGTCCAATACATATTTTCCACTATTATTATGAGAAGGTATATATATTCCAGAACCAAGACCCTAAATATTGTCCAGAATGGGATATAATTATAAGTAAATAATATATTCTATATTTTACCAAAATATTAATATGTTATCAACAATAATATTTTTCCTCAAAGTTATTCATAGGGATATATTTCTTAATCAATGTTCTCCATTATCAAGATCTCAAGGTTTCCAATAAATTTTACTTGATACCATTAGTAAATACCCCGACCATAGTAGCATAGATTCAATGGATAGTTTTTTATTTTAAACATAGATACAATAAATCACATTGAAAAGGAGTGAGTTGAGTAATATTCTTGGTAAAATAGATTTATATTTGAAATTCACAGTGTATTTTAAAAACAACAAATAAAAAAAGTTTTTTCTTTGAGAATTCTGATAATCCCAATAGAATATGCTTATATATCAATTAATAAACAAATACCAGTATCATGGAGAAAATACAATTTAAGAATTGGGAGAGCTCATATACTAAGTATAGGTATAAGTACAATATAACATAACATCAATGAATAGGAGTAATCAATATGGGAAGGTGAATAACTAAACCACAGTCAATTTATACAATAACATGAGAAAAATATGATTGAAATTATTGATTAACAAATAATTACATATAAATAATCACATGATATTGAATATTAACCCTAGATAATTTAACTAATTGAATAATCACATTAAATATCAACAACTAATTTCATAATGATGGAATGAATAATGTTTAACATTTAAATATTTTGGTCAAGAATATGAACCCAGACATTTATATCATCAAAGACTCATTCGAAGTCATATAATGTAAATGTGTAATGCCTCGACAATAAACCCAAGATTGTTTGACTCATTAGACCTACTGATGCATTGTGGGCCTATATAAGGCAGAAGAGAACACATATTATGTGCAATAAATTTTTATTACTAAATTGTTGATACATAATCAAAATTTAAAATCATATTGTAAATTGATCATCAAAATGATAAAAATTACACCAATCAATAAACATAATTTTAAACCTTACAGAATAATATGAATGGTATCAAAATAGATCATACCCTATAAAAATAATCACAAAAATTCATGTGAAAAAATAATTATGATATCATTTCAACATATTAATATTTTAGTATAAGTATATTATGGGTTGTTTTCATTTATTTATATTAATTCTTTAAAAAATATAATTTAGATAAATCAGGATGAAAATAACCTTTCCACTATGAAAAATAGTTTTTAAAACTAAAATATCAAATATGTTTTGGAAAATCAATTTTTTTTAAAAACATTGAAAAATATAAAGTTACATTTATAACATTGAGTGTTCATTATGGTGTGTGCATTATGGTGTAAAATTCCACTCAATCTGAACAAGATATAAAAATTGGTTTCAATTTATTGTATGAAATTTAAAACAATAACAATTTTGAAAAATAATAAAATGATTCAATTTAAAAAAAAATTATGAAAAACTTATCGTCGGTAATGAATTACGTAATAATACATTTTTTTAATTTTAAAATAATTATTGAAAAAAAATTGCAAAAATATTGGATATTTTTTTTGAGAAAAACTATTATTTTTGACTTAAGAAACAAATAAAGACCTATTTTTATAAAGATCATTTTTCAAATGTTTATGTACCAGGGAGAAGAAAATTGGTAAAAATAATAAAAAATGAATGAATAAATATATTAGGATAAAATTCATTAATTTATTTAGAGATATATAATACGATTTCTTCATATGAAACATACTCATTCAAAATTCCAAAATACAATAAGATTATAAATAACATTATGATAAAAAATTAATGATATATAAAACAAAATTTTATGTATGTAAACCACAAAAAAATGAATAAGTGTTGAATTTGGAACCCAATTCATGAATGTAAAAGTGTGGAAAAGGACCCAAGCATCGGGTTTGACTACCATAATATGTTTTCAAAATGAAGTATAATAAAAAAAAATTTATTATAAATATATTAATTTACCATAATAATATATATCATACCATATAATATTATTTATAGTCTCTTATTTCAAATTTATTAACGATTCATTATTAAAATCACCGGTTTGAGTGATAATTAGTTTGTTTTTCATGTATGTTTTGGTTTGGTAATTTATGTCTTATTAATATGATCATGGTTATATCGTATAAATAATTTTAACCATGACATGAATATCCTTTATAATAGTGATATATGTATTTATTGTAGTCTATAGGAGATGGAGATAGATAATGGATTACACTGTTTATAGAGACGGTAGGATGAACAAACACATGAAAGTTGTTTCCAAATTTCCTTATGGGAGGAAGGAAATATTATAAAATAATATATAAAATTTTTAGATTAATTTTTAATTAATTCATATATATATATATAATATTAATTAATTTTATCCTTATTACCTTCTATGTAAATAATTAGTGAAAAATGAACCACGATGCATCGTGATGTGGTAGTCTGTTGTACACACGAGCAATATTATCGTATCTCGATGAAATAAAAAATAAGAAGTTATATGTGATTTAAAAACTATATATTTTTTATTATTTTAAAATTATAATATATAAACATTTAATCTATCTATTTTTTCATCCATGTAAAATCGGAATGAGAAAAATACATCGCATTGATTCATGAGGTGGTTGTACTCTTTATATACAAGTGATGTTATTGTTTTCCCATGGGTTGGATGGTAAGAAGTTAGATGTTATATTATAATTATAGAAGTATATTGATGTCATAATTATAATATAAATATATTTAAATACTTCATTATATCCATCTATCAGAGGTGGTTATTGAAAAAAAATTACATCAGTTTGCAAAGCAGTAATTTTTAGTACACATGATCGACCATTCTATTTCCCATTTTATAGAAGGGGATATGGATATAGGTTATGTTTTAACATAATAATTTTTTTGTGGGATATAATATTTTTTTATATTAATATATAGGAAAAATATTGTATTACTGTATCTGATGAAATAAAATGAAAATGAAAGGTTAATGAATATACATCCTTCTAAGGGGGAATCTTTAGGTTTATACCTAAATACATCATTTAAGGGACTAATAATAAAATAAATGAATATTATATGTGATTAGTGATTTTATAAAGGTATTTAAATATTTACTGGCTTATCAAATGGGAATTGGAATGCTCATAGGGGAGAAGAGTGGGTGGCCTTTTTATGTGGGGAGAAGACATGTATGGGATTTTTGAATAGAATAAAGAGTAACCATATTTATAACATGATTTTTTTTAAAATAGTTCATTCTAAAACATTATAGGTTATAAGGACTAAATAAATCATCAAATGGGTTTTAGAAAATTTAATAGGTCATTTTATCAGAAATCATTTTAGAATAACCCGCTGATAATACCATTTTAACCCTAACCATGTTAAATAATGTTTACTATTTTTGTTGTTCACCATAAAAAAATTTAAAATGAACATATTTTAAAATAGAAATTATTCTAATTCCAAATAATGGATCAATTTTTCAAAATTCAATTTGTATTATTTGATGATTCTAATTTAATGTAAACTCATATATTATTAAACAATAGATTTTTGAAGGAAAAGATTTGTTACATTTAAAACTATTCTATATTATTATTAAATATAAATTTTATTACAAAGAACTAAATTATTTTAATTTTAATATTATGCAACTCTTTTTTGTAATAAAAGTATTTAAAATAAAATTTTAATTTGTAAATAATTTTTAAAAAGGAAATTTTCAATAAAAATCATTATTCTTCCCTATTCATCAAGAAATAAAATTTTAAGAAAATTCAAAGAAAATCCAATGATAATTTGAACACATATATTTTAAAAATGAAATTTTTTTTACATAAACCTTATTAATGTGGTAACATTTAATTGTAAATTATGTGTGCAAATAATGACTAAACCCCCTTTTATAGAACCATTTTTTTTAGATAACTTTTTTGTTTTCCATCAATTAACTCTTAATTATTTACTAATAAATATATAACTATTTTATTTTTTTTAATATATTTTTAAACATCCTAAATTTTATAATTTAGTTATTCAAATTCATACTCACCAAATTAATAGTTATTTTATAATATTCCTTTTTAAATAATAATATTGTAATATTGGATCGTGATTCTTCTAAACCAAACATGGTGTGCATCAATATCTATCAAAGAGATTGAGTTTATTTAAAAATACATATATCATAACTTTTAAGGGTTTTAAATTATCTTAAAATCATGGGGTTTATATCATATATGTTATCAAACATGATGATAATCTTTTTAAATATTATAGTCTTACCTTTACCCTTCTAAAACTGAATATACCTTAATTAAACTAAGAAGATAATTTTACATAGCACATAGGAAGGGACATACATTTTCAATATCAATGGAAATCATAGTAACCAATATGAAAAGTAAATCAAAATATAATTACATTTATATATGAAAACTTAAAGTATAACTAGCCATTCTTAAACATTCCAGAGTTATGAATTACCCATACATACTGTTATGACCTTGTGTAAGGAATATAATAACAACCCAAATCATTATTTAATATTACAATAATTCTAAATTAATATAAAAATGAATTTTTCAAATTTTTTATTTTAATAATTTCTTAAAAACAATTAACACTTTGAGACTCCGAAAAAATAACACACCTACAAAAATTTAAATCATAAAAATTAAATATGCATTGTTCTATAAAATCGATTTAAAACATTTTCTTCATAGAAAAAAATTTACCCAAACACCTAGACTCTCATAACCTATAATTGAATTATCTATGAAATAAAGAACCATATATTATATATAGTTCAAACATTTCTCATTTTAGAGAACTTGAACAAAAACTAGGAAGAAGAGATAAAAATGTATGTAAGTAAACTTCACAATGAAATAATTCTTAAGGTTCTCTCTACATTTGAAAAAATACTACATGCTAGAGGAATAATGTGTATAAGAACACAATATATTGATAATACACTCACTATTTGGATACTTCTAATACATGATCAATGATATTGAATAATCATTTAATACATTAATCGAATTGTAGATTTAGCTAAAGAGCTCACATTTATGTCTATAATTCAAAATTATAATCACATAATCAGAAAAGGGCCCACAAAAATTTCCATAAAACCCCAAAAAGAAATAAATAATTGAAAAATAATCATTAGAGACATTCAAACTTTAATAGATGAAAGATGTTTTAGAAATGAGCAATTCACAATCATTTAAAAAAAGGAATATAAATTCATTATGCCCATCACATTATTAAATATTCATATTATATTAACAAAATTATTCTTTTTATATACACTAGACACATTAGTATTCTATAAGTTCTTATTCTAAAGTTACTACACTATGATACATTTTCTATTAATGCCAGGACATTCATTCTATTTATTCATAATTTCAAAATGTTCCATTTAATTTATTTATACTATTATAAAGAATTAAATCAAAATCTTATAGATTATTTAATTCACATCACTCAAAAATTATCATGATGAAATATTCATGAACAAATTATATTAGTATGACTTCAAAAAAAATTATTAACAATTTTAAATATTCTATATAAAATAATTTCATGATTTCATTCCTCTTAAGGTGTTTATAATTTAAAAATTAAATTTTAATGATCTATTGAAAACATTTAAAATATAGTAGGTTGTTTAAAATTTATTGGAAATACTTTTGTTTTTCCTCCTACAAGGGTTCATAAAAATCCTTCTTTTTTTAAATACACCCATCGTATTTTTCATAATGGATATTTGTTGAAAGTATGTTTCATGAGATAATTGTTTTCATTCAATTAAAAATAGATGTTTCATAATATTTTTTCGAAGAATATATTTTAATAATAATTAAACAACCCAATTGTAATTTAAATTAACCAAAATTATTTCTCAGGAATGACAAAAATTAATTAATCTGTAGAATATTTTAACCTAAAACTAAGAAGTGTTTCATTTTAAACCAATTTATAATTTAAAAAATGAAAAAAAAAATTAAAAATGATTCCTAACATTCCCTAAATACATGATTTTAGAAATAACATGAATATATATAGAAAAATTATATTTACAAGCCATTTAAGATATGAATAATTGGACACATTTAGAAATATAATATATAACAATATATCGAAAATAAAAAATGATAAAAATAAAATATCCATATCACTTATACTCTATAAAAATCTTCAAGACTATGTGGAGAGTTTAACGATTTAAATAATATTAATAATTAGGACACCATTCCCTTGGAAAACAATATCCCCCACATCTTTCTAATGATAATTTTTATAGATTCTATATGATTATAGAATCGCCCCATGACCATATCATAAAAAAATGGATCTTAATAATATATTTAACTAATGAAATTAAATATTTAGAGATACTCTTTCATTGGACTATATCACCATATCATAACCTCTCCCAATCCAAAAAAGGTTGACCCAACCCATCACCCAATCCAGCTAATAATAATGCGTTTTACATGCCTCCCTATTTACCAGAGGCTTCCAACTACCAGGGAGGGTCTAAATTGGTAAAATGGGGAGACTATGACCACTGATTAGAGTGAAATAATCACATATATATACTAAAATAATAAACATCCATGAAAACCAGTGTGCACCTAAACAAAACCCTATAATTGAAATATAATAATAAAGAATGAAATTCAGTATACAGACTCATGGACATACATAAAAACAATCTTTTACCAATTTAATGACCAAATAAATAAAAAAAATAAATTAAATTTAATACATACGGATCTACTACTACAAGTAGGAGAACCACATACCCAGTATCCACAACTATTGAACAACACCATCAAAAACCAAGACACTAAATGATCTTCTCTATTTGATATTACAACAATGGTCATTTCCAAGTCAATCATATCATGTTCTCAAATGGAAATTAGATAGAATGCCTACACTAACAATTAGGTTCACATATAGGCGATGAGAAGAAAATATAATTTTTCCACCATCTATAATGGCCCTGAAATGTTATGTCATAACATGTTCATGTACAACTAGATATTACCTTTTAGAAAAATGATATTAATGTTTCAAAATGTAACAAATAAATGAAATGAGACAAAAATAGATAAAAAATCAAAACAAATATGGACGTGTTATAACCTAACTTCTGAGTTTGATATTCCCTTTATCTTTCCCCATCCATTGGAATCATGAAATATATCATTCACAGCCACACGTCATGCATGTCTTCCTAATCATCAGAGAAATCCAATGTAAAATGTATGGAAATGAACACATTAAATAACCTAAATATATTCCAAAGAATCTATAAAAATGAATTGCATCAACTAGTCTCTATGAATCCAACTGTATAATCTAAACAGGTGGTTTTGACTCCCTGTCTACAAAAAGAGGATAATACCTTGTCCTTGATGTCTCACATAAAATATAGGGAAATAATGATCTGATCTAAAAATCTCTAAGTAGTCCAATCATACCAAAATAAAAAACTATAACAATATATATAGTATCCATGTTCCACTAACCTTATCATGGGTGATCATCTGAACAAATGAATTGTATATCATCTAGATCATCCATTAGGTCTTTATCCCTACCTCAAAGCAACAAAGAAATATAATAGATCATCATAATTAATTATAGAGCCTACACAGAATATATTAAAATCCCAAGGTTCTCCCCACTCATATAGTCCTTAACATGAAAAACCTTAAACCTTCATTCTTGTAATCCCAAGAACATGTGAGAGTTCCACCAAACACATAAAATGTAACTACTGATACCGACACTAAAAATTTCATAGGAATAAAAGAATGTGGCACCCTCCATGGTCCCCAAAACCTTAGCTCATCCTAGAACCCTAATAGTGGATCCTTTAGAGAAACTATACCTCTGGACATGATTTTTATGAAGGAACCAGAACCTGCATCACAGCGTAGAACTCAATGATCACCACACCTAAAGGGAATCCTTAACTACCATCACCATATAACGGTAACCAAAACAAACACATTTCATAAAAGGATATCATAAAATATTTCTTTCCCTTAAACGGTTTCCTTGGAATATATCCATTAGGGGTTTCTTCAACATATCCCAATAGCATCCAGCTACACCTGATATCCCATGATATCATCCAAAATGGAAGGATCCTAACAAAATGCACCTCATGAAACAAAATAACGATTCTCTTCTAAGAATCCATTTGATACCTACTTCTATTGGCTATGCAAAGAAACTCCAATGTTCCCACACAGAATCCATAACTAATGTGATCAAAAAGTGAACTCCCTCACCTGGACCCTAAAACACACAACTTAGCCATAGGAATATTCTAGAACCATGAGCTAAACTGAATCCTCCAACATAATTCTCATGTTCTAAAATTACAGTAGATGACCAACAAATTTTGAAAGGATTCCACAATCATATTCTATGTGCATAAATGAGTAGAATAGACAACTGAAAAGTCCCCATCCAACTCTATGGAACAAAGACACCCAAAAAAAATTCTAGAAAAATTATACAATACACATACTTCTGAGTACACATCTTGTAATCTCAGAGGTGCACCTATACATAAACTTCTACACATCTAGGGAACACCCATGGAAGTATTTTGTACAAGTACATGGACAAGGAACACATGGGGTCATCCTTTGTAATATTACAAGACCATGTCCCCCACAAATGAGATTTATTCCAAAGCATTTAGCCACAAGTAGATGAACCACCACATGGAATATACACTAGGAACATGACGCGTTGTCTCAAAATATTATCCTTCGCATATAATTGTTTAAATGTCCATATTCCACTACTAGTGTTATACTACAAGTGCATTATGTGTAATACATGATGATATGAATTCATATGTGAATGGAAACATATCCCAATACCACTACATGGTGTGTAGTAAATGTAAATAGAGTATATTAGAAACGTAGTCTTCCCTAAATAGGAAGAACAAATTATGTGTGTTCCCCAAGACAAATGTAATGTGATTTGGATTTTGAATAGGAAACCCTTAAAAACATCCCAAAACAACTGATTTCACAAAATACTCTCCAGATAAACCCTCTATGAGTCCCCAAGACTAAAAAACAATATCAATGCATAAAAAACTATCCTACATGGAGTTAAGTGAAGGAAATGATAATGGGACCACATTTAGGTGGAAACAAATAAATCATTGATTAGATTCATGATCTATAACCGCTATATGAAGATTTGACTCCTCCCAATCTCAATGGTGACACCTCCTTCTCCCTCACTCCCACTTGAACCCCTCAATCATTACCTATACTCTATATTTTCAGATGACCTACAAGGGTGGGGTGTATAAATGAAAGGGGGGGGATGTATAAAACATAAGAAAATGGGAAAAAAGAAATTAATAAAAAGAATTAGAAGAAATGGGGGGCCTTCCTATCCCTGGTGACTGATGTATAGTTTTAAATCACCAATGGAGACCCATCAATCAATAATCAATAACGACACCTGATTTTTTATTTAACCTCTAAAAAAGATATCTTGGAACAATAAATTAATAATAAATAATAATTAATTAATGAAATATGAAATATTATGCCAAATTTAGATTTGCTATGAATTTCACAAATCATATTTTTGAGGGTGAACAAAATATTTTTGGACTAACATAGTGTTGAAAAAGTAATTTTATGGGAAATTAAATAAATTACCCTTAAAAACAAACCATGATAAATAATTTAATTTCCAAAAAAATTTATTATGTTTTTGCGGTGCAGTTCATTACAAGAACCTCATAATAAATTCCTCTCCCCATGAGAATCCCAAATGTTCATCCATCTACCATGATTAATCTTAAAACACAATAACATCCAATAATAACAAGACCATCAAATAACTGATATTATAGTTCCCAAAACACCCGCCACACAAGGTACATCCAATAGCAATTGATATGATTCTATCCAACGTAGGAGTATCTGTATCATCTCCCCTATCAAAGCACCAAATTATAGTGACTAATGATCATCCACTACAGAATGTGATGGATGGATGGGACCAAACTGTTCACATACAAGAACCAACATTAAACAAAAACAACATCCCATTATTATATAACTATGAATGGAATCCCCCGCACACAATTAACCCTTTAAAATACAGACCACAACCTCCAATATCCTATGGTTCACTCCTAACAATTGATATTACTTTAAATCACTTTTCAGGTGTGTTAATCCAAATAAAACATCTACAATTCTTAACCATCATTCTCATTCCTTCACCAAATATGTATTTTACCCAAAATTCCATGCTAAACACCACCCTCATCCTCAAGGAAGACTGATTCTCTAAACATATACCGCAATCAATAATTATACAATGATCTATGATTTAATGAACCTAGCATAACATACCAAAACCCACTAACCGTGTAGCTCCCATAGGTAAGTTCCAAGAAGCTCAAGAACCCTCAACTTTCATCTTTAAAACATGTAATCTGACGCCATTGTAGATCCACCACATGACCACCATCCTCACAAGTGTCTATTTGGAACCTTGTGATCCTATCCCTACTTTCACCATTCCTCCCAAATAACAACCAAAACCAACATGGTCTTACATCCAACCAAACCTTCCCTCTCAATCCAGTAAGGAAACCATGAATATAACCACACAACTAAGATCCTTATTTGTGATTCAATTTAGATTACCATGTACACCTCATCAAAAACCATAGAATTACATTTTGAAACCAAAAAATCAAGGAAACTCTTGCTCAATCAAAACATTTATCATGATTATTTCATTCATCGATCCCACCACAGAAATAGGGAATCCTAAATACCACACTATCCCAAAAAAATAACCATGCACCCATTACTGAATGAAATGAACTTATATCTCTAGACATCACTTCCCTATGTGATCCACATGACATTTTATTCAATGAAAAATAACCATGGTTTATTTGAGTATAATTCAACCAAGTACATGTACATGAAAACATCATATGATAAGTTTTTTACAATATAAACAACTTGACAACCATCACTAGTAAAATAACACACAATTATGTAAATGTAATTAGGATCCAATGTTCTTATCATGATGAATGAACAGAGCGATATTTACATCAGTTAAATATCCAAAAATTTGTAAATCAAGATATACCCAAACACAAGAGCATTCTCAATTTGAAAATCACCAAACTATAATATCAAAAATTATGATAAGTAATATCATAATCCTATTCACCTGGAATTTCTACCAGAATAGGTGTTCAAAACACACCATCCTAATCTCTATAATATGCTCCAAAACATTAGAATATTTCTTATATAAAAACTCCACATTTTTTATGATAGTGAATAATAATGATATATTTCCATTTTATCATGATTTGACACTAGTTTTCCAAACCCATCACTAGATCAAGAACATAACAAGGACTTAAACACAACTCCTAGTATAGTAGAGGCTTCCGACTAGTGGTAAGGGCATAAATAGATAGAGTGGGGAGACTATTTACTCAAATAGGTTTACAATAAGAATGTATGTAAACTAATCACATATACATCCATGAAAATTAGAGTGTGCATCAATAAATAAATAACTAAAATAATTTAATAAATATTGGAATGAAGAATTAGGGCTCAAGGAAAAACATACAAACATTAGTTTCCCACTAGGCCGGCCATATATAGTATATATATATATATATAATCATGACACTAAATCTATATTGATATTATCCACATACCAGATCTCTATTATTATTTAATAGTTTCCACATAGACAAAGACTCCACATGAAAAGCTCTGCTCAATGATGAATCATTGGGCAGATCAAATTCTATTTTATACTGTGCTCTACCTGAACTTGTATATTAGTTTCTCACACACAGTGAGGAGCACATAAATGGTGTGAGAAATAATTCCTATAAGGAAACCCCCAATGGTGGTACTAAAGTATGCTATCATAACAATTTAAGGAAAAACACCTAGGACTAGACTAGTTGAATGATATTGAAGAAAGAATATAAAATATATAATGGAAACAAAAAGTTATAAACACATAGAAAATAACCAACCAAAACTTCTAACCTGACAGTAGAGGTTTATATATCTTCAATCGGTATCTAGATAGAGGAATTATGAAATGTGGCTAGTGTAGCCCTGCATAATGGATGCCCACCTAATCAAAAAGTAGATCCAAAGTCCAACATAAGGAAATGTACACATTATAAATCTAGGTTTCAAATCACAACATTCTAAAACCTAAAAGTAAAAATTATGAGGCTGATGAATCTTATTTTATGATCTAAATTAGTGGTATTGGATCCCAATTTACCTTAAGAGGATAATACCATGTCTTATAATTTTGATGCAACTAATTGGGAAATAACCCAACTTTTAGTGCATCTCGAAGCTACTTGACCTGGTACAAACTAAATAAAATGGTCCCCTGAGTTAAATAGCTTCCATGGTATAGTTACCCTAATCAATGAAATCAGATAAACTAAGTGACCTTACCAATATAGATCATCTATTAACTACCCAGACCAGCATCATAACAACTCCCCAATAATGTAGAAAAACAAAGTTTTTCTCGGAGACTATTCAAGGTGTGATAATATCCCAAAGGACTCCTCTCCCATACGATACTAAATTAGATCAACGATAAGAATATAATCTCATGATGTAATACACCTAGTTTAGCTACAGCCAATCCACCATCTAGAATTGCTGAGATTGGAAATAACCATATCATAGGCCAACATTCATCGAAAATCCTCTATGGTCCCTAAAACCTCAGTTCATGGAGGAAACCCTACGAGGGGATCCTCTAACAAATCCAAACCTCGATAGATGAATTTTTAATGGAATTAAATCATGAATTATATCTCAAAAACAAATGACCACCATGACTAAAATGGAATCCTTAACTAGCATAACCATTAAAAGGAATCACCAAGCCACATAATCCCCAGAAGTGCAGCCTTAAGAATACCCTCTCTGAAAACAAAATTATTTAGAATATATCTCAAACAACTATAATAAAATATTTTAATAGAACCTAGATACACCCATAATCCCATGATACAATCCAAACATGGAGGCTCCTAACAAACTATGTCTTGAGAAAAAAAAAATAATCTAATCAAAGAAGTCACTTGATCCCTCATATTGGAATCTTCCAGAAGAACCTTAAACGACCTCACATGGGATTCTCAAACACAATGGTCAATAGATACAAACCAAAACTAATGTCCCATATAAAACAAACCCTACCATGAGAAAAATTATAGAACCACATCCTCAAAGAAATCCTCCAATAGGCACTTCATGGAAAAACAGCTAGACCGCCACTAAATACATATCAGACTCAATCATCATATTCTATGTGGAAAAAATTATCAGTATGGAATTGACAAAATATTTATTCTGAATACATGGCATAATGAAAAAAAATAACCCCCATGATAGAAAAAAGTACATGTTTTGTACCTTTTAGTACAAGATACGAATTTCCAAAGGCCAACCTTACCATGCACTTCGACATGGCTATGGAACACTCGAGATCAATATTTTTACTAGTACATAGCTAGTGCAAACATTAGGGTCTTCACATATACTATTAGATGTACATCTACTCCATACATGGGTTTTCTTGCAAGGAACATGACCACATGTATAAGAACCACTGCACGAAATATACTCTTAGTAGACAATGATTAATCTAAAATGATCTCTATCCCATGTACATGACTACATGGTAATGTACAAATATGTGGTGTTTAAACTAGGTATACTACATGAAGTCCCCAAATCTCTACTTTATTTTGTAATCAGACACATGACCACATACTACAACATAGATTGTATGTAATTTAAATGGAAAGTTGTTATAAAAATTTAATCATATATAAACTGGATGAAAAAACATTTTATTTTCATAATTCCACATGTCTTGTGATTAGGATTTCGAAATTGGAAACCCTATAAACTTCCTGATACCCCAAATTTCACCTGAAACTAACTCGATCGAAATTCTAGATTTTTCTAATAACCCAAAATCAAGATTAATTCATAAATATAGCTATCCTGTTGGGGTTTATGGGAAAATAATAAAAGGGTCATACCTATGGGGAGACCCTACTGAAGAGTTGATATGATCCATTTTCTACATATTATGTGTGATTATCAAACACATCCTAAGATCCAAACCAAAACCTACATCTTGCTCAATACATCTTCTCCCCATAACCCTTTTCTTATTCAATCCATTGATAGAATACACCCATTGGTGGGTTGTACACTAAACTAAAAACGGTGTAGATGAAACAAATAGATGTAAAATATAAAATAAAAAAGGAATTGTAAAAAATGATATATAAATAAAAGGGGACACAACCAAAATCATATAACTGGCACTGGGTTATTCCTCAAAAAAGAAATACTCCAAATATAGATGAAATAAAAAAAGAAAAAATTAATATATGACACTTAGAATAGATGATACAACAAAATAAACATGAAATGAATAAATAATTTTTATTTAATGAAATATTAAATATTCCTCTATTTCTTTATGAGACTAAAATTTCACAAAACTCTTGTACTGGGGACAACAGACTATTATGGGATATATTGATAAGAAAAATTATATGAGATCTCCTAGTTTGTGAAATTACAATTTCCCCCCTTAAAACTACATGAAATCATTATTTCAAATTTTAATTTTTTTTCTTAAATTGACATCATGCATTTCTTAAGAAAACCATTATGAATATACTAGTTATACATACAATATGTTAAGTAAATTTTTACATACTTTATTTCTTATGAGGATAATGTGGTACAATGAATCTCTTCCTGGAATTTCATAGTCACTTTTCAATAAAGATAACTACGAGGTTTGCCTAAATGCATCATAAAGGGACATGAATCATATTATATTGATAATCTAGGTAATTTAATTATTGCGATGAAAAATGATGTATTAAGACACAAAATGGGTAATTTAAGGGTCTCACAACACATCATCTCTGAAATACACATCATGACAGAAAACATTACCTATTGACAAGATTTGTTTTGATGTAAGAAAGAAACTCATCCTAATACTAATATAAAAACACCTTCCAAAATATAACCATCTAATTGTAGTCATTGGGGACTAATAACCACCATAACTGTGCTAACCAATATTGTATCATCACAGCTAAGGAAAACCATTATCTCTCTATGAGAAGGAATTGAATTAAAACCTCTCACTGCCTCCTATAACAATCCAATAACACATGATTTCCACTAGAGATATAATTATTATGATAACTATAGATCTAAAACTGTTATAATATCATCTTATAAGCATCACTATTTTTAACCTATAGTCTATGGTGATTTTATAGAAAATATTTCTAATCATATTCTATGAGATCGTAGTGATAATCTTAACAAGTGGCATTCCTTCTAATGAGTAACCATTTTGGATTCATTAACCAATAATTATTTTATATAATAATAAATATTTCATTCATTAATTTTTTTTTATTCCACATTCTTTTCAAAATTCAAAAAACCATGGATACATTAATGATGAGTCACCCAGTTGTAGGTCTCTAACCCAAATATAACATCATTTTTCATTGCTTGATTAACGATCATGGTGGTCCTCACATCAGATCACAAGGGTGACTAACATATCATATCCTATTATGAATTCCTTATTTACTACATGTACGAGGTCAGGTTTATTTTTCCCCACCAACCCATTCATTACCACCTATTCCTAAATCGAAAATCCATATTATCTCTCAACAAATAGGTTCTGATACCGCTACGTAATGATCACATCCCTCATATGTACACCCTATTTCAAAAATAAATAATGAATGATAAGGAAACCTATAGATTACTTCCATTAGTCCATGAGTGGGATAGAATCACCAAGATTGTATAAACCACCCACATGGTAGGCATTAAACTTCTCAATTATTTAATGATAAATGATACGATGAAAACGACTCCATCCAACACTATTAATTTATAAAATTAAAAAGGGAAATAAATATACATGACATGATGTTATCTATAAATAGATATAACTGAAATTAAAATACATAGATACAATCCTAAACAGTTACCATGATACTCCAATGTCTCTAGAAATAATAATCAACTAGTAATTTCCCTCTCAATCTGTGACAAAAAATCATTGACCTAAAAATAAATGTTTAAATAAACAGGGTATCGAAAAAATTTATACTCAACAGGATCCTACTAGAATTATCAGATGAAATATATTAATGAATAACTCTAAAGATGAATGAATTGGTAAATGCAAAAATAACTAATAAACTGAAAAAGTAATATGCATTATTGATTTCCTCACCATGGATTATGAAAAAATTAAAAATATGTTGATGTATGATTATTAAAATTGAATGAATCTATATAAATTATGGACCTTCACTTTCACTTCACTAGTTTTTCTATTGAATACCCCAATGAAAATCACTTATATTCATCCCGGGTATAAGTCATCACATAACCTAAGAATTTTATTAGGTCCATTTTTGAATTTTGGGTAGCCTAAAAAAATATCATCCCCATTATCATTCATAGTAACTATGTGTACGATCAGATACCACTATAACATGATTATGGGAATTCTAACTCAAACCATCATAGCCCCATTTGAATCGGAAAGAACTATGATATGATGTATGTGTGCATTATACCTAAAGAAGTTGCATCCTTCAAATTAACATATAGTGAAATAATTATCCATCAATCCCTGAATGGAATGAACTATATAACATAATCCAATATAGAATGTGATACTTCTACTAAACAATATCTAGAGGGAGAGTGGGAGAATTTATCCATATGTTCTCTCTTTATCCGGGATATTGAAGAAATCACCCCTATAATATCTTGGGTGATAGTTTCCCTGCCTTTGTCGGTGGGATGGAATATAAAATATTAAAATGTATACAAAATTACACAAAACAACACTATGGTATACTACGTAACTACGGACTCATCTACCCATAATGTCAAACCATACTAGAGGATTCAACTATTAATTTCTATAACCCATAGATGTATACAAACCAAAAATCTAGATTAATCATTTTATTATTAATTATTTTACACTATTCCATGTTCATTTCCATGATTAACACTTCATTGATTTAAACTAGTGATAAAAAACTATTGTTTCACATTATTATATTCCCATGTTTTCATTTTATATAATCCTAACAAAGAAAATATGTTCACTTATTAGTTAAAATTAACAATAATAATATTATGGGTACTTTAAGAATCAAACTAATTCACAACATAAAATATGTATTCATAATGAGTAAAATAAAACTATATCCCATAGTCTTAAATTTATCATATAAAAAATATTCAACCTTTTTGGCAACAATAAATTAATATGAAATATATAAATATTGATTGGAAAGACCCACTCCGAACACATCTTGACCCCCTAGTGTACAAAAAAATTGTGTATAGAATAAATACTCCTTACATCGAAAACACCAATAATCACTACAGCTCGAGAACCAATTCCATTTATAATTAAATTTTTGAATCCATATTAATGATATCAAGAACAAATACATCATAAAAATGTTCTAAATCCCAATGAAATTCCTTGATTTTAAATGTATTTCTACATATAAATTTAACGTCAACTATGGAAATTAAAACTTACACATTACAGTCGTCTACATCAAATACATGTTTATTTGGCTATAAAAAATTATATTTTGAAAAAGAACCATTTTATGTATATCATTAATTTATCAATTTATTATTAGTAAGTTGTTCATATAATGAATCACATGATACTGTCTTTTAATGTTTATAAAAATGTCAAATTACTTCTTAAAAAATTATTCACAAGTTTAATTATTCGTAAAATGACTATAATTATTTTTCACATGCATATTCCACATAAAGAATTAATAGATCATAATTTTTATTGTTTGGAAATTTAAAATATTATTAATCATTATAAATGAAATTTACAATAAAAAAATAGATATCACACACTCAATTAAATATCAAAAGGAAACAAAAAAATAGTCTTGATCAGTATAGCATCCCCATTTTTCGAATCCCAGAGTCAGTGTCCATATTATCACATTGGTATAAGATAAATGGAATCACATCCTAATGTACTAAATTTTTTAGTACGCTTTGTAAAATTGATGAATATTTATGTCATACATTATTATAGAATACATAAGATAGAACATATTGAGAGTAAAATTTATGCATCCTAGAACTCAATCAATAATACCATCTTCATATATGTGGGGGTTGGGGAATATAAGAGAGATAATATGATAAATAAGGGTTTCATACAGTGGAATCTATCTAGAATAAATAATTAAAAATCAATGTTAAATGGTATATATCTAAACACACATGTCATTGTTTCTTCCAGAAATGGGGATGGCCTTGTTTGTTTTAGGTTCAAACATTCCAATCTATTACTAATGGGTTTATTCGTAGAACCAGATACACCTAATGATTCTACACACATTTGAAAATAATTTCCAATAGTAGGTTATCATTAGTTGTGGACTGATGAGGCTTAATAATTTTCATTGGTCAAGAGAATGGGAGGTCAGACTCATCAATCGTTTTGGGGGAATTATTGTCTACTCCGAGACTCTCTTATAGATTTATGTTATGTTCAAAAATCCTTATTAATTTACCATGTATGAAAATTAGTTTTTCCTTTAGATTTAGAAATCAATGATTGATATGTATGGGATTTAGAAAATCTTTTATATGTATTTGAGTTTTTTCATCGAAAGAGAATTATCCATATTTATTATATATTCTTAATCAATGGTATCCTTAAACACATTATATAAGAATATATTTTTCATCGTGATAACCATACTGGTTTTAAAGCCACTCTGTGGGGCAGTTGAAGTTTATTTTCATTCAGAAAGACAGGGATTATTTTAGAGTTGGGATCGTACTCGTAGATGGTTTACCTACATATCACCATTAAAGAGGGAATCAGAACCCATGTAGTTATATAGGAAGGATACAGTTTAATGTCATATGGGTTAGAAAAGAATTAACTAAAGATGGTCTTGAACATTACAAAGGCTTACTATGTACTTAACTTTTAAGGTGGAGATCAAAGTCCACGAAGTTTGGGTGAAGAATTATGAGGTTTATGCATGATTAATTTCCCAAAAAGAGATGTCGTAATTACTTTTACACTCTAAGCCCACATGAGTCATGCCGGTGTAAGAAACAAGAGGTATCAGTAAATCTGATGATTGTGCCATGAAAGATTCAGTCATAAGAAATTATGTGGGGCTTACGTATGTATGACGACCCGAGTAAATGATGATTAGGACATATTTCAAGAAAGAAGACCAGGAGCTGGGTACATAAAGGTATTCTTACATTATTGAGATTTGGAATTTTAACTCGTGACTTACTCCTAAAAGGGAGGCCCAAATTTAGAGAGGCTTATGATTGGGTTTTATTCTTGAGAAAGAAGGCCAAATCAAAACAAAATAAGGTTGGGGCTTACTCCTAATAAGGAGGACCAATTAAAGGGAACTTATAACTCAGGTCATAATCCTAATAAGGAGACAAAAAATTAAAAGAAATTATGATTGTGACTTACTCCTGAGATGGAGGCCCAATTAATGGGAACTTATAACAAGGGGCTTAATCCTGAGAAGGAGGCCCATAGTTAAAGGAAATTTTGATTGGGACCTAGTCCTAATAAGGAGGCCTAAATGAATTCCTCTCTAATAAAGAATCCAACAAAGGAACCATGCCATAAATGCCTTCAATGAAGGTTTTGAATGCCATGTCTTAAAGAGGAGAGGTGAATTTAAAGAAATGAGGTGACCAGGAAGGAGGCATGCAAGTATTTTTCTGGCGCACAAGTCCTGGTCACACATGTATACTTGAGCGACATGAGTCTCCTTGGGTGACAAAGAATCCATTGGGTAATACTTGGGGGACTATGAATTCAAGCCATTAGTATCATACCTAGAGGCTTCCGGAAGAGTGGCGTGCATGTTCCCATGACAGGGGAAGGTGGCGAGCAAGTGTATTTACTTCCTTTTAAGGGATGGACAGATAGTCGTGCAAGTATTGATGATTTATAATATTTATGCCTTATTCTTCCTCTTTAGATATTCCATTCTAGGTAATGTATTACCATAGATGTGTTTGGAAGACATCAGAAAAAGACTTGGGTGACCAGATCATAAATCTTAGATTTAGAACATTTTCCCTTCATATGGGGGCCCATAGGGGCTATTTATAGGCCACTGGGCACCTTGACCGAAAAAAAGGAATAGGGAGTGATAGTGTCTTGCATGACCCAAATGTGGTGTGCAAGTGACTTGCCCGACCAGAAGGAAACTTGTGCGACCCATTTGTAAAGGTTTCCATGTTCATGCCTTTGTCAATTTTTCATGTTCTTCAAAGGATTACTCTCTTTGTGCTTAAGGTATTCCCCATTTCCATTCGTTGGACTCTATGATGGAAAGGATAATCAACAAAAGTCCCCCCTTATAGTAGGATCTGAAAAGCATTTGAGGATTTGACTCTGATGAAAATGGGAAACAAAGGATCAGTGGCGTACAGGTGGTACGCTCGCAGGTTCTGGCATGCAGGTTTCGGCACACAGGGTTGCAAGGTCGCCTATATATATGGGTGTCACTTCATGAAAACCATCATGCATTCTGAGTTTTTGAGCTCTCATCATGAAAGTGTCTGCATATCTTCGGTCGCTCTATTTTTTCATGTGTCACGCTTCTCTAGTAATATTTTGAGTTGTGTGACAGTACTTGCATGGCCACACTTGCATGAACACACTTACATGACCACACTTGCGTGACTTAATGCCTTATCCTTTTTTTTTATTCACAAGTATTTTATAAAAACAAACTTACATAAAAGATAACTATTTGATCCTTGTGAAGATTCAATGGCTCCCTGATGAATTGAATCAGCTAAGGAGTTGTCTAGAAAGAGAATATATGATATGATGATCATCATTGGCCATGACTATTATGATATCTGCGATAGGAATCTCCCATAATTGGATATGTACTTGAAGAAATATCATGTCATATTCCCACAGAGCATTTACTTGACATTATATGGCCATGGTCAACTACAAGGAGACAACATTCCAGAGGCAAAGAATTATATTCCTCATTCCAGGTTTTTGATTTAAACCAATTTATCTTCAGCTAATTTCTCTATTGCAGGATCATTTTTCAATTCTGGAACAGTATAGAAGGCATAAAAAATGCATCATTGCCCATTTTCTCTAGATCTGAATCCTCACAATCCTGAGCTGCACCTACATTGTTATCCCTCTATTTTCTGAAATTCTCATATGGATCAATCCAAGGGATGGAAAAAGAGTTGGGATTTCCATCCCGAAGGATGTGTGAAGATGACTTTTGAAGTGGGCATATTGGGTGCAACAAACCTGTGCAGATTTAGTCAAGGATTTGAAAGGAGCTTCAAGATATGAAGTCATCTGGCCTGATGAGACATATTTCTACAGGAATGATAATTTTGTGCTAGAGCTAATCAGCCGCTGGAGCCCAGAAACCAATTCCTTCCATCTAACTCACGTAAAAGTAGGCATCAGTTTGTGGGATGTCCAAAAGATCTCAGGGGCTCCAATTTTGGGAGATATGTATAATGAATTCATTCCCCCCAAGGTGACCTGGAATGATTTGGAAAATTCTCTGTCTTTGGCTCGAGAGTTATTGAAAATTTTCCAAAATATATAGAAATAAAAGTCCACAAACACTCAATAAAGAAATGATATTCATCTAGAAGAGTGGATGGATATGCATCTTATCATGAAGAAGGAGGAGGGGAACACCTGTACTCATCCTACCAGCAGCCCCAGAACACAGAAGAGGGGTGCTCGTGGCACATTCTGGCCATCTTTGGAAGCGGTAGAGTTTGAAAATTTAGGGTATGAAGTGGATCAAAGAATCCCAGAGTAGACCTATCTGGCGGGCTTTTTAGCTTTGTGGATCAGTGTTTATATTATTCCATTTAGGTATTCGAAGGGAGGCGTCAGTCTAGGGACCTTCATTGTTGCAGAAATGTTGGATGAGTGGAAAATGGTTGGGTTGGCCACCCCGATTTTGGCGAAGATTCACAAGATCTTACTCCATGTCTATATGGGTAAGTCTCTTTTTAGAATAGTGGGACCATTCCATGTTTTTTGTGGATGGATCACCACTCACTTCTAGACATATGCTGTATAGAGCGGAGTATAGGTTCCTGGATGTTCTTTTAGGCCATTGGTGAAGGCCTTTTCTGTAATTTCTCTATTGTCCCTCAATCCTTATGATATGAAGGTGAGGCTGAGCATGTTCAAGGAATTTCATTTCTTTCCTTATGAAAACCCACCAACCAGGCAGTTTGTTGATGATGGAACAGATGGCCTGGAATTGAGGACGTAAATTCTGTCTAGCAGAGATGGTGTATTGGCCACAAGAATTGATGGTGAGATTATATGTGAGGCCTATGATCCATATAAATTTTCACTCCAGTTCAAGTGTCTGCAGCAGATTGTTGTATCCCCTCATGTGCATGCCAGTTCAATGAAGCATCCAATGGTTTCCCGACTACTATAGTTACTGATATATATGCATAAGACTGGGGTAGTTTTTGATCTTCCATTTGATGGAGCGACGAGTCAATTGACTACATGGTATGCTGAGAAGTGGGTAGCATCATACCCTGAAGGGGTACTGAATCATCTCGTTCATCTTTTAGGGAAAAAAGAGTACTGTTAGGAAAGAAACTCTTTATTTGGAAGGTGATTCTTCTTCACCCAGAGTTGATTCACTGGGTTCCTCACCCGGGGCTGATTCACCGGATTCCTGGGATAGGTATGATGAGGCATGACATGCGTCAAAGTGGCCTCGTGCCAGATATAATCCTCCTTCCAGAGTCAAGAGACCTACTCCATCGACTTCTGCGGGATTATATCATTGAGTCAATTCAGTCATCATTATTTTATAGAGCAACAAGTTTCATATAATTATCCTATATTAGTGATTGCAGGAGTTGGGAAGAAGTTGAAGTCCCAAATTGTAGGACCCTCTTAGCGGCCTTCTAGTTAAAATGCTGAATATTTACGACCAGTGGATGTCCAGACATGGTGGAGTATATATTGTGATGGTGAAACCACCTAGATGGACTTATGCGAAGGGATACATATCCCTGGAATTGGGAATTT
The DNA here is from genome assembly GCA_963277665.1 of Viscum album. Lineage (NCBI taxonomy): Eukaryota > Viridiplantae > Streptophyta > Magnoliopsida > Santalales > Viscaceae > Viscum > Viscum album. Next base: position 2,092,471,088 of record OY728122.1, read on the forward strand.
CTAAACATCTACTGATATCCGCTACGAGGATAACCCTAATGAGGTGTGGTCTTGCATTAGAGAGCTAGAAATACTCATATATGCCTCTAATGATTCCATTCCTTTTACAATGGAGATAAAAGAAATGATGAATTGTGGCACCACTGAGGGGATTGGTGCATCAGTTGATGAAGAGTGGCATGATTATGTTGCTCCTGAAGATGTATGTTTCTTTCCAAATTTTTATTGCAACTTGATTTTAGTAAAAGCTTTGTTAATCAAGGAAATTACATTCTTCATCCTGCAGATTGCTATGAAAGGAACTACTGAGGTCCCCTCACCGCAGTAGAGACCAGGTGGCACCTCTATTGGAGTTGGTGAATCTCCTCGCAAGCCGGGTGAAGTATTTCCAGGTCGTAAATCCATGGACGAGGAATTAGAAAGGGATTTTCACTCACCAATAACTCTATTTGGAGGTGAAGATTTCAAAACACCAAAAATTTCAAAGAAGAAAAGGCATGAAAGGAAGAAGTCCACAGCTAAATGCTTCATCTATAGTGGTAAGTCCTTTGCATAATCCTGAATTCTAAATCATTAAAATGTTGCTCATATTTCAGGGGATTGCAGGGGCTTCTTCGATTACCACTTTGAGGGAGAGGATTGACCCTCCTATGAGGACGACGAAGGGTGCTGGTGAACAGTCGCAAATTCCTGCTAACCTGGTTGCTCCTGAAGAAATGTGGAGAGAAGAAGATCCAGCTTCTATTCCCAGTACTGCTCATGTTGCTACTACAAAGGGACAATAGCCTTCTTCTGGTAAATTATCAATAATTCATAGAAAGTTGAATGAAGACATCAATTGACTTCCATTCTAGGATTCTTTAGGATCAACACTTGCACTAGAACATTTCTAAACCACTGCAACTGACTCTGTAATTTTCTCGGAGAAAGCTTTTCGGGGTCGGAGGTTGCAGTAGGAGGGTCGCCAAGATGACACGTAAAATTCTCCCACTAGTGAGACAATCTAAGAATCTAAGATATCACTGGATGAAATGATGAAACTGGGTGCATCGTTTGAATAGAATTTAGATCATGATAAATTACCATGTGATTTATAAGATTTTGGATGTGAGTGTTACCCTTCATCCTATTAAATTATTTATTTCATTTGTGACCTTGAAAGGTTGAAATGTGCATTTTCGTCTGAGTAAGATGCTAATCTGCCGATGCATGAAGGGGTTATAGGCAACCCTATAATGGCAGAGATGCTAGCTCAGGTGGAGCTCAACCCAGCAGAGCTTCCTGAAACCCAACCTGATGATCCTGTTGAATCTAGGAAAGATGGGGAGGAGCCTTCTCATGCTGTTGATCTATAGTTGGGTAAAATATGATAACATTTGTGGTTGTACTTAATTTTCAATACAACTAATCAACTTTTTTATCCATTGAAACTAACCAATGATTTCAATTGATTATGAAGGGCCATTAATTTTAGTGGCTAGATCTGGAGGTGAAGCCTCAACCTCATCCCCAAAAGGAGTAGGAAGTGAAGTAACATGGGTTAGGGGGAAGGAGCATAAAATGGAACTTACTTATGTGCATTAATCCTAGACTATATTCCCCCATGTGATAGGGAAGCTGGATCAGACACAGAGGTGAAAAAGGCACTCCAATTCTTTTGTCGCGGGGCATGGAAGAATATATGGAAGATCATATCGGAAGTGCCTCTTGAAGATCTGTCTTCGAAGATCCCACGAATGTCATCCTTGTTCATCATGTTAGGACTTGGTGGTTTTGGATATCAAGAGATCCATACCGCAGTGAAAAAAGTCATCTTAAGGAAGGAGCGGGAAAAAAAGTACCGTCAATATCTAACCAGAGCGAGGATGTTGAACAATATTAGCGAATTTGAGGCTGCGATGTCCCAAGCTATGGCTGATCATGCTGCAAATTTGAAGGAGCTGAAGCATAATATCAAGAAGAAATTTCTCCAGTAGATGAACCTTCAGTAATAGTTAGATTTTGTTACTAGGAAACTTGACCAGCTTAACAATTGGTTGCAAGGAGTCCAAATGAATGGTATGAAAGCCATTTCATATGCCAAGAAATCACTCCATCAAGTTGAAAAGAGTGAAGCTAGTTGAGTGAATGAACTTCAAGTGACTGCTGATGAATCTCAGGAGGCCGTAAAACAAATAAAAAGTTATATTGAAATACTCTTGTAATTTTTGAAAAGGAGACGATACACCAATCTGGGGATGTTCTTCTAATCTTGTGCATCAATGAAAAATGCATTTCTTATTCAATAATTTTTTCCTGCATTCTCTTGTTAATTACTTATATATATATTTTTACCTAATCCAATGGTCCTAGTAAGCATAATTTGATTTTTTCTAGGATTATACAAACAACCCACAAACATTACCTCTTTTGTTGCTCAATATTGCCTAAATCATATAATATGTACGTTTAGCGAGTTGGGGATCTACTTTTGTTCAGAGTTCCTTTTACAAGTTCCCAATTTAATGAGTAACCTTTCTTTATTTGGAAGTTTAAAGTCATGCATCTTGGACATAAAAAGGCTAATGTTTAAGGTCGAATATATTTGACAGAATGGATTAAAATTGACTCAATTATTTGATAATTTGTTTCAAAACATATTACCACATTAATGTATGGAGGAAAACTTGTAAAATATAACTTAAAAAATATTTAATTTGAGGGATGATATAAAAAAGGGATAATAGGCATTAGAAGAAGTATTTCCTAAGAGTGAAGTTACCACTATTTGACAAACCCCTTAGGGGTTAAATTATGTCGTGCCACTTAAGGGTATTGGTTGCACAGTCAAATAATAACATGTTTTGGATGAATTTTACTTTATGTATACTATATATGCAAGGCCACCTAGGGGCACGTGATGCAAATTCAAGAAAAAGAACTCTCAAAAATTTTACTTTTCTATTCCTTAAAGCCAGTGAATGTTTATAAAGATTCAAATTTTCCAAATCACAGTGTCTGCTTTATGGAGAGAGGTACTTGAATATGGAGAGGATATTCCGAATCTATATTATCAAAGAATTGAATGAATGTAACACCTGTGAAGGTATGACCCAAACATAGGGAAGGGAAATATAAACCATAGACTTGAATACTTTCAGTTCATGAAAAATAGTATGGGACAAATATGTTAAGAATAACTATTTTTGTGTGGATTCCTACATATCATTATTAAAACAAATAACGACAAAATATGTTTTCCCACCAAAAATAAAGTTACTGCTATTTGAAAAACCCGTTATTGGTTTGAATTATTCATGGCCACATAAAAGCATTGGCTGCATAATCAAAAAATAGCATCTTTTGGATGACAGGTCCATTATGTAGACTACTTATTCAAGGCCACCTGTGGGCACGTGCTTCATAGTCAGGAAAATGAATTCATGGGTATTAGACATTTTTTGAACATAAGTCATGAAATGGTTTGTGGAGATCTTGAATTATTTATGGTTAGGAGTATGACAAATGAAAATGTGTATTTTACAATGCATGAAAGAGATACATAGACCAATGCTGACTATAATCATGTTATGGCTGGGTCTTGAATTTAGATGCTGGACTTCAATACATATCTCATTAGGATGAGAATCAAGATGTACGTAGTTCTTGAAATACAGTTTAACATCATGTGGGATGAGAGTGTAGGAGATATTATTTTAGGGTCATAGAGTTCAGACCATACTAAGGGGGCACATATTTTATTTGTTATAAACCTGATGTGAATAAAGACTAGGGTTTTCATACCACATTCTTGTTCTCACAGGGGGACTTTTCAGTCAAGGGACTGAAAGTGGAATTTGGGGTTAGGCCCAAAGTCTTGGGGCTGGGTTCGAGGGATGCTCGAAAATTCCCACATATCCCATAAGGATGGGAATCTAGCTATACGTAGTTCTTGAAATACCCTCTGTACAGATTTGGTTCATACAAGTGAAGGGTAAAAGGGGGCATTAGTGCAGTGATGGTTGGATCTAAGATTAAAGGATCAGGAATTTCCATGTATGCACGTAGTATTTGGAATAAAGCATGATTGGAGATTAATGTCAACAATGATTCCCTCATAGGTGAGGGTGTCAGAGACTATTGTAGTTTATTGTCATACATGACAAAAGTGTGAATAGTTTAATTTCATATGCATGGACCGGTGATGCATAGTTTAACATCATGTATCTAGGACGTATTGCTATGATGTTTAATGTCTTTCAGCAAAGACAATGGGGGAATTCATATTTTAATGTCATATATCAAGGATAATGATGCACTAGTGTGAATATCTTGGTTTCAGGGGGGATTCACGGATCAACATCATATAAGATGGAGGTGAGCCAATTTGAAGATATTGGTTTTGGTCATGAACCTTTGGAGGTTGCCTACGTACCCACCCTAAAAGTCAATGATCAATGTCCGCTTAGTTAGATTGAGAATTAATTGGTGATCAAGTTGTACTTGAAGACAACCTGAAGATTTTTTTGGGACATACTCATCGTTAGCGGCCCAGAGAGGTTGTTATGGTTGAAGCAGACTCTAATCTCACGTGAGTCATTCTCAGTGTGAGAAACAAGAGGTAATAACAACCCTAACAATGCACTGTTTAATGTCATGTATGATGTAAAAGGGTCTGTTTCACAGTTTAAATGTCATGTGTCACAGACATGGGGGTCTTTGCTGTTTAATGTCTTGTAGCTCGGACGAACATTTTAATGTCATGTTGGATGCCAAAGGGGACAAAGGTTGACAACATGTTGGACGATAGAGGGGCTATGCAGTTTAATGTCCTACAGCAAGGACAAAAGGGAACATGCAGTTTAAAGTATTGCAGTATGTACTAAAGGGTAAATACTATTTAAAGTCTTTCATTAAGGAAAAATGGTGTATTTGTGTTATACAAAATACTTCTTTAGAAATATTTCATTGGTTGGAGTCTTGATGAGTTCTCCATCCATTGAGATTAAATAATAAGATCCACTGGTGTAGACCTTATGTACTGAGTAAGGTCCTTCCCACATTGACTCAAGATTTGGAGGTTTCTTTCCTGGCATCAATGGGGTTCTAAGGACCAATACCAATTCTCCTTGAATGAATGAACGAAGATGAATTTTTTTATTGAAGGAACATGCTATTCGATTCTGATAGACTTCCATGTGGTGCAGGGTGTAAAATATTTTTTAATCTAATCATTCCTATTCATTAAATCACTTCTAATATTGTTCATCTATGGATGAATGATCACAAATGGCTACCCTCATTGAAGGTAATTGAACATCAATGGGGAAGACTGCTTCTGTTCCATATACCAATGAATCTGGATTTGACCATGTAGAAGTGACGGTGGTGGTCAGATAAGCCCATAATTCATGAAAAAAGTTTATCAGGCCATGATTTCATTTCATTTTCCACAATATTTTATAGAATGTTTGAAAGAGCCTTATTGATGGCTTATATTTTTCCATTGGATTCTGCATGATACTGAGATGAAAGGTTGGATTTGATGTTGTATTCTTGATACAACTTTCTCACCTCAGATGAACAGAAGTTGGTGCCATTATCCGTCAACATGCTATGAGGGACAACAAATCTTGTAATGATGTTAGACTTGATGAAGCTAACAATACTTTAAAACCTAAAATCATTGATAGGTATTTCCTCTTCCCATTTGGAAGGAAATTCAGTAGCAGAAATAATATACTTAAACTACTTGGATGTAGCTGAAGGGTAATTTCCTACTACATCCCTTCCCCATGTGGAAAATGGCCATGAGTATTTAGCTGTATGGAGCAACAATGGGGGTTGATGAATGAAATTAGCATATAATTGGAAATAATGACACTTCTTAGTGAAAGCAACATACTCTTGCATCATTGAAGGCTAGAAGTATCCAAGACATAAAATTTGATCAGATAGGCTATGCCAAGACTGGTGGGAACCACATACTCCTCCATGTACATCATTCATGACAACCATGGTCTCTTCACAATCAATACATATGAAAATAATTCAATCAATACCTCGCTTGTAGATATTTTTTTGGTGATCTGGGATATCATAAAGATTAAAATTGACCACATGTTTCCAGACATGTTCTTTCCCGGCTATATGAGGTGGGAGTGTTACATTTTGAAGGTATTCCCATATAGGGTTCATTAATCCTGTAGTATGACAATATGGTTCATAAATGGTACTAATTTCATTTATTTTGTCTATTCTAATTTGAAAAAAGGTGAAGCTACATGAAGGTGGGCAATACTGATTATTGTTCCATCCCGGTTTGGATCTACCAGGGCTGTGGCTACATTTTCCTATGCATCATCTTGGGCATTTTGTGATCGCAGGACAAAATATAATGTTAGTTCCGAGGTAAATTCCTCCATTAACTATATGATGTACTCACACAAAGGGACTAAATCTTCCGTCGTGATGGAATAATTACCATTTATTTGTTTGATTACCAAATATAAATCACCATTTACCTTTAAGTGATTCACTTGTGCCTGATGCGCCATCTCCAATCATGAGATGGGAGCTTGGTAATCTGCCTCAATGTTTGTACCACCTTCCAACATTAATAAGGAATAGGGTGGCACTGCCTTTTATGGGGAAATAAGTAAAATTCCAAACCCAACTTTTTTGAATTTAGGAACATCCATTTTCTTCCATGATGGACTTCTAGAAGCACCATCAAATCACATATCCCATGTATGAGGATTATCTTGAATAGAGAATACTTCCTCATCTGGAAGTTCAATATTTAAAGATGTATCTTATACAGATGGGTGTTCAGCAAGGAAATCGGTCAGAGCTTGGCACTTTATTTCCTTTTGAGACACATATTGGATATCAAACTGTAGAAAAATAACTGCCCATCATCCAAGAAGTCCTGTAATCATTGGATGAATAAGGATAAATTTGAGAAGGTTATTGCGAGATACCAATTGATCATCTTGATGTTGTAGGTAGTGTCTCAATTTCTGAACTGCAATGATTAATTCTAGGAAAAACAATTCAATACTTGAATATCAATTTTCCGCATCAAGCATAGTCTGACTAAGATAGTAAAGGATATTTTCATTCCTAGCATCATTCTTTTGGGAAAGGAAGGCTCCTAGTGATCACTCTAAAGCTGTCACATAGAGAATAAGTGGTATTCCTTCAATGGATGGAATTAATACCGATGGACTCAAGAGATATCTCTTTTGAATATTGAATGCTTCTTGACATTATTCATTCTACTGGTAGGAGACTCCCTTCTTCATTAATTTGGTGAAGGGTAAACACTTTCCTACCAAATTTTCAATAAAACACTGAATATAGGCCAAGTTTCCTTGATTTACTCTTAATTATTTCAAATTTCGAGGAGGTGACATAACACAAATTTGTTTTTTCTTATCAGGATCAACTTCGATACCAAGATGGCATACAACAAAGCCGAGAAATTTTCCTGAGGTTACCTCGAAAGCACATTTCAAGGGGTTAATCTTAAAAATGTGTTGTCAATGTTTGTTGAATATTATTTCTAGATCGGCCAAGTGATCAAAATATTGTCTAGATTTAACCACCAAATTATCCACATAACATTCAACAAATTTCCCTAAAGAAGGTTTGAAGATGTGGTTCATGGCACATTGATACGATGCACCTGCATTCTTTAGGCCAAAGGGCATTACCCGATAGGAAAACAAACCTTAAGTGAATTTGAAATCTCTATACTCCTCATCCTATGGGGCCATTCGTATTTGATTTTACCCAGAATAACCATATATGATGGAAAGGGATTCGTATCGAGCAGTTGCATCAATTTAGAGTTCTATGATCGGAACTGGAAAATCATCCTTGGGACTCTAGCGATTAAGATATATGATGTCAATAAAAAATCTACTTTGTCCATTATTCTTTTTCAAAGGAAAAACATTATCCATCCATTTGGGATATTTATCTTCTCTAACAATTTTAGCCTTTATAAGATTATTTACTTCAGCTTCAATTTTGGAGGCATATGTTGGGCGTGTTCTTATTGCAGCTTGCTTGAGTCCTCGATGTTCTTCTCGCAAACCCAAATGATGAGTGGAAACATCTGGATAAAGACCTGGAATTTATAAATAATTCTAAGAAAAAACCTCACGATTTTTCATAACAAATTAATTATACATTTATTTCTATTCAAGAGTCATGGGTGCACAAATTAAAATGGGGCGTGGATCTTTTTTTGTACCCACATTTATTTCTCTATGTTCATCCATAGTGGTAGAGATATCTTCTTCAAATGTTAGTGGAGCATCCCTGAGATCTTCCTCTTCTTCTTCAATATGTGTTACTTGTTTTGTTTCTACTTGCATAGTATATGATGATGCAGAATTCTCATGATTAGGGGAGAAGTTAAAATTTGAACATCTTGAAGAAGAGACTACCATTTCAGACCCTATTGATGATGAAGGGTCATCATGGTTCTCCACTAACATTGCTATATCTTCTTCAGGACTAATAATGAATTACAGATTTGCTGCATTTCAGCAGATTAAATGAAGACATCTCCATTTATGCATTCATCATTGCTTGGACAATCCACAATTTCTACCATTTTGTCTATCATTGTTGTCATAATTGACATTATTGAAGTTTCCATAAGAGTTTTTGGATTTGGGTCTATCCTATCAAGTTGACTGATAGGAAACACATAATCTGTACGCACATGTATTAATGGGTTTACAGGAATCTTTTCCAAACCATTTGTAGCATTAATTTTGGTAACCTCCTTTGTCTTGGATTTCTCCTTACCCTCCATGTGATAAAACTCTTCCTCAATGTATTGAGATTCACATGTTTTTAATGGGGCTTTATCACCATACATTGTCCCAATTTGATCATTGAAACAATATTTGAGACATTGATGGTATGATGAAGGTATAACCGCATGTTGATGTAGCCATGGTCTTCCAAGAAAAATGTTGAAGGTTGTGTCATGAATAACAACCATGGAATCTTAATTTGACACAATGTCTCCAAATTGAGTTCTGAGATTAATCCTTCCCAGAGTTTCTTGATCATTTTTTTCATATCATTGCGACATAAAATTAGTTGGAGATAAATAAGATTTGGTGGGGCCCAATCGAAGAAGTGTACAAATAGGAATGAGATTGACTCCTGAGTCATTATCAATGAATGCTCATCGGATGTCTATATCATTGACTTTGCTTGATAGATACAACGGTCTAATATGTACTTATACAACATCATATTCATCATCATCTGTAAAAGATATCACTGCATGGAATTCTGCAGGATCATTCACTATATGGAAGGTCTCCGCCACAAAAATTTCAGTTTCCAATTCTTGAGGACATGATAAAGCCACAATAAGTGCCTCCCAATGATCCTTTGATAGATTCAAGGCATCCAGAATTAATAAAATGGCTGGTATTTGGGCCATATGATTCTAGACATAAAAATTTTGGTCCAATGGGTTGTGTTTCCCAACAAGAAACTGTGGTTTTAAAGGTTCTTTGGATGTTGATGCTTTGGAAGTAAATGAATCTCATATCGGGGTAGGAGTTGGAAATACTCCTGGATTTAGTATATTAGACCAACTAGGTCTATCTATTTTCTTAGAGGAAGAAGGTGTGACCTCTAACCGGTCATCCAAAATAACTACATTAGGACCGAATGTACCATGTGTGAATGTACTTTCTTGTTCCTCTTGATCTCGTTGAAGGGCTTTTCCACGAGTTTCTGCCGCAAATACAGTTCTAGAAGGGGTAGGATTGAAATAGTGGCTTCTGGAATATCCACATCTTCCCCTTTATCCTAAACCTATGTCTCTTCCTCTAATTCCTCTGTTATATATAGGGAACATAGGATCATCATAATTAAAACTATCATTGGAAAAGTATTTGTTAAATTAATATTGTTAACAGAAGAAAATATTATTTTTTCATCTGATGAAGATTTTGCATGATTAGCAAGTTCAGGCTGTGCCGTTTGGTGGGGCAGTGCCAGTGCTATTGAAGCAGATGGCATAAAATATGCCAGAGTCAATAATAATTTAGGCTTTGATGTGAACTCATCTTCTTCGAACTGCTTTTCTTTCTTCGAATTATGCTTCCTATTTGAGGATTTTCCATCTGATGAAGGGGGTTGTGTTGTGGAATTCATAGAAGAAGACACAATTCGTTGATTCAATTGTGTTCGTAAAATGGCATGAGTTCGGTTGATTGTTTTCCATACCATCTAATCATCATATTTCTGTGCATTTTTACTTTTGACTTCATGGCACTTGCCTTCTTCCTCTGGATCAGTAGCAGTAACACATGCTACCTCGGATGAAGAACCTTTCAATTTTACCTGTCCAAAGTCCACCATCGTTTCCAGGAGGTCTTTGAAGACAAAACACTCTTGAATGGGATTCCACAACATCTGTTGAAATTGGAAATAGTTGGGGAGGTCTTCATCTCCTTCCTTGTTGGCCTTTTGGGCCTTGGAAACTGAACCAAATTTTTTTCCAGAGCTGAGATGAAGTAGATAGGAACTGGTTCATTCTGGAAAGAATAAATTTTGTTCTTGAAATCATCAAACTATTTCCACCTTTGATCTCTTTGATCATATGACGAGTCGACCGTTGTTTTTGACACTCAGAAGGTGGCGCCCTTCGATATGATGAAGGTTTTAAAGTGGAAGCAGGTATAAGTGCTTGTTTAAGTTTAAATTTACTAGACTCTTCTTTGCTCATTCCCCTTCTAGAACTGATGGAATTACATGAGTTTTAGCCAAAATCGTTGTAAAAGTGTCTTCGATCTGCTGAGCGATTGAATTAAGGTATCTAAACCCTCCTGTGTATTTCACCGAGATCAACGGTGTGCGTAATTCAACACGCAAATTTCCCTCCCAGATTGGCAACAATTCTTCTTGAGGGAGTGCTAAACATAAGAAATATGTTAATCCTATCCATTGAGTAATGAAATCTTAAACTCTTTCATTTACCATTTTTTTACAATTTGTATGATCAAAAACATTTGTCTTTGGAAACTTTGAGCTAAATTGAAGAAGAAATCATTGACAGAGATCATCTAACCCAGTAATTGATCGGGATTGCAAACATGTATACCAGACAAAATCATGCCCTTGTAATGACTGTACAAAACACTATAGCTTAACTGCTTCTTGTTGTTGATGAGTTCCCATCATAGGATCACTACAAGAAACATAATGTGTTATGTGTTGTTTTGGATCTCCTGAACCATTAAAAATTGGGAATGTGGTATTCGAAAAATTTGATGGAAGAGGAATTGCATCAACCCATTCAGGGTAGGATTTCATTTCCAGTTGAACTTGTGCATGTTTTCCTTCCATAGATTCCAACCATTTTTTTAATGACTCAATTGTAGTTATTACTTTTTTAGAAACATCTGGTTGATCTTGGACCTGAGCAGGTGCAATAACTGGGTTTTGGACGGGTGTGGTGACAAGTACTACAAAAGATGGTAGTAATGCTAGTTGGTGTCCCACATGACCCATAGGATTGGACTTGTGAGAGTCTACTTGTAAAGGTGGATAATCATGATCAATCCCAGTAGCTGCAATTAATTACCCTGAATGACTAAATACAACGCGCTTAGGAGGAAGGCTGCCTTGAAGTAGTTCTGCATTTAACCACCTTAACTCCTTTATTTCTTCTTCCTGCTGTGCAAACCATTCCTCTAATGAGAGTTATTAGCCTTCTCCATAGGTAGGTTAGGATGTAACCTAACTTTTACCCTTTTTCATGGAATGTTCCTTTTTGGAGTATGGAAGGGCATTACCCAACGGATTATCTTGCCTCTGGGCCTCCGTTTGGCTTCTAGTACGCACACCTTCTTCATTTATTTTTGTGTGTACTTCCTCTTGAATAGGAAATTCTTCATCTGATTCCTCTGACTAAAAATCATGTTCTGGGGGATCAGTGACAATATAATTGATGAAATTTATCGTTTCATAATTCATTTCATCCCTTCTGTCAGTATTTATGTGATACTATCTTATTCCATGTACTTTATGAGACTTTGCCTTTTGTTTAGTTGATCCTTAAGAATCATCTTGATGAAATTTAATTTGGAGTTAATCTCTTGATAATTTGGCTCTACCTTCCACTTTTTTCTTCCTCCCTAATCGAGAGAAGACTGACTTTCGCTGAGGAAGATATTTAGAATTTGAAAAAGTCCCCAGTCCGGTGGACTGGGGCTGTTCCTGTTTTTCCTAATCAACTCCTTGAATCCTATTAGTTGATCATAAGGGTTGATTAAAAGAGTCCCAAGTCTTGCAAGTTGAGGTGGCTCTTGATCTGCTACAACATAAAGATTCTTAAACGCTCTCCAAATTTTGCGAACATTAGGGTAGAAATTAGCCGTATGCATCATCCGAAATCCTCTCAAATCACCTAGTTCATATGACTGTTGGACTATTTCTAACACTTATGTCACCTGATAATGTGCATGATCTAAATGAGATTCATGTTTGATGTTATCATTTTCTTGATGCAAGAGTAGTTCGACAACATGTTCTTTATATCCCTGACTTTGTGATGAACTAGTTGAGGCATGTTCTTGGGCAAGCCTTTGATTACGCACAAAAATATCTAGATGTGGCCAGCTATGGGAAACAATGCATGAGACCTCTTTTGGTGGGATTTCTTACCTAGAGAGTACAGTGGAATGTTGTTCTCCATTAACACCCCATCCCCTGATATGAATACCAGATGGACATAGGTAATTAATTGGTGCAACCTTTTTAATGCGCCAAGGCATGAACACAGAAGGGAACTCTGCTGCTTTTTAACCATTGGATTTTGGGAAACTGAGAGAGATGCATAATCAATTTGGCATTGTAACCCTTCTGTTAACTTGACATGATTTTCATATTCATCATAAGATAATATTTTCTCTTTTAAGTGACAAAGAATTTTCCACATGTTGAGACGAACTTTGTGAATACAATCTTTAGTCAACATTTTTGGAATATCATACTGAGAGTCAGCCAAAGGCCAAAAAAAGACTAGTACTTCACCATTCACTAGTTGTTTTCTCATATTCATCACTTCCTCCTTATCATTTGATGAAGATTATTATACATTATTAGACCAAATCTAGTGCTTCTCTGATGCTTCATCGGATTCAACAATATTTGTAGAGAATTAAATTGTCAAATTAGAAGATGAATGACCTAGGGGTTGTTCGGAGAATGACATACACCCCAGGCTAACTTATGATTGAGAAAGTATTTAACCTTCTAGTTTTAAAGTATCAGATATGACTGGATTGGCATTTGAAAGTTCCTCAAGATTCGAGGGATTTCTCATTACTGCATTGTCCATTGAATAATTTTCTAGGCAATGAGAATTACTACGGTGGAGGGGACCTTTAGATATAAATTAATCATCATTGAGAGGACCACCATGGGGGTTAAAGAAAAAGATAAAACCTCTTGCTCCTTGGTCTTCTGGCCACACAGAGGTTTATTGTGGCTCACATATGATGGTGATACATCGAGATTCACCGAACTATCATGAACCAAGCCTTCATGAGGAAATGTCAGATGAAGTCCACCGGATTTTTTATTGTGACTTCCGAAATCTGGAAATGAGAGAGTAGAATCTTGAGTTGAAACATACAATTTTCTAAGAACATCAAGAAATCCAACATCGAGCAAGGCCTTATTACAGATTGGCTCTTGATTTCTCGACTGTGCTTGACGACACTTTTACTTAAATGCCTTCTTACTGACATTGGAAACTACTTGTTTACAAAAGTGGTTTAAATGGGTAGGTGTATGTGCCTGCTTAGAATAAATGGCCAGGTTAGGCTGAATATATCCATTTAAATAGGGTTTATGTTCCTGACTTGATTGTCCGTATGACATACGAGAGTATGCCCCCACAAACCTCTTGGACTGTAATAGAGGTGTGTATCTGCTCTGAAGTGACATGTTGATGAGTCACTCCATTGATAGGGATAGATTTATGATTCTTTCCCTGTGATGCTGCTGAAACTATTTTAATATTCTGACATGTATCTAGAATATGGGTAGGGATTTGCTTCTTCTCTTTCACCATTTTCAGAATGTTCTTGGTGACATTAGCTTATGGATCGGGAATATATGTCCATTCCGTGTCTGGAGTAGGTGTATGTGCCTGATCCTGTCCACCTTTTCCTATCAATGAATTCTGATTGTACTCGTATGTGGGGTCAGAAAATTGTCTATGCCTCCTTCTTGTCATTGGAGAATTCCAATTGACATCTCCAAGTGCAACCAAACAAGACTGTTGGTTAGCCTGACGAATTGCATGTGTATGGGCCATACAATTGTTCTCCACCCCATTTAATTGGTGGTTTTATTTGGTTGCAGTCAGATGAGACTTCTGACTAGATGATGAATTATAAATAGGTGTTTGTGCCTGCTTATAACACTCTATCGGAGGAATTGCCTGGTGGGAATGGCGTGTTACTGCCAGATGAGTCTACTGGGCAGTAAAATCAGGACAGATGAGTGTATATTCCCGCTCATTATTTTCCATCATGTTACCTTGATGGACTTCTCTGGAAGGGCTATAGGTAAGAACCCACTCCCTGTTGTCCGAATTTCACCTCTGGCATTTTGTCTTGCGTGCTCGAGTCCGAGGAACCTCAGCCGAACCCCTAAAGGTGATATCCTCATCATGTTGAGGGTGCACTACCGCATGAGTCTAGCGACGATTGTTTATGGGATCCCTCAGAAAGGACTATTTTCTTCATCAATTGAGGCCTTGGGTGACCTCTTCATTTACCTCCCTATAATATATGAGAAACTGGTTTATTCGTTATGGGAATAACTATCCGAAATGTTTGAAAATGATGGTTGGAATCACCTGCTTTTTGACCACTGGTTGTCGATGTCCAGACATCTAGGGCAAATTATTAACTTGGAGGACATGTTGATTGGATTCTATAGTCAGGATGGTACCATGTTGAAGGTATTCCCTTACCAATGCATTTTGGACACAGTGTTGAAGATGCTGAGTAGGTGATGTCATCCTCATAGAAGATGAGGATTTAGTAGGAGTAGCAGCCGAGGCATTCACAAGTGTGAACTTTCAAGAATCCATTTCTTTATTTCAGTGAGATTTTGGAAAATAGTGCATGTTTGATATTAAAGGAATAATCTAGATAATCTTGGATAGACTACACCTTTTGTATGAACACATATGTGATGGATTGCTTTGTTGTCCCTCACATTGAGTTAAATAAGGGCCTAACAAATAAGTAAAACATCATTTAACTTGGTTAAGGATTCTCATCAGGTACACCATTTTTTGTTTCTTCTGGAAATGGGGATGACTTTGTTTGTTTATGTTTCAAACATTCCAATCGGTTTCTAACAGTTTTATTCATAGAATAGAAAACATCCAATGATTATATATCCATTTGGACCTACTTTCCAAAGTTAGGTGCCCATTGGTTGTGGACTGATTCGACTTAATAATTTTCATTGGTCGAGTGGATGGGAGGTCATACTCGTTATAAATTTTTGGGGGGAATTATTTTCTACTCCGGGACAATTTATAGATTTAAGTTATGTTCATGAATCCTTATTAATTTACCAAGCATGAAAATGATATTTTCCTTTAGATTTAGCAATCAATGATTGATAGTTATGGGAATTAGATAATATTTTATTTGTATTTGAGTTTCATCATCGATAGAGAATCATATGTATTTATTAGAGATTCTTAGTCAATGGTTTCATTCAACACATTATATAAAAACCACATGTTCATTATGATAACCATACTGGTTTTAAAGCCACTCAGTGGGGAACTTGATGTTTATTATCGTTTAGAAAGACAGGGACTATTTCAGAGTTGGTATCGTACCTGCATATGGGTTGCCTATATATCATCGTTAAAGAACGAATCTGATCCCACGTAGTTTGATAGGAAGAATATAGTTTAAAATCATATGGTACATGAAAAGAATTAATGAAATGTGGGCATGAACCTTGGAAAGGATTCCTAAGTACTCTACTTTTAAGGCAGAGATCAATGTCCACAAAGTTCGGGTGAAGAAGTATGAGGTTTATGCATGATTAATGGCACAAAGAGAGTTATTGTAATTACTTTTACACTCTAAGCACATGTGAGTCATGATCGGTGTGAGAAACAAGAGGTATTTTTTAATCTGACGATTGTGCCATGAATGATGCAGTCATAAGAAATGATGAGGGGCTTATGTATCTATAACGGCCCGAGTAAATGAAGATCATTACTTAGTTCATGAAAGATTCCAAGGAGGAGGGTCCATAAAGGTATTAGTTCATTATTGGGATTTGGAATTTTAACTATGGACTTACTCCTGAAAAGGATGCCCGAATTAATATGGGCTTATGATTGGGTTTTATTCCTGAGAAGGAAGCCCAAATAAAAATAGAATAATGTTAGGGATTACTCCTGAGAAGGAGGGACAATTAAAGGGAACTTATAAACTGGGGCTTAATCCTAAGAAGGATACCTAAAGTTAAAAGAAATTATGATTGGGAAATACTCCTGAGAAGGAGGCCCAATTAAAGGGAACTTATAACCTGGGGATTAATCCTGAGAATGAGGCCTAACGTTAAAGGGAATTATGAATGGGAATTACTCCTGAGAAAGAGGCCCAAATGAATTCTTCTCAGATGAGGAATCCATCAAAGGAAACATGCCATAAATGGATTTGAAGAAGGTTTTGAAGGCCATGTATTAAAGAGGAGAGGTGAATTTTAAGAAAGGAGGTGACCAGGAAGGAGGCGCACAAGTATTTTTTTGGCGCAAAGTCCTAGTCGCACATGTATACTTGCTTGACATGAGTCACCTTGGTCGATGAATAATCCATAGGGTAATACTTGGGTGACATTGAACACAATCCCTTAGAACCTTCCTTAGAGGCTTCGAGAAGAGTGGAAAGAAAGTTCCTTTGAGGGGGAAAGGTGTCTCACAAGTGTCTTCACTTCCCATAACTGATGGACACTTAGGCCTGCATGTATTGATGGGTTCTACTATATAGGACTTATTTTTCCTCTTTGGATCTTCCATTATAGGTAAATAATTACCTTATATGTGTTCATAAGAGGTCAGAAAAAGACTTGGGTGACCAGATCTTGAATATGAGTTTTGGATAATTTGTCCTTCAAATGGGGGGCCCACATGGGCTATTTGTAGGAAACTGGGAACCTTCGGTGAAAAAAGGAATAGGGAATTCTAGTGACTTGCGCGAACCATATGTGGTACACAAGTGACTTGCATGACCAGAAGGATACTTGCGCAAACCATTCTTAAGGGTTTCCTTATTCATGACTTTGTAAATTTTTGATGTTCTTCAAAGGATGAAATTCTTTGTGCTTAAGGTATTCCCCATTTCCATTCGTCGGACTCTGTGACGGAAGGGATAGTCAATAATCTTTTAATCAATAACTTGTCTATAATTATAATATATATAAGAGTCACTATGGAAATAGAAATAATTAGAAACAAATTATATTTAATCAATAACTTTTTTACAATATGAATCCTTAGATAATTTCATAATAAAAATATCATGGATAATAGTATCTAAATTCTTAACAAGGGAAATGAAAATTATTTGATTCCATAGTCTCATACATTATGGTATATGTACAATAAATACATTACATAAGACAGTTTAATAATTATTTGTAAACCCAATTTAATTCATCCAAAAAAATTATGTCATGAGACCTACCAATGAAAGGAGGGGATATATAATTCTGATCCTCACACATCACTGCATGCCCATAACATTCCACTAATATCAAAATTATCTATTTAATTCATTAATCAATATACCATATCAAAAAATATCATTAATGAGTACTGAATACAGATTTATCAATAATTCCTTAGTCAATAAAATAATTTCAAAATACAACACTGTCTGAATAAATTTTACACATCTTTGGTAATAATCAATTCCCTTTTACAAGAATACATATAATAATGAAATATGATATGTACAACGATCATAAATATGTGAATGATTTAAATAAAGTTATCATTAAATCATATAACCAATGTTTTATAAATAGAATAAAGGGTTTTTTGCATTATTCAATAATGTTATTATAAAGTATTAAAAATTAATTGTTGATTAAAATTTTTTCTTCATTTTTAAATTAAATATTATAAAATTGAGAAAATATATTAGAAAAAATATTCATTAGATTTGACCTTGTATGATTGTAAAGGAGAATTGAATTCATTAATGAATCATAATGGTGGGAAAATCATTTCATTTGGTTTAATTTAAAAATCTTCATACTATATATTTGTATAAAAAACGTTTTTCAGAAAATGGTAAAAATTTTCTTATCAAACCATTTTGTAAAAAGTTAGACATGGTAAAAAATGATTTTAAAAATTCATATAATAATAATAAAACCATTTATGGAATCAATTATATAAAAAAATAATGTGGAATATAAATATACCCCAACGGGGTCATAAATATTAACAGTCCCAAATAATTAATACTGTAATAAAAAAAATCCATTAATAAAACTAGAATGAGCCTCTATCAGCATTAAAAAGGACAGATAATTTAAGCGTGGTTGAATTCCCAAATCATTTATCAGCTGAAAAAATGACCTTTTAACAGGTTCCTTTCACAATACTTTTTTAGCACTGTTAGAGGGTGCCTTTAACATTACTGAAAAACACCGATAAAGACCCTACTGATAGATGGGATATAATTTTTTTCCTCCCCCACCAGCCCCTTAAACAACTCATCCCATCTCCACCCCTTAATCCATGAATCCCACACTCATTATTATCACTTTATACAATCCCACAGTCCCTCAATACCCCCGATCTCCAACGAGTTTCAAACTCTAGAACTCCACCATATACATCAAATCCATTTACACTACTCTGTAACTTTTTGATTCACATCTTATGATATATCTATATTTTTGTATTTTTTGTCACATTATTTATCCATGTATTTATTTATATAATTATATATATGTTAATATATTAATAAATTTAATTTATATGTAAATATGATTAAATATTTATTTATAAAATTAATTTTTAATTGTAATTATTTAATATATATATATATTATTATATTATTAATTATAAATAATAGTACATTTTTAAAAGTAATATAATATCTAAACCCTAAAATTAATATGAATTTATAACCTAGTAATATATTTAGTCTATACAAAAGGGAAGAAATAATCCCATAAATGTTCTATAAATCCATCAAATGTTAACAAATATGTGTATGTTGAGTATAAAATCTGGTTTGGAGGACTTATTCTCATTTTGTGTTCTCGAAAAAAGTGATAGAAGATTAATTGTATCACAAAGTGTATTGAGAACATCGTGCACTTAAATTTGATATGGGGTAGAGCTCAAGAGGACATCACATCAAAAATTTTGGTCGTTTGAAGTTCTAGTTTTATTTTCATCATATTTAAGATCATTGATTAATATTATAATTTTTTATCTTAAATTTTAAATTAAATGACTTTTACTAGGTAGTAATGAAAATTATTAATAATTTTTTTATAATTATTATATAAGTTATTCCCACTAAAAATATAATTATATTAAGTGTAAACGATAATTTACTGTATTTATAAAATACTTTCAAAAATATATATTATATTTATATCAATATAAAAATATTTTTTATATTAATATTATTTTAATGAAATACAATTTTTAAAGAATACTTTATTTGGCACTTGTAAAAAAATAACTGATAAAGCCCCCCCTTTGACAATAATTTTTACCGTTGTTAAAGATCCCCTATAACATTCCTATAAAATGAATTTAGAAAGACACCGTATAACATATTTTTGTTTATCATTGAAAAATTGTGTCTTTTACATGTATTTATTCTAGTGGTATTAAATCCCCAGCGGTGGATATACCCTTTTTTCATTAGTGATAGATTGTAAAGTAAATACATACTACTTTAGTAAAATTTCTATCCTATGAACCACAGTGTAATAACATGAAAATGATCCCTAAATATCATTAATATATTAAATTTCATGATAAATATTTCAAAGGATATTATACTCCAAAAAAATGATTTGGTAATATTGCATTAGTGTCCAAGAAATAAATTTGAGGCTAAAAATCTATTATGATGCATTTTCCATTTGTTGTATATAAATTATCCTCCAGTTTAATAGTTTAAATTTTTTTATTAACTTATAACAAAACCATATTAATATTTATTATAACATATATAATCCTTAATAAAATTATACTACCCGTTCATTAATAGTATTTTATTATTATCATAGTTTTTGGTGTGAACAAATTCATCTTTCCCCACATGTTTTATCACAATTGTTTTGGGTCATGTTGATGGGATATTGATTAATATTTTCCCCAATGTTATTAATGAAATAATTACCTTAATTAATGATTTAATACATTTTTTATCAATTGTTTAATGTTGGATAATGAAAATTATTCGCATCGCTTCATTGATATGGTAGGTCGTACATACCCACGAGTGGTGATATAATTTCCTTAACAGTGAATGTGTATGGAAATAGATGATATATTAATTTTATTGAATAAATATAATTTCATATGTATCATATATATCTGTTATATGAATCATTATAACCATCAATGTAATGTGGTGATGAAAAATGAATTGCATCATGACTTGTATACAATAAGTTGTACATATGCATGTATGGTGATTTCATTTTATAAAGGATGTATAAAAGGATGAATATTGTTTAATAATAATAATAATATCATATGTGTATATATAGAGTACATTATTTAGCAATTTATGATGTAAAGAACACATGATGATGAAGTAGAATAAAAAAACATGAAAGAGTTGGAAAAGACGGTGACATATTCATCGGTAGGTATTATTTAGATATATTCATATGGGATATAATGTTGGTCTCTTGGAAGGATGAAAAACATTAAAACATGGAAAATATGATTATAAGAGTAATATTAAGGGGTTTATTTATCTATATTGATCAAACTATTTTAACTAAGTGAAGGAATGGGTTCCTTTTATAATTGTGGTGATGTGAACTTTTGGAATTTGAAAAAGTATTAAAATATAATAAGACTATAATAGAGAAAATTTATTCCAAATGGACAATAATTGAATATAATATGATATTTTGACCATATTTTATCCCCAAAATAGTTATTTAAACTTTTTATAACAAAAAAAAGTTTTATAAAATATTTATCCCGTAAAATATCATTATTGTCAATTTTGATACTACTCATGACTTAGGCATTAAAAACATAAAGAGAAAAAGTGGAATTTGATATAAAAAAATTATTATATCCAATAAATTTAATATTCATATATAAAATGCATGGATCACCATAAATTTCAAAAATTATGAACCATTGATGTTTTTAATAAATTTTATTATATTTTAATATTAATTAAACATATACCGTATTATCGTTGCCCTATCATATAAGGTAATTGTATAATTTATAAAAATATATAAATAAATAAATATCATTAAAATATTTATATTATTATCCAAGTTCCCATTTATATTCATTATATATATAATTTAAATCATATTTATAACATAATAACATAAAATGTTACATTTTGACTTTTCTTGCCTTGTACAAGTATCACACAAATATTTTGATAATAAACATGTTATATTAATCTAAATTTAGTTTCTAAATAAAAAAATCATAAATAATATTTAATATTTGAGTCGATAAATGGCTTATCTTATTCCAATTATAATTTTTCTGATTCCAAATTTGACTTTTCTAGTGTTTCACTTGCTCTGCATCGGCACTGAAATGATTTACTTATTTATCATGGAATAAATTATAATATCAAAATTTTAAATTTTTTGGAGTGATATTTATATTATATTATATTATTTTATTTGTACCTAATATTTCATAATTTTTTATATTATTTATATGTGTTGGAGATGTCATTAAAGTTAGTGTATTTAAAAAAAGTTGTATATACTATTCACTAAAAATTTAACTTCATCATAATATTAAAAATATCCATGAAGAAATTTTTATATATGAGTAAAAATATGAATTCCAATTCATGAAATTACATTCCACTGTGTGATATAAATTAAATCTAATATAAGTGTGAAAAAATAGATAAAACAGTTTTTTAGATAAATATTAATTTTTTATTAAAAAACACTCTTTATGTATAAAAATAATTTTATACCACATTATATTATAAAATTTATTCTAATGATAATAAAAAATTATTATTAATATAATATAACTAATTTTTTATTTAAATAAATTTAATATAAAGGAAAACCTCACAAATGGTTGAAACAAAAATACAGTTTTCAATAAAAATCATATTTTTGCTATTCACTAGAAAATAACTTTTCATAGAAAATTATGAAAATTTTACCACATGATAATTTTGGTATGATGATTAAATATATTTTATATATTTTTTAAAATAATATTTATAGTGTTACCAAATATTGGTGAATAATATTGAAAAATAAAAAGATAAAAACCCATTTATGAAGAAAATGTAATTTTTTAAAAGCATAAAATGACTTGAAAAATAATATATTTATTAAAAAATAGTTTTTTATACATCAAAAATGAGTATAATAATTATATAATTCCTAATGTGGTTATTACTATTCATTTTCATACTTTTAATTACTAGGTTATAAAGATCACATAATAATATTTCATTGTTTATTTATGCCGGTGGACGCGAATCATTTATACTATAAAACATAGAATTCATCTAAAATATAAGGATGTTACATTATCCCCTCCATTAATAAATGGTTTACTCACAATTTATATCTATATCTTGGTAATCTTAGTTCAACTATTCAAAATACCTTTCTAGAAATCCTACATAGTAAAATGGTCAATAAATCATCTACTTGGAAAGAGAGAAAGTGTTGTATGAGGGTCATATTCAATAACACATAATTGGTTTCAATGAATTAATATTTAATTTGGGGTCTAAAACATGTATATTGAAGAAAATATAACTCTCAATGACTATTGGAGAGTGATAGGGAACACGGTAATGATTATGTTAACCATCACAAATCCGCAAATCTATTATGACATAAAGGCTATTTATTTCTCATTAATAAAGGCAAATAAATATAATTATTGTACTGAAATATTCATCATAGTTATTTTAAATATTTTTACTACCTATAGTAATAAAATTAGAAAATATACTTAGTTGAAATGGTGAGTTTCAACCATTAATCAATTTCCCCCACATGCTCGTCTTTTCTCCAAATGATGAGTATGAATTGTTTTTCAAGATCATACAACATGAATCAGCATATAAGGGCCAAAAGATACATTAATGATACGAAATATATTACCTTTCTATTTAGACATTAAGCAAACATTATATGGTTTATAAATGATAATATAATTCCAAAAAATAATAATCATTCAAAGGAGTAAACTACATTGATCTCCTATTATTCAACATTAATACCTGAATTTCAACATAATTCACTCAATAAATAAGTATCCTTACAGGGCCTAAATAATATTACAGCCACATATTGATACCCAAAAGTATAGCTATTTGATCACATATTATTACTATATCAATTTAATATTTATCTCCAAAAATTCA
Source organism: Viscum album (assembly GCA_963277665.1). Taxonomy (NCBI): domain Eukaryota; kingdom Viridiplantae; phylum Streptophyta; class Magnoliopsida; order Santalales; family Viscaceae; genus Viscum; species Viscum album. The sequence continues at coordinate 2,092,494,772 of OY728122.1, forward strand.
CGCCACCTAAACATATAATCACTACGATATTCTAACCATAACCTAAATTGCAATAAATCCTCAAAAAATCATACATTCCCCCAAAAAATTCAAACATTGTTCCTAAAATAATGTTACATAATATTCTATTTTTCATTACTCAAATAGGGTTCACAAAATAGTGATTGTCTTCCAAAATCACATAAATCATTTAATGAAAATCAATTACCAATATGATGGTTATCTATAAAATAAAACATAAGTTCCCAAAATGGGAAGCTATTTTATCTATCATACAGTTTGAATAAAAAAAAATATATCATACTAAACATGAAATCACATAGGGAAGTGATAGGTGATGCACCATTTTCTCCCTTCATTTGTGGGTTCAAGCCTTATAGACTTACTAAATGTGACAAATTGTTGCTTGACCTATGAGTTTTCATTTTTATGAATCTATAACTCTTAAAAAATCAAATAAATATAATAAATTATAATTACCTAATAATAAAATATTATATAAACCTCAAGTTTCTTTTAACCATTTATAATTTTTCAAGAAAATATAAATCATTATTTTTCCAATAAAATATTCATTATAACTTATACTAAATGTCACGACCCGTCCTCGGGGCCCGTGTCGTGACTACACCAAGCCCGCCTTCCATAGGCCAGGGACTGGCGACTAGCACCAAAGGCGTAAATCCCGATAAAAAGGGGAAGACATTTCCTTTTTATAATGTAAAAAAATCACAACAGAGTACGCAAGTGAAGTAAGCACTAAGGATAACTGGGTACAAGTAATGGTTGAAAAGTAAATGGGCCAGTATAAAAACTCAACTGAAAGTACAGTACAACTGAAAGGAAAGAAAAATAGTAGTATGTAAAAACTGCAGCACTGAGTCGTCCTCTGGGAATCCCACCTGAAGGGTGGGTACACATAGTCTCCTCATCTCCTCGGGTCTGGCCATCCACTCCATGTACGCCACGCCAAGTTGTCCATCTCCGGGTACCGTCTAGATCCACAAGCCACCACCTCGATCAGTGTTGTCTGTCGTCTGCATCCAACATAATGTAGTGTGGCCATAGCCCATGCAGGGGTGAGTATATGACACTTAGTAGGGACCCCGATACCTCTGAAGGTCTCTTAGAATCCACGAAGGATAAACCAAAAAGGAAAGATACAGTCACGAAGTATGAACAACACTACTTATTTATATTCCCATACATATACCTAAGTCATCAATTACAGTTCGTCTCCATCTCTCATGCCCAAGCACCATCCAGTCCACAAAGGATAACACCACTCAGTCCACACAGGAACAACACAACCAAGTCCACACAGGAAAGAAATTCAATCACATCGATGATAATGATTGAAGTCAAGACTCATCTCACCCAGGAATACACTTCGTAAGGTGATAGAGATTATCAGATATAGCCACTGATTCATCTAAGATGTCAGACCCACATGGGATACAAGACCCGCTATGTTTTTGGATCCACAAAGGATAAACGACCAACTACTCTTCCGGACCCACACAAGATACAAGTACAGAGGTCAATACTACCATACCCACATAGGATACAAGAACAGTATTCATCGTCATCTACCCCATGGAGGATTCTAGTAAGATAGTTGTCGCTGTCAAACCCACAGATGATTCCAGTACGGTAGTCGATGTAGTCGCATCCAGCTCTAGGGTTCCTGTACACAACATGCTCGATTCTAGGAGGGTCCGCTCCTCGAGCAAAAGATGGTTGATACACCAACTATTACGACGTCTAGAGTTGATGTATCCCAAATTTTTGGCTCGCCAAAAGAAACCCAACGTGACAGATGGTGCGTCAATCGGACGCCCAGTCTGGGTGTTATTGGCTTTTCCGTTCCAGGGGGCCGGTTGGTTTTTAAGATAAAACCAACCTGACCATACTCCAGCTCCTTCCAAAGCTCAAGAGGAGTAATCCAAAAGGACTGTCACAACGAAAGGATCCCAACTCAACTGACGTCACGTCAACCGGATCTCCGGTCCTTGAGATATAAGCGTTTCGGCTCTAAGGGACCGGTTGGTTTCGAGTTTGAACCAGCCCGGCTATACACAACAATTGTATAATCCTCTAAAGTAATATACCGAAATGGCTGTCTGGATCCAAGGATTCCTATGCCACTGACGGTGCATCGATTGGAGATCTATAGCTCATGTTATGATCAAAAAACCAAAAATAGTCTGAAGTGGGGGGCTGGGCCCGGCCCGACCTGGCACAACCCCCCTGGGTCGGCCCGAACCAGGTCGTCCCGGTCCGGCCTGGCCAAGGGGTGTGCTGGCTCAGCCAGCGAGCCGAGTAGGGGGGAGGCGGTCCCCCCCTTTTGCGCTCTATGAACCCGGAGACCGACGTCGGGTCTCCCAGGATCCCGCGCGACCACGTGATCCAGCTCCTTGTCGCAGCGGCTTCAGCCACGGCGGGCTCCTGTCGGCAGCGCGCCGGGGCGCCGCCACCTCCAGGCGGATGGCCGGTGCTGGTCACCGTCTCTGGCGCCCCGTGCCTCCGGAGTTTTCCGCGGGCCACCGGAGTCCTTCTGTTGGTCCGTTCTTTCTCTCGTCTATGTCGGCGGCCATCTCGGGACTCATAGATTACTTCGAAGTCCTCCAATCACCAAATGGTCCCGTTTAATCTTATCCAATGATTTCGTGCATCAAGAACATAGTAGCGGTGAGTCGGGATTGTTCGTTAACCCTCACTCACCACTTTAGAGTTTTAAATCACCATTAAACAAATTAACTACTCAACACGAGGGTATAATTCTCATAAGAAAGAATATAAAATTTCCCCTACCTCAACAAGGGAGACGATCATTGGCATCATGGAGAAGAGGATCATAGGTGTCATCAGGGTGCGCCGAGGAGGAAGCGGTGTCTCCTCTCTTGTCGCGGGGAAAAGTACTTTTGGCTCATCATCGTACTCTAAGGAACTTGTGTTCTTTGTCGTTCTTCGTTGTAGGTAGGCGTTCTTTATCGTTCTTCATTGAAAAACAGTTCGCCTGGGTTTTTTTAAATCTCTCCAGAGCCTTTCTCCAATGTGTTTTTCCAATGCCCAAGGTTTAAGGTGGCTCACAAATTAATGGAATCTTCATGAAATTCTTGTTAATTTCAACGTGGTTCCAAATTAATATACGCTGACATAAATTAATTGGTTGGCACGTTTAAATGCATGAGGGAGGTAGGAAGGCTCCATTACAATCAATACGAGGAGTTACTATGGAATTAAACAAGGGATATTAATGGAGGAAAAGTCATGTAAATAGTAGGGGAATAAATGAGGTCAGAGGAAATTAAATGGTGGGGCTCGTGTGGGCCCCACCTCCCTAACATCCACACCTGGGTAGTTAAGTGGTTGTGGGACCCACCCATAACTACCCATGGGAGGGAATAACATCCCTTAGTAATAAAAAATGTTCTAACAATTTTTATTTATTTCCTAAACAAACAACCAAGAATTAACTTCTCCTCTTTTGAGAACGCAACCCCGGTAAGTGTCCCCTTAAGAAATTACCGGTGATGTGAGTTCATCAGTGCCCTCAGATTTTAATTCTGAGCACTGGTTCAAAAGTTAGAAAAAATCTCTCATTCTTTCACTAAATGTACCCAAGATAAACTTTGAAAATTGATTCCAGGCACTCCATGCCTCTGAATCAAGCACCGTAAGAAGCCATAGGCTCGTAACGTTCGAAAGTATTTAGAATAAAAAATTCCTTGAAATTTCCATGTCTTTACATTACTCCCACTTCAGGGCTTTAGATCTCCATAATGCTAAACCATAAACTAGGAAAACAAATGAGGGTACTGAGCACGTATCTGAGCCTCCTGCTCCCATGTGCTCTCCTGGAGGTTCCTGTGTTACCAAAGAATGCGCACCAGAGGAATCAACCATCCACGTTGGACCATCTCCTGTCAATCCTCGATCTCCACCGGGACTTCTGCAAAAGTCGCACCGTCATCAATGTCTAGCTCCCCGTGGTTTATGATATGTGTCGGGTCGTGCACGTACCTCCTCAACAGAGATACGAGGAAGATTCTGTGAACCCAGTGCAACTGAGGTGGAAGGGTCAGGTGGTAAGCCACCACGCCTACCCTTCTGAGGACCTGAAATGGCCCGATGAAGCACAGAGATAACTTGTCGCCCTGACCAAATCTCCATAACCCACGTCGAGGTGAGACCCATAAGAAAATGTGGTCACCATCCTCAAACTCCTATGGCCTCCGCCTCCTATCAACATAGGAATTATGTCTGTTCTGTGTAGTCCTCAGATTCTCCTAGATGACCTACAACTTCTCCATTATATTCTAAACCATCTTTGGTCCTATGAGTGCTGACTCCCCAGGGTCAATCCAGCACAGTGGTGATCTTCAAGGTCGGTCGTACAGTGCCTCGTAAGGTGTCCTCCCAATGGTGGAGTGGTAGCTGTTGTTGTAAGCAAACTCCACCAAGGGTAGGTGATTTTGCCAACTGCGACCAAAGTCAAGGACACATGCACGGAGCATGTTCTCGAGTGACTAAATGGTCCTCTCCGTCTGGCCATCCATCTGAGTGTCAAAATCTGTGCTCAGGCGTAGTTGCATCCCAAATGCCTCCTGTAACCCCTTCCAAAGCCGGTAGGTAAAGCGAGCATCTCGATCAGAGATGATAGACGATGGAAAACCATGAATCTGTATGATCTCATGAACGTAGAGGAGTCCCAAGCTCTCTACTGAGCCATGCTCTCTAATCAGTAGGAAGTGGGCCGACATGGTGAGTCACTCTACGATCACCCAGATGGTGTCGTTCCTCTGAATGTACATGGAAGCCCCATTATAAAATCCAAGGATATCCCATCCCACTTCCACTCTGGGACCTCTAAGGGATGTACCAATCCTGAAGGTACCTGATGCCCTAGCTTCACTTATTGACAAGTGAGGCATCGAGAAACGAAGTCTGCCACAACCCTCTTCATACCCGGCCACCAGTACTGTCGTCTGAGGTCCTAGTACATCTTTTCCACCCCAAGATGTACCGATTGAGGGTAAGTGTGGAACTCCCTCAACACCTCATCTTGTTGTGAAACTGGTACCATGGTACATCCCCTAAAGAGGACGACGTGCTCCCCGCCTTCAGAAAATCCATCGGGTGCTAGCCCTGAGGATATCTGAGCACATCGCGCCTCACAGTCAACATCCCCATGTTGTTCCTCTCTGACCTGCTGAAGACGTGGAGGAGTTAATCTAAGGTACTGTTGATAGGCTACACCATCCCTATCCATGAAGGATAACTTCATAGTGTCTAACTGATCTGTCGCCTCTCCAAGTAGTTGAATTCCCGATATCTTGCTGAGAGCATCAGCCACAACGTTCCCCATCCCATGAGTATAGAAAATATCAAAGTCATAATCTTTGAGGAACTCGAGACATCGCCGCTGTCTTAGGTTCAGGTCCTTCTGTGAGAAAATGTACCTGAGACTATGGTGGTCAGAGTAGACTGTAAAGCGCTCAACCATGAGATGGTGTTGCCACATATTGAGGGCGAAGACCATTGCTACTAACTCCAGAGCATGGGTAGCGTAGTTCTGCTTGTGTGGCCTCAACTGCCGTGAACTGTAAGCGATCACTACTCGCCCCAGCATCAGGACACACCCGAGTCTGATCCCTGATGCATCGCGGTAAACTGCGTACCCTATGCCCTCCTCTGGAAGCCTCAATATAGGTGCACTGGTCATTCTCTGCGTCATCTCCTGGAATCTCTGTTGACATCTGTCTGACCACACAAAGGATTTCCCATTCTTCTTCAATGTTGTTAGCGGTGCTGCAACTCTGGAGAAGTCTAGATCAAATCTCCGATAGTACCCAACCAGACCTAGGAAACTCTGCACCTCCATCACACACCTGGGTGGCTCCCAAGAATGTACTGCCTCGACCTTCGTAGGATCCATTGCAACTCCCGCCTGAGAGATTATGTTCCCTAAGAAGTGAACCTCTTGAGGCCAGAATTGGCACTTCAAGAGATTAACATAAAGCTTCTTCTCTCGGAGTGTATCCAGTACAACCCAGAGGTGGTAGGAATGCACCTCCTTGGTCATCGAGTAAATCAGTATGTCATCAATGAAGACTACGACAAACCGATAGAGGTTGGGATGGAAGATCCTGTTCATTAGACTCATGAACACTGTTGGAGTGTTGGTCACACTGAAGGGAATGACCGAAAACTCACAGTGGTCGTACCGAAACCTGAAGGCCGTCTTCTTCACATCCTCATCCTGAACACAGAGCTAATGATAGCATGACCTGAGGTCTATATTTGAGAACCAACGTGCTCCCTTGAGCTGATCAAAGAGGCCATCAATCCTTGGAAAAGGATACTTTTTCCTCACGGTCACTTGGTTCAGGAGATGGTAATCGACACACAGTCTCCAGCCACCATACGACTTCTTGGGAAATAGGATCAGAGAAGCCCAGGGGGAAACACTGGTTCAAATGAAGCATTTCCCCTATAAGTCCTCCAATTGTACTCACAGCTCACAAAGATCAGAGGGAGCCATCCGATATGATGGATTGGATATCGGTGACACTCCGGGGTATAGTTCTATATAGAAATATACTTCCCTGTGAGGGGGTAGTCCTAGAACATCTTCAGAAAAAACGTTCGCATACTGGTCCACCCCCATATGAAAACTCGGACTCCGCACGTCAACTGCTCCGAGGATGAGACTAGCCAACTGATGTGTGATCGGATGCCCTCCCCTCTGCGTGAGTCCATCTTGTGCTGTGAAGGTTCCCTTCACACCAGTGAAGGTAAACCAGGTCCCATCTATGCGGACACACCGCACCTTGTTCCTAAAACAGTTGATCTGGTCATGGACTGTAGATAACCAGTCCATAACCAAGATGACGTCGTAAGGCCTCGACGCCGCTATAATAAGATCCCAGCCGAAGCTCTCGCCTCCTAGAGTAATCTCACACTGCCAGAACCAGGGCATAATCATTGAGTCTACTCCTGTAAGAGTCTGTAGCCACAAGGATCGAGCCAACGGCTCCGTCAGAATCTCCATGCTCCGAACAAGGGTAGCGACAATAAAATAATGACTCGCACCTATGTCTATAAGAATGGCAGAAAGGGTGGAGTAGACACAGATAGTACCACAAATCATCTCAGGTGCGCCGTGGTCATAAGCCTCTACTACCTAGAGCTGAGCCTGCCTCTGCCCGCCAGCTCCCTGTGGTCGGGGTGGACCTCCAAGGGGCAGTGGTGGTAGAGCCTCGAAGTGTCATCCACCACCTACTGCTTAGCCAGCTCCTCTGCCTCGTCTGCCTGCTCCCTATGGACCTCCATGGTCGAACCTCTGCCTTTTCCTGGGAGGTCCCTCTATAGTCTGCTGCTCATATGCATGGCTGGTCGGGAAGTCACGAGCCATGTGGCCCTACCCGCCGCTTGCAAAACATTTTCTGCTCCTTGGAAGTCTGGCTATGCACCATGTCCCCACACAGTCGAACCCGTGTCCTGAGGTCACCAACTAGACAGCCTGGTCCGCTTGGACACCTGCATCATCTGTCGACTACGAGCTGCAGAAGACTCCACTCTATGTCATCCTCTAGTGGGTCTTTCTAATAACAGCTGCTTGGTGAGAAATATCTCCACAAGATGGGCTCGCTCCCACACCCCCGCCTGGGTCAGGATGATGAGTGGAATCATCGAATCTCTGATATCATGCCTCAACCCCTACTCAAAGGTCTGGTCTTGGATGAATGGGTCATGTAGCATGTCCGTAGAGTAGCGCGAGAGGTCGGTAAATCTCACCGAGTACTGAGCTACTGACATGCTGCCCTGCTGCAGTTGTAGTAACTTCTAGATGCACACCACATGGACAGTGGCTGGAATGAACTCTGAATGGAAGAGGTTCTCGATGTCTGTCCAAAGTAGAGATGCATTATCATGCAACTGGAGCATCTGGCTCCACCATCTACCTACTGATACTTTCAGGAGACTCACGGCAAGGATCACCATGAGCTCTGCTGGTGTCCCTACAAATCTAAAGACTCTGACGATAGCCTACATCCAATCCTCGGCTGCCTGAGGATCCGTCTCTCCACGGAACCTGGGTAGCCTCTGTCTATAAAACTCATGAAATGCGCCCAGGAGGCATGCACTCTCCGCCGCTGGGGCTGGTAGCATTAGTGGCTCAGCGGGTAGAGGTATTGTTAGTGCCTCTGCTTTAATGGGGCCCTGCACTGAGGCCTCATCGCTCGGTGGGCTGCCATCCTGCACAAAGCTTGGAACCCTACCTGGCTGCCATCGTAGGGCCATCCTGAAAAGAAACAGGTGTGCCATGGTTAATACAGTATACCTGTTGAGCTGACACAAAGTATTCACAAAGAAAACTTTTGAAACACACATGCAATCAATGTTTTCATGCACTGAGTCATAAATCAGATGACAGGGTCTTTGTGAATGGATACGTCGGCCACCGCACCAACACTGGACTCCCTAGACTGAAAACCACACTCATTACTCTAAAAATTATTGCTTCACAGAGACAAAAATATCAAAGTCCTGAGTTATGCAGTAGAACAAACTCCCCTGATACCAATTTGTCACGACCCGTCCTTAGGGCCCGTGCTGTGACTACCCCAAGCCCGCCTTCCATAGGACAGGGGCTGGAGACTATAACCAAAGGCATAAATCTCGATAAAAAGAGGAAGGCATTTCCTTTTTATAATGTAAAATAAATCACAACAGAGTACGCAAGTGAAGTAAGCACTATGGAAAACTAGTTACAAGTAAGTGATAAAAAGTAAATGGGACAACATACAAACCCAACTGAAAGTACAGTACAACTGAAAGGAAATAAAAACAGTAGTAAGTAAAAAATAGTATCACTGAGTCGTCCTCCGGGAATCCCACCTGAAGGGTGGGTACAGATAGTCTCCTCGGCTCCTCGGGGCCGGTCGTCCATTCCTTGTACATCCTGCAAAGTGGTCCACCTCCAGGTACCGTCATGCTCTACAAGCCTCCACCTCAATCAGTGCTTTCCATCATCTGCATCCAACACAATGTAGTGCGGGCATAGCCCGTGCAGGGGTGAGTATACGATACTCAGTAGGGACCCCGAGACCCCCCGAAGGTCTCAAAGAATCTGCAAAGGATAAACCAAAAAGGAAAGATACAATCACGAAGTATTGACTAAAATACTTAGGTATATGCCCATACATATACCTATGTCATCAGTTGCAGTTCGTCTCCATTTCTCATGCCCAAGGACCATCCAGTCCACAAAGGATAGCACAACTCAGTCCACACAGGAACAACACAACCTAGTCCACACAGGAAAGAAATTCCATCACATCAATGATAATGATTGAAGTCAAGACTCATCTCACATAGGTATACACTTTGTAAGGTGATAGATATGATCATATGTATCCATTGATTCATCTTTGATGTCGGACCTACATAGGATACAAGACTAGCTATGTTATCAGACCGACAAAGGATACAAGGCCAGCTACTCTTCCGGACCCACACAGGATACATGTACAAAGGTCAATACTACCGTACCCACATAGGAAACAAGAAAATTTGTCATCTCCATCAAACCCATGAAGGATTCCAGTATGGTATTCATCTCTATCGAACCCATGGAGGATTCCATTATGGAAGTTGATGTAGTCGCAGCCAGCTTTAGGGTTCCCGCACACAACATGCTTGATTCCGGGAGGGTCCGCTCCTCGAGCAAAAGTGGTTCAATACAACAACTATCACTAATTCCACAGTTGATGTATCCCAAATATCTATCTCTCCAAAAGAAACCCAACGCGATAGATGGTGCGTCAATCGGACGCCCGGTCTGAGAGTTATTGGCTTTTCCGTCCTAGGGGCCCGGTTGGGTTTTAAGCTAAAACCAACCCGACTGTACTCAAACTACATCCTAACATCAATCGGAGTAATCCAAAAGGAACGTAACAACAAAATGATCCCAACGCAATTGATGGAACATCAATCGGATGTCCGGTCCTTGAGATATAAGTGTTTCCGCTCCAAGGGCCCGGTTGGATTCAAGTTCGATCCAACCTAGACATACCCAAACATTGCCGAAACCTCTAGTGTAATATACCAAAATGACCGTCTCGATCCAATGATTCTTGAACCCATGATGGTGCATAGATCAGAGGACCATAGCTTATGTTATGGGTAAAATACCGAAAATTGTCTGAAGTGGGGGGTCTGGGCCCGGCCCAACCCGGCCCACCCGCCCTTGGGTCGGCCCGAACGAGGTCGACCAGACTGGGGTCTGGGTCCGGACCGGCAGTGCGTGACACGGCCCAGTCCACGCAACCCTGCCCGGCCCTACCGGGGGGGCGGGCCGAGAAGGGGGACACGTTCCCCCCCTTTTGCGCTCCGCGGACGTGGCGACCGACGCCGCGTCTCCCAGGATCCAACACGGCTGTGATATCCAACTCCTTTCCACCACAACATCAGCCGCGACGGGCTCCTTCTGGCTGCGCGCTGGGGCGCCACCACCTCCGGGCGGCCGGCCGATGCCAGTCACCGCCTCCGGCCACCGGTGCCACCGCGTCGGTGACCCGTGCCGCTAGACTTTTCCACGGGCCACCAGAGTAATTCCAGTGGTCCGTTCATGCTCTCGTCTCCGCATGCGGTCATCCCGGGACCCGTATATTACTACGAAGGCCTCCAATCACCAAACAGTCCCGTTTTGTGATCTCCAACGATTTCTCACATCAAGATCAAAGTAGCGGTGAGTCGGGCTTGTTCGTTAACCCGCACTCAACGCATTAGAGGTTTAAAGCACCATTAAAAAAATTAACTACCATGTTCGAGGGTATAATTATTATAATAAAGAATATACAATTTCCTCTACCTCAACCATCAAGACAATCTTCGACGTCACGGTACACGGCGTCACGGAGAAGAGGATCGTAGGAATCGTCAGGGTGCACTGAGGAGGAAGCAGCATCTCTTATCTTGTCACAGGGAAAGGATTGGTGGCGCGTCGTCGCTGTCCGAGGAACCAGCCTTCTTTGTCGTTCTTTGTCGGAGGATGTCATTCTCCGTCATTCTTCATTGAAGAACGATTCGCCTGCGTTTTTTTAAATCTCTCCAGAGCCTTTCTCCAAAGTGTTTTTCCAACGCCCAAGGTTTAAGGTGGCTCACAAATTAATAGAGTTGTCATGCAATTCTTATTAATTTCAATGTGGAGCCAAATTAATTTATGCTGACATAAATTTATTGGTTGCCACGTTAAAATGGACGGGGGAGGTAAGAAGGATCCATTACAATCAATACGAGGAGTTACCAAAGAATTAAAAAAGGGATATTAATGGAGGAAAAGTCAAGGAAACAGTAGGGGTATAAATGAGGTTAGAGGAAATTAAATGGTGGGGCTCATGTGGGCCACACCACCATAACATCCACATCTGGGTAGTTAAGTGAATGTGGGCCCCACCCTTAACTACCCATGGGAGGGAATAACCTCCTTTAGTAATAATAATTGTTCCGAAAATTTATATTCATATCCTAAACAAACCCCCAAGAATTAACTTCTCATATTTTGTGAACGCAACTACGGTAAGTTTCCCCTTATGAAATTACTGGTGCTGCGAGTTCATCGGTGCCCTTGGATTTTGATTCCAAGTAACAGTTCAAAAGTTAGAAATACCGACTAGTTCGTTCACAGAACGTACCCGAGAAAAACTTCTAAAATTGATTCTAGGAACAATAGGCCGCAGAATCAAGCACCGTCAGAATCCACAGACTCGTAAAATACCAAAGTATTTAGAAAAAAAATTTCCTTGAAATTTATCGGTCTTTACACTAAACCAATGGGCTGTATTGCTGATAATTTCTCCAAAAATTAATTTAATTCTGATTAAATCCCAAAACATAAAACCTGAAAATTGTGTTTCATTATTTAAAATTATGATCAACACAAAACTGATTATCTAGTGGTGGTGTTTATGACTCTTATCTTCCAGAGGACCTATATCTTCCGAAATCACCATAATCATTAGAAATTACAAAATAAAATAATTAAAATATTATGCAACTTAATTTATGACTCAGAGTATGTAATATTTCCATCATTCAACATCAATGATTGGAAAATGAAAACAAAATCCCCTCCTTAGTATAGGACATTACCTTTAAAAGATGGAATTGACTCGAACAATTCCTAGGTTCCCAATATTTAATACAATAATCTATAAATAAATCACTATGATGAAATTTATTTCCTTCTATCAAACTCTTTCATTTTCCTTGTAATGTTTTTTATTTATGTAATTCTTTCCCAAACAGAATTTGTTTACCATTAATTTGATATATTATCCATGGTGGATCTTTCTATATTTCTAACATGAATGAAATTCTCCTTTTCCCCCAATGGCCTTCACTACCTGACCACTCAGAAAACTCAATCCTTAATTTAATTGTTGATTCCATGAGTTAGTTAAGATGTAATTTCTTAATCATATATTTTGATAATTGATATGGAATAATCATAATATCCATAACTCTTAGTATCTATCCATTTGATTCTTTAGGACTACAATATTGTACATCACATTCAGTGTTAACACAAAAAATTCTCACTCCATCCATTGGCTAAATCAAAAAGTCAATGTGTAAGAATCAAACTATAATAATCAAAGTGGATTATGAAAATAATTAAGTGTTAGTATTCAATGTATTATTAAATAATGAAACATTATTATTAATCTACGATTCCTTATTTTTAAAATACATTATCCATGAACATTACAAGATATATATGATGTTATCCTATACAATGTCATACCATCATATCCAATCATTGGGTTATATTCCTTAATATATGTTTTACTAAATCTATTTCCAAATGTTTCTCTGAAACATCCCTATAATATAAACTATATCAATATCAACTCTAGATTCTCAAAAATGGTGTCTACTTTATTACATTGTCATAGGAAACAAGTAGTCCCATCCAAATAGACTAAATAGTATAGCAGTCTTGGTAAACAAGGAACGTATTATAGGATTTAATTACAATATAATACATAAGATAAAACATTGTTATAGAAAAATATATGAATCATTGCACTTATTCAATAATTCCTTGTACATATCCTTGAGTATAAAATAATGGGGATATCAAAGGCTCGTAATGTGTTATATACCATAGATGATATCTTGAGTCAATAATAAATTATCAATATGGATGGTTAAATAAAAAAAGGCACATTACATTTAATAAATAACATGTCTATCCTAATAAATTAAGGTTGGATCATTTTGAAAATGTAAATAATTATAAAAAATACATTTTAATAAATAAAATTTTAAGAATATGAATCCATGAATAATATCATAGTTAAAATGAAACGGATATTAATATTTGAATTCTTAATTAGGTAAATTAATAATATTTGATTCCATGTTCTCATAAATCATGGTATTTTTACATTCAAGACCTTTAAGAAGTTAGTCTAATAATTATGGTTAAAACTAAATTTAATTTGTCTAATAGATTTATTCGAATAGACCTATATATTCATGGAGGGGCTATATAATTCTAGACCCTCACACAACACAATACTCTGATGTAACAATGATTGATTTACTTCATGAATCAATATAACCTATCAATGAATATCTGTTTTGATTAAGGAATACTTATTTTCAATTAACTCCAAATTCAAAAAAATACTTTCAAATAATAAAAATGTTTGTAGAAATGGTTTAATTCCTCAACTGCAGTGACCCAGAGTCAGTGCATTATATTAATACATTGGTATGAATAGAAGGAATCATGTCCCGAAAGACCAATCATTTTAGAAGTCTTGAAAAAAAAGATTAAATAAATGAACCTTAAATTACATTATAAAATTTAAAAAACAACAACAATGTCTCTATTGACCACATTCATGTCCCTTAGACTATCCCTGATGGTTAGACATAATATAGTTCATCGCATCCTAGGAAAAATTAAACATAGAAATGGGTGAGCTCAGATTCATAGTAAGGATAACAATATAGTGGAAACTTTTATAAATAATCATAAACATTTAAGGCTATGTATAAGACCAAAACAAAAGCCTTTGAAACATAAACATCATCATAATATGGAAAAAATAAATCAAATAATACCATTTAAATTTTCACATGGATATTCTAGTAGTTGAATAATCAGAATTAATATCAATAGCTAATTTCATAATGATGGAATGCATAATGCCAGACTTTATAAGCACATAAAAAAGGCCTTGTCCCAAGACTACAAATAATATTTTGTCAATGACAAATTAAAAGACACTAGTTTGTCTCATTAGACCTATTTATGAATTGAGGAGCTATAGTGGGCTCCACCCATCACTTACTAAGTCAAATATATTCCTCCTATGAAACAGTTTAAACATAACATAAACAATCATATTAAAACTAGAATATGAAATGTGAATAAATTATTTATATACGATGAATGGTATAAAAATAAAACATCCATTGTAAAACATTTGACAAAACCTTAAATACAATATAGATAATATTTATCAAAAAAAATTAACTTCGATCAAGAACAATATCCCGTAAAAGATGTTGACATAGTTGAAAATGATAAGTAAAAATCATTAAGAGAAATATTTCTTCTTCATGATATCATATAAAAGTAACAAAATTTATAAAAGAATTCATTTAAAGATAGTTTTTAATCAATATTTCCCATACAAATATGAATCATTTGAAAATAATTAACATTTTAAAACATTAATGTGCATATAAATAAATCCATAAAACCTTTTTGAAAACATGGATATTAATGAGAAAGGTTTAGAATAATAATTATTTAATACATTTTAAATGATGTTTTAGTAAAATTTATCGTAAAAATAAACCCTTTGAAAAACAGTTTTATGAAACCTGGACATGGATAATAATTATGTCACAGTAGATACTAATGAAAAAACAACCTCTGATAACAAAAAGATTGTGAAATTAACCCTTAACATGAACTTCTCTTTTGGTCGAGGGTACATATAACCACCATTATAATGACCATTGTATGTTATTAAAATGTAACAAAACCATATTCAATTTTATTATATCATCCGTGATTCATTTATGAATTTGTAATGCCCATTTAAACATGATTTCCATGTTAAATTGACATTTTGGATAATAATCTCTTTCATTATCGTATGTGTTTTACCTTGTATCATTTAGATCATGATTTAAATACTTCAATAATATAAACCTTTATTTATATATCATATATATTTAGAGTAGAAATATTATAATAGATAGGTATATGAAATGGAAGGCACCGTTTATGGAGACAGAAGGTCGTACGTATGTATAAATGCTGCTTTAGTTTTCATATCGTATTGAACAGAAGTGAGTGGAGAAGATATAGGTATTTACATAAATAGATACACACATATATATATCTCCAGTAAAATTATTATTTCATATATTACATAATTATTAATAATATATATTTTTATAATTGTCGGTTTATGGTGAACATGGGAATGAATCTTATCGCGTCGTGGAGAGAGTAATTCGTACGTACGCATGAGTGTCAATATAATTATATTTACGGTGAAATAGTATGGAATTGTATGGAATATAATATATAAAGAATCATTAAAATTTTATATTTATTATTTAAATCTGTTATATTCATTATTATACTCATCCAAATAATTAAGTGTTGGAATAAAAAACTACAACCCGACATGCAGACTGTAAGCCGTACGTATGCACGTACGGTGACTTTGTCATTTATAGGATGGATAGAATCAATAATATGGTAGTACCATATTTATAATAATATCATAGTATGTAGGGGGTAGTGGATTTATTGTTTTGGTGTGGAAGCAACAAAGAAAGAGTAAGGGGATGAAGAAAAGAACTTGAAAGAGGGTGGTGAAATTATTACCTCTTCTTCGGGTGTTTATTTTTTATTTGATCAAAAGGGCTCTGTTGGTTGCTTTTCTGATCAAAGTAAGGACTCAAGGTTGATTAGAGGGACATTGGGAGGATATTAGGGTAGGGATTGGCTGAGCCAAATGGCTTTGGAGGTGTGTTTTTGAGAGAAGTGGATGTTCCTTTTATAAGAGTGGTGTGGGTAACTTTAGGAAAGGATTAAAATACTAATTTATTATAAAATCATATTATAATAATAATGGCTCCAAATGATTAAATTTTGAGCCTTATATGGTTATGGGTCAAAATAAACTCAACCAATTAGTTTTAGAAATTTTTAGTTTACCCTTTTAACCTTATCTTTTAAATTTAACTTAGAGTTAAATTGTATAACTTTTACCGTGTCGTCTTGTATTCTTACACTATATGATTAATAAACTATTTCTAATCATCCAGGAGAACGTAAATTGTTTCATTAATGACATAAATAATATTATTTAATCCATTTTTCTAATCCCTATATTTTTAGGAATATTATATCAACCAATAATATAGTATATGCTTTCGAAATAATTTATTTCAATTTTGACATTATTTGGAATTCGGTTATTGTGAATGTCATGACTAATTTTTCAATTCAAACAAGATACATTGAATCAAAAATAACATGTTGTATTCACCTATAAAATTCGTAGATGTCATAAAAACTTTGAAATTATATTTATTTTAATATTTATAATACCGTTTATTTGATTCTTTCATTAATATGGTAATTAACGCATCATCATTGTGTCATAAATAAAATTAATTATATAATGTCCAAAAATTATAAATAAAATAAAATTAAGTAAGAATTATTTATATCTTTCTAATGAATAATTATAGTTGAATTTAACTTATGTGTATCCCTATATTAAAAATGGTTTAGTTATTAAACATTGAATTTAACACTTTTAACTCTTCTTTAAATAAAATAATAATAAATTTACTAATCTAATACAAGTAGACCAAAAGGTTAATATTTCACTCCTAAGGTTATTTTTTCTCGATGTACACTTATCCAATAGAATTAGGACATGTTTTAGTGTAATTATAATATCAATTTTACCTTTAATTTCCCTATTTACTTTTAACCATGGTAAATAAAAGTCAAAACTTACTATTAACCAAATATTTTATTCAACTTATTGAACCAAATTTTACATACAGATATCAACCATGTCTATAGAATTTTTTAAATTCAACTTACATAAGTAATAAAATTAATTTTTATGCCAATTTGTAAATGGTCCTAGAATGTGGGTAAAAGAGGTTAAAAAGTTCAATAACATTTTATCCATCTAACTTTAATATAAAATGACTCCAATGAATTAAAATGAAATTATATCATAATTATTTATCTATATTGACATAATATAAATTTAAATAAAACACATAACTATCTAAATAAAAAAGTCATTTTTAAATAATAACGTAGTGTTTTTCACTATTCATCAAAAATTGAACGTTTTCAGAAAAATAGAAAAAATTTACCACAAGATAATTCTGATAATAAGAATTCAAAAATGAATTCTATTTTAAAAAATTCAAAACATAGATGTTTCATTTATTAATTTCAAATTAATTCTTGTTGTCAAAACCAAAATGCTATTTTTTAAAGAGTAAAAACTATCAATAGATTGACATGTTTTTATGTCAACTTTAAATTGGAAATTACTTATAATGACATAAATTGTATAAAATGATAAGAATACAATATAATTATACTTAAAAACCATTCAAATTCATAATTTTATACTATAAATTATTTCAATTAAAGATGTTGTTTTCCATTAAAACATTTTATTTTATATTATTCATCAAAATATGAAAGTTATCAGAAAAGTACAAAAAAATTATCCAAACTAAATTTTTATGTCTTGATTCTAAATAGGGATTTAATTTCATTAAATTAAATATATTAAAATGTAAAATATTGTTTTAAAAAGGGTTCTCCCTTAAAAGGTGGTAAAATATCAATTTTTAAAAAATACTTCTTTTATCTAAAAAATAATAATTTTCTCTTATATATAGTATAAGAAACACATAATATGGATGTTAAAATTATATAGATTATATAAGATTTAAAATTTAGTTAATACTTTTCATAACCACATTTTGAACGGCTGGTTTTGTATGTTGTGGTGTGCTCAAACTCAGTGTTGCTTATTACGCATGCTATTGAATTACATTAACGAGATAACGCACTATGAAATCTTGGGTTATTACATTCTCCTCTCCTTAAATAAATTTCATCCCTACTATTTTGAAATTTTTGTTCAAAAATAAAAGGTTAAAAATAGAAAAATACCTTTGTGGAAAAGCCACATCGAAAATTAGGTTAATAAAATTTAGTCTTAATAATAGGGAAAGGGAATGAAAAACACAGCACTAGATTCTGATCTCGATGAGGAGAACATTGGTGGAAATTAGAGACACATAATTGGAGAAAAAATGTAAATACTTATAGTGAGTGATTGAGGTCATTAATCACAAACTAGTGTAAAATTGAGTTCCTCAGAGCCATCAATCTATGATGATTTAAAATATCATCGGTTCAACAAAACATAAGGTAGTAGGTTAACAAATTTTTGGTCTTAAGATCCCTTCCCGAAAGTTTAATAATAAATTTAGTCATATAATAAGAGGAAAAAAATATATACTTGACAATTAGAGTTACATACTTCAACTACTTCCTACCACAAACTCATCTTTCACTCCAAAAGATAATAGAATTCAAAAATATTCTATTTATCCTAATCGTAAATGGTTCCAAAAATAATGAATTTATAATTCATTTATCAGTCTATTTAAAAAAACTAAATTATACAATCTTGGACATCACGTAAGCTAGTGGATGGTGATTACCCTTGTCGCCTTCGGTGGGGGGTTCAAGTCTCGCGACCTTACCGAACATGACGGGTTATCACCCGACCTCTGGGTTTTCCTTTTATAACAATCATAAAATAATCTTAAGAAATGATTTAAAATTAACAAGAGTATCCAAATCAAAATTAATCTACTCCAACATTTAGTCTTATTTAAAATACTTCTGTCAAAAGTCAGAGTCCAAAATTTATAAGGAAGGTAAACACAATAAAGATATTTTTTAACACATAATAACATGTGAATACATTCATCATGAAATCTTTTAAAACAATGTAACAACTTGAATTACCATAAATACACATTTATTACATTCATTCTCCCATATTCCTTATAGAATACTAGATATACTCTGTTTCGGTGCGGATGTGCATCGGGTTTCTGTTCCGACGTTGTTCCGCCAGGACGCGTTCGCGCGTGCGCCCGTCGACCCGAGGGGATGGGAGCGCGGCTTGTGGCCCCGCAGTCCCGCTTTCCAAAGGCGAGCGGCATCCGTCCCTTATTCAGGGACGTCTGCTCCTTGATCGAAACCGGGATGATGGGATGTCGGCTCCTCCTTCCGTGGACGTCTCCTCGGAACTCATCGCCTAATCTGGGTCTCCCTCATAGATTTAAGAATGTTCATTAATCTCGTTCCTGGCGCCATATCTTCATGGACACCGGTTAATTACGCTGCTTCCACCTGGACTCTCCAAGGAGTCTGGTCGGGGCAGCAACCCGTGGTGAGGAGACCGGGTAGCTCTGGGTGTTGGGGGCGTGTCTTAACACTGCAGCTCTGCATGTCTGCCTTCCGTCCCTAATAGGGCTTCTCGAAGGGGTGATGGCCTGGGGCATCCCGCGCAGGGTGCGGGGAACTGCGTTACCTGAGGTTTTCCTCAGCTTCACATGTTTAACACGGGGTACGCCGCGAGTTTAACGTCCAGCGGGGACGGCATCGGACTGGTCAACACGAGGAGTGGATCAGATGACAGAACCCCTTGCGGGGAACCTCCGACGCTGGGGCCAGCACATGGGTGGCTTCCCGAGCGAAGTGGAGTGGAATGAAATGGCATGACCCCACCGGGATGTAGCGTCCCGGGTAAGGATCAGGATGGATGGTGGAGTGAAGAGCTTGGACCCCGTAGAGGCTTCCTACGTACCGCGCGTTAGCGCGGATCAAAGTCAGCGTAGTTCGGATATACAGTTTAACGTCATGCTGGACGATGGCAAGCCAACTCACGAGGAGGTCTAGGCTGCTGGAACGCACGAAGTGGGTGGATCACAGTTTAACGTCTTGTTGGACGATGGTGTTTGGGGCTTACACTCTAAGGAGGCCCATATGTGGAAAAGCTCAGTTGGAGAGGGACTTGGGCTGAAGATGATAGACACCTCGATCCCTGTCACTCCCTCTACTGGCTTCGGCAGTGGGGAAGCACAATGGAGATACACACGTGCGGTCCCCCACAAGGGCGGATTCATAGGTGAATCGACGCGAATGTGAACCCGGGAGGGGTCCACTGATGGACAAACCGACGTGAATACGACCGAGACGACCAGGTGGTGGGCTTGAACCTCAGAGAGGCTTCCTATGTACCCTGTTTAGGAGACAGGGATCAAAGTCCACGTAGTTCATTCTGTCAGGACTTACGCACTGAGTCAACCTGAGTGCGGCAAAGCTCAGTTGAAGAGGGACTTGGGCCAAAGGTGAGAGACACCTCGATCCCTGTCACGCCCTCTACTGGCTTCGGCAGTGGGGAAGCACAACGAAGATACACATGTGTAGTCCCCCACAAGAAACTAGGGGTTTGTAATACCCTACCCCCGTGGGCGAAGGCCACTCCCAAAAATCGTCCCTAAAGAGGGGCAATCCCGACATCCCTGTAGAGACGAGCGGGTGGGGGACACATCCAAACCGGGGGGGACTCTGTGTGCGAGGTACGGGAGTGGGTGATGCGGACGGTTTAACGTCTTTCCGAATGAAGTACAGTTTAACGTCGTGTGTTGAGGACGAAACGGACGGTTTAACGTCTTTCCGAACGAAGTATAGTTTAACGTCATGTTGGACGATGGGGCTTGGGGATTACACCTTGAGGAGGCCCATATGATAGGCAGTTTAATGTCGTGCAGCTTGGACGAGGTGCAGTTTAGCGTCCTGCAGGACGATGGATGCTTGGCAGTTTAACGTCCTGCAGCGCGGAGGAGGTGTAGTTTAGCGTCCTGCAGGATGATGGATGCTTGGCAGTTCAACGTCCTGCAGCGCGGACGAGGTGCAGTTTAGCGTCCTGCAGGACGATGGATGCTTGGCAGTTTAACGTCCTACAGCGCGGACGAGGTGCAGTTTAGCGTCCTGCAGGACGATGGATGCTTGGCAGTTTAACGTCCTGCAGCGCAGACGAGGTGTAGTTTAGCGTCCTGCAGGACGATGGATGCTTGGCAGTTTAACGTCCTACAGCGCGGACGAGGTGCAGTTTAGCGTCCTGCAGGAGGATGGATGCTTGGCAGTTTAACGTCCTGCACCACGGACGAGGTGCAGTTTAGCGTCCTGCAGGACGATGGATGCTTGGCAGTTTAACGTCCTGCAGCGCGGACGAGGTGCAGTTTAGCGTCCTGCTGGATGATGGATGCTTGGCAGTTTAACGTCCTGCAGCGCGGACGAGGTGCAGTTTAGCGTCCTGCAGGACGATGGATGCTTGGCAGTTTAACGTCCTGAAGCGCGGACGAGGTGCAGTTTAGCGTCCTGCAGGACGATGGATGCTTGGCAGTTTAACGTCCTGCAGCGCGGACGAGGTGCAGTTTAGCGTCCTGCAGGATGCTTGGCAGTTTAACGTCCTGCAGCGCAGACGAGTTGGTGCCGCCAATGGGTCTGTTTCACTTCGCGCGAGCCTGGAGGGCCGCACGGGAAGACAACGTACGGTGCGGGCACCCGGGATGAAGATCATCGGGCGCCACACAGGCGGGTACCCTCAGGGGGTCAAAGGGGGAGACCCTGGCTGTTTGCGCGCAAAATAGGAGATTGGCGCGCAATACCGCGGGTCGGCGCGCAATTGGGCGGGCTGGCGCACAATTGGGCCAGCGCTTTGCGCGCGGAAGATGGAGATTGCACGCACCGGGCCTCTGATAGCGCGCGGGGGCAACGACCCATTCTTTAACGAATGGCCACTTAGTAAGGGGGGTGTGCGCAATCGGGCTGGATTGTGCGCACCCGGGGGAAATTGCGTGCAAGAGGCTTCTTTTGCGCGCGAAGGCCTTTGGGTGAGGAGTTAGTCAATGGAAATAAGCCAAAGGGGTTGTGCGCGAAGGCGAACCCCGGGGATGGCTTGCGCGAAATAAAGGAGGTTACCTGAAGATCGGAATTGCGCGCAGAGGGGGCGGGATTGTGCGCACGAGCAACCCTTCGAATTCTGGAAACCTTCAAAACGTTGGGGGTCGCCTTGTATTTATAGGCAACCCCGGGCGCGCAATTCGGCTCGCGGGCGCGCAATTCGGCTCGCGGGCGCGCAATTCGGCTCGCGGGCGCGCAATTCGGCGCGGGCGCGAAATGGGGGCTCGACGCGCTTCAGGGCCGCGCACGGGCGTCGGGCGCGGAAAATTCCGCGCCGACTCGGCCCCTTGCGCGAATCCCGGAAGGATTGCGCGCGCATAGCCAATATTGCGCGCGGGCCTCCGAAATTTCGCGTAAGGTCTTCGGGCCTTCCGAAACGTGCTTCTGACTCCAAATATAACCTCGCTTTCCTCATCTGGAACTTCTTTTGAGGAGAAACGGACTTTTCCGGCGTCTACAAAATCCCCCCCTCGGAATCTGATCGGCGAGAGGTCGCAACGATCGGGTTCCGAGGGAGACGCTGGAATGCCAAAGTCCTGGGCGGTGCGGGACTTTGGCGCGCAAAAAAGGGCTTCGGGCGCGAAATTTGATGTCGTGGTCGCGCAAAGCGCTTTCCGCACGGCGCGGAATCCCGGCCTCGCCTATAAATAGGGGCCCTGGGTCTCGCGTGCCGTACACATGCTTTCCGCGCGATAGGCTTTGAAGCTCTCGTGCGTGAAATTTCCATTGACGGCGCGAAATTCGCCCGTTCGGCACGCAAACCCATCCGGATTTCGGCTTGTCTTGCGCGAACACCCAGGGTTTTACGCGACGGACTTCCCAATTGCACGCCATCCACTAGGATTGCGCGCCAACTCCCAAATTTCTCCACCAGCCTCCTCCGATTCCGCACACCTCATCCCTTAACCCACACGACTCCCGGAGCTTCTGAGATGGCCGCGAATCAAGTGAATGAGGGGGACGCTGCCATTCACAGAGCTGAGATGGCGGCGAACGAGGAGGTCTACGGAGCCAAGGAGATTGTTTCCAACAATCAATCCTTGTTCGATTTGCTGATGCCAGCCCAGAAGACGTATCCGCTGTCGGACAACCTACTACTCTAGAACTACGGCATCCTGGAAGAGGTTCCGGTGCCGGGGTTCGAGGTTGATGCGCCGCGAACCTGGGTGACTCGGGAGGACGAGCTTCCCCGCTACAACATCAACAACAACGGGAATCCTACCAGGGAGACCAGGCACTTATATGTCTATGTCCTGAACCCGAGGACGTGAACCATTACCGGGAGTCAGCCTACTCCGGAGAACTCTCCAGCCCTCTACTCGAGCACGTATCGCCAGAGTGTCACCGACGACACCAGGGGCTGGCTGAAGGACTTGGACTTGCGGTCTGGGGGCAATTTCACCAGTGAGTGGGCCTGGGCGTTCTGGGAACACCACACCTGCGATCACTTCGCGGAGGAACTGCGGTACATCGGCCTGTTCGAGGCGGTGTGGACGTCACAGTTCCACTTCTACCAGCAGCCCGAGCTCAGGCCGGAGCTGTTCACCCGATGGTCCCCGGATACCAACACCTTCCATATTCATCATGGGGAGGTCAGCATCGGTCTCTGGGACATCCAATGCATCAGAGGTATCCCGCTGGAGGGTTACCAATACGATGAGTTCCTGCCTCCGAGGAACACCTGGGGCGACAGGTCACGGACTCCCATCCTGACATGGCATCTACTGGACCTGGCTACGGAGCGGCTCGGGGTCAAGGACTTCCACAAGGAAATAGCCTACAAGGAGTGGTTCGGCCAGTTCTTGGAGCATGACCCAGCGGTCAAGATGCCAGGCAGGGGGAAGCGGTGCTCGACCGCGGCTCACGGGAGCCGGAACGGGTCGTACTGGCGGGTCCTGGAGACGGGAGACTACCGCTCATGGGGGTACCGCGTCATCGAGGCCCGGGACCCAAATGTCTGGTACGCGGCATTCCTGGCCACCTTTCTGAGTGGGTGGCTCCTGCCAGTGCGGGACGCGAGGATGGGCATCCGCCCGGCGACACTGGTGATGGCGGGCGCCATGGTCGCCAACAAAAGATTCAACCTCGGGGTCCCAGTGCTGGCTAAGCTGTACGCCATCCTAGGACGCATCTCGCGAGGGGGGTCGCCACGAATGATCTGTGGGCCCTTTCAATTCTTCCACGGCTGGGTGGCTGCTCATCTCGGTGGGTACACGTTTCCAAACGCCGTCATTCCTCCGGGCAACGGCCTGCGACCCTCCCTGCTGAACATCACGGGGGTCGCTCTAATGACCCTAAATGAGGAGGGCGTGAGGATTCGGATTGGCAATCACGCCAATTTCAACTTCAGCCCGTTCCCCACTCCCGTTGGCCAGATGATCGACAATGAGCAGGGTCTGCTGGAGCAGCACGAATACTTCCTGAGAATGCAGGGCGGGGTGCTCGTGGCTCGGATCGACGGGAAGGTGATCTGCGAGCCCTACGTGCCAACCCGGTTCGCCAGGCAGTTCGGGTGCCTTCAACGGATGCCGAAGAGGGTATTCGTTGCTTTCCAGGAGGAGACGAACCCTTGCGTCCTTCACCAGATGTGGTTAATGTTCGCCGCTTTCGGCTCTGGCGATGTCATCACTCTCCCTCATGCCGGGGTCGACGCAGGCTTGGCAACCGAGTACGCCGATCACTGGGCCATCGCGTACCCCGAGGGGATTCTACGGAAACCAGTTCGGCGGCTCGAGGTCACCCGTGCGGAGACCGGGCGTCAAGGAAGGAGGCGAGGTGCCGTTACACAGGGGAGAACGGAAGCGCGCCAAGCAGCGGAGCCGGCGCGGGCAGGGACTTCGGTGGCGGGCACATCGCAGACTGCCACCACGGCCTCAGCGCCCAGAGAGGGGGCACATGCGGTGGTCGGGGAGCGGCCCGGGAAGCAGATAAGGCGTCTGCTCGAACCCTCCCACGATGCAGTCTTCCCAGCGCTGTGGTCGGCCTAGATGACCCTGCGGCAGTCGCTGGGGACCGAAACCATCTGGAAGAAGATAATCAGAGAAGGAATCCATCTGCCAGAGGTCGGGCGCCTTCAGGTCGCCGACAGGGTGAACTTCCACCGGCGGTATGCGTATCTGACGGCCATGGACGAGTACGCGCGCCAACGTGGTCAGCGTGCGGAGCCGTCCTTTCTGGTGAAGGTGATGCTCGGTCTAGAGCCTGCTCCAGAACAGATGCCGCCGGAGGAAGGTGATAGTAACGATGACTCCGAGGAAGAGGAGGAGACGGGGGAGGATGAAGGCTCTGAGGGAAGGTCCCATCCGGGGAGCCCTCGTGAGAGCAGCGAGGTGGCCGGCTCTGACAATATCGATATCACTGAGCTCCTCGAGGTCCGCTTCTATCCCTACTCAACCTGCTTCGTCCATTCTCTTATGCAGCTTCTAACCCATTTATTCATCTTCCTCAGGAGTGCACGGATGTTGGTCAGGCATCCTCAACAGGAGTAGGAGAGGCGCCAGCAGGACAGGGCGGGGGCCAGACACCTATCATTGAATTGAAAAGCGCTGAGGGGTCCCCTGCTGCGATTGCTCCTGCGGCGGCCGGGACAGCGGAAGATGACGCTCTGGACTCCCGTAAGTCTCCTTAATTTACTGCTGGTGCTTTCCGTTGACGATCCGTGATTAACCGCGGCATGCCTTGCGCAGTGATCTCAATACTGGAGGCTCGTCGGGCTGTCGAACCCGGGCCATCCATGAGTGGACCAGTGGCAGACGTGCCCCCTTCTCCGGAACAGACTTCTCACACCGAGTTGACCCCACCAACTACTGATCAGGGGGAAACGGACGCCGGCGGTGCTGCCATCGGAGAGAGGTCGGGGGCTGACGAGGGCGTCAACGCCACTGGGGCGAGAGAAGAAGGTCGCCCAGATGTTGGGGGACCTATCCCCTGTGAGGACATCCCAGGGGTGGACCCTACAGTAGACCTGCTGGCTGCCTTCCCTGCCTACCGGCCTGCCGACCCCGAGGAGATGGACGACTCGGACTCGGAGGTGGTCGAGGAGAGCCGGATAATGTGTCGAAGGGGGTGGAAGTGCATCCAGCGCTTCCTCAAGCGACCCCCATCGGAGTGGCTGGGGCGCATGGGATCGCTTCAAACCTGGCTGCGCTTCCTGTGTGCTGGGGGAGCTGATGCTCGACGCCTCCATCTGACGGTCCGTGATTTCATGGCCAAAAAGATGCGCGAGAGCCACCGGCGTGCCGACGTCGCACAATGTCGGGACATGTCAGAGAACACGCGGGCGCTCCTCGTGGCGGAGCAGGAAGTCCGGTGCCTCGAAGGGCAGGCGGCAGAGAAGGAGGTCTTCGTCGCAGCGTGCACTGAGCTTGTGGAGCAATTGACGGCCCAGTTGGATGACGCCCAGGCACAGCTGACGGAGGCAGGCCACCAGATGGTCACACTTCAAGTCGAGCGGGAGCGTGCACAGCCCAGGATCGGCGAGCTACGTGCTGCGACCGCCGACGAAGAGAGGGCATGGAGAGAGCGAGAATCATCTCTGGAGGCTGCCAGCCAAAGGGTAGCGGCGTTGGAAAGATCCATTCAGCACGCTAATCCATAAGGGCGTTGTTTTTGCCATTCCCAGAACCTTTTTCGTCCGCTACTCAATACTTCGATCCATTTGTATGAATCAACATATTTATCTGCATCTTTTGGCTTAACGTGCTCAACCACAATTCGTTGTCTTTCGGGAGCGTTAACCAAGCTTCAGGCATCCACAATTGGGCCTGGATTTCTAAGAAAAAGAGGGAGGTCATTCCTAGGAAAGGAGACCTCAGACCTAATCAATGTACCATCCCCCCAACTTGTTCCGACACACGAGCGGGACAATGCTAGGGGCGTTGAGATTTTATCCGAACATAGGGAGATGAAAAAGGGTGAATCGCATGTCCCGAATTCAGAAATCCACGACGGTCAGTCTTCCATGAAATGCCCAAGACGGCAAGCGGACAATGGATCAATCGACCATACTACTGCAGTAGACGGACCGAAGGTCATCATTCATATTACAGGAGGCGGGTCACATGTCATCATCAATACCGCTTTGGGGGTTCCTTCAGACAAAAGGGTGGAAATCCGGATCAAAAGGGCATGCGAAGCGTGGGGAGTAGTGATGATTTGTTCGGACAGAATATAACACTCCCAAAATTGCGCCACCGTGGGGAAAGCGTATTAGGCGGATGCACCAATCTGGCCGTGAATCACCCCAATTCTCAGACAGAACCTCTTTCACGAGGAAACTGTCGCTTCCCATCATTGCAATGGGGCATCCCGAGCTGAATCAGGGAGAATATCACAACCGCACCACTCTACCAAAAGCCAGGCCAGACGGCCGGTGACGAGGAGGGGCGGAACTTAGCGATCCCTGAGGCTGGACCCGAGTCGAGATGCCCGGGCGTTCCTACGTACTCCATCAGGCTGGAGATCAAGCCACACGTAGTTATGGAAGTGCAGTTTTAACGTCATGCGGGACGTAGAACCCCAATTAGGGAGATCTTAGTTTAAGGTCGTAGAGCTCGGACCATAGGGGCAGATCTTAGTTTAAGGTCTTAGAGCTCGGACCATAGGGAGCTCAAAGTACGCCACATCGCGGTCCTATCCCCTGGATATGCGAAGATGCACTGAGGGATAGTGTCAAGAGTGCTGAGATTTTCCCTGGTCATAATGGGAGGTGGAAAACGTAATGTGAATCATGCGGCCATTCACTCAAGGACTGGGGGCACCGGCGTAACGATATGGGAGTACTGCCGACCGTGGCGGAAAAGCAGCATCAATATCGCACTGACCGTTGGTGGAATGAGGCAGCAAACGAGCATCAACCGCTTAAGCGCAAGATTCATATCGATTTGCTGCCCAAGGCCCTTGGGGGCACCAGCCCGGATCGGTGTGAGAGCACTGAGGCATTGTATCCAGACCGCTCACGGGGGGTTCCACCCATGGCGTAGGTGATGGGTCCGAATGAAGGGGAGCATGAAGCCTGAAAAGTGGAAGGAACCTGACCAAGCTGAACCTGACCCTCCTGGAAATAGACCAGAGTACTCTTGACACTGGTGGACCACTGCAAGGGGTCGAGGGACACGCCTTGGGGGTGACCCGAAGGCGGTGGATTCCCAAGAGAAGGGGGAATCTTTAAGAGGTGGGGGGCTGGACCCGAAGTTTCAAACATTCGGGCGTTCCTACGTATCCCATAAGGATGGGAATCAAGCCACATGTAGTTCTTGATGCGCGGCGCAACACAATCGGGCACCAGCGCGGGGAGGGGTGCGGGTCTGGCCCTCGCACCCAGAAGAAGCGGTATTTGATATTTCTTGTTTGTCCTTAAAGGTGGATGGTTATTCTTTGTGCAGCGACCTGCCTGTGATTAAGAAATCCCTGGCATCGCCACTATAATCAAGCCATGAAAGGCATTGATAAATGGCGTGGTTATTAACCAGCGCCCAACGTGAGTGTCCCCTGAGAAGAACATCACGATGCAGTGTCGTTTCTCGTCGGGCGGCCAAGACGATCACAGTTTACGGTCGTGTGGTAAGACCAGGCAACACAGTTTAAGGTCGTGTGGCTCAGACCATGGAGGAATCCACTTATTGCGATACGACGGACCCAGCGGAGGTGGGGACACATCCCAGCCCTGCGGTCACGCACAATTCCAGGAGAAGGATCCTGGGATAGGGGCCTGCATATGTCTATCAACCGAGGGGCAGAGATGCTAGCCTCCAGCTATGCTGGGCCCAGACCGCGATTGTTCGGGCGACTCCTTCCTCCTAATGGGGACGAGGGTCTAGCTACACATGGCCCTTAGGGAGGACATTAGCATATATCATTGGTGCTTATATCGTGGGAGCCTAGAAAGGCACCATTACCCTGGTTGGCCTGTCTAACGTGTAGAGGTGTACTGAGGGTCAGTATGAAGAGAGAGTGTCGAGTTTCCACTACAACGCACTGAGGTGGAGTGTGATAAGGACTGCGCAACCAATGTTCAGAGCCTGAAAGAGTTTACATGGCGATCAAGGATGTTGCTGACCATATTCGCAACACAACATCCGATCGCGTCAGCCTAGGATGAGGCAAGAAAACGAGCATCAACCGCTCAAGCGCAGGATTCATATCGATTTGCTGCCTAGGACCCACTGGTAAATCGACCGGGAGCGATAGGAGAGCACAAAGGCATCGCATCCAAACCGCTAATGAGGATCCCTTTGAGTGAAGGCCCGAACAAGAGGAAGCACGAGGCCTGACAAGTAACACAGGACTGGTCAGGATTGAATCCGACACTGGAGGTCATAGACCGGAGTACCCCAAAACATGCTAACAGATCACCAGAAAGGGTAGGAGGACTCACCTTGAGAGCAACCAAAGGATGGCAGATCCCCGTGATCAACCAAGAGATGGGGCTGGACCTGGAACACAAACGTCCAGGCGGTCCTACGTATCCCATAAGGATGGGAATCAAGCCGTACTTAGTTCTTGAGAGGTAGTTTAACGTCATGCGGGACGAATGCTGAATAGTTTAACGTCTTGTAGCTCGGACGTGGTGCAGTTTAGTGTCATCCAGGACGAAGTGAAGTTTAGCGTCATGCGGGATGATGGAGCATGCAGTTTAACGTCCTGCAGCGTGGACGAATGCAGTTTAACGTCGTGCAGGACGAAGTGCAGTTTAACGTCATGCGGGACGATGGAGAATGCAGTTTAACGTCCTGCAGCGTGGACGAATGCAGTTTAACGTCGTGCGGGATGAAGTGCAATTTAACGTTATGCGGGACGAAGTGCAGTTTAACGTCCTGCGGGACGAAGTGCAGTTTAACGTCATGCGGGACGAAGTGCAGTTTAACGTCATCCGGGACGAAGTGCAGTTTAACGTCATGCGGGACGAAGTGCAGTTTAACGTCATGCGGGACGAAGTGCAGTTTAACGTCATGCGGGACGAAGTGCAGTTTAACGTCATGCGGGACGAAGTGCAGTTTAACGTCATGCGGGACGAAGTGAAGTTTAACGTCATGCGGGACGAAGTGCAGTTTAACGTCATGCGGGACGAAGTGCAGTTTAACGTCATGCGGGACGAAGTGCAGTTTAACGTCATGCGGGACGAAGTGCAGTTTAACGTCATGCGGGACGAAGTGCAGTTTAACGTCATGCGGGATGAAGTGCACTCAGGAAAAGTACTGCTTGAGGAACCTAGCGTTGGTGGGAGGAGTGACACGCTCACCATCCATAGTCGCTAGGGAGTACGCGCCATTGGGATAGACCCTGTGGACAACAAAAGGTCCCTCCCACTTGGGCTCCGACTTGGGCGGCTTCCTACCGGGGATCATTGGTGCTCTTAGGGCCAGTACTAGGTCACCCTACCGGAAGGAGCGGAGGCGAACCTTCTTATTGAAAGCTCGAGCCATTCTGCTTTGATGCCTCTCCAATTTGTGCAAAGCGCGAAGCCTATTCTCATCCAGTGCTTCCAACTCGACTAGACGGGCTTCAGCAGCTCTGTCCGGCGCTTGCTGGTCGTAGACCGCAGTGCGCAAGGACGGTAACTGGATCTCGATGGGCAGGACGGCCTCAGCTCCATACACTAGGGAATAAGGGGTCATCTGGGTGGAATTGCGAGTCGTCGTCCGATAAGCCCAGAGGGCGTTGGGGAGCTTGTCCGGCCAACTCTTCTTGTTCTGACCAACCATCTTTTGCAGAATGTTAGAGAGGGTTTTGTTAAACGCCTCAATCTGTCCATTCTCCTGCGCATGATAGCGAGATGTATGGTTCGAGCGAATGTTGTACTTGGCGTACAACTTCTTCAACTCTGCTGCTCGGAAATTGGCTCTGTTATCCGTGAGGATAGCGTGAGGCACTCCAAATCGATAAATGATGTTGGAGGTCACGAAGTCAGCGATAGAACAGGATTTGACCTCTCTGAGCGGAATCGCCTCTGCCCATTTGGAGAAGAAGTCTGTGGTGGTCAGAATGAACCGGCACTGGCGAGCCTTCGCCGGCAGGTAAGGTCCCACAACGTCAAGCCCCCAGACTTCAAAGGGCCAAGAATACCTGGTGGTATGGATAGGCTCCGGCGGCCGATGCACAAAGTTAGCATGGACCTGGCATGTATGGCACTTCCTGGCATACTCGATGCAGTCATGGATCATTGAGGGCCAGAAGTATCCCAACCTCCGAATCTGGTGGGACAGCTTCGGCCCAGTCTGGTGGGCACCACATGAACCAGCATGAACCTCTTGCATAACTCGTGCGATCTCAACTCCCTGAAGGTAACGGAGGAGAACACCATCAAATCCGCGTCTATAGAGGATCTGCTCCAGGCCGGGACTTCTCTGGAGGACAAACTGCGATGCGCGGCGTCGAACTCGCTCGCGCTCGGCCCGATCCGACGGGAGAATGCCATGTTGGAGGTACTCAACCAAAGGCGTCCTCCAATCAGGGGCTGGTTCGACTGCCATATCTGTGGTACTCGGGGCTCCAGGCACAGTGGCAACCGTGGTGAGATTACTTACTGATGGGCCGTGATCTCCCTCCAGGATAACGGGAGCGATGAGCCTGCGGTGCGTCACACGGATGATCAGGTTGTCCTGTTCAGGCTCTGCGAGTGACGCAGCAAGGCTGGCCAAAGCATCTGCTCGACCGTTCTGCGACCGGGGAATATGGACAATTTCTGGCTGAGAAGGGAACTCGGCCATCAGGAGGAGGGTGCACTCCAGCAATGGCACAAGTTTCGGCTTCCTGACAACATAGTCTCCATTGATCTGTTTAACGACCAGCTCGGAGTCCCCTTTCACACACAGATGGGGCACGTCGATCTCGAGAGCTAACTCGAGGCCAGTGATGATGGCATGGTATTCCGCCTCATTGTTGGTACAGCCCTCTGATAACAGGAAAGAGTATGGCAGAACGGCTTGATCCGGGGTAATGAAGACGATACCCAAGCCCACTCTGTTGAGATTAGGATTATCGAGTCTTCTAACGGTGGGGCTCCGGGAGGCACCATCAAAGTGCATCTGCCAGCATGGATCAGCACGATCGACCGAGAGAACGGCCTCATCAGGAAAGCCTAGATCCAGCGGCTGATCCGCGGAGGTCGGGTGAGCAGCCAGAAAGTCCGCCAATGCTTGCCCTTTGATGGCCTTCTGAGACACATACCTCATCTCGAACTGCTGGAGAATCACAACCCACCGTGCTAGAAGGCCAGTCAACATAGGCCGGCTCCGAATATATTTCAACGGGTCTACCCGAGAAACCAACTGTACCTCGTGGTGCTACAAGTAGTGCCGTAATTTCTGTACGGCAAATACGAGTGCCAGACAGCTCTTCTTGATGGGGGAATACCTAACTTCCGCATCGAGGAGCATGCGACTGAGGTAATAGAGGCTAGTCTCGGTTCCCTCGTTGTTCTTCTGGGCGAGAAGGGAACCAAGGGACCGTTCCAGGGCAGTCACATAAAGGACCAGTGGCTTCCCGGATACAGGCGGCATCAGAACCGGAGGTTGAAGCAGGTACTGCTTGATTTCCTCAAAAGCGGTCTGACACTCCTTATCCCATACATAGGTGGCACCCTTCTTCATGAGCCGAGAAAAGGGCTTACACTTGCCGGCCAGATTCGCGATGAATCGGCGTATATAGGCTAAGTGGCCTTGGAACCCTTGAAGTTCCTGAATGCTACCTGGGGGAGGCATCTGGCTAATCGCCCTGATCTTCTCTGGTTCAATCTCAATACCCCGGTATCTTACCACTAAGCCAAGAAACTTCCCGGAGGTGACCCCGAAGGCACACTTCAACGGGTTCATCTTCAGGCGGCGAGACCGGAGGAAGCCAAACACTTTCTCAAGATCTTTGAGATGGTCCTGACGCTGGCGCGATTTAACCACCAAGTCGTTGACATAGCATTCCACCAGTGTGCCGAGGATTGGCTTGAATATGCGGTGCATCGCTCGTTGATAGGTGCCACCTACATTCTTCAGGCCGAAGGGCATGACCTGGTAACAAAAGATACCTTGGGGGCCCTGAAGGCAGTGAACTCCTCATCCTCCGGGGCCATCCAGATTTGGTTGTATCCGGAGTATCCATCCATGAAGGAGAGGGCTTGGAACCCTGCCGTGGCGTCAATCAACAGCTCTGTCACCGGAAGGGGAAAATCATCCTTCAGACAGTGGCGGTTGAGATCACGGAAGTCGATACAGACTCTGATCTTCCCGTTCTTCTTCCTGACCGGCACAATGTTGGACAGCCATCTGGGGTACTGAACTTCCCTCATGAAGTTGGCATTGATAAGCTTGTCAACTTCGGCCTCATCCATGGCCCCGTGGAATGGGTGCATCTTCCTGGGAGGCTGCTTGAACCCGCGATGGTTCTCCGGGAGACCAAGGCGGTGGACGGCTACCTGAGGATCTAGCCCCGGCATCTCATCATAGCCCCAAGCGAACACATCACGGTGCTGTCTGAGGAAGTCCACGTACTACTGCCGCTCCTCAGAGGGCATGGAGGAACTGACCAATGTGGGTCTTGGATCTGCCTCGGTTCCAAGGTTCACCTGCACTAACTCATCGACCGTGGCAGAGACGCCCTCCTCAAAGGCTGGGGGTGCATCTTCCACGTCCTCTCCACTCGGGGAGGGATCGTCCACGGGAGAGACTGCGTTGGAAACTGCATTGGGGCTACCAGATCCTGCTGGGCCGCTGGTGCTGGCATGGGTGGTCGCCGTCATCTCATCAGGAGACTCGCAGGCCGTCGAGACCATGGCTACGTCCAACCGATGGATCAAGAGGATGTAAGCGTCATCCAAACTTGCCCAGGAATCACTTGCAACAGCGACAGGCTCAACCTCACCTGTCAGGATCTGCTTATCCTTTCTCTTGTAATAGTCCGCGTCCAGATAGCGGGCTTCACATGAGGCAAAAGGAGAGACATCTCCCTGAAGCACGCCTACTCGACCATTAAGGGAGTATTTAAGGAATTGGTGGTATGATGAGGGAACCGCCGCATGAAGGTGGAGCCATGGCCTGCCCATCAATGCGTTATACGCAGTGTCCTGAGAGACTACCATGAATTCGGTGTTGGAAACCAGGTCACCGAACTGGGTCTTCAAACGTATCTTGCCAACCGGAGTTTGCTCGGTGCGGCCGTACCCCTAGATCCTGAGGTTGGAGGGAATCAAGTCATCCTCAGACAACCCCAATCTCCGGAGCGTCCGAGTTGGAATCAGGTTAATCCCGGGCCACGTGTCGACAAGATAGCGTCGGACTTCAAGGCCATTGAACTGGCCAGTAACATACAGCGGACGAATGTGCCCCTGTATAGGAGAGTCTTCATCCTTACCAGATAACGAGATAACTGTCTGACATTCGGCTTTTTCAATTGCTTCGGCGTGAAAGGCCTCTGCAGCCGCAACCTCCGTCTCAAACTGGAGGGGGATCTTCAGGGCTTCAGCGAGCGCCTCGCACATCTCAGGTGACAGGCGCAGAGCCTCAATGATGGAGAGCCTTGCTGGGATGTTGGCCAAGTGCTTCAGGACATCATACTTTCTTGCCAAGCGCGTGCCCCTGGTTGCAGGAGGTTTCTCTGCGGTTGGAGGCATGACTGGCCTTGCCGGTTGGACCGGCGGCCGACTGGTGCTTGGCGCATCTCGTTGTTCACTGGTTGAAGCCTGGGAAGTGGTCATCGTACTGGGGCCAGGAGGCCGGGATGGACTCGTGGTAGGACAGAGTTGGTCGCGGCGCGGCTGAGGCGGTTCTGCCTGGTCCCACACCACAAACGGTGGCGGAGGCGAATCCGCCATCCCCGTATGGGGGGGCTGCGCGCGCTGAGCTCGGTTTTGAGCCCGCTGCCTAGTCTTAGTGTCGTGTACGGCCTGGCTGGAGGTACCAACTGCCGTGCCCCAGCGACTCCTGTTGTTTCGGTTCCTCCGACGGTGGCGACGACCGGGGAAACTAGGGAGGTCCACCTGGTGTTCCTCAACATCGGGAACCGAAAAGGGATTTACCAGCTTGACGGTATTAACCGAAGCGTACCCAACACTGTCATCGGACGAATCATTCATCACCGGGCAGGTCCGGGGAGGGACCCCCATCTCCGGGGGCATGAAATTGCCGAGAGTGCGGGATAGCGGCGGAACTGGAGGGGCGCGCTCTTCCTTCTTGCGCCACCGCCGTTTGCTCTTCTCGGAAGAGGCAGGCTGGGACGACGATGCTGAAGCAGCACCTGCAGATTCTGGGGGCTCAGGCTGATTCAAGCGCGCACGGATGATTCCATGGGCGCGAATGATCGTCTTGCGGGCCATCCAGTCATTATACTTCTGGGATCCGCGGTCGGAGACCAGCTGCCATTTGTCCTCGTCGCCACTATCGTCATCTGATCTCACGAACACACCCGCCACTTGTGCTGGAGCTGGGACCAACCTGATTACATTGTTGTTAATCTGGTCTTGGAGCCAGTCCATAAATACGTAGCACCACCGGATGGTGTTCCCCAGGGCCCGATGGTAAGGGAAGTAGCGGGGGTTATCCGTGATATATCCCTCCTCTGGCCTCCAACACTCAGGCAGTCGCACAATCCTCTGCTCCAGGGCGCTCCGGAAATAACCGGGGACCTGATCCTCGTGAAATGAGTAAGTCAGGTATCGCGGGGCCCTGGGAGCGTGGTCTTGACGAGGGGCTGGAGGGGCCTTCCGAGGAGGTGGACCCCGATTATCTCGCCTGGGTTGTGGCGGTACATTACGCGGAGGGGCCGGCCGGTTCTGGGGCTGCCACTGCTGGGCCGGGAACTAAGCCTGTGGAGGCGGATTCCTGTGAGGTTGTGGAGCTGGCCTCACCAACAGCAGCTCCAACTGCCTGGGGGCCTCTATCTGGGCAACAGCAGCGAGCTCATCCCTGCTGACTCTCCTTGCAGGGATCATAGGAGGCAGCGGGTGTGCCTGACTGGCCTGTTGCAGGGCTTCCTCAAGACGTTGAGCTTTGTCTGAGAAGTCCCTGAACCCTCCGGGTTAATTATGAGTGATCAAGGAAGGGACCAGCTCTGTCTTGACGTTCCCGACGCACATTGTCAGCAACTACTCCTGAGTCAATGGCATGTCAAGGGAATACGTGAGACCCTTCCATCGGGCGACGAAATCCGCGACTCGCTCATCAGGACTTTGCTTGCACTTGAAGAGGTCTGCGATACTCGTCTTTCGGGTCGTGGAACTGAATTGATAGAGGAACTGTCTACAAAGGTCCTCCCAGCTAGTTATCGATCCGACGGGGAGCTGGCTGTACCAGACAAATGCTGGCCCTTCCAGTGTCTGGACAAAGCAGCGAATCTTAGCGGCCTCCTGCTGCGCCGGAGTTCCCAACATAGGCCCGCACCTCGAGTTGAAATGGTCCAAATGCTGTGGCGGATCTCCAGTCCTGTTGAAGGGGGCGAAAGTGGGTTTCCCGAATCCCGGAGGTGCCGGCATGTCATCCACCCATGCTGGGTATGGCTTGCCGTTCGGTGGGATCACCACTTGCCGAGTCTCCAAGGCTTCCAAGCGGGCGATGAGTGCCACCATCGGATCGTCCGGACATGGGTTCCAGTCCTGGCGAGGATCTCTAACCACGAGCGCATTGCATGTCTCTTCAATCGGGTCGTCGACTGGGTCGTCGAACTCGGCAGCTCGTCGGATGGCAGGCGGAGCGGCCCTTGGGGCAGCGGGAGGAATCCGAGCGGGGTCTCTCAGGTAGTCACGCCGTTCGGGAGGGTGTGGTGAAACATACCGCGCCCTCTTGCCATAGGCAATGGCCTCTCCCCTGTCGGCAAACACGGCATAATCACGGTTACCCGGGAGAGTCTCGTCGAGGAGTGGTTGTTCCTGTCCCTGCTGTCCTGGCCTAGGATCATCGTAGTCAGGCCGCCGCTCTGCAGCGCGCTCGGCGAGGAGCTGGTCAACTAGCTTCTTCTTCTCGGCGAGCTGTTGACGTAGTGTGGCCTTCTCGGGATCCTCATATTCCCTCTGTATGGAGGCAGATGGGTCGGCGGGCTTTATAGCCCCGCCGTGCTCTTTACCTTTGCTGACGTTTCGGCTCAACGTCAGTGCTTCAGTGGGTGTGGGGAGACCCAGGAGGTTCCTCTGGTGACGAGTAACTCTCACCGATGGATCCAACGACGGCTTCTCTTCGGGGGGAGAGCCCCCGTCTAGAAGTTCCAAGCCGTTCCCCTCTCCCGACAGGTCAGCCATATTGACCGTTTCCGTCCCTAGGGATGTACCCTCAGGGCCACCCAGCGAGTCGGGCTGTCGGCGAATCGCACTGAAGCGTAGGGCAGCGTACTTCCCCCATCCACAGACATACACGTGGGGGGTGGCTTCCTCAATAACCTTGCGGAGTACTTGAAAACACTCAACGCATCGTTGTTGGAGGGCCTCGTGGTGCCCAAATGACCCGGGGTGCCGAACCGCGGGGAGCGTGGCCAGGTCAATCTAACGGAATTGCTCACCAATATCCTCCCGGTGTGCTTGACTCCCGGGATATGGCATTTGTAGGTGGTGAAGACGGGAGTGAGTCTCCTGGAGAGTTCGGCGGAAGCATTTGAACTCATCCGGGGTGAGCGATTCTGGTGCATCAATATCCGGTCCTGCGACTGGCCAAAACATCTCAGGGAAGTGGCCCTCTACAAGGATGGTCCAGAAGCTCCACGAGTCAAACTCGGGACCCAGGTCTTCTTGGTCCCCTTCAGCGACTGGGAATGGACGGGGAACCGACAGTGGTGCCGAGGCGGGCCGCTGGGCCGACGGGCTGGCCGGCGGTGAATACGGCGAGCAGGCCGATTGGCCTCCATATCCCGGGCCGCCCTCTGAGGGTTGCGGTGCCCCAGCTACCACATCACGATAGGACGGGCCGGCGAGCGAACATCCTGCCGTAGCATCGGTGCTTGCTGAGGGTGCACTAGATCGTGGCTCGACCGTCGGTCCCCAGAAAAGGTCTCCGGCTTCTCCGATCAAGGCAGAAGGCGCTTCCGGAGGGGCCGGTACCAACCGCAAGCTTGATCCTTGGGGGTCTACCAGGCCCTCGCTACTTCGGATATACCTTCGGAGAGAAGCGGGGATCACATCGATCTCGCTCTCAGGGAGTATGAGGCTGATGTGCCGCATTCCTACCCCTGCCCCTGACTGACGGGATCGGGGGGAGGGCTCCGTCGCCGAATCATACTCCGCCTCTGTATCGGAGAAACGAACTGGTCGGATCTCTGTCCGGAATTCCCTAACATTCCTCCCTCAACGTCGACGCCTCGCCTTCCTTCCCCTGGGTGGTTCTTCGGGGCATGGCTGATCTCTGTCCTGTTGTCCTCTAGCCGCACCGGTACTGGGGCCAAGAGGAATGGAAACCAAGGTGCGAGGAACACCGGGACAGATATCAAAGGGGACGCAGGGAGAGATGATTCCAGGCAGGCCTCCGGGCCGGGATCGGAAGGTGGGATAACCCATGCCTCTTGGATCGGCCACACGGAGTAGAACCTGCTGGTGAATAGCGCTACCGCGAGGTGGTCCGCGGTGGCTATTGCCTGTACCAACAACCGGGAGAGTCAACCCAACCTGCCTTTGGGGCGGTCGGGGCCTCGATCCAGGTCGGGCATAGAAGTGCCCCTGCTCAGGATGCGCAGGGGCCTGGTGACTGGAGCCAGCAGTGGCTTGGGCCAACGCGGCCACTGTTGCTAGGGCCCCAAGGTGGGCATCCTCTTCCGCTCGTTCCCGACGTTGGCGTCGGGGCAGACGAGTCGGGATTAGCGGCGCAGGCAGGTGGAGAGCCCATTCTTCGACTTGAGAAGCCTGGCGGCGGTGTCGACGTGGCCTGACAGGAGCCCTTATCGCGGATCCCTGGAGCTAATCTCAGATAGGGTGGTCCCAGACATCCTCCACCTCATCCGCATAGGGGAAGGAGCTGTCGGAGCATTCCGGGGATAAACTCCCGAAGCGGTTGGACGTCGAGGTAGGCAGCGGTGCCTCCCTGCGCGGCCCTCGGGGGCGGCGTTGGTGGCGAGGTGCAGCTTCCTCGAGGTCTAGGCGAGCCATGTCCCTGGTGGGGATGACTCCCTCTTCCTCATATCTCTGCACCAATTTGTTGATCACCCTTCTCTGGATGACCTCCGAGGGGGAGAGAGGGCGTGGTTGCCCTG
The DNA here is from genome assembly GCA_963277665.1 of Viscum album. Lineage (NCBI taxonomy): Eukaryota > Viridiplantae > Streptophyta > Magnoliopsida > Santalales > Viscaceae > Viscum > Viscum album. Next base: position 2,092,534,070 of record OY728122.1, read on the forward strand.
CAGTTGCGGCTGCTGGGACGGCTGTGGAATGGGCGGGACCGCGCAGAGTAGCCGCGTCGGTGTTTCCCCTACCCCTGCGCCAGTGGGAGGGTGGCGATCGGGAACTGGATTGGGTGACCTGATTTCTGAAAGTAGGGAGAAGAACCCATTAAAACTGACCAAAAAGGAATCGACAACCAATCATTAGTGCCACGACGCCTTCCGTGGGGGGAACCCAGGTCATCGACGTCGTGAGACGGAGTGCCCGATTTCCCTTCCCCAGCCCCTGGTGGGTTCCGTGCCCCGGTGCTGAATGCTCGACCGGGCAACATGCTAGTCTTCCAACACCTCTGAAAGCTATCGGTCTTCGTATTGAGGAGAAGAGATTCACGTCGGGTTCACCATTTTCTATTTCGGTGCGAATGTGCGTCGGGTTTCTGTTCCGACGCTGTTCCGCCAGGACGCGTTCGCGCGTGCGCCTGTCGACCCGAGGGGATGGGAGCGCGGCTTGTGGCCCCGCAGTCCCACTTTCCAAAGGCGGGCGGCATCCATCTCTTATTCAGGGACGTCTGCTCCTTGATCGAAACCGGGATGATAGGATGTCGGCTCCTCCTTCCGTGGACGTCTCCTCGGAACTCGTCGCCTAATCCGGGTCTCCTTCATAGATTTAAGAATGTTCGTAAATCTTGTTCCCGGTGCCATATCTTCATGGACACCGTTTAATTACGCTGCTTCCACCCGGACGCTCCAAGGAGTCTGGTCGGGGCAGCAACCCGCAGTGAGGAGACTGGGTAGCTCTGGGTGTTGGGGGTGTTTCTTAACACTGCGGCTCTGCATGTCTGCCTTCCGTCCCTAATAGGGCTTCTCGAAGGCGTGATGGCCTGAGGCATCCCGCGCTGGGTGCGGGGAACTGCGTTACCTGAGGTTTTCCTCAGCTTCCCATGTTTAACACGGGGTACACCGCGAGTTTAACATCTAGCGGGGATGGCATCGGACTGATCAACACGAGGAGTGGATCAGATGACAGAACCCCTTGCGGGGAACCTCCGACGCTGGGGCCATCACATGGGTGGCTTCCCGAGCGAAGTGGAGTGGAATGAAATGGCATGACCCCACCGGGATGTGGCGGCCCGGGTAAGGATCAGGATGGATGATGGAGTGAAGAGCTTGGACCCCGTAGAGGCTTCCTACGTACCGCGCGTTAGCGCAGATCAAAGTCAGCGTAGTTCAGATATACAGTTTAACGTCATGCTGGACGATGGCAAGCCGACTGACGAGGAGGTCTAGGCTGCTGGCATGCACGAAGTGGGTGGATCACAGTTTAACGTCTTGCTGGACGATGGTGTTTGGGGCTTACACTCTTAGGAGGCCCATATGCGGCAAAGCTCATTTGGAGAGGGACTTGGGCCGAAGATGATAGACACCTCGATCCCTGTCACGCCCTCTACTGGCTTCGGCAGTGGGGAAGCACAATGGAGATACACATGTGCAGTCCCCCACAAGGGCGGATTCATAGGTGAATCGACGCAAATGTGAACCCGGGAGGGGTCCACTGATGGACGAACTGACGTGAATACGACTGGGATGACCAGGTGGTGGGCTTGAACCTCAGGGAGGCTTCCTACGTACCCTGTTTAGGAGACAGGGATCAAAGTCCATGTAGTTCATTCTGTCAGGACTTACGCACTGAGGCAACCTGAGTGCGGAAAAGCTCAGTTGAAGAGGGACTTGGGCCGAAGGTGAGAGACACCTCGATCCCTGTCACGCCCTCTACTGGCTTCGGAAGTGGGGAAGCACAACGGAGATACACATGTGCGGTCCCCCACAAGAAACTAGGGGTTTGTAATACCCTACCCCTGTGGGTGAAGGCCACTCCAAAAAATCGTCCCTAAAGAGGGGCAATCCCGACATCCCTGCAGAGACGAGCGGGTGGGGGCCACATCCAAACCGGGGGGGACCCTACGTGTGAGGCACGAGATCGGGTGATGCGGACGGTTTAACGTCTTGCCGGACGAAGTACAGTTTAACGTCGTGTGTTGAGGACGAAGCGGACGGTTTAACGTCTTGCCGGACGAAGTACAGTTTAACGTCATGTTGGACGATGGGGCTTGGGGCTTACACCTTGAGGAGGCCCATATGCTAGGAAGTTTAACGTCGTGCAGTTTGGACGAGGTGAAGTTTAGCGTCCTGCAGGATGATGGATGCTTGGCAGTTTAACCTCCTGCAGCGCGTACGAGGTGCAGTTTAGCGTCCTGCAGGATGATGGATGCTTGGCAGTTTAACGTCCTGCAGCGCGGACGAGGTGCAGTTTAGTATCCTGCAGGACGATGGATGCTTGGCCGTTTAACGTCCTGCAGCGCGGACGAGGTGCAGTTTAGCGTCCTTCAGGACGATGGATGCTTGGCAGTTTAACGTCCTGCAGCGCGGACGAGGTGCAGTTTAGCGTCCTGCAGGACGATGGATGCTTGGCAGTTTAACGTCCTGCAGCGCGGACGAGGTGCAGTTTAGCGTCCTGCAGGACGATGGATGCTTGGCAGTTTAACGTCCTGCAGTGCGGACGAGGTGCAGTTTAGCGTCCTGCAGGAGGATGGATGCTTGGCAGTTTAACGTCCTGCACCGCGGACGAGGTGTAGTTTAGCGTCCTGCAGGACGATGGATGCTTGGCAGTTTAACGTCCTGCAGCGCGGACGAGGTGCAGTTTAGCGTCCTTCAGGACGATGGATGCATGGCAGTTTAACGTCCTGCAGCGCAGACGAGGTGCAGTTTAGCGTCCTGCAGGACGATGGATGCTTGGCAGTTTAACGTCCTGCAGCGCGGACGAGGTGCAGTTTAGTGTCCTGCAGGACGATGGATGCTTGGCAGTTTAACGTCCTACAGTGCGGATGAGGTGCAGTTTAGCCTCCTGCAGGACGATGGATGCTTGGCAGTTTAACGCCCTGCAGCGCGGATGAGGTGGTGCCGCCAATGGGTTCGTGTCACTTCGCGTGAGCCTGGAGGGCCGCACGGGAAGACAACGTACGGTGCGGGCACCCGGGATGAAGATCATCGGGCGCCACGTAGGCGGGTACCCTCAGGGGGTCAAAGGGGGCGACCCTGGCGGTTTGCGCGCAAAAGAGGAGCTTGGCGCGCAATACCGCGGGTCGGCGCGCAATTCGGCGGGCTGGCGCGCAATTGGGACAGTGCTTTGCGCGCGGAAGATAGAGATTGCGCACACCGGGCCTCTGATAGCGCGCGGGGGAAACGGCCCATTCTATAACGAATGACCACTTAGTAAGGGGGTGCACGCAATCGGGCTGGATTGTGCGCACCCGGGGGCAATTGCGTGCAAGAGGCTTCTTTTGCGCGCGAAGGCCTTTGGGTGAGGAGTTAGTCAACGGAAAGAAGCCAAAGGGGTTGCGCGCGAAGGCGAACCCCGGGGCTGGCTTGCACGAAATAAAGGAGGTTACCTGAAGATCGGCATTGCGCGCGGAGGGGGCGGGATTGCGCGCACAAGCGACCCTTCGAATTCTGGCAACCTTCAAAACGTTGGGGGTCGCCTTGTATTTATAGGCAACCCCGGGCGCGCAATTCGGCTCGCGGGCGCGCAATTCGGCTCGCGGGCGCGCAATTTAGCACGGGCACGAAATAGGGGCCCAGCGCGCTTCAGGGCCACGCACGGGCGTCGGGCGCGGAAAATTCCGCGCCGACTCGGCCCATTGCGCGAATCCCGGAAGGATTGCGCGCGCATAGCCAATATTGCGCGCGGGCCTCCGAAATTTCGCGCAAGGTCTTCGGGCCTTCCGAAACGTGCTTCTGACTCCAAATATGACCTCGCTTTCCTCATCCGGAAAATCTTTTGAGGAGCAACGGACTTTTCCGACGTCTACATACTCCTTAAATAATTTTTAAAAAAAACTCCAACAGTGATGGAATATACAAATCATTAATCAGTAATAATGTAGTCAAGAATATCCAATATAATTTATCCAAATAAATCATAAATTATTCCAAAATCAATACCATAGTATTAGAACTATAATGTTTTTTATCTTTCACTCAACCATATATTATCCAAAAAAAATTAACCTTCTGTTGAGTCACATTTCTTGGTTCTACAAAATCTCAAGACCTTAATAAAATAGTACTGCATTATAATCCTTATATAATCGATAATTCGTTTAACATGTACATAATTAATACAATAATCAAATAACACAATACATTAATATCAACATAAGAACATCAGTAATTCCTCTTCATCTTTAGTAATATCACAACTATATTATTATCCAATAGCATCATTTGTGGTATACCCTGATTATTTTGACAATGATTCACGAAGTGTCATAACCCTTTACAGGTGAAGCATTGTACATTTTAATCTTTTTCTGTACCCTTGAAATCATGTACTTGGTGTCCCTTTTCTCCACACTTATAAAAAACTCTCATTCTCTTTAATCATTTTCCAAGGTGATTTTTTCCACAGTTATCAGATATGGGAAAATCCTTTTTCCCTTATTTCCTTTATCCATCCTTCTCTCTACCGTTATTTTCTTCTCTGGCTTCCCTTCAAAGCCATAGGACACAGAAATTTTTTCACTTATCTTATTAACACAAGATACTATTTCATCATATGATGATAATACATAGGAGACTATTTCCTTTATAAATCTTGGCTTAATATCACGAAATATATGATTCTTATTAGTCTTTGGATCTTGCGTATTGTTGGGGTCCTCATTCCATCTACTAGGTGCCATTTCTAAACAATAACATATAGTAGGTTTGTTTTTTTGAAAAACAACGCATAATTTCAAACATGTAAAATACCTAACGTAAACTGAAAACATTGTGCATCTAATCAATAATCATAAAAAAATGTTTTCATTGAGGAAGTATTTACACTTAAATCCTTCATAATGGTTATTAATGAAAATGTGAATTATCCTAAGCATATCCACTGGGATTGATGTAATCAAGAGTATAACAAGGCCCATTGTTGTGTACTATGATACCCCCGGACAAGACCAAAACTCATTGTCGGAGTTTTCACTCCTAGGTACATCTGTTCAAGAGCCGCCTATACATACTCGTATCCAGACATGGATGTATTTCTTGGAAAATTCACAAAATCTCTACATTACCAAAATTCTAGTATGTTCTTCTATTCTAATCCTCCTTCTCTAATCATTTTTTTTCTAGATATAGTTTCCAAGGTTATTTCTAAACATATAATGATACCAACTGTAATCCCCGACCCAAGTTACCTAGAGTTGGTTTATTATTTTAATACATTAGCATGATTACAAGGAATCTAGTCCTAAATGACCGATCAATTTAGAAGTCATGGAAAAATGATTACAAACATGAACCTTACATTACATTATAAAATGAATAACAAATAAACATTGTCTCCATTGACCACACTCTTGAAGGGAGATGAGTTATCTGAGGATCCACTAAGTCTCCCCATCATGAGGAAAGGTGTTGATATAGTATATCCCTCTGTTCCCCATGGAAGGAGTTCAAATACTCTATCTAATAATTACCATTGAATGGGTCATTGTTCTATGTATAGGAAATAATTACACAAAAACCCATAGGGAATTAATCTAATGAATTATCCATAACGAAACATGTCCATGATGAAAGGTTTAATGGCACTAAGACTACATTAAAAGAGTAATTAAAGTGTGGTGATAATAAATTTGATATCCCATTAAAACTAGTGTTTCCCATGTTTGATGACTTGTGTCTGTGTCCCCATCAGTGTTAGAGTGAAAGGTGAATCTAAGCCCGTGTACACATGACTCTGTCCATGTTCTACTGGAAATGCCCATGTGAATCTAGTTAGTCCCATAACTATCCCCTTTTACCTCTTCGGGTACACGTCGAGGCAACTATTGAAGCCCACACAATGAGTTAATGGCTCACATGCTATGTTATTGGGTCACATTTCATGGGATACATGACATATTTGGGAAACCCCTATGACACAATAAGGGTCCCACATTAAGTATGTTCCCAGATTACACACAATGATTATAGATATTTTTTAGAATATAATATTTGGATTCCTTTTCATTGGCGACTCCATAGACCCTAGATCAGAAAAAAACTATTTCTAGAAAATTGAAAAACACAAACTTATGAATTCTTCCATAGTTAATTATCATGATCTGACATTATTATTTTATTTTGTAATCATATTCACTCATCATGCATCATCGCATGACTAAGAGGACAATGATCGTATATCCTTGAATCCATAAGAACATTTTTCTTATACCAACACTTTCTTTACATACATGTACATTACATAAAAATTCTATAATACATAAAATATTATTTAAAAAAATCCCAAACATTGTATTATTTTAGTGCCTTTAGAGTCTTGGAAACATAAACAACTAGATCATTAGAGTGATACATTATCTCTAACTAGTTTCTTCAAGACTAGAACCTCTAGTAGAAACATCAAATTAATACATATCATTACAACCTCAGGATGGAATCCTAAAAAAGGGGTGAGTTCAGATGCTCAGTAATGGAAAATAAGGGAGACATGTAATCGTGAACCAGAGAATATGGGTATGAGAACATGATCAAAATATTATTAGATCATACCCTTCACATAAATGATCAAAAACATGAATCATGGAAAAATCATGATATTTCATAAGAAATGAATCATACGGAAATAAATAACATAAGACATTAAATAATGACCTAGAAATAAGGAATAGAATTGTAGAAGACCCATAAGAATAGAAAATCATATTTCTGGGAAACCAACCTAGACCATCGCTTCATATTAGGGTTGGTATAATAACTTATGTACCTTATATGGGCTTGTGATACCCTCCCACGTGTACTCTTATTTTGGTCATGGGATGTCCAACTTTGATACTCTTGTTTTCGTCTTTGGATTCCATCCTATGCACTCTCTTTTTTCCGTTTTTTGGATTCCCTCCCATGTACACTATTAAAATCAAAAAACATTTTTTCATTACACAATGAATTGGATGTAGTTATTGGTCCTACCCAAATCATAATGAAACAACTCATATGTGTGCCACAAGTTCATATATCATTTATCATGTCATAACACATGAAATTAAATGGGTTTTATAAACATCATGAAAACATAACATAACCAAAAGAAAAGAAATGGATTTCATAAATATGATTCATTAATAAAAAGATCCCTTTTTCGAAAGATAATAATGGAATCATTGACACGTATACATAGTAAAAAATCTATCACAGTAAACTATTTTATTTGATATGGAAAAAATTATCTAAGATAACTCTGGAAAACTATTTTTTTCCGAAAATCTATTTTCTTCTTGAAAACATTTTCTTTACATAAAATTCCCAACTATTATAAAAGAAAACATTTACTTTATAAAAAACCCTTATAAGCTTATAAGGTAAGAATTAATTCAATAAGGTTAGATGAAATCATAAATATTAATTCATTTTATATAAGATAAAAAAATATTCTTCTCATAATTTTCTCAAAAAATATATAAAAAGAACCTCATTATTAAATTGAACAAATATTCCTTTCACAACTGTTTAGTCAAAACATATACATCAGCAAAGACAAATTTAATCCATTGTAGAATAATTGTAAAACTCATATGGAATTTTATTTAGAAACATTGAAAATTATTATAAATATACACAAGTTAATACATATTTTCAAACAATATTTGAATTTAATGAGATTGTTATATTAACACCTTTATCATTTAAAAGTCTATTCAGTATATAAAATTTTTTGAAAACAAAATTCTCAAAAAAAATCTTTTCAAAAATATAATGGAATATTAAAAAAAATTAAAACATGAAAAAAATTAAAATTGATTTCCTTGAAAATGACCATAAGGTATCTTTTAAAAATATTTCTTAAGGAAAAAAATCATTAAACATTTCAACTTTTCCCATATCAGTTGGATACATTTTAATCAAAATCCTATTAAAATTATAACATTAAATAAAGCTTCAAATATCATGAAAAGAAGAATATTACTGCCATAACATGTTATATCTACTTATATACACATCATAAATGAACAAAGGGGCATAAAAAACATCCATATCAATGAAGGAAAATTGTGACAGAACTTTTTTAATCATTTTTTAACTTTTGAACCATAAAACCCCATGAAATGATGATCACAAAATTAATATGTATACAAACATAAAATAATGTATAAAAATAATAAAATACATTCGTGGTATGTTTTTAAAAACTATAAGATAAATTAGTGGTAAATATTCCATATATCTCATAGAAATATATGTTTGAATGAATTCCCTTACCACATGTTCAACTTCCTTTAAATGTGTTCAAACCTCCCGTTGAATATCACCTCCATGAGAGACCATTGAAGACCTTTTATTTGGACATTTGGTTAGTCTATAATCACCTGTATGTGGAGAGAGTGAATATTATATATTTTGGAAGATATTTGTGGAGATTTAAGGCTTGTGGGATAAAATCAGAAGGTGAGGGGTGATATTTAAATATGACGATATGTTGGATTAAGTGATTAATTAATGAATATTTTATATCTAAAACCTAATATTTTGAGGTGGCATAAAAATGTAAAATCATAGGATAGAAATTAATATTTCAGAGGCTAGATATGGTCTTACCAAGCTTAAAAACAATTAAATTTTGTATTTTTTTAGGTATTATATGCAATGAGTGTTAATCTATTACCATGTTTAATTTTTTACGTATATCTTCATATATAATGTTTTTACTATGGTAAAAAAAATTCCTAAAAATAAAATTGACTATATGATGAAATTGGAACTTCTGATTCCAAATATTGTATCCATATTAACTAGTTAAATTCATGGAATTTGAAAAAATATATTTAAAATTATTCACATAGCATGAATTAAAAATTGAGTTTTTAAATAGAAAGTCATAGAATATTGAAATTTTTTACAATATAATATGAATGTGAAATTTACTAGAATGACCTAAATTTGTATTATTGATGTATAATTGAAATAATTATACTTTAAGACAACCAAAAAATTAATTATATGAGAATTTCATAAACTAAATGTTGTATTTTTCACTATTCATCAGAAATGAATCTTATCATAAAATTCCATAATTACAAAAAATTAAATTTTGATAATCTACATTAAAATAAGATGTTTTTTTCATGGAAAAATTCTAAATGTTTCAAAATGTACATTTAAAATGGGTTCTCCATTAAAAGGTGGAAGAAATTACTTTTTGAAAAATATAGTAATTTATGGGTAAAATTGGGGTTTTCTTTATCTTATGAATATAAAATGTATTTTATAAATATAAATAATATTTTATTGAATATATAAAATATATATCTCACTAATATAATTAAATAATTATAATTAATTAAATTTATTAAGATAAAATGATGGGTAGAATAAAAAATAAAACTACATCCTTTATAATTAAAAGGTCTACATTTTTATTTATAATTAATTGGTAACCAATTAATTCATAATATAAAACTTATACAATCATAATTTAGTAAAAACTTTTCATAAAAATTAATTTAAATGCTTGGTTATATTGTCATAGATAATAAATAACAACTTTTTAATTAATATATTGTTGTTTGATGAAACTTGATCATGTGTGTAATGAAATATATGGGTGGAACCCGACATTGTGTGTAACACATAAAAAAATAATGTTTGTTACACTACATGATAATATAGTATTTTTTTTAGCACATTTTTATCTTGTTATTTCTGATATCATTATCAAAACATAGTATTGTTTTTATAACAAAATATATATTCAGTATTGTGTGAAATGAAAATTATCGAAATGATTAAATTAATTTGAAAAAATTATTTCCCAAAATCAAGTGGTGGTTCATTCGACCCCCCCCCCATAAAATTAATTTATCCCTAAAATTTTGTCTTGGTTAATGAAGTATTAATACTTTAAAATACAATTCACTATAATCCACATCGAAAAATGAATAATAAACTATCATTTTAAAATGGAATAACTGGTCAATAATAGTATTCAAATCAAATCGTAACAATGTTTCAACATAGGAGAACATTAGTGGAGATTTGAGCAGGGTGGAAAAGCATAAAAAATCATAAATATTAATAAATATCACTAATCACTAGAACATGGGTGATCCAGCGATTGTTATATATCACAAAACTATAAACTTCGGAATCGTTAAATAGGTGATTGATATCATAAAAATTAATGATAATAGTATAAAATAGTACATAATGATCATTTTCCTAATCATAAATAATTTTCATAAGAATTTATACTTACGTGGTTTTAGGATAAACTCACACATTTCTTTGTTTCTTCATCATCTTCAATATTATCTATTATTTATATAAATGTAATTGAATTTTTTATTATTTGATCATGAGATACAAAAATAGAATTATAGGTTATTCCATTTGTATTTATCACAAAACAAATGTTATCACAAGAAATCAAATTATAAAAAAATTATCAAATTTATATATAATAATTTAATCTTTAAAACTATATCGGATATAGCACATTTTATACGTGGGTCACATAAAAATCATTCCAAATGATAAAAATACAAAACATCACTAAATATTCTTACCATTTATCTCCCATATTTCGTAGGATAGCTCTTGGTTTTAAGATTCCAAACTTTTGAATACATCCTTCATCATGGATTCTATTGTATCATGTTAATAACTAGAATTAACATACATCCTTTTTGAAAATATTCATGATTCTCTATTCCAATGTGTATTGGATATATTCCATAAGTCCTAAAAACTAATAAACATCATTCAGGATAACATTACTTATATGTAACCAAATACATAAATTACTAGCATCGTCTAATTAAATTATTCATATGAAACATATCCTTATCCAAGAATCATTTTTTATCATAAGGAACGTATCAAGGGTTATCAGACCTTAGTAAAAAGTTCACCTTTCCAAAAAATCACATTTCTAGTCTATTAGATCATTTAATATAAACATGTAAATGCTGAGTGAAAACACAAAATATTCAATCCTTCAAAATTCCACTATTAATATAACATAATTCTTCGATCAAAATACATAAAAAAATTTGATTACATCACTTTTTACATAATACATTTAAAATCATACCTCGTTCAATTACATAATACCTCTTTATTTTGATAATTCATGTATATTCTCATCATCATCAAATAAAATAAACATTACATGTACCAGCATTCTGATTCTCTATGGGAACATTCCATTTAGGATATTTATTTTCATGATGAACACTCATTCCTCACATAATGTGTTTGAGTGTCGCTGAGGACATAAAGAGGAAAATATTCCCATCAATATTTGTAAATTAACAATTAATCTTTCAGTTTTAGTTATTTACTTTTTTCATTATTTTCCATAGTCATGACACCTTCTTTTACCTATAAGTAATCCACATAAGTGAATCATTGAACAATAACGACATAATAAAAACATAATATTCTTTATACTATTGTGAATATTTCCTAAACTCTCAGATAAGTCTGTTATTCTATTACTTTTTGAGTTTGAGTGTTGGTTAAGGTACCCACTACTTGACATGTTCCCTGAAAACTAATTTGGCCTGATCAAAACATCCTTCACTCTTGTGATAATCTCATTTGACTACTCGTCACAATAATTTCCACCAAAACCAATATTAATTCAGTTCCTTCTGGTTCCATTTAGTTTGTAAAACCAAGATGAATAGAGTGAGAAACCTTTATCATAATGGAAAACCACATAATCATGGATGAAACTTATAGGATATCTATATCATGACAAATACTTTTATGTATATAAGACATTATTTTATCCTTAGAGACATCTCTAGAAGTATCCCTAGAAATATCAGAAGGGATTTCAGTATGTCTTCTCATCTTAGTTTCCTAATGATGACTAATCCTTCACTCTGATACCAACTATTACTACCCAATTATATCATACATAGATATTACATATTTACATTTTAATACTTAAAACATTATTCAAATAGATGCCCCAAGGTCGTGTTGGTTTAGTGCCTTGGGAAACATTGAAACATAAACAACTGGTTCATAAATAAGCTACATTATCTCCCACTAGGTTATTCCTGACATAGAGCTTTCATAGAAACATAATACATAATACATACCATTATAATGTGTGGATGGGAACATAAATAGGGGTTATCTTAGATTCCTAGTTTGGGAAAACAAGAGGATACATGTAAGCATGACCAAGAGCATAAGGGTATGAGAACATTATCATATCTTTAAAAGATCATACCCATTATATCAAATATCATTAACATTATTCATGAAATAAATCATGATAGTTCATTATAAATGAATCATAAAAAATGACATAACACATTAAATAATAACATATTAATTAGTTTTGGAATTTTGGATGACCCATATTCATATAAAATCATATGTCAATGTTGCATACCAAGACCATTAGAACATGTTAGGATTGGGATAATACCCATTTTACCTTCTTCGGGAGTAGTATGGTATCTCTTATACCCTCTTTTTTTAGTCTTTGGATGTCCACCCATGTACCCTATTTTTTCAGGCATGGGATACCAACCTATGTACCCTATTGAGCTCATAAAATAGTTATCATTACCCAATTAATTCAAAGGAGATGTAGGTCCCACCCATCTCAAAATGAAATCATACGTGGGTGTTCCATAAAAAAATAATTGATTTATCCTATTAGAACCCATGAAATGAAATGGGTTTTATAAACATCATTTAATCATATCATATCCCACAGAAAAGAAATGGGTTTCATAAATATCATTCCATCATAAACACAACCATTGATTGAATAAATAATAATGGATATATTGAATCATACCCAAAGTAAAACATAATTAACCTCAAACAATTTTTTCATAGATTGAATATGATTTTAGGAGAAAAATTAAAAAAAATTATGAGGAAAATATCATTTATGACATGAAAACATTTTTCTATTTGAAATTTCATTCAAATATAAAAGAAATCATTTTCTTTTAATATAGAATAGAAAGATTTATGGCATTATTAAAGAAAATAAGGCATTATAAAAGCATAAAAATTTATTAATGCGGTATATGTTAAACAGTAATTATTCTCTTAATCTTTTTAAAAATGTAAAAAATTACCTCATTTGGATTAAAAAATAAGATTCATTTCACATCTTTTTAATGAACACACTCACATTTGTTAAAATTACATTATCCAATTTTAAAAGTATAGAAATAATATTATGGATTTTTTATGAAACATCGACATGGATGCTAAATATACCCCAATAAATTAATAATAACAAAAAATCTCATACTGTAATAATATTTTGAAATTAATAATTTTTTCATTTAAATTATTTTCAGAATATAATACATTTCGGAAAAACTATTTTCTTTGAAAATATATCTGAAAACATACAATAGATGATTTAAGAAAGAAAACATTTAAACATGAAATATTTCTTTAGAATTATTTTCCTTAAAAATATGCTTAAGATATATTTTTTAAAAATCATGTGGAAAATAACATTCAATCATTACAAAATGTCACAAAGAATGTTGATACATTTGAATAATAATCAACATAATATAATAACATTACATAATGAGTAAAATATTAATTAAAGTACGATATTAATTATATAACATATTATTTTGTAGTATATACACCTCATAAAAAAACATTTTTCATAAAAATGAACGTGACTCACTAATGGAAAATCGAGACAAAACTAATATACCCATTACTGAACTTCCGAACAGTGAAACCCAATGAAATATAGATCATCAAATGGATATTTAAATACCCTTAAATTTATGTATAAATTGTAATAATTCCTACATGGGATGTATTTACACCACACAAAATAAATGAGTGGTGAATAAATAATTAATCTCAGGGAAATAAAAAGTTATATAAATTTACATTACCTCACGTTCGACTTCTTAAAATGGGTTCTAAAATCCTATTGAATATGACCTCCTTGAGATACCCTAATGGACATTGGGTTTGGTCTTTTGGTAAGCCCATATGAACTTGGATATGTATAGAGTGATGAGGAGAGGGAATGGAAGGTATTTGAGGATCAACAAGGCTTGTGGAATGAAATTGGGTGGTGAGTGGTGGTATTAATACTTGAGGAGACCTAGGTTTACGTGATTAAATAATGGATATTTTATATTTAAGGCCAACCATTTTAAAGATGAATTAAAATAAAAAACATATGATCGAAATTAATATTTTTAATATTGGATATGGTCTATACTCACCTCATCCATCCTTTAAATGTATTATTTATATGTATTTTAAGCCAGTAAACATTTAACTTTAATATGTTTTATTTTTTAACCTATACACTATAAAATATTGTTTTTCAATGATAATTTTAAATACCTAATAATTAAATTAATCATAGAACATAATTTGGACATTATGATTTCAAATATAAAATATATTTTACCTAATTCCATTAACAGAAATGGAATAATGGATTTATAACTAATACAATAAAGACAAGAAAAACAATTTTTTAATGTGAAATTGTAAAAATATTAAATTTTTTTAATATCTAATTTCCATATGAATGTGATTCCAATGACCCAAATTGGTTTTAAATGTATAATTGAACAAATTAAATATTAAAACTAGTTTAATGTATAATTTAACTATATGAAAAAATAATATGAATAATAAGAATTTAATTAAAATGCCATATTTTCACTATTCATTATAAATGAATCAAATTAGAAAAATACAAAAAATTAAAAAATAGAAAATTTGTGTACTTTTAATTAATATAAGAATCTTATTTTATAATGTAAAATTTCTAAATGTGTCAAAATTTAGATTTCATATAGGTTCTCCATTAAATGGTGGGAAATTGACACTTTTGAAAAATATAAGGATTTATGCATAGAATTTTCATTTTCATTTTGTTATTACAATAAAATATATTAGATGAATATGAAAAATATTTTATTGAATATATAATATATATATATCGTTAATATCATTCACTAATTGTAATTAATTTAATTTATTAAGATAATGTGTTTTTTGGAGCGTGAAAATAAAACTATCTATTTTCTAATGAAAAGTTATATATTTATATTTATAAGGAAATTGTAGTCAATGAATTCCACTTATAAACCTTTTGTTTTGATATGTTAGATAATAATTTCAAGGCCAGGTTATATCTTCATATATATCAAACAGAAATAATTTTAGTAATATCATTCTTTCCTGATAAAACTTATTCTTTCATATAATAGAAGAAATCAATAGAAATTGTAATTGTTGGTAACAAAATCCAGAAAAAGTGTTTCAAATATAGAAATATAAGATGATGTAGCATGTAGTAAAATGTAATCTTGGTTTTGTAGATAACACAACCCAAACATATTGTTTTTTGTATAATAGAAGTTATATTCAGTATTGTGTGAAATGAAAAATATAGAAAGTATTATTATAAATAAATAAATATTTCCCAAAATATAGTGGTGTTTCACCAATTAGTTCATCGCTTGATGAAATCATCGATCTGAAATTGTTTCTTTGGTATTGAACTATTTTTTTAATAATTAAAAGCACAAAATTTGATTTTATGGAATTTAGGTCTAACCACAAGCATAATGGATATCAAGTGATGACTGTATAGAGAACGATTCAAGATGTTATAAAAAAATAACGAATGAACATTAGGAAATTTTCAGTTCAGCCTCGATTCACTGCCATTGGAAGGATGAATGAGGTGATAATAAATATCAACAGTTCTCCCAATAAAATCCCATAAATAAACCCATCGCACAATACACTCAATCCACGAATCAATCATTGTCGAATGATTTTAATTAATTTTAAAATGATTGAAAAGATAAATCCTAATAAAATAAAAATCCTACCTTTTTATATTCATATTTTTTATGAACATTGAAGTGATATCATTTTTCATTTCTATGATCCTCAAATTCCATTACACATTTTTTTCAATCATCGATTTGTTTTCACTCACCAACTAATGTTCCTCCACCATATTCTAAAAATATATAGAGTTATGTGGACAACCCTTTACTTCTGATATCCCTTAATTTTTAGAAATGAATAACTTCACTACATGATTTCAAAATAAATAATTAAATTTTATTAATTTATTTTTTCTCATGTTCATAAAGAAGTTTCTACCAAAACTCTAGCCTAACAATGGTTATGCCTTTCTAAGGGTGATAACCATGATCTAAACTCAAAGTTTCACTTATATTTCAGATTTTTGACTTATTTTATAAGTTACACCACTTTTAAAGGAAGACTATATTCACCTAAATTTAATATATTTATTATATTTCATCTATTAATTATGGGAACGTCGAGCCACATAATCACATGTGGTTTATGCATATAGTCCCAGACACATTAATAGATACATTCCAAGAAATTACATGGGAAAAATAGGTATGTTATATAATGGTTCAAAATTCAACTTGTATTGCACCATCTCCACTCACACTCCATCTCAAAAGGCTTGATTATATGATCATTGTTCAATAGAACACACAAATTCATCATTCAATGTCCCAATAAGGAGAGGAAATTGATGAACAATAAAGTGTTCTTCTAGCCTGATCCATTCTAGAACATCCATTTTGTTCAACATGAGAGGGAGAATCATGAATATGTCGGAGATCAATGACCATGATTATGTTCTATTAGTGGATATTGGTTTTGGTTATTTAAATCACCCATGTGTGTAGCAACGCAACCATACATGAACTGGAAGGGTCTTCTCACTTAACATAGTGTATTCCCCTACCCGATGTGACAGATTACTTTATACATATTTTCTAATACCAATACAGATACGATTAAAGATTACCCCATCTATATTATCATTCTTAAGATGAGGGTAATAATTTTCACCCCCCATGTGTAGTTCTTTCCTCGAGAGAATGAATCCATAGATCAAAAAATCCATGAACCCCACCAGACTGGATACAAGATCATCACACATAACATTTTTGCCACATAATTTTAATTTTTCCCTCCATAATTCTCTAATATGAGTGTGAGATTCCTAATTTTTGTTCCTTTAGTCATTTATGTGGCCTCCCATGTATCATGTCCCTTGATTCATTCAATAAGTACCCGAACTATTACATGATATCGATATACTTCATCCTATGTTTTTAATCACATAACCACTAAAACTAGTGTAAAAACAACCTTTCTATATCATTCCAAAAAACATATCTATATTATTAATCATCCGAAAACTATATAATACATTTTATTAAAGAAAAATTCATCATTCATGTACCTTATAATTGTGATCCCAACAAATTTATAAATATCTAACCAACTCATCCTGACCTCGCCATAGTGTAGATAGTATGTGTGGGTCCCTATTGACCACTTTCTCAATATATCAGGAATGATGTCTAGTTGATAGTAGATGTGAAACTATTTAGTCCATGAATTCTCATATATCCCAAAACACATTATCACCACATAAAATCCATGATAGGACTACAATACCTTGTATTCCATGGTCCATTCATCTATGAAGTTTCTATATTGGATCAAGTCCCATTCCACAGGCCATCATTTGAGATGGTCTGTAAGCCTCACTATGAGAATATTATCATACTAAGGGGGAGATTTATCCATCAACATTTCATACCCATTTATGTTGTTCTTCAGATTCCATAGTATGTGCATTGAAAGGGACGTGAGGTCCTTCATAATATGGTCGCCAATTCACAAGTTCCAAGGGAGCTCTCTAGACATACTTCTAAACCTATAAGTGGGATTAAAAAAAATAACATTTTTAAGGGACACATCATCCCTCACTCAAAAACCATATATAAGTAGCCTCATGGGGAATGTGTATTCCTATTAACCTTCTTTTATCAATGGAGTGATTAGGTTAAAATTTTAATTACCCTGAAACAACAACTATTTGTTGTGGTTTCCAGTAATTCCCCATTGTTGATCAACAAAAAATCCAATTTCCAAAATGACCATTTTTTAGGATTATTAACTTATTTTAATTTGGTTCATTGAGGTCATTTCATGGAGTTTTTCTCACTAAGGATGTATTTGTATAATTCAATTCATATATGTGTTTTCTAGGAAGTCTATTAATAGAACCACTTTTTACAGAAGATGTGACATTAACGAGCAGTTAGAATTAAAATCCTAAATCCATCATGATGATATTGGATTTCATTAAATGAGAGAACTATAATATCATTCATAAAAATATCAAAGTTCCCTAAAGGACCCCACCCTAATTTATAGGATTATAGTCTAAAAGATACTCATTTATATGCATTAAGAATAACTAATTTTCACCAATTTTTATTCATAATCCAACCCTAGTCACCCATCAGATCCAATATTGATGGGGGTGTACTTTGTGATTCCAAAATACACATGTTACATGAGAGTTCAATGATGGAACTAACAATTCAATAAAAATTTGTACCAAAACAACATAAACTACAGTTGTGGTTATGAAATCATGAAGTTATATACCTTAACAAATGTTCATGTATCATGGAAGTCCATGAACACTAGAGTATTGATGTGGTATCCTTTATGCCATGTAAATATTATTTATGAAGCTCCACATCCATGTCAGTTTTGAGGTAGAAACCTTCATGTATCATAACATTGTCTCACTGAACCCCATCATTTCATAATGCTTATAATCATTCTTTAAAGCCCAAAAATTTCATAAAACCAATTACCTAGTATCCATTGGGTCTATAAATACACCCTTTGTTAGAATTTTAAGACGATTCAACCATTTAGATTCTAAAAAAATCCACCAATTCTAGATATTAATAATTTTAATATGGAATAGAGGAGATACATTTTTAATTGTACGCATGATTAAAAATACACCATATCTTGTTTTTAGTATATCCTCAACCCATGGCATAGATTCCATTCATGAAGTTATGTGGCCTTAATATATGAATAATTAATTTAGTGCCTCTTGAATTTTAATGAGATAACTATCTTTCATGGAACCTACCCTAATTGAACAAAGACATTACATCAAGGTAGGGTCACCCTATTTTAGGGAACAATTTCGTTCAAGAGATCCCTGACCTCTGTAAGAAAAATAGACTTCATGAATCCCCAATTATTCGAAAAAACAATCTTCTCTGAAACACATCCTCCATGCCTCCTTATGGAAGATCCTTTTATCCAACACCCATTCACGAGTATTTAGTTCTTAGTGTCCCCATATTGATGTTGGATGAATTCAACTGCAGCCGAAAACATTACACAACCTCTTAGAAAAACAATACGTGGTTCTCATAATCATAGGCACCCTAAATCATTTTACACCTATGATCAGTCACCATAACATTATGACCCCTAACGAAAACTCCTCTACAAGTGTGTCTACGCCACAACCTGCACAAAGTCACATTAGTAGTGTATATATAATCCCTATGGGTGGCATCCTCAATGGAAATGAATTACATATGTTAGTATAAACAAATTTTTCATGATACGTCTCTCACCTTAACATGATCACTGTTAGGGTTCAACTCCATCCACATCCAATATACATGAATGAAAATTTCCTAAGTGCACATCCAAGTCACATGACATTAAACTACATGAAATCATCCTCAGCAAATGATACTAAACTCTGGCCCTACCTTATGTGATGGAAATATGTTCAACATGGGATTCCAAACCTCCACTTTAATGGGATGAAACCATACATCTAACACCGACCAAATATTCTATATTTATTCCCACAACCACCCTCATTGATTCTCTATCGATTACATTATTATAATTATTAAAAAAAGTTATACTATATGGATTGATCTAGTCACATGAACATAAACATTGGAGACAAAATATACTGGTTTTAATACATTATTAACAATATGATACATAGGATTCTAACATATTGTTCAATTACAACAACTTTGTGTATGTAATCTCTCATCACGGGGACACACTCCACCAAATCCGGATGTTGAAATCTCCCCCCTCCCAGGGGACACAATCTACCAATCCCTCATAGTTAAATATTCCCCCTATGGACACACTCCATGAGTGTCCAATAAAAGGGTATAATATTCATTTATTAAATCTTAATATTCTTGTGTTTCAAGGTCCATAAAAATCAATTTTATTGAAATTTAAAAATTGTATTCATTTTTGATCAAAAATGATATTCATTTTTAAATATTAAATTCTGTCCCAATCAATCAACTTCTTGTAGAATTAATTATATTAATTATATGAATTTTCTATTTTTTATATTATTTTAAAAAAAAATTGGATCATATTATTTTTTAGAATTGATTGATGAATATGATGTAAAGATGATGATTTTGGGGCATGAATTAGAAAAGTTTCTAGACAAATCCAAATGGGACAAAGTCCAATCAAACAAAACTGGGACCCATAATTCAATGCCAATGAAGCTCAATGGTTATATGTAGATAGAGAAAAATATGGGGATTATTTAATTAAACTATGTATAGATATAATATTGATTTTTTTATATAGTTAATGGGAGCCAAAGATGTCATTTAAATGGTGGTCCAGAATTGAACACCTGTAAAGTCATCCCATTAGATTATGAATAAACTCCAAAATGATGGCCAACTTTTCTTAAAATGATTACACATGTTATTTGAAACGTGCACTAATATATTTTACTTCTACAGAACCTCTAGATTCTTCTATCTTATGTTACAAATTTATATGTCAACAAGATGGATTAATCTGGATGATTTTCCAAGTTATATTTGAAACATCAAATTTTCCCTAATCTTATCACCCTCTTTTTAACTCTCTATTAATATGGAAGGATTTATTGATGGGTGGTTAAACTGAGGCTGAAAATAATCCAATATAAGGATCTAGTGGTTAATGGAACTAAGATTCTTATTTTTCCATTCTATCGATGTGTTTTCCTTTCAATTGAATCATCCTTCTTTAATTTAGTAATCGCATGGCCAATATTTCCCTTTTTTCGTTCACCAATGTTTATTAATAAAATATATTCATTAAATTTTATTTTTTTAATATAAATATAATACCTTAAAATCATGGTTTGATCCTATTCACATCAACACTTGTGAATGTTTTTACAGCACAGTGGATTTATCGTAATTTAGTATTTCTTCTTCCTTTTCAATTCCACACTCATTAGTCTAATTCCCACATTCATTGATAAAATTAAATAAATTGAGGTATAAAAATATAATTTTTTGATCTAACGGATTATCAGGGGGATTAATTTGATGTCATTTCCCATTATAATAATATTTAATCAATTATAATTTTGATATTTTCATTCAATGATGTGCATTCTACTTTAAACTAACAAATTTAAAGGATACACAATGAGAGTTCTAAAATGATCCACTAACTTGGATTTATCATCAATATGATCCTCTAGGTGTATATGTTATTAGCCATAGGATAGTAAAGAATCGAAATTCATTGACTGATTTGGTCTGTTCATATTTCATTGAAGGAAACACTTGTATTTAAGAAATTGAAATGAAATGAAAAGAAATTCATCCAATCCACCCCATATGATAACCATGTATGAACTCATTCATTTTAAATTGAATTCACTTAACTCTCGAAAAATATTATTTAATAATCCAATCAATTCAAACCCATGTTTGAAACATTATTAATAATTAGACCATCAAATTATAGTGTCTATAGAATTCTTGT
Organism: Viscum album; assembly: GCA_963277665.1. Classification (NCBI taxonomy): domain Eukaryota; kingdom Viridiplantae; phylum Streptophyta; class Magnoliopsida; order Santalales; family Viscaceae; genus Viscum; species Viscum album. The sequence goes on from OY728122.1 coordinate 2,092,555,805, forward strand.
TCAGTCCATGAGAATTTGGAAACCCAAGATATACTACAATTTAATGATTACCCCATATAGAATGGGTATATTAGGGCTGAAACAAATTTTGGTTCCATTTTAGGGGACCAAGAAATTTACTATGGAACCTCATTCTATTATCTCCCATTTCTATTTTCTCATTCAATTCTAATATCATTTCACTATTATTATTTTTCTATTTTCTTTTGACATGTCCACCTACATATGTGAAAATTCAAATCACCATGTTATGGTAGAGAGTCTTCATGCTGGGTAGTCAAGTACACATGGGGTCTCTTTCAATTAGATCGCAATCATCATAATACTTTTGATTCAAACGTTTTGGTCAATACAATATAGAATCTTCTACAAAACCAAATCATAAACCTTGGAGGGAACACAAATGGATACCAAAATGTGAAAGACCCAAACCTAGGAATTGTTTCATACTATACCCTAAATGACTGCATCACACCACTGTGGATCAATGCACCCTCATTTATTATATTAGATAACATAAGATATGCCCAATATGTTTTCAAACCACATATCATAAACCACCTTCCATCCTTTCATGAGATGGATTATGAAATGCCTTACCTTCATGTTAATGAACTTAATGACATTGTCAATAACATGTTACCACCAAATCAAATTGAATCAGATAATATGATAATATTTCTATTTTCACTCTAATATAGGGAATTTCATTGGTTAGATAATATGAGGCCATCATCTATTCACTCATGGAACTAAAAACAATGAAATTTCTATAGAAAAATATTTCCCCCATTACAAAAAAATTGCACATAAAAAAGGCATCCATGTAGTTTTTGAGAAAGAAGGAGAAACATTCTATAAAACATGGGAATTGTTAGAAGACACATTAAACAAGAAACTAAACCATGGTTTCCTAATCTCAGATAATGTGATAATTTTCTACTCAGGATTAGGGATAAGAAAAAACAGTTTATTGACATGTTCTGCAAATGAACATAAAAAATATAGCTAAAAATAATGATTATGAGAATTTGGAAAATCTTGTTAAACAAAAACAAACCTGAGGAACAATACATTAATACACGAAGCCACCAAAATTTGTTAGAATCAATACTCCTAGAGATGATTAAATCAATATAAAAATAAGCTACAATCACTATAATGGTAAAGGAGGTCGATATATTGAAGGTCCAAAAAATCCAAAATGATGAGCCTATTTGTATAATCTTTGATAAAAATGGCCATAAGACCGATAATTGCCCAATGAACCCTTCTATCAAAGAGGTTATTTTAGGATGACCACTTGCAAAATTAAATGCATTTTATATTCAAAATCCAATTTACCAAAATACTTTGAATACAATGTACACTGAACATATTGGCCTCTATTTGAATAAAAATTAGTAACCAACACAACAAAAATGTCTCAACCCCTACCCTCATCAAAATTTTCAAGGACATAACCAGTCTCAAACACAACCAGTCCTATAAAAAACATCAACCAGTCCAATTATGGATACCTATCCAACAACTAAATCAACATACAATCAGATATCTAAATTATCCTATTGGGAAAACCCAACCAACACAAACCCCCAACCAACCTATCTCTTAAACAATCCTTTATCAATTGTTCAATCAAAGGGAAAAAATTAACACCGAAGTCTCATCACAAAAAAATTAACAGAAATCAATAAAAATGGAAAATTCACCCATTCATACTCAGGTTGTTCCTTCACCAAAATTGAGGTGAGAATTTAGTTACAAACAATATTTTAATGAACAACTCAATAGTGAGACTATTTTTTGGATTGGGAAAACCAATGAAAAGCATGAACCAACCATTAATAGTAAATCTATTGACTCAATATCTCATAAATATGATAATGAGAAAGCTAATGAATTTTAAAATATTTATGATAATTTAATGTAACCTCCATCTTCAAAAACCATCCTTCTATCTGCACTATTCCATCAATGATTTAGTTGAAATTACAAACCTGAGTTGAATGAAACACATAGTGAAATATTCTCACATTTTAAGATGATCATACCCCATATTGATACAATAAAAACCATAGATTAGAACTCAAATAACCTGATGAAACTTTGAACAATAAAAATAATGATTTCATACATAAACCATGTCCTTTTGTAAGCTAATGTGAGTACCACCTTTTGTGGAACCATGAAACCTATGTTTAGGGGCCCAGGTTTTCAATAAATCAATGTCAAACTATGAGAGAAAAAATAAACCAAGTCCTTATGTGATAATTGAGCTAGTGTGAACCTCATACCATATACAATGTGCAATCCATTAAGACTCAATGATCCTCAACCCAATCTTGACATACTTTAACTCACTTATTGTAGTGTTCGAATTCCAAAGGGTATCCTGAAAAATGTTTTAGAGGATGTTGAATTTTTATTAACCTACTGACTTCATTGTCCATGAAAATCACACAATGATTACATCATTTGGAGAAAACACTCATCATACATGGTTGTCGCTTATTATAAATAGTTAACATAGTCATACATATTAGGAATGGGAACATGATGTTATAGTTTGGAAACATGAGCCTTGATGTCAACCTATACAACCTATTCTCTTAGGTTAGTGATGATGGGGCTGTTCATGAGGTGAATATTATAATTATTATATAAAATAAACATTAAAATGATCATGGAAATGATGGCGGATGTCTTAGTCAAGAGGATTAATATTTATTGTATTCCAATTATGTAAACATGAATCTATGTATTGTTTCTATTTTTAATGGATCCAATAGTGATTTATAATAATAACTTATCATAGAACCATTTGGACAAACAATAAACAAAAAGTCAATACCAATTTCTGAAAATTATTTAGGAAATTTGGTTGTCGAAAAATATGTTCAAAAGGAAACTGTTTGTTGAATAATTTCGAAACTAAAATTGATTATAATTCAAGATCCCTAAATTTTTATGAATCTATTATCCAACCTAATATTGAATTAAAGGTTCATACTACCTCTCTCATGAATTAATTCACATGGGATAATAGAAATAATACAATTATTATTCCATCCTCCCTCAATGATAATGATATAAAAATTCTCAATGTTGTATTAGTAATTGTTAAAAAATGAATCATATTGACCATTTTTGATATTCATGGGATTAGCCTATTCACTATGGACAATATGATTTTTCCCAAAACAATTTTCAAAAAATCCAACAAAACCAAGAGGATACACAATCCAGATCTAAGGGATGTGGTGATTCATATAATCCTTGATATTTTAAAATTTGGTATTGGATATGAATGGGGACCATTTCAAGATAACGACTGTATATTAAGTTATTTTTGGGAGGAAAAATGGATTTTCGTGTTTTTTATTTTATTTTTTGTGTGTCTTTATCAAGGTAACCCCTTGGGCTATCCAATTTTATCTAATGCATTTCATGTTTTTGATTTAGGGTTTGATTAATTATATTATTTCAAAAGAAAAACCATGACATCTATAGTTAAAAACCTTCCTAAAATATCCCCAAGGATTATACATGTGGCATGGAGCCAATGTAATCAATTTTTAATTGACGGGATATCATGTTCGAAACAGGTGATTTTATTCCATGATTTCATTTCAAATGACATTTTCACCACTTTTATCCCAATTATTATCCCTCTCTTCTCATCTCTTTAAAAACTGAGTGTAGATTCATTATATGTTTGGGGGAGTGAAATTATGGGATTCAAAAAATCAATTCATTATTATTTAATGTGTTAATATTCATTGAGAATCACTAATCCTGAATATAAAATGAATTTGAATGAAATGAAGAAGATTTAAATGCTTAGTTATATTCATGAATATAGTTTTTGGATATTGAGATTGTTTGATAAGATTTTTCAAATTTTACAATTTCATCCTCTTAATGAAATTCCAAAATCCATATTTATTAGATCATGAGTGTAAATTTGAGTTCTTTTTCTCTTTTCATCATTGCATAGGGTTTGGGGTAACTTTTAGGTTAATTTGACTATCCCAAATATATATATATATATATATATATATATTAATACAACATAGAGTATTATTTTTTCCAAATGTGTGGTGTGGGACACTTGGGGATCGTGACTCTATAGTAATCATTCCCAATGTTAGGATTTATATCTCTACTATAGAGCATGTAACTGACAATATGTGTAGGGTCCAACACTTGGGGATCATGACTCAATAGTTTTCTTTCCAAGAGTTAGTCTTTTTATATCTCGTATAATTTTAAAAAAATTAAAGAAATAAATAAGAAAAAAAATTTGATACTCAATTTAAGGTGTAATGTGGTTCCCACATATAGCTTACATTTGATTCCCCTTGAATAATATAATAATCCCAATGTATTTTGAGATACAGAACAAATCATCATGCTTAATTCAAATAGGATGAAATGTAGAAATGAATTTGAACAATGGATGGGGATTTCACTTTGGATTTTCATGTGGACCTGTCTATTGTTAAATTATTGTTAAAGTATTAACTATTTTTAGGAATGATTTTTATACTCAATTTATGTAATTTTTGTGAATAGTGAAATTCATGTACATATTTTTGAGATACGTTTTGCTAGGGATTAGAAAAACTCAATTTTGGGTCTGATTAGACACAAAATGGGATAATATTTATTTATTTTATCTTAATAATCATGTGATTCAATGTCCATGAACATAAATTTTAGTGATTTTTTTAAATTTAACTTAGTTTCTCATCACATGTTCAATTCATATTTAATGTGAACATTTGAGAACAATAATTCATATACATGTATAATAAATAAAATGAATTTTTTGAATTTGATATTTTATAATACGAATGATCATTTTTTTTAGAAAAATTTATCTTAAAATATCGATGAATGAAACCTAAAGGATGGTGATGATTTTTTTGGAATGAATGTAGAAAATTTGTGGACAAAGAATAATGGGCCTAAGGCCCATCAAACAAAAGTGGAGCGCATAATCCAATCCCAATGAAGCTAAAATTATAACTATAAAAGTAAAAACATATGGGGATCATTTAATTCAAATCAAGCTAGAGCTAATTCATAATTTTTCATAGTGGTAAAGGGAGTCCATTTTGACATTTAAATGGTGGGATATATTTGAACATCCTTGAATTCATCCCACTATATTGAGCATAAATTCACAAATTCTGGTCCAATTTTTCTTGAAATTTTGGCTTCTATTATAGAATTCATGGAATAAAATATTTTACTTCTACGTCCCCTTTAGATTCGAATATATTTATTTTCAAATTCATACATCAACAAGAGAGGTGAATCTAGACAAATTTCTTGTTCATATTTGAAATGTCAAATTTCCCTTGATTTTATCACCATCTTTTAGACAATATAAATGAATGGGGCATGATTTTATTGATGGTGGGTCAACATAAGTAACCAAATATTCCTATATAAGGATATGATGGTGAAATGAATTATGATTCATGTTTTTACATTCTATTGATGTTTTTTACTTTCAATTATAATTTCCCACTTTTATTTTATAATCGCATCATCAGAATTTTCATTTATGTTTTTATGTCATAGTAATTTATTAATAAAATTTATACTTCATATTCTCTTATTTAATTCTTTTCAATATCATGTTAATACCATTAAATCATAGTATTAACTTTTTTACAATAGAACTTGTGAATTTTATCACACAATAGTGGAGTGATCATAATTTAGTTTTTCTTCCACTTCTTCAAGTATACCCTCATGAGTCTATTACACGCTTGAAATGATAGAATAGTAACCATGGAGGGATAAAAAACTAATGTGTTGATCAAAGGTAGTATAAATGGGATTAATTTAATTTTATTTTTCATTTTAATAATTCTTAATCAATTCTATTTTTTACAAATTCAAATTGTTATGTAGCTTCTGCTTTGAACTCACCCATTTTACGGATATACCAACTAAGTGATAGAATTATACTATAACTTGAATATCTCATATATATGATTCTCTAAATGTATAAATGAGTAGCCTTAGGATGTTGAAGACTGAAAATTCTATGAGTGATTTGGAAAGCTCATATTGTATTGAAGGAAATGCTCGAATTTAATGCATTGATATAGTTAAAAAAAGATTCATCTAATTCACCCCATGCGATAACTAAGGATCAAAAAAAATTAAAAATTGAATTCACATATATCTATAAAATTTAATTTAATAATAGAATCAATTCTTCCCCATGTTTGCAACATCCTAGACAATTCATCCATATAATCAGAGTGCAAGTAGGTTTCTTCTTCAGTCTTTGTGGATTTGAAAACCCACGTTTTACAACAATGGATCACTTACTCTATATATCATTAAACATTTTTGGAGAGACCAATCCACCAACAACCAATTGTGAAATATTCCCCTTGGGGACACACTATGAAATCAGAAGTGAGAAATATTCCCCTGGGGGACACACCACTAATCCTTAAGTGGGTAATATTCCTCCATAGGTACACACTCCACCAAATCCAAATTGTGAGTTCATTCCCCCTTAGGATACAATCCACCAACTCCTAAGTATGAAATATCACCCCTGGTGAAAATCTTTACCAAACCTTCAAGTGTGATTAACTTCCCCCTAAGGAGACACATGGAAAAAAACCTGAAGTGTGATCATCTTCCCCCCTAGGGACACACTTTATCACCCAACCTATCTATTAAATTAATTAATCCTTACTACCATAATCCCCCACAGGATGATAAACCTGAAACCCAATCATGAATATATACGCCATAAAATAAACATTATATTACATTGCGAAAATGTCTCAAAATACTTACTCCTCTATAGTTAACTACCTCATGGATGACATGGGATGCCTTATGTACCACACCTAAGATTCCTCACACATGAGATGCCTCAAAAAATATCCAAACCCATCTTTATTGGGTCCAATCTTACCCAAGGTATATAAATACCCATAAATGTAAAATATTACTACCTCATATGATTAAATTCTGTTTCCATATCGATATATAAGAAACATAATTTACCAGCATCCAACTCATGATGGAACTAGAAAGAGTTTGAAAATCATGACAAAAATGTATGAGGGAGACCCGAGACATGAGAAGATCTATAATGAGGAATCCTTAGAATGATGAATTTATATCACATATTACTAATTTTTTCTAGGATCCAACATCTTTGATTAATGTGATTGAAGTGACCCACCTTTTTAAAGAGTGAATGCGAGGTAACAATTAGTGTCTCACATTATGATTGATAGAATACAATAAACCCCTACCAAATGTGTTGGAAAATGTCCTGATGATATACATATAATCATATTTGAGAACCTAAAATCCAATATTATTAATCTCCTTCATTGATAATTCAATTATTATAATTATATTCCAATATTGCATTGATATTATTTATGGATGAATTTCATTATCAAGTTACATATTAAATGTAATAATTTATATGTTTTTACCACTCCATATTTGTTATTACATATTTATTAATAATAAATTATAAAATTTGAAACACTTTTTGTGCATTTTTCTCATCCACATATTTTTTTATTTCCCCAAGATATGAAGAATAATTATTGGAATGATTTTTTATATTTTATTGTGAATTTTAATTGTTTCTCATATAAATATATATATATATCTATCTAAATTAATAATAAAATGATTGTTCATTTATGATTAGAACCTTAATATCCATGCCAATGTAATAATGTAAACACCAACTCTATATTATATTATTGTGGTTTTTATTAATTTTATGACAAAAATATCAGCAGAATCCTTGTTAATTAGATTTTGGAAAAAATATTGGGGAACATAACCATATGAATATATCTGAGTAAAACTCTATGTATATGATGAAATAATATTTTTTTACTATTTAGATATTTTTGCGTATTTTCCAAGATATACATCCCTATCTGGATGCGACAGATTTATGCGGTTTTGGAACTAATGCTTCATTTAGAAATAACCCTAAAAATATTTGGATTGAGTATATCAGGATGTTAATTATATTTCTTAGTGAACTGTCCCCTAATACACACAATTATTGACACTTTTGGAAGATATTATTAGGATAATTCATATTTTATATATTAACAACTATGAAGAATTTGAATAAAAGTTTATTATTGAATTATATTTTTAATGAACCCAATTTTATGATTATGAGATTGACGATGGATAAATATTAAAATTATGTAATATTTTTATTTAGATATAGATTTATTATTTTGAATTAGAATTGTCAGTTTTTTGTGCTAATACAGTATACACCATTTCTTAGAATTGGATCTTATAAGGGCTAATTTTATCAACACTCACATTCAATGTAAAAATTTCTCTATAGATAAAATTAATACCACTTGTGTTGGAGCGGAGATGGTCATGGATATATTATAAAGTCTGACCTAGGTTATGACTAATAATCCTTCACATGAGGGGGAAAATGATGTTCCGTTTTATGAAAATCCTATTGTGTATCATTTCATGTGGAATAATACACCATAATTTGGTGGGACTACTAATCTTATGGTTGATAGACAATGTACTATGTCTAGGGAAATGATATTTCATAACATGAGATTTGATGTAATGTAAAAGGTTGTAATTGTAGTATATTTTATTAAAGATGATTTTCAACAATGGTGGTCATTGATCTATATTACTATGGAGTAATAATAAATGTTTTACATGGATTTTATATATTTTAGTGAATAATTTTTCAATAATTATTTCCCTCATCAAGAACAAACAAAACTAATGTGAATTTTCCATTACTTAGAGGAAGGTTAAAAATAATGTTTATTCGGAGTATGATATGTCATTTATAATATGATCTAGTCCTTATATAGATTTCATACTCAATATAGTATGAATTACTGAACATTTCATGGAAGGTGTTAATCCTTTCCACCGTAGGACACTAGTTTTTCAATCATTTTCATCAAATATTGATATAGTTTTATGTACCATCAAAACCCAAAAAGTGATATTATAAATCATATATTTTCAAGGATAATTATGATAATAATTTTTCATATAGACACTAATAAATAGAGAACACATTGAATTAGTAGATGAAAATGAATTAATTTACATCATTTGAGAATTTTTCAATAAAATATATTGGATAATGATTTAATGGATTGTGAGTTTGTTTCAATTAAAATGAAAATGGTCATTTACCTCATGAATATATTGGAATGAAAGAGTCCACTATTATTCATTGCATTATCTATAATGAAATGGTTCATTATTCAATCCAATGGCCCATGCATTAAGGGATCTTGCTATAAAAGTGGTCGTGGTGTGAAGGATAATATTTTGTGATCACTATAACAATTGATTTAGATTAAAATAATGTTTTGGTAGGTCCTTTCAACATTTTATAAAAAATATCTAATGATTTGTTTGACAGTGGATCCTCTCATGATCTTATATCTTCCGTGTTAGGTACAAAAAAAAGATATTTTCATATCACCAAAATAATGTTGTTTCCCAATTTAACTAACACTTGAAAAATCAAAATGACAACGAGAAGTCACAACTATCTAATTATTAAAAATAAACATTCTCTATTATCTAGATATATTATCATAACTATTCATTACTTTAAAAAAAAGCTTATTATATACTAGCTATCAAAATATGATCAAAACAATTACTACAACAAGTTGGGAATTACAGTTTTTGATGAATATGTAAAATTCATTATAATTTGAGTTGAATAATCTTTATATATGTCATGTATAGATCCACACCCAATAGATCCTATTAATGATATTATTTTGTGTGAAGATAAAACAAAATCAATAGAGGGAACAAAATATAATAAATTAATGATATAACTATTGTATAAAAATGCAATAATGTATTCTTTGGGGAATTATATTGATATCTTTAAAAGTAAATTTGTGTTTTCAATTGATTTAATCCTTGATACAATACATATATCAAATAATCCATATAAAATTTATTCTTTTCAATTAGTGGAGTTGAAATAATTACAGGAGGAGTTTCCTGATAAAGAGTATTTATTCAATAGAGTTTCACCTTAGGGAGACCCTATACCCTTCATTAATAAAAATATATATATATATACATGAGATTCTGAATTCATTATGGGGAAATAAATGCTATTATGATGAAGAACAATTGTGTTTTGGGTCACATTGATAACCTTTTTGATCAAATATATGGAAATCAATTTTTTTATAATAATTAACTTCATCATGGGATCATGAATTGTGAGTAATTAATGAAAATACTCTTAATATAGAATTTTGAATTAGATATTGAAATTACAAGTATAATGTATCACCATTTTGATTCCCAAATAAACCATCAATTTTGATTGATATAAGGAATAGAGTATAAAATTAATATAAAAATAATTTTTTTTTGTATTCAATGATGATATATTTTTGTATTAAAAATGATTTTAGAACAATTATAATAACATATAGATCATTCTTGAGACTATGGGGGAAAAGAGTTATATGGTAAATTTTGGAACATTGAATAATAGCTTAAAAAATATTCTTTTCAATGCCTTATTGTTACCATGGATGAAATATTAGTTGATACTATGAGAAAAAAGGAAGTAAAATATAGTACTACACTTGTGAACATAACCATTATACATAATATCTTTAGTTTGGTTGGGTAATATTGGTGATTTGTTACTAATTATACCCGATTGTATAAACTTTTAATGAATCATTAATGTATATGTATTATGTTCATATGGAAAAAGGAATATGGATAATGTTTTGTATAATTGAAGATGATATTGGTCAATGCTCTAATTTTTACTCATCCATCAGAAAATGGTTTATTTCTGATATATAGTAACTCATTGAAGAAGGTTAATTGATGTGTACTATTGTAGAATGAAAAAGTTATTAACTATACCTAAAGGTAGTTAATGACTAATGAATTGAAAAATTATTCTTTTGACTTTCATTTGGAAGCCGTAATATTTTCTATGAATATACAGAGAAATTATCACTATGGTTAAATATGTGGGATATAAAAAAACATAACAACCTAAAATAAAATAGTTACATGAAAACCAGAATATGTGTAAATCGAAATGGCTTCATTTACATATTAAATTTTATTTTTAAATACAATAACATATAGAGATGTTAGAAATGTATAGGATTCATTACACAGTAATGATCATCCAGTTATAAAGCAAAGGAGGATTGAAATAGATCATATGTATACGAATCTTGTAAATATGGATATGTGAATTATTAATCTATGATAAAGATCACTCGTTTTTAAATGATAATGAACCCATATTAATTAAAAAATATAAATTTTTTCAATCTGGTGAAGAGAAGTTTCAAAAGAACACTAAAGGCATAAATGACGTAAAATTTGAAGACATCATTTCAAATGTTAGATTTATAAAATTAGTAATGAGACTATGTGTGCATATATAAAATCACTAAATAATAAATTATAGGATGATTCTCAAAGATCTATTTTTTATATAAACACTAGTTTTACCAATATATATTGGTTTTTGAGGGTTATTTTTTGGTAGGATAACGTGATGTTATAAATTGATAATTATGTTTCATGATTAATGGATTGTCAATAAATTAACGCTTACAAACAACATCATTGAGAAATCTTGAAACAATACCTATTAAAATGTTTGAATGAAATTACATTACTATACATTTTTTTAGTGCACTTATAAATACTCGTAGAATGAATGATACAGTATAGGTTTTGGTTGATCACTTTAAAAAATCTGTGCATTTCATTTCTATAAGAGAAGATTTAATAGTTGACTGCCTCAAAGAAATCTATATTAATGATGTTTTAATATATCATGGTGAACCTCTATAAATTTTTTTTTCTAATATTGATCTATGAATAATATTATATGTAAAAAAATTCAATAGATGTGTCATCATACCAAGAATCAATTGGGAATCGCCCACAATAATAAATTTGATGTGCAGTACAAAAGGACAGTTCAAACATTAGAAGACATGTTGAGATTATGATCACTCTATTATTATTGTATATTGAATTTTTATTTAAATTTTTTGTAGTTTTCCTATAAAAAAAGTTACCATTAATGTATTTAAATGCTATCACAGAAAAAAATTCATTGCAAGATATGTGGTCCTCTTACTTTTTTTATAATGGTGCTAAAAGGAAACTTGTATTCCCATAACAAATAAAGGAGAGAATAATAAAGGTAATGACTATTGAAACTCATATTTAATAATAACAAAAATCAATAACAAATTTTATTCGATAACTGATGGAAATTTTTGGAATCCCTTGTGAGAGATCTTGTTTTATTGAATGTATAATAATGGAATGGTGTTATAAGGTTCAATAATAAAGTGAAATTGATCCCAATGTACATATGACCTTTGGAAAATATTCATTTATTTTATTTTATATTTTACAATATTGAAGTAAAACAAATTCTCTCTAACATACATGATGTGTTCCATATATCAATGTTATGTTAGTACATTCTAGACCAGACACATGTCTGTACCTATAAAGAAATAGAATCAGACCAAGATATATGTTATTTCCATGATCCAATAGAGATTCATTATTGTATAACTAAATTATACATAAATCATATGACTAAACTTCAAATCTTAATTTATATAAATAAACAAATGGGTGATCCAATGTGGGATCCCGAGGATGTTATGAAGAAGCAGATCCTTGATTTTCATAGAATGTAATATCCATGAAAATTTATATAAGTAAATTTTTATAAGAGGGAAAAATGAAACACCTAAGAATTAATTATTGTTTTTCAATATTCTATTATGATAAAATAAATAATCAATTAAAAATTTTATATTTCGTGGAAAGAAAATTCAAATTATATTTGATCAATACTGATTTGTGTCACATATAGAAGAAAAATCCTAGAATTCATTTTTGAAATATTTCCATAGAAATAAGAAGTTCTGAATATTTAAAAATTCGGTATTTAGATATTCACCAATTTCTTTAGGATAATATTTAATTATATAATAAATTATCATTTATTAAATATCATTTTTATATAAATAAATAAAACATCATTAGGAGGTAAAAATGAATATTTTTCATGAAATATATTTTTTCTAAAAAACATTTTTCAAACGGGAGAATTTATTTCAATTATAATTAATAAGAATAAAAAAATAATTAATTAAATTAAATTTATATATTATATATATTACTATATCTTCTTTAATCAATATAAATTTGATAAATAGTCATATAGATAATATTATATCATCTTATGCATGAAAAATGAATTTCTCAAGAATCATTTTTTAATAGGATTCATGGGTTTAATATTAAATTAAATAATAATAAATCTATGTATTTAATTTCATAAAATGGATTAAATATTTTGATTCATGATAATACTAATTATTTTATATGATCACTTAATTTTTTTGGTCATAATGAATAGTAAAAATAGTAAAAATTAATTGTCATGGTTATGGTTAAATTGAGTATACACAGGGTTACTCTATAATGATAATAGTACGAATGAAAAAAAACTAAACATGAAATTATTGGATATATTTTTTCCATAAACTTGTCCAATTCAAATATGATCCATTTTGGAGATATATTTAAATGGATGTAATAAGACATTATTTTAATACATTGAATATTTAAAAGTGTACCACCCACCTCAATTATTAAATAAAACCTCCTCCCATAACATATTAGAAGCTCATAGGAAATTTTTCATAACCATAATATGAAATAATCTCTCCGAAAAAACGTTATCCACATCCAATTGTTTCCGCTCTTTTAAAAATATTATCCCTATGGTCCTTATCAATATACCCAAATGAGATTTCTCTATAAGAATGTAATTTTCTGCACAAATATTAGTTCTTTTTTACTTCTTTGTTTATCACCTTATATTATGTATTAATAAATATAATTTAATAAAAAAGTATATAACATATAAATAGATGTTATTATTTTTATTCCATAATATATTTCCATCTTATTTTAAATCAAATGGAAAATATAACCACCGCTCGTGTGTACGGTGGATTACCGTCATGCGAACTAATGTAATTTTTAATCCATATCCAACATAAAAGGATATTATAAATGATGGAAATAATATATATATATGATAATAACTAAAAAAATAATGATTTTATAATTTTTTTATATCATCTATGTCTTTACCGTTCTCTCATTATGGAAATGTTGACATTTCACATGCTTATGTACAACCTATCATCTACTTAAAAAGTGGGATTTGTTTTTCATGTAAAATTTTAAATAATGATTCAAAAAATTTATATAGTTAGTAAATATGATATTTAAAACAATTATTTCAATATTTATATAATCTTACTATATCAAAAAATGATGTATCATGCATGAGAAAACAAGGTAGCTAATACCTAATATAATAGTAATAATGAATGATTGTTAATGAATGGTTGATAAGTTATTATTAGAATATCATATATGATAATATAAATATGAATATAGTTATGGTAAAAATTAATAATATATTTGAAACCATATTTCATCAGATTAAGAAAAATGTTAAACTCAATGGATGTATGAGGTAAGGTATTTCGTATCAAATTTATCTCCCTAGATATGTGATTTATATTATTAACATGTTATATCTAATATAGTTTATATACTACAATATTGATATATTTAAATCAAATACCTATTTATTCAAGATGATTAATGTTTCATTTCATTTTTATTTCTTCAATGTGTAATAATTTAACAGTCACTGAATATGTAATAATTTATTTTACAATATTAAATTTTTGGGTTTCCATACATTTTAATTGTTGCAATATCATCATGTATCCTTTATATGATCCAATAATTCTATAATACTATGAATATTTAAGAAGATTCCAATTTTTCGACCAAAATTTCCTCTCCTTTTAACATGAATCATGCAGAGAAATGTTTAATAAAAAAACATAGTCAATTTCTCATTTAGTTGGATATATTTTTCTTCAATGACAATATTTTAGAAAATTATTATTGAGAAGTTATTTTTATTTCTAAAATGATTTATTAATGATATTATATGTTATTTTATACTTTTTATAATGTATTAAAAGAATATATATATGAATTATTGAATGGTTTATTTTTTATTATCCTTATATAAATTCAAAATGATTATTTCTTAATTCCTTTTTTGTTAACAGACATTCCCACTTTCATAACCATTTTAGGATATTTGGATTATTATACATGATATTAATGGTTATATGAATAAAAGGATTAATGTAATTATCATCCTAATATTTTCATCCATTTTGTTTATGAAGGACATGGAATTATATAAAATACTATGTTTCGGATAAATCTATGACAATCTCTTATATCATATGAATATTATGGTAATTAACATTGTATAGGAACGTTCAAATTAGGTTGATCATTGGATATTTCATTCCACTTAAATATTCATATTCCTTGTATCATGGATATTTTTATTACATAAAATGAAATCCATTTTTACTTATGGCGTTTTAAAATGAATGTTATTTTTCTGATTGTGGAAAATAAAGAAAAATCCCTACACATTACTCTACATCTATTCATATTGGATATTATTTATGAATGGAATTAATAATTAATTATATCGAGAATCCATGGTATAATATGTGGTGGGTGTGGATACTTTTATATAGCCCCTTGATGAATTGAATAGTCTCATTAGACAAATTAGTTGGAAAAATTAAATAGGTTTATACTGTATAGCTAGAAATAAATTAATAATTCTTTGAATCAGGTCTAGATTTTATTGATATCATAGTTTATAGGATCATGATGTCAAATATTTTTCATTTCCTTCATTAAGAATTCATTTTTTTATATATGAGATTATTTCATTTATATTTTTCGTGGATACATTTCATTCTCATGTTATTAATTAAATTAAACATGTCTTTATTTATTTTCATTTCAATATTGACTATTCCTTCTTTACTCATTATATATTATATTTTAGGTTACCCTTTATGATCATATTTTCTAACCCTTGTTTTTTTCCATTCCTTAGGATATGAATATGTGTTAATAGAATGATTTCAAAGTTGTTGAATGTTTTCCATTACATTGTTTTATATTCCTTTCCCAATGTATGATTTGTATCATGTATTTATATATATATAACTAGGACTAATAAAATAGTTAGTACATTGGGATTACACCCCTTATGTCTATTCTAATGTAATAAATTTTACATTGTCTCTAGGTTACACATGTTGTGGTTTTTACTGGAGTAGTCCCATTATAGTCCATATTTTTCACCATTAATAACTCATTTCCCTCAAAAGCACTCTCATAAATTTGTTGTTTGATATTATAAATAGAAATATTTTTTTGTATATCAATAGTATTATTCAAATTTTTAAATTATGCTCCTATGCCTCTTCATCATTTGAAATTTTATGACTATGTTCAATTAATGTCTACCTATTCCAATACATTAAATTATCTATAACTATAATGATTATAAAATTAGATGATTTTTATATGATCCTCTATATATTAGTGGACACTATACATGTGTAATATTAATTATTATCTATAAAACCAATTTTAGTTTTTGAACTAGTCTATTCAAAAAAATCATGACCCATGATGTGCTTTAACTTCTCTATCATTATCTTCTCCTCTAAGGAATAAAATGAAACCCAATTAAAATTAATAGTTCATAGTTTATCTACATCAGTTATATATTTTTAAACATCATATGGGAATATACTATATTTAACATTTATATTGATATATTTTTTATTATGTCACCTGATGTATCTTCCCTTGATTAACCCCTCCTTGAAACAATAATTACTGGAATATTATCCACATAACTTGTATTTATAGAGGAAATAAGGAATGTATTCAAAGTTTTATCAATGAAAAAATTACTTCCACTACATTCTTGACCAACGTGAACTGAATGAAATCCCATAAAAAGTCTGTTTCAATACAAATATGATCTAACGAGGGGTGAGACTGACTGATAGTTGAGGATTCAATATTTATTTTCCATCGAAGAAGGCTTAAAATCACAAGAAATGATTCCTAACGAAATATATGGAGAGTAAGGATGAAAAAATAAACCGACATTAGAATATGAAAATATTCAAAACCCCAAATGAAAAGAGATACTATTTCTCTATCTGTATGTCGAAATCAATGAATCACTGTATCATTCACCTATAGTAATTATTATGTTTATATCAACCCTTAAAGTGGAAAACATGATGACTATCATAATCATTCATATAATTATGTTTAGAGAAACTAATTACCTCTAGATTGTGTTTAAATTGATAAATCTATGTTCTCCAAATATAGAAATACCCAGGATGAATAATATGGAAAAAAATCTACCAAAACTCTAAAATTATAATAGTAAAATAAAATATAAGAAAAAATTTGTACTAAAATAGTAGAGGGGAGAGAATAAAAATAATGAAATAAAACTTGATCTAGTTTTAATTTTCATGAAATTATTCACCATGGATATTCCATGATTTATCTTTAGTATGGAAACATTAATGAGGAAGAGTCAATCCTTCCTAAAAATACTACAGTCGCACAATTGGAACAAACAACACATCAATATGTATAATATTGGTTTCCATTTAATTCCTCCCAATTACTAACTTTTACATCCTAAAATATTAGGATTCCATTTCTAATTTATATCCTAATAAAGTAATCAAAAACCAAATATTTCACATTTATTTTTAGTTATTTTAATTTAAAAAAAATTTATACAGGGGATTGGAAAGTGTTGAATGGAAATTTAAGGAACATTGTTCAATTATTATACAAGTCATATAAACTCTATAGTGGTGATAACTAGTTACCCTTATATGAATTTCCACAATGAACATAAATTTATAAAAGATAAGGCTTCTATATAAAATAAAATGGTATATTCAATAATATATCATACAATCCTATGTTTTTCATTACTAGAGCATTAGGATTCCAGGGTGACCAATACGTGAAACATTGACTACATTAAGCTACATTATGAAAATATAAACTTTCATTACTAATTCCAATGAATAACATTAAATTGGATTATGATAATCTCAAGTCCCATTAAATAAAAGTTAGAAAAAAAATACATACCCTTATGCATTAAAAAAAAACTCTTACACAACTATAGAGATACTATTACTCAACACATAAGAAGGGACTTACCTATAACGAAACAAAATAAAAACTATTCAACCTTACAAAACGCATGGAGAAATGTATTTACTCTTAATTTTGAGAATGAAAATTAACTCAAACAATATGTACCCTGTTTATAATGAATTATTACACAAAAATATTAGAAATTCCATGAATAAGGTGTAAAAATAACATTACAAAATTATTTCCAACATACATGAAAAATAATTAATATGAAATCGAATTTATTATCACTTATTATTTTAAAAAAATAACATTTAAATTTTATATATGAATTGAAACTTATTTAAAATCATCCACTAGAAAAATATATATTTATGATATTTAAATTATTATTTTACTATTTAAAAATAAAATTTTAAAATATTCTCCAAATAATTGAAATTATCTATTGAACCACCTAACTTCCTAGAATGAAATGGTTTGATTTGACGAAATACAAACCATCATATATTAACAATTGATATATAGTGATTCTTGAAAAAGACTCAGTGTGATTAAAAAATAATATCATGTATATTAAATATATATTAAATAATGGAAACCATTATATGAGATCATCATATAAATATAATGACGTGAAATGTGAATTTCATGTACTCTGGAGCTGTTCATTATCATTCCCTTAAGGACTAGATTCTTTTGGAAATAAATTTTATGCAATAGCTATGTTAATTCAATAATATAAATGTTAAATCAAATGACGTAGAAAAATTTATATAAATAGAGATTAAAAGAGCTAGTATATAATGGATAATCAGTCTAGGTATATTCAGTATAAAATAAAGATAGTTTAAGGTATATAGACTAAATTTTTTTCATTCATGATTCTACTAGATTGTTGAATGGTGGAATATAATTATTATATACTTACTATAAATTGGATCATGAAAATATCAAAATTTATTCCTTCACTATTTAAACATATTTTATGGTTCTAGAATTTATATTATTTTTTTGGTGTGTGTTATTGTTCATTTATCCATTTTCATTGAAATGTTTTAATTTATTGGTTATATCTATATTAAATGGTTATTTAGGTTTCCTCTAGTCTAGAAAATAAAATACATGGTTTTTATATAGGTTGAATATTTTAGGATGTAATGTATTGTTACATCCCATAAAAAGAAAGTTTTTTTTCATTGTCCTGACATAACTAAAAAATCAAGCTGTAATTTATAGGTGACTCCTTGTAAAATGATGCAATTTTATGGGATATAATTTTTATAGCTGATTGAGAGAAATAAAGCGTGCACATAATATCACATTGATCCAAACTACTATAAAAATCACTATATGATCATAATTTATTTTTCAGATACATAATTATTTAAAATCTAATAAACATCATTTAAAATATTTGAAATAGTTCAATTCACCACCTCTTAATAATTCAATAAATTACCTAATAGGGAATATACAGTTATGTTAAATATTACCTTTATTATTT
The DNA here is from genome assembly GCA_963277665.1 of Viscum album. Taxonomy (NCBI): domain Eukaryota; kingdom Viridiplantae; phylum Streptophyta; class Magnoliopsida; order Santalales; family Viscaceae; genus Viscum; species Viscum album. The sequence continues at coordinate 2,092,575,528 of OY728122.1, forward strand.
TTCCTAATATATATTTTAATAATGAATTCATTTAAACCAATAAAGGAATCATAACTCAAGGAATAAGTTGAAACCCAAAGTGGTATCAAGAATCAAGGAATATTAGGTAACTGAGATTATAAAATCAACTCAATGTATATGAGTAAAACAATAATATTTTATCGAAATAAGGTACATTAGGAACCAATGATGAGTATATTTTGAAAAATAATAAGGAAAACCCATGTGAAGCATCTCTACTCCTTGAATATGAGGAAAATATACTGAGACTGTTTAATCAATTTATACAGGGAATCATTGAAGAGTATCGAAAAATAAATCATATGATAATATCAAGGTATGTATCTTAATTCAAGTAATTTAAGGAATAAAAGTAAAATATCTAGACTCAAGGAATTTATAAAAACAAATAGGATTATATCAACTTAAGTCTAATGGGAAAACCAAGAGCATTATCTAGACTAATGAAATATAAGGAAGCCAAGTGAACTATATAAAATTTACTAATATGAGGAAATAAAGAGGAGTATCCACAAAAAATGTATACGAGGAAACACATTTCAATATCATAACTCATGTGATATAAAAAAATTGTTAGGAGTATCTTCAATTAAAGAAAATGAGGAAACTAAGACGAGTAGATAGACTCTACTCATATGAAAAAATAATTAATTGAATCTTAACTAATGGAATATGAGAAATCATAGGGAATTATTTTGACTCTTGGAATATGAGAAAACTGATATGAGTATCCTGACTCAAATAATATGAGGAAAATAAATGGAGTATCTTGACTGAAAATATGTAAGGAATATAATGGATTGTATCAACTCAAGGGTAATGATGAATCAAAGAGGAGTATCTCCTGTCTAAAAATATGTAAAAATATATAGGATTGTGTTAATTCATGAATTAAATTAATTTAAATATTTAAATCTCAAATCATGCAATATAAGGAAACCAATAGGTTAATTTTGAATAAGATCATATGCGGAAACCTTGTGCTGTCTCATTGATCAAGGTATATTAGAAACCCTTGTGTTGTTGGTAATCACAAGGAATATGAGGATACCAAGAGTAATATATGCAATCACATCACATTATGTATCCAATATGTGAATACAGAATTAAAGAATACTTGAAAATGATAATTATCATTACACCTTCAGGTATATTGGGGATTTAGGAGAAGTATCTCCACTCAACATATAAAAGAAAACTGTGATGTGAATTTAAGAATAATGATTATGAAGATACTATAAGGTATATTATTAATTAAGACACATGTAAAAACTAATAGATAGGTATTTTTATTTAATTAATATGTAGAAAACGTGATTGGATCACAAATAAAACCAAAAAAGTAAAATGAGAGGAGTATCATTATGTAATCCATTTTAAGTAACCAAGTGCAGTATCCAGAATAATGGTATTTTAGTAACTATAGAGGATAATCCTAACACATGGTATATGAGTAGATTCATAGGATTATGTTGACTGAAGGTATATATGAAATTAGATAGGAATATATCATGTGAAATAATATGATTAAAGCTATCGTATTATCTTGATTGATGAAAAATGAGGAGAAACGAAGAGAATTTAGACTAATGGTATATGATGATTCTAAGTGAATTACATGAAATAATTGAAAATGAGGAATACAATAAGGGTATCTAAAAGTTCATGTCACATAGGATTCCATGATTATTTTATATAATCCATGCATATGAGGATCCCATAAGGAATATCATTACTTAAGGAACACATATAATCTAATAAAAGTACCTCAAATCATGGAAAATCTGGAAACCATATTGTGTATCTTGACTCATTTGATATGAGGAAAAAAATAGGTGAATCTAGGATCAATGTATATATGGAAATAGTGTGTGAAATCATGGCCTAATGGATATAAAAAAACAAATAAAATATCAGTACTCATAGCCTAGGAGGAAACCAAGAACATTATATCAACTTAATGAATATGAGGAAACCAAAAAAAGTATGCCTATTCTGGGAATATGAGGAATCCAAGTGGATTAACTATTATAAAATTGATATTTTATGATTTATTTCACTTTAAATAAATTGTATATTTCTAATATCTATCTTCACGCAAGAAACCAATCTTAAACATACCGTGATATGTTTTAGAAATATTATTATTAAATGTTAATGTAATTATCTAGATGTTTATTTAGAGGTTATGAATATGATGAAATATATTTTGAAAATTATTTATGAAATTTCTCCTTATAGAAATGTATTTATTACTTCATTACAAAGAAGTAGTCAATTTTTAACATAACAAATATTATCATTTTATGATAATAAATAAATTTGTCAATATAATTAATTATTATATATAATTTATTAAATAATTAATAATGAAGGATTTTGACAAAATATATTTTTATATAATTCAAAAAATATAACAATCATTCATAGATTGATTATAAACTATTTTTAAGTGAAAACAAAATCATTAGTAGGTAAAATGATTTATATTTCTTAATTTTTTTTGGAAAATTGTTTTATAATAATAAAATGAATTAATTAGTATTGAGGAATTATTTTAAATACTCTTTTAGATTTTATATTCAATAAAAAAAATTCACATTGATCTAATGGGTTTTAATAGGAATAAAATAATAATAAATCTAGATTTATTCTAAAACATGATTTTTTTGTAAAAAGGGGATTTGTGCATTTTTTCCACATATAATAAGATAAATCTATTCTAATTATAGAAAATTAATAAATTAAAAAGGGTTTTATATTTGGGTCATTTTTGTCATTTCTAATATTAAATATGATGTTAATATATTACTACAATAATTTTTGAAATGGTTATTGACGAGATAAACAAATGATATTAGTTTTAATGAGAATTTTCTTTCTAAACCCTATTTTTTTAATTCATATTGATCATATAATTCCAAATATTCAAACATGATGAAATTGTTTCCAACATTCCTATGAGAGTAGCTTAGTTTTCTCAAATTATCCTTACAATTAATAGTGTGTAACTCTTATAAAAGGGACCATAATATAATATATTATTCAAAAAACATGTGCCCATAATCTTGGCCAATATATACAAAAATATTCTTCAAATATTCCTCCATTCATTATAGAGGATATAGCATTCATAAATATCCACTTTAAGAAGGGTCAATATGATTTCCAACGGAGGTTAGTCGATTATGAGGTATATGTATTTAAAAATATATTTCCTAAATATATATCCTTAAACATAATAATAATCATCTATAACCATATTAATATATTTCAATAAGTTTTTTTATTGTACCAATAAATATAATTTTAGTAGTACAACTTTTTTCTATCTCATTTATATCTATTAAAAAATAAAAATATATCTCATGCATAAATATGAACTACCAAATCTAGGAAACAATGTTATTATTGTTAATTAAGATCCCAATTTAAAAACAAAATTGATGAATTTAATGGATATATATTATTTTTTATATATTATTTATTAATATAATAATATATTATGTTATCTACCATCTTACCTTACCATATGTTTGGATGATCTAATATCACTCCTTAGAAAGTATATACTATGACCTCAACGATCTGTGGTGATTCATTTTTAATTTACAATAAAAATATTTGATAATTATATTATATTTTAGTAATTTTTATAATATGTTTTTATTTAATAAAGTTAAATTATTATGTACTTATTTTTTTCATCTATTTGAGAGAGGAAACATAACCCATATGAATGTATGGAGAATCTAATTTATAAATATGAGGAAGCCACTTTAGGAACGTTGGCGGTCGGGCCAAACCCCCCCCCCCCCAGTGGGGGAGGGAACTTCATTCTTCCTCAATAGTGTGGAGTCTCCTTTCTACCATTTCTCAAATCCTGATTTTATTCCTCCCTTCCTGAATTCCTTCATCATCCCCAATGTGCTGGTCCTGGATGATGGATTTCCTAATCTTTAGCTATCAAATGTGGAGTTCACAGAAACCATGGCCTTAATTAACCTCACTCTAGTTTCTCAGTATAAGAAGAGACCACCTTTGTTGGACTTGTTTGACAGGGTCTTCTTCATTTCATGGAATTTGCAGGATAGGGTGACAGATGGTTTGATTGATAGTTACCACATTACGGTACAGTTTTCATTGTAGGAGGACTTCATCTCTGCATGGCCGAGTCCCCCCCCCCCCACCGCAGCTTCAACGACATTCGATTCTTCCTATTTAGATGATCCTTCTAATTCCGCATGGGTAGTGGTTCTTAATCCACTACAGTCCAGGTAAGATTCTACAATTTACCATTATCATTTCCAAATAACTCTATCATTAGAATTCTTGTAAATACTATTGGATGATTCTTTGGTGATGATATCTAAACTGAATATGTCTACATCATGTTAACACGTAGGTATATGTGGAGATGGATGTGTCAAGGAATCCATTCGAGTATATATATGTCAAAATTGGAGAGGAGTACAGGTGTAACAAACCAGTAGTGTATGAAACATGTATGGACATCTCCAATACCTACAAACTTTTGATACAGACTTCAGTAAGTTTTTGTCCGGGCATTCTTTCTTCTGGTCGTCATCTGGTTAGAGGAAATAAAAAAATCTAAGGAGGTCCATGTGGAGGCGAGAATGTCGAATCAAAGGGATATGGGGATGGAATGTAATGTTTGGGGTGGAAACACTTGATGTTCGTGGCCTGGTTTGGACGTGATCTTGTTTTTAATGCCTATAGAGGAGACTCGGCTGCCTATTGCAGATCAGATTTTGTCTTTGGAGGATAGTTCGGGTTCTTCTTATGAGAAAAAGGAATCAATATCCATAGCTAACCTAAAGGTTGATTTGGATTTCACTAGGCTGACCTAGGATTTAGATGGCCCTCCCTCTTATAACCAGATGATTCCCCTAGATAGTGTGAGGGTGAGTACTGATTTGGTCTAGATGGAGGGGGCTTCAATTGATATGGAGCAGCGGTTGTGCAACAAGGTGGATGTAAAAAATGATTCATATACCGAGGTGTTAAACTCATGTAGTGGTGACTCTTATAGGGGGAGGAAGGGGCTTTTTAGGAAGTTGGTCTCTCCAACTTGATATGGGAGGCCTAGAGACTTGATGGCTCGTACGCCTTTACAATTGAGCATAAGATTTGATGGCCTTGTAGAGGCTGGAACAAGACCTGATCTAAATAGGTGGATGGATACAGATGTTTTCTATGCGAATGGACACAAAATAAATAATATTGGTCTGTTGGTTGGTGAATACCCAAGACCAAATCGAAATAAGAGTAATAGAGGAAGGAGAATTGATAAGGAATAATCCTCTTTACCACACCCCCACCCACCTTGGTGACCTAATATGATTTGAAAATAAATGACAAGAAAAAAATTAGACACTTTTGGTAATTAGACCTTGTAAATACTTCTAAGATTGGAATACGAATTGGTCAATCAGGTTTTACTCCTTAATGATACTAAATATGAGGCAGCTATGATGATGGGGTGGCCTTTTAGGATTGCCCTCAATGAGTAGAAATACTCCTCGAGCGATAAGCAGGAACAAATCCTTGTATGGGGATAAAACAAATGCAGGATCATCCTTGAGGATTACATTGAGTCTTTATATCAGTTATCTTATAAATTTGAAAGTCTATTGTTGAGTGTAAAATGCATCTAGGTAACTATTATCTCTCAGAAATTTTGTAGGGAATCGACTTCTAGAAATCTAAAATTATTTTTCAATATTGTTGAAATTGGTGGAACATGTTGATGTTTTTTGAGTTATGATGGTCTGGTTTGAGTATTCTTGGGATTGGATTCTATTTTGGAAATAATGTGACTCTTTAGTTACATGCATCCCTTATTATACATTGGTCTTCTTCAGATGGGGTCAGAGCACTAATTCCTCACTGGTGCATACCATTCAGAAATTCGTATGTACAAAGGGTATGGTTATGCAATCAATTCTATGACTATGCATTCCTACACGGGACAACTTTCCTAGTGGTATTGCAATGGTGAAGGTTGGTCTTCGGGATAATGTTTTTGTGGAGGTGCAAGCCATATAGCTTTGTTCTGGGCTTTTTACTATTCTGTTATTTTTGGATTGTATTTTTGGTGCTATTTATTCTCACTTTTTCCATCAAAAGTGTTTGTTTTTAAAATAAAAAAGTTAATTTTCAGTCAGTGAATGTATGTACAACCTTCCCTATGATGTGAAATATGAGATTTCTCATAAAAATAAAATTCAAATGTTTATAAAAGTAGAAAAAATAAATAATTAAAAATTTTAAGATAAGAATAATACTCTAGATATGATTAATCCATGACCAATTGTGATGGACCGAAATTAGAGGACCAGAATAGGCATTGAAAATGAATAGGTTTTAACCAGAATAAAGATTTCAATAATCACATTTTAATTAAAGTGTAATTAGTATTTAGTAGAGAAATAAATAATTATATTTATAATAAGATATATAATATTTTTTAATATATGTATAACAAATATATATTTATTATATGGAACATTTGACTAAATTTAAATCATGATGAGAATTGAGGTATGGTTTCTTTGTATAAATATTATTCCATTGAAACATGTTTCTTATTGTGAGCATATTTTTTTTATATAGAGTATATACTTCCACATTGACATATTATATTATGGATATGTTTATATTAGTTTTATCTAATCATTAATTTTATGTTATTTATTTGAAGATGGTTATTAATACATAGTTACCAAAGCGGTATGTGTTTTTTATATAATTTCATTTATATTTAGGATTTTCAATGTTAAATTTACATTGATTGAAATTTTATGAATCATCTAATTTAAACAAAACCATTTCTTTTCTTTTATTATTATATTTTAAATATTTAAAAATTATTACCATTTTACAAACTTTGGTTCATAAAATAATCATTTATATGTTTTATATGAGAAACCAAATTTATTAAAAAAATTATCAAAAAACATTTTTTCGGTGATCATATTACTGATAATGTTATTTTTATATTTTTATTACTACATAATATTTTTTGAAATGTTTATTTTTCCAGAATTTGCATTCATTAAAATTTATTAAAAGGATTCTTTTCAAATGATTTATATTTGACTCTATTTTGAATATTTTCAAATGTGTGCAAAAAATGTTATCTTTTAATGCATATGAAATGAATGAATTTCCAAACTATTATATCCATTCTTTACATTGATGATTAAATTTATTGTTTCTAGGGTTATTATCAAAGAAAACAATTTTATTAAAATTTGGGTATTTTTGGTTTTACATTTACCAAAAGAACAGAATAATTTCCATACTTTGAGAGATGTTTTCAAATAATATTTTAAATGCATTTTTATCTATGTAAACATAATTTGTGGGTTATTTTGTATCATAGTGGATATGATATTTTTATACCATGAACTATATTAATCATAATCTTATATTATAGTGATGTTTTATGAATGTTTTTAAACATGTTACATTCTCATGGGTTAATAATGTGATAATGAAATCATTACTTAACCATTTTATATATCATGGTTTATTCTATAATGGAATAATTGATATTTTTTAACATTGTGTAAAACTTATGGATAGTTAAAATTATGTTATTATTGGGGCATGATTTATATATACCTCTAGTGAATTGAGGTATGATATCTCATTAGATATTGTATATTGGAATAGTGGGTGAATATAGTTTTGCATGAGACTCTATCAACTATGATAATCATTGATGTGAAAACTGACTATGGATATGATGGAATGGGGAGTGGGACCAATAAATTATGATACTTCTCCCATAGTGATAGTCATTGGACTACACCATAACTATGGAAATGAAGTAATTGTGGTGAACCAAATCATCTATTGGATTTTTTTCGTCTACGATAGTATTATTTTGAGCGTTGAATAAGTAAATTAATATATATCAACATCTATGTCCTAAAAAATTGGTTTTATGATTATTATATATTATAATGTGTCACTATTGGTTATTTATGATTCCACACTCATATGATGTTTTTAATTATTAATCATTATTCCATGAATAATGATCAATGTTGTTTCTAAAATTTGGTATGAATTTTAAAATTCATGAACATGTTCAGATAACCTTATTATTATAATATACTCATATATGATCATTAGTTGATATTTAACTTGTTTAACATTACCCTGATTTTTAGGTCATAATTAATTTTATTTCAAATTATTTTATTCTTGAATAAATGTTTTTAAAAAGGTATTTTTATGAAGTGTACTTTTAAAAAACATAATTGGTGGTCATGCTGATGATCTTTCATGAAATAATGTGATTATGTATCTTGTATCCCATGAAACTAAAACATCACAGATTAAATGAATGTAGTATTTTGATCTATATATAATATTCATAAAAATTAAATTAATTATTATCTATATAATTCTTAGTCACCTTAATTATTATCAGTGTAGGTTTTAGTTATTTTCTAATATTAAGAATATAGATCAATCAGGAAAACACTAGTGATAGGTTTATTTATTAGATAAAATAATAATGTTTTAGTAAAATATATGTAGTGTTAGCTCATGGAAATTAATTTCCTATATTTAATTAAAAAAGTGGATGGATTCATTAACATAGTACAGATAGGGGTTAAAACCCATAAATGGGATGATATAAATTATATCAACCTTCACATAGAAAAATATATGTGAAACTACATACCATACCTAAAAAAATGGGTGATAATAATTATTTAATTGGAATTAAATTCAAGAACCATTATGATGAATGAATACTATAAAATATAACAATTAATTAAACATAGTGATATAAGAAAAAATTAATGTGTTATAGATTTAGTGAAGGATTCATAATTTTGGATATTATTAGAATTATTTTTTAAAAAAATTATTCTAACTCTGATGAATGATTATTGATGTTTATACTATGCTATATGAGTTTAGTGAATTTGTGAAACAAGAATAATCCAAACTAGCATTGGGTGTGAATGAAAATGTGATGGTTGTTCGAATGTAAAATTGACAAGGATAGAAGATAGATTGAAAAATCTGATGGATATGTCTAACCATATATATATATATATATATTAAATTAATTACTTCAATAAGAATGAGATTCTTTGAATGCCTAATAAATTAATATTGGAGTTTCATGGATTTTAATTGATGAAGACCATGGATGAATAAAGATTAAATTTCCTACATGTTTTGAATATGTGAAAAATCATGAATTGAAATATCTCAAATAAATAGAAATGTTTTTAATGAGTCTAAGAAAATGTCATAGAGAAATTAATTAAAATATGAATCTATTATTTTTGTGTTAGTAAGAAAAGATCATCTTAAGAAACCAATAAAATTTCAATATATTAAATTTGGGGAACATAGAAATTATCAGAGATAATTCCAAAATCTACAGGACAATAAGGATGATATGGATCTAAAATTCAAAACACTAGTAGAATAAGGGAAATCTTATTCAATCACATTTATCAAAGTGGGTTCAAAAAATGAAGTAAAATAAATGGTTTTGATCATCCACTCAAGAATTATGAGTTTTGTATTTGGTTCTTCTTTTTCCCACTCCTTTTTAAATAATAGGTTGGATAAGAAAATACAAATACTTCCATGATGAATATATGTTGGGTTATAAATACATAAATTACTGTTATGATGATTTATTCTCATCTCACTTTGTCCTCTCTCATAGAAGTTTGTGGGGATGTGTATCCATTAAATATATTTATTCTAAATCTAGTTTAATTTTTCTTATTTTCAGAATGGATTGGATCACTTTTTATAAATACCATATACATTTATGAGAATGTTATGTAATATTTTATATTTTTAATAAACCTATGATCACATATAGATGCGCAGATGAATACGCCCATACTATTGAACTTAATTTTAATTTATGGTTATCAATACAAATTAATGAGGAGTACTAATATGAATTTTTATATGAGAAAATATACATTGAAAAACATTGTTTCATTATTAATATACTTAAATGCGTAATATATATATAATTATCTAGAAATAATTATGTATATATCTATAGGATTTGAATATATTGTATGTAATTCAAGAATCATTATAGTCAATCTAATATAGTCCCTATGACTAACAACATCCTACATCATAACATAGATGGATTATGCGTGGCTCTAAAAGATGATATGGAATGATCCTAAGTTTAGTCACCATTATGAAGGACTTATCATTTTGAATAATATTGTATGTTTTCTATCAATAAAATAAATGAAGAATAAAATATGGTATTAATCTGATTATTAGATACTATTTAATCATACAAAATGTTTTAAGACATATAATGATTTCAAAGTGTACTTCATATCAGAAGACATGAAATTAGATATTGAAGAGTATGTATCTACATTACTTTTTTTTGGGTATGATATGGTTAAAAGGAAATTTCAAAATGGGATTTTAAAACTAATTTCTCTAATATAATAGAAATGTAAAAACACTTCCATGTAATTCATCATCGAAATCCCCAAAATAAATATATCTTATATCATTTTTTGTTTATATTTGAACACATTATTAATTCAACAAATTTTATTCTAGATAATACCTCACTAATTGTGTGATATCAATGATATAAATTAATGAATTGTTTATGTTGTGTGAATTTACACATTCTATTTAATTTTATTATATTACAGGGAAGAATTTGTGTTGTATAAATTCATTAAAAACAATTCAATTGGGAGGGAAACATTATCAATCTATATCATCCCTGGATAGATGAACAGTGTATAAAGACAATTAAACCACTAATTTTTACTGCAAGATCATTTTATATGGTTTTTAAATACAATTCAAATCAATATCCTTCTCATTTATTATTTTATTTACAAATTATCATTAAATTGATAATTTAAATGGATACAAATGTATCCCTCAATTTAAAGAAGTGATAAAATCAATGATGATGGAATGATGTTGGATAAAAAAATAAATATTGACCTCTTCTATATGAGTAAATTTATGATATGGCTTGATCTATTCAGCAACACATCATGGTAGCATAGAGATGAAAGATGTGTTATACTGTATTTTGTTGGTGGGATATAGTTTTAGAAGATTGTTTAAATTTATTCCATAAAATATTAATTTTTAATATGTTTATGATATTTGTATATAAGAGGAAAACAACTTATATAAATTTTCTCCATTGAGACCAATTATCACATCTATACCATAACATATCACATGGGAATTCAATTGAACCTATATTAAGATCATGTTGTGTACCATGTATCACTTTTTAAAGAAGTAAATATATATTCCTCAACTCATACTGAATTCAATAGGTTAACCATTGGAGTATTATCTCTATTATGAGTTATAACCAATGGAGATTGTTGATCAAATAGGGAAATTTATTTGGAATAATACTACTCAACCAGCATATGTTTTTTGAAAATACTATAAATTCAAAAAAAAATATGTGGGAGCCCATAGATTTGATGGGGAAGAAATATTATAATTTGTTTTCAGAAATGAAACAATATTTAGTGTGGGAAATTATTAAATTGGTGAAGAATGTCACACATTAATATATTATTATATATTTTTCTCTAAATTAATTTTATGTTCCTGATTTCTTTCTTTACATGCAACACCATACATGAACGAACAACAATATTCTATTGAAATATTATATTTTAATGATATTGTAACCATATATTCCTTTATTTTGTGGTTATGAATATTCCAAAATAAATTATAAAATAAATTTAAAAATTATATCATTAATGGAAAAGTATTCATTACTACCTAAGGAAAAATAACCTGTTATGAAATGTTAAAACCAACATAATTTTTTGTTAAGTTATTATTTTTTTGATGTATTATAGTTGTTAATAAATTATGTGTCGTGATAAAAAATGAACTTTTATATCGATGAAATATATTTTCATATTATGTAAAAAATGCATAATTATTAATATATTGACTATCAATTGGATATATGTTATTATAAATCATTTGAAGAGAAAAATAGTAATTTTTGTGAATATTTTTAATGTATCTTCTCATAATAAATTTACTTATATAGTTTATAAGAATGGTTATTAGTAATTTTTTATATAATATATTCAAAAAATATAATTAAATTCTTTATTCTTTACTAGGATGGTGATAAAAATAAATATAGATTTATGTTGAAAATTGCATTATCCAAAAAAACTATTTCTGTTTTGTTTTATGAACATATTTTAAACTGAACTTTAAAAAATTATATAAATTTAATTTTATGAAAAGGATATATTATTTATAATTACTTATATAAAAATTATTAGGGTGTTTTAATTTTATTTTAGTAATTGGAAAAATAAAATGAGGTAAATATTCATTTTTTGGGGTACATGATAGATGAGCAAACGAGGGGTTAAAATAAAATTATAAGGGATAATATTACCATAAAAATATGTATAAATAATATTTTATGAATGATTTTTTAATATTTCATCATATCATGTAACATTATTTAATTTTGAGCTACTTTTAAAATATATAGACTTTATATTATTTTAATATTTATAGTGTTTATAATTGTGTCACTCCTATCAATTATAAAAAAACACATATTTTCCTCTATACTTAAATAAACATGATCCATTTAACTTTATTTTTATTTAATAAATTACCCACCTAAAATTATTCCCTTCAATTTATAGGAAATTTCATTTTTAATATATTTTTTTTGTGATTGTTTATGGTGTATTCCAATGGACGATTTCAGAAAATATGTATATTTTCACACAACAGTTTTGCACATTTCTTCTCCATAAACCCCATAAAATTATTGAATAAAAATATATAAATAATTACATATGTTAAATTAATATATTGAAATGTTTTTATGAGAACGGTATATATATTATATATCAAAATCATATCAAATGTAATATGAAAACATTGTTAATGTGTATGCACATAATACCATCTCCAAGAAGTGATGTATTTTATTTTTCATCATTTGGTCTCTTGGATAGTTATATGTAATAATATAATTTTTATATAGGACTTTTATTACATAGTTTTGATTCTATCAGTATAATATAGCACCTACCTTCATACATTTTCATCTTTTTGAATGAGATTACATCGCACGCGCATACATGTGAAGTACAACCTGTACGATGGGATGCGATATTTTTTTTATTTACGCATAAAATAGATGGTAATAAGTAGGAATTTAATTAATATATTCTATTTTTATAAAATTATTATTATTAGTTAATGTTTAATTATAATTTAAATTTCGTCTGTTTCATCCAAAAAATGGTTAAACATCACTCATGTGTCCGTATAAACCACAATCTCTATGAAGTGATCTATGTAATTTTACTGAACTAACCAAAATTGATAGTTATAAAAGTTTGTATGATTATAGGGTGTGATATTTAAGAATTTATTTACTTTATTAAAAAATGAAACCACAACTATGTTGTATGGACTAGAACATTCAAATTGAAACATATAAAGAAAACATGCCAGTTTTCACCTGAAAAATGATTTCATTGAATCGTTGACTACAAGAGGGAAATTGAAAAGTATAATTTAATTATATATATAAATATGTTTATTTATTTATATATTTATTTATAATAGGTTTATAATAAATATAAGTTTATTATACAAAAATATTGTATTTATTTGAAGGAGGATGGGGCTTCAGGCAATGGTTCTTTATCTCGATATTGTTTCAATGAAATTTGTTTCATGTAATAAACATGTTAATATTTATATGATGTATATATTTTTACATTTTAAATAATATATATATAGTTTATTTTTATTCATCATATTTATATTTTCATTTTATGTTATTTCATTCAAGGGTGTATTGTTTAAAACATACTAAGCGGTAAGGATCTATGTTACTATCTTATTTCTTATCGAGCTTATCTATTTTAGAATTCAATTGAGGGAAATTATATAATAATAATCTTTTAAAACACATAGTTCTCCATCACCTATGTTTTTTATATAATTTTAACGTATTATTTCTATTTTATCACTATTTAACATAATAGGATTGAAAAAAGATTCCTTGAGAAATATATGTTGTTTTCTTCTTGGTAGAATAACATTTTTTCTATATATATATATATATATTCATCATAATATAATATTTATTTATATAAACAAATATTGGGAAATTTTAATTTTTTTTTTATAAATTCATTTAATAATGTCTAAAATTAATTTCACAACTGATTTACATACAACATGTTAATGACGTTTTTCAAACATATGAAAATAATTTAATTTTTTAATATATAAGGCATTAATAAATTTTAATTTTTCATAAAATATATTTTACTTAAATAATCTCTTATCAGTTTTGATGGGGATTTGTAATGAAAATATTTTCCCTTATAGTCTAGGAGTTTAATGCATTCAAAGATATGTAATTATATTTTCCACATTTTCATAGAAGTATTATAATACTCTTTAAAAAGGGTTTTTATCTATGTAAATATCCTTTAATTGTTTCTATTCTCCACAATGGATATGATATTTTTATATCATCCACATTCATAAATGGGATGTATTAATATGATTGTGGTCAATTAATGATTCTATGAAACTCATTACCTTTCCATGGGTTAATAAATGAATGGTTAAGTATTTATGAAACACGTTTCGTTTTAGAGGATTATGATATGACAAAATGAGTATTAATTTTATCATCTTTTGAAAAAAACATGTATGGATTACATTATGTTATGGGTGGTCCCAAAACTATATACTTCTCTAATTTATTTGGTAAATAATGATATCTATTATATAATAAAAACAAGATTGGTTAGTAATCCTAGTTTACTATGATACTATAACTACTATGATAGTCTTGAATGTGAACCTTACATAAAATAATAGTGGGGTGGGGGATGTACACAATTCTATGTGGGGATCCATCAATTATTATTGTCTTGGTTGTGAACAATGAAATTAAAATTATGAGATGGGTAGGGAACACAATCTACTATGGGATTTTTTTAATTTAATATTCATAGAATTGATCCTTCTGTAAGGAAATATTTTCTAATTCTTATTAATGTAGAATGTTTTTGATGAATTACTCTACATTTATTTTTTAACTAAATTGAGTATTTTATGTGAAAGGTTACATAAATTTGAGAATTATTTATTTTTTGAGCATATTATGTTGAGACATTTATTCATCAAAAATAAACATAAAAATGTTTATATTTTACTGTTTATTAAAAAATGGTCAACTATTAAATTTTTAAATATATATTATTGAATGTAAATTTTTGTTTTTGGGTGAAATTTATTTTTAAAATATTATTGGTTGGAATATATATTACATTCTGAAAATGAACATGAATTTTTGACTAATTTTTTAACTTCCATATTTCTACCTCTCCATTGAATTTTATTTGAAATATCATTTATGATTTATTAAAAATTTGTTCTTATTAAATTAATTAATTTTATTAAAACATTTTAGTTTTATAATATATAATTTTTGGAATTATATATTAAGTTTTGATTTAAAATTTCATGTCTTTGTTATAGTTTAGATGAATTTTGTTTTATGATTTTATTTAATTTAATTGTCTTATAGGTTTCAGGATAACCATATGTTTGTTTGAATAATCAATTGACTATGTTTAATTTTGAAAATATACTAGACTACTCTCATGAATAAGTAATATTATGTGACATCATAGGCTCAAATCCCTGATGATTAATTAATTCTAGTTGGCCAGATGGTCTTAATGGATCCTTTCCATATTCTAGAGTCTACCAAATTGTAGTGAGGGTCCATGAATATTCTGTTCAGAGACTATACACCCTTTTATCAATGTAGAACATAGATGTGAACGAAAAAAATTACTGGATGTTATTTATTACCGAAATAATTAGGAAATAATACATATAATAAATATAGAAATTATAGTAATAATACCATATACAAAAATTTGATGTCTAGTATATGCAATGATGGGATTCTGGAAAAAAATAGTAAAAGATATGGAAAAGTGTAAAAAAAAGACCAAATGGGAAAACTATAATATCATCCTAAGAATTTTTTTAGTCGTATCATCCTTAAAATTAATGTTCTATAGAAATTAATCATTGATAGTAGGGTGCTTCAATGTATCCCTATCAACATCTATGTATTCTGTCCTGGTATTAATCAAAGACCAAAAAAATGTGTTAGTAAAACATTTTACGAAACTTTTAATGTCATCAAAGAATATTATTCTTTTGAATATAAAATTAATATTGTGTGGTTATAATAAATGAAAAAAATAAATGTAAATAACAAATGTATTTCTTTGGATACTCAAGTTATAATTGGTAAACCATTTTTGATTTGACCTATATCATAATGTATCAGGGAATTTTACATTATATAAAAAATTTCTGGACCCATGATATATCCCAAGGAATCCATGTACACAAATAACCATATGGGATTCCAATAGCTCCATATAATTTAATAGTTAGAAATAAAGGATAATATTATGTGTTGTAACATTTATATTTCTCCCTAAGTGAGTTCTACCTGATTCCTATGAATAATTAATAAGTAGCCTCATTTTACGACCTGATTGAAGCACACTAGGATAATCCAAGGAATTCATTAATCCTCAAGATGAATATATGGAGTTAATATAATGCATTATATTTTTTTTTAAAAAAATAACATAGCTTTCATTGTTATACTTAAGAATTCATTTATATATAACATTTAGCCATACCAATTGTGGTACTTCAAATCATGACCACATTAATAAATTAATTGGTTCCCTATGAGACCATATTAGAAATATTATTTCAAAAATAAATATATCTCTCAAAGAATGCCAAACTTTTAACATGATCTAGGTCCATAACAATAGTCTATATTAATATAGTTCCATTTTTTATTTATGTAAGTCTAGGGAATTATATATTAGAATAATTTTTTCTTTGATGGAATAGTGTAATAATTGGTCAATATCAGGTGAATTCAATTCATTTTGTCCCCAGAGAACTTCTATGGAATTACGATCGATATCCATGTATATATCAAGGCATGATATAATAAATGATCAATTCTAAGTGGGTTATTCCCACAACATAAAACTGATTTAAATCCATTTAATCATTTTAGTCTATTAAGATAACCCAACTTAATTTAATAGGTTTTAAATGTTAAAAGTGACATTGAATTACCAGTAACATGTCATTTTAAAAATTTATAATTTATACTATTGTTAATAATTTGAAAAAAACCTCAAAATGTGGTATAAATATATAGAAAGAACAATAGTCAAATCGAATTTAATCAATCCAGAAAAATGAGGTGGTTTGGGATGAGGTAATTGGCCTCTAAATAGATAAAATGGTATCACTAAAAATATAAGTTTATTAATAGAAAGATATATTAATGGATAAAAATTTTAGGGGAAAACATTGAATGTATGAATGAATCATAATGATCCTTGTTATCAACCATAATATATTCAAGGATAAGAGAAATCCAAGGTACCATTGATGGGTATATGAATCATCAATAGTTGTTGGACTATAATTTGGATTAAATGAAATAAATTTTTTGATATATAATAATATAGTGAATATAGGAAACATGAGATCCTATTGAAATAGAATCCATAATGGACATGTGAAATGTGAAAAACATTATAGAGGATTTAGTGACTATCAAAAAGGATTTCAAAATGATGAACAATAGTTGAATCAGACATTGAATGAGGGATATATCTCAAAGAAAATATTAAGGGGGAGTGAGAGATCTATCAAAAGTATTCTAATAGAATTCAAAGTAGAAAAGGTAGTGAAGAATGGTTAATTTCCTAAGGGTCATAAAAATCATATCTTAAATTTAAAAGGGTCACATGGTTTGGCCACATGATTTTCTAACCAGCACACTAGTTGTGTCCTGAACAATATTCATTCATTTTCCTCTCACAAAATTCTTATTCAAGGTTATAAAAACAAACAAAAAACCCTAAATTCGGTTCTATCCCATGAACTATAAGCTTTATGGTCTAGGTTCGTGGTTTGAAAAACCATGGGAACATCAAGCGACTCTCCACTAAAATAAATTGTATGTTTCTCATCATTGCATGAAATCGATCTAAAAGATTAAAAAACCCATGATATATCACTTTAGGGATGCATTAATGAGTCACAGAGATAATACTAACCATGATCCAATTGTTCCCCTCATCTTGATTCTCCCAAAATCGAAACTATAAGCCCAGATCTAAGAATGAAAGCTCCTCAAACATACATTTCTAATTTATAAATATCTATTATTAAAAATAGTGGTTTATATTGATAAGAAAAGTAATCATACATCTATAGTAACTAATGATACTATAAATTCTACTAATGATAAAAAATAATCCATGACATGACCTTATAAATCTGATTAATATGCATCCATGAATAAATCCATCTACTATGAATATATATCAAACTCTTACTCTGAGTTCATATCCTATAAATGGAAATGCATTGATATAATCAATAGAGAATGAATTTCCTTCTGGAGAAGGTCCTTCATGATATGATCAGTTATTCAATTAATATACAAAAAAAATCATAATTCTCTTATACAACATCTCTAATATCAAAAACATGAGATGGGTAAAATTAATAATGGCGGATCTAAGAAAGATGAACTACATCATGAATAATACCACAGTATTTCATAATGGATATCTAATAATAATTTGGTATGACATTATACAAAATATCAAAGGGTGAAACAATCATATGTCCCAACTTACAAAGCTTATGAATCCATAACGAACCAATATAGGAGAAACACATATATGAAAATAATTTCCCACCACAAACTATAAAGGTTAGAGATGAATATTGGTGTAATAATTCTACCTATACTGATAGGTTGTCAAAAATTTCCTAATAATATGTATCTTATATGACATTTCACAAACATGAGGAGGTCCAAATAGGGATCTCTCCCCTACCTCTAACCAGAAAATGTTGAAAAACATGGCCTACTAAAAAGTACATCATAAAGAGACAACATTGCTATTATTATAAAATAAAAAGGTAAGATTTAATTTTTCCAACCATGAACATCCAAAATCAAGGTCACATACTCGATTAATTCCCTCTAATACCTTTAGAGTTTTCTCAGACT
The DNA here is from genome assembly GCA_963277665.1 of Viscum album. NCBI lineage: Eukaryota > Viridiplantae > Streptophyta > Magnoliopsida > Santalales > Viscaceae > Viscum > Viscum album. Next base: position 2,092,594,771 of record OY728122.1, read on the forward strand.
AACTATCAGTCTGTGGGTGGTATGTGGCACTATAAAGTACCAATGAATCAAGAGATCTCTATTAGCCATTCTAAAATGGATAATTGAACAAATAATCAATGTTATATACAGTGGAACATGGAACACCATGGAGGTGTATTATATATCAGACATATATTATGTCATTTTCTTCCATTGATAATTTCTCTGGAATATGCAGAAAATATGAGACCTTTTTTAGACATTCCATAATTACCTATATTTTGCCACTTCCTTGAAGTAACATTGGAATTATCATCTCAAAATCTATATTATCACCATCATATTTAAAATCTGAAATCGGTACATGCTATCATATTCTAGTAGGTCTCCAATATTCCACCTTCACCCGCTGACTTGTGGAATTATGAGTGAAAAAACATGATATCTTATTAATATTTCAAAACCTCTGATACTGGAAACTTAGATCATGATACATGTTGGTATCTCTGAGATAAACTACCTAGTTTGAAATGTTAATTTATCAAATCAACTCGTATCACATGGTTGTTGGCACCCAAACACACAAATGAATATATATGATCATATCCACTTTAATGGTGTATCTAAATGGTAATTACACACTAGTAAAACCTTACCACAGGAATAGTCCCTTAAGATATGAATATTTCCTCCCATTAACTCTACCCATAATAGATGATTTCACTTCTGTAACAACATGAACATGATATATGAGATAATTATGTACTTCAGGATACATCTCAAAAAGAAGGCCCATAAACATCCATTCATTACTGGCATCCCAATTCTAATGAATATGAATTTCCATCATAGACAATCAAAAACTAAATATTAATTTATCCTGGAAAATTCAATAACTATGTGGAAAGAGGTAATTTAATCAACACATCTTCATTATTTGAGGTTAAAATAACACCATTTGAATATTATTATTAGTATTTTATGGGTATTTTATAAATTTATTTGTTTTGATAAAAATATATTTCCTCCAAACATGTAAATCAAGAATACCTAATACTAACATTATATCATGCAGTTGGTAATTGCGCTCAAGGGGTGTTATCTTTCAAGACCCGTATTACATGACTCAATCCCTATATAACAAAAAAACTAGACCAATGCCTAATACATCACAATAAATAGTACAACCTCTTCATTTCACTAGATAAATTATGACTAGTGCTGATGATAGCCTTCCTATCATCCCCTGAAAGGATTTATCAAAATATTTTCTCCATTTAAAATTGGAAAAATTCACACAGATTCCCAAAATAAGAGATGAAACAAGAGAAAAATTAAATATATAATTACAATAGTACCTAATTATCCCCATTAATCTTTAAATATCAATAAATTTATTATGAATCTTTTAGGAAACCATAATGATCACCTTTTTAAGATCCATTAATACTCTTAATTCTGATATAATGTGATATATAAAAGTATACCTTCTAAATCCATATGATTATTTTGATGATATTATCATATATAATATACTCTTTCATTTTAGTCAGTGTGATATCAAGGGGTGTCGAATGACTTTATACAGTACTAGAATACACTAATATATCATCATTGAAAACTACCAAAAATGAGTGTAAGTGTTTGGGGGAACCCAATTCTTAAATTCAATTAAAACAATTGGTGCATTTATGATACCAAATTACGTTGTGACATATTTTTATAGGCCAAAACTTCATTAGAAAGACATACATGTATATATGAGGGTATAAACCTTACTTTATGGCATCTATATTTCAAACCAATGTTTATGAAGACCCTAGACCATTGAATCAAATCAGTGATATAGTAAATATTTTTTTGTTGAAATTAGTACCTAATAGAAAGCTAATTCAACCACTATTATTATATATATAAATAGTGGTTCCCAACATCCTTCATAAAAAAATTCAGGATTGATGCACAATGGGAGGCATCGGATTTCATAATCACTTTAGTTTCAATTCCCTCTATTTTTCTATTTTTTCATTATTCTCATCAGGAGCTATCAAATATTGATGAAATGTATTACAACTTTTTTAATCACTTGAGATGTTCATTAATATGTAATGGAACCGAGTTGGCCAGAATTTATCGTGTATTCCTCCCTATATGCTGGAGGCTAGAAAATAGAAGAAAGGGTCCAAGATGATATGATGGGGAGAATATAACATCTTTTATCATAGAGGATAACATAGAAGAAGAAAAAATAATTAGATATTGATTCAAAGTGGGGAAAACAGATGGATTTAATCCAAATAATATATACCAAATGAAAAATTATAGCATCATAAACAAAATGATGATTGGATGTATATAAAAAAATGGTGACTTGGAACACAATTATATAAGCAATAAAAAGTATACAAAATGAACAGAAATATAAAATCCAATAGAATCCCACAAACTATCTCAATCCTATAATTCCATACTTCAATATAGTAAAAAATGACATTTAGGTTGTTGAGAGATTACCTTTATCTTTACCTGCACTTATACCATCTCTTTCGGTATAAATCAGTGGCCCAGATAGTGTGAGAGTCAAACTCAGTAGTCCAGCACAAAAAAATCAAATATTATCAAAAATGGGAATATTATATGAATATTGGTTTTGTAAAATAATAGTAAAACCATCATGTAAATAAACTATGTAGGGATTTGGCTCAAATGGGATACTTGGATAATTCTACCTTTTTTTCCTAAGGCATAATGTCATTGATCATTTTATATTATATAAATAAATCTGGTAAGCAAGGAATATAACTAAGGCATTACTGTACACTAATAATCATATGGGGATCCAAAAGTACCATGACATTAAGGATTTTGAAATCATGGGTAATCTGAAGTGTTATACCATTATATTTTCACCCTCAGGGGTTTATACCTAATCCGTATGAATAATTCATATGTATCCTCCATACTAGACTTGATTCGATCTAATATAGATAATCTGATGAAGTATATAAAAATCACGATGAATCCAAGGAAATGATCCAAGGAATTATAATTATTTTCTTAAATGAAGTGAATTGATATTGTTACTAAAATGAATTCACACATATAATAAATTGATAAAGACCTAATGTGGTATTGCACTCAATGGTTACATGAATTTATCGATTAGATCCCTATTATCCTATCCATGTAATTTTATATCGTAAATCTATGTATTTCTAAAGGAATTGAACAAAATTAATGTGATCTAGGTCAACAACCATAGTCATTCTTAATATAATTTCATTTGAGCTTTGATCTCGAGCATGAAAATAATATTTCAAATCCCTGGATCACACATGGAATAATATAAAAAATTATCATGGTCATATGAATTTGATTTAATATATCCATTGAGTTTATTTAATTCATTTTGATTGAATTTCATGTATAACTCAAGGAATGATATAATAAATAATAAATTATATGTGGTTAATGAAATCCACTAAAAATTCACTTAAAACCATTTAGTTACTTACATCTAAAGATATTACCCAACATAATTTAATAAGAAGTGATCGAGATATGCAATATTGTCTTACTATTGACTATTTATTTTAAACATGTACAATTAATAATGTCATAAGCATGTGGAAAAACAATAAACTGAAAAATGTGGTTAATATACAAGGAATGAATTGTTTTAAAATATAAATTAATTAATCTGGTCCATAGGGGGTGGTTTTGGTAGGGAGCATTAGCCTTCAACTATATAAAAATTTCTTATAACTCTTATATATATTTTCCTAGATTAAAAATTAATGAGATACTAATTTTAGAGTCAATTAATGGAATTCATGTTGTATTAAATAACAGAGCATGCTATAAAAACTATATATTTTGGGAAAATGTACAATACCACCCACCTTATATGGTTACAATAATCCTCAAATGTATTAGGCTATGATTTGCGATGAAATTAGAGTAGTCACTGGAACTAAACTGAAGCTATGAAAATAGTACCTATTAGATCTCATGGAGATAGAATCCCTGAAAATAAATTAAACTATTAACTTATGAAAGTTGGTTGAGATATGAACCGTGAGGTTTCTATTGTGATTAACGAGGATTGAAAGAGACTTAGGATGAGGGAGATCCCTCAATTTTTAGACGATGGATGACAGTATAGCCATCCATGGGCTACCATGAGAATGAGGTTAAGAGAAGGAAGAGAATAAAGGTTAAATTCATGATTGGGAAAAAATTATATATTTTTAGAGTGGTTTACATTTTTTCAAATAGTGTGTTGTACACTACCTATTCAGATTCCCCTTTTGTGGTCCATGCACACGATTAGGAAAACCATGCAAAAACCATGTATTGGTCATCATCCCATGACCCAAACCAAACATAGTCTAGGGAAATAGTTAGAAGAAACATGTGAACACCACAACATTCGTATCTATAATATATTTTAGTTTTGTCATTTTTTTATCCACCATCATATATATAAACAATCCATGCACTATTACATTTTCATTTCATCATTGATCCATATAGAGACTGCTAACTATGCAACAACTATGAACCCCATCTTAATTATCAAAAAAAACAAAAAAACAATCCCCAAAACAAAACAAAATTCTCTTGAATCCACTTTCACAACACTAGGAACATTTTATAATGAAAAAAGAATAGTTTAGAATAAAAATTAAAGGATATGTAACTTTAATGAAATGATGTATCTTAATATTTCCCATCCTCATAACAACTCATCCATGAGTTTCCCTACAAATGATAGTTTATCTACATTCAATAATAAATATATCCACTCATCATGTATATCAAACTCTCATACCACTTTCTTCTCAAATACAGATCTATGATACCATATCATTAGAACTAAAGGAACTCTCCATCCTTAAAGAGACACCATTCTATAATCTGTGATACAAATAGGATTCTCATAAAAATAATAATCATCCTCTAACTCAACTTTCCTAGGATCATAAACCTAACATGGGTCAGAGTGTTAATAATGGAGGATAGAAACATAAAAGATATTTGGAATGTTACTATAATACTATGAATGATATATCTAATTTATACTCTTCCAAACCTCTCCAAAATCACAACAGGGCCTATGAAACTAAGTTTCATATTTCCTTGCCTATGAATTTATAGATGACCCATTCTAGCCCATATGTGTTGGTAGATCCAATCTCCATACTCAATATATGTAGATTTAGTGATGATGATTGGTATAATGCATATTCCAATATTTATTTATAATAATATTATTCTTAATAATATATACCTTTTTTATGGTTCTTGGATAACAAGTGGTACCAATATGGATACCTTTACTCCATTTAACCAATATAAAGGTAAAAATGTGACCCATCATAAATCACCTCACAATGAGACATCTTAGTAGTTTAATGGAAACTATTATTATAAGTTAACTCAATAATAGGGATATTTTTCTCATAAGAACAACCAAAATCATCGATATACGCACGGAGCATTTCCTAAAATGCCTATATTTTATACTCATGCACACTAGTGGTCATAGATTGGTATGTTGTACAAAGTAGTACCTATGTTCCATGATCTATGTATAACATGGATATGAATTTATTTTCAAGGATTATAATCTATCAATAATAATGTATTCCAAATTCATCCACTAAGAAGGTCTCTTGAATAGGCACGAAATGTGTAAACATCATCAATCTATCCATCATTATGCATACTATGTCACTTCATTAAGGTTAATTATAGAATATAATTAAGAAATATATTATGAAATCATCTCATTTCCTCTATAGAGTGTGTATAATCTGTAAGGGGATAGTATGAAACTATTGTTTTTACATCACCTATTGATTGGTGGAACTTCGAGTAACAAACCCAAACATTTATTTCATCATACTAAGTGACAAATATTGTTGGTATATATCAGGATTAATATTAGAATGTATAAGATATAGTAAACATTTATAAACAAAATATTCTTTCATTAACATCCCTTTCATGTCTACAGGTATCCAATCACAACCACAAATATACAAGAAATCGTACTCACGCATTGTCTACATAGATGGATATTCATAACCTGTAACACGATCCCTTAAGACCTGGCCCTTGAGTTTTGAAATTGAAATTCCACATTAATATTTCTATATATGATGATTTCATCATTATGTCAACTAGAAAAAGTCTCTCAAGACACTACAAAACTTGTTGAAACATCTTATAAAAAATAGATGTCAACTACCATTCCTGATTAGCTACCAGAATTGCTTGTAAATATGTTTTATAGTATTGTTCATCAACTACAGCATTCCCCTTTATAGGAATATAGTGAAGATAAAAACAAAATGATTGATGGAATTCAATGTAACATCTCCATTTGGGGTTGAAATAATGCTTTGAGAATATGAATTTGAGGAATTTGTGACTCATTTATAATGTGAACAATTCCCATTATAAAATTTTCCACCATGAACATAAAAAATGAGAAACAATAAATAACTTGAGATCATATGTTATTTTATTGTTCTTGTGAGGTTTCAACTGTCAATACATGTATTCAATAACTCATTCCCCTTGTATCAAAATGGCTTATTTCCTAATGCTTGAAAAATTTACATCATATTTATATCCTCTCATAGGTTATATAAAAAGTAAATTTTTTACAATAGTTATTTTTCTATTCAACATATTTATGGATCTATCAAATGTTTTGTGCAATATATACAACCCACCATTCTTGTAAAAGTACTTAATTGGTGATGATTGACATGATATATTTTGAATAAAATGATAATAGTAATTGAATAGAACCATGAAAAAATTATATCAATAATTATATTGGAAAATCCAATGAAATTATAGATATCACCTTATTTAGATCAACATATACCCTTTATTCTAATATATTGTGACCCAATAAGTGAACATTATCATACAAGAAGTGTATTTGTGTGTGCTTAGATGTGACTATTTTCACTATCAGTTTAATCAATATGATGAAATGGTGTTTGGAATGATTATATCGATTTTGGAAAAACATTATGATATTGTCCATGAAAAAAACTAAAATGGAGCCAATTTCTAGGCTGAATACCAGATTCATCAATGAAATAATGACAGTCAATGAATTGATGAGATCAAATGGATTTACATGGTATTCAAATAGGCTATATCTGCTTCTAAAAGGTTTTTTTGTATATACATGGGTTTAACCATTACATAATAATAAATTAATCAAAAATACATCTTCCAAAAGACCCAGGATTATTTTATGTGATTAAAATTATCACCAATATGAGATAGTTGGTACTCATTTCTATCCAACAGTTTATTAAACCCTCAATATTTCCCAAATATCCTATGTTTCCCATCCACCTTCATGGAAAGAAGAATGGGTGTACCCAAAATGAACATACGCGTCTCACAAACACATGGTCATCAATAGATTCTAACTACCTCTTGGGTTCCTAAATCATGGTTGGAGACATCATTTATTGAGTAACTAATACATGTTCCACTCCTTGAAAAAGCTCTATATTAAACTCTATCTCTCTCTTGGGAGGTAGTCTAGAAACTTTATCATGAATAATGTCTCTAAACTTCTACCACCCCAGAGTAATGAAAACCATTAAAAATTGACCATAATATCAAAAAGACTAGAAATGTATGATGACACTCTCCCCAACCCATCATTCCCAGGTCCATATTGGTTGTCCTCGACATCAGATTCACCCTTATAATTATAGTTAACACCCTCAGGTATTTATGAATGCACCCCATGACACAAAAAATTGATACGATCAATATATAGAATCCTCCGATTCATCCAATAGTAATTTAAAATTCTATCATCCTAATGAAGAAGGATTAAATTAGAAAAATTAATATCATTTATTGAGGGGGATACCCTAGCATTGGGTTAGAATCCCCGATCATACTCCCAATAGAGTATCAAGTGTCATCCCTCCACACAAGTGAATAATTTGAAGCCTAATAATTTCCATATTAGTCATAGATATTCATGTGTGTGAATCATAGATGTTAAAAAATAGATACTAATTTCTAGTAAAAAAATTAAATTTCTTAATATAGATGATCTGGAACTCCACTCCTTAGGTCCATGATGTTTTTCATCTAACATTCTTGATCCAAGGAACCTTATAAAAAATATAAACTCCATATATAATTCTAATATTATGGTGTTATATATAATAATTATGGATAACTATAACTCATCCCCCTTTTTACCATGTATGGACTATGTCAATACAAATTCTGACCTGATATAGATCTACCAATATAGAACTAGAAGGGAGAAACATTTCAGATCATCAACCTATAGTAACAAGTGGGTGTGTCTAGTAGAATATAGGAATATGGCACAATCATCAGCATCATCTATATTTTACTAGGCAATTATCACATTATGTCTTTGTGTGACCAAACATTTAACACTGGTGGAATGCCATGTAATTTCCCATTTGGATACTCAAACTACCCCTATCCTACCTAAATCTATTAGAACAATGCTTCAAACCACTTAATGCACCAAATCACTATATTTATGCTGATCTACTCTTCCATGAATCATTATCTTCTCTATTTTTTTATTTGTTCCTAATATGGGAAATGGTATCCAATTTGAATAATTTATCCTCTAATAAAATGACATACCTTATCCAATCTTTCAAAAACCTCACCATGTATATATCATCATCGCTAAAAACCCTAGAAAATTTATATATATATGGTATGTAATCCTAATAGTCCATAATAGACATAGTTCTCTATAGGGGGTTTGTAAATTCTCTATCTCAATATGGTCTCAATGATTTAGTAATGATGTAATCATAAAATATAGTTCGGATGTCCCTCTATGAAATATCTTGATGATGTTATTCCTGATTTAGAATATCCCACCAATAGTTGAACTGTCAAAAAATAATTTAATATACAAAATTCACCCTCATATCTATAAGAAATTATATATGATCAAATATAGATATAAAGTACAATAAACATAAATCAGTATCCTAGTGGCCCCCATCCAATGATAAATTAGGTTGTTAGTACCAATGAAACTCTACCATTAACTCCACCATATTGGGTTCTTCTTATGGATTTCACTCAATAGAGAATAGAAATTTCAATAAAAACTCATCAATTTGAGCATTAATTCACCATCTAGGTAATATAGGTATTTCTATCAAATGTTCCTCTTGTGGCACTATTTGTGGGTCAAGTACCACCATATCATGAGAATGGTCATAAACACCATCTTATCACATGAATATAGTTTGTCATAGAAGAATATATTTACAAGTCCATGCACATACCCCAGAACACGAGAATAGAAATGAATACATTAAAATGAATAAATATGGAAAGAATAGGGGTTCCCCTCTCAAATAATCATAACCCAAAAAGCTAAATTAATGTTTTGTATATTGGAATGTTTTCATGTACTCATAATAGGGTTAACATTATATGGAATTTAATTTACATGTTATAGAGGAAATATATGATTAATATGAAATAGAAATCTATGTTTAATATAAATGAAATAATTCATGAGTAAAAATATAATAAATTTCGTATTTATACAACAGTTCTGTTAAAGTAATTACCATTCCCATGTTATAAATTCCTAATATTTATATGTTTCAATTGTCCTTCATGTAACTGCAACCAATTCCATTCACCCTGTCTGAGGATGTAACAAGCCCATATACGATGATTCGATTATATGGAAATATATTTCTAATTTATAGAATCCAATTGTTATAAATTATAATTGTAAATAATGTCATTACAATCAACTCATGTTTCAGCATATATAATCTCATATACATAACGTAAACATGTGATAATTAGCTAGTTAAGGTGCCACCATCAAGCTATGAGGGAAAAAATATTTAGGTTGGCGTAAACACTATTATTTAGCAATTATTTATTTTTTTATTTTAATTATTTTAACAAAAAAATGTATAACAAATAAGGAACATTTAATATGAAATATCCAACCCATATATTAAAATAAACCTGGCATTCCATATGCATGATATTTTTTATCAATGTGTCTATGATAATGATCTAGAAAATTAATTGAATCCCTTCATACTAAGGGATTGTATTAATCATCACAAAAAGTATCATAAGTCTTTTTTATCTCACAATGGTAAATAAAGTGCATCTATAACAGAAAAAAATGCGAAAAATAAAGTTTATCCCTATAAAAAAAATTTCCCCTGAATGCGGGATAGCAAACCCTAGACACAACTTATAACAAATTTCATCCATTACCTAGTCTCCTTTATTCAAACCAAAAATAGAATCGAAATGAAAAAATAATCACTAATACCTCATTATTTAATCACGGGGAGTGTTCACTAATATGTAACCAACCTATCATGGAGACATTCCACATATGCTGATGGTTGTTAACAAGTAGAAAGGGTCCAAGATGGAATAGTGGAGAGACAATAAACCATTTTATTAGAGATATGAATAACTATTAATAATGGAATAATATTTGGAAGCATTATAGTTGCTATATAATAAGTAAATCATCTGAATAATAAATATATTAATAACACTGATAGTATCAAATTCAAAAAGATGATGTCTTGTATTTGTAAAAATGTTTAGAGTGAATAATAGATTAAAAGAAATATAAACGTATAAAAAACACCAAAACACCATACTCCAATAGAATCCTAGTAACTGGATCATTCATCTACTTCCTTACTACATCTTAGTATAAAAATAAAGCATCCATAACTGGGTGGTTCTCTTAATCCCTACATACACACATGATACATGTTTTGTTAACATATAGAGGTACATATAGGGATTTAGTAAAAATTAGTACGACAGACCCAATAGATTCTAATAATAACTAGTGAATGATTATAAAATCAATTTTCAGTGGGTATAATAAATGTATAAAAAATATTTAAATAAATGATGTTGGGCTAAGGTTCCTCATGGGATACCTGGTCGGCCATACCTGCTTAATTTTAAGATGGAATGTCTCTAAGAATTTTAATTCGTATATATATTTTATTTATATGGGCTATGTTATGAAGTCATCCATGTACAATTTTAATCATATAGGGGTTACCATAGATCCTATTAATTTAATAATTATCAATTAAGTGTAATCTATGTGGGTATACCCTTAGAATTTCACCAGGGGGGGGGGAGGTTCTGAATAAACCATATGAATGAGTCATTGGCATCCGTATTGATATATTGGTTAGATTCCATAATAATAATCCAAGGCAATTTGTAATCATCATCTAAATCCAAGGAGAGGATCCAAGTAATTCTACTTATTTAGGGAAATGAATTGAGTGATCGGTGTTATGCAGAGGAATTGATGAATATACAACATTTATCGAACCTTAATGTGTTTTTTCACATAGTTTTAACATCAAATATTCATCTTGAATTCTATGATCCAATAAAATATAGCTCACATTTTAAATCATTGTATAATATTAGGAATCCCGTACCTTTGAAGTGTTCTTGGTTCATGGACATTGTCCCACGGGATATAATCTGATATGACCATTAATCCCATCCACGGAATTCTGAATTGTAATCAATTTATCTCATAAGTTATAATGTAAAATATTATAATATTAGGTTTATTTAATTCAATATTCCCTATGAACCCATCCATGTAACTTTTGTTTGAATATATGTGTCACATAAGTCCTGATATAAGAAATTATTAAATGTATGTGTTTATCCACATCACATAAAATTCATTTTAATCCCTTAAGAAATTTTTTTCAAATCAAATAAACAGTACTTATTCAATAATACCTAAATGGGTTGTGTGATATGGTCCACCCATTCATATTTCATTTTAAATAAGTCTATTTATTCACTTATTTAAATTAGTTAAAACAACACACCTCAAAATGTTTTCAAAAAACAAGACAAGAGTAATAGTCAAATAGAATTTAATTGAACACACTAGTGGGGTGTTTTGAGTTTAGTCAATTAGTATCCAAGAATATAAAATGGACTCAAATAATTTATTGGATGATTAATAGATGAAAAGTTGAAGAGATGTTAATTTTTTATGAAATGTGGGGAATATATGGAATGTGGAAAAATATCACACATTATAAACCATAGTACCTTTAGGGAAAATTATAAGACCTCTTATATTATAAGGGTATAATAATCCCCATCCATTATTAACCTCTGATTTTGGATGAAAGGATATAAAAATGCGGAACTAAATAACACCATAAATTTTGGAATATGAGATCACATTGAAATAAGATCCAAGAAGGTGAAGTAAATTAAGAAAATAAATCAATTGAATTTGGAGACTAAATGTGAGTTTTATTAGATGATAAATGTTGATTGAATTCGAAACAAGATGAGGGATCTGTCTCAAAACCTGGGAAAAAAGGATGGGAGAGATCTCCATGGGATTTTTAGTGAATAGGGAGATGAAATATAGGAACATAAATATTAATGGAAAAGGGGGAAATAGTCGTTGCACACTTTTATAAAGGGGAATGCATTTTTGATGAATGAATTTGTAAATAATGATCCAATAATGAATCAATAATTTATGGAAAACTTCCCATGTACCACCCCTTACAAAGTGTATGAACACATTTAGAAAACTATATGAAAATTGCTTGTTTGGTACTGTCCCAAAACGGCCAACATGCACAGCATATGAACATGGTTGTAAAAACCATAGTAACATAATGTTTTTTAAATATAAAATAAATTTTATGTTTTTCATTTTTATGTGTTCACTCTCACATGGTTAAAATAATCATGCTCTTTCACTTTTTATACGCCAAGTTATGTCACACATTTACTACTAACCATGCACCAACCATGATCCTCATATTGATTAGCTAAAAACATTAACTCTATGGAACATAAAAATAAATGAATGATATTAAAATCACCACAATCTATTTTGGAACATACCTTGATATTAAAAGAATGTTTTGGACCTAATATTTTGGTTTCCATACCTTTATGGAAAATTGAGTTCTTATAGTTCTTCTCCTAGAACAATCTCTATAGTGAACTCTTCCACTATCTCTAGATCAATTACAGAAAAGTAATCATGAAGAAATTTCTATTAGTCACTCAACCAATATATGAATGATATGTTTCTATAAAACTCGTTGAACTGAAAAATAAAACCAATATTAGATGAAACTTAGACTAGAACATTATGTTATGGTCCATCTCAACTAGTCATTACATCCCATTCACACTTGTAATTATATTCGTTTTTGTCAGGTGATGACAAACACAACCACTTGATATAACAATTGAAATATTCAAGATAATAATCCATCTAGTTCATAATGTGAATAATTTCACATCCTTTCATCTCATATATGAAAAGGTTTTATAAGAAATTGTAGTCACAATTTTGAAGGGATAAAACTTTTCGTTGGAATACACTCGATGATCATACTCCCGATGAAGTATGATGATTCATCACTCCAAAAAAATTATAAATTTAGAGCCCAATATATTTCATGATATTAATATATGAATAAAATAAATTTAAAATATAAAATAGACAGGAATATAAATTATAAGATTATAAAATCATAACACATACTATATACATTCTAAAACTATTATAATAATGTCAAGGATGTAATACATATAATTGCATTGATCCCTGATATTGAGATGAAACCTGAAAACTCTAACTAGATCCACTATACTGGTACTCAATCTCATAAATATGGCTTCCTCAGTCCTATCCACCTCATCATCATTCTTGATTTGTGGTTCTCTATCTTCTAGCCCAACATGGAGCTGTTGATCGACATCTTCATAGTGAAGCCAGCACAGATCATCTCCTAATCTGAAATAGTGTAAACATAAAATAGATTCTATAATTATGTCCCACACTACTATAGTTTCGGGATTTAACTATGTCCTTGTAACAATAAAACCTTTTGCGACCTATCCAACTACACTTTTGGAATACCGCATAACTATTACAGTGTATATTATGACTACTATTGTCCAAATGATAACCATTAATGCGATTCGTCCTACTATGTGATGTCCTACATCCACATCTAGATTTTTAAATGTTATGTCATATACCTTCAAAATATGTTATTTTTTCTTTGGAGATAAGGCTAGGGTTCCCAATCTCATAAATGGTATCTAGTTGTATGTAGATCATCCAAGATTAATTGTTATACCTGATACTAAAAACAAAATATCTCATCTTAGATTGATCATAAATGGTAAAATTCAATAAAAAATGTTGACTCTCGATTAAGAGTGATAATATGATAACATAAATATTATCCATCACCAATTTTCTAAAATCATTATCTAAATAATATGTCACCATTTTCAATAATAATTTATCATAAAAGATATTCTATATATACCTCCAAACCATGTCCCTGTGTTGATCTGCCTGATTTATAACATCCCACAAACACCTGGTGGTTCCACGATGCATTTAAACTATATTTCAGACCCTACATTCTATTAGAATCTATAACATCACATATATAAAATGAATGGACTCTATCCATTATTCAGAATAATGGGGTCCACCATCATGTTACAGTGCATATAAATTATACTATAGGAACACTCATGTTATGTCTAACATAGTGGGTAGAGATTATGGAGATCCCTATATAGACTACACAAATCCCAATAAAGCCTCTAATAGATGAGCTTGAGTACCCAGTCTAGGTATAAGTTGTTGTACTAATGGAGGAACCCCTAGTTAATCTATAGGTTGGTTATTTCCCACCACTTCAAGATCATGGATGTTGGTATATTCATAATGCATGACATATATCCATCATTGAGGCATATATATACAGTAAAAAAGATTCCTCAAATTAGATAAAATAATAAAATAGATTTAATTATGATCCTAAGTTATGAAAAAGGGATCACATAAAAAATCATAATAAACCATCTACTCAAATATTTATTTAGGGTTTTGGTAATATTTTATGTTACAATCACATGGGTTCCATTATATGAAGTTTCAACTGATGGTTGTAGATGAAAACACGATATATTTATAAATGGAATCCCCATAAATTGGAAAATAATTCTTTTGTGAGTCATAATTTTACATCTATTTTATGTAGACAATGGTTTAGTAATATAAATTTCCACTCCCATGTTATAAATTCAAATGGTTTATATGTTTCAATCAACATTCATATAACTGCAACAATGACCATACACTCGGTCTAAGGATGTAATATAAGAACTTTGTTCTTTAATTGAGACATGAATTCCATATTTTTTATCAATTCATAATTTTATTTCTTAAATATTACATAATTTGAATTCATGTTGAAGTCATAGAGGGATTGGTGGTGTATAAGGCTGGTCTGGAGCCCAAAATCCATGTTTTTGGTGATGTTTTCCTAGAATATTATAAGGACAAGGACTTAAACATTACATAATCTTGAATTATTTGAATACTTCACATTAACAATCTTTTCCAGTTTAGAGTTTTACAGAATTAGGCCAAAAAAATTACATAACACTAGGAATATTACAAGTAGACACTACTACCCAATATCCATTTTTCATAAAATAAAAACTCTTAAAATGAAATGTGTCATATTCTATGATTGAGACAACATGACTTTTCCATGACCCCATCCATGACCCTATTCATATTTATGTCTTGTGGAAAACATTTAAAAAACATGGGATAAGTTTAAAAATCCCAGTAAGGTTTATAAAATAAGGAAGGAAAACATTAAACCATCAATCAATACAAATCAACGAAAACAGTACTTCTCAATTAAAAAATACTTTAATAAATCGTAAGTGTTATGAATAACACACTGAAATCATAAATCATAAAGGAAACTTATGGAATTTATAACATACATACATTATAGCTAGCACTACTACTTATGGAGTCACATTTGGAATACCCATCACGGTATATTCCATAAATCTCATAGGAGAAACATTAACATTTACCTTTATCACATTACCCAATGCATTGGAGAGCTATCTCGGGATCACACGCCCTAGGTTTATCATGGAACCACCCAAATATCTAAACAATTCCTTAGAACCATAACATATTCATAACACATAATAAAAACAAAAATGGAGGATAACATTTCTACATTTCAATCACATTATATAATTTAAGATATTGACATAATTAATGCTTTATCAAACCATTTTCAAAACCATTTTATATATTTAATAAATATATTTTTAATCAATGTTTCTCATACAACTTTGAAGCTTTTAAAGTATTTTTCATTTTAAAACATTAATGTCCATATAAATAATTCTTAAAAAGCATTTGAAAACATGTACAGTAATGGTAATGATTTAGAAGAGTAATTCTATAAAACATTTAAAATGAAATTTTAGGTAATGCATTTTTAAAAAAATGAGAGACGCTTGAATAAAAACAATTAAGGAATAAAATTTAATTAGAAAATTATAACACCATGAGAATAAAGGGGTTCATGATATAATATTCCAAAGGGCAGTATATACACCATATAAGAGTGAATTGGGGAATAGAAATAATGATGTCTCAATAGAACGTAAATTGAGACGAAATCCCTTATAAAAACTATATCCTTAGATTTAGGTTAAATATATTACATAATAATGTGTGACAAATATAAATACACTCATTAGATAGGACATTCAGTTTAAATAAGTCATAGGACATTCACACAAGTTCTTCTTAAGAGAAAACCAATGACTTGGATATTTAACTCATCCAATGGCCCGAAGGCCTTAATTTTTTTTATCGATTTTGATAATCCACCTTTCAATGGATTAGGTGGAACCCTTACAAGGCCCGTAGTCATATTTATTACATGGCCCATAAGCCTTAGAGGAATTCAATGCCCTTAGACTTCAAACATTACATACAACCCAGACTAACTACTTGGAACTGCTCCTCCCCAACATATTCATTATGAAATCATCTCTCCACCTTTACATGGATGTTCGGATAGGCTTTCCTATGCAAGAACATTCCTATCCCAATTTTAGGTTCCATACCCTCTAATTATTTCAATCTGTTTAACTTATGCTATGGTGAAATCTCATGTCACCTTCTCCCTTTGATGTTTGTTCCTTTTAGGTTGTCTGGATTGAATCTGCACTTAAGGTGGCCTGATGGCCTTGAGGTGGCCCAGAGGACTTACTGACCCAAATTCCTGGGTGGCCTGAAGGCCTTAAAGGACTCGAGGAACAATCAGTGGCTCGAAGGCCCAAACATGGGAATATTCTTGGCTGCTACAGTAACAAACAATTCCTACTACAACTCCCGATATAGTACCTGCAACTATTCTTCACAATTCCTGTTATAATTCTGCAGATTTCCTGCTATAGTACTACTACAGTACTGTTACAATACCAGAAATTAGCCTCCTCATAGATTTCATCCTGGGTCTCGTGGATGCACTTAAGGTGTCCTCACCAACTGGGCTGAGGCTCATGTCCTTTATCAAGTTCATATCGATGACATGAGAATTTATCAATGGAGTGGTTATGTGTATCAAAAGTATATACACACAATGGAGAGTATAAATTAAAACATAAATAAATAAATTGTTATTCCACATATAATCATAGCATGACATAATTTTCAATTAGAGGATTAACCAATGTAATGGAAATTGGGTTAAAAAGTCCCCTTACCGATTTGGTAACTTAGGAAACATAAACCCCATAAAAGATGGATCACACAACGAAGATGTAAATACCCTTAAATTGAATTATATGGAAAAAATAATATAATCATGTGTATTAAAAAAACCACACAATAGTAAATAGTGGCAAATAGATGATGAATCTCACGGAATAAAAAGTGAGATGAAAATCTCTTAACACATTGTAATCAATCAAGTCATATAACCAAAAGATAATAACCACCAAATTAATCACATAATACCAAGAATATATATAGAATAATAATAATATATATAAAGTGGGAGTACACAATACACCACATGAAATGAATAAGTTGCGTATAATAGAAGTCTCACGGAATTAAAATTCAGTTAAGAAATCCCTTACCTTGTGTCCGAATTGACTTGTTTGTTCCTAGTTTTTCTTGAATAATAAAAATAAAGTAATTTATTCTATATTAAGATCCTTTTTGAGGTTATTTATTTTTTATATCACTTATTACCATGTTATAATCATTATGTAATCATTTGTGTTAATAATGGTCATTTTGTCGATATTTGGTAATTGAGTCAAAAAATGAACACTTTATAATTACAAGTTGTCCATGTGGTCAAGTGTCCATTATCTCTAGAATGGTATTAAGGATTTAGATATAATTTATATCATATATATCTTGTATATTTATATATGAATTTATAATATTAAATAACATTTATAGGATAGAAATTAAATTCACTGTTCATAGAGACGGTAAGCCGTAAGTAGGCATGAACACTACTTTCATCTCAATTTTGTATTTAATGGGATGAAAAAATAGTGATGCAAAGGAATATTATAATTCTAGTATAATATAATATATAATTTCATTAACTCAATTCTTTATACCCCCCAAATATGGCATGAACAAGTCATATCACTTTGAGGGTGAGGTAGTCCACACTTCCCCAATTAAAAATTATCGTGTCTACCTATAATAGGAACCATAAAGGTATGATATAAATGAAAAAAAATACAGAATAATAACGAAACATATAACATAATATATATATATATATATCATATATAAATAAACTTCCATCAAAATGTCCACTATGAGTAGTGGAAGGAGATATTTGAACAATCATCGTTTCATGAGGCAGTAGTTAACCATCCACAAAAACAGAATGTTCTTTACCCGTTAAATGGAGGTGAGTATAAGTGTAGATATAATCTATATAATAAAAACATCCTATGATATTTAGTAAACTGATGTTGTTATTAAAGAAAGTAATAAAAATAGTTTAGGGGTTGGTGAAGTAAAATAAAAGAAAAGGATTTAAGATAAATTGTTACATTTAATTTAGGAAACTCTCTTTAGTTTGAACCAAAAGGACTTCTTGAAGTTCCTTCTGCCTAAGGTAAGGCTTCTAAAATGAATATATGTATCATTATATATTATTTTGATAGGGTTTGGATGTGTCAATGGGCTTGAGAGGTGTGTGGAATGGGTTACAAGTGAGGGTTATTTATAAAGAGAGGAGGGGTTCTTTAGGAAAGTCTAAAACATTTATTTTACTATTTAATGATTTTCGGTTTCTAAAGGCCCAAAACTAATTAAAGTCGAATATAAGATTACTCATGGTCTAAATAAATTCATACAATAATAATTGGATAGGTTTTGGATCATATTTTAATATTTATAATCTTATTTATTTAAATTATTTTTTATGAGGTAAATACTGCATCATATTTGTGTCATAATTAATTTTATTTATTTTATGTCTAAAAATTATAAAAAAATTATCATGTTGTAGAAATTAGTTTTTGATTTCCAATTAATATTTACTGTAGAAATGATAATTTATATAACCACATGTAAAAATTATGTTACTAAAATACATTTGTTTGTTTCATTTTTGTCTTTACATTAAATTAAATAATCTAATGTGTAATTATCACTCTCAATTAGAACCATGGGGTCCAAAAAATGACTCAAGGAAGCCCATGGTTGGCCATGACTTATATAATAATGTTCGGACAAATGTTGAGGAAATTTTGTATTATTATAATATTATTTTTACCACGAATTACCTTATTTACCTTTAACTGTGGTAAATAATAGTAAAAATGTACTATTCACCAAAAATAATTTTCATCTTATGGTACCACATTTTACATTATAATAACAACCATGTATGTATGGGAATTCTTTCATGCCCCTTATTATCATGTGGTATTCCCCACAGACGAAGGTAAGAGGAAGGCTTGGAGCAAGGGGACGGTTCAGCTGAATCCTGGTTTCCTGAATGTGCAGGAGTGGCATCGAGGCTTTGATCCAATGAATATCCGTAACACCCACACGCAGTTATGGATTAGAATCTATAAACTAAATTGGTTATACTGGAATCCGAGGATTCTCTCGGACATTGCCTCCTCTGTAGGGAATCCAATTCGCATGGATCGTCAGACAGATAATCCAAGACTTGGGCACTACGCGAGAATTCTGGTGGAAGTTGATATGTCGAGCACCTTGGTTGAGGAGTTAATTCTTATGACAAGGGATGACAGCATAAAGCTTGATATATTATATGAACAGAAACCCAAATTCTGCATGAGATGCTTTTTCTTTGGGCATATGGTGGCTGAATGTAAGTGGGACATGATCTGCACTGTTTGTAAGATGAAAGGCCATCATGGGAGTCTGTGAAGAAGAAGAAAAGGGGAGGATATCCCTCTGGAGACCTTTGGAAGCAAGGATGATGGTATAGGAACTTGGCAGGGGCAGAAGGAAGCTCTTGCGGGAGGTCTCTCAGATGCTGCCCTGGGGAATTTGACATGTACGGATGTCCAGATCCCAGCTGCAGGTGGAGTGGAGAGCAGTCCTGAGGAGAGGCAATTGGAACTTCCCCTATCCAGTGGGCAGGTGGTTGTGCCGGGCACTTCAACTAAGATTTCGTTTGCTGGGGAAGATGCACCAGGGGATAAGGGTTCAGCTGAACCTGTGAAAGCAGACAGTGTGTTGGCCTGTCTTCCTGCCTCTGATCCAGGAGGCAGTTTCACACTTATTTCTCCCTCCAGGGCGGCCAGGAGAAGGCTCTCGGATGGTTGTGCTCCACTGATGCAGCATGGGAATTCTTTCATGCCCCTTAGTGGACGGTTATGGGCAGATGAGATGGAGGAACTTGACAATTCTGCTTTGCCTGCGGCAGGGGATGGTGTTGATACAAGCAGTGGTGGTCTGGGTGAAAATAGCGGTGCAAAGAATAATGAGGACGCAAGATGCCGGCAATTGAATGCGGCTTCATCCAGCAGGAGAAGCATTGATGCAATGCTTAGGCAGGGAAACTCTGGAAAAAAGGATGATCCGGTGGAAGGTATAACAGAGGCAGGTTGTGCCTCAGGTGGGCAAGCAGGTAGTCGTCTGGAGATGAGGGCTATTTCAGCCAGCAAATGTAGCAGGGATTCGCTGATTGAGCAAGGGAGGTCTGGCAGCAAAGATGTGCCAGTGAAGGGGAACATGGTTGGCTCCTCAGCTGGTCCAATTTTGGAGCAGATCGTTGCTGCTGTCCAAGACAGGGACAGGGGGGCATGTCAGGTGATCACGAACCCTCACTGCAATCCTGCGACAGGTCAGCAAGGACAGAATGGGCAGGGGAGGAAAAAGCAAAAGCAGGCACAGGTGGATAGAAAAGGAGGGCCCCTGACAAGGGGCATGGCTGGTAAAAAATGAAGGCCCTGTATTGGAATTGTCAAGGGCTGGGGAACTCCCACACGGTCAGGGCCCTTCGACATTATCTCATGACCTATAAACCGAGGTTTGTTGGTATTGCTGAGCCAAAAACTCTTTTTGAACATTGGAAAGGTCTCAAATGGGACACTCTTGGATACAGCTTTGTCTCTAACAATCAGCATGATATGCATATAGATCATTTATGGGTCTTAAGGTATGATGATGTCAAGATCACCTCCTATGCTAAGGGGGCTCAAAGTGTATTGGTCAATTACATCTTTGCTGGGCAGGAGGCTTTAGTCTCTTTTGTTTATGCCTCCAACAATTACATTAAGAGGAGGGAGTTATGGGAAGATTTAAAAGATACTTCCAGGAGGATGGAGCTCAACTGGATGATTGTTGGTGATTTCAACACCGTGCTGAAGCCTGAAGAAAAAACTGGATTATATTTTAACAGGGTTGCGGCTGCTGATTTTTCAGAATGCATTGATTTTTGCAATCTGGAACAAATCAATATTGTTGGTGCTGATTTTACATGGTGCAGATACACATGGGAGGGGAGGCAAACTAGCAAGCTGGATAGGTGCTTTGTCTGCATTGGTGACAATGAGGTGGTGCATGGAGTTTCTGGATTCACGCTTCCTAGGCATCACTCTGACCATAACCCACTGGTGATTGATATTAACAATCAGCGCTTGTGGTCAGTCCCCATTCCTTTCAAGTTCAACAATGGGTGGCTTGTGACTCCAGGCTGCAGGGAGCTTGTATTGGAGGCATGGAATGTGGATGTTATTGGGAGTCCTCTGCAGCGAATCGCCCTGAAACTTAAACATCTTAAGGGTCTGTTAAGAGAATGGAGCAAAAAATCTTTCTCACGTATTGATGAAGACATCAGGAAGGCTGAGGAGGAGCTAGCCATCAATCAGGGATGTCATGATCAAGTTTCTACAATATCCAGCGGGGAACTAGCAGCACATAAGAGGCTGGATGATCTTCTGATAATAAAGGAAAGGCTTGCTAGGAATCAACTAAATGTGAAATGGTTAGCGGATGGGGATAGAAACTCCAAGATTTTTAACAGATTACATAAGGAAAAGAAGGCGTGTGCTGGGCGTAGGGTGATTAGTAATGATGGACAGATTTACAGTGAAGAAGCTGAGATTTCCCAGGCTATTGCTGCCTATTTCCAAGGGTTATATTCTGATAATGGGCAGTCCAGAGTGCATTTCATGGTTGATAACATCAGTCCATGTGTTGATGAGCAAGCGAATCAGCTCCTTCTTGCTCCTCCATGTAAAGAAGAGATTAAAGCTGCACTTTTATCCCTCAACCTGGAGAGTGCCCCAGGTCCTGATGGGTTCACAAATAATTTTTTTATGTTCTATTGGGACATCTTGCAAAATGATATTGTGCACGGAATCAGGGACTTCTTCTCTCATTCATACATGCCTCATGGGATGAATTCTTGTTTCATTTCTCTTATTCCCAAGAAGGAGAATGCTATGGACATCAAGGACTTCAGACCGGTTGCTATTGGGAACACGATACCCAAGCTTATAAGCAAGGTCTTGGTCAACAGGATGGGTGGGTTGGTTAATGACCTTGTTACCATGAATCAATTCGGTTTTGTTCCTGGGAGGAGCATTCAAAAGTGCCTATTTATGGCCTCGGAAAGTTTCAATATTATGAAGAAGAAGACAAAGGATGGGACATTTGCTATCAAAATTGATATATCAAAGGCTTTTGACACTCTCAAGTGGGATTTTCTTCTGGAGGTCCTTGGAAGACATGGTTTCGCCTCTGGCTTTGTGAATCTGATCCGTATCATCTTGGAGTCCTCCAGGTTATCAGTTCTTGTCAATGGGGCCCCTAGGGGTTTCTTTTTCTTGCACCAGAGGGGTGCGGCAGGGTGATCCACTCTCTGGGTTACTCTTTGCCATGGAAGAAGACTACCTTAGTAGGTGTATTAATGATCTTGCTCAAATTGGAATGTATAAAAGAATTAGGGCTGGTGTGAATGAGCATGTCCCGTCCCATTTATTGTATGCTGATGATATCTTGCTTCTGGGCCAGGCATCAAGGACCACTATATCCTCCATTAAGGCTCTCTTCAGTCATTATGAGGAGGTGTTTGGACAAGACATTAGCTGGAACAAGTCCTCCATTGTTTTTGGAGATGGGATTCCAGTTCGGAAACATAACAGAATTATAAGACTCCTTGGTGTGAAAAGGGGCTCCTTACCCTTTCAATACCTTGGAGTTCCTCTGTTTTGGGGGAAGGTGAAAAGACAGTACCTGGAAGGGATCTTTGCTGGAATTGTTCAGCAGATGGCTAGCTGGAAAGGGAAGGCGATGTCCCTGGCTGGGAGGGTTTTCCTTGTGAATTCAGTGATAACATCGAAATTTGTCTACTCTTTCTCCATTTACCGATGGCCGAGGGGTCTTCTCAAGGAGCTTCAGTGCATGATACGGAATTTTATATGGACGGGGTCACCACAAGAGAGGAAGCTAATTACAGTGGCATGGAAGGAGTGTATCAAGCCTGTGGAGCTGGGGGGTCTTGGGCTCAAAGATCTTCGAACTTTCAATGATGGACTGATTGGGCAGTTCACTTGGAGCTTGCTCTCTACTGAAGCTGAGGATGATTTCCTATCAAATATATTTACAAGGAGGCTGATGAATGGTTACAAATGGCACCTTGCTTCATCGGTTTGGGCCTCTATCAAACAGGCCTATGTCAGAATTATGCATGATACCCGATGGTTGGTTTGCAGGGAATCCACTCTGAGTTGCTGGAATACAAAGTGGCTCTCACAACCCCTTTGTGATTTAAATGTGCCATATGAAGCAGCGAATTTGTCAATTTCCAGTTTTCTCTCACACATACAGTCTGCCTCTCTTACTGTTCCTGTGCAGGTGGAGCATGAAATCACTAATTATGTCTTTATGGAGCAGGATACCCTGATCTGGACAATTTGCAGGACAGGACAGTTCAACAGCAGGGACTACTACAGGACTATCTGTGGAGGTCATTCCTCTGCCCCTTCTTGGCTGCTGAAATTTTGGGTGCGCTTCATCAGACACTCCAGATTTTTTCTGATTTGGAGGATCTGGAAAAACCGTCTTCCCACATCTGATGCTTTCAAAAGGACCGGAGTTCAGATGGCTTCCATGTGTTCTGTTTGTAAGTCTGATGAGGACTCCTCTCAGCACATCTTTATGGATTGTTCTTATGCAAAGCAGCTTTGGGCCTATGTTTACTCTGTCTTTGGGGTGGATTGGAGTCCATATGGTTCGGTTACCCAAATGCTTTCTGCTGCTGCACAGAGCAGATTTAGTGAGAAGATTTTTAACCTATTTTTGGCTGCAAATTCTGCTACTGTTGCTTTCCTTTGGGAAGCTCGGAATGGAGCGACTTTCTCTGGTGTTTGCCCCACTCTTCAGCAAGGAATTATGGCGATTCACAGGGATGTTTATGCTGCCTCTTGTGTGTAGGCTGGATCATTGTCTAACACAGTTGCGGACCTTCAAATCTTGCGCACACTTGGGATTGCGGGGCGACCGCGTTTGCCCCGGATGCTGAAATATATTAGATGGATACCACCCATCGGATCCTGCATCAAGGTGAATGTTGATGGAGCTGCGTTGGGTGCTCCAGGTACTTCGGGGTGTGGAGGAGTGTTCCGCACTTTCCGAGGATTTGTTAAAGGATGCTACCATCACGCTGTCGGGGTTGGCATTGCTTTTGAAGCGGAGATTTGGGAAATTGTCTTTGCCATCAGGTATGCCATCCGTTTTAACTGGGAGCATTTATGGATTGAATCTGATTCCCAGACCGCTGTGCATGCCCTGAGTGCAAAGACGCGCCAGGTCCCTTGGCGCATACTTCCACATTGTGTTGATTGCCTTAAGGCTATTGGCCGGATGCGGGTGGTGATTTCACATGTCTACCGGGAGGCGAATCAGGTTGCGGATGCGTTGGCGAAGCAGGCGCTCAATGACACAGGAGAGATGTGGTCGTTTACGGTTCCAGACTATTGTGTCTCACTGGTGGAGGCAGATAGGTGTGGGGTTGTGCACACTCGTTTATGTAATATTCCCTTGTTTGCTTGACTCTTCTCATTTTTGTTATTCAATCTTTTAGGACCGGCTTCCACCGGATCCTGGCTTTTCTGGTATATTTGATATTCAAAATTAAAAAATAATGTTTGTTTTACAAAATTCAAAAAATAGAATTTGCATTAATTAATTTAAAATTAATTACCATTTTCAAAACAAATATCATGTTTTTAAAAGACAATATCTATCAAAAGATTGACACATGTTTATGTCCAATTTCAATGTGAAAATAATTCCAATTACCACAATTAGATTAAATGAAAAAAAATATAATCTAATTACACATTAAAACAAATTAAAAATATAATCTAACCATCTAAATAAATTATATTAAAAAAATAATTGAATTAAAATACAGTATTTTTCACTATTCATTAAATATGAATTTTATCGGAAAAATACAAAAAAAATACCCAAATTAAATTTAGGTGTCCTGATTCTAATGAATATTTTATTTGGTCAAATAGAAAGTATAAAAGTGACCAAAACGATATTTAAAGGGGGTTCTACATCAACTGGCGGTAAACCGACCTTTTAGTGAATATTAGAGTATTTAGGCTTAAAATAGAATTCTTTTCTTATTTTAAGCCTATACGTTTTATTGGATAAATGTAAAAATATTTAAAAAAAATGTATAATCATTTTTAAGTAGTTTTTTTTTCATTCGCGCCATTATAATGTCTTGGTGTTAACTACCATTTAAATTAATATTATATTATTATTTTTCAGTATGACCTAAGGTTGTGTGCAACGTATGATTGAAAAGAAACCTATTGTTTTGTATCGGGTATGCCATCAAACATAGAATCTCTTTAAAGAAAAATTAATAATTAATTTAAAAATATTAATAAATATGAAAATATCATATTCTTTATTTACCTGGGATGTCAAATCCTTCCCCTCTTTTGGGAATTACGTCCTCGCAATTTTAAAATTGAGTTCAAAAACATCATTGAAAGCTCCTCATTAGAAAAAGCTTCAATAAAACTCTCACATTAAAATAATGGAAGAGAATTACAAAGATTACACGAGACAAAAAATACTAGGTTTCCATGAAAACATGGATATGGAGGAGAAAAAAACCATCATGTTTTGTTAGAGAGTGATTGAAAACATGATTAGAAGAAAGTCAAACACAAGAAAATCACAAACATGTGATGGTTTAATCAGTCTTTGATTCCCCATTAATAAAAGATAAAGGAAAATGTTTTTGTAAATGTTACTTTTCATTAATGAATCTATTTACGAGATTAACTAAAAACATAAGGAAACATACTTACATGTCATGTAGACATTCAATCTTTACTAGATTTATAAAATAATCTCATATTTAATCCAAATGATGAATATTCAGGATGACGTGTTCACATTAAAAGAGCTATAATAAATGTGGAGATAACCACATAATCCCTAAAAGATGAAATACATATTTCTCATGTATTTAAACCTCAACCAATGACAAAATGGTTAATGTGAGATCAGATAATAACCAAATGGAAAATCTTTTACAAAAATAAAAACTACACTTAATAACAAAAAAAATTTCAAAAAAAAAACAACAGTTCAACTATAACACCCCTGAAAAAGTGAGACATAAAAGGCAAAATGTTACTACCTATGTCAACAAGGGGCACCTTTCTTTTGGGGAGCCTACCTGATTAGAACTCCACAGTTAAGCATGCTTGTCCTAGAGTAGTAATCTGTATGGGTGACCTTCTGGGAAGTTACCCAGGGTGTGTGTGAGTGAGGAAAACCCACACTAAAAGAACATTTGTTGGCCTGTGGGGACAATCATTAGCCTTATAAGCGACCCTATTGAGTAATATCCTATGGTGTGATAGGAAGGAAACCAAGGTATTACATCTAGGACGTTACCCAGGGTGTGTGTGAGTGTGGAAAAGGCACACTAAAAGAAGATGTGTTGGCATGTGGGGATAGTCATTAGTTTTATAAGTGACCCTTGTGAGTAATAGCCTATGGTGTGCTAGGAAGGCAACAATGGTATTATAGGAGACCCATGGGGTTAGATGACAAGGTTCAAGGCCCAGGGAGGCGGGTCGTGACAAATGGTATCAGAGTCAATACCCAGCCAGAAGTGCTTAGGCACTGCCTGGGTTTGAGGCATGGGGTCCACAATGAGGGAGTTGTGCATTAAAGGGGTGGATAATATAACAACCCTGAATAAGTGATACATAAAAGGTTAAATGTTAGAACATATGTCAACAAGGTAAACCTTTCTTTTCAGGAGCCTACCTGATTAGAACTCCATAGTTATGCATTCTTGCCATGGAGTAGTAATCAGGTTGGGTGACCATCTGGTAAGTTACCCAAGGAGTGTGTGAGTGTTGACAAGACACAAAAAAAGATCATGTGTTGTCCTGTGGGGAAAATAATTAGTCTTATAAGTGACCCTAGTGAGTAATAGCCTATGGTTTGTTAGGAAGACATCTAAGGTATTACAGGAGACCAATGGGGCCAGATGACAAGGTTCACGGCCTGGGGATGTAATGTCCCAGATTTTCCCACGCATTATTTTAATATTATAAGGGAATTAATTTGAGACCAGTATCTGAGATGGCATGCAGTTTTGAGGCTCGGTGAGCTCGGAACAAATGTTTGAATTTAATTTAATAATTAAATTACACGCGCCTGATGTTTTCCTTAAAAAGTGGAATCACTCCTAAACAGGTGCTCGAATCAAAAATATGAGGGCACTGTTGTGTATAGAAAATCGATTTTACCATAGGTGAGGCCTAGCATCGGCCGGCGTAGGTCGGTGGTCAAATCCAGTTTTTGGGATGTAAGAGTAATAAAATATTTAAATTAAAATATTTTATGCTGCAACAGATATCCCTTTCCATTTTAATTAGAGGCTGGCGCATGGGTCCAGGGCTACAAACCTCATAACCCAGAAACCCTTGGCGGCTCCAGAGGCTCTAGAGAAAACCTCCCAACGCGGAGATGACGACGCAGCAACCAGATCATCGTCGTGGAATCCAGTTAGGATGTTGTTTTTTATTTTTCTTCCCCATTTTTGATTTCCATGATGAATGCAGACTAATCCACAAATAGATTAGCCCGCAGATCATTCATTCTTGTGGGATGGGAATTTGTAGGAATTTTGGGGATTTGATTCTGGAAATTAATTCGAGACTAGGCTCTGAGACGACGTGCAGTTCTGAGGCCTGGTGACCTTGGAACAAATGTTTTAATTTAATTTAATAATTAAATTACACGTGCATTCGGTTTTCCTGAAAAATTTGAATAACACCTAAATGGGTGCTCGAATCAGAAATCTAATGGCATCATTTTGTACAGATCGTCTATTTTACCTTAGGTGAGGCCTAACATCGGCCGGCGTAGGTCGGTGGTCAAATACAGTTTTTGGGACGTAAGAGTAATAAAATATTTAAATGAAAATATTTTATGTTGCAACAGATATCCCTTTCCATTTTAATTAATGGCTAGCATAAGGGGCCAGGGTTACAAACCTCATAACCCTGAAACCCTTGGTGGCTCTGGAGGCTCTAGAGAAAACCTACCAACGCGGCGATGACGACGCATCAACCACTTCATCGTCGCGGAATCCAGTTAGGATGTTGTTTTTGATTTTTCTTCCCCGTTTATTATTTCCATGATGAATGGGGACTAATCCACGAATAGATTAGGCCGCGGATCGATCGTTCTTGTGGGATGGGATTTTGTGGGAATTTTTGGGATTTGATTGTGGAAATTATTTTTTTGGTTTAGTTCAACCTTCTAATGGTGAAGGACCAAGATCGATACGAACATCGATCGAGGTTCGTCCATCTCAATTTGTTATGTTCTTCTTCCCCAAATTATCGCGTTTCTTCACTACGTTCTATGCGTTCTTTATAGGGATACGAATGACAGATCGTTGTGCAACCGTTGTGCAATGCAACTATCCCAAATTGAAGATATGGCGTCGGTACAACCCTACGGAGGTAAGGCTGCTGTGGCGATGGACGGATTGAAGAGGATTGGAAGATATCGTTCTTCAAATGATTTCGGAACGGGTGACCGGAATCGGATCTCAGAGCTGATTGAAGGCTCGAACCTGACAGATTTGGCATCAAGACATCGGGTTGACTCCTGATCTTGAGTTTCGCGACCAATGGACCAGAGGAACGCGATCCAGGGGATCATCCAAAGCACGAGGAAGAATATGGGGATGTAATGTCCCAGATTTTCCCATGTATTATTTTAATATTATATGGGAATTAATTCTAGACTAGGCTCTGAGACAGTGTGAAGTTCCAAGGCCCGATGAGCCCAGATCAAATGTTTGAATTTAATTTTATAATAAAATTATGCGTGCGTTCTATTTTCCTAAAAAAGTGGAATAACTCCTAAATGGGTGCTCAAATAAGAAATATTAGGGCATCGTTGCGTACATAACATCCATTTTACCTTAGGTTAGGCCTAACATCGGTCGGCGTAGGTTGGTGGTCAAATCCAGTTTTTGGGATGTAAGAGTAATAAAATATTTAAATGAAAATATTTTATGCTGCAATAGATATCCCTTGACATTTTAATTAAAGGCTGGAGCAAGGGTCCAAGATTACAAACCTCATATCCCTGAAACCCTTGGCGGCTCAGGAGGCTCTAGAGAAAACCTCCTAACACGATGATGGTGACGCAGCAACTAGATTATCGCCACGGAATACAGTTAGGAGGTTGTTTTTGATTTTCCTTCCCAGTTTTTGATTTCCATGACGAACGCGGAC
The DNA here is from genome assembly GCA_963277665.1 of Viscum album. Lineage (NCBI taxonomy): Eukaryota > Viridiplantae > Streptophyta > Magnoliopsida > Santalales > Viscaceae > Viscum > Viscum album. Next base: position 2,092,625,014 of record OY728122.1, read on the forward strand.
TAATCCACTAATAGATTAGCATGTGGATCGATCATTTTTGGGGGATGGGATTTTTCGGGAATCATGGGGATTTGATTCTTGAAATTAATTTTTTTGGTTTCATTCAACCTTCTAAAGGTGACGGACCAAGATCGATATGAACATCGATTGAGGTTCATCCATCTCGATTTGTTGTGTTCTTCTTCCCCAAATTCTCGTGTTTCTTCGTTGTGTTCTATGCGTTCTTTGCAGTGATATGAATGACAGTTCGTGTGTAACCGTTGTGCAATGAAACCATCCCAAATTGAAGATCTGGTGTCGGTACATCCCTACGGAGGTGCGGCTACAGTGGAGATAGACGGATCGAAGAGGATTGGAAGATATCGTTCTTCGAACGATTTCCAAACGGGTGACCAGAATCGAATCTCAGATCCGATTAAAGGCCCTAAACTGACGGATTCGGCATCATGACGTCGAGGCGACTCTTGATATTGAGTTTCCTGACAAACAGACCAGAGGAACGTGATCTGGAGGATCGTCCGAAGTGCGAGGAAGAAGACGGTGTTCTGGAAATTTCCCTACTACACGCCGTGTAGTATGGGATACACGGTGTGTGTTCATCGGTGGATTTAACTAGAGTGAACTTCAGGGGTACATAGACACGGGCAGGGTACACGTCCAAAGACACGCCTTGTATACCCCTCCCCATCCAGACCCGAACAGATACACGGGATACCCCATGTACGGGTACACTGGTAGGCGACACGGACACGGGCAGAGACCGTGTACGGGCACATGGACATCGTACATGGAGCGATCCCCAGATGCTCGGACACGGTGTGTGATTCTTCTACACGCTGTGTAGTTGATTTCTATCTAACAAGCCGAATGAAATGGGTCGTTTACACGAGTAGTACCCGGAGTCAGGAACATGATGTGTACTTTTCTAGATGTCGTTTAGTTTAGTTCTACAAAGCCTGAACGGATGACACGGTCCATTTACACGGGAAGAACCCGGGGTCAAGGAACATGGCATGTAACCATACTACACGCCGTGTAATAAATTCTTCAAGGCTTGAGCCAGTTTCCTTCTGTGAATTGGGTTAGTTTCCTTAGGTTGTGTCCTTGTAGTCTTTCACCTGAAGGTTTCCAGTATAATTTCCCACATATAGGAGTATGATCCCTTCAGTAGGACTTCCTGAATAGAGTTTTTGGACTCCCATCTGTTAGACATGGAGACAGATCCTCAATTCATTCATGGAACCCTAGGTAGAGTTCTTGGTATGGACGTGGCCAACATTACCCGGGTGCTGATCCTCTGCTTAGAGGATTAGCTCAGGCAAAGTTGTCGGAATCACCCCATGACTTCGGAGTGATCCTCATCTGAGCATCATTTTCTCAAGGTACTTGTGAAGTGTGTTCTCTCGAAATGAGTACTTCATATATCTCTCTCCTCAGACCAAGGAGTTGTTTCTCCTTGTAACATTCTTAGTGTAATCTTCGAGCTGGATCCTAGTGGTGGTATCGTGATGGTTGTTTGAGTATGAGTATATATGGATATTCTTGTTATATGTTCTGTAGACATATACTATGTGGAGCAGACTGTATCTTTCCTTTTTGGTTTTTCCATTGTTGTATTTCCTTTGTGATTTTTCCCTTGTTGTATTTCCATTGTGGTTTCGGGGTGTCCTACTGGGTATAGTTATAGTCACTCATGCACGGGCTTTGCCTGCACGTGCCGTGTCTTTTGTAGACAAACGAGCCTTTGACAAGATTCTAGGTGGACCAGGACCGGATAGTGCTCAGTCAGATCAGGTGGGCCGATGTGTGTTCCTACGGCCATAGATTGCAATCCTAGTACCTTTCCTTACATGTTGGACATTGTTACAGACTTTCTTTTTGGTGGGCTTGTACTTTTGGCCCGGGGTTTTACATTCTTGTACATTACCTTCCTATTGTGATCTCTTTGTTGGGTTTTAGTGTATGCATGCATCTTTTCCATTTTTTGTAGTCTTCACTTTTCAGATTTGTGGGCTTGGAGATCTGTGTGCGAGTGTATAGGTTTATAGGTAATGCCTCCCATGTTAGTAGCATTCCTACTCGGTGCTAGTCACCAACCCCTGGCCTATTGGAGGCGGGCTTGGGGAGTTGTGGCTCGGGCCCCATTAGGATGGTTCATGATAGAGTGGTATCAATGGTGGTCGGTTCTACCTTAGGACCGAGAGTCTGTGAGTTGGTTTGGGGAAATAGTGTTAAGTGTTTCGAGTTTGGCTTTCAGGCCAGAGATCCTAGTGTTGGTGCGGGTGTCCGACGAATCCATACACCAGGGCTCTGATAACCTGCTTTTCAACTCGGGGCATGGGAACACTAGTTTCAGGGGAAAATAATGGTACATGCATCATATAGGAATGGGTTGTCGTTTCCATGTCCTTCTTAATTCAGCTCTCCAGATACACTCACTGACTGAGATACATCTTGTTTCTTTAACAAGATGCCTCTGAAACGCGCACCCACTAGGATCCAGTAGCTCGATCACGAGGATGACCCACCTTAGTGATGAAGCCTCGATAAAGGGTCTAGATCCCCTAGTTTTACCATGAGGTGGTGTGCCAGTTATCCCGCCACCTGTTGAGTAGTGTTTAGTGCCTTCTCTACCAGTGGAGGAGGAGCGCAGGCTAAGCGCACTCCATGTGTTTTAGAGACAGAGACCCCATAGGTTTCGAGGCGATCCTGACCCTCAGTCAGCATAGGACTATCTTGAGGTGGTGGCCAGAGTCGTCTATTTGGTCAGGAAACCAGCAGACCAGATGGTGATCCTGGCAGCGAGCCTTCTGCAGGGCTCAGCAGGACGATGGTGGAGTTTGGTTATCCAGACCCACGACGAGGAGACACTTGTGTGGTTATAGTTTTAATGACTCTTTAGAGAGGATTTTTCATCGTTTACCCTGAGGGTAGTATGAATACAGGAGCTTCTTCAGCTCCTGCAGGGAGCCATGACAGTGGCTGGCAATTCTTAGAGTTTTACAGACCTCTTGCGGTACTCGATGGATAAGGTTAAAGATCAATACTTCAGAGCTCTAACTTTTGAACGGGGCTTGCGTAGAGATATCTGAGCTAGCATCATCCCTATGAGCATTCCTACATATGCTGGGGTGCTCGAGCGGGATTTGGTGGTCGGGATCTTCTTGGCAGAGCAGAGACAACAAGAAGTTGTCAGTAGTGAGCGAGCAGAAGCGGAGACCTCGGAAGCAGGGAGCCGATGTCGGGGACCTAGGCATGGGAGACGTATCCAGAAGAGATCCCAGGATAGGGGATCTTCCATACAGGGTTCGCATGCCGCATTCATCCATCCTCTAGAGAGGCAATGCTACTCATGTGATGGCAGGGGACATCTCACCTGAGATTGTCTGACCCGACGTACTACTGACACTGGAGCAGTGGATGGACCACCGAGGCAGAGGCAACTTGTGGAGAAGACAGATCTGCGGGGTGGCAGATGTGGTAGGGGAGCTAGGAGAGCAGCTAGAGGTGGTCGGCGTTTTGACCTTTTACAACCACTACCCCTAGGAGGTCCACCCCAGGCTCATGGAGCTAGTGGACCGAGGCAAGGACAGCTATAGGCGGCATAGGCTTATGACCCAGGTACTCCCGGAATGATTAGAGGTATTATCTATTTCTTATCTACTTTGGTTTTAGTATTGATAGACATAGGTGCTAGTCATTCCTTTCTGGCTGTTTATCATGTTCGATACCATGAGATTCCAGTTGAGCTATTGACTTGACCCTTATGCATTGAAACACCGACTGGAGATGATTCAGAGATCACAAAACTTTGTAGACAGTGTGACCTGACCCTTGGAGGTGAAATTATAGGTTGGAACCTCTTGGTGGTAGCTTCGAGGCCTTACTATGTCATGGATAGTATGTATTGGATATCCATAGTTCATTCTCAGATCTACTCTTTTAGGCAAAGGGTGAGGTGTGTCCGCAGTGATAGAACAAGGTTCTTTTTTGTCAGTGAAAGAGAGACCCAGGCAGCACATGATGGACTCGTGCATAGTAAGGAACAACTGATTTTACATTAGTTTTATAGATTAGCCCTTGGAGCATTAGATTTTACGAGTATCCATTTTCTAGCAGTAGTGGCTGAGTACGAGGACGTCTTTCCGGAGGATTCCCCCAGGCTACCTCCCCTTCGAGAGATAGATTTCTGCATTGAGTTGCAACCAGGGGTGACACCGATATCAACATCAGCATATTGGATGGCTCCTATAGAGCCTCGTGAGCTGAGGGTGCAGCTGGATGACATTCTTAAGAAGGGCTTTGTGAGACCCAGCATTTCACCCTGGGCAGCCCCAGTGCTGTTTTCCAAGAAGGCATACGGGAGCTTGAGGCTATGTGTTGATTACCGGTGCTTGAATCAAGTGATTGTGATGAACCAGTATCCCCTACCGAGGATCGATGACCTATTATACTAGTTGAGAGGGGAATAATGGTTCTAAAAGGTCGATATACGACCAGGCTATCAGCAGTTGCGAGTACGGGATGAGGATATACCGAAGACAACATTCAGATGACGCTACGGTCACTATGAGTACTTGGTGATGCCCTTCGATGTGACGAACACCCCTGCAGTGTTCATGGGACTCATGAACCATATCTTTCAACCCTACCTGGAAAATTTGTAGGGGTCTTCATCAACGATATCCTTGTGCACTCTATGTCTGAGGAGGAGCACGAGAGACACCTAAGGATGGTTCTGGACACACTCCAAGATCACCAGTTGTATGGGACACTCTCTAAGTGTCAGTTCTGGTTATAGGGGGTCCATTTTCTGGGACACTTTATCTCAGTAGATGGTGTAGCAGTGGACCCATCCAAGGTGGAGGTAGTGATAGCATGGGGGCTATCCCGAAGCGTGACGGAGGTGTGGAGTTTCCTTGGGTTTGCAGGATACTATCCGAGATACATTCTTGATTTCTCTAGGATTGTAGCACCCATGAATTCTTTGACCTGAAATAGATAGCCATTCGTGTGGACTAAGAGATGCCAGCTGGCTTTCCAGCAGTTGAGACAAAGTTTGGAGAGCACCCCGATCTTGAGATTATCGTAGGAGGGTGTCGAGTATGTAGTGTTCTGCTATGCATCAGAAATTGGGCTTGGTTGTGTCCTAATGTAGAGGCAAGCGGTGATTGCCTATGGCTCACATCAGTTGAGGCCACACAAGAAGAACTACGTGACCGATGATCTTGATTTCACAGCAGTGGTCTTCACATTGATGATGTGGCGGCACTACCTGATGGACGAGCGGTTTACCATCTACTCTGATCACAAGTGTCTCAGATATATCTTTTCTCAGAAGGATCAGAATTTTTGATAAAGATGATGGCTTGAGTTCCTCCTAGATTATGACTTTGAGATCATTTATACACATGGGAAGGGAAACGTCATGGCAGATGCTCTCAGAAGAAAATCCAGTTCATAGTTTCTGGATGAGGCGACGAGCTAGTTGGCCTCTTTACAGTTATCCTTTATGGATGGAGATGAGGGAACTTTCCCTCAATCGATGGTTGTTACCCCTCCACTCTTACATCATGTCAGGGAAGAACAACTCAAGGATGATAGCTGTGAGACTCTACGTTCTTAGGTATCCACAGGTGATGCTGCTAATGGATATTCAGAAGGTGGGGAGCACATTTTTCTTTTCAGAGGGCGTATGGTAGTACCTGTGACATTACGAGTGGAGGTTTTACAGGAGTTCCATACACCTCCTTTAGAGGTGAATCCAGGTGTGGAAAAGATGTAGCAGGACCTCTGACGTCAGTTCTGGTGGCCAGGGTTGAAGAAGAGTGTGGCAGAGTTTGTTTCTCTGTGCCTTACTTGTCAGCAAGTAAAGGCTGAGCACCAGGTTCCAGCAGGCTTGACTTAGCCCCTTGAGGTTCCAGAGTGTAAGTGGGACGGAATATCCATGGACTTTGTGATGGGTTTACCATGTACGTTAAGGGGACATGAGGCCATCTGGGTGATCATTGATCGACTCACCAAGTTGGCCCAGATCCTAGCTATTTGGGAGAAAAGTTCAGTAGAGAACGTGGGATACCTCTATGTGAATGAGATAGTTCGATTTCATGGAGTGACATCCAAGATCGTTTCATATCGTGATGCTCGTTTCACATCCCGGTTGTGGAAGGGATTATTGGATGCTTTTGGGACTCAGTTATGCTTGAGCACAGCGTTTCATCCCCAGACTGATGGTCACACAGAGCGGACCATCCACGTCCTGGAGGATATTCTTCGAGCTTGGATTTTTGACATCAGTCATAGATGGGAGGATCACCTACCATTGGTGGAAGTTTCGTACAAAAATAGTTATCATTCAACTATTGGTATGGCACCATTCGAGGCTCTGTATGGGCGACCTTGTAGGTCACCACTTTGCTGGGCTGACCCTGGAGAGTCAGCACTCATAGGCCCAGAGATGGTGAGAGCTACTATAGAGAAGGTGTAGGTCATCCAGGAGTGGATGAAGACTGAACAGAGTCGGGAAAATTCTTATGTCGATAGGAGGAGGAGGCCCTTGGAGTTCAAGGAAGGAGACCATGTGTTCTTTTGATTCTCACCTCGACGGGGATTGTGGAGATTTGGTCGAGGCGGAAAGCAATCTCCGAGGTTCGTTGGCCCTTTTCAGATTCTTAGTAGAGTTGGTGAGGTGGCATATCGCTTGGATCTACCTCCTCAGATGGACCGGCTACACAATGTCTTCCATGTGTCATAGCTGCGGAGGTACGTGCTTGATCCATCGCACGTTATCGACTGGGCGAGCTGGACATTGATGATGGAGAGACCTTTGTAGAGTACCCAGTGGAGATCGAGGATCGACAGGAGAATATACTTCGTGGATGATCTATTCCCTTGGTGCGTGTCTAGTGGAAACACATGAATCTCTAGGGGATCATGTGTGAGAGGGAGGCTCAGATTCACGTGCAGTACCCACATCTTTTTTAGTATCCCTTATTTTGACTTTTTGGGGACGTAAAATCCCTAAGTTGTGTGTGGTGTAATGTCCTGTATTTTCCCATATATTATTTTAATATTATATGGGAATTAATTAGAGACCAGGCTCTGAGACGGCATGCAGTTTCGAGGCCCGGTGAGCCCGAAACAAATTTTTGAATTTAATTTAATAATTAAATTATGTGTGCGTGCAATTTTCCTGAAAAAGTGGAATAACTCCTAAACAGGTGCTTGGATTAGAAATCTGAGGGCACCGTTGCGTATATAACATCAATTTTACCTTAGGAGAGGCCTATAATCAGCCAGAACAGTTGGGTGGTGAAATCCAGTTTTTGGGATGTAAGAGTAATAAAATATTTAAATGAAAATATTTTATGCTGCATTAGATATCCCTTTCCTTTTTAATTAAGGGTTGGCATAAGGGTCCAGGGTTACAACCCTTATAACCCTGAAACCCTTGGTAGCTCTTGAAGCTTTAGAGAAAACCTCCCAATGTGGTGACGATGATGCAGAAAATGGATCATTGCTAACAAATGCCGCAGAATCCAGGTAGGATGTTTTTTTATTTTTCTTCCCTGTATTTTGTTTTCCACGACGAGTGCAGGCTAATCCCCGAATAGATTATCCCATGTATCGATTGTTCTTGCAGGATGGGATTTTGAGGGAATCGTGGGGATTTTATTCTTGAAATTATTTTTTTGGTTTTGTTTAACCTTTTAATGGTGACGGACAAAGATCAACACGAACATCGATCGAGGTTCGTCCCTCTCGATTTGTTGTGTTCTTCTTCCCCAAATTCTCGTGTTTCATCGTTGTTTTCTACGCATTCTTCACGGGGATATAAATGATGGATCATTTAACAACCATTGTGCGATGAAACGATCCCAAATTGAAGATCTGGCATCGGTACAACCCTACGGAGTTGCGGTTGCGGTGGCAACACGCAGATCAAAGTGGATTGGAAGATATCGTTCTTCGAACGATTTCCGCATGGGTGACCAGAATCGGATATTGGAGCTGATAGAAGGCCTGAAACCCACGGATTCAGCATCACGACGTCGAGTAAACTATTTATCTTGAGTTTCGTGGCAAACGGACCATAGGAACGTGATCTGGGGGATCGGCCGAAGTGAAAGGAAGAAGATGGCGTTCTAGAAATTTCCCTACTACACGCCGTGTAGTATGGGCTACACTGCGTGTGTTCATCGGCGGATATAACTGGCGTGTACTTTAGGAGTACATGGACACGGATAGCGTACACTGCAAAGGACAAGCCGTGTATCCCCATCCCCGGCCAAATACACGGGATACCCCGTGTACTGGTACACTGGTAGGCGACACGGACACGAGGAGAGACCGTGTACGGGCAAATGGCCTGCATACACGGAGCGATCCCCAGATGCTCAGACACGGCGTGTTATTATTCTACACGCTATGTAGTTTATTTCTATCTAACAAGACGAATGACATGGGCCATTTACATGGGTCGTACCCAGAGTCTGGAACCAGGCAGGTACTTTTCTACACGCTATATAGTTGAGTTTTACACAGCCTGAACGGATGACACGGGCCGTTTACACGGGCAGTACCCGGGGTCAAAGAACACGGCGTGTTACCATACTACACATCATGTATTAAATTCTTCAAGGCTTCAGCCAGTTGCCTTCTGTGACATGGGTTAGTCTCCTTAGGGTGCGTCCCCTTAGTCCTTCACCTGATGGTTTCTGGTATCATTTCCTACATATAGGATTATGATCCTTTCAGCATGAATTACGAAATATAGTTTTTGGAATACCCTCTTTTAGACTTGGATTTTGATCCTCTATTCATTCTTGGAATCCTAGGTAGAGTTCCCAATATCTATGTGAAAAACTTTACCCAGGCGCCAATCCTCTGCTTAGCGGACTAGCTCAGACTGAGTTGTCGGAATCACCCCATGACTTGGTTGTGATCCTCATCTGAGCATCATGTTCTCAAGGTACTTGTGGAGTGTGTTCTCTCGGAATGATTACTTCGTATCTCTCTCTCCTCAGACCTAGGAGTGTGTTCTCCTTGTTACATGCTTAGTTGAATCTTAGAGATGGATCCTAGTGGCGGTATCACGATGGTTGTTTGTGTATGAGTATATCTAGATATTCTTGTTATATGTTATGTAGACATATACTGTGTGCAACCGACTGTATCTTTCCTTTGTGGTTTTTCCATTATTGTATTTCCTTTGTGTTTTTTCCCTTGTTGTACTTCCTTTGTGGTTTCAGGGTGTCCTATTGGGTATTGTTATACTCACCCCTGCATGGGTTTTTCCCACACGTGTCATGTCTTGTCCAGAAGAGCGAGCCTTTGACATGATTCTCGGTGGACAAAGACCGGATGGTGCTCTGTGAGATCAAGAGGGCCGAGGTGTGTTCCTACGGCTACAGATTGCAGTCATAGTACATTTCCTTATAGGCTGGACTTTGTAACATACTTTCTTTTTGGTGGGCTTGTATATTAGGACTAGGGTTTTACATTCTTTTACTTTACTTTCATGTCGTACTATGTTGGTTGGGTTTTAGTGTATTCATACATCTTTTCCATTTTTAGTAGTTTTCATTTTTCAGCTTTGTGAGCTTGGAGATGTGTGTGCATGTGTATAGGTTTATAGACAATGCCTCCCATTTTAGTAGCATACCTACTCAGTGCTAGTCACCAGCCCCTGGCCTATTGGAGGTGGGCTTGGGGAGTTGCGACTTATGCCCCATTGGGATGGGTAGTGACAGAGTGGTATCAAAGGTGGTCGGTTCTACCTTAGGATCGAGATTCTGTGATTTGGTTTGGGGAAATAGTGTTAAGTGTTTCGAATTCGGTTTTCAGGCCAGGGATCCGAGTGATGGTGTGGGCGGCCGACGTATCCATACACCAGGGCTCTGATAACCTACTTTTCAACTCGGATCATGAGAACACTAGTTTTAGGGGAAAATAATATTACAAGCATCATATAGGAATGGGTTGTGGTTTCCATGTCCTTCTTGAGTCAGATCTCTAGATATACTCACTGATTGAGATACATCTTGTTTCTTTAACAGGATTCCTCCATGATGCGCACCTGCTAGGATCCAGCAGATCGATCACGAGGATGACCCCCCTCAGTGATGAAGCCTCGATACAGGTACCAGATCCCCATGTTTTACCATCAGGGGTGTGTCAGTTATCTCACCACCTGTGGAGCATTTTTTACTGCATGTTGTACCAGTGGAGGAGGGGTGTAGGCTGAGCGGACTCCATGAGTTTCAGAGACAGTGAACCCTTAGGTTTCGAGGCGAGCCTGAACCTCAGGTGGCAGAGGACTGGCTTGAGGCGGTGGCAAGAGTTTTCCATTTGTTAAGGACACTAGCGGACTAAATGGTGATCCTGGCAGCGAGCCTTCTGCAGGGCTCGACATGACGATGGTGGAGTTTGGTTATCTAGACCCACGACGAGGCGACACGTGCGTGGTCGGATTTTGAGCGTCTATTCAGAGAGGAGTTTTCATCGGTTACACTAAGAGTCGTACGCATGCAGGAGCTTCTTCAGCTCTAGAAGGGATCCATGATGGTGGATGACTATTCATCAAGTTTTACTAACCACTCGTGGTACTCGATGGATATGGTCAGAGATCAGGACTTCAGATATTAGACTTTGGAATAGGGCTTGCGCAGAGATATCTGAGCTAGCATCATCCCTATGAGCATTCCTACTTATTCTTGGGTGCTCGAGCAGGATTTGGTGGTCGACAGCTTCTTTGCAGAGCAGAGACAGCCAGCAATTGTCAATAGCGAGCAAGCTGGAGCAGAGACCTCGGCAGTAGGGAGCCGACGTCAGGGACCCAGGTGTGGGAGACGTTTCCAGAGGAGATCCCAGGGTAGGGGATCTTCCATACAGGGTTCGCAGGGCACATCCAGCAAGCCTCGAGAGAGGCGATGCTACTCATGTGATGGAAGGGGACATCTCGCTCGAGATTGTCTGACCCGCCGTACTACTGACATGGGAGTAGTGGATGGACCACTGAGGCTGAGGCAACATGTATAGCAGACAGATCAGTGTGGTGGAGGATGTGGTAAGGGATCTGGGAGAGCAGCTAGAGGTGGTCGGCATTTTGACCTTTTACCACCTCCACCAACCCCAGGAGGTCCACCCCAAGCTCAGGGAGCTGGTGGATAGAGGCAGGGATAGCTGCAGGTGGTAGAGGATTATGACCCAGGTACTCCCAGAATGATTAGAGGTACTATCTATGTATTTTCTACATTGGCTTCCATATTGATAGACACAGGTGCTAGTCATTCCATTCTAGCTGCTTATCTTGTTCGAGACATTGAGATTCTAGTTGAGCCATTGACTCGACCCTTACACTTAGAAACACTGACAGTAGAAGATTCAGAGATCACACACCTCTATAGATAGTGTGACCTGACCCTTGGAGGTGAGAGTTTCGGTTGGAACCTCTTGGTGGTAGTGTCGAGGCCATACGATTTCATTCTTGATATGGATTGGCTATCCACAGTTCATGCCCAGATCGACTGTTTTAGGTGAAGGGTGTGGTGTGTCCGCAGTGATGGAACGAGGATCCCTTTTGTCGGTGAAATAGAGGCCCAGGTAGTGAAGGATGGACTCATGCATAGGAAGGCAGAACCGATTTCACATCAGTTGGCTAGCCTATCCCTTGGTGCCGCAGATGTTATGAGTTTCTAGTTTCCATCAGTAGTGTCTGAGTACGAGGACGTCTTTCTGGAGGATATCCATAGGCTACCTCCCCGTCAGGTGATATATTTCTACATTGAGTAGAAACCCAGGACGATGTCGATATCAGCATCAGCATATCAGATGGCTCTTGCAGAGCTTCGTGAACTGAGGGTGCAGCTAGACGACTTGGAGAAGAAGGGCTTTGTGAGACCCATCATTTCACCCTGGGTGGCCTCAGTGCTATTTTCCATGAAGGCAGATGGGAGCTTGAGGCTATGGGTGGATTAACGGTGCTTGAATCAAGAGATCGTGAAGAACATGTATCCACTACTGGGGATCAATGACCTCTTAGACCAGTTGAGAGGGGCATGATGGTTCTCAAAGGTCGATCTATGATCAGGATATCACAATTTGCAAGTAAGGGATGAGGATATACCAAAGACGGCTTTCAGATGATGCTACGGTCACTATGAGTACTTGGTTATGCCCTTCGGCGTGACGAACACCCCGACAGTGTTCATGGGACTCATGAACTAGATCTTTCAGCCCAACCTAGAATAGTTTGTAGTGGTCTTCATCGACGATATCCTTGTGTACTCTGAGTCAGAGGAGGAGCACACAAGACACCTAAAGATGGTTCTAGACACACTCATAGAGCACCTGTTTTATGGGAAACTCTCGAATTGTCAGTTCTGATTACAGGAGGTCCATTTTCTGGGACATGTTATCTCGGCGGTGGCGTAGCAGTGGACCCATCCAAGGTGGAGGCAGTGCTAGCATGGGAGCCAACCTGGAGCGTGATGGAGGTGCAGAGTTTCCTTAGGTTGGAAGGAAACAATCGGAAATTCATTCTTGATTTCTCCAGGACTGCAGCACCCATGACAGCATTGACCCGAAAGGGACAGCCTTTTGTGTGGACCGAGAGATGCCATCAGGCTTTCTAGAAGTTGACATAGAGTTTGACGAGCGCCCCAATCTTGAGATTACCGGAGGAGGGTTTCAAGTACGTAGTGTTTTACGACTCATCAGGAACAGGGCTTGGTTGTGTCCTGATACAGTGGCAAGTAGTGATTGCCTATGGCTCATGTCAGTTGAGGCCACACGAGAAGAACTACGCGACCCATGATCATGAGGTGGTAGTGGTGGTCTTCGCATTGAAGATGTGGTGGCACTAACTGATGGGCAAGCATTTTACCTCTACTCTGATCACAAGAGTCTCAGATATATCTCTTCTTAGAAGGATCTAAATTTGAGACAAAGACGATGGATTGAGTTCCTCCAGGATTATGACTTTGAGATCGTTTATACACCTGGTAAGGGAAACGTTGTGGGAGATGCTCTCAGCAGAAAATTCAGTTCGCAGTTGCTGGATGAGGCGATGAGGTAGTTGGCCTCTTTACAGTTATCCTTCGTGGATAGAGATGAGGGAGCTTTCCTTTAGTAGAAGTTTGGTACACCTCCACTCTTATAGAGAGTCAGGGAAGCACAGCTCGGGGTTGCTAGATTTGAGACTCTACGTGCTCAGGTATCCATAGGCGATGCTGTAGATGGATATTCAGAAGGTGGGGAGCACATTGTTTTTTCAGAGGGCGTTTGGTATTACTAGTGACGATATGAGATGAGGTTTTATGGGAGTTCCATACACATACTTTGGAGGTTCATCGATGTGTGGAAAATATGTATCAGGACCTCCGACTTCAGTTCTAGCGGCCAAGGATTAAGAAGAGTGTGGAAGAGTTTGTTTCTCGGTGCCTTACTTGTCAGCAAGTAAAGGCTGAGCACCAGGTTTCAGTAGTCTTGACTCAGCCTCTCGAGGTGCCAGAGTGGAAGTGGGTTGAAATATCTATGGGCTTCGTGACGATTTTACCACGTACGTCTAGGGGACACGATGCCATCTGGGTGATTTTTTGTCGACTCACCAAGTCGGCCCACTTCATAGCTATATGGGAGCAGAGTTTAGAAGAGAGAATGGGAAGCCTCTACGTATTGGATATAGTTTGACTTCATGTAGTTCCATCCACAATCATTTCAGATCGTGATGCTCGTTTCACATCCCGGTTGTGGGAGGGATTCCATGACACTTTTGGGACTCAGTTACGCTTGAGCATAGTGTTTCATCCCCAGACTGATGGTCAGACAGAGCGAACCGTCTAGGTCCTAGAGGATATGCTTCAAGATTTCGTTCCTGACTTCGGTCATAGCTGGTAGGATCACCTATCATTGGTGGAATTTTCTTACAACAACAGTTATTATTCCACTATTGGTATGGCACAATTCGAGGCTTTGTACTGGAGACCTTTCAGGTCAAAACTTTGCTGGACTGACCCAGGAGAGTCATCACTCATGGGCCCAAAAATATTGAGAGCTACTATAGAGAAGTTTTAGGTTATCCATGTACAGATGAAGACTGCAAGAAGTCGGAAAAAGTCTTATAATTATAGGAGGCATAGGCCCTTGGAGTTCGAGGAAGGAGACAGTGTGTTCCTTCGAGTCTCACCTCGACAGGGATTGCGGAGATTTGGATGAGGTGGAAAGCTATATCTGAGGATCGTTGGACCTTTATAGATTCTAAGAATAGTTGGCGAGGTGGCATATTTCATGGCTCTAGTTCCTTAGATGAAACGGGTACACAACGTCTTCCATGTGTCGCAGCTGCAGAGGTACGTGCAAGATCCATCGCAAGTTATCGACTGGGGAGAGCTAGACATCGATGATGGAGCGACCATTGCAGAGTACCCAGTGGAGATAGAGGATCGATAGGAGATGATCCTTCATGGACGATCTATTCCCATGGTGCATGTTTGGTGGAAGAATGAGAATCTCCAGGAGAGCACCTGGGAGAGGGAGGCTCAGAATCGCATTCAGTACCCACATCTTTTTACGTAGCCCTTGTTTTGGCTTTTAAGTAACGTAAAATCCCTAAGTTGGGAGTGGTGTAATGTCCCAGATTTTCCCATGTATTATTTTAATATTATATGGGAATTAATTTGAGACCATTCTTAGATATGGTGTGCAGTTCCGAGGCCCGGTGTTCTTGAAAAAAATGTTTGAATTTAATTTAATAATTAAATTACACACGCGTGCAGTTTTCCTGAAAAAGTGGAATAACTCCTAAATGGATGCTCGGATCAGAAATATGAGGGCACCATTGTGTACATAACAACAATTTTACCATTGGAGAGGCCTAACATTGGCTGGCGTAGGTCGGTGGTGAAATCCAGTTTTTGGGACGTAAGAGTAATAAAATATTTAAATGAAAATATTTTATGCTGCAACATATATCCCTTGCCTTTTTAATTAAAGGTTGGCACAAAGGTCCAGGGATACAAACCTCATAACCCTGAAACCCTTGGTAGCTCTGTCGGATTTGGAGATAACCTCCAAACGCGGCTACGATGACATAGAAAATGGATCATCACCGACGAACGCCACGGAATCCAGGTAGGATGTTGTTTTTGATTTTTCTTCCGCATTTTTGATTTCAATGACGAACACGGACTAATCTATGAACAGATTAGCCTGCAGAACGTTCATTCTTGTAGGATGGGATTTTTTTGGGAATTGTGGGGATTTGATTCTTGAAATTATTTTTTTGGTTTTGTTCATCCTTCTAACGATGACAGACCAATATCGACACGAACATTGATCGAGGTTCGTCCCTCTTGATTTTTTGTGTTTTTCTTCCCCAAATTCTCGCATTTCTTCACTGCGTTCTTCGCGTTCTTCGCGTTCTTCGCGAGGATATGAATGTTGGATCGTTGTGAAACCATTTTGTGATGAAACGATCCCAAATTGATGATATGGTGTCAGTACAACCCTATGGAGGTGTGGATACGGGGGTGACGAACGAATCAAAGCGGATTGGAAGATATTGTTTCTCGAACGATTTCCTCACGGGTGCCCAGAATCGGATCTCGGAGCCGATCGAAGGCCCAAAACCCACGGATTCGGCCTCACGACATCGAGGCGAATCATTATCCTGATTTTTGAGGCAAACAGACCAGAGGAATGCAATCCAGAGGATCGGCCAAAGTGTGAGGAAGAAGACGGCGTTCTGGAAATTTCCTGACCACACGCCGTGTAGTATGGGCTACACAGTGTGTGGTCATCGGCGGATTTACTTGGCATGTACTTCGGGATTACATGGACACGAGAAGGGTACATGGACAAGGACACGCCGTGTATACCCCACCCCGACAAGACTCGTCCAAATACACGGGATACCCCGTGTACTGGTACACGGGTAGGCGACACAGAGACGGGAAGCGACTGTGTACGGGCACATGGCCAGCGTACACAGAGCGAGCCCCCGATGCTTGGACACGGCATGTGATTCTTCTACACGCCAAGTAGTTTCTTCCTATCTGACAAGCTGAATGACAAGTTCCGTTTACACGGGCTGTACTCGGAGCCAGGAACATGACGTGTACTTTTCTACACGCCGTGTAGTTGAGTTATACACAGCTTCAATGGATGACATAGGCCATTTACACGGGCAGTACCCGGGGTCAAGGAACACAGCGTGTAACCATACTACACACCGTGTAATAATTTTTTCAAGGCTTGAGCCAGTTTCCTTCTATAACTTGGGTTATTTTCCTTAGGGTGCGTCCGCTTAGTCTTTCATTTGAAGGTTTCTGGTATCATTTCCTATATATAGGAGTATTATCCCTTCAGTAGGGCATCCTGAATACAGTTGTTGGAATCCCCTCTATATGACTTGGAGCCGGATCCTCTATTCATTCCTAGAACCCTAGGTAGAGTTCTTGGTATCAACGTGACCAACTTTTCCAAGGCGCCGATCCTCTTCTTAGCTGATTAACTCAGACTGAGTTGTTGGAATCACCCCATTACTTGGTTGTGATCCTCATCTGAGCATCATGTACTCAAGTTACTTATGGAGTGTGTTCTCCCAGAATGAGTACTTCTTATCTCTCTCTCCTCAGTCCTAGGAGTGTGTTCTCCTTGTTACATGCTTAGTGGAATCTTTGAGATGGATCCTAGTGGTGGTATCACGATGGTCATTTTTGCAAGAGTATATCCGGATATTATTGTTATATGTTCTGTAGACATATACTGTTTGGAGCTGACTATATATTTCCTTTGTGGTTTTTCCCTTGTTGTATTTCCTTTGTGGTTTTTCCCTTTTTTTTTCCTTTGTGGTTTTGGGGGGTCCTACTGGGTATTGTTATACTCACCCCTACACGGGCTTTGCTCGCACGTGTCGTGTCTTGTGAAGACGAGCGGGCCATTGACATGATTTTAGGTGGACTAGGAACGGACAGTGCTAAGTGAGATCAGGCGGGCCGAGGTGTGTTCCTACGGCTACAGATTGCTATCCCAGTACCTTTCCTTACAGGTTGGACTTTGTTACAGACATTCTTTTTGGTGGGCTTTTACTTTTGGCCTCGGGTTTTACTTTCATGTACTTTACATTCTGGTCTTACTCTACTGGTTGGGTTTTAGTGTATGCATGCATCTTTTCTATTTTTAGTATTTTTAACTTTCTAGCCTTGTGGGCTTAGAGATGTGTGTGCGTGTGTACAGGTTTATAGGCAATGCATCCCATGTTAGTTGCATGCCTACTCGGTGCTAGTCACTAGCCCCTCGCCTATTGGAGGCGTGCTTGGGGTGTTGTGGCTCGGGCCCCTTTGGGATGGGTCATGACAGAGTGGTATCAAAGGTGTCTGGTTCTACATTAGGTCCGAGAGTCTATGAGTTTGTTTGGGGCAGCAGTGTTAAGTGTTTTGTGTTCATCATTCAGGCCAGGGATCCCAGTGTTGGTGCGGGCGGCCTATGTATCCATACACTAGGTGTCCGATAATCTGCTTTTCGACTCGGAGGATGAGAACACTAGTTGTAGGGAAAAATAATTGTACATGAATCAAATAGGAATGGGTTGTGGTTTCCATGTCCTTCTTGAGTCATCTCTCCAAATATACTCACTAATTGAGATACATCGTGTTTCCTTAACAGGATGCCTCTGTGACGCGCACCCTCTAAGATCCAGTAGCTCAATAACGAGGATGACCCCCCTTAATGAAGAAGCCTCGATACAGGGACTAGATCCCCTAGTTTTTCCACCAGATGGTGTGCCAGTTATCTCACCACATGTGGAGCATTGTTTAGTGCCTGTTGTACCCGTGGAGGAGGACCGCAGGCTGAGCGAACTCCACGAGTTTCAGAGACAGTGACCCCTCAGGTTTCTAGGAGATCGTGCCCATCTTGTAGTAGAGTACTGGCTTGAGGTGGTGGCCATAGTCTTCCATTTGTTTAGGACACTATTAGACCATATGGTGATCCTGGTAGCGAGCCATCTGTTGGGCTTGACAGGATGATGGTGGAATTTGGTTATCCAGACCCACGATGAGGCAACACTTGCATGGTTGGAGTTTGAGCGTCTCTTCAGAGAGGAGTTTTCACTGGTTACCCTAATATTAGTATGCATATAGGAGGTTCTTCAGCTCCAGTAGAGAGCCATGATGGTGGCTGACTATTCCTCGAGTTTTATCGACCTCTCGCGGTACTCGATGGATATGGTCAGAGATCCATACTTCAGAGCTCGGACTTTTGAACAGGGATTGCGTAGAGATATCCGAGCTAGCATCATCACTATGAGATTTCCTACTTATGCTGGGGTGCTTGAGCGGGATTTGGTGGTTGACAGTTTCTTTGAAGAGCAGAGACAACCAGCAGTTGTCAGTAGCGAGTGAGCTGGAGTGGAGACCTCGGCAGCAGGGAGACGACGTTAGGGACCCAGGTGTGGGAGACACTTCCATAGGAGAACCAAGGATAGGGGATCTACCATGCAGGGTCCACAGGGTGTATCCATCCAGCCTCGAGAGAGGCTATGCTACTCATGTGATGGAAGGGTATATCTCGCTCGATATTGTCTGACCTGCTGTACTGCTGACACGGGAGCAGTGGATGGACCACTAAGGTAGAGGAAACGTGTGAAGCAGACAGATCCGCGGGGCAGAGGACGTGGTAGGGGAGCTGGGAGAGAAGCTAGAGGTGGTTGGCGTTTTTACCTTTTACCACCACCACCACCCCCAGGAGGTCCACCCCAGGCTCAAGGAGCTGGTGGATAGAGGCAGGGACAGCTGCAGGTCGCAGAGGCTTATGACCCAGGTACTCCTAGAATTATTATAGGTACTATCTGTGTCTTTTCTACTTTGGTTTCTGTATTGATAGACACAGGTGCTAGTCATTCCTTTTTGGCTGCTTATAATGTTCGATACCTTGAGATTCTTGTTGAGCCATTGAATTGACCCTTACACTAAGAAACACTGACTGGAGAATATTCATAGATCACACACCTCTGTAGAAAGTGTGACCTGGCCCTTGGAGGTTAGAGTTTCGGTTCGAGCCTCTTGGTGGTAGCGTCGAGGCTTTACGATGTCATTCTTGGTATGGATTGGCTATCCACAGTTCATGCCCAGATCGACTATTTTAGACGAAGTGTGTGGTGTGTCCATGGTGATGGAACAAGGTTCACTTTTGTCAGTGAAAGAGACACCTAGGCAGCATAGGATGGACTCGTTCATAGGAAGGCACAACAAATTTCACATCAGTTGGCTAGACTAGCCCTAGGAACAACAGATGTTATGAGTTTCTAGTTTTCGACAGTAGTGGCTGAGTATGAGGATGTCTTTTCGGAGGATGTCCCCAGGCTACCTCCCCATTGGGAGATAGATTTCTGCATTGAGTTGCAACCTGGGACGACTCTAATATCAGCATCATCATATCGGATGGCTCCTGCAGAACTTCGTGAGATGACGGTGCAGTTGGACGACTTGATGAATAAGGGATTTTTGAGACCCCGCATTTCACCCTGGGTGGCCTCAGTAATATTTTCCAAGAAGGCAGACGGGAGCTTGAAGCTATGTGTGGATTACAGATTCTTGAATCAAGTGACCGTGATGAACTGGTATCCACTACTGAGGATTGATGACCTCTTCAACTAGTTGAGAGTGGCACGATGGTTCTCAAAGGTGTATCTACGATCAGGCTATCACCAGTTGTGAGTACGGGATGAGGATATACCGAATACGACATTCAGATGATCATACGGTCACTATGAGTTCTTGGTCATGCCCTTCAGCGTGATGAACGCCCTGGAAGTGTTCATGGGACTCATGAACTGGATCATTCAACCCTACCTAGATCAGTTTTTAGTGGTCTTTATCGACGATATCCTTGTGTACTCTGCATACGATGAGGAGCATGTGAGACAGCTAAGGATGGTTCTGGACACACTTCGAGAGCACCAGTTGTATGGGAAACTCTCAAAGTGTCAGTTCTGGTTACAGGAGGTCCATTTTCTGGGACACGTTATCTCGGAAGATGGTGTAGTAGTGGTCCCAGCCAAGGTGGAGGCAGTGCTAGCATGGGAGCCAACCCGGAGGGTGACGGAGGTGCGGAGTTTCCTTGGGATGGCAGGCTACTATCGTAGATTACTTCTTGATTTCTCTAGGATTGAATCTTCCATGATAACTTTGTCCTGAAATGGACAACCTTTCGTGTGGGCCGAGAGATGCCAGCAGGCTTTCCAGTAGTTGAGGCCGAGTTTGACGAGCGCCCCGATCATGAGATTACCAGAGGAGGCTGTCGAGTACATAGTGTTATGCGACTTATCAGGAACTGGGCTTGGTTGAGTCCTGATGTAGAGGAAAGCGGTGATTGCCTATGGCTCACGTCTGTTGAGGCCACACGAGAAGAACTATGTGACCCATGATCTTGAGTTGGCAGTGTTGGTCTTCACATTGAAGATGTGGTGGCACTACCTGATGGGTGAGTGGTTTACCATCTACTCTGATCACAAGAGTCTCAGATATATATTTTCTTAGAAGGATCTGAATTTGAGACAAAGTTGATGGCTTCAATACCTCCAGGACTACAACTTTGAGATCGTTTATACACATGGGAAGGGAAACATTGTAGTAGATGCTCTCAGTAGAAAATCTAGTTTGCAGTTGCTAGATGAGGCAACAATACAGTTGGCCGTTTTATAGTTATCCTTCATGGATGGAGATGAAGGAGCATGACTTCATTCGATGGTTGTTACCCCTCCACTCTTATAGCGTGTCAGGGAAGCACTGCTCAAGGATGCTAGCTGTGAGACTCTACGTGCTCTGGTATCCACAGGCGATGCTGCTGATGGATATTCAGAAGGTGGGGATCGCATTGTTCTTTTTAGAGGGAATATTGTAGTACCATTGATGTTACAATAGGAGGTTTTATGGGAGTTCCATACACCTACTTTGGCGGTGCATCCAAGCATGGAAATGAAGTATTAGGACCTCCGACCTCAGTTCTAGTTGCCAGGGATGAAGAAGAGTGTGGCAGAGTTTGTTTCTCAGAGCCTCACTTGTCAGCAAGTAAAGGCTGAGCACCAGGTGCCACCAGGAATGAATCATCCCCTTGAGGTGCCATAGTATAAGTGGGACGGAATATGCATGGACTTCATTACGGGATTACCACGTACTTCTAGGGGACACGATTCCATCTGTGTGATCGTTGATCGACTCACCACGTCGGCCCACTTCTTAGCTATACGGGAGAAGAGTTCACCTGAGAGCTTGGGACAACTCTACATGCCGGAGATAGTTCTACTTCATGTATTTCCATCCATGATTGTTTCAGATCGTGATGCTTGTTTCACATCCCAGTTGTGGAAGGGATTGTAGAAAGCTTTTGGGACTCAGTTATGCTTGAGCACAATGTTTCATCCCCAGACTGATGGTCAGACAGAGCAGACCATCCAAGTCGTGGAGGATATAATTCATGCTTGAATTCATGACTTCAGTAGTATCAAGGAGGATCACCTACCATTGGTGGAATTTTCTTACAAAAACAGTTATCATCCCACTATTGGTATGGAACCATTCGAGGCTCTGTACAGGTGACCTTGAAGGTCACCACTTTGCTAGAATGACCCAGGAGAGTCATCACTCATGGGCCCAGATATGGTGAGAGGAACTACAGGGATAGTGTAGGTCATCTAGGAGTGGATGGAGACTGCACAGAGTCAGAAAAAGACTTATGCTGATAGGAGGCGGAGGCCCTTGGAGTTCGAGGAAGGAGACCATGTGTTCCTTCGAGTCTCACCTCGACGGGGATTGCGGAGATTTGACTGAGACGGAAAGCTATCTATGAGGTTCGTTGGCCCTCTTCAAATTATGAGTATAGTTGGAGAGGTGGCATATCTCTTTGCTCTACCTCCTCAGATAGACTAGGTACACAACGTTTTCCATGTGTTGCAGCTACGGAGGTACGAGCATGATCCATCGCACGATATCGACTGGGGAGAGCTGGACATCGATGATGGAGTGACCTTTGCAGAGTACCAACTGGCGATCGAGGATCAACAGGAGAAGATCGTTCATGGAAGATCTATTCCCTTGGTGCATTTTCGGTTGTAGCACGGGAAGTTCCCGGAGAGAACGTGGGAGCGGGAGGCTCATATTTGCATGTAGTACCCATATCTTTTTGAGTAGCCCTTGTTTTGGCTATTCGGTGACATAAAATCCCTAAGTTGGGTGTGGTTTAATGTCCCGAATTTTCCAATGAATTATTTTAATTATATATGGGAATTATTTTGATACCAGGATCTGAGACGGCGTGCAGTTCTGAGGGCCGGTGATCCCGGAATAATTGTTTTAATTTAATTTAATAATTAAATTACACACTCGAACAATTTTCCTGAAAAAGTGGAATAACTCTTAAACGGGTGCTTGGATCAGAAATTTGAGGGCACCGTTGCATACAGAACAATGATTTTACCTTAGGAGAGGCCTAAAATAGATCGGTTCTGGTCGGTGGTGAAATCCAGTTTTTGGAACGTAAGAGTAATAAAATATTTAAATGAAAATATTTTATGCTCAACAGATATCCCTTGCCATTTTAATTAAAGGATGGAGCAAGGGTCCACGGTTACAAACCTCAAAACCATGAAACCCTTGGAGGCTCTGGAGACTCTGGAGAAAACCTCCCAACGTGGCGACGATGACGCAACAACCAGATCATCACCGACAAACACTGCGGAATCCAGGTAGGATGTTGTTTTTGATTTTTCTTCCCCGTTTTTGATTTCCATGACGAACGCGGACTAATCCACGAACATATTTTCCAGCGGATTAATCATTCTTGCGGGATGGGATTTTGATGGAATCATGGGGATTTGATTCTTGAAATTATTTTTTTGGTTTCGTTAAAACATCTAATGGTGACATACCAATATCGACACAAGCATCGATCGAGGTTTGTCCCTCTTGATTTGTTGAGTTCTTCTTCCCCAAATTCTCGTTTTTCTTCCCTACGTTCTATGTGTTCTTCATTGGGATATGAACAATGGATCATTGTGCAACCATTGTTCAATACAACGATCCCAAATTGAAGATCTGGTGTCGGTACAACCCTACGAAGGTGCTGCTACGGTGGCGATGGACCGATCAAAGCGGATTGGAAGATATCGTTCTTCGAATGATTTCCGCACGGGTGACCGGAATTGGATCTTGGAGACGATCGAAGTCCCAAAACCCATGAATTCGGCATCACGACATCGAGGCGACTCTTGATCTTGAGTTTCGTGGAAAACGGACCTGAGTAATGTGATCCTGAGGATCGGACGAAGCGCGAGGAAGATGACTGCATTCTGGAAATTTCCCGACTACACGCCGTATAGAATGGGCTACACAGCGCGTGTTCATCGGAGGATTTACCTGGTGTGTACTTAGGGAGTACATGGAAACACCCTAGGTACACAGCCAAGGACACTTTGTGTATACCACTCCCTAGACAGACCGGGCCAGATACACGGGATACCCCATGTACTTTTAGATGGGAAGGCGACACAGACACGGGCAGAGACCGTGTACGTGCACATGGCCAGCGTACACGGAGCGATCCCCAGATGCTCGGATACGGCGTGTGATTATTCTACATGCCTTGTAGTTTCTTTCTATCTGGAAAGACGAATAACATGGGCCGTTTACACGTCCAGTACTCGGAGTTAGGAACACGGCGTGTACTTTTCTACACACTATGTAGTTGAGTTTTACACAAACTGAATGGATGACACGGTCTGTTTACACAGGCAGTACCCAGGGACAAGGAAAACTGTGTGTGACCATACTACATGCCGTGTAATAAATTCTTCAAGGCTTGGGCCAGTTGCCTTCTGTGAATTAAGTTAATTTCCTTTGGGTGCGTCCCCTTCGTCTTTCTCCTGAATATTTCCGGTATCATTTCCTATATATAGAAGTATGATCCCTTCAGCAGGACTTCATGAATAGAGTTGTTGGAATCCCCTTTGTTAGACTAGGACTCAGATCCTCTATTCATTCCTGGAACCCTAGGTAGAGTTCTTGGTATCGACATGACCAACTATACCCGAGCGTTGATCCTATGCTTAGTAGATTAGCTCAGACTGAGTTATCGGAATCACCCAATTACTTGGTTGTGATCCTCATCTGGGCATCATGTTCTCAAGGTACTTGTAGAGTGTGTTCTCCCGGAACGAGTACTTCGTATCTCTCTCTCGTCAGACCTAGGAGTGTGTTCACCTTGTTTCATGATTAGTGGAATCTTCGAGCTGGATCCCAGTGGAGGTATTGTGATGGCCGTTTGTGTATGAGTATATATGGATATTCTTGTTATATGATCTGTAGACATATACTGTGTGGAACTGACTGTATCTTTCCTTTTTGGTTTTCCCCTTGTTGTATTTCCTTTGTGGTTTTTCCCTTGTTGTATTTCCTTTGTGGTTTCGGGGTGTCCTACTGGGTATTGTTATACTCACCCTACATGGGATTTTCCCACATGTGTCGTGTCTTGTGCAGACGAGCAGGCCTTTGATAGGATTTTAGATGGACCAGGACTAGACCGTGCCCAGTGAGATCATGTGGGCCAACGTGTGTTCCTACGGCTACAGATTGCAATCCCAACACCTTTCCTTACAGGTTGGACTTCGTTACAGACATTATTTTTTGGGGGGCTTGTACTTTTGGCCCGGGGTTTTACTTTCTTGTACATTACTTTCCTATCGTACTCTGTCGAATGGGTTTTAGTGTATGCGTGCATATTCTCCATTTTTAGTAGTTTTCACTTTTCAGATTTGTGGTCTTGGAGATGTGTGTGCATGTGTACATGTTTATAGGCAATGCCTCCGATGTTAGTATCATGCCTACTCAATGCTAGTCACTAGCCCCTGGCCTATTGGAGGTGGGCTTGGGGAGTTGCGGCTTGGGTCCCATTGGGACGGGTCGTGACATCAAAAAAGACCTTTAAAAAAAATTGCCCATAAAATTCTTCAATGTAATCCAAACAAATATTGAAACCCAAATATCCAAAGGATTTATTGACATAGTCTTCCAAGATAAATCTTAACATTTATCTCCAAATAACATCAGTTACTCTTAATGTCTCATATTGAAAAATAATTAACTTAATTACATATTCTCTATGATAGGTTAATCATTTCAATAGATAACCCAAAATCAACTTATTATTGATTCTTTAAATAATCTTAAATAAAATTAGTCATAATAACCACAATAATCATGTAGTCCAATGGTATGCGATAAATCACATTCGCACTTTGGTTGTGGGTTCGATTCCCACATCTTTGTCCGATGCGACGAGTTGTCATGCAGTATGCATGTTGTCCTCTTTCAAAAACAATATAATTTTATAACATTCCCAAAAAAGAGATAATTTCATCAAAAGTAACCATAACATATTTTAACCACAAAAGTTATTTAATAACATTCATTTTGAATCCCAAAATGTATTAACCTTTAATTACTTCAAATTCAAGGATCATATAAACCCAAATGGTTCTTTATAAATCTATCCACAAAATCAAATTTAATTCTTTCTTGAATAAAATATTTATATATCAATCTTCAGGTTTACACATACTATAAAAAGTCTTCTAATGTAATCCCATAATCAAAAGATCCATAATAATTTTAAGCATTTTACCATCCTATAATCTACCATAACTCTTTAATCCCTTATATGATGTCTTCTTACTCATTAAACGTTCTTCATGATCCATTCACCATTTCCTTACAACATATTTTGAAATACTTCTTTCCTACAAACAAAATCATGAATAATATCCAAAGATTAAATATTATCAAATCATATGTTAAGAAATAATCCATACCTTTCAGTGTTCATTGTTAGTTTCTTCATCCTCAATCGGAATGGAAATAGGTTATGGAAAACAAGAATTTGTACAATCATGGTGATCACATTCCCAAATATTCTTCATAGGACATCTATTTGTATAATGACCATGCACACCGATTTTAGAACCATCAATTGATCCCTCAGAAATAACTCCATTTCGTTTCCTAGAGTCAACTGGATGATTCCATTTTTGTATGGTAGGCTCTTGCTTTATGATCCTTGTTTCTACATCTATAGCGTATTCTCATACATTTGAAAAATTTTCCTTTGTGTTTATTTCCACATCCTTGAAACATATGTGTTTGAATATACATACAATTTTTTATTAACTGGACATATGTGGGGATTTGTTTTCTTACATATACGATGCCATATAAAAATCCCCAAGGTTTAGTTGGTCAATCATCACTCCAGATAGTTGTATGAGAATAACCACAACAGTTCTCAGTACAGCTCCCATTTCATTCAATTTCTCATTCAGAAAATTATCACAGTTTTTTTCACATCCATTGTTTCTTTGATGTCTGCTAGATCCATCCATTGACTAAAACCAATAAGGTCAGTGTGAGTATATCAGTAAAATCATCATATATTATCTTATGATGATGGTAAACAGTAATACATACTTTTTCATGTTATCTTAAACTCATTTGATTTATCTAAAGAAATATGAATTTTTCCAATATTCTAACCATTATGGGTATGTCACTTATGATTAAATGACACCCTGACCTCTAAAGTTATCCAAAACGACCTCTGATACCAACTATAAGGAGCCATCCTTAAACATTACATAATCTTGAATTATGTCAAGACTTCACATTACTGATCTTTTCGGGATTATAGTTTTGGAGAATTAGGCCATAACTATTAGATAACAACATGAATATTACAAATAGACACTACGGACCAACAAACATTTTCCATAAATTAAACACTCGTAAAAATGAAACAATCCTAGTTCCATGTTTTAGACAGTATTACTTTTCCATAATCCCATCTATGACCCTATTCATATTTAAGCCCTGTGGAAAACACTTCAAAAAACATGGGATGCGGCTAAAAAGATCAGTAAGGGTTATAATATAAGAAAATAAAATGTTATCCCATGAATAAAAACAAATCAACAAAACCAATATGTTTCAATTATAACATATGTTACGAAATCATAAGATTTATGAATAACACATATAAATCATAAATAATAATGGTAACTTCTTGCATTCATAACATACTTACATTGTATTAATCACAGCTACATAGGGAGTCACATTTGGAATACACATTACAGTATATTCCCTAATCCTCTTAGGAGAAACATTAACCTTTACCTCCGTCACATTACCCAATGCATTGGAGAGCTATCTCGGGCTCACCTTCACTATGTTTGCCACGGAACCACCAGATACTTAAACAATTCCCATGAATAAAAACATATTCACAACAAATAAAACAAACATAAAGGAAATATATCATTTCCACATTTCAATCACAATATATAATTTAAGATATTGATAAAAATTAATGCATTATCAAACCATTTTCAAAACCATTTAGAACATTTAATAAAGATATTTTTTGAATCAAAATTTCCCATACCACATGGAAGATTTTAAAGGATTCTACATTTTATAACATTAATTTCCACATAAATAAATCCTAATAACCATTTTAAAACATTTAAATTAATGATAATGATTTAGAATAATATAACATTAAAAAATTTAAAATGGTATTTTAGTTAAAGGGTTTTTAACAAAATGAGAGACGCTTGAATACAAATAATTGAGGAATAACATTTAATAAGAACATTATAATATCCTTATAATTAAAGGATTCATGATATAATATGTCAAAGGATAGTACATACACCATATAAGAGTGAATTGGTTCATAAAAACAATTATGTCTCAATGGAATGTAAAATGAGACGAAATCCCTTATAAAAACTGTATCATTAGATTAAGGATAAATCAATTACATAATAATGTGTCACATAAATAAATACACTCAATATCATTATACATTAAGTGTAAATAGATAATAGGACATTCACACAAGTTCATTTTAATACAAAACCAATGACATTGATGTTTAACTCAATGAATGAAAATTGAGTTTAAATTACAGTTATCACGTTCATATCGATTACTTGAGAAATTATCAAAGAAGTGATTATGTGTATAAAAAGTATATACACACAAATTTGAGTGTCAATTTCAACATAAATAAATAAATCGTTTTTACACATATAATCATAGCATGACATTATTATGAATTAGAAGATTAACATAATGAATGGAAATTGGGTTTAAAAAATCCCTTATAGATTTGGAACCTTACGAAACATACACCCCATAAATGATGGGTCATACAATGAAGATTTAAATACACTTAAATTAAATTATATTAATAAAATAATATAATCTTGGGTAGTACAGTCACCACCCAAAAATGAAATGGTGGTAAATAGTGCATGAATCTCACAAGAATAAAATGTGGGATGAAAATCCCTTACCACATTGTAATCAATCGAGTCATATGACCAAAAGTTTATAACCACCAAATGAATCACTGAATATGATGAATATACAAAGAATCATGATAATATATATCAAATATAAGTACAAACTACACAACATGGAATAAATAAGTGGCGTATAATGGAAATCTCATGGAATTAAAATTGAGATAAGAAATTCATTACCTTGTGTCTGACTTGACTTGTTTGTTACATTTTCTTCCGAAAAAAATACACATAAGTTAATTTATACTATATTTAGAACATTTTTCATATTTATTATTCATTTTATATTACTTATTACAATGTTATAAACATTATTTAATCATTTATGTTAATAATGGTCATTTTGGGAATATTTGGTACTTGAGTAAAAAATGAACACCATATAATTACAAGTTGTCCATATAGTCAAGAATCAATTATCTCCAGAATAATATTCATGATTTAGATATCAAATATATCATATATAACTAGTATATATATGTATTTACAATATTACATAACATTTAGTGGTAACAAATGAAATGCACCATTCATGGAGCTGGTAAGTCGTACGTACGTATGAATGCAACTTTCATTTTAATTTTGTATTTAATGGAATGAAAACATACTGATACATAGGTAAATTATAATTATTGTATAATAATATATATAATTTCATTAATTGCATCATTTATATGTCCCACGTATGTCATGAACGAGTCATATCACTTTGAGGGGTGGCAGTCCGCACTTCCCCATATAGAATTATCTCGTTTACCCATAATGGAAACCATACAAGTATGCTATAAATGCAAAAAATACAGAATCATAAAGAAAATAGAAACATAATATATATATATATATATTTATATCAAATATAAATACAGTTCCATCATAATATCTACCATGAGTGGGGGTAGGAGATATTTGAACAATCATCGTTTCGTGAGGCAGTAGTTTGTCATCCCATGAAATAGTATGTTCTTTACCCATTAGATAGATGTGGGTGTCTAGTGTAGATCAAATAATTCTAATAAAAACATCCTAGTATATTGAGGATATTGGTGTTGTTATAAAATAAAGTTATAAAAATGGTTTAGGGGTTGGAGAAGTAAACTAAAATAAAAGTATTTAAGAGAAAAACTTAACATTAATTTGGGTAACTCCCTTTGATTTGAATCAAAAAGACTTCTTGAAGTGAATTCTGCCTAAGGTAAGGCTTCTAGGAGGAAGATAACGATCATTAGAGCTTATTTGGGAATATTTTTTTATGATACATGGGGCTTTAAAGGTGTGAGGAATTTATTTAAAGTTAGGTATTTTTATATGGGGGGGGAGAGGTTCTTTAGGAATGTGTGAAAATATTATTTTATTATATAATGATTTTCGGTTTCTAAATGTCCAAAACTAATTAAAGTCGAAGATAAGATTAGTTATGGTCGAAATTAATTAATCCTATAAGAATTGGTCAGTTTTTGGATGTTATTTTAATATTTATAATCATATTTATTTAAATTATTGTTTAATGAGGTAAATATTGCATCATTTTTGTGTCATAATTAATTATAGTTATTTGATGTCTAACAATTATAAAAAAATACCATGATGTAGAAAATAATTTTATCTTTCTAATGATTATTTATTTATTAGAAGATAACTTATATAACCCCTTTTAAAAATTACCTTACTAATAGATATTGTTTTGTGTCATTTTTTACTTACTTTAAATTAATTACTCTAAAGTGTCATTATCACTCGCAATTGGCTCTATGGGGTCCCAAAATTGACCCAAGGATTTACCAGGTCGTATTTGACTCATCCAATAAGATTATGACAAGTGTTAATGAAATTTGATATTATTATAATACTTTTTTACCTTGAATTACCATATTTACATTTAACCGTGGTAAATATAAGTCAAAAGTTACTATTCACCAAAAATTATGTTCATCTTATTGAACCACATTTTACTTACTAATAATAACCATGTATGTTGGATT
Organism: Viscum album; assembly: GCA_963277665.1. NCBI lineage: Eukaryota > Viridiplantae > Streptophyta > Magnoliopsida > Santalales > Viscaceae > Viscum > Viscum album. Next base: position 2,092,655,410 of record OY728122.1, read on the forward strand.
TTTGTAATTTAATTCACAGAACCAGAAAGATTTCATTTAAATGAAAACGTAAGTTTTTTTTGTATTTCTACTTAGTGGTGTCACTATTCATCATGAATTGGTGTTTTCTATAAAAATACCAAAAATTCAGCCTAAGCTATATTTGGTATTCCAAATTAAAAAATTATGTCTATTTTAAAAAATTAAAAAAACGTAATTTGCATTATTTAATTTAAAATTAATTCCCTTTGTTAAAACAAATAGCGTGTTTTCAAGAAAAAATATCTATCAAAAGATTGACACTTGATTATGTCCAATTTCAATGTGAAATTAATTCCAATGACCACAATTGGATTAAATGGTACAAATATAATCTAATTATGATTTAAAACCAATGAAAAATATAATATATCCCTATAAATAAATTAGATTAAAAAGAAGACTTGAATTAAAATAATGTATTTTTCACTATTAATTAAAAAATGGATTTTATAAGAAAAATACCAAAAAATTAACAAATGTAAATTTTGGGGCCTCGATTCTAATGAAGAATTTATTTGGTCAACTAAAAAATTTAAAAGTGACCAAAAATAGATTTAAAGAAGGTTTTCCATCAACTAGTGGTAAATCAACCTTTTATAGAATATTAGAGTATTTATGCTTAAAATAAAATTCTTTTCTTATTTTAAACCTCTAAAATTTATTGGATAAATGTAAAAACAATTAACAAAAATGTATAATAATATTTTAGTTAATATTTTTCATTCCCACCATTACAATGGCTAGGCGTTAACTACCATTTAAATTAATATTATATTATTATTTTAAAGTATCACCCAATGTTGTGTGCAATGTACGATTTCAAAGAAACATGTTATTGTGTATCAGGTATTCCATCAAAAATAGAATCCCTTTTAAAGAATAATTAATAATTCATTTAAAAATATTAATAAATATGAAAATATCATATTAATTATTTACCTGGGATGTTACAAACATGGTTACTAAAATCAATGTAGGGTAGGCCAAACTATTTTCTCATACAATGTGAGTCTAAAAAGAGGTGTTATATAGGATTCATGGTTTGAGTAAACCATGCTAGATGAGACATGTCCATGTGACTAGGTCTGAAGTTTTAGCTGATTATGATCATGGGTCTTCAAACTATTTTCTACATGGCTTGTAAAACGTGTGTTATGCCCCAAGGCAATAGGAATCCATGCACATTCAGTGAACGGTTTTCTAAAATGTGGACATAAAATGTGTGAACATGGATCGTTGGAATTTGTATAAATTATAATTCCCATATGAAAAAAAATTAATACCAAATGAATGTTTCTCCTCTCAAATAATTTCCCCAACCTCACCTTGAAAAACTCTCCATTGAGCCTAATGTTGGAATTGTGATCCATTTTTTATGAACTCCTATTCAAGAATGGTTTTTATGCTCATATATTTAATGACAATGACATAATTAATATTTATCCATTCTCGATTATTTTTTTTATCAACTACACTATTTATATTTTGACTCATATTTCCTAATTTCTCATTCTTCATCTGTTCTTCATATTTCTAAAAATTTGTGCTAATGAAATTCCTGATACTGGATGAGCTACAAACCATAGACCTATGGTTTTTAATATCATTCCAATATATTAAGGTTGAGCTATTTATATATTCCATTGAGTGGTACATCCATTTTATATGTGTCTTTTTATATGTAAATATAACCCTATTATTTTTATACTTATTCTAGTTAGTTTAATAATCTTGACAATACTTGACATAGGTTGAAAATAGTGAATAAAAAACCCCTCGGGTTATGTTCCTTAAATGGAATCTTTTTTGGGTTTTGACATAGAAACCCATTTAGTTGTTCCTTTACCCCTTTCATAGGTTATTAAAAATAGAATTATTTGTAAATGGAAATTTAATATTGTCAGATTGTAATTTAATTGGTTAATGGGATGGGGTCGTTTTACATAATCATTGGACTTTGAATTATTAATAGAATGTTTAATATTAAATTTACATGTATTTATTTTCCCATGAGAGTAAAGTGATCCCTAAGCCCTGTATTGGATTTTATGATTAATTGATTATTGTAATGATTTTCCCATATGAGATATATGATAGCCAATACATGTGTTAGATTTATTGTATTGTTAGAATTATTATACTAAAATTGGCCTATGGAGTATTAGAATTTCCTTTGAATTGATGAGACCATGTGAGTTAAATGAAGTCTATGCCTTCTGATGTATTCTCTATGCATGTGATTCCTACTATATGAACAAAATAATGTGTGTAATGTTGAGTAAATCAGGCATGGGAAGCTCATTATCTTGTTAATCTCATGGGAGTAAATGAAAGGCCAAGCCATTGGGGATTGTCCTTGCAGAGTCACCTATTTTTAGGTGAGTTATCATGGGTGCCTTTGTTTTTAACCTAGGAATGTTTAATAAATTGTTTTAGTGAAATGAAATTGGATAAATGATTAGTAGGGAAAGGTGAAACATGTATTCAAATTTGGATTCCATAGATGGAATCATATTCCTATTGAATTATATGCCTTGAGTGATATATGGATTAATATTATAATACCACAGATAGAATCACTACTTTCATCCCTGATTAAGACAAGGGTTATACAAGGATCCATGTGAGGGATTCCATGGATAGACTCATTACGGTTAAGATAATATTCCATTTCATTAATAGATTCTTAGATGAATTCATGGATAAATGAAATTGGAATTTGACCATCAAGGATATGTGCCGAGCTCTCAATAGTAATTACGAGGATAGACTAAATTGGATGAAAATTATAACCACACCTGGAGTGATATCGGGTTCCTGAGAGGTTCCTCAGAGATGGGAAAGCCAGGAGTTGGTTGATATTTTACATGGAGTGAAACTAGAATTCTAATTTAACAGTAGCATGGATGGGCTCATGTTCTAATTTCCATTATAAACAAAATAACTATTATTACACGTCATCCATGACAAAGCACAAGCTTGGAGTCGGTCTTGAATTTTATTGTTTATATGGCCTTATGAGGCATCGTTTTTCTTCCAACTACATGGGGGATATATTAGTATAGATAGATCAAGAGACATATAAATTCAATGTAATTAAATCATTTTGACTTTTAAGTACTTCCTTGTATACTACATTTCTTATTATGAACTTCATGTTATATATGTTCCTTAAAAAATAGGAAAGGAAATTGTGTGGTTTCCTACTGTGACTATATATGACATCATATTGGGAACATTTTTTTGGATCCAAAATGATAAAAATACTGTATGAAATGATTAAGGAATGTATTATCCTCTAGGTACACGATTGATATTAGGTGCAAGAGAGAAATAGACAAAACTCAGGATGACAATGCTAATGGGTTACTTTTGGATTATGTTTTTACTTTTTTTATTAGTCTTGTACATATTCCTTGTATTCCTATCGTGGATGATTTATAGAATGATGTGACTTGTAACATCATTTTATATTTGGGATGTCATATGGAAATATTCATATTAGTCCTCTATTGTATACTTAGGTAAATATTTTGTATTACTGCTTCCATTACATGTATTATTTTTCTGTTGTGATACTATAGGTTAATGAGGGAATTATATCCCTACTAACACACCCAAGACATAAATTCTTCTTATCATCCTCTATAATTTGTGTAGATGCACTTGAGGACATGTTGGAATCATGGATCAGTGAACTGGTTAGTGGAAACTAAGAACAAGAAGTTACAATGTGGTATCAATGAAATATTTTACTTCTTGATTAATATTAGGAAAAAATATTAGTTGGATATGAAGGAAATAGAGTTTGTTAATAAGCTATGTCGGGGATTTTCTATCTTATGAACATGGAAAATACAAATTACCTTAAATAGAATTGTAATATTCAAGATTTTGAACGTTACAATTGATTTGATTTCAACACTAGGTGACACAATTTAATTATAATGACATTATTGATATTATTATTGATTTTATTTTAGTTACAACTTGAAAAGATGAGCATATCCCATTAGATTTGTCATAATGGAACTTGTTAAAAAATGCATGCCATGAATTTTTTTCCATTTTATTTAGAGATAATTATGTATTAAATGATGTTGTGAAATATTTCCCGATAGATTTTCATGCTTTTGTGATAGTTATATTGTGATATGTTAACATATAGATTGGATGGGCACCAATCTGTGGTTCCTGAGGTGTATAATACATCTTGGATTTGAATTTGGTGGATCATGGTTCATCCATATATTGAAATGTTCTACAATTTTACATAGGTGGATGCGAAACTTTGAAGCATGGGGAATATGGAAGCCATAGATTGGTATTCGATATACCACTGATTAAACCATCTAAAATGAATGTGATGAACATGAAACAAGTGTTAATTAAATGATATTTGATTGTCGAATCAGTTTGAAATGAAATAAAATTGTATATTATTGAAACTCAAATGAATGATAATAGATGACTTGATGTGACCTGACCATAGTAGTGGTATTTTGGTAGTGGATATCAATTGTTTAACACCTAGACCAATTCCACAGGGTAGGCAGAGGGGTGTTACCATTTAAAGGAACTTTTGTACCTATCATGATTTAATATATATTATTTTGAGCTGTAATCCGTGATTATGATTCTGAAATGTGTCTTGTGTTTGGAAATGTAGATCCATGACCCCACAACAACCTCCAGTTATATTCTAAGAGGGTGATGATTATCATACCCTGGAGTTAGCAGGACATGGGTTTATAGTGGAACCTCTATTCATGAATGCTATAACACAATGAGTTGTAATAGATATTGGTACAAATGCACTGTTCCATGAAGAATTTATGACGTTTATGAAGACCATTCTGAGAGAACCATAGTCTGAAACATCTATGGATAAGCTGATACATGTGTTCGACTTGAAGCATCTACCCACATTCATATGGGGTGTTGGGCCACATATATGTGATTCATGGATAGAGGTCATTTTGTCTATCATCGAGCACATAGAGATGCATCATGAGATGAGGGTAAATATCACTACATAAATGCTGCATGATTCCTACAGGAGATGCCGGGATGTTATCACTCAAACTAATCATCATCGGGATATGGCATGGGGTGATGTTAAAATATTTCACTATGATTATTTATATCCAGAGGTATTGATGGAAAATTGATCTCAAGGGTTATTACATCTGGAGCGAGGTGCACAGTTAGTTATGGTCTATTTGGCCTCTTTTACTGAGTTCCAACATTTCAAAACTATTCTAATGGGGGATGATTTATCAAAATATAGGAAATTTAAGGATGGTATCAGGTAAGAAATCTGATTATAGTTAAATTTAATCCAACAAAATATTGTATCCATATTAATGATCTAAGTGCTGATCATAGATCATAAGGTAATATAATGTGGAGGTTTGAGCTAGGGCAGTCTACCACCTTGGTCTGATATTACATAGACTGACAGTAAAAGTTTCATATAGTGATTCCATGCAGAGGTACTAGAAATAAGAAAAAATCTTTGGGTATCCAGGTGAGGTGTTATCGGTGCAGTTGGCTAGAAAATTTGAGGACATAGTATACAAAATACCTAGTTGAGTGATGATGTTGTGGCACGATGTGATATCTAGAAAACATATGTACCATGTTTCCAACAAAAATCAATGAAATTGGGTCCACACCAACAACACCTTTAGGATTATGGTAAACATATTAACAACATAAATGGTTCTAGGTCCTAGAAGGATGATTTTTCAGTGGTGGTGGTGGAGGCCGTCATAGGTAGACTCCATGTTCATAGCGGTATTATGGTTGATCATCTCAAGGTATCCAGTAAGTTTCATAGGGGCTTCAGACATTCCAGGAATATGCAGTGCTAAATACCCATCATAAGAAGGATCATAGACCTTCTACAGTCATAGGTAGTAATCTAGTTTCATTCGTTTAATGATATCATGATTCAAAAAAATCCATTGGAAATTAGAACACAAGGTGTGTTTTACTGTCTATATTTCCCTTTGAGGCAGGTGTGGGTCACATCATATGGGATCTCTACAACCTCATGATGATAGGTTTTCTGTCATTTATTATTTGTACTAGGTGATTCCTTTTTTAGATTTTCTGATTTCTATCACCATAGGGTGGTGATCACGTCAAGAAATGGTATAGATTTAATTTACAATGGTGAATGGGATGTCCAGGTGAGCTGATCAAGACACAAACATCATGGTATGGGTGAGTTGACAACCCAAATTTCATGTTTCAATCTAGATGATAATGGAATAAATAAGATGCATTTCCCTTATGCAAATTATTGAAACATGGTTCTTTTCCAATAAATCATTTCAGGATTACCTCTGGTTAGAAGAGTAGACTTATCTATCAATATAGATCCATGTGTGGTAGAAATATCCATTCCTCCATATGATATTTCTCCAATATAGTTTCAAGTGATCAATAGGTATCTAGTGTATTTAGAGGGGAAGGGATTCCTCTTACCCAGTACTTCCCCATGGGATTCACAAGTTCTTTTTGAGAAAATGTCAACTGGTATCCTCAAGAAGTATATTGAATATCAGAAATTAACCAGTTAATTTTTAAGAACCCTTATCTTCTATCGTGGATAGATGATATCTTTCATAGGATATGTGGAACTTGATTCTTCTCAATGATTTATTTGAGATCTAGTTATCATAGGATGTGTGTTAGAAAATAATTAATACCTCACACATGCTTTCACAGTAGGTAATTTTTTTGAGTATTTAGTTATGTTGTATGGCCTCCCAAATGCACTAGTAGTCATTACATTACTTTTGAACCTCATATACCATCCTTATCATTTTTAGTTTTATTGTGGTTTTCATGAATGATAATTTTTTGTATTTTCATAATCGACACGACCATGGAATCAAATATATAGTTTTTTTAATACACTGATAGAGCATAAATTATATTTTATGCTCATAATGTACCATTCCCAGATAGATTATAGGATATAATGATATCTTATTAGTACATGGTCGCATATGGGATTCTTCAAATCTGTTGGTGGATATGATGTAATATTTTCAATCATTATTTTGTTAGGTTCATGCTAGTGTTAAAACGATGTATTGGGATTTACTTAATTATTATTGGAGGATGGTAATGGGAAGATATGTTACATGGGTTTCAGGATGTGTTAAAACTGTCAGCGAGAGATGGAAAAACACCTGCAACTAGATATATATTTATAATAGCTACCCATTCTAATTTGGAATTAGATTGTAGTCACGGTGGATTTTGTGATTGGTTTACTGAGTTTTAAACGACTTAATGATTTTATAAGGAATGTTTTTGATATTTTCATAAAGGTTTAACATTTCCTACTGATTAAGAACAAAATTAGCGTGGATGAGTTTGGGAGTTAATATATTTTTCATATAGTACAACTCCCTAGGGTCCTACAATCTATCATTTTAGATAGGGACACCCATTAAAATTCTAAATTATAGAAGGGGTTATTGATGGATGTGGGTACACATGTGACCACCCCTAGACAAATGTCTAATTAGCGCCCTTGATGCATGTTCTTAAGGACATGAAACAAGAATGAGTTCTAGATTTTAGGAGTTATTAGGAGAAGAATATAGTCCTGGTTGGGTTTTTATACAACAATTGATTTTAGGAATCTATTCATTTTTCACCATACAAGTCCAATTATGTTAGACCATTCTAATCACCCCCATGTGGGAAGGAGTTTGGAGAGGAAGATATGATGGGACATCGTCTTTTCATAGAGACCACAGAATATGTGCAATTGATTTCGAAGTAGATGGCTACTAACCAGTCTCAAGAAAAATCATACGCCAATCAAAAAAGTAAGCCTCTAGATTTTGAGTTCGGGAATTGGGTTTTCCTATGTGTTTAACAATGTTTAGGACATTAGGGGATGAATAGAAAGGGTAATATTTCAATGCCTTATATCGATCCATTTGATATTCTCGAGAGTGTTAGGATAGCAACCTTTATGTTTTATTTTCCACATAGGTACCTATATAACAACCTATTCTTGTCATGCATTAACATATCATCTTATTTTTAGAATTCATAAAATAATAAAAAAGGATATTCCAGAAGACCATATTAGTCCATTGCCTTTGGAAACAATAAAACCAAAACAATGGTATATGATCAAGATATATTATCTCCTAAAGGTTCTCCAAGGTAATAAACCCTCTAAGAAATATTATACAAGAAATATATCATCATAAACTAGGGAAGGAAACATAAAATGTTGTGAGCTCAGATTCTAAGTGTAAAACCCAATTATTAATCTTGAGGTATGGTTTTTTTCTATTCCTTTTCCTTTAGTGATTTGTATAAAATAAAGAAAATGGGGAAAATCCAAAATTTTGTGGGTACATGTTGTGTACTATTCCACACGCCTTGTACTTTTTCCGTGTGGGAATAGAACACAGGGGGTGCAGGACTGCAAGTGATGAAGGGTGTAAAAACTGAAAACATGCTATGTAATCAGTCGGTCGGTGAACAGTAAGGTGGTGGAAGTAGCCACCAGCTGAGTGAAAGTACCCACAGTGTATTCAATAACACACGTCGTGTAATCATGTCGACAGATGAACTGTGCGGTGGTCAAAAGTAGCTATCAGAGGGATAGTAAAAAAATTGAAAAGTACACCCCGTGTACTTAAGAGTATATGCTATGTAGTTTGTTTTTTCCCTTAAAATGGGAAATAGCCTCCTCATTCGACACAGGAGGATTTGGATGCGTTTGGAGCTCGGGAGTGATGATCGGAGATTAGAGGATCTCCTGATCATCGACCAGAACTTTGTTACCTTTGCTGATGGTCTCGATTAACCTGCTTGGGTTATTTAATCACCCTTCATTAGCCTTTCCTTCAAGTTCATTCTAGCATTAATGTTATTTACGTTTGAACACGGAGTCTTCTGTCCTATATCTATGTTGTTCTTGGTCGTTTCGAGAGGCGTCGTTCGCATATACTGATCAGTGGAGATCAAGGTAGGTGGCCTTGTGTTTAATTCCAACTGTTGAGTGTTTTTGTGTATCATTGTGCTACGATCCCATGTTTTGGTTATCTTATGGCTGAGGACATGGCAGTTTAGATATCTAAAACTGCATAGATAATATGATGATAATATGAAATGTTGATTTGGATCATTTCTCGGATCCAGGGACACCCTTTGTGTGTGTTTCCCTTGTTTAGTCATTTCTCCAGGATACCTATGGGTATTCTGTTATTTTTAGCAGTCTTAGAATTTCCTTGAGAGGAATTTTATATAAATTGCTTTATTTTATGTTGGGCTCGGCCCGATTACCTGATTAGACTGAGGGAGGTGTTCGTTTAGCCTGAGGGAAAATTTTATTATGCCAATGGGTAGGAGATTCTGTGCTTATGGGCGATACCTCATATGCCTGTGGGAAATATTCGTTATTCTTATGGGAAATCACCTATGGGTTATGATTCTGATTACCTGAGGTTAAGGTTTTGTATGTCTGTGGACAACATTTACATTGTATATTCCCTGTGGTGGTTTACTATGTTGTACCTGCCATGTTAAAGAAGATTCATGGAATTTATAAATTATTAATAAAGTGGAAATGTAACTGTTTGAGATAGTTACTTTTAAGTACCGCCTAGTTTACTACATTTTTCTATTGCACACTGTTGTTGCATATTTTCACTGACAGTTGGGCACATGCCCTTGGTGGTTGCCTCCTCGGATTTATTTCTCACTCCCTGTTTGGGTCATGCCTTGGGCCCAAACTGATTATATTTCTACAGGTGAGGATAAGGGAAAGAGTCCCTTTACAGGTATTTTATTGTTATAGAAAAGTCGGAGAGTATAGGACCGATCTTAGGCTCATGATGAAGCTATGTTCCTGCTGCACTGTTTTGTTTTATTTGTGTTGTGCATGTATTTTTTATTGTATTCTGCTAGATTGAAGTATATCTTGTTTTGGCTATTTTTCTAGACTTAGAGACATAATGCATCATCAAATATACATGTATGTTGTTATATTTTATTATGTACTGTTATCCATTTCAGTTGGGTATAGTTTTACTGCTTCCTCTTTTGTATGCTTGTATTTTGTTCCGCTGCATCACACTTTGAAAAATGAGGGCACAGTTTCCCCACTATCAGACCTAGGCCCTCGCTGCTAGTCGGAAACCTCTTGAATTTGTTGAAATGCGCTTGAGATCATGTGACCAACCAGGTTCAGGGCACCTGTTGAGTAGCACCCAGATCCAGGACGTTACACTAAGTAAGGGTAAACATGAGATATATGTGAGATAAACATTAGAATAGGAGTATGAGAATGTGATCAAATTATTTTATGATCATTACACTAATATCAAAGATCATAAACATGAATGATGACATAAATCATGATTACTTCCAATGACATGAATCATTATGAAATAAAAACATAATCCATGAAATCATTACATATGAAGAAAACCTGGAATATTGGAAAACACATTAGAATATAATAACCCTATGTCAAGGTGGAATAATATATCCTTTTTAAAATTTTAAACAAAGGTTAATCACCCGTGTACTAACTAAATGAATGGGATTTCCCCCCATGTAACCTATATTTTTAGGCTTGGGATATCCTCCTAAATACCATTTTGTTTTGGGATTAGGATTTCCTCTTATGTACCATACTGTTTTTGGATTGGGATGTACTCCTATATACCTTATTTTTTGGTCATGGGATTCCCTTACATATAACTTTTGATACCATTAAAAATTTTCATTACCCAATGCATTAGAGGGAGATATATGTGTCATACATCCCATAATGAAATCATACAAACATGAGCCACTTAATCATAAATAATCATATCACTACACATGAAATGAAATGGGTTTCATAAACATGTAACCATATCTTATCCTTTGGAAAATAAACGTTTCATAATCATTTCTTCAATATAATAACCCTTAAAAGTTGTGTTTTAAGATATTATAACCCATATAAGAGAAACAAGTGTCATAAGATTCAATCCATAAAAACATAAAACATTAATGAAAGTGTATGAATATAATCTTAGGATAATTTATTATAAGGGAATGAGTAACATAAATAGATTACATATCACATTAAAAATAACATGGAAAGATATTTTGAAAAAAATTTATGAGGAAAAGATCATCTTTTCTTTTAAAAAGGATCTGTAAAACATAAAAACTTTTTTTAAGAAAAAATTATTGAAAAATAGAATTAAATCCTAATAAATAAATATTTGGATTTCTTTAAAAGACATTATTATTTGAAATCACATAAATAGTTCTTGAAATCATTTTTTAATCATTTTTCATTGATAACTTATAAATGAAATGAGGAAAAATGTTTAAAAAAATTATCATGAAATCATATAAATGAACCACAAAAATTATTTTGGAAGTAACTTTTCATGAAATATTTGAAATGATGCTTCAAAAATATTGAAAACGATTTCATTGAAAATATCATTTAAAAAAATATCATTAAAAATAACCATTAAAACATGAAAATAATGTTTCAAATAATTGAGGGTGGGTAAATCTATACATGTCATATGAAGTAAAATTAATATTATGTTTTCCTGGTAAAAATCATAGTTAAGTGCCTCATTTGGAAAGAAAAAATATGATTCCTTTGAAAAAATTGGTAAATGAAAAAAGGGTAACATTTTCACTTAATTATCATAGGAAATTAGTAGAATATTCTTGGAAACCGCTTTTTAGCAAACATTGTCTTGATGGAAAAATGATATCTGACATAAGAAAGGGTAAAGTCCGGCTTTCCTAAAAGAACATTATTAAATATATTGTTTATCAAATAGAGGAAAAATCAAACCATTAACATAATATATCATAAATTACTAGATTAGAATAAAATTCAAGAGATTTCATAAGATTTGGTCATAATATTTCATCAAAGAAATTATAAACACAAACAATCTCTAAATTTTGTGATATTGTATCAATAACCTCATTGCATATGGTAAATTTGATCAACACACCCCATATAACAAAAATTGTTTTAAATTAATCATAAAATAACATGTAAATAATGATGTTCTTGATATAACATTTCAATGGTGTCATATACACCTCATAGAAAAATATTGGTGAATAGGATGGAATGTGACTCAATGAATGAAAATTGTAACAAAATTACATTATCGATTTGGTTACATCTAAAGAATAAATTCTTGGAAAAAATATCATTAAATGTATATCTAAATACCCATATTTTTATACATATTATTCATATAATTCATCCGTGTTTAGTATACAAACCACACACGAGGAATGAGTTGCTAATAATTTATGTATCTCATGTAAATAAATGTGAGATGAAACTTCCTTACCATATGACTTGAATCTCATAATACTCATTAATAACACTTGAATAATAAATATAAATTTTTAATAAATATTTCAAATAACCATATTATTATATATAATACCATATATGTTTTTTTTATAACCTTATACTACCTGTTTGTTTTCCTTCCCATGTTAAGGTTTCACATAAAAAAATATTTTCTTTGTTATTTTCCTTTGACTTAATTTGTTATGTATTTGTTACACATATATATACCTTAATTCCAAGAATTTGAATAATTATTTAAATAACATTTATATTCATTTAATATGTTTTATAGCAGTGTATAGATTATATATGTATGAAATGTAAAATACCATTCATGGAGATGGTATGTCGTACATATGCATGTATGTTGTTTATATGTTTATTATAATATTTAATGAATGAAGGTAAATTAAAAATGTGAATATATATATATATATATCATTATTTAAGTTTTTTTGATTATACAATATATATCATATAATTTTACTAAACCAATATTTTATACATTATATGTAGTCTTTGAATGATTCAAATCGCTTTTTGGGGGCGAGAGTCCACATTTTCTCAACCAAAATTATCTTATTTAAACTAAATGGAAAGAATAAAATTTTTTTTAAACGATTAAGGAAATTTAAACTCATAATAAATATAATATAACATATATAAATAAATATTCTATCATAATTTCTCCCATGAGAGGTGGTAAAAAAATGATCAATCCTTATTTTGGGAGGTGATAACTATCCATATACACAAATAATATGTCTGTTACCCATTAGATGAATGTGTGTGTAAGATTAGGTCCAAAAAATTTCCAAAAAATCAAATATTATTTAATATAATATTTTTAATAAAATATTCTAATAAATAGAGTTGAGGTGGTGGATAAATAAAATAAAATAATAGAGCGTGAGGGAAGATGATACCTCTTAATCGGGTTACTCCTCTTGGTTTGTGAAAAATTAATTCCTTTCAATTGATTTATGATCCAAGAGAGGCTTATATAAGGACTAAAAGTTTTTTGGGAGGAAATATGAGATGATTTTGGATGTAGCTTAGTGGCTTGAGAGGTGTAAATAAGTGGCGGACATGATTTCATTTTATATTTAAGGAGGAGTGACAGTCATGTAATATTTTGACCAAGAAATTCAATACATGTTTTCCATATTCCAAGTCAATAAAATAATAAATTAAATTATTTAAAAAAGATTATATTTTAGAAATATTTCTAATTAATGGATCATGGACATGTTTATTTGTCTTCTGGGATCTTAAATTTAATGTTTATTCCTTAGTTAAGCATAATTTTACTTTAATTGATGTAATTAATTTTAATCACATACAAAATATTTGTCGTCAAAAACTAAGTTTACCATATAATAAATTATAAATTACTATTAATCCAAATATGGAATCTATTTTTCTAAATTCCAATAAACGATTTTCCAGAAATTAATTTAAAACTAAACCCAGAGTCAGATCTATAATACGGGTTTCAAACATACTAACACTCAAAATTTTGTTATGTTTTAATACCCAATTTCATATTTAAATTGAAATCAATGACCAAAATTATATTATATGAATACAATATTATCTAAAAAATCATGGAAAAAGTTAAAATATAAGTTAACCTTTTAATAAATTTGATGAAAATTATTATTTGAAATAAAATTTAGTATTTATTAGTTTTTATTATAAAAATAAACATCTTAGAAAAATACCAAAAATATTCAGTAACCTAATTCATATGTGACTATTTAAAAAATGAATATTTTTATAAATATTAAATATATAATTTTTTAAATATTTTTATTTAATATGGGTTCTTATTTAAAATGTGTAATTAAATCCTAAACAAAATTATTGGTTTTTAAGAATAAAATTGGGTTTGTTCTTATTTAATGTCTATAAAATATATTTTTTGAATATAAAAAATATTTTCTTTAATATATAACATATATATTTCAATTATATAAGCAATAAGTTTAATTTATTTTTTTTATTGTAAAATATATTTGTGACCATAAGAATAATAATATTTTTATTTATATTCAATAAGTTTTCATATTAATTTATAATTAGTTGGTACACTCTTAATTCAAATTATATTTTTATAAAACATATAATCTCATAAATTAGTTAACTTTAATCATATTTTATTTTATTTAATAACTAGTTTTCTTCTTATTATATTTTGTAATAACATTTTAATGATATAATTTTGTTCGGTAAAACATAGCCATGCATGTTATAAAAGCCATTTAATAAAGTCATTGTTGTATGTAACACAAGTGGTCATTGGTGTTCCATGTATATAAACATATATTTTTTGTTTCTTTTTAGTTAATCATGAACAATTTTTCTTCATATAACATAATATAGGTTTAGTGCTTTAATATAAATTATACTATCTTCAGTGTGCCATGAAATGAAAAACTCAAAAAGGTAAACAAATTCAAAACAACATGGGTGTTATATTCTACCCCCATAAAAATATTTTATCCTTAAAATTTCCTATTGGAATATGTGATGATTTAATAGGACATCAATTAAAAAAAATAACGTATCAGGACAACAAATTTTATTTTGATCATTATCATAATTTAGGAAATTCCATATTTTACCAAGACTATAAAGAAATATATGTACCTGATATATTTCCATAAAAACATTATTCTATAGTTTTTAATTTATCTATTTCTAGTATATTAATTAATTCAAGAAATGGATGTCCAAATAATAAATTTGATTCTAGATGTGCTAAAATAAACTTTTAAAATATCGTAAGGACCATAAGAAAACAAGTATAACTATTTTCTTCTAACTATTCATCAAAATAAATATGGTTAATACATTAATAAACAATCATAAAATTAACAATATTGGATCCATATTATTAATTTTGAATCAAAAATAATTTTACATTAACATAAAAATAATATAGGCCAATGGTTGGAGTAAAACATTTATAGTCATTCAGTCATGGGTTGAAGACCCATAATCATTCTGGACATGATTATTTGTTACCCAAAATACATGAAGTCCTTTTCTAAAACCACATTAATATAATTTAAAAAGTAAATAAGTTAGAAAAACAATAAATAATGTTAATCACTAAATAATCTTTTAACCGAGTTATTCAATACAAACCATGTTCTTAAATACTTCCTCCAAAGTGTGAATTAAACTTTTCATGAATTATTGACATTATAACCCTACTAAAAGATGAAAATCCAAAAACATTTAAAATAATGCCATAAAATTATCTGAACATTGATTCCACTATATATCAAAAACCTCCACTTATTTCTCACATTCCAAACATGGGAATACGCTTACCATATATTCCCCTATGACATGGTAATAAAATAAATTACAATAAATCCTTTTGAAAAAATGCATACTACCTTCTTCCGATGATTAATGGATATATTCTATAAATTCAAGAAGTTTTAAACATTAACATTTATGATATAGAAAACAATATCAATAATCAGTTTCAGTGTAATCCGTAGCTTCTAATTTAATTATTCATATGAAATATATCATTATGAAAACACCATTATCTCAAAATCATGCATTAATTTTAGGTTAAATTACTTTAATCAAAATCCCACCTTTTCGTGAAATAATTTTTCTATATATTCCTCAAAATTAAACACATATTTTTCCATCCTTAATGAATCCATATTCTATAAATAATTATATAGTAAATTATTAATATGACATAATCATTCAATTCCATAACATAAAAAAATCATTCATCCAAAATTATTCATAAACCAGTACTAAGGATTCATTAATATATTTCTTTATATATATTTCCTAGAATATGAAATATGAATATTTTCATATGGTTCATAATCTACAATATAATTATTCTTCTTACGGTTAATTTTCACAATAATGGATGAACATCGCACAACATTCACATGTCATTTGTGGTTACATTATCTCACAAGTATAACCTATATTCCTACCAATATATTGATTATATTTATAACATTTCCACATGGGAAATTGATTCACATAATTCCTGCAATTTCCACATCTGAAAAAATAAATGTTCCTTACCATCCTTCTAGTTCTCTCCATTCACTACAAGAAGAAAACATAGTATGATAATTAATTATTATATTGCGATACCATATAATCATGAATAATTACTTATAAGTTTCCTAAATCATGGAACTGATGTCCTTAATTTATGAAAACATAGGTTTATCCTAGATTATTCACAATCAACCTCTATTTAAATCAACTATGACGGTTCATAAGAAGTTTCTGAATTCCCAAATCATAACCCCTTGGAGTATCGGACTAGTTGTTCATCAAGGCCCTATGTTATATACCAAATTACATAGAGGTTGGCCTAAAACATCTTGTGAATATATTTACCAATATTTAAATATTTTCTAGATCCACATTCACTTTTGGAAACTATTTTGGGATATATTTTTACTAAACTACTCACTCTATACAATACCAAAATTAATGGAAAATTTCTTAATGTTAACCCATCATTCAACTTATCCTTTGATACACCCAAAGAAATATCATTATAATTATACATAGTGATCTCACTGATTATTTGTCTTCCTGGTTTCCAAATAATAACTATTCCTTTTCTTGGATACCACTATAATGAAATTGTATTGACATACATTAAAATTTCACGATTCTTTGGAATTCTTAAAACATTAAAAAAATAGATGCCCAAAGACCATATTAGTCTATGGCCATTTGGAAACATGGAAACCTAAACCCTATTATATGATAGAGATAAATTATCTGGCACAATGATCTACAATACTATATACCCTAATTTAAATATAACACAAAAAATATATATTCATAACTTAGGGAACTAAACGTATAAATGGGTGAGATCAGATGCTCTGTAAGGGTAACAAATGTAGACATGTAAGAATAAACATGATCATAAGAGTATGATAACACGATCTAAACATTTTAAGATCACACCCTTTATATCAATAATCATAAATATAAATCATGGAATAAATCTTCATAGTTCATAATAAATGAATCACAATGAAAAAAAATAACATAATACATGAAATCATAACATATGAATAAATCATGTAATTGTGGGAAACAAAAAATTATATAATAACCCTATGAGATGGTGTCTTACCAAGAACATTATAACATGTTAGGAATGGGTTAATCACTCATGTACCTACTTCGAGATTGGGATTACCTCCCATGTACCATATTGTTTAGGGCTTGGGATGTCCTCCCATGTACCCTCTTGTTTGGTGATTGGGATTTCCACTCATGAACCCTCTTTTTTTAGAAATGGGATTCCCTCCCATTCACCCATTGAGTTCATAAAACATTTATCATTTCCCAATGAATTATATGTAGATATATGTCCCACACAACTCATAATTAAATCATAAATTCATGTGACCTAAAATCATAAAAAATCATATCGTAAACCATGAAATTAAATGGGTTTCACGCACATGTAAACATGTCATATCCTATGAAAAACAAAGGTTTCATAATCCTTTCATCAGAATCATAACCCATGAAAATAAGAAAGTTTCAAAATCAATAATTCTTGGATGTGAAATGAGTGACCTAATAATCATTCCATAAAATCATAAACCATTCAATAAGGTATATGAATGGATAAATATGGTGTATTTTCAAAAGGGAATCAGTAACATGAAAAGACGTAATATTATATATAGAATAACATGGAATGATATTTTCAAAAAATTTCTAATTGGAAATATCATTTCTTCTTTGAAAAAATTGAATTTGAACATACAATCATTTTTAATACCATTTTCTTGAAAATAAACATGAAATGTTATAAAGAATTCTTTATAAATATTTTAGAAACAATTTTTATTTGAAAACATATATAGGGATCTAGAAAACATTTTGAAAATAATTTTCCTTGTAAACTTATAAAAGAAGCATGAAAACATTTTGAGAAAACAATTGTCTTGAAAACATATAAAATAAACTTGAAAATAATTTGGAAAAAATGTTTCCATGAAAACGTATAAAAGATGTGTCTAATAAATTTTTAAACCATTTCTTTTAAAATGTATTTTATATTTTGTGAAAAAATTAACCTAATAAACATGAAAATAATGCTACAAATAATTGATGGTGGGTAAATTTATACTTGTCGTACAAGGTAAAATAAAAATTCCTTTTACAAGGAAAAGGTTTATAAAATTGATTCAATTAGAAAGATATAAGAATATTCATTTGAAAAAATTGATAAAAAGGTTAAAATGATCATTTAATGATAATAATATATTAATAAAATATTATTTGAAACCCTTTTTAGAAAAATATTTTTAAAGGCACACATATTTCACACTAAAGAGAATGTAACATCTGGATTTCTTAAATATAACTTCATAAATATATTATGAACCAAATTGTGGGGAATTGTTACCAATACATCAATATATTCTGAATAAACACCATAGAATAAAATTCTTTAGAGTATTCAAGAGATGGATCAAAATATTTCATCAAAGGATGTATAATTATAGATATTCTTGAAAAGGGATGTTCTTATTTCAATAAACTTTTACAACTTTGTAAATTTGAACCATAGACCCCATGTAATAAATTATAATTAAAGGAATATTAAAATATCATAAAAAAAAGTAGACTCACGAAATAATATATAAATGGTATTATATTCACCACATGAAAAAAATAGGATCATAACGTGGCATGGGAGTAAAAGAAGCCAAATTGAGATAAAATTAATTTACACATTTTGTAACTTTGGATACATAAATCCAATGATTTAAATAACAAAAAAATGGATATTTAAAAAAATTATTTATGCATATTAATCATAAATGGAGTCCATGGGATTTATACACACCACATCAAATGAATGGGTGGTTTTAAGACCCAGAAATTTCTAGGAAATGTTTTTCTAAATTTCTTTGAAATTTTACAAGAACGCAGTTTCTGACAGCACTAGATTCTGAGGCCCGGTGTGCCCGGAATCATATTCCAAAGTTTAGCTCGGGTACGTTCAGGGAATGAACGAGCGAGTTTTCCTAACTTTTGAACCGGTGCTCGGAATTGAAATCTGAGGGCACCGATGAAACCGCATCACTAGTAATTGCTTAAGAAGACCCTTTCTGGAGTTGCGTTTTCTTGGGAGGAGTTGTTAAAAATGCGAGGAATAAAAATATAAATGTTTTATAATTATATTTTCATTTCTTGTAAAATGGATTATGTTTTGTGTCACAACACATTTCCCCTCTCTTATGTGGTTATAACCTAAGTAAAGGAGTTGGGGGTGGGACCCACTTGTAGTTAACAACCTGTGTGGGGATTATGGTGGGGTGGGTCCCACATGAGCCCAACCCCTCACCTTCCCCTAACGTTGATAACTTTTCCCTCTTAATTTAGTAACTCTCAAAAAGAAAACCCCCTTTAAATAAACTCAACTCATTAATTGAGTAGGTTTTTCAAGTAATTAAATCTTGGATTCATTTGAATTTCAAATGAATTTTTGTCTTGTGTGTAAATAAAATAAGACTAAGTATTTTATTTATAGGAGGATAGTTGGTGGTGCGAGTGGATTTGGAGAGGAAAGCTCTAAGTTCCGAAGGACGATCTTCCTCCATGATGAATGCGAAGAACACACCGTCGCCGACGAAGAACGCCGACCTCTAACGAAAGACGACGGTGAGAGACGCCATCCTTAGAGATTGATGACGCGACTCCGTGTACCATGATTCCAACGAACCTCTCCTTCCGCGACATTCAATTCCACGACGAACCATCGTTCACCGATTTTTTCAAGGTAGGGGGTTTGGATTAATTTATGTGGATTATATTCTCAGCCTTTGATTAAATTGTTTTTAGTCGTTTGAGCCGCCTGTTATCATAATAATGGGAGGAGGTCGAACCGCCCGAACACCGCCGATCCTCCTCCCCTCTTTGTTGTTGTGTTATTTGCGGCATGAGAAAAGGCGGTGCGGTGCAACGGCACCACGCAGAAAAAATAAAGAACGCGACGAATAAGCGTGGTGCCGTCGCACCGAGCCGTTGAGGCCGAACGAAACCACGTCTGGAGTCAGGGCCACGGAGGTAATTTGAAGACTCCGCTGGTTGATCGTTGTGCGCGGATTGATGGGCGTTGACAAACGGGGCCGCATGGTTAATTTGAGGAATTCGCAGTGAAGAGTCAGTCCCGGGAGGACCACTGGCGATGACTGTAGGAGAAACAGACCACCAGAGCGCGTCTGGTGGTCCGTGGAAAACCCCGTAGGCGCGCCACGCCGACACAGAAGCGCCGGAAGCCAGAGGCGGCGGCACCCAGCGCACCGCCAGAGAGGACCGCCGAGGCTGAAGCCGCGGCCGGAGGCAGCTGGTCCTGCGGCCGCGCGGGACCGAGGGGGAGGGACGCGGCGCTCGGCCGCGTCCGTTGGCAAAGAACGACCACCACGCGGGGGGGGGGGGGGGGCGAAAACCAACGGGGCAGCTGCCCCATGTTCACGGCCACTTGTCTAGCGCTGAGCCACCTTGGACCAGGCCGGGCTGGGCTACGCCCTAATAGGCTGGACCCGGACTCGGTTCGGGCTGACCCGGGGGGGTGGGTTGGGCCGGGTCGGACCGGGCCCAGAACCCCATTTTTCAGACCTCTTCGGTCTTTTTCCCATAACATGGGCTGCGTACCTCTGATCGATGCAATGTTAGTTGTGATGCGATCCTTGGATCGAGACGGTCGTTCTCGTATATTACACTTAAGGTTTCAGATAACTTTGGGTTCGACCGGGTTGGTTCGTACACGAAACCAACCGGACCTTGACTCGGTTCAGACTGACCTGGGGGGGGGGGGGGGGGTTGGGCCAGGTCGGACCGGGCCCAGAACCCCCTTTTTTATACCTCTTCGGTCTTTTTCCCATAACATGGGCTGTGGACCTCCAATCAATGCACCGTCAGCTGCGATGCGATCCTTGGATCGAGACGGTCGTTTTGGTATATTACACTCAGGGTTTCAGAGAACTTTGGGTTCGGCCGCGTTGGTGATCATGTTGAGAAATGGCCTGTATAAGTATTCCCTATGAGATTTCGGGATATTGTTGAGATATGGCCGGGTTGGCTTGCACACAAAACCAACCGGGCCCCTCGGAAGAAAAGCCTAATAACTCACAAACCGGACATCTGATTGACGTGCTATGTGTTTAGTTGAGACCCCTATGACGAGGCGGTCCTTTGAGATACTTCTTCGTGGGAACTTGTGATACTTGGAGTATCGACCAGTAGCTCTTGGAGCGGAACCTCTCGAAGACGAGCGTACAGAGTATGAAGACTGTGTAGCTGGATGAGACCTGATGACTTCTTGATCGACTCGACTTGGAGTGAGTCAACTAGCCTAGTGGATGGAGGACTACATTATTTGGGTGCAGAACCGTGGCGGACCGAGCACTACTGAGTTTGGGTGCAGACCCGTGGTACTCATCCGGAGAGTACCTCTGCGGGCTATTAGGGGGGATGCACTACTGTGGTTGGGTGGCAGACCCCGGCGGGAATCACTACTGTGTTTGGATGGCTGACCCGCGGTACTCGACATGATGAGTACCTCAACAGTCTTAGGTTAGTGAGTAATACCTCTGAGTCATGATAGGATCACTATACTCTCTAAAGACGAGGCTCTTCAGCAGTTACGGTTTCGATAATGAAAATCCTAGTTTGAGCTGATTCTATAACCTTTGTGTTTACCTCATGATTGGGATGGGTCACTTGATCACTTAGGTATATGTATGGGCATATACCTAGGTAGGGGTTATCCGTTGATTTCATAACCTTTGTGTTTCCTCATGATTGAGATGGGTTACTTGATAACTTAGGTATAAGTGTGGGCTTATACCTAAGTAAGGGTTATCTGTTGAGAAACTTCTTTGTGGTTATCCTTGTTGGATTCAGTGAGACCTTGAGGGTCTCGGGGTCCTTATTGAGTGTTGTATACTCTCCCCTACACGGGCTATGACTACACTTCATTGTGTTGGTTGCAGACGTCGGGCAGCGCTGACAGAGGCAGAGTGTTTGAGGACTGGACGGTACCCGGAGGTGGACCTCAGGATGAGTCTGTATCTGGAGGTGGACTTCATGACGAGACGACACTCAGATGAGGTTGATGAGCGAGATCATTGTGGAGGCTATCTATACCTACCCTTCAGGTAGGATCCGTGGTGGATGATCCAGGAGCTGCGCTATCTGTACCTACCCTTCAGGTAGGATCCAAGGACCACGACCCAGGAGCTTCTTCCATTCTTCCAGTTGTTTTTCATTCTCTGTTGTACTTTTTTTTAGTTGTAGTTGTTCTTTCGATTGGGTTCGTATTTTTTCCCATTTACTTTTCAGCACTCCCTTTTGTACTTAGTGTATTACTTCTTCTTGTACTCTGTGGTGCTTTGTTTACTTTTATAAAGGCAATGCCTTCCTAGTTATCGGGAATTACACCTTTGGTGCTAGTCGCCAGCCCCTGGCCTATAAAAGGTAGGCTTCGGGTAGTCACGACACAGGCCCCAAGGACAGGTCGTGACAAATGGGTATCAAAGGAGTCAGTTCTACCGCAGAACTTATAACTCTGATATTTTCTTTATGTGATGAAACAATTTTTAGGGTACCAAGTGTGGTTTTTAGTTCAGGGAGTCCAGTGTTGGTGCGGGCAACCGATGTATCCATACACCAGGACCCTGACAACTTATTTACGAATTTTTGCATGAAATCACTGATTGCGTGTGTGTTTTCAAAGGATTCCCTTAAAAAATCTCAAACCAGGCCAGCTCACCAGTTATAATCGTTTGACCATGTTACGTCTGTTTCATTCAGGAATCTTTTTCACGGACGACCAGCTAGAACCCAGAGGGATGTCCGTACGGACAGTATTCCAAGCGACGAGGCTTCGGTATAGGTCCCTCTTACTGTTGAGGCACCAACGGAGGCACCAGCGGTACTACCATACATTGGGACACTGATGCCACCATCCCCAGTAGTAGGTGATACATGCTGATTGAGCATGCTGCACGTGTTCCAGTGCCAGAGGCCACCCATGTTCTGAGGAGAGACGGACCCGCAGGCGGCTGAGGATTGGCTGGAGGCTATGGTGAGAGTCTTCAGGCTTGTAATGACGCTATAAGAATTCATGGTGATATTTGATGCCAACCTCCTTCAGGTAGCAACAGGAAGGTGGTGGAGCCACTTGTTCCAGTTTTGCGATGAGATGACCTTCACATGGGAAGACTTTGAGACCTTTTACAAGGTGGAGTTTGTACCAGTATCTTTGCACCTCGAGCATGTACAGGAGCTTCTGCCTTTTCCGTAGGATTTTTGATTAGTAACCGAGTCATCTGTGGGCAGTAGACAGATGATGCAAAGGTCCAAGAGGACCAGAGCTAGCCATACGAGGAGCATGAAGTGTTATGAATGCAGAAGGAAGGGTCACCTGCCAGGTGACTGTCCGACACCCCGCACAGTTGATCCGCAGGCTTTGGAGGTGCCACCAAGACAGAAGTAGTGGTGGGTGCTTGAGCAACAGTCCAGCAGTGGAAAAGGTGGTAGATATCCAGAAGCAGGTGGACAGGAGTGGAACTAGTGGATACGTCCCTTGTACTTCTAGTTCCATGTTGCTATAGTATTCATGTCTTTGTACTATGAGTTGTAGTAATAAAAAGAAACTTATATTTGTCATGTTTGATTTCATGTCCTTTTGTTCGGTTGATACTGAGAGGTATAGGTTAAAACTATTGAATTTACCCTCACTTTCGAGAGTTCTACTGGAGGAGATCCAGTGACCTCACACTGATGTTGAAAGTGTGACTCGACCAATGGAGGAGAGAGTGACGGTTGGATCTCTTGATAAAAACGTCAAGGCCTTACGACGTTATCCATTGAATGAATGCATCATTCATGTCAGGATTTCTTGTATTAGGAATGGGTGTGGTTCAACCAGGGGATGAGACCGAGTTTCTCTTTTTGGCAAAGGAGAAATCTTAGCAGCTCTTACAGATCGTAGGAAAAGAAGGTGCAGATCATCCAGGAGTGGGTGAAGACTGCACAGTGCAGTAAGAAATAGGAAACTGGCACCAGTCTTAGAGACTCGGGCGAGTTAAATGTTTCACGAAGAGGAATATTTAAGGAGATATGAGTCTGTGAAGCAGCAGACATGGAGGCAGAGCTTGAGAGCAGCATGAGGTGGTGTACATTTTTAACATGCTAAAACCACCCGCCATAGTTGTCCCCTCCAGGCTCAGGGAGCTGGAGGGCAGGGGAAGAGTACGGCTGCATGCGGTCAAGGAGTGTGACCCAATGGCTCTAATAATGATTCAAGGGACAGTCTGTGCCCACTACTAGATTCCGTAGTAACAAAAGTCGATATTAATAATTCCTTACTTTCACAATCTTGTCCCAAACCTAGAGTTTCTACATAGCCATAGACTTGACCCTCACGTCTGGAGATACCTTGGGAGGAGACTCGATAATCACACTTACGCCGACAGTGTGGTCTGACCCTCGAGGCGAGTGTTTCGGTTGGAATCTCTTGGTGGCAGCGTCGAGGCCTTACGATGATGATCTCGGTATGGATTGGATTCAAAGTTCATGCTCATATTGACTGTATTAGGCAAAAAGGTTGTGGGTTATCTACAACATTGGGATGAGGTTTTTCTTGGTCAGCGAAATGGAAACCCCAGGCAGCACAAGAAAAACTCATGCATAGGAGGGTGTAGCCGATCACTCTTGAGTTGGCCAACCATACCCTCGTGGAAGCAGGTGTATTGAGTTTTAGTTCTAATCAGGAATGGGAGGCCTCTAGAGTTCGAGGATGATGATCATGACCTTATACGGGTCTTACCTCGACGAGGTTTACAGAGATGTGGACGAGGCGACAAGTTATCTCCGAGGTTCAACGGACCTTTCTAGGTCATCAGAAGGGTAGGTGAGTTGGTTTACCACTTGACCCATCCACCTCAATTGCACCGGGTGCATGACGACTTCCATGTACCTCAACTGAGGAGATACGAGCACGAACCTTCGCATATCATCGACCATAAAGAGCTGGATGTTGGCGATGGGGTAACTATTTTGAGGTTCCAGTAGAGGTTGAGGATCGATAGGAGAGGGTCCTACAAGGACGGTTGATTCCACTTGTGCGCTTTTGTAGGCAGCACGGGAACATCCAGGTGAGCACATGGGAGCAGAATGCTCCTATGCGTGCTCAGTACCGCCTTTGTATCCTTAGTTTCTGTTAAAGCTTTACGAGGAAATAAAGCCCCAAGGTGGGAGTAATGTAAAGACCCAGAAATTTAAAGGACATTTTTTTCTTAATTTTTATGGAATTTTACAAGAACAAAGTTTCTGACGGCACATGATTCCGAGGCCCAGTCTTCCTGAAATCATTTTCCGAATTTTATCTCGGGTACGTTCAGTAAACAAACGAGCAGGTTTCCCTAACTTTTGAACCGGTTCTCGGAATTGAAATCCGAGGGAAACGATGAAACCATAGCACCGGTAATTTCTTAAGAAGACCCTTTCTGGAGTTGTGTTTTCTCGGGAGGAGTTGTTAAAAAAACGTGAGGAATAAAAATATAAATGTTTTACAATTATATTTTCATTTCTTGTTAAATGGATTAAGTGTTGTGTCACAACACTTTTCCCCTCTCTTATGTGGTTATAACCTACGTAAGGGAGTTCAGGATGGGACCCACTTGTAGTTAACTACCTGTGTGAGGATTAAGGTGGGGTGGGCGCACACGAGCCCAACCCCTCACCTTCCCCAAATGTTCATAACTTTTTTCCACTTAATTTTGTACCTCTCAAAAAGAAAACCCCCTTTAAATAAAGTCAACTCATTAATTGAGTAGTTTTTTCAAGTAATTAATTCTTGGATTCATTTGAATTTCAAATGAATTTTTGGATTATGATTTAATAAAATTAGACTAAGTCTTTTTTTCATGGGAGGATAGTTGATGGTGTGAGAGGATTTGGAGATGAAAGCTCTATGTTCCGAAGGACGTTCTTCCTCCTTCAAAAACATGAAGAACGCACCGTCGCCGACGAATAATGCCGACCTCCGACGAAGGATGACAGTGAGAGATGCCTTCCTCAGAGATCAACGATGTGACGCCATGTACCTTGACGCCAATGAACCTCTCCTTCCGTGACGCCTTCTTTCGCGATGTTCAATTCCGCGACGAACCTTTGTTCGATGATTTCATCGAGGTAGGGGGTTTGGCTTAATTTATGTGGATTATATTCTAGGCCTTTGATTAAATTGTTATTAGTCATTTGAGCCACCTGTTATCATAATAACGGGAGGAGTTCGAACAGCCTGAACATGGCCGATCCTCCTCCCATATTTGTTGTTGTGTTCTTTGTGGCATGAACAAAGGCGGCGTGGTGCAACGACACCGCGCGGAAACAAGAAAGAACGCGACGAAGAAGCGTGGAGTCATCACGCCGCGCCGTTGAGGCCGAATGAAACCGCGGCTGGAGTCGGGGCCGCAGAGGCCATTCGAAGACTCCTCTGGTTGATCATTGTGTGCTTATTGACGGGCGATGACAAACGGGGCCGCAAGGTTAATTTGAAGACTTCGCAGTGAAGTGTCTGTCCCGGGAGGACCGCCGGCGAAGACCGCAGGCAAAACCGACCACCGGAGCGTGTCTGGTGGTCCGCAGAAAACCCTGCCGCGGCTGAAGCCGCCATGGCGGGAAGCTGGTCCCGCGGCCTTGCGGGACCGAGGGGGAGGGACGCGGCGCTGGGCTGTGTCCGTTGACAAGGAACGGTCCCCACGTGGGGGGGGGCGGCGAAAAACAAGGCGGCAACCACTCCCTTTTCATGACCGCGCGGCCAGCACCGAGCCGCCTCGGGCCGCGCCACCCAGGCCGGGCCGGACCGGGCCGCGCCCTAATGGGCCGGACCCAGATCCGGTTTGGGTCGACCCGGTTTGGGCTGACCCAGGGGGGTTGGGCCGGGTCGGACCGGGCCCAGACCCCCAATTTTCGGACCTCTTCGGTCTTTTGCCCATAACATGGGCTGTAAAACTCCAATCTATGAAACGTCAGATGCGATACGATCCTTGGAACGAGGCGGTCGTTTCGGTATATTACACTTAAGGTTTTGGAGAACATTGGGTTCGGCCGGGTTGGTTCGTACACAAAACCATCCGGGCCCTCGGAGCGGAAACGCTTATAACTTGAGCTCCAGATGTCCGATTGACGTGTTGTCGACATTGATGTTTTCCTCGTTGTAATACAGACCTTTTTGGCTTAATCCTCTTGAGGTTTGGATGGATTCGGAGTGCGGTCGGGTTAGTTTTGACTTAAAATCCAACCGGGCCACTGGAATGAAAAAGCCAATAACTCTCAGACCGGGCGTCCGATTGACTCGTCGTCTGTCATGTTGAGTTCATCTTATCAAGACAGAACTTTTGGTATACATCGCCTGAGGTTTGGACGCAGTTGGATAGTGGTCGGGTTGGATTGAACCTGAAATCCAACCGGGCCCCTGGAACGGAAAGGCTGATAACTTTCAAACCAGACGACCGTTTGATGAACCGTCAGCGGTGTCGGTGATCACGATGAGAAACAGTCCCTATAAGTATTACCTATGATAGTTCGGGGTACATTTGAGATACGACCATGTTGGCTCGCACACGAATCCAACCGGGCCCCTGGGACAGAAAGGCTAATAACTCACAGACTGGGTGTCCGATTGACGCGTCGTTTGTTACGTTGAGACCCCTATGACGAGGCGGTGCTTTGAGATAATTCTTCGTGGGACCTTTTGATACTTGGACTATCGACCAGTTGCTCGTGGTGCAGACCCTCCGGGAGACGAGCGTACGGAGTACGGAGACATTGTAGCCAGCTAAGACCTGACGACTGCTTGACTGACTCGACTTGGAGTGAGTCGACTAGCCCAGTAGACGGAGCACTACTTTGTTTGGGTGCAGACCCATGGCGGACTGAGCACTACTGAGTTTGGGTGCAGACCCGCGGTACTCATCCGGAGAGTACCTCTACAGGATATTAGGGGAGATGCACTTCTTTGTTTGGTTGGCAGACCCCGGCGGGAAGCACTACTGTGTTTGGGTGACTGACCCGCGGTACTCCACAGGAGGAGTACCTCAGCAGTCTTAGGTTAGTGATCAGTACCTTGGAGTCGTGACAGGATCACTGTACACTCTAGAGACAGGGCTCTTCAGCAGTTACAGTTTTGATAATCAAAATCTTGGTTTGAGCTGAGTCTATGACCTTTGTGTTTACCTCATGATTGGTATGGGTCACGTGATCACTTAGGTATATGTATGGGAATATACCTAGGTAGTGTTTATCCGTTGATTTCATAACCATTGTGTTTCCTCATGATTAAGATGGGTTACTTGATAAATTAGGTATAATTATGGGCTTATACCTAAGTAAGGGTTATCTATTTAGATCCTTCTTTGTGGTTATCCTTGTTGGATTTAGTGAGACCTTGAGGGTCTAGGGGTCCCTACTGAGTATAATATACTCACCCCTACACGGGCTATGCCCACACTTCGTTGTGTTGGTTGCAGACGTCGGGCAGCACTGACAGAGGCCGAGTGTTTGAGGACTGGATGGTACCCGGAGGTGGACCTCATGACGAGTCAGTATCCGGAGGTGGACTTCATGACAAGATGACACTCAGAGGAGGTTTATGGGCGAGAGCGTTGTGGATGCTATCTGTACCTACCCTTCATTTAGGATCCGTGGTAGATGATCCAAGAGCTACTTCCATTCTTCCAGCTGTTTGTCTTTATCTGTTGTACTTTTGTTCAGTTGTAGTAGTACATTCAGTTAGGTTTGTATTCTGGCCCATTTACTTTTCAGAACTCCCTTTTTTACTTAGTGTATTACTTCTGCTTGTACTCTGTGGTGTTTTGTTTACTTTTATAAAGGCATGCCTTCCTAGTTATCGGGAATTATGCCTTTGATGCTAGTCGCCAGCCCCTGGTCTATGGAAGGTGGGCTTGGGGTAGTCACGACACGGGCCCCGAGGACGGGTCGTGATAGGTGGTTAATAAATCATGTACCTCACAGAATAAATAGGGATATCAAACTTCCTTACATAATGTCTTGACTCTCATTGTAGTCGTTCAGACCACCAGAATAATAAATATATTTTTAATATAAATAGTTTACTGAAACAAATTCTTTCATGTAATAATATATTTGGGTTTATTATGACATATATTACTATTTTTTTTGAAATCCAATGTTACAGTTTAAATTCTTATAATATTCACTTTGGTCTTCGCATGTGTATTAATTTTTTATATCTATGGTCCATATAAAAATATCATGATTTATAGAATTTAAATCCAGATTAAATATAAGGTATATTAATTATATATTTATTATAATAATCTATTTAATATAGATGTATTCAATTGAATACACCGTACATGGATATGTCATGTCGTACGTACACATGGACACTGTTTCAGTGTTTATTTTCATTTTGAAATATAGAAGGTAAATGAAATATGTGTATTATTTTATAATATATATATCATTATAATAGTATCATTTTTATATAATATATTTCATATAATTTCACTAAAATAATCCTTATTACATTCCATGTAGTTTGTGAACAGATTATATATCTTTGAGGGGGTAGTAGTCTACACTTCCTCAATCGAAATTATCGTAATTAATAAAATAGAATGTATAAACATATGTGTTGAAAAGGATTAAATAAGATTAAATAAATAATAAACATAACATATAAAATATTAAAAATTTATTTCCATCATAATTTCCACAATGATATATAGTTAGAAAAAATGAACAATCATAGTTTTGTGAGGCCGTACATCACAGTAAATATAAAAATAAAGTTTATTACCAATTAGACTGAGGTGTGTGTAATTGTATATAGAAAACACCACATAAAAAATTTTATAATATTTAATATAATATTTATTTTATACAATAATTGAATAAATAGATCGGAGGGGTGGGGAAAGAAAATAAAATAATGGAGTTTGAGGGAAGACATTACCTCTTAATCAGGCAACACCTTTTAGTTTGTACCTAAAAGTCTTTTAAGATATTTTTCAGCCCAAGGGGAGGATTATAATAGGAATGTAGGAATTTTTAGAATATATTTCAGGGGATATTTTCAGAAAAAAATTGTTTTTATAGGTTTAAATTAGTATAGGAGAGGAGGATTTTTTATAATAGAGGAGGAGTGGCACTCTTGTAATATTTTAACAATGGGATTCCATATAACATTTCACATGACAGGTGGATAAAATTATTTTTAAAATTATATAAAAGGTAGTATAGGGTATAAATGTTTCCATTCCATGGATCATGGACATGATTATTGGTCTTTTGGGTCTTAAATTTAATGTTTAATCCTCAGTTATGGTTAATTTTATGTTAATCGTTTTAATTAATTTTAATTATTTTACTAATATTTTTTCCAAAAACAATATCTAAATTATATAAAATTAGAAATTATAATTATTAAAAAAGTGGTATCAAATTTTCTAAATTCCAATCAATGATTTTGAAGAATATAATGTAAAATATATCCCATAGTATGGTCGATAATGCAGATTTTGAGCGTAAAAATAATAAAACACTTGCTATATATTTATACCCATTTTCAATGTGAAATTTATCTCAATGACATAAATTTTATTAATTGATAAAAGTATTATCTAGTTATAATTCTAAACCAATTAAATATATAATTTTACCATATATATAAATTAGATGAAAACGTAATTTTGATCTAAAATTCAATATTATTCAATATATAAATTAAAATTCACAAGAAATATCATAACATTACACTAACCTAATTATTATTTTAATATTTTAAATATTAGATTTATTTTGACATAAAAGATCTATATAATTAAAAAATTAAATTGATTTAAAATGGCTTCAATATTAAAAGTCGATAAAAATGCCTTAATTAAATTTTTGGGTTTTAACCATAAAATTGTGTTTATTATTATCTTATGTTTATAAAATATGTTGGATAGATATGTGAATTATTTTATATAATATATAACATATATATTACATTAATATGACTCAATAATTTTAATTGATTTTATTTATTACTGTGAAATATCTTTTTGACCAGTAAAATAAACATATTTTTATTTTATTATCAATTTGTTTTCGTATTCATTTCTAATTATTTCATGACCTAAGAATTCATATCATATTATTAAAAACCATATAATTTCATATATTTGTTATTAACATTCATAACCTCTAACTTATCCACTATGTTATATCTTATTATATTATGTTATAACATATCATTGATAAACAATTATTATGTAATACCCAGTCTGGCGTGTTATACAAGTCATCAAGGAAAATCATTTTTATCTGTAATGATCATTAACCTTAGTGTTCTATGTAAAAAATAATAAATTTTTTGTTTCACTTAATGAATTATTTAATTGGTGTTTTATATAATGAAATCCAAAAATAGTGGTTTAATATAATGTCAACTATCTTCAGTGTTGCGCGACATTCAAAAAAAAATTAATTCGAGAAAATAACTCAAAATATCGTGGTGTGTTACAACCGGTCTATGTATGATATAATTATTATTTATAATTTCCAATCATACTATTTAGACTCATTTAATGATTTTAATCCTGAGGAGTTTGAGTTACTGGATCATACAACCATTGAAGAGAATCCCATGCGTCTTTTGGACCGTACCATGAAAGACCTCTAAGGACGGTCTGTACATTCATTACATGTTTTATGGCATCTGGATTTTGTGATAGAATAGACATAGGAGAAAGATTTCAATGTAAAATCAAAATTTCTGATGTTTGTCATATATCATTCTCCACTACCCTTAAATGGGAATTTTGTGGACAAATGTATTTAAGTGGTGATGTTTCTAAGAACTCGTTTCTTTATTTGTGTTACAAATGCTATTTTTCCCATAAATAATTATTATAATTTATTAAATATGGCCTAATATTAATTATTTTGAGGTTATAGAGGAATTATGGGTTTCTAGGGCTCGTCTAGAGCCTGACACCCATGTTTTGGGTGATTTTTTCCCTGGTAGATGTTTAGTAAAAAAAATTGCAGGGATTGCCGAATGGTTTCTAAAAACCATGTGAGGATAGATAAACAACGTATATAAGATACACTATTTGAATAAAACATTAATGTGGATGTTCTTTGACAGGAATCAAGGTACGATTTTTTTTTCATATTTTCACAATGGATCTTCACATAGTTTGCACATTGTTTAGAAACTATGCGCTATCCCCTAAAGATACTATAATGCTTTCACGATCAATGCATGGTTTTCTACATCATGTTCATAACCCATGCATCCAAAATAGTTTTGATTTTTTTTTGTAATTTATAATTATATTAAATATCATATTCAACCATAAATAAAGGTTCCACCACACACAGAGCAGCCTCACCCTCACCATGAAAATCTCTCAATTGATCAGAAAGTTGGAATTTATGTCCTTTCTTCCTCCGAACTCTTAATTACAAATAGTTCATCTACCAATACCTATAATGGAAGGACTTAATTCCATTTTATCAATTATATATTATTCAGGATATATAATATTCTATTTATAATTAGGCCCATGTGCCCTAATTTATTTTTTTACGTATTTTTTATGATATCAATTAATCTTGGCAGAATCAGAGCCAGATACTAGATGAGAAATCAAGCACTGACCTTTGATGGGTGGTCTCATGAATTTCAATTAATGTAGGGATATTTATAAATTATTTCATGTAGGGAAACATTTTATAGGTTTCTCCTTAAATATAAATTTTTCTATATTGTTTCTAATCATGTTCAATGAAATAATATAGGCTTATTAATTCTTTTTATTGGTTGAGAACCTTTGATAATCCACACCATATAGTCTGTTGAAAAAAAAAACTCATTAATGGGTTATTTCTGAGATACCCCTAAGGTTTGACTTTATCACTTTAATGGGTTGTTAAAAATGTAATTAGATATAAATTTAATTTCAATGTTGTTGGATGGTTATAGAATTGGTTAAATAGATTGGATGGTTTGATGTAACACTTGTCCCTTGAATTGGTAATTGATTCTTTAAGCTTCAATTTCCTTTTATTACTTTTTCAATTTAAGTTATGATATTCCATTTTTGTTTATTGGTTTTTTTTGATTAATTTTTTGTTATAATTATTTTCCAACATTATATATATGATAACTAATCCATGTGATAACATGACAGGTTTTTTAGGATGTTTTTTTTACTAAAAATGGCCATGTGAGTATTTGAATATCTGTTGAATTAATAATCCCATGTGTGTTAGATGGATATTATGCCTTGTGATAGCTTCTTTATGCATGTGATTCCTTTAATATGAAAATTTTGATGTGAGTTATGTTGAGACCATGCTATGTGATTGATTTATCAAGCATGGGAAGCATGATATTTGATGATTCTCATATGAGTAAATGAATTTCCAATACTTTGAGGTTGGCCCTTGTTGATTCCCAATTTTTATATGTGTATAATGGATGCCTTTTGTATTGGACTTGGAATAATTAGTGAATTTTTTAAATGATATAAAATTGGTTAAATGTTTAATAGGAAAGGGTTAAAAATGGATTTATATTGGGATGAAATGAATGAATACTTGTGAATATTGAATTATACTCTATGGGTGATATGTGGATCCACATTACAATGCCACAGGTGGACTCATTTCATAACACCTAATTAAGACATGGGTGATACTTGGATCTATGTGAGGGAATCCATGGATGGACTCATTAAGTATAGACATATATGTTGAGTGACACATGGATTCTTTTCAGAATGACAGGGATGGACTAAAATTGAATTTTATTATCTATTCTATTGGTGACACTCGATATTCTTAATGGACCACCGAGGATGGTCTTGATTGGATGAGACTTTATAACTCACATAGAGAG
This sequence comes from Viscum album, assembly GCA_963277665.1. Lineage (NCBI taxonomy): Eukaryota > Viridiplantae > Streptophyta > Magnoliopsida > Santalales > Viscaceae > Viscum > Viscum album. The sequence continues at coordinate 2,092,689,819 of OY728122.1, forward strand.
ATACCGGGTTTCTGAGAGGTGTCCTAGGGATGGGCATGTATGGTGTTGGTTGATATTTTTCCTAGAGTGATAGTTGAAATCTATTTTATGGACATCAAGGATAGGCTCATGTTATGATTTGAATTATGAATGAAATTACTATTATGATGAGTCTTCCAAGGAAAAGTAAATTCCATGATTCGATCTTGACTGGTATTCTATAGATGGCCTTTTAAGACATATTTTGTCCTTACAGCTACATGGGGGTTTCCGAGCATGATCCATTTATTGAAAATGATAAATTAAATTAAATTTAATTATTGTGTTAATATGAATTGAATGTAAAATGAAAACCAATCCATATAGGATGTTGTATTTTGTGTACTTCTTGGCTTATTGCTTTACTTATTGAACACTGTTTGTCATTGATATTCACTGAATGTTTGGCATAGACCTCTGGTGGATGCCTACTGGGATTATATTTCACACCCTATTTGGGTCACCTTTTTTATCCAAATATATTATATGATTAAATGAAATGATAATGGGAAACACCTTCATTTAGGTACTTGATTTATATTTGGAGGAAGCGATCATTGGACCAAGCTAAGGCTGGAAATTCTACTAGATACATTTGGAACATTTTTGTACTTTTGTTATTTGTATTGTACATCTAATTTATATTCATATTTTAGATTTTTATAGAAACATGTGACATGTAACATCATTATGTATATTTGATTTATTTGGATATTATTTTTTTCATTATTGTAATGATTTATTCTCTCATCCTTTCTATTTATTCTTGTTTAACATGAATGATGTTTCTACAGTAATAAACTCTACTAATGAGGGAATAATCTCCCCTTTGACTCACTCATGACCTCAATACTAGTAGGTATTCTCTAGAGTTTAGGGATATATTCCTGATTACATGTGCGAAACTGGTCTCAGGGCACTATTTAGTGGCAAGTAGGTCTAGGAAGTTATATGTAACATGTATATATATGATTATTAAGTTATATGGAACACCATTCCCAATTTGTTTTGTGAGAAAATTATAAATTAATATTTTCCCACATTTAATTGAAATAAAATCATTTCTTAGATCCTTTATCCATAATTACATAGATCAAATAAGTGATAATTTGTCTGTTATGGTTCCACCATCTAGCTATATAGGTTAACACCGTTTAGGTTAGGGAAGAGACAACGTGTATCCAATTATTTAAATTTTTTACTACAAGAAACGATATAATATATACTTTTATTGAAATTATAGAAGATACTTTTAAACTATGATTCATTATGATTTTTTTAATAAATTTAAATTATTAGATAGCTTATTTTATACACAACATCGAATTTTAACAAACCAAAATATATTATTAATATTTCTATTTAAATATATCCATTATAACCTAGACGTTAAAAATCAAAGAATGAATATGAATAAAAAAATTTAAAAATTAAGCATAATGTTTTTATATAAATAAATTATATTTTTTAGAAGTATATAATTTTAATTAAATTTCTTATATACTGAAAAAAAAAATTCTCACTAAAGGTTTTCTTTCCTTCTAAGAATAAATAATAAAAGTAAATATTCCACATTAAGAAAACATATATATAAAAAATGTTCTTCATTATTGAAATATTCTTGTTTAAATTATATTTTTATGATTTTATGAGAATCTTTTGAGAAATTTTAATTTTTTTTTAAATAGTAAAAAAATCTATTTTTATTAAATAGTGATATTTTTATTAAAGAATTATGAAGAAAAATTTTATAAGATGATTTTGAATGTAAAATTATTAAAATTATATATTTATTATTCCAATTTAGGAAATTAGAATCAATTTCAGATTGAATTTTTATATTAATAGTTTCAATACATATGAAATGTTTCTCTTTTGGAAAATCACGTTTTCATCATGTCAATGAGTTTATTGTTAATAAAAAAATTCACTTATATGAATATAATATTTAAATTTCATTCCCATATTTTGTATCATCAGAAGTAATATTATATAATTTTCTCATTTTCCTATAAAAAATATTTCAATAAATATGGGAAATTAATTGCCCCATTAAAGGATAAAATGGGTTTATCTAGGGTTAGTCTAATCTTATAAGGGGAAAAATAAACTAAAAACTTGTAAATATCCAATTTAATGAAAATATATCAACCATAAATCATAAATTATTTTATAATGAGTAATTTTGGAAGCTTTTTCATTATTAAAACATGTTTACACCTTTTTCTTTTCAATAATTTCATGTGTGTCATCTACCCCTCTTATAAAATGTCACCCTCTTCTCTACTCTCCTATACAAAATGCTAAAACCCTTTGGTTTTATCAATAACTGTGTAAATTTATTCCTTAATTCACCCCAATATCCTAGATTCATTATTTTTATTAAGAAATACTAATATGATATCTCTAGAGTAAACCTAAAGGCATTCTCTAAATAATAGTTATAGTAATCAACCATTCATTTTCAATTTATTTCATACTATTAATTTACTAAATCATATTCAATAGTTATTATAAAAAATAATATCTCCCAAATAATTAAATGTATTTATTTTATTATCATGACATGAATTTATCTCATCCTCCCTCTTGTATGAAATGAAACCATTGATCATGTGTTTGGAAGAATAACACCTCACAAACTAATGAGATTCATTTTCAATCACATCCTCTCATTGATGGAGATAATTTTTGATTTATTATTATATATATGATATTCATGAAATTATTACACTATTTAACATATCATATCACATATTACTTATTATCATCTAATAATTTGGAAAATGGTAATGTCGCTCGTGTATAGGTGTGAGCCAATGAATTCAGGAATTGAAATGACACACTTTTAATTTTACTTTTAATTTCATAGTAAAAAGGATATATTGAATAATTAAATATGATATCTATTAAAAGATAAATAATTTTTGTAATTTTATCTTAATATTTAAATTTCTTTAATTCGATACATTTATAATGTTGAAACAGAGTTCATGCGTACGTACGACCTATCATCTCAATGAACGGTGTGATATATTTTCTATCAAATAAAATTAATAGATTAAATTAGATACCTATATAATGAACATATATATATATGATAATTATATCATGGTCAACATTTTGGATATGATTGAACCCTGAACTATGTAAAAATTCCAAAAATAAGAGAAAAAACATACTCGAAATACAATGCATTTATTACCTAAAACTCGATTTAAACAATGAATTGTTAATAAATGTGTAATAAATGTTCATAACTAAATCATATCTATTATTATATATATTTATATGGTTCTTATATATATTTAAAATAATACTACTTTTATTATACATGATTTTTTAACATGTGTGAAGGATGTCAAGACATAAGGTATTTGATTTATCATCTCACTCTTATTTCTATGGTAAAATTTCCATGTAATCATCTTATTTCATTTTTATTAATTATATTGTTCCAATGAATTTCATTTTTGATTCTTATAATAATAGTTTTGGGATATAAATATAAATATAATGATATATAATTCATGGTTCTCACGATTCAAACGATACTAAATTGGTTAATATTTTAGGAGAGAATGTCATTATATATCATGATTGATTATGATTAAGTCTCCAATGATGAGATCGTATGATATCCCTCTAAATAGACAATTTAATATATTTTTTCATATATATTATTCAATTAATTAAATAATTTAGATTAAATTAAAACACATTATATACTCAAGATAAAAAAATATATTTAATGGAAAACCAAATTTACTTTTCTCTTAGGCCAAAAACAAATTTTATTCTATGTAAATTTATTTCAATTTTTTTTTGAATAATTTTCACACTATTATACTATAATTGTTTAATTTTATAGTTTTATGTTTTTTAATATTTAAACAATTGTTTATGGTAATAATATTTTCATTTATTGAACATTGATTTGTTGAATTTTTAGAAAAATATCAAATCAATCATTATTTTACCTTATATGACATGAATGATTTTAAAAACTATTATGAATCCTCAATGATTTAAATATTAACTTAAAATGATTCATGTTTATTTTTAATGGAAATGTTTTCTTCAATATTTGTGAAAAATTATATTTAAAATTTGAATTTTCCAAATAGAAATGATATTTTACTCATGAATTATTTAAAGATCATTTTATGGAAATTTCATTCATTAAAGAAAAAACCTCTACTGGTGACTATGGTTTTATTTATATTACATCCAATTATACAATAATTAATCAATTTATATATTTTTTTGTGATTATGGTTAAGATAGTTTTATAAAAATTATTCCCCTTACATGGGTTATGTTATGATGAAATGACTTGATGATTATGAAACCCATTTTCATGTAAAGGTTATTTTATCATGAAATGTTTATGAAAATAGTTATGTTTCTATAGTTTTTGATATGATGAATGTTTTATGATTACCTATAATAAACATTTATGTATTATGTATCTTTTGGGTTATATATCTCCTTCCACTACATTGGTTGATGATTAATATTCTATGAGCTCATAGAGTACATGGGAGGTTATACCAAGCCTGGGAAAGAAGAGGTTTTCCTAGGCCCAAAAAAATGCATACATGGGAGGTTATCCCAATCCCAATGATTAGGCATATTCGAAGGTTATCCTAAGCCTTATGTTGGTACAAGATATTTTATCCCAATCATAACATATTATGAATGTCTTAGTGGGTAACATTGACATATTGTTTTATATGTTTTTATGTATTCTACCAATCTATGTTTTCTACCATGGTTATGTTATCATAGCTCCAGTTATTTGATTAATTTATGATACAAGTCTTATAAACCACCTTGATTTATTACATGGTTCATCGTTATTATTTATTATTGGATGGGTATGTTTATAAAATGGTATTCTTATGTTTTCGTATCATTAGGGTCATGTTATGTAAATATACACCACATTTACCATTACAGAGCATCAGATATCATCCTTTTATATGTTTCATTTCCAAATGATATATATAAATGTTTGCTAAAGGGTATATATATATAGTACTATATCTTATGATCAATGTGGGATATGTTTACGATCATTCATGAAATTATAATATTGCTTCTCTTGTATCCAAATACACTAAACCTTTATGGTCCCTAGGTGTGTTTTTGAGAAATTATTTTAATATTAATGTATTAAGATGTAATATCTATTTATGAAAAGTCCATGACAATAAATTTGGTGTCTCAAAAACGTGTTTTATCTTTTGGAACTATGATGATAATTCTTCTCTAGGAATCCTAAGGTTATGTGTATATATATGTTACGGTGTAAAAACATTTCATATAATTATGGTTATGGATGGAGAAAGTGGTATCTTAGAAGTTTCATATATGTCCGGATACGATATGTTTATTTGGTCCACCATAGTTCTAACTTGGGTTAATAACTCTAAAAATTGTTAATTGACATCGACTAGAGCTTCACCAGGTGAAAAATAATGTGCCTTACTTCACTCATGGTTTGACATTAAAGAGTGATATTATTTCAGAATTCACAAAATATTAATGAACCATCCTAAAGAACATGAATAAATTATAATGATTAATAACAAATGATAAACCCATCGTTTTGAATTTTAAAAAGTAGGTGCCATGATTTAGAAATATGATAAATGATTAATAACTTTGATCAAAGATGTGTGATGGTCATGGAAACCATTATGTTTTCCATAATGGGTTGAAGAAGGAATAATTTAATTAAAGATGGTATACATATACTCAAATATTTAATTAACCAATTCTAGAATAGTAATATTAATTAACTAATATAATTAAACATGTCTATGAGTGATAATTAATTTCATTAGTGGTTATATTTTTAATTTTCATTGAACCCATCAAGTGTCACAATGATTTCATCTGATGTCAAAAATTATTCCCATGTTGATGTTTATAGTAATTTGTTTCCCAAAAAATATTTTTTATTGTCCATCTACATGAATTTTATATTATCATATTAATTAATTGTATTTCACTATATAAATCATACTTAATTTTCCATGGATGATCTGTAATAATTTATATTATGAACTAGAATATGATCTTCAACTAGAGTAGGGAAAAATAATAACTTCGAAATGAATTTTAGTCCATTATATATGTATTGAATCATGTTGAAATGGGATTTTTATCTTTGATTGGTTTTTATAAACTCAACATTGATGATATGACTATTTTTGGGAATTTATTGAATTACTTCTAGAAGAGTTTTCTAATCATCAACTAAAACATGATATTTATTTGTAAATATAACTCATCAACATTGAAAACCCTATTTTAGAGTCTCTTATAGAATGATATTGATTTACATGGAAGAGTTTATTAGAAACTCCATGAAAATATTCAAAAGGGATTAATTCAACAATGTGTGTCAGATTGGGGTACACCATTTGTTTTTCTTAATAATAACTATGGAATTGATGTTACTTTGCATTGATGATCAGGATCAGAACAAGATCAAAATCATGATAAAAATCCTATACACTTTATTAATTATTTGATTGAATAGCTATTTTGAGCGTTGTTTTTCAGATAAAACGACAATCTAGATATTATTAGTTGATGTTTATGAAGGAGGATATACCAAAAAAATCATTATGTACAAGTTATATGCACTCTATATAGTAATTTATGTCAGTTAGTCTTACTAATACATTCTATATCATCATGGTGTTAAAAAATAGAGTCTTTTCATATTACCTTGAAGATTTTTTAGTTGTCTATATAGAAAATATTTTAACATATTCAAAGAAAAAGTAATATCATGAAGTTTATATGAAAATTTTCAAGAATTCCCTTAGTAAGGATAAACATTATGAAAAATTAAAAAGTGTGTATTTTGAAAAAATGTTTTATTTATCATCCATATAATATCAATGAATGGTATATCAGTTGATCCACTAAAGTTGAATGCTATTAAATTTTGGACCAGACCGGCCATGGTGATGAATATAAGATATTTTCTAGGTCAGGATGAATATTATTGATGGTTTATAGAAAATTTCACATGGATGGTCAATCCACTCACTAAGTCATCTCAAAATGGATCAAAATTTCATTGGAGATGTTAATGAGTGAAAATTTAATGTAACTAAAGATAATATTTTTTAGTAAACCTATACCCAAATTGAAATATTATAGGGAGGGATATATAATCTATATTGACACATCCAAAAAGGGAATGTGATGTGTTATAATAAGAATGATAAGGTAATACATTATTCCAAAAAAATTTAGGATCATTAATTAGGTAATAAAAATTTAGTTTTTGAGTTTACTACATTACTTTTTTCATTATAAATATAGAAGCATTATCTTTATGTAGAAAAGTGTAATATCTATACTAATCATAAAATTTAAAAGAATGCATTCAAAAATATGGAGTAGAAAATGTTCTATAGAATATGGTATGAGATGATTAATGATTATGAATAGTAAATAAATTTTTATATAGGGAATGAAAAAATGATGTTAATGCATTGAGTTTTTTGGATAAATCTAGAACATATATAGAGAGGATAACAAAATATAAATTATTTTTTATCTATTAAAAGATAATTTTTAAAATTCTGATGGAAGGTAAAAAACATTTTCTCTTTCAAATGAGTAAGAATACATCAATCTTAGTAATGATTATTGTGTAATATAATTATGCAATAGAGATATATAAAAAGGTAAGAAATGATATTATGTCTACCATGATTATGATGGAATGTTATGTTTTAATAATCATGTATGTGTTTAATAGATACTAATTTTTAGGATGGAACATTAAAAAGAGGCACATATTTCTAAACATTGTACTCATTCAATAATAATAGTGATGTATAGAGATATAAAAGATTGATTTTGGTGGTACAACATAAATGGAGATATTGTTTAATATGTATCTTGGTTCTTGGTATGTGAGAAATATATGGACAAGTGAAAATTTCTTATAGGATGTTACAACCCTTACCCATTCCAAAATGGAAATGAGAAACCATCACTAGGGATTTATTAATCAGATTTCCAAAAATCTATAAAGGGCATAACACTATATGGGTTTCAGTTAATCACCATAAAATTTTATTACACTTAATCACTATTAGATTTTATTTTAATATGGATTATATTTATGGTATATACATAAAACATTTTGTATATTATCCTGGAGTACCATATTCAATTTGAATGTATTGAGATCTAGGGTTTACGTCAACTTTTTGGAGAAGTCTTCATCAATAACATGATATATAGTTGCGTTTCATCACTATGTATCATCCTCATATAAAAGTTTAATCAGAGATAAAAATTACAAACCTTAGGGATATATTGATATCTATTTCTGTAGATCTCAAAGTTGGTATGGATAAACCCCATAATCTGGTTGAGATTCTATATAGAAATAACATTCGTTCGAGTATTCAGATGGATCCTTTAGAATCACTATGTAGAAATATGTGTAGAACACCAAAAAAATTATAGGATGTTGTAGAAGTAATGATATTCAAACCTATTGTAGCTGATAAAATGGAAGAAAAATTATTAGTTTATCAATACCCCAAAATGGAAACATAATGTTTGTGGAAAAGTTATGTTTTCAATCATCAACATAATATTAAATTTGAAGATGCAAATAAGGCTTTTCTTTGGATATCTCTATGGAAAAGTGTAATATTACTTATAAATAATGTAAAAATAATCCATAAGTATTTTAGTACCTCTAAAATGCTTGATAACTTTTGGATGGTATATTATCAAATGGCGCTTCCACTGAACGTTAAAAAAGCCTATGATGTGTACCATGTATCTCTTATGAGGATGAAAATAACATATCCAAATCATGTACTAAACTCAAAGGTTATACTGATGAAACATTATGTTTCTAATAATGAAAAACATGCAGAGTCTCTCGATCATATAGAGAAAGTGATATGAAATAATACCACTCTCCTGGTCAAAGACATAAGGATAAACCACCAATTTGAAGAAGCTATGTTGAAAAATTAAGATATAATGAGATTTAATTATCCTTATTTTAATATTTTACCTTGATAAATATAATTTTTTAAAATAAATTTATGGGAATTTTAATTTAACATCAACAATTTTAAGGAATAATTTTTTGCCTAAATTTAATTTCATCGATATATTTCATTGGGAACAACCATAAGTTTTAATATACTGCAATATACAATTAGTAATATTATTCAAATTTTACTATTGTAAAATATTAATTAAACTTAATTGAATTTATTAGGATGAACACATATTAAAAGTTAAGTATACTATATTTATATAAATAAATCTTAATGATTGAAAATAACATCTGTTTTACTAAATTCATTATATGATGCAAAAATAAAATTTTGTTAACAATTTTTTTCATTGAATTTTTTAATACAATAATAAAAGTAATTTTTTACACTAATAGAAATTATTTATAATAAAATAAAATCCTTATTTTGAATAAATATTTAAAAATAATATTTGAGTGATCTTTTTTGATTTTCCTAAAATAATTATATTCTCAATGAATTGAAATAAACGTTCACTTATTATTAAAAATATTCATTTATATTAATGAATATAGTGTATAATTTAGTTTAAAACAATTTTAAAAATAAAATTAGTTACAATAGATATTTATTAATCCAATTTTGGTAATTCTTATCAATATAATATAAATTTTTTGTATTATAAATTTTTATACATGTGGAACATTTTTCATGGTAAAAACACTTTTAAATCACAGATATAGGTTTAATTTAAAATTAAATTTTTTTACATATGTTAATAGTGCATTAAAAAAGTTATTCCATATTTGGAATAAGAATAAATAATAATATATAATAATTTCAACTTATTTTTTTCAAATTCAATTATAAAAATGATAAAAATTATTTCCATAGTTAATGTTAATATAAGTCAATCGTGGAGTTATTGTAAAATGATAAAGCGTACCATGAACTAGAAACACTTTTGACTCCCATTGGATTGAGATATTGTGACCTTATATCTTCTATGGTTCCATAAATTTCCATTTTGGAGCCCTCTAACGTGATTGATACAATTTTTCACCATTATCTTTGAAAAAATCCCTAGTGTAAACTCTCCACCACTTATAAAGGACCCCTCTATTATCCGACCCTCTATATAGTTTTAAAGAAACATTATTAGTGAATAACCACCCATATTAATTCTTTACATGACTACCCACATCCAAGAGAACATTTATTTATTATTAAAACCTCATATGATGGCATTAGGTCAAAACAAAAAGGTGTTCTATGAAGAATAGGTATAGTCATTGACCATGCATTTTCAATTTTTTTATCCCCTAACTCCTTGAAATATTAGATAAAAATGATGATATAATAAAATAACAATATACCATATAATGATAGATTTTATCTTAATTTCATAACCTACATATATCTTTACTCCCATCAAGTGGTAAATTAAACTATCGATAATGTGTCCGGCAGACTATTGCCTCAAGAACTAATATTATTACTTTTCCATCACATCTTATCACTGCAAGTGATAATTATGGATTAATTATTTTATTATTATATTAATTATATTATTATATTTATGAATTTATAATTCACATAAAACTTCTTACAGTCCAATCCATTGTTAAATGATAATCTCACATAAATGTACGTGTTGACTACCACCACCACAAAGTGATGTGATACATTTTTAATTTTTCCCTTACCAGGATTATAAAAAGAATATATTAAATGATTATATATGATATATGTGATAGAAAAATTATTCTTTAGGGTAAATTAATATTTATTATTATTTCATTCCATATTTTTAGAAAACTGAACCAATGTTGATGGGTACCTATGACATACCATCTCCATGAATGATGTAATACATTTTATATATTAAACATTAATGGAGTAAAATAAAAAAATATATGATTAATATTCACACACACACACACACAAATATATACATATATATTATATCTTTCTTAGAGTTTTTTATATTATAGAACAATGATCAAATTAATAGGACTGAAAATAATAAATCCAAAACTAACTTATTAAACAAAGCAGTTATTACCCAAAACATGATTTAAACAAACAATTGGTAAAAAATTGTAACAAAATGTCATAGTTAAATCTCAAAAGGTATGATATACGTTATTACTATTAAATAATATATTTATAATTATCTAATATTTATTATATTGAATGTCTGAACATGTATTGAAAGATGTAGAGGCTTGTGGTAAAAAATTCGTTTGTCACTTTTATTTCTATATGACACATATCATAATTCCCACGTATTTGTTTTGTGTGATGTATATACTAGAAATAAATTTATTTTATGATTCCTATCATGATTATAATGGAAGATAAATATAAATATATTTTTATTTGATTTATGTTGATTATGAATCAAAATTTACCAAACTGGTATGATTTTTATGATACAATGTCATTGTTTATTTAGAATTTTTATGATTATTCTTCCAATTATGATATATTATTATATAAATATCAATAAATTCATTTATTTCATTCTACTAAGGTTATTATTTTGATTGAAAATTTTTCCTCTTAATTCCAACGCTTATTGTAGTCATGTTCCCAAAATAATGCTTTTAAGGAAAACCCAAATTTATTTAACTCTTTGATCGAAAACCCCTTTTAATACATGTATATATTTTCTAAGAACCTTTATATCATGTATTCACTATTATAAAATAAATTTTATGGAAAATTTTATACATGTATTAATTTTGATACAAATTAAAATAATTCATCTTACTAGTTTCTAAATAAGAATCTATTGAATTTTTACTGAAACTGTGAAACACATATTCATTTTAACATGTTAAAAATAAATAGTATTTTCATTCATCTGGGCCTCTAAATAATTTTATTACTCTATTAAATTTTTTCCATTTATGAACAATGAAAATATTTTCTTTAAAAATTTATTTGTTTGTATTTTAAATATTTTTCTTCAGAATAGAAAGGATATTTTCCAAAATGATTTCTTAATGATAATGTTATGAAATATACTTTAATCAAAAAATAAAACCTTTGTTTTTTACTATGTTTTTTGGTAAATATGAAACAATTATTCGCTCTATATTATTTATATGTATGGTTCATTATTATCATTACGAAATACTTACGACACTCATTTTTCTTAATGGATTATAATATAATAAATTGAAGAGATGATAAATAAATCCATTTTCATTATTTTAATTATGCTAGAATGACATTTTTATGAATATCATTTAATTTATATGGGCCTTAATATGATCAATGTTTTATGATCTTATGTGAAAAAATATAATTATCATTTGATTTTAAGACTTATATTTATCACTATTTCCTTGGATAATTATTATTGTTCTATGATCGCATATGGAACACATCAAGTTATCAGAAGCCCAAAAATTTGGTTACATGAGAGGTCATACAAATCCAAAATAAGTGGGTAATCAGAGGTTATTCCGAGATTGAATGATATTGTACATGGGAGGTTATCCCAACACCCAAGTCCATAAATGAGTGGTTTTTCTAAGACTAACATGTTAAGGATGTCTTCATGGGTATCCATTACATAAGGTTTTCATTTCTTATTAGTATTTCACAAGTATATATTTTATGCAATTGTTATTTTCTTATGTATCATGTTCATTTATTCCATTATGATTCATTTATTATGAACATCCATGATTTATTCTATGAATAATTCTTATGATAAATGATGCACATGGTATGGTTTTGAAATATAATTATAATGTTCTTATGCACTTAATATGATGTTATGTAAATATATCTATTTTTTACACTTATTGTGAATATGAGCACATCCATTCTTATGTTTCCCTTCCCTAGTTCATGATGAAAGTATTTAGGTTGGGTATTTATATAATGTATACTATGTAGTAAGATATTTTTGGGAGATGTTGGAGATCCTTCCTGAAATATGGATATTATGTATCTATTAACCATATGAAATAGTAAAAACATACATTGTAATAAACAGGGTTTGGGACATGGATGAAATATATTATATATGATCCTATGATGATTCATTTGGAAATTAGTCACAATAATTTGATTTAATGGTATAGATAAATAATCATAAGATGATTTTTTAATTCACTTTGATCACCAAAATTTTTAAGTAGTCTAACTGTAATAGGAAAAATATATAATAATACGTAATATAATAGAAAAAATGTCTTTTTCCCTGGAATATTGTCTAGCTAATTATAGAAAAAAATTATTACCATGTTATGTAATTCCCATGTCTCATATCAACAGACAAAAAATAGTAAGGAAAGAGAAAAATAATATATGATACCACATTGTGACATATAAGGCTTAGTTCATTGATAAGTACCTTTACCCATTTAGCCACATGGCCATAAGATCCATCATGCATTAGAGGCTACTAGCTAGAATAGAGGATCCATTTTGTTAAAGTGGGGAGACTATACATCCTTTAATTAGAGTAGATCACGTCAGTTAATAAACAAAAATGAATAGAAGGAACATAGTGGAGACAACATAATGGAATCATCTAAATACTAAATATAGAAATAACATTGAAAATTTCATTTATAAAAATGAAATCCATGATTATATAATAATTTAAAAAATGGATTCAACAGTTCAATCTAAAAAAATGATCACAAAAAGATGAAAAACTATACCCAAACAACATCTTATGTACTAGATTATTCATCTCCTCCAATACTCAAGTATATTATAAAAATAGTGTGTCCACAGCTGGGTGTTTTCCTTTATCCCCACATGTATCCATGAAGTATATCCAGATACTAAACAACGACCTGAATAGTGTGTGAGTAAAATATTTCAATAAACTACCAATGGAATCTAAAAATATCCAATATATGAATATAATATAAACATTTATTATGTATAATAAATGTAAAATATTAACGTAAATAAACCATGTCATTTATTAGCTATACATTTAATAATGTTATAGAGAAAAAGTCAATTACGGAATGTTACAATACCACATTCCCTATATGGGTAGAAAAATCATACATCACTATTTTCCTCTAATTAGGATTTAAATAATAAAAATCAAAAGAACTAATCAAAAGACCATAAGACAGGTCAGATGTGGTCACATGGAAATAACATCACATGAGAAAATGTAATAAAATGAAAGAAGTATGGGGATTTATAGACTGATAAAGATACATCCAAAATTAGGAAAAAAGAATGAATTAGATAAATGTTGTGGGATATATCTCAAAAACTCATCGAAGAATTATGGAAGATCTCTCCATGGGTTACTATGTGAATGGGTAGAAGTAAAGGATGAAAAGAAATTTTAAATGACTAGGGAGGAAATAGTCATTTCAAAAAATTTAATGGGGTTCATTTTATGAATATACATTTTACCAAAATATACACCATAAATATATAACACACTACCCATTCACATGCCCCAAAAATAGTTCATGAAAACTGTTAGATAAACCATGCACAGATCATGTGTTTTGAATATTTCCATGACCAAAACACCACATGATATAGGTGTGCATATATAAAAATAATCTGTACACTATGTGATTCACCTATATAATAAATATTATGTAACTTATCACCCTAATACCCTTATTTCCTATTAAAAAACCATTCTCTATTTCCATTATCCTGCATGGTTAATCCATAATGACATTACTAACATTGTGACCAGTTTGTGTCTTATCCTTATTCACCAATAACAAGGACTTTAGGCCCCATACCCAGTCAATATTCTCCAAAACCATCATTAATTATTTAGTAACATACATTAAGGTATAAATAACTTCTTAATCTAAATGTTATTGGATCATTCGTTTTATGGAATACCATGATCATACATAGTCGGTATTTTAACTATATAAGGGAAAAATTTGAAAATGAACCAACTTAATCAATGAAACTTGCCAACTTACAATGTTTATATAATGTGTAGCATTTTCATGAGACCAAACATTGATCTAGAGTGACTATAGGGAAAATTGATGTTTCCAATAATTTAAAAAATTTCAAAGCCCGAAATCTACAACAATCCATTCCCTACTCACCATATTGGAAAAAGTGTTATGTTTTTAACAACACGTTATATTTATCAACAGACTGTATTGGACTTCAATCAACCCCAAAAAACCATCTAGATGAAAATTGATATGTAATTGATAATTTTCTTAGAGTTTAAATAGTTCAATTAATGATTATGATTTTTAGCTAATGGAATTTGAATGATGACCAAATCAAAGGATATTGATCTACTAGGTGGTTTGTCATAGGTCGGTCTATTTTATATAAAGATGGAGATGATCCTAATATCACATATAAAGATGATTCAAAGGATGAAATAGATGCCACCTGATCCTAGGAAATTAGTATTTTTTAATGTCATCATAATGATTAATTCAACATCATCACATTATATAGAGAATATGATGACTGATAGAAATAAAGGATGATTTATGAAAGATTTTGATTGAGATTGTTTTACACACAACCTATTAAAATGATTGATGTGGGATTCAATATATAATGTTACACTATGAGGAATTATCTTGTGGTGATTAATATGTTTTCCTTACATTTGGTGAACCTAATGAAACCTCTTAATGTATACAATGATTTTTTAACAATTGCACATGGAAAACACTACCTCCCATGTTGATTATGGTGTTGTTTAGATCTGGATTTTGATAAATCAAATATCTACCATAGTGATTAACCCGATCCCATATTGTATTACAGGTCATAAAATGTGGAAAAATGAGTATATCTTTTCCATTTGAATGATACAACCTGATCCACTATTATTCGATGTGAATCGAACTAGGGGTTATAGAATGAATGAGACAAGTCCACTATAGATTTTTATGAACATATTCAACACTATTATGAATATATAAAAATCCATCCTATAATCAACCAAATAAACAGCTGAGGTAAGATCTTCTGCGACATCCAATGAAATATGAAGAATTAATTATCAGTGATCATCAATATCAACCATCAATTGTAATATATTTAAATATACAAAACAAGACAATACACACAGTTTTTCTATTAATAACATAACCTTGTTTGGGGATACATTAGGGGGCGGTCCCCCATTTAAAGGGCTAAGTAAATTTATATACACAATTATGCTTCCAAAAATTTCAAATGTAAATATAAATCATATTTAAATTAATTCAATAAATATTGGGTAAAAATAATAATTCTTAATCAAAACAAACAGTTCATTGAATTATCATTGGCAAATTCTAAAACAACATGATTCAAAAAAATAAAAATTAAATGATTGAGTGTAAAAATTATTGAACCTTGTAAAGATTTATGAAATCATGAAAAATAATGGAAGATGAAACAAAAAATTGAAATAGTTAATTAAAATAAATTATAAACATTAAAATAATAGCAACATATAATAACAGAAACTAGTCATCAAAATCTAAAAAAATGTAAGAAAATAATATCATGTTTTTACATTCTACAGCCAACATGTCTATGTGTTCATGGGGAAGGGGAACATAGGTTCCACTATGAAAATATAAGAGGAATAATAAGATCAATTAGTTAAAAAAACACAAACATATATACCATGGAAATGATTTAGGAACATAGTTTGTGTAACTTTAGGATCTCATGGTCAAAATAGTGTTAAGACTGTTAACATACCAAAAATTATGAAAAATTCACTAAGGACACACACCAAACAAAAAATGAGAAGAAAAACTAAAATAACCTTGAAATATAAAAGAATCATACTTGGAAGAGCCACATTACATTGTCTTGGATGATTCATGAACATTTCAGATCCATCGAGGATTTAGGGAAATGAAATAAATGGTGTGAGTGTAATTCTCAACTGTTGTTCCCCAAAGAACTAGGAAAAAACACCAAAAGCTTTTTGTGACAAAAAAAAGGATCCCAAATAGATAAATAGAATGAATCTGGATGAATCCCCCTACCATATACAATAGAGAACAAATATATCCTCTCCAACTTCATATGCATTTGTGAAATTCCAAAAAACCCCATTCAAGAGATCATTTCACCCACAATATTTTAATGTCTCTCTATCGTAGAAATTAGATTTTCACCCATTTAAATTTAATCACCCAAAATATTAAGAATCCCTATTAAGTAATAATGATAATGACTGGTTGTAGAAGTCCATCATGTAACTACACTGGTGGATGACCAAAATGTATAGAAGTAAAATACCAACAACTTTATGAGACATGTGGCGGATCCAGCTGAAAAGGGTCGAAGAAAGAGGTATACGAAGAAATTGATATTATATTTAATGTCAATATTAAATTTAATTAACCAAATTAAATTTAATTCATAAAAAAGAATGGAATAATCATAAAAATATCCACCTTGAAAATAAATTGTATAATCCTAACCCCCCACACACAATGTCATGCACTACCTTACATTTCACATTTATTTAAGAAAACATGCAATACTAATAAAACTATTGTAAGATTACACATGTGGGTCCTCTAATTAATAAACAGGGACACAAAATTTCTTGAAGAATTACATATATTGCTAAATCTTGAAACATGCACAGAATAACATAATAAAATTATATCTATTAATTAAACTCATACCTTTACATAACTGATTTTCTCATCATAACATACATGATCTCTAGGAGAACTCGTTTTATTAGAGATCCGAAAAGCTCATCCATGCTTGTAGAAGACAAAAGAATGTGGAAACACCAATCCTTAAATAGAAAAAATGTTGGATAAAAAAATTATAAGTTATTAAAAAGCTAAAAAAATGAAATTTTTGACATGAAACAATAATAGCAATATAAAACCTATCCCAAACAATCGGACATCAAATATCTAAAAACTATGAAAATCCATTGGAAATTTCATGTTCCTATCAATAATAATTAATCCATTATGATAGGTGTTATTAAAACTCACACCCCTAGGAAGATACTAAATCCACATTGGTCCAGGTACAATTCTTTGAAATCCACTTCTTAGAAAGGGGATAGTGTGAATCCTTAACTAAGATAGATTCAGTGCCCATAAGAATTCGTCGGGAGACCAATTCAGAAACATGTCCACATATGGATAAAACTATTACTAAGATACACACAACATAAATGGAGTTTCATCAATAACTAATTAACATATAGAAAAACATATAGTGTTATATTCTATATATAATACTATGGAATACTAGGTAGGACAATTTTGAGAAACAACTCACAAACTCTCGTGAAAATAGATACTTGGATAACACCTACCACAGAATCCAAAACAATAAAAGCACCATGATGCTTAATATGGAGAAATAACAAAAATAATATTATGTTAATAAAAAAACTGAAAAAATTATGTCACATAAAAAAAATACACGAATGTTCTATTTAAAGAATTACACAAGAATGATGAAAAAGAGTTCAAAAAAATAAAATAACTAAAAAATATTATTGGGATGAAAAATTAATTTCAAATTACCTCACATAAATTTTTTTGGGGGATTCATTGTGTGTAATAACAATTATAAATCCAATTATATTTCGGGATTAAATTAACCACCAAAATATTTTATATGTAAATTTTAAAATATTAATATTAATTATGTAAATAGTGGACAATCGCTAAATAAAAAAAAACATAAACATTATTGAACTGAATTATTATTAGTGAAACATAAAAAACGATTACAGCAATGTATAATTAATATAATGTCAAAACAATTACACCCACTACTAAAAATTTACTTTAGAATCAAACTGAAGGCTGAAGGAATAGAAAATTAAAATTGAATAACTAAAATGAATTCAAAACATTGGAATAATAATAGATTACAATAGAATAAAACTATAGAATAATGTGTAAATAAAAGAATGAAAATAAAACCATTATGTTTACATTATTCATTCAATTAACCTACATGTTAGAGGGGAAAATCATGGTTCCTCTATAAAATAATATAAGGTACAGTAGATATAAGTAGTGTAAAACTACTCAAATAGATAGAATAAGGGAAATAATATTAACATCGATTTATTATCATGGTATGATCTCATATTCAAAATTGGGTAGATAATATTAACATAACCACATGATAGAAAAAAGAACATAGTTAATATATGAAACAAAAAACCATAATAAAAACACAAATAACTTGGAATAATAAAATAATCATACATGGTAGAGGGGACACCAGTGAGTAATAAGGAAAATCCATCTGTTAGATATTTCATATCTCGACAGATAATATATCCCCCCAGTGAATACCAATACATCCCCATGTAGGAGCATGTTTCCTGATAAAACTAGAAACCCTATCTACCCTGGAAATGAGAATCCCAATTTGTAAAATTTAATCCCACAAAAACTAAGTGGTCAGCAGTTCATAATAGGTATTGATATGTGATTTCTAAATCCTATCTTTTCACTACACATGTGGATATTTAGAACAAATAGAACAAAAACTAACCAATTAAAAAGTGGTATGTAGTGGATCTATCTGGAAAGTGTAGTGGAAATAGGATGAGACACCTAAAATTCATCAAGCATTTTATATCATTTTAAAATGAAATTTAAAAAATATAATTTCATTTTCAATAACAGGGAATAAATTCAAAAACCTAATCTGGAAGTAGGACAATCCCATTGATAGAGATTTACCAGTTTTATTTTATCCATTTTTAGAAATATTTTATTATTGAATTGGTTTAGAGTATGAACCAATGAATATTTCATAATCTATATTATATCAAATTTTGTTACATAAATTTCTATGATGTGTTCCCATGATTTTTTTTTAACAATTTATTCATTGAATGTCTCGCTATTTAGTCTTCCTATGATAACATGCTATATGGGTATGAGAAAATTTAAGACCTAATGTTAATGATACTTTTATTTAGTATCTATTAAAATAGACTCAACTATGATGATAGTATATAATAATTCTCAAAATTTGATTATTGATTCTTCTAAATAATTGGATATATAGACTATTTTGATTTAGAATAGAGGATTTTTATGGAATTTGAATGAGAGTATAGGGATTGATAATCTACTCAGAATTAAATGAAATTATATAAAAGAAAAATTATATGGTGGGGGTAAATCATTTAGCTTTTAGAGGGGGTGTTTCTGGTTGGATTCCCCTTACACCAATTGAATAAAAATACCAAATACTGAAAATTTTGGTCAAAATAAATTTGGTGAACAAGGACATAAACTCGATAATTTTCTCCATTGATATCGAGTTAAGGTTTGGGATTATTTTTATTGATTAAGAAGAAGGACTATGTTCTATGTATCATAATTTTAATGTTTTCAATTTCTTTATATCCCAATAAATATGAAACAAAAAAACAAATGTAGTATATTATATAAGAGAAAATTGGCTACGATGAAGGTCCTAGAATTTTATTAGTGTAGAAGGCCCAAACCATGTCAAATGATCATTGGTCAATGTAAACACTTATTTAATGCAAATAGAGTAACAAAATCTACAAAAAAAATCAAATCTAAGGAAAGGGATGAAGGAATCATATAGTTTAGATGGTAATGTTATTATTGATTTATATGAGTTAGGATAAGTTTTTGAAGACTATATGTGACGAATAATCATGAGATTTTTTGACATATTTTAGATACTTATACCTACCAAAAGAACTATTTTACGGGATATTCAATAAAATCGCATGATGATGTTGATCCAATGATACATCCACCCAATGTATAATCTTGTAAGACGACTTATAGGGTTGTGAATGTCAACTTAGTGTTGCGATCCTTCTGAAATTTTTCTTAATAGAATATTATAGAGGATATAAAATGAGGGGAGGAATTGGGTAGAGAACAAATTATAAAACAAATCTATGTTCATCGGTCATCCACCTCCATTCCAAAACCAATGATCATCCAATTTTTTAGAAACATTTATGATATATTTAGGACAAAATTTTTTAAGAGATTAATTAGAGGTTTGATATCAGTTTTTATAAGATATTAGTGGAAATCAGAGTTGGAGGGGAGGAAAATTTAATAGAGAATTTTCTTCTCTTATGAAATTATTTTCTATAATCTGAGATAAAGTTTTTAAAATGTACTATTCTTACTACTTCAGGCATGCATAGATAATTATATTATAGGTATTGGGCTAGATGGAATTAAATAATTTCTTGCATGTTGTTACATTGGTTTTAATTATAGTAGGACCAAGACATTCATCTAAAGTCATAAAAACATATTCCTCATTATATTTCATTTATTGTAATACAAGATTTGATGATTGTTGAGTACAAATCTGTTTTCCTTCAAAAATGAAACCAAATTACTAAAATGAAAAATTTTATTGTCTGGTCTTCCCTCTGAGGAAAAATCTATATCTTATGTGTTTCTTGAAGTATTAGTTCTCAATAGTTATTTCACTGAGGGTGATCTTTCAAATGGAAATTTTACATTTACTTTGTCTACACAAAAATTTAGTATCATTATCGTTGATTCACTTATAGGACAGAGACATTTTATATCAATTCTGTCTAGTCTAATTCCTCTTAATAAAATTGTTTGTTGTAATCACTACATTCTTATAAATAAAAATTCTTTCTTTCACCCTTCCACCATCACACAACTCTATATTTGTTCCTATTTTGTTTCTATTTCTTTGCATGTATTTTGTATTTCTGTCTCACAAATTCTCGTTCTCATTATAATGATCATTCATACCAAATAAATAGTAGTATTTCAGTATTATAAATAATTAATTTTGTATTCCTCATGATAAAAATCTTATTCAAATTTTAATTTCATTTCAAGGGAATGAAATCATTATCATGTAATAAAATAAACACAAACACAACCACAAATATAATCGAAAAAAAATAAAAAAATAAAACCAAAAAATATATTTTTTTAAAATAAATGAAACCAATTATAATTCCACAAAAAATAGACAATTAGGATGTTCAAGTAGATAAAAATAAAATCAATAATATGAATCCATCACAACCTCAAAATCAATACCTGATGAATCCTAGACATATGGAGTTATAATTTCGAACCGTTTTAAGTTATCCTTCGTGAAAAATTCTTCATAGCTTTTCATAATGTAATGAAATTAATATTTTCTATCATTCTCATCTTCCCAATTTTAGTGGTCCATTATATTTATATTCCATATAATTTATTAGATAATTTTACAATATTGTGAAATAATTAGAATTCATTGGTTAAGTGTAGAGGAACATTATAAAAACAAAGTTAATATTCTGAAGAAATAAATATTTTTTTCCATAATCCAATTTTATAGGGTTATCTTAATTTAAATAATATCAAGTAATTTTTTATTCAATTGGAAAAAATATTTATTTTTTGCTAAATTATATTTTTATGTATTATATGATCTTATTTAAAATATAGATTTGAAAAATATAGAATAAATTTTTTAAAAAATGAACTTAATATTAAATCATCATGTTAATACTATGTTATAATTAATTATTGATAATTTTCTGAAATGTTTTATTTTTTGATGAATAGTGAATAATTCTGATTTTAATTGGATAATATATTTAATTTTCAAGTATTTAAAATTTTCAATAATATGTTACATTAGTTTTAAAATTATGCAGATCATTTATATTTATAAAAATCTAATTATTGTCTTAAATTATTATTTTACTAGATTTTGATATATAAAATTTTTATTCATAAGAATAATTGTTTTTTGAAAAATGTATTTTATTAGGTTTTAGGAGTTTATTATAAAATTATATTATTCCAATTATATGAATTAAATCAGGGAAAATAGATTCAATATTTTTAATTAGATGGTCCATATTTGGTAAATATTTCCCATTTTTATTCATTATAAATTTTAATCATAGTAAAATTTCAAATCACACTAAATGTAAATTGGTTAATTATGGGTAAAACAAATCTGGTGAGGACGAATATATTACCATTATGCTTTCTTAATTTTTTTTTGATAATTTTATTTCATGCATAATCATTCAAAATTCAAATATATGACCTTTTGTTTCCCTTGGGATTATATTTTTACCATTATATTATTTTCTATAATAATAGCATAAAAAGGACATTATATATATTTATTCATATCTTTATTCTTAACAGTGAGATAAAGAGATCCTATATTTGGTTCTAAATATTAATTTTTTTATAAAAAATCATTGTAATTCATTTCTAATTTGTAGTTTGGAATTAAATAACGTAAATGATAACACAACACCATTATAGTATGTCATCATTTAAAATGAGAAAAAATGAAATTTAGAATATTAAATGTAATAAATATTTAATTAATCACTGTGTTCAAGGAATTACAATTTTTAAAAATTAATTTTAATTATGTGTGATCAGATTATATTCAAATTAATTTTCCATATTTATATTTTCAAAATCATATTAAATGATTACATCCAATCACATAATTAATAATATTTAATAATAAATAATATTTATTAAATGAATTAATTTTCATAAAATTATATATTTAACCTTGAGATTGATATAGGGATTAAAATATCATTAATGGGTCATTATTTAATTATTATACTTTTTAAAAGCTAAATTCTCCCCAAAATATTAATAATCATGTTATTATTATAATCACCATAATTGTTAGTAGTGGTTAAAACAAAAATATAAGGGTAAACTAAAAATATAAAAATGTATAATTTTTTGTATAATATTATTTCGAATCATCCCCATATAATCCTTCTACAATATCAATTTTGAGTGATTTTAATGTGATAATTTCTTTTTACTAATTTATTAATTTTGGAAATTCCATGATCCCCCCCAATTTTTATAAAATGGAACCCCTAGTTTTCTTTTTTATCACACCAAAAAATCCATTTATTTAATCACATACCAACCAATATACCATCCTTATTTCACTAAATATTTCGGAGAGGCCATGGTTTAATAATAAAAACATCACAAGAAATATTTTTTTGTAAACAATAAGAGGTTATCTGAAAATCAGCAAATTCCGTAACTAATAATTTTGATATTATTTCATCACATAGATCATTAAAATATTATTAAAAATTGATTAAATAATATAATAATTATATTATATATATATATATTAATATTTAATTATTTTAATTAAATAACCTATATACATCTACTCTTAGATGAAATGGGAAATGAAAACATGATTCGTGTGTACGACCTAGTATAAAATAATGGATCATTGTAATTTATTTTCTATCACTACCTCCCATATTTTGTTAAAATTTCAGATTTAATTTATATATATTATATTCTTGAAATATTTATCATTATGTATTAGTAATATAGAATCAATTGTTTTATCTTTTCTTTTACAAAAAAAATTATTATGTTTGTCATGCATATGTGTAAACTAGCACCTCCATGAAGTGATGGTATTATGTTTTCATATACACGTTATATGGATGATAAATAAAAGTAAATTTGAATAAATAAAATTTTATTTATGATATATTTATAATTATATAATGAAAAAAAGTACATAAAATATATCTATAATGATCTTTTAAAAAAGGAATGTTTAAACATACATATATACGCATTATCAAATCCATTATTGTAATGTAGCTCATTTATTATAACCATAATTTTTGGTGAGATTTAAATGATAATTTTTATAAAAACGTGAAAATAATTATGTAATTATTATTTTGGATATGATTATATAATTTCCACTTTGTCCATATACAAGAGACAAATTTCATTTTGCATATATGAGTTGAATATCCCCCAAACATCATAATAAACAAAATTGATTAAGTAGTTCTATATAACATGTTAAAAAATAAATTAAATGGAATAATAAACATATAAAACATTCCTATTTATTTTAACAATTAATATATGTTTATAATTTCGAAAGAAAAAGGAATTTATGTGATCAGTCGGACACGAGGTAAGTGCCTTTCTTTTTTAAATCATATTTTATATATTCCTACAACCCTTTTTCTTCCATGACAATATTCTTAAAATATTTTCATGAAAATTAGGATTCCCTCTTAAATGGTTTAAAATTTAAATGATTTCCATTTTTTACTATCATTATAATTTATTAAATAGTAATATTTTATAGTTTTCTCTTAGTGAAACATTAACATAAAATGACATTTTTAAATATTCAATGATTTATTTTATTAATACAATTATTCTAGGTCCATATTTTTCAAAATCATCATCAAATTATTTTATATGTAAATAATTGAATATGAATGTATTTTATGCCTATTTGGAATTACAATAGACTTTTTAAAATATATATATATATATATATTTTAAACAAAATGTTTTGACATTAATTATAAAATGAAAAATAGAATGTTTTGTATAATGTATATGTCATCAAAAACATTTCCCACCAATGTAAGCGTTATTTTATGCTTGTATTTGATAAAAATTATGTTTTGTTCATATATAAACCCTCTTTCCATTTTAATGATTTTTTTTAAATTCTGTTTTACAATAAAGTGATATTTTAATTGATGAAAGTATTTTAATATGTGTTGAGTTATTTTCATATGTTTTATGATGAAATGGAGAAAGCCTGTTTTTTCATGATATGGAACTCAAGAATTATATATGTGAAATGGGTGATCTAGGGACAACTTATATAACTGGTGATCCCCATTCCACATCATGATGACTAGTGAGCACAATATAGCTTATATAATTGGTGAACCCCACTATATCTCTCCAAATATTATTTAATGTCCCATATCATCAATTTTAAGAAAGAGGGTGTTAACAGGTGTGGTTTCTAATATGGATATAACTAGGATCCATTTATTTATGATATTGTTTATTAATATAATTTTCTTTGCTTCCAAAAGAAATTTAAATATTTTTAATGTGTGTTTTACAGTATATATTTGAAATAATGAATGTGTAATTGAGTGAAAATTATTTTTTTCATAATATTAAAAAATAACAAGATAAAGGTAATCATTTTATGGGTTTTAATTTTGTCAATAAACTAGTATATTTTTATTTTTTTATGTTTCATTCTTATACTTTTACTCATAACAATTGTTTTTAAAATGTTTTTTAGGGTTTAAATATGTATAAAAAAAGAAAAAGACAAATCAAAGGTCATTAAAAGTGAAATTTTTTCATTTTAATGGTTTTATACGGTAATAAATTTAGTACTATGTAAATGAATAATTATTTTAATTTATGGGTTATTTTAAAAGTGTTATAACACAATTCTCATAATATTTAAACCTAAATATTCTTGGGGAATGAAAAAATGTGAATTATTTTACATAGACACTAGATTATGTGATGTTTATGGATGGTTACTTATACTTGTTCTTAGATAAAATAAATACATAAATTTATATTTTAGAATAATTTTAATTTAATACCCATGAATGATTCTACATTAGGATTATATTTATGTTATATAATATTTAGATATTACCATATTTTCTTATGTGATATATGTCTATTCAGAATGGATATTTGCTGAGGAAATTAGGAAACAGAACTATGAATGTATCATGAAGAATATATCCTTCCATATCCTAATACATTAATGATTGAAATATTATTTGATAAAATTTAATATTGATGAATTAGTCCATGAAGTTGATAAATGGTGGTGGAATCCATGTTAGAGAGAAACCAAAGTTACCATAATGAAACATGATGATATTTTATCATTTTTTTTTGATATAATACACATCATCAATTAGAGGAACCGTAGATAAAGTGGTCCCTAAAGTATGACTTAATTCATTTTAAAGGATAATTAAATCCACAATATGAATATAAAATCACTTGGTAACTATTTCTATTTGTCATTTTGAATGTGAAAATCAATGATGTTGGTCAATTTTTAAGAATTTCATATAGAAAGATAATGTCATTACAATGTAATGGAAAACAATATGCTAATATCTTCCTATGAAATTATTTCCCTAATGTTTTGGACTACAAATGGATAAACAATTCACAAAATTGATGAAAATGGTGAATATTGAGTATGAATAAATAAATCAAATTTTATATGAATTTTCCTGTAAATGACTACAATAATAGTAACATTTTTATATTTTACATAAGACTAAAACAATTTTTATAATGATATTTGGCCTCATGATAATTTTAATATTATTATAATATTTGTTCATTATGATGAGAAAGTGGATATAAATTTTTTTAATTTAGTGTCCCTCATGGTGATTAGAGTATGAAGTGGTCAAGGTGTAAAGAGATATAGAAGAAGAAAAATTAGAAATATAGAGGTTTGACACAACATGTTACATGTGTAGTAAGATTAATTTATTTTAATGGGTGATATGATATATAAAGAATTACATGTGTGGTCATCTTGTTTATTGTTATTGTGATTACATGGAAAAGTATCTTGTAAAATGCAAGAATATTGTAACTGATAACCATCTAATGGTGAGATTTTTTAATTTCAATTATTTTGGGAATTATGATTAAATGTGTTTCAAGTTAGTTAATCACTGAGGAAATACTCAAAAATGAATGTAAAAGCATCTGGGAAATTAATTTTCTTCGATATTGGTTGATTTTGTTCCATAAAATTAATTGGTGTAATGTTTGTTACATGTTCATTGGAATTATACCATTTCCCTATTTATATTTGGATCCTCACATTCCATCATTTCTAATAATTCATCATGTAAAATTGGAATACCACATCATAAAAAAATATAGATTTTGTTGGGGAAATATTTAGGTGAAAATATTAATGAAATGTTGATTTATAAGATTCTTCATATTTTTATTAGTGGGAAGGAATTTTTTGTAAATAATTTTGAATACCCATTTTAGGGATTTGTATTATTTTGTTTATGGATTGGATTTTTGTTAAACCTGATATGAATTATTTATTATAAAATAATGTTATTTTTTTTGATTTCAATCAATTTAAAACATATCAAAAAGATTATAAATTTGAGATAGATTTTTATGAATGAATCATTTCTCTTATTGATCAAATGGAAAAAAACTTTTCAAATTAGTGATGGTTGAGTAAAAAATGAATATATGTATGTATTTCTAAATGATTTTATTTTAGTTATTTCTATTTAGAAGGTTTATTATACTATTTAATTATTTCCGGATTATAATTATATTTTATAAAACCCTTCTTGAATAGATAAATTAAAACTATTGGTATTGAAAAATAAGATGCTAGATTTTCTAGATATATGATTATTTCATCCAATAACAATGCAATGGGGTGCACCTTTATAATTGGTTAATAATAAATTCTATTTTTTGTGTCATTGCATTGATTATAGAGACTTGAATAACACCAAAATTAGAAACAAATATAAATTAGCTACAATCAATTATTTCTTTGATCATCTCTAGGGAAGAGAATATTGTATTAACAATAGATCTCAGATCAGGGTACATTCAGTAGAATGAAAATAATGAATATTTTCAGAACACAATGTTTTAGATTAGATACATGAATTATGAATTTATTATTATTCCATTTGGGCTCTCTAATGCACCCCTTTTATTCTTGGATATAATGAAGAACGTTTTCTATGACAATTGAGATAAATTGATTTTCATTTTTATTGATGATATAATTTTTTATTATAATAGTCTTGGGGATCATGAAATAAACCTGATAATTAATTTAGAAACATTAAAAGAAATGAAATTATATGTAAAATTTAGTAACAGTAAATTTTTGTTGAAATTTATTTCTTTACATAGATATTTCATTTCCAAAGATGAAATAACTATTAACCATTATAAATGTAATGATGTAAAATAATGGAATAGAAAAATAAATGTCATGATGATTCATAGTTTAAATCTATTAGTATGATATTATTATAGGTTTTCTAAATCCTTTTCTAGGATATCAAGACACAAAAAATGAAAACTAAAAAATTACTTAACGAAATATAGATAAAATAATATGATGATTGATTCGAGAAAACAAATCGCGATTAGTGAAGTATCTTGTTTTCCCCTATACTGTAGAAATATATAATTTTGGATATCATGTTATGATTTCATAAAAGGAATTGGTAGTGTCTTAACAGTGAATGATTAGTTAATTTCTTATCATTAATAGAAAGTAAAATCCCATGTGTTAAATTATCATACATTAGATTTAGAATTTGTTTTTATGGTTTTTATTTAATAATTATGATTCATCATTAACATGGAGTAATGTGCGATATAAATATTAATCCTAAAATGATGAAGTTTATATTAATATAGAGATAGTTGAGTGTGTGGTAGAGAAAATATATTTAGTTGATTAAGTATTATTATTTCACAATAAATTAACATCCTGGATAATAAAAAATCTATATGATTCATTGAGTTAGGAAAATAACAAAACATTTACCATGTAAAAAATAGAACATGACCCTTTTCTTAATGTTTAAATGATTTTTTCCTAACAATTATACACTCTATAAAATATTATGTTTTTTTCTTGAGTTAGTGTAATCACCATTATCATAAATAATTATTAAATAATAGAAGTATGATAACGTTTTACTAGAAAATGATGAATATATTAAGAAGTGTATTTTTATGGTTTAATTTTGAAGATCATTGTGTTTTTAGACTAGGTTAAATATTATATGGGCTACATGATTCAAAATTAAAGAACCCATTTTTGAGTAAATCTTATAGTTCCCGATTTTCTATTCATCATGGAAACAGTAATTTATACTATGAAAATCATGAGTATTACATGAGATATGGAATGAAAAAACATACAGATAACATTACTATGAAATTAATTAATTTTAAATTGGTTAAATAATATGGGAAATTATTTTAAGGTATTCCTCATTGTTTATCAGTGGGAGTGTGGAAATGAGAAAATATATACTTGTATTTTCTAGAGGGATTACAAATGAAATCTAAATTTAAGTTTCAAGTAAGGTTATTTTTTATTGATTAACTAAATATAAACATTTCCATCCCTTTTGTGATTAAATGTATTTAAATTATATCTATTGATAATATATTAAGAGGATAACCTAGTTACATGATGTTCCCGTCTCTATTTTATGTAAACGTGATATATGGTTTACTTTAAATTCTTGGAATGTACATCAATAATTGTTTTGTAAGGAATTGCATTTCACTAAATATTTCCATCCACAATATAATTGATAGTTATATACAGTGATTAAGATGTTAGAAGACCAAATTATTATTTATTCAATGGATTACTATTGAGTTTGGAATCATCACATTTTATTATTTTTGTTTTCATATAATAATAATTTTTATTCATTTATACAGATGAATCCTTTTAAATGTTGATATTGAATGTGCTATAAAAAAAGTATTTTTGGGGATGAATTTGGTTAAAATAATTTTTTGGGAAAATATTTGGTTGAATAAATTGCTAATATTGGGAATTTTATTCAATAATATTTATGTATGGATAAGAATAAATATAATTGTTATTTGGATAACAAGTGGAAAGATAGTTATTTTCATGATGGTGATCATGTTTTTCTAAAAGTATCTCCATGGGAAAAATTATATGATTATATAAAAGCGTAATATAATTATATATTTTATAGGAAATTAAGAAATTATATATAATTTTGAATCAATTTTATATTTAGTGGAGTTTCCACCAATTTTATCATTGGTAAATAACACATTTCTTCTTTTGTTATCAACGAAATATGTGTTTAATTCATTACATATATTTATTCCAAAAGTGGTTTAGTTGGAGGATAACCATATTATGAGTAATATCCAATGAATTATGTTGATCATATAGAAAAATTGTTTCATAATATGTTAATTCATTGTGTTATGGTATTATGGAAACACTATAGGGTTAAATAATAAACAAGGGAATGCAAAATTTCTATACGAGAATAATATCTTCATTTTATTAATAAGACAATAAAATTATTTGGTATAAATAATTAAATGGTGGAGTAATATAACAAAACATGATATATACAGATAAATCATTACCAAATTTTCATTATTTAAAATTTGTAGCGCTATAATCATTGTGTGAATAGATGGTAATTTTTCATTCAAAACAAAAATTGATTTATTTGTAACCAAATTGGGGTTTCAAATATTACATTTATTTATTTAAATGAATGAATTAGAAATTATTTATTTAAAATTTAACAACATTCACTTAGTTATTTTATTCTTCATATCAAAAGTAGCGTAGGTTAATTTTTAAAAAATTTCTAAAATGTTTTATTATTATATGAATCGTGAAATATAGGGGTTTTTAGGAAATAATATTTCCTTTTCATGTTTTTACAAAGTCCAATTAAATATTGGAGTAGTTTCAAAATTTAAATATATCCTACTAGATAATAAAAATTCAATTGTGGACTTTGGAATAAATTTATACACGTGTTTTTTATAAAAACAGTTGGAAAATATTAATATTATTTTGTGAAAAACAGTTTCTCATCACATTTATATGGAATAGTTTTTATTTTAAATACTATAAATTATATAATTTAAATATTTAGAAATGGTTTCTAAATTTGGAATCAGTAGGTACCCATTTGTAAAATATAGGGATTTTATTTCTAGTCTATTTAATAGTAATCATAGTTATTTTTGTTACCCCGAAAAAGGAAAAATGGATTAATTAAGAGTTAGAATAATGAGATACAAACTATTTAGTAACAGTAACACATTCGTAAATTTTATTGGAGTATTACATTCTATCAAAAAACATTAATACTTATAATATATGATATTTTTTATTTATTTGTCCTTGGTATATAACATTTAAATATTTTATGTAAATAAAAGTCAATAATGTTAATTTCTCAATTTTATTAATCATAATTTATTGACAAAGAGATAAGAAGCAGATCTTTCATATAAAATTATTTATGAGAGATGTAAATTATAATTTTATATTATTATTTTTTCATGTTAATATTTTCTTATTTTTTGTGATGAAATAATTAAAATAATATATTCTCAGACACAAAAAATTATGTAATTAAGACGAAAATAAAATAAATGATTTCCAAAATATTAAATTTAATATATTTGTAATTAATTATTTTTAAAAAAAATTTAATTGATAAACAAATTAGTAATGTTAATATGTATTATATTCAAATTCTTTTATTTTCATGTTATTTTCAATGTAGAATTAAAATAACAATTATAATGAAATGAAATTAATGATATTTTATAGTAAATAATATTTTAGTAAAAAATTTAAAATTTCAAAAAAATATTATCATTGTCCAAGTGATTAGTATATGCTTTAAAATATCAACCATTAATCATTTATGATCTATTCTACCATTTTAATAACTATTATCATTCATAACCAATATTATTACTTTTTTATCACGGTAATCATCAAAAGGGTTAACGAGTGTTAAAAAAAATTGATAAGAGTAAAAGAAAATTATAAACATGTAAACATTTTACTGAATGACTGGATATAGAATAATCATTTTTTTTATTTTCTAATATTATCAATTTTTGTGCTTTTTAATATTAATATTAAATTATATTTATTTAATACTTTATAAAATTCAATGATTGGGCCCCCACTGCCTTATAAAATCGAACATCCTCTCTAAATTTATTCATACATTAAAATTTTTTTGGCCCTTCAAATACATACCCAAATCCAGTCATTAAATAAATATACATATCCCAGTTGACTTTATTTGTCTAAAAACCAATTTTTAAATGGTTTTGGTATCAACATCATGTTTTATTCTTAATAAGTATAGTCTTAAACACAGTATTTAAAATTTATTGGTAATCTAAATCATTAAAATATTATTAAACCATCTTGAAAATATAAAATCAGTATATTATATATACAAAAATTTTATTATATTGATTTCATAAACCATATCAATCTCCAATTCCATCAAATAAGAAAATAAAAATTTGTTCTTCTGTATGGTGGATGATCTCTTAATGAAAAAACATTTTTTTTCGAAAATTGGCTCTCAAGGACGGTTATAATGGTTTATTTAATATATAAATATATTTATATATATATATTATTTTACTGAAATATTTGTAATTATTCTGAATTAATATATCTTCTATTTTATTACTTTTCATTCACATAAAACTGATAACATTGTTTTTTGTACCTATGGACTTGAAACTCTATTAAGTGATGCAATTATATTTTTATAACCACATCACATGAATGAAATATATATATGTTTATTTAAGAGAGTTATTTGAAAATAAATTTTCTACCTCGATTCCAAATCATCACATATGTTCCTTTTTTCATTCTAAAATATCATGCCTTATTTTAATATATACGTTGCCATTTTTTCCCCACCATTGAAACAATTATTTCATGTTTGTATTCATATATTATATTTCATTTTTTAAAAAAAATGACTTAACATTTTTTAGGACTATTTGTTTAAAAAATTTAAAATGAAATGGAACTTCAACAGCTCTATGTTTTCTCTATATGGGTCCAAAAGATATTTTATCACATATTATATGAAAAAAATGTGGATGAATAAAATAATAATTGTATTTTTTGGTACATGAGAAATATATATGTGAAACATTTGATCGTGATAAATAATATATTATGGGTGAATCTGAATATATCTCATGATTATGGGTCATCCTTAAATAGTTGACACAATATGCGATCCCTATTATATCACTCCAACGAATCTAGTATTGATGCTTAAATTATGAGTTATGTAATACGATGTTAACTGATGTGATTTTCATTATGGATTTAACCAAGATGCCATTATTTATGACCTGAGTTATAGATATAATGAATTATGTTTCAAAAACTGGTCTTTACATTAATGATATTGGTTTTATAGTTTCTATTTGTGTAAAAGGAGTGTTTTTAAATTTAAAATGACTTATTTCATTACATCAAATTATATATCAATAAAAGAAAATATTTTTGGAGTTATCATGTTTCTAAAAAGAGTAAGATATTACTCTTTATATGTCCCTCTCTATGATTTATTTCTCATCCAACATTTTTAAAATATTTTTTATATGTTTTAAGTGTGCGCAGGAACAAAGAAGCAATCATGTTGAAATTAATGTATACTAGTCAAAAAAAGATAATATTTTTATTTTTAAGGGATTTATATTATGATAAAATGGGTTTTAAGTAGATGTAACACCCATATATTTTATTTATTTTCAAATTAATATAATATATTTTCTATTTTTCATTATATGAAATATCATGTATATATTTCAATACACATAACAATAATTTTTTCATACATTACATGTGACACTAAATTTTTCTAGCATTATATGTAACAGTGAGTATAAACAAAACATGACTTATTATTATTTTACTAATATTTAATATTATCATTATCACATATCTGTTAGAAATGAAGGTATGGATAAGATTAAATAAATAATGATAATATATGGTTTACACATGTAAACAAAATGAAATAATTTATATCGAATAAATTAAAAATCAAAATCGAAATGATTTCAAAACAATGAAAATATTTTTTGGGAAAACATTTTTTATGAAAATAAACATTTATTGTCATAATAACTTATAATTACAAATTTTATTTTCTTATTTTAATGAAATTATAATATTATTTAACTTAATAAACTGATTAAAATTCAACATATGTGTTTTCTAATAAAGTTATATGAATAAATATAATTTTACACATTAAAACTCTATTTTTTTCTCTAAAAAGGAGTTTTGTTTCTGTCTTTGGTATTTTTATAAAATAATTTCTGAAAATTTTGTAATTTTTTATTAAATAAAAAAATTTCATTTAAAAAAAAATCATATATAATTTATATTTGGTAGTGTTTTTATAAATTATATGAAAATGTTACTTTTTTGATAAATAGAGAAATATTATATATTTTAATTGAAAAATGGATTTTTTTTTAAATTATTGGTAAAGTAATATTATATTTAAAAATAGTTTTAAAGTTAAATTATTAAAATTATTTACCTATTAATCCAATTTATATCATTTAAATTAATTTATATTGATATGGTATAGAAACATTGTATAATTTTGAAGATTTTATCATAGAATCCCCACTTTATTATTACATATTCAAGATAAATTTTAAATACATATTTATAATTATATAGATTTAAATTGAAACAAATGGATTAAATATTTATAATAAAAAAATTATATTATCTCATATGTTCAACCTAATTATTTCCAAATATTAATAGTGAAAATAGAAAAAATTTGTTACCACAATTAAATTAAAATAGATATTATCAGGGGTTAAACTAAATGGAAAACGGTATAAATTACATTAAACATGTATGAAATATATTTTATAGGAATATAATGGGATATATATTTTATATGGAAATATAATGATCCTTTTTTGTGCCTTTGATCATGAGGAAAAGGTGGGTACACTTTTTATTTTCAAACAATTAT
Organism: Viscum album; assembly: GCA_963277665.1. NCBI lineage: Eukaryota > Viridiplantae > Streptophyta > Magnoliopsida > Santalales > Viscaceae > Viscum > Viscum album. The sequence continues at coordinate 2,092,725,348 of OY728122.1, forward strand.
TAGTGTGCCACGCATCTCACTTATAAAATACCACATTTCATTTCTTAATGACCCCTAAAAAATATTTTTTAAGTAATTAACATCCAATATATATTTAGAAACCTCTTTATAAATTACTAGAAGCCTTATTTTGGACATAAATTTGACAATTAAATAATTTTGATGCAAACATAAAAAGGTTTCCCGAAGAAGAAGTAACATTATTTAACGACTTCTTTTATTTAATTTATTCCTCAACCTCTTTAAATTATTATTAAAACCTGATTATATGAAACAAATTGTATCATAAATATACTAATATGATTTCACGTTATTTTCCAGACCAAAAACCAACTCTTCTACCATTAAATGAGTTAAAATATCATCATTTGTGTTTACATTACCACCTCCAAAATATGGGAATGACAAAGGAAAGAAATAATTAAATTTAAATTTAAAAAATGATTATACATATTGATTCATTATCCCATATATATGTTCTTAGATTCCATTCTATTTGTGATACACAAAACATCACTGGTGTGTACAGAGAACTACTGACTCACGGAGCGATGTGATTCATTTTTGAATAAATCATTTCATAGAAAATAAAAAGGATCAATATATTAGATATTTATGATATATTTATGATATTAATGAAATTTAAATCATTCATGAAATACAATTTTTTATTTTATTTATTACCATTTAACACACTAAAATATGATATTATCATTTGTGTATGTGTACACTACCACATTCAAAAAGAGATTTGAATATATTTTCATCCCCACACCACATGAATGATATATACAAATGTATTTAATTAAATAATAAATATTTTTATATAATATATTTTTTATTTGTTTATAATATATTACTTCAATATTTTATATAATAATAATAAATAAATGGAAATGATACTCATGTCTAAACATGAACTCACGTCTCCATGACAGCAACAAACATCACTTATGAAATACATCATTAATTATTGTTATTAAATGTTTAATTTTATTTAAAATATGACAATTGTTTTATGAATATAATTTTTTATAATATTGACCCATTATCATTGTAAGAGGACTGAAAATTAAAATTAAATCATATAATAAAATCAAATCCATTATTTCCAGAAAGATGACATTAACAAAGAACTATTAATAAATATTTAATATAAGGAAATAAGTAAATCATATATGGTTTAACATATATAATGAAAATTCTATAATATATGTAGAATAAACTTATATTTATTTCACATGATGTTCGAAAAAGTACAAAGGATGTTAAAACTTATGGTAAGGGATTTCCATCTCACTTATATAATCATTTATCTAGACTATTTATTATTATGGTTTTGATGATATAATCTGATGATCCATATCCCAAAAAACTAATGAAATTTATTATCATCTCATTATGTAATGATTATACATATTTTCTCATAATATTAATATCTTCATACACTTAATATTTTAAAAGGAATTTCTTTTATGAAAAATCTACTTTTTAGTAAAAAACCATCTTCTTCCAAAACCATGTTTTCAAAAATTATTATAAAATATGTTTTTAAATTTTTTATAGGGATTCATAAAATATATTTTTAACCAGGTTACATTTTTTATAAACATTAATAATAGATATTATTTTCTTTTTCCAAATATTTTCCATTTTTATTTATAAAAAATTATGAAAATTTACATTATTTTAATGATGCACAAAATGAACTATAATTCCTACAATCCTGAAATTAAAATCGTTTTAAAATTAACATTGTTTTAAAGATGCAATAAATTTTCCAATAATAATTTATCTTCAATATTTAAGAAATTTTAAAATATTTAATAATTTGTTTCGTTGTAAAAAAAATTATTTTCATTATGTTTTAAATTGAAACTTGCAATGTGCAATGTATATCATCCCCTAAAAATGATTTTAATTATTTGTTTGTTACATTATATTTTTTATGGTTATTTTTAAATTAATTGTTTTTTAAAATGTTTTATCTATTGATATAATTTTTAAATGAAAATTTATTTTCCATAATAAATTAAAAAATAAATCTTTCTAAATCATTAACCATATAATAATACATCTATTGATGCTAACTATGACTTAATTTGAATTTAATCCCATGATACCATTCATATTGTTTCACTGGATGATTTATTTTTATGATTAAAATATGTTTTTGTAACCCATTTCTAAGGTACAATTTATTCCATGATAAAATAATCTTAAAACCTGCTTCTTTTTATTATCTTTTCTTTGAATAAATGATGAAATTATTATTAAACCCTTCAATTTTACTAATATGATGATATTATGAAATTTTTTTAAATAACAATGTATTTCTTGCAATATGTATGATGAATTTTTTATGATACTGTTGAAAACTAACTTATGACTTTTAGTATATGACAAGAAAGAAGGATATCTCTACCTAAAGCAACGGGAAAAAATTAATATCTCATGAGACAAAAAGGACTAGAGCAGGGAGTAAACCTTGTTCAATAAGATAATTTTTCTTATTTGATTGTCTTGGGTGTGATCCATTACTACTATGATGGATTTGGGACTGATCTCATTCCATTATTACTCCCTTGGTAGTAAGAGTTGACAACTATGAAAATAAATTCTACGATTATATGTATGCCACAATTTTTTGTCTTATCCTATTGATATACTCTCTGTGATCATGTTATTTATTTCCCTAGTTATTCATGTCTCTTGGACAATGAATATTTATTCCAGGACTCATGATTATGATATTTGTTATGTATTTTATGTTTTTAAAATATTATTCCCATTTTATCATATTGTTATGTCAATGTTATAGTTATTTATAACCCCTATTTACCCTAACTGAGAATCTGATCTCACCATTTCTTATGATTTATTTTCTTAGAGATGATGATAGCTATTATTAGGTTATGTGTCTGACTATTATGAAAGGGGGATATATTTATCAAAGATATTGAATATCTTTCATCTAATTGGAATATTGTGTGCTTAGTCACCATAGTCACTAAATTATTAAGGTCCTCGGTCATGTTTTTTGTGTAATGTATTGAATATTCATATAAAATGATTTAATATAAATATATGAAAAGACTATGTGTCTATATTTGGAATCCGAAATAATTTTTTTATCCTTTGTAAAATAGTATGTGAAAACTTTTTTGAGATCCCAATGGATATTTCAAAGGATATATATAAGGATATCTGTAAGGATACATATATGGATGAGACGATTTATAGGAAATTTTCCATGAATTTTGGTAAAGGATAAATTAAGTGGTTTATTAGAAATTTCATTCATGTATATATAATATAAGTAAATTTGGATATAGGAAAAATCATATATAGGGGTAATAAAACCTAAAACTGTGCGTTGAGGTGGACTTGATCATTACATGATGCATGTGAAATGACCTTGATACACACAAGGTTCGACACTCACTTGGGTTTTGATTTTGAAATTAACAAACTATTTTTGATCCACCATGAAGGATTTAAAAGGATGATTATTATTAATAACCTTGTGTAATCAAAAATATTCATATACTAAAAAGGTTATGTGATTTATATATAATATCAGTGATTTTTTTAATGGTTTTGTGGTTTTCCACTATTACATGTTTTGATAACACTATGTTTTTTTGGTTTTAGTCTATGGTGGGAATTTGAAAGAACATGGATAACATTGAATGTGGTTCTAAATTTTTTAATGGGAACCCAAATTGGATGGTGACATTATTAGAAATTGATGATTTGGCCACACTTATATATCAACATTTTAAGAAAACCATATATATTGGTTCAGGTAATGCCACATGCCATAAAATACCCATGGATTTACCCTTAAACTTCTTATACCATAACGATCCCCCATTTCCTTCCTCCCATGTGCTCATGATCCCCACCCCATTTCTACACTGCCCTCTTCTCAAGATCCCTACCTTCCCCCTTCCTTCCATACTTACAGTGACCCTCCTCGCCCGGCGCGCCATTCTACTACTCCAACTCGACCACCCACCATGGGACGATTCTCCTCCGATGATGTGGTCACCCAACCTACCCTCTGGCACTCCTCTATGAGTGGTTTATATCGATGCCCATCCCCTGTAGTGTTCTTCATCATCTGACATAGAAATACCACCTCCCACCTATGGTGATCTTCCTCCTCAAATACAGCTCTAATAGAGTTCTGATGTGATTACGATGCACCCAACCAACATACTTCCTCCAATTATATTCCTATTATGATGCAGCTGCACCGTAGTCAGCCCACATCACCACTGACGTAACTCCAATGCAGCCTCCCAACCACCCAGTCGATGTAGTTCCAATGATATGATATGGGTTCGTTCGAGCCCTTAGATACTCATATGGTTCGATTTTTGTGGTTTCTATTCGTAGTTAGGGTTTCTTAAATATTTTAGTATTCTATGGACACAATTGATGATGTATTAGGTCTCACATTGAAAATAGAAAAATTATTTATAAAATCTTCATTTAGATTTTGAGAACTCTTTATGTTTCTTTTTATCGAGGGTATTTAGTTTACTTCTATGGTTCTATTCCACCAGTAATTGATCAATTCATGCCATTTTTTCATTATTTTTTTTGGGATTAATTGCGATTTAATTTTCTTCAATACCATGTGATTATTTTGTTTTCTATAAACATCATTATTTTATTACTATTATAATTTTATGTGTTTCGTTAATATGTTATTATTTTTATCATAAATTACTTTTTTAAGATGTTATATATGTTTTTTAATGATATTTCGTTAATTTAAAAATATTATATTAGTACATATTGGATTAATATCATGTTTCTACTAATTTCTCTGAGGGTTTTCTGTTAAATAAGCTTTCAAGATATTATTTTATAAAGGATTAAATTTTTTTGATATTAACATGAAGTCAAAAGGAATGTTTGTAAATTTATAAAGTATGTTTTTCCTTGAATTACTTATACCCTTGACTTAATCCCCCATGATATTATGTTATATAAGAGCATACATATTTTATTAATTTAATGTAATTGTGATTTGATATTATTTTGAATGAAATGGTGTTTTTTCATAAAAATGTTCTATAGGGAAGGTATAACATATGAATACTGTGATTCCTCATTATGGATTATAAATTATATATGTGGTTAATGTGTTATTAAATGATTCCCCAGCTCTAGTAGACATCTTTATGGGATATTTGGGTATCAAAGTAGGATATTGGGAAATTTCAGTTATTCTAGTCATGTTTATATAATTATTAGGATCATTTAATTCATGTAGTGAATCCATCTAGAGGGAATTCCACTAGGTAAGGATAGTTTGAGATATCCAATAACATTATATATTAGGATATTCTTTGATTATTTGAATGGTTATTCTACTTTTGTACATCTTGGTAAATAACTCACTTGGTTTTCACCTTTGTATATAAAATTTAAATTTTTTTTATACAACTATTTTTTCGATAGATTAATTGAAATTATTTCTTATGATATTTAAAAACTCTATAGAAATAGAATTTTGAATTGTAATTTGTTTTCATTGGTTGTTTTGCATCAAAGCAGTGTTTTTTTTTTGAACATTTTTTTCTAAATGAATGGATTTATGTACATAAACAAAAAGATTTAAATAGAGAAATTTAGTGCATGACCATGAGTTTAAATAAAAAATTAAAGTATAGTTTTATTTATTTTATTTCAAACTAGAATTAATAAAAAAAATTGAAAAAAGAAAAGCAATTACTTTTCTATGTAATCAAACTTGGAAATGTTACTGACACCCTATATATTCCACTCATTATTGAAAGACACTGTAGATTTTTAGGTATAGGATAAATTTTCTAAAAATACCCTTTTTGAATATTTGTCTTAGGATTCCCTTTGATTAGACCATGTTGGTTTTACTGGATAATGAATTCGGATCATGATTATATTTCTGGTTTAGTATTATAGGCTTCATTGTTTTTTTACAGTGTATATTGCGTCCAATTAATCCTAAATAGTATTTTGGGATTGATAATTTGGATTATTGTATATCTATTATGTTATATTGAATGTGAGATGGTATTTTCTTTAAAATTTGGGTTTTTTTGGCATCATTTTTATTTAAAACAACTAATTTCATCAATCACGGTAGTCTAACTTACTGAAATTACATATTGGATTCCCAATTAGTTTTCACTGTTTCTTTATTTGTATTTATTACTATGATAACAATCCCAATATTCTCTTTAAATATTTTCAATTGTCTATGGATTAGTGTTGTCTATGAAGATTTGATATAGGTCACTCCATTGTGTTTGTATTGAATAACCTGGGATATCATTTGAAAAAAGTCTTAATTAATGATAATGTTATTTAGTATTAATATGTATATATCAATTAGAATAGTATTTATTTATTATTGTTTATGGAGTCTTGTATCATTTAACATTTTCAGTTGAAACACTGATCACACACACATATATATATTTATAATAATTTTTTATATCTCACTTATTTTCCAATTATTTTCCTAAAGGTGGTTTTTTATGATGATTCCAATTCTATCCAGCACTATTGAAGGTAGTGAGTTCGACATTGGATTCGGGTAAGTTTTCTTCTAGTATTATTCTTTTGACCAATTTTAATTATTGCTTTTGTGATTTTTGGATTCTCTATATTTTTTAGTGCATTTTTTGATACTTATCTATTAATATTGAGATTATTCTAAAAAATATAATTTGTGAGTATTAATTTTTTATCCATAGAATGAATCACTAAATTGAACATGTTATTCTTTTCAATCTAAATTAACTTATTTTCCATTAATATTGTATTTTCAGTAGAAATTTTTTGGTAGATAAACTGATGTTCTCAATGTTTTGTTCTGGTTATATTTGTTGTTAATATGTTTCAATATGTATATCTTGAAGATGATGGGTGATAGATTGAGATTTAACCCAATGGAGATGAAGGTGAAACCCATAAAATTTCTTAATGATTAATGAAGAGTTAGGTTGTTATCTTATAATACATGAATAGACAGACCCAATTTTTGATAGGATTGATATGTATTTTAGGGATTCTTATGATGGTGTTGTCGGGGGGCCTTTTGTTAATATAAGTTTCTGTTCTTCATTGTTGTAGGGTTCTTCATCAACTCTGTTTGGTTTTTCAATTTCTCTTCAGTTGGTTTTATAGGATGGTTTCTTCCTTCAAGATGGAATCCATCTATTTTTTAGGTTTATTATCTGAGTAGAAATGATTTTGGCTAGACAACATTTTTTACCCTAGGGTGGGCCTAATTATTTAGTAGAGAGGAAGTTGTATTATCATTTGTGTTTGATCAGTCTTTAATTTGGTGTAGTTTCTTCTTGTTGGCGGTGGTGATGTTCTTTATGTGTTGTTTAGCTTTTTATTCGATTTATTATGTTGTTTGGTTGGAAAAATATATGAAATGAATGTTTTTGAGTTAGAAGATGATGGTGGTGTTAGGTTTTTTCTTCTAATGGTGTTGGATCCTAGAATTGTGTTGATCTCATTACATCCCACAAAACTCTATTGTCATATACCAATGTACAACATAAATCTTGGTCATGTAACAAAATATATGTTATTATAAGTTTATTTCACTATTAATATTCATTTTATTTCTAGTAGTGACCTAGAACTCCCTGTTTTCACTTTATTCTCTCCTTTTCTCCATTGTGTCTCTCTTCCTTTGTACTATTCTTTGATAACTTTTATATTGGACTCTAGAAAAATTCTTTTCACAGTGTGAAACCTTTATTCATGGTGTGACATGTATCAAATTTTACCCTTTCATTGTGATAACTATTCCTTCACATTTAATTCTGATTCAACAACAAAATTCAAGAAATCTCATTAATATCATATATTTATCTCCCTGCCAAATATGGTTTGAAATTTTAATCTTCATTGACTTGAAATATTTCTTGAGGAATGATTTGGTCCTCTATGTTGTGATGTGTAAATGGATAGAAACACTATAATTTTTTTATATCCTAATTCATGGCATGCAACATAAGAAAAAAATAAAACCTATACCCCTTCAATACCCATCATAGTGAACCACCAAATTCATAGTGCTTTCACCTTCTAAAAGGTAGCACTACTAAATATTCCTCACCCTTGATTAATGGAATCACATGTGTCTTCAAAGTTTGAATTCATGGTATCACATGTGTCTTCACAATGTTACTTCCTGGTCCCTCAAATTCATCATTCTGTATATCGATTTGTCACACTATAAAACCCTCATCTCATGATATTACATCCAGTAGGGAGTGACACTGAATTCTAGAAATAATCTCTTTATGAAGTGGTCATTATCCCCAAGAATTAACTATTATCTTTCAGAACAAATTTTACAACAATTTTAGTATCCCATATGAAAATTCTTATTATCCTTATGAAATAAAAAATTTTAAATTTTCTGAATCATTTATTCCCAATTCATGCAATAAACAATACCCCCTAAAACATGTTTTATTCTCTCACAACAACGACTTCCTCATGGCCATTCACCATATATAGGCTCATATACCCTAGAAAGGTTGTGGAGTGACCATATGAATCACAATATAACATAACACAAGTATACAAAGATGGTAAAACATTTGTAACTCATTCATGAATTTCTAATGATAGTGTTTATTCTATTGAGACCACTCTATAATAATATTCAAAAAACACTACCCAATGATTTTGTGAAGATATACAACACATGATCTTGAGTACCAACAAATTTATGTTTTATATCATTATTATCCACCCTCACCTCTAAATATTATGTTGGATCTCAATGCGTTTCTTATGAGTGTTTTAATATATTGTTTTCTCTTTTGATATCACTTTTATTGTATCATTAAATCATAATTGGATGTTTCAAAAATTCATTGATGTATTCCAAATAATTCCATAAACATATAAGATGTGTATATATTTTTATTACTATGGGTGATACTATAGTGGGGGTGGTGGGGCAGGGTGTGGGTGGCCAGGGACAGGGGCTGCTGCTGGGGGTTGGGGTTTCCAGGTGCAGGGGGCTACTGTAGGGGGTTTAGGGTGGCAAGGGGTTTTGTGTGTGTGGGGGGGGGGCAAGGGCAGGACGGCTATGACAGGGGGTGGAAGGGGTGTGCAGTGGTAGGTGCAAGTGTGGTAGGGGTTGTGGGGGTTGTTGAAGTGGGGTGTGCAGCCTACTGTAGTGGGGCATGGGCATTGCTGTAGTGGGGAGGTGTGGTGGGGGTTTGAGGGTGGAAAGGGGTTGTGGGGGCTACTGTAGGGGGTTGGGGAGGTGTCCAGCGGCAGGGGGATTAGGGTGGCAGTGGGGTGTAGGGGTTGTAGTGGGGTGTGGGGGCTGCTGCAGGGGGTTTTGGGGGCTGCTGTAGTGGGGTGTGGGGCCTACTGGTGTGGGGTGAGGGTGCTGCTGTGGTGGGGGGGGGGTGGGGGGGTGGGGGTGGGAGGGGTGGTAGTAGGGGGGTCCTAGAGGGGGGGTTATCTCGGTGGGGGTGTCTAGTGGGTGTTTGTAAATAGTTTCTACAAAGCATGAAAATATAATCAAGAAGAAGTAATATCATGCTCCAAAGATTTTCTGCTCATATTGAAAAACTGGTATGAATAATTCAAGAAGATTGAGTAAGGATTAAAGAAGCTAAATCCTCTACTCTATAAAATTGATAATTCTATATAAACTATGAATAAAGGTATATTCTAGAAAAAGAAATTTCAAAAAAATTAAATCTAGCACAATAGAATAATGTTTTTTTACATCCCATGTCATCCTTATTATAATATATATCTTTAATGAATTATCCCAATCTATACATGTCATATTCTATGTCCATTTTGGACTGGGCTGCCTCACACAAGTTCTCTATATGTTCAACACAGAGACTACCATTACCATATTGGACATGTTGTTTCACACAAGAACATGATCATTGCATCACTACCATCATAATGCACTATTTGATGGATGTGGCCTTCCTAGATACTCCTCCATTTTCACCATGGCCAAAACTAGTCTATTTCTATTATTATTGTATGAAATTCTTTCAAGACAAACCATTCATTATTTTAGCAATCTTGAAGATTATTTCACATAGAACATTTAGATTTAGTACATCGTCCAATTATCCAGGGATGGACCTTGTGAGAAAGACTTCACCATAGATATTTATAGAAAATCTCAATGAAACTCTAAATGATAACCAACTACTTGAAGATATAAGGATCAAAACTGAAAATATTGTTTATATATCGCACATTAGTTCAGTTGGAGACCCGTTTTTTTTTCAATACATGGTTCGTTTATTAGGTTATTGTTGGTTATATAACTGCACTATTCTATTTTTTCGAGTTACATTCTTTTTTAATTTTCTATGATGTTGTGTTTTACCATAATTTTATTGGATGAGAATTAAGGATTTCTACCATTTTTTGTAGGAACTTGTGAGCTGGTTACAGACTTCATTGATTGGTTTTTTTATAAGGAGACTCATGTAAGAGTAGTTATTTGTTTTTTTATATTTGTAGTTGTTTATTTTTTTGTATTTACATAGATTTAGTTTATAATTTAATTTTGACAGTGAGTACCATATTGATCTTCTGTTTGATAAATAGAGTAACTAATTCTCATTTTTTAACATTGTTTTTAAACCCATGAAATATGTTTTTTTCTCGTAAATTTCTCCAATGTTAAGTAGATCCACTCACATGATACACGCTAATTGGATGAGATGTGAGACGAGAGGGTACTAGTATGAGCAAGGTGGAGGGTGACTAGCAAGGGCTTGGGGGAGGGGAAACAAGATGGAGTGACTGGAAGTGGGGGGACTATTCGAGGCATTGGGGAAAGAAAACTGGCAGGGGGATGGAGGAAATGGGATGGGGAGGTGACTGGCTGAGCTGTAATGGGGGACTGGATGGGGGGCAAGGCGGCTGGCAGAGGGAAGGGGAACTGGAAGGGGTCAGAAATGGCGGGGGGGGGGGGATTGGAAGGGGGGAGGGGAGGGTTGGGGGTGCTAGGGGCTGGGTGGGAGGGGTGTAGCGTGGGACTGGAATGAGGGATAATGTGGGGTGGGGGACTAGTTGCATGGAACTAATAGGTTTGGGGGGTATTAGGATCTATAGTGAGGGGAATGGGTAAGGTGCAAGGAAGGAGTGGGGGAACTGGAAGGGGGAGTGGGTAGGGGACTACCAGGGGTGGGGGTGTAAGCGGCAGTGTGGGTGGGGGTGCAAGGGGGACTGGCAGGGGGACAAGGTGTGGGGTAGGGGGGACTAGCAAGGGGAGAGGGGAAACTAGCAGGGGGAGTGGACTGGTAGGGGGTGAAATGGGGACTGGAAGGGGTGAAATGGGGGACTAGTATGAGAGGGGGACTAGCAGGGTCATGAGGGAGGGGACACATGCATGGTGCTTGGGGGGGGGGGGCAGGACTGGCATGGGGACAAGGTTGAAAGGGGGAGGGGGAACTTGCAGGGCTTGGGGGGACTGGAAAGGTGAGGGGTACAAGGCGCATGGTGGGTGGGGGTGTGTGGGGGATGACAGGGGGAGAACGAGGTGGGGTGGGGGGACTGGTAGGGGGAACTAGCAGGTGGGGGAGGGGTGATGGGTTCTTTTTCAAGGGGTAGGGGCAAGGTTTAGGGGGGTGTGTTGGGAGGAGGGGCTAGGGGGTGGTGCAAGGTCTAGGGGGAGAGGTGTAGGGGGTGTCTAGGAGGAGGGGGAGCAATGGGGGCATGGGTGCACATAGGGGTGTTCAAGGGGGCTATCCGGGGGGGTGCAAGGTTAACATAATGAATTAAATGGGTTAAATGATACCAAACATGGTGATCATCGCACATGAGAGTAAATTCATTATGTAGTGAATTATGTTACAGTTATGCCTCTTTGATAAATTTTAATCAAATGACATGATAGTAGATATCAACCCAGGATCCACACAATTGTAGCAAACATTTTGGTAAGAATTCCACCATATTGTATTCACAAATATGTATGGGGGGGAACTGCAGGGGGTGAAAGGGGATGACTAGGGAGCATGGGGGTGTGGGAGGGGTGTTCAAGGGGTTGAAAGGGTGATGCCCAGGGGGCATGGGGTTCATGGGGTTATTCAATGGGGTGTAAGTGGGATGTCCAGGTGTGGTATAAGGTGGCTATCTAGGGGGCTTGTGGGTGTACTGGGGGTGTTCAAGTGGGTTCAAGGGGGCTACCCATGGGGGTGCGGGGGTGTAGGGGGTGTAGAGGGGGTGTTCAAGGGGATGCATGGGGGCTATCCAGGAGAGAATGGGGGTGAAGGGTGGGTGTTCAAGGGGGTGCAGGGGGCTGTCCAGTGGGTGAAAGGGGGTTATACAGGGGGTTCATGGGGGTGAGGGGGTGGAAGGGGGTGGAAGGGGCTATATAGGGGGTCTTGTGGGTGGGGGTGTTCAATGGGGTGTTGGGGGCCGTCTAGGGGTGGAAGTGGGCTATCCATGGGGGCATGGGGTGAAGGGGGTGTTCAAGGGGGAGGAAGGTGGTGTCAGGGGGGGTGAAAGGGGTCTTTTTAGGGGGTGCAAGGGGGATTTCTATGGGGGGAATGGGGTGGGGGTGTTGTTCAAGGGGTTCTAGGGGCCTATCCAGCGGGGGCATGTGGGTGCAATGGGGTGTTCATGGGGGTTCAAGGGAGCTATCCTGGGGGTGCAAGGGGATGAACAGGGGGAAAGAGGTGTGGGGGGGTGTTCAAGGGGGAGCAAGGGTGATATCCATTAGGGGAATTGGGGTGTAGGGGGTGTTCAAGGGGGTGAAAGGGGGCAATCCAGGGGGTCATGGGGGTGTTCATGGGGGTGTTCATGGGGGTGTTCATGGGGGTGTAGGGGGGCTGTACAAGGGGTGAAGGGGGGATGTCCATGGGGCAGGGGGTGTAGGGGTTGTTCAAGGGGTAGAAAGGGGGTGTCAAGGGGGGTGCAACAACGATGTATAGGGGGATCACAGGGCTGTCCAGGGGGGTATGGGGGTGCGGGGGGGGGGGGGGGGTGGGTGTTCAAGGGGATACAAGGGGGTTGTCTAGGGGGTGTCGGGGGTGTTCAAGGGGGGAGTAATGGGGATGTCTATGGGTACAATGGTGCTGTTTAGGGGGCATGGGGTGCGGGGGGGGGGGGGGTATTCAAGGGCATGAAAGGGGGATGTATAGGGGCATAAGGGTTGTCCATGGGGTCAAAGGGGGATATCTAGGGGTAGGGAGACTTACAGAGAGGGTGGGGAACTAGGGGGTAGGGGTGAAAGGGGCGATATCTAAGGGCTTGGGGAATGAGAAACATGTAGTGGGGGTGGGAAACTAGGGGGAAGAGTATTTTTATACCATGTAAATGATAGTTCCATAGTTTTAACTGTGGCAGTAGTGGGCTAGTTCCTCGATTTAAACTATGGAAGTAGGGTCCTACTTCCATAGTTAAGTAGTGGAACTAAGGGCCATAAGGATACGATTAAAACTGTGATAGTAGGTAAGACCTACTACCATGGTAATAGCATCCACAGTTTTCCCAAAAATTGGAAATATGTTATTTCAACTATTTTACAGCCTATGTCCACAGATCCAAACATTGGACATAGGTGGATTTTCAATTTGTGGGAATGGTTTAACTAATATCTTGATTTTTCATAAATATTTATCCTTGAAAATGATTACCAACGTACAATATAACAAACATCTAGAATCACCAAAAAATGTAATGTTAATGTTCACTGATATTTTTGTTATTGTATACCATGGAGGAAGGAATATTCAATTTCCAATATGCTTAGAATTTTGGAAGAAGTAGTCATGATAATGTAAAAAAAGTGAAAAGATGTTATTTTGAGTGTGGAAGAGAAGGACACAACGTTTGTAATTACTAACAGAAAAAGAAATATCCAGTTAGTGAAATGGATGATAATAATTGTTTCTCGAAGGTATAATTGAATTTTAATGTTTTTAATATGTAATTTCTATGCATTTTTAAATTCATGGTCTTATTTGGAAAGCATGTGATGTGAATTATGAAGGTTTTATGGGCAATGGTTTTTTATGATACAGAAGAGACTATGAATTGCATATGAAATATAAGATCTCTTGAATAATAATATTATGAATCCTTGTTAATTTATTGAGAAGGAAGTAGAATGATTGAATTATTAATGTATTACAATGAATTAAATATCTCTTATAAATCATTAAATATTTAAGGATACTTAGTTGTATTTTTTTTCTTTATGGATTTGAAAGAACTAGTTGAATGGTGATGATGAACTAGAAAAGTGAATTAATGAAAATTTCATATTTCATGGAAAACATGTTATTAAGTAAATGTATAACATAATATATTATAAGTGTTGTGATAACATTATTTGTATAAATAGATGAATGATATGATTTATGATAATTTGATAGTAATTAATATCTTTAAACATGGTATGGATTTGTTTACAAGGTGGTTTATGAAATCATTGATATAGTATGAATCATTCTGGGATTTAAGGAACATATATTAATATGTGTTTTATGTAATGAATAAGGAATCATGTAGGATTTTAATAAGATTTTCTAGTAATTAATTTTATTACCATGAATCAATAAATACATGATTAATGTATTATCATGTTTGGTTTTTGACCATCAAGAGATACTTCTGTATATATGGTGAATCAATATTAAGTTGTTTTTGGAAATTTAGGTACATAATTTCTATGTATTCGACACTAAAATTTCGGAAGGCCTATAAGGTTAATGATTTTGGGAATTGTTTATGTTGAACTATAGATGTAGTTTTAGAGATTAATGTATTGTAACAACATATGATGATTTATACATAATGGATAACCAATGATAAATTTATTTTTAAATGCTGATATATGGAATTAATTATCATTATATTATGGATATTATGATCATTTATTGATTTAGTCATAAAATATTTCATATTTGTTTCATGGGTTATGAGATGAAGTGGAAATTGATCAACATAAAACCAACAGATAAAATTTCGATTATGATACAAAGGATAGCTAATCCCTAAGTATATTGGTATCATTGAAATTATTGATAACATTTAATGTATATAATATTGATTGGAGCTTCCAACAAAGATTTTTATAGTCCATGATGTGTTCCATGTATCTCTCCTAAGGATGTACATTCCTGATCTATCAAAAATAGTAAACTCAAAGGTCATACTAATGGGACCTGATATTTCTTATGAGGAAAAGGTGGTATATATTTTGGATCAAATAGAGATAGGTACATGATACAAATAAACTAACATAATAATTTATTTTAGGTGAAACCACTAGATTGAGGATGTTATGTGGGAACCTAAGGATGTAATAAGGAAGAAGAATCCATAGTTATTAGTAACAATGTGATGATTTTTTTGGGAAAAATTAATTTTATGTATTGTATGATGTAACAACAGTAGATAATTTGAAATAATTAATTAAAATATAAATATTATTTTTAAAATATTAATTCAAAATAATATTATTTTTTTCAAGTGTTACATGTAACACTATGTATTACATACATTACACATAATACTGGCTTGACAGAAAACATGACATATTATTAAAGTAATATAATTTAAAATAAAATTTCTTATCAAGCTAGATTAAAAGTTGTTATTAATTGGATTTTATAAATTATTAAAATTTATGGTTTGCACATTTATATAAAATAAATTATTATAAAACTAATTTGTTAATAATTGAAATAAATACTATTTTAAAATAAAGGAAATATTTTTTTACAAAATCATTATTAATGAAATCAAATAGCTTTATCCTCAATAAATTAATCAAACCACATATATTTTAAGTTTTAATTTAAAATTATATAGTATATATATCAATCAATAAATTAAAATTAATTTTATATATTTTAATAACAGAGATAAGAAAACATCCAAATTTATAACAAAAAATGTATTTTTATAAATAACAATTTTTTTGAATTTTTTGGACATTTACTTTAATGCTAACATTTGAATTTGATACAAAATATTTTTTATAAAATTAAATTCATTTTTGAAATCATCCTATGATAATTATCGTAGATTAAATTAATTATAATTTTTAGAAAAGATTATTTTTTGGGGAATATTTAAAATACTGAATTGAAATTGAAAGATAAATTTTTTATTTAAATCACTTAAAAAGATAAATTATATTTTAAAATGAATCAAAAGTAAAATTACATCAATTATATTTAAATTAATCCAAATAATTCACATTAATAAATTTTATATTTAAATTGGATATAAAATGGTTGTAAACATATAAACACATTATTTATGAAAACTCGTCTTCTTGTCTCGTATGTGGGATTAATTTTAAATTAAAAATTTTAAGTAATATGAATAGAATTTATAAAAATTTATAACATATTTGGTATAAAAATATAATATATTATATAGTAATTTTAAATTAATTTTTTTTCAAAATGAATATGGACAATAATAAAAATTGAATATTTTTTTTAAGGATAAAATGGTGTTTCCATGTGGATAAAATAAAAAATAAGCATTAATATGACCTTATAATTCTATAATATAACTTTTATGGACTTATATTAACGATATATTTTCTAAGGATTTATAATAAACCATTTTAGTAGAGTACAATTAAAAAAATTGTGAAACCATTTCTTTTTATAGAAAATTTATTAATCTACCCACCTTACATATAAAAGGTAAACCACTCTCCTCCCTCTTTAATAAATTTAAATCCATTTGTTTCAGAAAAAATACACAAATAAATTCTTATAATCCTTCTTATCAAAATATAAGGCTTTTTTGTCCGAAATAGATCTTATAAAGGCTTTCAGATCATACCTAAGGAGGTTTCCTAAATAAATGGTAATGTTCATCAACATGTGCTTTTATTTTATTTCTTTGTCAACCTACAAAATTATATTTACAAAATTCTGATATAAAAACAAAAAATATATAAATTTACTAATATAGGGTTTTGTTAAGGCCCTGACTTGTTATTTCATAAATATACTTAATTATATGAAATTATATGTTTCATTTAATTTTAATATTTAAGGGGGATGCTAATTCAATGTTATAGAAGTCGTAAGAGTCCTTTGTTACAAACTCATTGTTTATTACGATTGTTTATAAGTATTCCTAAAATGGATTGATATTATGATATATCTCTCATGAAGTATAATATATTTATTCTATTTTTATTTTAATGAATTTTATAAGTAATAATACCATTTTTATAGTCTTTTTTATTGAAAATTTTAGTGAAAATGTTTTTAGATGATCCCACATTCTAATGTTTTTTGGTCAGAAATTTGTTTTCATACAAAATCATGTTTTCTAAAAATTAATTTAAAAGTGTATTTATATACTTAAATTTACTTATTAAATAAATATTACCCATTTTTTAAAAAAAATTCAAAGGAATCTTATTATTTTTTATATATAATTCTCTTTTCTATCCTTATAACTGTGAAAAAGGAATGTTTGTTAAGACATGTATGAAATTACATACTAATATGATCTTAACAAATTGGAAGTTTCCATTAAATGTTTAAAATGTTATTTTTTAATGAAATTATTTTCCTAATATTATGTAAAATCATTGTATTTAAAAATTATATTCAATGAAAATTGTTTTTCAAAATATATTATGTTTTTAATAGTGATTTTCAATATGAAAATAATATTCTCCATAAGAATGTTTTTAATTATAGTTAGAATTGTATTTTCATTCTTCATTGTCCATAAATTATAGTTTTACATATCATCCACTAGGGATATTTTGAATTTATTCCATATTTAGTGTTCTCTTGATGGAATAATATAGTTTCAAAGAGATTGTGTGGAAAACCATTTCACTTACATGGTTTAACCACTTTTAAATGAGATTATCATGGATCTAGTATCCATTCCATGTGTTAACACATCATGAAGGGAATAATGACTTTTTATTATAAGTTTTATAGTGATTTAAAAGCTCTTTTTATAATTTATTCATATTTTTGTTCTTTCAAAATACTCATATGATGCGATGGTCTAGATAACATTGGGTGATCCCATTATAGCTTATAAAATGGGATGGCAATGATAGTTTCAGGTTATCCCATTATATATTATATTATGGGGAATCCCAAATAGATCTAGGTAATCATATAATATATTATATGGAAGGTGTGACCATATATAAATCCAATGCGTTGGGTAATGATTATGTTATCTAGGAAATTATATTTGAAATCAACTGTATGGTTAGTATAAATATTAGGGATATAAAATTTTTAAAAGAGGATGATGTATCAAGATATTAATAAATTTTCTCATTCCATGTCAAAGAAATATATCTTTTCATTTAATCAATATTTACATCACATGGGTCATTATTATTGATTCATGTAACTCTTTCATTTGTTAATTCCTCATACAATGTTTCATGATTGTTGATTCATGTATTGATTGGTATGATTTATTGTATGATTTTATGATTCACTCTGCTTATTTTATCACACCCATATAAACTTGTTATTTTTATTGATTAAATTCACTTCTTAATGCTTATGTTTACCCTTGGTAATTATTTGAGCTCACCCAAATTTTGTTTCTTTTTTCCAATGTTATAATGAAATTATATTGAATTAATTTTTTCTAAAAGTGATATTATATGAAATAAGTTGATGAAATAATGTGAAATTTCAAAATCTGGGTTATTTGGTGGAAATTTTATTATAATGACATTGGGTTTATTTATATAGGTGTTTGTCGAAATTATATATAACATTAAACCAAAAAGGTCTGTGAATATGTAATTGATTTTCTATTCCCTTTTTCTATTTTAAGGTTGGTTTGCAAAATATTGGTTCTTAATTATCATAATCCAACATTAAATGAAAATTTTATGATTTTAGCACTTGATATGGGAGTACAGGTTTTGGGATGTTACAATCACATATAACTTTTTATGATTTTTCTTTTCCTGTGATAGTTTTTAGTAATCCAATCAATAAAATTTTAATGATTTAAAATTTTTAAAATTAATTTTTCATTAATGTTTCTCACCCACTCTATTGGGCTTCGAGGATATTAATCTATAAGGATTTATTAATAACTCACTAAAATTGAGTTAGGTGGGGATTTTAGAATATATATCATGAGAGAGGTATTTTATTCCATTATGTTAGTATCCTAAGTTCTTCTATAGTAAAAAATTGTTTTGTAAAATAGTGAGTAGGTTTCTATTTATTCTTCACCAATATCTACATTGAATAATCCATTTAGCGAGTAATAACACATAGAAAATGATTCTAGTAATCATATGGAATATTCTTTGATACTACATTCCATATTTAGTCACTTGGGAGTGAATCTAATTATTTTAAAAATCATCTATAACATTCCAAATCCAGAAATTATTGAAATATTTAGTCCCACATTATTAGAAACTGATGTAATTGATTTTCTTAGAGAGCCTAATAATACATTCACTCAACAAGATAAAATCAAACCATTAATAATTAACTCCCCATGAATGAATATTTTTTGATAAAATTTATGGTTAATTTTAGATTATGAATTTTAATTTTTAATGACATGGGAAGAAATACATTATATTATTTTTGATTAAATTTTCTATAAAAATAAATTCATCAAATTTTGTTTCATTATGAAACTATTCCCACAATCCCATATTTAGATCGATCAAAATAAATTTCAACAACTTAGAAGAAAATGTAGAGCTACTGGCCTATTACCAAATCATAAACTCACAAACTCAAACCTTCTTTTGTTTTATATTTAATATTAAATGTTTAATTAAAATGATTTCCATTTTAAATTTTAAAGGGATATAAATTAAGAACCAGTGGAATTTATCATGGAAAAAATTGAGGATGCATCTAATAGAATGAAAATAGTTAATGATCTTACTACCAGGAGATAATTTGATTAATTTTTTCACATTTTATTTCTTCCAATCCTTTTTGAAAAATTTATTTCTAGTTTTTTGGGTTTTTGGTGTTATAGTGCATGAAGAATTTTTTGTTGAATTTAATTGCAACATAAGAAATTTTATAATCATTAAATAGAATTAAATTACTGAATGATATTTTTTATACCATTTTGAAAATAAATATAGAACTTAAAAGTGTTTTGACACCTCTTTTCCAAGAAACATTGTTTCCACAATTGAATTCATTTATGTGACCACATGTAAAATTATTGTGTATATAATGAATTATTTAATTTATTATGTATTGGGGAAAGTTGTTTTTTTAACATCACTAGGAATGTCGCATATATTCAATGAATATAAATAATATAAATAATTATTAAATATAATTGTTTAAAATGGTTCTCAGATATCTGTTACTAGGGGTGGGGAATATGTATTTTATATTTCCCTTAATTGTGAATTAATTTAATATAGGAAAAAACCCCAATTGTATTTCAAAATGACACATTTTTATGCATCATATTAGTATTTCTATAAAGAAAATATTTTATTTGTTATAAATAAAATCAGGGTTCTGGTATGACTCTATGAAAAGAAAATAAATATTTAATGTCACATTCTATGGTAGAAATTTTTTACTAAATTTTGGGGTTTCATTTAGTTTTAAATTATAAATTACCATATTTCTAAGTAAATTTACTCACATTTTTTATGGAAATATAGCTTTATAACATAGTAAATGAGTTTAATGGGTATGATGTATATTGGATGGAAATTATAATAAGAGGAAATAAAATTTGTAAGCATTATACTAGGGGACACATCCTTTTATGAATTAAAACTCCTCTATGATACAAATAATTTTATAACCATATAATTCCATTGGAACTGCAGTGAAAGGTGTAATTGAGATCCCAAATTTATTCTATGGGAAATTATAAAATGGAAGCGTTGTGTAAATTAATAAAACTAAATTATAATAACTATTTTCCAATGATATGCACAAAATAATGGCTGGGAATAATCCAATTTCAGTTAATTGTTAAAAAATTAGTTTATTATGAGTAAGGGAAAAATGAACAAAAATGAGGAAATTTTAAAATCACAAATAAAATTGTAATTTTATTTTTATTAGTAATGTGTAAAATTGATCATTAATTTTTAGATCCTAGGGGAGGGTGATAATTAAGGGTTGTTCTTATAAATTATTTAATTTCACTTTTATCTAATTAGTTTACTCAGAAAATTGGAATCTAATTCTATATTGAATCTATGAATTTTGTTGAAAATAAAACATGAGACATGGAATTGTTTTAAAAATGATTTTTTATTTATTACCACAAATTATAGTATTTTAATTAAAAATTATGTATTATAATACATTTTTTTTGATTCTATATAAATAAATAAAAATGGTATTTCCATAATGTAATATGGATTTTGTTTAGATGAATTTGATGTGTTTTGTGTTTGATTCACCTTTACACATAACATATTTTATTAACCTCAGTATTTGATGTGTAATTTTACATAAAATGATGAAATACTATTTTTTTATCATGTTAAGTTGAAATTTTTATTCATTGAAAATCAAATTCAGTTTTTTGATATTTAGGTGCTTAACTATAAATTTTATTCACCTATAATTATGTATATATATATATATAAATAATTATTTTTATTTAATGAAATTTCATTAAAACATTTTCCTAGTCGAATTTCATCATACATTATGGATGAGACTTTTAATTTTGGATCTGTTTTTTTATTTTATATTTATATGTATCTCAATCAAATTGTAATTGATGTATTTTTTAGACATAAGGAAATAGAGTGAGATTTCAATTTATTAATTTTATATAAATTACATAGTTTAATAATATATATATTTTTAAATAAATATTTATTGATGATTTGATATTTCATTGAAAATTATTATTGAATAAAATTTCATTTAATGATTTTTTTCCTCATTAGTGAATTTCATATTTTGAGATATCCAACTACTTGTGTGGATGATTAATCAATTATCAATAATGTTTTTCAAAGAACTAATGGTCTGACCTTATAAAATATTCCTTGTTATTAAACCAACTCCATGAGAGGAACATTAGAGAAGGACCCATCTTACTGCCTGGCTTCATCCAAATAGTCATGTGTGAATTTTGGAAATTAGGTTAGGAAACCACATGTTTGGGTGTACTGATAGTAAGGATATATTGAAGCTGTTATGAATTAAAAAATGTAATATAAGGTTATATATCAGATAAAATTTCACTCTCAGTATTAAGGGACGTTTTTTATTTTTTTGTGAATGTATTGTTTGGAAGTCTACCACATGAGGAATCAAAATACTACAATTTTATATAAATTTATGATAGTGGAAAGATTAACTAAAATTGAAAATTGACAATGATGTTGACCAATTGAATTGAGGAAGATGATGATAGTTATGGGTGAAGAAGAAGCATCGAATGTCCTATATCTATCTTCTATTTTTTTCATGATTGATGATTAAGATGAGATTTTCAACAATATTAAATGTTATGATAAATATAATTGAACCAATGAATTTACACAAATTGATAAATGCTATAAAAAATAGATGTGCAATACCATATATATTATACTTAATTTAATCAATTAACGATTACATTGTGATGAACTCTTTCTTCAAAAATCTATTTTATATTAGATCTAGGTCATATGGTTCTTGAATTTATAGGATCCACCAAAGGATTCCTTGTAGGGCAAATCCATACATGTTCTGAAATCCTCGTAATGTCTCTATATGAATCTATTGGTGTTAGCATGATAGATCCGTTAAATTCAATCTTTCACCATGGATCGCCCTGATAATTGATTCAAAATGATTCTCCTTGTTCTCTCTAGACATGAGAGTAGAAGGTGGAGGAGGATATATAAGGCCCCAGCCTTAAACATTACTTAATCTTGAGTTATTTCAAGAATACACATTGAGGATATTTTCAGGTTTAGAGTTTTAGAGAATTAGATCATAAATCATGCATTACATTCCACATTTAATCAAGGTGGTTACATAAAAGACAGTATTCATTTTTCCCATCAAAGGAAAAAAATTTAAAATAAAACATGGATTCTTTCTTGACACTTCCTCAATAATATCATCACATCATGTACTTTTCCCTTGACCTGTGAAAAAACATTTCAAAAACTTGGGATGAGCATAAAAAGCTCAGTAAGGGAAATAAAAATACGGAATAAAAACATAGTCCATGTATACATAAGAATTAATGAAGCCATACTTTACTCATAAAACATAAGAACATTAACATACCTCATGAAATTATAATATTCATGATTAACTCAAAGAAAACATAATACATAAAGGAATCTTAAGGAATTCATAACATTTTACGTAGGGAGTAACCCTCATGGTTATGTTTGGAATACCCGTCACGGTATATTCCCTAAATCTCATCAGATAAACCTTAGAGTTTAACTCCTTTGCGTTACCCAATTCATTGGAGAGCTATCCTGAGATCACCCACACTTAGTTTATCACGGAACCACCCATCTTCATAAACAATGCCCAAGAACCATAACATAATCGTATCACATAAAACATAAATAAAGGAAACATAAAATTTCCAAATTTCAATCACACGATATCAATAAAACACATTGATATAATAAAAACATTATCAAAAAATAATTCAATACTAAAATAATATAAAATTAGAACATGGTATATATTTTTCATTTAAAAAAAATGTTATGGCTTCTAGAGGAATCCAAAACTCAAATAATGGTCACGATGGCGGAGAAGTTTTTGTCACCGCATAAGTACGACAAAAACATTCCCTTTTGTCATTTCGTAAAACACTTCATATAAAAAAGAATCCTTTTGAATAAAAATAAAAGTAAAAGTGGTTTATACATCGTATAAAACAATTTTGTGTATAAACCAAAATATGCCTCAATGAAAGGAGATTGAGACGAAGTCCCATACCTCATGTCCAACTTGACTAGATCATTCTTTAATATCCATAATAATAAAATCGAGTTAATTTATACTTGCTTAAGAACCTTTTTCAAATTCATTATTACTTTTATATCACTTATTACCATTTATGAAAATTATGTAATTACTTATGTTAATAACGGTCGTTTTTTCGATCTTTGGTACGTGAGCCAAAAATAAACTTCTTATAACTACAAGTTGTTCATGTGGTAAAAAATATCCATTATATACAGAATTATATTCATGATATAGATATCATATATATCATATATATCCAGTATATACATGCATTTTTAATATTACATTACATTTAGAGGTAAGAAATGAAATGCACCGTTCGTGGAGATGGTAAGCCATACGTACGCATGAACACTTATTTCATTTCTATTTCATATTTAATGGAGTGAAATCAAAATGATATAAAGTTATATTATAATTCCAGTATAATATAATATATAATATCATTAACTACATCCTTTATACATCCCACATATGGCATTAACGATTCAAATCCCTTTGAAGGGGCGGTAGTCTGCAGTTCCTAAAATGAAGATATCGTGTTTACCCATAATGGAAACCATAATGGTATTCCATAAAAGAAAAATACAGAAGTATATGGAAATAATAAACATAATATATATCATATATAAATATAGTGACATCATAATGTCCACCATGAAAGTTGATAGAAGAATATTGAACAATCATCGTTTCGTGAGGCAGAAATCTGTCATCCATAGAAACAGTATGTTCTTTAACCATTAGACGGAGGTGTGTGTAATTGTAGATAGAATACATATAATAAAAAAATCTTGGTATATTTAAGATACTGGTGTTGTTACAAAAGAAAGTATTAAAAAAAATTTAGGTGGTTGGAGAAGAAAAATAAAACAAAAGAACACAAGTGAAGACATTACTTTAAAATCGGGTAACTTCTCTTGGTTTGACCCAAAAGGGTTTCTTGAAGAGATTTTTTCCTAAGGGGTGTCTTCTAGGCAGAAGTGAGTGATGTGGATAGATAAAATGAATAGAGTATCTCTGGTCCAATGGCTTGAGAGGTGTGGGTATGGTGGTTGAGGTGGGGGCCTTTTATAAGAGGGAGAAGGGGCACTCTTGGAAAGTCAAGAAATGTTACATTATTATATAAAGAGTCTCAGATTTTAAATGTCCCGCAATGATATATCTCGAGGATAAGGTGATAAGGGTTCTAAATCCACCCATCCAATAGATTTTTGAGAAGTTTAAGTCTTAGATTTTACATTAACTTTTCATTTTATTTAAATCATTCATTAATGAGGTAATCGCTGCATCATCATGGTGTCATAAAAAATTAATTTATTTAATGTCTAATAAGTATAAAAAAATACTATGATGTAGTAAATAGTTTTTATCTTTCCAATTACTATTTATAGTCCAAGATATCATTTATGCAGACAAAACTAAAATTGGTTTACTTGGGTGATACATACTTTGGTTATACTTTCCTTTTAAAAAACATAAAATGATAAAGTGTCACTATCACCCAAAAGTGATTCCATGGTGTCCCAATGTTTGGAACAAGGAATACCATGGTCGGCCATGACACAACCAATATCATTAGGAAACATTTTGGGGTCATTTGTATTATTATGATATTATTTTATTACCTTTAACAACCCGATAACTAATTAATCATGATAATTAATGATAATTACCGTCGTTACTATTCATAATGTCGAAAATCAAAAGAGTCTTAATTAAATAATTTGGACCTTCTGATTCCAAATATTGAATTCATTTTACCATATTCCAAACACAAAAATTGGAGTAATTAATTTAAAAATATTTCCCATTTTCAAAATAAATAGCGGAGGTTTTTTTAAACAATATCTATCAAAATTTTGAAAATTGTTTATGTCGAATTTCAAAGTGTAATTAATTCCAATGACCAAAATTGTATTAAATGGTAAAAATATTTTCTATTTACACTATAAAACCAATTAAAAAGATAATCTTTTCATAAAATTAAATTAGATGAAAAATCAGTTTCGAAGTAAAATGCAGTATTTTTCACTATTCATTAAAAATGAATATTGTCAAAAAAATAACAAAATTTTATCCAAAGTAAATTTCAATGTACCAATACTTAATAAAAAGTTCATTTTGACAAATAGAGCTTATAAAATTGTCAAAATATATATTTAATAATGTTTCACCATCAAAAGGAAGGAAAAGAATCTTTTTAAAATATTAGAGAATTCAATGCTTAAGAAAATCCATAGTTCTTTACTAATTTGGGATGTTAAATCCTTCCCCACTTTTGAAAATTGCTTCCCTGAAATCTATTTACTTGTCGAATAATTGGGGGGTATTTATCTCTCATTGCATTTTCATATTCCCATGTTTCCTCTTCAATCATGTGGGTTTTCAACAAAACCATTACTTGATGAACCACCGTATTCCCCAATACATGCTCCATGTGGTCAATAATCTGGACTGGTTGTTCTTCATAAGATAGATTCACATCTAGCTGAACTACCTCTAGACTCAAAACATGAGATGGATCTGGCATATACTTCCTTAAAATTGAAACATGAAAAACATTGTGTACCTGAGATAAACACGTAGGTAAATCCACTCAATATGAAACTGATCCAAATCTATCCAGAATTTCAAATGGTCCAATGAACCTTGGTCTTAGATTTCATTTCTTTCCAAATCACATCACACTTTTCCATAGTGAAACATTGATGATGAAATGATCACCTACCTCAAAAGAGATATCCTTCGTCCTGCTGTCTGCGTAACATTTCTGCCTCCTCTAAGCTGTTCTCATGTGTTTCTGTACCAGCTGAACTTTTTCTGCCAACTCTTCTACCAATTCTGGTCCCAACAACTTCCTTTCACCCACTTCATCCCAAAAATCTAGAGTTCGACACCGCTTCCCATATAATGCCTCAAATGGTTCCATCTGAATAATGTAATGAAAACTGTTATTATAAGAAAACTCAACCAAAGAAATATGTTGGCCCCAACTTCATTGATAATCCATCAAACAAGAATATAGAATATCCTCCAATGTCTGAATTTTTCATTATAACTACTCATCTGATTGAGGATGAAAAGCTATACTAAAATTTGATTCAGTACCCAACGACTTCTGAAGGCCTTTCCTAAAGTTAGAAGTAATCCTGGGATCACGATCAGATACAATGTAGATGGGAACTCCATGTAACCTGACTATCTCTTTAAGATACAAACAAGAATTTTGAACTAGGGGAAAATTATCTCATATAGAAAGGAAATGAGAAGATTTAGTCAAGCTATCAAAAATAACCCAGATTTCATTATTACCTCGAGGTGTCTTTGGAAACCCAACAACGAAGTCCATGGATATATTCTTCCATTTCCACACTGGTACTGGTAAAGGTTGAAGCACCCCTTTCAGTAACTTCCGCTCTACATTAACCTATTCACAAGACAAACACTTCACAGTAAAATCATCAATATCTCTTTTCATTCCATCCCACCAGTAAAACTCCCGATGATCTCTATACATCTTAGTACTGCCAGGACGAACTGAAAATAGAGAACTATGAGCTTCACATAACAACTCTCTCTTCAACTGTGAATCACACGGCACACACAATATCTTCCCAAATCTCAAAACACAATCATTATAAATGTTTAATTCAGGTAACATACCCTTCTGAACCAACTCTACCTTTTTCTGCAACTCATTGTCTTGCTTCTGATCTTGCATAATTCTATCTGATAGGGATGATTTCACTGATACCTGAAACAAAACAGGCGTACATCCTACACCAACAACTTCTATGCCAATGTTCATCAAATACTTATCCAAAGGATGGCGTTCCAAACATAACATGGTTAAGGTAGCATTACTTTTTCGACTCAAAGAATCAGCCACTTAATTTTCTTTTCCCTGATGGTAAAGAATTGTGCAATCATAATCCTTAATTAATTTTATAAATCTCCTATATCTCATGTTCAATTCTATCTGAGTGAATATATACTTTAAATGTTGGTGATCAATATATATTTAAAACTTTACTCCATACAAAATATGCCTCCAAATTTTTAATGTGAAAACAACAACAGCTAATTCCAAATCATATGTAGGGTAATTTACCTCATGAGTTTTCAAATGTCAAGAAGCATAACAAATTACCTGATCATTTTGTATTAAGACGCAACAATGACCTTTCAATTAAGCATCACTTTAGATAAGAAACTCACCATTCCTAGAAGGTAGTGCCAAAACTGGAGCATTCCCCAATCTTCTTTTTAATTTCAGAAAACAATCATCACATTTTTTTGGCCAGATAAACATAACACCCTTCCGAGTTAGCTTAGTCATTGGACTGGATAATCATGAAAAATTTCTAACAAACATTCATTAATAGCCTGCCAAACCAAGAAAACTACGAATCTAAGTTACATTTGTGGGTCTTGTCCATTCTTCAAAAACCATTGTTTTTGTAGGATCAACAGTTATTCCATCTTTAGAAACACTGTGACCAATGAAAGAAATTTTATGCAACCAAAACTCACACTTATTGAATTCCCCTTACAATTTATTTTCTTTTAAGGATTGAAAAATAACCCTTAAATGACTTTAATGCACCTATTTACTTTTAGAAAACACCAAAATATCATAAATGAGAACAACCACAAACTTCCCCATGAACTCATGGAAAATTCTTTTCCTAAGGTCCATGAATACAACAGTTGCATTGGTTAACCCAAATGGAATTACTACAAATTAATAATGGCCTTAAATTGTACGAAATGCAGTCTTCGTAATATCTTCTTCCTTTAACATCAACTGATGGTACCCCGATCTCAAGTCAATCTTTGAAAAAAATACTGATCTCGCTAGAGCTGATCAAACAAATCATCGATATGAGGAAAAGGATATTTGTTCGTAACAGTGAAGTTATTCAATTCTCTATAATCAATGAAAAGTCTCATAGAACTATCTTTATTTTTAAAAAATAAGAAAGTAGCACCCCATGGTGATGTGCTGGGTCGAATGAAACCTTTCTCAAATAATTCTTGCAATTGCTCCTTCAATTCTAAAAGTTCAATTTTAGCCATTCGATAATGGGGTTTTGAAATTGTCTTACCATCCGGAACTAAGTCAATAGTAAATTATACATCCCGATCTGGTATTATTCTAGGAAACTCCTCAGAACAAACATCAGGATACTCATTTACCATTGGCACATCATTAATCTGAACGGTTCCTTTATTTTCAACAATATGTGCAATGTAACATTCATTTCCATATTTTACAAGTTTCTCAGACTCTTGATATGTTATCAACAATAAGGGTTCATTCATGAACACAAAATGGAATTATTTATGAAAATAACTTCTTTAGATCTATAATCAATCATAGCATGGTAAACAGAGAGCCAATATATACCCATGATAACATCAAACTCTACTAGAGGTAAAAAAAATATGGTTTTCAAGTAGGTTCTTTCCACGGATAAGGAAAGGAAGATTCTTATAAATTTTGTTTTTCTCAAGATTTCCCCCTGTTGTTTTTACCATAAGTTCAGGAGTCATTTCTTGAGATGGAATTCCCAATTTACTAGAAACGTTTTCAAATATGAATGAATGTGTAGACCCCGAATCAAACAACACATTGGCATAATCTGAAATAACAAACAAAATACCTGATTCCACATAATTTGATGGACCAACATCTGCTGAAGTAGTTGAAAAGGATATCACCACACATTTCTGATTGTAGTCTGATGGCTTCCAATCATTTGAGCTCTTCGTTGAACAATCGTTTGCATAGTGACCCATCATACTACACTTGAAACATTTCACTAACTCTAAATCAAATTTGGTATTACCATCACCCTGATCTTTTTCAGTGCAATCAAGACACTTATGTCCCATCTTACCACACCGGTAGCACTTTCCAGAATTCAAAATTCATTCCCCGGCATTCCTTTTACCACATTTATCACAAACTAAAAACATAGTTTTCTTACCATCAGACCTCTTTGAAGGATTCTTCCCTTTATCCTGCCACCTCGGTCTCATCTTCTATTGGTTGTTATAGAACACTTGATCATTGGAAAACTGCATTTCCACCTTATCATCACATCGAACAATCTTTTCAAACCTTTTGTAGTCATGAGAAACTAAAGCCCTTCAATATTTTGGCGTTAATCCTGAGTAAAAACGATTTATTTTACTATCATGGTCTCGGATAAAATTTGAAGCATACCTTTCCAATCGAGTGACCCTTTCTTCATAAGCAGCCACTGAGTCATCCTCTTTCCTCAATTCTAATAATTGTTTTTCCATCCTATGTCGAACAGCCTTAGGAAAATATTTATCAAGAAACATACCTTTGAATTCATCCCAGTCAAGAGCATCAATCTCAACAGTATCCCTGATATTTTTTACAATCGACCACCACTAATCTGATTCACCTTCCAAATGGTAAATATAAAGACTAACCTTTTGATTGTATGAACACCCCATGACATCAAAAATCTTCTATAGTGCATTAATACAGCCTTCAACTAGCACACGGTGAGATGATCCTCTGAATGGTGGGGGATGTTGCCTCATGAAATGTTTCACCAATGACATGTTCCTTTGTAGTTGGTCTGGCTGATCTCATGCATGGATACCACCACCATTTATCGCCTGATTCAACGGCACCATTACCAGAACAAACTGTTCAGTTCCGATTCCAACTATCTTAGGTTGCTAATTCGGAAAGTCATTTCCTTCTGTATGCCTTCCTAGCACTGCTTCCCTGTTTCCTCTACAGAAAACCATTTTGAACAAACATGTCTTAGATAAAGCAACATGGTAATATTCAAATGCAATATCATTTCAATTTTATAATTTAAAAAAATATTTTTGGATCATTATTTAATAAAATTATAACTCCTAATGTTATCAAAATCGAACTATGATACCTACTATAAGGTCCCAGCCTTAAACATTACTTAATCTTGAGTTATTTCAAGAATACACATTGTGGAACTTTTCAGGTTTATAATGTTAGTGAATTAGATCATAAATCATGCATTACATTCCACATTTAAACAAGGTGGTTACATAAAAGACAGTATTCATTTTTTCAATCAAAGGAAACATATTTAAAATAAAACATGGAATCTCTCTTGACACTTCCTCGACACTATCATCACAACATATACTTTTCCCTTGACGTGTGAATAAAATTTCAAAAACATGGGATGTTCCTAAAAAGCTCAGAAAGGGATATAAAAATATGAAATGAAAACATTAGTCCATGTATACATAAGAATCAATGAAATCATACATTACTCCTAAAAAATAATCACTTTAACATACCTCATGAAATCATAAGATTCATGAATAAATCATAGAAAATATAAGACATAAAGGTAACTTGAGGCATTCATAACATTCTTACATAGGGAGTAACCCTCATGGTTACGTTTGGAATACCCATCACAGTATATTCCCTAAATCGCTTCGGAGAAACCTAAGCGTTTAACTCCTTCGCATTAGCCAATGCATTGGAGAGCTATCATGGGCTCACCCGCCATTAGTTTATCATGGAACCACCCATCTTAATAAATAATTCCCAAGAACCATAACATAATCGTATCACATAAAACATGCAAAAAGGAATCATAAAATTTTCACATTTCAATCACAAGATATGAATACAACACATTGATATAATCAAAACATTATCAAAACAATTTTCAATACCAAAATAAAAGAAAATCAAAACATGGTATTTATTTTTCATTTCAAAAAAAGTTATGTCTTGTAGAGGAAGAAAAAACTCAAATAATGGTCATGGCGGCGGAGAAGTCATTGTCGCCACATAAGTATGACAAACACAATCCGTTTTGTCATTTAGTAAAACGCTTCGTATAAATCATATTCCATTTGAATAAATGTAAAAATAAAAGTGGATTATACACCGTATAAAATAAGGTCATCTATAAAACAAAATATTCCTCAATGAAAGGAGATTGAGATGAAGTCCCATACCTCGTGTACGACTTGACTCAATTGTTCTTTAATCTCCTGAATAAAAAACTCGAGTTAATTTTTTCATGATTAAGAACCTTTTTCAAGTCCATTATTCCTTTTATATCACTTATTACCATTTTATGAACATTATCTAATTACTTATGTTAATAACGGTCATTTTGTCGATCTTTGGTACGTGATCCAAAAATAAACTTCTTATAAATACAAGTTGTTCATGTGGTAAAATATACATTATATCCATAATTATATTAATTATATTGATATCATATATATCATATATATTCAGTATATACATGCATTTATAATATTACATAACATTTAGTGGTAAGAAATGAAATGTACTGTTCATGGAGATGGTAAGCCGTACGTACACATGAATGCTACTTTCATTTCTATTTCGTATTTTATGGAGTGAAATCATAATGATATAAAGGTATATTATAATTCTAGTATAATAGAATATATAATATCATTAACTACATCATTTATACATCCCACATATCGCATTAACGATTCAAATCACTTTGAGGGAGTGATAGTCCGCACTTCCTAAAATAATGATATCATGTTTACCCATAATGGAAACCATAAATGTATTCCATAAAAAAAATACAGAAGAATATGGAAAACATAAAAATAATATATATCATATATAAATATAGTGACATCATAATTGCCACCCTAAAATGTGAAGAATATTGAACAATCATCATTTCGTGAGGTAGAAATTCTACATCCACAGAAACACTATGTTCGCAAACCATTAGACGGTGGTGTGTGTAAGTGTAGATCGAATAATTCTCATTAAAACATCCTAGTATATTGAAGATACTGGTGTTGTTACAAATGAAAGGAATAAAAAGTGTTTAGGGGGTTGGAGAAGAAAAATAAATCAAAATAACACAAGTGAAGACATTACCTTTAAATCGGGTAATTTCTATTGGTTTGAACCAAAAGGGTTTCTTGAAGAGCTTTCTGCCTAAGGTAAGGCTTCAGGGATGAAGATAGGAATGTGGAGAGATAAAATGAGCAGATTTTGGCCAATGAAATGGCTTGAGAGGTGTGGGTAAGGTGGTAGATGTGGTGGCCTTTTATACGAGGGAGAAGGGGCACTCTTTGAAAGTCATGAAATGTTACTTTATTATATAAAGAGTTTCAGATTTAAAAGGTTTCACAATGATATAATTCGAGGATAAGGTGATAAGCATTCGAATTCCACCCATTCAATAGGTTTTTGACAAGTTTATGTCTTCGATTTTACATTATCATTTCATTTTATTTAAATCGTTCATTAATGAGGTAATTGATGCATCATCATGGTGTCATAAAAAATTAATTTATTTAATGTCTAAAAATTATTAAAAAAATAATATGATGTAGGAAATGTTTTTATATTTCCAATTACTATTCATTGACTAAGATATCATTTATATATACAAAACTAAAATTGTTTTACTTGGGTGATACATACTTTGGTTATACCTTCCTTTTAAAAAACATAAAATAATAAAGTGTCACTATCAAACAAATTTGATTCCATGGGGTCCCAAATATTGGAACATGGCATCCCATGGTCGTCCATGACCCAACCAGTAGCATTAGGACACATTTTGGGTTCATTCTTTATTATTATGATATTATTTTATTACCCTTAACTACAAGATTACTAATTAATCATGATAATTAAAGATAATTATCATCGTTACTATTCATAATGTCCAAAAACAAGAGTCTTAATTGAATAATTTGGACCTTATGATTCCCAATATGGAATGAATTTTACCATATTCTAATCACATAAATTTTAGTAATTAATTGAAAAATAATTCCCGTTGTCAAAACAAATAGCGGGTTTTTTAGAATCAATATCTTTCAAAAGTTTGACAATTGTTTATATCCAATTTCAAAGAGTAATTAATTACAATTACCACCATTGGATTAAATGGTAAAAAAATATTCTATTTACAATTTAAAACAAATTAAAAATATAATCTATCCATAAAATTAAATTAGATGAAAAATCATTTTTGAAGTAAAATGCAGTATTTTTCACTATTCATTAAAAAAATGAAAATTGTCAGAAAAATACCAAAAATTTATCCCAAAAAAATTTCAATGTCCCAATACTAAATAATAGGTTAATTTTGACAAATAGAGCTTATAAAATTTTCAAAATATAGAATTAAAAATTGTTCTCCATCAAAAGGCAGTAAAACAATATTTTAAAAATATTAGAGAATTCAATGCTTATGATTGGAATTATTCTCATTGTAAACCTCTAAAACACTATATAATTTATAAATATAAATATATATGAAAATTCCAAGTTCTTTACATACTTGGGATGTTACAGGATCTCTCTCAATTCATGTGATCCTTCTTGGATAGGGATCACTCTAGGGCCAAAAGAGTATTAACTTTAGATGTTTATGTAGGAAACACAAAATGAATCACCTCGAATAATAAAATTATATAATTGGGTTTTTATACTACTTGGGTTAGAATAAATAATTACACATATTCCCTTTATTATATATTGGGTCTATGTAGAATCTCATGTTTATTAAAATAATAGTATTATTATTTCAATAAATTCTCTAAATTCATCACATAAATGAAATTTTATTTATTCAAACAATATTAAATATAGATTATTTCTCACTAGACCATTAAATAGGATATAACATTCCTCATTAAAATTTATTCTTATTTAAAAATTATTATTTATTTAATAGGGAAATAACACATTATTGTTCTCTAATATATAATGGCATATTCTATTCACTATATAGAAAAGAAAAATTCCTATATATTCATCTCACCTAAAATTATATCAAATATTTGGTGATGGAGTATGTGTGACCCAGAAGACATGAATAATTATCAAACCAATTTCTAGAATAATAATTTTTTAGAAACTTATTCAATAGAAAATAATAATATATTATTAAACTAATTTTCTAGATACACAAAATTTGTAACACTCTAGGCCTCTTTTTGGTGGAAATAAGGGAAACAACATAATGTCTAAGGTTATCATCTGAAAACATGCCTTGGAACCAGTATAGAAATACTTTAATGTCATAATGACATAATACCTCATATATATTCATACTATGTAATACATTACATTTATCATGATAACTCTAATCAATAAGGTCAAATTCTGGTTCCATCAACCTATATGATAATAGTTTCTTTTTTTGACGTTATAAAAATTTAACATGTCAATAGAACCAAAACATGAGTTGGATACATAGAATCAATTTTATAAATTTGGATTTCATTCCATATTGTATCTTTAAATAACTCTAGTACATCATTATTAGATAGAGGATTATAATTTTTAAAAAATAACGTGTCCCCAAATTCGGTTACTAATAAAACATATCCCTTCATTTCTCTTATCACTCTTGTTATCCAATGAAGTACATCTGTTTCACTATGTAATACTTCCATAGGGACCTATTAAATATATTTCTCTATAAACAACTATTAATCATTATAATAAACATTATCGAAGTCAGTACTTCACCCACTATCCGTTTTGAGGATATTCTGGCTCTCAAGAAACAGTTAAGGTTCAGCGATAGTCAATTTCTTAGTTCAGTGGGTGTATAGGGCATATCAATTTATTTCCATAGGATACCCTATAATGATTTAGTTTTTCCCTTGTATTCTAGTTTGTTTCCTAAGAATGAATTTACAATTTCCTTCCATCCTCGTACACATTAATGTGATGAAATATGATTCATTCCAATCTATAACTCAAATAGAATTCATTTTTTGTTCAATATTTGGTACTTTGTTTATTGTGAATTCAACTGTTTGTAATGAATTTACCCAAAAAATATAATGGATGTTCTTCATGTCTCATCAGAAAACATAAAACATCTAAAAAGTTATGGATACTCCAATCATTGACACAATTCAAGTATGGTGTGTAATATATAGTGGGTTGAGATATTATCCTAAACTTATATAAATATATTATAATATCTTAGATAATATCATTACCATGACGATCTGATCAAAGATTCATTATATTAATTCCATGTTTATTCCCTACTATATTCTTGAATTCCAAAAATTTTTAAATAGAGTGAGACATATACATAATTTTGTATAAATAGAAATATTTAATCATGCCACTAGTAAAAGTTATAATGTATGAATACCAAACTCACAATCATCTATAAATAGACCATACACAACACTATATAATAATCCCAGAAGCTATGTGTATCATTCACCTTATCCACAAAATGATGGTTTGGTAAATTTTCTTTGTAAACTATAATTACATATTTCAGGTGGTTTTATATCAAAATAGTAAAAATAAAAATTCTGATTGAGCATGATCAAATACATCTTGTTTATGTGACCATGATGGTGATTCCATAGTTGAGTATTATATGAGTTGTGTGAACATAAATAGTTATCTATTTACAATTCCTTGATTTCAAAATGTAATACCTAAAGTCTATTTTTATATGATACATACAACAACATATGTCTTCATTATAGAATATTCAACATTTATTTCCAAACATAAATAATGAACCATTTACATCAAGTCATTGTCCAAGAACTGTGTTCTTTTTAAATTTTGGGGCATAAATAGGAACCCTTAAAACCAATTTCATTCATGTTGGGAATATAATTTTTTAGTCACTTATGGATATTGTAGACTTCATCACACCACTACAAGCACGCAAACCTACCGTTCATCTAAAAATACATCATAATATACATAGTTTCTATATTTTAACACAATTGTGAGTACCAAAATATGTATCCAATACCCATGGTGTTTAAATTGAATGCTTATACTCGATAAAGAATTATACATTAGCTTACCCTTGATTTTGGGTGTAGTTATTCTTTTAGTGGCCTTGCATTCCATGCAAACAATATATTGTCTCCTTTTAATTTATTTTTATTTGGATTTTTCTCTTCTAGAAAAGATGGTGTTCTATAATTTTAGACCTATTTTAAGTAATGTGCACCTTATCCTTGTTCTTTAACTTTATATTCACCTTAAGGACCACAGGTTTTTCATGCCCCATGTCTTAATCAACATGGAGAATCCACGTTTGAAGATAAAGAAAACTATTCTCATTATTTATAATTTTTTTAATTAAAAATAAAACAAGGGAAGGTATTTGGTTATGAAGAATGTACAATCATCTACTCCAAAATAATTTGATAATTTAATTACCACGATGTATATCTATTAAATATTGAAAATATAATTAACTAAAATTCCTCTAGTTGGAGGCTAATCGTTATGTTTAGTTGTAATAATTTAATTGGATATCTCAAATCTACCATGTATCTCATTATATTAATAGTGAACCTAAAGGGGAGACATCATGTTATACACATACAAGTCCTCATTCTTCTTAAAAATTTCATTGTCATGGATGAAATAATAAAACAATGACCATATATAACATCATTCAAATTTTTTCAAAGATATAATTATTTTTTAGTATCCTCATTACCACACACTCCAGTAATATTTTCTTCCAGCACATACCATTTTCTTTCCTAGAATATGAAGATGTGTAATCACCTTTTCCACACATGAGTATTTATGTTGGTGATAAGGTAATTAATCTCATTTAATGATCAAATATATATGTCTGAATTAATTTTATTCATGTTTATACAAATATGATGTATAGTGTTTAAGTTTATTTTCTAATCAAATACAGATAGATAAATTTATAATATATTTTTTAATATCACGTTATTTTATTAAATCCTAATTGTCCTCACGATCAGATTTGTAATACTATACAAATTGGGCATTCTAGTAGCAAGGATACATATTCCACATATTCACACCCTAATGTTTGGTGGCCTATAATATATGAATGGGTATTAATTCCATAATTAAACTAAATTAACTCCTTGTTGCATGATATGTTAAGAGGAATTTGTAGTCTAGAAATCCATAAATTATATTTTTTAAAACTATTCCTCCTAGTTACTCTAATTCATACATTGGTAGTGATCAATTGATGGGAACTATGTTATCTGCAAGAAAAAAATCATGTTATAATTACCAGAATATTGAATGCACCACATCTTTTTTCTAGTCAATCAGGTTGAAATATGGACCAATTTTAATTGATGTAGTTTAAATCAATAAAGAATGAATATATATAGTTTATGGACTTCATCATTATGTGTAATCATAAAATTATTATCATTAATAGATGATTTTTATTGTTAATTTTACTTACTTATGTGATTTACCATGTAGTAGATATTATTTATGAATAAGAACCATTATATTTGTTCAACATTTTATAACTATTAAATCGTTATATCATGCGATCACTAAAAACCATCCATAAATAAATAAACATTTATCATGATAGAAATAAATTCAAAACTGTTTGTTATCATGGTATTTTAATAATTTTTAGTTTATCTAGTGGATGAAAAATGAACCGTCAAAGGGGGAAAATACCCTAAACAATTTATGGGTCATGTTTCATCTTTCCTCGTTCCCATGAATATACATATCCTGGATTGTTCTTGCCTCATATACAAACATGGGCCACCTCTAGTTGACTTGTATATCCATCTATTACATATAATTTTACTCTCATATAGGTGATGGAACTACATGTTTGGTTAGGTGTAACATCCCAGGTAAATAAAGAATAATGAATTTTCATATTTATTAATATTTGAGAATTAAATATTAATTTTACTTTAAATGGGTTTCTATGTTTGATAGCGTACCCGATACGCAACGATGAGTTCCTTTGAAAACTTACGTTGCACACTAGTAATATAATAATATTATTTTAAATGGTAGTTAACATGTAGTCGTTGTAATGGCGGGAATGGATAGAAATAACTAAAATATGATTGTATATGTTTTTAATTGTTTTTACATTTATCCAATAAACGATAAAGGCTTAAAATACGGAAAGAATTCAATTTTAGGCATTTATACCCTAATTTTCACTAAGGGTTCATTTATCACCTCTTGACGGCGAACCGTCATTAAATATAGTTTTGATCAATCTTCTAAATTCTATTGGAACAAATATAACGCTTCTTTAGAACCGGGACACCAAAATTTACTTTGTGTAAATTTTTTGTATCTTTTCGATAAAGTTCATTTTTTAATGAATAGTGTAAAATGTAGTATTTTAATTCAAAACCACTTTTTAATCTATTTTATTTATATGATTAGATTATCATTTTAATTGGTTTTAAATTGAAATTAGAAAATATTTTTACCATTAAATCCAATAGTGGTCTTTGTAATTAATTTCACTTTGAAATATGACTTAAACAAGTGTCAATCTTTTGATACTTATTGTTTCATAAAAACACGCTATTTGTCATGACAGCGGGAATTAATTATTAAATTAATTAATGTGACTTATATGTTTTTAATTTTGTAAAATAGACTTCATTTTTGAATTTGGAATATCAAATATAGCATAGGGTGAATTTTTGGTATTTTTCTAAAAAACTTCAATTTTTGATGAATACTGAAACCACTAAGTGGTACTTATAAAAACTGATTTTCCGTTTAAATGAAAATTTACCACCACTGTGTTTTGAATTTCAAAAATCCTACATACATTGTTGTCATTAAGAAGTAAAATGTGGTTCAATGGGATTAAAATATTTTTTCAGTGAATAGTAACATATTAAGTTTTTAATCGCGATTAGAGGTAATTAGTGTAGTTTAAGGTAAGAATAATGTTTAAATAATATGAGATGAGATTGACACATGTCCTACCCTCATTGGATGTGTCATGGCCGACCAAGAAAATCCATGAGTCAAATTGGGGACCCCATGGATCCACATTGGTTGGAAAATGACATAAATACCTTCTTATTTAATGTTAAAGTAAAAAATGACACAAACATGAGATGTTTTACTAAAAAACTTTTTACATAGGGTTATACAAGTCATATTTTTGACTATAAATATTCTTTAAAAATCTAAAATGATTTCCTACATCATGATATTTTTTTATAATTTTTATACAATAAATAAATTAAATTATTTATGACATCATGATGATGCAGCAATTACCTCATTAATAATGTATTTAAATAAAATGGAAAGATAATGTAAAATCAATGAACTACACATGTCCAAAACATATTTTATGGGTGGATTTCGAACCCTTATCACCTTATCCACGAAACACATCAAAGTGGGACCATGAAAATCCGAAACGCATTCTAAAATAAAGTAACATTTTCTTACATTCCAAGAGTGCCCCTCCTCTCCTCTTATAAAAGGCCCCCACCTCTACCTCCTTACCCACACTCCCAAAGCCTTTGGATCGGCCAAACTCTTCCCATTTTGTCTCTCCACTTACCTCTCTTACTCTTTTAAGCCTTACTTTGGGCAGAAGTCTTCCCAAGGAATCCTTTAAGCTCAAACCAAAGGGAGTTACCCGATTTTAAGGACGTTAAAGAACAATCGAGTCAAGTCAGACCTGAGGTAAGGGACTTCGTCTCAATATCCTTTCATTGAGGAATATTTCGTTTTATACACAACTTTATTTTATACGGTGTATAAACCCATTTGACTTTTACTTTCATACAAAAGGAATCTTTTTCTACAAAGCGTTTTACTAAAGGACAAAAAGGAATGTTTCTTTTAACGTACGTGGTGACAACGACCTTTTCCACCGCCACGAGTATTATTTGGTCTTTGGCTTCCTGAACAAGCCGTAATGTTTTTTTAAATGAAATAAATACCATATACTCTTTTATGTATTTTGGTATTGAAAATGGTTTTTATAATGGATTTGTTATGTCAATATATCTGAGTGATATATTGTGATCAAAGTGTGTAAATGTTTTCTTTCCTTTATGTTTTCTTTATGTCTTATGATTTTATAATGGTACTTGGACATTTGATGGGTGGTTACATGATGAACCATATGACGGGTGGTTCCATGAATACCAGGACGGGTGGTTACATTATAACCTCCAATGCATTGGGTATGGAAGTCGGCCGTATGGCTATTCCATTAAGTGATATTTGTGGAAGTCGACTGTATGGTTATTACATTTATGTATGATTATGTCCCAAGTTACCTTTATATGTTATGTGATCTTTTTATGGGTTTTATGGTAATATTTTGGTTACAAAAGGGTAAGTAATGATCTTTTATTCATTGTAGAGTTTTTACTACTTCATAAAGGTGAAAAGTATTACTTTGTTAAAGTATACATGGTTTACTTGTTGTTTTGATAAAATAACTATTTTCATTATTTGTGTATCCCTTACTGAGCTTTTTATGCTCACCCCATGTTTTTTTGAAATGTTTTTCATAGGACTTAATGTGGAATAGGGTCAAGGATGGTATCAAGGGAAAGTCATGCTATATAAAACATGGAACTAGACATGTTTCTTGTTAAGAGTTTTTTTTATTCTATGGAAACTTAGTAGAAGTGTCTACTTTATAAATCTTTTGAGATGTAATAGTTATGTTCTAATTCTCTAAAACTCTAAACCTGAAAAGATCCTCGATGTGAATTATTCATTTAATTCAATATTAAGTAATGTTTAATGTCGGGGCCTTATAGTTGGTATCAAAGGTCTGTTTAGACAACATTAGGATTTAGAAAATTGATAAATCATAAGTTAATTTACGGTATGACTGAAATGATATAGCATTTAAAGATTACCATGTTTCTTCGCCTAAGATATTTCTGTGTTCAGAGTGGTTTTATGTAGAGGAAACAAAGAAGCTATGTTGGGATGACCTCAGGAGGAAGACAACCTTTCAAATCAGTATCCTGAGATGGTCAGAATCGGAACTAAACAGTTTGCTGCAGTGATAGCTCAGTTGAATCAGGTGAAAAATGTTGGTTGTTGATATTGTGGTGTTTTATAGAAGTAAAGAGGAGCATGAAAGAAATTTAAGGGTTATCTTGCAGACCTTAAAAGAAAAGAAACTGTATGGAAAATTCAGCAAGTGTGAGTTTTGGTTACAACAAATTTCTTTCCTTGGTCACATTGTTTCAAAAGATGGAATAACTGTTGATCCTGCTAAAACAAAAGTTATTGAAGAATGGCCAAGACCCACAAATGTAACCGAGATCTGTAGTTTTCTGGGTTTGGCAGGTTACTACTGAAGGTTTGTTGAAAAATTTTCACGGTTATCTAGTCCAATGACTAAGCTAACTCGTAAGGGTGTTAAGTTCATTTGGACAAAAGAATGTGATGATTCTTTTCAGGAGTTGAAAAGAAGATTGGTGAATGCTCCAATTTCGGAACATCCTTCCAGGAATGGTGAGTTTGTAATATACAGTGATGCTTCATTGAAAGGACTTGGTTGTGTCCTAATGCAGAATGGTCAGGTAATTGCTTATGCATCACAACAGTTGAAAACTCATGAGGTAAATTACCCTACACATTATTTGGAATTAGCTGCTATTGTTTTTTCTTTAAAAATTTGGAGGCATCATTTGTATGGAGTAAATTGTGAAATATATACTGATCACAAAAGGTTAAAGTATATATTCACTCAGAAAGAATTGAACATGAGACAGAGGAGATGGCTGGAATTAATCAAGGATTATGACTATACAATTCACTACCATCCGGGAAAAGCAAATAAAGTGGCTGATGCTTTGAGATGAAAAAGTAATGCTTCATTAACCATGCTACGTTTGGAATGAGATCCTTTGGTTTTTGATTTGATGAACTGTGGTATAGAAGTTGTTTGTGCAGGAAGTTCTTATGTTTTGTTTCAGGTATCAGTGACATCTTCCCTATCAGATAGAATCATGCAAGCACAGAAGCAAGATCGTGAGTTGCAGAAAAAGGTAGAGCTGGTACAGAAAGGTAAGTTGCATGAATTCAACATTGATAGTGATTATGTTTTGAGATTTGGGAAGAGATTGTGTGTTCCTTGTCATTCATATTTGAAGAGAGAGTTGTTATGTGAAGCTCATAGTTCTCCATTTTCAGTTCATCCTGGCAGTACTAAGATGTGTAGAGATCTGCGGGAGTATTACTGGTGGGATGGAATGAAAAGAGATATTACTGATTTTACTGTGAAGTGTTTGACTTGTCAGCAGGTTAAAGCAGAGCGGCAGTTACCGAAAGGGATGCTTCAGCCTCTACCGGTGCCAGAGTGGAAATGGGAAAATATATCCATGGATTTTGTCATGGGATTACCGAAGAAATCTAGAGGTAATAATGCAATCTGGGTTATTGTTGATCGCTTGACTAAATCTGCTCATTTACTTGCTATACGAGATACTTTTTCCCTAGATCAACTTTCCTGTTTGAATCTTAAAGATATAGTCAGGTTACATGGAGATCCTCCCAACATTGTGTCCGATTGTGATCCCAGGTTTACTTCTATCTTTTGGAAAG
This sequence comes from Viscum album, assembly GCA_963277665.1. Taxonomy (NCBI): domain Eukaryota; kingdom Viridiplantae; phylum Streptophyta; class Magnoliopsida; order Santalales; family Viscaceae; genus Viscum; species Viscum album. Next base: position 2,092,768,734 of record OY728122.1, read on the forward strand.
GCCTTCAGAAGTCGTTGGGTACTGAATTAAATTTTAGTACAGCTTTTCATCCGCAATCAGATGGGCAGTTAGAACGAACAATTTAGACCATGGAGGATATGCTACGAGCTTGTTCGATGGATTATCAGGGAAGTTGGTACCAACATCTTGTTTTGGTTGAGTTTTCTTATAATAACGGTTTTTATTCCAGTATACAGATGGCACCATTTGAGGCATTATATGGGAAGCGGTGTCGAACTCCAGCTTTCTAGGATGAAGTCGGTGAAAGGAAGTTGATGGGACCAGAATTGGTAGAAGAGATGGCAGATAAAGTTCAGTTGATTCAGAAACACATGAGAACAGCTCAGAGCAGGCAGAAGAGTTGTGCGGATAACCGGAGGAAGGATCTATCTTTCGAGGTAGGTGATCATGTTTTTCTAAAGGTTTCTCCATGGAAAAGTGTGATGCGATTTGGTAAGAAAGGAATGCTGAGTCCAAGGTTCATTGGACCGTATGAAATTCTAGAGAGATTTGGATCAGTTTCATACAGAGTGGCATTACCTCCGAGTTTATCTCAGGTACACAATGTTTTTCATGTTTCGATGTTGAGGAATTATATTCCAGATCCATCTCATGTTTTGAGTCCAGAGGTAGTTCAGCTGGAGGAGAACCTATCTTATGAAGAACAACCAGTCCAGATTTTTGATTGAAGAGAGCAAGTGTTACGAAATAAGGTAATCCACTAGGTAAAGGTTTTTTTGAAAAACCATATGTTTGAAGAGGCAACATGGGAATATGAAAATGCTATGAGGGATAAATACCCCCACTTATTTTGATAAGTGAATAAAATTGCGAGGACGCAATTCCCAAAAGGGGGGAAGGATGTAACATCCCAGGTAAATAAAGAATAAATAATTTTCATATTTATTAATATTTGCGAATTAAATATTAATTTTACTTTAAAGGGGTTGTTATGTTCGATAGCGTACCTGATACGCAACGATGAGTTCCTTTGAAAACTTACGTTGCACACTTGTAATATAATAATATTATTTTAAATGGTAGTTAACATGTAGTCGTTGTATTGGTGGGAATGGATAGAAATAACTAAAATATGATTATATATGTTTTTAAATGTTTTTACATTTATCCAATAAAAGATAATGGCTTAAAATACGGAAAGAATTCAATTTTAGGCATTCATACCCTAATTTTCACTAAGGGTTCACTTATCACCTTTTGACAGTGAACCGTCATTAAATATAGTTTTGATCAATCTTATGAATTCTATTAGACCAAATATAACTCTTCTTTAGAATCGGGACATCTAAATTTACTTTGTGTAAATTTTTGGTATCTTTCCGATAAAGTTCATTTTTTAATGAATAGTGTAAAATGTTGTATTTTAATTCAAAACCTCTTTTTAATATAATTTATTTATATGATTATATTATAATTTGAATTGGTTTTAAAGTGAAATTAGAAAATATTTTTACCATTAAATCCAATAGTGGTCGTTGGAATTAATTTCACTTTGAAATCGGACATAAACTAGTGTCAATCTTTTGATACTTATTGTTTCATAAAAACACGCTATTTGTCATGACATCAGGATTTAATTATTAAATTAATTAATGTGACTTATATGTTTTGAATTTTGTAAAATAGACTTCATTTTTGAATTCGGAATATCAAATATAGCTTAGGGTGAATTTTTGGTATTTTTCTGAAAAACATCAATTTTTGATGAATAGTGAAACCACTAAGTGGTACTTATAAAAACTGATTTTTCATTTAAATGAAATTTTACCACCTCTGTGTTTTGAATTTCAAAAATCCGACATACATGGTTGTCATTAAGAAGTAAAATGTGGTTCAATGGGATTAAAATATTTTTTTGTGAATAGTAACTTATTATGTTTTTAATCGCGATTTGAGGTAATTAGTGTAGTTTAAGGTATGAATAATGTTTTAATAATATGAGATCAGCTTGACACATGTCCTAACCTCATTGGATGTGTCATGGCCGACCAAGACGATCCATGAGTCAACTTGGGGACCTCATGGATCCACTTTGGTTGGAAAATGACATAAATACCTTTTTATTTAATGTTAAAGTAAAAATGACACAAACATGAGATGTTTTACTAAAACAATTTTTACATGGGGTTATACAAGTCATATTTTTAACTATAAATATTCATTATAAATCTAAAACGATTTCCAACATCATGATATTTTTTTTATAATTTTTAGACATTATATAAATTAAATTATTTATGACATCATGATGATGCAGCGATTACCTCATTAATAAAGGATTTAAATAAAATGGAAAGATAATGTAAAATATATAACCTACACATGTCCAAAACCTATTGGATGGGTGGATTTCAAACCCTTATCACCTTATCTTTGAAACACATCAATGTGGGACTATTAAAATCTGAAACTCATTCTAAAATAAAGTAACATTTTCTTACTTTCTAAGAGTTCCCTTCCTCTCCTCTTATAAAAGGTCCCCACACCTACCTCCTTACCCACACTCCCAAAGCCTTTGTCTCGTCCAAACTCTGCCCATTCTGTCTCTCCACTTCCCTCTTTTACTCCATGAAGCCTTTCTTTGGGCAGAAGTCTTCCCAAGGAATCCTTTGAGCTCAAACCAAAGGGAGTTACCTGATTTTAAAGACGTTAAAGAACGGTCGAGTCAAGTCAGAACCGAGGTAAGGGACTTCGTCTCAATCTCCATTCATTGAGGAATATTTCGTTTTATACACAATATTCTTTTTTACAGGGTATGAACCCATTTTACTTTTACTTTCATACAAAAGTAATCTTTTTCTACGAATTGTTTTACTAAACGACAAAAAGGAATGTTTCTTTTAACGTACACGGTGACAACGACCTTTTCCACCGCCGCGAGTATTATTTGGTCTTTGGCTTCATGAACAATCCGTAATGTTTTTTTTAAAATTAAATAAATACCATATACTCTTTTATGTATTTTGGTATTGAGAATGGTTTTTATAATGGATTTGTTATGTCAGTATATTTGAGTGATATATTGTGATCAAAGTGTGGAAATGTTTTCTTTCCTTTATGTTTGCTTTATGTCTTATGATTTTATAATGGTACTTGACATTTGACAGGTGGTTACGTGATGAACCATATGACTGGTGGTGCCGTGAATATCGGGACTGGCGGTTACGTTATAACATCCAATGCATTGTGTATGGAAGTCGGCCGTATGGCTATTCCATTAAGTGATATGTGTGGAAGTCGACCGTATGGTTATTCCACTTAAGTATGTTTATGTCCCGAGTTACTTTTATATGTTATGTGATCTTTTTATGGGAGTTATGGTAATCTTTTGGTTACAAAAGGGTAAGTAATGATCTTTTATTCAGTGATGAGTTTTTACTACTTCATAAAGGTGAAAAGTATTACTTTGTTAAAGTATACATGGTTTACTTTTTGTTTTGATAAAATAATTGTTTTCATTCTTTTTGAATCCCTTACTGAGCTTTTTATGCTCACCCCAAGTTTTTTTCAAATTTTTTTCACAGGACATAATGTGGAATAGGGTCAAGGATCAGATCAAGGGAAAGTCATGCTATATAAAACATGGAACTAGATATGTTTCTTGTTAAGAGTTTTTTTATTCTATGGAAACTTAGTAGAAGTGTCTACTTTGTAAGTCTTTTGAGATGTAATATTTATGTTCTAATTCTCTAAAACTCTAAACATGAAAAGATCCTTGATGTGAATTATTCATTTAATTCAATATTAAGTAATGTTTAAGGTCGGGGCCTTATTTTAGGGGTATACATAAATGAATCAATGGGAAAACATTACATTACATACTGAGATGATAGATGAAAATATGTCCATCATATTAATTTAATAATAAATTAAATGAAACTTAAAAAATAAAAAGGTGTGTATTATGTCCATGATCATCTAAATGAATGAAACGAATTATGAATTTAATAATATTAGTATTAAATTATATGATTTCTTGTTAAATGAAATTTATTCTAAACAATATTAATTATTTTCTTTAATTAATAGATTATTTTATCTAAACTATCATCCTAATTTCCTCAAGATTCAAATCCACATAAATTTTTAAAAAATTAAATATATTTATTTAAGATTTACTATTCCCTAAAAAAATGCACTATATAAGGAAAATGGTGAGTACCCATCTTAACTACTCAATAGGTATTATACTCATATAGTGTTTACTATTACGACATGTGGTACACAGAAAATATTATGTAATTTCGTGAAATTTACTATAAAATAAATGAAAACAAATAACATATTGTGTTTACGTATAATTTAATGATTTAACAAGCGAAGTGTAATAACTACCCTATGACTTATACATGATATATTGATCTGAACATTAATAAAAAATTAATTATATAGTTATATATATATTCCATCACATGTTATGTACGATCAAATTAATGGACACATGGAACACATGTTGATATGGTTTCCACAATATATATAGATTTATTTTTAATTATAAATTATTTTATAAGTAGAAAATATGTAAATTAGAGATACACTATGTGAAATATTCTCACCATCTATCCAATGAACACTCTTAGGGACTCAATATGTACCTGTTCCATGGAAAAGATTGGACTACAAAATTTGTACATAAAGAAAATGGTGTTTTGCCCCCATGTTACATAGAACATATTATTGTAGTCTAGGTAAGATAGTACATATCCCATCTATGACTAAGTTAATACATGTCGTATACTCACATTAAAAGACATGTACTCTGGTTGATTGTGTGCCACGATGGCCTTGTCGACACAAGATGTATAACTAATCTCATTTTGGGTATTATGTTTACACAAATTGAAATAATTTTTAATTAATTATTCATTCATTAATCCCTAGTACATGAAATATGTGTTGGTGTTACCTGGAGTGCACTAATGTGATACCATCCAGAGTCGCAGGTACATGTCAATGAGTTTGTCTAATTTATTTCATTTATAAAATTAGTCTATTTGATTATATTTATAGGAAATAAATAGGAATAAAATAGATCTCAAAATTATGATAAACGAATTATTATGCTGGAATTGAACAAATAATAAATGAAAAAATTATTGATATTTATATAATCATAAATAATTTTAAAACCCATCTGAAACCCCATGAATGTGCTGGTCATAGTAGAAACATCAGATGTGTCATGCAAAAATTTACTTTTTTGATAATCGATGAATAATTTGTGATAGATTTGATGAAGAATTCCATGGAAAATGATTTAGAAACAAATAATATAGGAAATGTATTAACCCAACAACCAATGGGATGGGTCATAACATATTATTTATAATTCATTTAAGAAATTAAAAAATTAACATGTAATAAATTATTTCAGCATTCATGGTTTGAACAGTAGATCTACTTAGTACCATCGTTACATTAGTGTGAATAAAGAATTTATTCAATCTAGTGGCAATCCACATGTGATCAAAACAATCTCCAAACATTACATCCGAAATATATAGGTGATATCATAGAATATCATATCACTTGAATCATTCACATTTTGTCACCTAGATACATACATTGAATGAATTATATTGGACCACACTGAAAAAAAAATTTGATGGTGGGGGGAGATCTCTATCCATTATTGGGAGAATTGTAACATCCAAAGTAAGTAAATAATTATGGATTTTCATATATATGTCTATTTATGAATTATATAGTGTTTTAGAGGCTTAAAATGAGAATAAATCCAATCTTAAGCATTGAATTCTCTGGTATTTTAAAAAGATTGTTTTACCACCTTTTGATGGAGAACCATTTTTAAATCTATATTTTGACAATTTTATAAGCTCTATTTGTCAAAATAAACTTATTCATTCAAATTATGGCATTAAAATTTACTTTGGATAAATATTTTGTGTTTTTCTGTCAATGTTCATTTTTTAATGAATAGTGAAAGATACTGCAATTTACTTCAAAACTGCATTTCATTTAATTTAATTATATGGATAGATTATCTTTTTAATTGTTTTTAAATTTTAAATAGAATATATTTTACCACTTAATCCAATGGTGGTCATTGTAATTAATTTTATAATGAAATTTTACATAAACAATTGTCAAACTTTTGGTAGATATTGTGTCAAAAAAACCCGCTATTTGTTTTAACAACGAGAATTATTTTTAAATTTATTATTGAAATTTCTGTGTTTGGAATTTGAAAAAATTGGATCCATATTTGGAATCAGAAGTTCCAAATTAAGTAATTAATACTCTTTTTTTGGACATTATGAATAGTAACGACGGTAATTATCTTTAATTGTTGGGATTAATTAGTAATCAGGTATTTAAGGGTAATAAAATAATATCATAATAATAACAAATTACCCCAACATGTTTCCAAATTCTACTGTTTGTGTCATGGACGACCATGGGATGCCTTTTTCCATACTTTGGGACCCCAGGGAATCACTTTTGGGTGATAGTTACATTTTATTATATTATTTGTCTAAAGGGAAAACATAACCAAATTATGCATCACTCAAGTAAAACTATTTTAGTTGTGACTATGTAAATGATATCATATACAATAAAATTTCATTGGAAAGCTAAAATTTTTCCTACATCATTATATTTTATTTATAATTTTTAGACATTAAATAAATTAATTTATTTATGACAGCATATTGATGCAGCGATTACCTCATTAGTTAACGATATAAATAAAATGAAAAGATAATGTAAAATATAAGACATAAACTTGTAAAAGACATATTGGATGGGTTTATTTTGAACCATTATCACCTTATCCTAGAAATATATCATTGTGGGACCTTTAAAATCTGAAAATCATTATATAATAAAGTAACATTTCTTGAATTTCCACAGTGACCCTCCTCCCTCTTATAAAAGGCTCCCACCTCTACCACCTTACCCACTCCTCTCAAGCCATTATCTCGGCCAATATCTTCTCATTTTATCTCTCCACATCCCTATCTTCATCTTAGAAGCCTTACCATAGGCATAAATCCCTTCCAGAAACCATTTTGGTTCAAACCAACGGGAGTTACCCGATTTAAAGATAATGTCATCACTTGTGTTCTTTTCTATTATTTTTCATCTCCAACCCCGTAAACTCTTTTTATTCCTTTATTTTGTAACAAAACCAGTATCATAAATATACTATGATGTTTTTATGAGAATTATTTGATTTAAACTTACACACAACTCTATCTAATGGTTAAAGAACATATTGTTTCTGTGGATGGCGAATTACTGCCTCACGAAACGATGATTGTTCAATCTTCGTTTAACACCTTTCATGGTGGCCATTAATATGCCACTATATTTATATATGATATATATTATGTTTATGTTTTCATTATGATTATTTATTTTTCATTTATGGCATACCTTTATGGTTTCCATTATGGATAAACGCGATAATTTCATTTAGGAAGTGCGGTCTACCGCCCCCACAAAGTGATTTGAATCGTTAATGACATATGTGGGATGAATAAAGGATGGAGTTAATGATATTATATGTGATATTATACTGGAATTATTATATACCTTTATATAATTATGGGTTCACTCCATTAATTATGAAATATAAATGAAATTAGCATTCATGCGTACGTACGGCTTACCGTCTCCATGAAAGGTGCATTTCAATTATTGCCTCTAAATGTTATGTAATATTATAAATTCATGTATATACTGGATATATATGATATATATGATATCTAAATTATGAATATAATTTGGGATATATTGGATATTTTACCACATTACCAACTTTTAATTATAAGAAGTTTATTTTTGTCTCAAGTACCAAAGATCAACAAAACGACCATTATTAACTTAAATAATTACATGATGTTCATAACAGGGTAATAAGTGATATAAAAGGAATAATTAACTTTAAAAAGTTTCTTAAGAAATTAGAAATTAACTCTAGTTTCTCATTTATGAGATTAAATAAGGATCGAGAGAAGTCGGACACGACGTAAGGAACTTCATCTCAATCTCAGCCGTTGTGACCATTATTTGAGTTTCGAAATCCTCTACAAGCCATAAAATTTTTTTAAATGAAAAATAAATAGCATGTTTTAAATTTCTTTTATTTTGGTATTGAAAAATGGTTTTGATAATGTTTTTATTATATCAATGTTTTGTATTGATAACTTTTTATTGAAATGTGGAAATGTTATGTTTCCTTATGCATGTTTTATGTGATACGATTATGTTATAGTTCTTGGGCATTATTTATGAAGACGGTATGTTTCGTGATAAACTAAGGGCGGGTGAGCCCGTGATAGCCCTCCAATGCATTGGGTAACATGAAGGAGTTAAACTATAAGGTTTCTCCAAATAGATTTGAGGAATATACTGTGATGGGTATTACAAAAGTAACCATGAGGGTTACTCTCTATGTAAGAATGTTATGAATGCCTCAAGTTACCTTTATGTCTTATGTTGTCTATGAGTTATTCTTGAATCTTATGATTTCATGAGGTGTTTTAAAGTGCTTATGTTTTATGAGTAAAGTATTATTTCATTAATTCTTATGTATACATGGACTATTGTTTTCATTCTGTATTTTTATATCCATTACTAAGCTTTTTATGCTCATCCGAAGATTTTGAAATGTTTTTCACATGTTGAGGGAAAAGTACATTATGTGATGATTGTGTAGAGTATGTTTCAACAAAGTACCCATGTTTTATTTTAAATATGTTTCCTTTGATGAGAAAAATGAATAATTTATTTTATGTAACCACCTTGTTAAATGTGGAATGTAATGAATGATTTATGATCTAATTCTCTAAAACTCTAAACCTAAAAAGATCATCAATATGTATTCTTGAAATATCTCAAGGTTATGTAATGTTTAAGGCTGGGGACTTATATTTGGTATCAAAGGTCAGTTTGGATAACTTTAGGATTTATAATTCTATTAAATTATTATCCAAAAATATATTTTTTATGGTCAATTTGAAATGATATAGCATTTGAATATTACCATGCTGGTTCATCTAAGACATGTTTTTTCAGAATGGTTTTCCGTACAAGAAACAGGGAACCAGTGCTAGGAAGGCATACTGTAGGAAATGACCTTCCGAATTATCATCCTGAGATGGTCGGAATTGGAACTGAACAGTTTGTTGTAGTAATGGCATAGTTGACTCAAGGGATAAATGGTGGTTGTATCCATGCATGAGATCATCCAGATCAACCGTAGAGAAACATGTCAGTGGTGGAACATTTCATGAGGCAACATCCCCCGTCATTCAGAGGATCATCTGACCCTGTGCTAGCTGAAGGGTGGATTAAAGCACTAGAGAATATTTTCAATGTCATGGGGTGTTCAGAAAGTCAAAAGGTTAGTCTTTCTATTTACTGTTTGGAGGGAGAAGAAGATCATTGGTGCTCAATGGTTAAAAATATCAGGGACGCTGATGAGATTGATGCTCTTGACTGGGATGAATTAAAAGGTATGTTTCCTGAAAAATATTTTCCTAAGGATGTACGACTTAGGATGGAAAATCAATTCTTGTAATTGAGGCAAGAGGATGACTTAGTGTCTGCTTATGAAGAAGGGTTAACATGATTGAAAAGTTATGCTCCAAATTTTATCTGAGACCTTGATAGTAATGTCAATCTTTTTTACTCAAGATTAAAGACAAAATATCCAAGGGATTTAGCTTCTCGTGAGTGAAAAAGTTATGAATAGCTTGTTCGATGTTCTAAGAAGGTGGAAATGGAGTTTTTTGATGATCAAGTGTTCTTTGACATCCAACAGAAGAAGAGACCGAGGTGGCAGGAGAAAGGGAAGAATCATTCAAAAAGGTCTAATGGTAAGAAAACTACATTTTTAGTTTGTGATAAATGTTGTAAAAATCATGCTGGGGAATGTCTTTTGAATTATGGAATCTGCTACTGATGTGGTAAGATGGGACATAAGGCAAGTGATTGCACTAAAAAAGATCAGGGTGATGGTATGACCAAATTTTATTTACAGTTAATGAAATGTTTCATGTGTAATGAGATGGGTCATTATGCGAATGAGTGTTCGACAAAGAGCTCAAATGATGGGAAGAAGTCAGAATACACGAAAAAATGTGTGGTGAAATCCATTGCAACTACTTTAGAAGATGTTGGGTCATCCAATGAAGTGGTATCAGGTACATTGTTTGTTTTTTTAGATTTTTCCAATGAGTTGTTTGATTTGAGGTCTACACATTCATTCATCTCTGAAAAATTTTCTAGTAAATTGGGAATTCCAACTCAAGAAATGACTCCGGAACTTGTGGTAAAAACACCTAGGGGAAATGTGGAGGTAAAAAGAATTTATAAGAATCTTCTTATCCTTATCCATGGAAAGAACCTAATTACAAACCTTATTGTTTTACCTTTAGTAGAGTTTGATGTTATCTTGGGTATGGATTGGCTCTCTGTTTACCATGTTAAACTTGACTATAGTGCTAAATAAGCTTCTTCTTAGAAGGAATTTTAGTTTGTGTACAAGAATGAACCCATACTATTGATAACATATCAAGAGGCTGAGAAATTTGTAAAAGATAGAAATGAATGTTACTTACAGATATTGTTAAAAACAAAGGAACCATTCAGATTAATGATGTGTCAATGGTAAATGAGTATCCTGATGTTTTTCCTGACAAGTTTCATGGAATAATACCAGATAAGGAAGTTGAATTTACTGTTGACTTAGTTCCTGATGCTAAGAAAATTTCAAAACCCACTTATTGAATGGCTCAAATTGAACTTTTAGAGTTGAAGGAGCATTTGCAAGAATTATTAGAGAAAGGTTTCATTTGACCAATCACATCACCATGGGGGGATCCTATATTATTTGTTAAAAAGAAAGATGGTTCTATGAGATTTTTCATTGATTATAGAGCCTTTAATAACATCACAATTAAGAAAAGATATCCTTTGCCTCATATCGATGATTTGTTTGATCAGCTCCAGGGAGCATAGTATTTTTCAAAGATTGACCTAAGATCGGGGTACCATCAATTGAAGGTAATGGAAGAATATATTCTAAAGACTGAGTTTCGTACAAGATATGGCCATTATAAATTTGTAGTAATGCCTTTTGGGTTAACCAATGATACTTCTGTATTCATGGACCTTATGAATAGAATTTTCCATGAGTTCATGGATAAGTTTGTGGTTGTTTTCATTGATGATATTTTGGTGTTTTATAAAAGTAAAGTGGATCATTAAATTCATTTAAGTGTTATTTGGAAAACCTTAAAATAAAATAAATTTTATGGTAAATTCATCAAGTGTAAGTTTTGGTTGCAAAAAAATTCTTTCCTTGGTCACATTGATTCTAAAGATGGAATAACTATTGATCCAGCAAAAAAAGATTATTGAAGAATGGCCAAGACCCACAAATGTAACTGAGATTCATAGTTTTCTTGGTTCGGCAGGAAATTACCGAAGTTTGATAAAAAAATTCACAGTTATCTAATCCAATGACTAAGCTAACCTAGAAGGGTGTTAAGTTTATCTAGACAAAAGAATGTGATGACTGTTTGTAGGAATTGAAAAGAAGATTGGTGAATGCTCCAGTTTTGGAACTACCTTCCAGGAATGGGGAGTTTGTTATATATAGTGATGCTTCATTAAAAGGACTTGGTTGCGTCCTAATGAATAATGATCAGGTAATTGGTTATTCTTCACGTCTGTTAAAAACTCATGAAGTAAATTACCCTACACGTGATTTGGAATTAGCTGCTGTTATTTTTGCTTTAAAAATTTAGAGGCATCATTTGTATGGAGTAAAGTGTGAAATATATACCAATCACAAAATTTTAAACTATATATTCACTCAGAATGAATTGAACATGAGAAAAATGAGATGGATAGTATTAATCAAGTATTATGATTGCACAATTCTTTACCATCCGAGAAAAGAAAATAAAGTGGTTGATGCTTTGAGTCAAAAAAGTAATGCTACATTAACCATGTTACATTTGGAATGTGATCCTTTGGTTAAGGATTTGATAAAAAAATTGCATTAAAGTTGTTGGTGCAGGATTTTATTTTGTTTTGTTTCAGGTATCAGTGAAATCTTCCCTATCAGACAGAATTAAGCAAGCTCAGAAGAAAGATAGTGAGTTGTAGAAAAAGGTATTGCTAGTTCAGAGGGGTATGTTACCTGAATTAAACATTGATAATGAGTGTGTTTTGAGATTTGGGAAGAGATTGTGTGTGTTGTGTGATTCATAGCTAAAGAGAGAGTTGTTATGTGAAGCTCATAGTTCTCGGTTTTTAGTTCATCCAGGCAGTACTAAGATGTATAGAGATCTTAGGGAGTATTACTGGTGGGATGGAATGAAAAGATCTATTTCTGATTTTACTATGAAGTGTTTGACTTGTCTACAGGTTAAAGCAGTGTGGCAGTTACCAAAAGGGATGCTTCAGCCATTACTAGTGCCAGAGTGGAAATGGGAGAATATATCCATGGACTTCGTTGTGGGGTTGCCGAAGACACCTCGAGTTAATAATGCAATATGGGTTATTGTAGATCGCTTGACTAAATCTGCTCATTTCCTTTCTATACGAGATACTTTATCCCAAGATCAACTTTCTCGTTTGTATCTTAAAGAGATATTCAGGTTACATGGATTTTCCCTCTCCATTGTATTTTATCGTGATCCCAGGTTTACTTTTATCTTTTGGAAAGGCCTTCAGAAGTCGTTGGGTACTGAATTAAATTTTAGTACAGATTTTCATCCTCAATCAGATGGGTAGTCAGAATGAACAATTCAAACTTTGGATGATATGATTCGTGCTTGTTCGATGGATTATCAGGGAAGTTGGGACTAACAATTTTCTTTGGTTGAGTTTTCTTATAATAATATTTTTCATTTTAGTATACAGATAGAACCATTTGAGGCATTATATGGGAAGCAGTGTAGAACTCCATATTTTTGGGATGAAGTGGGTGAAAGGATGTTGATGGGACTAGAATTGGTAGAAGAGTTGGTAGAAAAAGTTCTGCTGATATGGAAACACATGAGAACAGCTCAGAGTTGGATGAAAAGTTATGCGGACAACAGGAGAAAGGATCTCTCTTTTGAGGTTGGTAATTAGGTTTTTCTCAAAGTATCTCCATGGAAAAGTGTGATAAGATTTGGTAAGAAAGGAAAGCTGAGTCCAAGGTTCATTGTACCATATGAAATTCTGTAGAGAGTGGGATCAGTTGCATACCGAGTGGCTTTATCTCCGAGTTTATCTTAGGTACACAATGTTTTTCTTGTTTCAATGTTAAGGAAGTATATGCCAGATCCATACCATGTTTTGAGTCCCGAGGTAGTTCAGCTGGAAGAGAACCTATCTTATGTGGAACAACCGTTCAATATTCATGACCACTGGGAGCATTTATTGTGGAATAAGGTCATTCATCATGTAATGGATTTGTGAAAAAACCACATGATTGAAGAGGCATCATGGGAATCTGAAAATGCAATGAGGGATAAATACCCCCACTTATTCGATAAGTAAATAAATTTTTGGGACGAAATTTTTTAAATGGGGGAAGGATGTAACATCCCAAGTAAGTAAATAATTATGGATTTTCAAATATATGTCTATTTATTAATTAGAGAGTGTTTTAGAGGCTTAAAATGAGAATAAATCCAATCTTAAGCATTGAATTCTCTAATATATTTAAAAGATTGTTTTACCACCATTTGATGGCGAACCATTTTTAAATCTATATTTTGATAATTTTATAAGCTATATTTTTCATAATAAACATATTCTTTATAATTGGGACATTAAAATTTACTTTGGATATATTTTTTGTATTTTTCTGAAAATGTTCATTTTTTAAAGAATAATGAAAAATACTGCATTTTACTTCAAAACTGCTTTTACATCTAATTTAATTATATGGATAGATTATCTTTTTAATGGATTTTAAAGTGTAAATAGAATATATTTTTACCATTTAATCCAGTTATGGTAATTGGAATTAATTTTACTTGGAAATTGGACATATACGATTGTTAAACTTTAGGTAGATATTGTTTCAAAAAACCCCGCTATTTGTTTGGACATCAGGAATTTTTTTTAAATTAATTATTGAAATTTCTGTGTTTGGAATTTGGTAAAATGGATTCCATATTTGGAATCAGAATATCCAAATTATGTAATTAATACTCTTTTGTTTTTGGACATTATGAATATTAACGACGATAATTATCTTTAAGTATCATGATTAATTAGTAATCAGGTGGTTAAGGGTAATAAAATAATATCATAATAATAACAAATGACCCCAAAATGTTTCCTAATTCTACTTTTTTGGTCATGTCCGACCATGGTATGCCTTGTCCAAAACATTGGGACCCCATAAAGTCCCTTTTGGGTGATAGTGACATTTTATTATATTATTTTTTAAAGGGAAAGTATAACCAATGTATGCATCACCCAAGTAAATCAATTTTAGTTTTGTCTGTTTAAATGATCTCTTAGACTATAAATAGTCATTGGGAAGCTATAAATATTTATTAAATCATGATATTTTTTATAATTTTTATACATTAATGAAATTAATTTATTTATGACAACATGATGATGTAGCGATAGCCTCATTAATTAACGATTTAAATAAAATGAAAATATAATGTAAAATCTAAGAATTACTCTACTCAAAGTCCTATTGGATGGTTGTATTTCGTACCCTTATCACCTTATCCTATAAATATATCATTTTGGGACGTTTAACATATGAAACTCATTATATAATAAAGTAACATTTCTTGAATTTCCAAGAGTGCCCCTCCTCCTTCTTATAAATGGCCCCTACCTATACCACCTTACCCACACCTCTCAAGCCATTGGATTTGTAAAGTGCTGCTAATTGTATCTCTCCACATCCCTATATTCATCCTAGAAGCCTTACCTTAGGTATAAAGGTCTTCAAGAAACCATTTTGATTCAAACCAGGGGGAGTTACCCGATTTAAAGTTAATGTCCTCACTTGTGTTCTTTTGTTTTATTTTTATTCTCCATCCACCTTAACTCTTTTTATTCCTTTCATTTGTAACAATAAAATTAACTTCAATATACTAGTATATATTTAAGAGAAGGATTTTATTTACACTTACACACACCTCCGTCTAAATGTTAATGAACATACTGTTTCTGTGGATAGAGAATTACAATCTCATGAAACGATGATTGTTCAATCTTATTTTAACACCATTAATGGTGACCATTAATATGTCACTATATTTATATATGATATATATTATATTTATGTTTTCTTTATGATTCTGTATTTTTCATTTATGGAATACCTTTATGGTTTCCATTATGGGTAAACATGATAATTTCATTTTAGGAAGTACGGACTACCGCCCCCTCAAAGTGATTTGAATCGTTAATGCAATATGTGGGAAGAATAAAGGATGGAGTTAATGATATTATATGTGATATTATATTGGAATTATAATATACCTTTATATCATTATGATTTCATGTTATTAAATATGAAATATAAGTGAAATTAGCGTTAATGCGTACGTATGGCTTATCGTCTCCATGAACGATGCATTTCAATTCTTACCTCTAAATGTTATGTAATATTATAAATGTATGTATATACTGGATATGTAGGATATATATGATATCTACATCATGAATATAATTCTGGATATAATCAATATTTTACCACATGAACAACTTGTAATAATAAGAAGTTTATTTTTGGATCAAGTACCAAAGATCAACAAAACGACCGTTATTAACTTAAATAATTAAATAATGTTCATAACATGGTAATAAGTGATACAAAAGAAATAATTAACATGAAAAATGTTCTTAATCAAGTAGAAATTAACTCTAGTTTATTTTTCAGGGGATTAAATAACTATCGATTCCAGTCGGACACGAGGTAAGGAACTTCGTCTCAATCTCCTTTCAATGAGGAATTTTTTGTTTTACACACAAATATCTTTTATATGGTGTATAAACTAGTTTTACTTGTAGTTTTATTCAAAAGGATTATTTTATATGAAGAGTTTTACTAAATGAAAAAAGGAAATGTTTTTTTCTTACGTATGCGGCGACAACTACTTCTCTGCCACCGTGACCATTATTTGAGTTTCAGCTTCCTCTATAAGCCATAACTTTTATTAAATGAAAAATAAATACCATGTTTTACTTTTCATGTATTTTGGTATTGAAAAATTGTTTTGATAATTTTTTTATTATATCAATGTGTTGTATTGATATCTTGTGATTGAAATGTGGGAATTTTTTGTTTCCTTTATGCATGTTTTATGTGATACGATTATGTTATGTTACTTGGGCATTGTTTATGAAGACGGGTGGTTCTGTGATAAACTAAGGGTGGGTGAGCCCATGTTATCTCTCTAATTCATTGGTTAATGCGAAGGTGTTAAACAGTATGGTTTCTACAAAAATATTTAGGGAATATACTATGATGGGTATTCCAAACGTAACCATGAGGGTTACTCCCTATGTAAGAATGTTATGAATGACTCAAGTTACCTTTGTGTATTATGTTTTCTATGAGTTATTAATGATATTATGATTTCATGAGGTATGTTAAAGTGCTTATGTTTTATGAGTAAAGTATGATTTCATTGATTCTTATGTATACATGGACTAATGTTTTTATTCCGTATTTTTATATTCCTTACTGGGCTTTTTATGATCATCCCAAGTTTTTGAAATGTTTTTCACAGGTCAAGGGAAAAGTACATGATGTGATGACAGTGTCGAGGAAGTGTCAATAAAGAATCCATGTTTCATATTAAATATTTTTCCTTTGATGGGAAAAATGAATACTGTCTTTTATGAAACCACCTTGTTTAAATGTGGAATGTAATGCAATATTTATGATCTAATTCTCTAAAACTCTAAACCTGAAAATATCCTCAATGTGTATTCATGAAATATCTCAAAATTAAGTAATGTTTAGGGCTGGGGTCTTATAAGAATTCTAAAAGGGGGAGATCTATAGTTCTTGAGAGGATTCTCTCCATATATCATTGCAAACAACAAAAAATTAATTGGTTCAAATAAAAATAATAATATATGGTTTATATACCAATTTGGATTGAATAAATAATTTCCCAACAATGCTTTATAATTTATTTGATCCCCACAGTAACAGATTTCTATAATAATAATAAAATTATTATTTCATAACTTGTGTTGACCTTGTAATTTAAATTAAATTTTAATTATTCAAACAATATTTAATATATATTATTTCTCATTATACCATTAATCATGGTACTTAATTCTTCTGCATTATTTATGTTTCCTTGAATGGTGACTATATTTTAATTAAAAAATTTCATAACATTATTCTCAAATAAATAAATTAATTTTGTGTTCACTAAATAGAAATAAATATTTATTAAATATTATACACAATAAATATTTTCTCAAGTATCTGATGATTTTATTTATGAGATAAAAAAATATGATTAATTATTAAACCATTTTTGTGAATAATATTTATTAAACTTTTATATAATAATGTATAACACATTTTCAAACTGAGATTATAGATACATATATTCTATAACCCTCTAGGACACATTCTCAGTGGGAATAAGATAAGTAGACTAATGTCCATGGATAGAATCTTGAAACATCCCAATACACCCATAGAGAAAGGATTTAATGCCTCAATGAAATAATAAGTCATATAGAATCTAATTTTGTAATCTATTACCATTATTGTGATATCTATAATCAAGAATTCATCAAAATAGTTCCATCGACCTATGTGATCGATATTTCTTTATTTGAAATTATAGAAATAATAAATTTCCTACAGAACAACATAGACATTGATTGATTTATGCAATATGATTTCCAGAATTTTTATTGAGATATAAACTATTATTAATGAGTTGAAGTTAAAAATCAATTATCTCATTATTCAATAATGAAATAATACTCATGATGTAAAAAAATATCCAAACTAATATGAACATATGTCATCATTATTTTTATCAATTCATTAATGATTGAAACATATAATACTCATTAATAATATCCTGATATTATAAGGATCAATACATGTGTTGGAATATATGAACATTCAATGAAATATTTAAACTTGGGTTTTCTACATGATAGTAATGTTCATATAATATCCTGCACTAGATATTACCATGGGAATACACCATGAGATGGTATCTTAATGTTATATAATCCATCACCTAGGATATCGTAAATCAAATTTTCCCTAAAATTATTCTATATGTATATATAAAACATAATATGTAAAGACCCGTAAAATTCAAGGGAAATTTTTTTCTTAATTTTCTTTGGAATTCTACAAGAACGCGTTTTCAGACGACACCTGATTCCAAGGCCCGGTGTGCCCGGAATCATTTTTCGAAGTTTGGCTCTGGTACGTTCAGTGAACGAACGAGCGGGAATTTCTAACTTTTGAACCGGTGCCCGGAATCAAATTCTGAGGGCACCAATGAACTCGCAGCACCGATATTCTCTTAAGGAGACCTTTTCCATGGTTGCGTTTATTGCGGGTTGAGATTTAGTTTTTGGGAATTTAGAATAAGTTAAATAAAATTTGTGGAATACAAATTTTTATTTTAACTTGTTGGTTAACTTCTCCCAAAGGGAGATAGAGGTGGGACCCACATCCACTTAACCTCCCTTGGGAGGATTAAGTGTGGTGGGGCCCAAACGAAGCATAACTCTTCACCTTCTCTCTTTAAACTCCCAATAACCCCTCTTTAATTAATTTTACAAGTTGGGTTATTAAATGGGTTGAGTTGTTTAATTTCAAACCTTTGAATTTCAAAATGGTTTGGTTGTGTAAATAAAATAAGTCCTTAGCTTATTTTATTTGGGTTAGAATTCTCTAGCCACCTTGAGAGGTTTGAAGAATTCTCTCCTTCTTCTTCAAACTTTGACGAAGAACGCGAAGAACCTTCAGACATCGACGAAGAACGCCACATTCTTGGGAATCGTCTTCCACGACGCCATACCCGCGATACCGACGACGTCTTCTCCCACGTCTTTTCTTCCGCGATGATTTCCCGTGAAGAAATCGTCGTCAAAGAACTTAGAATCCTCGCTTCACGACATCGACGCCCTATTTCCGCGACGCCGACCACCGCGATGCTCGTCTTCCGCGGGTCATTGACGATCATCGTTCTTGAAACCGAGGTAGGGGTTTGTTGTTGATTATTTATTTATTCTCGTTCTTGGTTCTAGCATGAAAATCTTGAGGATGAATGTTTAAGTGTTATCGTCTAACGAGAGGGGGGCCGGACCGCACAAACACGGCTGAATCCCCCCCTCATTTGTTCTTGAATATTATATTTCTTTTGGATGAACGAGATGGCGTGGTGTCGTTGCACCACGCGGGAATCATTCGAAAATTATTGTGCGGCGCCGTCGTGCCACACCGTGGAAAGATTTATCATTAACGCGACGCCGTCGCGCCGTGTCGAAGGGAACCGAAGGCGCCGCGGCCGGAGCGGGGCCGCGGCGGAGGGGCGCGGTGCCGTCGCACCGCGCCGGACGGCGAAGGCCGTGGCTGGTTCCGGGCCACGGCAGAACGAGAAGACCAACGACCAGCCGGGCCGCCGGTGTCGGAAGCCGGAAAGGGGACCGGCCTCGCCAGTCCCGTTGAGGATGAACCGGCCTGCCAGGTCGGGCCGGCCGGAAGGGAGGCAAAACCGGGGGAAATTAATTCCCCCGGCCAGCCAAAGTGGCCCCCCATTGAGAGGGGGGCCGGTTTCACAAAAGGGGGCAGGCGGCCCCCCGTTTTTCTCAAATGCAGGCCCCCACGTGGGGGGGCCATTTGACCCAAGGCGCGGCATCCAGCCGCGCCGCCAGCTGAAGAAAAGGGGGGGCTTTTCCCCCTGTGCGTGGCACCCAAGCGGCGACTAGGCCGCGCCGCCGTGCCGGACCGCGCCGCCGCGCCGGGCCGTGCCGCTGAGCTGCCGCGCCGCCGGCCGGGCCGGGTCGGACCCGGGTCGGGGCGACCTGGTTCGGGCCGACCGAGGGGGGGTGGGTCGGGCCGGGTCGGCCCGGACCCGGACCCCCCGTTTTCGAATCGATTTCGGTCTTTTGCCCATAACATGAGATACAGACCTCCGATTGACGAACCGTCAGCGGAGATGCGATCCTTGGATGGAGAAGGTCGATTCGGTATATCGCACTCAAAGTTTCGGAATACTTTGAGTTCGGCCGGGTTGGTTCGTACACGAAACCAACCGGGCCCTCGGAGCAGAAACGCTCATATCTTGAGCTACGGACGTCCGATTGACGTGCCGTCAGTTTTGTTGTGTTCCTCTTAATGAGACGGATCTTTTGGCATACTCTGCCCGAGGTTTGGACGCAGGTGGAGTATGGTCAGGTTGGTTTTGCTTTAAAAACCAACCGGGCCCCGGGAACGAAAAAGCCAATAACTATCAGACCGGGCGTCCGATCGACGCGCCGTCTGTTGCGTTGAGTTCCTGTTGATGATACGGAACTCTTGGATACATCAAACCTGGGCTATGTGACAGTTGATGTATCAGCCTCTCGGCTCGTGGAGCGGACCCTCCCGAACGAGCTTGCTATGTGCGGGAACCCTAGTGCTGGCTGCGACTGTGACTGCTACTGCTACTGCTACTACTACTGTGACTACGACGATGACAGTACAGAGATCCTAGGTGGATTCGATGACTACTACAGCACTCAGTGATCCTACGTGGATCATTGTTACAGGTCCTGTGTGGGTCCGATCCTGTGTGGGTCCGATCCTGTGTGGGTCATTGCGCTCAGCGGTCCTGTGTGAACCAGCGCCTACAGGTCCTGTGTGGGCCCGATCCTGTGTGGGTCATTGCGGGGGTTAGTTACCTATCGATCCTTCGTGGGTCCGACGACTTAGATGGATCAGAGATCATGTTTATCGTCTTTCGAAGAAGTATACCAGTGTGAGCTGAATCCTGTTGCTTTCCTGTGTGCATTGTGTTGTGCTATCCTGTGTGGATTAAGTTTTGCTTTCCTGTGTGTAATACGCTTACTTTCCTGTGTGGACTGAGTTGTACTTGGGCTCGGAGGTTGGAGCGTATTGGAATTGATGACTTAGGTATATGTATGGGCGTATACCTAAGCAGTGTCGGTTGTTACTTCGTGATTGTATCTTCCTTTGTGGTTTATCCTTTGGGGATTTTGGGAGACCTTCGGGGGTCTCCGGGTCCCTACTGAGTAGCTTATACTCACCCCTGCACGGGCCATGCCCGCACTACGTTGTGTTGGTTGCAGACGACGGACAGCGTTGATCGTGGTTGAGGCTTGCAGAGCAGGACGGTACCTGGAGGTGGACCACTGGGCAGGATGTACTCAGAGCGGACGGTGGGACTCGTGGAGCAGTGGAGCTATCTGTACCCACCCTTCAGGTGGGATTTCCAGTGGACAGCTCGGTGTAGCAGCTTTTATGTTACAGTTTCTATTTTCCCTTTCGAGTTGTACTTTGCATTCAGTTTGGGTTTGTATACTGGCCCATTTACTTTTCCGCACTTCCAGTTGTACTCTGTTTTTACTCAGTGTTTACTTTTCCGCTTGCTTACTCTGTGGTGCTTGTTTACTTTACAAAGGCAATGCCTTCCCTTTTTACTGGGATTTACGCCTTGGTGCTAGTCGCCAGCCCCTGGCCTATGGAAGGCGGGCTTGGGGTAGTCATGGCACGGGCCCCGAGGACGGGTCGTGACAAATTGGTATCAGAGGAGTTCGGTTCTACCGAAAACTCTGATCTTTTCTATGTGAAGCAATAATGTTTAGCGTATTGAGTGTGGTTATCAGTCCAGGGAGTCCAGTGTTGGTGCGGCGGCCGACGTATCCGTACACCAGGACCCTGAATACTGATTTCCGACTTAATGCACGAAAACATTGATTGCGTATGTGTTTCAAAGTTTTCTTTGTGATTACTTTATACCAGCTCACCAGGTATACTGTTCTGACCGTGGCGCACCTGTTTCCTTTTCCGGATGGCCCCACGACGGCAGCCAGCTAGGGTTCCGAGAGTCGAGCGTGATGACAGCCCACCGAACGACGAGGCCTCGGTGCAGGGCCCTTTGTCAGCAGTGGCACCGGCGGTAGCTCTACTCGCCGAGCCACCGATGCTTCCAGCACCAGTCACTGACGATGCACGTCGCTTTGAAGCTCTGCACGAGTTCCAGCGCCAGCGACAGCCTAGGTTCCATGGGGAGACGGACCCCCAGGCAAAAGAGGACTGGATGGAGGTAGTGGTGCGAGTTTTTAGGCTAATGAGGACACCTGCAGACCTCATGGTGATCCTCGCTGCGAGACTACTGCACGCAGCAGCGGGACGATGGTGGAGATTGATGCTCCAGGTGCACGATGAGGCATCTCTACTTTGGACGGACTTTGAGAGCCTCTTCCGCTCGGAGTTTGTCCCAGCCACCCTTCGTGCGGTGCGTATCCAAGAGCTTCTTCAGCTGCGGCAGGGCAGCCTAACGGTCGCTCAGTACTCAGTGAGATTTACTGATCTCTCGCGCTACTCGACCGACATGGTACGGGACCCATTCTTCCGGGCCCGGACCTTCGAGCTGGGTTTGAGACACGAGATCAGGGCATCACTGATCTCCCTCAGCATACCGACTCAGACAGGAGTATTGGAGCGGGCCCTTTTGATCGAGAGCTTCCTTGCTGAGTCTACACCAATGATGAGACCCACCGCAGGGCAGCACGTGGAAGATTCATCTGTAGCAGGAATTCGACGGATGACTCAGGGGTCCAGGCAGACCAGACCTTCAGGCAGACGACCTCAGGACACTGGCTCAGCAGTGCGGGGCACACAGCGAGGAGCCAGTCTTTCGAGAGGCAGGCAGTGCTACTCGTGCGGCGGGCAGGGCCACATGGCTCGTGACTGGACGACCCGCCGTGCCGAGGAGCAGCAGACGGTTGATGGACCACCGAGGCAGAGGCAGAGGGTCGACCGTGGCGGTCTGCAGGGAGGAGGCGGACGAGGCAGAGGAGCTGGGCGAGTAGCAAGTGGTGGGCGACGCTTTGAGGCTCTGCCACCACCACCACCAGGAGGTCTACCCCGACCACAGGGAGCTGGCAGGCAGAGACAGGCACAGCTCCAGGTAGTAGAGGCCTACGACCACGGCACGCCAGAGATGATTCGAGGTACTATCTGTGTCTATTACACCCTTGATACAGTACTTATTGACACAGGAGCAAGTCACTCTTTCAAAGTCGCTGCCCTTGTTCGGAGCTCGGATATTCCGACAGAGCCGTTGGCTCGATCCTTACGGCTAGAGACTCCTACGGGAGAAGACTCGATGATTACGCACTGGTGCCGACAGTGTGAGATTACTCTAGGAGGCAAGAGCTTCGGCTGGGATCTTCTTGTAGCAGTGTCGAGGCCTTACGACGTCATCTTGGGCATGGATTGGCTATCTACGGTCCATGCACAGATTGACTGTTTTAGGCGCAAGGTGCGATGTGTACGCACCGACGGGAGCAGGTTCACCTTCACCGGCGAGAAGGGAGGCTTTGCAGCACAGGATGGACTTCTGTGGAGTAGAGGACATCCCATCACTCATCAGTTGGCTAGCCTCATCCTTGGAGCAGTTGACGTGCGGAGTCCTGGTTTTCCTGCAGTGGTGGATCAGTTTGCGGACGTTTTTCCCGACGACGTTCCAGGGCTACCTCCTCACAGAGAGGTAGACTTTTATATTGACCTGTACCCCGGGACATCCCCGATATCCACTCCAACATATCGGATGTCCCCCGCCGAGCTTCGAGAGCTACGGGTACAGTTGGAGGACTTGCAGGGCAAGGGTTTCATCCGATCCAGTGTTCCATGCTGGGCTTCCCCGATATTGTTCGCCAAGAAGGCGGACGGGAGCTTGCGACTTTGTGTTGACTATCGTCGCCTGAACCAGCTTGAGACATTGTGTTGATTATCATCAGCTCAGAGTCAGAGACGAGGACGTGCAGAAGACGACCTTTAGATGTCGGTATGGCAACTATGAGTTCTTGGTTATGCCTTTCGGTGTAACCAATGCTCCAGCAGTGTTCATGGCCCTCATGAACAGGATCTTTCATCCATACCTTGATCAGTATGTCGTGGTCTTCATCAACGACATTCTGATTTACTCTACGACTGAGGAGGAGCACGCCTATCACTTGCGAGTTGTACTAGACACACTCCGAGAGCACCAGCTTTATGGTAAGCTCTCTAAGTGCCAGTTCTGGATACGTGAGGTCCACTTCTTGGGACACATTATCTCTGAGACGGGAGTTGCAGTGGATCCTGCGAAGATCGAGGCTGTGTTAGCATGGGAGCCACCTAGGAGCGTGACTGAGGTTCAGAGTTTCTTTGGACTAGCTGGATACTATCGGAGATTCGTGCCAGACTTTTCTAGAGTTTTGGCACCACTCACAGCTTTGACAAAGAAGGGGAAACCCTTCGTGTGGTCAGAAAGATGTCAGCAGAGCTTCTAAGAGCTGAGACAGAGATTGACTAGCGCACCTATCTTGAGGTTGCCTGAGGAGGGAGTTG
Source organism: Viscum album (assembly GCA_963277665.1). NCBI lineage: Eukaryota > Viridiplantae > Streptophyta > Magnoliopsida > Santalales > Viscaceae > Viscum > Viscum album. The sequence goes on from OY728122.1 coordinate 2,092,793,329, forward strand.
GATACGTAGTTTACTGCGATGCATCAGGGACCGGACTTGGATGTGTTCTGATGCAGGAGCGGGAAGTGATCGCCTATGGATCATGTCAGTTAAGGACGCATGAGCAGAACTACGCTACCCATGACCTGGAGTTAGCAGCAGTGGTCTTCGCTCTGAAGACATGGAGACACTACCTGATGGGTGAGCGCTTTACAGTCTTTTCTGATCATCATATTCTTAGGTATATCTTCTCGCAGAAGGACCTGAACCTGAGACAGCGGCGATGGCTTGAGTTCCTCCAGGACTATGAATTTGAGATAGTCTATACTCCTGGGAAGGGGAACGTTGTAGCCGGTGCCCTCAGCAGGAGGACATGCATTCAACTACTTGAGGAGGCGACGAAGCAGCTAGCCTCTTTGCAGATATCCTTCGTGGATAGAGATGGAGCAGCCTTCCTTCAGTCTCTTACAGTCACCCCTCCACTACTGCAGCGGGTCAGAGAGGCACATCGTGAGGACGCTGACTGTGAGACACAGCGTGCACAGATATCCTCAGGATAGGCACCTGATGGTTTCTCCCTTGGAGCAGAGCACGACATCCTTTTCAGAGGACGTACCATGGTACCAGTCACTTTGCGAGAGGAGGTGCTGAGAGAGTTTCACACTTCTCCTTTGGCGGTACATCCTGGAGTGGCGAGGATGTACCAGGATCTCAGATGACAGCACTGGTGGCCGGGCATGAAGAAGGTTGTAGGAGAGTTCATTTCTCGATGCCTCACCTGCCAGCAGGTGAAGGCAGAGCATCAGGTACCAGCAGGCTTGGTACAGCCCTTGGAGGTTCCGGAGTGGAAGTGGGACGGAATATCTATGGACTTCGTGACTGGAATTCCATGCACTTCCAGAGGTCATGACTCCATTTGGGTGATTGCCGACCGACTCACCAAGTCGGCTCACTTCTTACCCATCAGAGAGCAGGTCTCAGTGGAGAGCTTGTGATGTCTCTATGTTCAGGAGATTGTACGGCTCCACGGTGTACCATCATCTATCGTCTCCGATCGAGATGCTCGATTTACTTCCTGTCTTTGTAAGGGGTTACAGGAGGTGTTCGGGATGCAGCTACGTCTGAGCACAGCCTTTCACCCTCAGACGGATGGTCAGACGGAGAGGACCATTCAGACTCTCGAGGACATGCTCCGCACATGTGTCCTCGACTTTGGTTGTAGCTGGTAGGACCACCTACCGTTGGTGGAGTTTGCATACAACAACAACTACCACTCCACCATCGGGATGGCACCGTACGAGGCGTTGTACGACCGACCTTGTAGATCTCCATTGTGCTGGACAGACCCTGGGGAGTCACCACTTATGGGACCAGAGATGGTCCAGGCCAGGACAGAGAAGGTCCAGGTCATCCAGGAGTGGATGAGGACAGCTCAGAGCCGGCATAAGTCATACGCTGACAGGAGGCAGAGGCCACTAGAGTTCGAGGATGGCGACCACGTCTTCTTTCGGGTCTCACCTCGACATGGTATACGGAGATTTGGCCGAGGCGGAAAGTTATCTTCGCGCTTCATCGGACCCTTCCAGGTCCTCAACAGGATTGGCGAGGTGGCTTATTGCCTGACTCTACCACCTCAGTTGCACCGGGTGCACGACGTCTTCCACGTATCTCAGCTGAGGAGATACGTGCACGACCCGACACACATCATTGACCATGGGGAGCTTGACGTTGACGATGGGGCGACTTTTACGGATGTTCCGGTGGAGATAGAGGATCGACAGCAGCGGGTCCTACGTGGATGGTCAATTCCTCTGGTGCACATCAGATGGCAGCACGGGAACCTCCAGGAGAGCACATGGGAGCGGGAAGCTCAGATGCGTGCTCAGTACCCTCATTTGTTTCCCTAGTTTTTGAAGTATCTTTACGAGGACATAAAGCCCTGAGGTGGGAGTAATGTAAAGACCAGTAAAATTCAAGGGGAATTTTTTTCTTAATTTTCTTTGGAATTTTACAAGAACGCGGTGTCAGACAGAACCTGATTCCGAGGCCCGGTGTGACCGGAATCATTTTCTGAAGTTTGGCTCGGGTACGTTCAGTGAATGAACGAGCGGGAATTTCTAACTTTTGAACTGGTTCCCAGAATCAAAATCCGAGGGCACCGATGAACTCACATCGCCGATATTCGCTTAAGGAGACCTTTTCTGAGGTTGTGTTTATTGCGGGTTGAGAGTTAGTTTTTGGGAATTTAGAATAAGTTAAATAAAATTTGTGGAATACAAATTTTTATTTTAACTTGTTGGTTAACTTCTCCCAAAGGGTGTTAGAGGTGGGACCCACATCCACTTAGCCTCCCTTGGGAGGATTAAGTGTGGTGGGGCCCACACAAAGCATAACTCTTCACCTTCTCTTTTTAAACTCCCAATAACCCCACTTTAATTAACTTGACAAGTTGGGTTATTAAATGGGTTAAGTTGTTTAATTTCAAACCATTGAATTTCAAAATGGTTTGGTTGTGTAAATAAAATAATTCCTTAGCTTATTTTATTTGGGTTAGAATTCTCTAGCCACCTTGAGAGGTTTGAAGAATTCTCTCCCTCTTCTTCAAACTTTGATGAAGAACGCAAAGAACCTTCGGACATCGACAAAGAAATCCACGTTCTCGGGAATCGTCTTCCGCGAAGCCATACCCGCGATACCGATGAAGTCTTCTCCCATGTCTTTTCTTCCGCGACGATTTCCCGCAAAGAAATCGTCGTCAAAGAACTTCGAATCCTCGCTTCATGACATCGACGTCCTTTTTCCGCGACGCCGACCACCGCGACACTCGTCTTCCGTGGGTCGTTGACGATCATCGTTCTTGAAACCGAGGTAGGGGTTTGTTGTTGATTATTTATTTATTCTCGTTCTTGGTTCTAGCATGACAATCTCGAGGATGAATGTTTAAGTGTTATCGTCTAACGAGAGGGGGGCCGGACCGCACAAACACGGTTGAATCCCCCCCTCCTTTGTTCTTGAATATTATTTTTCTTGTGGATGAACGAGATGGCGTGGTGTCGTCGCACCACGCGGGAATCATTCGACAATTATTGCGTGGTGTCGTCGTGCCCGCCGTGGAAAGATTTATCATGAACGCGACGCCGTTGCACCGCATCGAAGGAAACCGAAGGCGTTGCGGCGGAGGGGCGCGGTGCCTTCGCACCACGCCGGACGGCGAAGGCCGCGGCCGGTTCCGGGACGCGTCAGAACGAGAAGACCGGCGACCAGCCGGGCCGCCGGTGTCGGAAGCCGGAAAGGGGACCGGCCTCGCCGGTCCCCTTGAGGAAGAACCGGCCGGCCAGGTCGGGCCGGCCGGAAGGGAGGCAAAACCGGGGGAAATTAATTCCCCCGGCTAGCCAAAGTGGCCCCCCATTAAGAGGGGGGCCGGATTCACAAATGGGGGCAGGCGGCCCCCTGTTTTTCTCAAAAGCAGGCCCCCACGTGGGGGGGGGGGAGTTTGACCCAAGGTGCGGCATCCAGCCGCGCCGCCAGCTGAAGAAAAGCAGAGGCTTTGCCCCCCGCGTGTGGCACCCGAGCAGCGCCCAGGCCGCGCCGCCGCCGGCCGCGCCGCGCCGCGGTGCCGGACCACGCCGCCGCGCTAGGCTGCGCCGCCACTCCACCGCGCCGCCAGCCAGGCAGGGTCGGCCCGGACTCGGAACCCCCGTTTTCGAATCGATTTCGATCTTTTGCCCATAACATGAGCTACGGACCTCCGATTGATGAACCATCAGCGGCGATGCGATCCTTGGATCGAGACGGTCGATTCGGTATATCGCACTCAAAGTTTCAGAATACTTTGTGTTCGGCCGGGTTGGTTCGTACACGAAACCAACCGGGCCCTCTGAGCGGAAACGCTCATATCTTGAGCTACGGACGTCCGATTGACGTGCCGTCAGTTTTGTTGTGTTCCTCTTAGTGAGGCGGATCTTTTGGAATACTCCACTCGAGGTTTGGACGCAGGTGGAGTACGGTTGGGTTGGTTTTTCCTTAAAAACCAACAGGGCCCCTGGAACGAAAACGCCAATAACTCTCAGATCGGGCGTCCGATCGACGCACCGTCTGTTGCGTTGAGTTCATGTTGACGATAGGGAACTCTTGGATACATCAACGCTGGGCTATGTGATAGTTGATGTATCAGCCTCTCGGCTCGTGGAGCGGACCCTCCCGAACGAGCTTGCTGTGTGCGGGAACCCTAGTGTTGGTTGCGACTGTGACTGCTACTGCTACTGCTACTACTACTGTGACTACGACGACGACAGTATAGAGATCCTTGGTGGATTCGACGACGAATACATCACTCATCCATCCTACTTGGATCAGTGCTACAGTTCCTGTGTGGGCCCAATCCTGTGTGGGTCTGATCCTGTGTGGGTCATTGCGCTCAGCGGTCTTGTGTGAACCAGCGCCTACAGGTCCTGTGTGGGCCCGATCCTGTGTGGGTCATTGCGGGGGTTAGTTACCTATCGATCATTCGTGGGTCCGACGACTTAGATGGATCAGAGATCATCTTTATCTTCTTTTGAAGAAGTATACCTATGTGAGCTGAATCCTGTTGCTTTCCTGTGTGGATTGTGTTGTGCTATCCTGTGTGGATTACGTTTTTCTTTCCTGTGTGGAATATGTTTACTTTCCTGTGTGGACTGAGTTGTACTTGGGCTCGGAGGTTGGAGCGTATTGGAATTGATGACATACGTATATGTATGGGCGTATACCTAAGTAGTGTCGGTTGTTACTTCGTGATTGTATATTCCTTTGTGGTTTATCCTTTGTAGATTTTGGGAGACCTTCAGGAGTCTCAGGGTCCCTACTGAGTAGCTTATACTCACCCCTGCATGGGCTATGCCCGCACTACGTTGTGTTGGTTGCAAACGATAGACAGCGTTGATCGTGGTTGAGGCTTGCAGAGCAGGACGGTACCTGGAGGTGGACCACTGGGCGGGACGTACTCAGAGCGGACGGTGGGACCCGTGGAACAGTGGAGCTATCTGTACCCACCCTTCAGGTGGGATTTCCAGTGGAAAGCTCGGTGTAGCGGCTTTTACTTTACAGTTGTTGTTTTCCCTTTCGATTTGTACTTTACTTTCAGTTTGGGTTTGTATACTGGCCCATTTACTTTTCCGCACTTTCAGTTGTACTCTGTTTTTACTTAGTGTTTACTTTTCCGCTTGCTTACTCTGAGGTGCTTGTTTACTTTACAAAGGCAATGCCTTCCCTTTTTACTGGGATTTACGCCTTGGTGCTAGTCGCCAGCCCCTGGCCTATGGAAGGCGGGCTTGGGGTAGTCACGGTACGGGCCCCAGGACGGGTCGTGACATACTATTTAATACATTCGTGGTACTTCTATTTTCACGTTATAGTAGTGAACTTCTTTGACATTTTAGTGAGATAGGTACTCTATGAATATTATCAAATACTATGTTATGTTGAAGAGTAATCATTTTGGGATAAGTATTTATTAATGTTATATATAACTAATATAGGTTAATATAAAGTCTAGAGAAGTTGGTTCCATGAAACAAACAACAACATATGATTTGAAGCTCATGGAATTCGAAAGATGACTAAAGCATAGGTCGTTGAACTAGGGTAACGTAAGGATGATGTTGATCCATTATTAGTGATGATGGGGATGAACCCAATATCACAATTAAAAATTATTGTGAGGATGAATCATATGCAAATCAAGATTTGTAAACAATCCATTTTGAACATAATATCCACAATCGAGGATATATTGAAGCATCATAACGATAAGATGATGATTGATTGACGTAAATGATGAGTTATGGAATATATTGATAAATATTTTTATGCACATGATTTAGGAAAATAAATGATATGACTAACATTATTATATCTTCCAATGTGAGAAAAAAACTAGTGGAAATGAAAATATCAACCTATCATTAGGTGAATGAAATAAGGAAACCCAATAAATATGATTTATGTGGTGAGAACTACATGAGGATTGATGTTACATAGATCATTACTTCATGGATGTTTGGATTTGTATATTGACAACTAAAATATCGATCTTGGAGATGCTTTTGAGCTTAACATAGATTCTAGTAGATCAATGGTTAAAAAAACCCAACTTCCTAGATTTATATTTATTTCTTGATCAATGATGATTAGAGGATAATCGAAATAGGGGATCTCATAATAATGATCCCTCCTATTGTTAATAAAATTCGAAAATACCATGATGAATATCTAAAACTCATGACTATATTCAACTAAACATTCCATGGATGGAATAATAGAGGCCACATATTATCAAGCTCGAGGATTTAGTTTCCAGTGTTAATCCAAATAAATCTAATGTTATTTACGATTCATTTAGCATTACAAAAGATAAATAGTTTATTATTCTTGTATAAAAATAACCAGATCCCAAAGAATGTTAAAACTATACATGTTTATTACCAATTTTAATCAGTTAAATGTTAATAAAGATGACTGAATATATTTGTATCTTTTTTATGTATAAAGAAAAGATGAAAATGGATGTTGTAATTTATTGTTTTTTCAACCTCATAGTCAATGATGTATTCCAACAACATGATTGAATAAATAAATCACTAAATGTATATCAATTTTTTTAACAATAAAATATTACTATGTGGGATCAAGATAAATCAAGACCCAATTTTAGTGAAATTTTTATTCTAGATATATTTAACATGATAAATTGATGTTGATGGACTATAAAAAGATAAAACTAAGTACAATGAAGGCTCCAATTATGTGGTTTTTTAGAATTGGCTAATTATGGAAGTGGGAAAGGTTATTGATTGTGTTTAACCGAGATTAAGGTTGAGTAATTTTTTTTTGATCCTTTAAATGAAATCCCTCAATGAAATCGAATGACTTGGGGCACCATTGATCTAGAGAGAATGGGTGTTTTGCGATTGATTTTCATTACCCTAGTTGAAGAAAAATACTAGATGCAGAAAAATTAGTCCCCAATAATCTTCATGCACATATCCATTTTATGGTTTTTTTGAATTTGATTTATAGTTTTGGGATATATTTTATAATTATGAATGGGGTCTAAATTTTACACAACATAATTCTCAGGTACTAAAATTCAATATATCCATATAAAACTAGAAAAAAAATTATATGTAAATGATGGGAATGAAAATTATGACGTTTTATAAAGGGAACTAAAATTTGATTATTGGGAGGGATCCATATCTTTGTCAAGGGTACACTATTTGTGTAATTAAATTATTTAAAATATCCATCCAATATAAATCCCCATGAAAACTTTGAATGGAATAAATTATATACTGAATGATTCCATCTTTACTAGTAATATCAGAGGAGATTTATCATAGATGGGAAATAAACTATATAAAATTCATTAATAGTATGTTTAGATTTTTTATGTATTGGATATAGAGAGACAATCTTTGAGGGTTTTTTTGATACAGGTTCTTCACTCTAGTCACATCACGATTATTATCTATAGTGATATGAATTCCTAATTTATTCTATAAAATTTAATTTGGGGATGTGAGTAATAGAGTATGAATACAAATCAAATTTCATTTTATCAACAGAACATTCTAGAGTCTATAAAGTTGTAGGGTATTTTAGAGGTGATCATTGATCAAAATCTATAGAACCATACACCACACATCAACATGAACTCAACTGAAGAAAACCATCCCATTTTTCATATATTATCAAACATATATTCATAAAAAATTGATTTATCATATAATCTAGAGGGTAGATATTTTTTTGTAGGAGATTTTATTAAATAATAGATAGGGGAGAATATCGATTTAACAACGAATCATTTTCTTTCATTCCGTTGTTTTTTATATAATGAGATTATATTTTGGAAATATATTTTTCTTAAAATTTATATTATGCATAACTAATTATATTATGGGGATCAGACTGGATGGGTAGAAATAATTTATTTCATACAATTATATATGTTTTATTCATCGATGAATGAGATCATTAATCTAGGTTTATCAGAATATATTCCATATGAGCATTCATTCAATCATCTCAACATACCATTGAATGAATAGTTGTGACTATATTTTCTTTTCAAAATAATCTAATTTAATAAATTTGTAAAGGTGGTGATCATATCATCTGTATGTGGAAAATCAATATTTTGAGAGCTGTTATAAGTATCATTTCACAAGATAATTTTATATTGAGGGATATTTGTCTATAACAATTCTACATTTCGTACCTCAACAAAAACAATCATTTTCAATATTTTCTATTCCATTTATTGGAAGTAATTTTTTAATTAATTTCATCCAATAAAATTACAATAATATATCAATTGAATCATCTCAATAATTTTTTCTTCATTAAAATCATTAATTTCACACTTCTACATCAATTACACCATTTTTGTTATTGTGTTATGTATTTTTAAATGTATTAAATTTCGTTTTATTAACAGAACTTCACATAACTTATGTTTCCACCCTCCACACCCAAATACAATTAAAATGTAGTTTTTATAAATAATTAATTTTATATTCATAATGGAAAGTTCATTTTCCAGTTATGTGTCTACCAAAAATATATGTATTATTCTCATTATATTTTCTCATGCTCCTAACAGATAAATGACGAATTAACACTCTTATTAATTATGAATTTTTATTACAATACCTTATTCTATGAATAAGAAAGAATCACTTTTGACTAATTTTGTGTAGATTTAATAATTTATGATCAAGTTCACATACCTTTATGCTCATCTTATGATATCCTTTATTTATTGATTGATTTATCGTATATTTTACCTTATCGAGCAATTTTATGCAAAATTTTTTAATTTATATTTCATATGATCAAACTATAATATATTATGTTGGTTATTTAAATGAGAATTTCTAAGTGATATATAATTGTTGATATTTTGATGATATTTCATGAAATTTTTTCATTATTTATCTTTTCTATAAAAACACTAATACTTCATAATTATGCAGAATGTATTATTATGATAATTATTGAAAAATTATTTAAAATTATGTAATATTTATTAATGTAATGATAGAGTCTACATAGTTCATCAACATAAGAAACATGTTGAAAACAAGTTGAATATATCGAATCAAGTCTTTTGAGGAAACCAAGAAGAGTATTTAAATTTATATAATTTTAAAAAAACCTAGAAAAGAAATAGTATTCACGGAATATGAGGTAATCAAGTCGTGAATCCTGAATTAAGGAATATGGGGAAATTAAAAAGATTACATGGACTCCTAGAATATAAGTAATTTACAAAAGAGTATCTCATCTCAAGGAATATTTAAAAACCAATAAAATTATAACAAATCATGGAATATTGGGAAATGATGATTTGTATTTGACATTGGAAACATGAATAAACAAGTAGAAAAATATTGACATGATAGAAAAAAGTAAATGAATATGATTACCTTTGCACAAATAAAATGGGTAAACCAATAAGAGTATCTTTACTCATGTTACACGAGTAATTCAAGTGGATTATCTTAATTCAACATGTTTGTTAAATCCAAAAAGAGAATCATTACACATTCCTTATAAGGTATCCAAGTTGATAATCTCAACATAATTAATATGGAGAAACCAATAGATGTATCTAAAAATATGAAAATATTAGGACAAAGGGTAACTCTATAACTCAAATAATATATGGAAACTGAGAGCAGTATCTTGAGTTCATGAATTAGAGGAAACTAAGAAGAATATTAAAATTCTAGAAATTATTATTGATAAAAATAGGGGTTTTTTATACAAAAAAATCATCATAGAACCAACGTGAAAATATCTTGGTGAAATTATATAATTGTTTCTAGGATAATGTATGGGAACCAAAATACTAGGATAAATGATAAGTAATTTTTTCTAGACAAAATGTTGTGTGTGGGTGCCCATGAATGGTGAAAAACATGTGTTCATCGCCTAGAGAAATAATTTTGGTAGAAATAAAATTATCATATTGGGTAAATAATTTCACTCCACTTATATTGATTAATAATTATAACATATTAAAAAAATTATAATATGAAAATAAGTGTTGGGTAATTAATATAATACCGTTAATGAAAATAATTGTAGGTGATCTTATAAAAAATTAATCAGGTTATAATCCTTGATTTCAGTCATTATTAATGTAATTACAATTGAATAAAAATAAGACTTTTGAAATTAGTTAATGTTGAATAATGTATCAATATAGGAATTTGGTAACAAAAATTATTTTTTAATTTAATTTCATTTAATTTATTTATTACATTTAATTTCATTTCTGCTGGAGAATTATAATTTATAAATAAATAAATATTATAACATTGATTAATTTCTATTGTGTAATTAATGTAAATTATAAAATATTGGTATAATATAATCATTTATAATGATATAAATAATTAGAAAAATATTATAAATAGATATTAAGTCCCATATTTATAAATATCATGGACAATATTCTCTTATAATCAAAATATCAATGATCATTAGAGTAAAATATTATAATATTATTTTCTATAGAATATATATTACATCATATACATCAAATCATAGTTGTTTTCCCCATATGAAAGAGAATAATGCTATAATTGGAAGGTAAATTTTATATATTTATATTTTCTTAATTTCAAATCAATGGAATATGAAGAGGAATTATAAGAAAAAAAAGGGTCGTCTTAATTTCTCTAAACTCATCAAAACCAAATACCTCTTCCTTGTTTGATCTATAAACTCAACAGAAAATAATTATATTTCTATAATTAGTTTTATTTTAAATTGTATCCCAATATATGGTCAATAATGACATGTCCACAACCTCATTTTTTAAAGTATTCTTATAACCATTACATTATTTTAAATTCATTTTAGACCACCACTAGTAATACATATATTGATTTAATTATATATTGAACCTAATATCATGTGAAATATACAAATATTTCACATTATCTTTAGGAACCATGCATGAACATCCATCAATCAGACCCACCCGAAAAATATTTTAATCATTCATATGATTTCAAAATATTTTAGACTCCACTATCTTGACACTTTTAAGACTCTTTTTTTAGTATCCTCATTCTTCAATCATTTTTTATCCATGATTCATGTTTTTTATATACATCCACATGTCAATAAATATTTAACATGTGTCTGTTTTCAAAAAAAATCTTTAATGAAATAAAATATACAATATAATTTTAATAGTCAACTGATTTAAAAATAAAATATTATTTGTCATGTATATTTCATTAATCAATCAAATTTTTGATCTGAGAGAGCAGAAAACACACAAACAAATTATTTTTATATAAAATGTTCTATTTATTTGAATATTTTTGAATAGAAATTTACGAATTTTCATTTTATATAATTATAGAAATTATTTTATTCATTAACTGCTGAATAAAAATAAAAAAACTATTTATATATAAATGGGAAATATCAATCCAAGAGTTTTAATTAAATTTTATTAACAAAGAATAATTTAATTAAGAGATAAGAAAATGTATTTCATGACAATGGAATCATTTTTTGGATCAATGAATTTATTATTGATATATATATACAAAATTGTTAATGAATATATAATTATAAATGTAAATAATATTATTAAATATTTTTTATTTATCATAGATTATTAATGGAAGTATATGTATATTTGAAATAAATTACATTATCATTAAAACAAGTTTCTGTAATATATATTGTTTGTAATGTCGTGATATTTTTATACGCATATAGTTATTTAATAAATAAAACTATCATATATAAAATTTTATTTTGAATCTCATTACCATTATAATAATGTATAAATCGAAAAATATTTCAATTGAAATAAATATGCATCAGCCACTTTTTAGATACCTAGAGAAAAAGGTTATTTTGTTAAAATGAAATTATGAATTCAATAGTATGATAGTTTTATGATAATTGATAAATATTATATAGAAAGATTAAATTGAAATAAATATTATATTATAAAAACACAAAAATAAATTTTATCCCTCTAACTCATTTCTAATGACAACACATAGATTTTATCTGTATTTCCTATGGAAATAGTAAATGAAAATAATGGGGAGACCATAGACCCTTAATATTGTGTATGATATAGTATAAGATAATATTGAATAATCATGAATTATTTAATAAAAAATGAACTAAAAAATTAATAACTATTGTAAACCCAGGTTAAAACAATATATATCCAAACTAAAGTAAATATCTAATCATATGTAAAAAATATTCAATCAAAGAATAAATAAATATATAATTTTAGAAATAATAGAAATAAAATCAAAGAGACGTTAAATACATAATAGATAAATGGGTTTCAATAAACAAATTGCGAAGATATACAGTTGTATAAAAGGGAAAAATTATTCTGTAAACCCCTAATCACATAATATGTCCACATCATTCATCATATGAAAATGAGGTGATTATTAAATATTATAATAAAATATATTTCATTATTAACATCATATATCCATACAATATTGTAATCAATAATATTCCATATTCAATAAATAGGCACATATATTTTAAATATTTCTCCTATAAAAGGAATAATAAATAATATTTTGGAAAAAAATATAAAACTAATTTTTATAAAATAGTGTATTCACAATGTATATGGAAATGAATTTAGAGACCAATAATTATTAGAGAAAAAACAGAGTGGTAATGATATAGAATAAATCCATGAGATTAATGAAATTTTAAATTAAGGATGAAAATACATTCAATAAAGTGATATATATTTATAGATATCATCATTAAAGGAAAATAGATTTCTGGGGAAATCACTATATGAATTAAAATAGGATATGAATATTATATCTATAATAGAAGGAAAGAAACCATTAATTATATATAAATTTAGGTATAATATAATGAAACACTATTTTTATTGGTTTTCATTTTCTCAAAATTCTATTTTGTTTAATATAGGTCACACATGACTCTCCTACTTTATAACGGTGGGTGATTGCTCAATTAAATGGTGTGGGGATGATGGTTCCAATTATCAAATGATTGAGTGGGTGTTTAGATTATAATATAATAATCATATCATACTACTCCATTAATCTCATATATATTAATTTTATTGATATAAAATGTGTTTGGAGAAACGTTGTAGGTTACCCTTTTTTGATATTTATTAAATGAGAACATTCATTTTAGATGAAACTTCACACATTAATTATATTATATCTAATTTGATCTGTGTATCTTGTCACTATATTTCATGAACCCATGTTATAAGAAACTCTTGAATATATATCATACCAAGTAGGGGTTTAAATCCAATAATATATTTTGGGAGGTGTCGTGGGTATATGATTGATCTCTTTTCAAAAGATTCTCATGAGTCCCCGTTAATGGAATAAAATCCCACATTGTTTAGTACCTTTTAATGATTCATATCAAAATATTTAAATCCATGGGTTCTGGACCCTTATGGTTCTTTTTGAAATCATGTTTCCCTAACAACTTCTATTAAGATTAATGTTATGTGGTGTTGGTGACAAGGTTAAATGAACCTATAAATTCATTGTTTTGGGGTTTATATAGAGGTTGATATTTCTATATTAACCTATCATATGGGAACAGTTACTAAATTCTATTCAACCAATAAGAAAAAATATATACTCAAGGAATAAGTGGTAACTAAGAGTTTTATCCCATAATAAAGATTGTTTTGTAACTAATATGATTGTCTCAACCAACATAATATGAGGAAACAAATCATCGTATCATAGTATATGTTATATATTGGAATAAAGAGAAGAATATTAAATAAATGAATGTGAGGAAACAAATATGGTTATCTCATAATTATATATTTGATAAAACATGGAAAATAATGTTTACTCTATAAATATGATAAAAGGAAGAATATTATCACATATGAGGGGAAATGAAACAATAATGAGTAGTATGTAAACTAATGGAAAATGAGAAAACCAAGAGGAGTAACTTGAATAAAGTAAAATGAGGAAAAATTATATAGTGAACATAAATAATACAAGGAAATCCACAAATGCATCTCAACTAAATACAAATTTGGAAACAAAGAGTATTATTTTTTTAAAATGAATTTGAGGAAACCACGTCGAGTATCATGTATTATTGAATATGTGGAAAGAATTAAGAGTATCACGAAATTATAGAATATGGAGAAATTTTAGAGACTATCTCAAATTAGTGAATTTGAAGAAAACTAGAAGAATATATCTACTCAGGGATTTAATGGAATCCATGAAGCAGATCTATACTCAGAGAATATGATGTAATAAACAAGAGTGTACATACTCAATACATTTCCAGAATCCTTGAGGATTCATTTTATTCAATGAACCTCAAAAATAATTTAGGATAATCTTGACTCATGGAGTAAGATAAATCCCTTAGGATTATCTCAAATAATGAAATGTGAGTAAATTTTGGAATGTCTATTGAATCTGAAAAAAATGAAGAAATACAATAGTTGAATATCATTCTAATGAATATGAATAATCAAAGAGGAGTGTGGAATATCATGGAATATGTAGAAATAAATATGAGAATATCAACTCAATTCATATGATAAAAACAAGTTTTGTATCTTGAATAGTTGAATATGTTGAAATTAGGGGTTGTGTCATGAATCTGTAAATATGAAGAAAATAACAGAGTACATATAGTCTTGTTATATAGTTAAAAGAGAATTATCTAGACTCATTAAATATAGTGAAACTGATAGGATTATTTGGTCTATTGGAATTAGAGTAAATAAAATAGAGTATCATTACTTAAGAATTAAGAGGAATCTATGGGGAGTGTCTCGAATAAATTTATATGATTAATAATAAAATGGAATCTGGACTCAATGAAAATAATAAGACTAGGAGGAATTCCTTGTCTCATTGAATATGAGGAAACAATGATGTGTACCTCACCTAATTGACTATTTGTAAATAAATGATAGAGTCTTGGATAAAGGACAATGAAGTAACTAAGAGTTGTAAATTGACTAAACGAATATGAAGAATCAAAGATGAAAATGTTGAATTAATTTATAATAGGAATCTAAGAAGAGTTTTATGAATAAACTCAAATGAGTGGACCAAGAATACTATCATGAATCAAGGAATATGATGAAATCAATATAAGTATAAAAATTAAATGTATTTGAGGATTCCAAGAATTTTATCTCCACTAATGGAATATAAGCACTAAATAAAATAATTTGTATTCAAGGAAGATAATGAAACGAAGTGTATTATATATACAAAAGCAATACATGTAATCTTATAGTTGTATAATAAGTTATATCATATGAGGAATTAGAGGTACATTCCAGGCCTCGTGACTTATGTAGAATCAAATAGTGGAATGATTTTTAGGGAATATGATGAATCCAATTGGAGTACCTCAACATTATGAATATTAAAAAATCCAATGGGAGTATATTTTCTTATGAAATATGGGGTAAGTAAGAGAAAGATAAAGACATAATAGATATTAAGAAACTATGTAGATAGTATTTAATTGAGGCATATGATAAAATAAAGATAGGAAAATCAACTAATGGAATATTAAGTAACCGTGTGAATTATATCTACTTAAAAATATGTTAAAACCAGTAGGTGTAAATTAACATAAAATATATGGGGAATCCAACACAATTATCTTGATACGATGAATATAAGGAAACAAAAATGTGTATCTATACTACACGAATATGAGGAAACCAATATAAATATCACGATGTTAGTAATTTGTGTAAACCATGTAGAGTTCAATGACTCAAGGAATATGGGGAAAATAATAAGTGTAACACAGTTAATGGTTTCTGTAGAAACCATGTTAATTAATAAGACTCAACACATATTGGGAAACAAAGTGGAGTATCATGAAATTGTTCATATTAATAATCCATGAATATTATTTATCTTTAATTCAAATGATTAATCCAAGAGTTTTATGTTAACTCTTCAAATATGTGTAAATATATAGGAATACCTTGACTCATGTGATATAATGAAATGAAGAGAAGAGACTCAAATAAATGAAAAAAACGATACGTAGAAGACTATGTTCACTAATGAAATATCATGAATCCAATATCATAGTAGTAAATTAATAAATATAATAAAAATGAAGATGTGTATATATAGTCAATGAATATGGGGAATCCAAGAAGATAATCTTGAGAAAATACAAATGAAAAACTAAATGGAGTGCATTGACTTACTTTATATAAGGTAACATAAGAATCATCCAAAAATCACAGAATATGAGGAATCCTATAGGAGTATCTTTAGTCATGTAATTATATGAAAACAAGAATAGTGTATAATATCTATATATTCTTGATAATTATGTTTGTAGTTCTACCCATCATATCCCAAATCATGATTTACCCATTATAAAAATTTAATAGGGGGAATTGATACTTTTATAGAATCCTTTTTTTAATTTCATAATAAAAACGTGATGGGGTTTTCATTTTAGAAAATGGTTACTCAAATGGTTGGGTGTACACATACTATGACACCATTATAATTTCTTCTAGTGTACTATAGTTCTATGGTGTTATGTTCCTAAGTATTCAGGGCCCATTTTTGACAATTTGTTGGCTGCAGTAAAAAAACTCTTATTTCCCCTATTCATAGTATTATATATAATATTTACCTAATATTTTTAATGTTTAAAAAAGAATAAAATATTATATATTATTAGAAACACTATATACATGTCATACAATTTGTAAAAAAATAGGATTATGGGTATCCATTTATCAACAAACCCTGGACAGGGTGGGTAGTAATGTTTTCTGAATACCTCTAAATACCTTTAATGCTTAGATTTGGGTTTTTTAGAATATGTAATAGAGTGTGGTATGGAGAGTGAAGTGGGGATTGTATAAATGGACACAGGGATGGCTTCATGAAATTTTTGAACTTGTAGATCTAGGTTTGAGGGCTCAAGAACACCATCATTGAACACATGTAACTAGTTCAAGTCTGCAAACGTCCTACTTAGGAATCTGTAGGGTTGGAAATAAGGTATGTTCAATGGTGTTAAGGAATGTGGGGAGATTGATGCTAAACATGGGTACTTCTGAGCTATCCTTCTCCATGGAATTAAGATAAAATATATAATAAATATGATACATCAAAATGATATTATAGTTTTTTGTATGCCATTTTTGGTTCAGTGAGTTTCAAAATTGAAGCTTGAATAAAATTTATATATATAATTATATGATTTCTTAATTTTAGTTATTTTTCAAGGATAATATTTTATATACGGGATATGATGATAGATCTTTATTCTCAAGTGACATTTTCTATTGTAATGGATGAAATTGACTACCTACTAATAGTAGAATGTTCTAATGATTATGTAATTAGATAGGGATATGGGTTTTTATAAAAAAATATGTCATAGTATAGTAATATAAAAAAACATAGAGATCCAACTTGTGTATCCCCTATAATGTGTGACATTAATTTACCTTCAACTACACTCTGGTCATCTGAATAAGGATTATATTATTTGATCATGGAAATTTTCAATAAGTATAATGCTTTTTTACAAATAAAAAATTCCAAAGACATTGTTAGGTGAAATAAATATTCATGTCCCATATTGTTTTATATATTATGTAATATCATAAATAATAATATTATATTTAATAATTACTACCATTAGAAGATTTTGAATTAATATTTTTTTTCATTTTATTATTTATTTATTTATTAATTTTTGTTATTAATTTATATGAGTAAATTTTTATTCATTTTTTTTCTATGAATAGTTAATAAAAAACATTGGTGCAATAACAATATATGGTGTTCACTATCCAATTATTCCATGAGATTAAAATATCTTATGGTATAGGGATCATGTTTTTTTATAATTGAGGGAGGTGAACTTCTTATAATATAGAATCACATTCTAGAATCATCATCGGTAAAATTATTTTTGACATCTATAATATTTTTCTATTAATCACATAACTCTAATTTTAATTTTATCCATATAAAATCACTCATATGATATTATTTTTAGTTTAGTATATATCTAATCCTAATTTTTTTTAATATTATATATAATGGTAATAAGATAATATAATTTTTCATTCTCCTCATATGTATTAAAAACCTAGACAATAAATTATAATATTTTAACAATTGTTAAGATATGGGTAAACTATATTTTTTATTTTAAAATAACATTATAGTTTAATTATAACACTATTATGATGTTGAATTTTAATTATTATATATTTTTAAAAGGGGATATAAGAGAAAAAATAGATTATATACTTTATAAAACTCATATATTGATATTGTAATAATATATGATAATGATTTGATTGGGAAATAATGATTAAAAATCATAAATAGTAGATATAAAGTATATTAATATGTTTATAATAAATACATATATGTAAAAGAATAAGTTACTTAATAGGTTCTTACAACCTAATGATCTTAAATATGAATGGACAGTGTGACTTGGGAACCCATACCGTTCTCCATGTATCGCCTAAATGCAATTAAGTGTAATTCCTTTAGAGGAGGGTGATTTTTCAACAATAGAGTCATAATGGAATAGATATATGAGGTTAAGTGGGAGTTATATAGGTAACTGGGAAGGTAAATTGTTTTGGATATTTGGAGAATAGGGTGTCGGAGGGGTGTTTCTATAGCAATTGGGGGGAGGGGTGGGGCTTGTATTATAGAATAACATATTGATTATATTAGTATTTATCTCGAAGAATATGAATTGTATAAATTCCATTAAAACTAATTTTTTTTTATAAATAATCAATTTTTGTTTCATTCACATTCCCCCAACCAAAAACTGAGTATTTTCATGCAAATACATTATTAACTATAATGATTCATAAAAAATTATTAGATTAAAAAAAATAAGCATTATTTTTTTATATGTTTCTAAAATAATATTAACTTTTTTAAATATAATATTAAATTACTTAAATACTTTTGAATTTCTAAATTCCAGTTTGAAAAATTGAAACTTATTTATGGGATTATGATGTTATTAAATATAGAGTACTTGAAAAAATGGTACTTTTTATGACTAAGTAAAAACATTATTATTAAATACAATATAAAAAAATTATAAAAATCAATATTATATAGGAAAATTCCTAAAAATGATTCAATGTGGTTAATAATGGGTTTAAAATATTTAATTTTATCGTATAAATAAAATCATATTATACATGTAATTTTTTTGTCTTTAGTAAAGTATTTAAATTTTTCTATAAGGGATTACATTTTTAAATTTATAATATCATAATTTTTATATATTTGACAGATTATTATATTTATATTTTAAATATAACGTTTTAAAATATAGCTCTAAATTTATGTAATTTGAATATTTAAATTATTAATCAATACTATTTTATTAAGAAAAGTAGTAAATAAAATATTATAAATTAAAAAAAATTATGATTTTTGGTATATAAATTTATAAATAATATCATATGATTATTATTATTATAAATTGTATTTTTCATAGTTTTGAAATAAAAATTTATATCAGATTCACTAAATCCAATTATTAGCTACCAATTTCCTTGATTAATTATTCCTTCGAATGGATAATTACTATACTAATATTTTGATAAGTATTATAATCCCTACATTTGTTTTTTGTTAACATTAATGTCCATCCAATCGTATTTATCATTTTTACCTATATTTTATTATAATATATTGATCTTATGTCTAATTTTTTAGTGTTGATCTTGTCTAGGATTAAACTTATATACCATAGATAAAAAATTATGAAATCATAGTTGTGGTATTTTTATGTGTTTGTTAACCTAATATAATATTTAAAATTTTCATTAGTGTATATACAAATTGAAATAATTCTTATATATTTAAAACATATTTGATCAACTAATCGTAAATCTGTATCGAAATTGTAACACACCACTAAATTAAACATACATGAATAATAATAAATTATTTATAGTAGAATCTTGGTATATAAATTATTCCTTCTTAATAATACAATCAAATTATTATTGTGTATTGATAAATAAAATATTAATTATTTGTAATTTTTCATCATTTCTTCTTTATTACCCCATGTTTTTTTCCAAGGTCTGATTCCTCTAAACTTCCTTCACTAGCTATGTTAACTGATTATTAAACACATTCTATTAGGTGGTAAAAATCTATATTAGATCCTCCCTGTATGAAAATTGAGGGTATTTCTTTGCATCATCATATATTAGAATGTCTTTTTGGTTTTCAATCTATATCCATGTTAAATAATAAATCAAGTCATTATAAAACATATAATTTTTGGGTTCACTAATAAAATGAGAATCCATATTTCCAATTATCCTCAAAATCATAAATCCTAATCATTTATAGAAATATCATTAATTTTTTACAAAACCATATAAATCGCATTCATCCATACACTTTAATAAATATATTAACAACAAAATTTAATTGCATTCCCTTTATCTAATTGTAGTATATAATTTATATATACATTTAGGTATCTTGATATAATTATTGACAAACGATTCAATCTCATTTTCTTCCAAAAAACATTTACAACAAAAAAGTATATTCCCTAACTTTATCATTATTATTTGGACTATGACATCATTTCAAATAAAATATTTTTATTGTTCTATTTGAATGTTTAAATAAATGGTATTTTTTCATATGAAATACATTGGAAGAAGTTACTTCACCATAGATCCTTGATATTCTATTAATAATGACCTTAACATGTCCAATAATGTTTATATTTTCCTTTTATATTTATCATGCGTCATAATATGATTTGTAATGAACAAGTTTAATTCAATTAAAAGATATTCATGATGATTCCTCAAAACAATATTTATGGAAAATGTGGTTAATGATAAAAAATTTGATAGTGGTGAACCATGATGTCTCATAACATCATTGATATAATGTTCTATATGATTCCAAATGGGTATATCCTAACTATGTTTTATAGAATTATTAAACTTGTTTTGATGATCCAAAAAACTGATATTGTATAACTCTTATTGGATGATTTGGGGAATCCAGTGTGAATATCCAATATATTATCCCCCCCCCTTCAACATTATTATAGGGATCAATTTCATGAACCCGTATAGAAGATGTATCTAAAAATTTAGTACCTGGAATATCAAATAGCTTCACACAAATAAATATATATCCATATTATTGTTGTTAAATCCAATTATTTCTCTCAAATACCAATAAATATTTTTTTATCACTTAGGTTAAAAATATTTGAACTATCGATTCATTTAAAAATTATTTCATCAACTATAGTTTATAGGAGATTTATTTTATTATCAATTTTATCAAAATTCCATCTTGAAAGATGATTTCGATCATTTTTTGATCCATTATTACATGAAAAATATCACATAATCCCTTATAATCATTATATGATTTCAATATCGTATAAGGGAATTATATTTAAGAAAATTTTTTGGAAATGGAATGATTATTTTCATTAAATAAAAATTTCTATATAAAACATTAATAAATTTATTTGTATTGGATCATTTCCAGTCATTCTCATTTATAGAACTACGTTATCATTTAGTCTCAAGTAATCATCCACATTGTTATCCATTTGTGTGTTATTGTTTACCACATTTTCATATATGTTGATTTCCCCCATAATTTATTCCATTATGTAAATCTCACCATATAAAAAAATATTTATCAATCCATGTTGAACTGTATATATATGAAAATAATTATAGTGGAATTTCATTCCACATATCATAAAATAAAATATTTCTACTTCCAACACTATAGTTGGTATAATATAATTATTTCATGGTGTTTTAATTTTATTAATTCTTAATAATGTACTTTTCATTATCTATAAAGATTAATATGGTTCATTATTTGATGAATTAGTGAGTATAAAAAAATACCTTCTACAATATTAATTCAATGAAGTTTTTATTGAATAATATATTCACCATTTCAATAGAAACATTCTTAAAATCCCTCCAATTATATGAATTTTACTAGTTGACAATCTATCTTGGTTAATTATGTAAGAAATCTATTCAAGTAATCTATATCATGGGGGAATTAATTCTGTTAGATAATATATAATGTATCACATCCTAAAAGATAAAATAGTTTATTAGTCCAAGAAAATCACATACAAACATTTTTCTCAAATAATGTTTGAAAAAAATTAAATAAAACCATAATTTTCTAGTGTGGTAATTGTTAATTACTATAGTATATCTTTGAAATCCTTTACATATCCCTTAATTGTATCATAGGGAAATGAAAAAAATTGTAAATGGTGATCTTAGATACTCATTTATAGAAAACATACAACAGAAGCTACCACAGAATAAATAAAATTTTAATAATATAGAAGATATAAAAAACTATAATTTATTATTTAAAATTAATATTTTAATAGTGGAATATAACTATGGATGAAATAGGAATATACATATATATTATACTATATAATAGCAATTCATTTCAAAATTCTAAAATGAATAATGATATACAACAGACTCATATCGGAACATAAATGTTCCAAGAAATCATAAACATACTCCCAATGCATCCGGACAAGAAATCCAAAATTTTTGGCTATGCATACAAAAAATACCTCGAATATATTATCACATGAGCCCTACTAATGCATTAATTGAATATTTAATTCTAGGCCCCAAAAATACCATATTTATTCCAATGCATTTACTATAGTAATATACTATAAAATTCAATCAACATGACTTAATAATTAATAAGGATCTACAATGGAAGGAAAAACATAATAAAATTTCAATAATTTTCTTATTTAAAATGATAAAAATCAATCAAAATAAATAAGGATGAGGGTATCACTAGATTATATATATATATATATAAATGTGTAATATTTATTATAATATGTTTATGTGGATGAACATATATTCAAATGAACACCATAAAATTTAATATTTGAGATAATACTTTTATTGTGAAACCACAAATTTAATATCTATGAATTTATTGAATATTAAGGAAAATTTTCTTTTTAAACATAACTATAAAATATTCTAAATAATTCTTCATGTAAATGAATAGTCATGTTGGTGGGAAATATTTTTCATTTTGTATGTGTTAAAAAATATATTTTGTTTACACATGCTATTAGAAGATCCTCATTTGAAAAAAAAATACGATTAATTTTAATAATATTCACAAAAAGTAAAAGTTGTGTGAAAAAATAATAAATCATTAAATAAATTAAAATAATTTATTTAATTTATTTTCATGAAAAAAAATTCATGGAAGAAAAATATATTTGACGTAATTGAAAAAATGTAATATTTGCATAAAAACAATAATTCATACTTTTTTATACATGGAGAGATGAAAATGAAAAAAAACATTCATTTTATAGAGATAACCATTGAAGAAGAAAAAATATAGTTTTTAAGATAAAATTATTTTATATTTACATTAATATAATCATAAATATAAATAATCTCAAAAAAGTATGAGGTTTTGATATAATACCTTCACATTTTTCTAACATTGAATATTAAAACGATGAAATAAATATATTCAAATGAAAATTTAAATAACATGAATATAAGGATATGAATAAAATAAAGTATCATGTGGTATTTTAAGCACCACATAACACAATCAGGTTTTGAATACGACATATGTCTCACATATATTAATGTGTGATGAGAAACCCGTATAAATAACAAAGAAATTGAAGTGAGAACTATTAAATAGATTGATAGTGTGTGATAGATGTGAATAAAAAAATGTAAATGTAAACCATGAAATTAGCATTTTTCATCAAAATATAATCATGGAATAACGTAGAAAGGGATGAATTAATATAATGTAATTAAAAGAAATTTATTTAATAAACCCCTATACACTAGTTCACACATGGTATATAAATCCTTTTAAGTACAATATAATAAACATATCATAATTATTTACTAGTTTATTAATCTTATGCATGTTTAATATATTTTCATTAGGTCATTTTATTTATTTATATTGAAGTATTATTTAATAAATTTATCGGTTAATTTTAGTTTTGTTATTTTGAATGAATTTGGTTAATAATTATAAAATGAATTTATTAGGATGATAATGGTTAGAGGGTAAATTTTTAAATCAAAATTTTTTTTAATAATAATGGAATGTTATAATTTTCAAGGCCACACAAATTATATTATATTCATACATGAAACTGGAAATAACTAATAAAAATCATCAACCCGTGATGTGGTTGACTGCATATATATATGAACAATGATTTTTCTTTCCAATTGATGGAAAATAAAATATAAAATGATCATTTATCATCAAATAATCATTATATATTATAACATGTTAAAAATTATAAATAAATCTGTTCGCATGAAAATCCTTGACACGTGACTCTTAAAAATTTATTTATATTGCTATATGTATATAATAGTATGTAAAAACGATCATGTGATGATTTCATTTGTAATTATTGTAAGGTTAAATAGGTAGAAAAAATTATGTTTCCTAAATTAAAATTATTTCATGAATGTCATATAAATTCATTAAATCCATTATAATAACCACTAATGAATGATGATGATGAGAAATAAAACACATTCCCACTTGAATGTTGTAGTCAATATGTACATAAATATTATGAATACAATCAAAAGTGGATGTAAAATGTAATTACAAGAGATATTAATAAAGGAACTCATTCAAATTATCCAACTATTAAAAATAACATTCTCAACATGAAACAATGAACCTAAAAAACGATAATATATTTATATAAAATATAAATATTTATGTCTGATTATTAAAAAAAATCTATTTAAATAGAATGAATGAATAAGAGTGATAGGTTTACGGTGTACCTATAAAAATAATGGAAGTGTATATTTAATATGAATTAAATACAATTTACATGGTTAAAACAACTATGAAAATCATTTTATATATATTTTTTCCAAAAATTTGTATTTTAGGACATAAATAATATTTTCACAAAATTGTTTTTAGTAAAGTAGAAATTTTATTTTAGAAGTTGTTCTTTAATATTTTTATATTAAAATAAATAAAATTTATTTAAAATTTAAAATTGTGGTTATAAATTTTCTGATAAGAAAAATATTAATTTTAGTCATAAATATTATGTTACCATCCGAGAAAATAAGTGACCTTGATAATAGGGAAAATTGTAATATTAATAATTTAAGGTGTAATGGGATTGAAACATGATTAAAAATGTGCATCATTTATTATATTAGGTTGGTATCATCCTTGACACTTTCTCACTCTATTATTTCTATATTTTGGATGCATATGACATGTTTAACATGTTATTACATTATACTAAATTTATATATTTACAAAAATGGTATTCTTACAACATATTAAATTGTCATTTTACCACATCTTAATGGTTCCCCTAAAAATCATTTTCATCAGAAAATTGTACCCTTTACTATTAACCTATAATAATATTTCACTCTCCTAATCTTTTTGTCACATGATATTAGTATATTACATACATTTCTATGTGATATTCCAAGGAATTTTCAAAGGTCATAATGTGAAAAATCATTTAAATTTCAATTTTTCCTTCTCTATTTGAATTTAAAAAATTTATTTTTAAAATAAATATTTTATTTAAAATATAATTATTTACATATTTAATTCTATTGTACTATGAAAATAACCAATTATAAAATTTTCTTTTTTATAAAAATTGATATACCTGAATTATTTCATTGTACATACTACCACCTCTATGGCATAATGTGCTTCATCATCCTTCAAAAAAATAAAATTATATTCTAAAATGGAGAATTTAAAAAGTTACTTTGATATTCATAAATTTTTTATTAGGATGAAATATTAAACCATATATCTCCATTTCCCCCATTATATGGAAAATAAAGACATTAAACAAGAATAATTTTCAAATACAACCTCTATGGATCGAGCGAATATTAATTTTTTGATCATCATATCAAATGGATGGTCATAAGGATGGTATTTAATGATAAATTTGATTTCTATGTTATCGTAATTGGTCTGGTATTGAAATTAGAGGAACTATTAAGGATATGTATTCAGAGATTATAATTAATTTTTTATATTTTTTCCTTTTAACATTATATTTCCACCCAAAATTTAAATCATTATAATTTAATCATAATACCTAGAAATCTATTTTACAATTACACTTTTTTAATGTTTCTACATGATTTTTGTTATATATCCATTTTAATTTTATATTTTTTAACTATTAATCAATGATAAAAATAGTTTCATAGCTCAGATATGAATGCAGATTATTACGATGAAAAAATAATAAATTTATCTATATTTAATTAAATATCAATGGATTAAGAAATTACATTTTGGATTCTATAAAATTTGACAACTATCTTTTCTTTAATTTTATTAATTATTTTCAATAAATTTCATTAAATATATGTTGCAATTTTTCAATGATATCAAGAACTTTATATGGTGGATTTATGTGTTTTTTTTGTTTCACTATAAATCTATTGACTTTATATATACATAATTATATTAGGTGAAATGAAAAAAATAGTATTATATTGTATTAAGATTCACTGAATGATAGGTGGCCACATGTGTAATATTTAAGGGGTTATAAGATGGTTTTCTACAAAGTGAATGTTTGATGTTTTTTAGTCATGTTATGATGTTTTGTGAGATTTATTATTAAAAATTTTATGTGACTTTATAATGGTTTTTATGTGAATTTATGAAGATTTTTTACATACCCATATGTAGGGTTATTAGAGTGACAACTTGATGTTTTTTGCAAGTGATAATTCGGTGGAATCTCATGTAACCATATGTTATTTTCAAAATCTACGACATGATTGAAATAAAAATCCCATGTGTCCCACCATTTAACTTATATCTTACATAATAATAATGACACACTATGCTTTTTTTATCTACCACATGTGAAAATGAGTAGAACAATAATATCCCATTATGTAATATTATTTCTCTTCTCAAATTTCTTTATCTTATTGTTTACATTTAAATTACTCATTTAATATGGGAATGAGTTCAATGAAATTTTAATATGGTATATGTATCATTTAAATAATTTTATGAAAACCTAGTTATAATATATATAGGGTCCCACTATTACATTCTATGGAGCATGAATACCTCACATTCACCTTAAATTTAAAATAATGTACTTCTCCTTGTGTTACTCATTTGAATTTTCCATAGAGGATATAGTTAACATGAAAAATCAAAATTAGAGAACAAAATCACATTGAATCTATTACATTCAAAACCTCCTATTATATTTATTTTTTACTATAAGTGAACCTATAACATGTTTAAACATCAACCAATTGTGCACTATACTGATAATTTAGTGACACGATATTATAATTTTCACATATTCAATATATCAACTTCATGTTTTGACGAATTTCAAAATAACAAATTCAGTCGAACCCATGATTTGATGTAACTATATGTTATCCATCTAAATTTGATAAACCTAATGGTCCTTCAATATTCAGGGTTTGTTCATTACAATATTTTTCTAATATATGAAATTTCAAGAATTGTCTATTTTTAACAATTCAAGATAATATTTATTTACTCTTATATTAATTATTTTATTAATTATCTATATTTATAAATTAATTAAATTTTATATATTATCCATCATAATAATTTTTATTTCATTTTAGAAATAATTATTTTTTAAAATGTTTTCTGAATTAATGTATATATATACGACCAATATTTTGATTATATGAAATTCGTGTACATGGACTTGATTTATATATATAATTTTATATTACATTAATATTTGGGGACATAAAACTTTTTAAAACATTTTTTTGTATTTAAGGAATTATAATTAATTTTTTAATAATTACACATTACATGAAATTATAATTTTTTTTGTTAATTGAATTTGAAAGTTATTTTTTCATAAAATAATTAAGGACTTCTTTGACAGATTATTATAGATAATATTTAAATTATTTAACAAGTAATTCAAATTGGGATGAATAATTCATCATACTTTGAATTAAAATGTATTTTGTTATGACTATTCTAGAATTCTCTTTTTATCTCACGTGGATAATTATGATGATATAATTGGAGTTACCTTACCTACATGGACATTTACTTGTAAGTTTTAGAAAATCATTTTTCATGGATTTCGTGAAAACTAAATGAACACTAGTTAAGAGAAAATGAACTTTTGATAACCAAAATACCATTACTCTAATATTTTAGGAGGTGTAAAAACAAACTCCTACAAAAACAAGTTTTCATCCACGGTAAAAAATAATAATTTCTAGAAGAAAAAACTTTTATAAATTCTTCAACTACATTGATGATACATATTGATGCATTACTCCAGAAATTATAGCTTGTCTCCATTCATTTATATTTTATTTCATCTAATTTCTTGTGATAGTGAAAATACATCCCATATCTCACATTTTCTTTCACATTTATTTTTACAGTTTTATATTAAATTAATCTCTTTATTTTTTTCATCAGGATATCAATCCAGTATTCATTGGTTAGAATCATTATAATTTTTACTCCCACAGTCTAATTAAATGTTTTAATTGGGTTTTGAGTCCCCATACAAATTGAATGTGTCTAGCTTTTACATCCTCTTGTAAAAGTATGTTTTTATTGGGTTATTATTCACCTCAAAAACTAATTTTATTGAAAACATTATCTCAACTATAGTAGATATTTATATGTGTATATTACATCTAATTTTTACTAATCAACTAACAAAATTATCAACATTTTTTCATTTAATTTTCTATGTTTTGAAATTACACTATTAATTATAATTTATATAAATTTTATATGGTTAAGAATTTTAATCTTGTTTACTCACCCCATCAAGAAAATACTCTTCAAACCTTTCAAACCTAACAATGGGTATGAAAAATATTCCTTTATAAAGAAATAGTATTCCCACTGTATCACATCCCGATATATATGATCATGTATCAAGACAATATTCTACTTTTTCAAAATATTTAGTGATTATATTTAATTATTCTAGCCATCATAGTATACCATATAGTATAATGATATTAGTACACTTTATAAGGGAAGGAAAATATATAGTCAATGCATGGATTCCATAGAATCCAACACACATTAATGGAAGTGTTTTTGGAAAATAAATGTCTACAATTTATATATACCATAAGCAATTAGGAATAGAACACTGATTGAGCATCCAAAACCATACAAACTACCCAACTATTTCCTAGACCCAATTATAGGAAACTATGATGGTAAATTTTTGTAACATTAAAAATTATTAAATATAATATATGATTATCCTGAAAACATTTATATATCTAGAATCTATGTGTGAGACTTCTCAAGAGATTTAAAAGATTCTATAAGCCAATCACCTTGGATAAAAAAATTTGATTCCAACTAACCTCATAATTCATTAAGACAAGTACCAATATTTTTAAATTGGTAAAGGAAAAACTACAAACAAGATGTCATATATATTCACAATATTCTTGATGGAATGATTTAACTAATGTAAAAACTTTGTAATCCTATTCTTATTGAAAATTGACTAAGATCTGTACTCAAGAAATTATATGCAATAAAGGTCACCATCGAGGAATGTAACAACACCATAGATTATGTTCTTGATAAATTGACAGGATCAATACTTCAGTACAAACTAGAAATGATGAATACATATTAGGAGGAATCATATATAAGAAAAGGGGTATCTTTTAAATTGTTTAAATTCTTTTCTACTAACTCTTATGATTGTAAATATGGAAATTTTTTATTGGATTATACTAAGGAATTAAAATAAATTCATCAAGAATAAATTTTGATGAAACTATCATATGGAAGAAATAATGGAGATAATAATGGTAGTAATAATTATAATACGTTTGAATTTACTTATTATGAATATAAAATGAAATGAAATATTATTTAGGATTTACATAAACTAAATAA
Source organism: Viscum album (assembly GCA_963277665.1). Lineage (NCBI taxonomy): Eukaryota > Viridiplantae > Streptophyta > Magnoliopsida > Santalales > Viscaceae > Viscum > Viscum album. The sequence continues at coordinate 2,092,823,430 of OY728122.1, forward strand.
TAAATACTAATTGAAAAATAAGGATAATGATTCTTTAAAAAATACATAGGGTTTTTCATAATAATATAACTCTATTCAAGTATATGGAAAGGATAATGAATCACCAAAAAATTTCTTTATGGATTATATGAATGAAGATAATGATTTTTGATTTTGATCAACATGTTCTAATTCAGAAAATAATTCAAAATATACCAGTGTTTCAGAGTTAACTGATGAAATTAGAGGTTTGGAAAAAATATTTTTTTGAAGATAATAATTTATACAATAATCATTAAGAATATAATGGAAAACACGATTCTGAAAATAAATACATTTTATAATAGACTTACAAACTAAGGGAACTAAATTTTGTTTCTCATTCTAATGATTTTGATAATTACAAAAATGCTATAGATTTGAATATTAAATAGAAAAAAGAAGTATAAATCCTTATGTAATATAAATATTCTTATATAAAATGTCTAGAAAAGGGATATAAAATAATGAATTTTAATAAAAAAAATATAGTATTGTGTAAAGACACAGAATATTTGTGGAATTTTATTTCGTAAATACATGGGAATTTTAAGTGTCCATGAAAACTGACGGTGCTTGATTCCGAGGCCTGATGTGCCCAGAATCAATTTCTAAAGTCCTATTCGAAAATGTTCCATAAATGTATGAACGGGTTTTTATAACTTTTCAAGTAGTGCTCAGAATTGAAATCGGAGGGCACCGTTGAACTCACATCGCTAGTATTCTCTTATGAAGATGTTCACCTCGATGACAGTTCGTCGAGGATGAAGTTAGTTTTTGGGATTTTAATGAATTAAATAAAAATAATGTTGTGCAGACATTATTTTAATTAGTTGGTTAAAACCTCCTTATGGCGGTTAGAGGCGGAGACCGCCACACCATAACCTCCCAAGGAGGGTTATGGTGGTGGGGCCCACCCGAACTCAACCTACCATGTGAGGACTAATGTGGTGGGGACCACCTCAGGTAAAAACCACTTGAACCCCTCTCATTAAGTGGGGAGAAACCCCTTGTGCTCCCCACTTTTGGTGCCAAATACTTTCAATTAATTAATTGAGCACTATAATTAATTAACTTGAATCTTTTTGAATTATGTGTAAATGATTAAATAATATGTAAGGATAATCAATTATGTTGGTTGGAAATTGTCTCTTTTGAAAGGGAAGGACTTGGGAGAAGGCTCCAAGTGAAGAACATGTTCTACCGACGAAGAATGCTCTAACCTACTAAGAATATCAACCACGATTCTGACTTAGACTTCCTTCCTCAGAACCTCTTCAATGTGGGACATGTTTGACAACAAACGAATCGACATCCACCCTTATGCGACTTCGTCAATGATCAAAAAACAAGGTATGGGTTCAATCTTTGATAAATTTTTGCCTATTCTTCATTCTCCATCGTGGTTTGGAATTCAAAACCGCATGATATCACACAAAAATGGAGGGTACGGGCCAAAAAAACACGGCCCGACCCCTATTCCTTTTTATTGATTTTGAATCCCAACATTAAATGATAATGGTTGAGTGTTTCTTGTCAACATTGGTTGCAGATCGAAGGCGACATCCTGAGGAGAGTCTGACATCTTCCGGAATGAGAAACGGGCCACCAGAACTCATCTTATGACTCATGAAAGATTCATCAGCGGTCGGAACAGGTGAACTTCACCAGCGAAAGAGATAAGGGCGACCAAAGCTATGGCCAGCCACAAGGGCAGCGACAGCACAGTCGTGCCACCGGAGGAGAAGGCCGCGGCGGTGCAGCGGAGGCCGGCACAAGGCCTGCCATAAAGTAATTCGGCGACCCGAGCCGCTGGTTCGCCGGATAAGGTGTGGCACAACTACACTGCATAGAGGAATGAAGTGGGGCCATGGTGGTGAAACCGCATCCCATGCAAGGCTGACCATGAAGAAGACCAACGACCTGAGCTGCCAGGCTTCCGGAGGGGCTGCGGCCCAACGGTGTCGTGCAGGAGGCGTCGGGACGCTCGGCCAGCCGGGAGGAGCCGGACCCAACGGGTCCAGCATGACATAGACAGCTGCCATGTGGCACCGTTTTGGAGTCCACTAGAATTGCTTAGCCATTCGGTATCTAGGGGGAGCAGATTCCCACTTGGACGTAGCTAGGGAAGACCTCGCGAGACGCTGGGTCGTACATAGCGAATGCCAGACACAGCACGAGACGGACTTGGCATGGGCCAGACCTAGCACGGGCCGGGCTGCCAGCATGGGTCGGGCCATCCCCATGGACCGAGTCAGACCTGCGGACTAGGTCGTACCCGCAGACCGGGTCGGACCACAGTCCGGACCCATTTGACCCGATTTCACCTTTTCGCCCATAACTTGGGCTTCGGGTGTTCAAATGACAAACCATCTGTGGAGAAGAGAAGAATTAAGAAAGACAGTTCATTTGGTATACCCCACTCTAGGTTTGTACATAGTTGGTGTACGACCGTGTTGTATCGAATGTAAATCCAACATGGACCTCAGAACAGAAAGGCCTATAACTCTCAGACCGAGCGTCTGATTGACGCATTGCCTTTCGCATTGAGTTTCTTATGGAAAGATGGATCTTTCGGATACATCAACATTGGACATTGTGTAAGTTTTTGTATCGACAATCGGCATGACGAGTATAGCCTCCCGTAATCATGCATGCTTCATATGGAACCCTTTGGGTGGCTGTGCATTGACGACTGTTCCTGTATCCTGTGTGGGTTCGACAACACTGATGACTATTCCTCGATAATGTGTGGGTTCGACAGCAATAACCACTGTTCTTGGATCCCGTACGTATTTGATAGCTCTAACTACTATTCCTGGATCTGGTGTGGGTTCGATAGTTCTGACTTCTATTCCTGGATCCTGGGTGGGTTTGATAGAATAACTATTCATGGGTCCTATGTGGGTTTGACATTTCTGATTTCATTTCCTTGATCCTGTATGGGTTCAATAGAATAGATGACTCAGTGGCTACACCTGATCATCTCTATCTCTCTTTCAAAGTTTTATACCTGTGTGAGCTGAGTCAGAAACAAGTGTTTTCCTCATTATTGAGATGGATTTCTAGTTAACTTAGTTATTTGTATTGGCATATACATATGTGGGGTTAGCTGTTGATTTCATTCCATTGGGTTTGTCCTGGATGAATTTTGTGTGACCTTGTGGGTCTTAGGGTCCCTAATTAGTATCATTATACTCACCCCCGCATGGTCTATACCCGAACCTCATTGTGTTGGATGCAAATGACAGACAACACTGACCGAGGCATAGTGTACGAGGACTGGATTGTACCCGGAGGTGGAACTCATGATGATTCGGTACCTGGAGGATACTGAAGGACGTGGTGTGTTGAGGAGGCTATCTGTACCTACCCTTCAGGTAGGATCCATGGTGGACGATCCAAGATCTTTTTTTCACCTTTCCACTTTTTTTCATTTTTCGTTGTACTTGTACTTTACAGTTGGGCTTGTATTTCTGGCATCTATACTTTTCATCACTCCCATATTATATAGTTTTACATAGTGTTTTTATTCATCTGTATACTCTATTGTGTGTGTATTCAGTTATAAAGGTGCAGAACATCCAGGAGGGGATGAAGACTGCACAGAGTAGGCAGAAGTCTTATGCTGACAGGAGACAGAGACCTCTGGAGTTCAAGGATGGTGACCACATATTTCTACGAATCTCACCTCGACAAGGTCTATGGATACTTGGCCGACAAAACAAGTTATCTCTGAGATTAATCGGACCTTTTCAGGTCATCATTAGAGTTGTAAAGGTGGCTTACAGCTTTTCTCTTCCACCTTAGTTGCACCGGGTGCAACACGACTTCCACGAATCACAATTGAGGAGATACGTGCAAGACCCTTCTCACATCATCAACCATGGAGAGTTAGACGTCCAAAATAGGGTGAAATTTATGTAGGTTCCAGTGGATATTATAAATATACAAGAGCGGGTCCTTTGTGGATGGTCGATACATCTAATGCACATTCATTGTCAGCACGGGAACCTCTAGGGGAGCACTTGGGAGCGGGAGGCTCAAATGCATGCTCAGTACCCCTATTTGTTCCCTTAGTTTGAGTTTTATCTTATGGGGACGTAAATACCTGAGGTGGGGAGAATATAAAGACCCGAAATTTCCATGGTATTTTTTTCATAAATACATGTGAATTTTATGAGTCCATGAAAATTGACGACGCATGATTCTGAGGTCTGGTGTGCCTGGAATCAATTTCTGATGTTTTGTTCGGGTACATTTAGTAAAAGTAAGAATGTTTTTTTATAACTTTTGAACTAGTTATTGGAATTGAAATATGAGGGCACTGTTGAACTCGCAACACCGATATTCCTTTAAGAAGACTTTCACCTCGATAGTATTTGGTCAAGGATGAAAGTTAATTTTCGGGTTTTTAATGAATTAATTAATAATAAGGTTGTGTGAACATTATTTTTATTATTTGGTTAAAACCTCTATATGGAGGTTGGAGGTGGATACTGCCACACCATAACCTACTATGAGAGGATATGGTGGTGGGGACTACCAATACTCAACCTCCCATGTGAGGAATAATGCGGTGGGGACAACCCGAGGTTTAAACCTCTTGGACCCCCCATTTTGTTGGGAGAAACCCCTTGAGCTTCCCACTTTATGGTTCCAAATCCGTTCAATTAATTAATTGTTCACTACAATTAATTAATTGAAATCTTCTTAGATTATGTGCCAATGATTAGATAATAGGTAAGGATAATCTATTATGTTGGTTGGAAATTGTCTCTTGGGTGAGGGGAGGACTTGGGAGAAGGCTCCCAGCAAAGAACGTGTTCCACCGATAAATAACGATACAACTGAGGAAGAACACCGACCTTTATTATGACATAGGCTTCCTTCCTCAAATCCTCCTCATCATAGGATGCATTCGACTACAAACGAATAGAATCCCCCCATTACACAACATCGTCGACAATCAACTAACAAGGTAGGGTTTCAATCATTGTTAAGTTGTTGTGCGTTCATCATTCTCCACTGTGGTTTAGAATTCGAAGTTGCTTGATATCACTCTAACGCGAAGGGAGTTGGCTGAACAAACATGGCCTGAAACCTCCGCCTTTCTTATGGATTTTGATGCCCAATGTGGCATGAGTTTGGGTTGATCTTTTCTCATCAACATTAGTTGCAGATTGAAGGCGATGTCCTGATGAGAGTGGGACTTCTTCCTAAACAAGAAAAAGGCCACCAGAACTCGTATGATGACCCGCGAAAGATTCACCAGTGGTCAGAACCAGAGAACGTCACCTGAGATGAAGAGAAGGGAGGCCGGTGATCCGACAGGCCGCATGGGTGGCAGTGGCACAACCGCACAGCCAAAGGAGAGGGCTATTGTGGTGCAGCGGCAGCCGACACAAGTTCGGCCGCGAAGGAATCCTGCATCTCAAGCAGCCAGGTGACCAGAGAAGGTGGGTCGCAACTGCGTCACTCAGTGGAATGATGAGGGGTCATGATGGTGCAAGGGTGGCCAGCGCAATTCCGGTCGCGAGGAAGACCAGCTGCCCGAGCCACTGGGTCTCCGGAGGAGGCACGACACAATGGTGCTGCACGGGAGGCGGCTAGACGCTCGACCAGCCGGGAGGAGTGAGACCCAGTAGCTCCCACGTGACACCGACCAATGCCATGTGGTGCCTGTTTGGAGTCCACCCAAACAAATTAGCCATTATGGATCCAGGGGGAACAACTTCCCCCCTGAACGCAGCTAGGGCAGACCCTGCGAGCCTCCAGGCCGGACCCAGTGTAGGCTGCCCGGCCGGGCCCAGCATGGGCTGGAGGGCCGGACCCAGCGCAGGTCATGCTGCCAGTGTGGGCCAGGCCGCCCTTTTGGGTTGGGATATCCCCATGGACCAGGTTAGACCCAAGGACCATTAGGACCCGCGGACTGGGTCAGACCACAATCTAGACTCGTTTGACACGATTTCACCTTTTCATGCATAACATGGGCTACTGATGTCTGATTGACGAACCATCTATAGTGACAGAAATATTAGAGTAAGAAAATTCTTTTTTTTAACCCCAATTATGGATTTTACATAGTTGGTGTATGGATAGTTTGGATAGAACATAAATCCAATCGGGCCCTCGGAACAAAAATGCCAATAACACTCAGAACGAGCGTCCTATTGATGCACCATCTATCGCGTTGAGTTTCTAATGGTAAGACAGATCTTTGGGATACATAAACAACGTACATAGTGGCATTTGATGTATTGACACCGGGATTGTGGAGCGAACCCTCCCAAAATCAAGCATTCTTTATGCGGAACCCTGTGGCTGGTTGTGTACTGACGACTGTTCCTTGATCCTTTGTGGGATTGACAGCACTAACGGATTTTCCTGGATCCTGTGTGGGTTCGACAGGACTGATGACTATTCCAAGATCTCATACATATTCAACAGCTCTGACTACTATTCCTAGATCATGTGTGGGTTTGACAGTTCTGACTTCTGTTCCTGGATCCTGTGTGGGTTCGACAGAATAACTATTCTTGGATCCTATGTGGGTTTGATAGTTCTGATTTCTATTCCTTGTTCCTGTGTAGTTTCGACAGAATAAAAGATTCCGTGGCTACACCTGATCATCTCTATCTATATTTAAAACTTGTATATCTGTTTGAGCTAAGTCAGTAACTTGTGTTTCCATCATGATTGAGATGGATTACTAGATAACTTAGGTATATGTATGGGCATATACATAAGTGCGGTTATCTATTGATTTCATAACTTGTGGTTTATACTTGTTTGATTTTGTGAGACCTTGAGGGTATAAGGGTCCATACAGAGTATCGTTATACTCACCCCTGCATCAGATATGCCTACACCTCATTGTGATAGATGGAGATGACAGACAACACTGACCGAGGCTGAGTGTACGAGGACTAGACGGTACCTGGAGCTGGACCTCACGACGAGTCGGTATCCAGAGGAGACTGACAGATTTTGTGTGATGAGGAGGCTATATGTACATACCCTTCTAGTAGGATCCATGGTGGATGATCCAGGAGCTTCTTTTCACCATCCAGCTATTTTTTCATTTTCAATTGTACTTGTACTTTACAGTTGGGCTTGTATTTCTAGCCCATTTACTTTTTAGCAGTCTCTTGTAATAGAGTTTTTCTTAGTGTTTTGTATTCGTATGTGTACTCTGTTGTGTGTGTATTCAGTTATAAAGGAAATGCCTTCCCATTTTATGGATTTACAGCTTTTGTGCTAGTCTCCATCCCCTCGCCTATGGAAGGTGGGTTTGGGGTAGTCAAGGCATGGGCCCCAGGGGACTGGTTGTGACATATTGGATATGATATTAGATTTTGTAAAATATATTGAAACAATTTTAAGAAATGATAATATGGTTTTACAATGCATGAAACATGTTTTCATTGTATCATTAAAGCACACTATAAAAATGAATATTCACTAATATTAAAATAATATTTTAGATTTAAAATTACTGATATTTCTAAATAATTTTTATCTATTGTAAATAGTAATACAATATTAAATACTTTCTGGGTACCTAATTTTGATTACAATCTTGATTGGTCCAGAGTTTATTGGTAACTAAAATGGTTATTTAATTTGACTTTTATATAAAAAATTACTTAGAAGTACTATTAAGGACATATTGTAAAGGTATATTGGTTTCACTAGGAATATGAATGGATACCCATTAATTTTTATCGCATTAAATTAACATGACCAAGGTACTATTTCAATTGGAGATAATTCCGATAGAAAATTTAATGTTTTTATAAAGTTATATTTCAAATTCGAATTTTATTTATAAATTAAAATATGTAGGAGGTTTATAATATAAATTATTTAGTATATCTCAATTATGTTATCATGAAATGGAAGTAAATCATTCAAGAAATAAGTTTTTATATTATAGGGAGGAATATTTTTTATTATATAATAATCATAAGGATAATATATATCCCAATTATGTAATAGACTTAAAAGGTTTAAATAGTGATAAAATTATTTGTAATAAATGATTATTTCATGTTAATATAAAAATTTTACAAAATTTCTCAAATCATGAAAGCATTAAATAGTTTCCTACGATGAATGAGGGAATGACATGTTAATTTTGACACATGAATGAATGGGAAACAATGTAGAATTTATTTCATTCCTGTCAATAATATTGATAGAAATAGAACATTATTTTTAGAAAATCATGATATATTGGGCCATACATGAAGTTAAATCCATATATAAAATAATAATAACATTATCATTATTGATGACTACAATATATTTATGTGGGAATATTTCCCTAATCATAAGAATGAACATTTATCTTGAGATATTTGTTTTGGTAACATAGTTCAAAAAGAAAAGGTTGTATTTTCCATTCAATTCATAAGCATAATGGATGTGAATTTCATAATTTATAATTTAAAATGTTTTTAATTATGAACGGTTATTAGTATAATTCTATTGATTCCAAAACACTGCATAAAAATGGTTTGGTAGAATTCAAAATATAATTAAATTTTAAATATTTAGATATTTGTTCTATGAATATAATTTCCATAGATATGGTAAAGTTGATGATATTTTAATTTTATTTAATGTTTTAAATAGAATTTTTTTGTTATAATTTTTTTGTGAAGGCGAATAATTTTAATATCATTAATCTAATATAACTTAGAGTAGTTTATTTTTGATTTTTTGTTTTTAATGTTTTTATTTTTAAATTAATGGACAATTTAGATGAATTTGATATAAAGTGTAGTGAATGTATATTTATAGTTTTTTCTAATAATTTTTATTCTTATCTAGTTTATAATAAAATATCTATAGTTGATGAATATTATGTCCATTTTAATTTTTGATAAATATAATTTGAAATTTATTTTTGATTCTAATATTTTCAATAATTAGTTTTTAAATGTTATGTTTGGTTAAAAAATCCACAATATAAGAGTGAATCAATTGAATGGGAGAATAGTTCTTATCGACCTGATCATATATCATAAAGGCTAATATAGATAATCTTGTTGACAATGTTATGGGTAAAAATTATTAAGTTTTTAATATTATAAATTATTTTTAAATTTTTCTTCTAATTATAGTTTAATTTTATATATTTTTCAAATAATATTTATAATACATTAAATAAATCTAATTTGAATATTTATATGAATGAAAAACGTAATCTATTTACACATAATAATGTTTGATCATCCCTTGAACACCATTATGATAAATATGTTATTGGAAGAAAATGGATTTTTTGAAATATGATAGATGAATCTAGATTATTCTTTTAAGAAAAATTCTAATATTGTATAAAAATTCTTTTTTCAAGAATAATTTTTCAATTTTCTTGATTCTTTTTCACCTATTTTGTGACTTGAATCTAAGATTTTTCCACTATTCAACCATTTTTGTTATATAAAATGGATGTTAAATGAGAATTTTCAATGGGATTTATTTCTTAAGATTTTTATGTTCCCCAACCCCCGAGTTATGAAATTTTTTTATTTTATTATAATCATTTTAAGTAAAAATTATCATTCTACCGTCTTAAATAATCCCCCTATACATAGTATGATAGAATTAATTTTTTTTTATGAAATTTTTTTTTCGTAAAGTTAATATTTATCCTATAATATATATTAAATGGAATTCTAATGATATATTAATTATTCATCTTTATGTGTATAACATTATTTTTTTGTCTTACAAATGATTTTATTTTCATTTATTTTTAAATTTTGACTAAAACTGAATTTCATATGAGTCATCTTGGATTACTTAAATTTATACTTGAAATTCATTTTTCATAGAATATATAGACTATTTTGAATCAATCCAATTATTTTATTGATTATACTGAATATTTTGGTAGCGATTCTTAAATATAATTTAAAACACATCTTAATATTAGTTTGAAATTACATGTTGATGCTTTGAATATATATTGATTATTAATTTTTTTGTGTAATTATTTGATGTTTTTTTAATTATTTGTAACACCCCAAGCTTCCACAGTACGCTTCTCTTTGAATAATACAGTAGCATGTGTTGTACGCAACATCGAGTTCAAACACACCAAAACCAATCAAACTAGCCGTTATGAATAGTAATAAACACTTTTTGAAAATTTATAAATTTTATCTTTCAAAATGGTCTTCATTTTTGGATTCAAAATTTCAACATTAGCTAAGGTGAATTTTTGGTATTTTTCTGAAAACTTTTAATTTTTGAAGAATAAAGAAAAACACCGAGTTATAGTTTAAAACAAAATTTTTATTTAAATAATTCTTTATTTTATTTAAATATATTTTAGGTCAAAATAGATAAATATTACCTATATAAGTTCATTTTAATTAATTGGTGGCAGATTATAATAATTTTAGATATATATAAATTTTATTGAACTTTTCACCGTTTTTTACCCACCTCCTTGGAGAATTTGCATATTCTCTTTAAACCTAATTTTACCGCTTCCTTGAGTGGAATTTCAAAAATAAAAAAGACACGTATGATATCAGTAAGTAGAATTCAGTTCAATAAGATTAAAATAATTATTCTTGAATAGTATGTTTTTACTTTTATTTTCCACGGTTAAAAATAAATGGGGTAATTAAGGGTTAAAATGATATTATTATGACCTAAAACATGTCAAAATTCTATTGGATAAGTATTGTTCGACCAAAAAAACCTTAGGAATAAAATATGAATCTCATTGGTCCACATGGATTAGATTAGGACATTTATTATTATTTAATTCAAATAAGAGTTAAAAGAGTAAAAATCAATGTTTAATAACAAAAACATTTTGAATATAGGGTTATACATAAGATAAATATGACTAAAAATATTAATTAGAAATATAAAAATATTACATACATAATTATATTTTTTGTATTTTTTTTATACTTTAAATGATTTAATTTATTTTTGACACAATGATGATGCAGTAATTACTTAATTAATGAAATATTAACATAATTGATATTAAAAAAATAAAAATAAATGTAATATGAAATTTTTTATGAATTCCAATAATTTAATAGGTTAATATGACATATTAGGATTGGTTAGATGAATTCTTTTAGAAGTAATAATGGTATTATGAATTTAGAAAAAACTAAATACCCAATAGTGTCAAAATTGATATAAAAGAGTTTTTAAAACAAATATTATTTTATTAATTGAAATTATATTCCTAAAAATATAAGGTTCATCCAAATTAATTATATAATGATAGGTGTATCATTAATTAACCACATGGGGTTCTCTGGGAAGTATATAGGATGTTTATTAACCATATAATATTAAAATACAAACTAACAAGGTAAATGTCAAACTATTTCACTAAGAGTTAAATCTAACAGTTAAAGTTAATATAGTGATCCAAACCTGTCTAAAACCTATTGTCTGAGTTATTTTTGACCAATCCCACCATATAATTTAAATAATCAATTGTTGAGCAATTATAAACCGAAATTGTTTTTATTATAAAATAAGATTTCTAGCTTTTCTTAAGCTGCCCCTCACCCCTCTTATAAAAGGGAACACCCCATTATCTCTAAATCACACCTTAAAATCCATTTTTATTGTCCAAACTCTACCCAAATACCCTCTCAAGTATCCTACATTCATCCTAGCGTCCTTACATTTGTCAGAAATCCAACCTATGGATCCCTTTTGATCAAATCAAAAGGAAGAACTTGAAGAAGAGGTAAATATTTCATCACTTCTTTTAAGTTTGTTTATTATTCCACTTCCACATTCATTGTTGTTTGCATTATAAAATAATATAACCAGTATCTTCTATATACTGTTATGTTATTATAAATATGGTACAACCATATTCGTTATTTTACCCATCCTTTGAATGACATGTCACCATACATGTGTATGTACGACTTACCGTCTCCATGTCATGGTGTAATTGTTATTCAATCCATTATTATATGGATGGGTATAATAATGATGTGTAATTGATCTAAATAGTAAATATAACATGATAATTATTATGTATATATGATATATCAAACAATTATATATTATTTTAATTTAAAAATAATGATATTGTCGCTCGTGCGTACGTACGGATTACTGTCTCCACTTCGTGATGAGATTCCTTCCTCATCGTATCCATTCAAAAATAGTTTTCATTTGATGATTAAAAATACTGCATAAAGACATGATATCATTCTGGATATTAATAATATACATCCCATCCATAACAAATATTACTCACATAATAATTAATATAAAGGAAAACGAATTCGTTAACACCTGAAATAATAATAATACTAGGATATTATTAACAAAGCAATGTTAAACGATAATATATGATATCAAATTAATGTATAAGATTCTTGAATAATTTAATAACAATTATTTCACCATTATATATGAGGTTAACCAACCCTCCACCAAATACAAGTACATGGTATGTGTTAATTCTATAATCTCCTCATTATTCGAGGTTATTTATACATAATTATCTAATGGGAGAACTTTATCATCCACATCCATGTTTATTAAAAATTCATTTCAATCATAATAACTATTTTATAGACTATTGGTTAAAGTCATTTATACCCTTATTTTACTTTTTATAATATGTTTATAAAATAATCTATCCGTTGTTGTCCAAACAAGTTCCTTTTTAACCATTTCGACAAAATTAATGTGAGAATGTCTTTTTTAACCTATACGGCGGTACCGCTATTTTCCACCATTATAAAATCGTCGAAGATTCCCCTACATTATTATAAAAATATTTTCAAATTAAATGTTTTATTTTTTAAATTATGTGACTTTTAAATGATTTCAGAAAAGAGATATTTCTCTCAAATAGTTTTCATTTCATCTATGTCAACCTCCTTTGATGGATTTTAAGCTTATTTGAAGTTGATTTATTAGGATACACAACTTATATATAGTTTCTAAGGTTTTGTGATATTTTTTACTATGGATGTGTTATTTTTATACCATTCATGGTTTATGGATTATGTATTTTAATTTTTTATGCTAGTTTTAATACAAATGTTTATGTTATGTTTAATCTTGTTCATATGAGGAATGCATTGGACATAGTATGTGATGGGTGGAGCTCGCTATAGCTCCTTGATTAATAGGTAGGTCTCATGAGACAAACTAGTGTCTTGGAACAAGGACTTGATAAAATATTATTTGTACTCTTGGCACAAGTCCTTGATGATGTGGTTATGATAGTTTGGCATTATTCATTCCATCATTATGAAAGTGGTTATTGATATTTCATATGATTATTTGACTAGTAGAATATCCATATGAATGAGTAAATGGAATTATTTCATTTTAGTTTTTCCATATTATGCTGATTTTCATGTTTAGAAAGATTTTTTTAGTTATACACTGCCTTAAATGCTTATGCTTATTTATGAAAGTATCAACTATATTGTTATCCTTACTGAGCATATGAGCTCACCCAATTCTATGTTTTATTTTTCCCAGGATATGAAGAAGTATTTTATGACTAACCTGTAGGGATATTCAAAGTGGATATGAGGTGAACTATGGAGACTATGTTGTTATAGTTTTTTCACTTTATCATGTAATGTAAGACTTATGAATATATCTAGTGTTTCCAAGGCTACAAATGTAATCGGTATTTAGAGACTTGATCGTTTGTGATCATGCCAATGTAATGTAATAAAGAACCGAATTGGGGTAACTGGGGTCTGGGCGTTACAGTTTCTATCAGAGGAAGTTTAGTACAAACCTTGGAATCAAGATATAAATAAACTCTGATTAAAGCACATTACCCTAAGATAGACTTTGAGGATTATTATATAAGAACATCCTAGAATTTTGGTGTAGCATAGATTTTGTGAGATTTCTATGCAATGCATCCCTGTATAGATACGAGTAGGTAGAGGTGTCTCTGGCATTGATGAACCTAGGGGTATAACCCAAAAACACTGCTTTGAGCTAGACTCGAATGGGAACAGGTGCACAGCAACGGGCCTTGCTGCACTCTAGGTTACGACACTCTCAGGGGATATTCTTAAGATAATTCTCATTTTCATTACAATCCATTATGAAGGGTTTAGTAGTATATACTTCCTCAAAAAAAACATTTTTTATGATTATTGATTATATCCATAAACTGTTTAATTTATGTTCAGTGTTATACGAGTTTGGAATTATGTATTTCAATTCAAAAACTAATCTCTTTATTCCATTGTTTATAAACAACACCTAGTAGAAGGAATGGAAACTATATCATTGAACACACTACATATAGGGATTTTCCTCCCGCTCAAGATAATTATAGTGGAGCAGGTGATACAACTGGTGCTGATCATCTTATCACTATATTGGGACAAATCACTCCGGTTATGAATAATAACCTTACCTGTATAGAGTACCCTGATCCAAAACATGGAGGATCAATGTTAGATCGATTCATGAGGCCAAAAATACCAACGTTCAATGGGAGTAAAAATCCATTAGTAGCTGAGAAATTGATAAATTCCTTAGAAAAAATTATTCCATGACTTGGGGAGTAGTGAAAGGGAAAATGTTATCATGGCAGTTTACAGCCACACTGGATTTTTTGATCAATTTTGGTCATTGATTCCAAACCCAAAGAAGATGATGAAGCATAAAATATGGAATGTAGGGATTTTACAGAGCTTTTTTAGAAGAAAAAAATTTCCTTGTGACCATTAAATAGATTTGGAAATTCAATTTCTAAGTCTGAGGCAAAAGGAGGATGAGAATGTCACAAATTATGAGGCTAACATTACATGCTTAGCGAGGCATGCTGCAGATTATATATGTTACCCAAGAAGTAATATTGACCGTTTCATTTATGGGTTAAAACTGTTTCTCTATCGATCGTTAGTCTCACAATCCTTCTCGTCGTATGAGGATATTGTCTCTTGTTCTATCAAGATAGAAATTGAATTCTCTAAGTCTTACGAATTTATAGAAAATAAAGAGAAGAAGAGATCTGCTGATCACTCTAGAAATGAAAATAAGGGGAATAAGGGAAAAGTTGAATATCCATCCGGTAGTAAATGTGGAAAGAAACACCCCGGTACTTTCTTGAAGGGAATGGGAGTCTGTTACAAGTGTGGTGAAAAAGGACACCAAGATCGTGATTTCTAGGGGATGAAAGAAGCTACTGATGTTCAATTCTACAATTTAAATGAGATGGGACATTATGTTAATGAATGTCCTAAGCATTAGGGGAACATACCTAAGAAAATTCCAAGGGATCAAGTCCAAGCTTATGTTTTCTCTATTTCAGAGGTACAAGATCCGAAAGAGTGGTGGCAGGTTATTTAATGGTTTCCTCATGTTTAAAAAATGAGTTATTTGATTCTGGATCATCACATTGTTTCCTATCATCTTAGTTTGATATGAAAATTAGATATTTCCAATTATATTTAACATGGGAGATGTCAATTAAAACTTTTATGGGATGTATCATCGCAAGAATGGTTTGTAAATCCATTCCCTTAGTGCATATAAATGTTATTTATTTTTTATCACATTGTCCTACCCATGATTAAATTTGATATAATCTTTAGTATGTATTACCTTTCGGACCATGATGAAATTTTTTTTGAAAGAATAAAGGGGTTATGATTTTTTATAATGATGATAAAGAACACCTTATCTTTAGAGCTAAATCCTCACAACCTGATTCTTATCTAGATCCACCGCTAGTAGCTCAACTAAATTCAATTATCAGTGAGGAAGAGAATAAAATAATTGTAAGTGAGGGAAGGAATGATCAAATATAGTTTATACATATTGTGAAAGAAAATGTTCATGTGTTTCCATAAGATTTATCGGGACATCCTCTAGAATGAGAAATTGTGTTTTCTATTGATTTAATTCTTGGTTCAAGGACCATATCGAAGACCCCTTATAGAATGGCCACTGTAGAATTAGTGTAACTAAAGAAACAACTAGATTAATTGAGTAATAAGGGATTTATTCTCCCTAGTGTTTCACTTGGGGGATCCCATGTCCTTTTTGTTAAGAAGAATGATGGATCTATGAGGTTGTGCATTGACTACAGTGAGATCAATGATATAAAATAAATAAAAAGTATCCCCTACCTCACAATGATGATTTATTCAACCAACTTCATGGAGCTCAACACTTTTCAAAGATTGACCTTCGATCTAGATATCATCAGTTGTGTGTGAATAAGGAAGACATTTTCAAGACAACCTTTCGAACTAGGTACGGGCATTACGAGTTTACAGTAATTCCTTTTCAATTGACTAATGAACCATTTGTCATTATGGATCTAATGAATAGTGTTTTCAAGGAATATCTCGATGATGTTGTAGTGGTATTTATTGTTGATATCTTGGTATACTCCAAAAGCAACTAAGATCATGAAAATCACTTGCGCATTATCCTGAAGACTCTTAGAAGACATGAATTATATGGGAAGTTTAGCATGTGTGAATTCTGGATTCAGGAGATTTATTTTCTTGGACATATTATCTCAATGTATGGAATACATATTTATCCTTCAAAGACCCAGGGAATCGAGGAATGACCAGAAAAACATGTATAACTTAGGTATGAAATTTTATTGGTTTTGAAGTTTGTTATTGACGTCTCACCCATAATTTTTCCCAGTTGGATAAACCATTAACTAAGCTCACGTGAAAAAGGGGTTAAATTTGTTTGGAAAAAAGAGTGTGATGAATATTTTGATAAACTAAAGATAATATTAGTCAATGATTCTATATTGAATCTACCATCGGGGAATGATGGGTTCGTTATTTATAGTGATGCATCGAAAAAGGACTTGTTTGTGTCCTTATGCAGAATGATAGGGTTATTGCCTATGCATCACGACAGCTGAAAAATCATGAGTAAAACTATCCTATTCATGATATTGAGTTAACATCTGTAATCATTGCTTTGAAGATTTGGAGACACTATCTCTATGGTAAAAAATGTGAGATTTATACTGATTAAAAGAGTTTGAAGTATATTTTCTCACTGAAAAAAATCTCAACATGAAGAAAAGGATATGGCTTTGACTACTCAAGGATTATGAATTCATGATACACAACCACCAGGGGAAGGAAAATATTTTGGAAGATGCATTGAGTATAAATGATCATTGAGTTTTAAAGAAGATGAGATTTGAAATGGATCCAATTTTCATGGATATAGTAACGATGGATATGGGAGTCACCATAGAAGGTGAAACATCAATACCTTTTCAAATGGCTTCCAAACCATATTTACTAGAAAGGATAATGACTTCTAATACTGATGATTAAGAGTTTAAAAAGAATATTAAAGACG
This sequence comes from Viscum album, assembly GCA_963277665.1. Lineage (NCBI taxonomy): Eukaryota > Viridiplantae > Streptophyta > Magnoliopsida > Santalales > Viscaceae > Viscum > Viscum album. The sequence goes on from OY728122.1 coordinate 2,092,840,806, forward strand.
TGAATGATGGGAGATTGAGTGAATTTGTGTGTGAAGATGGAATTTCGAAATTGGGAAGAGACTTTGTGTTCCCGATATGCCTAATCTAAAAAGGGAATGTTGGATGATGCTCATAGTTCTAGTTTCTCTATATACCATCGGAGCACCAAATTGTATAGATATTTGAAGGAACATTTTTTGTGGGACAAAATGAAGAGGGAGATTGCTGATTTTTTGTCAAGATGTATGGTTTGACAACAAGTGAAAGCATGAAGGCAACGACCTGGAGGAGTCATGCCACATCTTCCCATACTGGAGTGGAAATCAGATAATATTATGATGGACTTTTTCATGGGACTACCAAAGTCTCCTAGAAGGAATGATGAAATTTGTGTCATTATTGATCGTCTTACCAGTTCATCGGATTTTCTTGATATAAGATAAGATCTACCACTTGAACGTCTAAAATGACTATATATTAATGATGTTTTGAGACATCATAGAGTAACCCTATCGATTGATTCTGATCTTGATCCTCTCTTTACTTCAAGATTCTAGAAAAGTATTCTAAAATCCCTAGATACTGAGATTTGTTTGAGCACTGCCTACCACCACCAAACTGATGGACAATCAGAACAGACTATTCAAACCTTAGATGACTTGTTGACATCATGCTCACTTTACTTTCAAGGTATATGTGATCAATATATACCTTTGGTTGAAATTTCCTATAATAATATCTTCCATTCATGTATTCAGATGGCACCATATTAAGCGTTATATGGAAAGAGATGTCACACACCAACATGTTGAGATGATGTTTGTGAAGGAAAACTTGTAGTTCAGGAACATGCTGCCAAATCTATGGAAACGGTCATGGTAATCCAAACCCACATCAAAGCAGCTCAATGTAGGCAGAACAACTATGCTAATAACCAAAGGAAGGATTTAAAATTTCAGGTTGGAGATCATGTTTTCTTCAATGAATCTCCATGGAAGAGTGTTATACATTTCATTAATAATTATAAATTGAGTCCTAGGTACACTGGACCTTTCGAAATTGTAGAACGAATTGGGGTTGTGGCTTACTATTTGGAAATGCCGCCAAGTCTCTCCAAAGTTCACGATGTGTTCCACGTATCACTATTGAGAAGATACATGCCTGACCCAATGCATGTACTCACCTATTTGGAATTAAAACTGGATCTTGATCTATTTTATTGCGAAGTGCATGCCAAGATTCTTGATATAAGAGAACAAGTGATGAGAAACCGGATGACTCTTATGGTAAAAGTTCTATGGAGAAAACATAAGATGGAAGAAGAAACGTGGGGACCTATGGAAATTATAATGAGGAACCATCAGAGACTTTTCAGGCGGTAGTATTCTAGAAATTTCGATGATGCAATTTTTTGAAGGAGGGGAGAATGTAACACACTATGCTTCCATGGTATGCTTCCCTTTGAATAATACAGTAGCATGTGTTGTACACAACATCAAGTTCTAACACTCCTCATCCAATCAAACTAGCTGTTATGATTTCTAATACACACTTTTTGAAATTTTATAAATTTTATCACTCAAAATGGGCTTCATTTTTCGATTTAGAATATCAAAATTATCTTTGGATGAAATTTTGGTATTTTTCTGGAAACATTCAATTTTTGATGAATAGTGAAAACACTGAGTTATGGTTTAAAACCGAATTTTTATTTAAATAATTATTTATTTTATTTAAATTTATTTTAGGTAAAAATAGATACATAATACCTATATAAGATCATTGTAATTCATTAGAGTTAGTTTATAATTATTTTAGATATATAAAAATTTTATTGAACATTTCACCGTCATTTACCCACCTCCTAGAGAATTTTCAAATTCACATAAAACATAATTTTACCGCTTCATTAAGAGGAATTTCAAAAATAAAGGAGACAAGGTTGATATCAGTAAATAACATGTGGTTCAATAAGATGAAAATAATTTTTTGTGAATAGTATGTTTTACTTATATTTACTATAGTTAAAAGTAAAGAGGGTAATTAATGGTAAAAATGATATTTTTATTACCCTAGCACACAACCAAATTCTATTGGATAAGTATAGATTGAAAAAAAAAACAACCATAGAATAAAATATGAATCATTTTGGTCTACTTGGATTATATTAGTACATTTATTATTATTTAATTCAAAGAAGAGTTAAAAGAGTTAAAATCAATGTTTAATAATTAATACATTTTCAATATAGGGTTATACATAAGATAAATTTGACTATAGAAAATCATTAATAATCTAAGAAGATTTCCTACATAATGATATTTCATTTATATTTTTTAGATAATAAATAATTTAATTTATTAATGAGACAATGATGAGGCGGTAATTACTTAATTAATGAAATATTAAAATCATTGATACTATAAATATCCAAATAAAAGTAATTTGAGACTTTTTATAAATTACAATAATTTTATAGGTTAATATTAAAAATTATGATTAGTTAGATGATTTTTTTTCGATTTAATAAGGCGGTTATGAATTTAGAAAAAACAAAATACCAAATAGTCTAAAAATTGACATAAAAGAGTTTTTAAAACTTATATTATATTATTAATTGATATTCTCTACCTAAAAATCTATGGTTTGGCCAAAAGACATATATAATGTAATGTGTATCATTAAATAACCACTTGGGGTTCTCTTAGATGTATATAGTATGTTTATTAACTATAATATATAAGAATACAAAGAGACATGGTAAATGTCAAACTATTTAACTAAGAGTTCAATCTAAAAGATAATGTTAATATAGTGACCCAAGCCTATTTAAAACTGATTTTTTGAGTGGAATTTGACCCATACCCACCTTAGACTTTAAATAATCTATTTTGGATCCATTATAATATGAAAATGTTTTTATTATGAAATAATATTTCTAGATTTTCCCAAGGTTCCCCAAACCCCTCTAATAAAAGGGCACTCCCCCTTCTCTGTAAATCACACCTTCACAGCCATTTGGCACAGCCAATCTCTGACCAAATACCCTATAAACTATACTAATTTGATCTTAGAGGCCATCCTTTAGTCAGAAAGGCATCCTAAGGAGCCCTTTTGATCAAATCATAAGGAAGAACCTGAAGAAAAGGTAAATATTTCATCACCTCTTTCAAGTTCCTTTCTTCATCCACTTCCCATTTCATTGTTGTTTCCATTATAAAATAACAAGTCCATTATATTCTATATACTGTGATGTTATTATAAATATGGTACAACCATATTCATTATTCTATCCATCCTTTGAATGACATGTCACCATACATGCGTATGTTCGACTTATCGTCTCTACGTGGTGGTGTAATTGTTATTCAATACATTATTATTTGGATGGGTATAATAATGATATGTCATTGATGTTTATAATAAATATAACATGATAATGATTCTTTATATATGATATACCATCCAATTATGTTTTATTATAATATCAAAAGAATGATATTTTATCTTGTACATAGGTATGAATTATAGTCTCCACATAGCGATGAGATTCATTCCCCATCGTATCCATTCAAGATTTATTTTCATTTGATGATTAAAAATAATTTTTAAAGACATGAAATCATTTTGGATATGAATAAGATACATCCAATACATAACAAATATGACTCAGATAATAAATAATATAAAGGAAAACAAATCCGTTAACACTCGGAACAACGATAATACTAAGATATTATTTACAAAGAATTGTTACAAGATCATATATGATATTATATTAATGTAAATGATTTATGTAAAATTTAATAAAAATTATTTCACCATTATAATGGAGGTTAACCTACCCTCGACTAAGGAAAAGTATATGTTAATGGTTAATTCTACAATCTCTTCATTATCTGAGCATGTTGACAGGTAATTATCTACTGGGACCTCTTTATAATCCACATAAATTTTTCTTAAAAATGTATTTCAAAACATTATTAATATTTTATAGATTATGGGTTAAATTCATTTATACACTTTTTTGACTTTTTATAAGATGTTTATAAAGGAATCATTCCGTCATTTTCCAAACAAGGTCCTTTTTAACCTTTTCGATAAAATTAAGGTCAGAATGTCTTTTTTAACTTATACAGCGGGTGCAGCTATTATACGCCGTTATAAAATCTTTGAAGCTTCCCTTAATATTTTATAAGAATATTTTAAAATTAAATGTTTTATTTTAGAAATTATGCTACTTTTAAATGATTTCAAAAAAGAAATATTTCTCTCAAATAGTTTTGATTTCATCTATGTCAACAACCTATGATGGATTTTATGCTTTTTTAAAGTTGATTTATAATGATATAAAACATTCATAGAGTATTTATGGTTTTGTGATATGTATGAATATGGATGTGTTATTTTTATACCATTAATGGTTTATAGATAAATTATTGTCATTTCGTATTATAGTTTTAATACAAATGTTTATGTTATGTTTAAACCTATTCATATATTGAATGCACTGAACTTAGTAAGTGACTGGTGGAGCCTAATATAGATCCTCGATGCATCGGTAGGTCTCCTGATACAAACTAATGTCTTGGCACAAGGCCTTGAAAAATTCTTATTTATAGTCATGATGCAAGGCCTTGACTATGTGGTTGTGACAATGTGACATTATGCATTCCATCATTATGAAAGTTGTTATTGATATTGCATGTGGTTATTCGACTAGTAGAATATCCATGTGAATAAGTTAATGTCATTATTTCATTTTATTTTTTCCATATTATGATGATGTTCAAGTTTAAAAGGCTTTTATTAGTTATAAATTTCCTTAAATGTTTGTAATTATTTATGAAAATTATGATATATTGTTTCCTTACTGAGTATCTGAGCTCACCCCTTTATATGTTTAATTTTTCTAAGGATGTGAAGAAGTATTTTATGACTGACCTAAAAGGATAGTATAAGGGGATATGAGTGTGAACTATGGAGACTATGTTGTTGTAGTTTTTCACTTTGTCATGTAAAGTAATACTTATGAATGTATCTGGTGTTTGCAAGCCTACTAAACTAATCAGTCTTTTGAGACATGATCTTTTGTGACCATTCCAATGTTATGTAATAATGCACTGACTCTGGGTAACTGGGGTTAGGGCGTTACATTATCTATTCAAGAACCGATATAATTTTCAGTGTTTATTTTTGTGTAATATTATTATTAGTGCACCTGTGCTCACACTACCTTGCAGTGGAGAAAGGTTTGTGATCTACAGTGATGCATCCAAGAAAAGACTGGGATGTGTTCTCATGAAAAATGATATGGTGATAGCTTATGCCTCACGAAAGTTGAAAATCCATGAGCAAAATTACCCAACTCATTATTTGGAGTTAGCTGCGGTAATCTTTGCCTTAAAGATTTGGAGGCATTACCTTTATGGTGAAAGGTGTGATATTTATACTGATCATAAAAGTTTAAAGTATATTTTCACACAAAAGGAGCTGAATATGCGTCAAAGAAGATGGTTGGATCTGATTAAGGATTACGACTGCTCAATCCATTACCACCATGGGAAAGCAAACAAGGTAGCAGACGCATTAAGACGACAAGACCATGCTAGCTTATCCATGATAAGGATCACAAAAGATCCAATATTTATGGATTTATAAAGGATGGATCTTGGAATTTTAATAGAAGGGGAGAAATATTATCTTTCTCAAATGAATGTTCAACCATCTATACATGTGAAGATTAAAGAGGCACATAAAGAAGATGTTGAGTTACAAAAGAAGGTGAGAAATGTTCCTGAATTCAACCTTGATTGTGATGGGATAATAAAGTTCAGGAATCGGGTTTGTGTTCCTCCCATCCCCGAATTAAAGAAGGACCTGCTCGATGAGGCTCATAGTTCTTCATTCTCTATTCATCCTGGAAGCATGAAGATGTATAGGGACCTGAAAGAGTACTTCTGGTGGGATGGCATGAAAAGAGATGTTGCTGAATATGTCTCTCGATGCTTGGTTTGTCAGCAAGTTAAAGTTGAGAGACAGAAGTCTAAGGGGATGTTACAACCATTACCCATACCATAATGGAAATGGGAAAACATCACTATGGACTTTGTCACTGGACTTCCTAAAACATCCAAAGGCAATAATGATATCTGGGTCATAGTTGATCATCTTACAAAGTCTGCACACTTCATTGCTATTAGAGAGGATTTCTCTCTAGATCATCTTGCCAGGATATATGTAAAGGAAGTGGTAAGATTTCATGGAGTACCACTTTCTATTATATCTGATCGGGATCTGAGGTTTACCTCAAAGTTATGGCGAAGTCTTCAGCATACTCTGGATACAGAATTGAGTTTCAGCACTTCTTATCATCCTCAGAAAGACGGTCAGTCTCAGAGGACAATTAAAACTATAGAAGATATGTTGAGAGCTTGCTCTATATATTTCAAATGTGGTTGGGATCAACACCTACTTTTGGTGGAATTTTCTTATAATAATAGCTTTCACTCTAGTATTCAGATGGCTCCTTATGAAGCTCTCTATGGAAAGAAATGAAGGACTCCAACTTGCTGGAATGAAGTTGGGGAAAGAAAGCTATTAGGACCTGATCTCGTTGATGAAATGGTAGAAAAGGTCAGATCTATTAAACAACACATAAGAGCAGCTCAGAGTCGACAGAAAAGTTATTCCGACAACCGAATAAAAGACCTAGAGTTTGAAGTGGGTGATAAAGTGTTCTTACGAATATCTCCCAGGAAGAGGGTCATGAGATTTGGAAAGAAGGGAAAGTTAAGACCTAGATATATCAGTCCTTTTGAAATTCTGGATCATGTTGGGAAGGTAGCTTACCGATTTTCGCTTCCACTGAATATCTCTCAAGTTCATGATGTGTTCCATGTATCTCTCCTGAGAAAGTACATACCTAATCCTTCACATGTACTCAGTTCAGATGTTATACCGCTAGAGCAAGATCTTTCTTATAAAGAACAACCAACAGAGATTCTTGATCGTAGCAAAAAAGTCCTACAGAACCAGACCACTCGCTTGGTGAAAGTTTTATGGAGGAACCACCAATTAGAAGAAGCTACATGGAAACTTGAGGATATGATGAGGGAGATGTATCATCATCTGTTTGTAATGAAGTGATGAATTTTGGGGGCGAAATTCATTTTAAGGGGGTAGAATGTAACACCCTGAGATTTTATGAGAAATTTTTTTTATGTCTTATGTTATACGCAACACCAAAGGAATCTTTCACAGCACATAATATGGACTTGGCTTGCATTACACGCAATCACGACCTTCCTCGATAGCGTGTATAGTATGCAATATCGGGTTTCACTAAACAACGATATATTATTATGAACTAGCCATTATGAATAGTATTAACTACATTTTGAATTTTATTATTCATCTTACACATTTTCTAGAACATGGTAAGAGAAAAAAATAAATTTTTCGTGTAAAATAAGTATTTTTCAAAAAATGCAGTTTTACCGCCTTTTGATGGCACACCCACATTAAATCTAGTTTTCGACACATTTATAAGTTCAATTTGACAAAATAAAATTCTTCTTTTGAATCAGGATATAAAAATTTACTTTGGATAAATTTTTGATATTTTTCTGATAACTTTCATATTTTGATGAATAGTAAAAATACACTAATTTTTAATTAAAACAACTTTTTCCATTGAGATAATTTATATGGTTAAATTATAATATTGAATGGTTTTAAAGTATAAATAGAATATATTTTTACCATTTAATATAATTTATTTCATTATCATTAATTTCACATTGAATTCATAGGTAAAAACATTTCAATATTTTTCAATGTTTTAACTTTTAAAACCCGTTTTCTTAACAACGGGGTTTATTTTAAATTAGTTTCTTCAACTTATATGTTTTGAATTTTAAAAAATGGATTCCATATTTGGAATCAGTGGGTCCAAATTATGTTAATAGGCTACTTTTTATTTTTTGGCATTATGAATAGTAACTACGGTAAATTTTATTTACCATAGTTGAAGTTAAATCGGGTAATTAAGGGTAAATATAAGATTATGAAATTACCCTAACACCTACCAAAATCCTATTGGATGACTGAAAGTTGACCCATATAACCTAAGGGTTAGATTATATTCATTTAATGGACTTTTGTCTATGAAAATAATTTAATTATTATTAAAACCAAAGAATGTGACAACATGTCACTTTCTTAAATCTTATAAGTATAATAATTTTAATTTAGTGATAAACTTAATGAAACTTCAAACATGAACAGTCTCCAGAAATCTAATACAATTATCTAAATCATAGGAATTTATTTATAATTTTTAGGGATTAAATAATTATCATTAATTATGACACAATAGTGATCTTGATATTATTTTATTAATTAAAATATCAAATAAATGGTTTTAAAAATATTAAAATAAATCTTATATGAACTATTTAATGTTCTCTACTAATTTTCTAGATACATATGACATTTTATTAATCTATTAAAGCTTTTAGTTCAAACATATCTTCTGTATATATTTTATTTAAATTCAAATAAATGAATAGTGTCAAAATTGACACCATTGTTATTTTATAAAAATAACATATTATAAAATTGTTTAAAAATCACAAAAATATTTAAAAACTATAAATTAAAATTTATATGGTCTAAAATGTCATAAAGTTTCAAATTATGGAAAATTCATAACACATATGTAATTATTTATAATAATTTAAAATTTAGAATATTATTACCACAAATAAAATTAAATAGGTAAATAAGGATAAATCAAGTTGATAATGTTTAAAATAAATTCCTAACATGTCTGTTAGGTCCACTAGGCTGAATACCCTGAGAGGGGGGGTGAATCAGGGTATGAATAATTAAAAATTAATACCCGTTCTGATCTTGTTTCGCTGTTAAGAAAAACACTCTTCTCTCTCTTTCCTGCTGCACAATATAAACAGAAAGTAAAGCAAGCATAAGACACAGCAATTTTACTTGGTTCGCCGCTAAGGGCTACATCCAAGGAGCATACGCCGACAGGTTGCCGGTCGTACCAAATTCCACTAATCTTCACTAGCTGTGGATTACAAGGTTCGGGCTAGATCACTTCTATGCCCAGGCTCACTACCTTTACAAATTTAGGGTCAGCTCACTGCTTTCCCAAGGGTCACTCCCTGTCTCTCTCTCTCTGGCTCACTGCCGGTGGAGAGGATCACTTTCTTCCTCTTCCTAAGCTCACTACTCTTGGAAGGAATCCACTCACAGTTTATAGACCTGTAGGTATCTTCATTTTCATGAATGAATGCATCTTCTCCTGTATGTAGATGCTCTGTTGAAGTTCAACTTTCATCCGTAGATGAATCTCTCTTTGCACCAAATGTATCGGGAAAACCTCCAGCTTCCACACAGCCCGAAAAACACTGCTGGAAATAATCCTTACTTGGCGCGCAAGTCAATCATGGCGCGCAAGTATTGGCGCGCAAGTCACAACAGGCGCGCAAGTGTACCTCAGACACTTGTGAGACTCAAGTTTCCTCAACTCCAAACTTGCGTTACTCTCTTCCTTTTACGCCCAAACCAACATTGGCGCACAACTGCCAACCGGTGCGCAACTTCTAACACTGGCGCACAACTTCAACTACTGGCGCGCAAATTCACCTGCGCGACCCACACTCACCACTTGCGCGACCACCACACCTGCCCGATGGGAGCTCTGATTTCTCAAAGTGTTGAACTCCGGTGAGAATGAGGAGGGGTGGTCCAGTATTTATAGGCAATCTGACCACCCTGCGCGACGGCGCGCAAGTCACCTGCGCGACCTAGTTTCGGCGCGCAAGTCCCCTGTCATTTTAGACACTTGCGCGACCAACTCCCAAACTTGCGTGAACTTTTTTCCTTATCCATATTTTGATCTTCTAATCATGAAAAACATATGGCGCGCAAGTTTCCTACACTCCAATTCCTCAGCGCGCAAGTCCTTTTGCCAAAAACATTTTTCATCATTTGCTGATTTTTAGGCCCTAAAATTTGGCAAACACTGGAAAACGGAACCACCTTGTATCTGTTCTTTTGTACCGCCTCCAGATCATCCATTCCTTTTATCGACGTTCTTGAATCAAACATGGATCGTTGACCTCAGCTCTTGAACTCGACATTCCACCACGAAATCCTCTTTGTCAACAAATTTGTATGTCATTGTTTTGCTTTGTCAACAATCACTACTCAGATGTCCACTTTTTCAACAAACACAATCACCTCAAAAATGCTTCAATGATACCTTGAGGGATTTTTGCCCAACAATATCCCCCTTTGGGTTTGTTGACAATTCTTCCAAAACAAAGATACGTCATTGATTCTTCAGCCTCCATTCGCCGCATTGCGATTCTGATAGCGATCAAGGATTTACTCAACACATACTCTAAGCCCACATGAGCAATGCTCGGTGTGAGAAACAAGAGTAAATGAAAAGTTAATCAATGAATCACTTTATATCTGACATCCACTGTTGACACCAAACTGATACCAATTTGTACTAAACTGATACCAATTGTTGATGGATTTGTTGGAAGACCAATGTTTGGTTTGGAAATAGTCTTACCACTTTCCAACACCACTCTTCTGCTTTTATCACGATCCTCAGCTGTCGTGATATCTATTCTTTGATCGATCACTTCTAGCATCGTCAGATTTAATACACTCCCCCTTTCTCATTGCTCTCCCTTTCTGGCTGCTCCACCTGTCAGCTTCTCCCCGTATCTTTCATGATTTCTCAAATAGCCACACTGTCTCCCAATCACTATTTTCTCCCCCTTTAACAAACACTCTTATCTCCCCCTTTTTCAACGAACCCAAAGGTCACTTCTTTGTAGGCTGTAACAGAGTAGAGAACACAAATCAGTACATTAGGGAAAAAGACATCATACCTCGGGGAGAGGGGGGTCCCACATCCACACTATTTCAAGTGCGGGGAATCGACTGAACTCCCAGAGCCAGTCGATGCCTCTCAAAAGCTTCCTTGGGTAAGGCCTTTGTCATAATGTCTGCAACCTGTAGCTCTGTAGGCACATACTCCAACTTCACGATGCCCTGCTCAACCTTCTCCTTGATGAAATGATACTTGATCTCAATGTGCTTTGTCCTGTAATGATGAACTGGATTTTTTCTAAGATTGATAGTACTTGAGTTGTCACACTGGATTCCGATCAGAGACTTCACTTCAACTCCCATATCTTCAAGCTACTGCTTCATCCACAATAACTGTGTGCAAGCTTGAGTGGTCGCAATATACTCAGCTTCTGCAGTGCTCAATGAAATGCAATCTTGATTCTTGCTTAGCCAAGAAATACACAATCCACCAAGATAGAATGAACCACCTGACGTTGATTTTCTATCATCTGCTGAACTGGCCCAGTCTGCATCAGTATATCCCAATAACTCTATCTGAGATTTCTCAGTATATGTCAGGCCGAAATCCACTATGCCCTGGACATACCGAAGTATTCTTTTCACTGCAAGCATGTGGATTTCCTTGGGATTGCTCTGATATATCGCTGCTTGGCATGTGGAAAAAACAATATCAGGCCTTGTTGCAGTCAAGTACAACAAACTTCCAATAATTTGCCTATATTCTGTGATATTAACTGCCTTTCCATCTTCATCTTTCGATAATTTCATCCGGGTGTCAACCGGAGTCTTCATCTCCTTGGAATTTTCCATTCCAAACCTTCTCAGGACCTCCTTGGCATATTTATATTGAGAAATGAATGTTCCATTCCTTCCTTATGTCACCTGTAGACCAAGGAAAAATGTTAGCTCCCCAATCATTGACATTTCAAACTCATTTTTCATGAATTCAGAAAACTGTCTGCACTGAGCTTCATCTGATCCGCCAAATATTATGTCATCGACATAAACCAACACCATCATCCTTTGATTACTATCATTACTGAAATAGAGATTGTAATCAACTCCTCCACGCTGAAAACCAAGCTTCTTCAAGTACTGATCAAGCCTTGAGTACCATGCCCTTGGTGCTTATTTCAGCCCATACAACGCCTTCTTCAGCCTGAAAACTTTGTTCTCATCCTCATGAATGAGAAAACCATCTGGCTGCTCAATGTACACCTCTTCTTCCAGAACCCCATTTAAGAATGCGGATTTGACATCCATCTAGAACACTTTGAACTTTCGTTGCACTGTTATGGCCAAAAATAATCTGATTGTCTCCAGCCTTGCAACCGGTGCAAATGTCTCATCGACATCTATTCCCTCGATCTGGGAGTACCCCTTGCACACTAGTCATGCTTTGTTCCGAATCACTGTGCCATATTCATTCATCTTGTTGCGATAGACCCATTTAGTCCCAATGAAATTCTTGTCTATTGGCCTCGAAACAATCTCCCATGTCTGGTTCTTCTCAATCTGATCAAGTTCTTCGTTCATAGCCTGAACCCAGTTTTCATCTTCAGCTGCATCAGAAAAAATTTTTGGCTCTACCTGAGATAAAAATGATGTTTGCTGTAATGACTTCATTCTTCGAGTCTGAACTGGAGCTGTCTGATCACCAATGATATTCTGCCTATCAATTTCAGCTCGACTCTTTGGCTTCCTTATAGACACAGACTTGACACTTTCTTGTTCATCATCAGTATCTTCGTCTGATTCAGCCTCTGCCACTTCTGCTCCCCCTGTGTTGCTTACCTCATCATCACTTTCATCCAGAAACTATTCACTCTGTTGTTGAGTATGCTGTTCATTTTCAACTATAGTGACATCATTGCTCTCAACAATTTTTCCCAGCCTTTTGTTGAAACATTTATATTCTTTTCTTTTCCCTGAGTAGCCAAGGAATATCCCCTCATCTCCTCATGCCTCAAACTTCCTGTGATTTTCTTTGTTGAGAATGAAACACTTACTTCCAAAGATTCGAAAGTATTTCAGAGTTGGATTCTTTCCGTACCACAGTTCATACAGAGTCTTCCCTTGCTTTGGACACAACAAAGACCTGTTCAAAACATAGACTGATGTCAAAACTGCTTCATTCCAAAATTTCTCTGGTAGGTCTTTATCAATGAGCATCGTTCTGTCCATATTGTTGATGATCTGATTCCTCCTTTCAACCACTCCATTCTGTTGGGGAGTTCTTACCGATGAAACTTGATGCCTTATCCCATGTTTCTCGAGATAGTTTTCAACTTGACTGTTTGTGAATTCTGTACCGTTATCAGTACGAAACTTCAGAATTTTCTGCCGAAGCATCTTTTCTGATTCCCTCCTATACTGCTTTATACAACTGAACACCTCTGTCTTATGGGTAATGATGAATACTCAGGCCATTCTGCTATGATCATCAATGAAAAGAACATAGTACCTTAGCCCATTTATATCTCGTGATGAAATAGGTCCACATACATCAGCATGAACCAATTCGAGCACTCTAGTTGATTTCTGTTCCTTTGGCCTGTATGTCTTTCTGATGATCTTCCCTTGTTAGCAAGAATCACACGTATGAGTGCGATCACGTGATAGTTTGGGAAGGTCTCTAGCAGCATCACATTTTACGAGATCCTCCATAGATGATTGGCATAGATGACCAAGTCACTTATGCCACAACTGGTTTTCTTCCTCTCTGGATAAAAGACAAGTACCTTCTTCCCCACCTACAAGGTAGAGATTTCCCTTTGACCTTTTTCCCTGCAGAATAGCTGATCTATCTTTTCCTTTCACAACACACATCTTATTGGTAAATTGGATAGAGTTCCCAGAGTCACACAGTTGACTGACACTGAGTAAGTTATGACTGAGACCCTCTACTACCAAGACATCAGCATGTCTCATCTCTTTGCCCCCAAACTTGGCTTTCCCTGAGCCAACAATCTTCAGGCCTTCATCATTTCCAAATTTGACAACTCCTTCTTTGTCATATTTGATGCCTATAACAAGATCCTTATTACCCGTCATGTGGGATGTGCTACCACTATCAAGGATCCAAACACCAGATCGATCTGATGCTTTAAGGGCAATCTCCGCCACCACAGCCTTCTCATTTTTCTTCTTCTTGGTCCATACTTTTTCTTTCACACTCGGCATGGATTGAGACTTCTGTTCTTTCTCAGAGTATGATGGACTACCCTCATCTTGCAGAGCTGCAAATCTGTTCTGAACTTTTAACTCACTTGTTGGTTTATTGATCTGTTGCTTGCGAACATTTTGATTCTGGTTTGACACATTTCTCTGAATAGTTGAAGTGCAATACCTAGACATGTGTCCAAATCCTCCGCACCAAAAGCAGTTTCCTTCAAAATGTGTTCTGGAAAACCATTCTCTGTTTGGCTGTCATCTTTGTTCATGTTCCCTTCTATATCTCTTGGCTATGGAACACACATACTGTGAATGTCCCATTTTCTCACAGCAATAACACCTGATATAGGATGCATTCCTTCGTGATATTTCAGCACTATGATTTTCCCTTTGAGATCTCTGAATATTATGATTCTGTTTTGTGCCCAAATCAACCTTCACTTTTAGGATGAGTACTTGCGGTCTGACTGAAATTTTCACAAATTTTTGTTCTTGACTAAGCCCAGAAACGACCTTAACATCTGAGCTCAATTGTTGTTTCTTCCCTACTGAACTGCTAGGCTCTGCTTTCATCTTCTCTGTCTTCTGAATGGCCTGCTTTTCGGATATTACATTGGGGGTCAAGAGTTTATCTTGATCCTTAAGTTTCTGTCGCAGACTGACCACTTCTTCTTCAATCTCTTTGATACGTCTAACCTGATCTTTTCTTGTGTTGGTCAAACAATCAATTTCCTTCTTCTGTTCCTCAACTATAAGCTTATACTCAATAATATTTTCTGAGTTCTCTGGTGTTGAGGATTTTAGTCTTTCAATTTCTTCTAACAGCTCAGACTTTTCTTTATCCTGTTGTTGCATATAGAGTTTGGCATCACGAACCACTTTATTGGATTTCTTCGTTTTGGCTCTCCAAACGTCTATCTCCTCAAGAGCTGCTTCCAATTCGGCTTCCATATCAACTCTCCCTTCAATTTCTTCTTCTTCTTTAGCATCATCTTCTTCTCCCTTTTTAGAACTACCAACAATCTCCACCAAGGCATTTACCCCACGATCTCTGCAATTTTCAATTTCCTCAACCTCTTCATCCTCAGACTCATCTAAACTTTCAATTTCTTGTGAGAGAAGATTCTTTTTCTTGAAGAAATTTCTCTTGAATTGCTTCTTACCTTTCACAAAAGCTGAATTTTTCTTCTTGGGAATTTCAACTTCATCATCATCATCATCATCTTGAAACTTCTTTGGGCATCTTGCCGCAAGATAACCAACATTTCCACATCGAAAACATGCTAGTGTAAGTTTACCTTTAAATTTTCCTCTTCCTCTTTGTAGATTTGAAGAAAGAAATGACATTACCTCATCTGTCTCTTCTTTTTCATTAGAATCTTCAATGGTGAGCTTCTTCATGGCCTTAAATGCCACCTCTTTAGACTTACCCTTTTCCACAGCCTCATTATCATCGTTCCTCATTTCATATGCAACCAAGGTACTGTGCAAATTGTCCAATGTCAGCTCTTTTGGATCTTTATCTTCTAGTACTGAAACTTTTGGATTGAACCGAGGTGGAAGTTTCCTCAAGATGCGCTTTACAATCTTTATGTCTTCAATGAATTCTCCAAGACCTCGCATATCTTCCACAACAATGTTTACCCTATCAAAGAATGTGTCAAAAGACTCATTCAGGTTCATTTTCAGATCTTCATATTTGTTCCACAACACCTGCAACTTTGCCTCTCTGACTTTTGTGTCCCCTTCATATATATTCAAAAGCTTTTCCCACATGGAATGTAACGTTTTGCATGACATCACCTTCGTGTAGATGGGATTGGAAAGATCTCCCCCTAAGGCATTGATTGCTTTGGAATCAGCATCCAACTCTCTATGCTCAGCTTCTGATAAAGCACCACTATTAATATCAGCTGTGATACCATGCATAGCTGCTGAAAACACATCCATTCCTAAGGATCGGAAATAGTGTTGCATCTGATTCTTCCATATCTGAAAATTATATCCGTCAAAGATCGGAATACCTTTATGATTGGTGACCTCCATTGAGAGAAGAACAACTTTCAACCTTTCCCTCTGATACCACTTGTTAGGTCCACTAGGCTGAATACCCTGAGGGGGGGGTGAATCAGGGTATGACTAATTAAAAATTAATGCCCATTCTGATCTTGTTTCGTTGTTAATAAAAACACTTTTCTCTCTGTTTCCTGCTGCACAATATAAACAGAAAGTAAAGCAAGCATAGGACACATCAATTTTACTTGGTTCACCGCTAAGGGCTACGTCCAAGGAGCATACACCGACAGGTTTCTAGTCGTACCAAATTCCACTAATCTTCACTAGATGTGGATTACAAGGTTCGGGCTAGATCACTTCTATTCCCAGGCTCACTTCCTTTACAAATTTAGGGTCAGCTCACTGCTTTTCCAAGGGTCACTCCCTGTCTCTCTCTCTCTGGCTCACTGTCGGTGGAGAGGATCAACTTCTTCCTCTTCTTAAGCTCACTGCTCTTGGAAGGAATCCACTCACAGTTTATAGACCTGTAGGTCTCTTCATTTGCATGAATGAATGCATCTTCTCCTATATGTAGATGCTCTATTGAAGTTCAACTTTCATCCGTAGATGAATCTATCTTTGGACCAAATGTATCGGGCAAACCTCCAGCTTCCACACAGCCCGAAAAACACTGCTGGAAATAATCCTTACTTGGCGCGCAAGTCAATCACGGCGCGCAAGTATCGGCGCGCAAGTCACAACAGGCGCACAAGTGTACCTCAGACACTTGTGCGACTCAATCTTCCTCAACTCCAAAATTGTGCGACTCTCTTCCTTTTACGCCCAAACCAACATTGGCGCGCAACTGCCAACCGGCGCGCAACTTCTAACACAGGCGCACAACTTCAACTACTGGCGCGCAAATTCACCTGCGTGACCCACACTCACCACTTGCGCGACCACCACACCTGCACGATGGGAGCTATGATTTCTCAAAGTGTTGAACTCCGGTGAGAATGAGGAGGGGTGGTCCAGTATTTATAGGCAATCTGACCACCCTGCACGATGGCGCGCAAGTCACCTGCGCGACCCAGTTTCGGCGCGCAAGTCCCCTGTCATTTTAGACACTTGCGCGACCAACTCCCAAACTTGCGCGAACCTTTTTCCTTAGCCATATTTTGATCTTCTGATCGTGAAAAACATATGGCGCGCAAGTTTCCTACACTCTAAGTCCTCGGTGCGCAAGTCCTTTTGCCAAAAACACTTTTCATCATTTGCCGATTTTTAGGCCCTAAAATTTGGCAAACACTGGAAAACGGTGCCACCTTGTATATGTTCTTTTGTACTGCCTCCAGATCATCCATTCCTTTTATCGACGTTCTTGAAACAAACATGGATCGTTGACCTCAGCTCTTGAACTCAACATTCCACCATGAAATCCTCTTTGTCAACAAATTTTTATGTCATTGTTTTTCTTTGTCAACAATCACTACTCAGATGTCCACTTTGTCAACAAACACAATCACCTCAAAAATGCTTCAATGATACCTTGAGGGATTTTTCCCCAACAATGTCTAAATTTTATTTTTTGATGGTATTACAACCCTATCTCATCTAATCTTTGTATAGGAGTCATTTTGGAAGTTTTTAAGTGGGTTTGGGATTTAATATAAACTAATATTTCTTATATTTCCAAAGGTGCCCCTCTCCTACCTTATAAAAGGGAACCTCCTCCGTCTCCTCCTCACACCAATTTGAGCCTTCAAGCTCGGCCAATCCCTACCCATTTCACTTCCCCACTTCCCTAGAAACATCCTAGAGGTCCTGGTCTCCTTCAAAGACCAATTTTAGTGCCCTAAGAGGAGGTCTCAAAGAGACGCTTCAAAGAAGAGGTAATGTTCGTTACCAATTTTTTCAACATTATTTCTTCTTCCACTTCTTCTTCTTTAGTTGTTTCATTATGAATTAATAACATCAGTATCACCCATATACTGATATGTTATTATAAGTATGAAACAACCCTATTTCACCATCTATCTATCCTATAGAAAACGAAATCACCGCGCGTACGTACGTACGGAATACCGTCTCTACACTATGGTGTAATCTATTTTCCATCATCACCGTACTTGGATGGGTATAATGGTGCAAATAAATAACTATATATGATTATTGTAAAGTGTTATTGATTATGAAATATTATACATACACTCCAATACAATTCCACGATCATGGGAACGATATCATCGCTCGTGCGTACGTACGGAATACCGTCTCCACGATGTGATGTGATTCGTTCTAAATGATCTTCATTGCATAATGATTATATAAATGAATTGAATGAATAAATACGATATATAATACACTAATACCATTTTGGAAATGAGGTATCTATAACCTAAAGATAATAATAAGAATTTATTCGACAAAACACACATAAGAACAAAAAGTAATAAACACCCGAATAACAAGTAATAATGAAATATTACTAATAAGAAGCTAAGAATATGACCATATATGATATCATAACAATAAGTATGATTCTTGAATAATTCAATAACATTATTTAAATCATTATACAGGAGTTTCGGATACTTACGAAGCAAATCGGACCTAAGGTAAGGTAAAATATCACAATCTCATTTTTATCCAAGATTGCTTATACTTTGGTATTTACTGGGGTGTATTTTATCATCCACATACATGTTCCCTCAAAATTTAATATTGTTTCCATCCACCTAAAAAATTTTAAATCCAATTTTACCCTTCGGTGAGTTTTTAGTAAAGGATATGAAAGGAATCTTTTTTCGTTTTTCGTACGAAGTACTTTTTGAATTTTCTGACAAAAAGTATGAGAAGAATGTTTTTTTTAACCTATACGGCATGAATGTATTTTTAAAACATTATTTCCAAGAAGATTACTTTACAAGTTTTCATGTTTATTTTTAATCAACTTCTTTTAGTTTAAAATTGTATGACATGTTAAGAAATTAAAAATGTTTTTGAAGTAGAAAGGATATTTTCCTCAAGAATGGAGTTCAAGTTTTTTTATCAAAATTATTTTCCATCTAAGATAATATAGGGTTCTGTTTCTATCCCTATTATTACATTGATTTGATTATGTTGTGATGGAATTATTTTTATGAATTCTTTTATCTTATATGAATTTTTTTATGATGTCACGATGTTTAAGAATCCCATTTTTATTACATGGGTTATGCAATGATGTATGATTTATGATTTTGTGGAACACATAAGAATGGTATCATTATGTGATGGGTGGGACCTATATATCCCTCCAATGCATTGGGTAAAGATTTTATATCTCATGAGATAGACATGGCTGGAATGGCAGGTTAAACCAGTTCAGTGAAACAGGACTGAAATGAGGAGTGAACTCGATTCAAAAATGGACTTTGTCCACTAAGATAGTCTTGTCAATGAGTCTTTATTGATAAGAAATGATTCTCTATGATTATGTCTGTATGCCACAAAGTTTCATGTTTTAAGTTATGATTATTGGGACTACATTTCGCTACCATGATTTATCCCATGTTATGAAATTATGATCTCTTTTGCAGGGTAAGATTTTCAAAATGTTATGTTCTTATGAATTTGATATAATTGATATTTCTTTTGTTTACCCTTACTGAGCATTTGAGCTCACCCTTTTGTATGTTTTCTTTCCCCAGGTCAGGAAGAAGGGTATTAAGTAAGATATTCCAAAAAGGGACTATAGATATGATGAAATAAATGGGAGACGATGTAGATGCTTTATAAACCAGTTGTTTATGTTTCCCAGTTTCTAAAGACACTATACCTATACGGTCCTTTCATGGTTTTGTTATATATTGTAATAAGTATGCTTCAATTTTGAAGTATTAACCATGTATGTAAAGTATGGGTCGTTATAGTATGGTTGCATGCTCATAACACCTTTAGAACCTAATTTCACTAGGTCCGAACATGCCTTGATTGCCTACATTGGAAGCCCACTCTAGACCACCCACTCCTCAATGGTCTACCTGAGTCTATCCTAATTGTCCTCTTGATATTCCTCACATACCCTCTTCTAGCTACCTGGAGAATCACCGCTCAGCTTACTTGATGCCATCATTCGGCTAAAATAAGACCAGTCAGTCATATTCCCCTTGGGTATCATTACATGATTAACTGCCTCTGAAAAATATGTCAACCTAAAGATGTTCACCTGAACCCTGATGGAATGTCACAAGCCATCCTCACAATGCCACAACCTGGTGATGTTGTTTCCTACCATAATTGGTGAAAATTTCAGTTAGTTAATGAAATTTACCACATAATCTATGATAGAAGTATCCCCCTGCTGGATATTTATGAACTCCTAGGATCGGTCCACCCTCAGTGTCTTAAAAAATAAGTGATCAAAGAACCTAGCCTTGAAATCCTTACAAGATAATCCCTCATGTCTGTCTGCCTAAACCTGTACATTCCACTAGTTTTTTTTTCAGTCCACGGAGCATGTACATCGTCGACTTCACCCTATGACTTGGGGGTGTCTCAATTTGATCAAATATCTTCGTCATCAACTCAGTACAATTTTATACTTCATGTGGTCCACCCTCATCCTGAAATAATGGTGGATGATAAGACTGGAACTCATGAGTCAAGTACACCATCGAAGGCTCAGCTCCCTAAGCTCCCCTATTGATACCTTATATTACATAAACTAAGATCACCCTGAGCTGGTCATCAAGGAATGTCCCAAACTCTATGATATGCAGTTTTCCTGCCTATACTAGAGCCCATACCAGTGGCTCATGATAATCCCAACCCTCTGGGGTGCATATCAACCCTCAGGGGCCTCATTTTTTGCATGTTCATGAAACACTATATCACTTCCCTCTCGATGCTACACTAAATCCCATCTATGTTTCATCCCACTGAATACCAATAATGATGGTCGAATGGCCATAATAATATATATATAAATATCTTAGATAGGGAAAGATATAACAAGTAGTGAATCTCACCACCCTTACACTCCCCTACAACATCTTGCCACATGACATCCATCCTCAAAGCCACATACCAAACTATATCAAAGTTAGGTATTAAGTATCATCCAGAATTATGGTCCCCTTCCTACCAAAATCAAATTCAAGCATGTTGTGAAAATGGGTTCCCTATACCCAACTTGTGATTTAATTTTATTACCACTACATGTATATAGTTTGATATATATATATATATACATGTGTTTATCTTAACATAATTATGTCGATACTTTTTCATCCATTATATTTATGGTAATTCCCTTAGAGTATGTGTCATATTAAAGGGTTATAGAAGATATCATGCTATAATGAAAACCTCAAGATACTATGACATTATTTATAAATATATGTCCTATGGTCTAGATACATCATACTAACTAGACACAGTTGATGTCAAACTATCAGGTGTTGGGGGATCATAAGAATTGAAACTTATTCTCATGAAGTTTTCACTTGGTGATATCTGGTAGGTGAGATCATGAGGATAGGCCATCAAATAGGAACAACACATGATTTGGGTTTCATTGGATGTTCCTATCTACAAACATGTGTATTAGTCTCATGAATTTAGATCATTATCAATGTGTGACCTTTGAACTCATACTTTGATGAAATATGAAAATAATGACAATGAAGCCATTGAGATTTCGTTTTTTTTAGTGTGTCATTGGTGGTATGACATTAGTTAAATGATCAATATATAATTTTTTGCTTCCGATTTGAGTAAGTGATATCTTTGACCTGGTTGATTAGGATGGTAGTACCTTCATTAAATCCATGTAAAAGGTAGTAAAAGTTAAGTCTATCCATTTAAATCAACAAATAATAAATCAAGGAAAGGATGATGACACAAGTTTGAATCCTTATTTATTGAGATATTGTGTGATAAAGATATTATATTACACAATGTGTGTACGTAGGTTGGTTATCGTTTCTATGACTACTTGTTATCTATTTAGGGGTCATGATGGGTTGTTAGATTTCACTCTTGGTCTATGAATATTATTCACTGCTATTAAGATAAGGTCCTGGAGGGTCACACATAATATCACTTTCAATATTCTACTTCATTATAATGAATAGGAATATAGGACATGATGGGGCCCTCCACTAGGTCTGAGATTTGTCCAAGATTTACTGAACATTGATAAATAAATAAATTCATTATTATTCGAGTATTGAATAATTGAGTTGAATTTATTTAATAAAATTATTTACAAGTGTTTAAGTAAATAACTGGAATAATATTATATAAAAAAATAATATATTTAATATTAAAGGTTAATTTAATATTAATGGGAATTGCGAGTCGAGTTAATGACATGGTTTTATCACATAATATATTTAATATATATTACAAGTATGTGATAAAATATTAATAATTTAAATAACATAGTTATATTGTCGTGATTATTTATTCATTGCTTATTTAAGTGGATGACAGATATACGGGGGTCAGGAACCATGACCATGTATTTTTCACATCCACTATATAAGTATATAAGGAGTTCATTTTCTAGTGTGAAAGGTAAAAAACTCATTCCAATGTATTGATAAATCCTCTCTTATCTTGCATCCTTGAGAGATAAATATGTCATTCAAGAAATCTATCTAAGTGCATCTTCATATATCGTATGAATGGAGTTGAGTTGATCATCACAACATTGAAGGAATCCTCATAGATTTACACTAGAACCCAATATTATATGATTGGGGTTTGTGTAATTTCTTGAATCATGTGTGGATTATCTTGAGGGGTTTGGTTTAATATCATTCAAGTAATGATCGTCAATTAATAGATAAATTTGAATGAACCACCAAATCGAACAAGGTACATGTTTATTTATTTATTTATTTTTTATTAAATTCATATGAGATCATAGAACCTCTATCAAGCTCGGATCACTAGAGATAATGAAGTTATGTCACTCTGGTGATGAAAATTTTTAAATTCCCAACCCACCAACTTTCGATGCATGCCCTGGTACCTTTAATTGGTATTAGAGTGATCGTGTGAATTTTTTTATCCTAATAAAAATTAATTTTCATTAAATTAAGTATATAACTTTAAATCGGTCCCAAGGGAACATACTGAGCATCAATATGATTTAGGATGACCATGTTATGGAAATTTAATGTTTTTGGTATGGATAAAAAACAAGGTTTTTTCATTTTAAAATTTGAATAATAGTGTAATTTAACATATGTTCATGTTTTAATTTTTGGAATATCTAGTTTTGATCAAGGTCCAACCGTAACAAATTTTCTCAGTGAGTTATTTCTTCCCCTCGATGCTTTGTAAAAACCCACTTTTTCCTTTAAGATTCTTCCAATGGAACCATGAAATAAAACATTTTAAAATAATAAATTCTATTGGTAGACTCTTTGACAAAATATTTTGTGGGTGGGTTTGCATACTGTTCAAGTCAAACAAGATTTCAAATCTTCCACCAGAAGATTGAAATTGATTTTTTTAAAAGGATTCTTCCTACTGAAGCATCCAAGGCCAAACCTCCCACTTAAGCTAGCAACTAGGTCTTCCACCCTTATTTGTTCTGCAACCTTCATCCGAAATGACCTGAAATGAGCCAAAATGGTTTTTCTTAACCTGAAATTTCTTTACACGAGATTTTCCTGACTCACAAATTCCTTGGAAAGATTATTCTCTATCTCGAATGGGCCTACACGGGTTCGTCCAGACCCATAATGGGTCTGGGTGAGAATTTGTTTCCCGGGTTAATTTCATTTTATCAAAAATAATTTAGACAATTAATTTAATTTTAGTATTAAATTAAATTAATTAAAATTTAATTTATTGGTTTAAAACTAATAATAATTTTATTATTTAAAAAAATTAATTTAATTTTGGTGTTAAGTTAAATTAAATGATTAATTTAATTTTTGAAGTTTAAATTAAATTTTTTAACTGAATAAAATAAATTATTTGAATTATATAATTAATTTAATTTATATTTAATAATTCTCAACTTTAAATTTATTACAATTTAGTTTTCTCATGTATTTACTTTTTATATCGACCGGTCTTGAGCAATTGACTGAACTCATGTCTGTATAGTTAATTTCATTTTATTATTTATTATCATGTCTGATGTTTGTAGTAAGTAGTTAATTTAAGATGTTCTGCTCATCTTCATTTCTTAATTCAATATGTATAAGGGTATTCATGTCCAATTTATCAGTTGTATATTTCGATCCTGATACCCCCTCACCTGTGTGTGAGTATTCTTGTAAATTAGATGATGATGATGTAAGAGAAGGCCCCGCTAAGTCGAGGTGATATCCAAAGAAGATGTGGACCATGCCAAGATGAGTTGCTAGCTCTGATGAGACAGAGACACACTGGACTAGGGATGAGTTGCATCAAGATTCAAGAAACAACCCAGGTTTGTCTTCCTTAGTTCATGGTTGATCCATTAAGTATCAATGGATCAATCAATATTAGATTCTCAAGACCAATCAGGTAATTTATTTACTTTATGCACAATTTATTATTTTACGCATGCAATTATTTTATATGAAAACAAAAATAATAATAAACATGAAATGGCATAAATACTTGCTGAATGTTTTTCTGTTAATGTCCAGTTATGAGAGTGAGAACATAATATGAATAGATTAAAATAAATGGATTACAATCATCAAAAAATATATAACCCTCAAAGAAATATTAAGTATCAAACACCTTCCATCCTTTTAATTTGAACAAAACCGGGTGTATGGGGGTTCATCATCCAAAGTTGATGGTACCTCCTACAATCAAGGAGTTTTTATAAGATCGATGAGTGTACTTAATTGAAGTTGTAATCAAAGAAGTATTTAAAACTAGATTGCTGCAACTTTAGAGGGAAGTGTTGATTAAATCATATTTATTATTTTAGAAGCTGGTATTTCACTCAAAAGATCAAGGAACCACAAAATAATGTGGTTGTCTAGTAAAATTCATACCTTAAACTCTATGAGTAATGGCATGGACAAATATTGTAGACTATAAGGGGAGGCTCAATGATCTTTTCCACTAGAATAATTAATTGATAGAGTATTCTGATTCTAGTACTAAGGGTTTTTGTATTTTGATAATATAGTGGGATACATTAGATAATTTAACTAATCAATAGTTTCTAATTGGTAATCAAGATAAAAGTATTAATCTGATGGATTTAATTTTTTATATAATGACAATTAATATCACAAATACACTACAATAAATAGTAGAAAAATTAAATTACCTATATGGAATGAGTTTCCAACAAGTAGTATAGGTGCTTGTGGAAAGTACTACAACATCTAGAATTCAATGCGTCAGTGTCCCCAATACCTATTGAGAAACCTCACAAATAAAGGGTGTTAAAATGATTATAGGAGGCTCATATATGATTAATATGATGGTTATGTTATAATTCTATCATCAATGTTTGATGTGATTTGTGGATACTACATCCGGACTGAGATGATATTAAATGTAGTCTCATCTCTGAGAAGCTTACAAGGATAAAGTGAAGTGATATATGGATTAGTGATAATTACACTGGTTAAGTGTAAATATGAAAGTAGGATCATGATCTTCAAATACATCCCATTCTAACATCATTTTCACCCATTTACTCTAGTTTTTTTAAGATTACAAAATGAACAGGATGGAGTAAACACTTCATTTCCTTCCAAGTAATGTTTTCCAAGAAATAAGAATTTAGAGAATGATTCATCTTTTGTTCTTAAGGCAAACAATTCAAAAGACAGGGAGGAAAGTCCAATGTCAAGAGAAACACCAAAGTAGACTTCATAATTTCCTTCAAATCAAATAGGTTGGTTATTAAATAGGATATAATTTTTTTTCATATCATGAAATAAATATATAGAGGTTTAAACTCAATGAACTAAATTGAAGAAGAAAATGGTTATTTCTTCTTCAGGTATATTCATTACATGTAATTAATGTTTCATTTTTACTTATAGGGTATTAAATACAATATTCTAATAACATATGTTTATTTTAATATAATAACCAAATAAGTAAGGAAATTTTACTAGAATTAAGGTGTGTTCTCTATGTGGCTGAGACAGGGCGGTTCCTAAGTTAGTGGTGAGAAGCACCCAACTTCAAATTTCCAAGTAAATGGTTCTAGTTGAACTCTCATGTGTCCTTTGGACACATGGATAAATTATTACAATTTTGGAATGAGTGTTTTTTGTGGTGTTAGAATCATTGGAAATATGTGATGAATATAAAATGTAACACTAGTATTCCCAGTTGTGGAAAGAAAATAATTTTTCAAGAAAAACTAAATAGTTTTTATGGATATACCCAGTATGATTTTAGACTATCCAGAGTTAAAGATCTAAGTTACTATATACATACTTATAAACTTATTTTTGGACAAAAAAACCTTTATAAATAAAGTAACTCTACAAATAATTCTAAACTAGTTCATATAGAGAGAACGTATTTTTCCAAGGTTAAGCTTGTGGTAAGTATACATTATAATATTTATTTTAAGTGTTTAAGGAATGTGAAATTGAATTGTGACATATGTATAGTCAGAAGATATGAGAGTCTTTGGGCTGTTCTGCCAAAGAATATATTAACCAATCATTCATTGATCAATATAATGTACCATTGATTTATTCCTCAACGCACGTTACCTTATACACATCAAATCTATGATGCTAATAAGGAGGATTGATGGTGAGTCATACATGTTAAAATTGATCAATAAAATGAATCATGGATAAATTCCTAAATGTAAATTTCCTTATACACTCCAACTTATGATGTAAGTGAAATGGGTATCAATGTTAAAACCCATACATTGCAGATAATTCCATTATTTTTGAGACTTGCATCACAAATAACAGCGTCATCCCACAAAAACGTGCCAACTATAATGAAAAATGGATATCATATGATTTATAGTAAGATAAAAAATCCATTATGTTATGGGAACATGTGTTTATATGAAAAGAGGGTATAAATAAATTTTAATAAAGATAAAACATGAGGTATATCAAATGTAATCATCCTAATGTTTCTTAAGATATTACATAAATCAATATGATAGAATAGTTATAATCAAGTGCTTGACTACATTTCTATAAAAGGGTGAACATATATATTAGAGATATTGGGAGAAATATTAATTTATGTTGAGTCAATTCTAGAGATACGCAAATAGTTATCATAGAAATGAGTTCCACCAGAGTTGTGGAAAAGGATTGTTCTAGAGACACATACTATATAGGATTGTTAAAACCATAGTGGTGGTTTTATTTTCACCACGACTGGTCATACATTATTCATTGAGAATAATAATTCCTACAATGGGTATATGTAAATTAGTTAATATTAACCATATCAATTAAAATTCAATAATGGATTAAATTTATAAATGTATAGGGGCTTGTTGTTTTGATTATTGCAGTGGGTATTCAAGTAACACTTTACATGGATGGCACCATCATGGTACCAATAAGGCTCGATTGGTTATATAAAGTGGTTATTCCAAAATCCATTATAATTTTATTTCTCATAGCTATTTTCTATTTTCATTTTATTGTGCATTGGATTTCAATACAAACATTCATGGAAGGTGTCTATACGATCCAACCAAAAAGGGTTGGTGACGTCAGGGAATTCCAATAAGAGTGTAAGTTACTAAAATCCAGTTCAGGATTAAAGTAAGAAAAAGGATCATAGAATATTAATTTGGAATAATTCTATGTAATGTTTCTACCATAGGATAGTGGTATTTCCACAGTTTTCTGAGTAAAGTATGTTTGATAACATAGGGAGAACCACTATTGGTCTTACAGTTAAATAAGACCAGAATGAAACCATATCTCCAAAGATTGACATAAAGTGAAAACCTATATTCTAGGGAATAATATCTACTAAGGTAGATCCAATGGTTTCTTAGACCTATTAAATTATAAATATACTGACAAGGTAATGAAAAATATAATTTTGAAAAATTTAGAAAAGAATTACCAATGTCACGTGGCATAAATCTCTCCAAGAAGACATGTGTGACACATAGGAAGAGATTAATGTGGTAATTTGAGTTCCATGTGCTTATCTGATGGATCAATCACATATTCCATGCTATGTATGAGAAATGATATTGTTAACAAATACTTTATCATAAGAAAATATCAGTTATATCCAAGAGAACTTCAAGGGATGCAGTCATACCTATAAAATATTACAAGATCAAGTACAAAGGATATATATACCTAGTATTTTGAGAGGAATGGATACTATTTATAAGGGGAATACTATTATTCCTTGGATCAATGTGATATAATATCATATTCAGGCTAAGGTCATGGGTGATACAAGATCATACAATCCAGTGGTATAAATACCTAAAAATACCGAGTGTGTTGCTACATCAATGGAAGCTATAAAAACAGTATATAATATGAAACAATTCATTTCATTTCATGTAATTTTACATAGTGATTAATGTTTTATCATAATATAAATTATGATAATTATAATTCTAGTACTAGCCAAGATTTCAATTTTTACAGTGGACAAAAGGAGAGATACTCAAGGATAAATCTCTTGAGAATTTTTACTCATGGAGGTAAAGTCATAGATAGTAGAATTTCCTCACTGCAAAAACATGGAAGACCTAAAAACTAAATTCACAACTTAGTAGAAACGTAATCTCAATCATGTGATAAATAACAAGGATAGTTATCAAGTTGGATCTATTGCAAGTAGGAGTGTTGTGAAAGTGGGTTCCCTAGACCCAACATGCGATGTAGTTTGATTACCACTATATGTATACAGTTTGATATATATATATATGTGTGTGTGTGTGTGTGTGCGTGTGTTTATATTACCATAATAGTTTAAATACTTATGTTTCCATTATATTTATGGTAATTTATTTAGATTATGTGTCATATAAAAATGTTATAGAAAATCCCATGCTATAATGAGAACCTCAAGATACTATAACATTAATATGAAATATATGTCTTATGGTATAGATACATCATACTGATTGGAAACAGTTGATGTTAGACTATCAGGTGATGGGAGCTCATAAGAATTGAGAATTCTTCTCATTATGAATTTCAAACTTGGTGATCTCTAGTAAGTGAGATCATAAGGATAGTCCTGCCAATTGGAACACCACATGTTTTGGGAATCATTGGTTGTTTGTATCTACAGACATGTGTATTGGTCTCCTAAATTTAGATAATTATAAATGTGTTTCATTTGATCATGTAATTTTATTCAATGAAAAAAAACCATGATAATGAATTCATGGAGATGTATTTTGTGGTGGGTTATACATTAGTGATATGACATTCGTTGAATGATCAAGATATAATTTATTGATTCTGAGTTAAGGAAGTGATATATATGGGTTGGTTGATTAGGATGGAAGTACCATCATTAAATCCATGTTCATGGTCATCAAAGTTTGGTTTTTCCAATTAGGTCAACAAAAAATAAATCAAGGAAATGATTATGACAAAAGTGTGTGTCTTACTTTATTGAGATATTGTATGAAAAGGAGATTGTATTACATAGTGTGTGTGTGTGTGTGTGTCTAGGTTGGTTTTTGTTGATATGGCTACTCCTTGTATCTTTAGGGGCCCTGATGGGTTTCTAGATTCTACTCTTGGTCTGTGAAAATTATTCATTGCTATTGAGATAAGGTCCTATAGGGTCACATGCAATAGCACTTTCAAGATTCTGCCCCATTTTGAGGAATAGGAATATGGTACATAATGGGTCCCACCACAGGGTCCGAGAGTTACCCATGATTTATTAATCACAGATAAATAAATAAATTTATTATTATTAGAGTATAGAATAATTGAGTTGAATTTATTTAATAAAAGTATTTGCAAGTGTTTAAGTAAATACATGGAATAATATTATTTGAAAAAATATTATATTTAATATTCAAGGTTAATTTAATATTAGTGGGAATTACAAGTTGATTTAATGACTTAGTTTTATCACATAATATATTTAATATATATTACAAGTATATGATAAAATATAACTAATATAAATGATGTAGTTAGTTCATCATGATTATTTATTCATTACGTATTTAAGTGGATAAAAAATATACGGGGCTTGGGAACCCTAACCAGGTATTTTTCACATACATTATATAAGTAGATGAGGATCTCATTTTATGGTGTGAAAGGTAATAAGCTCATTCCAATGGATTTAGATATCCTATCTCCTCCTGTATCCTTGAGAGAGAAAGATTTTGTTCAAGCAATCGATCTAAGGACATCTTCACAGATCGTAGGAATGGAGTCAAGGTGATCAACATGATGAAGAAAGAATCATCATCGATCTATGCTATCACTCAAAAATCCAACGATCTTAATTCACACAGTTTCATGAAGCGTGTGTGGACGATCTAGAGTGGTTATACTTCACATCCTTCAAGCAGTGATCACTGAATACAAGTTGTAGTCAAACGTTCCACCGAATCAAACAAGGTACATGTTTGTTTGTATATTGTGTGCTTATTAAATTAACATGAGATCCTAGAACCTATACTAGGGCTTGAATCACTGAAGTGAACATAGATATGTCACTCTGGTGATGAAAATTTTAAAATTCCTAACCCACTGGCTTCTATTGTGTGCCTCAGTACCTTCAAGGAATCACATATAATCTAGCCTCATGGACCTTTGCATACCCATAACAAGGTCAACCATCACATTCCATGTGTATCAATCCGAGGTGGATGAGTATAATTCCACAAAATGGGATATACATGAAAACACAGTTTAGATTCTTTTTCGACACTTTAAGAAACTCACCCCATGTCATCATCCCTTCCTACCTATATCAAGGTTAGACCCATATATCACTTGCATATATAATCTTATATTTATTTCATTGGAACCACATGCCTAGGATGGTTGAGTAGAATTATACCAGAATGGGCTAAGCATGAAAACAATTTTTAGATTCTTTGTTATCACTTTAAAAATCCCCACCCCTCTTAGAGAATTCTAGGTTCCCAATGACAATCACAAGAAAGCATATATCATATGAGCCTAAGTTCCTATCATGATGCATAATCAAACCTCCCTTACCATACCAAGACAAGGGTCAAAATCCACATAATAGATAACATCACACACAAGTTCCCCACTTGAGGTGGAAATCAAGTCAACTATAAAAGAGAAAAGGAGAACATCAATTTCCCACCTCTAGAAACTTGGTTTCCCGCCATGCATGGGGATGTAGGCACCCAAATGTGAGCTATGTACATAGTTCTGACCACATCCTAGTCTACGGTCTACCATATCCCAAATATTAAGGCTGTAAGGGAAAATAAAACTACTCTGATACCATTTCTAGTACCCCGGACCAGTTTTCCACCCAAACAGTGCTCTGATCCATTTTTCCACTAGTCCTTATGCACACCCCTCATACACCAAAGGTTTATGACTAGTATTGAGGGTCTGAGAGTTAATAGTGGGGAGACTATACCAATCGATGGTGATAATAATTATAGTACATTGGTACATAAATAGTGGAAGAAGACCACAACGCAGTAGAAACAATTGAATATACTTTGTAGAAACATAAACAAGAAGTATAATAAAGGGTTCCAAACATTCCATTTATAGAAAACACATATCATATCATGTCATACATGATAGATAAACAAGAAGGGTCATCCATGGATAACCATTAGTATATACATATATAAATCATGGTGAAAAATAAATAAGAACTCTAGTTGTTATAGAGGAACCACCATGGTCCCTTTCTATCCATCCCATGCTATGTAGCATAACTAGGTCACTAAATTATAGCTCCTAAGCCTAATCCCTTACCTAATCGTAGAGACATAAAGTCCACATGTATCTTGAGGGGCATGTGTTGGGTGTGATAATAAATATCAGTAGACCACCACCAACTTGTGTCTATCTTACATCTATTATCATGAAAGTGTATATTGTATATAAATAAAATACAATGCACAACCATTTATTAATTTAACGACTTTCCTTTTTCTCAATAGCCACAATGAATCCTCTACCTAATTAATTCATCACTGGTATTTTTTTGAACATGTGCCCCCAATTATATATATGTAATATACTACATGTATGAATATATATAATTGTAGTGGAAAGGATCCATGGCTTATAACCCAAGGAATCCCCTAATGAATATCATATGATGTGAACACTTAGGTTCCACCTATAATCAAGTCACCATCACCTCATTCCATAAATCATGTAATTGGAATCCAAATAGCATGCCCAAACCAGATGATCTAAGTCCCTTGGACCTCCAATCTGAAAGTCCTAATCATCTCAAAGCCTAATGTCTAGATGCACAAAAATATTTTTCCTAAAAATAATAAGCACCATAGGATCAAAAGATGATGTCCCAAGGAACGGTGATGTCCATCCTCTCATATTCCTAGCCTAATGACCTCAAGCGTAATGGAAAGCCTCATCCCCCTACTGATTGTCTCAACACCATCAACTGGTGGTATATCACCATGCACGTGGCTTTCTATGGTGAGCACCCCCCCCCCCCCAATAAATCCAATAGTTAACACTGTCACCTAATATGCATAGCCTATGAGGGACTCCACCCATAACAAGTGGTCAACATCACCTCATCTGATTCCTACTTGTGTGCATAGAACTCCAATATCACATCGGCCAAAAATGGTGAGTGGAATCATAAAACAACTTAAGCAACATCATCTGAAACCTCGTGCCCCTATGACTGTGTCACTAAAATCCTGATGATCAACACCATCTCAAGTCTCAAGAGCTAGGCCCTCATGCTAATGACCATGACACCTCAAACTGATGATCGTGTCACCCTAACCTAGTGATCAATCTCAGGTCAATACCATCCTGAAGAACCACTTTGTATCAATCTAGGTGATCAAAATAACATAAATCCTTAGACCATGCCCATAACATTCCCATGTAACTCATGTATTCAATTTAAACAATTCAATTTAATTCAGTTCATACACCCAGCATAAACTTCCCAATCTATTATAATCCCTTTACCTAGATTAACCATTTGTATTAGTGTAAGAGCATTCACATTAGCATATCATATCATAATTAGAACAATTTAATAAGAATTTATCTAATTAATGAGGGTCTCACTCATACAACACACATGGTGTATATGAACACATCCCTGAAACACTTGTAATATTAAAGAGAAAGCTAGTCACCACCTTCCTTGTATTAGTAGGTTCCCGCTCGTCTGATATTGGATTACAAATTGAGTCAAATTGAGAGAAATCGAAATTTTAAATGAACATTCTGAAAATAGGTAAAATTTATCACATAGATTTATAATTCTATATGGAAAGATAAACTAAGAAAAAAATCAAGAGGATTGAAGGTATTACCAAGATGAATTCGTAGCCACCAATGGATCATGGATCAGAGTCTGGTTAAAGGAGTTGGATCAAATTCTCCAATGAGGGAAAATGAGGATCTTGATCTATTATGTGCTTTAAATGGGATGAAAAAGGAATAAAAATAATATATGAGGGAATAGAAAAGTTTTAATTTCACCAAAATAAATGAGCTACACGTTTTGGCTAACCATGCACCTAATATGCGGTGCTCACTGTCAAAGCGCTACACTCACATGAGATAGGCATACAGTTTTCCAAACTATGTGTAGAACATGAAAAATCTATCTGTTAAAAATTTTGGAGGTCTCTATAGGTTATGGGCCCCTACCTTCATAGTTTGAAAAACCATGTCTAGTGCTGCAGGTAGGTTACATGGTTACTCCTGGGTGGTTGTACAGTTTGTCCAAATCATGTTCCTCTATCAAATATTTCATAAAACTGAATTTACGGGGTCTGATGCACCCAAAACTCACCTAAAACCCCAAGTCACTTGTATATCCTTAAAACCCATCTAAAAATAAGGACTTGGGTTGATAAAACTCCCAAAATTAGGTTCTAAAGATCAAGATAAGAGTAGATCTGACCAACAGACTCAAAAATTCAAACAGGTTGAAGATTTTTTGACCCACTCAAAAACCTAGGACCTTACAAAAGAACTAGTTTTCACTATAATAAAAAAATTCACATTTTTACTAATTTGGTGGAATATAATTCAAGATGGGTAGATAAATGGTGGCCCAAAATACCATTCAAAATATGGGTTGGGATTTCACCACAGTTTGAAGATTAAATTTGAGACTTCCCTCAAAAAAACAAATTTGAGCTGAAACTCCAAATTTAAAATTTTAATATCCTTGTATTTTAAAAAATAAAGACTATATGAAAGCATATAAAATACACAAAACTAACCTTAAATGATCCATGAAATATTATTATTTAAATATAATCGTTATAACCTAGTCATTAAATTAGAAGGTATGAATATGATTAATTGCATTATGAAATATATATAATTGTCCCAATAAATAAAAATTTATTGAATAATGCTTAGAAAATAAGAACATTATTTATAAAAAAGTCATCCTATTCTTTAAAAAGTATATTTTATTTAAAAAATAGTATTTTTTATGAGGTAATATTATAATTAATTTTGAGAAATGTTATAAATTTTATTTGATAAAAAGTATATAATTTTTGAAATCATCATGTAAAAATTAGCATTTAATGACTTTTTAGTATTTTTATGAAAAAAAATTGATTCATCAGTGAATAGTTAAAAATATTGGTTTTTATTGAAAACTATATTTTTTATTTAATAATTTACAAAGATTCATTTTTTTAAATGGTTTCAAAGTAAAGATAGTTCTATTATATTATGATTAATAAAATTAATTTAATTAGAATCAATTTTTTGGTTAAATTTTTTTACATCCCGAGATTTTAGGAAATATATTTTCTTTCAAATTAATATAAATTCATTGATAACTTGAGTTACATGAAATGCATAGTTTAGCTGGAGAATAATATACTATTAATATCATTTTTTAATATGGAATTTATCACCTAGACAATATATAGGATGACATGAATAGTACTGACTATATTATTTTTACAAAAGTTTATAAAAAAATCATCCATCCAATAGATTTTATGGGAATAAGATAAGAATAAAATCAGTTTTACACTTCAAAAACTGTATTTTTCAAAAAAGAAGTTTTATCGCCTTTTAATGGAAGACTTGTTTTAAAACTAAATTTTTACAATTTTATAAATTTTATTTGAAAAGGTAAACTTCATTTTTTAAATTGTAATATAAAATTTTACTTTGGGTTTATTTTCAGTAATTTTATTTGAAGTTTCACTTTTTGATGAATAGTGAAAAACACTAAAAAAAAATTAAAAATTGTTCTTTCGTTAAATTTATTTATATAGTTAAATTATATTTTAAATTAGTTTTAAAGTATAATTATTTCAACAATACATCAATAAATACAATTTGGGTCAATGGATTCAGTTTCACATTGAAATTGGATATAAAAAAACTTTAAACTTTTGAAGTTTTCTCCTTAAAAACTTGTTGTCTCACAGTGTCTACAGGATTAATTTTAAATTAATTTTATCCACTTTTTTTAATTGAATTTGGAAAAAACAGATATAAATTTTTTTAATTAGTATACATTTTTATTCCAATAAATTCATCTTAATTTTTTGACCGTTATGATTAGTGAAATGAAATAAAATTAATTATAGTGATTAAGATAAGAACAAACTTACTTAATGATTAAACATAGAATATTATGTGTATAAATGACACAAAACTTGTCCAAAACCCATTTACTGAACATATTTCTACCCTTACCATCTTGGGATCTATTTTTATGAATTATAGAGATACTATTCTATGAAATTTACAAATATAATAAATTAAGTAAGGAAAAGGACAAAAAATGAACCTTCTTTACCTTTAACGTGTATAAAGATTTATAGTAGGTAAGAAGCTACATGGGTTTGATTATAAATATTATTTTTTATTATAAATGAGTTATTTATATCATAATTATTTATATTTAATTTTTAGAGATGATATAATTACATTAAATGCTTAAACAACTCTAACACATGGATTATTTAATTAATAATTAAATAAATGATAATTTATTAAATGATTTAAAATTACTAAA
Source organism: Viscum album (assembly GCA_963277665.1). Lineage (NCBI taxonomy): Eukaryota > Viridiplantae > Streptophyta > Magnoliopsida > Santalales > Viscaceae > Viscum > Viscum album. Next base: position 2,092,877,020 of record OY728122.1, read on the forward strand.
AATATTATCTTATACCAATTTATTTTTAAGTGTTAATAAATATAAAATATTTTCCATTCATGGGATAATTTATCTTTTATAATGAACACGTTGACCCACAAATAGTAAAAACTTTATTAGCGCGGTTTGGGTTAAAGTAGTGTTTTTGCACGTTACATGTATTTCTGTTAAAATTAAGTTAAAAAACATATGGAATTTTCTATTTTATAAATTTTATGTCAAATTTTATAATAATTGGGTCTAAATTTTATAATAATTCTCACTTTAATTTAGACATAATGGATGAATTACATAGGTTATAAAAACAGCTACCTAAATGAAAAACCAAAATGAAAAAAATAAGAAAAATTAAAGTCTAAGAAGAAAATAATAAAAATAATTTTATTTTTGTGTGGTATGAGTTTTTATAGACCATAATTCCCCTTTAAACCATTATTTTTCATTTTTTAATCACATGAGATAAGTTATACCTCCCAATAGTGTTTACATTTTGGTATTTACAAGAATGTCACTCCTCCTCCATTATAAAAAGTCATTCATTATTCTCCTCTCACCACACCTCTAAATCCTTTTGGATAATCCAAACCCTTCCCAAATAAACTCTCATAATCCCTAATCTCATCCTATAATCCTAAATTCTGGGAGAAAACAATCCAAGGAATTCCTTAGGTACAAACCAAAAGGAGTTTCCCGAAGAAGATATAACATTCTTCAACGATCACTTGTGTTTTATTTATTTCTCCATACCTTTAATTATTCATCTAGGATTATATAATAAACTCATTATCCTTAATATAATTATATTTTTTATGTTAACGGTCAAATCTACAACTTCACACACTTCCATCAAATGGGATACACAATCATCATTCGTGTGTACGGCAGACTACTGCCTCACAAACCGATATTGTTCGTTATTCCATTACCACCTCTCAATATTGGTAATAATGATGTAAAGATTATTTTTATATGATATATATGATACATATAATATCTTTATGCTTTTTTAATTATTATATAACACATAATTTCATGCATTTTATTTTTTGGGAATATGATAACTTCGTTTGTGGACATGTGGACTGCCGAATCCTCAAAGCGATGTAATTCGTTCACGATTTACATGGAATTTATTAAGGATGGGTTTAATAAAAATATGTTACATATATATAATATTCATTAAATAATTAAATTTATATAAATATAACAAAACATTTTCTTCATTACTTTTTCACACACTAAAAAAGTGATAATGTCGTCCATAGACGTGTGGACTATTGCCTCCTCAAAGTGATGTGATTCCTTTTACATAAAAATAATTATATATATAAGTATATATGATAAAATAATAAGTTATTTATTATATAAGGATAATTATATAAGGATAAATGTTTCTTACATTATTTCTATAATGATCATTGAAAAATGGGAACGTTACTCATGCGTTCGTATGACCTACCATCTCCATGGTTATAACGTTGGTTAATTTTTCAAAACCATCTTTGATGATTGGTTTTAAAAGTATAATTTATTAATAAATATGATAATTATGTTAGGATTTTTATTCTATATATGTATATATAATGAACTCATTGACTATAGTTTACCTACCAAAATCATCTTTGACACACAAACCAAATATCATCAAAACACTCGATGTAAACTAAATTATCTATGTTGTTTTATACAATATTATAATAAGTGAAATAAAAGTAATGATAAACTTCAAAAATTTTCTGAATAAAGTAAAAAATTAAAATAATTTTATTATTTATTAAGATAAAGACACATGTGATGAATAAGACTCAAGGTAAGGGACTTGGTCTCAATTTCCTTTTATTGAGGCATTTATTGATGTTATGAAAATTTATTCTTTTATAAGGTGTATATACATTACCTTGAAGATTAATATAACCAATTTATCTATACACATGGTATTTAATTTTTTTAAATGTTATTTTTTCATGGGGATTATGATTCAAATTTTTCAAAGTGTTATAAGACACTTTGATTCAAAAATTTATTTTAAAATGTTTAATGATTTAATTTCATATTATTTTCCTCCATGTAAATATTCTTGATATTATTTAATATTTATATTTATATGAATATTAAAGGATTATAAATTAAATATTATTTTTATTTTTATTTTCATTCAATGGTTTCAAAAGGAATATTTTTTCATGTTTTAAATGGAACGTTTTGACAGATGTAAAATGAAATGTCTTATTTTAAAAGTACTGTGGAAAAGACCTTTCATGTCATCGAAACATTTATTTTATTTATAGATTCCTTTTAAATCTTACATTTTTATTAAAATAAAAACCTTATTTAATTTTTTTGGGTATTTTGGTACTAAGAATGTTTTTTCAAAGAAAATGGTGTTTTGGTATTGAAAATGGGTTTTTAAAAGAGATGGGTATTTTTAACCGGAGGTTTTTTCATATGGGTTTAAAATAGTTTTTCAAATAAATTTATGATGAATGTGTTTTATTAATGATATGGTACTTGATAATTATATAAAATGGGTGATCCCATTACATCTTATACGTGGGGTGGCCCAGATTGCATCGGGTGAGCCTGTTACAGCTTATACATGGGGTGGCTCAGATAGCATTGGGTGATCTCGTTATATCTTATATGTGGGGTAGCCTAGATAGAACTAAATGAGCCCATTAAAGCTTTTATGTGGGATATACCAGATAGAACTAGGTGATCCCATTAAAACTTATACATGGGGTGGCCTAGATAGCATCAGGTGAGCTCGTTATAGATTAAAGGATGGGTGGGTCTGTGATAGCCCTCCAATGAGTTGGGTATAGAAGTCGACCATATAGTTATTCCATTTGTAGTAATTGCATGTTTTGAAGTTTTTTTTATGGTTATACTAATTAAAATGGATTTTAATGGGTTTAATGAATATTATTCTCTAAGTAACCAAAATAGGTTTAAGTTTCTTACTATGGTATTTAATGATTTTATTTGAGAAAAATCTATGTTTGTATTTCATCTGATAATTTTTTATCTCATATACTCAAATAAAATTTAATATAAAGGTAAAAATTATATTATTTTTCATGTTTCTACTCGAATAATGGTTTCCTTTATTTTTATATCCCTTACTAAGCTTTTGGGCTCATCCTAAGTTTTTTTAAGTTATAGGGTTTAAGGATGGGTAAGGGAAAGGAAGAGGTCAAGTTGAAAGTCATGAAGAGTTTTCATGAAAAGAGACCATGATTTATCTTTAATGTTTCATATTATGGGGAAAATGGATACTAATTGAAATTTTCCACTTTGTATTTTATTTTATTTATGTTTGATTTATGTCCTAATTCTCTAAAAATAAAAACTTGAGAAGATCCTAAAAGTTAAAGAAAGTAATTTCTGGTCTAAAACTAAATATCATGTAATGATTAATGTTGGGTCCTTATAGTTGGTATCAGAGTTCTATTTAGAAAACTTTTGAGGTTATGATATTGTTAAGAGCATGCCCATAGAATATTTTACTTTATGGTTAAGTTGAAATGATATAGCATTTTAAGATTTCCATGTTACTTCATCTAAAGTATGGTATTGGTGACCATTAGTGTTATATATATATATATATAGTTTTTTAGTTGTAACTTCAGGTAATACTATTGAACTTTAAAGATTAATGTATTATCTCATCACATGAATGTTTGAATTATTTTACTATGTGGTAACCAATTTGGTTTTGGTTAATATCTAAAGATTCTATGAATATTGTTTTATCCTTTTTAGGATTATATGATCTATTAGAAGTTGATTCTAATGATTTAATAATGAAAATTCATCTTGGATACTTATTTTTGGGAGAAATATATGAGTCTATGGTGGTAATTGATTAAAGGGTGAATATTTACTCATAAAGTAAGTATATATCCTTATGATCTTAGTATATACGATGAAGAAATCATTCAACTCTAGGAAAAGGATATTGAAATAAAATATTATCCTATTAACATCTTTTTTATGATATCAATGACCTTTTTTACATATATTTTTCTTGTGGTTTTGTCTCCATTGACTTCCTCTTGACCGTGTTCTCTATCAATCTCTATTAGTTCACTAGAATTAGTTTTCCCCTCCAAATCCATCTTTTAATTTCCCATAAATGTTCTACATATGTAGAATCCTAGTTATGCATAAATTTCAGTGACCGTTATGTTTCCCAAATTCCCTTTTTAAGAGGATGTTTTGTTAACCCTTTGCACGATGTTGGTTTCAATAAAGGAACTTTAGAAATGTTATTTATTTGATAAAAAAAGATGAATTTTGAAAGAGAAATTCATTTTAAGGGGGGTAGGATGTAACATCCAAATATTTTATGAAATATATTTTCTTTAAAATTAATTTAAAATCTTTGATAACTTGAGTTACACACAATACACAATTTAGCTAAACAATAATGCTTTGGAGTATGGAGTATGGAAGAATATAAATATTTTTTGTTATAAATATTATTTTGGAAAATAAATGAGTTATTTTTATCTTAATTATTTATATTTAATTTTTATAGATGATATAATTACATTAAATTCTTAAGAAATGACAACGCAAGGATTATTTAGATTGTAGTTAAATAAATGATATTTTATTAAATGATTTAAAATTAATAAAAAAATTATCTTCTTACATGTTATTTTTAAATGTTAATAAATATCAAATATAGTCCATTAATATTCCAATTTATCTTTTATAATAAATATATTAACCCATAAATTGTAAAAACTATGTTATCATAGTTAAGGTTAAAGCAGCATTTCTACGCGTTACATGCATTTATGTTAAAATTAATTTCCAAACATATGGGATATTTTATTTTATAAATTAGATGTAATATTTTTAATAATTTTATATAAATTTGTAAAAAAGTATCAATTTAATTTATTCTTAATGTATGAGTTATATAGGGTAGAAAACCAACTACCTAAATGAAAACCCAAAATGAAAGAAATAAGGAAACTTAAAGACTAGGGGAAAAATGATAAGAATTCTTTTATTTTTGGGTTATGTGATGTGTATATACCATAAATAACATTTAATACATTATTTTTAATTTTTTAAGCATGGAAGGTAAGGGAGACCTCCCAATAGTGTTTACCTTTTCGTATTTATAAGAATGTCACTCCTCCTCCACTATAAAAAGGCTTTTACTCTTCACCTCTCTCCACACCTCTCAATCATTTTAGATTTTCCAAAACCTACCAAAATAAACTCCCAAAATCCATCCTCTCATCCTATAAGCCTAAATTTTGTCATAAATAAAACCAAGGAAGTCCTTAGGTGCAAACCAAAAGGAGTTACCCGAAGAAGAGGTGACATTCTTCAACGAGCACTTTGGTTTTATTTATTTCTCCACACCTTAAACTCTTCTTATTACATGATTATATAATGACCTTAGTATCCTAAATATACTTATATGTTTTCATGTTATGTGTTTTATCCACACATAGACACACTTCCATAAAATGGGATATGCAATCATCGTTCATGTGTACGGAAAACTACCTTCTCATGAAAAGATGTCGTTAATTATTCCATTTATGCCTCTCAAGATTGGGAATAATGATGTACATACTATTTTTATATGATATATATGATTTATTTATGCTAATTTAATTATTATATAATACATACCTTCATTCTTTCCTTTTTTTAGGAATATGATAACTTTGTTTATGGACGTGTTGACTATCGTCTCCTCAAAATGATGTGATTCTTTTACTCTTTACACAGAATGTATTAAATATAAGTTTAATAAACATATATAAAATATATATGATATTAATGAAATAATTAACTTTATATAAATATATTATATCACTTTATTTATTACCTTTTCACACACTGAAAATTTTATAATTTCGTTTTCAAATACATAGATTATTTTAAATGTATTTTTATTTTAGTTTCAATTAATTCTTTGTTCTGGGGGTTTCCAATGGTTTTATGTAGAATAGGTGAGTTTTCATGAATTGGGCCAAACTGTAAGCCCAATTCCAGATTTAAAAATAAATTTTGTTTCTTTTATAACATTTTCATTTTTTAATATTTTTTACTCATTCCAACTCATAAATGACCTCCCTTGATATATTAACACCAAAAGTAAAATTTGGAGCTTTTAGAAATCCATAACAAATGTTTATTTTGGTTTTTATTTAAGGTATTGGGCCTGCCCGGAAGCCCATAACCAGTTTTAAAAATTAATTTTATTTATTTAATAATATATTCAATATTAGGTATTTTTCGGTGATTCCAAGTCTCCCACCATCCCATTACACCCAGTCGCGCCCCCAGCCTATTTTACCCCACTTTGGAGCTCTTAGGAATCACGATTTAGGGATGAATTTCTTAGGGTTCCTCAAATCGTCCAGATTTGAGAAGGTAAGTTGATTCTTTCATAAATATTTTAATTTTCACTCTTTTTCCCCCATTTCAGTCCCCGCATGACCTTATAATCCCCATTAGAGAATACATGTCAGTTTTGGTTGCTTGGAGATTCAAATTTTGGTGTATTTGGTTCGTTTTATTCAAGATGTTTCAAGTAAGTGTTTCTTTCCTTGATTTCTTCTCCTTCCTTAGGGTTTCTATCACCCTTTCAATAAGTTCATCATGTCCAGAAATTGAGGTTCGAAACTAGGGTTTTATTTGGTTTATTTTTGGTTAAATATTGTGGTCTAGGGCTGGATTTATATTCCTTTAGGTGCATCGGTGGTGCGGTTGATGTTTCTCACCATGTTTTGAGGGTTTCAACATAAAAGGTATGTGATTCCATGTTTAATCATTTCTAGATGAGTTAGTTTGCTTGAATTACTTATTATGCATGTTCCTAATATGCTGTGTGTGGGGCGGGAACTGTTTATGTTGGATTTGGTAAAGCATTTGTTTTATAGTTTCATTTTAGCTTAAAATTGGGTGTTTTTCATGTGCAACCCTTTGGGTATTGTTTGGGTATGTTTTATAACATATGAAATTGGTTTAATAAATCTTTTTTGGGATGAAAATTAGGATTTTGTAGGGTATTGTTGAGCCATTAGGTCTTAAAGAGGTTTTTTTAATGGGTTTAAGGTGTAAAACCTTATTGTACTTCTTGAAAGTGATTTTGAAAATGTGTGCTTTTCATGTGAATCTTTTGTGGTATTGTTTGAGGTGTTTGTATAACACTTGGGGGTAGTTTAAAAAATAAATTTGGGGATACCAATTCTGTTTTAAATTTGTATTGGTGTGATTTTGTCCTTGAAATACGGTTTTGAAATGGGTTTTATGTGAAAAGCTTTGGTACACTCTTTAGAATTGTTTTTTGAAAGTTTTGAATGGTTGAATGATTTATGTAAGAGGTGTAACCATATTGGAAAACTGTTTTGGATTGTTTATACTTTCAAATGGACCATTTTAAATGTGAATAGGTCTTTCATGTTATGTGTATCCTCTTGGAAATGTTTTATAAAAATGTTTAATGGATTTACTGAAATGTGAAAGAGGTGTGAACGTGATGTGGGGTGTTTGGGTGAGTGCGATGTGAAAAATGGATTTTTGTTTATAAAACGAGTTTAATGAAACATGTGAGTGGGATGTTATGTGTTATTTATCATATTTTTAGGTAATTTATAAAATTGTTAATGGATGTGTTGGATTGTGAAAGTTATGAAAAAAATGTTGTGGGCTATTTTGGTGTGAGTTTGATTTCAAAATGAATTTGAATGAAAAGTGTAATTTGTGACTTATGTGATGTAAATGGGGCTTTTTGGTTAATGTGTGATGTGGAAGTGATATCTACATGTGAAAACTATATTTCTTGGCTTGTTGAACTTGTTTGAGAATAAAGGGAAAACCCGTGTATCTAGGTGGGTGGACGTGTACTAGTATGCTAGTGAATCCGTGGGGTTTGGCCTCAGTTTTGCTTAGCAGGATTGATGCTTAAAACTCTAACTAAACTATGATGATTATAATTATGGACCACTAGGTTATGGGTATGTTCCCTACTAGTGGATCGTGCACGAGAATGGATAATTTTTGTGGTTACTCTCACCGAGATACGAGGTACCTGGGACCCACAGCTAGCTAGTGCCTAGGGGTTATTTCCTATTGATTGTGCTCATTAGATCCTTTATACCTACCGTCGGAAAATGGTATATTTGGCTGGAAAATTCAGTAGCTTTTTAATTTGTTTTAAAAGTGTTGATTCTTTAAATTATCCCACTTGAAAACTATTTTTTTTAAGTTGCATCTTTTAGAAATTGTAACTAGAAATTATATGTTTTTGAAAACTTGCATGCTTTTCATCTTTGAATGTTTATCACATGGAATCTCTTAGTGGTGGTATACTACTGGGCATTTTATCACACCCTACTTACACCCTTGGGTGTAAGTATACTTGGTTATTTTTTTGTCGCAGGTTTGGGTACAAATTTTGTGCCAACAGTTTGGGTTTTCACCAGTCATTCATGATGTGTTGTTGTGGAGACGGCTTGAGAGCGATGCCTCTTGCCATGTTGAAGTTCTTGGGCTGTTTTTTTTGGTTTTGTACCTTTTTTTATAGTCCTATTGAGTTGTTTTAGACTATGTAATTCAGTTCTGATTTTTTGTAAAACATTTTTTGGTTTGAAAAATCCAGATTTGTTTCATTGGATTATTTTGTTGTTTTATGTTTATAAACTCGGGTAAATCATTCCCAATTTTCATTTTATGATACCCGGGCACTTGTTCCAGCCCGTGGAGATCAGTAACACCCTTCGGGCCTTGTCATGGGCTGGGTTTGGAGCCAGTTTTGGTGGTGATCGATTTGGTTCGTGACAGTCGATCGTGGATATGTGAACTACCACCACCTCGAAGCGATGTGATTCATTTTAAATCACATAAATTATATATATAAATATATATGTTTAAATAATATGGTATTTATGATATAATTATCATTATAGAAGGATAAATATTACTTACCTTATTTCCATAATGATCATTGAAAAATGGGAACGTTACTCATGTGTACGTACAGCCTACTGTCTCCATGATTGTAACATTGGTTCACTTTTCATAATCATATTTCATGGTTGATTTTAAAAGTATAATTTATGTATAAATATAATAATAAAGTATTGTTTATTATTATTTATATTTTTAAATAATTACCTCCTTAACCATAGTGGACCTACCAAATTCGTTTTTGACACATAAACCGAATATGGTCAAAACACCCGACTTAAACATAATTGTTTATAGAGTTGTAAATAACATTATAATAGCTGAAATAAAAGTACTGATAAAATTTAAAAAGTTTAAGAAGATAGTAAATAATTAACATAAGTTTATTATTCAGAAAGATAAAGACATGTGTGATGAATCAGACTCAAGGTAAGGGACTTCATCTCACTTTCCTTTCGTTGAGGCATTTTTTAATATTGTGCACCTTTATTCTTTTATAAGGATTATATAAAGACCCTTAAAATTTTATATAATAAATTTATCTATTATCATGGTATTAAATTTTTTTAATGTTATTCTTTCATGGGTATTATGATTCAAATGTTTCAAAGTGTTATGGGACACTTTGATTCAAAAATCTATTTTAAAATATTTAAATATTTAATTTCATAATATTTTACTCCATGTCAATATTCTTGATATTATTTTATATGTATATTTATATAGATATTAAAGTATAATAAAAGGATTTTTATGTCTATTTTAAATTTCATTCAAAGGTTTAAAAAGGAATCTTTTTATGTGTTTTAAACAGAATAATTTGACAAATGGAAAATGAAATGTTCTATTTTTAAATTATGACCACAACAACATGTCATGTTATCACAAAATTTATTTTATTTATAGATTAATTTTAAATATTAATTGTTTTATTAAATGAAAAACCATATTTTTTTCTTTTGGTTATTTTGATATTGAGAATGGTTTTTCAATGAAAATGGTGTTTTGGTATTGAAGATGGGTTTTTAAAATAAGCGTATTTTTATCCAAAAATGTTTTTCATATGTTTTTAAAAATATTTTTTCAATGGTATTTATGATGAAACTATTTTATTAATGATATGTTACTTGATAATTATATGAAAAGGGTGATCCCATTACAGCTTATACATTGGGTGGTGTAGATAGCATTGGGTGATCCCGTTACAACTTATACGTGGGGTGAACTAGATAGTGTCGGGTGAGCCTGTTATAGATTATATATGGGTTGAAACATATATTTTTGGTTGATACAATTGTAACATATACATAGGGTGTCCCAGATAGCACCGAGTGATACTGTTACAACTTATAAACATGGTGGCCTAGATAGCACTAGGTGAGCTCATCATAGCTTAATGGATGGGTGGGTATGTGATATCCCTCCAATGAATTAGGTATCAGATACAACCATATGGTTATTGCATTTATAAGAGTGAAATTTTTGAAATTATTCCATATATTTATTCCAATTAAAATGGTTTTTAATGGGTTTAATGAATATGATTCTCTAAGTCACCAAAATAGGTTTAAATTGCTTTCTATGTGATTTAATGATTTTCTTTGACAAAAATATGTGTTTTTTCATGTGATTTTTATTTATCTCATATGATCAAATAAATTTGAAGATAAAGTTAAATGTTATATGAGTTTTAATTTTTCTACAGGACTAATGGTTTCCTTTCTTTTATATCCCTTACTGGGATTTTGTAATCATCTCATGTTTTTTAAAATGTTTTCATAGGTTTTAAGGATGGGTATGGGAAAGGAAGTGGGAAAGTTGAAATTTTTTAATATTATTCATGAAAATAGATCGTGCATTATTTTAAAAGTTTCATATTATGTGAAAAATGGATACTAATCGGAAGTGTCGACTTTGTATTTTATGGTTTTGTTATGTATGATGTATAGCCCAATTCTATAAAAATATAATCCTGAAAATATCCTAAAAGTGAAAAAAGTAATTTATTGACTAAAAAAAATATTATGTATTGATTAATGCTAGGACATTACAAATAAATTTTAATAAAATTTTTTATAATTAAAATACATTTTTCAGAAGAAGAAAAATGTTTTTCATTGTATTTTGTGGGTTTAATTTTAAAATTAATTCTGCCCCATTTTTGAATTGAATATTAAAAAATGTATTCCATATTTTTAATCATGATGTTCAAATTTGGTAAATATTTCAATTTTATTTTTATTCATTATTAATAGTAATCACAATAAATTTTGTTACCATGGTATTGGTAAAATGGGTTAATTCAAGATAAAAATAATGTAATAAAGACTAAAAAGTAACCATATCACTTTAATTAATTTTATTTTTTGATTATATTTAGTTCATAATCATCTAAACATAAAATATATGAACTTTTTTCCATTTTTCCAGGATTTTTTCCTTTATAATATTTTATGTAAAGAAAATTCAAAAATGAAACTCTTTATCTTATTATAATTAAATTTTTGTAATGGGGATTAAAAAATATATGTTAATATATAAATGTTAATTTAAAAAATAAATTATTTTACCATTGGAATTTAATTTTAAATTTTAATTATAAAATAATTATCATAAATTCTTGCGCTATGCTGACACAATGCATGTGTAAGCGGTAGAAAAATCAAGTAAATTATTTTAAAAAATCTATAAATAATATTTTTTTGGTATGTTAATGTTTCCCTTGAATATTTAAGATAAATATAACATATTTTAGTTTTTTATAAGGTTTATATACTAATTAATTTTGTGTCAAGTTGTTTTCAAAGTCAAATTATGTGAATAGTTCTTAAAATGACATTAATGGTATTTTTTGTTAAATATTTTTTTATTAAATAATTTAAAAATTACAAAAAAAAAAGAAGAAAATTAGGATGATAAATGGTCTAAAATGTTATCCATTTGGAATTTATAATAAAATTTTCACATTATATGTAAAATTATAACTCTTTAATATTAAAAAAAAGTAATTATCGTGATTAAGCTTAAAATTTGTTAATCAATGGATTAATCAAAAAGATAAAGTTTAAAATGATATCAAAACCTATAAAAATATTATTTGATGATTTTATTAATAAAGTATTTTCCTTATATTGTATTCCTTGTCATTTTGGAACCATGTTAGATGAGTTAGACACTTATTATATTATAATATTTCATGTAATTCCAAAAATGGAAAAAATGATATTTTATAATAAAAAATGTTTTATTTAATGATTTAAAATCATAAAAATATTATATTTGAAAACTTTATTGAGATAAGGCTGAAAATATCAACTATGTTTCATTTATGGTCCAATTTTCCTTTTATATTAACTATCTTGACCCTTAAAGAGTAAAAATCATTATTAACACAATAATCATCAAAGGATTTAACTAAGGGTTAAAAAAATATAACAGTGAAAACATCACATAAACTAATCCAACTTTTATTAAAAGTGATTATTTTAACTTAAAATAATATTAGATTAAAATTATACTATTTTCATTCATTTTAATATGAAAATTAATTTTTTTAATTTAATACTTTATGAAATTTCAATAATGCTCCTCATCTCATTATAAAAGGGAACCCCCTATCCTCTTCTCTATACACTTAAAGAGGCTTTTTGTATATCCAATACCTATCCAAAAACCTTCCTATAGTCCCTACACTCATTATGGTGGTATTTTTTTAGTCATAATACCAACCTTAGAGGGATTATGGAGTAAAGCGAAGGAGATTGTCCGTAAAAGAGAATTAACTTTTAACTGAATATTTTAGTGTTATTTCTTCTTCCACCACCTTGAAAACTCTTAAACCATGATTATATAATAAAATATGTATCTTACATGTAATTATATTTTATTATTTTAATGTAATAACCTATATATATCTACTTCTTCCATCAAATGGGAAATGAAACTATCGTTTGTGTGTATGTCGGACTACCACCGCGTGAACCGATATAATTTATTTTCCATCACCGCCTCTCACGACTGGATATAGTGATAGATTTAATGTATATATATGATATTCATGAAATAATTATCATTTTTTAAAGATAATATATCAACTAATTTCTTACCTTTCTATTCATTGAAAAAAGATATTGTCGTTCGTGCATACGTGTGGACTACCACCTCCACGAAGGGATGTGATTTTTTTTCATCACCGCATCATATAGATGATATATATAAGTTTATTTAAAATATAATATTATATTTATTATATAATTATCATTATATAAAGATAAAATAACACTTAACTTCTTTCCATCACAATTGTTGAAAAATAGAAGTGTTGCTCATACATACGTAAGACCTACCATTTCAATGATTATAACATAGTTCATTTTTTATAACCATATTTAATGATTGGTTTTAAAATTTTAATTTATGTATAAATATGATATGTATATCAGGATTATTACTCTCTATATTTTTTAACAATAACTTATTTTACCATAGTCATTCTACGAGATTCATTTTTGACATTTGAGCCAAATATCATCAAAACAATTGATACGAAATTAATTGATTAAATAATTGTATATAACATTATATTAGATAAAGTAAAAGTAATAATGAACTAGAAAAAAAATCTTAATAATTTAAATAATTAGCATAAGTTTGTTATTCAGGATAATAATGAACGTATGTTATGAATGAAACCCGAGGTAAGAGATGTTAATAGCTCAATTTCTTTTCATTGGGTGATATTACTCCTTTATTGACAATGCCATGCCAATTTTGTGTATAGAATGACCTATGATTATTTTGGGTTCTATTTACACTTGTTTTATATGTATTTAATTTTTCAATACATAATCAATTCATTGATTAATTTTCATATCAATTTTATGATCTTTGTAAGGGATTTTGTCTCAATTTTCCTTCACTGGGACATATTTTATTGTTATGCACCTAATTTAATTTTTATGTATTATTTACTATCCCTTTGACAAGTTATATCATTATTATACTTATTTTCATGATATTTAATGTTTAATTTTATGTTATTCTTTCATTGGGATTAAGATTCAAAAGTTACCGAAGTAATAAGGGTTTATTTCATAATCACATCATTATTTGTCATTATTTATGTTTGTGTCTTCATTGGGAGAATTATTTGATATTTCCAATCTTAAACTCAATATATTTTAATCTAATCTATTTTTTTATAAACTAAAATTTTTCCTTTTATTTTCCTCTTTTAAATACTAAATAGACCAAAATAATTTTCTTAAGGAAGACTGAATTTGTTTTTCTACTCAGTCGGGAATCATTTTCTTCCATGTCCATATTTTCCATAATATGTTTTAAAGAATGTTTTTAATATTCTACAATGATATATACCCATATTTTAATTTTTAAAAAAATGGTTTAAAAGGAATCTTATTTTCATTTTCTAAATGACTTACCTTTTTCTTTTACTAAAAATTGGAAGAGTCTTTGTTTTAATGTATACGGCATGAACAGAATTTCCCTCCATCATAAATGAAAAATGTTTTGAAGTTTTGTTTTATAAGTGTTCATGATTATTTTCAAATAAAATGTTTTTCCTAATATTCTATAAAAAATTAAAAGTGAATTTAATATTTAAAAATGGTATTTTTCTCAAGTATATTTTCTAATATATTTTTATGGTATTTATATTCATCAATAACAACAAATCTTTATTTTAATTATGCTCCATTGAGAATATGTTATAATAATAACATCTTTATTATTTTTATTAATGGTTTATGATTAGTTTGATTTATGGAAATTATTAATATTTTTTATGCTATTTTTTCAATATGGATTTTTATGTTGATCATTTTTCACCCCTTTAATATGATGAATACACTATACTTAGTAAATGATGGGTGAGTCCCACTATAGCCCCTTGATTAATTAGTAAGTCTCATGATACAAACTAGTTAGAGTATTTAGTGTATTCTTTTCCCATTTATTTATGATGTATTGGCATGATTAAATGATGATATGTTTATGATTTCTTGGAACAAGACCTTGGTCATATGTTTAAGATATTTGGAATTATGAATTGTATCATTATGAAACAAGTTTTTATTACGCATATGATTATTTAAATAATTATTATATCCATGGATAATTTTCAGGATCATGTGATTATTTATATGGAATTTTTTTATCATCATTTATTCCTATCATATTATTCTTCATGATCAAGTTATTGACTAAATGGAATGTGTTTTTAATTATTTACATTTATATTTTGATTATACATTATTTACTCGTGATAGTTTCAATTATATGTAACTATTACTGAGCATTTGAGCTCACCCTTATTATGTTTTATATTTCATCAAGTTGTGAATAAATTTATTAAGTACATTATACCTAATAATTTTACTAGATGTGAAGAACTTAGTGGGAGATGATGTAGTTATTTTATGAATCAGTTGTTTATGTACCCAAGTTGTTATGTAAGAGTTTTTCCTAATTATATAAAACTCTAAACATAAAAGTTCCATAGTTGTGTAAGTGATATTATATTTACTTTTGATTTTGTAATTTTTGGATGGTTAAAATTGGGTCACATTTATTGGTATCAAATCCAAAAATCTAATGTTTATGATTTTAGCACCAGATCAATGAGTGGGGGTCTTTGACTGTCATAGTTGGTATCAGAGTACAGTTTAGATAACTTTGCATATTGGAATTTACTCATGAGATATTATCTTAAGAGTTATGAATACATTCATGAGTTTATTATTTTAAGTTTGATAATAAGTTTAGAGTCTTAAACACCCCTTTTGAGGTTTTAAGTGATGAAATTTCAAAGTGATTAATGACATTTTGGGATAGGTTTTATTGGTTTTAGGTATATGAAACCCTTAGGTTTAATATGAAGTATTATTTAAGGAATAATTCCTTTACTTTTTGGAAATAAGTTTAATGGTATTGATAACCTTTAGGGTTGATATGATCTTTTATATTTAGGTAATTGTGGATTATTACAATTTGGGAATATATGTTTTATCGTATAGATAACTAGGAGAATGAACATTAATTTGGTGATTAAGTGATTAATGTTATTTCATAGGAATATCACTGTATTTTTTTGGGGGTATTATATTATTAAGTTAAGCATAATATTATTTAATAAGAATATATTTTATTTTAAGAATAAATATTGAGTTATATTTTGGAAGAATATATGATTTTAATGTGGTTTTATGGTGATTTAGGTTATTCATGGAAATGATTAACATATTTTGGAGATTATATGATTAGGGAATATACATTTTTACGAATGTGACATTATGAGTGACTAATATTGATTGGAGAAAAACATTAAATTAATATTTTAAGAATACGTGATCAAATTCTCCAGATTTTTGGGTTTTGAACTTGGTTGGGTATATTTTGAAGAATGTTTGTAGTACCCCCGGTTTTTGGGTATGTAACCATTACTTGATGATTTTTATGGTTTTAAAGTTAATGGTGTTGAATGGGAGAGTCGAGAGAACCTGGAATGAGGTTTTGAGGCAAAGGAGAAGTCGCATGGGTGGCGCACAGTTTGTCTAAACCGTGCGGCCAAACCGTGCGCAGTGGGTCTTGGAGGCAGTGGCTTCCACACGGGTGGTGCACGGTTTGTCTAACCAAGCGGCCAAACCATGCGATAAGGGAGTTATAGGCAGTATCTAATGCATGATTAGCGCATGGTTTTTCAAACCGTGCAAACTAACCATGTGGCCACTTAAATGAGATCCTATAAAGGTGGATCTCACGCATTTTTGCCTCTATGTAGCTCGTTTTTTCTCCTAAGCAGCCCTAACTCAGGATTTTGGTTCTTTTAAGGTCAATGAGGGTTCTCCCATCGTTCCGAAGGTGATCTGAAGGATTCTCTTGGTGAATTGAAGACGGATTCTTGAGGTATGTGATCGTTCTTGTTTGGTTTCTTAGATCTACTTAGATCTACTTCTCGTCTTCTCTCGGTTTCTTAGATCTACGCCCATTATGGGTAGATATAAGTTTTTGGATGCCAAATATGATGAGTTTTGGTCTTGGTTGTGTTAGGAGAGGATATCTAAGGAAGATTCTTGGAAAATTGACCCGGTCTTCTTGTGCGTTCTCAGTTTGTTAGGGTTTTTGTCAAAACCTTTGAGGTAGGTGGCATCACTCTTGACTCCTCTTGTTAGAATTGATTTTATTAGATTAAAATTTGGTTATTTTAATGAAATTTATTGTGAAATTCATAGAATAAATCTTCTTTAGTGATGATTTATGGTTTTGATGAGATTTTGAAATCTTAGTGAATTATTGTGAAAAGTGATTTGGTTTGTTGAATTTAAAATATTGATTTTAAATTATGGATTTTCTGAAATTGTAGATGGTTTGATGAAAAGTGTGTTTTCAATAAAAAGGGTGTTTTATTGAAATGGTTTGAGATTGAAATGGATTTGATGGAACTGGTTTTCAATAAAAAGTGAGTTTTATTAAAATGGTTTGGAATTGAAATGGTTTAGCACTGAAATGGTTTTAATGGAAATGGTTTTCAATAAAAAGGTGTTTTTTATTGAAAGGGTGTTTTGGAATGATTTATGGGAATATGTGGTGTGTGTTCATATTGCATGTACGGGGCTTGGTTAAAATAGGACCTTGTGCTCGGTTCCAAATGTTTAATGGCACATGGTAACTATATGTATGGGGCTTGGTTGAAATATGACCTTGTGCTCAGGGCCAAAGGCATAATGACACATGGGAAACAATTTCCTTGTGAAAACTTGGTAGATCGATGAGAGACTGCTCATGAGTATGGAACTGTCATAACGAAGCATGCATGGTTGATTTCACAGGTTTTGAAATGTGTGGGGTATGCCAAAACGGGATTTTGTTAAATGGTTCTAAAGATTGATTGGTTATTTTTCTGGAAAAATGACTTATTGGAAAACTGGTTTAAATTGATCTTGGAATGCCTTTGGTTATGAATGGTTTTGGAAACTTGGTTATATTTTGTTATGAAATTCTTTTGAGAAAATGTTTTATATAACTGTTTTTATATAAATGTGGCTAACTCTTCTATCCTCGTGGCGTGAGTAGGGAAGTCATTGGGGAAAACCTTCTAAGTTTTATACTCACCCATGTTTTGGCACGTTGGTGCTTTTGCAGATGTCATATTCTGGGACACAGGTAAAGGTAAAGCATCTTATTGCTAGTGGCTTGTGGTGATGCTTGGGAGATGTTGTGGAGCATGGAGCTTGTGGAGCACAAAGTTGTAGTGTCTTTTGAGAGTCTTGTCATCCGTTTTGTACTTTGATGCCTATTTTAGTCTTCTGTTGTTGTGTACTCTGATGTGGTTTATTATAAATGAATTTTTTCACTGGTCTTTCTTTGTTCATGCATCATATAGTTAATGTTTGGTTATGGTTGGTTTATGGGTTTATTTCTAAAGGGTAAATCGTCCCCCAACTTATATTTGAAACCCTTCAGCATTTATTGTCAGCATTTGGCATCTTGGGGATGTCTCTTAAGGCCTAGTAATGACTCGTTGTACTCTCAAGCCAATGAGAATTGGTGGGTCATTACAAATGGTATCATCTTGTTCATTCCTTGCCTAACAAGTGGTCATCGATGTTCTTGGTCATGGAGTTGAAATTCATTCTTGTCTATTCCTTGGGCCGAAATCTTAGATAGGAGTAGGATTTTTGGAACTTGAAATGTATATCATAAAATGATGTAGCTAACCCATTTATGATGAACTTCAAGTTACCAGGGTGTTGGGTACATAAGTGTTTTGGATACACTTCTAGAATTTTGGAAATCTCATTATCATTGGTTTAGACAATGAGAGAAGCATGACATGCATTGTAGAGGAATGACTTCCCACTAGGATTGCATATCTCATTGTGAGGAATGAGTAAGGATTTTTTTTTTCAAGTGCTAATTTTTGAAAAATGCAGAAATTGTTTTCAAGTGAATTATTTTGAAAATAGAGTATTTGGTGTATTTAGAAAATGGGTTGATTTTCAAAAGGTATGAGGAATGTTTTAAAAAATGATTGACCATGAGAAAAAGGTTGTTTTGAGAAAAATATTGTGATAGATGATGTGATAGAATTTGAATGCTAATCCATCAGTTGCTATAGAGTGATATTGACGGAGGTCGTTGTTGGTTTAGAAAATGGCACCCGGTAGGCATCGTCGGAACCAACCTGAAGAAGCTACGGAAAATGTGGTTGCACCAGAACCACGTGTGAATGAAGAGATGGTTTAGAGTATTGTCCAATATTTTGTGGATACGGGGAACCGGAGGAATGAAACAAGTCATGTGGATCATACCATCCAGTTCATGAAGAAGAATCAACTAAACTTTCAGGGTGATGTTGAACCCGAAAAGGCGGAGGTGTGGCTAAGTAGGATGAACCGTATCTTTGATTTCATCGGCACACCATCAGATCTCAAGGTCAAGTTGGTTACGTATATGCTCGAGGATCTTGCATGTCAATGGTGGGATTTAGCAGTGCATGCTAAATTGGATGAAGGCCTAACATGGGAGGATTTCGAAAAATTGTTCAGCAAACAATTCTATCCTCACACGTTCAAGATCCAGAAAGAAATGGACTTCATCAGCTTGATGCAGAAGAGCCTCTCTATCATAGAGTACGCGGCTAAGTTCATGAATTTAGTTCATTTAGCACCAGAGGTTGTGGAAAGTGCGTCGTTGAAGGCACACATCTTCGAATCGGGGATAAGGCAAGAAATTTGATCGAAGATTTCAGTGCTCTATATTATGGATTATACAGAGATGGTGAACAAAGTGACTGTTTCTGAACGTGATATCTCGGGATCGATAGGAGTAGGAATGATGATACCTATGGGAAATGGTGGGAACTCAACTACTGGGAACAAGAGGAATAGGGACACCTATTTCCATGGTGCAAGTGGAAATCAGAACTAGACGTCGGGATCAGTGAACCTTCCTCCACGACCCCAGAGAAAAGCAGGTTGCTTTCAATGTGGTTCGACTGACCACATAAAGCGAGAGTGTACGGCGCAACCTAGAGGATGTCATAATTACAAAAATATGGGACATCTTCAGCACTATAGTCACAGTGCTCCTAGGTCGAGTGCTTGGGACACTTCTCAGGCGTCGCAAGCATCATATGCTTCGACAGGAAGAGGACAGCAGATTCCGTCTCATCAGCATAACAGAGCTAGCCATGGTGATTCTCAAAATACCATGACTCCTCAACCAGGGCAATTTCAACAAGGAAACAAGGAAACCAGTGTAGTGACGAAGTAATTGTATGGAGCTGAGAAGATGATGGTCGATGATCAGGTTGGACCATCTATGATGAGAGGTACGATTCTTTTAAATTCTACCCTTCTGCAAGTGCTTTTTGATACTAGTGAATTGCATTCCTTCATTGATTCTCGTGCTGTTGACTTGCTATGTATAAAACTATAAATGATTCCTTGTGTTTTTAAACTAAAAACTCTTCTTGGTAAAAGAGAACATCAAGCCTTTATGTGTATAGCATGTGCTATAACTGTTGATGGAGATGAGTTAAATTGGGACTTCTCGATGTTGTACATGGATTTCTATGACATAATCTTGGGTATGGATTGGTTGAAAATGTTTAAGGCTCACATTTACTGTTATAGGAGAATGGTTAGTTTCAAGAATGAGGACAGCATCGACCATCTCTTGAGAGGAGAGAGGATAGTAAAGAAAGGTGCAAAGAGATTTTTGGCACCAATGGTGGGAATGATCTCTTACCAACTAGTAGCGTTGACTTTGGAATCAATGGAAGAGATTGAGGAAAATATTTTTCCATCTATTTTGGATCAATTTCCATATGTCTTTCCCAATAACTTTTCAGGGTTACCACCTCCAAGGGAAGTGGAGTTTACAATTGATCTCCTTCCGGGGACCAGTCCCATTTCCCTTCCATCTTATAGGATGGAACCAACAGAGTTACGGGAATTTAAAGTGTAGTTATAGGAGCTGGAAAGCAAGGGTTTCATTTGACCAAGTACATCTCTATGGGCAGCACCGGTTTTGTTCGTGAAAAAGGCATATGGAACTCTTCGGCTGTGTGTGGATTATCATAAGCTTAACCAAGTTATGATAAAGAATAGATATCCACTTCCACGCATTGATGATCTATTCGATCAATTAAGGGGATCTCAGTGGTTCTCCAATATTGACTTGCGATCAGGATATCACCAATTGTGAGTTTGGAAGGAGGGGAAAAGAAGATGGATGGAGTATCTCCAGAGGTTTGAATTTGACATGAGGTACACACCAGAAAAAGTGAATTTTGTGGAGGATGCATTGAGTAGAAATTAATATTCTCAGTTGGAAAAAGAAGCTTCAAATAAAGGGCAGTTGATATCGGTCTTAGCTGACATGCATGTGGAATGTGAAGACTGAGGTGATGTTGTTGTTTTCTTTTTAGCGACATTTGTTCCTGATTTAGGAAAAATGATCAAATAAGAACAAACATATGATGCATAATGTATGGTTTTATGTTCAAAACTCCATGGTGGGGAGACCATTGATGGATGGAAACTTGATGGGGGTTCTGTTTTTTGTTTCATATATCTGATGGTTGTACCTATGGTTTTTCAGAAACAACTCCTTCATTCTTACCACCATTCAAGATGGGTTGTACATCCAGGTACACATAAGATGTATAAGGCATTGAAGGCACAGTTTTGGTGGAGCAGCATGAAAGGAAAGTGTCTGAGTTTGTCTCGTGGTGATTAACTTGTTAGTAGGTTAAAGAAGAGCATTAGAGACCGGCTAGTATGTTGTAGTCTTTACCTATCCCAGTGTGGAAATGGGATCAAATAGCAATGTATTTTGTTACAGTTCTTCCAAGAATGGTTTGGAAACACGATGACATTTGGGTGATAGTGGATATTCTAACCAAGTCGGCCCATTTCATCCCTTTTCGTGAAACTCATATGGTGGAATATCTTTCAAAAATACATATCTGAGAAGTGGTAAAGAGGCATGGTGTATTAGTGTTTATAGTCTTAGATAGAGATCCGAGGTTCACATCTCGTTTCTAGAAATCATTATAGCAATCCCTTGGGACTTAGTTGACTATGAGCACAGCATATCATCCTCAGACGGATGGGCAATCCGAGCATATGATACAAACATTAGAAGATATGTTGCGGGCTTGTGTAATGTATTTTGGTGGCTCATGGGAGGAGCATATAACCTTAGTAGAGTTCTCATAAAATAATATCTATCAAGCCTCGATACGTATGGCTCCGTTTGAAGCATTGTATGGGTGTCCTTGTCGTTATCCACTATACTGGGTGGAAATGGGTGAAACTTCACTAGTTGGGCTGAGCCTTGTCTAATAAACAATGGAGAAGATTCAGCTGATTAGAAAGAGGATGGAGATGGCTCAGAGTTGTCAGAAATATTATGTATATCACCATTGAAGACCGTTGTCGTTCGTTGTGGGTGATCATGTCTTCTTAAGAATCTCTCCAAGGCTTGGAAATCGTCGATTTGGAAAGTAGGGAAAATTATCTCCTTGATATATAAGGCCTTTTGAGATACTAGAACAGGTTGTTGAGGTGGCGTATCGATTGACATTACCACCACGGTTCAGTGCAGTGCATATTGTGTTCCATGTATCTCAGTTGAAGAAATATCAGCCAGATCCTGACCATGTGATCAGATGGGATCACGTTGACCTAGAGCCGGATGCTTCGTTGGTACATATCCCGGTACGGATTGTGGATAG
This sequence comes from Viscum album, assembly GCA_963277665.1. Classification (NCBI taxonomy): domain Eukaryota; kingdom Viridiplantae; phylum Streptophyta; class Magnoliopsida; order Santalales; family Viscaceae; genus Viscum; species Viscum album. The sequence continues at coordinate 2,092,899,728 of OY728122.1, forward strand.
GGAAGAGAAAGTCTAGCATGGAAAAATCATCGGTCTAGTGTGGGTTTTATGGTAGCATGGTCAGATTCAGGAAGAGACTTGGGAACTTGAAAAGGAAATGAAGGAGTTGTGGTCGGAACTCTTTCAACTGGGTGAAGGTTTTCTACTTTCCGAGGATGGAAAGAACAATGTTGGGGAGAATTTAGTACCCTCGGTTTCTAGTATGTAACCCTTACTTGATGATTTTCATGGTTTTAAAGTTAAGGGTGTTGAATGGGAGATTTGGGAGAACTTGGAATGAGGTTTTGAGGAAAAGGGGAAGTCACACGGGCGGCGCACGGTTTGTCTAAACTGTGCGGACAAACCATGCGCAGTGGGTCTTGGAGGTAGTGGATTTCGCACGGGTGGAGCATGGTTTGTCGAACCGTGCAGCCAAACCGTGCGAGAAGGGCGGTCGAGGCAGTAGCTAACGAACATTTAGCGCACGGTTTGTCAAACTATGCAAACTAACTGTGTGGCCACTTAAATGAGATCCTATAAAGGTGGATCTCATGTATTTTTTTCCTCTATGTAGCTCGTTTTTCCTCCTAAGCAGCCCTAACTCAGGATTTTAGTTCTCTTAAGGTCAGGGAGGGTTCTCCCATCTTTCCAGAGGTGATCTAAAGGCTTCTCTTAGCAAATCGAATCTGGATTATTGAGGTATGTGATCGTTCTTGTTTGGTTTCTTCGATCTACTTAGATCTACTTCTCTTCTTCTATCGGTTTCTTAGATATGTGCCCATTATGGGTATATCTAAGTGTGTGGATGCCAAATATGATGATTTTTTGTCTTGGTTGTGTTAGGATAGGAGATCTAAAGAGGATTATTGGAAAGTCAACCCGGTCTTCTTGTGCGTTCTCAGTGTGTTAGGGTTTTCATTAAAACTATTGAGGTCGGTGGCTTCACTCTTGATTCCTCTTGTTATAGTTGATTGGATTAGATTCAAATTTTTTTATTTTAATGAAATTGATTGTGAAATGCATAGAATAAATCTTCTTTAGCGATGATTTATGGTTTTGATGAGATTATGAAATCTTGGTGAATTGTTGTGCAAAGTGATTTGGATTATTGAATTTAAAATGTTGATTTTAAATTAGGGATTTTCTAAAATTGTATATGGTTTGATGAAAAGGAGGTTTTCAATAAAAAGGGTGTTTTATTGAAATAGTTTGAGATTGAAATGACATTGATGGAACTGGTTTTCAATAAAAAGAGAGTTTTATTGAAATGGTTTGGAATTGAAATGGTTTCGCATTGAAATAGTTTTAATGGAAATGGTTTTAAATAAAAAGGTGTTTTTTATTGAAAGGGTGTTTTGGCATGATTGATGGGAATATGTGGTGTGTGTTCATATTACGGGTACGGGGCTTGGTTGAAATAGGACCTTGTTCTCGGTGCCAAACATTTAATGGCACATGGTAACTATATGTACGAGGCTTGGTTAAAACATGAACTTGTGCTCAGTGCCAAAGGTGTAATGGCAAATGGGAAACAATTACCTTGTGACGACTTGGTAGAACAACGAGAGACCGCTCATGAGTATGGAACTGTCATAATGAAGCATGCATGGTTGATTTCACGGGTTGTGAAGTGGGTGGGGTATGCCAAAAAGGGATTTTGTGAAATGGTTCTAAAGCTTGATTGGTTATTTTTTCTAGAAAAATGACTTGTTGGAAAACTAGTTTCAATTGCTCTTGGAATGCCTTTGGTTATGAATGGTTTTGGAAACTTGGTTATATTTAGTTAGGAACTTCTATTGAGAAAGTGTTTTATATAACTGTTTTTATATAAATGTGGCTAACTCTTCTATCCTAGTGGCGTGAGTAGGGAAGTCATTGGGGAAAACCTACTAAGTTTTATACTCACCCTTACTTTGGAATGTTGGTGCTTTTGTAGATTTCATATTCTGGGACACAGGTAAAGGTAAATCAGCTTATTGCTAGTGGCTTGTGCTGATGATTGGGAGATTTTGTGGAGCTTGGAGCTTGTGGGGCACAAAGTTGTAGTGTCTTTTGAGAGTCTTGTCATCTGTTGTGTACTTTTATGCTTAGTTTGGTCTTCTGCTTTTGTGTACTTTGATGTGGTTTATTATAAATGAATTTGTTCATTGGTCTTTCATTTTTCACGCATCATATAGTGAATGTTTGGTTATGGTTGGTTATGGGTTTATTTATAAAGGGTAAATCGTCCCCCAAATTATATTTGAAACCCTTTGGCATTTATTACCAGCCTTTGGCATCTTGGGGATGTCGCTTAAGGCCTAGTAATGACTCGTTGTACTCTCAAGACAATGAGAATTGGCGGGTCATTACAATTTTAATGTTAGTTATAAAATGATATAAGCTGAACTTTGGGTGTTACTATTGATGTTTTAGATATTAATGTTGTATTTATTCATATGATGGTATATTAATTTTAGGAATCTCTTACCTTAAGCTAAACATTTAATATTTGTTAAACAAATAAATAAAGGAGGAATAACTTGTTATCCTTTTATGGATTATGTGATTTGTGAGAAGTTGATTTTAGTGCTTTAGGAATGAAAAAAAAATCATCTTTAATACTAATGGTTTGGATAAAAAGATGATATTTTGGTGGTAATTGATTAAAGTATGAAACTCTATTTGTCAAGTAATTATATTTTCATATGTTCTTAGTCTATATGGTAAATTAATTCCTCAACCCTAGGAAAAATACATTGATGAAATTTTTTTATCCAATTTGTAATGGCCTTGGATTTTTAAATGATATGTTTTTCCTAAATAAATTTTTGTTATATATTATATTATATTATATTACACACGTAAAAAATATAGATAAACCAAAAAAATTATCTCATTAATAAATATCATTATATTAGTTAACTATGAAACCAAAAAAACTATCAAACATTACCACTAGACAAAAAAAATAAAATAGAATAGATAAAATTGGAAAATGTGGATCTACCTCATCTATTAGAATCATCAACCCCACGACCAACACTATAGAAATGAAAAAAAATATTATTAAAAAAATCAGCATATTAAGAAATGAAAATACAACCTTAGGAGGAATTGTAGTGAATGTTGGGTGAAATAATTAAGTGGTATTTATAGGGTATAAAGGTAAATGTGATTGTTGGGATTTGACCATTATATAGTCATTGTTCAAATATGAATGTTGGTTAACATAACTATTGGTCAATTTGAACATTTGAAACTATACCCATGGGTTATAATTTTACTGTTAGTGTTTATAAGTAGTAATGAAAATATTTATTTGATGGAGAAAGGAGAAATGATATCCTCAACCAGTAGATTCATGATGTTTGAAGCCCATATTTTAGAAGTTGGGAGGGAGGTTGAATCATTGGGGTTAATCCTTAACAAATCCCATACCAAGATTTAACAATCAAATCAAGAATGAAAACACCTACCGGATAAGTTCAGGTTAGTAGATATTGCCACTTGGTTAATGTTAGTCAAGACACCCTATAAAACTACAACCATCTCACACCTTACACTTAGGGAGTATGTGTGTGTTATAAGGGGTTATGTGTCAAGTCCTTAGTTACTTAATGTATAATTAATTTTTGTAAATAAAATTTTTATTTCATCATTTCCATTTTAGGAAAAGTTTTTCATAATAAAATATATTATTAATTGAGATGAATTTGATAAATTGATATCTACACACAAATAAAAAATTTTTTTATTTTTTTAGAAAGATATAAATTTTTATAATAAACTAAGGTATTATAAATAATATTTTTTTTAATTAAATATTATTTTAAAAAAATATTCTTTAAATATAAATGATAAAATAATTTTAAAATGTCCTAGGAAATTTTTATAAGTGTTAGAAATTTGACTATTGTAAAAAGTGTTATTTTTTCAATAAATAAGGACTTTTATATTTAAAAGTTAAAATTATAATATTTATAGAATTATTCTGATAAAAAATTATATTTGAAATCAACATGTTGAAATTAAGTTAGGGTGAATTTATAAGAATTTGCTAAAATACATTATTTTTCTATGAATAGTAAAAAATATTGTTTTGGGTATTCAATATGTTTTATGACATCATATTTATGTAATAATTATTTAATAATTAATTAACCACAATCCATGACCTAAGTGACTTTCTAAAGTCTAAAATGGAAATTTTTTTTTTAAAAACATTACTTTGTGGAAAATTTACTATTCCATTTCAAAAAAATATTAAAAAAATGTGTTCAGTTCTATTGGAATAAAATATAATAAAATGTGACCCAAATTTCTAAAACCATGAACAAAAACTATGGGTAATCCAATAGATTTTCTTTTTCCACAACCTATATTTCCAAGACCTATATTTGGAAATTATTAAACAATTCCCCCACTTTTGCTATAAATACCCACCCATTTATCCATTCCCATTCACTCCCAACCCATACCCCATAAATTTATGGTTTTTTTTCCTCCCAATGGTTCCCCCCAAGGTGTCTATAATCCCCCAAGGTTCCAAACTGCAAGATTTAGAAGAAACTCTTTAGGGTAATGGAATTTTCATCCTCTTCTTCTCCATTCAAGAAATCTTTTTGTATACATCTCTTAAAGGGCATGATACTTTATTTTCTTATGATTTTGATTATACCCTTACTTCCAAATTATCTTTTATCAATGGGATGCCTTAAATATCTCTTATTTCACCCTTTTCGAAATCCAAAATCTATACCAGTCATGCGGCCAAATTTACTTCTCAAATTTCTCTCTTTTGAACGAAAAATTATTATATTTTGAATACCCAAACCATTTATTTATCCATGGGTATTCAACTATATTTTAATATAAATAATTGATTCATGGATTTACATTTACCAAACCCACATTCCCTTTTCACTAGTTAAAAATGATTTTATGGTCAAGACTTTAAGCACTTACGTACTCAATGATTTTATATGAAACTTGTACTTTATCCTCCTCAGGTTATTGGAAAAATGATTTATTATGATCAATGTGGATATTATGAAATTAGGACATATGAAGGGTGTGACCTGATAGTTCTCTAATTCATTGGTTAAAGAATATAATCTCTAGAGATGTCTTTTTTTACAATATCTTGGTGAATAACCTTGGTAATTTTCATTTATGAAACCTTGGGGATAAACCATGGTGATATGCCTATGAATGCCTCATTTTTATGTTGTATCCACATTTCCATGTTATGATTCATGCTCTTTTTATTATTATATTTCTCAAATAATATTGTTAATTCCATACTATTATGCCTCATGTTCTTATTGGTATTCCTCATGATCACATGTTATATGTCTCCCTTACTTATTCCTTTACTCATCTTCATGATCACCCCTTTCCTTTGATGTATTTCCCAAAGATATGAGGTGTAATAAAATTAACCTAGGTTAAACCCATGAATACATCTTTCAGGAGGATTTAGAATAATGTTTTATGTATTTATGTATTATGTTACTAATTTCCAAGAAACTAAAAAGTAAAAGATCCTTTTTTTATTTCATGTAATGAAAATATTACGTAATAAAAAGGAAGGACTTCGTAGTCGGTATTAGTGAACGGTTTAATTATTTATAGGAATTAGTACTTGAAAACTTCATTATGAACCCTAGGTACAAGTCTAAATACAGGAAAATATCCTGGTATTTTGGTAAGTATTAAGTGGTTTCCAAAAAAAATCTATGTCTATATAAAACAAGTGGATGTGGCTCTGTCATAGATGCACCTAGGGGTAACACTCAAAAACACTACATTGAGCTAGAATCATTCAAGAACTGGTGCACAACAATAGGCCTTACTTCACATCTGGTTTGACACTCTTAGGGGATATGTTTGGTTAATCACAATATTTTTATGAACCTTTATAAAGGATATATAGAAAATGTAATTTTTATTAGAGGATATTAATAACATATTTAAGATTGATGTTTTAATACATAAGCTCCATTTAGAATTATAATATTCCTAAGAGTAACATGTTTCTCACTAAGGTTTTCTTCTTCTAGAAAAAATAGTGGTGAATAAGAGGAATCGTGTAAATGATTAGTACAATAGATGATGCACTAACGGCCTTCCAATGAAATATGTAATGGAAATATTCATGAGGATGATGAATCAACGAACTCGAGTTATGAATAATAACTTGAATCATGATGAGAGTCCATATTCAGCTTGAAGGGAACAACTTGTTGTTGAGTCCTTCATGCGTCAACGACCACCTTATTTTAGTGGATCTATGAACCCATTGATTATTGAACAATGGATTACCACTATAGAAAATATCTTTTCTATACTCTATTATTCAGAGCTAAAGAAATTCAGCCTATAAGTATACCTATTAGATGAAGAATCTGACCAGTGGTTGACAGTGATTAAAAACACAAAGCCAAGAATGGAGATTGATGTTATGGAGTGAAAAGTGTTCAGGGGAAAAAAATTCAATAAATATTTTCCTCATTCGATGCAAAAAAAGTGGAGAAGGAATTCCTAAGGCTGAAGCAGAAGGAAAATGAATCATTGGAAAACTATGAGATGAACTTTACAAGACTTTTTGATACACATCTAGCTTTTTTATTGACCCTGAGGGAAAGGTTGATAGATTCTTCAGTGGAATGAGACCCCATATATGGTGGAATTTAGAAAATAAAGACTATAAAAAATGTGAGAAGATAGTACAGAGTGCTATAAAAGTTAAATTGGAGTTTTTAGAGATTTAGTGATACAATAGGTCGAATAAAAATAAGATATCAATATATCCAAACTCGGGGAAAATTTTTATCACAGAATAATAGGAATGAAAATGAAACTTCACATTTTCAGTAAATATGTGAAGATGTATTTAGGAAATGGTTTTCTTAGGAGTGGGAAGTGCTAGAAGTGTAGAAGATATGAAAATATAGCTCGAAACTATTGTGTTAAGGTGAAGTCTCAACTTCTCAACACTAACAAAAAAGGGAAGATAGTGTTGGCCTAGATTGGAGTTAAATTATTCATGTGTTGACATCTTGGGAACTTTTTCAATCAATGTACAAATCATAATATAATGGAGAAAAACCACCATCAACCTCATCATAGGCCAAGATATCAAGATTGGGAATTTTCTATCAGGATGGATGAAGTAGAGGTTATAAATGATGTGGTGGTGGGTATACTTGTTGTGCTCTCAATGCTAGAAAGTACTTTTTTATTCTAGTTATACACATTCCTTTATTTCATCAAAATTTATAAATAATATATTATCAATGCATGAGATACTAGAAGAAGAGTTACCATTAAAAAATCTTGGAGGGATTATCCTAGCATCAATAGTGCATAGAAACTCTAGTATTAACTTTGGAAAGTACAATCTCATCAAAAATCTAGTAGTCATTGCCATGGTGGAATTGGACACTATACTAGGCATGTACTGGATCTCAAAGTATAATGGTAAGATCAACTACATAAGCAAGGAAATTACAGTGTTATTGAATAGATGACCTATAATTATTTTCAAAGAAGATATATTCTATCATGATCTTTGTTTAAAAGCACTTCCCATATCCTTATTTATGGAGATGAGCGGTGAAGAGGGATAAATAAAGGAAATTATAAACATAAAAAATGTCCCCCTCATTTAGGAACACATTGATGTATTTCTTAAAGAGGTACCTGGACCTCCCCTTTAAATAGAGGTAGAGTACTCCAATGAACTCATACCTATCTCTAATCTGATATTTAAGATCTTGTATAGAATATAAAATGTAGAGTTTTGGAATTAAAGAAACAACTTCAAGATCTTTTGGATAAGGTATTTATCTAACCAAGTGTGTCTCCTTGGGGAGAAAATGTTATATTTTTAAATAACAAGGATGTATTAAAGCAATTATGCATTAATTATAGAGAACATAATGGGATCATGGTGAAGAGAAAGTACCCTCTCCCAAGGATTCATGATTTATTTGACCAGATTCCTGGGGCTCAATTCTTCTCCAAGATTGACCTTCATTCTGGGTATCATTAATTAAGGGCGAAGAAATAAGATATTTAAAAGACTTCCTCCCAAAAAATATATGGAAATCATGAGTTTTTTGTTAGGCCCTTCTTCTTGGCTAATGCTCCTTCCATATTTATGTATTTGATGAATATAGTCTTTAAGGACTACCTTGATAAATTCATGGTAGTTTTTATTGATGATATTCTGGTATATTCCAAATGTAATGAGGAGCGTGAGGATCATCTTAGGGATATATTGAAAATTATTAGGAGGGAGAATCTTTTTCAAATATTCAACAAATTTTAATTCAGGTTACAACAAGTTTCATTATTGGGAAACATAATAACCAATAAAGAAATCTAAATTGACCCTGCCAAGGAAAAAGCTGTAGAGGAGTGGTCTCATCCTAAAATGGTAATTGAAATTCATATTTTCGTTGGTTTAGAAGGATATTATAGGAGGTTTTTGAAAAAAAATCATGACTTTCTAATCCAGTAACCAAGTTAACTCAAAAAGGAACTTAGTTCGTCTGGACAAAGAAGTGTGAAGAAAGTTTCAAAGAACTGAAGAATAGATTGGTTGTTTCACCTGTGTTGACTCTACCCTCTATTAGAGAACGATTTGTTATTTATAGTGATTCATATTTGAAAGGGTTTGGGTATGTTCTCATGAATAATGATAAGGTGATCACTTATGAATCTCAACAGTTAAAGCCTTGTGAGCAGAATTATCCTATGCATGACCTGGAGTTAGCTACAATTTTTTTACTTTAAAGATATGGACAGGTTATCTTTATGGGGATGAATATGATATATACACAAACCACCAAAGTTTAAAGTATATATTCATACAAAAGTAATTAAACATAAGATAAAGGATATGGTTGGATCTTCTTAAAGACTATGACTATTCAATTTATTATCACCCTAGAAGAGAAAACAAAGTCACTGATGCATTAATTAGGAAAAACCTTGTCATGCTAGTAATGATGAGGATTCAAGGAGATCCATTGATCAAGGACCTAGTAAGGTCATACAATGGAATTGTAAGGTAAGGGACATCATCAACCATATCCTAAATGATTTCTCAATCATCATTACTAGATAAGATCAAGAGAAATCAAAGAGAATATACTTTGATATAAAAGAATATAGAGGCTGTAGAGAATGGAAATTTTTCTGAGTTTAATATTGATTAAGAGAGTGCACTAAATTTTTTTACAATGCTATGTGTCCAATCAATCCCAAAGATAAAGGAGTTTATGGATAAAGATCATGGATCTACATTATCTATACATCCTGAAAGTACTAAAATGTATAGGTACCTTCATGATAATTATTGATGGGATAATATGAAAAGAGGTATTTCTAACTACACTGTAAAGTGTTTGGTGTGTTAGCAAGTTAAGGTAGATAGGAAACTTCCTAAAGGGGTATTAAAACCACTACCCATACCAACAAGGAAGTGATAAAATATCATAATGGACTTCATTATAGGTCTCCCAAGAACATCTAAATGAAAAAATGTGATCTGGGTTACAGTGGATTGACTCACCAAAACATCCCATTTCATTGATATTCAGGAAGATTTGCCTCTTGAAAAACATTCCAAGATATACATAAATAAGGTGTTGAGGATTCATGGGGAACCACATTCTATTATTTCTTATCATGATCCAAGGTCCACAACTAACTTCTGAAGAATTCTTCAACGTGATTTGAATACTGAATTGAATTTCAATATGATCTATCATCCCCAAACTGATGATCAATCTAAAAAGACTATTCAGACACTCAAGAACATGATGATAACATGCTCAATGGAATTTAAAGGCAAATGAGATCAACACCTCTCATTAGTTGAGTTATCATACAACAATGGCTTCCACTTGAGAATTCAAATGGTACCCTATGAATCTCTATATGGGAAGAGATGTAGAACCCCTATTTTTGGGGATAAAGTTGTTGAGAGAAAGCTACTTGGTACCAATATTGTGTAAGAGAAGACATAAAAGGTTCATTCCATCCAAAAACATATAAAAGCTACTAAGAGTCACTAGAAGAGCGATATTGACAGCTGTCGAAGGGACTTATATTTTGATGTTAGAGACAAAGATTTCCTTTGGATATCACTATGGAATTGATTCGTGCAGTTTGGAAAGAAAGAGAAGTTTCATCCTAGGTATATTTTCCCCTTTTAAATCCTTGATCTCATAAGATCTGTGGCATATTATCTGGAACTTTTACCAAATATGGCTCAATTTCATGATGTATTCCATGTATCTCTCTTAAGGAAGTACATACTCAATCCATAACATGTACTAAATCTAGAGGTTGTACAATTGGAACATGACATGTAACGACCCGAACTTTTGAATAATATTTGTTTCCTAAATTTGTGTGTCATTTTATTTTGTACTCAACAAAACTATATACTTTTTTTAATGAAGTGAGTATATTTAAAATGAGACCTTTGGGTTTCGACTGTTATATGATTGTTGGTCAATATGACCATTGTAAACTATACTCTTAACATTGTGATTATTTTTTATAAATACAAGTGATCATGGTTAATTAATACAGAAAGAGAAGTTGATGGCCTCATCTAATAAAACCAGGTTATATAAAGCCCATTTATCGGAGCTTGGGAAGGAGGTGGCGTCGCTGGGATTCGCTCTGGACCAAGCCCAAGATGAACTCCAACATGTTAATCTTGAACATAATCGCTTATGGGAGAATTTCAAGATGATAGAAATCACCACTCGGGCAATGTTGTCTGATCCACCTCAAGATTTTATCATCATTGCACACCTTACTCTTAGGTCCTATGAGGGTGTTATAAGGGGTTATATAATGAGGCCTTAGTTACTTTTTGTAATCCCTTGGTATATATAAAATTTGTATTTCATCATTCCTATTTTAGGAATATATTTTCTTAATAAAGTATATGTTTAATTAAGAAACATTTGATAAATTGATTTTAGAAGTAAAAAATTGTACTTTTCAGAGATTTTTCATACATAGAGAATTATTATGGTAAAATAAACATCATTTTTGAATTTTAAATGTCAAAATTAACCTAGTCTAAATTTTTAGAAGTTTTATAAGAAGTTTCAATTTGATGAATAGTATATGATGAATAGTTTTTTATGAATAGTAAAAAATTTATTATTAAATAACTTTTTCTGTGAAATGATTTTCAAAAATCGGACATACATGGTTGTAATCAGGGTGAAAAATTTGGTTCAATAAGATCAAAATAAATTTGTGGTAAATAGTAAATTTACCCTATGGAATATTAATTTTACCCTTATGAATGGTAATTTTACTAATGTAATAGTAATATCACCTAAGGAGGTATAAATATGTTTTGGTCATCTTAAGTGGTAATGTGATATAATTATATCATAGTGTAAGTAAATAAATGTTTTAGAAATTATTAGTCAAGTATTAGTATTTTATTTATTTAATTTAATTTAAAATAAAATAACTTTTTATAAAATGGAGTTCACTTTTGGATTTTACACGTCTAAAAGTGGTTAGGGTGAATTTTTGGGATTTTTATGAAACAGTTGAATTTTTTAGTGAATAGTAAACATACAGTTTTGAGTTTTGGTGTGTTTATTGACATCATTAATGATGTAATCATGATGTAATAATTCTGGTCAACTTGTGTACAGTATGATATGTTTTGAGGTGTCCCAAGTGGCCAATACCATGTGAAAATATCATGTTCAAGCCCATGGTTTTGTAAATATCACTAATGAGGTGTCCCTTGAAATTAATAAAATATTCCCTCACTTTTGCTATAAATACCAACTCATTACTTCATCAATTTCATTCAAAATTCCTCCTCAACAAATATATGGTATTTTTACCTCACAATGAGTCCTCCCAAGGTTCCATCAATCCCCCCAAGGTTCCAACCTTTGAGTTTTTGAAGTTACTCTTCAAGGTAAGGAAACCTTTCACCCTCCTCTTTTAGTCAAGGACTTCTCTTATTTTATGTATTTTAAATTCCATTTTCTTATGTTGGGGTATATTATTCTATATTCTTATTTATTTCTATTTTATGTACAAATTATTAGAGACTCTCTCCACCCTCATCAACTAGTTTTTATGAATTTTAAACGACGTTGTTAGGCTGCCAAATTTTCATAAAAGAAATCACATCTTCTCTTTTTTTCAAGTTTTCTTTTCATGTGGTATGTCATTAAAATATCCACACTATGATCTTATTTCTATTTTATTCTGTCCCTATACTATAAAATGAGTCATTTATGGATGGTAGACCCTTTTCCCCCTCTCTTTTTAATGTTTTCTAAAACCATGTTTCATAGCCGTTATACTGTAGAATTTTCGTCTCAAAATCTCTCTCTTTTTCTCAAGAAATTATCTTATATTATTTATGTGAATACCCAAACATATTTTATTTCCATTGGTATTCACCAATATAGAAAAATGATATATTTTATTCTATAATTGACATACATAAAACCCATATTCCCTTTCCATGGATTATAAATGACATAATGATCTTATTTTTAAGCACTTCTTAAAACATCACGATTTTGATATGAAACACATTTATTTTATTCTATTTGGGTTATTTATGAAATGTATGATTATGATATATGTGGATCACATGAAAATAAATAAATATTAAGGGTATTCCCTGATATCTCTCCAATGCATTGCGTAAAAAATATAATCTCTAGAGATGACAAGTTTTACGATACCTTGGTGAATAACCTTAGTAATTTTTATGACACCTTGGGGATGGACCTTGGTGATATGTTCATGAATATATAAATTAAATTTTATATCCAAATTTTCATGTTATGTTTCATGTTATTATTATTATGATATGCCTCTTTATCTCCATGTACTTTGATATCATTCAAGTTCACATGTAAACTATTTCACTCGCTTTCCTTACTGGGCCTTCTGCTCACCCTTTCCTTTGATGTATGTCTCCAGGTTATGAGATGTAGTAATTGTACTTAGGATGAACCTATGATGAATCCTTATAAGTGGATTAGAATAAAGTTTTATGTTTTCATTTATTATGTTCTTTATTTCCAAGATACTAGACTTTAAAGATCCTTTGTTTGTAAAATGTAATGAAAAGTTATGTAATAAAAAGGCGAGATGTCATAGTTGATATCAAATGATAGTTTAGTTATTTGTGGAAATTAGGCTATGAAAATTTTAGAAAGAACCCTGTATAAAATATTAAATATATGAAAACTACCTTGTATTTTGGTGAAATATTAAGTAAGTGGTTTCCAAACAAATAAATCCATGTCTGGATACAAACAAGTGGATGTGTCTCTAACATAGATGTACCTAGGAGTGAAAACTCTGACAAAGAGTTTTGGGATTGACCTAGGGTATCTTGGAACATGACAATGGTTCTTTTTGCACTCCTATTTTGACACTCCCGGGGGATATGTTTGGTTAATCACAATATTTGTATGAATCGTTATAAAGAATTTATAGAGAAATGTAATTGTTGCACTACTACAAATCTAACCTATAGCCACAGACCTATATCCACGGTTCTATAGGTCTGTGTCTATATCTTATATACTTCCACATTAATATCTTCATCCGTGTCTATATGCAGCAGCCCCGTTTTTTTTTTCAAACCTTACGGGCTACTTCTCCCCCCCCCCCCCTCGCGATTCCTCCTCCTTCCCGCGCCCTCCTCCTCCCCAAAGCCTCCTCACCGACTCCTCCTCCGTGCCATGCCCTCCTCGCCGCACCCTCCTCGCCGCGCCCTCCTCCTCGCCGCGCCCTCCTCGCCGATGCCTCCTCGCCACGCCCTCCTCCCCGACGCCTCCTCATCGATGCCTCCTCCGCGCCGCGCCCTCCTCGTCGCGCCCTCCTCGCACAGGTGTGTTAATGATGGGTGCTTCGATTCTTCTATTTGTTGTAGTGTTTACTTGATAATAATTCTTTGATTCTTCTATTTGATAGCCCCTTCAAGCATTTTTCCTACACTCGATACTACTCGGATGGCTGTAGCGCTTCATCTATCTTCATTTCCATGAGTTCTAATTATTTTAGAAACCATTCCATCATCTACTCTATCAAATCCAATTTCATCTCCATTATAGGATGCACTGACCATGATCCACTAACACTACCAAATCTCTAAATTAAAGCACCAAATTTGTTCTGTTTTGAACTTTAAATTTTATAAATTAAGGTATATGTTTACACTTATAGGAGATGAAATTTTGGAAATCAAATGTATTTAGTCAACAAGAAAAGAAGGGAAATTTTTTCCAATGATCTCAAATGAATAGAGCATCTACACCATGGGAGTAATAGTTTAAATTCTGTGATTTTTATACTTAAACTTGAAATTTAACTTCTTTTTTTTAGTTGAAATAAATGGTTGGAAGTTGCCTTTTAATAAATTTTGTATGCTGAAATCATCTTGTTAAATCTGTTGGTTGTTGCTTCCTTTTTTACTACCTTTGTGTATTGAAATTCTGGTGTGTATGATTATTTTAATGTTTTACTAAAAATCATTTTTGAACTTCAAATGTTAACATGCATCTACTTTAAAACCCGTGAATATGTGTTGAAGTTGTTAATGTAGTAACTAGTGGGTATCATTAATGCATTTTGTGTGATTGTTTGAACTCTATGTTCTTCATTTCTTTTGTTTTTAATATATTAGTTATATGCTTTGTTTGTAATTATATAAAAAAATTCATTATTGTTACAAATTGATGCATATATCTAATTAATCATTTCTACCGTAGGACGAGGTGGTTGGTGTTGGTTCTAATGCAGGCACGTTGGCATGAAACCGACAAGCAAGGGGGAACATCCATTCTTGGTAATGGGCATCTATGTGAACTTCACTTCTCAGTTATTGGTTTTGATTAGATTGATATTAACATATTATTTTGTTCACATGTAGTTTTACAAACATAAAATAAAAATTTAATCATAGTTTTATGGTTGCAATTCTAAAATCTTTTTTATGATCTGAATTCTATGGTACTCAATTTTTGTGCTCGATATGATTGTATCACCTTATTTCTTCCATAAACCTTTTACAGTTTGATGAAGATAGGGTGCAACTGGTGATGAAATTTTTGAAGCTCTAATTTCTAATAGTAACTTTTCAAAACAAAACATTTTCCTCTCAAGTAAGCTTTGATTTGTGGTTCTTGCATATACTATTTTTGCAGGATACATGTTTGTATTCAGGCACATAAACACAAATATATTTCTTATCAATTATTTATTCTCTACATAATTACTTCTGATTTATTTTTATCTTTTTTTCTTTATTTCTTGTAGGTAAAATATAGGCTTAGGGTGAAAAAGAAATATTCACCCAAAATACTCTTAAGGCACCATTTTGTATGATGTTAACATGTTGGTAAGTTCATTTATTTCTTTTTACCATACTATATCATGTATGTTGAGAGGGGTCTTTGATTTGTGGTTCTTGCATCATATATTTTGGTCTTTTGTTATATTTGTTGAAAATAGTCATTTTATGTCTTGAAGTGCTTTTGATAATATCTTCGGGATGTATTGAAGTATGATAGGGGGATGGGTGGAGGGGGGAAGGGGGCTGGGTGGAGGGGTGCAGGGGGCAGGGGGAGGGGGAGGGGGAAAGGGAGAGGGGTGTCCGGGGGAGGGGTTGTCCGGCAGGGGGGAGGGTTGTACGGCAGGGGGGAGGGTTGTCCGGCAGGGGGGAGGGTTGTCCGGAAGGGGGGAGGGCTGTCCAGCAGAGGGGGAGGGCTGTCCAGCAGGGGGGAGGGGTATCCAGCAGGGGGAGGGGTGTCCAGCAGGGGGGAGGGGTGTCCAGCAGGGGGGAGGGGTGTCCAGCAGGGGGGAGGGGTGTCCAGCAGGGGGGAGGGGTTGTCCAGTAGGGAGGGAGGGCTGTCCAGCAGGGAGGGAGGGGTGTCCAGGCAGGGGGAGGGGCTGTCCAGCAGGGGGGAGGGGCTGTCCAGCAGGGGGCGGGGTGTCCAGCAGGGGGGGAGGGCTGTCCAGCAGGGGGAGGGGTGTCCAGCAGAGGGGGTGTCCAGTGGGGGGGTGTCCAGGCAGGGGGAGGGGTTGTCCAGCAGGGGGGAGGGGTGTCCAGGCAGGGGGAGGGGATGTCCAACAGGGGGGGAGGGGTGTCTAGCAGGGGGAATTAAATAGGACTTAGACTTGGTTCATGCTATGAATTCTTCCCTTATTTATGAAATTGTGGCAAGATCCCAAAACAGTCATATATATTTAACAGGGGTGAGTGGTATGTGAAAATCATCATGAAGATTCTATATACAGATGAACAAATAATATTCTTGAGGAAAATGTTGGCTTAAGGAGTATGTCAACTCCTTTCACCACAAAATGAAATATAAAACCCTCTCATTATCCTACCATTTGTAGTTTGAGAGATTTAGTATGGTTTTATTCTATAGAATCAAGCTGAATTGGAACAGAAACATCCAATAGAGATCTTCCCACCCTGTAATTGATTGAGTCGATGAACCGGTGTACCCTATAAATGTCGGTCCCTATAATTTCTGTATAAATATCTTAGGTTTCACTACTTATTTTTTAGGGATCCCCATCATGGAATCACAACGGGACACAAAATGGGTCAAATTCTTCTTTGGGTCCCCTAAACCATTGAAAATTGGAAATGTAGTGTTTCCCAATTTTAGTGGGGAAATTTCAGATCACCCCCTTTAGGGTAAGTCTTGTTTTATAGTTGTACCAATTCCCACTATACCTCTATGGATTCTAATCAATCCATTAGATAATCAATAGTTTTTATGATCCCTTGAGGAATGTCTAGCTGAGAAGGAGCATGAATAGGTGCAACAGCAGGTAGAGTAAAATGTGGCAGCCCTATTAGTATATGTCATGTGTAAACTATAGTGTTAGGTCTGTAATGATGCTCCTAGACATGTTTTGGTTGTGTAAAAAATGTTGGGAACTCTCTATTTTATATTTCTTGATTCATGTATGTTGGTTGTTGGTACCCCATGTTGATAGGATGTTTCATCTTAATTCTAGTTGCGGTAGAGAACCCTCTTTGATAAGGTTCTCAAGTTGGGAGTACGAGTTGAAGATCTTCTTATAGAATATATCTAGCAGGAACGCTACCTCAGAGAAGTTATTCATTGATTCTTATCAATTATTTCAAATCTTCTACCTATTGAGAAAATCCTTCCTCATGTGTAAGGGGTTCAACCACTTCAGTATGTGGTTGTAGTGTATCCTTAATTTTACTCTTTTCCTTGGTGGATAATATCTAAGGAGGTAATCATGGAGTGGTTGAGTGAATTCCAAATTTCAGGGAAAGCATCTGAAGGTTGTAAGAATTGGATGGTCCAAGAATTATTAAACATATAGGGAATTGTTAGCTTGTCCCCCTTAGCAATAAAGGTTGTAAGAATTGGATGGTGATCAGAATTGTGCTTTACTAGAGTGACACAAGAGATGTTTTTTCAACTTCCATGAAGAGAGTGATTACCAAAGGCACGGTCAACCCTACAGGACCTACTTCCATTTAGATTCCTCCTATACCAAGTGTATTTGGCACCAATCAGATTAGTTTCAATAAGTTTTAATTCCTCAATACAAGCTCTGAAATATCTCATTGTGGTAGCATTGGAAACATGTCCAATCTTGTCATCTTCATGTAAAATAGCATTAGAATCTCCCATTATAACCGAGGGATCTAATATAACTCTTGAAATCTCATTCATGTGTTTCCAATGAGTTCTTCGACTGATGTAACAGTAGAAAGCATAAACCATTTAACAAAAAGAGATCTGACCCTCGTTAAGGAAGGTGCAAGTTATAATTTGGTTGTCCACTCAAAAAATGGAAGGATTAGTAACATTATGATGGAAAACCAAGAAAATTATTTCAATACTAGTGATATCTTTCACAGAACATAGAAAAGAATTACCATTTTGGGAAAAAAAGAACCAAAAGTGATGTTATTAGATTTTAGCTCAGAGATGCCAATGAAATCAGGTTTCCGTTTACTCACAAGAAGCCTAAGGCAACATAATGTTCTAGGGTTTTCTAGCCCCTGGCAATTCTAGAAGAGGATACACATCATTGTTTCTGAATGGGGGAAAGTCCCCCTTTCTGTTATTTCTCAGTTTCACTTTTTTAATTGGAGCTTCTCTCTCTCTTGTTGGAATGGTTGGTAGAATAAACTTGCTTTATAGTGAGCTGGATCCCCAACCTAAAATAATCTTCCCTGGTTTGTAATAATTTCAATATAGGGTATGAATCTTTTATACTGATGTTTATATGTTGAGAATGTGTGTGCTCTGACAATTGCATAGAGAGAGCAGCTTGAGAAAATCCAGCTGCAAGTCTGTCATCCATATCAACTGTTTTTAATAATTCTGAGGTAATGAACTCCAAAAGAGGGATTCAGACTGCAGATTTAAAGAAAAAGAGAGAATATAATCCGATGAATCTTGTAAAATTAAGGATTATTTAGAAAAATCGCTTAGTATTTATGCACCATTAGAGTTACCAGTTTCAGCATGAACGCATCCTTGGGATTCTTATTCCTCTACTAAGTCTTCCTAGGATTTACTAGTATCAGAATTGTTATCCCAGGTGACCTATTTTTAACCTTCTTTGTATTTTTTTTTCTAACATAGTGTTTGGTATTAATATTTTTCCCTTTCAGAGCATCTTTCAACGAAGTATTAATAGAGGATGGCTTGTAGAATTTCTGTACAATTCTGCACTTATCAGGGGGTCTAGGGGGGGGGAGGGGTGTCTGGGGGGGTCCATGGGGGTGTCTAGGGGGGAGGGAGGGGTGTCCAGGGGGGTTTTCTAGGGGGGAGGGAGGGGTGTCCAGGGGGTTGTCTAGGGGGCAGGGGGGATGTGTAGGGGGTGCAGGGGGGGATGTGCAGGGGGGGTGCAAAGGGGGATGTGCAGGGGGTGCAAGGGAAGCTATACAGGGGGGTGGAAGGGGGGCAGTGGGTGATCCTCTCATTTGGCATCTCTCAAATAAAGAGTCGTTAAACTCTTTTATTTTATTAATCTTCACTTCCAACTGAGCATCACTGACATTCATGGATACTTTATGCAATTTCTCCAAAGCATGGATCACTTTTTTAACAACATTTTCAAACACTTTTCACATAAACTCTTTTCAATTCTTAATTATCTTTAAAAAATCTTTCATTGCAGGGGTGGGGGTGTCCAAACATGCATTTTGTTTTCATTATTTTGTTTGTTCTATTGCATTCTATTTTTTCATTCTGTTTTTGATTAGTTATTATTTTTGTTTGTTCTATTGCATTCTGTTTTTGTTATTTTGTTGTTTTTAAATTTCTGTTGTTCTGGAAACATGCATTCTATTTTTTTCCATGTGCATCAACAATCCCCATGATGAGATGTCGGCACAATTAATCTTGTTGATGTATATAGGTGGGGAACGATATTTCTCTACCATTTCCCAACGAATAGAGGATTTCTTGAAAAGTACTAATCTCAAGTCCAGGGAAACTCCATCAACCCCAAGAAAAAATAGTGGGAAGAGATGAAATAGCTTCTGTTATGCTTAATATACCCCCTACACTAGCAGGAACTCCATGCCCTGCACCGAATAGTGCAGGTCCCCCCAGATGTCAAAAACATCCTCTTCATTGACACGACTAGAAGAGGTGATCCAAAAGAAATCAATTAAAGGAGAAAAGGAAGAAAATCTAATAATTATGATAAGATCATGTCTATTGATAATTTTTAGACACAATGAATTATAACTTTATTCACCTACCAATGCTGAACAGGGATGATGATGCAAGTCTTGATGACTGACCATAATATTATCTCTTCCAATGGATACTATGACACAACATTCAAGAGTGTTTTTTCTTCAAATTTTTCATGTATAGGGTGATAGATTCTAGGAATTTGATGCTGGGACTTCCACCACCACATGATTTATAGGTTTCCACCATTGACTCGAATGAAGGACAGTGGTAAAAATTGTTATAAAAATAGTAGAATTTTAATAGTTGGGTGTCTTAAAAAATAGTCCACTGAGATCATGAAAAAACATTTGAATTTTTGAATCACCCTACTATTCTCCCAACAGATCCTAACGTTGTGTAGAAATAATACTCAGCCCCATGATCCTCCAAGGGTCAAGAAAATCAGGTATAGGAAGATGAACCTACACCAAGAACAAATTTGTGTTGGACACTCTTAGATATCACACATGAAAATATAAGGAAATGGGCACCAACCCTCCAAATGAAACCATGACCACCTTCTAGCCAAAAAGATCCACCTAAAGAAGTTATTTGAGTAGACTAATATTCTAATTAGTAACTAATATTTGACCCCGTTATTGTCCTAAATTTAATAGAAATCTTATCCAATTCAGCTCCTATAGCTGAAAGCAATACTAAACAATTCGTATCCCCCCACCAACAGTAGCCCCTCCATTTAATAACCCCCACCCACCACCAAGGTGTCGAACAGAACAGCTTGAAATTCAGGTTTCATGTCCTCAAAGCACACAAAATTTAGAAAAGTTCTTGAACCATCCCTACTATTTTGTTTACATCCACATTGCCCAAAAACTAATTCCCAGCTCACCATAAGCCTGACAAGGATAAGCTATCTCTTTTATCCAGTTCTGATACCGCCATCACTAGCTGGTCCATTATGGACACTTAATGAGTAGGTTTTCACTGAAGGTAACCTTACACCCTATGCTACAACTCTGTTCTTCTATGACAATAATGAGGAAATTTCATTGGGCCAACAGGGGGGCTGTCCAGCAGGGGGGGATGTCCAGCAGGGGGGGCTGTCCAGTAGGGGGGTTGTCCAGCAGGGGGAGGGGGTCCAGGGGTGGTGTCCAGGGGGTGTCCCGGGGTTTAGGGTGTCCAGGTGGTGTCCAGGTGTGGTGTCTAAGGGTGTCCAGTGGGGTTCCAGGTGGTGGTGTACAGGGGTGTCCAGTGGGTGGTGTCCAGGGGTGTCCAGTGGGGGGCAGGTGTGATTGCATTTCTGATAAAAAGTTCTGGAATTTGAAACCGATGAATTATTCACGTGTAAAAGATTTTTGAGTTTTCAATGGCAATCTCTACCTTAGCTACTGGTAATGTTTTTGTTTTCCTGTAGGGTCTCAAGAAGGAATTTATTGTTGATTTAGTGGAACAGTGCCATGCATACAAGCGAAGAGTGGTACACTTTGTTCATTTGATATATCAAATTTGGTTTTCCTGCACTTAGAATGTTTTGTGTTATCTTGTGCTATTTTTAATCATGGATGCTACTAGCATCTATTCAGACTTACTGGTTTGGTTCTTTATACAGGAATCCATATCCCCTGGGAATGTATATCTTGAATATGGTATTTTATTCTCATAATTTTATTCTATGTAATTGAATCGTTTCTATACAGAATTTCATTTTTGTTGCTATGAGGTTGAGGTAGGGTCCCTCTCCTAGCCCATTTAATTTGAGAATGTTTTAAATTGCATTTAGTTGCCTTCTTAATTTTTCATGTTTATATTAAATTGCAATTCTTTAATAAGTATTAGTTCAGATAATTGTTTTGTTTGATAAATAAGTCCTGTTTTTGTAATAAAACCCCTCCAACGGAGGTGCGCTGTCTGTGAAAACTCACAGTGGTATACCTTGCTTAACATTATTGCATTGATGTTTTCCTTATACTTGATGTCATTGTTAGTCATAAAGAACACATCATACTTGACCCTTTTTATATCCCTGTAGGGGGTTTCCATCTTTTTATTAAAACAGTTGTTTGAACCAATACAATCTTTAAGTGTCGTTAGACTTTTAAGATGGGTCCCATGTTGTGTGACCATGTCACATGGCATGTGATATTTAAATCCAACCAAAAGCCCAGTTCCACAGCCCAGGGGTCCCACAATACCAGTAATGTCATATTACATGTTATGTAACCTGTGATTTTCCTGATCCCATGGGGTATTCCTCTAGGTATTCCTACACATTTCTAGATCTCCAAACCTCACCGAATTAGGTATATCAGGGGTCATCCAATCCTCTAGTCATCACAGATTAGCATTCATTTCTTTAAATCTTCTGAGAAAACATCCTCTCATTCCATCCATATCATCCTATTTGAAACTAAGTAGAATATGTTGCCCCACGGGTGTTGCTGGACCGGGACAACATGTTGTGGTCATGCTGCAGTCACGCCGCGGTCACGACGTGGTCACGCCGCGGTCACGCCGCGGTCACGCCACGATCACGCCGTGATTTGGCCCTTCTCTAGGATGACACCATGCGGTGGTTACTCCTCCAGGACGACACCCTGTGGCGGTCACGCCGCGGTCACGCCACGGTCACGCCGCGGTCACGCTGCGGTCACGCCGCGGTCACGCCGTGATTTGGCCCTGCTCCAGGACGACACCCTACGGCGGTTACTCCTCCAGGACGACACCCTGCGGTGGTCACGCCGCGGTCATGCCGCGGTCATGCCGCGGTCATGCCGCGGTCACGCCGCGGTCACGTTGCGGTCACGCCGCGGTCACGCCGTGATTTGGCCCTACTCCAGGACGACACCCTGCGGCGGTTACTCCTCCAGGACGAAACCCTACGGCGGTCACGCCGCGGTCACGCCGCGGTCACGCCGCGGTCACGCCGCGGTCACGCCGCGGTCACGCTTGGGTCACGCCATGATTTGGCCCTGCTCCAGGATGACACCCTACGGCGGTTACTCCTCCTTAGAGAAACATTGAATGGTTAGCTCTATAATTTTTCGTATTTCCTCATTCCTAAACTATAACTCCTCTCAGCGCTGCCTCTCATCCATCTTTCCACAAAACGTGCATAGCAGGTGGTACAAAGGCTCAATTCAACTGAAAACATTGGTTTGGAATTGTCTGGCATATTTTATTGTACATGTATCACATAATATTTGTTCGGTAATTCTTCTTTTTCCTCATCCTCTTCACATGTTGTCCGAACCAGATCATCCTCATCCTCTGCACATGTCGTCTGAACCGGATCAGCCTGTTGTGATGGAAATTCAATGTCTTCTTTTGGCTGTTTTAGATGAAATTCCTTCCATAATTCTCTCATCTAATGTAGCACTCATTGGAGGTGTATGATCACTGTCAAGTTGAGTTCTAAAGGCTGCACACAATCTGTTTGATGCAATTCCAAAGAGGCTTTTCTATTCTGAGGGCCTATTTCATGCTGGAGTTCCCACATTTCCCCCACAAGCTGGCAAAGGGAGGTCTGTTTGGGCCTATGCAAACAGGGCTTGTTTGTTATGGACAAAGATGCAACTGGAGACCTGGTTTGCTTGAAGAGTTTCCATGAAGGGTCTTCACTGTAGAGGAGACTAGCTCTGGTCTGTATTTGGTAGTTTCTTCCATGATGGTTCCCACAACCGTTTGACTGAATTTCACACCAAACCAAGCCCTTCTAGTGACTATTTTTCGATGCACTATAAAAATCCCATGGCCAACCCACCAAAATCAAACCATCTATTCTAGGGCCATTTCCACTCTCACTAAAAAATCCAAACTCAAGCCCTACTACAATTCCAAGATCCCACTTCAATTTAGCCACTATGAACTCCTTCCCAGTCCCCCACCATTTTTCAATCCACCTAGGAAACCCATCCACAACTTGACCACCAATCAGGCCTACCCACCTCTCAACTTCTAATCCACCAACCCCACATTTTCCACCAGGCATCCCACTTTAAAACCATTCCAAACCTCACCCAATTCTAACCAATTAAACCATACCCCTTAACATTTGAAGTCCTCATCTAAATTCCTGTTCCAACTCACTTATTTTAGACCCAATCAGCCCTTACACTTCAGAAAAACAAGAGCAGCCTACTTAAAATCCAGTCCAACTTAGTTTCCTTCATTCTTGCCCCCATGAGTCCACAGCCTCACCTCAACCAAATTATTAACCACCTGGACACCTGGAATCCACAAGAGGAGAGAGAAGGTTTATAGATTTTTTTTGTAATATTTTATTCCATTGGAAGAGAATTTGTTGGATGCTTCCACTTGTAATGAGGTACTTAATTTCCTCTCCCTCTTTCTTCCATTAAATATTAGACAGATCCTATGTAAAAAAATCATTCTCCACCTCCGGGGAAGGAACTCTCAGCTACCATTCTTCTGTTCTTCTTCCTTCTAATGAATAAAATTCCCCAAGTATATTGGGAAAAATTTATTCATTTTTCTTCATTTATCTCTTCTTACTTACTGCTGATTTCAGCAGCCGGATTCGGTCTTTTAGCAATAGCCCATGACATCCATCCGTTGTCTAGGGGGTCCAGTGGGAGGGGTCCAGTGGGGGGGTCTGTCCTGAGGTGTCCAGGGTCTGGGGGGGCTGTCCTGGGGGGTCTGTCCATGGGGTGTCTAGGGGGTCTAGTGGGGGGGGTCTGTCCTGGGGTGTCCAGGGTCTGGGGGGGTCTGTCCTGGGGGGTCTGGGTTTGGGGGGGTAGGTTATGGGGGGTGTCCATGGTCTGGGGGGTTGTCCAGGTTCTGGGGGGGTCTGTCCTGGGGTGTCCAGGGTCTGGGGGGGCAGGACTGGCAAGGGTGTCCAGGGTCTGGGGGGGGTCTGTCCTGGGGTGGGGTCTGTCCTGGGGTGTCCAGGGTCAGGGGGCAGGGGGGCAGGGGGCAGGGGCAGGGGTGTCTAGCAGGAGAAGGGGTGTCCAGCAGGGGGAGGGGATGTCCAGGCAGGGGGGAGGGGTGTCCAGCATGGGGGAAGGGTGTCCAGGGGGGTGGTCCAGGGGTGTCCAGGGGTGGTGGTCCAGGGGGAGGGGTGTCCAGCAGTGGTGTATATTGATGGTATTCTTTTCTGGACTTCAACATATTATGCAAGGACTCAGCGAATGGTCCTTCAACAGATTATGCAAGGACTCGGCGAATGGTTCTTCCACTTCTTCCTCTTCTCCCCCAAACTGTAACTCTCTCTCTCTTTGTACTGCTTGCTCTCAATACAGAAATTTACCATTGTACCTTCTTGTTTTTCTACTCTCTCAATTTTATTCCTAACAAAATGTGTGTCCTATGTTTTCATCAACCTTCATCACACCTTCTATACATCTTCAACTTGTATTCCTTCCACCTATTTTGCAAATAATATGTGCCAAGAAATGTATGTTCTCTGTTGTTCTCAGTGGTCTGCAAACTTAGGTTCTGTGAACTGAAATGTATGAAATAACATATGTTTATGCTTATGATCTGTATAAAAAATGATATTTTGTGCTTCTCAATGCACCTCCAAGTCTACCATTCTTCTTCAAATATCTTCCAAAAACTTCATTGATCAATCAACATTAAAATATAAAGTGGCAGGGGTGTCTAGGGGGTCCAATGGGGGGGGTCTGTCCATGGGGTGTCTAGGGGGTCCAGTGGGGGGGGCCAGTGGGGGGGGGGGTATGTCCTGGGGTGTCCAGGGTCTGGGGGGTGTCCAGGAACGAGGGTGTCCAGGCAGGGGGAAGGGTTTCCAGGCAGGGGGGTGTGTAGATGGGGGGCAGGGAGGGGGTGTGAAGGTGGGGGGCAGGGGGGTAGGGGGTGTGTTGTGGCAGGGGGAGGGGTGTGTGCAGGTGGGGGGGGGGGGGGGGCAGGTTGGGGGCAGGGGCAGGGGGTAGGGAGGGGGTGTGCAGGTGGGGGGATAGGGGGGTAGGGGGTGCTGGGGCTGGGGGGGACTGGTGTAGGGGGGTGTGTTGGGGGCCTGGGTGCAGGGGGGCAGTGGGGGTGCCGGTGGGGGTGGATAGTGGGGGTGTAGTGGGGGGGAGGGGGGCCTGGGTGCAAGGGGTAGTGAGGGGGCTGGGTGTAGGGGGGTGGGGTGGATATAGGGCTGGGTGAAGGGGGGATGGGGGTGGGGCTGGGGGCCTGGGTGCAGGGGGGCAGTGGGGGTGCGGGTGGGGGTGGATAGTGGGGGTGCAGTGGGGGGGGAGGGGGGCCTGGGTGCAAGGGGTAGTGAGGGGGATGGGTGTAGGGGGTGGGGGATGGATATAGGGCTGGGTGCAGGGGGGATGGGGGGGCTGGGGGGCTGGGTGCAGGGGGGGAGTGGGGGTGCAGTGGGGGGGAGGGGGACCTAGGTGCAAGGGGTAGTGAGGGGCTAGGTGTAGGGGGTGGGGGATGGATATAGGGCTGGTGCAGGGGGGTGGGGGGATGGGGGCTGGGGGGCTGGGGGGGCTGGGGGCCTGGGTGCAGGGGGGCAGTGGGGGTGCGGGTGGGGGTGGATAGTGGGGGTGCAGTGGGGGGGAGGGGGACCTGGGTGCAAGGGGTAGTGAGGGGGATGGGTGTAGGGGGTGGGGGCTGGATATAGGGCTGGGTGCAGGGGGGATGGGGGGGCTGGGTGCAGGTGGTACTGGGGGTGCAGGGGGGTGTCAAGGGGGGTGTCTAGGGGTGTCAAGGGGGGTTCTAAGGGGTTCTATCTAGAGGGGAGAGTGGTGGTGTGTAAAGGGATGGGGGGTGTGCTAGGGGGGTCTGTCCAAGGGGGAAGGGAGGAGCTATAAGGGGTATGTCCAGTGAGGGGGTGTGCAGGTGGGGGGGTAGGTTCTGGGGGGGTCTGTGTTTGGGGGGGCAGGTTCTGGGGGGTGTCCATGGTCTGGGGAGGTGTCCAGGTTCTGGGGGGGGGGGGGCAGACTGGCAGGGGTGTCCAGGGTCTGGGGGGTGTCTGTCCTGGGGTGGGTTCCAGGGGGGTGTTCTGGGGTTTAGGGGGTGTCCAAGGGGTGTGTGCAGGTGGGGGGGTCTCAGGGTTTAGACTAACTTACTTACATATCATTCTTAAATTTTAGTTCTATATCATATAGTATAATTATGAGTTCATATTTCCTCATGAACTGAATATTTAGAAGTTAAAAACAATCTGTATATTTTAGTTGGATTACTATAAAAATAAAGATTTATTGTAATCATGAATTGAGAATAAGAAAAATTTATGAATTAAACTACTTTTAAAGTTAATTTAGTAGGTTTCATTTGTATGGAAAGCATGCTAACTGAATTAAATTTTGTGGGGGCAGATAGGGGGTGTGCAGGTGGGGGGGGGGGGGGTAGGGGGTGTGCTGGGGCAGGGGGGCTGGTGCAGGGGGGGGGGTCTGCAAGGCAGTTGGGAGGAGGGCAAGGGGGGTCTGCAGGAGGTGTCTAGGGGGGTGTCTGGGGGTGTCCAGGGTGTGTCCAGGAGGTGTCCAGGGGTGTCCAGGGTCTGTCCAGGGGGTGTCCCGGGTGTGTCCAGGGGGCGTCCAGGGGGTGTCCAGGGGGTGTCCAGGGAGTGTCCAGGGGGTGTCCAGGGGGGTGTTCAGGGGCGTGTCCAGGGGGTGTCCAGGGGGTATTTTTTTATGGATTTGGACACCCTATATCCACGGTTCTAAACCATGGCTATTGGTTTATTGCCACGGTTTTTAACCGTGGCTATAGACATAATGCCATGGTTTTAAACCGTGGCAATATATTCTGTCCGGCCTTTAGTATAGCAACGGTTTCAACCGTGGCTATAGATTTAAATCCACGGTTTGGAACCGTGGCTATAGGTCTAGGCCTATAGCCACGCCAAACTTAGCCATGGTTCGAGGAACCATGGCTATTACCTATATCCACGGTTTGAGGGCCTATAGCCACGGTTTAAAACTGTAGCTATAGCCCGAATTTCCAGTAGTGTTGTTAAACAATACTATGTTTAAGAATAAAGTTTTAAGAAATAAAAATACTTTATAGTTTAAATATTCATAAATTAAATAATCTTATAACTAAGGTTTTATTCTTTTAGAAAATGTCAGGCAATAGGAGGAACCATGCAAATAGTGACAGCAATGGACCATGCGCTGACGGCCCTCCGATGGAAGCCAGAATGGAAACTTAATGAGAATGATGAACCAAATGACTCAAGTTATGGGAAATAACATGAATCAAGCTGAGAGACTGATTTCACCAAGAAGGGAACAACATTATGTTGAGTCCTTTATGCGTCAACAAACACCAACCTTCAGTGGATCTATAGACCCATTGATTTCTGAATAGTGGATCAGCTCTATTGAGAATTTATTTTTTGTGCTCTGCTGTTTGGAACAAGAGAAGGCCACCATGGTTGTTTAATGCTTAAAGAGAGAAGCTGATTAGTGGTGAGAACTTATTAAAAACACGAGGCCAAGAGTTGAGGTTAAAGCTATATAGTGGGAAGAGTTCAGAGGGATCTTCTTCAATAAGTGTCTCCATCCTTCTATGGGAACAAAAATAGAGAAGTACTTTCTCGAGGTGAAGTAGAAGGAGAATAAATTTTTTGGAAGCTATGAGATGAACTTGAAAAGACATTCCTGTTACACCTAAAGCTTTTTCATGGATCCTAATGGGAAGTTTGATAGGTTCTTTTGTGGACTAAGACCGTATCTACAGAAGAATCTAGCCAACTGAGACTATGATAGCTATGAGGAGATCATGTGGAGTGTGATAAATGTTGAACTGGAGTTTGGTGAGACACAGTGGTATCATAAATCCAATGAAAAGAAGAGATCGATGGATCCAATTTTAGGAAGGACCTTTGAGTAGGGAAGAGTATGCAAGCAAGTGCAACGTCCCACGTGTAATAAATGTGGGGAGATGCATTCAGGGAAATACCTGCTCAGGAGTGGGAAGTTCTAAAAGTGAGGAAGAGATGACCATATTATATGGAATTGTCATAGTGAGGTGAAGCCGCAACTTCCCAACACTAACGACAAGGGGAAGATGTTGCAGGCCCTACCTGATATCCAATGCTATAAGTGTGGACAACTTGGGCACTTTTCTAATCGCTTTCCAAATATGAGGACAGTGGAGGGGAACCACCATCATCCGTAGAAAAGGCCAAGGGAGTGAGGTCATGCTTTTTCTATCATGACAGCTGATGTTTAAGCTCCCAATTATGTGGTTGAAAGTACTCGTATTTTTCTCTCAAAGCTACCAAGTACTTTGTTTGATTCTAGTTCTAATCATTCCTTTATTTCCTTCAAGTTTTTAAAGAATTTCGAATCAAACTCTGAATTTCTAAAAGTAGAGTTATTAGTAAAGACTCTTGGTGGGATTATCCAAGCATCATCAGTGTTTAGAAACTCTATTATTTACTTTAGTGAGAACAATATTATCACAAATCTAGTAGTTATTCCTATGCTGGAATTCAACATTATACTAGGGATGGACTGGCTCTCAAAGTATAATGCTAAGATCAAATGCATAAGTAAGGAAATCTTAGTAGTCTTGAATGGAAAACCTATAGTTATCTTCTAAGAATAGAATTCTCAACCTGATTTTTTTCTAGATGAGCCTCCTATATCCTTTTTTATGGAGTTGATCGGTGAAGAAGAAGAAGGAAATGGGAGTATAAGGATAGAAAATGTCCCCATCATCCATGAATTCATTTATGTATTTCTTGAGGGGTTACCTAGACCTCCCCCAGAAATAGAGGTAGATTTATTCATTGAACTCATACCTAGATCTCATCTGATATCAAAGACCCCATATAGGATGGAAAATATGGAGTTGGAGGAATTAAAGAAAAAACTCCAAGATATTTTGGAGAATGGGTTTATCTAACCGAGTGTGTCTCCATGGGGAGCACCTGTTCTCTTTGTGAAGAATAAGGATGTATCAATGCAGCCATGCATTGATTATAGAGAACTTAACGGGATAATAATGAAGAACAAATACCCTCTTCCAAGAATTTATGACTTATTTGACCAACTTCATGGGGCTCAATTATTCTCCAAGATTGATCTTCGATCTGGTTATCATCAATTGAGGGTGAAGAAAGAAGATATTCAAAAAACTATCTTCTGATCAAGATATGGGAATTATGAGTTTTTTGGTATGCCCTTTGGACTGACTAATGAACCTTATATTTTTAGGGACTTGATGAATAGAGTCTTTAAGGACTACCTTGATAACTTTTTGGTAGTTTTTATTGATGATATTCTGATATATTCCAAAAGTCATGATGAGCATGAGGATCATCTAAGAGTTATTTTTGAAAACTCTATTGAATGAGAGGCTTTTTGGAAAGTTCCGCAAATGTGAATTTTTTTTTACAATAAGTTGCTTTATTGGGGCACATTGTAACCAATGAAGGAATCATAGTTGACCCTGAAAAGACAAAGGTTGTAGAGGAGTGTCCTCAGCCTACAACAATAACTGATATTTGTAGTTTCCTTGGATTAGTTGGATATTATAAGAGGTTTGTGAAAAAAATCCTGAATTTCTAATCCAATAATCAAGTTAACATGAAAAGGGTTCAAGTTCATCTAGACAAAGGAGTGTGAGTAATGTTTCCAAGAGCTAAAGAGGATATTGTTTGCTTCACCCGTGCTAACTCTACCCTCAATTGGAGAAGTATTTGTTATTTTTAATGATGCATCTCTAAAAGGGATTGGGTGAATCCTCATGAAAAATGAAAAATTCATTGCTTATTCATCTTGAAAGTTGAAGACTCATAAGCAGAACTATCCTATGCATGATCTTGAGCTAGCTTCGGTCATTTTTTCTATGAAGATATGGAGGAACTATCTTTATGGGGATAAATGTGATATATACAGAGACCATCAAAGTTTTAAGTATATTTTCACACAAAAGGAATTGAACATGAGACAAAGGAGATGGTTGGAACTTCTTAAATACTATGATTTTTCAATTCATTATCATCCTAGAAGAGCATACAATCATAACTTGCATATCGGACATCCGATTGATGAATCTTCTATGGCGTAAGGACCCTTTCAATGAGACAGACCTTTTGAGATACTCCACTTGAGTTTTGGAAGAATTTGGAGTACGTCTGGGTTGGATCAGACTTGAATTTGACCTGGCCCTTTTTACTAAAAAGCCCATAACTTAAAGACGGGGTGTATGATCAACGTGCCATCTGTTGAGTTGGGAACATTATGACAAGACGGTCCTTTGGGTTACTCTATGTAGGACTTTGTAGTGGTTGAGGTATAGACGATGGCTTGAGGAGCGGATCCTCTAGAGATCAAGCATTTTAAGTGCGGGAATCCAATGGTAGGGTGTGATGTGAAGAAAGAATAGTGATCCTGCATGGGTTAGAACCTAGAGATCCTCTGTGGGTCAGAACTTAGTGATCCTCTGTGGTTCGGTACCTAGTGATCATCTATGGGTTAGAACCTATAGATCCTCTGTGGGTCATCACCTATCGATCCTCTGTGGGTCAGCACCTAGCAATCCTCTGTGGGTCATCACCTAGAAACCTTGTGTGGAATAGCAGTAGAGCATCTCGATAGAATAAGATGATCTAGCTTTACGACTAATCATCTTTTCTTCTATACATAAGTTATACCAGGTGAAAGATGTGTCTTTTACTTTGTGTTATGCATTTGAGATCTTTCTTGTTGGTATTACCTCTGTAGTATCTTCCTTTGTGGTGTTTTCCATCGTGGATTACTGAGAGACCTTCAGGGGTCTCGAGGTCCCTATTGAGTACTGTTATACTCACCCATAAAAGGGATTTTCACGCACCTATTGTGTCTTTTGTAGATGAAGGATATCCCTGACCAGAACATTGGGGATCTAGGACTAGACAGTGCTTAGAGTTGGATCGATAGACGTGGTGTGTTGTAGTGACATCTGACAGAGTGTTGTACCTACTCTTCAAGTATAATTCTTGGCGGACGACCCATGGAGCTTGTTTTTATTTTATTTTTTGTACTATCCTTTCAGTTGGGCTTGTATTATGACCCCATTACTTTCATTTTACACACTTTATTCTGAGTAGTGTTACTTTGTGGTGGTTATACTACTTTCTTTCCTTTGTGGTTTTCCTTGTTTGATTTTCTCTATCTGTGTGTGTATAAGTTTAAAGGAAATGCCATCCCTTTATGGGCATATTCCTTTATAGTTCTAGTCACCAGCCCCTGGCCTATGGAAGGTGGTCTTGGGGTAGTCACGACACGAGCCCCCAGGGATGGGTCGTGAAAAAGTTGTATCAGAGTGGCGGTCAGTTCTACCAGAAGAACTAAGAGTTTTTATTTTCAATGGGGGAAATACTGTTAAGTGTCTTGAGTTCATATTTCAGTCTATAGAGTCTGGTATTGGTGTTGTGGTCGACATATCCATACACTAGTACTCTAAATTTTTTTATTCTCTATATCTCTTTTGAGTCAGCTCACCAGGTATAACTTATTGACAGTGGCACATCTGTTTCTCTACAGGATGCCTCTTCAAAGACATACATCTAGGATTCCAGTGAGAGATCACAAAGGTGGTCCACCAAGCGATGAGAGGTCAGTGTAGGGACTGCTTACAGTGATAGCACCTTCTGGTGGTGTACCAGCAACACCACCACCCAGGGAGCAGCAGTTGCTACCAGCCCCACCAGGGGACAATGCATGCCAACTGAACGCATTGCATGAGTTCTAGAGGTAGAGGCCTCTGATGTAACAACCCGAGAATTCATGTTTTGCGTAATGATATTGGACCATCTTTCTATAAAAAGAAAATGAAAATAAATGAAAACCCATAGCAACAAGCATGGATGAAATACTCCTTTATTAAGAAACACCTTGACGATTACAACTCCCCACGATCAAAACATCACTAACCAAAGATCCCAACCAAGAACCCAATTACAACGATGGGAAGACTTCTTAGAACTACTAGGAGCCCGAGAATGCGGTAGGGATTTCGAGCATCCGTCATAAGGAACATAAGAATTGCTGAAGCCACCACGACTGTGCTCAGCACTAAGGGGATCACATGAACCATCTTCCTTTATCTTCTTCGGTCACTTGGAGTAAGGGACACCCGAGACCAAACCCTTTTATAAGCACCCATATGACCGTTGGACCTCAAACGGCCACAAATCCGACCGTTCGTTTCCCAAAGAATCCAACGATCATTTTGACCGTTGGAAATAAAATGATCTGAATGATAAATGTGTAGTTTTGCTTTAATATTTTAAAATGACCTCAATGTTAATTATCTCTTGTTTTCCAAAATAAGAATTTTATTTTATGTTTCAAATGGAGAAAAATTAATATTATTGTCTTCTTCCACTATACATTTTGATTTGAACAATTAAACTTCTGTTTTTTTTTCTAGTTATATCAAACCTGATGGATTTCTTTTATGAGTTATATATTTATATTGCATCAAAT
Organism: Viscum album; assembly: GCA_963277665.1. Classification (NCBI taxonomy): domain Eukaryota; kingdom Viridiplantae; phylum Streptophyta; class Magnoliopsida; order Santalales; family Viscaceae; genus Viscum; species Viscum album. Next base: position 2,092,932,843 of record OY728122.1, read on the forward strand.
TAGATACATTATTTCTCATATAATTTAACCTTTATTAACTATTTTGGAAACTATGTCAAATTATGGTTTCTTTCACTTGTGTGTTTTGTGGTGATAATATTTTCATCAACACACTTTTATGTGTGATAAAATATAGTTGCATTAAATGATATCAATTAATTAAGAAAATTAGGGTAGTTAACTAGCAAAGGAAATTAAAATATATATACTTGTGTTATGTTTTTATTACTCAATGTTCTTAATATTTGATTTTCATAATGAAATATTATGTAGTTAATAATTAAGGATTAATAATAATGACAATATAATATTAATTAGTGATGTTTTAAATATATATATATGTATATACATATAATAAAACGTTTTTATTAAATCAATATATAAATTTTTTTTATTAACCAATGATATATTTTAAATAAAAGTGGTTTAATAATAATAATATAAATTAGTTTTGATTAAATCAATTGACAAATGACTTTTATTAAAATAATGATTGTTAATTTAATAATTGAGTTTAATAATGTTGTATTAAATTAATAATAATATTATTAATAAAGCGATTTTATTTTTTTTAAGAAAAACCTGTAGAAAAACCGTGTTTTAAACCGTGGTGGAATTCCAGCGGTCCGATCCGCTCCTCCTCTGATCTTGGCCGTCGTTTCTTTTTAATGTCGCATCATCCCCAGCCGTTTGATCACCCGGTTTAATCCCGGCCGTAGGTTGTTTTTCGCGTTTTCCTCCTCTGCTTCTTCTTCTTCCCCGCGTCTTTCTCTTCTTCTTCTTTCCGTCGCTGTACCAGTAGCATAGGGCCCCGTTTTCTCCTCTAGGTCGGTGCGTAGCTCGGCTGTCTCCCTCTTTTCCATAGTCGACACCGACCCCTCACCTCCCCCGAAGTCCTCCTCTTCTCCTTCTTCATTTTTTTAACCCCCCTGTTGCACCAAGGGCCGAAGGATCGGCTCTCCTGATCTCTCCGACCTCCAGACGACGCCGACACAGCTCCGGTCTTCCTCCTCCTCCTTCTCGTCGAGCAGGTAAGGGACAAACCCAGTTCTAAAGTTTTGGTTTTAAGCTTTGGTCTTAATACAAATATAATCTTACCCGGGTAGTGTATATATATATATATGGGTGAAAAACCTCCATGTTTATTCCCTCGTACTACGTTTCTTTTTTCTTTATTTTTTTTGTTTCTTCTCCTATCCAAGCCAAGGTAAGGATATGTTCTTTATTTTTGTGTTTATGAAAGCTTCGGTTTTCATTTAAACATATGCATATGTTATATATATATATATATGTGTGTGTATACCATCTATATCATTTTTCCTTCGTTTTCTTTTACCTTGACTGCATCCCCTCTCCAAGCAAGGAAAGAATTCGGTTATAATTTTGGTTGGGTTTCTCTTTTACAAGAATCGGTTTTTATATAAATATGTATATATTTATATATACTTGATATATAAATATATACTTTCAAACACACATATTATAGGATGATAAGCTGTATTTTATCAATGTTTATACCCCATGATTTTTCTTTCCTTCTATAAAATGGATATTTTAAGTAAATGGGTGAATAGGTAAAATTGTGCAAGTGAATGATGTATATTATTGTGGTATATACATACACGTATGTGTATATACCTCAATATGAACTTAGAGACCACGTTTACAATTTTTATAAAGCATTACGAGGTTTATGGGTTAGTTGGAATTCAAATTCTTTCGTGAAACTGAGAACTTTCATTTATCACTGTTCGGGATAAATGATGATTTTTGTGAAAATGGTTAACATGGACTCCTTGAATTTTTTTACAAATGCATACATGTATTCATAAGTGTGTACTTATGTTTATTTAAAGTGATAATAAAAGAGTTTTTTATAAGACAGTTTTGGGTAAAAACCCTCAATATCCATTTATCATTATATGTGTAAACGACCATGTTTTAATTGGGTACTATGATGTTATGTTAAGTAATATGTTCATTCTCTTGAAACCCATGATTTCAAATGCAAGGTAACTTGTTATGTGAACGGAGTTTTTAGCATGCATGTCATCAGGTTCTTAATGTTTAAATGTTCCTCATGTAATGAGTAAGTATGTGAAAATGGGGTTTAATGCATGAAACCCTATGAACGAATGGCCATGTCAAGATATGTGAGGGATGTATAGGACTTACATGTGACGGGTGCGCCCGGAATTATATAGCGCAACAAGAATGATGTGACGGGTGCGCCCGGAATTATACAGCTCTCCAATGCATTGGGTAAAGTAAGAGTCTCATGAGACGAACATGTGCGACGGTCTTGGCAGTTAGCCTTGACTTGTGCTAAAGAAACAGGGCGGGCGGTGAGCCTCGACCTGTTAAGTATGTTATATGGTCATGATGAAAAGTCATGACAAAGTCCAGGAGTATACATTCCCTCTGCATGTAATGATAAAGGTTAACCAGGGGTTTGTTCAACTAACAGGACAACCCCTAGTTGAGAGCTCCCAAGATCATGAAGATGTACTTTATGTAGCAAGAACTGTTTTTCATATGGTAGTCTGTTAGATGAACTGCACTTTACTCATGAACCATGATATGCATGATTCCCTGCTTAGCCATAGAATTCTTTTAGAATTGAAGTAACCTTGTTTTAACTTTAATGCATTGCTTATATTGCGCACTCTGACCATGTTTACATTAGAGCTTATTTCAAGTACGTGCTTCTTTGTGCAAGTGGTTTTCAAACACAGATGGATTTCATGTTTTAAGAAATGACAATGTTTTGTTTTAGCAAAGTACGATTTATTCTTTTCAAAAGGACTTAAGAAAGGACTTTCATAAAATGTTTTAAAACCCCTTACTGGGCATTTTTGCTCACCCTATGTTTTGTTTAAAATTTTTCAAGCACAGTTGTTACTAATGAAGCTAATCAGAAGCAGCCGGTTTCCCAGAATCCTGAGCCTCGCGATCCTCTGTTGTGATGAGACATGATATTTAATTTTGTAATGATGTAATATTAAGTATATCATGTCTCATTAAGCACCCCGGTTTGGGGGTTGCTACAGTTGGTATCAGAGGATGGGTTCAGGAAACTCTGGAAAACCAGGTGATATAAATATATTTCTAAGACTAACTAAGTAAAAATAATTTTCAGATGGCTGATGTACCTACCTACCTTTTTTCACTTCCCACCGAGGCTCTAGAGAACATTATATCTCTAGCTAGCCGTGAAAACTTCCTGAATTATGCCCAAATTCACATGACGTGTAAGCACTTGTACGATGTGTCAAACTCATCTAGGGTGCTTAGTCTCCACCGGGGAATGGAGATGGATTACCTCTTAATGATGATGACCCAGTTTCCCTCGTATGCACGTCGAGGAAGGTATCACGAAGGACTCTTCCGAGTGTTTACAACTGGCGAGGAATTTGGCACAATGCTATATAACCCTTTCCAAGAAGTTGCTGCTGCCGGAGACCTCCGAGCGGCTTATCTGTGCCAGGTCCTGCACTATGGCTTCTGGGGCCAGTTAATGGACTTCGGAGCGTTGGAAAATGAGTCCACTCGTATAACGACCCATACTTTACATACATTGTTAATACTTCGAAATTGAAGCACACTTATTACAACATATGACAAAACCACAAAGGACCGTATAGGTATAGTGTCTTTAGAAACTGGGAAACATAAACAACTGGTTCATAAATCTTCTACAGTGTCTCCCATTTATTTCATCATATCTAGGGTCCCTTTTAGCATATTCTACTTAATATCCATCTTCCTGACCTGGGGAAAAGAAAACATAAAAGGGTGAGCTCAAATGCTCAGCAAGGGCAAATAAAGGAAATAAAAATCATATCATATCTTTATGAAAATCAAAACCTGCAAAAGAGATCATAATATCTTAACATGGAATAAATCATAGAAGTGAAAATGAGATCCCCATAATCATAACATAAAACTTGAAACTTTGTGGCATGCACACATAATCATGGAAAATCATTTCTTGTTAGTCATGACTCATTGCCAAGACTATCTTAGTGGACAAAGTCCCTTTCTGAACCGAGTTCACTCCTCGTTTCAGTCCTGTATCACTGAACCGAAATAACCTTCCATTCCAGCCATGTCTATATCATGAGATATAAAATCATTACCCAATGCATTGGAGGGAGATATAGGTCCCACCCATCTTATAATGAATCCTTTCTTATGTGTGCCACATAATCATAAAACATACATCATCGCATAACACATGTAACAAAAATGGGATTCTTGAAACATCATGACATCATAAATCAATTCATATAAGATAAAGGAATTCATAAACATAATTCCATCACAACATAGTCAAATCAATGTAAAAATATGGATAGAAACAGAACCCTTTATTATCTTAGATGGAAAATAATTTTGATAAAACACTTGAATTGAATTCTTGAGGAAAATATCCTTTCTTCTTCAAAATCAATTTCTTTTCACAAAACATCATGCAATTTTAAAAGAAAGAGATTTTATTGAAAATAGTCATGAAATCTTTTAGAGGAAGCTTCATGAAAATAAGGCTTTATAAAACAGTAGAAATCCGTTCATGCCGTATAAGTTAAAAAAAACATTCTTCGTACTTTTGTCGGAAAAGTCAAAAAGTACCTCGTATGACAAAAGATTCCTTTCATACATATTACTAAAAACTCACCGAAGGGTAAAAATGGTTTTAAACAATTGTAGGTGGATGGAAATAATATTACATTTTGATGAAACATGGATGTGGATGATAAAATACACCCCAGTAAATACTTACAAATAAACAATCTCGGATAAAAATGAGATTGTGATATTTCCCTTAACTTACGTCCGATTTACTTTGTTCGTGTCCGAAGCTCCTGTATAATGGTTTAAATAATGTTATTGACTTATTCCATAATCATACATATTGATATGATATCATATATGGTCATATTATTAGCTTCTTGTTAGTAATATTTCATTGTTACTTGTTACTCGGGTCTTTATAACTTTTTGTTCTTATGCGTGTTTTGTTGAATAAATTATTATTCTTATCTTTAGGTTATAGATAATTCATTTCCAGAATGTTATTAGTGTAGTATATACCATATTCATTCATTCAATTCATTTATATAATCATTATGAAATGAAGATCATGTAGAACGAGTCGCATCACATCGTGGAGACGGTATTCCGTACGTACGCACGAGTGATGATATCGTTCCTATGATCGTGGAATTGTATTGGAGTATATATATATATTATTTCAGTATCAATATTACTTAATAATAATCATATATAGTTACTCATTACACCATTATACCCATCCTTGTAAGGTGATGGTGGAAAATAGATTACACCACGGCGTGGAGACGGTATTCCGTACGTACGCACGCGCGGTGATTTCATTTTTCCGTAGGATGGATAGAAGATTAATTAGGGTTGTTTCATATTTATAATAACATATCAGTATGTAAGTAATACTGATGTTATTACTTTATCATGAAACAACTAAAGGAGAAGAAGTTGAAGAAGAAAGAAATTGAAAAGATCGGTAATGGATATTACCTCTTCTTTGGAACACCTCTTTGAATCCTCCACTTAAGGAACTAATATTGGTCTTTGGAGAAGACCAGGACCTCTAGGATTATTCTAGGGAAGTGGAGAGGAGAAAATGGCAGGGGTTGGCCGAGCTTGAGTGCTCAAATTGGTGTGAGGAGGAGGGGGAGGAGGTTCCCTTTTATAAGGGAGGAGAGGGGCACCTTAGGAATATCTCAAAATATTATTTTATATTAAAGTCAAAATCGGTTTATAATGGTTCCAAAGGGTCTTATTTCGAAGCTAAAGTGGGGATGGGTCGAAATCCTATCAACCAATAGGATTTAGACAAGTTTAGGGTATTATTTTAACCTTATCAATTAGATTTAACTCTAAGTTAATTAATTTAACTTTTACCGTGTCTTTTTGTTTTCTTTCACTATATGGTTAATACACTTACTATAACATGCCAAACGAACCCCAAATTGTTTATTATTAATATATATATCGTTATCTAAGTCATTTGGCCGAACCTTAGATTTTTAGGAATAAAATAACAATTAATAATATAATATTTGATTTAAAAACTATTTTGTGTCAATTTTGACACTATTTGATATATGATTTTTGTGAAAGTCATAACAGAATTATATGTTCGAACCAAGTTGATTAAATCAACACTAATATATCATAGTAACCTAAAAAATTAGTGGAATTCATAAAAAGTCTCAAATTACCTTTATTTTGGTGTTTATAACATCAATTATGTCAATATTTCATTAATAAGATAATTACTACATCATCATTGTGTCATAAATAAATTAAATTATTTAATGTCTAAAAATTACAAATAAAATACCATTATGTAGGAAATATGTTTAGCTTTTTAATGAATATTTATAGTCGAATTTATCTTATGTATAACCCCATATTAAAAATGATTTACTTATTAAACTTTGATTTTAACTATTTTAACCCTTCTTTAAATAAATTAATAATAAATGTCCTAATCTAATCCAAGTGGGCCTAAATGGTCATATTTTATTCCTAAGTTTGTTTTTGGTCGAATTACACTTGTCCAATAGAATCAGGACATGTGTTAGGGTAATATTGATATCATATTTACCCTTAGTTACCCTATTTACTGTTAACCGCGGTAAAAATCGTAAAAAGTTACTATTCACCAAAAAATTATTTTTATCTCATTGAACCACATTTTACTTACTGATATCAACCGTGTCTGTCGGATTTTCGAAATTCCATTCACAGAAGCGGTAAAATTAAGTTTTATGCAAAATTCAGTTTTTAACCTACCACTTAGTGGTTTCACTATTCATCAAAAATTGAAAGTTTTCAGAAAAATACCAAAATTTCACCCTAGGCTAATTTCGATATTCTGAGTCCAAAAATGAAGTCCATTTTGAAAAATAAAATTTATAAAATTTCAAAAAGTGGTTATTACTATTCATAACGGCTAGTTTTAATAGCATATTGTTGTTTAGTGAAACTCGGTATTGCGTACGACGCAAGCTATCGAGGAAGGTCGCGATTGCGTGTAAAGCAAGCCAAGAAAGTGTTGTGTAGAAAAAGATTCCTTTGATGGTTTATATAACATAAAAGTCTCGGGTGTTACATTCTACCCCCCTTAAAAAGAATTTCGCCCTCGAAATTCGTTACTTTGTAACAAACAAATGAGGATACTTCTCCCTCATCATATCCTCAAGCTCCCATGTAGCTTCTTCAAGTTGGTGGTTCCTCCATAAAACTTTCACCAAGCGAGTGGTCTTGTTTCGTAGGACTTTTTCGCTACGATCCAGAATCTCTATCGGCTGTTCTTCATAAGAAAGATCTTTCTCCAGCGGTACAACTTCTGAGCTGAGTACATGTGAAGGATCTGGTATGTACTTTCTCAGGAGAGATACGTGGAACACATCGTGAACTTGAGAGAGATTCGGTGGAAGCGCCAATCGGTAAGCTACCTTCCCAACACGATCCAGTATTTCAAAAGGACCGATATATCTAGGGCTCAACTTCCCCTTCTTTCCAAATCTCATAACCCTCTTCCAGGGAGATATTCGTAAGAACACTTTATCACCCACTTCAAACTCTAGGTCTTTTCTTCGGTTGTCGGCATAACTTTTCTGTCGACTCTGAGCTGCTCTTATGTGTTGTTGAATAGATATAACCTTTTCTGCCATTTCATCAACGAGATCAGGTCCTAATAGCTTTCTTTCCCCAACTTCATCCCAGCAAGTTGGAGTCCTGCATTTCTTTCCATAGAGAGCTTCATAAGGAGCCATCTGAATACTGGAGTGAAAGCTATTATTATAAGAAAATTCCACCAAAGGTAGGTGTTGATCCCAACCTCCTTTGAAATCCATAGAGCAAGATCTCAACATATCTTCTAGGTTTTGAATTGTTCTCTCAGACTGACCGTCTGTCTGGGGATGATAAGCAGTGCTGAAACTCAACTCTGTATCCAGAGTATGCTGAAGACTTCGCCAGAACTTCGAGGTAAATCTCGGATCTCGATCAGATATAATAGAAAGTGGTACTCCATGCAATCTTACCACTTCCTTTACATATATCCTGGCAAGCTGATCTAGAGAGAAATCCTCTCTAATAACAATGAAGTGTGCAGACTTTGTAAGACGATCAACTATGACCCAGATAACATTATTGCCTTTGGATGTTTTAGGAAGTCCTGTGACAAAGTCCATAGTGATGTTTTCCCATTTCCATTCAGGTATGGGTAATGGTTGTAACATCCCCTTAGACTTCTGTCTCTCAGCTTTAACTTGTTGACAAACCAAGCATCGAGAGACATATTCAGCAACATCTCTTTTCATGCCATCCCACCAGAAGTACTCTTTCAGGTCCCTATACATCTTCGTGCTTCCAGGATGAATAGAGAATGAAGAACTATGAGCCTCATCCAGCAGCTCTTTCTTTAATTCGGGGATGGGAGGAACACAAACCCGATTCCTGAACTTTATTATCCCATCACAATCAAGGTTGAATTCAGGAACATTTCTCACCTTCTTTTGTAACTCTACATCTTCTTTCTGTGCCTCTTTAATCTTCACATGTATAGATGGTTGAACATTCATTTGAGAAAGATAAGATTTTTCCCCTTCCATTATAATTCCAAGATCCATCCTTTGTAAATCCATAAATATTGGATCTTTTGTGATCCTCATCATGGATAAACTAGCATGGTCTTGTCGACTTAATGCATCTGCCACCTTGTTTGCTTTCCCAGGGTGGTAATGGATTGAGCAGTCATAATCCTTAATCAGCTCCAACCATCTTCTTTGACGCATATTCAACTCCTTTTGTGTGAAAATATACTTTAAACTTTTATGATCAGTATAAATATCACACCTTTCACCATAAAGGTAATGCCTCCAAATCTTTAATGCAAAGATTACCGCAGCCAACTCCAAATCATGTGTTGGGTAATTTTGCTCATGGATTTTCAACTGTCGTGAGGCATAAGCTATCACCATATCATTTTGCATAAGAACACACCCCAATCCCTTATTGGATGCATCACTGTAGATCACAAACCTTTCTCCACTACAAGGCAGTGTGAGCACAGGTGCACTGGATAACCTTCTTTTCAACTCCTTGAAATTCTCTTCACATTCCTCTGTCCAGACAAACTTAACTCCTTTCCGAGTCAACTTGGTGATTGGATTAGATAATCGTGAAAAATCTTTTACAAAACGTCGATAATATCCAGCCAAACCAAGAAAACTTCGGATCTCAGTTACTGTTGTTGGTCTTGACCATCTTTCGATAACCTCTGTTTTTGCTGGATCCACAGATATCCCCTCTTTTGAGATTATATGACCCAAAAATGCAACTTTTTGAAGCCAAAATTCACACTTGGTAAATTTGGCATAAAGCTTCTCCTTTCTCAGGGTCTTCAATATAATTCTCAAGTGATCTTCATGCTCTTCCTTGCTCTTTGAATAGAAAAGAATATCGTCTATAAAGACTACCACAAATTGATCAAGATAGTCTCTAAAGACTCTATTCATTAGATCCATGAAGATAGCAGGGGCATTAGTAAGACCAAATGGCATCACTATAAATTCATAGTGTCCATACCTTGTACGGAAAGCCGCCTTTGGTATATCCTCCCTTTTGACCCTTAATTGATGATACCCTGAACGAAGATCAATCTTGGAAAAGTATTGAGCTCCGCGTAGTTGGTCAAATAAGTCATCAATGCGTGGGAGAGGATATTTGTTCTTGATAGTGATCTTGTTAAGTTCTCGATAATCAATGCAGAGTCTCATTGATCCATCTTTCTTCTTAACAAATAGAACAGGTGCTCCCCAAGGTGACGCACTAGGGTGTATGAATCCCTTATCAAGATTCTCTTGGAGTTGCTTCTTCAATTCCTGCAACTCAATTGGGGCCATTCTATAAGGTGTCTTTGAAATAGGCAAAGCACCCGATACGAGTTCTATTGAAAACTCAACTTCACGATTTGGTGGAAGACCCGGCAATTCCTCCGGAAAGACATCATCAAACTCCCGTACAATGGGCATATTCTTAATCGTGAGTTTCTCACCAACCATTTGAGATAAATAACCTTCATTTAGTGGAATCAATACCCATAAGATGGAAGAAATTTCCACTGGAAGGTTATGTTCATCCTTGCATTGGTATACGATCGTAGATTGATCTGGAATATGAAATGTGACTTCCCTTCTTTGGAAATTGATATCAGCTCCATGTAGAGAAAGCCAATACATGCCAAGAATCACATCAAATTCCACTAAAGGAAGGATCACAAGATTTGCAGGAAGCACTTTCCCACAAACTTCGATCGGAGAAGAATTATAAACTTTTGATGTGATTGATGTGCCATTAGGTGTTGTCACAGCTAACTCAACATCTAATTGTTGAGGTAATACGGTGATACCCTTAGAAAATTTTTCAGAAATAAAAGAGTGGGTGGATCCAGAATCAAATAAAACATTTGCTACTTTAGAGTGGATGGTAAGTGTACCTTTCACCGCATCGTTATCGTACTCCACATCGCTGATAGAAATTGCATGTGACTTTCCTTTGTCTTTAGCCTTAAGAGTTTGTTGACGTCGATCATCATCATCAACCCTTGGATTTGGGCATTGATTGGCATAATGCCCCATCTCCTTGCACTTGAAACATTGAAGTGTAGTAGGTTCATTCTATGTATCCCTTCCTTTGTTTGCATCATTAGACATCTTCTTCCCATTATCACGGCATTCAAATGCCCGATGACCTTCTTTTCCACATTTAAAACATTTACTTGTTCCTTTAAGACAACTCCCTCCATGTTTCTTTCCACACTTTGAGCATAAGGAAAAACTCATCTTCTTTTCCGTGTGCTCTTTAGATTTTTCTTTGAATTCCATCTTCCTCTTCTTATCAAACCCATGTGACTGATGGGTTACTCCAATCTCCATCTCGACGTTGAGAGCACATCGAACGATTTCCTCGTAGCTATTGAAGTCCCTTATGGCTAACGCCCTTCGAAGACTTGGTTTTAAGCCACTAAAGAATCGATCGATCTTACTCTCAGGTTGGATAATAATACCAGAAGCGTACCTTGCAAGTCTTGTAAAATTTGCTTCATAGGTACTAACAGATTCATCATCCCTTTGCTTCAGTTCAAGGAACTCTTTATCCATCTTTGTTCGGAGAATACGAGGGAAGTACTTATTGAAAAATAAGTTCTTGAACTCGTCCCATTCCATAGACTCAATTTCATCCCTTTGCCTCGTATTCTTAACAAGATTCCACCATTGATCCGCATCTCCTTCCAAACGATACACTGCTAGGATGACTTTATCATGCTCAGAACATTGAAGAACTGAAAATATCTTTTCAGTAGTACTAATCCATTGTTCAGCAACTAATGGATCAGTAGACCCGCTGAAAGAAGGCGGACGCTGCCTCATGAAGGATTCAACAGAATGTTGCTCCCTCCTTTGTTCGTTTGGAAATCCTGCATGATTCATAGCTTGAGAAAGTTGTGTGAGCATGGCTACAAAATTTTGCATTCCAGCTCCCATATCGTTTGGTTGCTCAGGGGGATAATCATTGCATTGCCCATCGCATTCCGCATTAACACGGTTCCTTCGGGTTCCATCCATTGACTAAAACCAAGAAGAATAGTGTGAGCAACACTAATTATAATAGGAAACCACATAATTCAAGAAAAAAAAAATTCATGCTTATGGTCTTATCCTAGGTTATTCATGGCCATTTCTAAGATTGTGTTCTATGCTTAGACTTATCCTTAGGGTTCTTACTAAGGCTTTCACATCCTAGTTTCCAAAGGTTGACTATACCTTTCCTCTGATACCAACTATAACGACCCATACTTTACATACATTGTTAATACTTCGAAATTGAAGCACACTTATTACAACATATGACAAAACCACAAAGGACCGTATAGGTATAGTGTCTTTAGAAACTGGGAAACATAAACAACTGGTTCATAAATCTTCTACAGTGTCTCCCATTTATTTCATCATATCTAGGGTCCCTTTTAGCATATTCTACTTAATATCCATCTTCCTGACCTGGGGAAAAGAAAACATAAAAGGGTGAGCTCAAATGCTCAGCAAGGGCAAATAAAGGAAATAAAAATCATATCATATCTTTATGAAAATCAAAACCTGCAAAAGAGATCATAATATCTTAACATGGAATAAATCATAGAAGTGAAAATGAGATCCCCATAATCATAACATAAAACTTGAAACTTTGTGGCATGCACACATAATCATGGAAAATCATTTCTTGTTAGTCATGACTCATTGCCAAGACTATCTTAGTGGACAAAGTCCCTTTCTGAACCGAGTTCACTCCTCGTTTCAGTCCTGTATCACTGAACCGAAATAACCTTCCATTCCAGCCATGTCTATCTCATGAGATATAAAATCATTACCCAATGCATTGGAGGGAGATATAGGTCCCACCCATCTTATAATGAATCCTTTCTTATGTGTGCCACATAATCATAAAACATACATCATCGCATAACACATGTAACAAAAATGGGATTCTTGAAACATCATGACATCATAAATCAATTCATATAAGATAAAGGAATTCATAAACATAATTCCATCACAACATAGTCAAATCAATGTAAAAATATGGATAGAAACAGAACCCTTTATTATCTTAGATGGAAAATAATTTTGATAAAACACTTGAATTGAATTCTTGAGGAAAATATCCTTTCTTCTTCAAAATCAATTTCTTTTCACAAAACATCATGCAATTTTAAAAGAAAGAGATTTTATTGAAAATAGTCATGAAATCTTTTAGAGGAAGCTTCATGAAAATAAGGCTTTATAAAACAGTAGAAATCCGTTCGTGCCGTATAAGTTAAAAAAAACATTCTTCGTACTTTTGTCGGAAAAGTCAAAAAGTACCTCGTACGACAAAAGATTCCTTTCATACATATTACTAAAAACTCACCGAAGGGTAAAAATGGTTTTAAACAATTGTAGGTGGATGGAAATAATATTACATTTTGATGAAACATGGATGTGGATGATAAAATACACCCCAGTAAATACTTACGAATAAACAATCTCGGATAAAAATGAGATTGTGATATTTCCCTTACCTTAGGTCCGATTTGCTTTGTTCATGTCCGAAGCTCCTGTATAATGGTTTAAATAATGTTATTGACTTATTACAGAATCATACATATTGATATGATATCATATATGGTCATATTATTAGCTTCTTGTTAGTAATATTTCATTGTTACTTGTTACTCGGGTCTTTATAACTTTTTGTTCTTATGCGTGTTTTGTTGAATAAATTCTTATTCTTATCTTTAGGTTATAGATAATTCATTTCCAGAATGGTATTAGTGTAGTATATACCATATTCATTCATTCAATTCATTTATATAATCATTATGAAATGAAGATCATGTAGAACGAGTCGCATCACATCGTGGAGACGGTATTCCGTACGTACGCATGAGTGATGATATCGTTCCTATGATCGTGGAATTGTATTGGAGTATATATATATATTATTTCAGTATCAATATTAATTAATAATAATCATATATAGTTACTCATTACACCATTATACCCATCCTTGTAAGGTGATGGTGGAAAATATATTACACCACGGCGTGGAGACGGTATTCCGTACGTACGCACGCGCGGTGATTTCATTTTTCCGTAGGATGGATAGAAGATTAATTAGGGTTGTTTCATATTTATAATAACATATCAGTATGTAATTAATACTGATGTTATTACTTTATCATGAAACAACTAAAGGAGAAGAAGTTGAAGAAGAAAGAAATTGAAAAGATCGGTAATGGATATTACCTCTTCTTTGGAACACCTCTTTGAATCCTCCACTTAAGGAACTAAGATTGGTCTTTGGAGAAGACCAGGACCTCTAGGATTATTATAGGGAAGTGGAGAGGAGAAAATGGCAGGGGTTGGCCGAGCTTGAGTGCTCAAATTGGTGTGAGGAGGAGGGGGAGGAGGTGCCCTTTTATAAGGGAGGAGAGGGGCACCTTAGGAATATCTCAAAATATTATTTTATATTAAAGTCAAAATCGGTTTATAATGGTTCCAAAGGGTCTTATTTCGAAGCTAAAGTGGGGATGGGTCGAAATCCTATCAACCAATAGGATTTAGACAAGTTTAGGGTATTATTTTAACCTTATCAATTAGATTTAACTCTAAGTTAATTAATTTAACTTTTACCGTGTCTTTTTGTTTTCTTTCACTATATGGTTAATACACTTACTATAACATGCCAAACGAACCTTAAATTGTTTATTATTAATATATATATCCTTATCTAAGTCATTTGGCCGAACCTTAGATTTTTAGGAATAAAATAACAATTAATAATATAATATTTGATTTAAAAACTATTTTGTGTCAATTTTGACACTATTTGATATATGATTTTTGTGAAAGTCATAACAGAATTATATGTTCGAACCAAGTTGATTAAATCAACAATAATATATCATATTAACCTAGAAAATTAGTGGAATTCATAAAAAGTCTCAAATTACATTTATTTTGGTGTTTATAACATCAATTATGTCAATATTTCATTAATAAGATAATTACTGCATCATCATTGTGTCATAAATAAATTAAATTATTTAATGTCTAAAAATTACAAATAAAATACCATTATGTAGGAAATATTTGTAGCTTTCTAATGAATATTTATAGTCGAATTTATCTTATGTATAACCCCATATTAAAAATGATTTACTTATTAAACTTTGATTTTAACTATTTTAACCCTTCTTTAAATAAATTAATAATAAATGTCCTAATCTAATCCAAGTGGGCCTAAATGGTCATATTTTATTCCTAAGTTTGTTTTTGGTCGAATTACACTTGTCCAATAGAATCAGGACATGTGTTAGGGTAATATTGATATCATATTTACCCTTAGTTACCCTATTTACTATTAACCGCGGTAAAAATCGTAAAAATTTACTATTCACCAAAAAATTATTTTTATCTCATTGAACCACATTTTACTTACTGATATCAACCGTGTCTGTCGGATTTTCGAAATTCCATTCACAGAAGCGGTAAAATTAAGTTTTATGCAAAATTCAGTTTTTAACCTACCACTTAGTGGTTTCACTATTCATCAAAAATTGAAAGTTTTCAGAAAAATACCAAAATTTCACCCTAGGCTAATTTCGATATTCTGAGTCCAAAAATGAAGTCCATTTTGAAAAATAAAATTTATAAAATTTCAAAAAGTGGTTATTCCTATTCATAACGGCTAGTTTTAATAGCATATTGTTGTTTAGTGAAACTCGGTATTGCGCACGACGCAAGCTATCGAGGAAGGTCGTGATTGCGTGTAAAGCAAGCCAAGCAAGTGTTGTGTAGAAAAAGATTCCTTTGATGGTTTATATAACATAAAAGTCTCGGGTGTTACAACTCGTGTGTCTCTTAGGCAAGAAGTGTACACCGATGTTTCCCAACTCCACACGCCTCACGCGAAACTCAAGAGGCGATATAAATTTTCCCATGAGTTTAGTCCTGTATGTTCATATTGTGTATGGTTTGTGGAGTTAGAGAGTTTTGCCTCTCTTTGTGGTGTCCGTTTGGAAAACTCAGACTTTAATGTGTAAACCTTCTTAATTAAAAAGTTTATGATCTCTTCCTTCTCAGTATTGTTAAGTGACCTCTCTTGTTTACCTTTTCTTCCAGATGGCAGGTCAGATGAACCTCTCGTCTCTACCTGACGAGTTAGTAGAGGTTATCTTGATCAGAACTTGTATGGTGGACTTTCCCTCTTTTCTCCACTTACGAGGGTCCTGTCAACGTCTTCTGGACATAGCGAATAGTCCGGAAATTCTCCGCGCATGTCAGGAGAATGAACATGTGATCCACCTCCTTGCCACCACCCAGCTCCCCTACTATAGGCGAAGGGGGAGATACCATGAAGGGATTTTTCAGTGTTTCTCTATGGCACGGAACTTCTCCGCCAGAGCTTGCTTTCTCATAGCAGCTCAGGACGGCAACCTCAGAGCCACCTACATGTTCCAGATCCTGAACGTCAGCCTTCTCAATCGCGTTGTTCCCCTCGACTACCTCGAGCGTAATGAAGTTCGAAGGGTTACTAGGGGATTCGTCCACTCGGACATCTCAGAGCTATTTATTGCGCGGGCCTCCTTGTGGAAGCCTGTGTGTAGTGCCCATGAGCAGGAGTACAATTCTTATTGATCAAAGTGTATTTGGGTCAGGGAAACAACAGAGTTGTGTACCAGTTTAGGTGTTCCGTTAACCGAGCCAGGCCTTCAGTTTTGGTAATGTTGTGCGACCGAGGTCTTTTTCTTGTCTTTTTATGAATAGAATTGCGAGGATGCAATTCTTTGAAGGGGGAGATGATGTAACAACCCGAGAATTCATGTTTTGCGTAATGATATTGGACCATCTTTCTATAAAAAGAAAATGAAAATAAATGAAAACCCGTAGCAACAAGCATGGATGAAATACTCCTTTATTAAGAAACACCTTGACAATTACAACTCCCCACGATCAAAACATCACTAACCAAAGATCCCAACCAAGAACCCAATTAAAACGATGGGAAGACTGATTAGAACTACTAGGAGCCCGAGAATGCGGTAGGGATTTCGAGCATCCGTCATAAGGAACATAAGAATTGCTGAAGCCACCGCGACCGTGCTCAGCACCAAGGGGATCACACGAACCATCTTCCTTTATCTTCTTCGGTCACTTGGAGTAAGGGACATCCGAGACCAAACCCTTTTATAAGCACCCATATGACCGTTGGACCTCAAACGGCCACAAATCCGACCGTTGGTTTCCCAAAGAATCCAATGATCATTTTGACCGTTGGAAATAAAATGATCTGAATGATAAATGTGTAGTTTTTCTTTAATATTTTAAAATGACCTCAATGTTAATTATCTCTTGTTTTCCAAAATAAGAATTTTATTTTATGTTTCAAATGGAGAAAAATTAATATTATTGTCTTCTTCCACTATACATTTTGATTTGAACAATTAAACTTCTGTTTTTTTCTAGTTATATCAAAACTGATGGATTTCTTTTATGAGTTATATATTTATATTGCATCAAATTAGATACATTATTTCTCGTATAATTTAACCTTTATTAACTATTTTGGAAACTATGTCAAATTATGGTTTCTTTCACTTGTGTGTTTTGTGGTGATAATATTTTCATCAACACACTTTTATATGTGATAAAATATAGTTGCATTAAATGATATCAATTAATTAAGAAAATTAGGGTAGTTAACTAGCAAAGGAAATTAAAATATATATTCTTGTGTTATGTTTTTATTACTCAATGTTCTTAATATTTGATTTTCATAATGAAATATTATGTAGTTAAGAATTAAGGATTAATAATAATGACAATATAATATTAATTAGTGATGTTTTAAATATATATATATATATGTATATACATATAATAAAACGTTTTGATTAAATCAATATGTAATTTTTTTTTATTAACCAATGATATATTTTAAATAAAAGTGGTTTAATAATAATAATATAAATTAGTTTTGATTAAATCAATTGAAAAATGACTTTTATTAAAATAATGAATGTTAATTTAATCATTGAGTTTAATAATGTTGTATTAAATTAATAATAATATTATTAATAAAGCGATTTTATTTTTTTTAAGAAAAACCTGTAGAAAAACCGTGTTTTAAACCGTGGTGGAATTCCAGCCGTCCGATCCGCTCCTCCTCTGATCTTGGCCGTCGTTTCTTTTTAATGTCGCATCATCCCCAGCCGTTTGATCACCCGGTTTAATCCCGGCCGTAGGTTGTTTTTCGCGTTTTCCTCCTCTGCTTCTTCTTCTTCCCCGCGTCTTTCTCTTCTTCTTCTTTCCGTCGCTGTACCAGTAGCATAGGGCCCCGTTTTCTCCTCTAGGTCGGTGCGTAGCTCGGCTGTCTCCCTCTTTTCCACAGTCGACACCGACCCCTCACCTCCCCCGAAGTCCTCCTCTTCTCCTTCTTCGTTTTTTTTAACCCCCCTGTTGCACCAAGGGCCGAAGGATCGGCTCTCCTGATCTCTCCGACCTCCAGACGACGCCGACACAGCTCTGGTCTTCCTCCTCCTCCTTCTCGTCGAGCAGGTAAGGGACAAACCCAGTTCTAAATTTTTGGTTTTAAGCTTTGGTCTTAATACAAATATAAATTTACCCGGGTAGTGTATATATATATATATATGGGTGAAAAACCTCCATGTTTATTCCCTCGTACTACGTTTCTTTTTTCTTTATTTTTTTTTTGTTTCTTCTCCTATCCAAGCCAAGGTAAGGATCTGTTCTTTATTTTTGTGTTTATGAAAGCTTCGGTTTTCATTTAAACATATGTATACGTTATATATATATATATATGTGTGTGTATACCATCTATATCATTTTGCCTTCGGTTTCTTTTACCTTGACTGCATCCCCTCTCCAAGCAAGGAAAGAATTCGGTTATAATTTTGGTTGGGTTTCTCTTTTACAAGAATCGGTTTTTATATAAATATGTATATATTTATATATACTTTATATATAAATATATACTTTCAAACACACATATTATAGGATGATAAGAAGTATTTTCTCAATGTTTATACCCCATGATTTTTCTTTCCTTCTATAAAATGGATATTTTAAGTAAATGGGTGAATAGGTAAAATTGTGCAATTGAATGATGTATATTATTGTGGTATATACATACACGTATGTGTATATACCTCAATATGAACTTAGAGACCACATTTACAATTTTTATAAAGCATTACGAGGTTTATGGGTTAGTTGGACTTCAAATTTTTTCGTGAAACTGAGAACTTTTATTTATCACTGTTCGGGATAAATGAGGATTTTTGTGAAAATGGTTAACATGGACTCCTTGAATTTTTTTACAAATGCATATATGTATTCATAAGTGTGTACTCATGTTTATTTAAAGTGCTAATAAAAGCGTTTTTTATAAGATAGTTTTGGGTAAAAACCCTCAATATCCATTTATCATTATATGTGTAAACGACCATGTTTTAATTGGGTACTATGATGTTATGTTAAGTAATATGTTCATTCTCTTGAAACCCATGCTTTCAAATGCAAGGTAACTTGTTATGTGAACGGAGTTTTTAGCATGCATGTCATCAGGTTCTTAATGTTTAAATGGTCCTCATGTAATGAGTAAGTATGTGAAAATGGGGTTTAATGCATGAAACCCTATGAACGAATGGCCATGTCAAGATATGTGAGGGATGTATAGGACTTACATGTGAAGGGTGTGCCCGGAATTATATAGCGCAACAAGAATGATGTGACGGGTGTGCCCAGAATTATACAGCGCTCCAATGCATTGGGTAAAGCAAGAGTCTCATGAGACGAACATGTGCGACGGTCTTAGCAGTTAGCCTTGACTTGTGCTAAAGAAACAGGGCGGGCGGTGAGCCTCGACCTGTTAAGTATGTTATACGGTCATGATTAAAAGTCATGACAAAGTCCAGGATTATACATTCCCTCTGCATGTAATGATAAAGGTTAACCAGGGGTTTGTTCAACTAACAGGACAACCCCTAGTTGAGAGCTCCCAAGATCATGAAGATGTACTTTATGTAGCAAGAACTATTTTTCATATGGTAGTCTGTTAGATGAACTGCACTTTACTCATGAACCATGATATGCATGATTCCCTGCTTAGCCATAGAATTCTTTTAGAATTGAAGTAACCTTGTTTTAACTTTAATGCATTGATTATATTGCGCACTCTGACCATGTTTACATTAGAGCTTATTTCAAGTACGTGCTTCTTTGTGCAAGTGGTTTTCAAACACAGATGGATTTCATGTTTTAAGAAATGACAATGTTTTGTTTTAGCAAAGTACTATTTATTCTTTTCTAAAGGACTTAAGAAAGGACTTTCATAAAATGTTTTAAAACCCCTTACTGGGCATTTTTGCTCACCCTACGTTTTGTTTAAAATTTTTCAGGCACAGTTGGTACTAATGAAGCTAATCAGAAGCAGCTGGTTTCCCAGAATCCTGAGCCTCGCGATCCTCTGTTGTGATGAGACATGATATTTAATTTTGTAATGATGTAATATTAAGTATATCATGTCTCATTAAGCACCCTGGTTTGGGGGTTGCTACATCTGAGGTTTCAAGGCGAGACATATCCTCAGGCAGCAGAGGATCGGATTGAGGTAGTTACTCGGGTTTTTCGCCTAGTAGAGACACCAACAGACATAATAGTAGTTCTATCCGCTAGCATTTTTTAGGGCATGACAAGGAAGTGGTGTATCTTGAATCTCCAGACACACGAGGAGGCGACCCTTGTCTGGATAGACTTTGAGACCCTCTTCAGGGAGGATTTCATACCAGTGACATTATGCTCAGTGCGTATTCAAGAGTTAATACACCTACATCAGGGAATCCTGACTATGGCCCAGTACTCAGTGAGGTTTACTAACCTCTCCTGCTACTCCACTAACATAGTATGAGACCCTTTCATTAGGGTCCAGATCTTTGAGCTGGGACTCCGACGAGAGATCAAGGTGTCCATGATTTCACTCAACATCCTAATGTAGGATGGAGTGCTAGAGAGAGCCCTACTGGTGGAGATCTTCCTAGTTGAACAGGCACCGATGGTGATTTCCACTATTGGATGACAAGTGGTTGAGTCATCTACAACAAAAAGTAGGTAGATGACGCAGAGGCCCAAATGAGCCAGACCTTCCATAGGATGACCCAAGGATGTAGGGTCGAAGGTGCAGAGCTCACGATGTATAGGTGGTCATATGAGGACTATAGTTAGTTATTCTTACGGTGGACATGGGCACCTGGCTTGCGACTATCTGACTCCCCACATGGTTGACCATCAGGTGGTCGAGGGACCACCAAGACAGTGATAGAGGTTTGAGTGAGGAGGTTTGTAGGGCGGCAGATGTGGAAGGGGATCAGGCCGAGTGGCAGGCGGTGGGCGACGGTTCGAGGTATTACCACCACCACCCCAGGAGGTCCACCCCGAGCTCCAGGAGCTGGTGGACAGGGGCGGGGCTAGCTTCAGGTGATGGATTCCTACGACCACATTTCTCCAAAGATTATTAGAGGTATGATTTTTTTCTACTCCACCTTAGCTATAGTTCTTATAGACACAATTTCTAGTCACTGTTTCCTTGCCACAACCCTCATTCGGAGCTCGGAGATTCCGGTGGATCTGTCGGCTCGATCCTTACTATTAGAGACTCCTATGGGAGAGGATTAGACGATTACACATTGGTGTTGACAATGTGATATTACTCTAGGAGATGAGATCTTCGGCTGGGATCTCCTAGTACCAATTTCGAGGCCTTACGACGTCATCTTGGGTATGGACTAGTTATCCACAATCCATGCTCATATTTACTATTTTAGGTGCAAAGTGCAGTGTGTCCATGAGGATGGGACCTGGTCCTTCACCAGTGAGAAGGGAACCTTTGCATCATAGGATGTACTTTCTTGGAGAAGGGTGCATTCAATCACTCACCAGTTGGCTAGCTTCACCCTCAGTGTAGTGGACAAGGGGAGTCTGAGCTTTCCTGTAGTGGTGGAAGAATATGAGGATGCCTTTCCAGAAAATGTCCTAGGACTACCTCCTCACAGAGGGGTATACTTATGCATTGACTTGTACCCAGGGACGACACTGATATCTATACATGCATATCAGATAGATCCTGTGGAGCATTTTGAGTTGAGGGTACAGCTGGAGGACTTATAGAGGAAGGGGTTTGTAAGGCCCAGTGTTTCTCCATGGGCAGCCCCGGTGTTGTTTTCCAAGAAAGAAGATGGGAGCTTGAGGCTATGTGTGGACTTCTGGCACCTGAACTAGGTGACCTTGAAGAACAAGTATCCACTATCAAGGATTGACGACCTATTTGGCTAGATTAAGGTATCAAGGTGGTTCTCGAAGATAGACCTCAGATCGGGCTATCACCAACATCGGGTACGGGGTGAGGATGTACCAAAGACAACCTCCAGGTGTTGTTACAGCCACTATGAGTTCCTAGTGATGCCTTTAGGTGTAACCAATTCCCCATAAGTGTTCATGGGACTCATGAACATGATCTTATAGCCTTACCTCGATCATTTCATGGTGGTCTTAAGTGATGACATCTTGGTGTACTCGGCGTCGGAGGAGTAGCATGTTACACACATGTGGATAGTCCTAGATGCACTCCGAGAGAACCATCTTTATGGTAAGCTCTCAAAGTGCCAGTTCTGGATTCAGGAGGTCCATTTTCTGGCACACATCATCTCAAAGGCTATATTTTCAGTGGATTCGGCAAATATAGAGGTAGTGCTTGCTTGGGAGCCACCCCAGAGTGTGACCGAGTTGCGGATCTTCCTGGGGTTGGATGGGTATTATCGGAGATTATTACCCGACTTTTCTAGTGTATAAGCACCCTTTTAATATTTAAAAAAGAAGGGACAACCCTTTGTAAGGACGGAGAGATGCCATCAGAGTTTCCAGGAGCTGAGGTGGAGACTGACAAGTGCCCCCATCTTGAGGCTACCAGAAGGGGGCTTTGGGTATGTAGTCTACTGTGATGCATCAGGGACCGAACTGGGTTGTGTCATAATGAAGGAGTGATAAGTAATCACCTACGACTCATGGAAGTTGAGGCATCATGAGCAGAACTATGCGACCTATGACCTGGAGTTAGCAGCAGTGGTCTTTTCCTTGAAGATGTGGTAGCAGTACTTAATGGGTAAATGGTTTATCATCTAATATGACCATAAGAGTATTAGGTATATCTTCTCATGGAAGGACCTAAACTTGAGATAGTGATGATGGTTGTAGTTCCTCCAAGACTATGAATTTGAGATATTATATACTCTTGGGAAGGGGAACATGGTGGCGAACTCACTCAGCAGGAGGTCTGGTTTGCAGCTGCTGAGTGAGGCGACAGAGCATCTAGCCACAATGTAGATATACTTTGTGGATAGTGATGGAGTGTCTTACCTCTAGTCTATGACTGTCACTCCCCCAGTCTTACGGTGAGTTAGGGAGGCATAGCTTGTGGATGTTGATTTCAAGGCCCGACGGGCTCAGTTGTCCTCAGGATGGGCTCTTGATGGATTTTCGTTGGGTGGGGAGCATGTCATCCTTTCAAGAGGGTGCACCATAGTACCAGTGATGTTTGGGGAGGAGGTGTTGAGAGAGTTCCATACATCCCCTTTGGCGGTACATCTTGGAGTGGAGAAGATGTACCAGGACCACTGACGTTAATACTAGTGGCCAGGGATAGAGAAATTCATGGAAGAGTTCATTTCTCAATGCCTCACTTGTCAGCAAGTGAAAGTTGAGAATCAGGTTCTAGCAGGCTTGGCCCAGTCACTCGAGGTACCGGATTGGAAATGGGATGGTATCTCGATGGAATTTGTGACAGTTTTACCACGTATATCTAGGTTCCATGATTCCATATGGGTGATCGTTGACCGACTCACCAAGTCATCTCACTTTATACCCATTAGGGAGAAAGGACCGGTAGAGGTCTTGGGATGCCTCTTCATCCAGGAGATAGCATGGATCCATGGGGTGCCTTCGACGATCGTCTCAGATCATGATGCTCTCTTTACATCCCGGTTGTGGAGGGGATTACAAGAGGAATTCGGGACGCAGCTGTGCTTGAGCACAACTTTTCACCTCCATAAGGATGGTTAGACGGAGCGGACCATATAGAACTTGGAGGACATACTATATGCTTTTGTCCTATATTTTTTTCACAGTTTGGAGGACCACCTACCACTGGTGGAGTTTGTATACAAAAATAGTTATCAATCCACCATTGGAATGGAACTGTTTGAGGCTTTGTATGGGAGGCCTGGAAGATCACCCCTATGTTGGAAAAACCCAGGGGAGTCAGCACTCATGGGTCCAGAGTTGGTACAGGATACCACTAAGAAGGTACAGATCATCTAAGAGTATATCAGTAATACACAAAGTAGGCAGAAGTCTTATGTTGATAGGAGACGGAGACCCTTAGAGTTTGAGGAGGGT
The DNA here is from genome assembly GCA_963277665.1 of Viscum album. Lineage (NCBI taxonomy): Eukaryota > Viridiplantae > Streptophyta > Magnoliopsida > Santalales > Viscaceae > Viscum > Viscum album. Next base: position 2,092,956,968 of record OY728122.1, read on the forward strand.
GATCATGTATTCATTCGGGTCTCATCCCGATGAGGATTACTGGATTTGGCAGTGGTGGAAAGCTATCTATGAGGTTCATTAGACCATTTCAAATCCTGAGAAGAGTTGACAAGGTGGCGTACTGCTAATATCTTCCCACTCAGATGCATCGGGTGCATGATGTTTTCTACGTGTCGTAGTTGAGGAGGTACGTGCATGATCTGTCGCACGTCATCGACTAGGGAGAGATAGACATTGATGATGGGGTGACGTTTGTGGAGTTCCCAGTAGAGATAGATGACCGATAGGAGAGGGTCCTATGTGGGCGGTTTCTTCCTCTAGTATGTGTTTGGTGGCAGCACGGGAATCTTTAGGAGAGCACATGGGAGCGTGAGGCTTAGATTCATGCTCAGTACCCCCATCTAATTGATTAGTTTTGTTTTGGATTTTTGGGAAGTAAATCCCTAAGTTGGGGAGAATGTAATGTATCGGAAATCCTGTATAATTTTTTTTAATATGCCCTAATGTCACGTGATTCTGAGGTCTGGTGAGCCCAGAACAGATTTTTTAACTTTTTAAGGTACATTCAGTAAACGTGCAAGTAAGATTTTATATATTTTGAACCGGTACTCAGATCTTAAATCTAAGGGTACCATTGAACTTAGAATGCTGGGATTCTCCTAGAAATGACTTAATATTGGCCAGTAAGGGCTAAGCGGAAAAGTTATTTTTTCAGAAATTTCGAGAAAAATAATAAAAGAATTATAAGAATTATTTTATTTCTTTACTCACAGTTGGGTGGTGGAGGGTGACGCTATGGTGCAGCGACCAAGAGGAAACGTGGTACATGAATGAGTCCCATTAATGGCCCATATCATGCAGCATAATGATGCAATAAAGTGAGCATAACAACGATGTTGTTTCATAAATGAAAAATCATAACAGAAATGTTGTGATGTGATTCGTTTTATTAAACCAACATGTGGGAGAATGGGGAATTAAACTACGGGGATTCTCTGAAAAACCTTCGGCAGTTTTCCTCTCCAATGAAGAATTACGAACGTCAGTGAGACTTAACCATCTTCGACGTGCCTCAAAGAATAGAGCCAGAAGTGATGTCGACATCGTGAAACCTCAAGGATGAACGATTTGGCATCGAACATCAACAAGGTTGGAGTTTATGTGTTCTAAGTATTTGATGATTTCTCCCTCATTCTTGAAAATTAACGACTAATACAGATCAACCAACTAACGATTTGATCTATGAATCGCTCTTTCTTGTGGGTGGATATTATGCGAGGTTTGATTTGGGGTATTTCAAGGTGTGTTATTATTCTCATGTTATCCCCATGATTAAACTCTAATGCGGAGAACGAGTTCTGACCCAAAAAAGGATTAGACCCTCCCCCATGGTTGTTTATTGTGTGTTTTTTCATGGATGATTTTTAGAAATGAAAGAAAAGTGAGTTTGAGGCCATCACAGCGAAGGGGATGGCATATAAATTTCGTTGACGCAAGCGGTTCAAGAAACGGACCACCAGAGTGACTCTAGTGGCCCGTTGAAGGTAGCGTCGGTGCACCAGCGTCAGTGGTGGCGGTCGTGGGAAGAGGATGATGGCGCGCCCATCGGCACACTACGATGGTGGGGTGTTGAGGTGCCTGTCGGTGCCGCATGGAGGAGTATCCCTCTCGGGCGCGTTGGAGGCACGCGGACCTGGTCTGCGTGCATGCGAAATGGTCGGCCAGCCTGGCCGGCTGCGTGGAGATGTTTTGGTCGCTTGAACACAATGAGGATACCGCCCCACATCGACCATGGGGCGGGAGGGAGGCTGGATGTGGTTGTCTTCCGCATCCTGACCAGCTGGACCGGGTCGGCCAATGGGTCGGACACGCACCACTAGGCCGGACCCGCACTGCCGGGCCGAACCCGCCACCGGGTCGGACCCGTCCTACCAAGCTAGACCTGTGAGAACAGTGGGCCAGCTGGGCTAGACCCATGCAGGACCCACACCGGACTCCCAGACAGGGTCAAGTCGGTCCGACCGGGTCGGACCAGACCTGGACCCGATTAGCCCTATTTCACTGAAACAATCATAACTTACAGACTGGGCGTCCGATTGACGCACTGTCTCTGGAGAAAGAACCCTTACAATGAAGCGGTACTTTTGGAATTCTTCACTTGAGTTTTGGAATAATTTGGATTATGAATGGGTTGGATCGGACTCGAATTCGACCGGTCCCTTTTTACTAAACATATCATAACTTACAGATCAGGCATTCAATCGATGCGCCATCTGTTGTGTTGGGACACTTACGACAAGATGTTCCTTTGGGTTACTCTATATGGTAATTCCTGGAAGTTGAGGTATATTTGATGTCTTGAGGATCAGATCCTCTATAGGTCAAGCATGCTAAGTTCAAGAATCTAGTGGCTAGCTGTGATGTGAAGAAATAATAGTGATCATGTGTGATTCAGCACCTAGCGATCCTTTGTAGGTTAGCATCGTGTGATCATCTATGGGTCAGCACCTAGAGATCCCCTGTGGGTCAGCACCTAGTGATCCTTTGTGGGTCAGCACCTAGTGACCCTATGCGGATCAGCAACAGAGCCTCTCGATAGAATAAGATGATCTATCTTTACAAATAATCGTCTTTTCTTCTATACTTAAGTTATACCTGGTGTGATCTTCATATTTTACTTTTTGCTATGCATTTGAGATATTTCTTGGTGGTATTACCTCTGTAGTATCTTCCTTTGTGGTGTTTTTCCTTCATGGATTACTGAGAGACCTTCGGGGGTCTCAGGGTCCCTACTCAGTATTGTTATACTCACCCATGCATAGGTTTTACCTACACCTGTTGTGTCTTGTGCAGACAATGGGTAACCTTGATCGGGACTTTGGGGATCCCGGACTAGATAATGCTTGGAGGTGGATCGATAGACATGGTGTGCTGCAGTGACATCTGACAGAGAGTTGTACCTACCCTTCAGGTAGGATCCTTGGTGAATGACCCCTGGATCTTGTTTTTCTTTTGTTGTACTTTCCTTTCATTTGGTCTTATATTCCAACCCCTTTAATTTTAGTTTATACACTTTATTCTCAATAGTGTTACTTTGTGGTGTTTATACTACTTTCTTTCCTTTGTGGTTTTCCTTGTGTGGTTTGCCCTATCTGTGTGTGTACAGTTTTAAAGGAAATTTCTTCCCTTTCTGGGGATATGCCTTTCCAGTTCTAGTCATCAGCCCCTAGCCTATGGAAGGCAGGCTTGGGGTAGTCATGAGATGGGCCCTGAGGGATGGGTCGTGACAGTTTCCATGATATTATGGTCCTAGTAGTATGGCCTAAAACTATAGGCACTACATTCCCTGTGCTTATATCAGGCCTGTGTAGACAACCTATTCCCCAATTCTTTGGAAAATTTGAATTTAAATGCTCCTTTTATGTTCAAGTACATTCCTCCCACAAACCAAACTATGTGCCTGAGGAAATCCGAATATCTGAAAAATTCCATAGGCTTTTACTAATAGAATGTTGGAATTCATGAGGACTTATTTTTCGGACTATGCTATAACACACCCCAGTCGTCTTTGCATACGTTTCTCACAAATTTCAAGGCCTTTCATCCAAAGGATTCCACACTTGACTATGTTGCATGCACCCTAGTTTTCCTTGCATAAAACTGCCCACAAAACAGGTTTATTTATCGGCATTAACTTCATCCTTGGGAGAGACATCCTCTAATGTCATAAGCCCTTTTCCCCATATCACCCTTCAAATTTAGGGATCCCCAAATCATAGCTTACAACTTTCTCCTCTCACACCTGAATAGGGTAGCACATTTCCAGACAAATTACAAGAATGGGAGAATCACCAACCTTTCAGTCAAAGCTAAAGACCTTAAATTATAGCCCTGTAATTTCCTTGTAGTACAAATCTAAACTAATTACCATAATTTCCTCACCGTAATATGTTAAACTACAAGGTCAATATCTTATATGCATGAAATTAAACTACACGATGCTTTAACCCTTGTCAAAAAGGGGTTTCCCCCTAACATTGGTTATTTAAAAAAATGTACCCTCCTTCACTTGATCCAAATTCATGAAGGAGTGGTTTCCCATTCAGGGCTAGTACCATTACAGATATTCCCTACATTCTCAGACACCTCCTTTTAGAAAAACAACTCATAGTGGTATTGAGAAATCTGAATCTTAAAATTAGATGACAGAATTCATGAGAACTTATTTTCTTAACTATATTGTTATATAACCTAGTTATCTTTGCATAATTTTTTCACAAATTTCAGGGCCTTTCAACCAAATAATTCCACTATTGACTATGCAGTATGTTCCCTAGTTTTCCTTGCATAAAATATCCCATAAAATGGGTTGGTAAATTAGTGGTAACTTCTTCCTTGGGAGAGATCACTTCTATTCCCTAATATTGTGTTTTAGATCTTGGAACCACAAAATTGTGGCTCAAGATTCCTCCACTGGATATCTGAATAATGTCATAACATTCTCATCACACAATCCCTATTTGGGTTATTATTTAAAAATATATAGTCAAATTTGTTTGACCTAAAACACTAACCTTATTAGTCCAATTTTCATGACTTTAAACTGACCATGAAAAGAGATGCATTACACACCAGATTGAAAACTCACAAAGGGAACTCTAGAAAAAAAAATCAATTCTTAGCTTACTAGACCTACACTCTATGTGGTTTAGAAAAAATAGAGCAATGAAAAGAAATAGGCACAAAATTTTTTAGTTCAAAAACCCAGAAAAGGTGGTCTAAGAAAAATCCAAGTCTCACCTACTAAGTCTTCTTCATATGTGGGCTTAGGAAAAAATAGGTTGGTGACATAAAAATACATAAACTTTGTAGGTTTTTCCATATGACCCTAGAACAGTCAAACTATGATCAATAGGCCCCTTGTCTTAAGTAAAAATTAGATCACCCCCATCCCTATCATTTTGATTATGATTAGCTAGTATGAAGATGTTGTGCTATGAAAATCATCCTCGACATTATGATCATAGGAAGAGAGAAAGGATTAAGACATATATGATTGGAAACAAAATTCTTTTCATTTATGGAGAAAAATCAAAGGATCATCCACAAGATGGAGTCTCTCTTCCATATATTACAAAAGGTCTTAAACATAACTCTTTATCTGTTAAACAACCTATCAATCCCCATAATCCACTTTTTGAAGCTCAATCAATCGACCGGTTTTAGTCTTCTTAGCCTGGAGAAGTGCTTCTATTACAATTGTAATGGAAGTTGACCCTACTATTTGGGATTCTCTCAATGAATGGTGGAATTGTTCGTGTTCCCCCTGAATGGAATCCATTTCTTGTTGAAGGTGCGATGCTTGAATGGTCTTCTCCTTGATCTACCGTTTAAATTATGATAGCTTTGTGTTATGGTTGGCCTCTGGTTGGTATAATGTAGCTCGAAAGTCATCAACATTGGCGATCAGTTTGACCTTTATGAGGTCTTGCTGAAGATTATACTCTTTCTCCCACCTGTGAATAGTCTCCTTTACAGCAACATATATTGGTTGGTAATCAAATCCACCAAATCCCAACATGCCAAATAGAACTGGAAGTAGGCCAAGATGTGAAGTCAATTATTCTAGATACATCTTGGAAATTATCTTCTAGATGATCTTCCAAGCCCCGTCGTGTTTGACACTAAGAGAAACCTGTAGGTCTAAGTCTAACTCAAATCCGCTATTAGTGGGAGGAATTTACTCTAGAACCAAAGCAATAAAAGAAGTTCCCTACTCTGCTCCCTCCAATATAGTGGATTTCTCACCTTCAGATGTTTCCTAAGCTGATATAGTATCTCTTCCCTTAGACCTGGTCACAAAAGATGATAATCCTAAATAATGATTTAGAACCATTCTTAGCCTCACAAAAATGACAATAATGGGTAATGATCATAATAGTTGGTTATCCTTACCCAATAGCATGTCAGTAGCCTAGGAGGATTCCTCCCTAGCTTCCCCAACTTTAGCAATCCGAGTTTCCACCTCTTTATGAGAGGCACCCTCCTGGGTCTAGCTGATATTTTTTAGGGAAGGCTTAGGAAGACACTCTATTTCGAGGCGCACCTGAACTGACCCTCCTCAAAAGTGAGACTAAGAGGGGCTTCGAGGTCTTGTACCAGCACCTCCATTATAGCATCCTCCACGAATGGAACTACATGATTAAAAGAGCCATGGTTATATCATCAGGTAAATATATTCATCTACATAAACTAAATACTCACATCCATTCAATTCCCTATTAATTGCTCCAAATTCTTTTCAAGTGGTGGGAAGTCTAATATGTTCTAGTATTTCATCAAAGTTCATGCCAAGATTTCTCATGGAATCTATTGATGTACCAGGCCCCATGGTAGTCTCACCTGTGTAAACTCCTAGAATATTTGGCTCATGACCCGATACATCACCCACCTCCAAGGACTTGAGACCCCGGACAACTTCCTCAGTGATAACTGCAGGGTCATCATCAGTCGCCATAGGGTCCTCGAGTGCATTATATGAACCTAGAATGTTACAGAAATGGAATTCAGTCATTGGAATATGACATCTTATGAAGTATCTCTAACATTATAAGATTCCTCCTCCCTCTATATAGCAGTGACTAAAATAGTGATAGGAGTAGTGACAGGATAAGATGACACATCCTAAACCCTGGACACCTCTTCTGTCAAGGAAGTCAATTAACCAACAAGGATCTGCACTTGGTCCGAAACACCCTCCTCGGTTCTTGGAGGTTCCTTTTTGAGCCCATTCAAGGATGAAATAGAATAAGATTCTGCATGAATGGAAGAAGGTTTACACACTTTTTTTGAGTAAAGAAAAAGGTGATGAAAATACAATGACTCGTCACTACTAGAAGGAGGCCTAACCAAAGTTTTTTTTTCCAAAAAAATTTCTTTGGTGGCGGAGGGATGGCACCAGCCTCCACAAAAACAGGAATTGTAGGTGGAAACAAAATTTCTCCCACCATCTCAACCTCTATGGAATGTTGACCTGGAGATAACTCTCAGGGTTTGGTGGTGATCTAGTAACCCCAATTAGGGTACCACTAGGGCTATACTGCAGTGATGGAACCTCAATTGGTCTCCCTCTGTCCTGATAAAAAAAATTAAGGTGGTGTTCCCCCTTAGAAATAATTCTTTGACTAAAATATAAAGGAAAAGAAGAAAAGGGTACTACAAGAAGAGAACTTAAGTCTTTGGGATTGACATAGTCAGGCCATTCCTCATAATATGAATGATCGATCCCTTAAACAATGACACTTCTCATCATTTCCTCCACCTGTCTCATGGATGGAATCTGGTTGTTAGTTCCATAAACAAGGATCACCAATTCCCAGATATACCTGAATAGCCTGAAGGTATTCTTTTGTTATTGATTTTTGATAAACCCCCTTTCAAGGGATGAGGGGGAATCCTTACAAGGCCCGTAGGCATTGAGATTACATGACCTGTAGGTCTTAGTCAATTCCTAGATAAAAATCCTCACTTCAGCAGGATTATCCTCGAAGATAATATCAGGTGGGACTCGAACATCTCTTATCCCTGGGATTTACATCCCGACACAAAGGATCACCCATGTAATTTTAGTATTAGGGGACATATATTTCCAAAATTGTACTACTACTGGTCCCACAAATTATGAGTCCATACTATCCTACCTTAAATATGATTCAGAAACCCTAGATTTCACGAGCTTCCTGACCCTTTCTGTCATAGATGAAGGATTGGAAAATGGAACCCAGATCTCTTCTTGGCGGTGAAAATTGGACCGTCTTGGTGCGACCTTAATTGGTGCATCCCTTTTGATTCTGGTCGGTGGGTTGAACCTCACACCGGGTCTTTTAAGTGATCTAGGAACATCATCATCCTCATTACTATCCATATCGTCATCATTAAATCTCCCTATGGGTAGATTCCTGTAGGGAAATAAGTTGAACTCCTTAAATAAACTTAGCCTTGATTATATTTCATTAGGTTTTAAAGACAAGGTGGAATGCTAGATACAACCTGGACATATGGTCAAAACTCAATCCTGAGAACCTTTATCCCACTTTTCATGGTGTAAGTTCTAAAGTGAGTTATAATCCATCCCCAAAAAACATGGAATGGTCATGTGATTCTGAAGAAGAATTCCCTACATGAACATGTAGTAGGATTTTGTGGATTTTTGTGAGGATTAGGATGTTCAACCCCACAAACATTTTCTCCACCTTCTTGGCCACTACAATGAATTTTCTTGTCCTTATTCCACCATTTGAATCACAAAAATGTATTAAATAGGTGCTAATCTATATGGCTAAAAAACCCACAAGATGTTTCTTAGCTAGACCTTCAGGCTTGATCTCATATCCCCACTTTTCATACCCCCCCCCCCTCTCCAAAATCTTCCAGAATGTGTCGGGTGTGCTTCTCTTCACCTCCTTAGGACAACTTGTTAGATGCTTTCAAGTTGGTTTTCCCCCTTCTTCCTCATGAAAGTTCTCATCCACACCTCTGTATGAATTTCCCCCCTTAGGCGAGGGTCTTACTTCATAATATTGTGAGCTATTTTAAGCATCTCATGCGCTAAACCTGGTGTCCTATCGGTATCATCTCACGTCACCCTCATAGGGATAAATTTTTCATACATATCTCCGAGTATCGGAGTCTCAGAGATCTTGTGAACATCCCACAAACTGATTCTAACTTCTCCATGCATCAGAAGTAAATAATTCATCTGTGGGATCCACCAGCTCAGTAGCTCTGGAATGAACTCGGCATTCCAATACACATAATATTTTCCCACCTGGATGGATTCATATATGTTCACGGACTTCAATTCAGCTATGAATTCTGAACAGACTTGGAACACCCAATACTCCCACATCCATGCAGGATTAACACCCCCTCCTGGGCAGAAGTCCCCATCCTTCCTCTAACACTTCGAATGATCTATCTGTGAATCCTGAAAGATGGATGAATAGAAATGTGTATTTAATTCAACCATGTGTGGTTTCAGATCTAGAGTACACTGGCTATAATGCATGACACAGGTTTTGGATGATGTCCCAGCACTGATATATGCACTCATGATGGAAATGTTGGTAGTGGTGAAATTCGTGTATTCTTAAAACCAAGAGATTGGTGTGTAGTTATTTGGAGCCAGTGTGAGGACCTCCCACAGATGGCCATGACCATAAAATAGAAAATAGCTACTCTCTAGAAATTCATGGTGATATTTATTCAAGGATCCCTCTAGATTAGGAATATTAGTATCAAAAAATTCATAATAATCATACCCTATGACTTTCATCATCTCCTTAATGAGTTTACTAGCATGTTCATCAGAAACTGAAATCTTCATGGTGACCATTAAATGTACAAATAAGTATAAATTTTTTTAGGGAAATTTCATTTTAAAGAAAGATGAAAAAATAATAAAACTCAACTAAGGAATGAACTCACACAAAGCACTCGTGCAAGTGCATCGCGTAGGTTCATCACTCATGATCCCCATGCAAGTAACTCGTCCAGGAACATTCATCACGTAGGCAGATACCTACCGTGTTTTCGAAAATGATGCTTTTAGAAAATAAAAAGATTCAGCAGAGGGTCTGTGTGGGCGATTATCATGGCATGACTTGAAATTTTGGAGTCACGAGAGTCATTCATCAAAATGAGGACCCTATTTATAGACGAGGAAGCCCCCTACACAGCCCGTGTGCACAACTCACCTACTCAACAGGCTTAACCAGACGACAAGTGCATAAGACCTTTGAAGATGACTTTTTATGGTTACCTTGGTGCTTTATCCATCCTTTTTATCCCATTACCTCGGGATCAGACCCTCTCTCTTCGATCAGATCCAATCTTGAGGGGAGGTTTGTTGACACTCCATTTTTTCATGTAGAGAAGAGGAGAAATGAAGAAGGCTAATGATAAGAAAATACGCCAAAGGCCATTTCACCCATGTACCCCAATCACCATCGACACGCAAGGAACCTATGCGATCTAACTGCTTGAGAACCCGCACAATACACCTGAGCGAGATAGACCATTTACCCAAGGCCCCATATTTTCCTATAAATAGGACCCTAGGGTCTTCATTTGTACAGATAGAAATTTCTAAAGGACAACTGATGCTCTATTCGACCTAGTTATTCACTCAAGCCCTCGGAAATATTCTAAGTATCCTTATAAAACCTGAAGAATAAGGGATTAAAGGGGGGTGATAGTGAAATTAATGTCCTTCCAGTTTTTAAAATAAAAAATACATGTGTGAGGCACTCACTCAACCTGTGATTAATAAAGACTAGCACGAGGCACCACTCCTCAACTAGGGACCTACACGGGTCACTTTCAATAACACATGTAGAGACCCTTGAAGGATTGAGCAAGGTCTCTTTCAAGTGTATTCATCTAGGTGTTTCATCGCCCAAGCTTCCACTAGTTCTCCCATACCTACATATGCAGAGCACCCCATGCACAATCCTCCTTGGTTCACCATACCCTTCATCCTATGCAATCTAACCCCCTAAATCCCCTTTCATGCCACCTATGGAAAGGTTCATCTCCCCTTGGCTCCCTAAATCTATAAGGGGGGAAGTTGAACCTTCACCTAAGCCTCAAGACTTGAAAATCCATAGGAAAATGAACACCAGCATATCTCCCATTTGGATTTGTATTTCTATGGTCAAGGGTTTCCCGCACTGGTTCTACCAGATGGTTAGGATCCTCGGGGCATGTCTAGATTTGTATTTCCATGGTAACAAGGACCCCTACCCTAAGGACAATGTTGGAGAGTTTTTGGTCTCAAAAATAAGGGTTAGAACCATGTACTACCCTTCTCATCTCTGAGACCCAGAGCCTCTCATTCCAAGCAGAGAGGGTGAGAATTGTTCTTGATTTTCCATTCAAAATGGAATGACATTCTCCTCCCTCACCACAGAACTGATTTTAGGGCATACCTTCATGAGTAAGCCCCTAGCCTTTCTTCCAGGATGTTTCACTCTCTCTTCTCTTTACCTCCTGGCCATCGGGTTAGAGAGGGGATGGGCACCCAAGCCCTCTCCCCTCTCTCATGTTTCCTTCCCTCCTCAGTCTCCATACCCTAGACCCATTCTAGGGTAAAGTGAAGAGAGGGATGTGCCGTACCCTCAACCTCTTCCACTGTCATCCTGAGATAGAGAAGATGGGAACACTCAAAACCCCATCCCTCTCCCTTTGGGATTTTTCTCCATGTCCACCTATGAAAAAAAGTAGATCGTGTCGTATCTCGGATATTTGGTTTCCTCTTGTTTCTCATACAAAGCATGAATCACATGGGCTTAGAGGTTAACAGAGATCCTAACATTCACATGATCCATGTGACCTATTGAACTAAGATAAATCTAATTAATTATATAATAAAGATATATAGGACACCCACCTAGGGCCTGAGCTCAATGGGAATCCTCTTCAAGGGTAATCCTCAATCATATTTCCTCTAATCTAGGAACCCTCCTTATGAGTAATCCCTAAAACAAGCCTCCAAATCACCATGATTTAAACACCCTTTATGGACACTTTAATCGGACATCCTCCTTAGGAGTAATCCCCAATCATGTCATCGAATAGTCCATACATCATTTTCAATAATAACCCCTAACCTAATCCTCTCAAAGGGTCATACTACCCTATGAGACAAACCTACAAAAAGCCTCTATAGGTGAGGTTCTCCATAACCGAACTATGTGGGCTATGATTCCCATCCATATGGGATATATAGGAAGCCTTCATGAGGTTCAAACCCAACACCCCTAAACAAACCTATTATCCCTAATCCACATTCTCAGTAGGGTTTAATTCAACCTGGGAATCTATCTTCCTTCCAAGTTCCCTGGGTCACTTCAACATAAGTCTCACACCAAACATTTACTAGGTTCCTTCCACCTAGATGTCTTTACCACATGATGTTAAACTATATGGTTAGGTCCTTATCACATGACCTTAAAATATACGATGTGTCCCATTAAGAAACACTGAACTACATGGGTTCTAATTCCTTTCATAAGGATATGTAGGAAGCCCATTTATGGGTTCGATCCCAACATCAAAACAACTTCCTTCTCCCTGGATGATGATACACTCTAGAGTGCCCCACTATGTAGCTAAGAAACCATTATCATCGTGATAATGACCAAAGAATCTCTAAGTATTATATAAGAGAATACCATGGATAGAGATCCTCAGATACATACAGATATCTCCATTGATGAATAACCTTAGATACATATAGAATATTCTAAGATCTATACATGATAATAATTGATTGTTAACACTGGGATAACCCATATCATACTTGGTAATTAATAAAGTATTCATGAACAATTCTTAAATCTATAAGAGTGTCCCAAAGTAGGTAATAATTCCCCCCAAAAGGGTGGGATGAGCCCGACATCCCATCCCCTCGACCAATGTGAGTTCTCAAGCATCATTGGACAAAATCTCAAATAAGTGCATGCCTTTGGAAATAAGATCCCTTTGGATACATAAACATTGGGTGTTTATGGTTCCATGAACAAACCCATTGGAAACTGTTCAGAAATAGTGAACCCAATGTGAATGATTTCACAAAACTTAACCCCCTACAATCAACCATTGACCGAATGATTACTTGGGGGGAATAGTAGTAATGAAAAAGGATAATGGATGCAGAAAGGAGAAACAATAGCCTCATTTATTAGATTCATGTTGTTTGAAGTCCATTTTTTAGAACTTGTGAGGGATTTAGCATCTCTGAGGTTTTCCCTCGACCAAGCCCAAGATAAGCTTCAACAAGAGAAGCTTGAATGAAATCACCTACAAGATAAGTTCAAGTTAGTAGATATTACCACTCGATCAATGTTTTTCAAGCCACCCCATGAAACTACCACCATCACACACTTTACCCTTAGGGCGTACGCGAGTGTTATAAGGGATTACATGTCCAATCATTAGTTGCTTAAAGTGTAATTTCTTTGTTTAAATAAAATTTTTATTCTATCAATTCAATTTTAAGAATAGTTTGGGTTAATAAAATATATGTTTAATTGTGATAAATTTGATAAATTGATTTCTGGAAACAAATAAAACATAATTATATTTTTTTAGAAAATATATACATTTTTATAATAAAATAAGGTATTGTGAATAATATTTTTTTAATTAAATAGTATTTTAAAAATTATTATTTAAATATAAATGATAAAATAATTTTATAATGTCCTAGGAAATTTTTAAAGTGTCAAAAATTTGATTGTGCCTTAAAAATAATTATTTTTCAATAAATAAGGATTTTTATATTGAAAGGTTAAAATTATAATATTTATAGAATTATTATGATAAAATAAACATTATATTTGAAATCATAAAATAAAAATTAGGTTATAATGAATTTATGATAATTTTATAAAATACATTATTTTTCCATGAATAGTACAAATACGGTTTTGGGTTTTTCATATGTTTTATGAATTCATATTTATGTCATAATGATGGAATAATTAATTAACCAAAATACATGTCCTAAAATATGTTATTTTATTATTATTAACTATTTTAATAGATTTTAATTAATTTCCAAACCTATAAGTGACATTCCGAATTCTAAAATAGAAATTTTGATTTTTAAAATGTTATTTGGTAGAAAATTTACTTATCCACTCCAAATGAAGTATTAAAAAATGGTTTTCAATTATAATGGATTAAAATGTCATAAAATGTGACCCAAATGTCCAAAAACATGATAAAAACCTTGGTTTAGCCTAGGTATTTTCATTTCCACAACCAAGATTTCTAAGACCTATATTTGGAAATTATTAAACAATTCCTCCACTTTTGCTATAAATACACACCCATTTCTCCATTATCCTTTACTCTCAATCCATCATCCATGAATTTTTGGTGATTTTCCCTCCCAATGAGTCCCCCCAAGGTTTCCTTAATACCCCAAGGTTCCAAACCTCGAGATTTAGGACCAAATATTCAAGGTAAGGGAATTTTCATCCTCTTCTTTTCCATTCAAGTAATCCTTTTGTGTGTGTATTCTAAATAGTATGTTACTTTATTTTATTGTGCTTTTTATCATACCCTTATTTATAAATTATGTTTTATCAATGGAATACCTTCAATATCTCTCATTTCACCCTTCTCTAAATCCAAATCTTATACCTATCATGTGGCCGAATTTACTTCTCAAATTTATCTCTTTTAAATGAAAACTTATTATATTGTGAATACCCAAACCATTTCATTATCCATGGGTATTCACATAGATGTTAATATAATTAATTTATTTAGGTATTTACATATAATAAACCTGCATTCCATTTTCATTGGTTAAAACTGATTTTATGGTCAAGCCTTTAATCACTTACGTAGTCAATGCTTTTTTATGAAACATGTAGTTTATCCTCCTTAGGTTATGGAAAAAAATGATTTATTATGATCAATATGGATCACATGAAATCAATACATATGAATGGTTCACCCTGATAGTGCTCGAATTCATTGAGTAATGAATTTAATCTCTATAGATGACATGTTTTATGATACCTTGGTGAATAACCTTGGTAATTTTCATTTGTGAAACCTGAGTGATAAACCATGGTGATATGCCTATGAATGACTCTTTTTTTATGTTGTAGCCACATTTCCATGTTACGGTTCATTTTATTTCTATTATGATATACCTCACGTTCTCTTGTACATGCCAAACTATTATGCCTCATGTTCTTATTGGTATTCCTTGTAATCACATGTTATATGTCTCCCTTGCTTATTCCCTTACTGGGGTTCATTATCATCCCTTTCCTTTGATGTATGTCCCTAGGATATGATATACAGTAAAAGTAACCTAGGGTGAACCCATGAATATGTCTTTCAAGTGGATTTAGAAGAATGTTTTATGTGTTTGTGTATTATGTTTCTAATTTCCAAGAATATAATCTTTAAAAGATCCTGTGTTTTGTTTCATGTAATGAAAAGTTTATTTAATAAAAATTTAGGATGCCATACTATTACCTTTATTTTCAATTAATTGATGAACTTTTTCACACATATTTGGTTCATGGTTTTGTTGTCATTAACTTTCTCTTGATCATTCACTTTCGTGTGATCAAATTTCTTTGCCACTCACCGTAATTATTTAGACATTAGTTTTTCCTCCATGCCCACATTTAAACTTCTCACTAATATTATCCTATTTAGAAACATAGTTATATTTTATTCTAGATGACCTTCGTATTTTATTTTTCCTATTTTCAAGAGAAATTTGTATTAACCCTTTTTATGATATAGGATTTCAACAAAGGTATTTTAAAATGTCAAACATTTTATTATCAAGTCTAAGTTAAAATTTTGAGGACACAATTTATTAAAGGGGGAGAATGTAATATCCTGAGATTAAAAAAATGAATGTTTGATAGTTTACAAGATTCACAACATTGAGCTTAAATGAACCATGAAATATTATTACATAAATATGATTGTTCTAACATGGTTGTTGGATTGGAAAGTATGAAAAGGATTAATCGCATTGTGAAATATATATAAAGAACCTAATCAATACAAATATATTGATTAATTATTATGAAATAAGAACTCAATTTTTAGTAAAGTCATTTTATTCGTCAAAAATATGTTTTCTTTAAAAATTGTAATTATTGCTTTTTGTGAGCGAATATTATAATTAATTTTAGATCCTTTTAGAAATTTTATTCGATAAAAGGATGTAAATTTTGAAATATTCATGTAAAAATTATTTTATAAAGGTTTTTTAGGATTTTTCTGAAAAAATTGATTTTTTCAATGAATAGTGAAAAATACTAATTTTTATGGAAAACTATATTTTTGATTCAATCATTTACAGCGGTCCATTTTTTTAAATAGTTTTAAAGTTAAATTAGTTCTATTATATTATGGATAATCTGATTAAATTAATTGGAATCAATTTTATGGTTGAATTTGGTGTAAAAAAATTATACTTAAAAGGCATTTTTTTTAAAAACTGTTTTTCATCGCATTTTTCCGTTTAATTTTAAATTAATTTATTCCGCTTCTATGAATTGAATCTTGAAAAATGGATTCCATATTCGGAATCATGAGGTCCAAATTTGGTAAATATGGCCCTTTTATTTTTATTCATTATGAATAGTATTCATAATAAATGTTGTCACAGTAAAGGTAAAATGGGTTAATTAGGGGTAAAAATAATGTGATAAAGGATAAAAAAGTAACTATAACACTTACCTTAATTTTATTGGATGAATATATTTTGTTTATAATCATACAAGATTAAAATATATAACCTTTTGTTTCCATTTGGCCATGATTTTGAGCATCATAATATTTTATTTAAAGAAAAGTCAAAAATGACACTCTTTGTTTTATTATCTTTGATTTTTTGACATGGGAATAAAAAGAAGGTTTGTTCAATTATAAATGGTTAATTTAAATATAAATGATTTTTTTATCTTGGAAATGTATTTTTAATTTTTAGTGATGAAATAATTACAAAAAATGTTTATGCAACGCACACATGGTGTTTGTGAAAGTAGTATAAAAAAGAAGTAAATTATTTTTAAAACTCTAAAAATAATATTTTTTTTGGTAATTTAAAATATACCATGAATATTTAAGATGAATATAACATATTAGAGTTGTTTTTAAGGTTTATATTTGAATTCCGTTGTTGTAAAGATGTTTTCCAAGTCAGATTATGTCAATGGTTCATAATATGATATTAATAGTATTTTATGTTAAATAATATTTTATTAAATTATTTAAAAATAATTAAAATCATGAAATAAGACAATTAGGATGATACATGGTCTAAAATTTCATAATTTTTCCTTTTATGATCCAATTTTTACATTATAAATAAAATTATAACACATTAATATTAAAAAAATCATTGTCGTGATTACGGTTAAAATTGGTTAACCAAGTGGTCAATCCAAAAGATAAGGTTTAAAATGATATCAAAACCTCTCAAAAGTTGATTTGATGATTACATTAATACCTTATATTCCTTATCTTAGAATCCATGTCATTTTAAAACCATTTGACATGAGTTAGACACATATTGTATTATAATATTTAATGTAATTCCAAAATTGATATAAATGATATTTTATAATAAATAGTGTTTTATTAAATGATTTAAAATTCCTAAAAATCTTATATTTGGCTAAATTATTGGTTTATGGTTTAAAATATCAACCATTCTCCATTTATGGGCCAATTTGCATTTTATAGTAACTATATTGACCCTTAAAGAGTAAAAAAACATTGTTATCATGGTAATTGTCAATGGAGTTAATGGAGGTTTAAAACAAAATGATAAGGGTGAAAACATCACCTAAACTTGTACGATTTTTATTATATGATATTATTTCGACTCATCCTCATCTTAGATTTGAATTATATCAGTTTTGAGCCATTTTAATATGAAAATTATTTTATATTAATTTAATACTTTAAGAAATTCCAAGAACTCTCCTCCCCTTATTATAAAAGGGAACCCCATCTCCTCCTCTTCTCTACACACTTCAAGAGCCTTTTGGATCATCCAATCCCTTCTCAAATACATTCCTATAATCTCTCTCATAATTATAGAGTTCTTGTTTCAGGAAAAATACCAACCGTAGAGAGATTAAGGTGTAAAGCGAAGGTGACTCTCTGAAGAAGAGGTATAGCTTTTAACTAAATATTTTAGTTTATTTATTCTTCCACCTCCTTCAAATATTCTTCAACCATGTTGATATAATAAAATCAGTATCTAAAATATACTGATATTTTATTATGTTAATGGAATAACCTATATCCATATCCTTCTTCCATCAAATGGGAAACAAAACCATCATTCATGTGTACCGCAAATTATCGCCTCCTGAACCGATGTAATTCGTTTGTCATCACCACCTCTCATAGATGGATATAGTGATGGATTTGATGTATATATATATTTTATTAATGACATGTTTACAATAATAGAAATATAATATATCATCTACTTTCATACCTTTCCATTCATTGAAAAATAATAATGTTGTTCGTACGTACGTGTGGACTACCACCTCCACAAAGCGATGCGATTCATTTTTTATCACCAAATCATATAGATTTTATATATAAGTTTATTTAAAGAGATAATATTATATTTATGATATAATGATCATTATAGAAAGATAAAATAAAACTTACTTTCTTTCCTTCATGACTGTTTAAAAATGGAAGTGTTACTCATGCGTACATACGGTCTACCATCTCTAGGATTGTAACATGGTTCATTTTTCATAATCATCTTTCATGAGTGGTTTTAAAATTGAAATTGATGTTTATATAAGATAATAATTTCATGATTATTATTCTATATATGGTGGAATACTGACCACTTTTATCATAGACAACCTACCATAGTCATTTTTAACATATAAGCTGAATATCGTCAAAACATCTAACGTTAACTTAATTGATTATGTAATTGTATATAACATGATATTAAAAAAATAAAAGAAATAATGAACTTGAAAAGGATTATTAATAAAGTAAAAGATTAACATAAGTTTGTTATTTATGAAGATAAAGAACTTATGTGATGAGTAGGATGTGAGGTAAGATATTTTTATATCTCAATTTATTTTCATTAGGTTATATCACTCATTTGTTGACTATGTCATGTCAAGTTTATGTGTGGAATAACCTTTGATTATTCTATGTTGTATTTCCACTTGTTTTATGTGGATTTACATTTTTTGCGCATAATCACTTCAATGATTAATTTCCGCATAGATGTTTCGATCTTTGTAAGGGATTTCATCTCAATTTTTCTTCACATAGACATATTTTATTATTGTGCACCTAATTCCTTTTCTATTGTGTATATATTGTCCCTTTGACATGTTATATCATGATTCTCTTTACGTTCATGATATTTAATGTTTTATTTGAAGTTATTCTTTCATGGGGCTTAAGATTCAAAAGTTACCGAAGTAATAAGGGTTTATTTCAAAATCGCATAATTATTTGGGATAGTTTATGTTTAATTATCCATTCAGAGAATTATTTGATATTTTTAATAGTAAACTCAATCTATTTCCTTCTATGCTAGTTATTTCTATAAATTATAATTTTTTCTTTCATTTTCCTCTTTTAAATACTCAAGAGACCAAAAGAATGTTTTTATGGAAAACCGATTTCGTTTTTTTACTCGATCGGAAATCTTTTTCTTCCATGTCTACATTTTCCTTAAAATGTTTTAAAGAATAGTTTTAATATTCTATAATGATTTATTAAAGACGCTTTTACCAATGTTTGAATTTTTACAAAATGGTTTAAAAGTAATCTTCTTGTCATTTTTCAAACGATGTACTTTTGACTTTTACTAAAAATTTAAAAGGAATCTTTGTTTTAACATATACGGCACGAACGTACTTTCCCGACATCATGACCAGACAATGCTTTGAAACTTTCTTTACAAGTTTTCATGATTATATTCAATGAAAATGTTTTTTCTAATATTCTGTAATTTTTTAGTTTTTAAAAGTGGATTTCAAAGTGAAAATTTTATTTTTCTCAAGAATTTTTCAGTGGTCATTTTATGGTATTTCTATTCATCAACGACAACAACCTTTTATTCTACTTATGCTCCACCAGAAATATGTTATAATGATATCATCCTTATTCATTTTTTCTGGATGGTTTATGATTAGTTTGATTGGGGAAAATTATTAACATTTCGTATGATAACTTTTCAATATGAATGTTTACATTGATTATGTTTCACCTCCTTCATATGATGAATGCATTGGGCTTAGTAAGTGGTGGTCGATGGCCTCTATATCTTCTTGATGCATCGGTAGATCTCATGAGACAAACTAGTTTGAGTATTTAATGTATGTCTTGCCCAGTTATTTAAGATATCTTGGCATGAGGCCTTGATGGTATGTTTATGATGTCTCGACCCAAGGCCTTGATAATATGTTTATGATTTTCGACATTATGTATTTTATCATTATAAAACAAGTTGTTAATATCCACGTGATTATTTGAATAGTTATGATATCCATGTATAATTTTCAAGCTCTTCTGATTATTTATATGGCATTATTTGATTATCATTTATTCAAACCATATTATTTTTCATTGTCAAGTTATTGATTAAATGACATGTGTTTTCAGTTATTTACATTGTCATTTTGATTATGTCTTATTTACTCATGATAGTATCCATTGTACATAACCCTTATTGAGCATTTGACCCCATCCTTCTTATGTTTTTCATTTCCACGAGTTATGAAGAAAGGTTTTAAGTACGTTAAACCTAAAAATGTTACTAAATGTGGAGAACTTAGTGGGAAATGATGTAGATTTTTTTATAAACCAATTGTTTATGTATCCAAGTTGCTATGTAAGTGTTTGTCTTAATTCTCTAAAACTCTAAACCTAAAAGGTCATTGGGTTTATAAGTGATCTCGTATTTTCTTTTGATGTTCTATGTTTTGGATGGTTAAAATTAGATCACATTTATTGGTATCAAATCTAGGAATGTAAAGTTTGTGATTTTAGCACCAGATCCAGGAGTACAGGTCTTGGGCTGTCACAAAAATAATGGAAACAAAGGTGCTGAAATGAGGGAAGATTGAAGAAATATTTTATTGTTATTGAAATGATCAAGTGTGGACTGCCCAAGGAGATCAATAGGTGTTTGTATGTTACTTTTTGCAAGGGGATTAAGGAGCACATCATTTTTGAGCAAAACTATTTTCATGCATTTACTTTACTTTAGAGTCTAAGCCTCTTCATTATTCCTCTCAAATTTTAACATTTGAAACGCAACCAGAAAATAACCCACATAAAATCTCTCGTGATTGACACATTTACAACTCTGTGAAGTAGAGATACAAGAAATTTAACAAGCCTATAGAGATCATGCATGCGTTGGGAATGAGAAAAATTCATATAAAAAATCCATGAGAGATAAATACATTTCTGGGGAGATAGGTATGAAATCCATGTGGAGATTAACATGAGATTGAATGGAATTTTATGATTAGAGAGGAGTTGGATAATTTTGATCCATGTAGGAGGTGTGGTTTTCTTAGGGTGTTTGAGTTGAGTGGTGTGACCATTTATGTCTTGAGAAATTTATTTTAGAATAGATGATTGTCCAAGAATGGAATGATTAACTATGAAGGATTGATGAAACTCATATTTGCATACATATTATTCTACAGTTAAATGTTCCCACCAATTTATCATTTTAAGTGTAATTTTCATATTTTTTTAGGTTTTTGGAATAATTTAAGCTCAATTGTGAAGATGGATTAATTTTGGAATTTTAAGCATTTTTATGTCAACTTGGTATTTCAGACATGATGTTTTCAACATTGGTTTAAATTACAAAATTCTTTTCTTCAAGGCTTCCATGTTCATTGTACTATATTTCATTCAACTATAACAAGAGTTGTATCTAACCATAGATGGCCCAAAAGAAGCATGCAAGTCAGGCCCTGAAATCTGTGCACAATTTTGGTGAATTTTAATTTTAGGTCCATATCTCAAAAATAGTTGGTCCAAATAAGTTGGAATTTTACCTGAAGATAGAAGAGTGTCTGAGGAAACAATTAATGAACCGTGTCTACTTTATATTCAGCCGTTTTCATGGCTATAAATGGATTGAAAACCGGAGGATGGAAATATGAAGAGTCTGTAAGGGCAGCAAACTTTTCTTTCATAATTCGATGATAATTTTCACTACATGTGTCCAAATGAATTGAAATTTTGTGGGTTAACAGAGGATACATTGATGAACAACTTCAATGAACGACACTTCCAGATATTCAACCATTTAGTTGGCCGAACACATGTGAACATTCAGATGAAGGATTTGGAGAGAAACCAATCACCCCTCTTGCTTATAAAAATGTACTTTTGTTTCCTTTCAAGAGTCGGGCATTTTCTTTAGCTAAGTAGGGGGGTTTTCTGTTATAACAGTTTTTTACATGTTCAGTATATATTTGTTCTTCCTCTTTTCACTTGCATGTTATCTTTTGTTTTTCTCCCTCCGTGAATCTCATCTCATCTCAATGAAAATTGAGAACTAACCTTGACTATTGTTTGAAGGAGGGGCAGTGTTATGCTTCGAGTTATTTGTGCTTCAATGCTTTTTATTATTTTATTCTAAGATTTTGACCGTGGTTAAACAGATTATTGGATGTTGTTGCTCCATTTTTTCTATTGTCAACTTCGTTTTGTTCATCCTTATTCATCTCATTTGTCGTCATAATGTTGCGTATGATGGAGTAGCATTATAATGATGATGCGAGAGAGACTATATTGCGTGCAAATGGTCGTTGTAGAATAATCACATTTCGAATGGGAGGATGTGGAGCGATAAAATTGAACTCTGCATTGAATTGAGTAATGGAAATATTCTTTAAAAAACAAGATTACTTCATCATGAACTCCCAAGAACAACTTATTTCTCTCACTAACTTCTTTGTGTCTTCGTATTTGTGCTTTGTTTATATCATAAATATCATATGTGTTTTAAATCCTTCAGTTTTTAGTTTTCATTTGTAGTATATTTTAATTATAAATAGTGACCATAAAATAATTTTGTTGTGTGAGTGGCATCATCGAGAGATCAATCAAGAATGTATTAAGAATTTATTGATTAGGGATTTACGATAAATCTCTCATGTCAATCAACTGGTAATTTGAATGGAATTTATACATAATCATCAACACACAACATAATATTATCTTTAACCACCTATCAAAATAAAAAATTTATTAACTAAATATGACTGAAAATAAAATCTGAAAGAGGATTAGGATTATGGAATGGATATATAGATGACCCGATAGAAAACAATAAAATTATGTTTTTTTAAAGCAGGTATGATATGATTTAACAGATGCGGTTATGTTTGACACCTAAACCGAATTGCAAACCGGAATAGTCTATTAAATCTGCACCGCAGACCAAACTATAAGGGGAAAAAAACCGAAATTTTGATTTTGTTATATTCGGATTACGGTTTGGTTCGGTTTGAGTAGTTTTTTTGCCCACCCCTACCTGGAACCCTCTTCCTCCAGGCCAAACACACACACACAGGGATTTAGTTTCCCTTTTATCTTCCCTGCCAACCCACATTGAGGATGATCTAGAGAGTAATATAATACATCTTTTTCTATATAAAAATGAATCAATAATTGTATGATTTTACCAGGGAAACAGGTTGATTGGCTTGGCATGTATTCCTGGTGTACAGATCTAGGTGACATGAAGATAATGTTTTAAAAATATATAAAAATATCAAAATAATAATCTAAGACAGTTAAGGCCGGCCATGGCAATATGATTATCCAAGACAGGTATTGAAAATGCTACTCTTTCGTTTAGTTCAAAAACAAATATCAATAATCAGAAATCCACTGAATAAAAACCATGATTCTACAAAAACAAAACACAGGAGATATAGAAGAAGACCATAAGAATTAAGATTGAAAAAATAATAACAATAACAATTATATTAAATCGGAAAACAGTATTCAATGAGAAGGGCTTTCAAAGCTATGGCCATGACCAATTCTGCCATTGATAAACAATGCAATCTTCGTCTTGTACTCAATAAAAAAACATCGTTAGGATATTAGGATTCTATTTGATTCATAGATTAGTATTGTTTTCTAGAATTTTTTTTAACAACCAGATACTGAAATAGTGTACCATCTTTCCTCAACATCGAATCATCTGCTGAAAACGGGCATTCATTTCATATGTTTAGTAGAACAAGGACTAGAATTTCATTGATGCAAACACGACTTTAATGTTTCAGACATTTCATCAAACAGGTAGTGGGGAACCTGTCGCAGCCCATTAATCGGCGAAGGGGGAGTCGTCGATGTCGATTTTAACAACCGCGTCATCTTCAAATGGGTCTTTCTTACTTGGCGAAGGAGGGGCAGGGATCCTAGGTGGACCTCTCCCTTTCTTCTTGTTCCGAGGCCTCGCCTAATTTAGTTGACATAAAAAAACACACACACACACGATCACAGAACATAATCGCAGCCACATAGTCAAGCAAACTTCGGAATCAGACGGAAATAGGAGATATTACATTGCCGTAAGAGTGATTAAATCGCTTTCCCTTGGCCGTCTTCCGGTCACCTCTGCCGCAGTAAACTGAACCTGAACAATAAGATGAGTTCAAACAAAATTACGAAGAACCGGGGAGAGAGAAAGATAGAGAGCTACCTCGAGGCAGTGAAGGGGGAGGAGTCGTCGGGGAGGAGGGGAAGGGAAGTGCATGAGATGTGAAAGATGTGCTAAGAGAGATGGATCGAGAAAAGGAAAAGTTGCGAGCGAAATTAAAGGACAGTGAGGCCATGGTTGGAGGAGCAGCGCCAATTAGCAGAGAGGCCATTACTGAAGAGACAGGAGCTGCACAGATCCCCGCAGTGCCAGGGACAAGCTGGAAGCCCCGAGTATCTGATATCGAGAGAAACCCGTTCTAGGGGACCTGAGGGAGGTGAACCCGACCCACGCAAAGCCTAATCCGAGACGTGGGAAAATCCGGCCCGTTTAGATTTTGATCATGATGAGAATATTTCTTTGGAATCAACCATATTATAATTTTCTAAAAGGTCGCACTTATAAGAGTTTTTTTAAAACGCATTTTTTTTAAAAAAAATCTGAAAAACTACAGAGGTTAATTTTTTTTAAAATACGCTAGGTAGTCCAAAATAAAAATAATTTCTTATAAAAACTTGGTGAAAAATTATTTATAACCTTTTAAATCCACCTACTTAAACTTAAAAATATTTCAAGTACATGACTTTACTGGTCTATATAATATAAACTATAAGACCGATATGAATGAAATTTTAAACATTTCTTAAACATATAACTAGTAGTCCAAAATTAAAAAAAAAATCTTAAAAAATCTTGGTGAAAATTATTATAACCTTTCAAATCCGCCTACTTGAAGCGTAAAAATGTTTTAAGTACGTGACTTTGTTGGCCTATATAATATGAACTATAAGACCGATATGAATGAAATTTTAAACATTTCTTAAACATATAACTAGTAGTCTAAAATAAAAATAAAAATCTTAAAAAATCTTAGTGAAAATTTATTTATAACCTTTCAAATTCACCTACTTGAAACTTAAAAATGTTTCAAGTACGTAACTTTACTGGCCTATATAATATAAACAATAAGAACGATATGAATGAAATTTTAAACATTTCTTAAACATATAACTAGTAGTCCAAAATAAAAATAATTTCTTAAAAAATCTTGGTGAAAAATTATTTATAACCTTTCAAATCCACCTACTTGAAACTTAAAAATGTTTCAAGTAAATGACTTTGCTGACCTATATAATATAAACTATATGACCGATATTAATGAAATTTTAAACATTTCTTAAACATATAACTAGTAGTCCAAAATAAAAATAATTTCTTAAAAAATCTTGGTGAAAATTTATTTATAACCTTTCAAATCCACCTACTTGAAACTTAAAAATGTTTAAAGTACACGACTTTGCTGTCCTATATAATATAAACTATAAGACCAATATGAATGAAATTTTAAATATTTTTTTAACATATAACTAGTAGTACAAAATAAAAAAAAATCTTATAAAATTTTGGTGAAAAAATATTTATAACCTTTCAAATCCACCAACATGAAACTTAAAAATGTTTCAAGTACTTGACTTTGCTGGCCTATATAATATAAACTATAAGACCGATATGAATGAAATTTTAAACATTGCTTAAACATATAACTAGTAGTTCAAAATAAAAATATTTTCTTAAAAAATCTTGGTGAAAATTTATTTATAACCTTTCTAATCTACCTACTTGAAACTTAAAAATGTTTCAAGTACTTGACTTTGTTGGCCTATATAATATAAACTATAAGACTGATATGAATGACATTTTAAACATTACTTAAATTGGAACTCAATTCACCCTCCTCTTGAGATTCCACTCTGACCAACAAGTAATAATAGTATTTTGATTTCAGTAGACATAAAACATGTAAACAATAATGTACAATCAATGTCTATGTCTCTGATGAGGAGATTCCGTCCCACATGATGGTCTTTGAATAGGACGTCTGCATCGAGTACGCAGTGGAGTCTGATGACCTGGAGAAAGCTGATCCTCGGGCATTGGAACATCGACTGGCGCATCCTCCATCTGTGTGTTAGTGAGAGGAGCTGTCAACTGCATCTCGTACTATCATCCGGATCCTTCTCCCACTAGGGTGGTAGAAGGACCTTCCACCATTACAGCGGGAAACCAAGTCTGCGATGGAGCTATACCCCAAGACAGCGATGGCTCTGGAATCCAAGGTTGTGGAGGATCTGGGACCCAAGATGGAGAGAACTGTGGATATCCTGTCAGGAAAGACGAATCCCATGCCACCTGAGGCACATCCTGAATCGGCTGACCCTGGACTACTAGAGGGTCGACCTCTGCACGTGGAACAAGTGAAGTTTCACGTACAACACAACGCTGTCTACGTCACTGTGGTCGTGACTCCTCAGCACCAGCAACAGCTGTAGGATGTTCCTTTGGGGCAAGAACATCCTCTCTCCGAGCTGGATGCGCGAAGATGCTCTCAGAAAGCGCACAAAAAGATGCCCTAGCCTCCAGTGTTGTAGCATGGACGGATGCCCAGCTAAAGACCCCCTCCTCCTCTTCATAACTCATGCGAAAAAGCTGCTCTGTGTGACTTCCATGTAAATAGATTCAAATTGAATTAGAAAATAATTCAATAAACAAAGTAATGGAAATTTATTGACTTACCATCCTTTACATCTCTATGCCGGGTTGGGTAAGATACAGTGTAGACTTTAGTCTATACCATGGCGCATAGTCAACCTGCTCCAAAAGAGAGAATCGGTTCGTAGGAACACCCTGAATACGAAACTTTGCATGTCTCTACCAACAGTCGATAAAACTGGCATGTACTCGGGACCAGTCATCATCCTGTCTCCCAGACAGCTTCATCCCATGAAGTCGGTCTGTCTGTCTCGATGGTAATGGAATCGGCTGAGTACAACAAAACTAGCGCATGAATTTGTCAGGCTGTTGTCACTCAATAATATGAAAGTGAATGAGGGGCACTACTTCCATAGCATCCTCAAGCCCAACAGTGTAGTATGCTAGCAACTGGTCTGTAATACTTTAGTATGGAAGCCATGAAATCTGAAATGACAAGTGATTTTGTCAAAAAAGCACCTAACTAAAAACCAAAATTGATGCTATTATTAAATATATTAGACAGTGATAGATTGTATATATATACCTGATCATGTAAGAGACAGTCCAACTATAGCTGATATACGCCCAAATGCTGTCTCGAAACCTCGTCAAAATTGTTTTGCTGACACCATGTAACGCCCCGACCCCAGCTACCCAGAGCCGGTGCGTTACTTCGTAACATTGGCATGATCACAAAAGATCAAGTCTCGAAAGACCGATTAGTTTAGTAGCCTTGGAAACACTAGATACATTCATAAGTGTTACATTACATCATAAAGTGAAAAACTAATAACAAAGTCTTCATAGTCCACACTCATATCCTCTTCTGACTATCCCTGCAGGTCATTCATAAAATACTTCTTCACATCCTGGAAAATATCAAAACATTGAAAGGGGTGAGCTCAAATGCTCAGTAAGGATAACAATATTGCAGAAACTTTCATAAATAAACATAAACATTTAAGGCAATGTATAACTAAACAAAAGCCTTATTAAACATGAACTTCAGCATAATATGGAAAAAGTAAAATCAAATAATGGCACTTACTTACTCACATGGATATTCTACTAGACGAATAATCACATGAAAGATCAATAACCACTTTCATAATGAGGGAATGTATAATGCCGGACATTCTGAAACATTTTGTCAAGGCCTCGGCCAAGACGTCTAAAATGATTAAGGCCTCGGCCAAAACCATAAATCAAATTGGGAAAGGGCCTCGTCCAATTCCACGTCTAGTTGTCTCATGAGACCTACCGATGCATCGAGGAGCTATAGCGGGCTCCACCCGTCACTTATTAAGTCCAATACATTCCTCATATGAACAGGTTTAAACATCTCATAAACCATAACATAATCGTATCACATAAAACATGCATAAATGAAACATAACATTTCCACATTTCAATCACAAGATATCAATACAACAGATTGATGTAATAAAAACGCTTTCAAAACCATTTTCAATACCAAAATAAAAGAAAAGTATAACATGGTATTTATTTTTCATTAAAAAAAGGGTATGGCTTGTAGAGGAAGTCGAAACTCAAATAGTGGTCACGGCGGCGGAGAAGTCGTTGTCGCCGCATACGTACGACAAAAACATTCCCTTTTGTCGTTTAGTAAACGCTTCGTATAAAAAATATTCCTTTTGAATAAACGTAAAAGTCAAAGTGGTTTATACACCGTATAAAAGAAATTTGTGTATAAAACCAAATATGCCTCAATGAAAGGAGATTGAGACGAAGTCCTTACAAAGATCATTTTTAAAATAAAATAGATATATTATGTGTATTCACTATAGGTACACATAAATAAAGTAAAAATACAAAATAAGACATAATAAT
Organism: Viscum album; assembly: GCA_963277665.1. Taxonomy (NCBI): domain Eukaryota; kingdom Viridiplantae; phylum Streptophyta; class Magnoliopsida; order Santalales; family Viscaceae; genus Viscum; species Viscum album. Next base: position 2,092,985,655 of record OY728122.1, read on the forward strand.
ATCAAGACATAATTTGAAAGTAGGAGATTAACCCAAAGAATGGAAGTTGGGTTAAGAAGTTCCCTTACCTTGCGTCCTGTCCTGACTCGACCGTTCTTTAACCTCCTGAATAATAAAATAGAGTTAATTCCTATTTACTTAAGAACCTTTTTCATGTTCATTATTCCTTTTATATCCCTTATTACCATGTTATGAACATTATGTAATTATTTAAGTTAATAACGGTCGTTTTGTCGATCTTTGGTACTTGAGTCAAAAATAAACTTCTTATAATTACAAGTTGTTCATGTGGTGAAATATCCATTATATCCAGAATTATATTCATGATATAGATATCATATATATGATATATATCCAGTATATAAATTCATTCATAATGTCACGTAACATTTAGAGGTAAGAAATGAAATGCACCGTTCATGGAGACGGTAAGCCGTACGTACGCATGAACGCTACTTTCATTTCTATTTCGTATTTAATGGAATGAAATCATAATGATATAAATTTATAATATAATTACAGTATAATATAGTGTATAATACCATTTAATCCATCCTTTATACATCCCACATATGACATTAACGATTCAAATCACTTTGAGGGGGCGGTAGTCCGCACTTCCTAAAATGAAATTATCGCGTTTTACCCATAATGGAAATCATAAAGTATGCCATAAATGAGAAATACAGAAGCATAAGTAAAACATAAACATATTATATATCATATATAAATATAGTGACATCTTAATGGCCACCTTTGAAGGTGTTATATGAGTGTTGAACAATCATCGTTTCGTGAGGCAGAAATTCGCCATCCACAGAAACCGTATGTTCTTTAACCATTAGATGTAGGTGTGTGTAAGTGTAGCTCGAATAATTCTTATAAAAACATCCTACTATATTGAGGATACTGGTTTTGTTACAAAAGAAATTAATAAAAAGAGTTTAGAGGGTTGGAGAAGAAAAATAAAACAAAACAACATTAGAGAAGACATTACCTCAAAATCGGGTAACTCTTTTTGATTTGAGCCAAAGGCTTCCTTGGGAAGAGTTCTGCCCAAAGTGAGGCTTCTAGGAGTAAGAGGGGGAAGTTGACAGAGTATTTGGGCAGAGGTTGGCTGAGCCAAATGGCTTTAAAGTGTTAATGAGGTGGTAGAGGTGGGGGCCTTTTATAAGAGGAGAGGAGGGGCTCTTTTGGAAAGATTGAAATGTTACATTATTATACAATGCTTTTCGGATTCTAAAGGTCCCACACTTACATAATTCGTGGCTAAGGTGATAAGGGTTCGAAATCTACCCATCCAATAGTCTTTGGACAAGTGTAAGCCTAGGATTGTACATTATCTTTTCATTTTATTAAAATCGTTAAATAATGAGGTCATCACTGCATCATAATGATGTCATAAATAATATAATTTATTTAATGTCTAAATTTTTTAAAAAAAATACTATGATGTAGGAAATATTTTTATCTTTACAATGACTATTTATAGTCAAAAATATGACTTGTATAACCCCATGTAAAAATTGTTTTAGTAAAACATTTCATGTTTGTGTCGTTTTTTAACTTTAACATTAAATAAAAGGTATTTATGTCATTTTCCCACTAAAGTGGCTCCATGGGGTCCCCAAGTTGACCCATGGATTGTCTTGGTCGGCCATGACTCATCCAATAGGATTAGGACAAGTGTCAAGCCCATCTCATATTATTAAAACATTATTTTTACCTTAAACTACACTAATTACCTCTAATCACGATTAAGAACTTAAAAGTTACTATTCACCAAAAAATTATTTTGATCTCATTGAACCAAATTTTACTTATTAATGACAACCATGTATGTCGGATTTTTGAAAATCAAATCACAGAAGTGGTAATATTTCATTTAAATGAAAAATCAGTTATTTAACTACCACTTAGTGGTTTCACTATTCATCAAAAATTGAAGTTTTTCAGAACAATGCCAAAATTTCACCCTAAGCTATAATTGATATTCCGAATTCAAAAATGATGTCTATTTTACAAAATTACAAACATATAAGTTGCATTAATTAATTTTATAATTAATTCCCGCTGTCACAACAAATAGCGTGTTTTTAAGAAACAATTTATATCAAAAGATTGACAATTGTTTATGTCCAATTTCAATGTTAAATTAATTCTAATGACCACCATTGGATAAAATGGTAAAAATATATTCTAATTATACTTTAAAACCACTAAATAGTATAATTTATCACTATAAATTATTTTGATTAAAGAATTTGTTTTTAAGTATTTTTCACTATTCATAAAAAATTAGAAGTTCTTAGAAAAATACCAAAAATTCAAAATAGGCTAATTTCGATATTCTGAATCCAAAAATGAAGTCCATTTTGAAATATAAAATTTCTATAATTTTAAAAAGTTGTTATTACTATTCATAATAGCTACTTTGATTAGTCACGGTGTTTTAGAACTCGAAGTTGCGTACAATGCAAGCTATTGCATTATTGAATGAGAAGCGTATCATGGAAGCTCGGGGTGTTACATTCTCCCCTCCTTGAATAAATTGCGTCCTCGCAATTTGAAAATTTTCTTTGAAAACAAAAGGTTGAAAATAGAAAATACCTTTGTGGAAAACCCACATCGGAAATAAGGTTAATAAATATATAACATTAAAAGAAAGCAAGATAAGTACAAAGGTCACCCGATATAGCCCATTCTAGGATTCTATGAAAATATGGATATGGAGGAGAAAAAAACCATCAAGGTCTGATGGAGAGTTATAGAAAACAGGATTAGGAGAAAGTTTAAATACAAGAAAATCACAAACTTCTGATTGGTTAAACGGTCATTGAATCCCCAGTTGGAAAAGTTAACCGACAACATTTTTGTTTTAAGTTACCTTTTATAATGTTGAGGAATTTATTTAGGAGATTTACTAAGAACGTAAGGGAATATACATACTTGTTATGTATACTTTCATTCGTTAATAAATTTTTACCACAAACCCATCTTTTACTCCAAATGGTAACGGAACTCAAAAATATTCTTTTTATCCTAATTGTATAAGGTTCCAAATATTAACACATACTATTTAGATTAGTAAAACTATTTTGTAATAACCAGGGACTTCCTGTAGGCTAGTGGTAGGTAATAAAGGCCTGTCGCACTATGGTTGTGGGTTCGATTCCTGCAGCTTTGTCCGACGCGACGGGTTATGCCCCACCCTGCAGGTTGTCCTTTTCCTAAAACTATAGTATTATAATATTCCAAAAATAATCTTCAGAAATGCTTTAACCTTAAACAATACTATCCATGGTTCAACTTAATCCATTCCAACCTTAATAGTTATCCAAAATACCTCCGTCCAGAATTTCTCTAAAAGGTCTCTAAATTCCAAAATCAATTGTAACATCAGATTCCCCAAACAAAGAAAAGTTTCTCTTATTGTCACATACTAAAGATATGATTACCTTAATCATATTAAAACCTTACTGAAATCAAAAAGTACTGCAGTACAATCTTTATATATATCACATTATTCTTATAACCAGAATATAATCCTTGAGTCCAAAAGCACCAATACATTAATTATTCCGCTTCAACTGTAGTCACAGCATAAGATTGGTCTTGATCCCTTGACCTTTTCTGAGGTAAGTTTCCTTGACGCTTAGGACATTCATTTGCACAATGCCCCATTTCCCTACAATTGTAGCATTCAACATTGATAGCCTCTTTCTTTCCCTTGCAATCACGAGCCTGATGACCCTTTTCTCCACATTTATAACAAACTCCCATTCCCTTTAGGAAAGTACCAGGGTGATTATTCCCACAATTATCACATAATGGAAAATCCTGTTGTACATCTCGAACCTCTCGTTGTTTGATTTTCATGATCACAATCACTTTCATTTTTATCTAACATTGTGTTTTAAGTGTTTGTGTTGATAGGCATTTGATTGCCAAGAAGTTGACCAAGGAAGAGGCAGAAATGGACTGAAATTCAGTCCACCGGCCGACCGGTGGCTTCACCACCGGCCAGCCGGTGGCACCCAGACTCAAGGGGTAGCTACTGCCTCCCCACCGGTCGACCGGTGGCTCTGCCACCGGTCGACCTGTGGCACCCAGCTCAAATAGTTTTTGCTACTGTCTTGCCACCGGCCAGCCGGTGGCTCCTCACCGGTCGACCGGTGGAGCCTGGATCAAGACTCTTCTTCTCTACCAAGGCACCGGCCAGCCGGTGGAGATGTACCGGTCGACCGGTGGCCCCTGGACCAGACTTCTCCTCCACTGCCAAGGCACCGGCCAGCCGGTGGAGCTGTACCGGCCAGCCGGTAGCACTGGTCAAACTAGCCGTTGGCTTTGACCAGTCAACTCCAAAAGCCTCCCAACGGCTCCGAGGCCTTTTCCAACGGCTCCAAAGCCCTCCAACGGATACTTGAAGGTTCCTAGCCTATAAATAAAGGCCTAGGAAGCCCCGGAATAACATACAAGCCACCGGACACATTTTTACATCTTTGGCGAAGCTCCGACGGATTGTTCCAAGGGAACCCAAAGTGCTCCAACAACTTCCACATCCAAGAGCACCTCCATAGAAGCTTGGAAGCGGCCCTCAAACATCATCAATCAATCAAAGGCGCCCAAGGCTTCTCCATTACGGGTTTTATTGTTTATCTCTTTTTGAGCTTTAAAATTGGGTTTGTGCCTACAAACCCCAACTCTTTTCTCATCTCCCCTTCTTTGGGTTCTCACACCACCACTAAGGTGTGAAGAGGTTTTCTCAAGCTTTTCCTTTAAAAGGCTTGTGTCTCGGTGAGCTAGTCTTCACCCGTAAAAAGACTAGTGGGTTCTTGCTAAACCATTAAAAGCAAGTGGGTTCTTGCTAAACCAACAAAAGCAAGCTGTAATAGGTTCTAGTGCTACCTCAAAGCCTAGTGGGTTTCTTGCTAAAACCATTGAAAAGCAAGCGGTAGGAATCTCTCAACGGTTGAGTTGGGAGCGGAGACGTAGGCCGGGTGTTAGGCCGAACTCCGTTAACAATTTCTTGTGTCTTGCCTCTTTACTTTCCGCTGCATTTTTACTTTGATTTTTAATTTGTTAATCAATTTTTTAAAAGGCAATTCACCCCCCCTCTTGCCATCTTCCTTGCTTATTCCGACCAAACATTTGGTATCAGAGGAAGTATTTGAATAATTCCCTAACCGGTTTCAAATTAAAGATCCTATTTTTTTTTATGGCTTCTACCGCTTCTTCCTCTCAATCCCCCGAAGGTTTTTCTTTGGATCGTGCTCCATTCTTTGATGGAGCCGATTATTCTTTTTGGAAAACCCGCATGACCACATTTCTTAAAAGCATTGGTTATCCTATTTTTAAAATTGTCATGCATGGTTTCACCCTTTCTTCTCCCGATGAATCTCAATGGACCCCCGCCGACATTGCAAATTTCGAGCTTGATGGCAAAGCCATGAATGCTCTTCATTGCGGGTTAGATAGAAATGTTTTTGATCATATTTCTTCTTTCACATCTTCACATGATATTTGGAAATATTTAGAGCTCACCCATGAAGGTACTAGCAAGGCTCCAAAGCAAGAACCCGCTCAAGAGCAAGAACTCGACGAAAAGATCAAGCCCGTTTGCCCACCTCACAAGAAAAGGGCCAAGAAGAAGAAGAAGAAGGCTTTAAAGAAAACTTGGAGTGATAGCTCCTCCTTCTCTTCTTTCTCCTCAAGCGACAATGTTAATAATTGCCTAATGGCAAAACATGAGGTATCTTCCGACTCTTCTTCCTCATCATCCTCTTGTTCTTCAAATTCCAATTCTTTAAATCATCTATCCTATGAAGAACTCTCACATGCTAGAGACCAACTAGAAAAAGGTTTTCATGCTTTATCGTCAAAATTTGTTGCTTTAAAAAAGTCTTTCAAAAAACTCTCCTCCGAAAAAGAACAACTTCTCAAAGAGAAGGAGGAGATGTCCCTCAAAATCCAAAATTTCCCAATTGTTGATTCCATGGAATCAACCATCAAGGACCTTAGAGAATCTCTTGCCAAGTTCACCCAAGGGGAACAAAATTTGAATAATATACTTGGTTCCCAACGCGTTTCCCGAACCTCTCACGGACTTGGCTATACCAACCGAGCCTCCTCCTCCCATGCTCAAACTGTTTTTGTAAGGGGGAGCTCCGATTACAAATTTTGTAATTATTGCAAGAAAACCGGGCATCTCATTTATGAGTGTAATTGTAAAAATGCCCGGTACGGCCAACCAAAGTCTATTTTCTTTTCCGATGAATTTTATAGGAGAAGACCCGCTGTGAGACAAGTTTGGATTGAAAAATCCCTTCTTGCAAGTCTCATCGGGCCTAAAATTGTCTCTTTTCAAAATCCCTCTCCCCGATGATTTTTTTGTTTTTATTTAGGGGGAGTTAGGATCTTTTTTGTTTTACTTTCAATTCAAACTGTTCTTCAATTTTTGATTCAAACTTTCAAAAATTTCATTTGGTTTCAAATTTCAAATTTCAATTGGTTTTCATTCAAAACTTTCAATTCAAACTGTTATTCAATTTTCATTTTCAAAATTTCAAAATTTTCAACAATTTGTATCATTTTCAATTGATTTAAAATCTCGTTTATTCATCGTTTCCCTCAATCAAGTTTTATGCCCCACTCTATTTTGATAATCACAAAGGGGGAGAATTTCTTGATTGATTGGGGGAGAAACTTTTTTGATCATGCTTTGCTTTACATTTCATTTTATTTAAGCATTCCTTTCAATTCATGTTTTTACTTTAATTGTTTAAGTGATTGTGATCATCAAAATAGGGGGAGATTGTTGTACATCTCGAACCTCTCGTTGTTTGATTTTCATGATCACAATCACTTTCATTTTTATCTAACATTGTGTTTTAAGTGTTTGTGTTGATAGGCATTTGATTGCCAAGAAGTTGACCAAGGAAGAGGCAGAAATGGACTGAAATTCAGTCCACCGGCCGACCGGTGGCTTCACCACCGGCCAGCCGGTGGCACCCAGACTCAAGGGGTAGCTACTGCCTCCCCACCGGTCGACCGGTGGCTCTGCCACCGGTCGACCTGTGGCACCCAGCTCAAATAGTTTTTGCTACTGTCTTGCCACCGGCCAGCCGGTGGCTCCTCACCGGTCGACCGGTGGAGCCTGGATCAAGGCTCTTCTTCTCTACCAAGGCACCGGCCAGCCGGTGGAGATGTACCGGTCGACCGGTGGCCCCTGGACCAGACTTCTCCTCCACTGCCAAGGCACCGGCCAGCCGGTGGAGCTGTACCGGCCAGCCGGTAGCACTGGTCAAACTAGCCGTTGGCTTTGACCAGTCAACTCCAAAAGCCTCCCAACGGCTCCGAGGCCTTTTCCAACGGCTCCAAAGCCCTCCAACGGATACTTGAAGGTTCCTAGCCTATAAATAAAGGCCTAGGAAGCCCCGGAATAACATACAAGCCACCGGACACATTTTTACATCTTTGGCGAAGCTCCGACGGATTGTTCCAAGGGAACCCAAAGTGCTCCAACAACTTCCACATCCAAGAGCACCTCCATAGAAGCTTGGAAGCGGCCCTCAAACATCATCAATCAATCAAAGGCGCCCAAGGCTTCTCCATTACGGGTTTTATTGTTTATCTCTTTTTGAGCTTTAAAATTGGGTTTGTGCCTACAAACCCCAACTCTTTTCTCATCTCCCCTTCTTTGGGTTCTCACACCACCACTAAGGTGTGAAGAGGTTTTCTCAAGCTTTTCCTTTAAAAGGCTTGTGTCTCGGTGAGCTAGTCTTCACCCGTAAAAAGACTAGTGGGTTCTTGCTAAACCATTAAAAGCAAGTGGGTTCTTGCTAAACCAACAAAAGCAAGCTGTAATAGGTTCTAGTGCTACCTCAAAGCCTAGTGGGTTTCTTGCTAAAACCATTGAAAAGCAAGCGGTAGGAATCTCTCAACGGTTGAGTTGGGAGCGGAGACGTAGGCCGGGTGTTAGGCCGAACTCCGTTAACAATTTCTTGTGTCTTGCCTCTTTACTTTCCGCTGCATTTTTACTTTGATTTTTAATTTGTTAATCAATTTTTTAAAAGGCAATTCACCCCCCCTCTTGCCATCTTCCTTGCTTATTCCGACCCAACAAATCCTTCTTTCCCTTTTTCTCTTTATCTGTCTCTTGTTCCACCGTTCTCTTCTTCTCTTGCTTTACTTTGTTGTCATAAGACTTAGAGAATTCCTTTTCTGTCTTGATAGCACACGAGACAATATCTTCGTATGATGAGAAGGATTGTGATACTAAAGCTCGACAGAGAAATGGTTTTAACCCATCAAAGAAACGATCAATCTTACTCCTTCAGTTATGTATATAATCGGCAGCATGCCTCGCTAACCTTGTAAAGTTAGCCTCATACTTTGCGACATTCTCATCCTCCTTCTGCCTCAGACTCAGAAATTGCCTTTCCATATCTGCTCGATGGTCACGAGGAAAGTATTTTTCTAAGAAAAGCTCTTTGAACTCCCTCCATTCCATATTCGATACGTCATCATCTTCCTTTGTGTTTTGAATCAGCGACCACCACTGATCGGCATCTCCAGTGAGGCGGTAAACTGCCATGACAACCTTCTCCCTTTCACTACTCCCCAAGGCATGGAATATTTTCTCTAAGGAATTTATCCATTGCTCAGCTACTATAGGATTTGTACTCTCATTGAAGGTTGGTGGTTGTTGCCTCACGAAACGGTCTAGCATTGATCCTCCACGTTGCGGATCAGGGTGCTCCATACGAGTAAGGTTATTATTCATAACCTGAGTGAGTTGTCCCAGTATGGTAATAAGTTGATCAGCACCAGTTGTATCTCCAAATCCACAATAATTATCTTGAGCAGGAGGGAAATCCCTACACAGAGTTCGTGCATTGATACAGTTTCCATTACTTCCACTAGGCGCCATTTCTAAACAATGGCATAAACTAGATTAGTTTATGAATCAAAATACATAATTCCATACTTGTAAAACACTTTACATAAATTGAACTATTTATGGATATAATCCATAATCATAAAAAGAAATGTTTTCTTTGAGGAATTATATACTCATAACCCTTCATAGTGGTTTGTAAATAAAATTAGAATTATCCTAAGAATATCCCCCAGGAGTGTCGTAACCAAGAGTGCAGTAAGGCCCGTTGTCGTGCACCAGTTCCTGTTCGAGTCTAGCTTAAAGTGGTGTTTTTGGGTTTTACCCCTAGGTACATCTGTTCCAGAGCTGCCTCTACCTGCTCGTATCCAGACAGGGATGTATTGCTCGGAAAACTCATAACATCTCTATAATACCAAAATTCTAGGAAGTTCTTCTATACTAATCCTCAAAGTCTATCTTTGGGCTATGTGCTCTAATCAGAGTTTATCTAAATCTAGCTTCCAAGGTTTGTACTAAACTGCCTCTGATACCAACTGTAACGCCCCGACCCCAGCTACCCAGAGCCGGTGCGTTACTTCGTAACATTGGCATGATCACAAAAGATCAAGTCTCGAAAGACCGATTAGTTTAGTAGCCTTGGAAACACTAGATACATTCATAAGTGTTACATTACATCATAAAGTGAAAAACTAATAACAAAGTCTTCATAGTCCACACTCATATCCTCTTCTGACTATCCCTGCAGGTCATTCATAAAATACTTCTTCACATCCTGGAAAATATCAAAACATTGAAAGGGGTGAGCTCAGATGCTCAGTAAGGATAACAATATTACAGAAGCTTTCATAAATAAACATAAACATTTAAGGCAATGTATAACTAAACAAAAGCCTTATTAAACTTGAACTTCAGCATAATATGGAAAAAGTAAAATCAAATAATGCCACTTACTTACTCACATGGATATTCTATTAGAAGAATAATCACATGAAAGATCAATAACCACTTTCATAATGAGGGAATGTATAATGCCGGACATTCTGAAACATTTTTTCAAGGCCTCGGCCAAGACGTCTAAAATGATTAAGGCCTCGCCCAAAACCATAAATCAAATTGGGAAAGGGCCTCGGCCAATTCCACGTCTAGTTGTCTCATGAGACCTACCGATGCATCGAGGAGCTACAGCGGGCTCCACCCGTCACTTACTAAGTCCAATACATTCCTCATATGAACGGGTTTAAACATCTCATAAACCATAACATAATCTTATCACATAAAACATGCATAAAGGAAACATAACATTTCCACATTTCAATCACAAGATATCAATACAACACATTGATATAATAAAAATGCTTTCAAAACCATTTTCAATACCAAAATAAAAGAAAAGTATAACATGGTATTTATTTTTCATTAAAAAAAGGGTATGGCTTGTAGAGGAAGCCGAAACTCAAATAGTGCTCACGGCGGCAGAGAAGTCGTTGTCGCCGCATACGTACGACACAAACATTCCCTTTTGTTGTTTAGTAAACGCTTAGTATAAAAAAGATTCCTTTTGAATAAACGTAAAAGTCAAAGTGGTTTATACACCGTATAAAAGAAATTTGTGTATAAAACCAAATATGCCTCAATGAAATGAGATTGAGACGAAGTCCTTACAAAGATCATTTTTAAAATAAAATAGATATATTATGTGTATTCACTATAGGTACACATAAAGAAAGTAAAAATACAAAATAAGACATAATAATATCATGACATAATTTGAAAGTAGGAGATTAACCCAAAGAATGGAAGTTGGGTTAAGAAGTTCCCTTAGCTTGCGTCCTGTCCTGACTCGAACGTTCTTTAACCTCCTGAATAATAAAATAGAGTTAATTAATATTTACTTAAGAACCTTTTTCATATTCATTATTCCTTTTATATCCCTTATTACATTGTTATGAACATTATGTAATTATTTAAGTTAATAACGGTCGTTTTGTCGATCTTTGGTACTTGAGTCAAAAATAAACTTCTTATAATTACAAGTTGTTCATGTGGTGAAATATCCATTATATCCAGAATTATATTCATGATGTAGATATCATATATATGATATATATCCAGTATATACATTCATTCATAATGTCACGTAACATTTAGAGGTAAGAAATGAAATGCACTGTTCATGGAGACGGTAAGCCATACGTATGCATGAACGCTACTTTCATTTATATTTCATATTTAATGGAATGAAATCATAATGATATAAATTTATAATATAATTATAGTATAATATAGTGTATAATACCATTTAATCCATCCTTTATACATCCCACATATGGCATTAACGATTCAAATCACTTTGAGGGGGCGGTAGTCCACACTTCCTAAAATGAAATTATTGCGTTTTACCCATAATGGAAATCATAAAGTATGCCATAAATGAGAAATACAGAAGCATAAGTAAAACATAAACATATTATATATCATATATAAATATAGTGACATCTTAATGGCCACCTTTGAAGGTGTTATATGAGTGTTGAACAATCATCGTTTCGTGAGGCAGAAATTCGCCATCCACAGAAACCGTATGTTCTTTAACCATTAGATGTAGGTGTGTGTAAGTGTAGCTCGAATAATTCTTATAACAACATCCTAGTATATTGAGGATACTGGTGTTGTTACAAAGTAAATGAATAAAAAGATTTTAGGGGTTTGGAGAAGAAAAATAAAACAAAACAACATTAGAGAAGACATTACCTCAAAATCGGGTAACTCTTTTTGATTTGAGCCAAAGGCTTCCTTGGGAAGAGTTCTGCCCAAAGTGAGGCTTCTAGGAGTAAGAGGGGGAAGTTGGGAGAGTATTTGGTCAGAGGTTGGCCGAGCCAAATGGCTTGAAAGTGTGAATGAGGTGGGGGCCTTTTATAAGAGGAGAGGAGGGGCTCTTTTGGAAAGATTGAAATGTTACATTATTATACAATGCTTTTCGGATTATAAAGGTCCCACACTTATATAATTCGTGGATAAGGTGATAAGGGTTAGAAATATACCCATCCAATAGTCTTTGGACAAGTGTAAGCCTTGGATTGTACATTATCTTTTCATTTTATTAAAATCGTTAAATAATGAGGTCATCGCTGCATCATAATGATGTCATAAATAATATACTTTATTTAATGTCTAAAAATTATAAAAAAAATACTATGATGTAGGAAATCTTTTTAGCTTTCCAATTAATATTTATAGTAAAAAATATGACTTGTATAACCCCATGTAAAAATTGTTTTAGTAAAACATTTCATGTTTGTGTCATTTTTTTACTTTAACATTAAATAAAAGGTATTTATGTCATTTTCCAACTAAAGTGGCTCCATGGGGTCCCCAAGTTGACCCATGGATTATCTGGGTCGGCCATGACTCATCCAATAGGAGTAGTACAAGTGTCAAGCCCATCTCATATTATTAAAACCTTATTTTTACCTTAAACTACACTAATTACCTCTAATCGCGATTAAGAACTTAAAAGTTACTATTCACCAAAAAATTATTTTGATCTCATTGAACCACATTTTACTTCTTAATGACAACCATGTATGTCGGATTTTTGAAAATCAAATCACAGAAGTGGTAATATTTCATTTAAACGAAAAATCAGTTATTTAACTACCACTTAGTGGTTTCACTATTCATCAAAAATTGAAGTTTTTCAGAACAATGCCAAAATTTCACCCTAAGCTATAATTGATATTCCGAATTCAAAAATGATGACTATTTTACAAAATTCCAAACATATAAGTTGAATTAATTAATTTTATAATTAATTCCCGCTGTCACAACAAATAGCGTGTTTTTAAGAAACAATTTATATCAAAAGATTGGCAATTGTTTATGTCCAATTTCAATGTTAAATTAATTCTAATGACCACCATTGGATAAAATGGTAAAAATATATTCTAATTATACTTTAAAACCACTAAATAGTATAATTTATCACTATAAATTATTTTGATTAAAGAAGTTGTTTTTAAGTATTTTTCACTATTCATAAAAAATTAGAAGTTCTCAGAAAAATACCAAAAATTCAAAATAGGCTAATTTTGATATTCTGAATCCAAAAATGAAGTCCATTTTGAAATATAAAATTTTTATAATTTTAAAAAGTGGTTATTACTATTCATAACGGCTACTTTGATTAGTCGCGGTGTTTTAGAACTCGAAGTTGCGTACAATGCAAGCTATTGCATTATTGAATGAGAAGCGTATCATGGAAGCTCGGGGTGTTACACACCACCTGTAAAATACATCAACAATAGTGACAAATAATGAAAAATTATAGTCAATAACTCATAGTAGAATCAGAATCCAATAAAAATGACTTATCATACCAGCGTCCACGCAGAGCATCATGCAGCACCTCCATCTCGACCGGCAGACCAGCAAGGTCAGGGCGGAATGTTGCACTCCCATGCCCACATCTGAATAAGGATGACGCATCATCTGAGACCTGTACGGTCCCTATGGGATAGCCTGCATAATGATCTGTATGTGTATGCCAAGCAGGCTGATCCCCAGCTGTACGTCCCAGCCCAATCAAAGTCCTCTAGTAGGGGTAGATACATCATATGCACGTGCATCCCCGAGTGATCAGTACACATGGTCTGACCAATAATTCGTAAGATATATGCATGGGCGTAACACATGACGGTCTTCTCATCGTCATCATCCTGTAAATGTGGAATCTACGACTCCAACCAAGGCATAGTTATGGACGATCCATCTGTAGCCCTACGGTCGGACAAAATATCAACACTTAACAAGTGTTGAGCAAGGTCTGGCCAAGCTGCATGAGTGAGTCCAATAATGGGTTTCCCCTGGATAAGCAGACCGAGAAGCACTTCCACGTCCTTGAGGGTGATGGTCATCTCTCCCTAAGGCAGGTGGAATGTGTGTGTCTCTGGTCTCCATCTCTCAATGAGGGCAGCAAGTAGGTAATGATCTACAAATGTTAAATCTGATATGGCTAGGCCATAGAATCCAACACGGCGCAAGTAAGGTCTAATGGCATGTGGAGGCTCCCTGTGATGAAAATGGTGCGCTCGACACACCTTGACCAATCGATCTGGATGACCCTCTAACACGGCCTGTGAAATATAGGCAGGCTGCTGAGTGAGTAGTATGGTATCATCCATCTGCATATAAACAAATGAAATGAGTCGTAAGTGTAAAATGTAAATATAACGTTATGGATTAGATTAAGATAAACCATGTCAATTAGTAAATATGTTTTTGGAATTTATCTAATTATATGTATTGAATAACTTATGCTAATCATTATGATACTATAATTTCATTATAGAATAGTTTACTAAAATATCACACATAATTTAACCAAAAACCACAACAAAGGGAAGATGTTTTTGGGTTGGGGTTTATGTTTGAGGGTTTAGGGTTTCAAATTTTAATATTAAGGTTCAGGATACATGTTTCTGTGTTAATAACATTTACTTTACAATATGGGTTAAGTGTTCTGCTTTTGGATTTATGAAATAAATTATATTATCTCAGATTTTATTTAAGGAATAAGGAGAAAGTTATTTATTGAAAGGAAAAAATATTAATATGAAATAAGTTATATTATCTAAAATATTGGGTCTTGAATTTGGTTAGACATATTTTAGAGGAGCTTTATGATTAACTACTTATGGATTGGATTAAGATAAACCATGTCAATTAGTAATGATGTTTTTGGAATTTATCTAATTATATGCATTGAATAGATTATGCAAATCATTATGATACTATAATTTCATTATAGAATAGTTTACTAAAATATCATACATAATTTAACCAAAAACCATGGAAAAGGGAAGATGTTTTTGGGGTTAAGAAAACTGAGGAAAAAAGGAGAGATAACAACATTTAGTTTACAATATGGGAATGTCACAATGAAGACAATACATCATTATGGATGAGACTGTGAACTCAACCCAACAACGTTAGGGCATCATTTCTGGTTATGACCTTTTTTATGATCACTACAAAAAAGTGGCTTTTACCAACAGAAAATTAGTGACAACTAATATATGTGTTGGTGAAAATTATTAATTCCAATAGATATTTGGTTTTTTTAATATTAATTTTAATTACCAACATTTGTTTTTACTGATAGGTATATCTGTCGGTATTAACTGTTCAATACCAACACATATTTTACTAACAATTAAATCTGTTATATGTTGAGTCAATAAGGTTTTCCTTATAACTTTTCCATTCCTTCATGTAAGGGGGAGATTGATAAGTCATCAAGGTTTCCTTACGACTTGATCATTCCTCTTGTTTTGAAAATCACAAACACCTCATCTTAAAGCAAATTTTATTTTACCCCTATAAGGAAATTTTCCTTCCCTAAGGAAATTTATCCTTACCATATTTTCTTTTCTCAAATAAAAATTCTTCTAAGTGTATAATTCAGATAGAGTCCTCGGAATCATATAATACTTAGATGTGAGGTATTCTGTGTAAGACTCTGAATTCCTGTTACGAACTGTTATGAATTTCTACTCTGAATTCCCTGTTACGAACTTTTATGAAGTTCAACTCTGAATTCTGATTACGAACTTATATAAAGTTCTAACTATGAATTATGATGATGAATTCAGATTACGAATTCTCATTACGAATTCTGATGATGAATTCTGATTACGAATCTTCATTACGAATTCTGATGATTAATTCTGATTATGAATTCTCGTTACGAATTCCTTAAGAAAAATAGAATCTAAATATATTAGTATTACAGACTCCGAATTCAGTTTTTACTTAGATTCCGATTTTTTTTCTCCATTCTGAATATCAGATTTTGGTTATGCTTACACTTGTTATATTACAAAACGATGTCATGATTTCAGTTATTAACTAACCGTTGTTTGAGTGACATGTGTATAGGTCCCTCCGAAATTCAAGGAAAAATACGACCGTTGGAGGAGGGAGCCAACCATTGGAGCTTTGCCTATAAATAGGAGCTCATTTGAAAAGAGCTCATAACTTTGACACAACTCTGACATTTGTGCTTACATGACGTTGAAGTGATTTCTAGAGAGAGAGGCTCTTATCAACTCTCAAGCTTTGTGCAGAAAGTGAGAACAACTTGTTCAAAATTTTCCTTGTGAAGATTTGCTTCGTGCGACTCCGATTGTTGGTGTGTACAATCGAGGGCTTCTGGGGATAGGAAGACAGAGGTCCCAACACCTTGAAGTTGAGGGCTTCCTTGCTGAGGACGACAGAGGTTCTGACTACCTGATAGTTGAGGGATTGCGGGGATAGAAAGACAGACTCCGATCTTCATATCGAGGGCTTACCCTGGTGTGGGTAAGACAGACGTTCTTGAAAATATAAATCAAGGGACCATTATCCAAGGTTGTTGGATACCCTTCTTTTTGGGTTAAAAGACTTATTACTTGTTACTTGTTTTGTTACAAGTTTTTCCGCTGCATTTGTATTTTTAAGGAAAGTATAACTATCTTGTACTTCCTTACTCTTGTACTCTGATATAGTTAGATTCTATACGCTTTAAGGTAGAATATTCATCTTTGTAAACTTTTGTTAAGTTTCATTTTCAGAATCATTTTTCTATAATTTATCAAGTGATTAGAACTTATAGAGGTCCTGTAAATTATCTTGTTTAACCTTGTTAAACATAACCATATTTAAAAGTTCCAAAGGAATTTTTAAAAGGTAAAATTCACCCCCCTCTTGTATCTGAGAATCTCATTCTTATTTTGATCCTATGTTTGGTATTATAGAGTATATCATACTCAGACATACCATCCTAACAATTGGTATCAGAGGATTTGGGTCAATCTTAATTAATCTCACGATTAAATTCAAAAGGGAATTTTCGGAATTGATTTCTCGGAATCATATTTTCAGGATTCATTTTTCAGAATCTGTTTTTCGGACTCATAGTTCGGATTAAATTTTTCGTAGAGATACTTTTGCTATGTATTTTCTTGCTTAGAATATTTTCCTTGTTTACAAACTTTTTGTACTAACAAGTTTTTGTGAAAAGAATTTTATTAAAGATGGCAGGAATCAATGTTGGTTCCATAGACAATCTCAATCTAACAAGACCACCTATCTTTGATGGTAATGATTACGAATATTGGAGAGATCGCATGAAGACTTTCATTATCAACACTGGGGTTGAAATTTTTTTTATTCTTACTGGTGGATACAAAATCTCTGATAAAGAAGTAAGTGCCTTTACAAATCAAGAAAAGCATGAATATCAACTTAATTATAAGGTACGCAATACTTTACTTTGTTCAATGACTAGAAATATATATAGCCAAATTTCATCTTTTGAAGCAGCAAATTCTATATGGAAGAAACTTGAAGTTACTCACTTTGGAACTTCTAAAGTAATTGAGACTAGAAGATCCATTCTTAGAGCTGAATATCATGGTTTTAGTTTTCCTTATGATGAACCCATATGCAAGGTACATTAAAGATTCATGACTATTGTGAATAGATTACAATCAATGGGTGAAAAAGGATTGGATGATGAAGCCCTTGTTGACAAGATCATCAGCATCATGCCAAATGAGTGGGAATCTAAAAGGACTACAATTGATGAGAATAGAAAGGTCACTCAGATTACCATTGATGAGCAGTTTGGAACTCTTCTTCAGCATGAGAATAGAATGAAGAGAGATGCTGATATTGTGAAGAAGAAGAATGGAAATGGTAGTGTAGATATTACTACTACTTCCAATCACATGAAATTCAAGACTCCTGAGAGAATTACTAGATCTAGATCTAATAAAGTTGTTATCCATTCCGAATCTAGTGGAAGTGAATCCACAAAAAATGAATTAGCAAATCTTGCTCGAAGGATGAACAAGATAGCTAGACAGAGGAACTTTCAATCCAAATACAAGAAGAAGTAAAGGAAAGACAAGAAATATTCTGAATTTACATGCTATGAATTCAAGAGAGATGGACACATAAGACCTGACTGCCCTATGCTCAAGAGAAAAGAAAGAAAGGAAAGGCATTCTGATAAAAACAGAAAGAAGTATTACAATTCCAAAGATAAGAAAGTGTTGAAAGCCAATGACACATGGAGTTCCAGTGGTGGAGATTCTTCAGATGAATCTTCATATTATGAATCTTTTGGACAGAAGAATCTTGGTCTTTTAGCCAGTATATCTATTGATAATCATTTCTTGATGGCTAAGGTACACAATTTTGAATCAATGACTAATGTTTCTTTAAATTCTAATGATAGTAAATATTATAACTCTTCGGATGAAGAATCTTCTTCTGATAAATATAATACTTTAACAACCTATGAAGAAGTTTCTAGGTTTTTCAAACTCCTTGAGAATGAGAATTCAAAAATCATGAAAAAACTTGATAAGGAAAATTCTAGGAATATTATTCTCACTAAGGAAATATCAGATCTTTCTAAAGATCTTGATAAGAAAAATGCTGATTTTGAAAGTATTTCAAAAAATCTTGAGGAAGTAAGTTCTGAGAAGAATAAACTTTCTAAAGATCAAAAAAACGTAATTTCTATGAAAAATGTTTTCAAGCCTAGCTCTAGTTCAAAATCGAATGTTTTTGAAGACAAGAACTTAGTTATAAAACTCAAATCCAAAATATTCTCCTTGAAGAAGTGTTTGTCAAACTTTACCCTAGGTAAGGAAAATTTTGATAAAATGTATTCACAAATCCGACCTCGAAGAAATACTTCTGGTTTTGGTTATACTGGTTCTAAACCAACTTTTAGTAACAATTACTTTGTTCCTCAAAGTGCCCCATTCTGTAATAAGTGTCATTGTGGTGGTCATTGGGAAACGAATTGTTCTCTAAACAAAACCCAATCTTTAGGATTTCATAAAGCTTATTTTTCTAAGAAGATGTGGGTTCCCAAAATTTTACATTCTGAGATTTCCAGATCCAAGCAAGTCTGGATTCCAAAAACCTAACTTTTTCTTATTTTCCGGAAAATAGAGAAAGTACCAACAACAATACATGGTACATGGATAGTGGATGTTCCCGACATATGACTGGTAATAAAAAATATTTGGAAAAGATTATCAAGACGAAAGGAGGAAAAGTAACTTTCAGAGATAATGCTCAGGGAGAAATTATTGGTATAGGTAACATCGTTCTTCTTGGAAAAACTTTGATTTCAAATGTTTTATTTGTTAAGGGTCTTAAACACAACCTCATCATCATAAGTCAATTATGTGATGAAGGATACATTGTGAATTTTAGGAATGATAAGTGCTTAGTACACAATTCCAAGGAAGAGTTTATTCTTTCTGCCCATAGGCAAGAGAAGGTTTACACACTAAACTTAGAAGACCATAGGAGCCAAGACTTACCTTGCCTTAGTGCAATGTAAGATCATTCTTGGTTATGGCATAGAAGTCTAGGACACTGTAACCTTAATAAATTATGCAAACTTTCTAAGAAGAGACTAGTTAAGGATCTACCGAAGCTTATATTTTATTCTTCAAAAGTTTTTGACCCTTGTCAATATGGAAAGAAACATAAATCAAGTTTTAAATTAGTTGGTGAAGTCTCAACTACTGATGCATTACAGCCAGTGCATATGGATCTTTTTGGTCCAACACAAACTAGAAGCATTGGGGGAAAGTATTATGTATTTGTCATAGTTGATGATTACACTAGATATACGTGGGTCTATTTTCTAGCAAAGAAGTCTGAAGCTTTTTCTTATTTCAAAAGTTTTAGAGCCCAAGTTAAAAATGAGAAAAACCTTCCATTAAAAACTGTTCATAGTGATCATGGAGGAGAATTTCAAAATTCTGATTTTGAAACTTTTTGCAGTAAAAAAGAAATTACTCATAACTTTTCAGCACCCAGAATACCTCAACATAATGGTTTTGTTGAAAGAAGAAATAGAATTATTTAAGAGATAACTAGAACCATGTTGAGTGAGTATTCTGTTGCCAAAATTTTTTGGGCTGAAGCTGTAAGTACTTTTTGTTATACTATAAATTGTGTTTTGATTAGAACTTTTCTTAATAAAACCCCTTATGAGTTATAGAATGGTAGAAAACCTAGACTTTCCTAATTTAAGGTTTTTGGATGCAAGGTATTTATTCTGAATACTAAAGATAACTTACACAAATTCACACCAAAATATGATGAAGGAATTTTTCTAGGCCACTCCACAACTTCTAAGGCCTATAGAGCTTTTAACAAAAACACATGTACTGTTGAAGAGATAGTACATGTCAAATTTGATGAAACTGATCCTTTTGTTTTGAAACAACCTCAACCTACAAGTAACGACCCAAAGTTTCATTAATGGAAATCCCACTTGATCTAATTAAATGTATCTTTATGTAAAATGTTTATATAAAATGTAAACTTCTTTGGTTTTATGTTAAGAATTTTGACTATTTCTAATATAGCCATTGAACAGTGATCACATGATTAGTATAAATATAGGGATGTAACAAATCCAATTTACTCAGACAAAAGAAGCGATGGCCTCATCCAGTAGAATTGCTCCATACGAAGCCCATTTGTCGGAGCTCGGAAAAGAGGTGGCGTCCTTGGGTTTCTCTCTTGACCAAGCCCAAGCTGAGCTTCATCATGTCAAGCTCGAATGGGACCGTCTACACGAAAAGTGGAAGTTGATAGATATTACCACTCAAATGATGTTATCCAAACCACCCCAAGAGTTTGTCACCATCACACACCTTACCCTTAGGTCTTATGCGACTGTTTTATGGGGTTATGTAAAAAAATCACTAGTAATATGTTCATGTATATTATTTTTTGTATATAATAATGAATATACCTTCTTGTCATTATTGACACTTTGTAAATAGTTTTTTTTAAAAGCACAAATTGTATTTTTTAGTTAATATTCAGATAATAAATCTATTCTGATGAATTAATGGATTTTTGAATTAAATAATATTTTAATAAAATATTATTATTATTAAATTAATTTTTATTAAATATAAATGATCTTATAATTTTATGAATGCAATTGTAATTTTTATTAAGGTTTGAAAGCCATTTTTGTCAAAACCCGTGAATTTTCAATAAATGTCACTTTTTATTTTAAAATTAAAAATTAACATATTTAGAAAATTATTTAGATAAAATAAATGTTATTTCTGGAATCAGGATGTCGAAACTATCCAACGGTGAATTTTTCCTAATTTTCTGAGACAGTCAAATTTTTGGGTAAAAATTAAATACCGTTTAAATATATAATGTGTTTTATGACATCATAATGACCCAATAGTGATGTAATAAAATACTATAAGCTTTATGTTCGGACAATATATGTTTTACCATTAAAATAATGTTATTTTGGGTTTGTTTGACTTATTTTACAAAGCATTAATGGACCCCTCAAGACTTATTAAACATCTTGTATTTTTAAATTATTTTCCACTGGAGTGTGACTCACCTCCACATAAGCAACCCCATTATTTTAAGAAGTTAGGACTTTGGACTTATAAACTATTGTTTTCCTCTCCCCTTTTCCAAAAACCGTGGGCAAAAACCATGAGCTGATTTGTGGTTTGGATTAGTTTAATGTAAGGGGTCCCAAACCTAAATAATAAAGAATTCACTCACCTTTCCTATATAAACCCACCCAAGCTCCCACTTCCTCCTCACTCAAAGCCTTTGGAGTTTATCTAACCACTGCCTTACTCTCTCTAGAATCCTCCCAATGTGCCCCAATCTCCCAAGAAGCTACTCTCAAGCCTCTTTCAAGCCTTTGGAAGCACAATTCCAAGTAAGGGTTTTTCTTCCTTTCACTTTTTTGTCCAATTTTCTTAATATTGTTATGCCCTTTTAATTTCAATTATAAATGCTGGGGTATGGTTTCTCACCTCCCCCATACTTCCCTCTTATTGTTTTAATGATGGGATACCCCTTTCTCTCTCATTAAATGCCTCCCATGTACACCCGTTACTATGCTGAAATTCCGAAAGGAACTTCTCTCTCCTCATTTACATTCAAGAAATACATTTGTATCATGAATCTAAATTCCATTACAATTTTTGGGACATGTATCTATATGACCCACTTAATTTCCATTTCATGTAGATATGATGAGGCACCCCTTTCTCTCTCATCAACCTTTTTTTATGAATTCTTATATCACGCCGTTACGCTGCCAAAATTACACCGATTTTCTAAGCCAATGCCATTGTGTAGTGAATACCATGCCCATTTCTCCATCAAGGGTATTCACCTTCATGCACATTTACTTATTGATTATAAAGTTTCATTCCCCATTCATTTTTCATGGAATAAATTATTATGTTTTATGAATCCCTGTTTTATGATCCATGTGGCACACTTATGCATGAAATGAAATGTTTAAGAAGGGTGCGCCCTTATAGCGCTCCAATGCATTGGGTAAAGTATAGTATCATGATACGTCATGTGCAATGAGTGTTCACTCATTCTAATTCAAGTGCAACTAGGGTTTACTCGTGCTTCATGTGCAATGAGAATTTACTCATGCTTCATGTGCAATGGGCCTTGGCTCATGCTAATTCCATGTTAAGTGTTATTGCCACATTTCCATGTTATGATTATCATGCTTTATCATGCCTTTATGTCCATGTTTCTCTTGTGCTCTATTGATATGCCTATTGTCTAACATGTATTGTACTCCTCATTTATTCCATATTTATTCCCTTATTGGGATTTATAGCTCACCCCTTTTTTATGCATGACCTCAGGTTATCCCATGCAATGCTAAGTACGAGGGAATGTAGTGGTCCTGTAAAGAAAGTTTTCAATAAAGATGTTGTATTTCATATTTTAAGTTGTTATGTAATTATCCTAATCCCCAAATATACTAGACCTCTCGATCTTCCATGTTTTATCAAGTGAATAGTTTATGTAATAAATCATGTTTATGTTTGTAATAAAAGCAGGGTTGTCATAGTTGGTATCAGAGGATAGGTTTAGTTATTTTTTGGATTAGGATTATAAAACCCTAGTAAAGCCTTAGATACAAGACTAAGTACAATAAAAACGTCCCTAAGTTTTAGTGAGTATTGAGTAAGTGGGTTATCAAGAAAATACATCCCTATCTGGATACGAGCATGTAGAGGCGGCTCTGGCACAGATGTATCCTAGGGGTAAAACCTGAAAACACCGCTTTGAGCTAGACTCGAACGGGAACTGGTGCATGACAATGAGCCTTGCTGTACTCTTAGTTACGACACTCCCGGGGGATATGATTTGGTAAATTCACAAGCTTAGTATGAACCCTTATCAAGGGAATAACCCCCCCTAATAATATATGTTAGAAAGTAGATCACGAAAAGCCTAGATTGAAGCCTATAGATTCATAAGTTAAGGAAATAAAATTTAATTTACAAGTCATCAACTTTTTTCTTTGGATTAACCTTTATGTGTTACCCCTAACTTTCCTTTTATTCCAGCCAATGGATGATAATAGGAGGACTCGGGCTAACAAACTATGTGAAGATTAGTGTGATGACTGTACTAATGAGATGCTCAATCCAATGGGAGCGGGAATCGCGAACTTTGTCATTCTTCTCTCTCAGCTAACTCAAGCTTTTACTAGAAACACGGTTCAAGAGGAATGTTCAACCCCACTAAGAAAGAACAAGTCACTATCGAGAGCTTCATGAGACAAAGGCCTCCTTTTAGTGGATCATTCGATCCCATGATCGCTGAACAATGGATCAACTCCATTGAAAAGATCTTCTCCATCCTTCAATGTTCTGAACAAGAGAAGGTTCTCCTGGCGGATTATCATATGGAGGGTGAAGCTGATCAATGGTGGACTTTGATCAAAAATTTGAAGCTTGAGGAGGAGATCGAGGTGTTGGAATGGAAGGATTTCCAGAAGATGTTTTTTGATAATTATTTTCCGCGCACCCTCCGGCTTAAGATGGAAAGGGACTTCCTTTCCCTCAAGAAAAAAGAAGAAGAATCTATTGGAGCGTATGAGAGAAACTTCACTAGGCTTGCACGATAAGATTCCAGCTTTGTCGTTACCCCCGAATGCAAGGTTGACCGCTTCTTTGGTGGGCTGAAGCCTAGCCTGCGGAAAGCATTAGCGATCTGTGACTTCGACAGCTATGAGGAAATTGTCCGATGTGCCCTCAAGGTCGAAATGGAGATTGGGGAATCACAGGGGTATCATGGTGAAAAGAAGCGTAAGGTGGACTTCAATGCTGGTAGTCCGATGGATAAATCCAACGGTGCTAAGAAGATCCAGCACCCCACTTGCCAAAAGTGCGGAAAGAAGCACCCTGTAAATTTTCTCAAGGGGACGAGGAAATGCTTTAGGTGTGGAAGAGAAGGGCACCTAGCTGTTAACTGTCGGAAAGAAAGACCCGCAGCTGTGACAGAGGAGAGGAACGCTCCGTTCGAACCTCAAAGCATTGTTCATTGCTACAACTGTAAAGAACCGGGGCATTTTTCAAATCATTTCCCTAATCCAAGGGTTTTCATAGGCAACCAACAACCTCCAAGGCAGCAAGGAAGAGATTTTTCCATCACTTCTGCCGAAGTGAACCCCGAAAACTAAGTGGTGATAGGTATGCTAGTTATTCATTCAATAATAGTGAACGTACTTTTTGATTCAGGTTCTACGCATTCTTTTATATCTCGAAATTTTAGTAGAACAATCCCAGCACCACCACAAATCATGGAAGTGAAGATGTCAATGAGTACGAAAAATGGAGAAATAATTGCATCCCTTGAATATAAGTCCTCCCCTGTTATAATATGTGGATAGAATTTCCTGGCAAACCTCATCATACTCACTATGGTGGAATTTGATGAAATTCTTGGAATGGATAGGCTTTTCTTATATAGAGCCAACATAAATTGTCAGGAGAGAGAAATCACACTCCATTTGGAGAATCGACCCCCGATTCTTTACAAGTGTAAGGAGGAAGATGAATCTCCTTTAGCTCCATCATCTCAAGCATGGATATTACTACCCTATGATCATGCGTATCTGGCTTAGATGACTGAGTCCAAGGGAGAAACCATCCTTGAAGAAATGCCTATTGTGAGGGAATTTGCTGAAGTGTTTCCCAAGGAATTGGTTGGTCTTCCTCTAAGAAGAGATGTTGAATTATCAATCGAACTTATACCAGGGGCGCTAACAATATCCAAGACTCCATATAGAATGACTGTCGTGGAGATTGAAGAGATGAAGAAACAACTACATGAGAATCTGGATAAATGGTTTATATGCCCAAGTGCTTCACCATGGGGTGCACCAGTCCTCTTCATCAAGAAGAAGGATGGATCAATGCAGCTTTGCATCGATTATCGTGAACTTAACAAAATCACGATAAAGAACAAGTATCCTATGCCATGAATCGATGACTTTTTCAATCAACTACGTGGAGCACAATACTTCTCCAAGGTAGATTTGTGGTCAGGATATTATCAAGTAAAAGTGAAGAAGGAAGATGTCTCCAAGACTGCTTTTCACACAAGATACATGCACTATGAATTCATAGTAATGCCTTTAGAACTCACTAATGCTCCAGAAATCTTCATGGACTTGATGAATAGAGTCTTTAGAGATTACCTTGACAAATTTTTGGTAGTCTTTATAGATGATATTCTAATATAATCTAAAACCAAGGAGGATCATGAGGAGTATTTAAGAACTGTACTAGGGACTTTGCGCAAGGAGAAGCTCTATGAAAAGTACAACAAGTGTGAGTTCTGGTTGAAGGAGGTTTCATTATTGGGCCATATCATCACAAGCAATGAGATATTTATGGATCTCTCCAAAACAGATGCAATTGAGGGATGACCGAGGCCAACATCAGTAACAGATATCCGTAGCTTCTTGGGGTTAGCTGGATATTATCAACGATTTGTGAGAAATTTCTCACGATTTTCCAACCCTCTTACCAAGCTAACTCAAAAGGGAGTAAAGTTTGGTTGGAATTATGAACTCGAAGAAAGATTCAAGGAGTTGAAAAGGAGGCTTATCACTATGTCCGTGCTCACTTTACCCACAAGTGGGAAACCTTTTGTGGTATTTAGTGATGCTTCGAATAAGGGATTAGGATGTGTGCTGATGAAGAATGATAAAGTGATATCCTATGCCTCAATGAAGTTGAAAATCCATGAGAGAAACTATCCAACGCATGATCTGGAGTTGGCGGCGGTGATATTTTCCTTAAAAATCTGGCGGCATTATCTCTATGGGGAGAAATGTGAGATATATACTGACCACAAGAGTCTTAAATATATATTCACACAGAAAGAGCTTAATATGCGCCAGAAAAGATGGATAGAGCTCATCAAGGATTATGACTGTTCAATAAATTACCACCCGGGGAAAGCGAACAAGGTGGAAGATTCCCTAAGTAGAAAGGACCCAACGATTCTATAAATGATGAGAATTAAGAAGGATCCAATCTTCTTAGACTTGATGAATATGGACATGGGAATCATAAAGAAGGGAAAATCATCAATCCTTTTACAAATTATTGCTCAACCATCTCTTTTGTAAAGGTTAAATGATGCTCAAAAGGATGATGTGGGAATTCAGGAAAAAGTAGAAGCTATCGAAAAAGGGGAATCCTCGGAGTTTAATGTTAATGAAGAAGGAATTGTGCGATTTGGGAAAAGACTATGTGTTCCATCAATTACAGAGATGAAGAAGGAACTTTTGGATGATGCACATAGTTCAAATTTCTCTATTCACCCAGGGAACACAAAGATGTATCGAGATCTCTGAGAAAACTTTTGGTGGGATAATATGAAGAAGGAGATAGCTGTATATACATCAAAGTGCCTGGTGTGCTAGAAAGTGAAGGCAGAGGGGAAGAAGACTAAGGGGATGATGAAACCATTTCCCATACCAGAATGGAAATGGGAGAGCATCACCATGGACTTTTTCACTGGACTTCCGAGGACATCCAAAGGCAACAATGCAATCTGGGT
This sequence comes from Viscum album, assembly GCA_963277665.1. Taxonomy (NCBI): domain Eukaryota; kingdom Viridiplantae; phylum Streptophyta; class Magnoliopsida; order Santalales; family Viscaceae; genus Viscum; species Viscum album. The sequence goes on from OY728122.1 coordinate 2,093,012,530, forward strand.
CATGGTTGATTGTCTTACAAAGACTGCACACTTCATTGCTATTTGGGAGGATTTCTCATTGGATCAACAGGAACAGATATATATCAGGGAAGTGGTAAGGCTACATGGAGTACCACTATCTATTGTGTCTGACTGAGAACCAAGATTCACCCCTATGTTTTAAAGAGTCTTCAACATGATCTGAATACTGAACTGAACTTCAGTACGGCCTATCATCCTCAAACTGATGGCCAATCCGACCGGACTATCCAAACACTTGAGGACATGTTGAGAGCATGCTCAATGGACTTTAAAGGAGGATGGGATCAACATCTTCCTCTGGTTGTGTTCTCTTATAATAACAGTTTCCACTCGAGAATCCAAATGACACCATATGAAGCCCTGTATGGGAAAAGGTGCAGAACACCGACATGTTGGGATGAGGTCAGTGAATGTAAGATGCTTGGACTGGAAATGGTCGAAGAAATGGCAGAGAAGGTGAAAATCATTCAACATCATATCAAGGCATCCCAGAGTCGACAGAAGAGTTATGAAGATAATCGTCGATGAGACCTTGATTTTAAAGTTGGAGATATGGTTTTTCTATGCATATCTCCATGGAAGAAGGTCATGAGGTTTGGAAAGAAAGGGAATTTAAGTCCAAGGTACATCGTCCCCTTCGAGCTTCTTGATCGTGTTGAGGATGTGACCTATCGACTAGAACTTCCACCTACCATGACCAAAGTACATGATGTATTTCATATATCCATCTTAAGAAAGTACATACCGGACCCTTCACATGTACTCTCTTCTGAGGTGGTAAAGTTGGAGGATGATCTTTCTTATGAGGAGCAACCAGTGAAGATCTTAGATCATAGAGAAAAAGTTCTACGAAATAAGACAATGCCCCTCATCAAGGTGTTATGGTGAAACCACAAGTTTGAAGAAGCGACTTGGGAATCAGAGGAAATGATGAAGCTGAGTTACCCATATCTATTCTAGTATGGGAAAAGGAAATTTCGAGGGAGAAATTTCTTAATGGGGGAATATTGTAATGACCCAAAGTTTAATTAATGGAAATCCCACTTGATCTAATTGAATTTATCTTTATGTAAAATGTTTATATAAAATGTCAACTTCTTTGGTTTTATGTTAATAATTTTGACCATTTCTAATATAGACATTGAACAGTGATCACATGATTAGTATAAATATAGGGCTTTAACAAATCCAATTTACTTCAACAAAAGAAGCGATGACCTCATCCAGTAGAATTGATCCATACGAAGCCCATTTGTCGGAGCTCGGAAAAGAGGTGGAGTCCTTGGGTTTCGCTCTGGACCAATCCCAAGCTGAGCTTCATCATGTCAAGCTCTAACGGGACCATCTATGGGAAAAGTGGAAGTTGATAGAGATTACCACTCGAGCGATGTTATCCGAACCACCCCAAGAGTCTGTCACCATCGCACACCTTACCCTTAGGTCTTATGCAACTGTTTTAAGGGGTTATGTAACAAATCGATAGTAATATGTTCATGTATATTATTTTTTGTATATAATAATGAATATACCTTCTTGTCATTATTGACACTTTGTAAATAGTTTTTTTTAAAAGCACAAATAGTATTTTTTTAGTTAATATTCAGATAAGAAATCTATTTTGATGAATTAATGGATTTTTGAATTAAATAATATTTTAATAAAATATTATTATTATTATTAAATTAATTTTTATTTAATATAAATGATCTTGTAATTTTATGAATGCAATTTTAATTTTTATTAAGGTTTGAAAGCCATTTTTGTCAAAACCCGTGAATTTACGATAAATGTCGATTTTTATTTTAAAATTAAAAATTAAAATATTTAGAAAATTATTTAGATAAAATAAATTTTATTTCTGGAATCAGGACGTCAAAATTATCCAATGGTGAATTTTTCATAATTTTCTGAGACAGTCAAATTTTTGGGTAAAAATTAAATACCGTTTAAATATATAATGTGTTTTATGACATCATAATGACCCAATAGTGATATAATAAAATACTATAGGCTTTATGTTCAGAAAATATATGTTTTACCAGCAAAATAATGTGATTTTGGGTTTGTTTGAATTATTTTACAAAGCATTAATGGACCCCTCAAGACTTATTAAACATCTTGTCTTTTTAAATTATTTTCCATGGGAGTGTGACTCACCTCCACATAAGAAACCCCATTATTTTAAGAATTTTGGACTTTAGCCTTATAAAATATTGTTTTACTCTCCCCTTTTACAAAAACCATGGGCAAAAACCATGAGCTGATTTGTGTTTTCGATTAGTTTAATGTAAGGGGTCCCAAACCTAAATAATAAAGAATTCACTCACCTTTCCTATATAAACCCACCCAAGCTCCCACTTCCTCCTCACTCAAAGCCTTTTAAGTTCGTCCAACCTCTGCACTAATATCTCTAGAATCCTCCCAAGGTGCCCCAATCTCCCAAGAAGCATCTCTCAAGCCTCTCTCAAGCCTTTGGAAGCACACTTCCAAGTAAGGGTTTTTCTTCCTTTCACTTTTTTGTCCAATTTTCATAATATTGTTATGTTCATTTAATTTCAATTATAAATGCTGGGGTATGGTTTCACACCTCCCCCATACTTCTCTCTTATTGTTTGAATTATGGGATACCCCTTTCTCTAACATTAAATGCCTCCCATGTACACCTGTTACTATGCTGAAATTCCGAAAGGAACTTTTTCTCTCCTCATTTACATTTAAGCAATACTTTTGTATCATGAATCTAAATTCCATTACAATTGTTGGGACATGTATATATATGACCCTCTTACTATCCATTTCATGTAGATATTATTAGGCACCCCTTTTTCTCTCATAAACCTTTTTTTATGAATTCTTATATCATGCCGTTACGCTGCCAAAATTACACCGATTTTCTAAGCCAATTCCATTGTGTGGTGAATACCATACCCATTTCTCCATTAAGGGTATTAACCTTCATGCACATTTACTTATTTATTATAAAGTTTCATTCCACATTCCTTTTTCATGGAATAAATGATTATGTTTTATGAATCCATGTTTTATGATCCATGTGGCACACTTATGCATGAAATGAAATATTTAAGAAGGGTGCACCCTTATAGCGCTCCAATGCATTGGGTAAAGTATAGTATCATGATACATCATGTGCAATGAGTGTTAACTCATGCTAATTCAATTGCAACAAGGTTTTACTTGTGCTTCATGTGCAATGAGAATTTACTCATGCTTCATGTGCAATGGGCCTTGGATCATGCTAATTCCATGTTAAGTGTTGTTGCCACATTTCCATGTTATGATTATCATGATTTATCATGCCTTTATGTCCATGTTTATCTTGTGATCTATTGATATGCCTATTGTCTAACATGTATTGTACTCCTCATTTATTCCATGTTTATTCCCTTACTGGGCTTTATAGCTCACCCTTTTTCTTATGCATGTCCTCAGGTTATCCCATGCAATGCTAAGTACGAGGGAATATATTGGTCATGTATAGGAAGTTTTCAATAAGGATGTTGTATTTCATGTTTTAAGTTATTATGTACTGATCCTAATCCCCAAAGACACTAGACCTCTCGATCTTCCATGTTGTATCAAGTGAATAGTTTATGTAATAAATCATGTTTAAGTTTGTAATAAAAGCAGGGTTGTCATACTACATCCTCAGATGTGTTTTCAAAAACTGATTATCAACCTATGATAGAAGATCCTTCTGATAAGGAAAATGTTCAAGAAGATACTCCTGAAACATTTACCCCAGAATATTTCTTACCATATGTTGATGAACAAGTTTTACAAAACCAAAATCAGTCATTTCTAAATAATCATCCCAGTGATAGTATCATTGGTGATGTGAATCAACCCGTAAAGACTAGAATTTCCTTAAGAAATGAAGTAGTACATCTAGAATTACTTTCCCAATTAGAACCAAAAAGCACTGATGAAGCTCTAGGTGATGATGATTGGATAAAATCCATGCAAGATGAACTAAATGAATTCGAAAGGAATAATGTCTGGACCTTGGTTGATAGACCTAAGGAAACTTCTTTAATTGGAGTAAAATGGGTTATCAGAAATAAGTGTGATGAAAATGGAATCATAATAAGAAATAAAACTAGATTAGTTTCTAAAGGCTATAATCAAAAATAAGGAATATACTATGAAGAAACCCATGCTCCAGTATCTAGACTTGAATCTATTCGTATTTTACTTTCTTTTGCAGCATTCTTCAATTTCAAATTTTTTCAAATGGATGTGAAATGTTATTTCCTTAATGGTTATGTTCAAGAGGAAGTTTTTGTTGAACAAACTCTTAGATTTGAAGATACAAAACATCCTGATCATGTTTTTAGACTTACCAAAGCTTTTTATGGCCTTAAACAAGACCCTCGATCTTGGTATGATAGACTTACATGATTTTTACTTCAAAATAACTATGTTAAGGGAAATGCAAATCCAACCCTTTTTATAAATAAAGATAAGAAAAATGTTTTGATTGTTCAAATTTATGTTGATGACATTATATTTGGTTCAACTCAGCAATCTTTAATCGATTCCTTTACAAATCTAATGAAATATGTTTTTGAAATGAGTATGATGGGTGAGTAAACATTTTTCCTTGGTTTTCAAATTTCTCAAAAACCAAAAGGAATATTCATATCCCAACATAAGTATATTAAATATATTCTTAAAAAGTATGGATTTGACAACACTAAGAGTATAAGTAATCCCATCAGTACCTCAAACATAATTGATCTTGATGAAGATGAGAAACTAGTAGATCAAACATCTTTTAGAGGAATGATAGGAAGTATACTTTATTTGACTGCTAGTCATCCAGACTTAATGTTTTTAGTATTCTTATGTGCAAGATATCAATCCAATCCTATGAAATCTCATTTAAAGGCAGTGAAGAGAATTTTTCACTACTTAAAGGGAACCATGGATTTAGGACTATTTTGTACTTCTGGAAATGATTTTGTTTTAAGGAGTTTTTCGGATGCTGACTTTAGTGGATGTAAAATGGATAGAAAGAGTACATACAAAACTTGCCATTTCTTAATAGATTCATTAGTTTCTTGGTCCTACAATAACCAACACTCAGTAGCACTTTACACTGTTAAAGCTGAATATGTAGCAGCTGGAAGTTGTTGTGCTCAAGTGTTGTGGATGCAACACACACTCACAGACTATGACTTGAGTTTTACTAAGACTCAAATTTTGTGTGATAACACAAGTGCCATTTCCCTTAGTAAAAACCCTGCACACCACTCTCGTGCAAAGCACATAGACATTAGGCATCACTTTCTTAGGGATCACACACTAAAAAAAGATATCATTCTTCAATTCATCGGAACACAAGATCAACTTGCTGAAATTTTCACAAAATATTTACCTACCGATAGATTTGAATACATTAAAAAGAAGTTAGGAATGATTACCGTGATGTAATCTTCCTTTATTAACTTCATGTTTATCCAATCTCCTTACAGTAATAAACTCCTTTTCATAGGGGGAGTACATTTATTATTGAAGATTTTTTTTCAATTTTTTTTTCAAAATAATATTTTTCTTAGTTAGATTGTCAAAATTTTCGTAATGAAAATTTTCGTAGTCGATTTTTCAAAATTTTTCGTAATGAAAATTTTTCGTAGTTAGATTGTCAAAAATTTTCATAATAAAAATTTTCATAGTAAGTTTTTCAAGTTTTTCATAATGAAATTTTTGGAACTGAAGTTTTCATAATGAGAATTTTTGTACCTTGAATTTTCATAATGGAAATTTTCATAATGGAAATTTTCGGAACTAATATTTTCTTAATTTTTTCGTACTCATAATTTTTTTTATCGAGTTTTCTTTGATACTCAATGTTTTTGCAATAAAACTTCTAAATTGTAAGTTTTTCGTAGTAAGTTTTTCGTATTGAGTTTTTCGTAGTCAAATTTTCTTCAAGAAGAATATCACCTATTACGAATAAACTTCCTAGCCAATCCAAAAGGTATGATTTCTTTACTCAAGTTTTCGTAATCATTTTTAATTGTTGGTATTTTCTTTTAATATTTCGGATTCATTTCTTCTTAAATCCGAATGTTTTTAAAACCTCAAAAGATCGGATCCAATATTTCCTTGTGGGCATGTTTTCAACCTTCAGATCAGATCAGAGAGTTTTTTTAGCCATTATATTGGTTTTGGAAGATGAAAGGTCACCACCATTGCCTATATAAAGGGGACTCCTAATGGTGTCCCACATCGGTTTCCAATATCTCGCGTCTCGAAGACCTGCCTCAGTTCTTAAGACCGTTCCGAGTCTCTCAAAGCTCCTCAATCCAAATGTCTACAGAAGACCCTTCTCAGGATATGTCTTCAGTCAAGCCAATCTCAGAGTGGCATATATATAGGGAGAGGTTGGTACACCCAAATTTCTCCAATAAGTATGACTCCCTTATTTCCAAGAATATTAAGCTCAATGGGTGGGAATATGTAGCCATTTCTAAAACTCGAGGTCAAGATGTGGTGTATCCGGACTTGCACATAGAGTTTTATGAGTCAGCCAGTTTTTTCAAAGAATATGGAAGGGATAATTTCTCCTTCAAAAGCTATGGGAAGACATATGCTTTATCTTATACCAAGGTAGCTAGCCTGGTTAGAATACCCTATGAAGGAGAGGCAGAATTTTGCTCTCATAAGTTGCCAGAGGTTCATGGTAGTTTTGTTAAGGCTATGTCTATGGAGTGCCTTGGTCTTTATCATATCAACATTGCAAAAAAAATTGCCCATATTTTAACCAATAATCGTATTATACAATTATGGGTGCAAGGGTTTATCATACCAAGGAAGGGTGACAAGGATACCCTTAGGAAGAGCGACATGTACATCTTAGATTTTTTGGTAAATCTAACGAAAATCAATTTGATGAGGCACATCCTCATTACAATTCAGAACATCAAGAATGGAAACCTCAGAGCTCATATCATTATGTAACTGAAATTGCTTTCTAAGTTGATAGTTCGGTGCCTATAATCCTTCAAAATCCCATATAGCTCCAAGCCGAGAAATTGAAAGGTGATGCTGATCAGTGATGACACTCTGAAGAGAATGAAAGTTGGTTTCTCAAAACAGTCAAGTGAGTTCTATGATCTGCCAGAGGAGGAGGCAGAAGCCAATATGGAAAATGTAGAAAAGGATGAACCCTCAAAGAAGGCCGGTAAGAAAAGGAAACTGAATGAAGTGCAAGCTGAAGATAAAACCCCAAAATCAAAGGAAGTCCAATCCGGACCTCCTAAACCCAAAAAGCAAAAATCCTACTCGGATGAGGTGGTAGAAAAGTGGAGAGAGCTCAAGGAAAATAGGAAATAAGGGGATCCATAGTTTGGCTTGGACCCTATTGAGGCTAAGGCCTTAAAAGAAAAAGCTGCTGATGAGTTAGAGAAGCAAGCAAAGGAGAAAAAGTAGAAGAAGAAAATGATATAGGCCGAGATTTGTCAATCCCTTCTAAGGGATGCTGAAATTGCATCAAAGAACATCCTAGTGCTGAAGTCTTTCCTTGTGGAATCATTGACTAAGTCTCCAAGAAAGAAGACTCCAAAAAATCCCAAAGAAATAGAAGTTGAGAAAGAAGTGATGAATGTTGTTCAGCAAGCTGTGCAGGAAGTTCAACAAATAGAGATGAGTGGTAGCTCTACTGATGTGATCAAGAAAATTTAAGACTATCATGATAAGGATAGTGCTTTCGAGAAATTCTCACTCCGGACTTCTCAAGCCATATCTTCAAAACTTGCTACACCTGGAGTTGATGAGAAAGAAGAAGAAGAAGTCAATAAGCCATCTGAAGAAGAAAGTCACAATCATGACTTTATCCTCCCTGAGGATGTTGAAGCTGGAGCTAGAAAAGAGAAAGTGGATGATGATAAGATTGTTCAACTTTCTAGTAGTGAGCATGAATCACCAGATGATGAAGTCATACTGAAAATTAGCAAGGGGAAATAAGTACTTGTTGACACTCCAATGAAAGATATTATAAGGAATAAAGAAGTTGGAGGTTCTTCTAAAAGGAAGATGGTGTAAATAGAAGAAGAACAATCTCCTAGCATGTTTTCAGATTCGGAATCATCTTCCTTAGGGCAAAATTTTGTTGTTCAGTCTCTAAAGAAGTTAGTTGATACTATTCCAATATTTCCCATAATTGATTTCAGATTCCAAATGCTTCAGCTTAGTATGAATCATAAATCACACTCCGTATCGATGGTAATGGATAGATGTGTGAAGAATGAGGCAGATTTCAAAAATTTCATAATCAATTATAAAGCTCACTGAAGTTCCTACAATAAAATGACCAAATGGTCTAAGAATATTGTTGAAGATATGGAGGATATTGATCAGTTCCAAGAATATGTTAAGGAGGCTTTTGGTACTGAGGATGCCAAAATGAAAAATCTTTCAGACAACTTTCAAGAAAAGCTAACCCTTGAACAAAATAATCTGATTCAGGATGTAAAAGATCTGAATGGGAAGATGAGTTATATTGTTCAAAGTTTGAAAATAGAAAAGGATCTTTGGAGTGAGATTCAAGAAAAACTTTTTAAGCAAGATGAATTGCTAAAGACTCAGGAAGAGTCCATGAAGGCTCAGGCAGAGGTCCTGAAGATTGAAGAAGAAAGGATCACAACCTTATAGAAGCAAGTAGAAGAGGACCACAAAGAGATGAATAAGCTGAAGACAATTGTCAAGATGCTAATTCCCAAGGAAAAAGAAACAAAATAGACCACTCCGATCTTTTGTTGTATTTTTCCTTGTACTAATATTTCCAATCATAATGAAATTATCGATGCTTGTCTTGTTTGTATGTCTTTAATGTTTCAGGTACCATATTTCTTTTCCATTCCCTCAAACTCTTTTTGAAAATCACAAAGGGGGATAAGGAAAAATAACTCAAAAGGGAGAAAGAAAAATCTAAAAGGGAGGATACAAATTTCTAAGTATAAGAAGAACTATCCCTAAGTAAGGGGGAGTTAATTTGAGGGGGAGTGAGCATTAAGAAGGCTTTCATATTCATAATGAAAATCCCATTTTGGAAATCTAGAATACGATCCTTAGAGTTCCAAATCCTAAGGGGGAGTTATTCGTATTCACCATTGTTCATAAACAAAGGGAGATAAGCCTTAATTTCAAGTCTAGAAATTTATTCTAAGTCTTTACATTCTTTTTTGTAAGGATGTTTGTGCTTTCCAAAAAGGGGGAGATTGTTGAGTCAATAAGGTTTTCTTTATGACTTTTCCATTCCTTCATGTAAGGGGGAGATTAATAGGTCATCAAGGTTTCCTTAGGACTTGATCGTTCCTCTTGTTTTGAAAATCACAAACACCTCATCTTAAAGAAAATTTTATTTTACCCCTATAAGGAAAATTTCCTTCCCTAAGGGAATTTATCCTTACCTTATTTTTTTGCTCAAATAAAAATTCTTATAAGTGTATAATTCAGATAGAGTCCTCAGAATCATATAATACTTAAATGTGAGGTATTCTGTTTAAGACTTCGAATTCCAGTTATGAACTTATATAAAGTTCTACTCCGAATTAACTGTTACGAACTTTTATGAAGTTCAACTCTGAATTATGATTACGAAATTATATAAAGTTCTAACTACGAATTCTGATGATGAATTATGATTATGAATTCTCATTACGTATTCTGATGATTAATTCTGATTACAAATTCTCATTACGAATTCTGATGATGAATTCTAATTACGAAACCTCATTATGAATTCTGATGATGAATTCTGATTACAAATTCTCATTACAAATTCTGATTATGAATTCTGATTACGAATTTTCATTACAAATTCTGATGATGAATTCTGATTACGAATTCTCATTACGAATTATGATGAAGAATTTTGATTATGAATTCTCATTACGAATTCCTTAAGAAAAACAAAATATGAATATCTTAGTACTACAGACTCCGAATTCAGTTTTTACTTAGATTCCAAATTTTTTTCTCCATTCCAAATATTAGTTTTTGGTTATGCTTACACTTGTTCTATTACAGAATGATGTCGTGCTTTCAGTTATTTACTAACCGTTGTTTGAGTGACACGTGTATAGGTCCTTCCGAAATTCAAGGAAAATTATGACCATTGGAGGAGGGAGCCGACTGTTGGAGCTTTGCCTATAAATAGGAGCTCATTTTAAAAGATTTCATAACTTTGACACAAATCTGACATCTATGCTTACATGTTGTTGAAGTGATTTCTAGAGAGAGAGGCTCTTATCAACTCTCAAGATTCATGCAGAAAGTTTAAACAGCTTGTTCAAACTTTTCCCTATGCAGATTTGCTTCGTGAGACTCTGATTGTTGCTATGTACAATCGAGGGCTTCTGGGGATAGGAAGACAGAGGTTCCAACACCTTGAAGTTGAGGGCTTCCTTGCTGAGGAAGACAGAGGTTCCGACTACCTAATAGTTGAGGGATTGCAGGGATAGCAAGACAGACTCTGATCTTCGTATCGAGGGCTTACCCTGGTGTGGGTAAGATAGACTTTCTTGAAAGTATAAATCAAGGGACCTTTATCCAAGGTTGTTGGATAACCTTATCTTTGGGTTAAAATACTTATTACATGTTACTTGTTTTGTTACAAGTTTTTCTACTGCATTTGTATTGTTAAGGAAAGTATAACTATCTTGTACTTCCTTACTCTTGTACTCTGATATAGTTAGATTCTATACGCTTTAAGGTAGAATATTCATCTTTGTAAACTTTTGTTAAGTTTAATTTTTGGAATCAATTTTCCAGAATTTAGCAAGTGATTAGAACTTATAGAGGTCTTATGAATTATCTTGTCTAACCTTGTTAAACATAACCATCTTTAAAAGTTCCAAAGGAATTTTTAAAAGGTACAATTCACCCCCCTCTTATATCTGAGAATCTTATTCTTATTTTGATCCTACGTTTGGTATTATAGATTATATCATACTCAGACATACCATCCTAACATCATCTTTTTATTTTAATACAAATATTTTTTTACCAACACATGAATATGTTAATAATAACTATTATTACTAATAAATGTTTTACCATTAGAAAAATTTGTTCTAATAAATTGTTTTATAATTAAATGTTATATAAACAAATGAATATATTTATGTATAACAACAAATCATTTTTTAATACAAATATATATTTATACTTCTAATTAAAATAACTATTAAATGAAAAGTATTTGTTGGAATGAATATGTATATACATACAAACATACAAATATCTATCGTGTGTGTATCTATTTACATGTTACCTGAGTTTTTTGGATGTCACACCTGATTAACACCCAATTTACTAATTGTGGAAAAAATAAAGGGTATTATTGTCATTACAAATGACCCAATATAAATATATTTTAAATATTATCATCCATCTTCAAAAAAACACATATGAGAAAATTTCGAATCCATTCTTAATAATTTTTAAAAAATATTTTTAACAAATATTTGAAACAAATAAAAAAAATTCAATTTAAAAATATTAGCATTTGGAATTAATTTAAAATATATTTTCAATAATAATAGAGATAGGTAAAAAATTAAAATAGTTTATTAATCCTAATAATACGTCTGAAACCCGATCCCACCTCCCTCCTCACCTGTTACGCTTCCCTACTTCTCCCTCCCCCATCCTGCCTCCCCCGTCCCGTCCCCATCCTGTCCTCGTCCCATCCCCGTCCCGCCTCCCCCGTCACGCCTCCCCCGTCCTGCATCCCCATTTCTCCCCCTCCCCGTCCTGCCTCTCCTATCCTGCCTCACCATCCCGCCTCCCCATCTCATCCCCTTCCTGACTCCCCGTTCATCCTCCCCGTCTCATCCCCGTCCTGCCTCCCCCGTCTTGTCCCACCTCCCCCGTCTTGTCCGTGTCCCTCCCTCCCTGGACGTCCTCCTCGACCCCCATCATCCTTGGCCATCCCAAATCAACCCTCAACCATTACTGACCTTCCCCACCCAACCTTCCCCATGCAAGGTATGCCCTAACTTCATTTGGTTTAATCGCCACCCCTATTTTATTTAGGATTCGAATAATATATTAGAATTATAATTAGAATTACATATTCTAAGAGTAATGGCTATATCAGAATTAGGATGCCCTATGTAGTTCCATAATAGCATAGTCATTTGAACATAGATTTACATTTTTTCTTACCACATCCTCGATCCTTTTTCTCATAGGTCCCCTTAGGTCTGCCAGGTTTTATTTTACTCAAGGATTCAATGTCCACAACACTGAGAGATTCTGGGAATTCCATTGACTCAACTTCAATATCCTCAGTATCTGGGTCAGAGCTCCACCCATATAAAGTCGGATCTGTCAGCTCCTGGTTAGCAGTTCCACCTTCTGTAATAAAGTCCTTCACAAATATATCGGCTTCTTATGATTCCATGGTCATATCCAAAAGTGATCCACCTCCAGGGCAGATACACCACCATCCATAGGTGAATCCCTTACACAGACCTAGCCAGATTTATCCATGATATTGTGCTCAGATTCCTCCCCCCCACTATTTGGCTCCATGAAAGCTTCGAAGACCCTTCAATAGGCCTCTCAGATCCAGGGTCAACAGCTAAATCATCCCCTGATTTTTAATGACTGTGACATCATCCATCATTTCTTCATCTCCAAGAATGGTATTATTAGAGATAATCACTACATTTTCAGAATCACCTACAGAATGGGTATTTCCCAAGCAAGTAACCTCCCCAATAGCGATGCTGCTTGGTTTAGGATCTTACTCCTTAGTTTTAGTTATACAAGGGCTCTCACACACCAAGTGAACCTCCTATTACATACATGATAATTCATATTTTTCAAAATTCACCTCCATGGTCTAATGTTTCCTATTAACAAACCTTATCCAAACTTTGCACTGATCATCCTTCACAGGCTGAACTTGATTCTTCACGACTCTATAGTTTCAAAGAGAGTTCCTAACAATCTCACACACATTACAAAGGAAAAGATGAATTAATATTGAGTACTGACCTCTATCTTGTTATCACCAACTAGTAATGATTTAGAATCAGGTAGAGAAGAGTAAAAAATGGCATCAACAAGGACTCTGGAATAACAACCAAGCCCCCCTTCAACAGTATTACCATCCATCTTTAAAGGGGTGCCAACACAAGAAGAAAAATCATTTATGCTTTTAGAATTCCAATAGGCCCAATTAATACCATGCACACGAATCCAAATCTGCGAATTGGTATGTCTCTAAGAAAAGGGATTGAAATTTAAAACCCATTCTGATAGTCTCAATGCTCCATGTTTAAGATCACAATTCCATAAATTCCAAGACTTTTTAAGATCAACCTCCGAGTTTAAAATAATGTGAATGTATCCCTTCCCGATAAGAATAGACTTTCAGTTTCTAGTGCCCTATATCATTTTCCAATTTCTCTTGGGATCTTATCTCCCCTAGCATAGATTATTCTACCAATTAAAGAAAATTTGAATAGATCTATACTTTGTTTTAAAGAATCCTGATTTGCAACACCTAAAAGGATCCCATCCTCAGATTTTTTTCACTTTTCATACCCGATTACCCCTAGAATTTGTAGACAGCTTTAGAGGGGCATTATTAAGTGCCTCTGAAAAAGTATGTCCCCTTCTTCTAGCTTCCAATTTACCTGATGTTGCCATCTTCTCATCAAGATTCATCTTCATCCCATGTTCAGTAGGGACACGATCAGGGTTACCAAATATCATGACTGTAGCACCGCCCTTAAAGCAGCCTCCAGCCAAAAGCTCCACAACTTACAGTGGATCAGTCGAAAACACCATTCTAAGGAACCCTATATCTCAACTAGTTGCTCACCCGAAGCTCTTGACTCCCGATCGCCATCCATATTTCTTCATTGATATGACTATAAATTTTAATCGCCAACCCTATTTCATGCCATTATTTTCTGGTGCTCATTAATATTCATTTCATTCATTATGTTGTTAAATGTATAAATTTTATAACAACCTTTCAACCAAGTGCAAGCAATTTTGTCAAATTATATTACTTATGTGTGGTATGTGGTGCATGAATCAAAGTGAAATGTATTCAATAGTAAATCCTCTAATATTATTGGGGTTTCACCTCATAGAATATTGTCAGAAACCTTCATGTTATTCACTGGTTGGTTTTTCCTTTTTTTCTCTATCTGTGAGCAATATTTATTGTCAAAGATTAACTTCTTTACAAATTTGATGTTCAATGCCCTTAAAAGTATGTGTTGTATGTATTGTTGATCAGCCTACTGTGTTTTTTTATCATACATCCTATCATAGTTTTGCCTATTTATTTTAAGAAGATTGATTGCAACTCGTTTGATTATCCTGTATCTGCAACAAATTTTAGTTTAAAAAGTGTGCTAAGGGCTTTCAACATTAGCAACAACATTATTACATATTCAAGGCCATTATTAGCTTGTTTCTCATCAATATGCTCCTTCTTGTGGAGGTTTGAGTAATCAAATTTTAAGTTCATCTCCTCATATCACAACACATGGGCCATTTCTTAGATCCAGTGGACAAGCCCTTCAAGCAAAATTAATGGGGAAAACAAAAATCCCATATGATCTCCTTTCTATAGACTATTATCCTTTACTAGCTCCCGGATGGTATGTGCGTCCATATCATCCAATGGGGTTCCCATGCCTTATAACACCACTTTGGAAAGGCTTTCAACAACTTCCAAAAATGCAATTCCATTTGATACTGTTGCTGAGACAACTCAAGTATCCATGGTTCGTTAATCTGTTTTTTTCTAGAATTATTTATTTTTTTCTCATTTAATTGGTTCCTTGAATTTCACTATCATATCTTCCATATATATTTTTCACAGAGGGAAAAACTATTGAGGGTCCAATGAACATTAAAAAGGAAAGAAGAATATTTCAAGATACTATGATCTTGTTGAGATTCCATTGATTCATAAAAAATCCTTTTGGAATTTTATAAAATTGATGATAAATTTCTATATAAATCCTTTGAAATAAACCTGAGTATGAAATGTTGATGATTTAAATTTATGGTAGTTGATATGAAAAATATTATTTGTTATATCTCAATATATGCAAGGCCTTTTTCCTCCTTCAAAGGAATCTGTACGAAATCATCTAGAACTCCTACTTTCTCTCTGGTCTACATAGAATTAATATATCTCAATACATGCAAGGCCTTCTTTCTCTTTCTATTATTTTTTGAAAATTTAAAATATGGCAAGTATGGTATATATCACCCTGTTTATTATGCAGTGAAAAATTTCTTCAGTATGTTACCTTACATGGTTTACACTAGCAGTGGGGTAAATGGTCTTAGAAACATTTGTAAACCATGACAGTGATAGCATATGGTTATGGTTTACTTGAGTACATGGGAAAAGGTTTACCCCACTTACAGTGTAAACCATGTGAAAGGTGATAGCTTATGGATATGGTTTACACTGGTTACGAGGATACCAGTGTAAACCATGATAGCGATAACTTATGGTTTACGAAAGTTATTTCATTTCCTATATTCATAAATGCTTTTGTAATTTTCTTCAACATGTTCCTTGAAATGGTTTACACTGTGTAAATGCTCATAGTAACTTTTTTATTATTCATTGCATCATGTTCCTTGACCACACTGTGAATAATGTGTAAATGGTCAGGGCAATGCATATCACCCTTCCTTCTCTCTATTATTCTTTTGATATGGAATTATCGGTCTTCAATTTATAGCTTGTAAAATTACAAATTAAGTAGGTTGGTGTTTTTTAAATGTTTAATTTTTTTTCTACATCTAGTTGAATAATATTATCGGTATATTATTCATTTGACATCTTTGGGATTATTTAATCTTGTAGTTAGTGTTGTAGTTTATTTCTATGGCATGTCTCAGTTTTCCCAAAATGGATTCACTATTGGTTATAGATTCCATCTGGTGTTTGAATGGTTCTAATAATGTCCATAAGTGGAAGCTATAGTTTATGTGGAGTTTGAATACAAGAGTTGGGTTCACAGCTATTGTATTTGGTTTTTTCATGCAGGAGCTGCAAGGTGTGCCTTCATGTGGCTATAACCTGTTTTTCATGGGGGTGTTCCTTTTGAAGCCTAGCGGGTGTCTAGGATCAGTTTGAAACTTTATGGATGGATTCATGATTATCTAAATTGATAGATGAAGGTATAAAATATTATAATTTAATTATCGTGCTTATGGTAGTGAGAGTGGGTTTCTTGTCCTGATGAAGCCTCTAATCTTATTATAGTATGATGCTGAATTTGGATTGTTTTTTATTGATGATGATTGTTATTTGGATTGTGAATCCATGTGATGATAGGGGCATATACAAGGAGAGTAATATGTTTTTCCTCAAGGTTGTGGGTATTTGATCATCGCTGCAATAGATAATCCTGAGGTGGATATGACATTTGTATATGTTTTGGGTCTCTAGGTGAAGGGAGTGTTTTCCCAGGTAAAGACAGCATGGTTTGTAGGATTCACCTTTATTTTAACTTGTTTATTTGATTAAATAATCTTGGAGATGCTTGACTATGATTACCACCTTATCATCTTGTATGTTGTTGGTATCAGTTTTGATCTGTTAAGAGATGTTTGAGGTGAGTTTTCTAGAATGTTAATTGTATTTTTGTAACTGTTTATCTCGATGTTTTTGTAATTTATTAATGATATAATTATATGCAGATAGATAGTGGATGGGTGTTTTATTTACTTGTGATGATAAGGATGGAAGGAAGATACTAGAGGTCTAGTATGTTCTTCTTTGTGTGGGTTTTAGTGATTTTATCGTAGTGTTATGGTGTCTCAGAATTGGAAAGTTTCAAGCTCCAGTTCAC
The DNA here is from genome assembly GCA_963277665.1 of Viscum album. Lineage (NCBI taxonomy): Eukaryota > Viridiplantae > Streptophyta > Magnoliopsida > Santalales > Viscaceae > Viscum > Viscum album. Next base: position 2,093,029,428 of record OY728122.1, read on the forward strand.
TGCACTTAGCTTGGTTAGAATTTTATTCTTTATGTCTAACCTATTTTTGTTATCTTTCATCTAGTTTTTAACACATTTTTCCCTATAAAAAATAATTGAAATTGTAAAGATTGTTTCTCTTTTGGAAGAGTTAGTTTCACTTGCAGGTGTTGCAACACTTATAAAAATGGAAGTCTTTCTTTCACACAATCACTTACAATTTAAATTAAATGAAATTGGATTTTAATTGAATCCTGATATCTTATTGGTATATTAATTCTTGTAGTTGGAAAGTGTGAAGGTAATGTTGCTGGTTGTGTGAAAGAAATAGATTTCCTTTGTGAATCACTACAACTATAATCGATGTTGGAAGATAATGGATGGATGTTAAAAGAGTATAAGATTCAGTTTGGGTTTATAATATTTTTTTTAATAGGTTGAGTTTTTGTTTCAAATGTATATCTCGAAGTACTGCTTGAGTTTTTTTTCTTTGTTTTGTTTGGATTATAACTTGGTGAAGTAACTCTTTTTTGCATAATTATTATCAAAGTAGGTTGATGTTGGAAGACCATGGATGGATTCTAGAGGAGTATGACAAGCATCTTAGGTATTCCTGTATGGTGGCGGATCAAGATGTGCATGAGACCACAAAAAACATATCTGATAAGTTAAACATTCTTTTATCTGGAGCTGGTTGATGGAGTTGGAGGTGACTAGATGGAATGCATGGGCTGCTAACATGGTTGGGGTGTTGAAGCTAGTGCTGACTAGATAGAATGGATGAGTTGATGGGTTGCCTGGAGGGGGTGGATCCTATTGGGGTATCCAGTGTGGGGGGGGGGATTGAGGGATTATGGGATCCATCAATTTTTATAAAATATTTCATTATTAATATAATTAAACTTTTTTCTATGTTTTAACATGTATTAAAATATTGTCCGGTTAAATAATTAAAACCTATGTATTATATATGATAAAATAATAAATATAATACAAAATTTTACTCGTAATAAAAATTTATATTTTTTATTCAAATGTAATTTATAAACAAATTTATATTATATGTTGCTAATTTTATTATTAACAGATAAATTTGTCACCATAACCTGTTGCTAAACACTTTAACCAACACATATATATATATATATATTATCTATTGGTATAATTATAATTACAACGGAATTATTTTATCTGTCGCAAAAAAATTTAGCGACAGAGATTTTACCAACAGTTTAGTGACAGGGGCATATATATTGGTAAAGCATTTTACCAACAGAAAATACACTTTTTCCAAAAGATATGTCCCCATTGAAAAAAGTGAAATATTTTGTAGTGTATCATGCATCAAAAACTCTATCCTTATTCTTTAGGCTAGTCCATCTCATTATGCATCCTATTGGCCTTCGGTCTCCCACGAGGACATAACCAATTCATGTCAGGTATCACTATCGGCTGGCCTTCAGGCATTGGGAAATAACGATACTCCCCAAAAGGTGTCTATGGTGCAGCGTAACATTTAACAATGTTATCCATCTGGTACATTGGATCAACATATGCTTCCCATGATATGTTCACAGAGGCACATGTTGCGATGGCATGTGTCCATGGAAACCGTAAGGCCTGAAAGTTTCCACATTGACATTTCCTTATTTCCAATAATACCACCATTTTTTCACTGATGCGATTTGTGATGGGGTCTGAACGCTCTTGAAATTAAAATTGGTAGTCTTATCTTTGAAAGAGAGAGACGTGATAACCAGAAGCTTCTTTAATATTCTTTTCAATATCTCATTTAAAGCGTCTTCTGTATCTTATCCCTTGCTGTATTCCATCTGATGCTAGTTTTTGTCTATCCACAAAGTACTTCATGCATCGATATAATGTCTCCTGAACTAAGGAGGTTATAGGTAGCTTGCAAAGCCCAATGAAGATACCATTGATGCACTCCACAATGTTTGTCTTCATGTGTCCGTAACTATTCCCCCCGTCATATGCCAATGTCTATTTCACTTTTGGAATCCACATCATATAATCATACACTTCTTGATTATCCTGACAGATTTGTTCAAAATGCTCTTCAAACCTCCATTGGTCCGACTCATATGCAACAAAACATAGATGATATTTCACATAAATTGATTTTATCTTTATGTTGAAATAGTAAAATAGAATGAATAAAATGCGTACCAAGCCTCATGATTGCCTTCTTCATCGGTTCGTTATGGAATTTTTTATGCACATTAATAGAAATGTGTCTAATCAAAAACTGATGATGTGAATTTGGGTATCTCCATGTATCAGGATCCATATTGATTTCCTCATTAATTTCTCAATGGCGATCAGATATCAAACAAAAACCCCGAATGTTAGTGAAATGGTTGTTGATACATGCCATAAACCAACTCCATGATTCATAGTTTTCTTTCTTTATAATGGAAAAGGCAAGTGGAATAGGTGAACAGTTTCTATATTGGGTTGCTGCAATCAACAATACACCCTTTTATTTTCTATAGAGAAATGTTCCATCAATCTGAATAAACTGTTTTCAGAAACGAAAAGTGGAGATACAAGGAAGGAATGCCCAGAACAACCGATGAAATTGAACATGAGATTGATCAAGTTGGTTATCGTGAGACACATGGTCTTTTGTATCTAGATGGAAGAAAACATGGTTATGATGCCTCAGTATGGCTAGAAATTACAACAACACCCGATATGAGTCATCCCAATCACCATAGACCCACAATTTCCTTCTGTTTTTCCATCCATGTCTTATTATAGGAAATCTTACAACCGAATGTCTGTTGAATCCTCTCTTGAACAAGGTATATTGGAACATCTTGACATGTCCTAATCATCTCAACAACAATAGATGACACTAATTCTACATCCAATGAATTATGATCTTGTGTGAGGATTGGCTGAACACAAGTATGAGCTACCTCAATCCTTGAGATTATCCAACCTCTAAATGTAATGTTCGGAATTGCCCTAAAGTGAAATCTATAATCATCCCCATACTTCTCACACTGTATAACATATTTACTATGACATGATTAGTGAACTATATAGTTGAAGTTTATCTCAATATGAAATATCTTTAGCGTGATTTTTAAGGAATCTTTACTAGGAAAATTCCTTCCAATATATAAGGTTTTGTCCACCTCACTAAACCTATCTGGTACAACTCCAGGGAACTCAGTTGCCGGTGTGAGAATAGTATTTTGGAATTCAGGCATGCGTGTCATTGCTTCTGACAAAGATGAAAAGAGTGGTGGATGATTTATTGTAGGTTGAGGTTGATGTACAACTAATGCATTTCTCAAAACCTCTTCCCTATCTTCCATTGGTCCCTCATCATCAGCACTGTTGTCACCATATGATCCATCATTAAGAAACTCCTCATCAAATGTCAGATTTACATGTATATCTGGGAGATCATCTAGGTCATCCTCTTCTGCTGCATCATTTAGAATAAACTCAATTTCATGAGGTGGATTGTCTTCAACCACTCTTGTAATTCTACGTCTTCGTACAACTGGACGTTGTTGTTGTATAATAGAAACATCAATGTATAACTCCATCCTGGTACCATATGACCATTGAGAAAATAAATCAATTGCTTGGACCCACTGCGCATCAGCAACCAATGGACAAGATAGATGCTACAGTGTTGTCGGGAATTGAAAATGTCTATAGCTCATAGACATGATCTCTCGATCGGGTCCCAGATTTAAGGAACCACGAATTCTCTCTGGAAGGTCACTTATGGTTACACAATCAGCTATACTAACCACCATAATTAGTTGTGAACTGTAAGAAGATCCTTGCTTAGTTTGAATAACCTCCCCATAGCAGTACACAGAGGAAAACATGAATCTCTACGTCAAAAATGTTTCTTTCATCAAAATTATGATAGTGTAACAAATATTGACAATGATGTTTGAACATATGATATTAATTAGAATGTAATTTTAGGGTGACTTTCAATACCCTAAAATATTCTATTGATGTTTGAGCATATGATATTTATTATAATGTAATTTTAGGGTGCCTTTTTATTTAATGTGTTTGTTCTTCTTCATTTCACTTTATATGTCCATCAATATTGTTATCTAATCATTATATGGATACATGTAATAATCCTATGTTATTTATTAATTATTCTATAATTAATTATGTCTAATAATAACTATTATTTCTAAACTATACAATCTTTACATTTTAAAACATTTTCTTCTCCATTTCATTTTAAATAATTATAAGTGTCATTTCAAACTGATTTTCTTAATACAGTTTTTAACTAATCAATAATTATTTAATCACTATTTAATCATTATTAAGTCATTCTTTAATTATTTATTCTTTAATAGTTAACCGTATTATATTCATTAGTTAATTATAATTAATTAATAATAACTTTAATTCATTAATTATTTTGTCCTTATTTCATTCTATAAAATCATATTTATCATTTTATTATTGATAAATATAATGATTTGATTTTTCTTTTCTGAGATATTTTAGTATTTTATAAAGAAAATATGAATCATCTTAAGCATATCCCCCAGGAGTGTCAAACTAGGATGCAACAAGGCCCGTTATCGTGCACCAGTTTCCGTTCGAGTCTAACTCAAAGCGATGTTTTTGTTTTTTACCCTTAGGTACATCTATGCCAGAGCCACATCCAATTGTTTCTATCCAAACAATAATTTAATTCCTTAGATAACCACATAATCTTTAAGCTACCAAAATTTCAAAATAATTAATCCTAAGTTAATATATACTTAATCTATACTACTAACAACAATTATTTCAAACTATATATAGCTAATTACAGAAACTAAATAACCAAATATTAAGAACTACCTAAACTACTTAAAAATTTAAATATTTAAAACTAAAAAGAATTAAATTAAATAAATAAAAACATTAAATTAAATAAAGACACATACCTCTAAATGAAGATTCGTAAAAACCCGCATAAAAAATGAATTTTTTAGAGAGAGACAGAGAGAATTTATGGGAGATGAAGGAAAGGATCAAGTGAGGATAGGGGGGCCTTTGATAGGGAGTTCAGGCCAAGGCGACATTACAGATGCTGCCTTTGGCCTTACGCAGAGGCGAAATGTAGCCTCCCCCCAGCCGCCTTTTCCATGTCATTGATCCGGGCCAAAGGCAGCATGAGAGAGCAAAGGCGACATCACCGATGACGCCTTTGTAGCATATTATTTTTAAAAAATTAACCTATGTGGTGTTTCAATTTTTTTTAAAAAAACGCAACACATTATTATATAAATGAAAAACTAGAAAAAAAGAGAAACACCCCCCCAAAAAAAAAAGGAAAAAACAAATTATATCACAAGTAGATAAAAAAAGGAGATAATACCTCAAACAATAAGAGGGAACGAAGAACCCTAGAAGAATCGGTGAAAACAAAGAGTTTATAAAGATCGAACATTCTTGCAAATACCACTGTGATCATTGTCTTCCTTATCAGAAGAGTAGTCTAAACACTATTACGACTGGATGAATATATGTAAACCCTCACCAAAAAAACAGTAAAATAATAACCCAAAAGAAAAATTAGAGAGAGCCTCTAGGATTGACACCTCAACAGATGTTTTACCTTTTTGGTAGATTTCATCTTCTTAGAATCATGCTTCATATTTTCCACTAGATATTGCTTGACTTCCCTCAATAGAAGAAAGAAGACCAAATGAATTATTGTATATAGTTGAGAAAGAATTATCTTTAAAAGAACCCTATTAAGAGGATATTTTGATCATCTCCTCCCCTTGCAGATTTTAATTTAATTGGATTAAATTGGTAGATGATCAATCTTAGATGATAAAGATTTTTCTCATAAGGGTATTAGGGGTGTTTCATAGTCCTTCCACATGTCATTGGTCACGAGTTCAATGTCATATGATGGATCATTTTGATTTTTGAGGTTTTTTCACATTGGTTTAAATCAGTTAATTAATTATAAATTGTTATAATTAATTATTTAGTCATTGTGGCTGAGGTAAGGGCTCGTGGCATGGATGAGTTTTTCCTCGAGATCTTGGGAAAGTCTTGGATGAATCTTTGATTAAGGGAGAAGCTTCTATATGAAGGTGGGTGGTATAACATATTGTATCATAATAAACCCATAATTACATGTTTTATGATGAAGATTACACTTTCTTACATTCCCATGATTTTTTAGATTTGGAATTTTAGAGAAATAGGAAAAACATTACAATATATAGAGAAGACTGACACATAATGTCCATTTTTTCCACAAGAATAGGATTCTAAAGTTTACACTCATGTTTCATTCATGACAAACTTGCTTCGCTCATGGAAAATTTACATTATTTGGAACTAAAATTCCTAAGAGTTCCTACACATCTTTAGGACCTTTGAAAAACATTTGTAAACTTGTGATGAACAAAAAACATCTTAGTAAGGGATATAAAAACAAAAGAATTATGTTAGTCCAGTAAAAAACCCATGATAATGTTTATCTTTTTCACAATAAAGCTTTAAGCAGATAGATAAAAACTTATCCACATTAGAACATCAAAAATTTCTCAAATAAAACCTTTAAAACCCATTAGAATGCACAAGAAAACCATTAAATCATCATGAAAATATTTCTATAGAAAAAAAACCTTTCACTTTTAAAAGTCCATAAACATTTATTTGCTATTAAAATAAAAATATTTCCATAAAAACCTTTATCAAGCATAAATTAGGAATCATAGAGCATCATATTCATAATATGGTTTCACTCACATTTAACCCATGTTAGAATAACTAATACCTAGTTAATTTCATAGGATTAACCTACCTTATTATCTCCCTGAATTCTCTCTCTCAAAGATTATTCAATACTTAATGCATTGGGGAGCTATATCAGACTCACCCATTATCATGAGTTATATTAGGATCACCTATTATCATCTATAATTCTCAAGTACCATATCATGAATGAAAAAACTATAATCTTTCACTTTTTCATCATAAAACTATAGAATAACTCATATAAATACATAATCAAAGCACTTTTCCATTTTCATATAAAAATAGAGAGAAATATCCCTTTCATTTAAACTCTTTAAAAGAAATCCCCAAAATACGGAGAAATTGAATTTACTTTGGAAAAACATGAAATATTTTAGAGTAATATTAATAATAAATAAATTACATGATGGCGAGAAATTCTGCTCATGTTTTATATGTTAAAAAACATTTTTTTGCACTTTGGTAAAAAGAGACAAAAGTGATCCGTACAGAAAATGTTAAAAAATTTCATTTTAAAACCTTTGTAAAGAAAGTAAAAAGTACTATAAAATGAAATTTATAATCCATTGAATGATAAATGAAAACATTCTTGAAATATTTTAAGGAACATGGACATAGAGGAAAATTATTTAATAAGAATACATTAAAACAAGTTTTTAAAGAAAAACCTATTGTTGCTTTCATAACTTTTTAAACAAAAGGAAGTTGATGAAGAGAACTTGAAAAAGTTTTTAAGACCAATTTAATTTTATAAAATTAATAATAAAATTAATCCACAAGGTATTTTATACACCACAAAAAAGAATACATGTGGTGAAAATGACATAAGTCACAACAAAAGGAAATTGAGATGAGAAATCCCTTACCTTGTCTTCTTAATTGCCACATGTGTTCTTTAATTTCTTATAATAAATATATATTGATTATTTACATTATTAGGAAAACAATTCTAGTTAAATCCTTTATCATTACCCCTTTTATGTCATTTATGACCATGTTTTATTTAGTTACTTGATTAGTTAAGTTTACATCAGACATTTTGAGGATGTTCAGTTTATAATCCCAAAACAGCTTCGGTAGGATGACCATGATAAAATGGTTCATTGTTTCATCATCTCTAGAATAATTTTTTTATTATCTTATTTATACATTATATAAAATTTTATAACTATATATGAGAGGAATACATGAAAAATGAAATACATCGTTTCATGGAGGTGATAGTTCTCACATACACACAAGCGGTGTTTCCACATTTCTTATAGGATTAAAAGAAATAAAGTAGATAAAATTTTAATTTTAAAAAATCTTAATAATTTTATATATTTCATATTTATTCATTATTTCTATGGAAGTGGTAGTCTATACATATACATGAGCGACGCTGTCATTTTCTGATGGATAAAAGGGTAAAAAGGTAAGTAATATACTATCTTTAAAGAAGAATAATTATGTCATAAATATCATATATATTTATTTTATCGATCATTTTAACCAGTAATATGATCTGGTGATGAAAAACGAAACACATCTCTTCGTGGAGATGGTAGTCTGTACGTATGCATGAGCGATGATTTCATTTTCTATTGGATGGAAAAGAAGATGAAAAATGGTTATGCTAACAATATAATAATATTGTAGTATATTTAGGAAACTGATGTTATTATTTTAACATGTTTAAAAAATATTTTTAAGTTTTATAAAGAAGAAATAATCATGAAATCACTTGATTAAGAGTCATACCTCTTCTTTGAAAACCCTTATTTGGATTACACCATAAGTCTTTTAGGTTTGGTCTTTTGGTGAGACAAAAACCTCTATCATGTGGGGAGGGATTTTGGGTAGATATTTGGGTAGGTATTGGCAGAGTTAGTGTGCTCACAATTTGTGAGGAAGAGAGAAATAGAGGCGCCCTTTTATATGTGGGGGGAGTGGCACACCTGTAATTATTCAAAGTTTTAAAATAATATTAAGTCACTCTCATGGTCAAGTGGCACTTAAAAAACTGAAATTCTAAACTAAGGTGATGAGTTTTGAAATCCTCTACAACAATAAGAATTAATAAAATATTTCATGACCTTATCATTTAGTTTTTTAAATTAATTAACCCATTTTACCATTTTAACGCAGTGATAACATTTTTACTAAGATTACTATTCATAATGTCCAAAAATGAAATTAAACTAATTATTAAATTTTAAAATACTAATTTCAACTATAGAATCCATTTTTAAATATTTAATTTTTAGAATTGGAAAAAATTAATTTTAATATAAGTGCGTAAAACACAATGAAAACAATTTTTAGAAAATTGTGTTTATAAGCATAAAAATGAACTTACAAAAAAATAAAATATAATGATGAATATTATAGAATTATTTATATTATTTTTAATGAAATATATCTAATTTTAATTTATAACAAATCCAAAATATATATGAAATTACTTGATTTAATGAAATTAATTGACAGTTTTACAAAAATCGGCATTTTTCATTATTCACTCAAAAATCAATCTTTTCAAAAAAATATGGAAAAATCATACTTATCATACTATGAAATGATTATTTCATAAATGATTTAAATTTTTTAAAATATAATTTCTTCAATTTATAGAAATTAATTATAACATCTGCTCATGAAATTCAATAAAAAACATTTTTGAAGAAAATTTATTTTTGAGGCATAAAATGAATTCATTCTAATTATTTGACTAAGAAAGATAATTAAATTAATGTTAATTATTCAAATTGGATATATAATTTACTTATTTCATTATAATAATTTATCAAAAGTGATTGATTTAATCTATTAAGATAGAAATACATTGCACACATAAAAATAGTTTTATGAAAAATACATCTTTTACCTTCAAAAAGTTTTATCATCATTTATAATCAATTAAAAATCAATTTATAATTTATTATTAATTTTTTATGAATACAATTTCTTCATATATTTCATAGTACATTTACTCCTATTCATACCCACCAAACTAACATCTAGATTATAACAATCATATATAAATAATTGTATATCACGGTTCGTTTAAGCTTGATGTTGCATATACCACACACTATGAAATATATTATTCAAAGAAAATAAATTCTAAAATATTTGAGTGTTATATAATACCCCCTTAAAGAAATTTAATCCTCACAATTTTATCTTGTGTCCAATAAAAAAGGTTTAAAACATTTAAAAAATACTCCCATGAGTGGAAAATAAAACATATGATAATGAAAGGAATTTTTTTTTTCTAATATTTAAAAATACCTTTGTTTAAAACTCACATCATAAAATAGGATAACAAAACATAATTTTTAAAAGAGTAAAAGAGAAAAATGATGGTCACCTCGAGTAACACATAATCAGGTTCCCCAATAAAAATAATATTGGTGAGAAGAGAAAATATGGAATTGGAAAGAAGACCCATTTAAGAGATAATGTTATAATTTTATGAGAAGAGAATAGAACACAAATCCATAAAAAAATAATAAAAAAGGATAATGTTTTAATTTTCAAAATTCTTTTCTAGAGTTGAGGGAATATTTTACCATCAAGATAGAGAACATGAGAAAATATACATGATTTTTTCCATTATACAATTTCAACCTTTGGTTGTGTTTAGATAATTTACCACCTTATATCTCATATCTTACTCTAAGAAATGAATATTCAAGATGATTTTTTCTCGTCTGAATCAATAAAATCAACTTATAATAGATCACACGATTCAAAAAGGGATGAAAATGTATCACTTATATTTATATACATTAATCAAAAACAAAAATAAAAAGATATCATGAGTTTAAATAATATCCAATATAAATAAACCTTCATGTTAAGAAACAATATATTGATCTCCAATGCCTCAATAAACACATAAAGTTTAAATTAAACCATTCTATAAATAACTAACCTTAAAAACAATTTAAAATATGTCAGACCAAATTTAAAACCCAAATATTAGAATGATTTGATCACACATTCTTCCATGATCGACTTAAAATTTATCTATATATAACATTAATCCCTCATAATGTCATTAACCAAAAATGTATATTTCCCAATCATATAATATCTAAAATATTCTAATATTTTCCATAAATAAATTGAATCACTATAAATCCATAATAAAAATAATATATGTTTCTAAAAGATAACTCATCCTTTATTCCCCAAATAAAATACCATCTTATCCAAAAAATATTTCCATTTAACATAATCATATAATGTTACTAATATTTAGAACTTCTTTAAAATTAACCTTAATCAGGTTTTTAATAAATAAATTTCCAGTCCCATGGTTACCTATATGATAAAACATATTTTCTAAAAATGTAATAACAATTTTATCCCAATTAACCATAATTACCTCGACATAAAAGATCATATTAGCCGTAATGGTTATCAATAACTTTCAATTTATGTACACAAAATATGAAATCATTCTTCCTCAAATAATTTTTTCATTAAAACACGAGTTAATCATTAGGGTTACATATACCTCAAACATCTTTTAAAACTCAATAAATGTATCCAAGGTACTACCATTATATAAAACATAAAAAGGGTACTAATACCTTCAATGTTATGATCATCCTTATATTTTTCAACCTTAAATAAAATAACACTTCATCATGACTCTTGAAACCCAATAGGTATACACTTCAATCATTCCACATTCTTCATAATCCTTTAACCAAGATTTCCATATTATTTTTTAATACTTAATTCCTATAATAAAAAATATGAAATATGTATTAAGATTCATCAATATCAAAACATCAACCAAAAATATAATTCTTACCTTTAATATTTCATTCACAGTTTCCTCATCTTCAACTATAATGGAATTAGACACTTCTAAACCTTTATCTATATGGTCTTTCTAACCCCCTTTTTGATATCCCAACAGGATATCAATTTAAATAGTTTCCATACTCTCAACATTTAAAAAATCTCCCTTTTAATTTGAGGCATTACCCTAGATACTTCTTATCACATTATTGACATGTAAAAAACTGAATCCTTTTTCATATATGGTCTTTATCACCTTAACTTCCTTAAAAATACATTTTTATCTTATTTAGTGTGTCAAGAAACTCACCCAAGTTTAGATTTTTAATCATATACTGAGATTATTTGTTAAGAATAGCCACAAGAATTTTCACACCAGATCCTATCTCATTTGATTGTTCATTCAAAAAACTACCACATTTTCCTTCACACCCATTGCTAACTTGGTTCCTTTTGATTCCAATCATTCAATTAATCCAAAAATTATCAGTGTGATTATATCAAATAAAATTATAATAAATTATATTATGAAGAGGATAAACACTAATACATCCTTAACTATCATATTAACCCCTAACGTTTTCTCCTCAAACAACACCCTAACCTATAATGTTATCTAAACTATTATTCTAATCCCAACTATAACACCTCATATCATAATCAACCCATAATTACATGATTTATGAAAAATAATTCACTTTATTACATTCCCATGATCTTTTAGTTTTATATTTTTAGATAAATAGGAAAAACCATTACATAACATAGGCAAGAGTGACACATAATATACATTTTTTCCACAAAAATTATATTCTTAAGTTTACACTCTTATTTCATTCAGGACAGACTTGCTTCATTTAAGGAAAGTTTCTCTTATTCAGGGATAAAATTCATAATAGTTCATACCCATATTTAGGACCCATGTAAAACATTTAAAAACATGGGATGAGAAGAAAAGGCCTGTAAGGGATATAAAAATAAAGGGATTCTGTTAGTCCAATGGAAAACTTGAAATCCCATGATAATGTTTACCTTTTTCACAATAAAACATTGATCACATAAATAAAACTTATCCACATGATAAAATAAAACATTTATCAAATAAAACATTTAAAACCCATTAGAAATCATGTAAAAACCCTCAAATCATCATGAAAACATTTATTTGAAAAAAACCACTCACCTTTAAAAGTTTAAAAATATTTCTTTCCTCATGAAAACAAATGATTTATATAAAAACCTTTAGCAATAATAGATTAGGTATCTTGGAAAATTATATTAATAACCCATTTCACTTATTTTTGACCCATATTGGAATAACTTAAAACTTTTTAATTCCATAGGAGTAACCTACCTGGTTATATCTTCCATTTTCACATTTGAAAATTATTCATTACCAAATGTATTGGAGAGCTATATTAGGGTCACCCATCATCATGGGATATATCAGGGTCACACGTCATCATCTATAATTCTCAAGTACCATATCATGAATAAAATATTTATAAGATTTTTCCTTTTTATCTAAAACCATTGAAAACCCCCTTTAAACCCATAAACAACACACTTTCTATTTTTTATAAAAATAGGGAGAATATCCCTTTCTTTTGAAAACTCATTAGAATTAAAAATTACCTAAAACAATAGAAAATTGAATTTACTTTATAAAAACATGAAAAATTATATAGGAATATTAATAAAAATAAAGGAAATTATAGTGAAAAATTATTCTCATGTCATATGCATTAAAAATACCTTTTAGTACTTTGGTAAAAAGATCCAAAAGTGACATGTATGGAAATTGTTAAAAAAATCATCTTTAAACTTTTGTAAAGAATGTAAAAAGTAATGGAAAATTATATTTATCATCAATTTAAGTATTACATAGAGGAAAATGATTTGAAAGGAATACTTCAAAATAAGTTTTAAATTAAAATATCATGCATCTTTCGTCACTTTTGAAACAAAAGGAAGTTGAAGAAGAGAAATTGAAAAATATTTATAAAAAATAGTAATTTTAGTAAATTAATGATAAAATGAATCCAAAAGGTAGTTAGTACACTAAAAAAAGAAAACATTTGGTGAAAGTGGAATAATTCATAATAAAAGGAAGTCGTGACAAGGAATACCTTACCTTGTCTCACAACTTTCCACATACATTATTTAACTCCTATATAATAAAATTATATAAATTATTTAATTGATTAAAAACCATTTTTAGTTTCATTAAATTATAATTTTCCATTTTATTTCATTTATGACTATGTTTTATTTATTTACTTAATCAGTTAAGATTACGTTGGATGTTTTAAGGATGTTTGGTTCATAATCTTAAAACAACTTGAGTGGGTTGAGCATGATCAAAGGGGTCATTGATCCATAAAATCTAGAATATTAAACATTTTACCATTATAATATTTATACAAAATTTATAATTTTATAACCATACATGTACAAAAGATATAAAAAATGAAATACTTCATATCTTGGAGGTTGTAGTCTGCACATACACACAAGCGACGTTACCACTTTTCTACTGGGTTGAAATGTAATGAACCGACCTAGGTAACCCTAAAATCTGACACCCGACCCAGTATTCCATACAATCGAAGGGCATTACTAATCCCCATGGGTTGAAAATAAGGGGCCGAGCATTGAAAAATAAACCAAAGGGAAAGATTTCTCCCAACCTGTACAAACAAATGGAATATATACACACAAAGAAAATAAAGAGATAGCAGAAGTCTCTTAAGTATATGCTATAACTATGGGAAGAGAGTAGAAATGAGACATCTATTAGAGTAGCTAAAACTACAAAATACATGTTTGAATACAATGGACCCGAAACAAAATAGCTACTCCATCCGATGGCATGGAAAAAATCCCACCATCTCACCACCAACTATCCAACCCAGCTGACATGAAACCCTGTCGCCTCACTACGATGTCTTTCCTTTCCCTACAATGGAATACATACAAAGGACTACACACCACTGAAGAGGTGTGTAGGGTTTGAGATAACATGATAAATAGGATCCCAGCCAAGTATTCCATAGAAAGTATCTATATAACAATTCAAATATGATCATTTTAAATAAAACTTGGCATGATAAGCATTAAAGAATTTTTATAGACAACATGGAAAACATTTCCCTTTTGTCATAGTTATAAAATAAAAGAAGGTATATCAATTTCAAAGAACATTTTTCCATATCATCTTTCATAATAATAAACATGCATATCAAGTATAAAATAGTACAAATCCAAGAAATACAAAAACAACTGTAGCAACACAGGCATCACAATACCAAGGAATACAACACGTCAAGCAGAAGAATAGTTGTACCCAAAATCTATGAACATTACACTATGGTACCTAAATCTAATTATATATACTCTAGGACTAGGGATACACCCTAGAAAGTGAAACCCCAACATCATATACATACCTAGAGCCAATAATCTATACTCTAGGACAAGATGAACACCCCAGAAAGTGATCCCCCATAATGGATGATGACCTCAAGCTAAACCTTCCACCTAATACCCAAGGTAACCCTTGTGATTGTTTTCACAAGAATATAAATGTTTTGAAAATAATTTCTAAACCATTTCATAAATATATTTAAATTCTTTTAAGATACTTTTATTTATTTCCATTTATCAAAAATCAGGGTAAACCATTTAAAAAAAATATTTTTAACACACAAATAAATCATGCCAATTCCATGTACAAATCAGGGACAATAAGGTTCATAAACATAGGCTAGAGAAATAACCACCAAAAATGAAATCCCAACAATGTATATGAAGTCCCTAGAATCAAATCCACGTCACAATATTGATCCACTCTAGAAAAAAAGTGGTCGGAGGAAAATAGGAAACCCACAAATGTCAAGAAAGAACAATCACCACACCACATACAAACAATGTGATGGCCTCCAAAACTAGATCACACAACTGATCTAGAATAATTCATCAAGAAAAAACAACTTAGACCAACAGATTTGATAACACAACCCAAGGGCGCTACTGCGATCAAAGACAATGAAGAAGTAGAAAGAACACTTACTTGGAGAGATTCACCACAACTGAAACGAAGATTGAACGCTGATCAGATCTTTATAGAATGAGATAATTCTCCCAAAAATCACCTTGGAATTAACCTAGGTTGGGGTCAAAATAGTCTGGAGAAAGAACCAAAACAAAATAGATGTACACCTTTTTTAAAAATTGTACACGGGCTGTTACACGATGTGTAACCATAAAAGTCCCATATATGCCAGAAAACCCATCAACTCAGATTAAAAATTTGTTATTTAAACTATTAAAAACATGAAACATATCTTCACATCGTGTAACATTTCGTAGCATCAAGACTTTCATAAATTTCATCTAGTAACTCTTATATGTCGTGTAACCTAGTTACATAGCATGAAATCCTCGGACAGCTTGTAGAAAAAGATGGTTAAAGATAAGAGTCCAAAAAATCTATGACTTCACCATTATAGGTATTCTCCCAATTCATTATCGGCCCTATAAAAACAACGATAAAAGGAAAACCATGACGAGATTAAAGACGTACTTGATAGATCGGTAACAGGATGCTACAAACTCCCCACTATAAAGAAATTTCTTCCTCAAGAAGTCATGTAGAAGGTGTTTTCCCTAAAAAAAGATGAGGCCACTACCCCCTCATCATATACTTTCATTCCCAAGTCTCATGAGAATATGATTCATGTTTCCATAGTACTCTGACCAATGAAATTGACTTCCCACACAAGACATTCACTTGAGATTCGATGATCTCAACTAGTTTCTCCAAAACAAAAACATCTGGCTCTTACTCCATTTCTTCCCACCTCAGAACATGAGCGGGATTAGGATGGTACTCTATGAGTTGAGATATGTGGAAAAAATCATGAATACCAATCAACATAACTTGAAATTATAACCGATAAGTAACTTTCCCAAGCTGCTCAGTGACCTCAAACGGTCCAACATATCTTGGAGCGAACTTTCCTTGTTTTTCAAGCTGACGATGACCCAACTAAGGAGAAACATTAAAGAAAACCCAGTCACCCATAAAAAAATATAGAGGATTCCACCACTAATCTGCATAAAATTTATATCAAATATGAGTTATAATCAGACACTGATGTACCTCTTGAATCTTTGCCGACATCTACTGGACCAAAATTAGTCCAACTAAAGATACTTCTCCCACTTCCACCCAATAAAGAGGTGATCTGCATGGGTGACTATACAACACTTTGAATGGATACATTATTATTTAATGTTGATAACTATTGCTGTAAAAAAACTCAACCAGTCTCAGATGATTATTCTATGATCCATCAAAATCCAAGACACAGGCATGAAGCATATCCTCTAGGATCTAAATCACACACTATGTCTGACCATCTGTTTGTGGATGGTAACTTGTGATCAACATGACCTGAGTTCTCATTACCTCTTAGAGACTCCTCAAGAACCTTGAGGAAAACCTAGGATCCCTATATGAAACAACGATAGAAGGAATCCCATGAAACCTCAAAATCTCCTCCACATAAAACATACACATATCTTCAACATTAGTAGTATCCTTGATTAGAATTAAATGAGAATACTTCATCAAATGATCAAAAAAAACCCAAATAGAATTTTTCCCTCAAGGATTCCATAGTAATCCAATAACAAAATCCATGGATACCTCATCCCATTTCTAGACCTATTAGGCCCATGTTGTGTTTTGGTTTTATTATTTGTCAATTGATCAATATAATGAAAAAAGAAAGTATGTTGAGAAACTATTGGGATTTGAATTCCCCATCATAACTAGAAATGAATTTTTGGGAGATCATTTTTTCTAGGAAATAAGA
Source organism: Viscum album (assembly GCA_963277665.1). Classification (NCBI taxonomy): domain Eukaryota; kingdom Viridiplantae; phylum Streptophyta; class Magnoliopsida; order Santalales; family Viscaceae; genus Viscum; species Viscum album. The sequence goes on from OY728122.1 coordinate 2,093,046,884, forward strand.
AAGGAATTATGAATCATCTTATTTTTTGAAAAGATCGTATTGGTTTCAAAAGAATCAGACTCATGTTTTCAAAATAATCGAACTCATGTTTTCAAAAGAATCATACTCACCTCGGGACTAGAATGGAAGTGAAAATATCCTGTTGTAAGTAAATGGTCATAGGAATCATCCTAAATATGATGTGAAAGAAGTTTTTATTTGTTTTGGATAATTTGAGTCTCAATGACTACAATTAATTAAAAGTGATGATGTTGTGGTGGTTTGTATTTCATATAAAGCATAAGTTGATTGTAGTACTTGTTATACAAAATTTCTGGAAGAAAGATTGAAAAGTTGGTGCCGATTGAAAAGGTGGTGCTGATTGAAATGGTGTTACAGATTTAAAACATGGGAATTATTGAAAAGGTGGTGTCAATTGAAAGAGATTCTGCCGATCAGGAAGAGATCATACCCTAATTTATCATATTCAGGTGGTAGAGAGAAAGAAGAGATGCCAATTGTTTTTCAAAACAATTATATCCAGGTGAAATAAGAGTAAGAGGTGGTGCATATTTACTGTAGCATCCGATTATCCTTCAAACATGCTATAAATTTTTCATACCCAAGATGATCATACTCTGACTCAGGAAGAAAATGATCATAATCAGAAATGATCATATGCAGAATTATCATACCCAGTATGATCATATTCACAATGATCGTATCTAGGCTGATTTTTTCATAAAATATCATAGTCATGATGGGAAGAAAATAAAGTAACTTGAATAAATGGAAATCTATGATACATTCCTATTGAAGTTTGATGACGCTAATTCTGTTATCAAATAAATTTAAATCCCTGAAAGAATTCATGATAGAAGCACAAGATTGTGAATGTTTTTTTAAGTGGGTCAAGAGAAGAGAAGGAGATAATGAGATAAAAAATGTAGTCAACCATTTTAAAAGGGTTGAATTACCTTGTAGGTTTCCAAATAGATCAAGATAAGAGAAGAAGATGAAGTTTTGAATCTCAAGTGGGTCAATAGAAAAAGAGAAGGAGATTGCTAAATGAATTGTCAAGGGGGACCAGTACATTCAAATAACATATTTCGATTCAAATCAGTTCTAAGAACCATATTTCGAAAATCATAATGGTATCCATTTATTTATACATCTGTTTTAAAATGATATAGATCTCTGTATTAAAGAAATTAGAATGAGAAAAAATTAGACTCATGTATTGAAATCAGACTGATGATTCAAATGAAAGCCTAAAGAAGGAGATGAAGATTGTAGAATAATCTATAATCTTCTAGAAGAGTTGATGAAGTCAAAATTCACCGGATATTTTAGGGGAAATTGAGATTAAGGTGAATTTTATTAATCTTTAATTTTTTTGGGATTCTTGGAAAATCATCTTGAGGGTTTCCTATAAAAGGAGAAAAGTACACTGTACTTCTCTGAGGATGAAATTACTATTCATAAGAGAGAAGTTTTGAGTTTTTATAGAGAATAACAAGTCTTCATACCAATATTTTGTTGAAGTGGTTTTGACAGAGAAGTGAAAGTTGTATTAGACTAATCATCATATTGGGTTGGATTAATCGACTTCAAGATTTTCGTATTGGGTTTCTCAGACTGAGGAAGAATCATATTGGGTTTTATTGTACTCATCAATTGAAGTGGTGTCAATTAATTTCTATTGTATTCTATTATAAAATTATATTGAAAGAGTTGTATCATGGATAATTGTACTTGGATAAATTAGACTCGAAAAATCAGACTGAGTTTTCATAACAAACTCTAGGAGGTTCTTACCTTTCTTATGTGTAAGGAATTGAAGAATTGTATTTCAATTGAATACATTTGTTTAATTGAAAATAAGTACATGTAACTTGTGTTGTTACACAAATCTTGTTTTTTCCCTATTTGTGCTATGAGGGTGCACACACACTTGTGATAATTTATAAAGTGCTACATGAGTTAAAAGGGTATATCCTACTCGTTGTTATCCAAGGATTGATTTATAGTGGATTATATGGTATTGGATCATTTCCAAACCATAACAAGGACATAACTATTCTTATTGAATAATGAACCCTGTAAAAACTTGTCTTCCTATGGATGTGTGTTTGAATTGATTTTATTAGGGAATTGAATCTTTAATAGGAGGATAAAGATGTTTTAATTGAAATATAAAATAAAAAGGTATCACTGATTTGCGTCCTAACCCTCTCAGTGATACAATTACTCTGACTGGGCACTTATAATTGGTATCAGAGGTGGATGTTCCCTTCACTCATTCTCTTCCGAAACATTTGAAGAAGAAGTTGTCATGGTTAATTTGAGATATGTGAACATTAAGGGGATTCCAATATTAAATGATAAGAATTATCATATCTGGAAAAGAATAATGCTGCCATATCTTATGTCTCTTGGGTATGATGTTTCAAGAGTTGTTATAGATTGTTTCCATCATCGTATTGAGAATTTTCCTCTCACAAAGGATAATAAGAAAAATCTTGAGAATGATGGAAGATACAAGAATTATTTACTCTCATCACTTTCTGATTTGAGTTTTTAAGAGTAAAAGGAGTTTCCACTGCTAAAAGAATAGAGGATATGCTAAAAAAAATTTATAAAGGCAATACAAAAGTGAATATGGTAAAGTTACAAATATGAATATTGAAGTATAAATATCTCAAGATGGGTGAGCATAAATATATTGATGTCTTCTTTACTAGGGTAAATGAAATTTTAAACACTATCATATGTCTTGGAAAAAATTAGAAAATTCAACAAAATTTAGAATAACATGAGAATCCTTCCCAATAAATTTGATGCGAAAGTTTCCTCATTAGAAGGCAGATATCCTGAAACATTGAATCTAGATAATATGTATAATACTCTCATTACTTATGAAATGATAAGGGAAAATTCCATGAAAGGAAAAAATAAAAGTTGTTAGAGAAATGACTTTCAAGTCCATCAAGAATAAAAAGTCAAAAAGGATTCTTGAAGAAGAAGAAGTTGGAGATTCTAATTCTGAAAATGAGGTATGTAAAAATCTTGATGCAATTTTATTCTTGTTTTCTAAGAATGTGAAAATAGGTACAGGAAGGTATAAAGGGAAACTTACCTTAAAATGTTTTGGATGTAGATCCATTGGGAATTTTGTTTCCAATTTTCCTCTAAGAGGTAATAAAGAATAAAGTGATGAAGAAGAAAGTTAAGAAGAATAAAGAAGGATAAAAGGATCTTGGAAGAAAAGGGATGATAAAGAAAAATTCTATTCAAAGAGGGAATATAAGAAGTTCTCCAAATACAAAAGGAGAATATTTTTAGCTAATGATGATGATAGTGCGGAATTTAAAAATTATGTTTAAGACAACACAATTATTGAAATAGTGAATGAGGAAATATCTTTTATCAATGAAAGTAGTTGTTCTGAATAAGAAGAAGAAGTTGAAGCTAAATATGAAAAATAAATTGAGCATGCTAGGGAAAATAATTTTACTGAAATAATGAATGATGAATAATTCAGATGCAATAGTTCTGATAAAGAATAAACTCAACTTGAAATTTATTTTAAAGAAGAGTTTAAATAATACTCGAGAAAGATAATAAGACTTTAAAATCCAAACCAAAAGTTGGAAGATGAATGTTCACCAATAAGCAATCGAGAATGTTTTGATGATGATAAATAAAGGCTATTAAAATAGGTTGATTATTTGAAGAAATATATTGAAAAATAAAATAATTGTAATGATAATCTATAAGTGAAGATGAAGGAAAAATAAGAATAGTTGGAACTTTTACAAAGAAACATTCTAAAGATGAATTGAGAAATACAAGTTTCCAAAAATCTATCACTAAAGTTGGTGAAATTTCTCAAAATGAGAAAGTGGATAAGGTTCAAAAAAACATACCTTCAAAGGGTGAGAATAAATATAAAGTTTTTTCTAAAAGAAAGAAATTTGGGGAAGTCATATATGTAGCCAAAACTGAACAATTTGGAAATTTAGAAGTCTCAAAGAACATTGAATTTGAAAATGTTTTGAAATATTTTAAATCCAAAAATATTTCAAATACTTCTTTTTTCAATAAATCTGAAAAGAAAAGAAAGATTCTGATTGATAACAAAAAGTTTGGCGACTTAAGAAAGAAAGACAATAGATTTACATAGAAACGTATTCAGAATCCCAATTAGTATGGAAGTTTCAGAGGGAAATATTCTTTATATGGATGTTGCAGGTATTGTGAGGGATTTGGACTACCGAAAATATGTGTTGGTTCAACTAAAAACATTTCTATTATCCCACAATTTATCGAAGGAAAAGGTTTAGGGGGATTCAATATCCTCAAAGAAAAAATCCTGAGAAGGTGGTTGTAAAGAAACCTGAAAAGAATGAAGTAAAGATTGAAAATAGGTTCCAACCAATGGAAACTATTTGTGAAAGATGTGAACAACCTAGAAACCTTTTGAAGGTATGTCTTTTTTTTCCAACACAATTAAAGTTTCTAATCAATTCTCAGAATTTAGATGTTTTAGAAGTTAAATAAAGACAAATATGTTAAGTTCAAAAAGAAAGAATTCTTAGTTGTTTGGCCAGAACACATTGACATGGCTAGGAAATTAAAGTAAGCACACAAGAATGTGAAATAATAGAGGAAGAAATAAAAAAATGATGAATTGAGAAATGTTGACAAAAATGTATCAACAGATTATGGATATGAGCAAGAGAAGCATGATATCAAAAATTGTTCAACTATCTTACCGGAACAAAAGAAAACCATGGGAAACAAAGATATTTCTAAATATGAAGAAAAGTCTACATCCTCATCATAAGATTATATAGATAAGAATGAAGTTGTAACAAATTAAGAGGAGGATTAATAAAAGGAAGAAATCATGTCCAATGAAAAATCCAAGAAAAATAAGAGAAAGGAAATACTGAGAGAGGAATATCATTATGATTGTTGCTTCTAAGAAACAATATAGGTACCTCCTTATTCCTTAAAATCTTTGTATACTTGTGCTAACTTGAAGGGAATTGAAGGAGTGTAAATAAGGAAGCTGGAATTGATGAGACTCTTACTATTCTTACAAAATACAGTAATGAGGTTATGGAGAATATAAGGTTTTGAAAATTTGTGCTTTTTTATACACCTGATCTTTCTGATGTGTTTGTTGATATGGGTGTTGGATACTTATATCTTAAACAAATTCTTTCAATCTTTTCTTCCAATCATGAAAATGTTAGAAGAATCATGGAAAATATATTACATGAAAGATGTGTTATGGAAAACATTGATCACCTTGATTATACACTTTTTTTCAACACTGGGTTCTCCCACATAGACTTAGAGTTGTTTAGTTAATGGTTCTTTGTTAAGAAACTCATGTGATACATAGATTGAAGAAGAGTTCCAACTCCTGGAAATGGAGATCATTTGTCAATAAGGGAGAAACATTTCATGATGACCCCTTTGAATTTTATTGTCAATAATGGGGAGAGATAAGAGAAAGGGTGTGATATAAAAGAAATAGGGGGAGCAAGAAATAAATGAAGAGAATAAAAAGTGAGAAAATAAAAAAAATAGCACCACTTATTGTTTTCATGTGGTTGAAGTGATTGAAGTGAGTATTGAAAATAAATAAAAAGGGGGATATTGTTAGGCCCGTGTTGTGTTTTGGTTGTATTTGTTATCAATTAATCATTATGATCAAGAAAAAAATTATGTTGAGAAACTATTGGCAATTTAATTCCCCATCATAACCAGAAAGACATTTGTGGGAGATCGATTTTGCTGGGAAAGAAGAAATGAATTATGAATCACTTTGTTTTCAGAAAAAAATCATATTGGTTTCAAAAGAATTAGACTCATGTTTTCGAAAGAATCAAACTCATGATTTCAGAATAATGGTACTCACCTTAGGCTTGAAATGGAAGTGAAAATATCCTATTCGAAGTAAATGGTCATCAAATTCACCCTGAATATGATGTGAAAGAAGAGTTTGTTATAATGGAGAATCAGAGTCTCAATGAAAATGATTAATTAAATGTGATGATGTTGTGCCATATTTTATTTCATATAAATCATAATTTTATTGGAGAACTTGTGATACATGCTTGCTGGATGGAAGATTGAAAAGACGGTGTCTATTGAAAAGGTAGTTCTGATTGAAAATGAGGCACATATTGAAAATATGAGAATGATTGAAAAGGTGGTGCTGAGTAAAACAGATGATTCCATTCAAAAAGAGATTGTACCTCGATTTATCTTATCTGGGTGGTAGAGAGAAAGAAATTATACCAACTATTTTTCAAAACAATCGTATTTGGGTGAAAGAATAGTAAGAGGTGGTACCGATTTACTGTAGAATCCAATTATCTATCGATCATGCTATAAAATTTTCATACCCAGGATGATCATACTCAGAATTAGGAGGAAAATGATCATATTTAGAAATGATCATACCCAGAATGATCATACTCAATATGATCATATTCACAATGATCATATCTTGGATGATTGTTTTTAGAAAAGATCGTACTTAGGATGGGAATAAAAGAAAGAATCTTGAATAAATGGAAAGCTATGATACTTTCTTACCGAAGTATAATGATGCTAAAGTTGTTCTCAAATGAATTTAAAGTTTTGAAGGAAGTCATGATACAAGCATAGGATTGTGGAAGTTTTTTAATTGGTTCAATAGAAGAGAAGGAGATAATGAGATCAAAAATGTAGTAACCCATTTCCAAAGGGATGAATTAATTTATAGGTTTTCAACTAGGTCAATAGAATAGGAGAAGATGAAGTTTTGAATCTCAAGTGGGTAAAGATAAAAATAGAATTAAATTTTTGGGTAAATTGTCAAGGGGGAGCTATACATTCAAATGAATTATTTTGATTCAAATCAGTTCTGAGAATCATATTCAGTAAATTAGAATGGTATCTGTTTCTTTATACATTTGTTTTCAATTGAGATAGATCTTTGTATTGAATAAATCAGATAGACAAAAATCATTCTCATGTATTGAAATAGTATTGACAATTTAAATGAAATTATTAAGAAGGAAATAAATATTTTAGAAGATTTGAGAAGCTTTAGTAAGAGTTGACAAAGACAAAATTCACCAGAGATTTTAGGGGAAATTTAGATTAAAGTGAATTTTATTAAGTGGGAAGATTTTTGGGATTCCCACAAAATCATCTTGAGGGTCACCTATAAAAGGAGAAAAGTACACTGTACTTTTCTAAGGACCAAAGTACTATTCAAGAGATATAAGTTCCGAGTTTTTAGAGAGAAGAAGAATTCTTCGTACTGATGTTTTGTTGTAGAGGTTTTGATAGAGAAGTGAAAATTTTATTTGGATGATCATCATATTGGGCTAGATTAATCAAATTCAAGATTTCTATATTGGGTTTCTCAGACTAAGGAAGAATCATATTGGATTTTATCGTACTCAGGAATTAAAGTGGCACCAATTCATTTCTAGTGTATTCTATTAGAAAATCATACTAAAAGAATTGTATTTGGGAGAATCATACTTAGAGGAATAAATGTCAAAAAATTAGACTGAGTTTTCATAAAAAAGTCTAGGAGGTTCTTACCTTTCTTATAGGTAAGTAATGGAAGAATTATATTTCAATTTAATACATTTTTTTAATTGAAAAGAAACATAGGTAACATGAGTTATTACACAAATTTTGTTTTTTCCTATTTGTGCTAAGAGGGTGCACACACACTTGTGGATTGTTTTCAAAGTGATACACGAGTGAAAGGGTATATCCTACTCATTGTAATCCAAGGATTAATTTCTAGTTGATTTTATGGTATTGGATCATTTCCCAAACATACCAAGGACATAGCTATTCTTATTGAACAGTGGACCTTGTAAATACTTGTTTTCATGTGGTGTGTGTTTGAATTGATTTCAGCAGGGAATTGAATATTTAACAAGAGGGGAAGCTTGATTAAATTGAAACATAAAAGAAAACGGTATCACTGATTCACCCATCCCCCTCTTAGTGATTCAATTACACTGGCTGGGCACTTACAAGATGAGCATTTGAAGAGGTTGAAGCAAACCAGAGGGCTTTAAGTTCTCTACCTTTATTTTTTAGTAGGTGTAACAGTTGGGCACATAATATGTAATGTCACGCTTAATACCTGACCACCAAAATCATTGTCTCATGTCATAATACATCTTTTTAGTTACTGGATGGATGACCCAAAAAGTGATGTGATAATTAAACAAGAATAAAATCCTCATGGATATTGGGACGACAACCCGCTTCCAAAAGTGGAGTATACCATCTAAAGAGACATACCAACCATAAATTATCTCCCCACCATAAAGTCTTTATCAAATTTTGTTTTAACTCAACATGATCCCACTGAATCTTCAAGATAGACTCGAGGAGATATTATGATAATTGAACACTGGTCAGAACCATACCTAAAACATCCTCCTGAGCATCTAGGTGCAATTGACCGAAACGCCCCATAAGGTTCCACTCCTCCTTTGATTCAAGAATATCCTTTGATGGTACATTCCTGCTAAGAGATTCTGCAATGACATTACCCTTCCCCAGGGTGTAGGTGATATCAATGTTAAACGTCTGAAGGTTTTTCACCCATTATCTCTATATGAGATTCAAGCCTTTCTAAGAAAATATATAACTCAAACTCTTATGATCAGAGAAGACTATGAACCTCTCCCCAAAAAGATAGTGCCACCAAAATTTAAGATCATGCATAACTGCAGCAAGCTCTAAATCATGAGTGGGATAATTCTTCTCATGTGGTTAGAGCTGACAAGATCCATAACCTACCACATAGTAATCCTGTATAAGCATGCATCCCAAACCAGCACCAGAAGCATCACAAAAATACCATGTACCTCTTACTAGGATCAGGTGAGATCATAATACGAGACGAAGTTAGCAGTCATTTCAGTTTATCAAAAGAAGATTGACACTTCGCATACCAGGTGAATTTTATTTCTTTCTTGGTAAGACCAGTCAATGGTGATGCCAACTTAGAGAAATCCTTAACAAATAATTTGTATTATCCAGCAAGACCAAAGAAGATCTGAATTTCAAAGATATTTTTTTGGTTCCTTCCATGACAGGACAACCTCTACCTTCTTTGGATCAACAGATAATACATGTTTACAAATCTTGTTCCCTAAGAAATTCACTTCTTAAATCCAAAAACTACATTTCAAAATTTTTCTATAAAAATGAGGAATTCTCAGAATTTATAGAACAAAAATTAGATGGTGCTCATGCTCACGCTCAGATTTTTAATAAAATAGAATATCATCCAAAAAAACTACCACAAAACTGTTAGAATATTTATGGAATATATAATTCATCAAATCCATAAAAACTACAGGAGCATTATCCAGGCCAAAAGGCATCATAAAATATTCATAATGGTCATACCTACTCCTGAGAGTAGTATTCGGTATATCGGACTCCTGAACTCTGAGATGATGATAACTTGACCATAGATCAATCTTTGAGAACCAAATTTACCCCTTTAACTGATCAAACAAATCATCCTAATGAGGCAAAGGATATTTTTTATTAACTGTTTCCCAATTCATGTTCTGATAGTCCACACCCAACCAAAGTGAACCATCTGCTTTCTTGGAAAAGAGAACAAGGGCTACCCTAAGCGAAACACTAGGGAAAAAGAAAACTTTTTCAATAGGTCATCTAAATGAAATTTGAGCTCTTTCAGATCTACTGGTTCCATATGATAAGAATGTATCAATATTAGCTATGTACCTGACATCAATTCAATCATAAACTCTACCTCTCTCTTTAGAGGAATACCCGAGAAGTAATATTGGAAAACATCAAGAAAGTCTCGAACAACAATGGGAAGGTCAAAAATAGGAGAAACATCATCAGGTTCAAACAAAAAACATACAACAAACTCCTGAGATCTGGGTGAGAAGTACCTAAAGGTCCTGATATTGGGTCTCACTCCCCTTGAAACAAACAAAAGATCTCATCGAGAATATGAAACGAGACATGCTGATGATAACAATCATCCTCATCTCGATGAGTAACAATCCGATCCATACCAATGGTTATGTCAAACAGATCCATATCAAGAATGAGAAAATTCCAGACCAACTCCTTATTAGAAACCATTAATGAACAAGAAGGAAACTAAAACCCCAACTATCTCCTCTTTTCAATAGGTTTCATTAACTCCATTATAAAGGACATAATTTCTATTGGAAGTTTAAGCATATCAAAAAAACATATAGATATAAATGAGTGGGAGGAACCAGTATCAGATAAATCAATTTCTACTGATGAAGTAATAAAGATAATACCTCTCACTATTGCTTGACCTGTATTAATTTACACTAGACACTCATCTACTGTGTGAAAGTGATTCACTCCTAAAGCCTGTGGATGTAGCCTTGTAGTCTTTGAAGTTTATGAATTTGGAGTCAAAGAACCCTAACCATAACGAGGCATAATCATAACCTAACATAAGTGGTGTATATGACGAACACGCCCACAGCTGTTTCCCATCTTCACAGGCATAAGAAAAAAATGTATGGTGTATCCTACCTTGTCACACTGATAACAAGTCAGAGGCACAATGCTAGCTGTAGTGGATGGTGTGGAGGAGGCTCACTTCTGAGACCCACCACCACCACTTCTCTGATGATCCTTCCACTTTCTCTTCTTACCATTCATGCCCCTAAAGCTGCCACTAGATAGAAGAGAAGATTTGGGAAAACCAACCTTGCCTACCACATCTATATCTACCATCATAGATCTACCTACCGTATCCAAATAGGTATTAAGTTTCAACATAAATACCAGCAATCTGATATTTGGTCACAAACCATACAGGTACTTTTGAGCCTTCAGCTGGTCATTATTCACCACATTCAGAGCAAAACAAAAAATCTCAGCAAACCAATTGGTGTACGCCAACACCAAAATATCCCCCTATTGCAGAGATAGTAACTATATTGACTTTTCCAACATTAGAAACTCTGAAAAAAATTGTTGGAAGAACAAGGTTTTGAAACCCTTCCAATATAGGTCCACGTTTTTGTCTACCTGGACTATAAAATCCTACCATCGCTTTCCAGAACCCTCAAGCCTGAATTCTGCACACTTTACCCTGATATTCTTAGGTGTATCTAGGAATTATAAGATTTAATAAATCCTATCCATACATTCTTCCACCTCTTGAGGTTCATTTGTTACTTTAAAAAACAATGGATTCTTGTGAAAGAACTCCTAAGACCAATATCTCTCTCCTCCAACTCCTGGTTGTACCTTAACAACCACATTCTGAGCTCGTAGAACATCTTGATCAACAACATGAACTAATCATATGATATTCTCAATGAGATTATGATCCCCTGGAAGATTTCCTTGTGGATCATCAGCTACACCTTCCTAAGTAACTCATGGAAGATATCTCAGAGGCATACTGTTACACACCGAAACAGAAGGAACTATTAAAAAAAGATTAAATCCTAGCTTAAACCATAAAAAATATAAGTAGAAACTAAGATTTAAAATAAAACCCAACACTAGAGAAACATATCCCAACTTACCATGGTAACTTGAGTCTCGTCACGACAAGACCTGGCCAGGCACTTATCGCAACACACCACTCAAGTCCGGGCAATCCTATCTTCATTCTAACAGATGTCCCAAGATAAGGATTCTTGAGGAAAAACCTCATCTGATACCAAACTACAATGAACCAACCCAGGTAACCCTCAAAACTAACACCTAACCCAATCCTCCACATACCCAAAGGGTGTTCCCGATCCCCATAGGCTGGAGAAAAGCGCCTGGGAATCAAAAAAAAAACTAAAGGGAACTATTTCAACCAAACTGTACAGACACATGGAATATATATATACACATAAAATAAATATAAAATATAATTCTTTTAAATATATTCCATAATCATGAGAAGACAGCTGAAATGAGACAACTATAAAAGTAGCTAAAACTCTAAAATACATGTTTGACTATAGTGGACCCAAAAAAAATAGCCACTCCATGCGTTGCTGTAGAAAAACTCCCTCCATCTCACCACCAAATACCCAATCCAGATAACACAAAACCTTTCCACCTCACTACGATTCCTTTAATTTCCCTGTAATGGAAGACATACAGAGGTCTATGCACCATCAAAGAGGTTTTCAGGGTGTGAGCTAATAGGCTCAATAGGTTCCCATCCAGGTGTTCCATATCAAGTATCTGTATAAAAATTCAAGTATAATCATTTTAAATAAAACATGACATGCTAAGAAGTAAAGCAGTTTTATAGAAACATAGTAAACATTTCCCTTTTATCACAGTTCTAAAGAAAATAAGGTATATCAATTTCAAAGAACATTTTCCATATAATCATTCACAGGAATCAACATGAATTTCAAGGCTAAAATAGTAAAATACAAGCAATACAAAAATAATAGTAGTAGCACAAGAATCACAATACCACATAATACAATAGGATATACAGTAGATTACTTGTACCCAAAATCTATGAATAGTGCACTGTGGCACTTGAAGCCAATTCTATACACTCCATGACCAGGGAGACACCCCATAAAGTGAAACCACAACATCATATACATACCTAGATCCAATAATATACACTCTAGGACAAGAGAAACACCAATGAGAGTGAAACCCCAACGTCATGTATGTACCTAGATCCAATAATCCACACTCTTGGACAAGAGAAACACCCCAAAATGTGAACCCCCATAATGGATGATGGAATCAAGCAAAATATTCCACTTAGTAACCAAGGTAACCCATGTTCTTGTATTCACAAACATCTCAATGTTTTGAAAATCATTTCAAAACCATTAGACAAATCCATCTAAATACTTTGAAAATATTTTTTCTTTATTTCCATTTATCAATAATTAGGGAAAACCATTTTTCTTTAAAAAACCATTTTAAACACACAAAATTAAATCATAATAATTACTTTTATAAATCAGTTTATAAAATAGGAATAATAAGGTTCATCAACAAAGGTTAGAGATGGAACCACCTACCTTGAAACTTGGGTCGCACTTTCCCACAATAGGATCCACCAACTAAGAAAACCCAACAATGTCTATGAAGGCCCTATAATCAAATCCACATCAGAATATTGATCCAATTTAGAAAAAGGGGTTGGAATAAAGGAATAAACCCACAAACCTCAAGATAGAATGACCGTCGCACCACGAACAATAAATGAATGGCCTCCATAATGATATCACATAACCAATCTAGAGGAATTTATAAATAAACACCAACTTAGACCAATAAATCTGATAATGAAGCTTTAGGGTGCTACCGTGATTAAAGACAACGAAGAAGTGAAAAGGAAACTTACCCAGAGAGATGCATTAGAACCGAAACAAATATCAAACACCAATAAGATCATTCTAGAATAAGAAAAGTCTCCCAAAATCGCATAGGAATTTCCCTGGGTTGAGGGAAAAATAGTCTGGTGAATGAAACGAAACAAAAAAGCCGCACACCTATTTTAAAAACTATACGCGGGCCATTACATGGTGTGTAACCATCAAATTCCCACATAAACGAGAAAACCCATCACATCAGATTAAAAATCTATTATTTAAACCATTCAGGACATGAAACACCTCTTCATGTCATATAACCTTTCACAGCATGAAGCCTTTCAAGACTTTCATCCATCAAATCTTACACGTCATGTAACCAAGTTACACGGTGTGAAGTCCTCTCACACCTTACAGAAAAATCCAGTTAAATCTAAGAGTCCAAAAAATCTCTAACTACACCATTATAGGTATCCTCCAAATTTCTTCTCAGCCCTATATGGAAAATAAGAAAAGGAAAACCACAATGAGGATGAAGACGTACCTGGTAGATCGGTAATGGGATGTTACATGAAATGAAATAAAGTAGATTATATTTTTATTTTATAAAATCTTAATAATTTTATAAATGTATTTTTTTAATTATTTACATCTTTCTGACCATACATGTGAGGTGGTAATATAAAATGAATCACATCACTTCATGGGGGTGGTAGTCCATACATATGCATGAGCGAAATTATCATTTTTTGATGGATGGAAGGGTAAGAAATTAAGTAATATATTATATTTAAAGAATAAAAAATTTATAATAAATATAAAGTATATTCATTTTATACATAATTTTAACTAGCCATATGATCTAGTGATAAAAAATGAAACACATCATTTTGTGGCGACAGTAGTCCATATGTACACAGAAGCAATCATTTCATTTCTAATGGATGGAAAAGAAGATGAAAAAGGGGTTTTACAATAACATATTAACATTTTAGTATATTATTGATACTTATGATATTATTTTAACATGGTTGAAGAAAATTTTTAAGGACTTAGAATAATAAATAAACATGAAATCACTCAGTTAAGAGTTATCCATAGTCTTTAAAAGACCTCCTTTGGATTACACCTTATACCTTCTAGGTTTGGTATCTCTATGATAAAAGGAACTATATAAGATATGATGGGATGTTGGATATATATTTGATGAGTTAAAGTGCTCAAAATTCAAGAAGAATAGAGAAGTGAAGGTGACTATTTATATGATAGGGGAGTGATACACTTGTGATTATTCAAAGTTCAAAAATAATATTAAGTCACTCTCATGGTCACGTGGAACTTAAAAAACTACAATTAGAATATAAAGAGATAATATTAAAAATATTATCATCAAATAATAATTAATATAATATTTTATTGACTTTATCACTTAGTTTTTACCTTAAGTAACCTGTTTACCCTTTTACTATGGGACAACATTTTTACCAAGGTTACTATTCGTAATGACCAAAACTAAATTTGATATCATTTATAAATTTGAAACTATTGATTTCAAATATGTAATCTATTTTTAAATATTTATTTTATATAATTGGAATAAATTAATTTTAATATAAGTGCGAAAAAATGAAATGAAAAACTTTTTTTTAGAAAATTGTGTTTTTATTCATAAAAATGAACTTATATAAAAATAAAATATAATGTTGATTCATATAGAATTATTTAGATTATTTCTAATAAAATTTATCTTATCTTACTTTAAAAATAAATCAAAAACATAAATATATATTTAAATTACTTTATTTGAAGAAAATAAATGAAAGTTTGGCGAAAATCACCAATTTTCACTATTCACTAAAAAAAATATTTTCAAAAAAATATACAAAATTGATCATAAACATATTAAGATATGATTATTTAAAAAATTATTTCCATTTTTTCAAATAAATTTCTAAAATTATAAGAAATTAATTATAATATATGTGCACAAAAATGCAATAAAAACCAATTTTGGAGAAAATGTAATTTTGAGGCTAAGAAATACTTCATTATGGTTCTTTTCCTAATAAAAAAATTAAATGAATGATAATTAATTCATATAGTCATATAATATATTTATTTAATTAAAATAATTTATCAATAGTTAATATTTTAACCTATTGAGATAAAAATACCCAGCACACATAAAAATAGTTTTATGAAGAATATATGTTTTACCTTTAAAATATTTTATCCTAATTTTATAAAAATTGATAATAAATGTATTAATGATTATTAATTTATCAAAGAAAATATTTCTACATATATTTCTGAATATGTTTACTCCTGTTCATACCTTCTAAAGCCACAACTATGTCATAACCGTCATATTTAAATAATAGTACATCACGGTTCATTTAAGCTTGATGTTGCGTATACCACACAATATAAAATATATTATTTAAAGAAAATAAATTCTAAAATCATGGGGTGTTACATTTTCTCCCTATAATACTTAAATAAATGTCTATTTATATATGATAATGCTTGTCTCTATGGGTATTTAGGTTTTTGTAATTTAAAAAGGGATAAAGAGTTCTATTGTGGAATGATAGTTGGCATTGAGCCTCTTATGTTCAAAGTGAGTGATCCAACATGTGTGTGTGTGATCTAGATACTTCAAGATACTATATCTCCAATGAAATACAAGAAAAAATATACTTAGTAGAGATTTTTTTTGGGTTTAGTAATAGTTAAAATGGCTACTAAGTTTCACGCCAATAGCTGTTTCAAGATGTTTTTTTTATTTATTTCAAAAAATGAGTTTGAAACATTTGACCTTGTTTAACAATATGTTTTTAAAACATCTCTAAAGTTTTCCCATATTTAAAAGTATTTTACATAACTATCATTAAATATGATACATTTATAATATGTTATAACATATTTTGTGGTAGTTTTAACAATTATAACTTATTTAGCGATGGTTGAAACTACTAAAATATATGGTATAATAGATAAGAAATGAACTCACAGGACAAACTTGTAGGACTCCACACATAAAAATGAAATTGGTAAAAAATATATACAATATAGATTCCAATAGTAAAAACGTTTTTTTTGATCTCAACATATGATAAACCACTTTATACAACACAACTAAACAATATCAAAACTAACAAAACATGTGCTATTAAGTTTATCAAAAATATATCATTTCAGAAATCATCTACAAATATCATTCCCCCACTACTCTACCTCAATGCTCAACTTCACTCTCCCAATATGGGACACGATGATCATCCCTCCTTACCTACTTCCTACCTCTAGTGCCTATATATAAAGTAGTTAAATGAAAATTAGTAGCAAATATATTCTAAAAATAGTAAATATAGTTCAATTTATAGGATGATGTATATACATATACCACTAAAAATGAAATATATAATGAAATTCAATGTAATTTTTTTAATTTAACATTTTATAACATAATGAATCAATATGATCTTGCATTAGTTTTTATCATTTTAACAATTTTCATTTCGCATATAAAAAAATTATTCTTCTTACAAATATTTTTTTTTGATGCTAATGACCAAACTCAATTTCAAATCAAAAGGCATATAAGAAAACCAATACTGTTTCACATACCAAAACTTTTAATATAAAATTAGTGTATATGTTTTCATTAAAACTAAACATTCATTTATATATAAAATTATTAATATTATAACATGATCCTCCTTTTGAGACATTTAAAACTATTACAAAACAATCCACTCTTTTGAGTTTATAGGGTGTTATTTTTCAATATTTATTCAAAATTAAAAACTCATTATTTTTTGTTAAAAAATATGTACTAAAAAATGATAAGGAATATGGACACTTGTATCATAATTAACAAGAATCATAGGGTTGTTCTATTATTATGTGTTTATGTGTGTGCATTGAATTGGACTACTCTACTAAACAAAATATAATTCATAAAATTCATAAAATAAGTGTTAATTGATGAAATTTACTGATCTTGAATACCTTATCAATATTTTTATTCCTTAAAAATTATTCATTTTGAACCATTAAAACCGAGTGGCTAATTCACCCTATAAAGCTAACACCCATTCATCCCTTGTATTAATAAGAGAATAATGATCTTTAACAATATTATTAAGTTTATAAATTTACCTCTACAATTAGGGATCAAAAAAAATGTAACCACTCTATAGTTGTTATCGAAAAAAAGGTACATGACCTTCCAAATACATACAATAGGGATGGTCCAAAACCCACCCCCTTACATGACCATAATGATATTTTCCTAAAACGCGATCCATTTAATCATTCAAGGATACTAAATATGATATGGAAGGGTTGGTTTCCCACAATTATTTTAATTTATGGTGGAAAAGGAGTAACATTTACTTTAAATTAATTTAATAAAAAAGTGATAATTAAAATTTCTTACCCCAATGTATTTTATAGGGTCATTAATATAGCTTCCATCATTTTTATATATGATAAACCACATCTCCATCCATCTAACAGGATAACCTACATCCTTCGCATGTATAAAAAAAATATAAGTAACATTTATAAAAACTATATTACTTGAAGTGGTATAAATATACATTATAAAAAATTAATTTGTACCATGTCATATTTTTTCCTAGAGAAACTATTCAACCTAGCTATGTGGGGAATTTCTCACTTCCCACAACTTGCCACATTTCTCATAGAACACACCCAAAATAATTATATATAAAAAATATTAAAGAGTAATTAATATGGTTATTTTAAAATATTGATATATTGATGTGATTCGACCCAATGATGATCAATAAATTCCTTTAACTAGTCCATTGGCACACCCCAATGAACTTCTCATACATCAATGAAACTTATAGATATGTGTCATTAAATTTATTTTGTGATATACACTTAAAATCATTACATTTCTTACCGATGTTTTTTAAAATCCAAGACCTGAAATCACATCAGGAACATAAAAATGGAACAACACCTATAAATGAAATTCATAGAATTCATTAAATTTTTAAATTATAATAAATTTTGTTTAATTTAATCATATATGAACACATTATTAATATAATACTTTTTTTACTTTAAAATAACTCATTCTTCCAAGATAATATATCATACTTACAATAAAAATAAGGAATGTTAAAGGATTCCACCTCACCTTCAAACTATCCAAGAATCTACCGATAGATTAGTATAGCACCCCCAATGGGTACCCTCTATACATCAAATGAGATGGATATTTTTAAGTCTATGAAATTAAAAACATCTTTTGTGTTGACAATTATCTCAATTTTATTATTATTTTTATCTATTAAACATATGAATTAACCAATTTGTATTTATTTTTAAGAAACTAATGTTACTATAATGAAATATATACTAATAATAATTAAATTTTAGTATCCACTTGGTAGAAATTGAGGCACGACCTAATGACCATATTCCCCAACATCCTCACTAATAAGAATTCTTATGATTGAAAACATAATAGGATAATAAAATATAGTAAAAAAAGTATGAAAGGTATATGATGAAGTGAACCTTGTATAAAATTGATAGATCAATTATTCTATACTCTTAATGTACCATGGGTAATGGGAGTATAATTTCCATCTCATGCAATTGGTGGAACCTATTTAGTATCGATAGATCAACTACCCTATACTCCTGATTCACTTTGGAAATTAGTAGTAGAATTACTTCCCTATATAGTTATTGGGACCTATATAGAATTTGTAGATTGGTTATCCTATACCTCTGGTGTACTCTAGGTATCAGTATTAGAACAATTGTCTTGTGCCAAAAAGAAACTACTATCTCAAAACCTCATCGATCACGAAATTCATGTAAAAAATATAGATAAAAAACTAATTCAATTAAACCTTAAATTCAATTAAAAGTAATTAAATTTATATTTATACAATTACATCATAAAAAAAGATTTCATATTTTATCATAGAATTAGTTCGTTCTTGGTTCTTGTTTTCATCAGCTTCCATTATGAACATTACTTCTACATCTTATTTATCTTCACACTCCCTTACAAGACCAAAGTTTTCAATACCATTAGGGGAAAAATATTCATTGTGATATTATTGAGGGGGTTCACTATCACAAATTATATCACATTTATCACCCACATCAAACATTTCTCTTGGCTTCATGTGGAAAAAACACTCCACCCTTTATTTATTATATCATCGATATAATATACCATTTTTCTTGGGAAGAAAAAATATATTAATTAGGTTATTCACATTCACCAATATTGATCAACCAATAGAATTTGATAGAAGTAAATTATAATTATTCTTTCCTTATACCCTTTTTAATATTGACCCACCTGTATTTGAATAACACAACTAAAAATTTCCCATGATAATTGAACTCAATAATATAAACCATATTTTCATAGTAAAAATGATATAAAACTATAAATATACCATTGTTTTGTGTTTTCAAACCATATTTGTGATCTATAGTACAAAACTTGAAACCACCAAAATTATAAGCATTGAATATCAAAGAATGCTTCATAGGACCTCATGATAAATACATGAAATATTATATTAATTCAGATTGATTATAAACATTGGTTACTTATAATTTTATTATAAAATATTGTTACATAAATTATATAATTATCAATATATTTAAAATATGTATTAGATTAAGAACTTACAAGACATGAAAACAAATAAATAATTTCTTTGTTAACCACTTTTGTAATCTCTACCTCATTTCAAGTTTGAAACCTAAAACAAATTTTCATATGTTTCCTAAATTATTTGATATAAGGATAAAAAATATCAATATTGTGTAGTATATATCGATGTGTTTGTATTCACTATAAATATTTCAAATAAATAAGTATAATTTTCTAACTTATTAATCAAAATATGGAATTATTGTTGTTTTTTTATTAGCCTAAGAATGAATTTTATTATCATAAAATAATATATATGATGGAATCTTATATCTATAAAATCTAAATACCTCATGTAAAAGGTTATTCAATATTTAGTAAGGTAACCTTTAGTAAAAAAACTGATAGTTGATCTTTATTGTGTTTAATTGACTCCTTGATCCACTTTTATTTATTATTTAAAAATTAAAATGTTTTTATTTAATAATTATAATTTATCAAAGATTTTATTTCAATCATTCATTATTTATAAGATGATTTACAGTGAGTATATTGTTATCATGTTTCTATTATTTTCTTAAAAATTTGGTAAAGTATTAATCTTATGTGAGAAGTAATGAACCTTTCATGAGTGAAAATTTTCCGAAGTCTTGAGCTTCTATAAGAAGTAATTAACCTTACATGAGTATCCTACCTAATGTTGTAAGGATTTAATATGAGATATCTTTGATCTTACATGAGATATAATATTCTTTCATGAGTTATCTTAAGATTATATGAGTATGTATCCATGAGGTAATTTTTTCTTCCATGGGTTTTTATGTGTTTTTGTGAGTATTCTTCCATGAGTTATTTTGTTCTTCCACAAGTTTTCATGCTCGTACATGAGATATCTGAATATTTTATGAATGAGATTCTATGAAATATATTAATCTTCAATAATAAGTAATGATTCTTCCATGAGTGAAATAGACCCTACATGAGAAATCTTATTATTCGATGAATGAGATGGATCTATAATAAGATGAAATTAATATTTTGTGAGAATATATTGAGCTTGTATCAGAAGAAATGATGCTTCATTATGGAGGTTCTAAAAGAGAAATAGAGGTTATGCGAGGATAATTCCAAAGTTTCTTTTAATTATCTTCAATGAAGTTCATGTTCACTTATTCACTTTGTCATTTTTTTTCAAATCATTCTCTATTTTACACAGTATTTTTTATTTTAAATTACTTCATGTTTATTTCACATATTTTTCTTGGGTTAATTATTCCTTAATTAATAATTAATTATTTCAATCCTATGTAAATTTATTTGGATATAATTTATGCTATATTAAAATTACATTAAATATAATCATGTGTAGACTTATTTCTTGGAAATTTAACTATATAAAATTTAATTGTATTAAATATCAAGATTTTGAGTCGCACACTTTATGAGAGTGTTCCAAAGTTAGTTATTGTTAATTTTTATAGATATTAAGTGTTGTATTGAATATTATAACTATTTTGTACATATTTTTTACTTTTAAAAATTATCAAAAATAGATCATGAAAATATGTTTTACATGTGTATTAAATTTAAAATTCACCTAATAAAAAAACATTGAACAAATTTGAAGTAATTCATTGAAATTAATTATACATGATGATTTAGAAAATAAGTGATATAATGGTATTCCAATTTTGAATCTAATGTGCATGAAAGAACTCTATATATTGAGTTTGACAGATCCAAATCATGATATTGAGGTTGATGATATTATTTAAATGTACCATGTGATACACCTTGGTGATCAAATACTAGTCTATACTGAACTTTAATCATTTGATCTTTTTATACAAGAGAAAATCCTGGTTCATTGATATTAAAATAATTTATCATTTATCTAGTTTCTATATTTCTTATTTATTTCTATTATTGTTTGTATTAAATCATGTCAGGTTATAGTACTCATAAAATGTTGGAGTTGGATTATACTACCCCATAAAAACAACATGGGTTTGACCATAACTAGTAAATGGTAAGGGGATCAGTTGTTCCTTCTTTAGGGTAAAAGGAAAGGTTTGGTTTTACATCCACTTTATAAGGTTGCTTCTAGTATGTGCCTCCAGTTATACCAAAAGGTAGGGTTTTCAGGTTAATCCACCATGTGTGAAAAAGGATACCTTGGGTTGTACCCTAGGGTCCTGTAAAGGTAGTTTTAAAGGGTTGTAACTCCCTTCAAAAGGTTGAGAGTCCATTATAGTGTATGTTATCTCTCTTTGTGTTTGAGAGGGTTGAAGAGTAGAGTAGGATCATTTATATCTGAAATACTATGAAAATCACCATGTTCATTTCTATTTATTTTTATGATAAATTAATTTAACTTTGATATGTGGTTAAAAATATTTAAAAAATGTAAATTCACCACCTCTTGACCATTTGAATATTATTATTAGGACTTAACAATTGATATCAAATGAGGTTCCCTAAATTTTGAATATTTTTATATTATTTATGATAATAAAATCCAGAGTTAAATAGTCAAGGGGAAAAATCTTTTTTGAGATGGAAGAAATGAATGTGAATAATGGATGGACAAGTCAAATACCCCCACTCTTTGATGTAATTGATCACAACTACTAATAGTCTCTCATGGAAGTTTTTTTAAACATCTGATCATTATCAGTTGGATAATCATAGTGAAACCATAATAATTCCTGAATTTATTTTGAAACATTATTTGATAATGATGTGGTAAAGTATGTGCTAATTTACTATGTGATTAAAATTATATATTATAAAATTTACAAGAAATTATACAGTCATATTTATTCCAGAAAAATTGCACATGAAATTTAGAAAATACTAAAATTTATTCATCTGGGTTCAAATAAATTTATATGAAAGAAATTTGGAATGTTAAGAACTGAGTATCAAGAATTCAAAATGGGAGGCGAAGATATAGTTAATCATATGTTTCATATATTTACAAGTATTGTAAATAACATGAATGCTTTGGGAGAAAGTTTAGATCCTTCTATTCTAGTTGAAAGGGTTTTAATGGATTTATCAAATGAATGACATGCTAAAAAGGTAGAAATTGATGAAATTAATAATTTCAAAGAATAAACATTAGATGATATTATTGGATAGTTACTTCAATATAAATTAGAATTGTAAAATACTACTCAATAAGATAATTCAAAAAGGAAATGAATTGCTTTAAAATTAAAAATGTATGTTTCCACTCACTCTTCTAATTATTAATTGAAAATCAGTGAAAGAGGAAAAGTTTTATAGGTTTCTAAAGGAAGAAGACAGAAAGGATTCTCAAAAATAAACAAAAGGAATTTCCCCCATAATAATGAAATCAAAAATGGAAATTATGATCTTGAAGTCATCTGTCATGAATGTAGAAAAAAGAGGTCACATTAAACCTAACTACCAAAACTCAAGAATGATAAGAAAAATAGAGAATGATATAAAAAGAAAAGGAATCAATGAAAAATAGTTGGAGTGACACTTAATATTAAAACTCATGTAATGAATCTAATACAAGAAAATAATATTTTGCCCATACTTATGTTTGGTGTTGGATTATTTATCAATCTCTGTTATGAAAAGAGATAGATATTTTTGATATATATCATGAACTCGATTAGTGTTGAATTTGTTTTTAATCAGTGTTATGCATAAAGATGGATATGATAAAAAGTGATCATGAACCTGATTCATGTGTGAATATTCAAAAGCTGAATTAAATATGCTTAAAATATGATCAATAAGAGTACCATGACATTACAAAGCATCAATAAAAAATTATATGAGAGGAATTGATGTAGGCATCATTTCCCATTATTTTCCATATTTTAGGGAATAAAATATAGATTAAAGGAATTCATATCACATAATAACATAATCGATACATGATTTCATAAATCCTTATGGTTCATGTGATGTAAACTTAATCTAAAAGGGGGAAAATGCACTTATACATGAAGGTTTCAGGTGGAAAAGTCAAGTGGAACACATGATAATGATAAATTTGGGTGGAGTTACTAAGAATGATAAAGCTTGGAACATCATTAAATCACCAAAGGATCATAAAATCACATTAATGGAAGAAGATCTTGTGATCACATGAATAAAGGAAGATCACATGATCACATGAGATAAAGAAGATAACCTGATCACATAATTCAAAGAATTTCATATGATTAATTCTTTATGAGATAGATTTATTTTAAAATTGATTGAAATAATGTGTCCTAATAAGAGAAAAGTGTTTACATGATGGGATGTTGGAAATCACATGAAAGGAGATAAGCTGGAAATGATGGAACTCATTTTCGATAAAGGATTTTTATGATTGAGGATATCCATGAAAAAGTTATTTGGTCATATAAGAATGGGGTAAAAAAGAGAACACATGAATGGGTTGGTTTTTGATTGACTAAGGAAGTCTCATAGTCAATGTACTGGTGAGAAAATGAAGTGTTCATATGATGAGTTCATGCGACCACATAAAAAAATATGTTATAGGAAGTCCCATGATAAGTATTCAAGCTATTTCATGGATTTGGGAATGTCATGCAATCATATGAGTTGATTGATGTCACATGATTGATAATGACTGAGTTAGTTGAAAATAAAAACAACCACTTTTTTTGATTTAATTTGGTGGAAAAAACCTCTATAAATAACCACTATTAATCATTAAAGGAAGAAGATAATAAATATGAATAGATTTGACCTAGAAAAGAACATACATCTAAGGTGTTATATGTAATAGAGATACACAAGGGGAGTATTTAATTTGGACTATACATAACTCATATATGGAAGTTATGAGAAAGAGTCTCATTCTTGATAAAATGAAATGTGATTAGGAGAACCAGGTCACATGAAATAGGTTATGAATATTAGTTAAGTGCAAGGGTCTCACACTCAAGGGTTATGCTCCAAGAATTCTTGCACTCAGAGACTCATGACAAGGATCATGTGATGAGTTTACATGACCAGACATACACCACTGTAATCAGAAGGGGGAGTCTTGTGCTCAGGGGTCTTATACCCAAGGAGTCCATAACTCATTGTCACGAACTCAAGATCTTGATCCAAATGGTTATGCACCATATAATAACATGATTTATGGAATTTTAGTGAACATTACCCATTTCAAATATGAATTATAATGGAGTATAAGGAAGATGATTTTAGTGCCACATCGGGATAAAAGAAGAAGAGAACTACATGATAATTATATTTTTAAATTATCATTATCTAAATTAGATAGAGGATAATAGGAAAATTATAGTGTGGAATTATCCCCATATGGAAGAAAAGTGTTACTGCTATTATTTTATGAAAGAAACAGACCAAACATCTATATAGGGAATTTGGTTTTATCCGATTATATAAGGTACTGTGTTTTGTAAAGATTGGAAATAAATAATGTAGTATGAAATTTATATTGGTTGGATGGTAGAAATCATAATTTTAGATTTTTAATTCACTTATTAGTGTTGTAACACTTAAAATTATTATTTTTATATGGGGTTTAAGGCCTAATATGTAATGCCCAGAGATTTAAAAAGGAATATCATGTTCGATGACCGATATGATATGAAACACCAAGAATAAAAGAAAATGTAACACCTCTAGACCCTTAAAAATATATTTATTTTTAAATAAATTCAATATCTTTGATAGAATATGATGCATATAGTGTCGTTTTTAAACAAAATGTGATACTCTATTAAAATATTATTATTGTAACATAACCATTATAACTTAGCCGTTAAGTTAGAGGGTATGAATAGAACTAAATAAATTATAAAAAATATACGATTTAATCATGTATAAAATAAATTCAATAGTTATTTATTTATTATAAAAAAATTAATAATCATTTTAAAGAAAAATAATTTTGTTTTCTGAAAACCGTATTTTTCTAAAAGCTGGTTTAGTCGCGCATTGAATACATAATTTAAAATTATTTTTAACACTTTTAGAAAATTTATATGAAAAAATAAACTTCATTTTTGAAATTTATATTTCAAATTTATCATTTTATTAATTTTTGGTATTTTTTTGATAAGTTTAATTTTTTGATGAATAGTGAAAAATATTGATTTTTATTGAAAATTAACTTTTTGTTTAAATTATTTACAAAGCTAAATTAAATT
The DNA here is from genome assembly GCA_963277665.1 of Viscum album. Taxonomy (NCBI): domain Eukaryota; kingdom Viridiplantae; phylum Streptophyta; class Magnoliopsida; order Santalales; family Viscaceae; genus Viscum; species Viscum album. The sequence goes on from OY728122.1 coordinate 2,093,073,091, forward strand.
TTAAATTGGTTTTAAAGTAAAATTATCTCAATTATATTATAATTTAACTAATTTATGTCATTGTAATGAACTTCATTTTTAATTGTGATATAAAAACATTTTAATCTTTTGGAAGTTTTTCTTTGGAAAAACTATTTTTTCGATGCGTACGCAGGTTTAATTTTAAAGTTAATTCTACCACTTCTAAAAATTTAATTTGGAAAAATAGATTCCATATATTTAATCATCATAATTAATATTATCTAATAATTCTAACTTAAATTTTTACCATAATGAATAGTAATAACAATAAAAATTATTTGTTGTGATTAAGGTAAAAATAGGCCTACTAGGGGTTTAAATAAAAAGATAAGGGTTAAAAATGACCTAAAACTTTCCAAACACCCATTGTATGACCATATGTAGACCTTATCACCTATAAGGTTCTATAATGACCTATTTTGGAGGTTTTTGGAAAGATAAAAACATGGTTATCACTTTATCTTTTCAAAAATTCCATGTGTGTCCTCTCCCCCACTTATAAAAGTCCACCCCCTATTATCTCCTCTTTACACTTAAAAAACCCATTATTTCCCCCAATCCTCAAACAAATACATTAATTAATTTCCTAATCACATTCTAGAGGCCTTATGTTTTATTAGTAATCTATACTATGAATAATTTTTGTATAAACCTAAATAGTCTCTCAGAATAATAGGTAAAATTCTTAAACGTGCATATTTATTTTATTTATTCTTCCACCTCCATAAAATAATATTCAACTATGATAATATTAAAACAATAGTATACTATATATAATGATATATTATTATGTTAATGATATAACCCATATCTATGTCCATTTCCATAAATTGGGAAATGAAACCATCTACTGTGTTTACGACGAACTATCACCTCACGACCCGATGTAATTCGTTTTCCATCACCACTTTTCAAGGATGGATATAATTATGGATTTAATATATTTATATAATATTTATGACATTATAATACATATTTAATTATGATATCACATATAATTTCTTACTTTCTATTCCATGGTGGATATGATAATTTCTCTCATGTGACTTAACCATACTTCTATAAATATAATATCACATCTAACTTCTCACCTTCCAATACTTTAGGAATATAATAACTCTATGCATGCGTACATGTTGACTACCACCTCCACGTAACGTTGTGAAATGATTTTCATTTTATTTTTACATGGATGATAATAAGGATGGATTTTATTAATATAAATTCTATATATAACACAATAATGATTTTGTAAATTTGAATTAATATTTATTTTCCCTTCATTCCATCCATCAATAAAATGGAAACAACATTCATGTGTATATATGACCTACCATCTCTATGAACGGTGTAATCAATTTCTTATCTCTAGATTTTATAGATTACTATAAATAAATATATAATGAATATATATTTTTATCATGGTTTAAATTCTGTATATGATGGAACCATGATCAATGAAAAAGTATCGAAATTACTAAACCAAAAAATACATGAAAAACAAAGAAATTATCACGTGAAATAGTGATTTTAACAAAGAATTGTTAATAAATGGGTGAAAAATACTATAAGTAAATAATATATAATTTTTAATATATTAGTATGGTTCTATAAAAGATTTATAATAATCTTATATTTTTTTAATTAGGAGGTTTAGACACATATGAAGGAAGTCGAACTTCTGGTAAGGGTTTCTCATCTCACTTTTACTCCTATGAGACATATGCCATATTCACCACTTATTTATTTTGTGTGGTGTATATATTAAACATTTTATATGTTATATCATTAATTCCTTTATATTTATTTTATTTAATTTTTAATTTGATGTTATTTATTTTATGGGGATTATAATTCAAAAGTTACAAAAGTGGTAATGGTTTATTTTACAATCACATCATTTATCAGGATTGTATATGATTAAATTTATAATGAAACAATATTATGATATATCACTCAACAAAATCATGAATCTTATTCTCTTATATTTATTCATGAACATTTCAAGTAATAGTACCATTTACCACTCTTTGGTACTTTAAATTATTGTGAAATTTGTTAGAATAAAACCTGACTTTATTTATCACTTCAGTCGAAAATCCTTTTTCTTCAAAAACATGTTTTTAAAAAATGTTTTAATTTTTTTATATTATCAAAATGATTTATTAAATAATTTTTTACCTAGGTTTTAATTTTTATAATTTGTTTTGAAAGGAATATCCATGTTGTTTTCCAAACAAGTCCCTTTTTCTTTTTACTGAAAACTTAATAGGAATATTTGTTTTAACATATACTACATGCATATAATTTTATGCTGTTATGAAAAATAAATTCATTAAAGATTAATTTATACGTTTCAAAGGTATTTTACAATATTTTTTGTTCAAAATATTTTTTGAACTTTTATTTTTAAAAATATTTTCCAAGTGAAAAGGATATTTTCCTTAAGAAAGTTTTTAATATCATTTTTATGGTAGTTCTATTAATCAATGACATAAACCCTTTATTGCACTTATGATCTATTGGGGAAATGTTGTATTGTTATTATAATTATTATTTATCTGTATAGTTTATGATTATTTTGATTGAGGATATACCATTTTAATACCATTCACTATATTACTCTGAATGGGTTATAATTATGTTTATTGATTGAGGTAGTTATTAACATTTCATATACTAGTTTTTCAATAAAAATGTTTATATTTATTATGTTCCACACATTTCATATGAGTAATGAATTGGACTTATTAAGTGATGTGAGGGGACCTCAATAGACCCTCGATGCATCATTAGGTCTCATGAGACAAACTAGCTTGGATTTTTAGTTGAGGTCTTACCCATTTATGTAAGATGTCTTGGAATGATGCCATGATAGTGTGTTTATGATGTTTAGAATTATTAATTCCCTCATTATGAGATTATATATTGATTTTCCATGTTTTTATTAGATTAGTTCGAGTATCCATGGTTATGTTTCAAGCCCATGTGATTATTTATATGATATTATTTGATCATAATCCATCCCTTCCATATTATGATGAAGTAATTGATTGAATGGAATGTGTTTTAGTTATTTAACTTACCATATTAATTATTATTTATTTATTCATATCTTTCAACGTAATGATACCCTTACTAAGAATTTGAACCCAACACTTTCTTAATTTTCTTTCCCCATGATTCCAAGATGATTATTATTATTGATATACAGGGTTATACTAGAGGAAATAATAGTGCACTTGAAGAAAACACATTTTTGTACTTTATGTTTTCATTTTTGAAATGAGATTTGAGTATGTATCTAGTTACCAATAATATTATACTATTAGGTACTTAGGGATGAGAATCCTTGTATCATATGTCAATGTAATAAATTAATCACCAATTCTGGGATATTAGAGTTGGGAATGAGAAGCGTCTCAGGTGTTTGGTTGAGTTTTGGGTGCATTGGGATTTGAAATCCTGACTTTTGGAAAACCAAAGGGAGGTAGAAGGTTAGTTCATGATTAGTAATAATCTTGAATCTCAACCTGTGGGTGTTATAGGGTTCCAATTTTTTTTCAAATCGTTCACCTAGGGCTGCATGGCCAAGTGAGGGGTTTATAGAAAATTGCAGAGGGGATCTTTATGAGAAGTTCATAGTTTGTATAACCATCCACAAGCCATGAAAAAGTCATGGAAACATGGAATGTGATCCCATATAGTTGGTGCATGGTTTTCCAAACCATTCATCTCATTAAAAGGCTGTTAAATTACTATTTTCTCCTCTTTACCATGAATTCTAATTTATTTCTCTTCCTCCCCACCTACACAGTGGACCACATATGGGAACTCCCTTGTCCTCTCCCTTAGGAATTGTGAGATATACTCCATTAAGACTTGGAATCAAGTGCCACTAGTTACATTTTACCACCCTAAGTTAGTCCATGATTTATTTTTCACCATTTTTCAGTTTATCTTGTTGTTTTGAATTCTATTTCAATGAGAGATTATATTCCTTACTTTCAGGGCGTTTTTCTATTTTCCTATTTTATCTCAATATAGTTCAAATCAAATCCTAATAATGGATACATGAAGCATCCTAATAATGGATACATGAAGCATCCTAATAATGGATACATGAAGCATTCTATTTCAATGAGAGATTATAATCTTGCTGTGCACTAGAATTTTCTTGTTTAACCTATTAAAAATGAAATTAAACATTTAAATACTAATATTGTGAATTATTTACCCCATGTTCAAAAAAAAACAATTGGAGGTTTTCTAGTTTGACTTGAACCACCCCTTAGGGTGTGTTTCTTTTATACCCAAGGACCATACTCTTTGGAAACCAAATTAAACCACCTTTATAGGTATTTGAACTTCCTCCTAATTAAATTAAAGGGTTAATTGAATTAATCACATTATAATTCATGTGAATTAATATTTTCGAGATTCATAATTTATTAGATTATTCTAAGTTAAAATAATTATGAAACAATTTGAGTATAATCACTTAGAGACCACAGTGGATTGATATAAAAGGATGAATGAATTTTGGAAATGGAATTATTACTTACATGAAATTTTTTATTGATTTTAATCATTTAATTAAATAAATTAAATGGGATGGATTATATCTTGGAATGTATTGTTACACATACTTCTAGATTATTAGTAATTTATTTCAAAATTGAACAATCATCATAAATGATTTTTAAATAGTCTGAATGTTTTCTCATGGTATATGTTTAGTTATTAAATACAATGTCCATGTTTATTATATTATTCCTTGAGTGATACTTGGGTTATAATAAATACTACAGGGAATAGATCGTTAATAACTTTAAACTGGATGAATTATGATAGATTAAACGATGTTGGACATGGTTCTCTGTGTAAATGATATAAAATTATTTTCACTATGTTCCTTATTATCAGGTATGTAATCCCTTATTTCTCATGAAACTTAATCATATCATTCCTTATAAATCATGATACTCTGGAATAGTGTACCTTATTACTCATGATACTCCTACACGATTTCTCTTATTACTCATAATACTCAGTCATAGAATCCATTATTACTCATCATACTTATACATAGAATCCCTTATTCCTCATGATCCCCAAGCATGGAATCCATTATTACTCATAATCCATGGGCTTGATGACCCTTATAAAAATATGATACATTTATTATATTAGTACTATCATATGTGGATTCCTTGGCCTTACACATTGGGTCCTCCTGGTTCATGTATATCTCTATATATATAGGTTCACATATAGGCTTATATATACATGCTGGAATGTTTAGAGAAATTAGAGATTAAGCCAATGCAGGTATGGTTGGTCGGGTGTCCTTTGAGGAACTCAATACCAACTCATTTATAGTTATTTATTCACTAATTTATTTATTATACATTCAAAATAATTTATTTTATATTTCTGGATAGGATTTCATTATACATAATTTGTGGTGGCCTATGAAGTTTATCTCACACCCTATTTAGGCCTCTGTTTGGTACCAAGACTGACCTCATGGTTATAGGATTAGTTTCTAGATTCATATTTAATGCTATTCTTCATACAATTACCCTTTGAAATTGAATCATAAGTGCATAGGACTGATCTATGATCAATATTTTCATAGAGATATCCTTGTGGGGGAGGGGGTGTAATTTTCATTATGAATGTATTTCATGACTATTTCCATGTATGCATTTTTTCCATTTAATTTTGACATGAAACCATCCTGTATATGACACCATTTATGGATTATGTTGTTTATTATTATTGGGATGATTTATTTCCACTAAATTTAATTTATATCACTTCCACAGTTGATTTATTTATTCTATACCACTATGATACTCTAATTATGTGGGAATAGTCTCCCCACTGTACCATTATTAAACACTCACTACTAGTTGGAAACCTATATTGTATAGGGAGTCACTATTGAGACCATGTGGAGAACCATATCCGGGAACCATTTTAGTATCTCTGGGGCTGGGACATTACAAATTATTAAAGCTTTATTTTATTTTTACATACTATTCTGGGATGGTAGAAAGAAGACTAGGAATGTGTCATCACTTGATAAATAACTCATATAGGAGAGTGATCAACCCATGCAGGGGAAGGGTAAATTTTATAGGGATGGGACTGTTTTTTACATTATTCATTATTACAGTTGATTATTATTTCACCATGAGTGATTTATGTACTTTCTATAGCTTACTAATTTATGATATTTTACCCTTGGCCTAGTATGGAAAGGAATAATTACTAAATACATCATTATATTCACCTAGAGATTCCCATTCCATTCTATGTAGATTAAATTTCTTGATTTTCTTATACATGTCGGATGTTCCTTATGAGATTTAGTTTCATGCTTATATGTATACCATGTTTAGGTGATTATTTAGCATTCTTACTTGTACACCATGTTGTGTGATAAATTTTAATGTTCACCTGTATTTACTATTATGTGCTAGAATTATTTTTTATAATTATGATATATTATTGGTTATTAAAGATTAAACATCAAACTAAATGGTATTTTCCCATATAACTTAATAGAAACACCTTAACTAACCAATTATGAAATGTTTGATCTGTGAAACTTTGGTTTCATGGGATAAAACATTAATAGTTTTCATTAATTGGGTGCTAATTTTCAATCTATAAAGTGTATAGGACTTAATAAATTAGGAGTGTTAACCTATATAATTGAACCATCTTAAATGGAATTATTATATTCTATGAATAAAGGTAAAAATATAGTCATAGTTACATAAAGTTACAATTTTAACTTATCAAGGCGTGTACCTTTATAACATGGGAATGGGAACTCATCTATTTAAATCAGGATTGTTTCGTGGGAAATGGATTTTCGGTTCTTCCCGATGGTATATTGTGGGGGGGTTGATGTCTATGCAATCATGAACATCAGGTTCACCATTTCAGTCTTCCAAAAAAACTCCCAACAGTTCCCACATCCATAATTGAGTATAAAACTACATTCTAAAGGTAGATGGAGAATTGGAATTTCATACCCAATGACACTGAGGAACTCACATTGTTTGAGAGGATGTGAGGTCGAGCGCATCACACCCTTTTTGGGGGAATTGTGTCATACTCTTGGATTCTATTATATATTTAATAAATGTTCATGAATATCTTCCTAATTTCGATACAAGACTGGTTACCCCAACAAAATAATCAATTTTTTAACCCTTCTATATGTAGGGGGGTCTATTAATGTTTCCATCTGCATATACCCGAGGTTCTTCACCAGTTTCCCATTAATAGGTATCTACTTATATTTTAAATCCATATAACAAGGAACTCTGGAGTTTACTACCATTTAGAGAGGTGGTTAATATCTCAAGGATGGGATTGAACCTTTATGAGGCATACTATGTTTCTTTTTTATAACAAGAATAAAAACCCACATAGTTTTTTGAACCCATTTAGTTTGATCATAGTTCAGTTTCACCCTTGAGACTTATCCATAGGTGGATACCCTTATATAGGGATTGTCATATCATGCTACTGAATGGGGCTTACACACTAGGGTTTCCCTAGATGATAGAGGCTCATGATTTAAGTGATATGACCATTTAAAATCCCTAATTCCATGTAACCTATGCTCGGTGTGAGAAATAAGGGGTAACAAGTAATCAATCTCACTATATACGGATGAAGGACTTAGGCATTTTTGTGGCCCTTATAGGGTATTTTATATACAACTTGGACATTATGAATACATCCAATGTATCCTAGTTATTGTAGGAAAAAAATTTATACTAGTTCAGTTGGCTTCTCAAACTACTGATTGATTAGGAATATTGATAAAAACTTGGGTGAGAATGGATACTGATGGTTATAATGTCAGATACATGGAAGGGGCGTACACCAAAGTGGATGCCTATTGGAGATCGGTGTAATGCCCTAACCCTAGTTGCCCAGAGCCAATGAATTATTTTATTACATTAGAATGATTACAATAATGTCATATCCTGAAGGAATGAATAGTTTAGTATATTCGGAAACATGATACATACATAAGTTCAACATTACAACCTGAAATAAAAAACAACATATAAGTTCCATTGAGAACGACCACCACTCTACGATTATACCTACAAGTCAATCAAAATATACTTCTTCATGTCCTAGGAAAAATGAAACATAATAAGGGGTGATATTATATTCTTAGTAAGGGTAAGAAATATAACAAAATATATCATAAACATAAATATTAAGCATGGTGAATAATTGAAAACAAATGCCTTTAAAAATAATAAACTTGAACACATTATGGATGGAATATGAGATGAGTAATTATTTCTATAATAAAACATAATAATTGGTATTATACTAGTTTAATAATCACATGAACTATGAATTTATAGCTTCATAATGAGGGAAATTAATATGTTGAACATTCTGAAACATATCGTCAAGGACTCAGCCAAGACGTATAAAAATGATTAATGCCTCGAACAAAACCATATCTCAAAATGGGAAGGCCTAAACCAAGTCCATATCTATTTGTCTCATGAGACCTAATGATGAAATGAGGGGATATAGAGGTCCCCAAACATCACTTACTGAGTCTAATGAATTATTCATATGAATGGGGATAACCATAAACAACATATACACATGGGATGTAAATAACTTTCCCCAATCTGTAACATAATCACTAACTATTCTGAGCAGTAAGATGAATGGTATCAAAATAGCACATCCACATTCAAATTTATCATATAATATTCAATATAATATGGAATATGATATCAGAAAATATTATTTCCAATAATACATAATAATCAACAAGAGTTTTGAAATGGATGAATATACTCTTATAAAATCATCAAATAATCCTTGAGATAAATACTCTTTTACTTTAAAAAGAAGATTTATTTTGGAAAAATATTTTTATAAAAACAAAAGTGAAGTAAGATATTATTTTTATATTAAAATTATTGATTTTATTAGAATAATTATTTCAAAAAAATATATTATAGAGTGCCCTTGAAAATAGGTAATAATTTGATAAATTCCCTTGAATCAGGCTTGTATTTCGGAAAGAATTTTGAAAGTTCCTTTTAAAACATGTAACTACCATAAAAGAAAGAAAGATTATTTTTTGTAAACATACATATAAAATTAATAAATAATTTATGTAGAGTACATAATAATAAATATGAATTTCATTTAGGTAATTAGAGAATAAGAGTAACCCAAATGAAAATGGAGGTTCGGGTAGAAATCCCTTACCACTTTATAATCAATCGGTTCGTATGCCCCAAAATTAATAATATTAAAATAATAAATTTAATACCATAAAAATAAAGAGTTTCATGCTATGATACATCAATTTTAAGTATAAATACACCTTAAAAAATTATAGTAGTGAATAAAGAATATCTCACAAAAATGGAAGTGAGATGAGGAAACCCCTTGCCTTAAGTCCGATGGTGTTCTTCAATTGATCTTAATGACCTGAATAATAAAATTTAGGTTCATTAATTAATAATTACATAATATAATATACATGTGATTTATTTATTATAACCTTATTAGGTCCAATCATGGCCTTTTGATGGGTTAATAGATTCAATTTCATTGTTTGGAAGCGTTTCCTTCAATGGTTTTCATGATCGGTTTACTTATATTCATATATGGGTAAACATGTAGAATGAGAATGGTATTCTAGAATATAATTTTCATGTTATTATTGAACAACTATAAGATTATGTGGTTATAAAATTCATTTGGTTATTGGGAGTGAATATGAATCATTATATAAAACTTTAATAATAATTGTTTGGGTTAATTAGCGGTATTTGATCACAACAAACTCATTTTGATTTATAAATTAATATCATGGGTACAAAAAGATTTTAGAACCTTAAATAAGTTATAATACATATATTATAGTCTGGTTCTACAATAAAAATTGTTTCATGACCATAATTGAAGATGATAATAAAAATTGAAAACCCGTTGTCCTTGAATGTGATAAATTAACACATCTCAGATGGTGTTTTCATTTCTAATATAAAAGAAGGGGAAATGAGAGATGGTGATTAATTATTCCATTATCATAAAAAAATCCCAGTACATTTTAGGTACTAGATTTATCATAACATTTGGATGAAAGGAGTTGAAGAAAAAAAATAAAAGAAAGGAACTTGAAATAAAAGAAATGAAAAGAGGAATTTACCTCTTGAAGTAATCTTCATTGGGAGCCACTTTAGGGGAGATTTTTGGTCTTTTTATGAGAACAAGGGCTGATGGAAGTGGTGGAGAAGCTTGTGAGGAGATTTGGATAGAAATTTGAGGAGCTTCAAGGCATAGAGGAGTGAAAAGAAGAGGGAGTGAGGGGTTGTTTTTATAGTGGAGGAGAGGAGGGTTTTTCAAACATTTAATTCATTATATAATTATTTTTCTAAAGAAAAGCAATAATATTGATTCTTGGGACTATAAATAGTAATAAGTGCATGTGACTTCGAACCAAGTGTTCTTACATCATACTTACATCACCTATGACTCAATAAATCATTTATTTATCATTTATCATAAATTATCGTATTTTACTATTCACTTAAAATTCATGTATTTTAGAAAAATACCAAAAATTCACTACAACCATTTTTCAACATGAAGAATTCAAAAATGAAATCTATTTTTTTGAAATTTTTTTTAATCCAATTATTAAATAAAATCATAATTTATTAAAAATACTACTTTAAAACTATAACTCATTTTATAACACCTTGAAAAGTTAATCAAGGTCTCATAAAATTATATTATAACCATAATACAATAAAATATCAATTTATGATTAAATTTTATGAAAATAAATTTTCATTTTAAATTATTAAATTAATCATAAAATTGTAATAAAAATATTTATGACTTAAAAAAATACCAATACTTATGCTATGATTATTTTGTCACTTATAAGATGTATAAATTGTATTTATACATTCACGGGTGAAGTTTCTATTTTTTTGGATGATTTACTATTCATTAATATTCATAAGGGTATGCTACTATTCATAAGAGTCGATTTATTATTTGCTGAAAATGTAAGTTCATCATATCAGACTCTAAATATCTTACTGAACATAATCGTGTATGTTAGTTTTTCGAAATTCAAATCACAGAAGTGACAAAATTATGTTTATTGGCCGGGTTATAAAAAAGTGTTGTTTTGTATAGACTCAGTGTTTTATGAATTAAATATTTATTTTCAAAGTCTTGGGGTGTTAAATTATCCTCTCACAGAAATTTTTCCCTCAAAATTTGAAATTGAACTTTGAAATTTAATGGTTGATACTTGAAAATTCCCATGTGGGAATCCCACATTAGGAATATGGTTAAAATATCCCCTTAATAAGAGGGAAAGGAAAATACATCAGTTCCTAAAAAACTACGCATTATAATTGGACAACATGGTCATGGAATAATAATAAAACCATCATGTTTTGATCCAAACTGATAGAGAACATGCTCAGATGAATAATCATTACAGAAAAAATCATAAACTACAGTTATGAAAATTTTCATCGATATCATGAAAAAAATATAGGACAACATTTTTATTTAAGTCTATTTTCCTAGAGTTGAGGAATTATTCCACTCTATAAGAGTATAAATATACATTTTAACTTTACAAACACAATATTATTCTTTGTTTGTGCCTTCAAATATCTATACTTCAACTGTTAGAACAAGTTGCATCATGTGGTGACATTAAGCTCTAAAACCTCATACAATGATCAAATTAAACCATTTATTAAATGGTTTAACTTTCCAAAAGATAATGAAACAATAATTTAGAATCATTCCTATATCCATCCTTGCAAGATCCATGTACACATGATCCTTGGGAATCATTATTTTGTTTAGAATTCTTGGATCTATCCTACTCAATGAATCTACTACTTTATTTTCCTTTAATAAACATGAAGTAGCCCTAAATATTCACATTCCAAACATGTGAATATATTCATCATGTGTCCTCTTGAAATATGTTAATAAATAAAATTACGATAAAACATTATTGGAAACATGCATTCATCCTTACACATGCTATTGAATATATTCATTATATCCAAATATGTTGTAAACTCCATAAATGATAGCATAAACCACTTGTCGACAAGTCAATAATCATTCTGAGGTAGTCAATACTTATCCAAATCAATAATTTCTTAATAATTATATTAATCATCAGGAATATATTTATAGTTTTCTTTCCCTCGACCATATTCTTTCCTAAGATATTAACTTTCTACTGAGTCACTTATCCTTGGTGCAAATCATCATACAACCTCAGATACTTAAGGAAATAGTATAGAAGTAAAATCCTTATATATTATATAATTATTATAACCAGCACATTACTAGTGAAATATTCAAATTAAATGATTCTTGACGAGGCATACTAATCATTCCACTTTATCTGAATTAGCATCATGACATTCTAATTATCTAGTAACATTATCTAGGGGATATTCCTTTGACGCTTGAGAAATTTATTTGCATAGTGTCCAATATCCTTGTAGTTTAAGCATTGTACATTGGAAACCCTTTTATTTCCCTTGCAATCATGAAATTGGTGTCCTTTTTCTCCACAATTATAACAAACTCCCATTCCTTTTAAGTATTTACCATGGTAATTCTTTCCACAGTTATCACATATGAAAAAACCCTTCTTTCCCTTCTTCTCTTTATCCATATTTTTCTCTGCCATCCTCTTTTTTTCTTTCTTCCCTTCAAAGCTATAGTACTCAGAGAATTATTTACATATCTTGTTAACACATGATACTATTTCCTTAAATGATGAGGATACTTGGGAGACTATCTTCCTTTAAAATGATGGATTAAGACTATACGATATATGATCCTTCTTACTCTTTGAATCATGTGCATTGGTGAAGTTATCATTCCTTCTGCTAGCAGAATTTCTATTCAATTCCATATAATATATTAGCTTATAAAATAATGAACTCTCTATAACTCTAAACATAGCATAAATTAATGCATCGTAAATCCTAGAACCACATACTTTGGTTACTTTGGGGGAATAAATCTTTCATAATTGTGGGTAAATAAAATGTTAATTATCCTAATCATATCTACTAAGACTATAAAACTTGGTGCGTAGTAAGGTCTATTTTTGTGTAACAGGATACCCCGGGTCAAGCTCAAAACTCCTTGTCAGATTTGTTACTACTAAGTACATCTTTTCTAGAACCACATCCACTATTAGTGTCCAGAAAAGGATGTATTTTCTATAAGGATACATAAATATATTCCTTACCAAAGTTCTAGGATGTTCATGTATACTTATCCTCAAATACTACCTTAGGGTTTTTTTCTCTAATCTATGTTTTCTAAATATAGTTTTCATGTTTCCTACTAAAATTCCTCTAATACGAACTATAACACCCCGACCCTAGTTGCCTAAAGCTGGTGCATTATTTTATTACATTGGCATGATTACAAGAAATTAATAACATGAAGGAATGTACAGTTTAGTAGATTTTAAAAAATGATTCATACATAAATTCAACATTACAATATGAAATGAAAAACAACATATACATTCCATTGGGAACATCCACCACTCTATGATTATCCCTGAAATTCAATCATAATATACTTCTTTTTGTCTTGGAAAAAATGAAACATAATAAGGGGTGAGCTTAGATGCTCAGTAAGGGTAAGCAATAAAGTTGTAGATATTTTAAACATAAACATTAAGCATGGTGAATAATTGAAAACACATGACTTTAAAAAAAATAAACTCGAACACATTATGGCAGGAATATGAGTTGATTAATTATTGAAATAATAAAACATAATAATTAGTATTATAACAGTCAAATATCTACATGAACTTTGAATTTCAAGCTTCATAATGAGGTAAATGAATATGCCGGAAATTCTGAAACATATTGTCAAGGCCTCAGCCAAGATGTTTAAAAATGATTAAGGCCTCAACCAAAACCATATCTCAAAATGGGAAAGGCATCAACCAATTACATATCTATTTGTCTCATGAGACCTACCAATGAACCAAGGGGATATAATGGGCCCTATGCATCACTTACTAAGTCTAATTCATTCCTCATATGAATGGGAATAAACCTAAACAACATATACACATGAGATGTAAATAACTTTCCCCAATCTGTAACATAATCACTAACCATTCTGAGTAGTAAGATGAATGATATCAAAATAGCACATCAAAAGTCAAATTGACCATAAAAAATTAAATATAATATAGAATATGATATCATAAAATATTATTCCCAAAAATACATAATAATAAATAATAGTATTGAAATAGATGAATATACTCTTATAAAATCATCAAGTAATTATTGAGATAAATACTCTTTTACTTTGAAAAAAAGTGTTCTTTTTGGAAATATATTTTTATAAAACCAGAAGTGAAATAATATAATATTTTAATTATAAAATTATTTATTTTAGAAGAATAATTATTTTGGAAAAACAGATTATATAGTTCCCTTGAAAATATGTAATAATTTGAGAAATTACCTTGAATTGGGCTTGTATTTTAGAAAGAATTTTGAAAGTTCCTTTTAAAACAAGCAACTCCCATGAAATAAAGAAGGATTATGGTTTGTAAACATACATAGAAAATTAAAATAGAATTTATTTAGAGTAAAAAATAATAAATAATAATTTCATTGAGTTAAGCAGAGAATAAGAGTAACCCGAATGAAAATGGAGGTTTGGGTAGAAATCCCTTACCACTTTGTAATCAATCTGTTCGTATTCCCAAAAATTAATAATATTAAAATGACAAATTTAATACCATGAAAATAAATATATTAATGATATGATACATCAATGGGAAATATAAATACACCATAGACAATGAATAGTAGTGAATAAGGGATTTATCAAACAAATGGTAGTGAGATGAGGAAACCCCTTACCTTAAGTCTGATGGTGTTCTTCACTAGATCTTAATAACCAGAATAATAAAATTTAGGTTAATTATTTAATAATTACATAATATCATATACATTTAATTTATTTATTATAACCATATTATGTTCATTCATGGACTTTTTATGGGTTAATAGTTTCAATTTCATTGTTTGGGAGCATTTCCTTCATTGGGTTTCATGATTGGTTTAATTATATTCATGTAGGTATAAACATGTAGAATGAGAATTATTTTCCAAAATATAAGTTGTATGTTATTAGTGAACATCCATAATATTACATGGTTATAAAATTATTTTTGTTATTGGGAGTGAAGATGAATCATTATATAAAACTTTAATGATAATTGTTTGGGTTAATTAGCGGTATTTGATCACAATGAACTCATTCTGATTTATAAATTAATATCATGTGTAAAAAAAGATTAAAGAACATTAAATAAGTTATAATAAATATATCATAGTCTTGTTCAACCATAAAAATGGTCTCATGACCAGAATTGAAGATTGTAATAGAAATTGAAAACCCGTCGTCCTTGAATGTGGTAAATTAACACATCTCAGATAGTGTTTTCATTTCTAATATAAAAGAAGGAGAAAGAAAAGTTGTTGATGAATTATTCTATTATCATAACAAAATTTCAATACATGTAAGGTACTGGAGTTATCATAACATTTGGATTAAAGGAGGTGAGTAAAGAAAAATAAAAGAAAGGAACTTGAAATAAAAGAAATGAAAACAGAAATTTACCTCTTGAAGTAATCTTCATTGAGAGCCTCTTTAGGGGAGAAGTTTTGGTATTTTTTTGATACCAAGGGCTACTATAAGTGGGGGATGAGCTTGGGAGGAAATTTGGATTGATATTTGAGGATCTCAAGGCTTATAGGAGGGAAGAGAATAGGGAGTAAGGGGTGGTTTTTATAGTGGAGGAGAGGAGAGTTTTTGAATATTTAAGTAATTTTTTAATTATTTTTATCAAGACAAGCAATAGTGTTGATTCTTGGGACAAAAAATAGTAATAAGTTCATGTGAGTTCGAACCAAGTGTGATTACATCATACTTGCATCACCTATGACTCAATAAATCAGGTATTTATATTTTATCGCAAATTATCATATTTTACTATTCACCTAAAATTCAGGTATTTTAGAAAAATCCCAAAAATTTACCCCAACAATTTTTTGATGTATAAAATTAAAAAATGAAATCAATTTTTTTAAAAAATAATTTTCTAAATAAAATCCTAATTTATAAAAAAAACAACTTTAAAACTATAACTCATTTTCTAACATGTTGAAAAGTTAATCAAGGTCTCATAAAATTATCTTATAACCATACGACAATAAAATAACAATATATGATTAAATTTTATGAAAATAAATTTTCATTTTAAATTATTAAATTAATCATTAAATTATAACTAAAATATTTATGGCTTACAAAAATACCAATACTTATGCTGTGATTATTTTGTCACTTATTGGATATATAAATTGTATTTATACATTCATGGGTGATGTTTCTATTTTTTTTACTGATTTACTATTCATTACTATTCATAAGTGTATGTTACTATTCATAAGGGTCAAGTTACTATTCACAAAAAATGTAAGTTGATCCTATCAGAATCTAAATATCTTACTGAACACAACTGTGTATGTCAGTTTTTTGAAATTCAAATCATAGAAGTGAAAAAATTATATTTATTGGCTAGGTTATAACAAAGTGTTGTTTTTTAAAGTATAAGGCCCCAACCTTAAACCTTACTTAATATTGAATTAAATGAATAATTCACGTTGAGGATATTTTCAGGTTTAGAGTTTTAGAGAATTAGAACATAACTATTACATCTCAAAAGATTACAAAGTAGTCACTTCTACTAAGTTTCCATAATAAAAAAAACTCTTAAAAAGAAACGTGTCTAGTTCCATGTTTTATATAGGATGACATTCCCTTGATCCCATCCTTGACCTTATTCCACATTAAGTCCTGTGAAAACATTTCAAACAAAACTTGGGGTGAGCATAAAAAGCTCAGTAAGGGATACAGAAAGAATGAAAACTGTTAGTTTTTCAAACATCAAGTAAACCATATATACTCTATCAAAGTAATACCTTCACCTTCATGAAGTAGCAAAAACTCTTCACTGAATAAAGTATCATTACTTACCTTTTTGTAACCAAAGGATTACCATAAAACCCATAAAAAGAACACATAACATATATAAAGGTAACTTGGGACATAAACATACTTAAGTGGAATAACCATACGGTCGACTTCCACACATATCACTTAATGGAATAGCCATACTGCCAATTTCCATACATACTTAATGGAATAGCCATACGGCCGACTTCCATACCCAATGCATTGGAGGTTATAACGTAACCACCCGTCCTGGTATTCACGACACCACCCTTCATATGGTTTATAACGTAACCACCCGTTAAAATGTCCAAGTACCAGTATAAAATCATAAAACATAAAACCAATATAAAGGAATGATAAAATTTCCACATTTCAATCACAATATATCATAAATATATTGACATAATAGAATACTTTTTCAAAACCATTTTCAATACCAAAATACATAAAAGAGTATATGGTATTTATTTTATTCTAAAAACATTACGGCTTATTGAGAAAGCCAAAGACCAAATAATACTCGCGGCGGTGGAAAAGGTCGTTATCACCGCGTACGTTAAAAAAACATTCCTTTTTGTCGTTTAGTAAAACGCTTCATAGAAAAAGATTCCTTTTGTATAAAAGTAAAAGTAAAAGGGTTTTATACACCATATAAAAGAAATTAGTGTATAAAACGAAATATGCCTCAATGAAAGGAGATTGAGACAAAGTCCCTTACCTCGGGTCCGACTTGACTCGATCGTTCTTTAACGTCCTGAATAATAAACTTGAGTTAATTTATACTTGATTAAGAACCTTTTTAAAGTTCATTATTCCTTTTATATCACTTATTGCCATGTTATAAACATTATGTAACCATTTAAGTTAATAATGTTTGTTTTGTCAATATTTGGTTCTTAAGTCGAAAGTGGACTTCTTACAATTACATGTTGTTCGTGTGTTCAAAGGTTCTTTATATCCAGAATGAAATTCACGATTTGGATATAATATGTATCATATATATCTAGCATATACATGTATTTATAATATTACATAATCATTTAGAGGTAAGAAATGAAATGCACCGTTCATGGAGACGGTAAGCCGTACGTACGCATGAACGCTACTTTCATTTCTTTGTCATATTAATGGAATTAAAACTAAATGAGAGGTATGAATATTTTAATTCCAGAATTATATTCATCATTTAGACATATCATTAATTATATATATCCATTATATACATGTACTTTTAATAGTACATTACATTTGGGGATAAGAAATGAAATGCACCGTTCATGGAGACGGTAAGCCGTACGTACGCATGAACGCTACTTTCATTTCTATCTCATACTTTAATGGAAAGAAATAATAATGATATAGAGGTATATTATAATTCCAGTATAACATCATATATAATAATTTTATATCCATCCTTTACATGTCCCACATATGGCATTAACGAATCACATCACTTTGAGGGGGGCGGTAGTCCGCACTTCCTTAAATGAAGATATCATGTTTACCCATAATGGAAACCATAAAGGTATGCCCAAAATGAAAAATACAGAAGCTTAAAGAAAATATAAACATATTATATATCATATATAAAAATAGTGACATCATAATGGCCACCTTTGAAGGTGTTAAATGAGTATTGAACAATCATCGTTTCGGGAGGCAGAATTTCGCCATCCACGGAAACCGTATGTTCTTTAACCATTTGATGTAGTTGTGTGAGAGTTTAGCTCGAATAAATCTTATAAAAACATCCTATTATATTGAAGATATTGGTGTTGTTACAAAATAAGTAAATAAAAAGAGTTTAGGGGGTTGGAGAAGCAAAATAAAACAAATGAACAAGAGAGAATGAATTACCTTTAAAAGTGTAACTCCTTTTGATTTGAGCCTAAAGGATTACTTTGAAAGGATTCTGCCAAAAGGGAATCCTCTAGGATTATTATAGGGATGTGGAGAGAGTAAATGGGCAGGGGTTGGCCGAGCCAAAGGCTTGAGGAGTGTGTGTAAGGTGGTAGAGGTGGGGGCCTTTTATAAGAGGAGAGGAGGGGCACTTTTGGAAAGTAAAGAAATATTACTTCATTTGAAAATGTGTTTCGGTTTTAAAAGGTCCCAAATTGATAGAATTCGTGGATAAGGTGATAAGTGTTCGAAATCCACTAATCCAATTGTTTTTGGACATGTGTAGTTCATAGATTTTACATTATCTTTCCATTTTATTTAAATCGTTAAATAATGATGTCATCGCTACATCATTATTATGTCATATATAATTTAATTTATTTAATGTCTAAAAATTATAAAAAAAATACTATTATGTAGGAAATCTTTTTATATTTCCAATGACTATTTATAATCAAAAATCTGACTTGTATAACTCCATTTAAAATTTTTTTTAGTAAAACATATCATGTTTGTGTCATTTTTTACTCTTACATTAAATAAAAAGTTATTTATGTCATTTCCCAACCAAAGTGTCTCCATGGGGTCCACAAGTTGACCCATGGCTTGTCTTGGTCGGCCATGACACAATAAATAAGGTTGGGACATGTTTCTAGGTCATTTCATATTATTAAAGCATTATTTATACCTTAAACTACACTAATTACCACTAATCGCGATTAAAAACTTAATAAGTTACTATTCACCAAAAAATTATTTTAATCTCATTGAACCACATTTTACTTCTTAATGACAACCATGTATGTCGGATTTTTGAAAATCAAAACACAATGATGGCAAAATTTCATTTAAACAAAAAATCAGTCTTTATAAGTACCACTTAGTGGTTTCACTATTCATCAAAAATTGAAGTTTTTCAGAAAATTACCAAAAATTCACCCTAAGCTATATTTGATATTACGAATTTAAAAATGAAGTCTATTTTACAAAATTCAAAACATATAAGTCACATTAATTAATTTAATAATTAATTCCCGCTGTCAGAGCAAATAGCGTGTTTTTATGAAACAATAAGTATCAAAAGACTGACACTAGTTTAAGTCCGATTTCAAAGTGAAATTAATTCCAACGACCACTATTGGATTTAATGGTAAAAATATTTTCAAATTTAACTTTAAAACCAATTCAAAAGATAATATAATCATATAAATAAATTAGATTAAAAAGTGATTTTGAATTAAAATACAACATTTTACACTATTCATTAAAAAAAATGAACTTTATCAGAAAGGTACCAAAAATTTACACAAAGTAAATTTTGATGTCCCAATTCTAAAGAAGAGTTATATTTGGTCCAATAGAATTTATAAGATCGATCAAAACTATATTTAATGACGGTTCTCCGTCAAAAGGTGATAAGTGGACCTTTCGTGAAAATTAGGGTATAAATGCCTAAAATTGAACTCTTTCCGTATTTTAAGCCTTTATCTTTTATTAGGTAAATGTAAAAACATTTAAAAACATTTAAAAACATATATAATCATATTTTAGTTATTTCTATCCATTCCCTCCAGTACAACAGCTACTCGTTAACTAACATTTAAAATAATATTATTTTATTACTTGTGTGCAACGTAAGTTTTCAAAGAAACTCATCGTTGCGTACCGAGTACGCTATCAAACATAGAAACCCCTTTTAATTAAAATTAATATTTAATTCATAAATATTAATAAATATAAAAATTATTTATTCTTTATTTACCTGGGATGTTACATAAAGACTTAGTGTTTTATGAATTCAATATTTATTTGAAAAATCTTGAGGTGTTACACTTATTCCTTGGAAAGGAATCCTACTTATCCTAGTTATGGTAATAATTAGATCCCTCATAGTTTAGTTAGGAGTATGCCCGAGTGTTTCCATTAGGAAGGTTTTTTTATGTCCTAGGGTGTCTACTTGAAATGTCTTGATTGCCTGCCTGATGTATCTTGAGTGTCTTCTTGAAATGTCTCGATTGTCTACTTGACATATTCTACTTGTCTTCTTGACATGCCTATGGTGTCTATATTACATGTATGAGGATGTTCAGATATATATTGGTTTCCTAACAAACATTTCCAAATTAAATCACATGATCCATTTGACTTGACCAAAGTACATTACATAATTTGAATGACATATTGGGTGTAAATCACATGGTCAAGGTTAACATGTCTGGAGGATATCGCAGGACTTGTGATACATGAATGGAGAGATTCACAAGACCTAAAAGACACATCTGGGAGGCATTCACATTATCTGAGTTGACATGTATAGAGGGTGTCACATGATCGATGTTAACATGTATGAAGGGCACTACATGATCTGGATGACTAGTACAGAGGACATCATAAGACATAGATGATATGACCTAGTTCAATTGTAATACCTAATTGAAATTCCCAAGTATCATTGCATAACTTGGGAAACATGTCCAGGGGAAATCAAAATATTTTGATGGAAAGAACATAGGACTTCACGAGACTTTGGTGGCTTTCCTGAAGGGTGTCACATGATTTGGTTGAGATGTACCAATGAAATTACATGATCCACATAACATGTTAAGAGAGTGTCACATGACCTAGGAGACATGTCCTGGTGTTGCTACATGATCTGGGTGGGTCATGCAAAGCACACAGAGATTATAATATCCATCTTCACATCAGCCTCCCATATTTTTAGTCTTTATTAAATCCTTTATTACATATGTGCCTCAATTTTTTTTTCTATTTTGATTCTTTTAGGTTTTTCATGACCCAATTAACATGCGGGGACCCTTCACATAATCTAACTAACTTGCTGAATGTCCTTCACTTGATCTATAAAGTTATCATTCGAAGCACATATTCATACCGCATGATACCTTAGTTTATTTCCCAAGTTTTACCAGGTGGAAGACCCTGTGATCACGTGACCTTCCACTCTGAGAAGTTTTCTCCTACTCTCTCATCATTTTCATTGTATGCATTTGGTTGTTTCTACTTTTATTTTTATTTTTACGGGGGGGGGGGGGATTTATAGGCCTCACTTCCCTAGTTATATTCCACCTTGTATAGTGCATATATCACAGATATGAGCTAGTTCTGGTGGAGTGATTTTTTTATCATGTGATTCAGATGATCTTTTCATAGGTTGTATAGGGAGAAAAACATGATATTTAGAGGCCACAAGAATGTCCCAAAATCACCCCATTTATTGGACCTAGGTTTATTAAAGGGATATCTCCAAACCATGATTACATGTCATATAGAATTTATAATGTCAGACCAACATGTCTAGGAGTCTTCACAATATTTGGAAACCCATATAAAAGATTTTGTGTGATTAAATATGACTTGTCTGTAGTTTTTTGTGAGACTATGACAGGTTTTCAAGGGGTCCTCCATGAGATCAATTAAACATGATCAGGGGGGTCATGCGATAAATGGTGATCACTCAAGTTGTATGACCCCTCTCATGTAAAGGACAACATATCATCTCTCTATAGGAATCTTCCATCTTTACCCTTTTTTATTTCCTTTATTTTATAAGGATAAGAGATATCATGCAATGATGCGAGTGTTTCTAAAGGTAATCATTCTCCTTTTATGTGATGTGTCACATGACCAATAATGGATATCAAAGTGATGCGTGAGCATTGTCATTGAAAACCCCTATACTTTTCTATGAAGTTGGAGGGGCAGTGTATAATCAAATGAACATGTTTGAGACCCTTAACATGATGAAGGTGACATGATAACAGGATATTGCGTGATAAGGTGGATATGTCACTAAAGGATTTGTTAGGTCTTGTGAACTAATTGAGATTATCACATAAAAATCAACAACCATATAATGTCTCCCCTATTTTCATATTTTTACCCCTTATTTTTCAAAGAGTATTGGATGATTTTCAAGAACCCGTCGATTGACAAGTCACATGATTAGAAGAGCTTGTCTGGAATCCTTTGAACAATTAGCGATTTTACGGGTGGCTTCTCAAGAATAGAGAGGCCTATCAAAGGGTCCTTTCATGATCAATAGTAGATCATTCATTGTGCATGATCTGATCACATAACATTATAAAGGTAATGAAATCATGTGTCCTTATAAAGGTTATGAAACCCATAAGAGTTGGATGCCTTTTATTCCTTTTTTTTTGTTGAGAAACTAATACCCTTGATTTGGGTATTTCTTACCTTATAGATTTTTCGATGCTTATTTTGAAGGCATCAACAAATTACCCCCTTAGGAGCGATGTCTATAGGTATTTGGGCTCAGTTTTGAGAAAATAAAATTCCCACCCAAGTATTTGGGGTTGTCACTAATCAGTGTCTTGGGTGATGTTTGGGTTTCTAGGTGACACTTGGTATTCCAAAAAGTTCCCTATAAATAGGGGATTAAGGTAAAACTTATTCATCGATGACTTCAACTCAATAGATATCTTATGATTTTCTTCGTTCATGTGATCCCTTCATAATAACTCATTGCAATAACTCTCTGTAAGAACTGATTGTGAGACCATGAGACCTATTTTCCATTATCACTTGTTTGAATCAATCATGAATCCATTCTTAGTAATTTCTTGAACCTTAACTACATACTTGGTAGCATGGATGTCTTGTAGGTTTCTCATGATCCATTAGTTTGGTTTCATGATCAATCGACTATCATGTGGTTCGTGTGACCATGTCATGGTCACACAATCACAATTATTTTAACTGGTTTTGCAGTTATGAGATGTAACATGGGTCATAAGATCTGTGAGATCTTTATTGGATCATGCAAAAATAGATCCTCTTGGGGTTCATGCGATTCGCATGATGCTACCAATATCATTCATCTCTCTTGATGAATTTTTATCTTTTCTAATATATATTTTATGATTTTATGAAGATGGATTACAGCTCCTATAAAATTTCTTGTAAATATTTCAAGGAGTATACAATAGTGATGACTTTTTAAAATGCTATCATTGATAGTGTGGATTTTGGATGTTGTAGTAATGTCGAATCATCGCAAAAAAGTTTGATGAATCTGATGAGAGTGAATCTTAAGGAATAAGCTCATTTAGATTTTCTATCACTCTATGGGTTTGGTATTACCAATGAAGCAACCATCCTTTAATATATGTCATAAATCATTCCCCCTATTTGGTTTTTGAATACCCATAATACCTTTTAGGCGAACATCTCCCATATAGGTCACTTCATTTCCAAGGGGGAATGCACAGGTGGGTATATTATAATGTTTATGCCCACAGACTTTGAGAGGATCCATTGATAACCATATTTAGATATCCATATATAAAATTTCATAATAAAAAATTCCACAAAAAACTAGAGGTTTGAGTGGTTTTCCAACTGGGAATTTTGATCAGGGGGAAGTTTTAGATTAGATTGCGGTTGGTCCTTCTGGGTGCAGTATACTACTTTGGATTTTTTTGCAGAGTCTAAACAGATCAGGATGTATGAGGATGGATGGATTTCACAAATCCTTTCCTACTATAAAAAGGGATTAATAGAGTGTTTTTTCAGTTTCTAGAGTCTATATATGAAAACATTCCTCTTGACACATGGTGAGGTGGGTATTAGTCTTTAGGATGTCAAGGATATTTTTAGTGCACCCATATTGGGATGGATGTATTATAAGTTCCCCCACCATTTATGTGTGATAACATGAAGAGAACCCCTCATATTTCATGAGAGTTTATTACGTTGGATAAAAAAGCCCTTTATAAGGACCCACTTTGGGTAGATATCCCCTTCAAGAAATGGGAGAGATACTTCATCAAGAAAGTCCATTCTCAGCCAAAAGTCAAGAAGAAAAATACTTTCCCTATGAATGAATCCATTAGTGCCGAGGGAGCCTATTGTACCATAGTTAAGGAAGGAAAATTTACCAATTGGGGGTGGGATTTTTTCCTATATTTTGACTTGACTATTCAGTTGGCCGACTGTGTCACCATGTACCTAAGCATGTACTTGCTCCTAATGAATGAAAATGGTGGAGTCTGGGTTTCCACCTTTATGATGACAGTCTCTATATATGAAGGGAAGTGAATTGTGTTATCCATTACCATGTTGGTGAAATTGTATCATCTACTATTACAAATTTATATGGGGAGATCCCCACATAGAATCTATGGACCCTTTCATGTGTTATGGGGTTGGATGGGGGATCATCTGGGTGGTTACAAGTACCTAAGAATCCAAAAACATCCCCAATATACACTTATAGACCTTTTTGCATTGTATTAATGAGGTAAGGCCTATCAAGTTAAAGGATTGGGATGTTAGGGCCATCTTGAGTTTTTATGACCTCTTCTCCTTCAAACACTATATAAAATTTCCCACTTGTAGTGTTTTTAACAACAGTGGGGAAAACATTGAGACCCAATCCTACCCGATGTCAGTTCATGAGGGTTTCCTTGCTTCCTACATTGAAAAGAGTATCATATGTGAATGGTATGAACCTTTTCAGTTTAAACATCAGTTTCAGTGTGTGTTGTCAATATTTCCTCCCATTATTCATGTTTTCTTTAAGAATCGTCTAATGGTGGCTTACCAATTCTGGCTGATGTTCACTAGGGAAGAGACTCAGGTCAAGATAAGATTTCCTCCCAAAGATTCAGAGATTGATTTTTACCAAAATTATGCTGATATTTGGATCCTATAATATCCTACTGGGTATATATCCACATAATTACATGAGGATTCAAGGTTACCACTAGTTGGTGAGGACAATCCAAGGCGTATAAAGTAGCTGGTTCTAAGAGGACTAATATCCCCAAAATCAACTCATAAGGAAGTGAGGTGTTTACCATTAATTTAATTTCCAATATAAGTGTTAATGAGAATGGATGTAGTGGGTGTGATGACTGTGAGTGAGGCCACACCTTTTCTATTATTTCCTATCGCATTTTAGTAATGGATAACTTGGAGAACAACAATCTTAGAGGCTAAGCTCTGGGGAATACTACTCTAGGTAGAGTTACCTTTAGAAGGCTTTGATCATGTTACCACTCCTCTAGGAAATAATTTAAAACAAATACATAAGGAGTTCAAGTATTTCCTCTAATACCTTGATGTAATTATGGAAAGAGTTAAGGGTCAAGTCTGATTTTCACCTTTAGTGCAAAAAATGGTGGTTCGTGGCATGCTGGAGGTTGGCACGGATGAGCAGTGTTGTCCCATTATTGAGGAATTAGTAATGATAATATTATTTCCGTGTTCAAAGTTACATGATGTTATTGTAACTATAATGATGTAATCTATGATTCTATTGATGTGGTAGGAGACTGCAGATGACCGGACACTTCTTTCATCCCCCGTATATTCTCCCTAGAGCACAATTTTAGGAGTTGAATTAAGCGAAGACTAGGGAACTGATGATGAGGGATCCCTAGATCAATTAGATATAATTTCCACCCTCATTAGAGTATTCCCCCATAATCCTCAAGTAAGTGTGGTATTTTAATCTTTACCTATTTTTGAATATTCCAAAAACACATCTTGATTTGTTAAAAATGCACAATTCCCCATCAAGTCTACTTGGAGCAGCATTTATTTTCCCTTGAGGATACAAGGGAGCATTTAGCTGATTTATAAGAACTGTCACTATTGGGACTAGCCCATCAGGAAGTAGAGACGACTTCTGTTCCAGCCTAGTTTGGCTCAATGCCTAATACAGATGCCCTAGTAGTCATTCCATTTTATCTATAATGGGATAACATTTTTTTTGGAAGAGACTAATATAGGTAGATATTCTACTACTATTTTTCATTTTATGGAGACATGTTTTGGAGAAGGTGAATACTTGTCCATAAATTGGAAACATTGTTCATTTTGTGTCATTTCACCTAAAATTTATTTTTCTCTTGCATCCCTCAAGTGGAGAGAGCAAAGAACGACCTTAGAGAAAGAACCATTGGTATAATCAAGCCACTCATTACAAGAGGGAGTTTCCTCCTTCTCCTGAAGATGTGGTTGGGGCAATAGACATTGTTAGTGATGAAACTGAGAAAGGTATGTTTCTATAATTGGTTATTTATACTGGTCATATATTAATATCATGTCATCTATCCTCTAACTAATGATCCCTTATGCCTCATGTATTAGTATATTTTACCTAAAGCTTAGAATTTATTGTCCCTTTCTCCCCAGGAATCCATCTGATTGAGTCAACTGATGCAGAGTTAGGATCCTTACCCACATCGTTGAAGACCATGAGCATGAATCCTTTACTTAGTGACTTAATCCCAGAATATATTCATGTTCCCAGAATGGTATTGAGTCAAGGTTTATAGTTTGTTTCAATTTATCAATTGATACAATGATAATTATGGAGGAGTATTTGGACTTTAATTTCGGATGCCTCTTTGGAGGGGATGAAGAATCAACTAGGTTATCTTCATTTTATCTTCAATTCACTTGGTTATGATGGATTTTTTATAATTCCTTTCATGATCTGGAGAAGGTGGTAATTTACATAAGATAGTAAAATATGGACCTTTAATTAATAGTGGTAGAAGCTAATGATCCCTCTTAAGTAAAGCTATTGTTGGGAAAAGTCCTTGAATGAAGCTTCTCAGTACATAGTGGAGTTGAAAGCTCACCAAGACATGGTCAATGTTGTGAAGATATAAATTTTCCATTTATAGTCTAAA
The DNA here is from genome assembly GCA_963277665.1 of Viscum album. Lineage (NCBI taxonomy): Eukaryota > Viridiplantae > Streptophyta > Magnoliopsida > Santalales > Viscaceae > Viscum > Viscum album. Next base: position 2,093,100,855 of record OY728122.1, read on the forward strand.
ATTATCTATATTCAGGAAGATATATATTTATTTCAATATTCACTTCAAATATTGGATAAATAATAATTAGAGTAGTAGGGGATGTTTAACATGGTGGAGAAGGATAGGCTTGATGTTGTTTCTAGGGAAGAGGCATTACAGTGGATTGTGGAGGTGGGAACTAAATCTATTGATCACTTTCACCAATCCATTACCTCCCTAGAGTATAAGTCTTTAGAGTTCAAGGACACCTCTGAACACATACTGTGATAGACTTATAATTTTGAGACATTTCCTTAATTAGTGCATTCACATGAGATACTCTGGAATGTGGAGATTCCTCCTTTTTCATTCTATCAATAAACAGAACTTCCAAAATTTATATTTCATTGTCCAATTTTCTTTCATTCATTATGTGCATGAAATTTCATTGATATTATGTTGTATAAATCATTAGCGACACCCATCTATTGTATGATATCAAGTAAACCTAAATGCATAGATATAAATGATCCAATCATAATAAGTTTGTCATGAGTAATGATCATGAATTCCCACAAACATGAGATTCCTTATTGATATAACTTCTATAGTTTTCTTGATATCTCATGATTTAGAAGGATAATTTGGGTAAAATATTTTTCCTAGAGGGATAATGCTCTATCTTTGGCTGAAGACAATGGACTTAGTGATCATAGATTGATTTCTATTGAGGCTATATGGTGGACCCCATAAGATTTGTATCTCTTTATTTATATAAACCATTTTTTTTAAATAATCCTCATATAGTGGAAGAATTATCAAGAATGGACTTGGTTTTTTCTCAAGATACCCTCTTGTAGGTTTTTTACCTGACTTTTTTTGAACCTTTTCCATATACACGTGCTCAATATCTCTGGAGAGTAGAGTATTGAATTTTTCCCAGGGTTCCCTTATCGAGTTTCAACCAGGAAATCATTGTCTCTTTTTTTCATAAAAACTAGACTGTTTCTATACTTTATTTTAGGGTATTCTAGCTCATACCATTTTCTATTAGCAATATGAAACTCACAAGGTAATATTCTCCAAGCAATTTAGTGTCATAAAGTATGGACACACCATGCAGTTCAACATTATTTAGTAAGTACATATTCCATACATTTTAGTTTCATGCGGTAAGTAAATATGTCTTGTAGTTTAACATCATGTGGTATAGACATAAATACACTATGTAGTTTAAAGTATTTCTGCTGGGACATCAAATACTATGCAGCTTAAAATCTTTCTACTGGGACTTCATTGATGGGTAAACATGCCAGGGATGACCCAAAACACCAAAAGGTGTTGAGTTTTTCTATGGTGTTTCTAGGGATCATGAATATAAGAGTTACTTTCCTACAATGATGATATTCCTCTAGATGGTAGGTCAAATCTCTTATGTGTTGATAGCATGGTCAAATAGAGGTGTCTCCACTCTTTTCTAAGGGATATGAAATATTATATGGATAGTAATGGTGAAGATACAATATTAGGGAAGCCACTTACACTTGGATAGTTGGAATATGTGTTGAGTAAATCATAACCCAAAAGTTTGATTCAATTAATATGAAATTGGGAAGAAAAAGAAAGGATTAACCAAAACACCATGAGGTGTTGAGTTCCACTGTGGCCTTATCTGGGCTCATGAAGATCAGAATTCCTTTCTTGCAAGTAGGTGAAACCTATTTTAGGTGGGTTAAAGACCTTATGCATCAATAGAATAGTCAAATAGAGGTATACTCACTCATTTAAAAGAGTCATGAAATATGTTGTGAAGACTCAAATGCCTGGATAATGAAGTGGGGTATGGAGAAAAGGACTATCCAGAAAGGGTTCTGGAACCCTAGTGCAATTTAGATATTTTTTTTGGGGAACTTGGGTCCTATACCCAATGGTTTTGAGTCATGGGGTGTATGAAATAAAAAGGTTTGGAAATACAATGTCACATTCCCTCATTGATAAGGGGTATGAAATATGGTTATGTAATGTTGAGGATATCAAATCTTCTTACATAGTTTGGTTATAGGGATTTTAAATCATGGTCCAAAATTCCTAGGTCATGAGTAGTGATATGGTATAATCATACTAGGGATGACCGAAAACACTATAAGGTTCTAAGTCTTACCATACTGACATTAGAGCTCACAAGGATAAGAAATTACTTTTTAAAAGTTACGATGAATTTGGTTGACGACCATAGGTGCAAATGCAAGAACCATTGGAAGACATGCATAGTCAAAAAAAGGGACCCTTGAAGCGGGTATCCTTTTCCAAGGGCCATGGAAGGTTGCAATGATCCGAGGTGATCAAATTTTCAAGTGTTATTGGGGGAATACCTAATATTCATGAAGGGATCAAGTACCATACAATTTTCTTCCTAATAGTGAAAACATTATCATGGTGAGGATATGGGAAAAATAATTACTCTAAATTTTTCATAAACTCTGGAGTTGACAAGTTTAGTGAGTAGAGACTTGATTTTTTCTCAGGATTCCCTTTGCAGGTTTTCAACATGAAAAGTTTAATGTCTCTTTCACTAGTAGTTTAGGGTATTGTGATTTTAACCCTCAGATCCTATAGTTTTAGGTTACCCAACTTTGACCAAATTGTAGGTAGTTTAAGATCATGTCACACGTGGGCTTGGTATAAGGGGAATGTTGCAAAACTACCTAAATAAAATACCGAGGGACAATAGTAATCTATAATCCTTCTAAGTGGGAGATATTTTTTTTTAAATCATGGATCATTTTTCTTGAGTCATGAGTAGTGTGATATGATAAAATAACATCAAAGATGATAAAAAACACTCTAAGGTGCTTACTTCCATCACGATGATGTTAAGGCTCACAAAGATCCGAAAATACATATTATAAGTTGTGCCAAATTTCGTTGATGAACATAGTCACATATCTAGTTACCATAGGAATACATGAATAGTCTAAAAAGGGTCCCATGAAGTCAGTTATCATTTTCCAAGGGACATGGAAGGTTGTGGAAATCCAAGGAACTCAAGGAATGAAGTGTGATGTATGAGTTGAGGTGATTAAAAGATGACGAAGGTACCCCATTATCTAGTTAAAGGGGGTTAGGATACTATGATCCTTTTAAATGGAATGATTATGGGTATTTTACTACACCTTTTAACTTCATGTATTGGGAAAATATTTTTCATACCATTTTAATGGCATGTGACCAGGATGTTTTCCTTGAAGTTTAATGTCTTGAGGTAAGGATGTGAAAAGCTCACTATATAGGTCTGACCCATACATAAGGAGGGGGAAGTTTTTTATGTTGTAGATAGACCTAGAATTGGATATTTGAGCATCACTATGTATCCTATGATGATAATAATTAATATACACGAAGTTATCAAATGGGGAACTCTCCATGCAGGTTTTATCCATACATAGAGGGGGGAATTTTTCTCATTGATTGTTGTAGATGGACCTAGGATTGAATATCTTGGAATCAATATGTATCCTGCAATGGAAGGAATCAATCCACACATAATTATTGAACAACCATGTAGTTTAAAATCATGCTGCAAAGACATAAGTGACTCAATGTGAAAAGGAAATATTGTGGCTAGACCTAGGGCTGAGATCTATGTGTCACTATGTATCCTGTAATGGAGGGAATTAAGCCTCCCATAGTTATTGAATTGAGGTGTGGAGGGAGACCAACACCAATGATAGTGTCCCTATTAGTAAAGGACCACTATAATGCATAGTTTTATGTCTTGTAGGGGATATGAACCATGTAGTTTTAATGTCATGCGAAAATCACTTGTGGTGTAAATTTTAACATCTTACATCCTAGATTATGCTAACCCTATCGTGAACTATCATGTCTTGATCATGCAAGGAATCCTTTACCAAAATTCCTAATCCCATGTGAGATATGCTTTGTGTGAGAAATAAGTAATGTAAAATGGTTCTATCACCACACAAATGTAGTTAAAGGAATTGAAATGGAAAATTTGTATCATATGGTGGCTAGGAAAAGATATAGGATCATAGAATCCCTATGAATCTCCTTAGGGTGAGAATCAAGATGGACGTAGTTCTAAAAAATCATGCAGTTTAGTGTCATGTGGAGATGGCATCATTTGTGCAGTTTAATGTCTTGTGGTAAGGATGAGGGTTATCCTATGTGAAAAATAAGGTTTTGAACATCATCACACAACCAGATATCTTCTAACCAAGATAGATATATTTTGGTTGGACCTAAGATTTGGGGTCTGGTCATCACTACATATCCCATGATGGCAGGAATCAAGCCACATGTATTTCATGGATGAGGAATTCCTTATGTGGATATAGATCAAACACATAGATGGGGGTGATTCATTTATCTTTTGGAAATATCGAGCTCGTTTGTAGTAAATTAGTGGTGATAATATGCTTCCCATATAGTTTAATGTCATGAAGTGAGGACATGTTCCATATATTTTAACATCATATAGTCCGGTAGTGAGATATTGTGTAGTTTAACATCTTGCATCCAGGACCCGAGATGTTGTACATTTTAACATGTTGATACAAGGACCCAAGGCACTGTGTGGTTTAATGTCTTTATTCCAGAACCTTTTCCATACAGTTTAACATCACTTGGTCAGGATGAGCTCCATACAGTTTAACATCATGTCACCAGGATGAGTTTTGTACAGTTTAACATCATGTTTTCAGGGTTATTTCTATACAGTTTTACATCATGTGGTTAAGATGATTTTTTTATAGTTTAACATCATGTGGTTAGGATGATAATAGTTCTTGATGGTAGCTACATAATGTATTTCTTAAGAAACCTAAAATTGGTTGGGGGGGAATAACACATTACCCATTAATTATATACAATGAGTAATCTCCCTTATGATATATCTTATGTATGACATAAAGGCCTTCCCATTTGGGTTCCATCTTGGGAGGTTTCTTTCTTGGCATCATTGGGGTTCTAAGAGCCAATACCAGTTATCCTTAAAGGAAAAAAAGAGGAAGACCTTTTTATTGAATGATCAAATGATCTAATTTTGATGAACTTTGAGGTTGTGTAGTGTATGTAACATTTTATCATTGATCCATTCTAGTTCATCAAAAATACTTTTGAAATTTTATATCATCTAAGAGCTTTCTTTAGATGACTATTTAAAGAGAGGGAAATTGGATTTTTATGGGAAACACTACCTCGGTTCTGTACACCAAGGAATATGGAGTTTCCTTTATAGCATTATGTATGGTGGTACGGTAGGACCATAAATCACATAAGAGCTTGTACGACTAGGACTTCTTGTCCTTATTGACCATCTTCTAGAGTATATTCAACATAGTATTATTAAAGGTCTCTATTTTTCCATTTGTTTTGCATGATAGTGGGATGAATGGTTGGAATCGATGTTGTACTCCTGGTACAATTTATTCAACTCAGTAGAACATAAATTGGTGCCATTGTCCATCAATATCATGTGAGGGACTTATAATATGGTAATGATATTGGAATTCATGAAGTTGATGATATTCTTCATCCTGAATCCCTTAAGGAGTATTTACTTAGAACATTTGAAAAATAAGTTTGTAGTAGTGAGGATATACCAAAACTACATGGTAGTGTCTGGGGATATGCCCCAACAACATCCATTCCCCACATAGAAAAAATACAGAAATATTTAGCTGTATGTTGAAATTTCAGGGGTTGATGGATGAAGTTTGAAAGAATCTATAATGAATGACATTTCTTGGTGAACTTCACAAAATCATGTATCATTTTTTTCTAGTGGTAACCAAGTCTCATAATTTTGTAGGAGAGATTGGTCTCGAATTGGTGAGCGCTGCAAGAGAATGCATGGAATTATTCCATGAGGGTGAGAATCTCTCTTTTTTACTATGAATGTGAGGAGGATTCCATCAAAGACTCATTTTTAGAGGGGTTTTTTCTCATTTATCACATCCAAAAGGGTAATTTTTTATACTCAACGCTAAATATATTCCCTTTTGGTTCAATCAGTTGGGGGGATATAATTTTAGAGATAATAAATTATGAGCTCCATCCATCTAGGGTGTGGATATTAGTTCATCAAGATCTAGGGTAGTGTGGATTTGATTGATTTCCTCTATTTCAAAAATTATGAATGATGAAACTATCCTTTAGTGCATGATGTGGAAGATTACTTTCTCCTTATTAGGGTCAACTTGAATTGTGGTTTCATTAGTTAGTGCATTGGTATGAGCATTCGGTGATCGCGGGACATGATGAAACATGGGTTCAAAATGGAAATTTTCCATTAGTCCCCTGATATAACCTGTAAGAGGGTCCAATTATTCCTTCTTGATGGAATATTCACCATTGATATGCTTTATCACTAACTCAAAATACCCTTTGATGTTTAGGTAGGATATCTGCAGCTGTAGATCTAGTTCCAAGCTAGCAATGTGTGATTGATATTTTAATTCATTATTTATGTAGCCTTCAAAGAGTGAGAAAGAGTAGGAAAAAATTGATTTGTCTGGAGTAACAAATAAAATCCCTAGAAAAACCCTATAGAGTTTCAGGTTTTCTAATATCTTACTCACAGGGCTTCAAGAGGCACCATCAAAATAAATCTCCCATGTCTGAGGATTGTCTTAGGCATAAAAGGCCCACTCATCTGGAAGTTTGTTGTACATTGGAGTAATTTCAGGAGTGGGATGTGCTGTGAGGAAATTAGTAAGGTCATTCCCTTTTACAAACTTCCATTACATGAACTAGATGTCATACTATTTTATAATGACCACCCATCGGGGTAAACACCCAGTCAACATAGGAATACCAAGGATATACTTGAGTGGGTCAATACAAGAGACCAAGTGGATTTCATGGTGTTGAAAGTAATTCCTCAGTGTTTTCACTGCAAATATGAGTGAAAGTAAAATATTCTTGACATTAGAATATCAGGTCCTAGTTATTATCATTGTTTGGATGTGGTAGTAGAGACTATTCTTATTCCCTACATCATTATTCTATATGAGGAGAGCACCAAGTGATCGCTCCATGGTGGACACATATAATATGAGTGGCTTTCCTTCCACTAGAGTCATCAGGACTGGTGGGTGTATCAGGTACTACTTGAGACTCTCAAAGGATTCTTGGAAGTCCTTATCCCATTGGTAGGTGATTCTATTATTTTTTAGCTTGGTGAATGGGAGATATTTTCTAGACAGGTAAGCTATAAAATGCTGAATGTTGGTGAGGTTCCCTTGGATCCCCTAAGTTTTTTTAAGATTACAAGGGGTGAAATTGACATCATTTCACTGGTATTTTTAGGATCAACCTCAATTCCATGGTTTCATACTACAAATCTGAGAAATTTCACATTCATTCCACCAAAAGTTAATTTTAGTGGGTTCATCTTCGGACTGTGCTGTCGGCACTTGTTGAAGATTGTTTGGAGGTGCACAAAGTGATCACATAACTGTTGGTATTTGACCTCCATATATTAAATGTAACATTATTATATTCATCCCAAGAAGGTATTAAATATGTGATTCATAAAGTTTTTATAAGTAACACCAATTTTATTTTTTCTAAAGGTAATGAACTGATAGTAAAAGATCCCTTGAGGTGCTCTGAAGGCTATGTCTTCCTTATCTTCAGGGGCCATCTTGATTTGATTGTACCTTGAGTACCCATACATAAATAAAATGGATTAGAATCCAAAATTTTCTTCAATAAAGAGTTCTATGATCGAAAATGGGAAATCATCTCTTAGTTAGTGTCAATTATGGTATCTGAAATTAATACATACTATAATATGCCCATTCTTTTTCTTGCTAGGGATGATGTTTGTGAGCCATCTTTGGTATCAAACCTCCCAAAAAATGGGTTTTATTAATTTGTTAAATTCTAAATAAACATTCGTTGCATGGGATGGATGAATCCTTCTGGAAACCTTCTTGAAACCTTGATGGTCATCATGTAAGGCTAGATGGTGCGTACCCACATTGGGGTTCAGTATGATAATTTCAATATATTTACAAGTGAAAAAAATATCAATGTTTCTTTAGAAATGTGATGTAAATTTCTTTGCCTTCGAGAGGCCAGGAAATACCAATCAATATAGGCCAAATATCTTATTATATTCCCACATTTATCTTCCTGAGCTCATCAATGGTGGTGGAGACACCTTCCTCAAATACAAGAGGTGCATTCTTGAGTTCGTCCTCTTCTTCTTCCACATCTAATTACATTGAATAGTTTTTAGGTTTAGTTGTAAATATAGGTGTGTCTTTATAACTATTAGGATGAGAGAGGCCATGGGTAGAGGCATTGTCATCCTCTACATCCAGAGTCATTGTAGAGATATTCTGGATTTGATTGTTTTCTTTTATACTATTTCTAGGGATAGAAGGAGTTTATAAATATGGAATTAAGTATATTTCCTCAATCAGATTTATGGGTAGCACATAATTGTTTTCAATCATACTCTAAGAATTCATAGGGGTATTTACCAAGTCATTGGGGGATGAAAACTTCATATTTTCATCCACCATTAGTTGTTTTACATCCCATATATATAAAATTGCTTCAACATATATGGATTCACAAGACTTGAAAGGAGCGCTATCACAAAGTAGCACATTGACCATCCCATCGAGGTGGTATTTCCAGCAATGATGAAATGTTGAAGGTACCTCAACATAGCCACAAACCCAAGGCCTTACAAGTAGGAAATTATATGCAATGTCTTGCTGGATAACCATGAACTCAATATTATATTCAAGATCTCCAAACTGATCTTTGATCTTGATCTTCACAAGAGGTATTTTTCACTCTTATCATACCCTTTAATGGCTATCGTTTTAGGACATAAGTCCCCTTATCCATATACAAAACATCAAGGGTTTCAAATTGTGATAAGGTTGATCTCGAAACCATTATTAATTAGGGACCTTAATATTTCTACATTGTTGAGATTTCATGAAACATATAGTGTCCAGATCTATCCTTGGATGACCTATTCTTGATCCTCCTCTGTAAATGAGATGGCGACATGAAATTTTTATGGAATGATAATCACTCAATAAACCTTGAATGCATTGAATTATTTATCAAACTCCTATGGGATAGGGAGGGATTCTAAGAGTTACTATCAAAGTTATTTTGAAATCTGAATCACATCTAGTATTGAGAGCTTGGCTGGGACAACTGCCAACTATTTCATAATGTCATACATTTGTGCCAGAGGTCGTTTCTTCCCAAGGTTGGATTTATCCATATTTTATGGCTCAAGAGTTGATGCATTTGTGGAATATGGTCTTGGTTCTTGTGTAGAGGTTGTAGGAGGATATACTTCCTATGTATCAGATCATTCTAGCCTTCCCCATTTTCTAGAATGATCAGACAATCGAATCCATGCAAGATGGTCATGTAAGATGACTTGGATGGGGTGACCTCTAGAGGGCTTTGAGGCACCTTTCTGCTTCTATCAGGCTCACTGGAGTACTTTCCCATGGGCATCAAATGAATACATATATCCTTTATGGGAATTTTACCGAGGTATTGGGTCCAACCACACCAGTGTTGTCCCCTATTTCCTCAGCTCCTATGACTGTGACCACCGATTCCTCAATCATGTATGGGGAACTCATATTATAAGGAATATTCATCATCAGATAAGGGGTATAAAAAGTGTATTAAATTAATAGAACCAAATATTTTCTCTTCATTCGATGTGGGTTTCATTTGGTGGGGCGGTTTCTATGCTTCAAAAATTAAAGGAAGGAAATTTGCAAGAGTTAGAGCTTGCGTAGGAGATGAATATGACCCTTCCTCTTCTGTCTCTTCCTATCACTAGGGCATAAAATGTTTTTTTACGTCAGTTATTTTTTTACATTAGTTTTTGGATGGTGTTATTACAGGAGATGTTATAAATATAGTTTTTTATGTCGGTTATTTTAAAACCGCCATAAAAAATATAAATCCGAAGCATTTGTCACATCAGTTCCTAAAAAACCGATGTGGAAAATGCTTCAGAGTTGTGATTTATTACATCGGTTTTAAAATAAAAAATGTATTATATAATTTATTATGTCAGTTATTACATAACTGACCTAATAAAATGCGCCTACAAATCATTTTTCCCATCGGTTATAAAAAAACTGACGTGAAAAACAAGTTCACAACGTTGGTTATTTTGATAACCGACGTGATAAACCAGGCTGCGAAGCGTTTTTTCACGTCGATTATTGTTTAACTAACATGAAAGCATATATACTAAGTCAATTATTAAATAACTGACATAAAAACATTCCCATTCATTTATTATGTCAGTTATAAAATAACCAACGTAAAAACCAATTTTTTAATAAAACCATTCAACCCTTACTATGCTCTACCAAAGAAGACTTTAAACAAGCAGAAAACAGACCAAAACCAGACCAGAATACATATCATAAAATCATCAGAACTAGACCAAAACAAGACGAACCAAAGAAAAATTAAACATTCACATACATAACATTCAAAACTTACAATTTAAACTAAAAAAAAACTAAAACCCCTTGGACAACCCCTAACCCCTGGACACCCCGACCCCCCATGGACAGCCCCCCACCCCTTGGACAGCCCCACCCCCTGGACAACCCCTACCCCCTAGACACCCTCCCACCCCCTAGACAGTCTCCCACCACCCCCTAGACAACCCTCCCACCCACTGGACACCACCCCACCCCACTGGAGAGCCCCCTGGACACCCGCCCACCCCCTGGACACCCCCACCACCCTAGAAACCCCACCACCCTGGTCACCCTCCCACACCTAGATAGCCCCCACCCCCCGAACCTCCCTCCCACCCCCTGAATAGCCCCCACCCTTTATACACCACCCCACCCCACTGGATAGCCCCCACCCCCTGGACACCCTCCCACCCCCTAGACAGCCCCCACCCCCTAGACGGGCCCCCACCCCTTGGACATCCTCCCACCCTTGGACACCCCCACCCCATGGACAACCCCTACCCCCTGGACCCCCCACCCCCTTTTCACCCCCACCCCCTGGATAGCCTCCCACCCCCTGGATAGCCCCCACCCCTAGACCTCCCTCCCACCCTTGGACAACCCCCACCCCCTAGACACCACTCCACCCCACTGGACACCCCCTAGACACCCTCCCACTCCCTAGACACCACCCCACCCCACTGGACACCCCCACCCCTAGACACCCACCCACCCTGGACACCCCCACCCCTGGATACCCTCCCACCCCTTGGACAGGCCCCCACCCCTGGACATCCGCCCACCCCCTGGACACCCCCACCCCCTAGAAACCCCCACCCACTAGACACCCGCCCACCCCCTAGACCCCCACCCTTGGTCACCCTCCCACCCACCTTGGATAGCCCCCACCCCTGGACCTCCCTTCCACCCCTGGACAGTCCCCACCCCCTTGACACCACCCCACCCCACTGGACAGCCCCCACCCCCTACACCCTTGGACACCCTCCCACCCCTAGAAATTACCCCCACCCTCATGGATAGCCCCCACACCCTAGAAATACCCTACCCCTTGGATAGGCCCCCACCCCCTAGACAGCCCCCACCCCTAGACACCCCTACCCCTTGGACAACCCCCACCCCCCTGGACTCCCCCACCCCCATGAAACCATTACTATGGTCTACCAAAGTATGAAACAAGCAGAAACCATACCAAAAGTAGACCAAAACTAGACCATAATCCGTACCAGAAAAACACCAGAACAAGACCAAAACAAGAAGATCTAGATAAAAATTAAACATTCACATATATAACATTGAAAAATTACTATTTCAACTAAAAAAACCTAAATCCAACCAAAAAAAACTATAAAAAACACAATAATAATTACAATATTCAAAATTAAATTTTACACTACAAACAAACTAAAATCCAATCAAACCTGTAAAATAATTTGACCAATCCACTTTTAAGTGTTTGACCTCTTGAGCACTATAGGTTTGAGGGTCATCAAATAGATACAAATTAAAAGGATAGTAGTTAACAAAATTAATAAATCAAATGTAATATCATGGAAAAGTTTCTAAGGAAATCTTACTAGGTAAAACTTCACTAGTGTTCCACTTATAATTATTTCATACATAAATCCTAACATATAATATCCAAATTTGACGATGCATTATTGTTCATGACAATTCTGTTTAAATTATTTTCATTTCAAAATATAATTTTTATGTAATACATTGAAAAGTACAAATTATAAATGGACATTTGCCTTTACTTTTACATATTTGATCTTGGAACTCTTTTTCTTTGTGTTTTTTCAAAATTAAACCCATACCCTATTAGAAAATAATACGAATGGGATAAATTTTAAATTCATTATAATATAAAAAACTATTAAGAAATTGAAACTTACTTTTCCAATATATTCTTAAAACTTTCCCACAAATCCCCATGGACATAGCATATCCACTAAAGTGTTTTCTCCCTTGGACAAAAAATAGCTAACATAAAATGATCACTGATATAAAAGAAAATTTAAGGTTAGTGGTTTTTTATGTTAGAATATAATGAATTTTTTTCCAGATATATGTTTAATACCTCTCACAAAAAGGCATCATCCAACACTGCATGATTATAGTATATTCAAATCATTCAGTAATATGAAGTGTTCTTTGTTCCTCTTCCAATGCATGTGCTTCAGGGGAAATCAAATTAAGGTCCATGAATCCATATACATCTGTCAGCTCGTTATTCTCGCACATGATATAAAGATACCTAATACAAAACATACATAAGTATACAGTTTTAATAAATATAATACATGGAAAGGTGTTAATCCTTACATGGAAAAAATACGTACCACATTGATGCCCAACTTATCTCCAGTAACAAGCTCCATGATATCATTTTTCACAATCCCCACATTTATTGCATGTCCACAAACATGACCTTCCATTGAAAACTCATAATGATCCACCAAAAAATTTGAATATCTTGACAATCTGTCAAGACTACTATAATCTGTATCTGATGTCATAGCCATTTGTCTTTGTTGTTGTCTATAAAGTATTTATTTACCTTTGATGTATTCCTATAAAAATAAATAGAAAAATATATTAGTTTTCAAATGTTAAAACAACTTTAATAAAAATAAAATAAAATATATAACATACATACCTTTATGTTAATGAGTCACAGAAGTCTAGATGGACAAACTAAAAAGTGGCCGATACTATGTCCAACTATCGTTACCTCATCTATATGTAATGGTACTCAAACTAATATATATATATATATATAATATCCTCTATAGTGACCCCATGATGCTCTACCTCTAACTATTGATGATGAATTGTATCTCCTATACAATATACCATCCCATATGTAACTATATGATGGTGAGGATCATAGACATAGAACTCACAATAAGTAGGAAGATGTGGTGGAGGAGTAGGATAAAAAATAGGGTCTGCAGGATGAGTTGGGGGAGTGGGAGCTACTGGCGAAGGTGGAGGATAAATAATGGGGTCTACAAGGGGAGGTGGAGGAGTAGGAACTATAATATGAAATTGTCTTTTCATGTCTACAAAGATAGACTATACTGATGCTCAAATCTTTTCCTCCATCGCTGTATTAATATTATGAACTTCAGCCTCCAAGGATTCTATTTTTTTATAAACACCCTCAATGGAATAAGTTGAATAATTTGGAAACACTTTTCTTACTGATACACCCATCTGATATCCTCATACATGAATGGGGTGTTCGGGCTTTCCCAATGCTACATATAAAATATCTTTCCTCCCATCAGCTGTAAATACCCCCTGTGAGCTCTACTCTCAAGAGAATACTATATTAATTAGTTTAACATTTCTGTAATGATTCAAATTATATAATGATTATAATTAAATTAAATAATTAAAATAAATATCTTAAAATCCTCTCAGCTACAATTCTTGATTCATATGAAAGATATTGCCCCTTTTTTCCAATCTTATCCCTTTTCCATTTTTCAGGTCTAGATAGAGGGGATGGAGGGGTAACCTCTCTAGATCTTGAAGACTCAGCTCTTAGTTTTTGTAATTTTTCTTCCATTATTTGTTCTTACAATAATTTATACCCTCCCCGAGATAAACTATGTGGGTATACATTTTTAGATTAGATCTCTTGATAATATTTCATTATTTTCTATAAATTAATAATAAGAAATCATTAACAAAACATTAATAATATGATTTATATAAGAAATCTTTTTAATGTTTACATTGCCCTTAAAAATGAATCTTTTCTTATACTTTCAAAAAATTGTCTCCATGTTTCTTCATCTATGAAAGGATATATATGACATGGATTATCATGATTCCTATGACCAAAAATGAAATCAGATGTGAGGGTTGATTTGAAATCTCTCCATCTCCTTGCAACCATCGATAAAAATTTCCTTCTGACTCCTATAGTGTCAGGAATATAAAATTTCATATGATAAAAAAGATGTAAAACATATTTTACTAGAAAAATTTAAATATTATTCAAACAATAGAAAAATATCTGACCAAAATCGTCTCCCACAACTGAGATATTATCACTTTTTCCACACTTCTCCAATTATCATACAAAATTATTACTTTGATTTTACCCTGATTTGATACAAAAATATTAAAATATTTTTCATTCGGACCTTTAGGAATATCATTATCATCAAACTCAATGAGTATTCTCTAGTACTAGCTACAGGAAAGTGATAATTTTGGTAAATGTGTGCAGCCGCGTTTACCAACTCTTGAACTCTTATTTTTCATTATTGGAGCACATGAGGAAGATTGGGGAACATCAAGAGGCGCATGTGAATGTTCCTCCCTAGAGGTATGATCATGATGCTCATCTCAAAAATCATGTGGTTGATCAACTAATTGATCTGTCATTATCCTTCAAATCAAAAAAGCAAACATTAGTTCACAAATATAAAAAATTCAAATATTACAATACTAATGTAAACAAAACATGGAAAACTAAACTAAGTTACGTAATAGTAAACATAATAAATATGGTAAGCATGATAAAAAATTGTAAAGATGGAAAACATGGTAAACATGGTAGTGTAATTTTCATTCAACAAAATCAATAAATATAGAAGTTACTTAAAGGTAAAATATGGTAAACTATGGTAAAATATGGTAAACATGGTAAATATGGTAAGCATGGTAAACAATGGTAAATATGGTCAACATGGTCAACATGTTAGTGTAATTTTCATTCAAAAAAATCATTAAATATATAAGTTACATAAAGGTAAAATATGGTAAACTATGGTAAAATATGGTAAACATGGTAAACATGGTAAACATGGTAAACATGGTAAAATAATTATCATAAAAAAAATCAATAGATATATAAATTACGTAATGGTAAACATGATAAACAAAACTAAACAAAATTAAAATAAACAAAAATTTATAACATTTTATGAAAATAATAAATGTAAACAAGAAATAAACATATGATACCTGTAATATTAGGAATTTAAAAATGGATTTTTTTCCTAGATTCCTTCATCATGATCGTTCCTTATGGCACAAACCATGTCTTCAACATGCTCATCATTATTTTCAACTAATCTTTCCATAGAAGTGGGGATCTCACATAAATAAGGATATTCATCAAGTTGATCCTCACCAATATATTTTTTCCCTTGTAAAAAAATAGACCACTATATATCTGATTGACCAACTACATAAAAAATCTGTTTTTCATGTGTTTCCATTATAAAAGAATCCGCTGTGTCTTCCAATCTATTCATATTAGCAACTGTCATTCCAAATTCATCGTGTCTGACACTGTTGTTACTGAAAAACCATTTGCAGTTAAAAATAGGAACTTTAATTTTAAAGTAATCAGCATCCCATATTTCTTCAATGAATCCATAATATACACTTGATGTAGAAATTGGATTTTTATCTTTAGAACTCAAAAAATGCATTACTTCTGCAAACACCAGTACACCATTATTATGAACTATATTTCTATTCTCCTAAGCTTTCGTATGAAAAGTATATCCATTAATATCATATACAGACCATGTTATCACATTTAAACTTGGACCACCCACTAACCATTTTAATGTCTTTGATACATCTGATCTACCAAGCAAGGTCATTTTAAACCATGGAAAAAATGTTTTTCTGTGCTCATTCAAAATACAAATTTCTTTCTTATTTGGATTATATTGTTTCAACTAATAATATGCAATTTGATATACGGTTGAGCATAAAAAATGTTACTCAAGATGTATAATTCTACCTTATTTATCTATTCAGCTGAAAACTATTTGACTTTCAAGCCATGAATCCCCTTCCCCTCATTATTAACTCTTTCATGGAGAGATGGAGGAAAACCTATGTGCTCCATCGCATCCAAGTTACTCGTACAAAACACCATAACCTCCTCATAAATATACTTTTCAATAATGAATGCTTTAGGTTGATATGGATTCTTAACATACCCCTTCAATATTTTCTTATACCTTTCAAAAGGATATATCCAACGAAGATATAAAAGTTCACAAGGCTTTATTTCTCGAACCAGAAGAACCATTAAATGCAACTTTATATCGAAAAAATATAGAGGAAAATACATTTCCAATTGAAAAAGTATTGAATTTTCATCATTTTCTAAAAATTTCAAATCATTCACATCAATCACCTTGTTAAAAATTTAATTGAAATAATAACACCATTTCATTATAGTATTTCTAACATGGATGTGTAATATTCCACACAATGAAACTGGTAGAAGTTATTTCATCATGATGTGACAATCATGAGATTTCATACCCTTCAACTTCAAATCCTTCAAAGAGACAAAATTTTTTACATTTAAAGAATAACCTTGAGGCACTTTGATATCATGAAGACACTAAAAAAAGATAATTTCTCCCTCTTGGATAATATATGACAAACCAAGGGAAGAAATGTTCATCTTCCATTAGGAGTGGGAGCTAAATCCAAACATATTCTCATTGCTAGTAAGTCTAATCTTGCATTCAACCCATCTTCAGTCTTTCCATTAGTATCTAACAATGTTTAAATCAAAATGTCACATATATTCTTCTCCACATGAATGACATAAATATTATGTTTCACTTCATGATATCTCTAATGTGGTAGCTCAAAAAATATTGACATTTTCTTTCAAATATGTCTATCATTACCAGATTTATGTGTATTTCCCAATGTCACATCAAGGTTTTTCACCCTCTTAAAATACACATCTGGGGATAATGATTTTGGAGCAATATAGAATTCTTGTGAGCCATTGAAAGCCCTTTTTAGTCTTCTATAAGAGTTATCCATATGAAAAAACTTTCAATGACCCATGTATATTATTTTTTCCATGATGAAATTGACAATATGAAGTCTGTCGTTCACAAATTGGATATGCTTTATACCCCTTAACACTATATCCAGACAAATTTCCATACACTGGGAAGTCATTTATAGTGAACATAATAATTTCATGTAGTTGAAACTATTCCATTTTATCAGAATCATACACCCTAATACCATTCTCCCATAAAATTTTCAAATCATAAATCAATGGTGACAAGAACACATCAATATCATTTCTAGGTTGCTTTGGACCATAGATCATTATAATCAACATGACATATTTGCGCTTCATAAAAACTTATGGAGAGAGGTTGTAAATTATCAATAAAATAGGCCATGAACTATGTGTGCTACTGAGGATTCGATATGGATTCATTCCATCTGTGCACAAACCAAGTATGAGATTTCTAATTTCATTTCCAAATGTGGGATACTGCTCATTAATTTTATTATATTGTGGAGAATCAACTGGATGATGTATTTTTCCATCACATATCTGCTCATCAGCATGCCATCTTAACCTTTTTGCATCATGTGAATTAGCAAATAAATGTTTCAAATGATGAATTATAGGAAGATACCAAAATACCTTGGTAGGGATCTCTGTAATCTCTATATCAGCCTGTGATTTTTCTTTCAACTTATACCATGATGTCCCACATTTATGACACTCTGAAAAAAATCATATTTCTTCCTATATATCATACAATCATTTGGATAGGCATGTATTTACTTATAACCCAATCCCATCGGGAATAATATTTTCATGGCCTTATAATGTAAATCTAGAAGATCGTTGTCTTTTAGAAGAATGTATTTCAACAATTATAGCAACTCTGTAAATCTTCTGTCACTCCATCCATGTTTTTCCTTCAAATTAATCAATCTTAACCCTGCCAAAAAAACTATAAATTCTATACAACTAGGATACAATGGTTTTTCAGTATCACCATATAGATGTGTAGCTATCGGTTCTATCTCAATTTTTTCTGCTGCAATATCACGAATCATTTCTTCAATTCCATAGGATTTACCATTTTGAAAATCATCATCATCATTAGATATGACATTTTTTCCAGTTTCACCATGCCAAATCCAAAGGCTATAACTTGGATTAAAACCATTAAAAATCAGATGATCTTTAATATCTCTACTTTTAACCTTCTTCATATTCAAACATTTTAGGCATGGACAGAAAAAATGATGTTTCTTTTAACATTTCGTTTAGAAAATTCAAAAAAGGCATAAAAAACTTCCTCATATTTATTACTGATTCAATGTGCCATAATCCAACTTCAAATCCATTTTACCTATAAAAAATATCAAAATTATACAACTTGTTAAGATAAGACAATTTTATATTTATATGAAAAATATCATAATTTGAATGTAAAACAATTTTGAAATATAAAACAAATATATGCATATTTGAAAAAGATATGCATGAAAATGATTTTAAAAAGAAAATATAGGTAGATATAATAGTTTTAAATTCATCTTGGATCCTTTATTCTTAATGTACACAAATAATACATCCTGGTGAAACTGGATACCAAATTCAACCTTTCGTAAACAAGAAATATGAAGTATAAATATTAAAATATGTATACATTTAGTATTTGAAAGTTACACCTATCCCAATGATTTGAAACTGTTGGGATAGCCCCTAAAACTGTTGGGATAGAATATCCCAACAGTTTTACACACCGTTGTCATGATGGACGTTGCAATAGCCATATACGAATGGTTATATAGGAACCGTTGGTATAGACTTCCTGAAGTTAATATATTCCAAATGTTTCAATGAAATCGTTGGGATATATATACCAACGTTTAATGAACCGTTGGAATACATGTTGTCCAATATATAATCTATTCCAAAGGTTTCAAGGAAACCATTGGGATACATGTGTATCAATGGTTCAAAAAATGTTGTCATACACTCTATAGTATATAATCTATTTCAACGGGGGGGTGGGGGCTGTCCAGGGGTGGGGGGCTTTCCATGGGGGTGGGGGTTTCCAGGGGGTGTCTAGGAAGTGGGGGTTTTATCTAGGGGTGGGAGGTTTCCATGAGGGTGAGGGGTGTTCGGAGGGGGGGGGGGGGGGGGTCAAAGGGGGTGGGGGGGGGGTCCAGGTGGGTGAGGGGGTTGTCCAAGGGGGTAGGGTCTTTCTAGGGGGTGGTGTCTAGGGGGTGGTCCAAGGTGGTGGGGGTGTTTAGGGTTTGTCCAAGGGGGTGGGGGTGGTGTCCAGGGGGTGAGGGGGCTGTCCAAGGGGGGTATGGGGTGTCCAAGGGGGTGTGGGGTGGTGTCTGGGGGGGGGTGTCCAAGGGGGTGGGGGTGTCTAGGGGGTTTTCCAAGGGGGTGGGGGTGGTGTCTAGGGGAGTGGGGGGCTGTATAAGGGGGAAGGGGGTGTCCCTGGGGGTGGTGTCCGGGGGGGGGGGTGTCCAAGGGGGTGGGGGTGTCCAAGGGGGTGGGGGTGGTGTCTAGGGTGGTGAGGGGTTTTTCCAAGGGGGTAGGGGGGTGACCAGGGGGTGGGGGGATGTCTAGGGGGTGAGGGGGAGGTCCAACACCTACCCCCTTGGACATCCCCCACCCCCTGGACCCCCAAACCCACCCCCATGGACAGCCCCCCAACCCCCTCAACAACCCCCACCCCCCGGACACCCCCACCCCTTGTATACCCCACCCCCATGGACAACCCCCAACCCCCTGGACACCCCCTACCCCCTTGGACAACCCCCTTACCCCTGGACACCACCCCCACCCCTGGAAACCCCCACCCCTTGGACATCCCCCACCCCCTGGTCACCACCCCCACCCCTTGGACACCCTTGGAAACCCCCACCACCTTGAACAAATCCCACCCCCTAGACACCCTACTCCTTGGAAATCCCCCTCACCCCCTGGACACCACCCCCACCCCCTTGGACACCCCTGGACAGCACCAACCCCTTTAGACAACCCCCACCCCCCTGGACAACCCACCACCCCCCTGAACACCCCCTGGACACCCCCACCCACCTGGACACCCCCGACCCCCTTGGACAAACCCCTCACCCCTTGGACCCCACCCCCATCCCCTGGACACCCCCACCCCCATGGACAACCCCCTAACCCCTGTACAACCCCCCGGACAACCCCCACCCCCTTGGAAACCCCTACCCCCTTGGACAGCCCCCTCACCACCCCACCCCCTACCCCCTTGGAAAGCCCCCTTGGACACCACCCCCACCCCTTGGACACCCCCTACACACCACCGCCCCCTTGGACAACCCCTACCCCCTGGATAACCCCCCACCCCTAGAAAACCACCCTCGACACCCCCACCCCCTAGACACCCCCGAACCCCTTGGACAGTCCCCTCACACCCTGTACACCCCCACACCTAGACACCCCTACACCCTTGGACAACCCCTCATCCCCTTGGATACCACCCCCACCCCCTGGACACCCCTACCCCCATTGGATATCCCCCTTACCCCCTGGACACCACCCCAACCCCCTTGGACACCCCTAGAAACGCCCACCCACTTAGACAGCTCCCACCCACTTGGATAGCCGCCCCACCCCCTAGGCACCCCCACATGAAAGTACACGCACACACACATGATAGAACATACAAAAATTGTAAACATGCATGATATCACTTGGATTATTTTATTAGAAAATAATTTAGCATGGTATAAAATAAACACCATGACACTTACCATGACAGAAAGAAAAAATATAGAAAAATAACATCTCAAAACATAAGTTTAGGGTATCGCAGAAAATAAAAAATGAAATCGAGGCGTCTGAGGCTTACTTTAGTGTTGCGATTTGACCTCATAGATCTGGTGATAATAAAGATGATGAATGATGTTTTCAAAATGATGTTGGAGGGAACGACTTCAAACTAGACATCCTTTCTAGATTTTCCACGCATGAGAGACGAGTTGCAGGTTTCCCGATCAAAGAAAACAGAATGACCGAATACAAGGCACGATTAATCATTTAAAAGCTTTATCACATCATTTATTCAATAATCGATGTGATAAACTGTTTTTTATATTTATAAGATTAGTTATTCAATAATCTATGTAGAAATTGATTTATCACATTGGTTATTTTATAACAGATGTGATAAGTGGAATTTTATCACGTTGGTTATTTTATCATCGATGTGATAAATCACCGAGATTTGATTTATCACATCTATTATTTTATAACTGATGTGATAAAGTGCCCAGATTTGATCTTTCATGTAGGTTATAAAATAATTGATGTGATAAATCTAATATCGGTGATTTATCACATCAGTTATAAAATAACCAATCTTAAAAATTTATTCTCACGATTTATCACATCAGTTATAAATTAACCTATCTGATAAATCAATTTTTCCAGCTTTTCACATCAGTTTTGTATAACCAATGTGAAAAATTCCAATGTGGTAAACGTTTTTTTCACTAGTGTATGTTCAAAAATTTCATCCACCACTGGGAGGAATATTTTATATGACCTCCCTAGGTGATAAGATCATTATGGGTATGTGAAGCTCTTCTATCAGGGTGGAATGAGCTCAATAAACTATCTTTCAAGTCATATAGTTGTTGAAATTATTCCCATGTTTAGCTAGAATATTTTTCCAATCACCTTCTTCTCATGACTGGGAAACAGTCACACATGTCACTTGTTTCAGGTAATTTTCCAACATCACATGTCCAAAATCAACCATTCCTTGAAGGACGTCTTTGAAGATGAAAAATTATTGGATTTTGTGACCCAACCCCCTATGAAAAGGGAAGTAGTTAGGGGTGATCAATGAGGTTTACCTCATTGGATTTCTTAGGTGGACGAAGCTTGAGTAGGTTATTTTCTATATCCATAAGAAAATAAATGGGGACTTAATAATTTCAAAAAGAGTATGATTTATTAATGCATTCCTCAAATCCTAAGAAACTCTGATCAGTGTTTTCTTCCGATCAAGGGTTTTTTTCTATTAATACTGATCAAGATGATGCACTGGGTGGTCCAGGACCTGCTTGGGTGCTTGAACAGGTAATGCTACTAGTTTGAGTATAAAAAATAGTCACTTAATTGCCGAACATTTTCATTTGTGCCGAGGTCATGAGTTGAGACTTATCTTGGGTCCACAGAATGAAATTTTTCAAACATTGTTCCATTTATGTAAAGTCACAAAATTCATCTAGATAATTAATTAGGATTAGAGGTGTCTACAACTCATCCTAAATATTTTCATCATATAGTTCCAAAAATTTATCCAATGAGAAATGGATTCTGAGTGAATAGGTTAATCCTTTCTATCGAGATATAAATTAAGACACCCTATCATTTTTTTGTGTCTCTTTTAGTTTTCAGCTAAAAATTGTCATTTTATTTAGTGTAGATATGAACAGATAAAGGAAATGATGAATAAGATCTTCCCACCCTACAACGGATCCTACTAGAAGGATATTATACAAAACAAAGCTATCCCTATCAAATTATATACAAAACAACTCATATTGGTTACCTCCTGTTGATCTTAAGGGCCCATCATTGTACCGCATATGGACACAAAGTGACTAAGTTTCCATTCTGGATCTCCTACCCCATCAAAGGCAGAGAAGGTAATATTACTAAAATTGGATGGGGGAAAAGTTCCTTTCACCCATTCAGGATATGGTTTTTCTTGGGCTATATAGGTGTGTGTTTCTCTTCTATGGATTCCATTAGAGTAGTTAGGGACTCAATGGATTTGAGAATTTCTAGAGGCACTACTATCTAAGGTGCCTCCCAACTATATGGTTAGAAAAGTCTTGATGAGGTGTAATTATTGTCATATCATTATAATATTTTATCCATGAAAAGTATGAATGATCAACCTTTTGAGGGAGGGGATTTCACCATAATGGAGGGAATTCGTGATCATCGTTGAATTCCTCATTTAAGCTGATCATCTACCTAGATCTGGAGTCAATATAACACTCAGATATTTCTCTTGAAAGAATATTGACACTTTAGGGATATGTAGGTGGAAGAATATCCATCTTAAGCTGAAGAAGATACCCAATGGGAATGTTTCCCATGAGTATCTCCCAGTTTAGTTTTATGAGGTTTTGTATCTCATCCTCATACTATGCCAATAACTCCTTCGTGGAAGGAATATTAGTTCTTCTTAGTGATGAGTTGGGTATAAACACTTCTTTACCTTTATCCTTGGTATCGTTGTACCATAGAGGTGGAAAATTGACATTTTTAGGTTCCTAGTTTTGGATCCTCCTCTAGTTATGTGTTTATGCTGTCTTAGTTTGTGCATCCAAATCACCTTCCTCTCTGGGTATATTATCAATGTTTCATCCCACTTCATTTTCATGTGGATTCACATTATCTATTGTGTAACACCCCAAGAATTTACAAATAGATTTAATATATAATTCATGAAACTTTGATTCTCTACAAAACAACACTTTATTATAACCTAACCAATAAACATAATTTTACAACTTCTGTAATTTGAATTTTTAAGAACTGACATACATGGTTGCATTCAGTAAGATGTTTAGAGTTTGATAAGATATACATAATTTTTGATGGATAGTAACATACCCTAATGAATAGTAACATACCCTTATGAATATTAATAAATAGTAAATTGGCCAAAAAATAGAAAATTCACCCATGAGTGTATATATACAATTTATACATCTTATAAGTAAAAAAATGATCATAGTATAAGTATTGGTATTTTTGTATGTCGTAAATATATTTATTAGGATTTTATGATTAATTTAATAATTTAATAAGGAAATTTATTTTCATAAAAATTTAATCCTAAAATTATACTTTATTTTTTTATGTTTATAAGATAATTTTATGGGACCATGATTAATTTATCAAGGTGTTATAAAACGAGTTATAAGTTTAAAGTTTATTTTTTGGAATAAATTATAATTTTATTTAACAATTAAATTAAAAATATTTAGAAACTTATTTTCAAAAATTGGATTTCATTTTTTAATCCTACACATTGAAATATGGTTCGGGTGAATTTTTGGGATTTTTCTAAAATACTTGAATTATTTGTGAATAGTAAAAATACAATTTTGAGATTTCGGTATGTTTAATGATATCATAATGATGTAATAATTAAAATAAAATGATTGTAGAATTGTGTAAAATAAAATATTATATGAGGTGTTACAAGTGGCTAATACCATGGGAAAATACAATGGGCAAGCCCATGGTTTTTCAAAAACCACTAATAAGGTGTCCTTTGAAATTAATAATAAACCCCCCTCATTTACTATAAATACCCACTGATTACTTAATTTTATGTCATTAAAAAATAATTATACTCGAATATATGGTATTTTTTTCTCCCTAGTAGTCCTCTCAAGGTTTCCTCAAGCCTCCAAGGTCCCAAACTTCTAGTCTTTGTAGTTACACTACAAGGTAAGAGAATTCCCAACTTCTCTTTTCCATTCAATTTATCTTTTATGTGGAATATATTTCAAGTTTTCATAACATGTTCTTATTTACATATTATTATGTCCATATAATATTTTATGGGTATTTTATGAATGGGTGACCCCTTTCCCCACTATTTTTAATATTTTCTAAAACCATGTTGCATAGCTGTTATGCTGTCGAATTTTCATCTCAAAATCTCTCTCTTTTTCAAGAACTCTTATTATGTTGTTATCTTTTAATTTAAATTGGATTATATTGGGATATGTCATTAAATATCCCCCTTACATTCCATATTATTTAATATTTATGATATAATCTTTTTCTCTCATCTAAATATTTCATAAAATTTTAAGCGACAACGTTAGGTTGCCAAATTTTCGTAAGGGATTTCTCAAATTTTCTTTTATTTCAAGTTAATTTATTTTATTTTTTCTTTCATCACTTCCTTTAATAAAAATGTTATGATAACTCCAGTACCTTACATGTACTATAATTTTTTTGTGATAATTTAATAATTCATCATCATCTCTCCTTTCCCATTCATTTATAATAAAAATGAAAACACCATCTGAGATGTGTTAATTTATCACATTCAAGGATGATGAGTTTTCAATTTATATTACCATATTAAATTCTGGTCATGAAACAATTTTTATTTTTAAAAAATACTATAATATATATTATAACTTATTTATGGTTATAATTTTTTTACATGTGAAATTAATTTATAAATCAAAATGAGTTTGTTGTGATCAAAAACCACCAATTAACCCAAACAATTATCATTAAAGTTTTATTTAATGATTCATCTTCACTCCCAATAAAAAATAAATTTTATAACTATTTAATATTATTTATGTTCACTAATAACATATAAATTCATTTACGTACAAACATTATCATTATACATTTTTTCCGTACATGAATATAAGTAATCCAATCATGAAAACCAAGGAAAAAAACACTCCCGAACAATGAAATTGAACCTCTTAAACCCATCAAGAAGGCCATGAATGAACATAATAAGGTTATAATAAATCAATTAAATAAATAATAGGTTCCATAAATATTAATTAATGAGTTTAATTTTGTTATCCAGGACACTAAGATCAAGTGAAGAACACCATCAAACTTAAGGCAAGGGATTTCTTCATCTCACTAGTAGTTTTACGTGATATTCCATATTCACTACTTTTACTTGTGTATGGTGAATGTATAATATTGGTTGATGTTTAATATAATAAATTTATTTAATTTCAGGATATTAAATATATCACTTTATGATTATTAATTTTGGGGAATATGATTCAATTGATTACAAAGCTGTAAGTATTTTCTACCTGAACCTCTATTTTCGTTTGGGTTTCTCTTATTCTCTATTAACCTTAATGAAATTATTATTTATTATTATGTACTCCTAATAAATTCTCTATTAATGTTCTATATATTTTTACCAATCATAATCCTTCTTTATTTTATGGGGAGTTTCACATTTTAAAAGAATATTTAAAAAATTCTTCTGAAATGCAAGCCTAATTCATGGAACTTCTCGAATTCTTACCTATTTTGAATTTCACTATATAATATATTTTATGACATATTTATCTTTTTAAAATAACACATTTTAATTTTAAAAATATATTTTGATTCATTTATGGTTTCAATAAATTTAAAATTCCTTTACGTCTTAAAATCTTTTAATATTTTCAATAAATCACACTATAATGTTTTATTTATAAAGCCTCTTTAAAAACTATTTTTAAATGATTTCACCTCAATAAGACATTATTCAAGCCTCAAATATAATTTTAATGACCTAAAAATTTATTTTATGGGATATAAATGTTTTTAATATGATTTCATTACAAATAAAAATGATTTTCCAAAAGAACTCTTCTTTCTAAAGTAAAAAAAGAATTTCTCATCTCACTTTAACTTTTATGAGATATATGCATTTTTCACCACATATTTATTGATTGTGGTTTATGTACTACCCCTTGGTAAATCATATCAAGATTATCCTTATTCTCATGACATTCTAAGGGATTAGTATTTGAATGTTTCAAGGTGGTATGGGACACTTTGGAATGTTTAAGGATTACTTCCTCAAGGATTTTTCAATGGTCTCCTTTAAAAGTATTTTCATCTATGTAAATATCTTTATTGAATATTGTACTTAATTGAGGTTTATATCATAAAATATCATACACCATGTTTTATTTAATGGTTTATTATTATTTTGACTATGGATGTGCTATCTTCATACCCTTCTGTAACACCCGACTGTTTTTATGAAATATTTTCTTTAAATAATTTTTATTCTTCAGTGTCATACTTTGCACGTAATCATGGGTTTAAAAAAATTGAGAGATTCCCATAATAAAAATTACCATTATATCCTATACGTTAGGTTAGCGGTAATAATTATAACTAACTTATGAAAATGCATTATGAATTAATTGGCTATTGATTATTTATGAAAAATATAAATCCATTAGATATTTATATTTTTGTGTGAATTAAATTTTCTAATGAAATTAATGATATATAAATTTTATATACTTAATAATTTTTTTTATATTCATAAAATGGATATTTTAGTCATAGGGTATGAATAAAACCCTATTTTATGTATAAGAACCTGTTTTTTAAAAAAGTTAATTTATACCTTTGAATGGAGAACCCATTTTAAATTAAGATTCTGACACATTAATAATTTATATATGAAAAAATAACATTTTTATTTTGAAGTAGGATATTAAAATTTACTTTGAATAAATTTATTATATTTTTCTGATAACTTTCATGTTTTGATGAATAGTAAAAATACACTATATTTTAATTAAAAACGACTTTTTTCATCGAGATAATTTATATGGTTAAATTATAATATTGAATGGTTTTAAAGTATAAATAGAATATATTCTTACCATTTAATATAATTTATGTCATTATCATTAATTTTACATTGAATTCATTGGTAAAAACTTTTCAATCTTTTGCAATGTTTTAACTTTCAAGACCTGTTTTCTCATTTCAATAGTGGGAATAATTTTAAATTAATTACTGCAAATTCTATGTTTTGAATTTGAAAAAATGGATATCATATCTGGTATTATAAGAACCAAATTTTTTGAATAGGTACCTTTTATTTTTGGTCATTATGAATAATAATTTCAGTAATTATTTTATTTACCATGGTTGAAGGGTAAATATGGAAAATAAGGGTAAAAATAATAATTTAATAGTATAAAACTATCCTGAAACGTGTCATAATACTATTTTATGAGATATTTAGGACTATTTATATCCTTAGGTAGAATTTGGGACCCCATGGATTCACTTGGATGTGAAAATGACATTTTATAAGAATTAATTTAAAGTAAACAAAATTATAACCTAAACACATATCTTTTACTAAATCAATTTTAATATAGGGTTATATAACTAAAATCCAGGTCTATAAATAGTCATTATATATATAAAAATATTTCCCACATCATGGTAGTTTATTTATAATATTTAGTCCTTAGATAAATATATTTATTTATGACACAATTATGATGTAGTGATTACCTCGTTAATGAAGGATTCAAACAAATGAATTTATAAATATTAAAATAAATTTAATTTTATCATTTTGATTCCATCAATTTTTTTAATTAAATTAACATACTTTGGATGCGTTAATGCATTTTTTTTGAATTAATCTGTTTGTTATGAATTTTTAAAAAAGTCAAGTATGAGTAATGTCCAAAATTGACATAATTCATAACTTAAAACATAAAATAATTTATTAAATGAAATTAAATCCCTAAAAATCTAAGATTCATAAAAATGGTTAATATAAGTCCAAATATTTCATAAATAACTTTTTGTGGGTTTTTTGACATGATATGGTTATTACATTAACTCAAAATGTGTAAAGAACATGAAATCACTGTAAGATTAAAAAGGGTAAAATAAGGGTTAAACAAAAAAGATAAGGATAAAAAAACACTCAAAACCTGTCTAAAAATTATTATATTTTGGTTATTCGAACTAAAATTATATTATATTATTATTAAATATGGTTTTGACCATTTTTAATCAAAATTTAATTTATAATAAATTAATATTTTGAGAGTTTCCTAAAGTGCCCCTCTCATCTCTTATAAAAGGGATCCTCCTCCATATATTATTCACTCCATTTTGACCCTTGAATATCAGAAAAACCCTGACCATTTCTCTTCTAAACTTCCATTTTTTACATTCTAGAGATTCTGATCTTTTCAAAAGACCAACTCTAGTGTCCTAAGAAGAAATTTAGAGGAGGCACATCGAGGAAGAAGTAATATATTCTACCGATTATTTCAAATTTATTTCTTCCTCTACTTACTCTTATTTAGTTGTTTCAGTATAAAGTAATAAAATAAGTATCAATAATATATTGATATGTTATTATAAATATGAAACAACCCTATTTCACATTCTATCTATCCTACGGAAAATTAAATCACCGCACGTGCGTACGTACGACTTACTGTCTCCATGTTGTGGTGTAATCTGTTTTTCACCACCACCTTACATAGATGGGTATAATGGTGAAAATAATAACTATATGTAATTATTATAACATTATACTAATTATGAGATACTATACACCATCCACTTCAATACTATTCAATAATTATGGGAACGATATCATCGCTCGTGCGTACGTACGACTTACCGTATCCACTGTGTGATGTTATTAATTTTACATAATCTTAATTAAACCAGGATTATATAAATGAATTTAATGAATAAATATGATATTAATTATAATAATAAAATTCTATAAATTATATAACTATAACCTAAAAAGGTGAATAAGAACTTATACAACAAAACATACAGAAGAACATAAAGCAGTTAATACCCAAATAACAAGTAACAGTGAAATATTACTAAAAAAAAGATGAAAATATGATCATAAATGTTATAATAAAAATTATTACGATTCTTTAATAAATAAGTAACATTATTTAACTCATCATACATGAGTTTAAGATACATATGAAAGAAATCAGACCAAAGGTAAGGGATAACTTTTCAAATCTTGTTTTTATCTGAGATTGTTTATTCATAAGTATTTACTAGGGTATATTTATCATCCACATCCATGTTTCCCAAATATTTATTTAAAAATATTTTTTAATGTAAATTTTACCAATTGTTAAATTTTTACTGAATATTAGGAATGAACTATTTTTTCGTTCTCGGTATAAGGTACATTTTGACCTTTCCGGAAAAAGTACGAGAAGAATGTTTTTTAACTTATACGGAATGAATGTATTTTTATGGCTTCATAACATCTTATTTCCATGAATATTACCCTAATTGATTTCAATATTATTTTCAACTAAATTATTTTCTTTTAAATTTCATGGTATTTTTAGAAAAGAATATGTTTTTGGAAAAAGAAAGGATATTTTCCTCAGGAATGAAGCTTAACTATTTTATCAAAATTATTTTCCATATAAGATTTCACTCTTTAAATATGGTTTTATTTCTATCCCTATTATTACCATGATTTTATTTTGTTTATTATGAAATGTTACTTATGAAATCCATTTGTTTTATATCAATTGTGATGGAATGATGTTTAAGAACCCCATTTCATTGCATGGGCTATGTGATGGTAAATGTTTTTTTTGTTTTTCTGGAACATGTAAGAATGGTTAAATTATGAGATGGATGGGACCTATAACTACCTCCAATTTTATTAGGTAAAGATTTATATCTCATGAGATAGAAATGACTAGAACAAAAAGTTAATCTAGTTCAGTAATACCAGACTGGAACGTAGAGAGAATGCAGTTCAGTAATGGAATTTGTCCACTATGATGGTCTTGGAAATGATCATTGACTAATATGAAATGTTTTTCTATGATTATGTGTGTATTCCACAAAATTTCATGTCTTATGTTATGAATATTGGGATTACAATTAAATTTTATGATTTATCCCATGACATGATACTGTGATATTTTATATGCAGGATAAGATTTTCAAATATTATGTTCTTATGAATTTGATTTGATTAATATTTCCTTTTTTTAGACTTACAGAGTATTTGAGATCACCATTTTATATGTTTCTTTCCCTTAGGTCATGAAGATGTGTATTAAGTATGATATGAAAAAATAGTCTAGTTATGATGAAATAAATGAGAGACAATGTAGATGTTTTATGAACTAGTTGTTTATGTTTCTATGTTTTTGAAGACACTATACCTATACAGTCATGTCATGATTTTTTTATATTTTGTAACAAATATACTTCAATTCTAAAGTGATATTAATGTATGTAAATAATAGGTTTCTATAGTTGGTATTAGAGGAAAGGTATTGTCAACCTTTGGAAACTAGGACGAGAAATACTTAAGGATATGTCTAAGTATTGGACACAGTCTTAGTGTTTTAGAAATGACCATGAATAACCTAGGATAAAATATAAAGTGTCCTAAATTGAAATTTTATTCTTCATGATGTGGTTTTCCCATTATGATTAGTGTTTCTCACACTATGATTCTTGGTTTTAGTCAATGACTGGAACCCGAATGAACCACATTAATGCTGAATGTGATGGGAAATGAAATGATTTTCCCCCTGAGAAACCAAATATTATGGGAGATGGAATGAAAAATATTGTAGCCATGCTCACAAAACTTTCTCAAGAAATGAATCATTCCATAATTCCAAAAGAACAAAGGAGGGAGCAATATTCTATTTAATTCTTCATGAGGAAGAATCCACCTTTATTCAGTGGGTCTTCTAATCCATTAGTGGCTGAACAATGGATCAGTACCACTAAAATAATATTTTCAGTTATATAATGTTTTGAACATGATAAAATCATCTTAGCCATATATTTTTTGGAAGGTGAATCTGATCAATGGTGGAATCATATTAAGAATACAAGGAAAAGAGATGAAATTGAGTCCATGGAATGGGACGAGTTCAAGAACTTATTTTTCAATAATTACTTTCCTTGTATTCTTTAAAAAATAATGGAGAAGGAGTTCCTTGAACTTAAGAAAAATGATAATGAATCTATTGGTACCTACGCAGAAAATGTTACCAGACTTGTAAGGTAATCTTCTGGATTTATTATCCAACCTAAGAGTAAGATTGATTGATTATTTAGTGTCTTAAAACCAAGTATTCGAAAGGAATTAGGCATTAGGGAATTCAATAACTATGATGAAATTGTTCTATGTTCTCTCAAGGTTAGATAGATATTAGAGTAACCCATCAAACATATGGGTTTGAAAAGAAGAGAAAAAATAAAAATAAAGGAAAATATAAAGACCACACTGAAAAAAAGATGAGTTTTCCCTTATGTTCAAAGTGTGGAAAGAAACATAGAGAAAATTTTCTTAAAGGGACTAGTAAATGTTTTGAGTGTGGAAAAGAAGGTCATCGAGCAATTTAATGCTGAAGTGATGGAAAAAATATGTCTAATGATGTGAAGAAAGAAAAGGCTACATAGACTGTATAACATCCCGCCTTTTTATCACATAAACTTTCATTACATTATACAAAACTGAGGATCTTTAAGGTTTAGTGTCTTGGAAACCAGGAACTTAAAACATGACAACATAAAAAATTCATCTTAAACACTTGAAAGGATTATTCATACTTGTTCATCATAAGTTCATTATTTCATCTCATAACCTGGGGACAAACATCAAAGGAAAGGGTGGGCAGAAGGGAAACAAGGGAAACATTTTACATGTGAACTTGAGATACTTTAATAAATTCATGATAAATAACTTTAAGGCATGAGAAAGAGATCATGAGGCATATCATAATAAAAAATAATGTGTTTCATAACTTGAATATGTGGCTACAACATTTAACATATACAATCATTTCCGTATCACCAAGGTCCATCCCTAAGGTGTCATTAAAAAAAATTACCATGGTTATTCACTAAGGTATCGTTAAAATTGTAATCTATAGAGATTACATCATTACCCAATGCATTAGAGCGCTATTATGGAGCACCATTAATTTTTATTTATTATCATGTGAGACACTTATATCATCATCAAAAATTTCATAAATAAACCATATAGCATAAAAGAAATGGGTTTTATTTCATAATCATAACATTTTAAAACTACTTTAAAGACATGATCTTTATGTCACTTTAAACCCACGGAAAAGGAAAGCGGGTTTTTGTATGTAAATCACAGAATTAAAATAGAACATTTTGATATATATGTGAATAACCTTTTATAAGAAATATCTTTTATTATTCACTTAATAAAATAAAATAATTTGAGAAAAAGAGAAATACATTTTGTGATGAAAATTCTGCATCATAACGGCTATGTTACATGGTTTTAGAAAAAATTGAAAAGAGAGGGGAAATGGGTCACCCACTCATAAATGATCCATAAAATAGTAGTGGGAAATAATATAAAGTATTTAAGAACATGGTAATGAAATTTTAAAGAGATACCAAATGAAATGAAAATCTTTAAAGGAAGACAAAAATAAGATTTCTCTTATGAAAATTCGGCAGCCTAACGACGTTACTTAAAACATCAAAAAAATGAATTGTTGAAATAAAATAGGGTCTCTCATAATATGAACATAAAAAGGATAGTATGATAGATATAGAAGATCATACCCCAACATAAGAAAAGTAACTTGAAATAAATGACATGAAATTAGAACTTGAAAAATGAGAAGGGTTGAAGAATCCCTTACAAAAATTCGGCAGCCTAACGCCGCCACTTAAACATTCATAAAATGAAATGATGAGAGTAAGAGGGGATGTATAATAATATGATCATGAAAAGGGAAGTAATATTAATATAAAATAACTCCCCCAATATAAGAACATGAGGATTAAAAGAAATGACATAAACGAGAGTACTTGAAAAGAAAGAGAGAGGTAGGATCCCTTACCCTGAAGAGTACTTCGAAATATTTAAGTTTGGGACCTTAGAAGGCTTGAGGGAACCTTGGGAGGACTCCTTGGGAGGTAAGGAGACCATAACATCGCTTAGTAGGATTTTTGAATGGAAATGATGAGAGAATGGATTGGTATTTATAGGGGAAGTGAGGGGACAAGGCATTAATGGCCAAGGGACACCTCATTGGTGGTATTAGCAAAACCATGGGATTTCCCATGGTATTTACCCATGGTATTGTCCACTTCATACACCTCATACCTTATATTACTATTCATAAGTTGACCATAAGGATTACATAATTATTACATCCTTAATGATGTCATTAAACAACAGAAACTCTAAATTGAAAATTCAATATTCAATGAAAATTCAAATTTTTCAGAAAAATACCAAAAAATTACCTTAACATAATATAGATGCTCGGAATTAAAAAATTAACTCCATTTTATAAACATAATTTTCTTAATATTTTTAATTTAATTTTTAAATAAAAACACTATTCACCCAAAATTCATTTTTTTCAGAAAAAACCCCAAAAATTACCTTAACATAATATTGATTCTCTGAATTCAAAAATGAACTCAATTATATAAAAATAATTTTCTTAATATTTTTAATTTAGTTTTTAATTAAAAAACACTATTCACAAAAAAAACTAATACTTGACTAAAAATTTCTGAAACAGTTATTTACTTATTTTATTGAATCACATTACTTAATCAAGGTACCTATATTATATCAATACTTTCTTTAAGTGAGATTACTAATTCATTTTTTCATATTACTAATCCTAAGCATAAAATCACTATCCATAAATTACTATTCACCAAAAATTAAGTTGATCTTATTAGACTCTAAATTTATTACTGAACACATTTTTAGAAGACCATTTTTTGAAAATCATTACACATCATTAATTATTTAAGGTTTATATAAATATTTTAAAATATCCTTTTTCCAGAATTCATCAATAATATACATCCTAAATTTATCCCGACATTTGAAAATTCACAAACTTCACCATAAGAATAAATCACAATTTTATTTATCTTAAAGGATTACACAAAGTAGCTATGGTCTCATTACATAGCCCCTTATAACCCCAGAATAGGACCTAAGTGTAAGGTGTGCTAAGGTGAGATAATCTGAGGGTGGCTCAGCCAACATTTCCCGAGTAGTGATTTCTATCAGCTTGAACTTCTCGCGAATGCGATTCCATTCCATCTTCACACGTTGAAGTTCGTCTTGGGTTTGGTCTAGAGAAAAGTCCAAAGGTGCTACCTCCTTCCCGAGTTCTTTTAGATGGGCTTTGATTGGCCCAAGACTACTGGATGGGGCCATCAAATCTTCTTTCTATATTAATTAATCAAGATCACTTGTATTTATAGACAATAATTGTAACATTTAGTTTCCAACGATCATATTGACCAACAGTCATATAGCAGTTGAAACCTGACAGTCTCATTTTAGTTATACTCATTTTATTAAATGAAATAGTTTTGTTGAGTATAAAATAAAATAACACACAAAGTTTGGAAAAAAAATTTATTCAAAATTTCGGGTTGTTATATTCTTCCCCCATCAAGAAATTGCATCCTCACAATTTTAAAATTGGGCATGGAAATTTTGTTGAAAGTACCACATCGAAAAAAGAGTCAGTAAAACTATTACTTTAAAAGAAATAAAGGGAAGTACAAAGGTCACTCGAGTTAACCCATACTAGGATTCCATGTTGGAAAACATGGATATGGAAGAGAAAAAAATGGTCAAGTTATGATGGAGAGTGATAGAAAACATGATTAGGAGAAAATTAACCACAATAAGATCACAAACTTATGATGTGTTAAACAGTCTTTGATTAACCAGTAGGAAACGTAAACCAACAACGTATTTCTTTTACGTTCCTTTTCATAATTTTGAGGAATTCATTTACTACATATAATAAAAACATAAGGAGATATACTTACCTTCAAGTAGGGTTTCATCCTTTAACAAGTTTCTACCAAGACTAATATTTTCTCCAAACAATGAGCATTCAAAAAGACTTGGTCTCATCAAAAG
Source organism: Viscum album (assembly GCA_963277665.1). NCBI lineage: Eukaryota > Viridiplantae > Streptophyta > Magnoliopsida > Santalales > Viscaceae > Viscum > Viscum album. The sequence goes on from OY728122.1 coordinate 2,093,136,676, forward strand.
CACAAGAATCATCTTCTAGAGAATCACATAATCCACAAAAGAAGAAATATATATTCCCCATGTCTTTAGTCATCAACTAAAACTAAAATGATTAGTAGGAGATCATATAATCTCCAAAAAGGACAATCCTTTGTAAAAAGAAATATGACTATTAATCTTAAAAATTCAAAAAATTACCCAAAGTTCCAGAAAGACCATTCAATACAAAATCATCCTTAAAATTCTTCAGAATAACCAAACTAAGATTGGAACCAAAAAATCAGAAGGATTTAATCTCATAGTCTTCCCTAATAAATCTTAACATTTATCTCCAAATAACATCGACTACTATTAAAGTCTCATACTAAAGTGTAATTAACCTATTCAAATATTCTCTATGATAGGTTCATCATTTTCCAGAAATAACCCAAATCACCATATGTACACAATAAATACATAAAAAAACCATCCATTCCTCCTCAATTTAAATCCGGTAGTATTTTATTTCCCATAGGCATATAGTACTCCAAAAGTGAAAACGTCATCCAAAATAAACTTTATCATTTAATAACCAAATCATTTTCCTATACAAAGGATATCCATTTGATAAACATAAGTTTCCAAAATCAACTTATTCTTGATCCATAAAAATAGAAGGTGCATTAGTCAGTCTGAAGGGCATAACAATGAACTCATAATGACCATATCTTGATTGGAAGGAAGTTTTTGGAATATCATCATTCTTCACCCTTAATTTATGATAACCAGAATGAAGATCAATCTTAGAGAAGAATTGAGTCCAAAAAAGTTGGTCAAATAAGTCATAAATTCTTGGAAGAGAGTATTTTTTCCTTACTGTGATCCTATTCAGTTCTCTATAATCAATGCATAGCTGCATCGACCCATCCTTCTTCTTCACAAAGAGAACTGGTGCTCCCCAAGGAGACAAACAAGGTTGGATAAACCCATTCTACAAAATATCTCAGAGTTGTTTCATTAATTCCTCTAGCTCCAAATTTTCTATCCTATAGGGGGTCATTGAAATCAGATGAGATCCATGCACATGTTTAATGGAGAACTCTACCTCTCTTTCTGGGGGAGGTCTGGGTAAATCCTCAAGAAATACATCAACGTATTCCTAGATGATGGGGGCATTTTCTGAAAGAATAAATCCTTCGTGAGAAACTTATTTCATTTACAAGTCTTTTAACTAAAAAGGATTTTATGTCTTAAAACTTCATGCTTAGACAATTACACTTTTCTATAATTCCTTCATAATGATTCATAAAAATATTGCGATTAACTAAACATATCCCTTAGGAGTGTCATAACCAAGAGTACAGCAAGGCCCATTGTCGTGTACCAGTTCCCGTTCGAGTATAGCTCAAAGCGGTGTTTTCGGGTTTTACCCCTATGTACATCTGTGCTAGATCCACCTCTACTTGTTCTTATCCAGACATGGATTTATTTGTTTGGAAACCACTTACTCAATACTTCACCAAAATACCAGGATGTTTTTCTATATTTAATATTTTCATTAAGAAACCTTGTAAAGTTTTAAAATCCTAATTTCCACAAATAACTAAACCATCCTTTGATACCAACTATAGAACCCTGCCTTTTTATCACATAAACTTTCATTACATTATACAGAACTGAGGATCTTTAAGGTTTAGTGTCTTGGAAACCAGGAACTTAAAACATGACAACATAAAACATTTTTCTTAAACACTTGAAAGGCTTATTCCTACTTGTTCATCCTAAGTTCATTACTACATCTCATAACCTGGGGACATACATCAAAGGAAAGGGTGAGCAGAAGGCCCAGTAAGGGAAACAAGGGAAACATTTTACATGTGAACTTGAGATACTTCAATAAAGTCATGATAAATAACTTTAAGGCATGAGAAAGAGATCATGAGGCATATCATAATAAAAAATAATGTGTTTCATAACATCAATATGTGACTAAAACATTTAACATAGACAATCATTTCTGTATCACCAAGGTCCATCCCCAAGGTGTCATTAATGAAAATTACAAGGTTATTCACCAAGGTATCGTTAAAATTGTAATCCCTAGAGATTACATCATTACCCAATACATTGGAGCGCTATCCAGGAAAACCCTTAATTTGTATTTATTATCATGTGACCCACATATATAATCATCAAACATTTCATAAATAACCCATATATCATAAAAGAAATGGGTTTCATTTCATAATCACAATGTTTTAAAAACTGCTTTAAGGACATGATATTTATATCACTTTAAACCCATGGAAAAGGAAAACGGGTTTCTGTATGTAAATCCCAGAATTAAAATAGAACATTTTGATATATTTGTGAATACCCCTATAGAAAAAATATCTTTGAGTATTCACTTAATAATATAAAATATTTTGAGAAAAAGAGAAAGACATTTTGAGACAAAAATTCTATAGCATAACGACTATGTTACAAGGTTTTAGAAAACAATGAAAAGAAAGGGGACATGGGTCACCCATTCATAAATGATCCATAAAAAAGTATGGGGACAGAATATAAAGGATTTAATAACATGTTAATGAAATTTGAAAGAGATTCCATATGAAATGAAGAACATGAAAGGAAGACAAAAATAATATTTCTCTTATGAAAATTCGGCAGCCTAACGACGTTACTTGAAACTTCAAAAAAATGAATTGATGAGATAAAATATGGTCTCTCATAATAAAAAAATAAAAAGGAAAGTATGATAGATAAAGAATATAATACCCCAACATAAGAAAAGAAACTTGAAATAAATGACATGAAATTAGAACTTGAAAAATTAGAAGGGTGGAAGAATCCCTTACAAAAATTCGGCAGCCTAACGACTCCACTTAAAAATTTATAAAACGAAATGATGAGAGTAAGAGGGGATATTTAATCATATGATAATGAAAAGGGAATTAATATGAATATAAAATAACTCCCCCAACATAAGAACATGGGGCTTAAAAGAAATGACATAAACGAGAGTACTTGAAAAGAAAGAGAGAGGTAGGATCCCTTACCTTGAAGAGTACTTCGAAATCATGAAGTTTGGGACCTTGGAAGGCTTGAAGGAACCTTGGGAGGACTCCTTTGGAGGTAAGGAGACCATAACTTAGTTGAGAAGGATTTTTTAATGGAAAGGATGAGAGAATGGCTTGGTATTCATAGGGGAAGTGAGGGGACAAGGCATTAATGGCCAAGGGACACCTCATTGGTGGTATTGGCAAAACCATGGGCTTGCCCATGGTATTTGCCAATGGTATTGGCCACTAGGGACACCTAATAACTTATCTTAATATTCATAAGTTTACCATAATTATTACATAATTATTACATCCTTAATGCTGTCATTAAACACCTGCAACTCTAAACTAAAAATTCACTATTCAACGAAAATTCAATTTTTTCAGAAAAATCCCAAAAAATTACCTTAACATAATATCGATGCTCTAAATTCAAAAATTAACTCCATTTTATAAAAAAGAATTTATAAATATTTTTAATTTAATTTTTAAATTAAAATACTATTCACCGAAAATTCATTTTTTTCAGAAAAAACCCCAAAAATTGCCTTAACATAATATCAATGCTCTGAATTCAAAAATGAACTCAATTCTATAAAAATAAATTTCTAAATATTTTCAATTTACTTTTTAATTAAAAAACACTATTCACCCAAAAAAACTTATACTTGACTAAATTTTTTTGAAACATTTATTTACCTATTTTATTGAATCACAATACTTAATCAAGGTGCTTATATTATATCAATACTTTCTTTAAATGAGATTACTAAACCATTTGGTCACATTACTAATCCTATGCGTAAAATCACTATCCATAAATTACTATTCACCAAAAATCAAGTTGATCTTATTAGACTCTAAATTTCTTATTGAACACATTTTTAGAAGACCATTTTTTGAAAATCATTACAGATCATTAATTATTTAAGGTTAACATAAATATGTTAAAATATCATTTTTTCAAAATTCATCAATAATATAAATCCTAAATTTATTCGGACATTTGAAAATTCACAAACTTCACCATAAGAAGAAATCAAAATTTTATTTATCTCAAAGGATTACACAAAGTAGCTACGGTCTCGTTACATAGCCCCTTATAACCCCAGCATAGGACCTAAGTGTAAGGTGTGCTAAGGTGAGAGAATTTGAGGGCGGCTTGACCAACATTTCTCGAGTAGTGATTTCTATCAGCTTGAACTTCTCGCGAAGGAGATTCCTTTCCAGCTTCACACGATAATGTTTGGCTTGGGTTTAGTCCAGAGTAAATCCAAAAGGTGCTAACTCATTCTTGAGTTCTGTCAGATGGGCTTCGATCAGCCTGAGACTATTGGATGGGGCCATCGAATCTTCTTTCTATATTAATTAATCAAGAACACTTGTATTTATAGACAATAATTGTAACATTTAGTTTCCAACAGTCATATTGGCCAACAATCCTATACCAGTTGAAACCCAACTATCTCATTTTAATTATACTCATTTTATGAAATGAAATAGTTTTGTTGAGTATAAAATAAAATAACACACAAAGTTAGGAAACAAAATTTATTCAAAATTTTGGGTCGTTACAGACTGTACCTCCTACACTTCAATGTTAAAATTGCAATGAAATGGGGAATTATTCCAATCAATTCCCTAATCTAAGGGTTATTGATGATGATCGACATAAACAAACTCTTAAGGCCAAAGATAAAGGAATGTCTCATGCAATTACTATTGGTGACATGGAGTACAATAATGAAGTGGTGAAAGGTACACTTACCATCCACTCTAAAATAGAAAATGTTTTATTTGATTCTGGATACACCCACTCTTTTATTTCTAAAGAATTTTCTAAGGGTATCACTATATTACCTCAACAATTAGATGTTTAGTTAGCCGTGAAAACTCCTAATGGAACAGCAGTCGCATCAAAAGTTTACAATTCTTATCCAATTGAAGTTTGGGGGAAATTTCTTCTAGAAAATATTGTGATCCTTGCTATAGTATAATTTTATGTGATTCTTGGCATATATTCGGTTTTTTATATGGAGATTATATCAATTTCCCAATAAGGTAGGTCACATTTCATATTCCAGATCAATCTATGATCATCTACCGATGAAAGGATGAATATAAACTTCCAGTAGAAATTTATTCCATCATATGGGTCTTGATTACAATAAATGAAGGTTATTTATCTCAAATGGATGGGGAGAAACTCATGATTAATAATACACCCATTTTAAGGGAGTTTGATGATGTCTTTCTGGAAGAATTTCTAGGTCTTCCACTAAATTGTGAAGTTGTGTTTTCAGTAGAACTCATGCAGGGTGCTATGCCTATTTCAAAGACACCTTATAGAATAGCCCCAATTGAGTTTCAGGAATTAAAGAAGAAAATTATAGGCAATCTTGATAAGGGATTTATACACCCTAGTGCATCACCTTGGGGAGAACCTGTGTTGTTTTTAAGAAGAAAGATGGCCCAATGAGACTTTTCATTAACTATTGACAACTTAACAAGATCAATATTAAGAAAAAATATCCTCTCCCATGAATTAATGACTTATTTAAACAACTACGTGGAGCTCAATACTTTTCCAAGATTGATCTCCTTTCAGGATATCATCAATTAAGGGTAAAAAAAGAGGACATACTAAAGACGACATTCCATACAAGGTATAGGCAATATGAATTTATAGTGATGCCTTTTGGTCTTACTAATTCCCCTGCTATCTTCATGGATTTAATGAATAGTGTCTTTAGATACTATCTTGATCAGTTTGTTGTAGTCTTTATAGATGATATTCTTGTCTATTCAAGGAGCAAGGGAGAACATGAAGATCACTTAAGAATTGTACTAAAGACCCTGAGAAAGGAGAATATTTATTCCCAATTTACCAGGTGTGAATTTTGGCTTCAAAAAGTATCATTTTGGGTCACATAATCTCAAGAGAGGAGATATCTATCGATCCGAAAAAACAGAGGTTATTGAAAGATGGTTGAGACCAACAACAGTAACTGACATCTGAAGTTTTCTTGGTTTGGATAGATATTATCAATTTTTTTTGAAATATTTTTCATGATTATCTAATCCACTCACCATGTTGAATTAGAAAGGAGTTAAGTTTGTTTGAATGAAGGAATATGATCAAAATTTCAAAGAGCTAAAAAGAAGGATAGCCAGAGCACCTGTGCTCACACTACCTTGTAGTGGAGAAAGGATTGTGATATACAGTGATGTATTGAAGAAGGGGCTAGGGTGTGTTCTTATGAAAAATGATATATTGATAGCTTATGTCTCACGATAATTTAAAATCCGTGAAAAAATTACCCAACTCATGATTTGGAGTTAGCTACGGTAATCATTGCATTAAAAATAAAGATGCATTATATTTATGGTGAAAGGTGTGATATTTATACTGATCATAAAATTTTAAAGTATATTTTCACACAAAAGGATATGAATGTGTACCAAATAATATGGTTGGAGTTGATTAATGATTACGACTTCTCAATCCATTACCACCCTGAGAAAACAAAAAAGGTGGTATATTCATTGAGTCAAAATGACCATACTAGATTATCCATGATGAGGATCATGAAGTATCCAATATTTATGGATTTTTAAAGGATGGATCTTGAATTTTTAATGTAAGGGGAGAAATATTATCTTTCTCAAATTAATATTCAACCATCTATACATGTGAAGATTAAAGAGGCACATAAAGAAGATGTAGAGTTACAAAAGAAGGTGAGAAACATTCCTGAATTCAACCTTGATTGTGATGGAATAATAAAGTTCAAGAACCAGGTTTGAATTCCTCCCATAATAGAATTAAAGAAATAGGTATTGGATGAGGCTCATAGTTATTCATTCTAAATTCACCCTGGAATCACAAATATGTACAGTGACATGAAAAAGTACTTCTTGTGTGATGGAATGAAAAGAGATGTCACTGAATATGTCTCTTGATGATTGGTTTGTCAGCAAGTTAAGGTTGAGACATATAATTATAAGGCAATGTTACAACCATTAACCATACCATAATTGAAATGGGAAAACATCACTATGGACTTTTAATCAGACTTCCAAAAACATCCAAAGGCAATAATGCTCTCTGGGTTATAGTTTATCATCTTATTAAGTCTACACACTTCATTGATATTAGAGATAATTTATCTCTTGATCAGCTTTCCAAGATATATGTAAAGGAAATGGTAATATTTCATGGATTATCACTTTCCATTATATCTAATTGGGATCCGAGGTTCACCTTGAAGTTATGGCAAAGTATTTATCATTCTATGGATACAGAGTTAAGTTTCAGCACTGTTTATCATCCTCAGACATACGGTCAGTCTGAGAGGACAATTCAAACTCTGGAAGACATATTGAGAGCTTTCTCTATGGATTTCAAAGGTGGTTGTGATCAACACCTACAATTTTTGGAATTTTCTTAAAATAATATATTTCACTTCAGTATTCAGATGAATCCTTATGAAGCCCCCTATGTAAAGAAGTGCAAAACTCCAACTAGCTGAGATGAGTTGGAGAAAGGAAGCTATTAGGACATGATCTTGTTGATGAAATGGAAAAAATTCTATATCTATTCAAAAAAACATAAGTGCAGCTCAGAGTCGACAAAAACGTTATGATAACAACAAAAGAAAAGACCTAGGGGTGACAAGGTGTTCTTAATAATATCTCCCTGGAAGAGAGTAATGAGATTTGAATGAAGGGAAAGATGATCTCTAGGTATATTGGTCTTTTTGAAATACTGGATCGTGTTGGGAAGGTATCTTACCAATTGGTGCTTCCACCAAATCTCTCTCAAATTCATGGTATGTTCTATATATCTCTCCTAAGTAAGTACATACATGATATTTCACATGTACTAAGCTCAGAATTCATACTGTTGAAGCAAGATATTTCTTATGAATAACAACTGATAGAGATACTGGATCGTAGCGAAAAAGTTCTACGAAACCAGACCACTCACTTGGATAAAGTTTTATGGAAGAACCACCAATTTGAAAAATCTACCTTGGAACTTGAGGATATGATGAGGGAGAGGTATCCTCATCTGTTTATTTCCAAGTGACAAATTTCGAGAATGAAATTCAGTTTAAGGGGGGTTGAATGTAACACCTGAGACTTTTATAAGAAATATTTTGTTTTTATTTTATATAAATCATCAAAGGAATCTTTCACTACACATAACACTAGCTTGGCTTTCTTTACACGCAATCAGGGCCTTCCTTGATAGCTTGCGTCGTACGCAATACCGAGTTTCACTAAACAACGATATGCTATTAAAATATTATTAAAACTAGTTGTTATGAATAGTAATAACCACTTTTTGAAATTTTTTAAATTTTATTTTTCAAAATGGACTTCGTTTTTGGATTCGGAATATCGAAATTAACCTAGGGTGAAATTTTGGTATTTTTCTGGAAACTTTCAATTTTTGATGAATAGTGAAAACACTCGGGTTACTATTTAAAAACTGACTTTTTATTTAAATAATTATTTATTTTATTTAAATTTATTTTAGGTCAAAATTTATACATAATACCTATATAAGTTCAATGTAATTCACTGGAGTAATTTTATAATAATTTTAGATATATAAAAAGTTTATTGAACTTTTCATCGTCTTTTACCCACCTCCTAGGAGAATTTGCAAATTTACATAAAACTTAATTTTACCGCTTCTGTGAGTGGAATTTCAAAAATCCGAGAGACACAGTTGATGTCAGTAAGTAAAATGTGGTTCAATTAGATGAAAATAGTTTTTGGTGAATAGTAACTTTTTTACTTTTATTTACCACGGTTAAAAGTAAATAGGGAAATTAAGGGTAAAAATGATATTATTATTACCCTAACACATGTCCTAATTCTATTGGATAAGTTTAATTCGACCAAAAACAACCTTCGGAATAAAATATGACCATTTAGGCCCACTTGGATTAGATTAGGACATTTATTATTAATTTATTTAAGGAAGGGTTAAAATAGTTAAAATCAAAGTTTAATAAGTAAATAATTGTTAATATAGGGTTATACATAAGATAAATTTGACTATAAATATTCATTAGAAAGATAAAAATATTTACTACATAATTTTATTTTATTTTTAATTTTTATAAATTAAATATGTTAATTTATTTATGACACAAAGATGATGCAGTAATTATCTTACTAATGAAATATTGACATAATTGATGTTATAAATACCCAAATAAATGTCATTTGAGACTTTTTATGAATTAAACTAATTTTATAGGTTAATATGACATGTTATTATTTATTTAACTAACTTTTTTAGAACTAATCATTCTGTTATGATTTTCACAAAAATCAATTACTAAATAGTGTCAAAATTGACATAAAATAGTTTTTAAAACAAATATTATATTATTAATTGTTTTTTTATTCATAAAAATATAAGGTTCGTCCAAATTACTTAGATAAGGTTATATAGATTAATAATAAACAACTTGGGGTTATTTTGGCTTGTTATAGTAAGTTTATTAACCTTATAGTGTAAGAACACAAAAAGACACGGTAAAAGTAAAATTATCTAACTTAAATTTAAATCTAAATGATAAGGATAAAATAGGAACCTAAACTTGTGTAAATTATATTTTATGAGAGGATTTAGACCCATACCCACCTTAGCTTCAAAATAAATCAATTTTGAGCTATTTAAAACCAAATACGACTTTATAATAAAATAATAGTTTTAGTTTTTCCAAAGGTGCCCCTCTCCTCCCTTATAAAAGGGAATCTCCTCCCTCTCTTCCTCACACCACTTTGAGCCTTAAAGCTCGGCAAAACCCTTCCAATTTATCCTCTCCACTTCCCTAGAAACATCCTAGAGGTCCTGGTATTCTTCAAAGACCAAGTTTAGTGCCCTAAAAGGAGGTCTCAAAGAAGCGCTTCAAAGAAGAGGTAATGTCCGTTACCGATTCTTTCAAATTTATTTCTTCTTCCACTTCTTCTTCTTTAGTTGTTTAATTATGAATTAATAACATAAGTATTAATAATATACAGATATTTTATTATAAGTATTAAACAACCCTATTTCACCATCTATCCATCCTACAAAAAATGAAATGACCGTGCGTGCGTACGTACGGAATACCGTCTCCACGCCGTGGTGTAATCTATTTTCGACCACCACCTTACTTGGATGGGTATAATGGTGTAAAGAATGAATATATATGATTATTTTAAAGAGATATTGATTCTAAAATAGTATACATACACTCCAATACAATTCCATGATCATGGGAACGATATCATCGCTCGTGCGTACGTACGGAATACCGTCTCCACGATGTGATGCGGCTCGTTCTACATGATTTTCATTTCATAATGATTATATAAATGAATTGAGTGAATAAATATGATATATAATACACTAATACCATTCTATAAATGAGGTATCTATAACCTAAAAAGAAGAATAATAATTTATTCGACAAAACACGCATAAGAACAAAAAGTAATAAACACCCGAATAACAAGTAGCAATGAAATATTACTAATAATAAGCTAAGAATATGACCATATATGATATCATAACAATTCTTATGATTCTGGAATAAGTCAATGACATTATTTAAATCATTATACAGGAGGTTTGGACACTTATGAAGCAAATCAGACCTAAGGTAAGAGAAATATCACAATCTCAATTTTATCCGATATTGTTTATACTTTGGAATTTACTGGGGTGTATTTTATCATCCACATCCATGTTTCATCAATATGTAATATTATTTCCACCCACCTAAAATTGTTTAAATCCAATTTTACCCTTCAGTGAGTTTTTAGTAAAAGATATGAAATGAATCTTTTGTCGTTTTTCATACGAGGTACTTTTTGACTTTCCCGACAAAGGTACGAGAAGAATGTTTTTTTAACTTATACGACATGAATGGATTTTTAAAACATTATTTCCAAGAATCTTCCTTTACAAGTTTTCAAGTTTATTTTTAATCAACTTCTTTTAGTTTAGAATTTTATGACATGTTAAGAAAGGAAAATTGTTTTTGAAGTAGAAATGATATTTTCCTCAAGAATGGAGTTCAAGTGTTTTATCAAAATTATTTTCCATATAAGATAATAAAGGGTTATGTTTCTATCCCTATTATTACAATGATTTTATTATGTTGTGATGGAATTATTTTTATGAATTCCTTTATCTTATATGAATTGTTTTATGATGTCATGATGTTTAAGAATCCCATTTTTATTACATGGGTTATGCTATGATGTATGGTTTATAATTTTGTGGCACACATAAGAATGGTATCATTATGAGATGGGTGGTACCTATATCTCCCTCCAATTAATGGGGTAAATATTTTATATCTCATGAGATAGACATGGCTGGAACGGCAGGTTAAACCAGTTCAGTGAAACAGGACTCAAACCAGGAATGAACTCGGTTCAGAAATGGACTTTGTCCACTAAGATAGTCTTGGAAATGAGTCTTGACTAATAAGAAATGATTTTCTTTGATTGTGTGTGTATGAAACAAAGCTTCATGTTTTAATTTATGATTATTGTGATTACATTTCACTACCATGATTTATCCCATGTTATGAAATTATGATCTCTTTTGCAGGTTAAGATTTCCAAAATGTTATGTTCTTATGAATATGATGTGATTGATATTTTTTTACCATTACTGAGCATTTGAGCTCACCCTTTAGTATGTTTTCTTTCCCCAGGTTAGGAATAAGGTTATTATGTTAGATATGCCAAAAGGGACTATAGATATGATGAAATAAATGGGAGACAATGTAGATGCTTTATGAACCAGTTGTTTATGTTTCCTAGTTTCTAAAGACACTATACCAATACGGTCCTTTCATGGTTTTGTTATATGTTGTAATAAGTGTACTTAAATTTTGAAGTACTAACAATGTATGTAAAGTATGGGTCGTTATAGTTGGTGTCAGAGGAAAGGTATTGTCAACCTTTTGAAACTAGGATGTGAAAGCCTTAGTAAGAATCCTAAGGATAAGTCTAAGCATAGAACACAATATTAGTGTTTTAGAAATGGCCATGAATAACCTAGGATAATACCTTAAGTGTGAAATTTTATTCTTGATTATTTGGTTTTCCTATTATAATTAGTGTTGCTCACACTATTCTTCTTGGTTTTAGTCAATGGATTGAACCCGAAGGAACCGTGTTAATGCGGAATGCGACGAGCAATGCAATGATTGTCCCCCTGAGCAACCAAACGTTATGGGAGCTGGAATGAAAAATCTTGTAGCCATGCTCACACAACTTTCTCAAGCTATGAATCATGCAGGACTTCCAAACGATCAAAGGAAGGAGAAAAATTCTGTTTAATCCTTCATGAGGTAGCGTCCACCTTCATTCAGTGGGTCTACTGATCCATTAGTTGCTGAACAATGGATTAGTACTACTGAAAATATATTTTCAGTTCTTCAATGTCCTAAACATGATAAAGTCATCTTAGCAGTGTATCGTTTAGAAGTTGATACTGATCAATGGTGGAATATTATCAAGAATATGAGGCCAAGGGATGAAATTGAGTCCATGGAATTGGACGAGTTCAAGAACTCATTTTTCAATAAGTACTTCCCTCATATTCTTCGAACAAAGATGGAGAAGGGGTTTTGTTGAACTGAAGAAAAAGGATGATGAATCTGTTGGTACCTATGAAGAAAATTTTACAAGATTTGAAATGTATGCTTCTAGTATTATTATCCAACCTCAGAGTAAGATCAATCGATTCTTTAGTGGCTTAAAACCAAGTCTTCGAAGGGCGTTATCCATAAGGGACTTTAATAGCTACCAGGAAATCATTCGATGTGATCTCAAAGTTGATATGGAGATTGGAGTAACCCATCAGTCATATGGGTTTGATAAGAAGAGGAAAATGGAATTCAAAGGAAAATCTAAAGAGCACACTGAAAAGAAGATGAGTTTTCCCTTATGCTCAAAGTGTGGAAAGAAACATGGAGGGAGTTGTCTTAAAGGGACAAGTAAATGTGTCAAATGTGGAAAGGAAGGTCATCATGCATTTGAATGCCACAATGATGGGAAGAAGATGTCTAGTGATGCGAACAATGAAAAGGCTACACAAAGTGAACCTCCCACAATTAAATGTTACAAGTGTAAGGAAATGGGGCATTATTCCAATCAATGCCCAAATCCAAGGGTTGATGATGATGGTCGACGTCAACAAAATCTTAAGGCTAAAGACAAAGGAAAGTCACATGCAATTTCTATCAGCGATGTGGAGTACGATAACGATGTGGTAAAAGGTACACTTACCATCCACTCTAAAGTAGTAAATGTTTTATTTGATTCTGGATCCACCCACTCTTTTATTTTGAAGAATTTTCTAAGGGTATCACCGTATTACCTCAACAATTAGATGATGAGTTAGCTGTGAAAACCCCTAATGGCACAACATTTGCATAAAAAGTTTATAATTCTTCTCTGATTGAAGTTTGTGGGAAAGTGATTCCTACAAATCTTGTGATCCTTCCTATAGTGGAATTTGATGTGATTCTTGGCATGGATTGACTTTCTCAATATAGAGCTCATATCAATTTCCAAATAAGGGAAGTCACATTTCATATTCCAGATCAATCTTTGATCGTCTATCGATGCAAGGATGAACATAACCTTCCAGTGTAAATTTCTTCAATATTATGGGTCTTGATTCCACTAAATGAAGGTTATTTATCTCAAATGGTTGGTGAGAAACTCATGATTAAGAATATGACCATTGTATGGGAGTTTGATGATGTCTTTCCGGAAGAATTTCTAGGTCTTCCACCAAATCGTGAAGTTGAGTTTTCAATAGAACTCGTACCGGGTGCTTTACCTATTTTAATGACACCTTATAGAATGACCCCAATTGAGTTGTAGGAATTGAAGAAGCAACTCCAAGAGAATCTTGATAAAGGATTCATACGCCCTAGCGTGTCACCTTGGGGAGCACTTGTTCTGTTTGAAAAGAAGAAAGATGGATCAATGAGACTCTGCATTGATTATCAAGAACTTAACAAGATCACTATCAAGAACAAATATCCTCTCCCGCGCATTGATGACTTACTTGACCAACTACATGGAGCTCAATACTTTTCCAAGATTGATCTTCATTCAGGGTATTATCAATTAAGGGTCAAAAGGGAGGATATACCAAAGATGGATTTCCGTATAAGGTATGGAAACTATGAATTTATAGTGATGCCATTTGGTCTTACTAATGCCCCTGCTATCTTCATGGATATGATGAATAGAGTCTTTAGAGACTATCTTGATCAGTTTGTGGTAGTCTTTAAAGATGATATTCTTGTATATTCAAAGAGCAAGGAAGAACATGAAGATCACTTGAGAATTATATTGAAGACCCTGAGAAAGGAGAAGCTTTATGAAAAATTAACCAAGTGTGAATTTTGGCTTCAAAAAGTTTCATTTTTGGGTCACATAATCTCAAAATAGGGGATATCTGTGGATCCAACAAAAACAGAGGTTATCAAAAGATGGTCGAGACCAACAACAGTAACTGAGATCCGAATTTTTCTTGGTTTGGAAGGATATTATCGAAGTTTTGTGAAAGATTTTTCACGATTATCTAATCCACTCACCAGGTTGACATTGAAAGGAGTTAAGTTTGTTTGGACAGAGGAATGTGAAGAGAATTTCATGGAGTTGAAAAGAAGGTTATCCAGTGCACCTATGCTCACACTGCCTTGTAGTGGAGAAAGGTTTGAGATCTACAGTGATTCATCCAAGAAGGGATTGGGGTGTGTTCTTATGGAAAATGATATGGTGATAGCTTATGCCTCATGACAGTTGAAAATCTATGAGAAAAATTACCCAAATCATGATTTGGAGTTAGCTGCGGTAATCTTTTCATTAAAGATTTGGAGGCATTATCTTTATGGAGAAAGGTGTGACATTTATAATGATCATAAAAGTTTAAAGTATATTTTCACACAAAAGGAGCTGAATATGCGCCAAAGAAGATGGTTGGAGCTGATTAAGGATTACGACTTCTCAATTAATTGCCACCATGGGAAAGCAAAAAAGGTGGCAGATGCATTAAGTCGACAAGACCATGCCAGTTTATCCATGATGAGGATCACAAAAGATCCAATATTTTTGGATTTACAAAGGATGGATCTTGGAATTATAATGAAAGGGGAAAAATCGTATCTTTCACAAATGAATGTTCAACCATATATACATGTTAAGATTAAAGAGGTGCAGAAAGAATATGTAGAGTTACAAAAGAAGGTGAGAAATGTTCCTTAATTCAACCTTGATTGTGATTGGATAATAAAGTTTAGGAATCGGGTTTGTGTTCCTCCCATCCCCGAATTAAAGAAGGATCTGCTGGATGAGGCTCATAGTTCTTCATTCTCTATTCATCCTAGAAGCACACTGATGTATAGGGAACTGAAAGAGTACTTCTAGTGGGATGGCATGAAAAGAGATGTTGCTGAATATGTCTCTCGATGATTGGTTTGTCAGCAAGTTAAAGCTGAGAGACAGAAGTCTAAGGGGATGTTACAACCATTACCCATACCCGAATGGAAATGGGAAAACATCACTATGGACTTTGTCACAGGACTTCCTAAAACATCCAAAGGAAATAATGCTATCTGGGTCATAGTTGATTGTCTTTTAAAGTCTGCACACTTCATTGCTATTAGAGAGGATTTCTCTCTGGATCAGCTTGCTATGATATATGTAAAGGAAGTGGTAAGATTTCATGGAGTACAACTTTCTATTATATCTGATCGGGATCTGAGGTTTACCTCAAAGTTCTGGTGAAGTCTTCAGCATACTCTGGATACAGAGTTGAGTTTCAGCACTGCTTATCATCCTCAGACAGACGGTCAGTCTGAGAGGACAATTCAAACTCTAGAAGAAATGTTGAGAGCTTGCTCTATGGATTTAAAAGGTGGTTGGGATCAACACCTACCTTTGGTGTAATTTTCTTATAATAATAGCTTTCACTTCAGTATTCAGATGGCTCTTTATGAAGCTCTCTATGGAAAGAAATGCAGGACTCCAACTTGCTGGGATGAAGTTGGGGAAAGAAAGCTATTAGGACCTGATCTTGTTGATGAGATGGAAAAAAGGTCTGATCTATTCAACAACACATAAGTGCAGCTCAGAGTCGACAAAAAAGTTATGCTGACAACTGAAGAAAAGACTTAGAGTTTGAAGTGGGTGATAAAGTGTTCTTACGAATATCTATTTGGAAGAGAGTAATGAGATTTGGAAAGAAGGGAAAGCTGAGACCTAGGTATATCAGTCCTTTCAAAATACTGGATCGTGTTGGGAAGACAGCTTACTGATTGGAGCTTCCACCGAATCTCTCTCAAGTTCACGATGTGTTCCATGTATCTATCCTGAGAAAGTACATACCTGATCCTCCACATGTACTCAGCTCAGAAGTTGTACCGCTGGAACAAGATCTTTCTTATGAAGAACAGCCGATAGAGATTCTCGATCGTAGTGAAAATTCCTACGGAACAAGACCACTCGCTTGGTGAAAGTCTTATGGAGGAACCAACAATTAGAAGAAGTTACATGGGAGCTTGGGGATATTATTAGGGAGAGGTATCCTCATCTGTTTGTTACAAGTGACAAATTTCGAGGGCGAAATTCATTTTAAGGGGGGTAGAATGTAACACCCGAGACTTTTATAAGAAATATTTTGTTTTTATTTTATATAAATCATAAAAGGAATCTTTCACTACACACAACACTAGCTTGGCTTTCTTTACACGTAATCACGGCCTTCCTTGATAGCTTGCGTCGTACGAAATACCGAGTTTCACTAAACAACGATATGCTATTAAAATATTATTAAAACTAGCCGTTATGAATAGTAATAACCACTTTTTGAAATTTTGTAAATTTTATTTTTCAAAATGGACTTCGTTTTTGGATTCGGAATATCGAAATTATCCTAAGGTGAAATTTTGGTATTTTTCTGGAAACTTTCAATTTTTGATGAATAGTGAAAACATTGGGTTACTAGTTAAAAACCAGCTTTTTATTTAAATAAATATTTATTTTATTTAATTTTTTTTAGGTCAAAATTGATACATAATACCTATATAAGTTCAATTTAATTCATTGGAGTAATTTTATATTAATTTTAGATATATAAAAATTTTATTCAACTTTTCACCGTCTTTTACCCACCTCCTTGGAGAATTTGCAAATTTACATAAAACTTAATTTTACCGCTTCTATGAGTGTAATTTCAGAAATCCGAGAGACACAGTTGATGTCAGTAAGTAAAATGTGGGTCAATGAGATGAAAATAATTTTTGGTGAATAGTAACTTTTTACTTTTATTTACCAGAGTTAAAAGTAAATAGTGTAATTAAGGGTAAAAATGATATCATTATTACCCTAACACATGTCCTAATTCTATTGGATAAGTGTAATTCGACCAAAAACAACCTTAGGAATAAAATATGACCATTTAGGCCCACTTGGATTAGATTTCGACATTTATTATCAATTTACTTAAAGAAGGGTTAAAATAGTTAAAATCAACGTTTAATAAGTAAATAATTTTTAATATGGGGTTATACATAAGATAAATTCGACTATAAATATTCATTAGAAATATAAAAATATTTCCAACATAATGGTATTTCATTTATAATTTTTAGACATTAGATAATTTAATTTATTTATGACACAACGATGATGCAGTAATTATCTTATTAATGAAATATTGACATAATTGATGTTATAAATACCCAAATAAATGTAATTTGAGACTTTTTATGAATTCCACTAATTTTATAGGTTAATATGACATGTTAGTATTGATTTAATTAACTTTTTTTGGACTAATCATTCTGTTATGATTTTCACAAAAATCAATTACTAAATAGTGTCAAAATTGACATAAAATAGTTTTTAAAACAAATATTATATTATTAATTGTTATTTTATTCGTAAAAATATAAGGCTTGGCCAAATGACATATATGAGGTTATATATATTAATAATAAACAACTTGGGGTTCGTTTGACTTGTTATAGTATGTTTATTAACCTTATAGTGTAAGAACACAAGAAGACACGATAAAAGTAAAATTATTTAACTTAATGTTAAATATAAATGATAAGGTTAAAATAGGAACCTAAACTTGTCTAAATTCTATTTTATGGGATTATTTCGACCCATACCCACCTTAGATTAGACATAAATCAATTTGGAGCTATTTAAAACCGAATTTGGCTTTATAATAAAATAATATTTTTAGTTATTCCAAAGGTGCCCCTCTCCTCCCTTATAAAAGGGCACCTCCTCCCTCTCTTCCTCACACCACTTTGAGCCTTCAAGATCGGACAAACCCTACCAATTTCTACTCTAAACTTCCCTAGAGACATCCTATAGGTCCTGGTATTCTTCAAAGACCAATTTTAGTGCCCTAAAAGGAAGTCTCAAAGAAGCGCTTCAAAGAAGAGGTAATGTCCGTTACCGATTCTTTCAACTTTATTTCTTCTTCCAATTCTTCTTCTTTAGTTGTTTCATTATGAATTAATAACCTCAGTATCATTAATATACTTATATGTTATTATAAGTATAAAACAACCCTATTTCACCATCTATCCATCCTACGGAAAACGAAATCACCGCGCGTGCGTATGTACGGAATACCGTCTCCACGCCGTGGTGTAATCTATTTTAGACCACCACCTTACTTGGATGGGTATAATGGTGTAAATAATGAATATATATGATTATTGTAAAGTGATATTGATTCTGAAATAGTATACATACACTCCAATACAATTTCACAATCATGGGAACGATATCATCGCTCGTGCGTACGTACGGAATACCGTCTCTACGATGTGATGTGACTCGTTCTACATGATTTTCATTGAATAATGATTACATAAATGAATTTAGTGAATAAATATGATATATATTACACTAATACCATTCTGGAAATGAGGTATCTATAACCTAAAAAGAAGAATAAGAATTTATTCGACAAAACATGCATAAGAACAAAAAGTAATAAACACCCGAATAACAAGTAGCAATGAAATATTACTAATAATAAGCTACAAATATGACCATATATGATATCATAATAATGATTATGATTCTGGAATAAGTCAATGACATTATTTAAATCATTATACAGGAGGTTCAGACACTTACGAAGAAAATCGGACCTAAGGTAAGGGAAATATCACAATCTCATTTTTATCCGAGATTGTTTATACTTTGGAATTTACTGGGGTGTATTTTATCATACACATCCATGTTTCCTCAATATGTAATATTATTTCCATCCACGTACAATTTTTTAAATCCAATTTTACCCTTTGGTGAGTTTTTAGTAAAAGATATTAAAGGAATCTTTTGTCGTTTTTCGTACGAGGTACTTTTTGACTTTCCCAACAAAGGTACGAGAAGAATGTTTTTTTTAACTTAATGGATTTTTAAAACATTATTTCCAAGAAGATTCCTTTACAAGTTTTCAAGTTTATTTTTAATAAAATTCTTTTAGTTTAGAATTTTATGACATGTTAAGAAAGGAAAATTGTTTTTGAAGTAGAAAGGATATTTTCCTCAAGAATGGAGTTCAAGTGTTTTATCAAAATTATTTTCCATCTAAGATAATAAAGGGTTATGTTTCTATCCCTATTATTACATTGATTTGATTATGTTGTGATGGAATTATTTTTAATATTTCCTTTATCTTATATGAATTGTTTTATGATGTCACGATGTTTAAGAATCCCATTTTTATTACATGGGTTATGCTATGATGTACGGTTTATGATTTTGTGGCACACATAAGAATGGTATCATTATGAGATGGGTGGGACCTATATCCCCCTCCAATGAATTGGGTAAAGATTTTATATCTCATGATATAGACATGAATGGAACGACAGGTTAAACCGGTTCAGTGAAATAGGACTGAAACGAGGAATGAACTCGGTTTAGAAATGGAATTTGTCCACTAAGATAGTCTTGGCAATGAGTCTTGACTAATAAGAAATGATTCTCTATGATTATGTGTGTATGCCACAAATATTAATGTTTTAAGTTATGATTATTGTGATTACATTTCACTACCATGATTTATCCCATGTTATGAAATTATGATCTCTTTTGCAGGGTAAGATTTCCAAAATGTTATGTTCTTATGAATATGATGTGATTGATATTTATTTTGGTTACCCTTACTGAGCATTTGAGCTCACCCTTTTGTATGTTTTCTTTCCCCAGGTTAGGAAAAAGGTTATTAAGTAAGATATGCCAAAAGGGACTATAGATATGATGAAATAAATGGGAGACAGTGTAGATGCTTTATGAACCAGTCGTTTATGTTTCCCAGTTTTTAAAGACACTATACCAATATGGTCCTTTCATGGTTTTGTTATATGTTGTAATAATTGTACTTCAATTTTGAAGTACTAACAATGTATGTAAAGTATGGGTCATTATATTGAATGTAACACCCGAAAATTTTTATGAAATATTTTATTTAAATAATTTTTATTATTCAGTATCTTTCTTTGTAGGTAATTGTGAGTTCAAATGAACTGCGAGATTCCCTTAATATAAAATTACCATTATAGCCTAGCTGTTAGGTTAATAGGTATAATTATAACTAACTTATGAAAATGCATTATGAATTCATTGGCTATTAATTATTTATGAAAAATATAAATCAATTAGATATTTTTATTTTTGAGATAATTACATTTGGTAATGAAATTAATGAGATATATGTGTTATATACTTAATAAAATATTTTTTATATTCATCCAATGGATATTTTAGTCATTGGGTATGAATAAAACCCTATTTTATGTATAAGAACCTCTTTTTTTTAAAAGTTAATTTTACACCTTTGAATGGTGAACCCATTTCAAATTAATATTTGACACATTAATAATTTATATATGACAACATAAAAATGTTATTTTTAAGCATGATATAAAAATTTACTTTGGATAAAATTTTGATATTTTTCTGATAACTTTCATGTTTTGATGAATAGTAAAAATACACTATATTTTAATTAAAAAAAACTTTTTGTATAGAGATAATTTATATTGTTAAATTATAACATTGAATGATTTTAAAGTATAAATAGAATATATTTTTACTATTTAATATAATTTATTTCTTTATCATTAATTTTACAATTAATTCACGGTTAAAAACAATTCAATCTTTTTCAATGTTTTAACTTTTAAAACTCGTTTTCTCATTTCAACAATGGGAATAATTTTTAATTAATTACTAAAACTTCTATATATTGAATTTAGAAAAATAGATTCCATATTTGAAATTATAAGTTCCAAACTGTGTGAATAGGTACCTTTTATTTTTGGGAATTATGAATAGTAACTTCAGTAATTATTTTATTATCCATGGTTAAAGGGTAAATATAGAATATAAGGGTAAAATAATGATAATTTAAGAGTATAAAACTACCATAAAATGTGTCTTAATCATATTGGATAAGATATTTCCGACCATGGGAATCCTTGGTTCGATTTTGGGACCCCATGGATTTACTTGGATGCAAAAATGACATTTTATAAGAATTAATTTAAAGTAAAGATAATTATAACCCAAGCACATATATTTTATTAATTGATTTTAATATAGAGTTATATCAATGATCTCCATGTTTATAAATATTCATTATAAATCTAAAAATATTTCCTACATCATGGTGTTTTTTATAATTTTTATACATTAAATAAATATATTTATTTATGACACAATAATGATGCAGTGATTACCTCGTTAATGAAAGATTCAAATAAATGAATATATAAATATTAAAATAAATTTAATTTGAACATTTTGATTTCATACATGATTTTTTTGGATTAAATTAACATTTTGGGATAAGTTAATGCCTTTGGTTCGAAGTAATTAGGTTGTAATGAATTTTTAAAAAAGTCAAGTATGAATAGTGTCCAAAATTGACATAATTCATAACTTAAAACATAAAATAGTTTATTAAATGATATAAAATTATTAAAAATATAAGATTACAAAAAATGGTTAATATAAGTATAAATATGTCATAAATAACTTTGTTGGGTCTTTTGACATGATATGGTGATTACATTAACCCACAATATGTAAACAACATGATATCACGGTAAGATTAAAAAGGGTAAAATAAGGGTTAAAAAAAGATAAGGATACAAAAATATTCCAAACTTGTCTAAAAATTATTGTATGATGGGTATTTGAACCAAAATAATCTTATATTAGAATTAAATATGTTTTGGACCATTTTTAAGTGAAATTTAATTTATAATAAATTAATATTTTGACAGTTTCCTAAAGTGCCTCTCTCCTATCTTATAAAAGGGCACCTCCTCCCTCTCCTATTCACTTCATTTTGAGCCTCCAAGATAAAAAAACCCTGACCATTTATCTTTTTAACTTCCCTAGTCACATTCTAGAGGTTCTGGTCTTCTCAAAATACCAACTCTAGTGCCCCAAGAGGAAATTTAAAGGAGGCACATCAAGGAAGATGTAATATCTTCTACTGATTCTTTCAAATTTATTTCTTCTTATACTTCCTATTATTTAGTTTTTTAATTATAAATTAATAAAATCATTATCACTAATATACTGATATATTATTATAAATATTAAAAAACTCTATTTCACCTTCTATCCATCCTACGAAAAATGAAATCACTGCACGTGCATACGTACGGCTTACCGTCTCCATGTCGTGGTGTAATCTATTTTTCACCACCACCTTACATGGTAGGGTATAATGGTGGAAATAATAACTATATATTATTGTTATAAAATTATACTAATTTTTATATACTATAAACCATCCACTTCAATACCATCCAAAAATTATGGGAATGATATCATCGCTCATGTGTACGTACGACTTACCGTCTCCACGGTGCGATGTGATTCGTTATACATAATCTTCATCAAACCATGATTATATAAATCAAATGAATGAATGAATATGATATATATTATAATAATACCATGCTGTAAATAATATAACTATAACCTAAAAAGAAGAATAAGAACTTATCCAACAAAACATACATAAGAACATAAATAAGATAATACCCGAATAATGAGTAACAATGAAATGTTACTAACAAACAGACAAAAATAAGATCATAAATGTTATCATAAAAATTATTATGATTTTGGAATAAATAAGTAACATTATTTAAATCATCATACAGGATGTTCAGATACATACTAAGGATATCAGACCTTAATATAAGGGATAACTTTGCAAATATCGTTTTTATCTGAGATTGTTTATTCATAAATATTTACTGCGGTATATTTATCATCCACATCCATGTTTCCTAAATATGTATTTAAAAATATTATTTAATGTCAATTTTACCCATTGGTTAATTTTTACTAAACGGTATAAATGGAATCTTTTTTCGTTCTCGATACGAGGTACTTTTTGACCTTTCCAGCAAAAGTACAAGAAGAATGTTTTTTAACTTATACAGAATGAATGGATTTTTACAGTTTCATAACATATTATTTCCATAAATCTTCCTCTACAAGATTTCAGGATTATTTTCAATAAAATTATTTTCTTTTAAATTGCATGGAATTTTGAGAAAAGAAGATGTTTTTGAAAAAAGAAAGGAAATTTTTCTCAAGAATGAAGCTCAACTATTTTATCAAAATTATTTTCCATCTAATATGTCACTCTTTAAATATGGTTATATTTCTATCCCTATTATTATGATGATTTTATTTTTTATGATAGAATTTTATTTTATAAATACATTAGTTTTATATCCATTATGATGTAATGATGTTTAAGAAACCCATTTTATTGCATGGGTTATGCTATGGTAAATGTTTTTATGGAACACATAAGAATGGTTTCATTATGAGATGTGTGGGGCCTATATCTCCCTCTAATGTATTGGGTAAAGATTTATATCTCATGTGATATACATGGATCGAACAGAAATTTAATCTGGTTCACTAATAAAAGGTTGGAACGAGGAGATACCTCGATTCAGTAATGGAATTTGTCCGCTATGATGGTCTTGGAAATGAGCCTTGACTAATATGAAATGATTTTCTATTCTTATGTATGTATTCCAAAAATTTTCATGTCTTATGTTTTGACTATTGGAATTACATTTCACTTTTTTGATTTATCCCATGACATGATATTGTGATATTTTATATACAGGATAATATTTTCAAATGTTATGTTCTTATGAATATGATATGATTGATATTTCCTTTTTTTACTATTAATGATTATTTGTGCTCACCATTTTATATGTTTATTTTCCCCAGTTCATGAATAAGGTTATTAAGTATGATATGCCAAAAAGGAGTCTAGTTATGATGAAATAAATGGAAGAAATTGTAGATGTTTTATGAACCAGTTGATTATGTTTCCAAGATTCTAAAGACACTATACCTATACAGTCTTGTCATGTTTTTATTATATGTTGTAATAAATATACTTGAATTCTTAATTGATATCAATGAATGTAAATAATGGGTTGCTATACCTTCACCATATTACTCTGAATGGTTAGTGTTTATGTTAAATGAATTGGGAAAGTTACTTACATTTCATATGTTAGTTTTAATGTGAATGTATATATTTATTATGTTCACCCCTTTTATATGAGGAATGAATTGGGCTTATTATGCGACTAGTGGGGCCTGATATAGCCCCTCTATGCATTGGTAGGTATCATGAGACAATTAGACATGGACTTGGTTGAGGCCTTTCTCATTTTGAGATATGGTTTTTACTGCGGCCTTAATCATTTTTAGACGT
Source organism: Viscum album (assembly GCA_963277665.1). Classification (NCBI taxonomy): domain Eukaryota; kingdom Viridiplantae; phylum Streptophyta; class Magnoliopsida; order Santalales; family Viscaceae; genus Viscum; species Viscum album. Next base: position 2,093,161,561 of record OY728122.1, read on the forward strand.
CTTGGACGAGGCCTTAGAAATATGTTTTAAAATTTCCAGCATATGCATTTCCCTCATTAAGAAGATATAAATTCATACTTCATGAGGTTATTCTACTAGTAGAATACCCATGGTTGTGTTATGTTATGTTAATAATTACACAGCTCATATTCCTTCCATAATGTATTCAAGTTTATTTTTAAGGGCATGTGTTTTTAGTTTTTCACCATGAATAATGCTTATGTTTATAAAATCTTCCAATGTATTTATTACCCTTACTGAGCATCTAACCTCACCCCTTTATTATGTTTCATTTTCTCAGGGCATGAAGAGGTTTATTATGAATTAATTGTAGGGATAAACTTAGAGTTGTGGTGTAACACCCGAGACTTTTATGTGAAATATTTTGTTTTTATGTTATATAAATCATCAAAGGAATCTTTCACTACACACAACACTAGCTTGGCTTGATTTACATGCAACCGCGGCCTTCCTCGATAGCTTGCGTCGTACGCAATACCGAGTTTCACTAAATAATGATATGCTATTAAAATATTATTAAAACTAGCCGTTATGAATAGTAATAACCAATTTTTGAAATTTTATAAATTTTATTTTTCAAAATGGACTTCATTTTTGAACTTGGAATATCGAAATTAGCCTAGGGTGAAATTTTGGTATTTTTCTGAAAACTTTCAATTTTTGATGAATAGTGAAACTACTAAGTGACTGTTAAAAAAAACTGAATTTTTCATAAAACTTAATTTTACCGCTTCTGTGAGTGGAATTTAAAAAATAAGAGAGACATGGTTGATGTCAGTAAGTAAAATGTGGTTCAATGAGATGAAAATAATTTTTTGGTGAATAGTAACTTTTTACTTTTTTTTTACCACGGTTAAAAGTAAATAGGGTAATTAAGGGTAAAAATGATATTATTATTACCCTAACACATATCCTAATTCTATTGGACAAGTTTAATTCGACCAAAAACAAACTTAGGAATAAAATATGACCATTTAGGCCCACTTGGATTAGATTAGGACATTTATTATTAATTTTTTTAAAGAAGGGTTAAAATAGTTAAAATCAAAGTTTAATAACTAAATAATTTTTAATATGGGGTTATACATAAGATAAAATCAAATATAAATATTCATTATAAAGATAAAAATATTTCCTACATAATGGTATTTTATTTTTAACCATTATACATTAAATAATTTAATTTATTTATGACACAACGATGATGCAGAAATTATCTTATTAATGAAATATTAACATAATTGATGTTATAAATACTCAAATAAATATAATTTGAGACTTTTTATGAATTACACTAATTTTATAGGTTAATATGACATTTTAGTATTGATTTAATTAAATGTTTTCGAAATTATCATTCTGTTATGATTTTCACAAAAATCAATTACTAAATAGTGTCAAAATTGACATAAAATAGTTTTTAAAACAAATATTATATTATTAATTGTTATTTTATTCCAAAAAATCTAAGGTTCGGCCAAATGACTTAGATAAAGTTATATATATTAATAATAAACAACTTGGGGTTCGTTTGGCTTGATATGGTAAGTTAATTAACCTTATAGTGTAAGAAAACAAGAAGACACGGTAAAAGTTAAATTATCTAACTTAAAGTTAAATCTAAATGATAAGGTTAAAATTGATACCTAAACTTGTCTAAATTATATTGGATGAGAGGATTTAGACCCCTACCCACCTTATCCTCGAAATAAATCAATTTAGAGCTATTTAAAACCGAACTTGACTTTATAATAAAATAATATTTGTAGTTATTCCAAAGGTGCCCCTCTCTTCCCTTATAAAAGGGCACCTCCTCCCTCTCTTCCTCACACCACTTTGAGCCTTCAATCTCGGCCAAACCCTGCCATTTTATCCACTCCACTTCCCTAGAGACATCCTAGAGGTCCTGGTATTCTTCAAAGACCAATTTTAGTGCCCTAAAAGGAGGTCTCAAAGAAGCACTTCAAAGATGAGGTAATATCCATTACCGATCCATTCCAATTTCTTTCTTCTTCAAATTCTTCTTCTTTAGTTGTTTCATTATGAAGTAATAACATCAGTATCACTCATATATGGATATGTTATTATAAGTATGAAACAACCCTATTTAACCATCTATCCATCCTACGGAAAATGAAATCACCGCGCGTGCGTACGTACTGAATACCGTCTCCACGCCGTGGTGTAATATATTTTCCACCACCACCTTACTTGGAATGGTATAATGGTGTACATAATGACTATATATGACTATTATAAAGTGATATTGATTCTGAAATAGTATACATACACTCCAATACAATTCCACGATCATAGGAACGATATCATCATTCGTGCGTACGTACGGAATACCGTCTCCACGATGTGATGCGACTCGTTCTACATGATCTTAATTTAATAATGATTATATAAATGAATTTAATGAATTAATATGAAATATATTACACTAATACCATTCTGGAAATGAGGTATCTATAACCTAAAGAGAATAATAAGAATTTATTCGACAAAACACACATAAGAACAAAAAGTTATAAACACCCGAATAACAAGTAGAAATGAAATATTACTACTAAGAAGCTAAGAATATGACCATATATGATATCATAAAAATAATTATGATTTTATAATAAGTCAATAACATTATTTAAATAATTATACATGAGGTTCGGACACTTACAAAGCAAGTCGGACCTAAGGTAAGGGAAAATATCACAATCTCATTTTTATCCGAGACTGTTTATACTTTGGTATTTACTGGGGTGTATTTTATCATACACATCCATGTTTACTCAACATGTAATATTTATATCCTTATACAATAGTTTATATCCAATTTTACCCTTTGGTGAGTTTTTAGTAAAAGATATGAAAGGAATCTTTTGTCGTTTTTCGTACGTGGTACTTTTTGACTTTTCCAAAAAAAGTATGAAGAATGTTTTTTTAACTTATACGACATGAATGGATTTTTAAAACATTATTTCCAAGAATATTCCTTTACAAGTTTTCAAGTTTATTTTTAATCAACTTGTTTTAGTTATAATTCTATGACATGTTAAGAAATGAAAAGTGTTTTTGAAGTAGAAAGGATATTTTCCTCAAGAATGGAGTTCAGGTGTTTTATCAAAATTATTTTCCTTCTAAGATAATATTGGGTTCTGTTTCTATCCCTATTACTACATGGATTTTATTATGTTGTGATGGAAATATTTTTATGAATTCCTTTATCTTATATGAATTGTTTTATGATGTCATGTTGTTTAAGAATCCAATTTTTATTACACGGGTTATGCTATGACGTATGGTTTATGATTTTGTGGCACACATAAGAATGGTATCATTATGAGATGGGTGGGACCTATATCTCCCTCCAATGCATTGGGTAAAGATTTTATATCTCATGAGATAGACATGGCTGGAACGGTAGGTTATACCGGTTCAGTGAAATAGGACTGAAACGAGGGTGACTCGGTTCAGAAATGGACTTTGTCCACTAAGATAGTCTTAGAAATGAGTCTTGACTAATAAGAAATGATTCTCTATGATTATGTGTGTATGACACAAAGTTTCATGTTTTAAGTTATGATTATTGGGATTACATTTCACTTCTATTATTTATCCCATGTTATGATATTATGATCTCTTTTGTAGGATAAGATTTCCAAACTTATGTTCTTATGTATATGATGTGATTGATATTTCTTTTTTCTACCCTTACTGAGCATTTGAGATCACCCTTTTGTATGTTTTATTTCCCCAGGTCAGGAAGAAGGTTATTAAGTAGAATATGACAAAAAGGGACTCTAGATATGATGAAATAAATGGGAAGCAATGTAGATGCTTTATGAACCAGTTGTTTATGTTTCCCAGTTTCTAAAGACACTATACCTATACGGTCCTTTCTTGGTTTTGTTATATGTTGTAATAAGTGTGCTTCAATTCTGAAGTAATAACAATGTATGTAAAGTATGGGTCGTTATAGTTGGTATCAGAGGAAAGGTATAGTCAACCTTTGGAAACTAGGATGTGAATGCCTTAGTAAGAACCCTAAGGATAATTCTAAGCATAGAACACAATCTTAGTGTTTTAGAAATGGCCATGAATAACCTAGGATAAGACCTTAAGTGTGAAATTTTATTCTTGATTATGTGGTTTTACTTTTATAATTAGTGTTGCTCACACTATTCTTCTTTGTTTTAGTCAATGGCTAGAACCCGAAGGAACCATGTTAATGCGGAACGCGACAGGAAATGCAATGATTGTCCCCCTGAGCAACCAAACGTTATGGGAGATGGAATAAAAAATCTTGTAGCCATGCTCACACAACTTTCTCAAGCTATGAATCATGCAGGACTTCCAAACGAGAAAAGGAAGGAGCAACATTCTGTTGAATCCTTCATTAGACAACGTCCACCTTCATTCAGCGGGTCTACTGATCCATTAGTTGCTGAACAATGGATTAGTACTACTGAAAAGATATTTTCAGTTCTTCAATGTTCTGAGCATGATAAAGTCATCCTAGTAGTGTATCGTTTGGAGGGTGATGTGATCAATGGTGGAATCTTATTAAGAATACGAGGAAAAAGGATGAAATTGAGTCCATGGAATGGGACGAGTTCAAGAACTTATTTTTCAATAAGTACTTCCCTCGTATTCTCCGAACAAATATGGAGAAAGAGTTTCTTGAACTGAAGCAAAAGGATGATGAATCTGTTGGTACCTATGAAGAAAATTTTACAAGACTTGCAAGGTACGCTTCTGGTATTATTATCCAACCTGAGAGTAAGATTGATTGATTCTTTAGTGGCTTAAAACCAAGTCTTCGAAGGGCCTTAGCCATAAGGGACTTCAATAGCTACGAGGAAATCGTTCGATGTGCTCTCAAAGTTGAGATGGAGATTGGAGTAACCCATCAGTTATATGGTTTTGATAAGAAGAGGAAAATGGAATTCAAAGGAAAATCTAAAGAGCACACTGAATAGAAGATGAGCTTTCCCTTATGCACAAAGTGTGGAAAGAAACATGGAGGGAGTTGTCTTAAAGGGACAAGTAAATGTTTCAAATGTGGAAAGGAAGGTCATCGGGCATTTGAATGCCGCGATGATGGGAAGAAGATGTCTAATGATGCAAACAAAGGAAGGGATACACAGAATGAACCTACTACACTTCAATGTTTCAAGTGCAAGGAGATGGGAAATTATGCCAATAAATTCCCTAATCCAAGGGTTGATGATGATGGTTGACGTCAACAAACTCTTAAGGCTAAAGACAAAGGAAAGTCACATGCAATTTCTATCAGCGATGTGGAGTACGATAACGATGTGGTGAAAGGTACACTTACCATCCACTCTAAAGTAGCAAATGTTTTATTTGATTCTGGATCCACCCACTCTTTTATTTCTGAAGAATTTTCTAAGGGTATCACAGTATTACCTCAACAATTAGATGTTGAGTTAGCTATGACAACCCCTAATGGCACAACAGTCGCATCAAAAGTTTATAATTCTTTCCCGATTGAAGTTTGTGGGAAAGTGATTCCTATAAATCTTGTGATCCTTCCTATAGTGGAATTTGATGTGATTCTTGGCATGGATTGGCTTTCTTTATATAGAGCTCATATCAATTTCCAAAGAAGGGAAGTCACATTTCATATTCCAGATCAATCTATGATCGTCTATCAATGCAAGGATGAACATAACCTTCCAGTGGAAATTCCTTCTACCTTATGGGTCTTGATTCCAATAAATGAAGGTTATTTATCTCAAATGGTTGGTGAGAAACTCACAATTAAGAATATTTCCATTGTACAGGAGTTTGATGATGTCTTTCCGGAGGAATTACCGGGTCTTCCACCAAATCGTGAAGTTGAGTTTTCAATAGAACTCATACCGAGTGCTTTTCCTATTTCAAAGACACCTTATAGAATGGCCCCAATTGAGTTGCAGGAATTGAAGAAGCAACTCCAAGAGAATCTTGATAAGGGGTTCATACGCCCTAGTGCGTCACCTTGGGGAGCACCTGTTCTATTTGGTAAGAAGAAAGATGGATCAATGAGACTCTGCATTGATTATCGAGAACTTAACAAGATCACTATCAAGAACAAATATCCTCTCCCATGCATTGATGACCTATTTGACCAACTACGCAGAGCTCAATACTTTTCCAAGATTGATCTTCGTTCAGGGTATCATCAATTAAGGGTCAAAAGGGAGGATATACCAAAGATGGCTTTCCGTACAAGGTATGGACACTATTAATTTATAGTGATAACATTTGGTATTACTAATGCCCCTGCTATCTTCATGGATCTGATGAATAGAGTCTTTAGAGACTATCTTGATCAGTTTTTGGTAGTCTTTATAGACGATATTCTTGTATATTCAAAGAGAAAGGAAGAACATGAATATCACTTGAGAATTATATTGAAGACCCTAAGAAAGGAGAAGCTTTATGCCAAATTTACCAAGTGTGAATTTTGGATTAAAAAAGTTGCATTTTTGGGTCACATAATCTCAAAAGAGGGGATATCTGTGGATCCAGCAAAAACAGAGGTTATCGAAAGATGGTCGAGACCAAAAACAGTGACTAAGATCCAAAGTTTTCTTGGTTTGGCTGGATATTATCGACGTTTTGTGAAATATTTTTCACGATTATCTAATCCACTCACCAAGTTGACTTGGAAAGGAGTTAAGTTTGTTTGGACGGAGGAATGTGAAGAGAATTTCAAGGAGTTGAAAAGAAGGTTATCCAGTGAACCTGTGCTCACACTGCCTTGTAGTGGAGAAAGGTTTGTGATCTACAGTGATGCATCTAAGAAGGGATTGGGGTGTGTTCTTATGAAAAATGATATGGTGATAGCTTATGCCTCACGACAGTTGAAAATACATGAGCAAAATTACCCAACTCAGGATTTGGAGTTAGCTGCGGTAATCTTTGCATTAAATATTTGGAGGCATTACCTTTATGGTGAAAGGTGTGATATTTATATTGATCATAAAAGTTTAAAGTATATTTTCACACAAATGGAGCTGAATATGCACCAAAGAAGATGGTTGGAGCTGATTAAGGATTATGACTGCTCAATCCATTACCACCCTGGGAAAGCAAACAAGGTGGAAGATGCATTAAGTCGACAAGACCATGCTAGTTTATCCATGATGAGGATCACAAAAGATCCAATATTTATAGATTTACAAATTATGGATCTTGGAATTATGATGGAAGGGGAAAAATCTTATCTTTCTTAAATGAATGTTCAACCATCTATACATGTGAAGATTAAAGAGGCACAGAAAGAAGATGTCGAGTTACAAAAAAAGGTGAGAAATCTTCTTGAATTCAACCTTGATTGTGATGGGATAATAAAGTTCAGGAATCGGGTTTGTGTTCCTCCCATTCCGAAATTAAAGAAGGAGCTGCTGGATGAGGCTCATAGTTCTTCATTCTCTATTCATCCTGGAAGCACAAAGATGTATAGGGACCTGAAAGAGTACTTCTGGTGGGATGGCATGAAAAGAGATGTTGCTGAATATGTATCTCGATGCTTGGTTTGTCAGCAAGTTAAAGCTGAGAGAAAGAAGTCTAAGGGGATGTTACAACCATTACCCTTACCCGAATGGAAATGGGAAAAAATCACTATGGACTTTGTCACAGGACTTCCTAAAACATCCAAAGGCAATAATTCTATCTGGGTCATAGTTGATCGTCTTACAAATTCTGCACACTTCATTGCTATTAGAGAAGATTTCTCTCTGGATCAGCTTTCCAGGATATATGTAAAGAAAGTGGTAAGATTTCATGGAGTACCACTTTCTATTATATCTGATCGGGATTTGAGATTTACCTTGAAGTTCTGGTTAAGGCTTTAGAATACTCTGGATACAGAGTTGAGTTTCAGCACTGCTTATCATCCTTAGACAGACGGTCAGTCTGAGAGAACAATTCAAACTCTAGAAGATATGTTGAGAGCTTGCTCTATGGATTTCAAAGGTGGTTGGGATCAACACCTACCTTTGGTGGAATTTTCTTATAATAATAGCTTTCACTCCAGTATTCATATGGATCCTTATGAAGCTCTCTATGGAAAGAAATGCAGGACTCCAACTTGCTGGGATGAAGTTGGGGAAAGAAAGCTATTAGGACCTGATCTCGTTGATGAAATGGCAGAAAAGGTCAGATCTATTCAACAACACATAAGAGCAGCTCAGAGTCGACAGAAAAGTTATGCCGACAGCTGAAGAAAAGACCTAGAGTTTGAAGTGGGTGATAAAGTGTTCTTACGAATATCTCCCTAGAAGAGAGTCATGAGATTTGGAAAGAAGTGGAAGTTGAGCCCTAGATATATTGGTCCTTTCGAAATACTGGATCGTGTTGGAAAGGTAGCTTACCGATTGGCACTTCCACTGAATCTCTCTCAAGTTCACGATGTGTTCCATGTATCTCTCCTGAGAAAGTACATACCTGATCCTTCACATGTACTTAGCTCAGAAGTTGTACCCCTGGAGCAAGATCTTTCTTATAAAGAACAACCGATAGAGATTCTAGATCGTAGCGAAAAAGTCCTACGAAGCAAGACCACTCGATTGGTGAAAGTTTTATGGAGGAACCACCAATTAGAAGAAGCTACATGGGAGCTTGAGGATATGATGAGGGAGAGGTATCCTCATCTGTTTGTTACAAAGTGACGAATTTTGAGGGCGAACTTCATTTTAAGGGGGGTAGAATGTAACACTCGAGACTTTTATGTGAAGTATTTTGTTTTTATGTTATATAAATAATCAAATTAATCTTTCACTACACACAACACTAGCTTGGCTTGCTTTACACGCAACCGCGGCCTTCCTCGATAGCTTGCGTCGTACGCAATACCGAGTTTCACTAAACAATGATATGCTATTAAAATATTATTAAAACTAGCCGTTATGAATAGTAAAAACCAATTTTTGAAAATTTATAAATTTTATTTTTCAAAATGGACTTCATTTTTGAACTCGGAATATCGAAATTATCCTAGGGTAAAATTTTGGTATTTTTCTGAAAACTTTCAATTTTTGATGAATAGTGAAACTACTAAGTGGCTGTTAAAAAAAAACTGAATTTTTCATAAAACTTAATTTTACCGCTTCTATGAGTGGAATTTCAAAAATACGAGAGACACGGTTGATGTCAGTAAAATGTGGTTCAATGAGACGAAAATAATTTTTTGGTGAATAGTAACTTTTTACATTTTTTTACCACGATTAAAAGTAAATAGGGTAATTAAGGGTAAAAATGATATTATTATTACCCTAAAACATATCCTAATTCTATTGAACAAGTGTAATTCGACCAAAAACAAACTTAGGAATACAATATGACCATTTAGGCCCACTTGGATCAGATTAGGACATTTATTATTAATTTATTTAAAGATGGGTTAAAATAGTTAAAATCAAAGTTTAATAACTAAATCATTTTTAATATGGGGTTATACATAAGATAAATTCGACTATAAATATTAACTAGAAAGATAAAACGATTTCCTACATAATGGTATTTTATTTGTAATTTTTAGACATTAGATAATTTAATTTATTTATGACACAACGATGATGCAGAAATTATCTTATTAATGAAATATTGACATAATTGATGTTATAAATACCCAAATAAATATAATTTGAGACTTTTTATGAATTAAACTAATTTTATAGGTTAATATGACATGTTAGTATTGATTTAATTAACGTTTTTCGAACTTATCATTCTGTTATGATTTTCACAAAAATCAATTACTAAATAGTGTCAAAATTGACATAAAATAGTTTTTAAAACAAATATTATATTATTAATTGTTATTTTATTCCTAAAAATCTAAGGTTCAGAAAAATGACTTATATATGGTTATATATATTAATAATAAACAACTTGGGGTTCGTTTGGCTTGATATGGTAAGTTAATTAACCTTATAGTGTAAGAAAACAAGAAGACACATTAAAAGTTAAATTATCTAACTTAAATTTAAATCTAAATGATAAGGTTAAAATTGATACCTAAACTTGTCTAAATTATATTGGATGAGAGGATTTCTACCCCTACCCACCTTAGCCTCGAAATAAATCAATTTGGAGCTATTTAAAACCGAACTTGACTTTATAATAAAATAATATTTTTAGTTATTCCAAAGGTGCCCCTCTCCTCCCTTATAAAAGGGCACCTCCTCCCTCTCTTCATCACACCACTTTGAGCTTTCAATCTCGGCCAACCCCTACCATTATATCCTCTCCACTTCCCTAGAGACATCATAGAGGTCCTGGTCTTCTTAAAATACCAATTTTAGTGCCCTAAAAAGTGGTCTCAAAGAAGCACTTCAAAGAAGAGGTAATATCCATTACCGATCCTTTCCAATTTCTTTCTTCTTCAACTTCTTCTTCTTTAGTTGTCTCATTATGTAGTAATAACATCAGTATCACTCATATACTGATATATTATTATAAGTATTAAACAACCCTATTTAACCATCTATCCATCCTACGGAAAATGAAATCACCGCGCGTGCGTACGTACAGAATACCGTCTCCACGCCGTGGTGTAATCTATTTTCCACCCCCACCTTACTTGGATGGGTATAATGGTGTAAATAATGACTATATATGACTATTATAAAGTTATATTGATTCTGAAATAGTATAAATACACTCCAATACAATTCCATGATCATAGGAACGATATCATCACTCGTGCGTACGTACGGAATATCGTCTCCACGATGTGATGCGACTTGTTCTACATGATCTTCATTTCATAATGATTATATAAATGAATTGAATGAATTAATATGATATATATTACACAAATACCATTCTGGAAATGAGGTATCTATAACCTAAAGAGAAGAATAAGAATTTATTCGACAAAACACGCATAAGAACAAAAAGTTATAAACACCCGAATAACAAGTAGCAATGAAATATTACTACTAAGAAGCTAAGAATATGACCATATATGATATCATAAAAATAAGTATGATTCTGGAATAAGTCAATAACATTATTTAAATCATTATACAGGAGGTTCGGACACTTACAAAGCAAGTCAGATCTAAGGTAAGGGAAAATATCACAATCTTATTTTTATCCGAGATTGTTTATATTTTGGTATTTACTGGGGTGTATTTTATCATCCACATCCATGTTTCCTCAATATGTAATATTTATATCCTTATAAAATAGTTTATATCCAATTTTACCCTTTGGTGAGTTTTTAGTAAAAGATATGAAAGGAATCTTTTGTCGTTTTTCGTACGAGGTACTTTTTGACTTTTCCAACAAAAGTACGAAGAATATTTTTTTTAACTTATACGGAATGAATGTATTTTTAAAACTTTATTTCCAAGAATATTCCTTTACAAGTTTTCAAGTTTATTTTTAATCAACTTCTTTTATTTATAATTTTGTGACATGTTAAGAAATGAAAAGTGTTTTTGAAGTAGAAATGATATTTTCCTCAAGAATGGAGTTCAAGTGTTTTATCAAAATTATTTTCCATATAAGATAATATTGGGTTCTGTTTCTATCCCTATTATTACATGGATTTGATTATGTTGTGATGGAAATATTTTTATGAATTCCTTTATCTTATATGAATTGTTTTATGATGTCATGTTGTTTAAGAATCCCATTTTTATTACATGGGTTATGCTATGATGTATGGTTTATGATTTTGTGGCACACATAAGAATGGTATCATTATGAGATGGGTGGGACCTATATCTCCCTCCAATGCATTGGGTAAAGATTCTATATCTCATGAGATAGACATGGCTAGAACGGTAGGTTATACCGGTTCAGTGAAACAGGACTGAAATGAGGGTGACTCGGTTCAGAAATGGACTTTGTCCACTAAGATAGTCTTGGCAATGAGTCTTGAATAATAAGAAATGATTCTCTATGATTATGTGTGTATGCCAAAAAGTTTCAGGTTTTGATTTATGATTATTGGGATTACATTTCACTTCTATGATTTATCCCATGTTATGATATTATGATCTCTTTTGCAGGATAAGATTTCCAAAAGTTATGTTCTTATGTATATGATGTGATTGATATTTCTTTTGTCTACCCTTACTGAGCATTTGAGCTCACCCTTTTTTATGTTTTATTTACCCAGGTCAGGAAGAAGATTATTAAGTAGAATATTCCAAAAAGGGACTCTAGATATGATGAAATAAATGGGAAGCAATGTAGATGCTTTATGAACCAGTTGTTTATGTTTCCCAGTTTCTAAAGACACTATACCTATATGGTCCTTTCTTGATTTTGTTATATGTTGTAATTAGTGTGCTTCAATTCTGAAGTAATAACAATGTATGTAAAGTATGGGTCGTTATATGTGGATGTTCTCAATGGAACTTATTTTTTGTTTTTTTCATATAAAGTTGTAATTTTGAACCTATGTATGCATATGGTTTTCCAAAACTATTAAACAACTTGGTACTTATGGATTTTATTCCTTGTAATCATGCCAATGTTTTAAAATAGTTCCCCAACTCTGGGACACTGAGGTCATGGCATTACATATTGTGTTGATTGTGAAAAAATTCATAGAGGTATATCATGAAATGGTAGTTGTCCAATTAATCTCAATGAAACAAGGTGATTCTGTACCACTTGCATCAAGGTCATTTTTCAAACCCTTGGAAATTTTTGATTGTTTTGGTTTTGACCCCTATGGGGTTTGATTTACTTTTTCCATACATTCATCCTATCTTGACCTATGAACAATGTCCTTGAGGGATCTCATGGTCATGATTTTTGAATAAGCCTTGAATAACAGAGGTCCATCTGGTAGCGGGTGAGATGTCAACCGTTGATATTTACCTCCCAACTTGAAGAAGAATGATTCCCTCTATAGTGATTATGATGATAAAATTTCCCTATCCCTATGGGATATGAACTATTCAGGGCCACAATTGGTATTTTTTTTGATCATGTTATAGAGGATCCGATGACTCTAGTCTAGGGTTTGATGACTACAGGGATAAGAATTGAGATATAAATTCCCCCATCCCTATGAGATGGGGTTGATCTAGGTCTGTTATTGATTTATCCAGGATCCTATTGGGGTGTGATGAACCAAGTGATGGTGATTGAGATAAAACTCCCCCCAACTCTTTGGTAAGGGGTTGGTTTGCAACTACAACCAATAAATCCTTTATCCTCTCAATGATTGAAGATCCGACTGGTGGAGGCAATGATAGGTATTCCCTTGGTTTGGTGGGCTAGGTTCATTCCTAGATAGATTCTATGGAAGCTACTATTGTGATCTATTTGATTTATCACAACTGTACTTGTGTATGAGTTGGGTGCAATAACAACCCATAATGGGAGTCATTTTCTACGAGGTGTTTTGGGGTTGATAAAAAATACTACTTCTATGTATGAAATGTGTTTCTATTATTTCAAGGGGACCAATTGAAAGCTATGATGACAGTCCTCTCCCTCCATTTGTGATTTCTTGGCATCGTTAAAGTGGGGGCATTCCATTTTAGTGACCAACTGGACCACACGTTACCCACTCCCTTGATCTCTCTAGAGGCTTTGAAATTAAAGTACACCGCATTTGGGGATTTCTTCTATTCTAGCGGTGTAGTGAAGTAAAAAACTCTAAAATTTCCCCATCCTTGGATACTAATACATATTGAGGATTTAACTATTAGTTGTTGAAGAGTTGTGATGTAGTAAAGGAAATAATGTTGTTGGTTTTCACTGTGATTTTACAGTTTTAGGTCCTGGGCTATGGAGATAACAACCAGGTCAAGTTGAAAACATATTATATTGATGGTCTAAATGTGAAACTTGTATCTTGGATAAGGGAGGTGTCTAGCCTTCAATCCCTGATGTGTTACCCAGAAATTTTGGGGTAGGTAAGACATACACTCCTTCTCTAACTCATCTCAGATCTCATAGTTAGAAGTGGAAAGGGGACAAAACATGGTTAGGATGTTGTTTCTAGATAACTACCTCTATATTTCAATGTCATTTAACTCTTCATCATACTTACATTCTTCCACTTGATCAGACCACATAGTAGTCTCTCTGGGTTGCCTACTGACCGTGTTGAAGTGTTGCTGGTCATTGATGCTGAATTATATATGGATGACCCTGATGTTTCTAGAACCTCTCTATATAAAGGCATATGAGTTTTGAGAACTTCTTTATACAGAGGTTTCTAGGAAAGGGGAGGATTTCGTTGTTCTATGGATATATCACCATGGGGAGGTTGACCATGGATAATGTTAAGAGTAGATTCTCTGTGATCTATCTCCACAATACCATGAGGAAGACTATCATAGTAACAACTGAATTATTCTTCGATTTAAGAGTCAAAAAACCATTGAGGTTTTTAGAATGTGTCTCAAACAACCTTAAGGACACCGAAATTGAGAAGGTCAGGAATCTGAGCCTCATTATGTGTTGTTGCTGGAATATCATGACCTGCCTTTTGATGTTGTGTAGGGATATGATCCTGTAATGTGAAGGCTACTAAAACATGTTGATAACCATCTGTCACTATAGTAAAATGATTCCACTACTAAGAAGAAGCTGGAATATGCTAATGAGCTTCTTCACTATTGGTAGGAATATGAGCCTACTTATGGGTGGTTTATAGAACATGTTGGTGAACCCTAACTAAAGTGGGGGTATAAGTCGACTCAAATTTGAATTCTTCAACAGAATATATCAACAGACCTCCAAAATCAGATAAGGGATATGAGCCTCCTCTTGTATATCCTAGAAGGATGCCAGTGTATTTGTTCCTCATCAAAAGTAGGTGTATGATCCTAGCTTCTGTAATTAATTGGAATATGAAAAATAACTTCACTAATAGGAATATGAGCATACCCTAAGGCATTTCACACTCTCACATGGTGATCCAAAATTGGAGTGAGGATATGAGCCCGATCCTATGTATTTGGAGTACGTCGCTGGTATTTCTTGATAGGGATATGAGCCCGTCCTGAGGTGTGTTCCAATCTTACATGATGAACCTCAGTTATAATGAGAATATAAGCTTGGTTTGGGGTTTTTAGAGTATGCCTCTAGTCTTTTTCAACAAGAATGTGTGCCTATCTTGAGACATGTTCCACTCTCACTTGGTGATCCCCGGTTGGAATGAGAATATGATCCCAGTTTGATTCCTGATCCTTTGTCTAAATATATTGATAATCCACCTGGATGGGAGAAAGAATTTTCACTTGCTTTAGAGAAACCACTTGTTCATACTTACTAGAGTGTTATGCTTCCCTGGATATAGGGAAAGAAATATGCTCCTATCCCTGTATATATAAAAATTCCAGAATATGAAGGTAAAGTTATTCAACTATTTATAATTTGTAATCACACTTTAAAAAAGTATGTGAATTAATGTGAGTCTACAAATTTATTATCTTAGATATATACTAGAAGATATCTTCTATTAAATTTGGGATATGATCCCACTTATATCCTCCTTATACTGAAAAAAATATGATGATGGGATTCATGTGTGGGGGTAGGAATATGCACCTCCTCCATGATTTCTATAGGAATATGCCCGCAGACTTACTCAAATTGATAAGAAGTACAAGACTTCATACTGGATACCACCAATATATGATGACATTCTTCATTAGTGTAAGAAGGGACATGAGCCCAATATTGGTTATCCAAATCTTTTTATTCCTAATGTGTCTTCCTTGGTGCCCATGGATGAGCATCATAGCTGGAAATATGTTAGGTGGTACCTTGAGAAGGCAATTGAGGGGAACCAGTGGGATGGTGTTGGTGATAGAGGATGATAGAAGCCCTCCTAGGTGGCTCCTGAACTGAAATGAATATGTAGTTGACACCTTGATACAAATCCATTATATAATAAAGGAAGTTATTGTCATACTCTAGAGACATGCTTTTGATGTGATTTGCAGTAGCAACAAGCGCCACAGGTTTTGATGTAACTTTATTTGGATGATGAAAACTCATCAATTTTAGAATATGGAGTCCACTGTGTGCATTCAAAAGGGTTGGGATTATACCATGTTGATGGTATTATTGGAATATTCCATTCACCACCTGACACTGAAGGTTTCGATCATGGGAGGTCATTCTGTCACTTGTAAGGGTTGCAGTCATAAATAGTTTTCTATAATAGTCTCTAGATGGAGATATGATCTTAGGTCAAGGTGTTGATTATGAGAGAAATATCTACAGTCATTAAGACAAAAAGGAACAAGGTCATTAATTAGTTCACCATCATAGTCATGATATGTTCTCAATCATATATACACAGGTAACACAAGTTTCCTTCCTTATTCTCAGTTTTACTATTTTACTCGTGTGGAATTGTCATGATAAGGGTGGAATTATTTCATGATAACCCTAGTAACATTTGGTCAACTGATTTTATTTATTATTTTAGAGTTCCATGTTAGGTTCACATTTTTGTTTTTCTTAGGATATGAAAATGATACCCAAATGCATGATAAATCGATCATTTTGTTATATGAGAAATTCACGTCATATTCCTGATCTTTGTTTTATGGGAAAGGGATGTTTGGTTCTTCCCAATGGTTTATTGTGAGGGGTTTTATGTCTGTTAAATCATTCACCACGGGTTCACCATTTTCATCTTTTATATAAACTCCCAATGGTTCCCACATCCATAACTGAGTATGGACCTACCTTCTAAAGGTATGTGGTCAGTTTGGGTTTTAGACCCAATGGAACTTTGGAACTCACATTGGTTGAGAACATGGGAGGTCAGGATCATCACACACTTTTTGGGAAAATTGTTTCCTAATTCGACACTCTCTTATAGATTTAGTAGATGTTTGTGAATCTATTTCTAATCTTGATATGAGACTGGTGACCCTAACAAAATTATCAAGTGTTCAACCCTTCTATATAGAAATGGCAGTCTATTAATGGTTCCATCTATATGTATCCAATCTTCTTCATCAGTTTCCTATTAATAGGTAGTTTCTTATAATCTGAATGACATGTTAGGAGGACATCTCATGATCAAGGATGACATGTCTTTAGGATGTCTCAAGACTTGGGAGACATGCCAAGAGGGATTCTAAAGACCTAAACAAAACATATGGGAAGATTTATCTTGATTTGAGCAGACATATCTAGAGGGTTTCTCATGATCTATGATTACATTTACAAAGGGAACCATGTGATTTGGATAAATATTCTAGAGGACATCCTGAGACCTATCTAACATACCCCAGTTCCATTGCATAACTTGAGTGACACATCCGATAGACATTACAAGAATTGGATGGAAAGCATGAAGGAATTCATGAGACTTGGATGGAATTATCCTATGGATTCACATGATTTTCTTGACATGTCCAAAGGACATCACATGATCCAAGTGACATGTCGATAGAGTTTTGCATGACTTTGGTGGCATGTTCTATTTCTTTCACATGATCTCGGTGGCTCATGCGAAGAACATGAAGACTATATTATCCTTTTTCACATAAGACTCCTGTATTTTTAGTCTTTATTTCATCCTTTATTGCATATTTTCCTCAAATTTTGTCGAGTTAGCTTATTTTATGTGTTGTGGGACCCAATCAAAATAAGTTCCCTCCTTCACATAATCTAGATGACATTCTGGAAGTCCGTCATGTAATATATAAGGTGATCACATGAATCTTGTATTAATGTTATGTGATCCCTTAGGTAATTACCTAGATTTTACCAGGTGGAATACCTTATGATCGTGTGACCTTTCACTTCGATAAGTTCACTCATATGCTCTCATTGTCTTCTCTACATGTGTTTAGTTGGTTCTACCTTCATTTTTCTTTTTGAGGGGGGGGGGGATTTATAGGCCATGTCTCCCTGGTTATATGCTACCTTTAATGACACATATCTCACAAATATGAGTTTTAGGTAGTGGAGGGATGTTTTTATCATGTGATTCACATGATCTTGTCATCGGTTGTCCAAGGGGTGTCACATGATATTAAGCGCCTATGAGAATGTCCCACTGTCACCCCATTTATTAGAGCTTGACCGATTAAAGGGATTATTCTTAACCATATTGACATGTAAAATGAACTTTATAAGATCAAAATGTCTAGGTGTCTTTGTGAGACTAGGACACACATGGAAAGGTTTTCATGTGATTGAAGAAGAATTTTATAGTGTTTTCTGTGAGACTAAGGAAACTTGTCAGGGGGTCCTCCATGAGATCAGGCCAATATGTCGGGGGTGGGGGGGGGGGGTATTGTGTGATCAGTGGTGATCAATCAGGGTTCATGACCCATTTCTCATAAAGGATATCATATCCTAACTTCACAAGAAGCTTCCTTATTTCCCCCCTTTTTTATTTCCTTCTTTTTTTACAAGGACAAGAGATCTCATGGAACCATGTGAGTGTTTCTAAAGAAAATCACTCTACATGTCTGTGATGTGTCACATGACCAATAATAGAACTTGAAATGATGTAAGAGAATTATCACAGACACCCCCTCTACTTATCTATGGATCTATTGGGGTACTGCATAATTTAATGAACATGTTCGATACACTTTTCATGATGAAGGTGATATGCCAATAGGATCTTGCATGACAAGGTGGACATGTTGCCATAATATTCATGAGGTATATCAAACCACTTTAACTTGTCACATGAAAATCAATTACTACATAAGGTCTCTTAATTTTTGTATATTTTACCCTTTATTTTGTAAATAGTTTTAGATTATTTTGAGGCACCTATCGCTTGACATGTCACATGATCGAAAGAGCTTGTCTGGAAGCCTTCCCACAATCAGTGATTGTATTGATTCATTTTTAGGAATAAATAGACTTGTCTAAGGGGCCTCACATGATCAACAACAATTCATGCATTGTGCTTGGTATTATTACATTACCTTCCAAAGGTCATGTGATCACATTTCCTTCTAAAGGTTATGAAATTTGCGATAGTTGTCCACATTTTTTCCTTTATTTTGTAGAGAAAATAATACCCGTTATTTAGGTATTTCTTATCTTGTATATTTTTTGATGTTCATTTTCTGGGTGTAAACAATGATATATATATATAAGGGATTGTACCTCAACTACTTGGGCAATACGACCCACACAATAAATCTTTTATATTCTTGACTCAACCCTTTTATGTGAATTCAAACTTTTCATGCTTTTGAGATAAACTCACTTAGGGTGTGACTAATATTTTAATGAATAAAATAATATCATGTTTCATTTTAATAGAACTTGGTTGGTAGGATGAAACCATCATAGGTCATATTTATCTCTTATACCTTGGTATGTAACCCCATGGGGTATGATTATGATAAAAATGGATGGTGATTTATTGTGTCAACAAAAACTTATACAATATATCATGTATATGTATAGTGGTATTTCACTTAACTGATCCCTTTAAATTGATAAAATACCTTTTAGATATTTTCATATTTATTATTAGGAGTTTTTAATTAATTATAATTCCAACTAAAACCTAAAGGGTGTTTTATTATATAGCTTGAAATTAACATTTTCATTAATCAAGCAAGGATATGAGAACTTATGTATAAATAAAGTGGATAAATAATTCTTGAACGGAAGTTTTATATAATTTCCCCATATTCCTTGTTGATTTATCTAAACAAATTACCATGAAATTTTTCCTTATAACTGGTACATTATGTTCTTAAACAGAGACTTTGAAATGTTTAAAATAAATTATGAATTAATTTGACAATTTAAATGAAATCATTTAATGGTTTTCATACCTTTAACATTGGGAAAGTGTTGTTTAAATCTTTGCATGAGTTATGAATTTTATGGGAACATGTACATTTCCCAAAGGTCTTAGTGGGCCTTTCCAAACAAAGTAAGATTAGAGGTTAATCCAATAAGCCTAGTGTCCTTTTTAGGAATGACCTCATTGTTGGGTCTATGCCTTATATAAGTAAGAGGGGATAAACTAGTTCTGGTATCGCCCTTAGAGGCAATTAGAATTGATAAATTCTTATCTTGAGTTTTAAGAATAGAGGTCATGTTTGGGTACCATTTGAAATAAGATAGGACTCTTAGTTTATAGTACAACCCTAGGTTTGATCGTTAGTTTTGTGCTAGTTGATCCTTGTGGGAATAATGTGCCATGTTTAATGCTCAAGTTTCGTGGGCTAGACACACCTAGGAATAGTCAGCCTCTTTTAAATCATATAAACCATCCTATTTTATATAGGATATCATATACTAGGAGTGCGTTTTTCCATTGAGATAGTTAAATTTGGAAAAATGGGAATTCTAGTTGTCTTATTGTGATATCAGGGTAGTATGTATTGATACACATGGTACCCATCAATTTGATAAAAAGGTTCAACGAACCATATGAGTTTGGTGGTAATTATTTATGACTTTGGATTCCAAGTTATGTTCATAGGTCACTTATGGAGTAGAATGAACTGGATGTATGAAGATATTAGGTTATCCCAGTACTCGATATAATATTGAAAAAAGAATCAAGTGTTGTAACACTACTGATTGGTTTAGTTTTGGCATTTATTCCTGATGCTAATTTCTTGCATGATCATGTATCAGGAGAGTGTCATGTTTATGTCTAGATTAAATCTGATCTTGTATGATTTTAAGTGGTTGGTTTTCCCTCTTTTTATATTCACTCTAGGAAAAAACATGTTAGCCACAGACATAACCCATGTTCAATAGTGGATGGATCATGTTTCATAGGATGAGTTCCCATTCTCAGTAAAAAATGACTAGGAAACTCTTAATGTGGGGAGCATCTCATCAAACTTGTTTTAGTGTGTCCTTCTAGGTAGAGGGAGAATAATCTAAAAAGGCCATTTGGACATGGTTAAAACATATTTTGGAAGCCAATGAGGCTGGTAAGTTCAATTTTCTATTCCTTGAAATGATAGTTGAGATGAAACCGAATTATAGTTTGGAATAGAGTCTAGAGTCTAGATTTAGACTCAGGGTGTGCGAGTGACCTAGAGAATGTAATTATTCCGAGGAATGTTGGTTCTTAAATGGAAGCATGATGAATATATTGATGGATATTTATGTAACCTTTAAAGACACCATAGTCGAGTTGGAATTCACTGGTTATTATTGAAAAATCACAAGGTGCCATTATTAGTGATAAAATCATGGTTAGTTAATGATTATGTGTTTTTAGGTGTAACCGAGATCTTTAGAGGAAGTCATCTAGAGGTGGTATAACTATTATTCTTACATATAGTTGGATGCAGATGGTTGGAATCCATGTTGGGAACTTCATCTTGGCTATGACAAGAGTGGATTGGGTAATAATAGTGATCATTGATATCCTATTGGTGTAATATTATCTTATTAATGATTATTCCACTTATCTTGACATCATCTAAGTAACATTGAGAGAGCATCAGTTATATGCCGAACTAAAGAAGGAAATTAAAATTCCCTTACGACCCAATATATCAACTCCGTAGGAGTTTTATTATGAGTCAGTGGATACTTATAGAGTCTTGGACTATCCTAAGTGATACTTGGATTGTAAGTAGGAACATATTGGATAGACTTATAGACACTAGTTGGTTCTATGACTCGATTTCTAGGAAAAATACTACTTTTGGGCTCAATCAATATTTTGACACATGGACATCTCATCTATATGCTAACATCCCACTTTTAAACTTCTGAGTATGGACTAAACTGGATAACGTTGTTGGAATCTAGTGGTTAATTTGGTGGTTACCCCAGACTTATAGTCAATCTCAGTTGATATGTTTAGAGTGTGACGATCTAAGGGTACTGAATCAGGTAAACAACTATGTTCATACTATGGAACAAAAATATTAATGGTCGGTTGGGTAAGATATGTCACGTGAAGTTAGTTTTGATATTTAACGGGAATAGTCAAATAAATCTTGATATGACTTAGATTAAAGGCGTCAGAGTGGAGATTGGGATGCATCATCTATCAAGATGATCATTTTTTGGGAAAACAGTTGGCTAATATATCTTGAATCACTTCATTTGTTTAGTTGATGATAATTGGAGAGGAAATGTAATAGATACATCGTTGGGAGAATAAAAGTGTAGTGTAAAGGTTAGATGAGTCATTTCATGGAAATGATGGCGTAATAAGGAAAAATGTGGTTGGTTGGAAGTCAACCATTCAATCAGTTGAAAATCATACTAGGAGCATAATTAGGATGCTAAGGGCATGTTTAAGTAGGAAATTATGATGGTGGGAGAACCAAAATTTGGAATTTAGAATTTCAAATCTATAATTTATTATGGGGGTTCCATAGGTTAGATGGTTAAGGAGAGAATGACTGATCATGTATTGCGTTAGAAGGGATTGGGTAAGCACTGTCTCAATGTTTTGGTTTTGATAGGAGCATTGTCTTAAGTTTCAATGGATTAAGTGTTGTTTATTAAAAGTTATTCTTGGAGGGGATATGGGAATTAAAAAATTAAACAAGGATGTTTCTATTAAAATTACATAACCCAAGTAGGTTAGGTGATGTTTCATTGTTCTTTAAGGCTTATTGATCATGAAAAGTTCTAAGGTGGGGAGATTGTAAGATCTTTTTTCTTGGACTGGTTGGAAATTTACAATATGGTTTGACATTTATATTGTAAGGATGATATGAATCATAATTTAAGCTTAAGAATGAAATTACTATAATTTTAACACTTAAAAGTCTTGTTTTTTGATGGGGTTTAAGGCCTAAGAAGTGCCTTGGGTGTTCAGTTGAGTTTCGAATGCATTGACCTTGAAATCCAAGCTTTTAGAAAGCTAAAGAGAGGCACACAGTTATCACATGGTTACTGATAACTGTGCACCTAAATGACATGGGGCTTGGAGGGTACCACATAGTTTTTCAATCCATGCACCAAGATCCTAACAAATATGCAAGGTGTCATTAGAAAATTTTAGAGGGGATTCACATGGGCCACTAATTTTTTTTCTAACCATATGTTAGCCATGCGATAAGGGCATGCCAACATGGATAGTGATCCAACTCTATTGGTGCATGGATTTCCAAACCATATATCCAAACTGTGCGACTTATTAAAATGATGGGAAATTTCCATTTTCCCATTTTCCCTATAAATTCCAATTTCTTTATCTTCCTCCCCATTTTCACAGTGGACCATGTGTGGGAGCTCCCTTATCCTCTCCATTAGGAATTATGAGATCTCCTCCATCTAGACTTGGAATCAAGCGTTTTCGGTCACATTTGATCACCCTTGGTTAGTCTATAATTCATCCTTATAAAATTTTTAGTTTATATTTATGTATTTAATTATATTTAAATGTGAGATTATATTCCATATTTTTAGTCGTTTGTCTATTCTCCTATATTCTCTCAACCTATCTTGAATATAATTCTGATAATGGATTACTGAAGTATCATAAGCATGAAGTAGGTGGTATATGAATTTTTCCGCAAAGTATCATGGTTTTATAAAATAATACCTTGTGATACATGCCCCACTTCACATGTATCACCAATTAAATGTGAAATTAAATTTCTAAATGTTAATGTTGTGAATTAGTTACTCCTCATGTACAAAAAATCACTATTGGAAGCCATTTACTTTGACTTGAACCACCCCTTTGGCTGGGTTTCTTTTATTCCCATGGCCCCTATGCCTTAGAAACCATATTATACCACCTTTATAGGTGTGTTTACCTTCATCCAAACTAAATAAAAGGGTTAAATGAATTAATCATATTATAAGTAGTGTGAACTAATATTTTAAAGTTTGATCATTTATTATACTATGCTTGAGTTAAATTAAATATGAAGTGATTTGAGTATCGTCACTTGGCTATCATAATGGACTGACATAAGTGGATAAATAAACTTTTAAATATAATTCTTACATAAATTTATCTTATTATTGATTGTAAGGATTTTCTTAAATGAATTAAATGTGGTGGATTGTATTAGAGCATGCATGATTACATGGAATTCTCAATTATTAGTAATTGATTAAAAAATTGAATAATCATGTTGAATTATTTTTAAATAGAATGAATGTATTATCATGGACCATGTTTATTTATTAAATAAAATGTTCATTTTTATTATAGTATTCCTTGAGTGATACTTGGGTTTTGATTTGGAATACCGTGGATGGGATCTTTATGAACATTAAATTGGATGAATTATGAAGGATTAAATAGTGCAATAATTGATTCTTCACATCAATGATATGAAATTAACATGAAATTTCTTATTATTGTGCATAAAATCCCTTACTAGTCATGAAACTAGGGCATGAAATCCCTTATTAATCATGATACTTGGGAATGGATTCCCTTATTACTCATGATCTTGGAAATGACATCCCTGATTACTCATGATACTATGGAATGAAATCCCTTATTACTAATGATACTCTAGCATGAAGTCCCTTATTGATCATGATACTCGGCCATGTCGTCCCTCATTACTCATGATACTCAGGCATGATGTTCATTATTACTCATGATACTTAGGCATGGTCTCCCTTATTACTCCTGATCCTCAGATATGGAGTCCCTTATTACTCATGATCGTTGAGCATGAAGACCATTTCCAAAATATGATAATTTTATTATATTATTACTATCATAAATGGATTCCTTGATCTTACAGCTTGGGTCCTATTATGTACATTTATATATCTGCATATATAGGTTCACATATATGCTTATATATACATGATGTAATGATCATAGATATTCCAACCTATGATAAAGTAGGTATAGTTAGCTGTGTGTCTTTTGAGGAACCCAAGACTGACTCATTTATAGTTATTTATTCACTAATTTATTTATTATACCTCAACACTGATTTATTTTATATTCAAAGACTGTGTTGAATTAGACCCTATTGGAATTAGCCTACTTAGTTTATCTCACACCCTATTTGGGAAACCATTTGGTACTTGGATAGACCTCATAGTTTTCAGATAAGGTTCTAGATTTGGCTTAATTATTTTTATTATTTTGGTTACCCTTGTAAATGGTAGATTTGGAGAATAAGAGTGATCCATACTTAGGATGCTCATGGAGATAGCCTTTGGGTATTTAGTACATTTAAATATGAATGTATTGCATTCCTGCTGCTATGAATACTTATTTTCAATTTAGTTTTGATAAGAAAACATCTAGTATATGACACTATTTATGGATTATGCCATTTATATTTCTGGGAAGATTTATTTCCCCCGAATTTCATTTTTACTGCTTTTGTGGTTGATTTATTTATTTTATACCATTGTGCTACTCTGATTATGAGGGTATAGTATCTCCATCATACCATCATTAGATCCTCACTAGTAGTCAGTAACATTTGGAAGATTGTGTGACATGCTTGAGGCCATGTGGAGAACTGTCTTGGGGTACCATTTTAGTGGCTATGGGCCCAGGATGTTTCAGTTTCAAAGGGAGAGAAATAGAAAAGATCATAACAGAACATATACCAAGAGTTATGAAGTAACCATATTCTCATGATTAATATAGATATACCAACATGTTATTCATATGGTGAAGTGACCTAAAAGTCTATAAACTATGGTTGAACCTTCATGGAAGCATTGCATATAAGTGAAGAAGAGGTAGTGCCCTTGAGTGATGAGTGACCGAATCATACGCATTGTAAAGGTAGTGTTACTGGCCTCGAGTTACCATTCCTAAAACATTTTATCCATGTAACTAGTAAATATTATTATATTATGGCACATAAATACATTTTTGGTGTATTCTCCTTGGAAGTTTTCTTTTATAGTGTACCATGTAAAATTTGTGTGTTATACGTATGATTTACTTTTTAGTATATCTATTAGTATTTTGGTAATTATGCTGTCAAGTAATGTTTGTTGAAAATAGTTCTTGATAATGTGGGAAAAAGATCCGAAAATAGAATTAAATAAATTAAATAAATGTTTTAATTCAACCATCACCCTGATTCACACCCCTCTTAGGGTGTATCAAGTTGCAATAAGTGGTATCAAAGATTAAATGTTTATACTCACTATTCAACCTATAAAGTAGTTTTTGGATTTATGGACATAGATTATATGATGAATCCTCCATTGTTTTGATGGAACTAAATTTTTTATATGGAAGAAATAAATTTTCATATTCCTGCAGGTTTGTGGGGAATAAGTTATGATGTATATTTGAAGAGATGATTACTTGATAAAACATAGTGAGAAAATGGGTAATGAATAAATAGATAACCTCCTAAATATATCTTTTTCTCATTATTTTTATATGGAAAATAATCGTTGTGATACTACTTATGAAATTTGTAAGACTATGTGATCAATTTTTAAATACTATATAGAGACAACTCATGTTTTGATTTCAACCTCAAGATAAGGTTTCAAAATAAGAAAAGATGATATGACGATGAACTTGAATCATGAAGAGAGTCTTATGAAAAAATGAAAGAAAATAAAAACAATGAGAAGAAGACTTTTAAGAGAGAATGTACCAAAATAAAGGTAAATTATTTCAACTCTAATATTTAAAATGAATGTAACCATATTGTGGATGTTTCTTATAAATCAATAAATTATGATTTCATCTTCTATAATAAATAATCGAAGGGTTATATTGAAATTCAAGTAGAGCTTGATGATTCTATTAAATAATTATATATATTCAAAAAATTAAAAATCAAAAGATTTGGGGTCTATTAAAAAATATACTAAATAGGTAGATGAAATTGAAGTAGAGATGGACTGACTTGAGGAAGATTAAATTAATCAATCAATTATTCTATTGAACTCTAAATAAGTAGTGAATATCATGATGAATACTAATTTGTAATCCAATGTTATTTAAAATTTGAAAGCTTCTGTTAAAGTACAGGAGAAAATTGTTGAGTCTCTTGAGGTTGGAATTATTGAAAGGAAAAACCATAGGTATCCATTTGAAGGTGATTTCAAAAATAATAGTTGTGGAGGGTTTGTTGGTGAATATGAACCACTCACACATGATGTGAACTTTGAAAAGGAGGAAGAGGATATGGGATATGATCATAAATTCATAGATAGTGTGTTCCATTATAAAAAATATATCCAATCCTGATATGAGAAGGAGGACAAGTGGGAAATAATATAGGAAGTGGAATATTAAATCATTGAATATTTGTGAATAGGTAACAAGAGGATAAAAAGAAAAGAGGTGGCACTAAATGATGAAATATAAAATATAGGTACCAAGAAGAAAGGAAAAATTTTTATTCTTAAATAAATTTAAAACAAGATCAACTATTAAATGGTGAAAAAACATGTTCAAAGAAAGTTTCATCCCTCTCAAGAAACTTCTTGAAGATAGTAGAAAATTTAGAAATGAATATATCTCCAAAATTAAGGAAATATAATCCCAACTAATAGAAAAATTCAAGAAGATCAAGGATTATGAGGTAAAGATCAATTTTTCTAAGGAAAAAGATAATGTGAATTTTCCCTCTAGATAAGGGTCTACAAATAGAGTATACAATGTACTAAACCTTAAATACGTAAATTAAGGGGTTAATATTGATAATTATTAAAGTAAACACTCTTAGAAAAAAGTATCCATGAAATGATACTATTATGGAATACCAAGACACACTATGAATATGTGTCTAGAATCTTAAGGGCTTGATTCAAGAATAAGAACTCTGATTTCACCTCCATGTCAACCTAAAAAATGAAATGAGGTAAATTTTTTGTGGGACGTGTTTCATGTGTGATAATAATTTCCATTTCGTATGATATTATATCTAGAAAAAACTAGGTAAGGAATATGAATCTATAAGGTGGTCCTTAACTCTAGTGTCATATAATGAAAAATACTATCCTGTAAAGAGACCTATTAATCTAGAAATAAGGATCACTATTTTGGATTAAAAAGAAGGATATTAATGAAAGGTGAACAAATCATTTATAAGGTTACGCTCTCATAATCCCATGGGGAAATAATATATACAAGTCTTGAAGAAAAAGGGGGAAGCAACTCACATTATGATTATGAAGGATTTTCATGTGAAGATAGGCCCACCATGGGAGGAAACGTCTTGAAAGGAATTTATAGATGCAAGAAGGGAGAGACATGAAGTAAGACTTGGTGGTTTCACAAACCATACCATGAGGAAACATGTCAAGGAAAGAGAAATATCCCTTTAGTGGTGGAGGATGTGTGAGTAGAAGGAAGGCGTTGAAAATAATAATGAAAACTTATACCCATTAGTTTAGTCCTACAACTATGAAGAAAATGAATCCTATAGAACCTACACACAAAAATTAACTTCATCATGTGCATATGGAATTCTTAATTGTATACCCAGATCAAATGGGATTGGCTAGGGATATGGAATAGGTACAGAGGAATGAATTTTCCTTTCTATAAGTTAAATGGAAACCTAAAAAAATAAATGGATATTTTAAATAAGTAATATGAAGAAATTCTTTTGAAATCATTTTTAAGAAAAATAGAACCGCAATGATGGTTTGGAGAAAAGTTTGAAGTAACGGGTTGATCCATCATGAACAACCACAATCCTATAATTGAGAATTTTGGAGGTACCCCCATCCCTAAGAATTTTATTGTTTCTAATATATGTCTTAATTGGTATTTGATTATGGGGGAGATACAATCCATGGGGTGTGTATGTGTTGAAAGGGAACAAGTGAATAAGATGAATGGGGATACATGCAATAAGAAGTGTTAGACCACTTATAATTCACATATGGCATCAGACAAAACAAGTTGTGTTAAAAAAACACTATTTTTTTTTAATTTTTACCTGGATGTTGCGTGCTGTGTAAAATTAAAATCATATGATGAAGATCCTAAAATAAAACCGAAGAGCTGTCAATGATATATTTGAATGATATAGTGGTTCCAAGTCATGTTTTGTAACACCCCAAGGTTTTCTAAAAATAAATTTAAATTCATGAAAGTTTGTTTTAAGTTGATATTTATAACTATCCTTTAAACATAATTTTATTGCTTATATGTTTTGAATTTGGAAAAAGGTTATCTATAATTGTGTACAGTAAGTTATTTGGAGTCTAACAGAACCAACTTGATTTTTGGTGAATAGTAACATACCCTCATGAATAGTAATATGACCCTAATGAATAGTAAATTGTGTTATTATTTTATTTTCTTAATTATTTAAGATAATGACATCTTAATTAATTTTTGAATGTGATATAAAAGCAGTTACAAATTTTAAATTATTAATTTTTGAATTAAGTATGATTTTATTTAAAAATTAAAATAATGATATGTAAATAATTATTTTCTAAAAATGGAATTCATTTTTTAATTCTACATTTCAAAAAATGGTAAGGGTGATTTTTTTGTATTTTTATGAAATTCTTGAATTTTCGATTAATAGTGAAATACAGTAAAATACGGTATATTCAAATTATTAGTAAAATACACTATTTATGACATAAAAAGTGATGTAATGCCACTTGGTTAGAACTGAAATGACTTCACTACTATTTTAGGTCACATGAATTAAGAATATTCATAGTGTTGAGCAAAAATATAACAATAATGATTAAAATAATGTTAAATACCTCCTCTCCTCCACTATAAATACCACCATCATTCCCCTCTTCCACCCACACCTCTCAAGCCTTAATATTTATCTATGTTCTACCCAACAGTCCTCCCAAGTCCCTTACCCACGTCCTAGATATTCTTTTCTCACCAAAAGGCCAAAACAAAGGCCTTAAGAAGGAACTCAAGGAGAAGAGATCAAGAGGTAAACATCCTATTTTATTTTCTTTCCTTTATTTCATTTTATATTATTATTTTTATTTTGATTTGAATTATGTTGGGATATTTAATTCCATATCCACCTTACTACCCATATTATGTAAGATTTATGATATACCCCCTATCTCTCATCAAACTATTTTATGAAATTTTAAGTGACGCTGTTAGGCTGTTGAATTTTTGTGAGAGATTTCTCAATTTTCTTTTATTTTGAGTTTCTTTTCTTCTTCATTACTCACCTCCTATTATCCAAGAATAATGAAAGCTCTAGAATCATTAATATTCTATATGTTCTCATGTTAATGGAAAATTCATCATCAATCTTCTTCTCCTCCCCCACTTATTAATGGAATTAAAAACATTTTCCATGATGTATCGAATTACCGACATCGTGGACGATGTGGTTTCAATTTTCTTGAATTTCTTAAAGGATGGTCATGAAACGATTTTCATGGTTAAAAAGTTTATAATATATGTATTATTTCTTATCCATGGTTATGAAACTCTTTCTTATATATGGTTTTAATTTATAAAACAAAATGAGGTCGTTATTACCAAAGAACCACTAAAATGATATAAAAAAACATCATTAATGTTTTAACTTATGAATAACCTTTATATCAGAATTAAAATTGATAAATGCTATATTTTATGGATTATGGAAATATTTAAATTCCTTTAGATTTTTTACTCTAGATTTTCACTTCCAATCGACAAGAACATCCATCATGAACCGATCATGGAAATCATATAATGAATGCTCCCATAATAATGGAAGGAACAAAATATCAATAATTAAAGGGTGAATTGATGTTATAAAATGACCATATAATATGTCATAAATATGAATACATTTTTTAAGATAATAATAAAACTATTTTAACCATTATACAGGAGGTTTAAACAAGTTGAATTCAGACAAACCCGAGGTAAGGGCATTCATAATCCGATTTCTGTTATTTGGGTTAACCTTCTACTTCATTATTTATGTGGTATTAAAATTGTTTGTGTGATGGGTTATGTTTTTATTATGTTTAATTAAGTGTATATACAGTTTTTATATATATTACATCCACTCTAATAATCCCTAAATTAATTATATGATATTTGTAACGGATTTTTCTTTTTAAATCCTCTTTTAAAATTCTGTTTTACAAATTTCCAAAGAAATGTTTTTATGATATTATTAATTTTTTTGGTTATGTTATCATTGTTGGGAATTGTTTATGATGAAGGGTGGGACCTATATCTCCCTCCAATTCATTGTGTTTGTGTAATTTGGAGGTTGGACGTATGGTTACTCCATGTGTAACTGCGATGGTTACACAAATTGTAAGGTAGCCATGAGGGTTAAAAATTATTAGGTATCTTTGAGGGTTACAATATTATGTAAGTAATGCCAAAAGATACCTTTATGGTTATATTTATGTTCTTATGTATTGTGTGGATCTTGTGTAAATCTCATGTTTTAGAAATTAAGTATATATGGGTGACAAGTATGTCTTTTGAAAATGATTTCATACGTTACAAGTGTTCATGGACTAATGTGTTCTTTCCTTCTTTTTTATATCCCTTAATGAGATTTTTGTGATCATACTAAGTTTTAAATTATTTTCACAGGTTATAAGGATGAGTAAAAAAAATAAGGAAGCCAAGTTAAATGTTTTAGTAATTGTCAAAGAAATCATGTTTCATTTGAAAAGTTTTATATTTTGGAAGGAATGAATAATGTTTTTATGGTATCTACTCTATAATAATGTGTAATGTTATAAATGTTTTATGTCAAAAATATTTAAATCTATAAACTTGAAATGATACTCAATGTTAAAGGAAGTTATTTCTTGACTAAATTCATGATTATGTAATATAACAATGTCGGGTCCTTATAGTTGTTATCAAAGGATGGTTTAGATAACTTCAGGGGTTAGGATGATATAAAAAGAATACCAAAAATTATTTTTACTCTATGATTAATTTGAAATTTTATAGAATTTAAATATTACCCTGTTTCTTCATCTAAGATATTATTTTTCGGAATGGTAGTCCGCAGAAGAAACAAAGAAACTGAAGATGAGAGGCATCGACATAACTACATCCTTCCGAATCTGCAGCCCAAAATTGTAGGGATTGGAACCGAGCAGTGTGTGATAGTAATGGATAAGATAATGTAGGAAATAAATGGTGGTGGAATACATGAATGAGAATAACCATAGTTACCACAATGAAACATAAAAATAGTGGAACATTTTATGAGACAACACCCTCCTGCTTTCAATGCATATTCTGACCCAGTAGCGGCTGAAGGATGGATTAAAGCCCTTGAAAAGATATTTGATGTTATGGGATGTTTAGATAATCAAAAGGCAAGTCTTTAAATTTACTTTTTTGAAGTTGAATCTGATCAGTGGTGGTCAATGGTAAGGAATAATAGGAATAGAGAGGATTTTGATGCCTTGGAGTGGGATGAATTTAAAAGTATTTTACTTGAAAAATATTTTCCTAAGGTTGTGAGACTTATGATAAAGAATAAATTTATTGAATTTATGTAAAAGAAGGAGGATTCAGTAGCTATTTATGAAGAAAACATCACCCGACTGGCTAGGTATGCTCCAAATCTTATTATAGATCTTGATAGAAAAATCAACCGCTTTTACTTAGGACTGAAGCCAAGGTATCGTATGGAGTTGTCCGCCCGTGAATTTAAAAGTTATGAGAAACCTGTCCAATGTTCTAAGAGGTTTGAGATGGAGTTTTCTGATGATAACGTTCATTTTGGAAACAAGGATAAGAAAAGGTTCCGATGGCAAGAAATGGGTAAGAATCAACAAAATAAATCTGATGGTAAGAAAATCTAGTTTCCAATTTGTGAAAAGTGTGGCAAGAAGCACCCTCAGGAATATCTTACAAAAAATTGTAACTGTTTTGAATGTGGTATGTTTGGACATATGGCTCAATATTTTAATGAAAATGATCCTAAAACTAATCCTAATAAGAAAACTGTAAAGTGTTTTAAATGTGGAGAGATGAGTCATTATGCAAATGGCTTCCCAAAGAGTGATTTGAATGATGCAAAGAAGTCGGACTATAAGTATAAAGGTGTAGTGAGATATTTTGCGACTACGTCAGTAGATGCCGAGCCATACAATGAAGTTGTATCAGGTACTTTGTTAAATCATATTTTTCTATGTTTTATTTGATACGGGGTCTACACATTCCATCCTCTCAGAGAAATTTTCTGGTAAATTGGAAATATCCCCTAAAAAAATGAGACCGAAACGTGTTGTTAAAACACTATGGGGAAATATTATAGCAAAGAGGAATTATAAGAATCTTTATATAGTGGTTTGTGGAAATAATTTACCAACAAACTTGTTGTTTTACCCTTAGTCGATTTTGATGTTATTCTGGGAATGGATTAGCTTTCTGTTTATCATACTAAGA
This sequence comes from Viscum album, assembly GCA_963277665.1. Lineage (NCBI taxonomy): Eukaryota > Viridiplantae > Streptophyta > Magnoliopsida > Santalales > Viscaceae > Viscum > Viscum album. The sequence goes on from OY728122.1 coordinate 2,093,194,808, forward strand.
TTGACTGTAGAGCTAAAGAAGTTTTTTTTCTAGAAAGTGTTTCAGTTTGTATACAAGAATGAACCTATACAATTGATAACATATTAGGAAAATGAGAAACTGTTGAAATATGGAAATGAACATTATCTTGCACATATTGTTGAAAACTAGGGAACTGTTCAGATTAATGATGTGCTGGTGGTAAATGAGTACCTTGATGTTTTTCCTGATGATTTACCCGATGTCATACCTAATTGAGAAGTCAAATTCACAATTGACTTAGTTCCTGATGCAAAGAAATATTAAAACCCCCCACATCATATGGATAAAATAGAACTTCTTGAATTAAAAAATCACTTTCCAGATTTTCTTGATAAAGGATTCATTCTTCCTAGCACTTCACCATGGTGAGATCCTATTTTGTTTGTTAAAAAGAAAGATGGTTCCATGATACTTTTCGTTGATTATAGAGCTTTGAATAACATCACTATTAAAAACAAGTATCCTTTTCCTCACATCAATGACTTTTTTGATCAGTTCCAAGGAGATTAGTACTTTTCCAAGATTGATTTGAGATCTGGATACCATCAGCTAAAGGTGAAGGAGGATGAAATCTCAAAAACAACTTTTTGTACTAGATATGGGAACTATGAATTTGTTTTTATTCCATTGGGGTTAACTAATGCACCTACTGTATTCATAGATCTTATGAATAGAATATTTCATGATTTCTTGGATAAGTTTTTGGTTGTATTTATTGATGAAATTCTAGTATTTTCTAAAAATAAATAAGAGCATGAAAGAAATCTAAGGGTTGTTTTAAAAACCTTCAAGGAAAAGAAACTACATGGAAAATTAAGCAAGAGTAATTTTTGGTTGCAAATGATTTATTTTATTGGTCACATTATAAATAAGGATGGAATAAAAGTTGATCCTTCAAAAAAAGTGGTTGATGAATGGACACGACCTAAAAATGTTATAGAGATTCATAATTTTCTTGGATTAGCAGGTTATTACTGACAGTTTATTTAGAACTTTTCACGGTTATCTAGCCTGATAACTAAGTTAACATGAAAAGGGGTTAAATTTATTTGGATAGAAGAATGTGATATTTTTTTAGGAATTGAAGAAGATATTAGTGAATGACCTAGTTTTGGACTTGCCTTCCCGAAATGGAGAGTTTTTCATCTATAGTGATGCTTCTTTTAAGGGAATTGGTTGTGTTTTGATGCAGAATGATCAGGTAATTTCTTATGCTTCAAGACAACTAAAAACTCATGATTTATATTATCCCACACATGATTTTGAATTAGAAGCTGTGGTATTTTTATTTAAAATTTTGAGGCATCATTTATATAGATCCAAATGTCAAATATATACTGACCATAAAAGTTTGATGTATATATTCACTCAAAAGGAATTAAACATGAGGTAGATAATATGGATTGACCTAATGAAGAATTATGATTGCATGATTAATTACCTTCCTGGAAAATCAAACAAAGTGGAGAATGTCTTGAGTCAAAAACATTATGCATCATAAACCATGTTACTTTTATAACATGATCCCTTGATTAATGATTTTATGAATTTTGTCTTAGAAGTTGTTGGAGCAGGAAATACCTCTATTTTTTCTCAAGTTTTAGTGTAGTTATCATTATCAGACAGAATTAAGAAAGCACATATGGAAGACTGTGAGATATAGAAAAAGGTAGAAATGGTTAAAATGGGTAAGTTTCCAGAATTTAACCTTGATAGAGATTGTGTTTTAAGATTTGGAATAAGGTTGTGTGTGCCTTGTAATTCTCATTTGTAGAAAGATTTGTTGTGTGAAGCTCATAGTTCTACATTTTTAGTTCATCATGGCAGTACTAATTTGTACAGAGACATTCATGATTATTAAGAGTGGGATGGAATGAAAATGGATATTGCTAATTTTACCATGAAATGCTTGACATGTCAACATGTTAAAGCAGAGCGGCAGTTACCGAAGGGGATGATTCTGCCTTTTCTAGTGCCACAGTGGAAATGAGAGAATATATCCATGGACTTTGTGGTGAGACTACCTAAGAAATATCACAGTAACAATATGATTTGGGTTATTTTTGATCGGATTACAAAATATGCACATTTTCTTTCTATTCAAGATACAATTTCTTTGGATCAGCTTTCTCAATTGTACCTCAAAGAGATTATTAGGTTACATGGAGTTTCTCTTTCCATTGTATCTGACTGGGGTCCCAAGTTCACTTCTAACTTTTAGAAGGGACTTCAAAAGTCATTGGACACAGAATTAAATTTCAGTACGTCTTTTCATCCTCAATCAGATGGGCAGTCAGAATGAATGATTCTGAATTTGGAGGATATACTTTAAGCTTGTTCAATGGACTATCATGGAAGTTGGAATCATCATCTTTCTTTAGTAGTGTTTTCTTATAATAATAGTTTTCATTTCAATATACATATGGCACCTTTTGATGCATTGAATGGAATGAGGTGTCAGACTCCAGGGTTTTGGGATGAAGTTAGTGAAATAATGTTTATGGGGCCATAATTAGTAGGGGATGTGGTTGAGAAAGTGAAGATGATCCAGCAACACATGAGGATAGCTCAGAGTAGGCAGAAAAATTATGAAGATAACAAATAGAAAGACTTATCTTTCGAGGTAGGTGACCTTTTTTTCCTTAAAATATCTCCTTGGAAAAGTGTGATTCATTTCATTAAGAAAGGGAAGATAAGTTCATGGTTCATTGGTCCTTTTGAAATCCTGGAAAAAGTTGGACCGGTTAAATAACGAGTAGCTTTGACTCTGAGTTTGTCTCAGGTACACAATGTTTTTCATGTTCTGATGTTGAGAAAGTATAAACTAGATTCAACTCATGTCTTGAGTCCACAAGCAGTTCACCTGAAAGAAAAACTTTCTTATGAAGAGAAACCATTTCAGATTCTTGATCGAAGGTAACATGTATTGAAAAATAAGGTAATCCACCAGGTAAAGGTTCTGTGGAGTAACCACATGGTAGAAGAAGCAACATGGGAGTCTGAAAATTCTATGAGGGAAAGATACCCTCACTTGTTTAAGAAGTAAATAAAATTGCGAGGATACAATTTCCATAAGGTGGGGATAACGCAACACCCCAAGGATTTCTAAAAAGAAATTTAAATTCATGAAAGTTTGTTTTAAGTAGATATTTATAACTATCCTTTAAACATAATTTTACTGCTTCTATGTTTTGAATTTCAAAAAATGGTCATCTATAATTGTGTCCAGTAAGTTATTTTGAGTCTAATGGAACCAACTTTATTTTTGGTGAATAGTAACATACCCTTATGAATAGTAATATGAATCTAATGAATAGTAAATTGTGTTATTATTTCATTTTCTTAAGGCTTTAAGATAATGACATCTTCATTAATTTTTCAATGTGATATAAAAGTACTTATAGTTTTAAATTATTAATTTTTGAATTAAGTATGATTTTATTTAAAAATTAAATTAATGATATGTAATTTTTTTTAAAAAAAATTTGTTTCATTTTTTAATTCTACATGTTGAAAAATTTTAAGGGTAAATTATTTGTATTTTTATGAAATTCTTGATTTTTTGATGAATAGTGAAATACGGTAAAATATCGTATATTCAAATTATCAGTAAAATACACTATTTATGACATTATAAGTGATTTAAGGCCACTTGGTTATAACTCACATGCCTTTATTAATATTTTGAGTCACATTAATTAAGACTATTCATAGTCTTTAGCAAAAATATTATAATAATGATTAAAACAATGTTAAATACCTCTTCTCCTCCACTATAAATACCACCATAATTCCCCTCTTCCTCCCACACCTCTCAAGCCTTGAGAATTATCTATGTTCTACCCAAAAATCCTCCCAAGGCCCTTCCTCACGTCCTAGATCTTCTGGTCTCACCAAAAGGCCAAAACCAAAGGCCCTAAGAAGGATCTCAAGGAGAAGTGATCAGGAGGTAAACATCCTCTTTTGTTTTCTTTCCTTTATTTCATTTTACGTTATTCTTTTTAATTTGATTTGGATTATATTTGGACATGTCATTTCATATCCCCCTTAATTCCCATATTATTTAAGAGTGATTAGATACCCCCTTTCTCTCATCAAACTATTTTATGAAATTTTAAGTGATGCCATTAGGTTGCCGAATTTTCATGAGAGATTTCTCAATTTTTCTTTTATTTTGAGTTTCTTTTCTTCTTCTTTCCTCACCTACTCTTATCCAAGAGGCATTAAAGCTCTATAATCTTTTATATTCTGGATTTTATCATGTTCTTGGAAAATTAATCATCAATATTCTTCTCCTCCCCCACTTATTCAAGGAATTAAAAACATTGTCCGTGATGTGTCAAATTACTAACATTGTGGATGATGTGATTTCAATTTGATTTAATTCCTTAAAATATGGTCATGAAACCATTTTTATGGTTTAAATAGGTAATAATATATGTATTATGTCTCATAAATGGTTCTGTAATTTTTTTGTACACATGGTTTGAATTTTTAAAACAAAATGAAGTCATTATTATCAAAGAACCACTAAAATGATCTAAACAAACATCATTAATGTTTTAACTTATGCATCATCTTCATTTCAGAATTCAAATTGATAAATGGTATAATTTAGGGATTCTGGAAATATGTAAATACATTTCCATTCCAACTCTAGATTTTTACTTCTAATCGACAAGAACATTCATCATGAACCGATCATGGAAATCATATAAAGAACGCTCCCAAAATAATGGATGGAACAAAATAATAACAATTAATGGGTGAAATGATGTTATAAAATGATAATATAAGATGTTATAAAGATGAATAAATTTATTTATGATAATAATAACACACTTTTAACTATTATACAGGAGGCTTAAACAATTTTAAGTAAGACAAACCCAAGGTAATGAAATTCTTAACCTGATTTCTATTCTTTGGGTTAACCTTCAAATTCATTATTTATGTGGTATTAAAATTTTCTGTGTGATGGGTTTTGTTTATATTACATTTAATTAAGTGTATTTACAGTTTTTATATATATTCCATACATTCTACTAAGACCCGCATGAATTATATGATATTTGTAATGGCCTTTTTCTTTTCAAAATACACTTTTAAAATTCTGTTTTACAAATTTCAAAAGAAATGTTTTTATTCTATTATTCATGTTATATGGTTGTGTTATAGTTCTTGGGAATTATTTATGATGAAGTGTGGGACCTATATCTCCCTCCAATGCATTGTTTATGTGTAAGTTTGAGGTTGGATGTATGGTTACTCCATGTTTAACTGCGATGGTTACTCAAATTGTAAGGTCACCGTGAGGGTTACAAATTATAAGGTAGCCGTGAGGGTTACAATATTATATAAGTAATTACCCAATAAACCTTTATGGTTATATTTATGTTCTTATGTATTGTGTGTATCTTTTATAATGATCATGTTTCACAAAGTAAGTATATATGGGTGACAAGTATTTCTTTTAAAAATGATTTCATATGTTACAAGTGTTCATGGACTACTGTGTTCTTTCATTCTTTTATATATCCCCTACTGAAATTTTTGTGCCCATCCCATGTTTTAAATGATTTTCACAGGTTATAAGTATGAGTAAGGAAAATATGGAATCCAAGTTAAATGTTTGAATAATTGTTAAAGAAGTCATGTTTCATTTGAATAGTTTTATATTTTGGAAGAAATGAATACTATTTTTATGGTATCCATTATGTAGTAATGTGTAATGTAATAAATGTTTTATATCTCAAATATCTAAAGCTATAAACTTAGAAAGAACCTCAATGTAAAAGGAAGTTATTTCTTGACTAAATTAAAGATTATGTAATGTAATAATGTTGGGTCCTTATATTTTGTTTATTAAAACATTGGAATCATGAATTTAATCAAGTGGTATCCACAAACTTAGAGAAGTCTGATCTTGGGAGAAGTAGTAGCATTCATATATTTCATGATTTTATATTTTATTTTAATAATGTGGAATCAACTAAATATTTTAAGGATACTAAGGATCAATTGAAAATAAATAACATTCCCAAAATGGGTCTCCCTTCTCTAAAGAGTATTTCAACATATGGTTTTGGCATAATAGTTAATAAAAACAATCTATATTAGCCTATAGATGGTGTTTTTTTGGGGAGATTTGGTGACAAACACTCTATATTGTTTGGCCACATCTGAAAGAGGCATCCTATGAATAATTTTATATCATTCATAAAAAGATATTCTTTGATGTTTTCTTTAACAAATAGCTTTGGTTGGCATATCATGTAGTATGTCTCACACACTTGTTACTAATTTCTTATTCTCTAACAGTTTGTTGTAAGTGTGATTGGTATAACATGATGATATTTTAGAATAATAGAAGTCATGCTACTAGAATATATATAATTCAGTGAGTGAAATATATATCATTTGTGTTTATTGGTTTAAACTCTTGCTTTCTATAATGAGTTTTAACTCAGTAGTCTTAGAGGATTTGTTAATAACTCAATTACATGTGGTATTTTTACTCACTAAAAATAAATATATAGTATACAAAAAAAAGAATAAAGTGTCTCCAATTTTGGATGATGGTAATATATGGATGTAAAAAATTAGAAGAGAACTATGTCCCGCCACATGTTGTACTCATGATCATTTAAAATCTATTGAATGAAGATTATTATTCAATGGGGAGTATAGTTATAAATGAAAGAATACCCTATGGAGTTCACTATGATAGGGGGAGTATACTTAATGGGAGTTTGGATTCAAATCTTCCCTATCATTCATGATTTCAAATTGGGAGATGGAATAAAAGTATGATCTAATGAGACAATAAGGGGAAGATATTATGAAGATTAAATCTTGTTTCATATCTTCCTTTTCATTTTGATATTGATGTGAGAGAGAAAATCCATGAGGATAAAATAAAAAAATCATGAATCCATATCCATGAAACAATGGAGATAATAGAGATTATTTTTTATATCCATTTTTATATCTATAGAAGGTTGGATTTATGATAATATTAACAATAAAATCCAAAGAGGGGGGGATGTTGGACCCATACCTATGTTTGGTGTTTTTTTTCAATAAATGTTATTCATAAAGATGGATATTATGGATATAGATCATGAACACTATTTTTTATATTTATTTTCAGTCGGTGAAATATATTAATATGGATATGATGAATAGAGATCATGAACTTGACTGAAGAGATCATAAACCCGATTGATGTGTAAAGATTCAAAACTGAATTAATTATAGTCTTGAAGAAGATCACAACATTATAAAGCATAAATATGAAAGAAAAATAGAAGAATTTATGTATGTGTGATTTACCAATGTTTACCATATTTTATTTTATAAAACCTAGAGTAAAGGAAGTCATATTATGTAATCCAGTAAGAGACATGTGATCACACAAACCCTTATGGATCATGCGATGTCAGCTTAATCGGTAAGTTGAGTGACATGATTATTCTTGATGGTTTTAAGTTGAAAAGTCACATGAACTACATGATCATGTGGAAGTTAGAAAGAGTGCCTAAGAATTATGATTCTTGTTATATCACAAAAGAAACAAAGGATCAAGTGACCACATGAATTAAGTATTATCACACGATTTCAAGAAAAATGGAAGATCACATGATCTTATGAGGTAATGTGGATCATGTGAACATATAAGACTAAGAATTTCACATGATAAATTATGTCCAAGATGAAGTTGTTTTTTAGTATCTTGAAATCATGTGACCACATAAGTGACAATGGTTTACCCAGTGAGATATTTCATAACACATGAAAGGAAATATGATGGAAAGGATAGAACTTATTTGCAGAAAAGGTTTTTTTGGATAAATGATATCCAATACATAGAGTTATAGTCACATAAAATCGAGGTACACATGAGAACTCATTAATAGGTTGGCTTTATATCGAAGAAGAAAGTCTAATAATCCATGGGAAGGTGAGTTAATAAAGGTTTCTTACGATGGGGTCATTGGACTGCATATACAAATATGATGTAGGGAGTCATGTGATAAGGATTCGTGTGACATGAAGCTGGGATGGTCATGTGATCACATGAGTTGAGTGGTGTTACGTGATCCACAATTATTGAGTTGGTCAAATGGAAAGATGGCTGAATTTTGTGGAGTTATGTTAGTGGAAAAAACATATATAAATACCTATTGTTCATCAATGAAGGAAGAAGATAATAAAACTAAAGAGATTTCACCAAGAAAAGGATATACATACAAGGTATTATACATAAGATAGATACAAAAAGGGAGTATTTCTGTCATCCTATGAATAATTGAAATAAGGAATTTATGTGAAGGAGTCTCACCATTGAGAACACACGAGGTGATTAAGAAAACCAGGTCATATGAAAAAAATCACGCAACTTAGTTATGTACATGGGTCTAATGCTCAAGGGTTGTGCGCCTAACAATCTTATGCTTAGAGACTCATGATAAGGATTATGTGACGAGTTTATATGAGCAGACATACACAATTATAATCAAAAGGAGGAGCCTAGTGCTTAAGGGTCTTTCACCCAAGGAGTCTCACACTCAATCTCATTCTCTCAAGATCACACTCCCAATGGTTCTACACCCTAGAGTTTTAGGGGATTTTAGTGTATAATAACTTTGTTATATCTAGATTCTAAAAAAGGTATAAGGAAGAGGATGAAAATTCTATATTCATATCAAAGAAGAATATATCCAGAATGTAATCACATCATGAAATTATATTTATCTGAATTATATTGGGGACAATAATATGATTCTAGTGTGGAATTATCCTCATTTGAATGAATTTTTTTTCTTATATTATTTTGTAAAATACATGGACCAAAATTCCACATAGAGAATTTGGTCTCATCTAGTTTGAAGGTATAAAATCACAATAGAGCATGACATGTCATTTATTAGGAGTTATAAATAAATAAGAGTCTCATGATGAACATAGATAAAACAACATATTATTTATCTATTGAAGAGAGCTACAAGTCTATAAATGATAGAAGAAACTTCACAAAATAATTGTATAGAAGTGAAAAATAGGTACTTCACCATGGGTGAGGAGTGAACAAACTTTAAACATTATAAAGGAAGTGTGCCTGACATGAATTAACCATGGATGAAAATTTACATCCATAGAAAAAGTGAATATTAATATATTTCGGTACATCAACACATCATCAGTGTGTTCTCACTAGACATTTCCCTTTGTGGTGTACCAAGTATTTTTTTCTGTTTATTCATTACTTTCCAACATATATGTCATTGTATAGATAATTATACTATAATGTAATATAGATTGAACATTGTTTAATACAACATGGGAATAATATCCAAAAATAGAATTTAATTAATTAAAGAAAAATTTTAATTTGACTAACACCCTGATTCAACTAAACTATTAGGGTTTCTCTAGTTGCAACAAAAAATCAAGAAACCATTCATAAAGGCAGAATCAAAACAGGTAAGTCAATTGGATTATTATTACTCTTATAAATATGATTCTGATTTCTCTAAATATAAGTTGTATAATTATATAGATATATTGAATCATAAAGTCAACAAGATTACTATATTATTTAAAAATATTTTGAGTAAACATAAGGATTTTCTTACTAAAAATGAAAAATTGAAAAATACCCATTCAAGCACAAAAATAAATTATGTACAGATTTAGAAAGTGTACAACTATAAAATCTTAGTCATAAGGATTACCAGTCTAAATATAAAGAATATTAAATAATTAAATAATTTTTTGAAATAAAACATAAACTTAGAAAATAAATCAAAAATTTTAAAGTTTATCTATCCACTTTTATTTAAGGTATATAAATTTATGATAAAATGACGTTTAAAAAAAACATAAATAAAAATATTCTTGGAGATGAAAATATTTTAATAATGATTTATAAAACCTTATTTATTAAAAATTCAACTGGAAATGTCTCAAGTGTTACCCGATTTTGGTGTTAAATGTAGATAATTTATGAAAATTAATGAACCATGGGATTTAAAAAGTCTCTTAGTCACATCTATGATTTTATCTCAAAATAGTTTTCTTCTATATTTCCAATAAAATCTTTCTTGAAATCATTTTGGGCTCTAAAAAAGTATTTTTCAAACCCAATTGGACCCAAATTTGTATGTGTACCATAGAATTATAAAATATTTTTTTATGAGAATTTTTTCTTGGAATCATAAAAAAATGATGAGTGGTATATGTATAATGGATGTTTGTAATATATAACCAGTTATATTTCTAAATTTATAACTTTTAATATGTGTGATTTTGGTAATTTTACTTTTAGTGATAATTCAAAGGGAGAATTAAAATATTTTTAAGAATTTGGAAATTAAAATTCAGTTGTCATCTCAATGGTTTTGTTTATTAAATATTGAAAAAATAATTTAAAAATTATTTCACAATTTTATGATGATAATATGAATATGAAATTTGAAAATGATAAGTGTATTTTTTTTAGAGAAGAATCCATGTAGCGCTATGAAAAAAATAAAGGACAATATTTATTCAATTAATTTTTCTAATATAACTAACCAGAATGTAAGTTTTTTAAATATTGTACAATGTAACATTGTTTTATTGTATAGAATACTGGGCCATATAAATTTTAGGTTATTAAACAAGATTTAAAAAAGGAAAAATAATTCTATTTACCTAACTTGAAACTAGATGATACCTATATATGTGATTCATGCTTAATATGCAAGAAACATAAAGAGTCATTAAAGTCTATCCAAGAGGTAAAAAAATCTAGAATTTTACATTTTGATTTATTTATCCTCATAAAACTGCTAATATTGGAGGAAAAATATATGAGTGTTTTATTTTTTATGACTATAGTATATTTATATGGACTTATTTTCATTCACATAAATATGGGAATTTTTCTAAATTTATTTGATATTGTAAATTGGTTTTAAAATTAAAAATGTTATCTAATTTTTTTAGTTGGAGTTAATAGAGGTGAAACGTTCTCAAATATAAAATTAAATAAATTATGTGAACATAGTGGGTATAGTTATAATTTTTCATCCCCTTGGACTCCAAAAAAAAATGTTGTGTTTGAAATAAAAAGTAAGACTTTATAAGAAATGGAAAGTAAAATGTAAAATGAGTAATTTTCACTAAATAATTTATAGGTAGAAGCTGTTAACTCATATTATCACGATTTTATTAGAGTTTTACTTAGACAATTATTATAGAAAACCCATTTTGAAAATTTTATGGGAATATTGATTAGATTTAGTTATTTTAGAGTGTTTGGGTGTAAATTATATATTCTTAATAATAATGGTTCTATGGATAAATTGGATTGAAAATTAGATTAAGGATTTTTACAGGTTATTATAATTTTTGTAAGGCATATAGAGTTTACAATAAAAGAAAATTAGTTGTTAAAGAATATATATATGTTAAATTTTAGGAATGTTATTTATAAAATAGAAAATTTAATTTGGTATAGGACGAAGATGATTTTAGATAATTTAACTTTAGTGATCCTAGAAATAAATAATTAGATAAATATTTTAATGGTGAGAGTATCTATTATAAACAAACATTGAAAATTTATGAAGATAATTTAGAAGACAAAGTAACTAGAGATATAACTACTAGAGTTTAAGCTAGAAATACCATAAGAAATGTTTGTTCTTATAAATATTTAATTTTTTATTTTGTTACTCTAAATTATGACAAAGCTGGAAAACTTGATAATAATAAGTTGTCTAGAACAGTGATTGGAAACATAATTTATTTGATAGCAACTAAAATAGATTTCATTTAAGTGTTTATATGAGATAGATTATAATCAAGTCCTAAAGAAATTCATTTAAAGGAAGTTAAAAGTGTAATTAAGTATGTTAAATGATATGCACATAATTTTAACGAACTATTTATTTAGATTTTTATTCTAGTGGTTTTAAAATAGATAGAAAAATAAAAATATTTTTGTTTATCTTTATTGGTAAATATTTAGTTTCCTGGAGTTCTGAGAAAAAAATTCCGTGGATTTATTAACTATTGAGAGTGGGTTTGTTTCTAAGACTTATTGTTGTTCACTTTATTTATATATTAAACAAAAAAAATTCTAAATTTGGTTTAATTTTTGAGAAGATATTAATTTATTATGATAACACTTCTGAAATTTGTATCTATAAATATACTTTGTGGAATTTTAGAACTATAAACATTGATGTAAGGTATCACTATATGAGATCATGTTCAAAAATGAAATATTAATTTGGAGTTTTATTCTATATAAGATCAATATGATGAAATTTTTATCAATTTTTTTGATTTAGTTAGGTTTGATAAAATAAAACATAAACTTGGTATGATGGAAATTCAAATGTTTATAATATGTTTATGAGGATTAAATTTTTTTTCTATTGTTAATTATGAAAGTAAAATTATAAAATTTTATACTTGTCACTAGATTTTTCTATAATAGTTATCCACCATTCAATCCATTAAAAAACATTCATTGAAAATATTGAAAATTATTCATGGATCATGGAGTTTTCTAACATACTTTTACAAAATAATTCATACTATCGTACACAAGTATCTTTTTAAGTATACACACACGATTTGAAAATTCATGAATTTAGTAGAAGCATACTTATGTGATTGATGTAAATTTTAGGGTTATTTTATTTCTAAGTAATCACAAAGGGGTATATTTTCATGTTTAATATTAATATTATAAGAGTTATTTTCTTTCCCAGTAATCTTTCTTAAACCATTAGTACATTTAATAAAGGGTAATTTGTTTAATCTTTTTGATCAATTTCAAAAGGGGGTAAAATTTAGATCTTGTTTTATAATTATAAAAATAGATTCAATGTTGAAGTAGATCTTTAATTTTATTTTATTTATGTTTTTTAATTATAATTTTATTTATTACATAATTATAATTTATTACAGCATTTATTCTTATCATTTCTTCCCTTTAACATGATTTACAATAAGATTATTATTAGTCTGTTATTAAGAATTTGGTAATGTCTTAAGCTTCCAGGAGAAGTAAAGAATCTTATATGAGTAAAACTTTGAAAATTTATTGAGATTCCATGAGAACTAATGAACCTTCCATGAGTATCATACCATAATTTATAAGGATCTTCTATGATATATCATGTTCTTCTATGAGTTACATTAAGATTTCATGAGTACGATTCCATGGGAGATTTTGTTAATCTATGAGTTGTCATGTGCTTCTATGAGTATATTTCCATGAGATATTTTGTAACACCCTGAGATTTTTTGAAGAATATTCTTTTAATTTTTTTTATGTCTTGTGTTGTATGCTACACCAAAATTATCTTGTGCTATACGCGACACCGTATTAGCTTGCATTATACGCAACACTATTTTTGGCTCGTGTTACACACAATTTCAAGTTCGTTTTGTAGAAATTATTCTACGCTACATTAATTATAGATTTTTTTAATGTATAAATGAAATAAGTTTTCAATTATGTTATACACAACACCAAAGGGAGATTTCACTACACGCAACCCGGACCTGGCTTGCATTACACGCAATCGCGACCTTCCTCTATAGCGTGTGTTGTACGCAATACTGGGTTTCACTAAACAATGATATATGGTTATAATATTATCACGAACTAGCCGTTATGAATAGTATTAACTACATTTTTAATTTTATAACATAATTTTTCATATTAATCATTTTATATAACATGGTATGAGAATAAAATAAAATTTTTGGGTAAAATAAGTATTTTTTAAAAAATGCAGTTTTGCCGCCTTTTGATGCTGCACCCACATTAAATCTCGTTTTTGACATGTTTATAAGTTAAATTTTACAAAATAAAATTATTCTTTGGAATCAGGATATAAAATTTTACCTTGGATAAAATTTTCATATTATTCTGATAACTTTCATAGTTTAATGAATAGTAAAAACACGCTATATTTTAATTAAAAACAAATTTTTTCATCGTAATAATTTATGTGGTTAAATTATAATTTTGAATGGTTTTAAAGTATAAATAGAATGTATTTTTACCATTTAATACAATGTATGTCATTAGCATTGATTTTACATTGAATTCATAGGTTAAATCAATTCAATCTTTGCAATGTTTTAAAAAAACCCGTTTTCTTTCGACAATGGGATTAATTTTAATTTAATTTATGCAACTTCTATTTATTGAATTTGGAAAAATGGATTCCATATTTGGAATCAGTGGGTCCAAATTATATTAATAGAATACTTTTTTATTTTTGGGCATTATGAATATTAATTACGGTAAACTTTATTTACCATTGTAAAAGGTAAATCGGGTAATTAAGGGTAAATATAATATTATAAAATTACCCTAACACTTGTATTAATACAATTGGATGATTATATTTTGTCCTAAGTCATATTTGGGTCTAAATGAAATCCATTATAACCCACTTGGAGGTGATTAAGACCTTTAGTTTATTTTATTTAAAAGAAAGTGAAATATGTCTCACTCGAACTTTAATAATTAAAGTATTTTTAATATAAGGTTATACAGAATATAAATTCTGTTATAAATACTCATTTGAAATATAAAATGTTTTTCTTTATCATGGTAATTTATTTGTAATTTTTAAGAGTTATTTAATTACCTTATTAGCTTATACATTAATGATGCATAAATTTTTTATTTAGTAAACAAATAAATAATATTGTTTTTGTTGAAATAGTAATAGATATTAAAGGGCTCACAAACCTAACCAAAACTTATTTTTAGTGTATATATATACCATAATAATTCAATGACCGAATCTTTGACCGTTTTGAGTCTTATAAAAGTGATTATGACACTTATATTATTTTATTTTATATGATGTCAAAGTTTCCACCTTCATAATTTAATAAATATAACATTTCAAATATTTTGGTGTTTTAGAAGATAAATCCGAATAAATTTATTATTATAAAATATATAAGAGTTATATTTATCCTAGTATTTTATTTTTAATTTTTATGCAACAAATAAGTATATTTAATAATTATACAAAAATATTGTAGTAATTAATTTATTAGGAGAAATATCAAATAAATGGGTTACAAATAGTAAAATAAATATTATATGAACCATTTTATGTGTTCCACTACTTTTAAAGATTAATGTGACATGTTAGTAACCTATTAAATATTTTATTTTGAATATATCCTCTGTGTGGATTTTATTTAAATTCAAATAAATGAATAGTGTCAAAATTGACACTATTGTTATTTTATAAAAATAACATATTATTAAATTGTTTAAAAATCACAAAAATATTTAAAAATTATAAATTGAAATTTATATAGTCCAAAATTTCATAAATTATCTAATTATGGATAATTCACAGCACATAAGTAATTATTTAGAACAATTTAAAATTTAGAATCTTATTACCACAGATAAAATTTAATAGATTAAATAAGGATAAATCAAGTTGATAATAATTAAAATAAATTTCCTACATGTCTAAATTTTATTGGTTGATTATATTACAACCCTATATCATCTAAAATTCCAATATGAGTCATTTTTTGAGGTTTTTAAGTGGGGTTAGATTTATTATAAATTAATAATTTTAAGATTTCCAAAGATGCCCCTCTCCTCCCTTAAAAAAAGGGAACCCCTTACCACTTCTCTTCAAACCCTTTTGAGCCTTTAATCTCGTCCAAAACCTGTAAATTAATCTTATAAAACTCTCTAGTTATATCATATAGGTTCTGGTCTTCTCAAAAGACCAACCCTAGTTCCCTAAGAAGATGTTTAAAGGGGGTGCGTCGAAGAAGAGGTAATCTCTTCTAAAGATTCTTTCAAGCTTCTTTCTTCTTCAAATTCTTTTTCATTAGTTGTTTCATTATAAAGTAATAACATAAGTATCACTAATATACTTCTATGTTATTATAAATATGAAACAACCCCATTTCACCTTCTATCCATCCAACAGAAAATGAAATCACCGCGCGTGCATACGTACGAAATACCGTCTCCACATCGTGGTGTATTCTGTTTTTCCAACACCACCTTACTTGGATGGGTATAATGGTGTAAAGAATAACTATACATAGTTATTATAACATCATACTTATTCTGATATATTTTATCATCCACTATAATTCAATTCAATAATTATGGGAACGATATCATCGCTCGTGCGTACGTACGGACTACCGTGTCCACGATGCGATGAGATTCATTCTCCATGTTAACCATTCAAGAATGATTATAAAGTATATATAAGAAATAATAATGAAATATATGACATTATAAAGCTACTTTATTTATGTCTATATATATATATGTCATCTACTTACATCCATTCAAGTCAATAAGGAAAGGAAAACAACATTCATGCGTACGTACGGCCTACCGTCTCCATGAATGATGTGTTTCATTTCATTTATCTATCTATTATATATATATATATAATGAATATATATGATATATAAATAATTTTTTACATTTTAGAAGTAAGTAAATCATGATATAAGTAATAATAATATCAATAACAACAAGTCCAAACACGTACGATAAATGAAACGATTTTACCCAAAATGCTACTTTAACATGGAATTGACAAATGAACGGGTAATATAAATACCTAAGTGAACCATATATGATATAATAAAAATTAATATGATTATGTAATAACTCAATTACATTATTTAAATCATTATACAGGAGGTTCAGATACATATGAAGCATATCAGACATAAGGTAAGGGATAATGTTTCAATCTCAATTGTTTTCTATCCAAGATTGCTTATACGTAAGTATTTACTAGGGTTATATTTATCATCCATGTACAAGTTTTATAAAACTGTTTTCATGTATGTTTAAAGTCATTTTTACCCATTTTTTTCTTTTACTACATGGTATGTAAGGAATCTTTTTTTTTTGTTTACCATATGAGGTACTTTTTGACTTTTCCGTTAAATTTACGAGGAGAATGTTTTTTTAACTTATACGGCATGAACAGATCCTTACGGTTTCATAACACCTTATTTTCATGAAGCTTACTCTACAATATTTCATTAATATTTTCAAAAAAATCCTTTTCTTTTAAAATTGAATGGCATTTTGTGAAAAGAAAATTATTTTCAAGAAGAAAGGATATTTTCCTCAATAATTAATTTCAAGTGCTTTATCAAAACCATTTTGCATCTAAGATGAAATTATTTAATATGTGTATGTTTCAATTATAATGTCTCTATGATTTATATGGTTTCACTTTTCTTATGATGAAATTATATCCATTTGTTTTATATGGATTATGTTACGATGGAATGATGTTTATGAAACCCAAATTATTCTTTGGGTTATGATGAATGATTTATGACTATTTTGTGGCACACGTAAGAATGATTTAAATATGAGATGCATGGGACCTATATCTCCCTCAAATTCATTCGGTAAATATTTATATCTCATGAGATAGACATGGTTGGAATGATATGTTAATCTGGTTCAGTAATACAGGACTAGAACGAGGAGTGGACTCGATTCAGAAAGGGACTTTGTCCACTAAGATGGTCTTGGAAGCAATGACTTGGCTACTATGGAAATCATATCATGTGCTTAATGGTTGCCATAATCACTTGTTTTATTCAAATGCTATTTTATTAAGATTGGTGTTCCCTTATGATACATGCCTTACGTACTTCCAAGATTTTTGTCTTTGCTCAAGATTTTGATGTTTATACATTATGTTAATGTTTTTAAGTTCAATGGTATATGGTTTGTTTTATTTTCTCCTTGCTTACCCTTACTTAGCATTCTAGATCACCCTTTATATGTTTTCTTTTCCCCAGGATTTCAAGAAATGTTTTAGGTAAGAAAACAAAAGGGGAAGATCTTTATGGGAGTTTTTGAATATCTTTCACCAAGATTAGAAGATTATATTCCGAGTTTCCAAAGACACTAAACTATTACGATCCTTGAGTTTTGGTTTTTGTTATGTATTAAGTATTCCACAAAATTAATTTATTGTCCATGTACGTCATGCTCTGGGTCTCTACAGTTGTTATCAGAGGAAAGGTTTAGTTAACCTTTGGAAACTAGGATGGGAAAACTTTAGTGAGATCCCTAGAGATATTTATATGGTATGTCTAGGGATGTCCCTAAGGTTAAGTATACTTATAGGTTATAGTCCTAGAATTATGGTAGTGATATTATAATTAAACCTATAAGTTAGATATTAAAGTTACTCCCCCTTGATTATGATTTTTTCCTCTCACAGTATTCTTTTTTGGTTTTAGAAAATGGCTGGAAACAGGAATATTCATGATAATGGAGGATATGATGGAAAATGGAATAATATTATTTATGAGAAACCAAATGAAATGGGATTTGGATGTCCAAACATATTTATTATAAAAAATAAGCAATCTCATAATATGATCAATAATCTCAACTTTGGTAACATTCCTGACTCAGCTAATAAGAGAAATATGGAGTTTCATGATGATCATAAAGGAAAGAAAGTTCAATTTCCCTCATGTAAGTCATGTGGGAAGAGGCATCAAGGAGAATGTTTCAAAGGAACTGGTAGATGATTTGGGTGTGGAAAGGAAGGACACAAATCTAGTAAGTGCAAAGGAAAAAAGTTCAGTTAACACCATGGATAAGGATAATGGTATTGCGACAACATCAACAATGATTAAATGTTTTAAATGTGGAATGTATGGGCATTATGAAAACCAATGCCCTAAGGGAAAGTCTCATGAAGAGAATAAGCATGGTCGTATGGGTAGTATTTATGTTGATGACGATGAAGAGACTAAAAATGATATGTGAGATGAAATAATTATTCAATATTGGTCAATGGTTTAAGAAGGTAGTGGAATGATTACATGTTTATCAATAGTAATGTTGTATAAGTAATCTCATGGTACTATGGAATAAAGAGACATATAAGGATTGTTACACTATTGTTTTTCCTAGAGTATTTGAAAGTATATGTTGAATGGTACCGGTAACCATGAAAGTTTATTCATATATTTTTGGAAAGCACCTAATATGAGCATAATGAATGGACAAGGAGAAAATAATATGTTTGATAGTATTCATGAGATCATGACTGATATAAGGACAAAGTGATACCATGGTTTGAGTATATCGAAATTTGGGGATTTTGGTATGTGGAAAGAGTTAACTTTTGACATCATTCATGTTTTCAGTAAGGTTCAATGGGTATTCATTTTTCCCAAGAATACAAGATTAAGGTATTCACATGTTTGGAATGCGATCAAAAAGACATATCTTGTGATATATGAGGGATAAATGATGGTATTAACATTCTTGTTATATGACCTTTTTAGTAATCATTATCTTTATACTATAAGATTAGATAGAAGTATTCTCGAAAAGCCTAAAGGTTGGAATGGATTAAGTTGGACATCAGATAGTATTGTTTAAGGATAGAGCTTTTTGATATTATAATAGTATAGTTTTAGAAAAAAGGACAACCTGTAGGACGGGCGAAAACCCTTCGCGTCGGAAAAGGTTGCGGAAATCGAACCCACAACCGAAGTGCGACAGGCCTTCATCGCCTACCACTAGCCTACAGGAAGTCCCTGGTTTGTAGAAATTAGTTTTATTTTATTACGTGGTATGATAGATGAAGTATAAGTCTATTTTTGGAACCATGTACGATTAACCTCACCATAGATAGACTTATGTATATTTAATATCTTGTACTCACCTTTTATTGTGATAGAGACAGATGGAATGAACTTTCATTCTATTGCGTGATCTTATAATACTTCAAGAATGTCAAATTCAACTTCATATCTTTAAATAAGAGATGAATCAGAAATTGTTCATGGAATGACCAATGATGATTTTACACTGAAATCAAGTAAGTGTTTATCCTTATACAAAAAATCATCAACATTAGGGAAATGATCTTGAAAACCAAAAATGTTGTCCTAGTTCTCTCATATCCAATGAATCCAATGGTACCTTAGATCATCACAAATTTATGGCTTTGTGATTGTTGGATTTTTCATAGCCATGTTCTCTACCACTCTCCATCAAAACTTGATGGTTATATTTCTCTTCCATATCCATATTTTTCACCTATGTTATCCTATGTGGAAACCGAGTGATTAGTTAATTTGGGTAACCATTACATTTCATAATTTATTTTTTAAAGTTAAGTTTTGGTATTCCTTTTTACGATGTGGGTTTCTCTTAAAGAAACTTTCAAGTAGTAAACCATTTATAACCCCGACGAATTTCGAGGGCGAAATTCATTTTAAGGGGGGTAGAATATAACACCCCGAGATTTTATGAAGAATATTCTTTTAATTTCGTTGATGTCTTATTTTGTATTCTACACCAAAATGAGCTTGTGCTATATGCGACACCGTATTAGCTTGTAGTATACACAACACTATTCTTGGCCCGTGTTATACACAATTTCAAGTTCATTTTGTATAAATTATTCTACACAACATTAAGTATAGATTTTGTTTAATGTATAAATGAAATAAGTTTTGAATTATGTTATACGCAACACCAAAGTGAGATTACACTACACGCAACCCGGACTTGGCTTGAATTACACGCAATCATGACCTTCCTCGATAGCGTGTGTTGTACGCAATACGGGGTTTCACTAAGCAATGATATATGGTTATAATATTATCACGAACTAGATCTTATGAATAATATTAACTACATTTTGAATTTTTTAACATTATTATTCATCTTACTCATTTTCTAGAACATGGTATGAGAATAAAATAATTTTTTCAGGTAAAATAAGTATTTTTAAAAAAATGTAGTTTTGCCGCCTTTTGATGGCGCACCCACATTAAATCTAGTTTTTGACATGTTTATAAGTTCAATTTTACAAAATAAAATTATTATTTGGAATCAGGATATAAAATTTTACCTTGGATAAAATTTTCATATTATTCTGATAACTTTCATATATTAATGAATAGTAAAAACACGCTATATTTTAATTAAAAACAACTTTTTTCATATTAATAATTTATGTGGTTAAATTATAATATTTAATGGTTTTAAATTATAAATATAATATATTTTTACTATTTAATATAATTTATATCATTAGCATTGATTTTACATTGAATTCGTAGATTAAATCAATTCAATCTTTTGCAATGTTTTAAACAAAAACCCATTTTCTTTCGACAATGAGATTAATTTTAATTTAATTTCTTCAAATTATGTGTATTGAATTTGGAAAAATTGATTCCATATTTGGAATCAGTGGGTCCAAATTATATTAATATACTGCTTTTTTATTTTTGGGCATTATGAATAGTAACTACGGTAAATTTTATTTACTATAGTAAAAGGTAAATCAGGTAATTAAGGGTAAATATAATATTATAAAATTACCCTAACACTTGTATTAATACAACTGGATGATTATATTTCGTCCTAATTCATATTTTGGTCTAAATGGAATCCATTAGAACCCACTTGGAGGTGATTAAGGCCTTTAGTTTATTTTATTTAATGGAACGTGAAATATGTCTCACTCAAACTTTAATAATTAAAGTATTTTTAATATAAGGTTATACAGAATATAAATTCGGTTATAAATACTAATTTGAAAGCTAAATTTTTTTTTCTTTATCACTGTAATTTATCTGTAATTTTTAATAGTTATTTAATTACCTTATTCGCTTATACATTAATGATGCATAAATTATTTTTATAGTAAAAAAACCAATAATATTGTTTTTATTGAAATAGTAATAGACATTAAAGGGCTCAAATACCTGACAAAAACTTGTTTTTAGTGTATATATACACCATAATCATTCAATTACCGAATATATGACCGTTTGGAGTCTTATAAAAGTGATTATGATACTTATATTATTTTATTTTACATGATGTCAAAGTTGTCACCTTCATAATTTAATAAATATAGCATTTTAAAATTTGGGTGTTTTAGAAGATAAATCCAACTAAATGTATTATTATGAAATATATAAGATTTATATTCATTATACTATTTTATTTTTAATTTTTATGCAACAAATAAGTATATTTAATAATTATACAAAAATGTTGTAGTAATTATTTTATTAAGAGAAATATCAAATAAATGGTTTTACAAATAGTAAAAT
The DNA here is from genome assembly GCA_963277665.1 of Viscum album. Lineage (NCBI taxonomy): Eukaryota > Viridiplantae > Streptophyta > Magnoliopsida > Santalales > Viscaceae > Viscum > Viscum album. Next base: position 2,093,216,993 of record OY728122.1, read on the forward strand.
AAATATTATATGAACCATTTAATGTGATCCACTAATTTTATAGATTAATATAACATGTTAGGAACCTATTAAATATGTTAGTTCGAATATATCCTCTGTGTGTATTTTAATAAATGAATAGTGTAAAATTGACACTATTGTTATTTTATAAAAATAACATATTATTAAATTGTTTAAAAATCACAAAAATATTTAAAAATTATAAATTGAAATTTATATAGTCTAAAATTTCATAAATTATCTAATTATGGATAATTCACAGAACATAAGTAATTATTTATAATAATTTAAAATTTAGAATCTTATTACCACAAATAAAACTTAATAGATCAAATAAGGATAAATCAAGTTGATAATGTTTAAAATAAATTCCCTACATGTCTAAATTTTATTGGTTGATGATATTAAAACCCTATATCATATAAAATTATAATATAAGTCATTTTTTGAGGTTTTTAAGTGGGGTTAGATTTATTATAAATTAATATTTTTTAGATTTCCAAAGATGCCCCTCTCCTCCCTTATAAAAAGGGAACCCCTTCCCACTTCTCTTCACAAACTTTTGAGCCTTGAAGATCAGCCAAAACCTGACAATTCCTCTTCTAAACCTCTATAGTTATATCATATAGGTTCTGGTCTTCTCAAAAGACCAACCCTAGTGCCCTAAGAAGAAGTTTAAAGGAGGTGCGTCGAAGAAGAGGTAATCTCTTCTACAGATTATTTCAAGCTTCTTTCTTCTTCAACTTCTTCTTCATTAGTTGTTTCTTTATAAAGTAATAACACCAGTATCACTAATATACTGATATGTTATTATAAATAAGAAACAACCCCATTTCACCTTCTATCCATCCTACGGAAAACGAAATCACCGCGCGTGCGTACATACTGAATACCGTCTCTACGCCGTGGTGTAATCTGTTTTTCAAACAATACCTTACTTGGATGGGTATAATGTTGTAAAGAATAACTGTACATAGTTATTATAACATCATACTTATTCTTATATATTGTATCATCCAGTCCAATTTAATTTAATAATTATGGGAACGATATCATCGCTCGTGCGTATGTACGGACTACCGTCTCCACGACGCGTTGAGATTCATTCTTCATGTTAACCATTAAAGAATGATTATAAAGTATATATAAGCAATAATAATGAAATATATTACACTACTAGAAATTCAGGCTATAGCCACGGACCTATAGCCACGGTTTTGTAGGTCCGTGGCTATATCCATTATATTGCCACGCTTAAATTTTTCTTTCGTGGCTAAAGCTGTTTCATCGTTTTTTTCTCCTATCTTTTATCGGGCTCCTCCTCCGCAGCCCTCCTCCCCCGATTCGCACACAAGCCTCCTCCCGACCACGTCTCCTCCTCCGCCCTCGCAATTCGTCCTCGCCGCGCCCTCCTCCTCCTCGACGCCTCCTCCTCGCCGCGCCCTCCTCCTCGCCGCGCCCTCCTCCTCGCCGCGCCCTCCTCGCCGCGCCCTCCTCCTCGCCGCGCCCTCCTCCCCGACGCCTCCTCCTCGCCGCGCCCTCCTCGCCGCGTCCTCCTCCTCGACGGCTCCTCCCCGACGGCTCTCTTCCGACCGAGGTCGACACCCCCATCTCCCTCCCGACACATTTTCCTCATCTGCAGCTGTCTTCCTCGGTAATTTGTTTTTTTTTCTTACAGTTCATCCACCTCTTCGAACCCCCTCCTCCTCCTCCTGTTTGTGATTTCCGTCAGGTGTTCTAGGGTTCTTATCATTCCAGGTGAGGGTATCACAATTATTTGATAAATGGTGTCATTATATCATGAATTAATGATGATTTTTTTTTGTGATTAGTATGAACCATGATGATTTGCATATCAATTTTACAACATCTAGAGGAGTTGTTTTCCAAACAGCAACACTACACTTCATCAGAAAATAGAATGGTGGCTCAACATATCTGGCTATAGTTCACTCAATTTATATTAGAATTATGCAAACATTTGTTACTTGTATTTTCCACTATTTTGAGATTTTCTCACTGGTGTCATTGTAATTATTTGGAAATCCAAGAATTTAAGAATCTATTTTTGAATTATTTAACCTTTATTGGTTTATATTTTTTATGAACATGGTAAATTCCTATGTTTTGGAATTGCATTCTCATGTTTTTTACCCAGATTTTATGTGAATCTGTCTATGCAGATTCTTATTTTTTTTCTATGAGAACTATCCATGTATTCCATACATGAATTTTCCACTGGTTTGTACCATCATTTTGAATTCCTAGAATTTAGGAATCCATATTGGAATAAGTGTGGGAGGATATTTATATATATTTTATATCTAGTTTACCCCGATCTCAAGGATTTGATGTCATTATGGTGGTAGTGAACATACTTTCCAAGTGTAATAAAGAACCCAAATCCAAAACTAGTTCCTTGGATAGAAAAGTCACATGTTTTCACTATGTTAAACCCATGCACATTAATCCCAAGTGTAGGAAACTCATGTGAGAGTTAGAACACAAAAAACCAACTGACCAGCCTTTTATGGTTGACTCAAGATATTATGCTATTGAATTCCGGAATATATCCATCCATAAACTCAATCATGAGTGGGTCCTCAACTATGGATATTATTGTAACTTGTGTCTATATATAGAGTCTTTTTTGAATCTATTCAAGAAGTTGGAAGGGTATGCCCTTTTAGGAAATAATAATAGGTGTAGGGTTGAGGGTAGAGACTCTATTCTAATAGAGTAAGATGATCAATCCATCATCCACTTACTTGATGTAAGGTGGGTCCCCAACCTTCAAAAAAATAATATCCTTAGGAGTCCTTGAGCAAAATGGATTTACCTCTAGTTCATATAATATAAATGGATATTGAACATAATTAAATATTGATATAATTAATTTATTATAGTAATATTTCCACCTTCAATTTCAACCAAGAAGAAAACTATTTTCTATGAAATGTCTCTCTCCTTCTCAAAGATAAATAATGATGATTTCTGTTATTAATTTCTTTATGATATGGTTTATATTTTTCGTCATCTACCACTACTCAATGGGGTGCGGGGTAAGGCATAAAAGAAAACTGAGAAAAATCACTAAACAACTCAACCACACTAGAAATTCTCAAGGATTTTAGTATAATGACAACATATCTTTGTAGATATGGTTTATATTTTCCGTCATCTACCACTACTCAATGGGGTGCGGGGTAAGGCATAAAAGAAAACTGAGAAAAATCACTAAACAACTCAACCACACCAGAAATTCCCAAGGATTTTAGTAGAATGACAACAAATCTTTGTAGATATGGGTTATATTTTCAAAATGTCTCTAAATTTCAATAAATCTTTGTAGATTTAATACAGAACATCAGAACTCGTTATGAATTAACCCAAACACTTTTGGGAATTGATTATTATTATCTCTTAGATTTCATATAAACTCTTTTTACTATAATCAGTCCTCATTATTGGAACTTATGTATGACTATTCGTGAATTTTTATAATTTAAAACATTTATGAATTCCCTAAACCATAATTTTAATATATTTGTTATAATTTTTTTATTAACTTTTTATTGATGATTACTTAATATCTTATGAAACGATACATACAATGTTAAGTCATTTTCTAGATTATTTATCTAATGTATGTTTATCTGCCTCAGAATGGATAGATACTGGATGTACAACATTGATCGGATCACTGATGAATTTCAGAAGGAGTTACAATATTTTTTGGACTTTGCATTCAATAATGATTCAGATGGCGGATTGATTCGATGCCCGTGTTTTGATTGTGTTGGAAGACCTTGGTTAACTCGTGAGGAATTGAGTTACCATATCACTAAAAGTGGTTTCCAAAAAAATTATCATGTGTGGTATCACAATGGAGAAAAAGCTCAAGTGTTGAATGTCATCGATTCAGCAGAAAAGATTGGTATGAAAAATCTGATTTCTGATCGGTTTCCTTTTGTTTCTGAAGCTAGCTCCTCATGTAGACCAGTGCAAGAGGAAATGAATACTGGAACACAGTTCTCATCTATTAATCAGGATGATGACGTTGAGAGTGTTAGAAAGTTGATGGAAGATGCAAATACCCCAGTATATCAAGCATGTGGAAAAATGAGCAAACTTGAGTTTTTAATGCGATTATATCATGGGAAAACAATGTATGGATTTAGTAATACTGCAGTCGACTATCTCCTTACATTTATTAAGGATTTACTGCCTGATGATGCATGTATTCCAGAAAATGATTACATGGCATCAAAGTTGGTTAACAAATTTGGATTTTCATCTAGTAAGATTCATTCTTGTCTCAAAGACTGTTGTTTGTTCTGGAAGGAGAATGCAAACTTGAGTCAGTGCAAACAGTGTGGCACATCAAGGTGGAAGACTAATAAAGATGGATCTCAATCATGCATACCACAGAAAGTGATGTGGCACTTCCCTTTAATTCCCAGGATTCAAAAATTTTTTATGTCAGAACAAATGGCAATGAATATGAGATGGCATGCAGATGAAAGAAATAAGGATAACGATGAAATAGTGCATCCTGCAGATGGGTTGGCTTGGAAGAAATTTGATAGGTTACATCCTGATTTTGCAGCCGACCCACGAAATGTTAGATTGGGATTATCCTGTGATGGTTTCAACCCATTTCGCCAAATGCATACTGCACACAGTACTTGGCCTGTTTTCATTCACATTTATAACTTTCCTTCATGGATGTGTATGAAGAAGTCATGCACTATCCTGAGTATATTGATATCTGGACCCAGTGATCCTGGAAATGATATTGATATATACTTGGAGCCATTAATAGAGGAGTTAAATGAGCTTTGGATTGTTGGTGCACAAGCGTATGATGCATTCAGAAAGGAGTACTTTATGTTTCGTGCAGCTTTATTATGGACGATAAATGATTTCCCTGCCTACGGAATGATGTCTGGTTGGAGTACTAAAGGGAAATTATCCTGTCCTATTTGTATGAAAAATACACGTTTCCGAAGAATGAAGTTTCGACGAACTTTCAGCTTCATAGGGAATCGACGTTTTCTACCAATGGACCATCCATACAGGAATAATCGGAGACAGTTCGATAATGCCATCGAGACAGATGAGACACCTCAACGAATGTCAGGGACTGATATTGTTAAAGAACTTGATGATTTGAATTATGTTCTTGGCAAAAGTCAATCAAATATCAGAAAGCGAAAGCATGCTAATTCCAATTCCAACAGCAATTGGAGAAAGAAAAGCATATTCTTTGAGTTGCCGTATTGGTCATCGAATTTATTACGTCATTGTTTGGATGTAATGCATATCGAGAAAAACATTTGTGAGATGTTACTTGCTACTATTTTAAATGTCAAAGGCAAAACAAAAGACGATTTGCGGTGTCGTCGTGATTTGATGGATTGGGGTATAAGAGCAAGACTTCATCCTGAGTTAATTGGTCAAAATAAGTGGAAAGTCCCTGTTGCCTGTTATTCGATGACAAATGTGGAGAAAAAACAATTTCTTCAGGTCTTGGAAAGTTTGAAGGTTCCGGATGGTTATTCAAGTAATATTTCGAAAAGGGTGAATACGCAAGATGTGAAACTCAAATCTCTTAAAACCCATGATTACCATGTCTTGTTACATGAGTTGATTCCCATTGCCATTCGTCATTTACTTTCACATAATGTTAGAGTTGCGGTGATTAAGTTATGTCAATTTATCGAGATCTTTGTGCCAAAAGATTGAGCAGAAGTGCTGTTCAGAAATTGCAGAGAGATGCACCGATTATTCTTTGTGACTTGGAGAAAATTTTCCCACCGTCTTTTTTCACAATTATGTTACATTTGACTGTGCATCTTCCCACGGAAGTTCTCTTTGGTGGTCCTGTTTCGAGTCGGTGGATGTATCCTACCGAAAGAATGATGTTTACATTGAAATCTTATGTGAGAAATAAATATCATCCTGAAGGCTGTATTGTGAAATGCTATTTAGCACAAGAATGCATGGATTTCTGTTCATCGTACTTGGCTAACGTCACTATGAGGTCTAATCGACTAATGAGAACTGAAGATGAGCAATATGATCCCATTGATCCTGCATTTCCTTCAATGCCCCAAACAGGGGGGATATCTGGATCGTACTCGTTGTGTACTTTAAGCAGGGAAGAGTGGGAAATGGCACATCGCACAGTATTATTCAACTGTAGTGTGCTTGATGATTATATCAAGTAAGTAAACTAATAAATATGTATTTTTTTCATTGTGTGATTTCTTTATATCTTCTGACATTTTAATGCTTGCATATCTGTAGAGAACATTTTGAAATTATAAAAAAGAGACATCGCTCTCTATCTATTAAGAGGAAGGAACTGTTGCACAGCAAAGAATTTGCTGCCTGGTTAAAGTCAAAGGTAATAGATTTCTTTTTCTTCTTCTCATAACATAATCACATGTCTCTGTTTAATATTCTATGTTGGTATCTTTTAGGTTTTAACTCTACCAATGATTGAAGTATCAGATGAAATAAAAGCATTGTCATTTGGTCCAAACGATGTGGTGCGTGATTGTAAGTCAATGGTTGTCAATGGATATAAATTTGTTATAAATAGTTGTGCAAAAACAATGGCAACACAGCATGACGGTGTCACGATAAGCGCCACAACAGATTGTTATGCGAGTGCATCGGACAGGCAACCTCGATCAGAAAATATATCATATTACGGTGTTGTTGAAAGAATCATTATATTAGATTACTATGCACATGGTCGTGTCGCAATGATGAAATGCAAGTGGTTTGATTCAATGACACGACAAGGAATGCATATTGATAACTGTGGATTTAGAGTGATTGATATGAACCGCCAGCTTCGTACCGATGAACCTTATATTCTTGCGTCACAAGCTAAACAGGTGTTTTATGTAAGTGACCCGTTACAACCACAATTTGGTGTTATTGTTGATGTTATTCCTAGACATATTTTTGACGAAGGCATGGATAACAATGATGTTGTGGATGAACCTGTTGGTATTTATTCGAATGTTGCATTTGATGATACGGATGATGCAATTGTTAGAACAGATTGTGAACCAGAAATTGTCACAGACCCCACATAGCGTTGACACATTTGTAAGTATTTACCTTATATTATCGCAATATTGTATGTGTTTTTTTTAACTTTCATTCATGATATCAAAATAACTAGTATATTTTATACCATTATCGAATATAAAACTATTAATAGCCTCACCAATTTATGTTTAACCACTTCTCTAGTAAATCTTGAACATAGAAAAGTCTTGATATTTTATCAATATAAATATCACACATGAAAATGTATCTCATTGTTTTATGATACAATTGTATTATTTAACATTTTGCATTATTTCTATTTATTTGATAATATTATTTTAAATTTTCAGGTCAAAATGTCTGATTATGATGGTAGTAGAAGGAGTAGAAGAATATTGAGAAACGAACAACGTAGGTCTCCTCCTGGAAACAATGTAAGTACAAATTATGTTTGAATATTATGGTCTTTCATATTATTTATCTTGTTATCGTTCGTTTTATTTTATCATCTATGTTATTTTAGACCGCATCGTCGAGGAGACGCTTGGATTATGCCACTGAGGATGATATTGTGGCGGGGGGCACTGATTCTACAGGTCAGCCTACTACTACGCCGCTTGAGACACCAGGAGGCCATCCTCCCATTATGCCACCTCCATATTATCCATACCCACCTTTTCCGTATCCCTTTTTTCCCACTCCCACATCGGATGGTAGTTCTCAGACTCCCATCCCTCAGTTTCCATTCCCACCATCCACTGTACAGGGTACTGTGCCCCCATATATCCCACCGCCATATCCATATCCATATCCACCCTCATCTGTACAGGGTTATCCATCGGGTTTTCTGCCTCCATCAGTACACTTTGCATCTACTATACATAGTACTCCTGTAGATATCTCACCTACCATGGAGGCTGCCCCCCCTCCAGACGCAGCACTTCAGGGGTCAGCAGATCCCCCATCTACTGGTATTTGTTTAAGCATTACTGTTACTGATTAATGATAAATTCATATATATTATTCCCTTTTATTTTGGTTTCATGATTAGCTACAGCCTCTACCAGACGACGAGGCCGCACAAAAATGCGCGAGGTTTGGAATCAGAACACGCAAATCATAGTTGATTACAATGAGGACAATGCTATAATTAATAAAAATGGCACGGAATGTAAAAGTTTTATGGGAACACTTGCTAGACACAGCAATATCATTCCGGTTCAACCGATAAGTTGGAAGGCAGTTGGACAAGAAATAAAGGACAAAGCCTGGGCAGAGATTTGGGTAAGTAATGTTAATCACCTTTTTTATATATATAAATTTATAAAATTTTCTTAACATATATTATGTCCATTGCAGCTTCGATATAATTTTCCCGATGGACAAAATGCAAAGGCTGCAATGATAATGTATTTAGGTGAAATGTGGCGAGCCTACAAGTATGATTTATATCTTGGGTGGAAAAAGAGAGTTGGTACAGAGCTTGAAGAAGTACCGGTGATTCAAGATTGCCCAATATCACAATATAAAGAGATGATCAACTATTGGAAGAGTTCAGCGTTTAAGGTGTTTGTTAAATTTATATATATATTCATTTATTTATTTGAAAACGATTTTAAATTACTTGTTTTATTTATGTTAATGAGTTTATATAATTATTTGTTTATAGGAGAAATCAAATAGAAATAAAAAAAACAAGAGTGCAATGAAACACATTTATACTCGCGGACACACTTCATTACCAGATCATGAGCAGACGCAGGTAATTTAACATTTAAAATATTTAGCTTTGTTTTGTGTAATTTTTTTAACTTCCAATTTTGATTTATTTCTTTGTTTTTTTCCAGAAAAAGTCATTGAATATTGAGGGTCGCGTTCCTCGCTCAACTTTGTTTTGTACAAGCCGGAAAAAGAAAGATGGTACTGTGCCAAATCCCGACACCGAGAAGGCGATTGTAAGTATATTTCAATTTCTTTGATTTTTAATGAATTTAATTCCTTATATTATTTTATCATTTTAATTTATGTTATATATCAATCAACAGAATGCTTTAGAGGCGTTGGCAGAAAAAGAACCTGACAATTTGGGCCCAAACGATCATCTACATCAGGTATTAGGAGATGAGCATCAGGGTAGAGTGCGTTGTCGGCCTGGGAAGAAGATTGTACCATCTCGATACTGGTCTACTAACGTTTCTTCGAGTACCGGTTCTGGTTTTGTCACAGTGGAACAAATGAATGCCGCAATCAAAGAAGCAAGTCAAAAATCAGAACAGGCGATAACTGCAAATATGATTAAGTTTATGTCTGCCCTTTCTTCTACACTTCCACCAGAAGCAGCTGCAACGGTTGATGCCTTTTTGATGTCGATGCGTTCTGCTAATGTAGATTCTTCTGTTGGAGCCGGAGCCGGACCTAGTGCTGGACCCGGTGCTGGTGCCGGTTCGGATGCAGATGTCGATGCCGATGATGATATTGGTGGTGTGAGAGGTGGTGATGGTGTTTCTGTAGGAGGTGTGGATGAGGGTTATCATGATTTTGATGATACTGATATTGAGACTCACTTTTGATGTTAATTGTATGTTTGGATTGGTAATGTATGACGAGTTCTATGCATCCAATTACATTGTTTTTTTGATCAATATCATTAATATTTACCATATCTTATTGGGAATGAGAATGACTACTAAACTACGGTTCTCCACTACTACAAATGCCTTTTCTGATTGGTCTCAGCTTTCTTTTAGTAGTGATAATACTATTTCTAAGATGTTCCGTAATATGAAACCTACAATTTCTATCCTTAAGGATTCAATAATACAACCTGCTAACAATGAAACCTCTCTTGGACTAAAGAATGAAATCAAAATAAAAGATGATGAACCAGTTTCTGCTATCCCAACTCACACTAATACTATTAGCAATCCTGCCAATTATGGGTACGCCGAGACACTAAATAAGCCCTGTAATACTGCTTTTGTGGCACCCAAATCAGTTGAACATGGTACCACAATATCGATACAGGAAACTAAGCCCATGCAGGTTATGAATGTCTCTATAGAGAAAATGCACTGCTGTACAGATCTGGAAAATATCATAAAACATCCCACAGATACTTCACAGGCCAGGTATAACTATTTCACCACCTATAGATAGTGAGCACTGTGCTATAAAATTTGGTAAATATTTCTAATCATAACTCTGTTTCTGATTGTTTTCTTGCAGAATATTGATTTTAATGACGATTAAGATGATTGATTATAATGTCGAAGAGAATGATGGTATGAAAATAATGTATACCACTGCTGTTACAGTTTTTGTAAATGAATTCTAATAACAATTGTTCACTAGATGATGTTGATCTTTACTTATTGCAGATGAGACGTTCTATGATTGATCGTACCCACCAAAGTTCTGTACATTGGAGGGCAGTGGGGGGTTGGGCAGTGGGGGGGAGGGCTGGGCAGGAGGGGGAGGGGGAGGGCAGTGGGGGGGGGGGGCTGGGCAGTGGGGGGGAGGGCTGGGCAGTGGGGGGCTGGGCAGTGGGGGGGAGGGCTGGGTAGGAGGGGGAGGGGGAGGGCAGTGGGGGGGGGGGGGGCTGGGCAGTGGGGGGGAGGGCTGGGCAGGAGGGGGAGGGGGAGGGCAGTGGGGGGGGGGGGCTGGGCAGTGGGGGGCTGGGCAGTGGGGGGGAGGGCTGGGCAGGAGGGGGAGGGGGTGGGCAGTGGGGGGGGGGGGGCTGGGCAGTGGGGGGGGGGGGGGCTGGGCAGTGGGGAGGGCAGTAGGGAGTGGGGGGGTGCTGGGCAGTGGGGAGGGCAGTAGGGAGTGGGGGGGGGGTGGGCAGTGGGGAGGGCAGTAGGGAGTGGGGGGGGGCTGGGCAGTGGGGGGGGGGCTGGGCAGTGGGGGGGAGGGCTGGGCAGGAGGGGGAGGGGGAGGGCAGTGGGGGGGGGGGGCTGGGCAGTGGGGGGCTGGGCAGTGGGGGGGAGGGCTGGGCAGGAGGGGGAGGGGGTGGGCAGTGGGGGGGGGGGGGCTGGGCAGTGGGGGGGGGCTGGGCAGTGGGGAGGGCAGTAGGGAGTGGGGGGGAGGGGCTGGGCAGTGGGAATCCTGCACTAATAAGTGCGAGATCTCTACAACAGGTATGTTTTCCTAAAATTGTGGAATAAACCTCCCTACCATGCATCATTTTTCATTTGCATTTACACACTATATGAATGCAGGTTATTGGTCGTAAAATCATGGAGTTGACCCCCTTTTCATCCAACATATGAATGCAGGTGATATGTTTTAACTATTGACTCCACTGTATATTGATTTTTGTGGGTCATGTCTAAGAGTTGCTAGACATACTTTGATTGTTCTCATCCCAGCATAGCGATGAACCAAAATATTGGTGAATGTGCATGGGATGATGGAATGAATGCCTTCAATTTACAAGCATGGAGAAGAAACTGACTGGTATTTCTTATCAACATATTCAGGCTTTTTATTCTGCATTTTAATCTGCACTTTAGTATTTTATTGTTATGTAGTAATAACAAAATTTCTATATGACATTTCATTGCTTATGAGTCTTATATATTCATTAATAATAATTCATGGTTTTATTTGTTCCATGTACAGACTGTAGCAAATTAAAGTATGATTACCAATCAGTGGTTTGCCATTCGATCTTTATCAAGGTGAGCTGACAAATCTATGTGCCAATCTAACACGTCATTTGAGCTTATTCATGCATGACTCATCTATGTGAATTCTTCTTTGAGTTAAGAGTCTAGCTGAAACACACTTTAGATAATGGAATCATTGAACACACATGCATTCTGAATGTCCAATTTTTTTTTCCTGCTTGTTGGTTATTGGTTTTAATCTAGCTTCTTTCATTTGGTTGGCATTTCCGATCACTTTTGTGCTGAATATGTTTTCCATCTGTTGCTGGCAGGGGGACAAGCATGACGACACCTTGCGGCGGTTACTCCTCCTTAGAGAAACATTGAATGGTTAGCTCTATAATTTTTCGTATTTCCTCATTCCTAAACTATATCTCCTCTCAGCGCTGCCTCTCATCCATCTTTCCACAAAACGTGCATAGCAGGTGGTACAAAAGCTCAATTCAACTGAAAAAATTGGTTTGGAATTGTCTGGCATATTTTATTCCTCTAGGTATTCCTACACATTTCTAGATCTCCAAACCTCACCGAATTAGGTATATCAGGGGTCATCCAATCCTCTATTCATCACAGATTAGCATTCATTTCTTTAAATCTTCTGAGAAAACATCCTCTCATGCCATCCATATCATCCTATTTGAAACTAAGTGGAAGATGTTGCCCCGCGGATGTCGCTGGACCGGGCCAACACGCTGCGGTCACGCCGCGGTCACGCCGCGGTCACGCCGCGGTCACGCCGCGGTCACGCCGCGGTCACGCCGCGGTCACGCCGCGGTCACGCCGTGATTTGGCCCTGCTCCAGGACGACACCCTGCGGCGGTTACTCCTCCTTAGAGAAACATTGAATAGTTAGCTCTATAATTTTTCGTATTTCCTCATTCCTAAACTATATCTCCTCTCAGCGCTGCCTCTCATCCATCTTTCCACAAAACGTGCATAGCAGGTGGTACAAAAGCTCAATTCAACTGAAAAAATTGGTTTGGAATTGTCTGGCATATTTTATTCCTCTAGGTATTCCTACACATTTCTAGATCTCCAAACCTCACCGAATTAGGTATATCAGGGGTCATCCAATCCTCTATTCATCACAGATTAGCATTCATTTCTTTAAATCTTCTGAGAAAACATCCTCTCATGCCATACATATCATCCTATTTGAAACTAAGTGGAAGATGTTGCCCCGCGGATGTCGCTGGACCGGGCCAACACGCCGCGGTCACGCCGCGGTCACGCCGCGGTCACGCCGTGATTTGGCCCTGCTCCAGGACGACACCCTGCGGCGGTTACTCCTCCTTAGAGAAACATTGAATGGTTAGCTCTATAATTTTTCGTATTTCCTCATTCCTAAACTATATCTCCTCTCAGCGCTGCCTCTCATCCATCTTTCCACAAAACGTGCATAGCAGGTGGTACAAAAGCTCAATTCAACTGAAAAAATTGGTTTGGAATTGTCTGGCATATTTTATTCCTCTAGGTATTCCTACACATTTCTAGATCTCCAAACCTCACCGAATTAGGTATATCAGGGGTCATCCAATCCTCTATTCATCACAGATTAGCATTCATTTCTTTAAATCTTCTGAGAAAACATCCTCTCATGCCATCCATATCATCCTATTTGAAACTAAGTGGAATATGTTGCCCCGCGGATGTCGCTGGACCGGGCCAACACGCTGCGGTCACGCCGCGGTCACGCCGCGGTCACGCCGCGGTCACGCCGCGGTCACGCCGCGGTCACGCCGCGGTCACGCCGCGGTCACGCCGCGGTCACGCCGCGGTCACGCCGCGGTCACGCCGCGGTCACGCCGCGGTCACGCCGCGGTCACGCCGCGGTCACGCCGTGATGTGGCCCTGTTCCAGCCACATCCAGCAGGGGGGAGGTTCAGCCCCACTTGCTCACAGGCGTTTCAGACGACCCATTTTTCAGCAAAGTCATCAGCCCGCTGCCACCAGCATTCCAGCCCGCAACAGCCCCCCCACCTTCGAATCAGCCCGCACCATCCCCCCAACACCTGCAACCAGCCCCCTTTCACCCACATTCCAGCCTCCTCCCGCTCCCTTCGCTCCTGGTCGGAAGATGCTGCCCCGCGGATGTCGCTGGATCGGGCCAACACGCTGCGGTCACGCCGCGGTCACGCCGCGGTCACGCCGCGGTCACGCCGCGGTCACGCCGCGGTCACGCCGTGATGTGGCCCTGCTCCAGCCACATCCAGCAGGGGGGAGGTTCAGCCCCACTTGCTCACAGCCGTTTCAGACGACCCATTTTTCAGCAAAGTCATCAGCCCGCTGCCACCAGCATTCCAGCCCGCAACAGCCCCCCCACCTTCGAATCAGCCCGCACCATCCCCCCAACACCTGCAACCAGCCCCCTTTCACCCACATTCCAGCCTCCTCCCGCTCCCTTCGCTCCTGGTCGGAAGATGCTGCCCCGCGGATGTCGCTGGATCGGGCCAACACGCTGCGGTCACGCCGCGGTCACGCCGCGGTCACGCCGCGGTCACGCCGTGATGTGGCCCTGCTCCAGCCACATCCAACAGGGGGGAGGTTCAGCCCCACTTGCTCACAGGCATTTCAGACGACCCATTTTTCAGCTAAGTCATCATCACTCTGCAAGCAGATGCTCCTTCCTTTCCTACTTACTCTTTTCTGCAAGGTGTCCTCTGTTATAAGGGCCGGTTGGTGCTGTCTAGTTCGTCCCCATGGGTGCCCATATTGCTGGCTGAGTTCCATTTGTCTCCGTAGTGGGGTCATTCTGGTTTTTGCCGCACGTATAGAAAATTGCCTGCCAATTTATATTGGGTCGGGATGAAAATACCGGTTCAACAGTTTGCCAATGGGCCAAATGCCAACGAAATAAATATTCCACACTATATCCGGCTGGCCTGTTGCAGCCGTTGGAAATTCCCCAGCTGGTGTGGTCGGGTCTCTCTATGGATTTTATCACCGGACTACCCTAATCCCGTGGTTGCACTGTGATTCTGGTCATCATTGATCATCTCTCTAAATATGGCCATTTTTTACCCCTAAAACACCCTTACACAGCAAAGAGTGTGGGAGTGTGGGCGAGGTTTTCGTGTGGGAGATTGTCAGTTTGCATAGCATTCCAGCGACCGCAATCCCATTTTTGTAAGCCATTTTTGGATTGAACTGCTCAAACTCCAAGGCACTGACTTAAAACTCAGCTTGACCTACCACCCGCAAACGGATGACCAAACAGAGGTGGTAAATCGCTGCCACGAGACCTACGCTGTTCCATCAGAAATCTAGTTGCCCGCTGTTGCCCATGCACTGCTTGATCGTGGACTCAAATATTATTTGAGTCGGTCCCAAGACATCATGAAGCAGAAAACTAATACACTGCCGTCACCTTGCCCTCCATGTGGGAGATCCTGTTTCCGTACGCTTTCGGCCTCACAAACAACACTCTTTAACCTGCCAGATTTCTCAGAAACCTGCCCCTCGTTTCTATGGGCCATTTATAGTTCAGCGGAAGATCGGCCTGGTGGCTTGTTAGCTTGATCTTCCTCCCTCAGCCTGGGGGCCTCCTGAGGATTTCTTCTGTTGTTTTCCCTATTTCTTCTATTTTTCTGCTGTAATTTTCGTTCCCATCCTTTAATACAGAATTGCAGCCCTCATTGAGGGCTGGAAGTTTGAGAGGCTTAACAGAATTAGAGTATGACAGTGTGTCAAGTTTGAGAGGCTTAACAGAATTAGAGTATGACAGAAAGAAGCTTCGAGCCGAAAGGCTCTAAAGCCATTTTATTAAAAACAAAAGATGACATAAGAGAGGAGATGGGGCTAGACATTGATAAAACTGCCTTCATAATAAATCATTTCGTTTTCATAACCCCCTCCCCGACGTCATCATCCCATTCCAAGTTGTAGGTAGATGAGCTATGAGACCTAGTCACCATCGGACGTGCGGTCTGCGCAGGAGGGCTCATTATGCGTTCTTTAAGCGTTGCGCGCGCTTGAGAAACGCGCGTGGGGGGTCCAAACGGGCCGAACGAATTGCGAATGGCCTGAAATCGGACGACATTAAAGGGTGAGTGAATTGTGATGTGGTCGAGCAGACGGCACGTCAATCGGACGTGCCGTGTGCCCGCGGTGACCGGGAACGCCGTTCTGGTGTCATAAACGGCCAAAACGGGCGTCTAACGGTCAAACTCATAGCGAACGACATCGGATTGACCTGAAATCACAGGAAAACATTCAAATTATTATTCGCGACGTGCATGCGCAGACGGCACATCAATCGGACGTGCGGTCTGCGCAGGAGGGCTCATTATGCGTTCTTTAAGCGTTGCGCGCGCTTGAGAAACGCGCGTGGGGGGTCCAAACGGGCCGAACGAATTGCGAATGGCCTGAAATCGGACGACATCAAAGGGTGAGTGAATTGTGATGTGGTCGAGCAGACGGCACGTCAATCGGACGTGCCGTGTGCCCGCGGTGACCGGGAACGCCGTTCTGGTGTCATAAACGGCCAAAACGGGCGTCTAACGGTCAAACTCATAGCGAACGACATCGGATTGACCTGAAATCACAGGACAACATTAAAATTATTATTCGCGACGTGCACGCGCAGACGGCACGTCAATCGGACGTGCGGTCTGCGCAGGAGGGCTCATTATGCGTTCTTTAAGCGTTGCGCGCGCTTGAGAAACGCGCGTGGGGGGGTCCAAACGGGCCGAACGAATTGAGAATGGCCTGAAATCGGACGACATCAAAGGGTGAGTGAATTGTGATGTGGTCGAGCAGACGGCACGTCAATCGGACGTGCCGTGTGCCCGCGGTGACCGGGAACGCCGTTCCGGTGTCATAAACGGCCAAAACAGGCGTCTAACGGTCAAACTCATAGCGGACGACATCGGATTGCCCTGAAATCACAGGACAACATTCAAATTATTATTTGCGACGTGCACGCGCAGACGGCACGTCAATCGGACGTGCGGTCTGCGCAGGAGGGCTCATTATGCGTTCTTTAAGCGTTGCGCGCGCTTGAGAAAAGCGCGTGGGGGGTCCAAACGGGCCGAACGAATTGCGAATGGCCTGAAATCGGACGACATCAAAGGGTGAGTGAATTGTGATGTGGTCGAGCAGACGGCACGTCAATCGGACGTGCCGTGTGCCCGCGGTGACCGGGAACGCCGTTCTGGTGTCATAAACGGCCAAAACGGGCGTCTAACGGTCAAACTCATAGAGAACGACATCGGATTGACCTGAAATCACAGGACAACATTCAAACTATTATTCGCGACGTGCACGCGCAGACGGAACGTCAATCGGACGTGCGGTCTGCGCAGGAGGGCTCATTATGCGTTCTTTAAGCGTTGCGCGCGCTTGATAAACGCGCGTGGGGGGGTCCAAACGGGCCGAACGAATTCCGAATGGCCTGAAATCGGACGACATCAAAGGGTGAGTGAATTGTGATGTGGTCGAGCAGACGGCACGTCAATCGGACGTGCCGTGTGCCCGCGGTGACCGGGAACGCCGTTCCGGTGTCATAAACGGCCAAAACAGGCGTCTAACGGTCAAACTCATAGCGGACGACATCGGATTGCCCTGAAATCACAGGACAACAATCCCATTATTATTCTCGACGTGCACGCGCAGACGGCGCGTCAATCGGACGTGCGGTCTGCGCGGTAGGGCTCATTATGCGTTCTTTAAGCGTTGCGCGCGCTTGATAAACGCGCGTGGGGGGGTCCAAACGGGCCGAACGAAGTCCGAATGGCCTGAAATCGGACGAAATCAAAGGGTAAGTGAATTGTGATGTGGTCGAGCAGACGGCACGTCAATCGGACGTGCCGTGTGCCCGGGGTGACCGGGAACGCCGTTCCGGTGTCATAAACGGCCAAAACAGGCGTCTAACGGTCAAACTCATAGCGGACGACATCGGATTGCTCTGAAATCACAGGACAACAATCCCATTATTATTCGCGACGTGCACGCGCAGACGGCGCGTCAATCAGACGTGTGGTCTGCGCGGTAGGGCTCATTATGCGTTCTTTAAGCGTTGCGCGCGCTTGATAAACGCCCGGGGTTCTGTGCAGGGGGGTAGGGGGCTGTATGGGGTTTGTCCGGGGGTGCACATGGGGGCTGTCCGGGGTTGCACATGGGGGCTGTCCGGGGGTGCACGGGGGGCTGTCCGGGGGGAATGGGGCTGCATGGGGTCTGTCCGGGGGTGCACATGGGGGCTGTCCGGGGGTGCACGGGGGGCTGTCCGGGGCTGGTCGGGGGGCTGTCCGGGGGTGCACAGGGGGTTGTCCGGGGCTGGCCGGGGGGCTGTCCAGGGGTGCCCGGGGGGCTGTTTGGGGGTGCATATGGGGGCTGTCCGGGGGTGCATATGGGGGCTGTCCGGGGGTGCACGGGGGGGCTGTCTGGGGGTGCACGGGGGGGCTGTCCGGGGGTGCACGGGGGGCTGTCCGGGGGTGCACATGGGGGCTGTCCGGGGGTGCACGGGGGGCTGTCCGGGGCTGGTCGTGGGGCTGTCCGGGGGTGCACGGGGGGCTGGCCGGGGCTGGCCGGGGGGGGCTGTCCGGGGGTGCACGGGGGGCTGTCCGGGGGTGCACGGGGGGCTGTCCGGGGGTGCACGGGGGGCTGTCCGGGGGTGCACGGACAGGGGGGGTGTCCAGCAGGGGGGGTTGGCAGGGGGACAAGCAGGGGCTGGGGGGGCTGGCAGGGGGAAGGGGGGGGGGGGGGGGGGTGGCAGGGGGCAAGCAGGGGGCAGGGGGGGCTGGCAGGGGGACAAGCAGGGGGAAGGGGGGGCTGGCAGGGGGACAAGCAGGGGGAAGGGGGGGCTGGCAGGGGGGCAGGGGGGGGGGCTGGCAGGGGGACAAGCAGGGGGCAGGGGGGGGGGGGGGCTGGCAGGGGGACAAGCAGGGGGAAGTGGGGGGGGGCTGGCAGGGGGGGCTGGCAGGGGCAGGGGGGGGGGGCTGGCAGGGGCAGGGGGGGCTGGCAGGGGGACAAGCAGGGGGGTGGCCGGGGGGGCTGGCAGGGTGACAAGCAGGGGGAAGGGGGGGGGGGGGCTGGCAGGGGGGCAGGGGGGGGGGGGGCTGGCAGGAGCAGGGGGGGCTGGCAGGGGGACAAGCAGGGGGGGCTGGCAGGGGGCGGCAGGGGGGGCTGGCAGGGGGCGGCAGGGGGGCTGGCAAGGGGACAAGCAGGGGGGTGGCGGGGGGGGGGGGGGTGGACTAACAGGGGGCAGTGGGGGACTAGCAGGGGGCAGGGGGACTAGCAGGGAGGGTGTCAGGGGGCAGTGGGGACTGGCAGGGGGGGCTGGCAAGGGGACAAGCAGGGGGGGTGGGGTGGCGGGGGGGGGGGGGGGACTAGCAGGGGGCAGTGGGGGACTAGCAGGGGGCAGGGGGGGAGCTGGCAGGGGGACAAGCAGGGGGCCGGGGGGGCTGGCAGGGGGACAAGCAGGGGGCAGGGGGTTTCCGGGGTTCTGTGCAGGGGGGATGGGGGCTGCATGGGGTCTGTCCGGGGGTGCACATGGGGGCTGTCCGGGGCTGTCCGGGGGTGCACGGGGGGCTGGCCGGGGCTGGCCGGGGGGGCTGTCCAGGGGTGCACGGGGGGCTGTCCGGGGGTGCATGGGGGGCTGTCCGGGGGTGCACGGGGGGCTGTCCGGGGGTGCACGGACAGGGGGGGTGTCCAGCAGGGGGGGTTGGCAGGGGGACAAGCAGGGCGGGGGGGCTGGCAGGGGGAAGGGGTGGGGGGGGGGGGTGGCGGCAGGGGGCAAGCAGGGGGCAGGGGGGTGGCCGGGGGGGCTGGAAGGGGGACAAGCAGGGGGAAGGGGGGGGGGGCTGGCAGGGGGGCAAGCAGGGGGCATGGGGGGGGGGGCTGGCAGGAGCAGGGGTGGGGTTGGCAGGGGGACAAGCAGGGGGGGCTTGCAGGGGGACAAGCAGGGGGTGGCTGGGGGGGCTGGCAAGGGGTGCACGGGGGGCTGTCCGGGGGTGCATGGGGGGCTGTCCGGGGGTGCATGGGGGGCTGTCCGGGGGTGCACGGACAGGGGGGGTGTCCAGCAGGGGGGGTTGGCAGGGGGACAAGCAGGGGCGGGGGGGCTGGCAGGGGGAAGGGGGGGGGGGGTGGCGGCAGGGGGCAAGCAGGGGGCAGGGGGGTGGCCGGGGGGGGGGGCTGGAAGGGGGACAAGCAGGGGGAAGGGGGGGGGGGCTGGCAGGGGGGCAGGGGGGGGGGGGCAGGGGGGGGGGGGGCTGGCAGGAGCAGGGGTGGGGCTGGCAGGGGGACAAGCAGGGGGGGCTTGCAGGGGGACAAGCAGGGGGTGGCTGGGGGGGCTGGCAAGGGGACAAGCGGGGGGGTGGCGGGGGGGGGGGGGACTAACAGGGGACAGTGGGGGACTAGCAGGGGGCAGGGGGACTAGCAGGGGGGTGTCAGGGGGCAGGGGGGACTGGCAGGGGGGTGGCAGGGGGGGCTGGCAAGGGGACAAGAAGGGGGGGTGGCGGGGGGGGGGGGGGGTACTAGCAGGGGGCAGTGGGGGACTAGCAGGGGGCAGGGGGGGACTAGCAGGGGGGGAGCTGGCAGGGGGACAAGTAGGGGGCAGGGGGGGCTGGGGGCTGGGGGCTGTCCGGGGGTGCACGGGGGGCTGTCCGGGGCTGGTCGGGGGGCTGCTCGGGGGTGCACGGGGGGCTGGCTGGGGCTGGCCGGGGGGGCTGTCCAGGGGTGCACGGGGGGCTGTCCAGGGCTGGTCGGGGGGCTGCTCGGGGGTGCACGGGGGGCTGGCTGGGGCTGGCCGGGGGGGCTGTCCAGGGGTGCACGGGGGGCTGTCCGGGGGTGCACGGGGGGCTGTCCGGGGGTGCACGGGGGGCTGTCCGGGGGTGCACGGGGGGCTGTCCGGGGGTACTGGCAGGGGGGACTGGCCGGGGGTGGCATGGGGGTGTCCAGGGTGTGTCCAGGGGGTATTTTTTTTTTATGAATTTGGACACCCTATAGCCACGGTTCAAAACCGTGGCTATTGATGTATTGCCGCGGTTTTAAACCGTGGCTATAGACATAATGCCACGGTTTTAAACCGTGGCTATAGATTTTGTCCGGCCTTTAGTATAGCCACGGTTAAAACCGTGGCATTAGGTATACAGCCACGGTTTTAACCGTGGCTTTAGGTTTATAGCCACGGTTAAAACCGTGGCTATAGAGTTAAAGCCACGGTTTGGAACCGTGGCTATAGGTCTAGGCCTATAGCCACGCCAAACTTGGCCACGGTTCCTCAAACCGTGGCTATTACCTATAGCCACGGTTTGAGGGCCTATAGCCACGGTTTAGAACCGTGGCTATAGCTCGAATTTCCAGTAGTGTGACATTATAAAGCTACTTTATTTATGTATATATATATATATATGTCATCTACTTACTTTCATTCAATTCAATAAGGAATGGAAAACAACGTTCATGCGTACGTACGGCCTACCGTCTCCATGAACGGTGTGTTTCATTTCATTTATATATCTATTATATATATATACTGAATATATATGATATATAAATCATGTTTTACATAAGTAAGTAAATCATGATATTAGTAATAATAATGTCAAGAACAACAAGTCCAAACACGTACGATAAATGAAATGATTTTACCCAAAACGCTACTTTAACATGGAATTGACAAATGAACGGGTAATATAAATACCTAATTGAACCATATATGATATAATAACAATTAATATGATTCGTTAATAAATCAATAACATTATTTAAATCATTATACATGAGGTTAGGATACATATGAATCATATCGGACATATGGTAAGGGATAATGTTGAAATCTCATTTGTTTTCTATCCGAGATTTATTATACGTAAGTATTTACTAGGGTTATATTTATTATCCATGTCTAAGTTTTTTTTTCATGTATGTTTAAAGTAATTTTTACCCATTTTTGTCTTTTACTACATTTTATGTAAGGAATCTTTTTTTTGTTTACCATACGAGGTACTTTTTGACTTTTCTGTTAAAATTACGAGGAGATTTTTTTTAACTTATATGGCATAAACAGATTTTTACGGTTTCATAACACCTTATTTTCATGAAGCTTACTCTATAAAATATCATGAATATTTTCAAAAAATTTAAAATTGAATGGTGTTTTGTGAAAAGGAAATGATTTTCAATAAGAAAGGATATTTTCCTCAAGAATTCATTTCAAGTGCTTTATCAAAACAATTTTCCATCTAAGATGACATTATTTAATATGTGTATGTTTCAAGTATAATGTCTCTATGATTTATATGGTTTCACTTTTTCTTATGATGAAATGATATCCATTTGTTTTATATGGATTATGTTATTATGGAATGATGTTTATGAAACCCAATTTATTCTTTGGGTTATGATGAATGATTTATGATTGTTTTGTGGCACAAGTAAGAATGATTTCAATATGAGATTGGTGGGACCTATATCTCCCTCCAATGCATTGGTTAAAGATTTATATCTCATGAGATAGATATGGATAGAACGGTAAGTTAATTCGGTTCATTAATACAGGACTGGAACGAGGAGTGAACTTGATTCAGAAAGGGACATTGTCCACTAAGATGGTCTTGGCAGCAATGCCTTGGCTAAAATGGAAATCATATCATGTGCTTAATGGTTTCCACAATCACTTGTTTAATTCCCATGATATTTTATCAATATTGATGTTCCATTATGATACATGCCTTACGTACTTCCAAGATTTATGTCTTTGCTCAAGATTTTTATGTTTAAACATTATGTTCATGTTTTTAAGTTCAATGGTATATGGTTTGTTTTATTTTCTCCATTCTTACCCTTACTGAGCATTTGAGCTCACCCTTTATATGTTTTCTTTTACCCAGGATTTCAAGAAAGGTTTTAGGTAAGAAAACAAAAGGGAAAGATCTTTATTGGAGTTTTTTAAGATCTTTCACCAAGATTAGAAGATTATATTATGAGTTTCCAAAGACACTAAACTATTATGATCCTTGAGTTTTGGTTTTTGTTATGTATTAAGTATTCTGAAAAAGTAATGTATTGTCCATGTACGTCAAGCTTTGGGTCTCTACATATTTTGTTCTTCCATGAGTTTTAATATTCATCCATGAGATATCTTGTTCTTATAAGAGTAATATTTTCTTAGACATTTGATATTTTATGATATGTAATGATTATTAGATGATTGAAATGGATCTTTTTTGAGACATATTATTCTTCTATGAATGAGATGAATCTTCAATAATATGAAATTAATCTTATACAATAAGTGATTGATATTCAATGATAATAAATGGTGATTCAATATTAGATCTTCAATTTGGAGAAATAGAGCTTCTGTGAGGATAATTCTAGATATTTTGTGAAGGATCTTCCATGAAGTTCATGGTATCTTATTTACATTGATTTTTTTTGTTCAAAACATGCTCTATTTTACATAATATTTTATATGATAAATTATTATATGTTTATTTCACTTTTTTCTTAGTTTAATTATTCATTTATTAATAATTAATTATTCCAATCCTATATAAATTTATTTAGAGATCATTTATGCTATATTAAAAATAAATTAAATATAATAATCTATGTATTTATTTCTTGGAACTTGAACCATCAAAATTTTAATTGTATTAAATATAAATATTTTCCTCACAAAATACATGGGAGTGTTTCCAAGTTATTTAATGTTAATTATTATGGATATTATGTTTGTATTAAATGTTATAATGTGTTGTGTTGTAAAACCTGTTTACTTTTATATATTTTTACAAAGAGTTAACATGAATATGTTTCCATAGACATTTAATGGAAAATTCACGTTATACGTTAATATCGAACAAATCTAAAAGAGTTTTTTGAAATTACATGCATGTGATGATATGAAAAATAAGAGAAGAAACATTATTCATAATTTTAGTATAATTTCCAAGAAATAATTCTATATATTGAGTTTGATGGATCAAGATCAAGAAAATGAGGTTAGGGATATTCTTAAATAGTACTTTGGGACACACCTTGGAAATAAAACACTACTCTCCACTAAAATTCTATCATTTAATCCTTTACTAATGGAGAGAATCTTTTTGTCTTCAAACTTAGATCATTTATTTTTTATCTGGTTTCTGTAGTTCTTAATTCTTTATAGTACTATCCTTTTTTAATCATGTTGGGTTATAATACCCATAAAAGTTTATAATTTGGTTATACTAACCCATACAAAATCTATGGTCTCTACTATAACTGATAAAAATAAATAATACTAGTTGTTCCTTGGTATGGGAAAAAGGGAGGTATTGATCCTACCTCAACATTGAAAGGTAGGTTCTAGGTTGTGCATCTAGGTGTGAAAAAGGAATAGTGACTTGGTTAACCCACCAAGTGTGAAAAAATATTTTCGTTGGTTAGGCGTCTAAGGTTTAAAAAGGTAGTTGTAAAGGGTTGTAACTCCATTAAAAAGTCATAGAGTCTATTATAGTGGGTTTTATCTCTCTCTTCATTTGATAGGGGTTAAGATTATTTTAGGATAATTTATATATGAACTACTATAAATCTAATTGTGTTAATTTCTCAATATATTTCCAATGATTTAACTTAATTTTGATAAGTGGTTAAAAACATTTAAAAATGGTCAATCCACCCCCTCTTGACCAATCGACCATTCTCATTAGGACCTAACATATTGTTGACATATGACTCCTAATAGGAAGGATACTTAAAAAATAGTAGGATTTAATATGTAAAATTTATAATTATTAATATATTCATTGATAATATATAGGCCCACTAACTTAAGCTTCATCAACCAAATTAATAGTCAAATAAATCATCACAGTGAAAAATAATGGGGTAAATATCATCTCTAAATGAAAAACAGATTGTAAAATTATTTCCCTATGTTTAACTTGAAAAATATGGATTATGGTCATCTCATAAATCTATTTGAATAATGTGAAAAGTTAATTATAACAACATTCATTTTTTTGGTGACAAATTATACATTTCCAAAGGTAGATACTACTCCATTTGAATATGTGAGTAACAAATTTTAAATCCATGTAATTTTCCATGTCTCAAAATGATAAATATTGAAGCATTAATCGAATATACATCTTTCATATTAACAACTTTTAGTATTTAAAGGAAAACATGTTTTTATTAATTTTTCATTATAAAAATTGTTATTGTATACTTACCATTCTCATTTTACCAAAGATCAAACTTGATATTTAGTGCCTCTAAGTCCTTGTAAAAATTTAGATGATACTTATATTTACCTGAAGGAGATATTACCTAAAGTTATAGCTTGTATATGATGCATGGCTATATTGATGGCATGATATATCATTATACATAAATGGAATAATATTTCATGCATTCCACTTCCTTTAATTGAATGAGAATATTAATGTTATGTATGTTAATATTTGATTAATTAAAAATCATTTAAGAATTTTATTTATTAAGGTGTTATAGAGATATAGTGCTAGAGAGTAAATGTATATGTAGAATTCATGCAATCATAAACTAGCTATGGAATTTATTCATGTGTTTCAATGCATGAATAAATGAGACAAAAATTAAAGAGTTTCCTTTATTTCCTATATAAACCACTTTGATGTGTTGAAAGTGAGGTGAGTGCTTCCATGTAATCTTGGATGAAACTCTTGGAGACCCATATCTCACTCATTCTTCTTTTTTATTTTCATATGAGATGCTATATTATCATGAATGGAAGAATAAGCCTATATAAACATTGAATGATTCAAATTAGCCCGTGAAAACCTATGTAGGTGGGATGATATTTTTCCACTTTGGTGATCTATCTTAAACCCATGTGATAAAGTTTATTAATGATACAATTGATTCTTTAGTGTATGGTACAAACATTTTACAATAGTATTTATTCATTTTATCTTCTATACATGTTTCATATATTTCTCATTGGTGATCCTCTTCAGAGGGGTTTAAATCACTTACATTGCATCTAATAATTTTTATTAGATTCATTTGAAAAACTCAATTGGTATCATAGTGTGATTATGTTTTAGTTTTATGAAATAATATATGGAAATAAAGTAGAAACCAAGAAAGGAGAATTATTTTTAAGCTTTTTTGAAAATATGAAAAATCAGTTTACCTACACTATTAGGTTATGTAAATGAAACCAAGACTTTACCCTTATACAGAGTGTTCTACATAAGGGTCATCATACCTTAACCTTACATATATCATTCTATGTAAGGGTCACCTGATCTAACCCTTATGCAATGATATTTGCGTAAAGGTCATACCCTTACACAGAAGGCCTACATAAGGGTAACCACTTTGTGACCTTTATGTAAATTGTGTGTATGAAGGTAGTACTCTTAAAAAATAATTCTATAAGGATATGTAAATGTAAATTGATACCTACTGTTAAATTGAACAATCACATAAACATAAAAACCTCTATACCCTTACATATAATGAGATGTTTAAAGGTAATATTTGTATTAAATTTATACAATACACTTTTTTTTAAGTTGAGTAATGATAAGTAGTGACTTACCATTATGAAAGGCCTTCAAAATACCTTTTATAAGGTAAAAGTATTTACTGTTATGCATGAATATCCCTATAAAAAGGATAAGAATACAATATTTTAATTTTTTTTATAATTTCATTAATGGTTTTAATGATTTATAAAATATTTATAAATCATTATAAAATTTATTATAATAATATTTAATTTATAGTGAATTTTTAAATTATCAATGGTTTATAATTAATTAAATAAAAGTTTATGAAGCATTTATTATAAAATATTATATAAATAGTAAATGTTAAAAATCAAAATACATTCTAACCAAATTATATTCCATAACATATGATTTATAAATAATAGTTTTTATTTATAAATAATAAGAAATAATTTATAAAGGGATATAAGTTTTGAAATAAGTCCAAAATATTAAGTGTTTATGAATCATTCCTAATTATTTATTTTGAATTATTTAAAAGAAATGGGGGATTTATTTATATATCATTTAAGTTACACCAAAAAGTATTTTTATGATTAATATGATCAAGGTTAAAGTAATGATTAAGTATACAATATTTATATTATGTAAAATGTTTACATAAAATAAGTTGGAGTATAAATAGTTTATGATTCATATAATATCATATATTAAAATTATAAATTCCATATAATGTTAAATATGAAATAATTCATATTAGAATGAATATAAAATGTTTATATTCATAATTATGGAATGTAAATAATGATAAATATGAAATTATAAAAGGGTTTATGGTTATGTTTTATTTATGAATTGTTCACGAATGGTTATCTCATGATTAATATTTAAATTATTATTTTATATAAAAGGATATTTCATTATATTTTCATGTTTATTAAAACTTTTAATAAACTTTAATAATAATTATGATTATTTTTAAAATGTTAAACTACTTCTAGGATAGAGCCTTGCATTACATGGTAGGTATTGTTAAATAATTTAGTTTTTCAATTACCCTGACCTTAGTATGTAACTGTATTTATGAACTTGAATTTTGTTTAATATTGTTTGTCCATATTAGGATTTAGATACATCATAAATTAAATTGACCCTTGACTAATGTATCCCCAGGTAAAGGGATTTTTGGTCATACTACCTATTGGCTTGGAGGCTTATACCTTGTCCAGAAAGGTGAATGGGGTTGGATATATATCACTCTGAGTTTAATCCATTGGATATTTTTAATATCATATAAATATATACCCTTTACTTGAAGTGTTCATGTACCTTATTCATATGATTCATTTGGGTATGTATGAATATGTTTAATTTCTTATTTTGGCTGAGTAACACAATATATGTGTTTGTTTAGAGATTTTTACATCAATATGTTTTAATCTTATTAAATTAGTGATGAGAATAACATTACAATACTAAATCACTAGAATAGTACATACAAAAGGGAATGACATGAGATAATATGGTGAGTTTGAAATCCCCCAAAAATACTTAGTGAAATATTCCTTCAAAATCAACTCTTTCCAAGAACTCGATCACACATTTGGGTGAGTCATTCTATAGCTAGGTGCCCATGGATTATATTATATAAGGAAAGAAAGGGTATATTACACTAAATCTTTATCAGGAAGGAAATTCCATATCTATGTTCCCATGTATCTTCATTTTTTATATTATTCTTTGTATTTGTTTTTGGTTACAATATCGAAGAGACCCTAACAGGGTTAGTTTTTGAGAAGAATATATTTGAGTTTATCCATACAATGGATTAGAAAAAGAGTTTCTATCCTTGTTATGAAAGAGGCATATATGATATTATTAGGATGATACCCAATCTAAATAACTAATTGGTGAGATTAATTCCATAGTAGACTCATTTATTAGTGAATTATGGATCTTTTTACACTAATTGTAACACCCCAAGCTTCCTCGGTATGTTTCCTTTCGAATAATGCAATGACGTGCATTGTACGCAACTTCGAGATTTTAACACACCACAACCAATCAAACTAGCCGTTATGAATAGTAATACCTACTTTTAGAAATTATATATATTTTATATTTCAAAATGGACTTCATTTTTGGATTCGGAATATCGAATTTAGCCTAAGGTGAAATTTTGGTACTTTTCGGATAACTTTCATATTTTGATGAATAGTGAAAATTACTTAAAAACAACTTTTTTAATCAAAATAATTAATAGTGATAAATTGTGAATTTGAGTGGTTTTAAAGTATATTTAGAATATATTTTTACCATTTAATATAATATTGGTCATTGGACATAATTTTACAATTAAACCGAACATAAACAAGTGTCAATCTTTTGATAGTTATTATCTCTTAAAAACACGCTTTTTGTTTTGACAGCGGGAATTAATTTTAAATTAATTTCTGCCACTTCTGTGTTTTGAATTTAGAAAAATGGATTCCATATTTGGAATCAGGATTTCCAAATTGTGTAAATAGGTAACTTTTATTTTTAGACATTTTGAATAATTACTGCGGTAAATATTTTATTTACCATGGTTAAGGGTAAATCCGGTAAATAAGGGTTAAAAATAATAATATTATAATAATAATAAATTACCCTAAAATGTGTCTTAACCCTATTGGTTGATACATGGTCGACCATGGGCATCTTTGGGTCAATTTTGGGACCCCATGGATCCACTTGTAAGTGATAATGACACTTTATATTAATTAAGTTAAAATGAATACAAAATGACACAAGCATATATCTTTTAGCAAAACAATTGTTACATAGGGTTATATATGCTGGATTTTAGATTATAAATATTCATTAGAAAGATAAAAGGATTTCCTACATAATTATATTTTATTTATAATTTTTTGACATTAAATAATTTATTTTATTTATGACACAATGATGATGCAGTAATTACTAAAATAGTAAAAAATTAACATAATTGATATTATAAATACCCAAATAATTATAATATGAAACTTTTAATGAATTAAACAAATTTTCTAGGATAATATGATATATTAGGATTGATTTATTTGACTTTGTTCGAAGTAATCAATCTGTTATGAGTTTCACAAAAATCAACTAGTGAATAGTGTCAAAATTGACATAAAAGAGTTCTTAAAACAAATATTATATTATTAATTGATATTAAATTCCTAAAAATCTAAGGTTCGGCCAAGAGACTTATATTATGATAGGTTAATCATTAATGGACCACTTGGGGGTCTTTTGGATGTATATAGTAAGTTTATTAACCATATTATATAAAAATACAAAGAGACATTGTAAAAGTGAAACTAATTAACTTAGAGTTAATACTTAAAGATAAGGTTAATATAAGTAGCCAAACCTGTATAAATTCTATTGGATGAGTTGTTTTAGACCTATCCCCACCTCAACCTTTGAATAGTCAACTTTGGAGCCATTGGAAACCGAATATGAATTTATTATAAATTAATATTTCTAGCTTTTCCAAAGGTGCCCCTCACCCCTCTTATAAAAGGGCACTCCTCCTTCTCATTTCCTCACACCTCTCAAGCCACTTGGCTCGTCCAAACTCTGCCCAACTAAGCTCCCCACATCCCTCTCCTCCTCCTTGAAGCTTCCCCTTAGGCAGAAAGCATTTCAACAAGTCCTTTGGTTCCAACCAAAGTGAGTTACCTAAATTAAAGGTAACGATTTCTCTTAAATTATTTTCATTTATTTTGCTTCTTCAACCCCCAAACTCTTTTTATTTCCCTTATTTTGTAACAACACCAGTATCCTCAATATACTAGGATGTTGTTATAAGAAGTATTCAAACTACACATACACACAACTCCATCTAATGGATGATGAACATAATGTTTCTGTGGATGGCAAACTAACGCCTCACGAAACGATGATTGTTCAAAAACATCTTACCGCCTCTCATGGTGGCCATTATGATGGAACTGTAATTAAATATGATATTAATGATATATATTTTATATATAAGCTTCTGTAATTCCATTTTATTTCATACCATTATTCGTTTCATGTCATATATACATACGATAATTTCATTTGAGGAAGTGCGGACTACCGCCCCCTTAAAATGATATGACTCGTTCATACCACATATGGAACGTATAAAGGATGGTGTTAATGAACTTAAGTAACATATATAAAATATTATATTATACTGGAATAGTAATATACCTATGTATCATTTGGATTCGATTCTTTTAAAATAAAAAATTAAAAAATTAAATGGAAGTAGCGTTCGTGCGTACGTACGGACTACCGTCTCCACGAACGCGATGAGATTCATTATCCATCGTATCCATTCAAGTATAATTATCATTTAATGATTTAAAAATGATGTTTAAGGACTTGATATCATTCTGGATATGAATAAGATACAACAAACATGACTTATGTAACAAAACATATAAAAGAAAATGAATAAGTTAACACCCGAAACGGCGTTAATACTAAGATATTATTAACAAATCAATGTTAAAAGATCATATATGATATCATATTAAAGTAAATGATTCTTGTATTATTCAATAACAATTATTTCACCATTATACAGGAGGTAAACCTACCATCGACCAAGGAAAAAGTACAAAGTAAGGGTTTTCTTATCTCACTTTTAATTCCGTGAGAATTCCATTGATCACCACTTAATTATTGCATGTGGTGTATGTGTACTGCCCATGATTGTATTCATTGTGTTATATACTTTTATTTATGGGTATTTACATCATCATGGTATGATAATTCTTTCATGGGTGTATGTTTCGTATGTTACCTAATCGATAAGGGAATTTGAGATTTCAATTCCCACTCATTTGGCTTTACGCATATTTCATTGATTATATTACTCCATGATTATGTGTGGAATCACTATTCATTTGATTATGTCATAATTTCCACTCCCCTTCCTGTGGATATAAGTTTGATACACATAATCACTCATTGGTAATTCTCAAGCCATTGATATGAATTTGATAAGAGTAATTTTAACTCATTCACCATTTGTTGAGTTAAACATCCAATTCGTTGGTGTTGTTTTTACAAGAATATGTGTGAATATCCTTTGATTGTTTTACACTGAATATCCAATCATATTTAGTGTATTTATATTTGTCACACATAATTATGTCGTTGATTTATCCTTAACCTAAGGATATAACCTTTTTGAGAAATTTCATCTCAATTTACATTCCATTGAGACTTCTTTGATGATATACACCAAATCACTTTTATGTGGTGTATATAATGTACTTTGACATAGTATATCATGAATTCCTTTATTCTCATGATATTACAATGTTTTGATTACCTCAATTATTTGTATTCAATTGTCTCTCTTTTGGTTAGAAACTCTAACCAAAATACCATTTTAAAATGTTTTAAAGAATTATTCTTCTAAATCATGCTCATTAATGTCCATATTTTAAAAATGGTTTTAAGGATTTATTTATATGGACATTAAAGTTTTAAAATTAAAACTCCTTTTAAAAGTTTCAAAGTGGTATGTGACACTTTGATTCAAAAATATACTTTTAAACGGCTTCTTGACAAATAGTGTGACTTTTAAATGTTTTCAAGAAAAGGGGGATATTTATCTCAAATAGTTTTGATGATTATTTTCATCTATGTCAACATCCTTCATTATTATTGATTGAGGTTAATGTGATACAATACAATCTTCCATATTGTATCGAATGAATTATGTTTGACTGTGGATGTGCTATTTTTATACCATTCATGGTTTGTGGTGAAAGTATTGACATTTCGTATGCTAGTTTAATACGAATGTTTACGTTATGTTTAAACCTTTTCATATGGGAATGCATTGGACTTAATAAGTGACGGGTGGAGCCCGCTATAGCTCCTCGATGCATCGGTAGGTCTCATGAGACAAACTAGTGTCTTGGCACAAGGCCTTGGCAAAATCTTATTTGTAGTCTTGGCACGAGGCCTTGGCTATGTGGTTATGATAGTCTGGCATTATGCATTCCATCATTATGATAGTGGTTATTGATATTGCATGTGATCATTTGACTAGTAGAATATCCATGTGAGTAAGTAAATGGCATTATTTCATTTTACTTTTGCCATACTATGTTGAAGTTCAATTTTAAAAGGCTTTTGTTTTAGTTATAAATTGCCTTAAGTGTTTATGCTTATTTATGAAAGCTTCTTCTATAATGTTATCCTTACTGAGCATCCGAGCTCACCCCTTTCAATGTTTTATTTTTCCCAGGATTATGAAGAAGTAATTTATGAATGACCTACAGGGATAGTATGAGGGGATATGAAGACAAGATTTTTTTTTTGATGTAATGTAAAAATTTATGGATGTATCTAGTTATTCCAAGGCTACTAAACTAATCGGTCTTTCGAGACTTGATCTTTCTCATGATCATGCCAATGTTATGTAATTAATGCACCGACTCTGGGTAGCTGGGGTTGGGGCGTTACAGTTGGTATCAGAGGAAGTTTAGTACAAACCTTGGTAGCTAGATTTAGATAAACTCTGATTAGAGCACGTAGACCTAAGATGAACTTTGAGGATTAGTATAAAAGAACTTCCTAGAATTTTGGTATTGTAGAGATTTTGTGAGTTTTCCGAGAAATACATCCCTGTCTGGATACGAGCAGGTAGAGGCGGCTCTGGCACAGATGTACCTAGGGGTAAAACCCGAAAACACCGATTTGAGCTAGACTCGAACGGGAACTGGTGCACGACAACGGGCCTTGCTGCACTCTTGGTTACGACACTCCCGGGGGATATGCTTAGGATAATTTACATTTTCTTTACAAACCAATTTAAGTAATATATATATAATATGAGAGTAAATGACCTTGGTTAATCCTAATATGTTTCAAATTGAGAATATGGTGACATTTTAATCTCTAAATGATTTTACGACTACTATTACTCACACAATGCTTTATGGTTTTAGTCAATGGCTGGATTCCAAGGAAGTCATAGTGACTTTGAGAATGATGTACAAGATGGGAACGGTGGTGGCAATGAGCAACAAAATGGAATGTTGATAGGCGTAAAAGATATCGTCTTTATGCCAAATCAGTTTTTGAAAAATATGATCAACAACATATATATTAACCAACTCCCAGACTCAACAAGGAAGAGAAAGGTGATAAATGATAAGAGTTCCAGCAATGGAGACCATGGAGAAAAGAACCCTCAATTTTCATCATGCAGGAAATGTGGAAAGAGACACCCAGGAAAGTGTCTCAATGGGACAACGAAATGTTTTACGTGCGGGAAGGAAGGACATAAAGTAAAGAATTGCCGAAGAAAAATGAAGAGTACTATGGAAGAAGATAAAAATGGTCCCAAGAGTCCATTTACAGTCATTTGCCGTAAATGTAGGGGACCTGGCCATTACCCGAGTGAATGTCCTATTCTATAGGATATTTTCTTGGTCAAAGAAGAAGCTATGTGGGAATAAATGGTTGGAGAAATGTTTAAAAAGTATTAGCACTCCTTGTTGATGGGTTTACTATGGAATAATTTTCTCTTGTATTTTTAACCCCGCAGTTTGCCATGTGAGAATGATATTTGAGGAAGAATTGTCTCTTCTCTTGTGGATATGGGTATAAATAACCATTTGGATTTATATGATCATTGGGGTTTGAGAGAATTATAAGTTATTCTAATTTGGGATGAAGATTCAAGGTATGATATAACATTTGTGGTTAAATTTATGATATAGTATTTTGAGGAATTT
Source organism: Viscum album (assembly GCA_963277665.1). Classification (NCBI taxonomy): domain Eukaryota; kingdom Viridiplantae; phylum Streptophyta; class Magnoliopsida; order Santalales; family Viscaceae; genus Viscum; species Viscum album. The sequence continues at coordinate 2,093,250,938 of OY728122.1, forward strand.
ATCTCATTTTGGCAATATTATAAAATATAGTTTTTGAAAAAGGACAACACGTAGACCGTGTGACAACCCGTCGCGTCGGACAAAGCTATGGGAATCGAACCCACAACCAAAGTGCGATTGGGATTTATCGCCTACCACTGGACTACGTGAAGTCCCTGGTTAGTGTGACTATTTTTTTTTGTAAAATGATTTTATTGATCAATAATAAGTTGATTTGGGTTCTTATTTCATATCAAAAGAATACCCTTGGTATAGGAAAATGATTTGGTGATTAAGTGATAAATGTTATTTTGGAAGATGTTCGCTTTGTTGGGAACACTATATGCCCAAGGAAAATAGAATACTATGGGGTTTCATTTGTGGAGTAATGATAGATTTTTATCTACGTTTTTATTGTGGATTTATAGTGATTTGGGTTATTTATGGAAATGATTAACCTATAATAGAGAATATGTGATTAGGTTAGTTACTTTTGAGTATGTGACTTTAAGAGTATCTGATGTCATTTGGAGATACAATTTAACATGGGAGACTACATAATCAAATTCTTCTATGTTTTGGGTTTCAATATTAGTTTGGATTATATTAAAGGATTTTAAGGACAATTGGTTATTGAATGGTATCTATTTAACTTTGGGGTATTGTTGGTTTAATTTTAGAAATTAAGATTAGTGCATATTTATCTCAATGAATATCCTTTTGGGGGATCATTAGATCATTCACTGACCATTTTGGTTTTGATTAATCTTCAAAGACAATGTAAATATATGGTTTATCCTTCATTGATCATGTGATTCTATAGAAGTTTATTCTATCTCTTCCAGTGTGACCAAGTCTTCTTGAATACTAATCGTTTAAAAAAAATGAGTTAGTGGTGGAAATTTATTAAAGAATGAAAATCTACTTAAAATGTAAGTATATCTCATAATGTTCTTAGTCAATATCATAAATGAATTACTCTTCCTTATGTAATGTAACTTAAAAAAAAATGTTGTCCGTTTACTTTCCTACTAGGAGACTAATGGTCGTTTGTCCCAACACAAGTTTGTGGTTTTCTCATTGTTAACTTTCTCCTGATCATGATTTCTATCCCTCTCCATCAGAACTTGACACTTAGTTTATCATCCATATCCATGTTTTCTTACATGGAATCCTAGTATGGGTTATCTTGGATGACCCTTATACCTCTCTTTCTTTCTTTTAAAGTGATAGTTTTATTGACTCTTTTTACGATGTGGGACTTTCCATTATATTCCCAAGCAAAATTTTAAAAATTGCGAGGACGCAATTTATTGAAGGAGGGGAGAATGTAACACCCCAAGCTTCCTCGGTATGTTTCCTTTCGAATAATGCAATGACGTGCATTGTACGCAACTTCGAGATTTTAACACACCACAACCAATCAAACTAGCCGTTATGAATAGTAATACCTAATTTTAGAAATTATATATATTTTATATTTCAAAATGGACTTCATTTTTGGATTCGGAATATCGAATTTAGCCTAAGGTGAAATTTTGGTACTTTTCGGATAACTTTCATATTTTGATGAATAGTGAAAATTACTTAAAAACAACTTTTTTAATCAAAATAATTAATAGTGATAAATTGTGAATTTGAGTGGTTTTAAAGTATATTTAGAATATATTTTTACCATTTAATATAATATTGGTCATTGGACATAATTTTACAATTAAACCGAACATAAACAAGTGTCAATCTTTTGATAGTTATTATCTCTTAAAAACACGCTTTTTGTTTTGACAGCGGGAATTAATTTTAAATTAATTTCTGCCACTTCTGTGTTTTGAATTTAGAAAAATGGATTCCATATTTGGAATCAGGATGTCCAAATTGTGTAAATAGGTAACTTTTATTTTTAGACATTTTGAATAATTACTGCGGTAAATATTTTATTTACCATGGTTAAGGGTAAATCCGGTAAATAAGGGTTAAAAAAAATAATATTATAATAATACTAAATTACCCTAAAATGTGTCTTAACCCTATTGGTTGATACATGGTCGACCATGGGCATCTTTGGGTCAATTTTGGGACCCCATGGATCCACTTGTAAGTGATAATGACACTTTATATTAATTAAGTTAAAATGAATACAAAATGACACAAGCATATATCTTTTAGCAAAACAATTGTTACATAGGGTTATATATGCTGGATTTTAGATTATAAATATTCATTAGAAATCTAAAAAGATTTCCTACATAATTATATTTTATTTATAATTTTTTGACATTAAATAATTTATTTTATTTATGACACAATGATGATGCAGTAATTACTAAAATAGTAAAAAATTAACATAATTGATATTATAAATACCCAAATAATTATAATATGAAACTTTTAATGAATTAAACAAATTTTCTAGGATAATATGATATATTAGGATTGATTTATTTGACTTTGTTCGAAGTAATCAATCTGTTATGAGTTTCACAAAAATCAACTAGTGAATAGTGTCAAAATTGACATAAAAGAGTTCTTAAAACAAATATTATATTATTAATTGATATTAAATTCCTAAAAATCTAAGGTTCGGCCAAGAGACTTATATTATGATAGGTTAATCATTAATGGACCACTTGGGGGTCTTTTGGATGTATATAGTAAGTTTATTAACCATATTATATAAAAATACAAAGAGACATTGTAAAAGTGAAACTAATTAACTTAGAGTTAATACTTAAAGATAAGGTTAATATAAGTACCCAAACCTGTCTAAATTCTATTGGATGAGTTGTTTTAGACCTATCCCCACGTCAACCTTTGAATAGTCAACTTTGGAGCCATTGGAAACCGAATATGAATTTATTATAAATTAATATTTCTAGCTTTTCCAAAGGTGCCCCTCACCCCTCTTATAAAAGGGCACTCCTCCTTCTCATTTCCTCACACCTCTCAAGCCACTTGGCTCGTCCAAACTCTGCCCAACTAAGCTCCCCACATCCCTCTCCTCCTCCTTGAAGCTTCCCCTTAGGCAGAAAGCATTTCAACAAGTCCTTTGGTTCCAACCAAAGTGAGTTACCTAAATTAAAGGTAACGATTTCTCTTAAATTATTTTCATTTATTTTGCTTCTTCAACCCCCAAACTCTTTTTATTTCCCTTATTTTGTAACAACACCAGTATCCTCAATATACTAGGATGTTGTTATAAGAAGTATTCAAACTACACATACACACAACTCCATCTAATGGATGATGAACATAATGTTTCTGTGGATGGCAAACTAACGCCTCACGAAACGATGATTGTTCAAAAACATCTTACCGCCTCTCATGGTGGACATTATGATGGAACTGTAATTAAATATTATATTAATGATATATATTTTATATATAAGATTCTGTAATTCCATTTTATTTCATACCATTATTCGTTTCATGTCATATATACATACGATAATTTCATTTGAGGAAGTACGGACTACCGCCCCCTTAAAATGATATGACTCGTTCATACCACATATGGAACGTATAAAGGATGGTGTTAATGAACTTAAGTAATATATATAAAATATTATATTATACTGGCATAGTAATATACCTATGTATCATTTGGATTCGATTCTTTTAAAATAAAAAATTAAAAAATTAAATGGAAGTAGCGTTCGTGCGTACGTACGGACTACCGTCTCCACGAACGCGATGAGATTCATTATCCATCGTATCCATTCAAGTATAATTATCATTTAATGATTTAAAAATTATGTTTAAGGACTTGATATCATTCTGGATATGAATAAGATACAACAAACATGACTTATGTAACAAAACATATAAAAGAAAATGAATAAGTTAACACCCGAAACGGCGTTAATACTAAGATATTATTAACAAATCAATGTTAAAAGATCATATATGATATCATATTAAAGTAAATGATTCTTGTATTATTCAATAACAATTATTTCACCATTATACAGGAGGTAAACCTACCATCGACCAAGGAAAAAGTACAAAGTAAGGGTTTTCTTATCTCACTTTTAATTCCGTGAGAATTCCATTGATCACCACTTAATTATTGCATGTGGTGTATGTGTACTGCCCATGATTGTATTCATTGTGTTATATACTTTTATTTATGGGTATTTACATCATCATGGTATGATAATTCTTTCATGGGTGTATGTTTCGTATGTTACCTAATCGATAAGGGAATTTGAGATTTCAATTCCCACTCATTTGGCTTTACGCATATTTCATTGATTATATTACTCCATGATTATGTGTGGAATCACTATTCATTTGATTATGTCATAATTTCCACTCCCCTTCCTGTGGATATAAGTTTGATACACATAATCACTCATTGGTAATTCTCAAGCCATTGATATGAATTTGATAAGAGTAATTTTAACTCATTCACCATTTGTTGAGTTAAACATCCAATTCGTTGGTGTTGTTTTTACAAGAATATGTGTGAATATCCTTTGATTGTTTTACACTGAATATCCAATCATATTTAGTGTATTTATATTTGTCACACATAATTATGTCGTTGATTTATCCTTAACCTAAGGATATAACCTTTTTGAGAAATTTCATCTCAATTTACATTCCATTGAGACTTCTTTGATGATATACACCAAATCACTTTTATGTGGTGTATATAATGTACTTTGACATAGTATATCATGAATTCCTTTATTCTCATGATATTACAATGTTTTGATTACCTCAATTATTTGTATTCAAGTGTCTCTCTTTTGGTTAGAAACTCTAACCAAAATACCATTTTAAAATGTTTTAAAGAATTATTCTTCTAAATCATGCTCATTAATGTCCATATTTTAAAAATGGTTTTAAGGATTTATTTATATGGACATTAAAGTTTTAAAATTAAAACTCCTTTTAAAAGTTTCAAAGTGGTATGTGACACTTTGATTCAAAAATATACTTTTAAACGGCTTCTTGACAAATAGTGTGACTTTTAAATGTTTTCAAGAAAAGGGGGATATTTATCTCAAATAGTTTTGATGATTATTTTCATCTATGTCAACATCCTTCATTATTATTGATTGAGGTTAATGTGATACAATACAATCTTCCATATTGTATCGAATGAATTATGTTTGACTGTGGATGTGCTATTTTTATACCATTCATGGTTTGTGGTGAAAGTATTGACATTTCGTATGCTAGTTTAATACGAATGTTTACTTTATGTTTAAAGCTTTTCATATGGGAATGCATTGGACTTAATAAGTGACGGGTGGAGCCCGCTATAGCTCCTCGATGCATCGGTAGGTCTCATGAGACAAACTAGTGTCTTGGCACAAGGCCTTGGCAAAATCTTATTTGTAGTCTTGGCACGAGGCCTTGGCTATGTGGTTATGATAGTCTGGCATTATGCATTCCATCATTATGAAAGTGGTTATTGATATTGCATGTGATCATTCGACTAGTAGAATATCCATGTGAGTAAGTAAATGGCATTATTTCATTTTACTTTTGCCATACTATGTTGAAGTTCAATTTTAAAAGGCTTTTGTTTTAGTTATAAATTGCCTTAAGTGTTTATGCTTATTTATGAAATCTTCTGCTATAATGTTATCCTTACTGAGCATCCGAGCTCACCCCTTTCAATGTTTTATTTTTCCCAGGATTATGAAGAAGTAATTTATGAATGACCTGCAGGGATAGTATGAGGGGATATGAAGACAAGATGTTTTTTTTGATGTAATGTAAAAATTTATGGATGTATCTAGTTATTCCAAGGCTACTAAACTAATCGGTCTTTCGAGACTTGATCTTTCTCATGATCATGCCAATGTTATGTAATTAATGCACCGACTCTGGGTAGCTGGGGTCGGGGCGTTACACTAATAGACATGATATACCTTTAAAAGGGGTCATCATTTTAGTGGGATACCATTAAATAAAATTCCTTATTAAATGGCCAATAATACATGATACTTGTTTGATAAAATATTTTTCTTTAGATAATATCTTCATTATTATCAAGATAAAATTTTTAATTAATCCTTATAAGGATTATCTTAATGAAAGTTTCTCTTAAGACCGGTAAATTAGGAAAATTTATTAATCAATATTAGTGATTTAAGAAAATTTCTTAAGGAAAATTATATGTTTCAAATTAGTTTCTTCCTTAGTTACCAAGTGTTGAACATGTTATACAAGTTAATAAAGAAACTTATGGAAGTATATAGTGATTTATTTAAAATTTCAGAGGCATTACATTCAAAATTACCAAAGTAATATTATTATCCACTCATGTACTCAATATTATTGGGTACAAAAATGATATTAGTCTTATATACTCAATATAACTGGGTATGTAAAATGATATTAAATATTATTTAATATGCTAAATTACTTGTTGATACTAAAGGTTTCCTTAAATATTTAATGGTTATAGAAATTAATTCTATTATTTTTATAGATATATGATATCAAATGTATGTTTTAACAAGTTTTGTAAATATAAAAAATATCAGAAGGATAAAATAATTGAATTTGGAACATGAAGTTTTATTTAAAGTAATGGTATAACGGATTTGATTCATTGAAAACTTGGATGATTCAATCTTGGATAAACTCATCATAAGATGTGTATTTTATCTAGTTTATCTCTTGAGAAGGTCATGTAAAAAATAGTTGTGTATATTAAATGATAAAGGTATTTTTAATACTTATGGTTTATGATTTTTTTAATTATATTACATTATTTAAGGAGAGACTAAAAATGGATTGTTCTATTTAGTTAATTTATCTTATTTCCATGAATGGAAATGTTTTGACAATATGATTGAATTGAAATAAAATTTACACTATATTATAAAAGTGTTGAGAATATATATGAACTGGGAATATGAAGACTAGGTTCTAAGGTACTATATAGCCAACACAAGTTGGTAAAAGGTTTAACAAAAAGAAGAAAAGTTGGTTGAAAAGTTAAATAATGTTTCTTTAATAATACAATCATGGTCATTAAAATATAGGTTTATCTTGTAGGAAGAGTAGTAATTCAATATGTTTGGATTATCCAATATAAACCTTAAGAAGTTTGTGAAACTCCATTGAATTTCCATATCAATTATAGATGTTATTGAAATTAATTATTTTATTTTGAAGGGTATATGATACCAAATGTATATTTTACAAAGTGTTGTAAATATATACGAGTTTAAAATCAATGGAATAATTGGTTGATCTTATAGTTTATATTCATGAGATGAAGTAAATAAATACCATGTCAAGGATTTGAGTGTAAAGTATTTTTAAGATATAATGAATCTATATAAAATATGTGTACCTTTATATCATTTATATTATGTTATAAGATAATATATTCAATAATAAAAGAGTTTTTAAGAAAAAACATAAGGTGATTAATATCATACACATGGTTTAGGATTCATTAATTTTTATAATGTGTTTTGAGAAGATGATTTGGATACTTTTTTTATCCAATATAAAGTGTTTTCCTAGATTGTTGTTAAAATATATGGGAGTGTGTTCCTACCACATATTAGTTTTATATTTTAATATTGTATTATTTTTAAAGAAAATTTCTCTAAACTCATATAATACCTTAAGTGATATGTAAACAATAATTTATTTGTTAAATGTTTTTACTAAAAGGAAAATAAATATTATTTCCTATCACAAAAGGGTTTGTGTATCTTAGAAAGATACTCTAAAAATAATATAGTGCCTAAAAGGATAGTGGGAGTAAGTTTGAATTTAGAGAAGTTTATAATTAGAAAAAAAGAAAACACCAATCTTAAAGTATTTTCCACTTATTATCATAAAATGTTTTGGATATGTTATAGTAAAGAAAAATTAAATGTGTGACTTTTAGTAACCATTTATAAAGTGGATTCACTATTTCCTAAAGGATTATACCAACTTATGATTAACCTATTTTAACTAAATAACCTAAAAGTGTTTAGTATATGTGATGATAAAGAAAAATATACATATTTAAATTTAGTTATCATGAAAAATAAAAGAAACTGTTTTTGAAGGACTGTACTAGAAAAAATGAAAAATGAATTACAATTCATATTCCAAAAAAGTTTAGGTTAGTGTGGTAAATAGAAACAAAATAGGTATATTTAGTACTATATTAAAGTAATTTTAATTTATATTAAAAGAGTTTAATAATAATTGTAAAACAATAATGTAAGTAGTTACATTATTTTAAAGAAAAAATTTAATGGAATAAAATTCCAAGGATGATGTTGATGAACTTAAAAGTTTCTGAATATATATAATAAGTTGACATCGTACCATTTAATATTATGAAGTTAAGAAGTTAAAATATGTTCCATAAGTTGAACAGTTGAGAATATGATTCTTAAGTATAAACATTATTCAATATAACTTACTTTATATACATTTCTCTCTATATAGTTTATTGGGAGGGATTTATCAAATGGTCACATATATATGTGAAAATAATTACATATGATGTAAAGAGTTAAAAAAACCATAATGTATAGAAAACATAAGTCTAATCTGATAGTTTTTATATGTGATATGATAAACTGGTGAATGTTTTGGGTTTTTTAATATTCTTAAAGAGTTTAATAATATTAAAATGTATCATATTAAAGGAAACATCCATTTTATCATTAATTAAAATGAGATACTTAGATGTATATATAAATATATATTTTCATTTTATGAAGTGAAATGATAATTGATATATCAAAGTATGAATTCGAATTTATACCTAAAGGGTGTTAATCATGGAGTATTGTTGGTTGTGAAACAATGTTAAGGTTAGAGAGAGTACTATTCTTGTATAGAGATACAGAATATACTCATGAGGTAAAAAAAATAATATGATTCTTTATTTGTACTGGATGACCTACTAAGTAGACCACATAGAGTGTCATACAAATATCTTTGGTATAATTGGGGTACATGGGTCATATTTGAGTCCCCAATATTATGGATTGTAAGATACATATCATGATAAACTTTATAATTTGATATTGTACATAGTCAATTCAACATATTGACTTTGATAATATAAGGGTGGTTGGGTATGTTGATAATCATGTCATTGGTTTGAGCTTAACCAATATGAAATTTTTCCTCTCATATGATGAATATGACATCTGGACCCTCGACTGAGATAGATTGTGGGAGTGTGTTGTCATACCTATATATTATATATCTATCTAGATAAGGGACATGAGATGTTTTTATCCATAGGGATGAATGATATGTGATGTATTCATGGATCAAATTAGTCTATACTCTAATATTATAGAATAAATGAGTTGGTTATATGAGATTGAAATTTTTAGTGTCCCATGGACACTTGATCCCTTGGAAAAATAAAAATATTAGAATTAAAATTTCAATATGATTTTGATTAGTGGAAATAGGTATAAAGATACATGTGTTTGATGGAGATCACACGAGATACCTTTATAGCTTGAGTATCATTGACACTTTGATATAGGACTCTCTTTTCTTACATATATACATCCAAATATTTGTATTTTTTTATCAATAATATAAATTACCATGGGGTCACACATTGTAGTTGATTGAATAGGGATTTATCTTGACTCAAATAGATACTATAAAATAGTTTTAGATTTAATCCAAAAGTGTTTTGGATGGGTATTCACAAGGTATTTCATATGATGTGATACAAGGTGAAGTTTATAAAATATTTACAAAAGTATTTTGGAATATATCCAAAACTATTTTGGATATGATTTCAAAGTTATTGTATGTGATACAATATAAGGTGAAATGGAACAATGTCTGTTGGGATTTCATGAAAGTGGTAGATTGAATTATATTTAACCAAAATCTATAACTTGTATATGACTCATGGTTATGTCAAGTTAATGGTATATGAATATGCATGAATGTAATAAGATTTCATGCATTCCAATTGCTTTAATTGAATGAGAATCTAAAATTTTAGTATGATAATATTTGATTGATTCATACTCATTTAAAGATATCATTTATTACGGTGTTATATAAGATAAATTTTTTTAGAGTGAATGAATAAATTGAATTAATGAATCATCCTTGGAATTTATTTTTTCATTTTAACACATGAATAAATGATACCAAAATTAATAATCATCCTTGATTTCCCATATAAACTATATCCATGTGATGATAGTGAGGTGAGTGATTTTATGTAATCTTGGATGAAACTCTCTAAGACTCGTAAATGCCTTCTTCTTCCATGTTTTCATATGAGATGCTAGAACATTGTGAATGGAAGAATAATCCAATATAAATGTTGAATTATTAATATTATACCATAGATACCTATTAAGGTGGGATTATTTTATTTTCCAATTTGGGGATATCTCTCAAACCCATGCGATAGATTTCAAAGATGGTTCAATGGATTATTCAGTTTAAGGTGAACATTTTTGTACAATAGTATTTATTTATTTTAGTTTTTACAAAGGTTTCGTATATTGTTCATGGGACATCCTTGGAAAATGGGTTTAAATCCATAAGTTTCTTCTAATAATGGTTATTATACTCATTTAAAACCATTCATTCCATTTATCATTAAACATTATATAAACAAATTATCACACACATTCTTCTCAATGTCCATATCATCAAGATTATGATGCAATAAATTAAATTTACAATATGGAATTTGGAAAATGTTTTAATTTTATTTTATTTATGTTTCCACTTATATTAGATATATTTAATAGTCATTTATCACTTTCATTTAACCAAAATTACTTCTCAAACTATGTAATGATATTTGATAATTTTTCCAAGATCTTATAGTCCCAATGTTTTTAACAAGAAGTTAAGAGGATGTGAGGGGGTGATTTGAGTTCTTTAAATTCATCATAAATAGAAAACTTAGACTTTATTTTTTTGAATCAATCATATTAATTTTAAATAGACATTTAGTGGAAAATTTAAAAAAGGAAGAAAAGCTCACAATAAATTTTTATAGTTTTTTTTGGGAAAATAATAAGTGCCCCTAATACACTCCACCAATTCTCAATGTGAGCTTAGTGATTTTATTTTAGTAATTTTCATAGAGGCTTCATAGATGAGGGAAAGTATCTAAAAAATATTAAAAAGGATTTATGTGCTTTTATAGGGATTTAAATTTAGAATACCTAAATATAGTCTTCACTACACTTAGTGAAAGGTGTGTTCACTTACAACAAAAACAAAATAATGGAAAATATGTTATAGTTCAGTAAAAGTTATAAACAACAACTGAAAAATGATGATGAACTTATAGATAATGAATATTATAGATACCCAAGTCTCTTACACATAATATTACATTTTTTACAGAAATATCCAATAAACACAATCCAAAGATCGAGAGGCCTAGTGTATTTTGAAGACTAAGTTCATAATACATCAAAAAGAGTATAAAGAACGATATATTTATTTTATTCTCTATAATGAGATTATAAATAAATTTAAAAACATAAAAATACATTGGATAACCTGTGGAATAGATAAAAAATATGGTTAAGCTAAAAATCATAGTAATGGAATAATCCTGATAAAAAGCATAACATTTGAGTGAAAAATTATAACATGATATCATAAAAGGAAATGATCATGAATAATCATATGAGATCATGACATAAAGAATAATATGTCATAAGATCATGAAGACATTGTAATATGGAAACAACATAAAACATGATATAAGCATAATTAAATGTTAATCGCTAAGACAACATCACATCGTAGACATATTCCCATCATGGATCAAGTAAACTCCTTGATCCCATACATATTAACTCATGAGACAAAAAAATTAACCAAAACATTATATAACTATAAAGGTTCACCCTTCATAACATGTACATGAGTATTAGTTCCATGTATGGAAATTATACATATGGAATAAGTATAAAAAAACCCATGGAAAGGAAATAGGTTACATAATCATGTCTTATAATATGGACAAATGACATAACATAAAGAATTACATGAAATTAAGGATTAAATCATTATTGGGAGTTATTAGATAAAAAAACACATTACATGAAAATTAATAATAAGTTAATTGACTAGACAAAAAAGAGTAGAGAAATAATTTTGGAAATATTCCTTTTAAGTGAGGTTTTAAGAAAAAGGGGGAAAATAATCCTTAGCAGTGAAGGGACTAATAATTTACATAAAACTAGAAATGATATAAATTGTTTTTAATAATAAAATGAGTTTTTTAGAAACTATGTAAGTTTTAAAACATTTCATTTATTAGAATTTGAAACGAGGCAAGGAAACAGAGAATCCCCATTTAATTGGCTTTTCTTAATGAATGGAATTGAGAAGGGTACCTTTAAAACATGTATATCCCCATCAAGGGAAGGTGAATTAAACTAGGTATATACATTTGGTATATATAAACAGAATATAGAATAATTAAATAATAATAATAGAGATATAATGTGATATTAAGGGATAGAAATCATGACCTAAAGAAAAATAGGGTGGTTTAGAGAGATCCCTTACCTCTTGTCTGGATTCATTATTCACAATAAGTTAAGCTATTTAATAGTAAAATTAGATTAATTAAATATATAGAATATTATTTTAATATATAGTATTTATTTTAATGATTTTATTTTAGTTTAGAGTTATTTATTTGAGATATCATTTCAGTTTATATTATCCCAAGGTCGTCCGTTGCATGGTTCCATGGTCAAATTAATTTGTGGGTAATTATTGAAGTTATTATTAAATGGAACTATAACATATAAATTGAAATGAAATGAAATTTATTTACTCCTATAAATTGAAAATTTTCCAAATTTCCTTTCATTTTATAACATATAAATGATTTATTTTGTATAAACAGTATTGTTATACGTTTAATTAATTTTACTGATTTTACCAACCATGAAGAACTAAATTAATTTTATTTAATACAAAGATTATTAATATATTATATAACATTAAATAAGTTATATTATAATAATCATTATCATATTAAACTATAATATTATTTTTATAACTTACCTTGGAAGCGGTGGATAAAAAGTAAGTTGTTTATGGAGGTAGTGGACCAACTATATTGTGAGCAAAACTTCCATTTTAGAATAGAACAAGAAGAGGTTGTATGATAGAAATTACATTAATATAATAAAATTATAGTATATATATGATATTGGATTCATTATTCCATGTTGGATGGATATTTTTTGGAGGATTTGGTGGAATAAAAATTAAAAATCTCTACTGAGGGTATTAACTCCTCCTTTAGATGTCCCCTCTTAGAATTTAAATTAAAAAACCTTGGATTAGAATTTTAATTAGACCAAGGATTAAAGGGATGTTATAGAGAGATATGAATATAAGTGGTAGGAACATTTGTGTGGTTAGTAAGTTTTAATGTGTGAAAAGAAGAGGTGGGTTGGGGTGGTATTTATAAGGGGAGAGGAGATTGGTGTTTTTAAATATAATTGTCATAGGTTCATTATTTTATCTCAAGACTATAAAAAGTGATGAATAATGTGACCATATATTGTAAATAGTGCATATGAGTCCAATCTAATGATCAATTACATCTTCCATGACTCATTTATACATGTATTTTTCATATAATGCAAGTTACTATAATTTTCTGAATTTTACTATTTAATAAAAATTCCACAATTTTAAAAAAATATACAAAATTATCTCCTAGAATTTTTCTATGTTTTTATTGAAAAATGAAGCCCATTTTATGTCAAAATTTTTTTAAATATGAGAAAATTAATTTTTAAATAAAATCCTTATTTATTCAAAAAATTACAATTTTAATATTTTGATCATTTTTTAAGCCATTAAAAAATTATTTTGCATTATTAAATAAAATTATTATTATAATTCAACATAATATTATTTTATAAACAAATTTTATAAAAAAATCATGTAAAAACCTTATATTTGTTATAAAAATGAAAATAAAACATATTTGTTTTTAAAAATGTATACAATTATTTTATAATTTTTAGAACATTTAGTTACTCATATAATGATATAAATATATCATATTTTTCTTCGATAAGATACCTAAATATTATAGGACCCCAGAATAACCTGAGAGGGGAGTGGTGAATCAAGGTGTCAACATTTTCTCTTAAAGTGATAGATCTTCTTACCACGTTGGTAGGAACTCATTAAACAGATATGATGGATAAGAACATCAATCAAACAATCACATTCAAAGAGACCACACAACAATTTTACTTGGTTCACCACGATAGGCTATGTCCAAGGAGCATACACAGACAGTGTTTCAGTCATTCCAAAATCCAGTAATCATCACTAGTTATGGAATTCAATGTTTTGGCCACATCCACTCAATTCTAGGAACAATACCTTTAAAAATGTTTAGGGGAAGCTCACTACATCCCTCAGATCACTTCTATTGACTTCTCCTTTCTCACTACTCTGAGGGAAGTCTAACTCTATTTATCGAATTGATCATTGCTCCAATGGTTTATCATTTAATCATGCATCCTCAACTGAAAATGGATTCTATCTTGATGTCCTGTTTTCATCCACAGATGTATACTATTTTTTCCCAAACTGGTAGTCTATGGAAACTATATTTGTAATTGGTCAATTACCGGTTTACTTGAGTGTTCCGCATACCGCTTCACCTTCTCTGCATACTGACTTTCAAGTATGGTTCGCAGATATCCTCCTCTGCTTATCATGTTGTTTCCATGTACCGCCCAAGTCCTCCATGTACTACCCTGATCCACTGTGAACCACCCTAATCCTTCACATACCATCTCCCAATACTACCTTCACAAACCACCTTATGAAAACATGCCCTACTTCACATACTACCTATACTTTCTCTGAGTACAACTCTGCTTGCTCTCTGCACTGCCTTTCTCTTCCAAATACTATGAGAGATTCCTCTATGAACCACACTCTCTTCTACGAACTATTTTTCTCCTATGTAGATCACTTCTTCTTATACAGATATGCCTTCACATGAACAGCTATGGTCTTCTCCAAATTCCCCTCACATTTTTTAATCTCCATTCCATCCCTCAAATAAAGAGTATTAATTCTCTTTATATAGGAAAAAAGGGTTCCAAAAAATTTTCTAATCCAAGAATTACCAAATATTTGATTTGGTATAGCCTTCATCGCATACCGCTCCTATCTCGCGGACCAAAAAAATTCTACGAACCTCCATCATTCTGCGTATCACACACCTCCACCATAAACTATTTTCTATCCCACAAACTACTCTACATACCATTCAAACTGCATGGTACATGACCATGAACCATTCCCAGAACATGGTATAATGTTCATGTTCCAAGGTATATAGTTCTTTTTTTTGGTGTTCTTTTATGTTTCACATACCATGTACTCTTATGTGAAAAACCTTGTTTTTTCAACATCAAAATCGCAATTTTGTGTCCCAAAAATTTGTAAAATATTGGGAAACATCTCTACCTTTAATTCTGCTTTCACCGTAAATCATAAGAACACATTCCTTAAAAACTCTCTGGCCATCCATGTGAATATTGAAAAAAACACAAACCAGAATCCATTATAATCAATGAACAACCTTGGGTCCAACAATCTCCCCCTTTGGTTTTTTTGAAATATACTGATAAATTCACTGAAGTACCAGCCACAATAAAAAACTAAATCACCAACCATAATAAAAAATGAAAACTTAAAGAAACAACTCATCCATCACGCTAAGTCTACGTGAGCAGTGCTCAATATATAAAACAAGAGAAATGGCATGAATTGGGTTCTCATGTTTTTCTTTTCTCCCCCATAGTTTCATTTTTAACTTTCTATTTCTTTGTGCCATTGAATATACATTTAATTTATCCATTCTACCCCATTGGTAATAAACCAAAAGAACCAAATTTTGGATTGATATCTCAAATCATACTCTCCCTCAATTTTATATCCTCTATAAACCTTCATCGCTTCAACAAATAGATTAAACAAGCTCAAACAACTGGGGATATGGGATTTTTGTAACCTCCTATAGCATGGGGAGGTGGTTGAACACCAAGTTTCAGCTAATGATTTGTAAATTCAATTTTTCTATTATTATCACAGTGGATCACCATCAGCTATTTCAAATCATCAGCAATATCAGATAGTTGTTTCTTCCTGTAGAGTATCTATGTGTAGACCATTGTAGCCTAGATATATCCTGATTCAGTAGTGCTGAGGGTAGTGTTTTCTTATTTCTTACTCAACCATACTAAACATTAATTTCAATTTGATAATTCTCCAACACTTTTAGATGTTCCATCTGATGATTCTTCTGACTATCACCATATGTTATTTCTTCAAATTAGATTGAAAGTGGGGCATTGGGAATGTTGTAAAGATGATATTCTACCATGTTATAGTCAAGTATAATTTTCTTTTGATGATTCATATATACATGGTGGGATCCCCAAAAGTCTTATCCTCATGCTTTCCATGTTTAGTTCTAACAATAATTAGAGTAGAAACTTCTAATTTTTTCTTTCATGTAACTGAAAAATCCTTCCACTGATCACTTCCTACTACAACCTAGTATAATATCATCCACTAACTCAAGCACCATAAATTGATATTCTTATAAATTCTTCATGCATAGATTATGATCGAAACCTCCTCTTTGGATTTGGATTTTATTTGGACAATAATCTATATGGTAATACCATGATCTTGGTGTGAGTCATTGAAATTAAACCTTTTCTGTAGGAATTAAATTTACGTACATTATCTTCAACATCCATCTGATTGACTCTAGTCTCACCACTGGAGTTGATCTTTCTTCGATTCCAATTCATTCATCATGAGCATATATTTTAGACACTAGTTGATCCTTGTTTTTTTATCACATTGTGATATTCTTGTCACGTAAGACGATCCCATGGTTGGTTCTTGTCAATCTGGTCAAGTTCTTCATTCATGGATTTAGCCCATGATTCAACTTTAACAACTTCTTTAAATGAGGTTGATTCCATAGTTTATGGGAAGATAAACTATGCATACTTCCTCAGTATCATTATAGGTTTTAGTGTGATCTAATCCTAAATGATGTTGGATTGATCAATTTGAGCTCTTCGATTTCTATTCTAAATGTTTTTCACACCTTCATCCACTTCTTCATTTGAATCTATTCAACTGATCACTGAAAATCCCTTTCAAATGATATAATCTTCATGTAATTTCTAGAATAACTAGGTTGAAAATTGAAATAATGATTATGGAAGCTTCTTCATTATTCTTAATTTGTCTCCCCCTCAAGGGAGATATTTTTCATCAATTTAGAATGGTGGATCTCATCAAGAATGGACTTCAGGGAATTTTAGTATGGAGAGGACACCATAATGAATCATCATCTTGTGACTTTCCACATTGGATGAATTTCAAAAATTCATAGTGGATAATTATCTTTAACACTTGTTATTTAGAATAGCAGTAGAAAATTTGATCCAAGATGGTACTTTAGTTGTTCAAGTTATCCAGAATAGAAAAACTTCTGCTTCATCCTAAGATGATCCTCAATCAAATCTACATTTTAATATCAATTGGGGAATCATTCAAATATGCTGTATTATTCATCTTGGCTATCCAAAATTGATAGCCCTATCTACTTCTCAGGTTCTTCTCCTGATAACTTGCTTCACCTTCAATTCCAAGAATTACAAGAGAAAATACAATATAAAAAATATTAAGGGAATAAGGTGGATCCTCCTTGCATCATCAATATGAACTATGTGGTTGGCATGCTTTTCTCAACCAAGTTCCTCCATTTTCTCTACTATTCATGATGGCACATCTGAACATATGATCTGATCTATATTGATGCGGTATATCTCTCTTTATATTATCTTTTTCTTTGTGAGGATGATTGTTCTTATTAACCGCGATGATGAATGATACATTCTTAATCCTCTTAAGGACTGCTTATTTCTCTAGTATTAAGGTTAAGAATCCTTTTGAAATGTGACCAGATTTTATGAATCTATCATACATAAATTATTTAGTAGGATATTTGAATTTTTTTATCACGAAATCATGAACTTTTTCCTAATCATGTGCGCCTTTTTTTTCCTTTTTCACAAGCCTTAGCCAGTGTATTTTCATTTTTTCTCATTCTTTCCAAATCTCCTGGCCAAATAACCTAAATTTTATTAGGAACTATGGTAGTAGGTTTGAATCATCCACATGAATTATTTTGAATGTCATAAACATTTTTAGTTCCTTTGAATGTATTACCCTTCAAATTCTTAAACAAAACACCCAAGGTCTTATCACTATTATTCTTTGATACCTTTATGGGAGGATTTCTATTCACCAAGTTATTTCAACTTCTTCCCAAGGTATAATGTTCATACTTAACCAGATTTTGGGGTCTTATTTTCTTATCGATAATGAATTATGGTTGAGATAAACATGTACCATCCTTGTGGCCACTTCCATTTAAAATATCATATATGTTATTGTGCATTCCAAATTTGTTTGCAGTAAACATATGCTCCTGGAAATGTAGATGTTGCTTCTTTTTCTCCAGCTTCCTCCCCCATGATGTAGTCTTCTTGTGATCCTTTACATTTTGTGGAATGTACCAACAATTTAATCCACAATTCCAAAATCTATTATAGCACCAACATTGAACCACAAATTAGGACTTCTTTGCATCTCTTGTATAAGGTTGTTGGATCTTCTTCATACCTTGAGCAACCATCTTCCATTCTCTATTTCCTATAAACTCTAGAAATGGTGGTAGGTTTGATATCTCCTTTCTTCATCCATACTTTCAAAATATTTTTCTTATAACCTACACTCTTCATGATAAAAGTTTTATAAGAATTATCACAAGTTGGTTTGGACAGTACATGTTTCTTCTTAGCTTCTCGAGATATACCATCAAAAGTCATGATATTTTTTCCACATGATGGAAGTATTTCAGATTTAGAATACCCTAGTGAGAATTGAGTAGAAACTAAAACTTTCTTGTTATATATATCATCAAAATATTTCAAGATCTTCATATCACATGTTTGTGGTATTTTAGCTTTTTAACCTTCCACTGAACATTGAGTAGCTGAAACACCTGTTTCATTCTTTTGTGATGTCTTAGTAAATGTATTCTCAAGATTGTCCAACTGATCTTCCAAATTAAGAAATTTCATATTGAGAATTTTTTTCATATATCTAATCATAATCATATTTTCATCACATTCCATCTTCATTCTTATAAGTTCCTCTTTATACAAATTAACTTTTTTCTGAATCAAGGATTCATGTTCCTTGATCTTATTGGATATTTTTTCCAAATGAAAACCCTTGTCATCAGTGTTATTTTTTAGTTTCTATTTATGAACATGGATCTTTTCTTCAAGATTATTTTTGAATCCCACATTCTCTTAAACATATTTGATGTATTTTGAGGATCTTATTTCATGTTCCCTCTTTGTTTCTTCAAAGCTTCCAACCTGTTTATAGAGATTATGACATTATAGAATTTTTCTTTGTAAGACTTCATCCATAGAATATTTTTCTTTTCTCAACTGGATGATTTACTCATGCATAACTTGAAATAATCTACAAACCACTAAAAATATTTCTTTGGTAATATCATGAAAATATTTTTTTAGTCTTTCAATTTCATCTAAGGTTGTATATTGATCAACATTCCCACTTGTTCTAGGATCTTCATATTGAAGAGAACATTCAAATGTGCTAAAAAATACCTCATGATCATTTGATAATTTTTATTTACATGTGGTGGATAGGTTTTCATATTGTTTAATGGAAACCTTATGAATATGTTCTTCACATTCCAGTCCTGATATACCATCATTTTCAGAAATGCAAGGAGAACCAGATATTACCTCTTCTTTAGATAAGAGGGAATTCTTCAACTATCTCTTCTATTTCTTTTTCCGATTGTTCATGGTCTTATTGGATATAGAATTCTCCTCAGAGATAACTAAATATTTATCAATACTATACTTCATTTTTTTCCTAGAAAATAAACTAAAATCTTCAACAGAGAATAGATGTACTGCAGTGTATCTAACATGCGTGAACCATACACTCTGATACCACTTATAGGACCGCATAACACCTTGAGAGTGGAGGGGTGAATCAAGGTGTCAAATATTTCTTTTAATTTGAGGGATCATGTTCCCACATTGTTAGGAACACATTAAACCTATATGATGGATAAGAATAGAAATTAAACAATCACTTGCAAGGAGACCACACAAAACTTTTACTTGGTTCACCACTAAGGGATACATCCAAGGAGCATATGAAAATAGTGTGACAGTCAAACAAAAATCCACTAATAATCCTTAGCTATGGAATACAAAGGTTTGGCCAATATCACTTTTTTCCAGGCACACTACCTTTAAAAAAGTTCAGGGATATCTCACCGTGTCCCTCAGATCACTTATACTGACTTCCCCTAGCTCACTAATATAATTTAATTCTAACTCAGTTTACCAAATTAATGGTCGTTTCAATGGTTTAGCATTGAATCATGCATCCTCAACTACAAATGGATCTTCTCTTGAAGTCCCATTTTCATCCAAAGATGTATATAATTTTCCCACACTGGTAGGATATGGAAACCATTGTTTCAAACTAATTTAGTCACTTTATATACTTTCTTTGGTGTTATGCGTACCACTTCACCTCCTCTACGTAATGACTTGTGGGTATGGTTCGAAGATCTACTCCTCATCATATCGCTATTATTTCTGTGTACTATCTAGCTCCTCTATATAATGCCTTGTTCTTCCACATACCGCCCTTGTCCACTACATACGAGCTCTATATATTTACTTCACAAACCAACTTATGAAAACATCCCTTGCTTCACCTACTGACTCTACTTGATCCACGTAAAACCCTACTTTCTATACGTACTACCTTGCTCTGCCGAGTACTGCAAGAAATTCCTCCACGAACCACACTCCCTTCCATGGATTGTTTTTATCCTTCACATATCACTTCGTTCTATGCATAGATGCCTTCCCACGAACCACTCTGGTCTTCTCCAAATTCCCCTCGAATTTTTTAATCATCATTCCATCCCTCAAATGAAGAGGATTTCTTCTCCTTATATAAGAAAAAATGGATCAAAAAAATCTGCTAATCTAAGATTTACCAAATATTTGATTTGGTACAGTCTCCAATGAATACCTCTCTTGTCTCAAAAACTGTAGAAATTCCGTGAACCTCCATCATTCTTCTTACTACATGCCTTCACCATGAACTATCACTCCAAACCATTTTTGGTTCTGCGAACCACTCCACATACCATTCCTGGTGCCTGGTACGTGGCTATGAACCATTCCCAGAACATGGTATGCTATCTATGTTCTATGGTATCTAGTTCCCTTATTTTTCCAATTTTCTTTTCCATTTCTCAAACCATTTACTCCTATGTGAAAAATATTCTTTTTTCAACATCAAAATTTCTATTTTGTGCCCCAAAAAATTTGGCAAACACTAGGAAACATCACCACCTTCAATACTGCTTTCAACCTCAATCGTAAGACCACATTCCTTGTAAAATCCTTGGTCATTCATGTACAGATTGACAGAAAACACAAACCAGACTTCATTATAATCAATAAAAAACCTTGGGTCCAAAAAATATTATTTCACAATTTCATAGGTGAGGTTACTATTCAAACACTCAGGTTACTATTTTTAATGGTCAGATTTCCATTCCAACGACCAGTTACTATTTCAATGGTCATATTTGTAATTTTCATATGACATCCTTAAATTATTTAAATACCGTATATTTCATTCATTTTTAATTAAATTCAATTTTATTTTAGGGTTATATATATTTTCATTTTCAAAATGGGCATTTAATTACTAATATGTTACTTTATCTCTACAGTTTTTTCGTGAGTGCGATCATTTTGGGGGATTGAGGGGATCCAAATTTTCATATTATAATTATCTTATTTTCTATTTTTTTTCTCATTAAAAGAAATTCAATTCTTATGGAAATATTAATTTAATAAATTTAATTTTATAATTATTATAATAAAGTGTTTTTTATTATAGAATGCATTGAATATGCTTTATATAATACAATATTACTAAAAATGACATGTTTTTATAAGAATTAAGATTCTATTGATAAAATTATGGGTTTCCAAATTCTTTCCCATTAATAAATTTCATCCTTTAAATTTAAATTTTCAGACGAGGGTGAAAATAGGTGAGGTTACCTATGCTTAATTTCTTCCTCTATTTCCCATGTCACCTCCTCATATCTATGATTCCACCACACTACATTGACTAGGTGAGTTATCTTAACTCATAGAACATTGTCTCTATGGTCTAAAATAATTATAATTTTCTCCTCATAAGAGAGATTATTTTCCAACTATACGAAATCCAAATTCTATACATGTGAGGGATCTTGTATGTACTCCCTAAATAAGGATACATACAATACATTATGTACCTGAGATAAGGTTGGTGGTAGTGTTAGTCCATAGGCACAACTCTAATGAAATCCATAATATCAAAGTGTATAGTGTACCCAACACATTTATTTAACTTCTTCCCAAATATAATGAATCTATTCTATGTAGATACATGGAGGAAAACTTTATCTGAAACATAAAACTCCAGGTCTTTACAATAGTTATTAGTATATCTCTTGTTTTTGACTCTGAGCTACCCTAATGTGATGCTTAATGGACTTGAACTTTTCTACCATTTATCCAACCATTTTAGGTCCAAAAATATTTTATTCAAAGAATTAATCCCAATACATATTTTTTTATATATCATACCATAAAGGGATTTATGTGGATCCATTTGGATGCTTCAATGGAAGCTATCATTGTATGAGAACTCTTACAGAGGAAGATGATAACCCTATCCTCCTTTGAAGTCCACTAAAAATTATCTCAAAATATCCACAAGTGTATAAATAGTTTTCTAATATTTTACATTATTTTAGGGTGATATTCCATAATAAAGTATAAATTTACGTTTTTATCCTATTGGAGACCTTTCTAAAATATAAAAGTAAACCTTGGATCTCAACTGGATACAATCGATAGAGGTAGTCTGGAGAGACTTACCACTTCTAAGATGTATATCATTTCAATTTTATCGAGTGATAATTACTATAAAAAAAATTGAGAAATAATTTTAATATGGTCCACTGTGTCCCATATATAGTTATTACCATTGGATGTCTTTAAAAGATAGTAGAAAAATCTATAGTTATGTTCTCCCATTTTTATGTGGGTATGGGTAATGGTTGCATCATCACTTGGAATTTTTCCATTCATTCTTCACTTTCTGACATTATAAGAAATTTGATTTATATTTTATGATTTCTTTATTCATTTTTTCCAACCAATATTATTATCAATTATGTCAATACATATTTTTGCTCCCTAGGTGGATGGAGAATGTCCATCTAAGTGGATTATTTAACATATCATTCTTTATCTCAATATTTTAAGGAAATCATAGTATTAAACCAAATATTACAATTATTTCCTCATAAGTTTTTAACTTTGAGTATTTACCTTTTTTTATAGAATCCAATTTATTCTATATTTTTACATCATCCCTTTGATCATCCTTTATCTTCTCTAGAAGGGATGTCCAAGCAATCATTTGAGAAAGGAATACTGATTTTCCTTCCTTTATGATTCACATGTACATCCTTTGAATATATAATATGATCAAATACACATCAATCCCCATAATGGATAAGGTTATATGATCATTTCTAGTTATAAAATCTTACACTTTATTCTCCTTCTCGGGATGGTAGTGGATTGATCATTCATAATCATTAATCAGCTATAACCATCTTCATATGCACATATTAGGTATCTTTCGTGTAGATATATTCTTGAGGATATTATAATACTTATAAATTTCACACTTCTCTCCATTTAAATATTTTAACTATATTTTCTATGTGTTGATTACTAATCGAACTGAAAATCATACATTGGATACTTCTTCTTATGAAATTTTAACTACCTTGAAGCACATACTATAACCTTTTCATTTTTCATCATTACATAACCCAAGGAATTTCTTTAACAATATATATATACCATGAAAAGTTTCCCACATAAGGGTTGTGTGAGTACTAGTGTAGTGATAAGACTAATTTTCAATTCCCTGATGAATCCCCCTTCATATTAATTGGACCAAAAAAACTTTACTCCCTTTTAAGTTAGCTTAGTCAGCAGGTTCAATGATACTAATACGTTCCTAAAAAATAATTTATAAAACCCAGGTAGTCCTGGGAAACAATAGATCTCCATTATATATGTTATTATGGACCACTCCTCAATTAAATATTTCTTATAAGGATCCAATGATATCCCCTTTATAGTGATGAAATTCTCCAAGAATGATACTTTATCCATCCAAAACCCACATTTTCGGTACATTTCATATAGCATAGCCTTTTGTAATGTTACAAAATTCTCCTCATACTTTTCCTTACACTTGGAGTATATATAAATATCATCAATAATCCAAAAAATTTCAAAGGTAATCTATAAAGATTTTATTCATTATGAACATAAAAATTACTGGAGCATTGGTGTGTTCGAAGGTCATCACTCTAAACTCATAGTTTTATAACTTATTCCAAAGGAATTCTTGGTAATATCTTCCTTCTTCAATTTTATTTGTTGATATCCAGACTAAATGTAACATCCAAAGTAAGTAAAGAATTATGGATTTTCTTATCTATGTCTATTTGTGAATTAGATAGTGTTTTAGAGTTTTAAAATTAGAATAAATCCAATCTTAAGCATAGAATTCTCTAATATTTTTAAAAGATTATTTTACCGCCTTTTGATGGAAAACCATTTAAATCAAAATTTTGAAAATTTTATAATCTATATTTGTCAAAATAAACTTATACATTATAATTGGGACATTGAAATTTACTTTGGATAAATTTTTGGTATTTTTCTAACAATGTTCATTTTTAATGAATAGTAAAAAATACTGCATTTTACTTCAAAACTTCTTTTTCATCTTATTTAATTATATGATTAGATTATCTTTATAATTGGTTTTAAAGTGTAATTATAATATATTTTTACCATTTAATCCAATTTTGGTCATTATAATTAGTTTCACTTTGCAATTAGTCATAAACAAGTGCCAAACTTTTCATAGATATTGTTTCAAAAAACCCCGCTATTTGTTTTGACAACAAGAATTATTTTAAATTAATTATTGAAATTTCTTTGTTTGGAATTTGGTAAAATGGATTCCATATTTGGAATCATAAGGTCCAAATTATGTAATTAAGACTTTTTTGTTTTTGGACATTATGAATAGTAACGACGGTAATTATCTTTAATTATCGTGATTAATTAATAATCATGTAGTTAAGAGAAATAAAATAATATCATAATAATAAAAAATGACTCCGACATGTGTCATAATGCTACTGGTTGTGTCATGGATGAACATGGGATGCCTTATGCCAAACTTTGGGACCCCATGGAATCACTTTTGGGTGATAATGACACTTTATCATTTTATTTTTAAAGAAATGAGAATATCACAAAAGTATGTAAGACCTAAGTAAAAAATTTTAATTTTGTCTAAATAAATGATCTATTAGACTATGAATCGTCCCTGTAAATTTAAAAATATTTTCTACATCATGGTATTTTTTTATAATTTTTAGACATTAAATAAATTAAATATTTTTTGATACCATGATGATGCAGCGATTACCTCATTAATGAACGATTTAAATAAAATGAAAAGATAATGTAAACTATAATAAATAAACTTGTAAAAAACCTATTGGATGTGTATATTTCTAACCCTTATCACCTCAGCCTCGAAATATATCAATGTGGGACCTTTAAAATCTGAAACTCATTTCAATATAAAGTAACATTTCTTGACTTTCCAAGAGTGCCCCTCCTCCCTCTTATAAAAGTCCCCCACCTCTACCTCCTTACCCACACCTCTCAAGCCATTGGCTTGGACAAACTCTACTCATTTTATCTCTCCACATCCCTTTATTAATCCTAGAATCCTTACCTTAGGCAGAAAGCTCTTCAAGAAACCCTTTTGGTTCAAACCAAGAGGAGTTACCCTATTTAAAGGTAATGTCTTCACTTGTGTTCTTTTGTTTTATTTTGCTTCTAAAACCCCCAAAAATATTTTTATTCATTTAGTTTGTAAAAAAACCTGTATCTTCAATATACTAGGATGTGTTTATGAGAAGTATTCTAGCTACACTTACATAGACCTCTGTCTAATGGTTAAAGAACATACTGTTTCTGTGGATGGCGAATTTCTGCCTCACTAAACAATGATTGTTCAATCTTATTTTAACACCTTTCATGGTGTCCATTAAGATGTAACCCTATTTATATATGATATATATTATGTTTATGTTTTCCTTATGCTTCTGTATTTTTTATTTATGGCATACCTTTATGGTTTCCATTATCGGTAAAAGCGATATCTTCATTTTAGGATGTGCGGACTACCTCCCCCTCAATGTGATTTGATTCATTAATGCCATATGTGGGATGCATAAAGGATGGAGTTAGTGATATTATATATGATATTATACTGTAATTTAAATATACCTTTATATCATTATGAATTCATTCCATTAAATATGAAATTGAAATGAAAGTAGCGTTTATGCGTACGTATGACTTATCGTCTCCATGAATGGTGCATTTCATTTCTTACCTCTAAATGTTATGTAATATTATAAATGCATGTATATAATGGATATATATGATATATATGATTTCTAAATCATTAATATAATTCTGGATATAATGTAAATTTTACCACATAAACAACTTGTAATTATAAGGAGTTTTTTTAACTAATGTATCAATGATCAACAAAATGACCGTTATTAACTTAAATAATTACATAGTGTTCATAACATGGTAATAAGTGATATAAAAGGAATAATGAACTTGAAAAAGTTTCTTAATCAAGTTGAAATTCACTTAAGTTTATTATTTAAGAGATTAATGAACGATCGAGTCAAGTCGGGCACGAGGTATGGGACTTTGTCTTAATCTCCTTTCATTGAGGCATATTTTGTTTTATTCACAACTTTCTTTTATACAGTGTACAAAAGCCTTTAAATTTTACTTTTATTAAAAAGGAATCTTTTTAAACGAAGGGTTTTACTAAACAAAAAAAGGGAATGTTTTTGTCTTACGTATGCAGCAACAATGACTTCTCCGCCGCCGTGACCAGTATTTGAGTTTTGGCTTCCTCTACAAGCCATAACATTTTTTTAAATGAAAAATAAATGCCATGTTTTACCTTTATTTTATTTTGGTATTGAAAATGGTTTTGATAATGTTTTTATTATATCAATGTGTTGAATTGATATCTTGTGATTAAAATGTGGAAATGTTATGTTTACTTTATGCATGTTTTATGTGATACGATTATGTTATGGTTCTTTGGAATTGTTTATGAAGATGGGTGGTTCCATGATAAACTAAGGGCGGGTGAGCCCGATATAGATCTACAATGCATTGGGTAACATTAAGGAGTTAAACAATAAGGTTTATCTGAAAAGATTTAGAGAATATACTGTGATGGGTATTCCAAACGTAACCATGAGGGTTATTCCCTACGTAAGAATGTTATGAATGCCTCAAGTTACCTTTATGTCTTATGATTTCTATGATTTATTCATGATTTTATGAGGTATGTTAATGTTCTTATGTTTTATAAGTAAAGTATGTTTTCATTAATTCTTATGTATACATGGACTAATGTTTCCTTTCCGAATTTTTATATCCCTTACTAAGCTTTTTATGCTCATCCCAAGTTTTTGAAATGTTTTTCACAGGTCAAGGGAAAGGTACATGATGTGATGATAGTGTCAATGAAGTGTCAAGAGGGAATCCATTTTTATGTTAAATATGTCTCCTTTGTTGAGAAAAATTAATACTGTCTTTTATGTAACCACCTAGTTGAAATGTGGAATGAAATGCATGATTTAGGATCTAATTCTATAAAACTCTAAACCTGAAAAGATCCTCAATGTGTAATCTTGTAATAAATCAAGATTAAGTAATGTTTAATATTGGGGACTTATAGTTGGTATCAAAGGTTGGTTTAGATTACTTTAGGAGTTATAATTATATTAAATGATTATCCAAAAATATTTTTTTATGGTCAAAATGAAATGATATAGCATTTGAAGATTACCATGTTGCTTCATCTAAGACATGTTTGTTCAGAATGGTTTTCCGAAGAGGAAATAGGGAAGCGGTGCTAGAAAGGCATACAGAAGGAAATGACCTTCCGAATCAGCATCCTGAGATGGTTAGAATTGGAACTGAACAGTTTTTTGCAGTAATGGAGCAGTTGACTCAAGCGGTAAATGGTGGTGGTATCCATCCACGAGATCCGCCAGATCAACCATAGAGGAACATGTCTATGGTGAAACATTTCATGAGGCAACATCCCCCATAATTCGTAGGATCATCTGACCTTGTGCTAGATGAAGGGTGAATTAAATCACTGGAGAAGATTTTTGATGTCATGGGGTGTTCAGACAATCAAAAGGTTAGTCTTGCTGTTTACCGTTTGGAGGGTGAAGCAGATCAGTGGTGGTCGATGGTTAAAAATATCAAGGACATTGATGAGATTGATGCTCTTGACTGGGATGAATTCAAAGGTATATTTCTTGAGAAATATTTTCCTAAGGTTGTTCGACTTAGGATGGAAAAACAATTCTTGTAATTGAGGCAAGAGGATGACTCAGTGGCTGCTTATGAAGAAAGGTTCACTCGATTGGAAAGGTATGCTCCAAATTTTATCAGATACCTTCATAGTAAAATCAATCATTATTACTCAGGATTAAAGGCAAAATATCAAAAGGCTTTAGCTTCTCGTGAGTTCAAGAGTTATGGAAAGCTTGTTCTATGTGCTGAGAAGGTAGAAATGGAGTTTGCTGATGATCAAGTGTTCTATAACAACCAATAGAATAAGAGACTGAGGTGGTAGGAGAAAGGGAATTATTATTCAAAAAGGTCTGACGGTAAGAAAACTAAGTTTTCAGTTTGTGATAAATGTGGTAAAAGGCATGTTGGGGAATGTCTTCTAAATTCTGGAATGTGCTACCAATGTGGTAAGATGGGACATAAGGCTCGTGATTTCATTGAAAAAGATCATGGTGATGGTAAGACCAAATTTGATTTACAGTTAGTGAAATGTTTCAAGTGCAATGAGATGGGTCATTATGCAAATGAGTGTTTGACAAAGAGGTCAAATGATGGGAAGCAGTCAAACTACAAGAAAAAAGGAGTGGTGAAATCCTTTGCAACTACTTCAGAAAATGTTGGGCTAGAAAATAAAGTGGTATTAGGTAATTTTTTTGTTTTCTTAGATTATGATAATGTGTTGTTTGATTTAGGGTCTACACATTCCTTCATCTCTGAAAAATTTTCTAGTAAATTGGGAATTCCATCTCAAGAAATGACTCCTGAACTTGTGGTAAAAACACCTGGGGGAAATGTTGGGGAAAAAAGAATTTATAAGAATCTTCATATCCTTATCCTTGGAAAGAACCTACTTGAAAACCTTATTTTTTTTTACCTCTAGTAGAGTTTGATGTTATCTTGGATATTGATTGGTTCTCTGTTTACTATGTTAAGATTGATTTTAGAGATAAAGAAGTTTCTTTTCAGAAATACTTTCAGTTTGTGTAAAATAATGAACCCTTACTGTTGATAATATATCAAGAGGCAGAGAAACTTGTAAAAGTTGGAAATGAATGTTACCTTGCACATATTGTTGAAAACAAAGGAACCGATCAGATTAATGATGTGCCAGTGGGAAATGAGTATCCTGATGTTTTTCTTAATGAGTTTCCTGGAATAATACCAGATCGGGAAGTTGAATTTACTGTTGAATTAGTTCCTGATGCTAAGATAATTTTAAAACCCCCTTATCGAATGGCTCAAATTGAACTTTTAGAGTTGAAGGAGCAATTGAAAGATTTATTAGAGAAAGGTTTCATTCGACCTAGCACATCACCATGGGGTGCTCCTGTCTTATTTGTTAAAAATAAAGATGGTTATATGAGACTTTTCATTTATTATAGACCCTTGAATAACATCACTATTAAGAACAAATATCCTTTTACTCATATCAATGATTTATTTGATCAGCTCCAGGGAGCTCAGTATTTTTCAAAGATTGACCTAAGATCAAGGTACCATAAGTTGAAGGTAAAGGAAGTAAATATTCCTAAGACCATGTTTCAAATAAGATATGGCCATTATGAATTTGTAGTAATGCCTTTTGGGATAACCAATGCACCTTCTGTATTCATGGACCTTATGAATTGAATTTTCCATGAGTTCTTAGATAAGTTTGTGGTTGTTTTCATTGATGATATTTTGGTGTTTTCTAAAAGTAAAGAGGAGCATTAAAGTCATTTAAGGGTTATTTTGAAAAGCTTAAAAGAAAATAAATTTTATGGGAAATTCAAGAAGTGTGAGTTTTGTTGCAACAAATTTCTTTCCTTGGTCACATTGTTACTAAAGATGGAATAACTGTTGATCCTGCTAAAACAAAGGTAGTTGAAGAATGGAGAAGACCCACAAATGTAACTGAGATTCATAGTTTTCTTGGTTTTGTAGGCTATTACCGAAGGTTTGTTAGAAATTTTTCCTGGTTATATAGTCCAATGACTAAGCTAACTCGAAAGAGTGTTAAGTTTATATGGACAACATAATGCGATGATTGTTTTTAGGAATTTAAAAGAAGATTGGTGAATGATCCAGTTTTGGCACTACCTTCCAGGAATGGTGATTTTGTTATCTATAGTGATGATTCATTGAAAGATCTTGGTTGCATCCTAATGCAGAATGATCAGGTAATTGCTTATGCTTCACGACAGTTGAAGACTCATGAGGTAAATTACCCTACACATGATTTGGAATTATCTGCTGTTGTTTTCACTTTAAAAATTTGGAGGCGTCATTTGTATGGTGTAAAGTATGAAATATATACTGATCACAAAAGTTTAAAGTATATATTCACTCAGAAATAATTGAACACAAGACAGAGGAGATGGATAGAATTAATCAAGGATTACGATTGTACAATTCATTACCATACGGGAAAAGCAAATAAAGTGGATGGTGCTTTGAGTCGAAAAAGTAATGCCTCAGTAACCATGTTACATTTGGAACATGATCCTTTGGTTAAGGATTTGATGAACTTTGGCATAGAAGTTGTTGGTGAAGGATGTTCTTCTGTTTTTTTAGGTATCAGTGAAATATTCTCTATTAGACAGAATTAAGCAAGCACAGAAGAAAGATAGTGAGTTGGAGAAAAAGGTAGAGCTAGTTCAGAAGGGTAAGTTGCCTGAATTCAACATTGATAATGATTGTGTTTTGAGATTTGGGAAGAGGTTGTGTGTGCCGTGTGATTCATAGTTGAAGAGATATTTGTTATGTGAAGCTCATAGTTCTCCGTTTTCAGTTCATCCAGTCAGTACAAAGATGGATAGAGATCTTCGGGAGTACTACTGGTGAGATGGAATGAAAAGAGATATTGCTGATTTTACTGTGAAGTGTTTAAATTGTCAACAGTTTAAAGCAGAGCGGTAGTTACCGAAGGGGATGCTTCAGCCTTTACTAGTACCAGAGTGGAAATGGGAGAATATATCCATGGACTTCATTGTGGGATTGCCGAAGACACCTTGAGGTAATAATTCAATCTGGGTTATTATTGATCACTTGACTAAATCTGCTCATTTCCTTACTATACGAGATAATTTTTCCCTAGATCAACTTTCTCATTTATATATTAAATAGATAGTTAGGTTACATGGAGTTACCCCCTCTATTGTATCTGATCGTGATCCTATGTTTAATTCTAACTTTTGGAAAGGTCTTCAGAATTCGTTTGGTACTGATTTAAATTTTAGTACAACTTTTCATCCTCAATCAGATGGGCAGTTAGAACAAACAATTCAGTCTTTGGAGGATATGCTACATGCTTTTTTTATGGATTATCAGGGAATTTGGGACCAACATCTTTCTTTGGTTGAGTTTTCTTATTATAACAGTTTTCATTCTACTATACAGATGGCAGCATTTGGGGCATTATATGGGAAGTGGTGTCGAACTCCAGCTTTTTGGGATGAAGTGGGTGAAAGGAAGTTGATGGGACCAGAATTGGTAGAAGAGTTGGCAGAAAAAGTTCAGCTGATACAGAAACACATGCGAATAGCTTAGAGCAGGCACAAAAGTTATGCAGACAACAGGAGGAAGGATCTCTCTTTTGAGGTAGGTGATCATGTCTTTCTCAAAGTTTCACCATGGAAAAGTGTGATGCGATTTGTTAAGAAAGGAAAGATAAGTCCAAGGTTCATTGGACCATATGAAATTCTAGATATAGTTGGATCAGTTGAATACCGAGTGGCTTTACCTCTGAGTTTATCCCAGGTACACAATGTTTTTCATGTTTCAATATTAAAGAAGTAAATGCCAAATCCATCTCATATTTTGAGTCCAGAGGTAGTTCAGTTGGAATAGAACCTATCTTATGAGGAACAACCTGTCTAGATTATTGACCACATAGAGCAAGTGTTATGGAATAAGGTGATTCATCAAGTAAAGGTTTTGTGTAAAAACTACATTATTGAAGATGCAACATGGGAATCTGAAAATGCAATGAGGGATAAATACCCCCACTTATTCGATATGTAAATAAATTGCGGGGACACAATTTTCTAAATGGGGGAAGGGTGTAACATCCCAAGTAAGTAAAGAATTATGTATTTTCTTATTTATTTCTGTTTATGAATTAGATAGTGTTTTAGAGGTTTAAAATGAGAATAAATCCAATCTTAAGCATAAAATTCTCTAATATTTTTAAAAGATTGTTTTACCGCCTTTTGATGGAAAACCATTTTTAAATCAAAATTTTGGCAATTTTATAATCTGTATTTTTCAAAATAAACTTATTCATTAGAATTGGGACATTGAAATTTACTTTGGATAAATTTTTGGTATTTTTCTGACAATGTTCATTTTTTAATGAATAGTGAAAAATACTGCATTTTACTTCAAAACTGCCTTTTCATATAATTTAATTACATGGTTAGATTATCTTTATAAATGGTTTTAAAGTTTAATTTGTATATATTTTTACCATTTAATACAATGGTGGTCATTACAATTAGTTTCACTTTGGAATTGGGAATAAACAAGTGCCAAAATTTTCATAAATATTGTTTAAAAAAACCCGCTATTTGTTTTGACAACAGGAATTATTTTTAAATTAATTATTGCAATTTCTATGTTTGGAATTTGGTAAAATTGATTCCATATTTGGAATCATAAGGTCCAAATTATGTAATTCAGACTCTTGTTTTTAGACATTATGAATAGGAACGACGGTAATTATCTTTAATTATCGTGATTAATTGGTAATCGGGTAGTTAAGGGTAATAAAATAATATCATAATAATAACAAATGACCCCAAAATGTGTCCTAATTCTACTTGCTGTGTCATTTCCGACCATGGGATACCTTTTTTATAAACTTTGGGACCCCATGAAATCACTTTTGTGTGATAGTGACACTTTATCATTTTATTTTTAAAGAAAGGAGAATATCAAAAAAGTATGTAACACCTAAGTAAATTTTTTTTAATTTTGTCTAAATAAATGATATATTAGACTATAAATACTCCCAGGAAAGATAAAAATATTTCCTACATCATAGTATTTTTTTATAATTTTTAGACACTAAATAAATTAAATTTTTATGACACCCTCATGATGCAGCGATTACCTCATTAATGAACGATTTAAATAAAATGAAAAGATAATATAAAATATAATAAATACAATTGTCAAAAACCTATTGGATGAGTATATTTAGAACCCTTATCACCTCATCCTCTAGATATATCAATGTGTGACCTTTAAAATTCAAAACTCACTTCAATATAAAGTAACATTTCTTGACTTTCCAAGAGTGCCCCTCCTCCCTCTTATAAAAGGCCCCCACCTCTACCTCCTTAACCACACCTCTCAAGACATTGTCTTGGACAAAATCTGATCATTTTATCACCCCACATCCCTCTATTCATCCTATAAGCCTTAAGTTAGGCAGAAAACTCTTCAAGAAACCCTTTTGGTTCAAACCAAGAGGAGTTACCCGATTTAAAGGTAATGTCTTCACTTGTGTTCTTTTGTTTTATTTTGCTTCTCCAACCCCCTAAAATATTTTTATTCCTTTATTTTGTAACAAAACCAGTATCTTCAATATACTAGGATATTTTTATGAGAATTATTCTAGATACACTTACACACACCTCTGTCTAATGGTTAAAGAACATACTGTTTCTGTGGATGGTGAATTTCTGCCTCACGAAATGATGATTGTTCAATATTCTTTTAACACCTTTCATGCGGGACATTAAGATTTAAATCTATTTATATATGAAATATATTATGTTTATGTTTTCCTTATTATTCTGTATTTTTCATTTGTGGAATCCCTTTATGGTTTCCATTATGGGTAAACGTGATATCTTCATTTTAGGAAGTGTGGACTACCGCCCCCTGAAAGTGTTTTGATTCATTAATGCCATATATGGGATGTATTAAGGATGGAGTTAATGAAATTATATATGATATTATACTGGAATTATATTATACCCTTATATCATTATGATTTCATTCCATTAAATATAAAATAGAAATGAAAGTAGCGTTCATGCGTACGTACGGCTTACCGCCTCCACGAATGGTGCATTTCATTTCATACCTCTAAATGTTATGTAATATTATAAATGCATGAATATACTGGATATATATGATATATATGATATATACATCATGAATATAATCCTGTATATAATTTATATTTTACCACATTAACAACTTGTAATTAAAAGAAGTTTAATTTTGACTCAAGTGCCAAGGGTCGACAAAACGACCCTTATTAACTTAAATAATTACATAATGTTCATAACATAGTAATAAGTGATATAAAAGAAATAATGAAATTTAAAAAGGTTCTTAAGCAAGTATAAATTAACACTAGTTTATTATTCAGGAGATTAAAGAACGATCGAGTCAAGTCGGACACGAGGTATGGGACTTCGTCTCAATCTCCTTTCATTTAGGCATATTTTTTTTATACACAACCTTCTTTTATACGGTGTAACCCATTCAACTTTTAATTTTATTCAAAATCAATCTTTTTTATACGAAGTGTTTTACTAAATGTCAAAAGGGAATGTTTTTTTCATACGTATGAGGCGACAATGACTTTTCCACCGCCGTGACCATTATTTGAGTTTCGGCTTCCTCTAAAAGCCATAAATTTTTTTAAATGAAAAATAAATACCATGTCTTACTTTTCTTTTATTTTGGTATTGAAAATGGTTTTGATAATGTTTTTATTATATCAATGTGTTATTGATATATTGTTATTGAAATGTGGAAATGTTATGTTTCCTATATGCATGTTTTATATGATATGATTATGTTATGGTTCTTGGGAATTGTTTATGAAGACCGGTGGTTCCATGATAATCTAAGGGAGGGTGAGCCCGATATAGCTCTCCAATTCATTGGTTAACGCAAAGGGGTTAAACGCTAAGGTTTATCCGAAGAGATTTAGGGAATATAATGTGATGGGTATTCCAAACATAACCATGAGGGTTACTCCCTACGTAAGAATGTTATGAATGCCTCAAGTTACCTTTATGTCTTATGATTTCTATGATTTATTCATGATTTGATGAGGTATGTTAAAGTGCTTATGTTTTATGAGTAAAGTATGTTTTCATTAATTCTTATGTATACATGGACTAATGTTTCCTTTCCGTATTTTTATATCCCTTACTGAGATTTTTATGCTCATCCCAAGTTTTTGAAATGTTTTTCACAGGTCAATGGAAAGGTACATGACGTGATGATAGTGTAATGGAAGTATCAAGAAAGAATCTTTGTTTTATTTTAAAAATGTCTTCTTTGATGAGAAAAATTAATACTATCTTTTATGTAACCTCCTAGTTGAAATGTGGAATGAAATGCATGATTTATGATCTAATTCTCTAAAACTATAAACCTGAAAAGATCCTCAATGTGTAATCTTGTAATAACTCAAGATTAAGTAATGTTTAAGGCTGGGACCTTATAATAAAGGTCTACCTTAGAAAATTACTGGTCCCCACATAGTTGATAAAACAATTCATCAATCTGTGGTAGGGGATACATTTTATTTATCATGATTTTATTATGTTTATGATAATTAATGCCAGACCTCATTAACCAATCCTTATCTTTTATGAAGATGATCAGATCACACCATAGTCATGCACTCAGGAATATAAAACCACTCTTTAAATTCTTTTGTAACTACTTCTTTGCTTCTTCCAACTCAATGGTGGATATTCAATATTGAGTCTTGGATATGGATAGAGATCTAAGTATAAGTTTAGTTGAGAACTCAAACTCTTTATAAAGTTGAAAAACAGTAAACACTTTTGGGAATATATCCTTATAATCCCTCACAATAGAAATTTATTTGAGAGTGATTCTACCCTTTATCTCAATAAATTGATCATGATATGCTTAATCATAATGAAATAATATTCATTCTTTAGAAGAATATGATTTCAAAGGAGATTCATTCTCCACATTATAATTGTACAAAATCATAGGACAAATTCGGATTTCAATAGTGATCTCTATCTCTTGAAAGATTATTTTGATAGATAATCATATCCAATTATAGCATAAAATTCGAATAATGTAAGTTTGAAAATATTTTTTGGGAGGTTAAGTTCAAAATCATTTACCGGGGAAGAGTTATATAATTGGGATGCAACAATTTTCCCATTTGATGTTTTCACATATAACTCAACCTTTATTTTTCTATGGTTTTTGAATCGTTTTACTAAACATTCATGATACTAATTAATGTTTTAAACTATATTCAAATGGTAAATTTTATATTCTTGAATAAATAACTATTGTACCTATCACCACGTTATTGTTAGGATCCACAACATTCATACTAATAACATAGTTCATTCTTTGGTCTCTAGTACATAGAGGTTTTTTTCATTGATTATATTCAACAAACATTGTATTAGGGTATAAAAATTTATAGTTTACATTTTCCTTATATTTTATACATTAGACATTAAGCTGATCATTAACAGAAACCTTCTTTTTTGTCATATTAGTGATATTCTTCATCTCCCTTTAGTATTTATTAGCTTGATTCCTCTCCTTTCTAAACTTTAATCATATCTTGGTTCTCTTGATATAGTTTCTAGGATACTTATTACTACACTCATGATATGTGGGATTTTGGGTTTTCTTTCCTCCATGGGATTTATCCATGTATTCTTCCAAATTGAACTTATTTTTCTACTATTTATCTATATCCCCTCAAGAACACTAAGAATCACTAATCTCCATATTGGCCTTAATGGAACAATGAAAAATATCTTTATAAATAATAATGTCTCTAATCCCAAAATCAATTTTTAGACTTTAATTTAATCCACTAAATAAGTGGTCCACCTTAATTTTAGTTTTAATGAAAAATTGGGAGGCATGCCATGTAAGCCTTTCGATGTTTGACTCATAAGTCACAATAGACTCACCTTCCTTTTAATTTAGTCCATGGAACTCACTATCCATTTTAAGATGGATAGTTTAGGGAAAATATTTATTGAAAAACATTTTCTTTAATCCTTTCCATTCCATGGAATCAATTTCCACTTTAGACATCATGTTCTTCAGTAGTGTCCACCATTGATCAGCTTCCCCATATAGGTGATAAATGACTTTTAAACCTTTCTCTTATTTTAAGTGTTGGAGGATATAGAATATATTATCAGTATAATTAATCAATTATTCTTCTATGAGGGAATAAAAAGATCTACTAAACATTAGAGGCATATGTCACATAAAGGAATCAACCATAACTTTCTTATTATTAGGATAAGGATGGAGTTCCACACGATTCAATTTATTATTAATAATTGGTTTCAGTTGATTGAGTACTTCCATGAAGTTCTCATCCCATCATACCATTAGTTTAAGAATATAATTAGGGAAATCATCAGATTTCCTATCGTATTGTTTGTTGGCATGATCCCTATAATTTCTTGATATTAACTAAAATAAAGGAAAATTAGGGATGAGAATATATAAACTAATAAGAATATAAAATTAAAACTATGAATATTGAAGGAATAAATTAATAATTTAATGTATATCCTAATGTATATGTCTCTTTATTTAAATATATGTTAACCTCAATAGTTTTCCTATAAGGTTTTCTAACCTAAAAATCTATTTAATCCCATTATAAATATTTGTGAATAGTTTTTGAATCTTCCAAATAATATCCCCAGGAGTATCAAACCAAGAGAGAAACAAAGAATCTTTATCATGCACCAGGTACAATATGTTCTAATAAAAATTATCCCTTTAGTGGTTATTATCCCAATGTATATCTATTTCAGAGCCACATTTACTTATAGTATCCATACATGGGTGTTATTTCTTGGAAATCACTCACTCAATACTTCACCAAAATTTCATGATATTTTCCTATAATTAGACTTATACCCAGTGTTTTTACTAATATATACTTTCCTTAATTCTTAAAAATTAACAATACCTTTCTCTGATATGAATTATAGAAACTAAATTCCTCTATGTGTATTATTACATTATTTTCTATATAAGTATCCAATAAACAAAAATCAAGGTTTGATGGCCAAGTGTCATTGGAAAACTAAGTTCATAATATATTAAAATGAAACTAAAAAAATATTTATTTCATTCTTCAGAATGAGATCTTAAATCCTATTGAGATCCAAAATCCCCATAGGATAACATGGGGAATATATAAACAAAATTGGTGAGATAAAAATCCCAGTAAAGGAATAAGCATGAGAACAAATCACAACACATTAGTCAAAAGGTAGAACATGATATCATAAAATGTAAATATCTTGATTAATAACATGGGAGTATGAAATAAAGAATAGTTATTTATAGGATCATGACAACATATGAATTTTTCAAATATATGGAAAATAAAATAATCTTGAGTTAAGGTTAACTGCTAAAACAACATCACAGGGTGGATAAAGTCCCATCATTGATTAAGTTTACTCCCAAATACAATACACATCTTATTATATGACATAAAAATTATGCAATGCATTGGGTCTCTATATAATAATACCCAATATAACATGTACATGCATATGTGGTCCACATAATGAAAGCATACATAAAGCATAATAATCAGAAAAAATCATGGAAAGGAAATGTGTTACATAATCATATCTTATAACATAGTCAAATAACATATCATAGTGACTTACAAGAAATAAGGGATTGAATAATTATTGTAATTTTATAGATAAATATTGAATTATATGAAATGAAAATTATGTCCATGGGAATTGAATACATAAATAGGAGTAGAGACATAATTTTGTAAATATTCATTTTAATTTTAGTTTTATGGAAAAGGGGTAATGGATCAATAAAGTGGGTAGGGAATACAAATTTCCATAAAACCATAAATTAACTAATTTTTTATCAGAATAATTTTTTTTGTTTTTATAAAACATGTAATTTAATTTATTGGTACTTCAAATGAGGTAAGAAAATAGAGAAGTTCCCTTTAATATAATCTTCTTAACGAAAGGAATTTAGAAGGAAACCTTTAAAAAATGTATATCCACATCAAGGAAATGTTAATTAAACTAGGTATATATGTTTGGAACATATATAAAGAATATATATTATTAAAAGAAGAATAATAGAGAGATAAAATTAGGTAAAGAGAGATAAAACATAACCCAAAGGAAAATAGGTTGGTTCTGAGAGATCCGTTGCCTCATGTCCAGATTCATTCTGAACCCTCACTTAGCCTCATGAATAATAAAATTATATTAATTAAATATATAAATAAGAAACTTATTTTAATAAATTTTATTTATTATCCATATTTTATGTTATTTTAGAGTCATTTAATTGTGACATCATTTCGGTTTCTATAGTCACAAGGTCGTTCATTTCAGGATTCCAAGGTCAGATTAATTTGTGGA
This sequence comes from Viscum album, assembly GCA_963277665.1. Classification (NCBI taxonomy): domain Eukaryota; kingdom Viridiplantae; phylum Streptophyta; class Magnoliopsida; order Santalales; family Viscaceae; genus Viscum; species Viscum album. The sequence goes on from OY728122.1 coordinate 2,093,291,082, forward strand.
TAATTATTGAAGTTCCCATCAAATGGAACTAAAACTATAGAAGTTAATTTAAATGAAATTAATGTCCTCCAAAAAATTTAAATGTTCCCAAATATCCATTAATGTTTCAACATCAAGATGATTCATTTATTATAAACTTTATCACAATACATTTAGTTCATTTTGCCAGTTTTACCAACAATCATGAACTAAATTAATTTTATTTTTTTTAAAAGATTATTAATACATTTATAACATTAAATAAGATATAATTTACTTATTATAAACATATTTAACCATAATATCATTTCTATAACTACCCTTGAAGGCGGTGGAGAAAAATGAAGCACGTTGTTCATAGAGGTAGTGAACAAAAAGCATTGTGAACGAAATTTTTAATTTTAGAATGGAACTAGATGGGGTTGTATAATGGATATTACATTAACACAATGAAATTTAAATAAATATATGATAATATATTCATTATCCAATTTTGGATGGATTTTTTTTGGAGGATGAGGAGGAAGAAAAAAAAAATAAAAAGCACAGTTGAGAGAGTAACTTTATCCTTTGGATGTATCCTCTTAGGCATCCCCTTAAGGAGACTTGGATTGGTATTTTGAAATAAAAGAGGATTAAGAGTATGTGGGGGATATATATGGAGATAATTTTATAGAGATTTGGTATGATAAGGAAGTTAGAATGTGTGAGGAGAAGGGGTGGTATTTGTATGGGGAAGAGAGGGATGTTTTTAAATATAATAATAATTTTCTTTTTATTTTTTCTCAAGACTATCAATAATGATGAATATTGTGACTATATAGAGTAATTAGTGCATGTGAAGCTAATATAATGGTCACTTATATCACCCATGACTCATTTATACATGTATTTTTCTTATAATGTTGATAACTATATTTTGTCATATTTTACTTTTAAAAAAATCTATTTCAGAAGAAATACCAAAACATGATCCTAAGATTTTTCCAATGTAGATTCAAAAAATAAAATTAATTTTATGAAAACAATTTTATAAATAGGAAAAATTATCTTTCAAATTAAATATTTATTTATTTGAAAAATTAATATTTTAATATTATGATCATTTTGATGAACCATTGAAAAATTATTTTTGGTTTCATAAAATTAAAATATTATTATAATGAAACTAAATATTTTTTATAAACACATTTTTATTAGAATAAATTTTATTTCAAAAAATTATATTTGTCACAAAAAAATATTCTTTTAAAATATTCAAAAACTTATTTTATCATCTAAAAAAATTTACTTGTATCAGGATATAAATATGTCATATTTTAATTTTTTAAAATACCTAAATAATATTTTACAATTACACAGGTGGGTTTTCTATTCTAATATCTTGGTTAGTATCCCTAATCACTAGATTACTATTCCAATGACCGGATTGCTATTTTAATGATCAAATTTGTAATAGTCATGTGAGATCGTTACCGTCTATAAATACATCATATTTAATTAATTATTTATTTTATTTTATTTTATATCAAGGTTATATATATTTTTATTGTAAAAATTTATATTTCATTACCAATATTCTTCTTTATTTCTATAGTTTCTTTCATGAATGTGATCATTTTGGGGAACAACCCGATCCAAATTTTCATATTATAGTTATCTTATTTTCTATTTTTTGTCCAATTGTAATAGATTCAATTCTTATAGATGTATTTATTCTCTTGATGTAATGTTCAAATTATTATAATAAAGGGTGTTATTACTATGATGTGCTGTATCTACTTTATATAATACTACAATACTTAATATGAAATGATTATATAAGAAGGAAAATTCCATTGATAAAATTTTGGGTAATTACAAATACATATTTGAAGATTATCTTTGAAAGGTTTGTTTAATTGTAGAATATATTCACAAAGAATAATAGTAAAAGTCCATTTTTTTCATCTTATTTGAAAGTGAACTGAACAACTTGAACAGTCTTTAAAAATGAGCTTTTTTATTCAAAAGAGATATAAGTTTTGATCTCTCAAATTCTATTCATCAATCAGTTGTTTTTTAATACAATTTTGTTTTAGAAATGGGTGATTCTTTTTCAATCCATCCTATTTCAATTATATATAAAAAATTTAGAAAATTATTAGTTTAATAAACATATATAACCATCTTCATAAAAATCTATACATATTTAAATGTTTGGGTAATTGGTCTTCCTAATAATTTGAAATTTCATGAAATTAAGACAATATTTTTTCAAAATCAGTAAAATCACCCATGATTAATTTCTTCTTTAAAAAAGTAATGGTCAAGTCTCCTCATAAATAATCATGTTCAAGTCTTAAATATTTTAAGAATTTTTCTTCACAAGTTTAATACTTCATAATTATTTTTTCAAATTGTGTGATTTCTCTAGATTTATATGACTCCATCGATTCATAGTGGACCTAAAATTTTTCAGATGATTCTATGATTCTCATAAGACTTCATGATTTCTATAAGTCTTATATTTTTCATAATAATTTTCTACTTTGAATAATAACTTCAATATTCATATTAATTCTCTCTGTATTTCTTAATACTTTCAATATTTTCATATGAATTTTTTCTTAAGAAAATTTATTTCTTATAAGACTTCATCGACCTCATAAGGATTTCACTTTAATAGGCGTATTCCTTTCAGTCTTCAACATAAGAATTTCCAGTATAGGACTTACCAATTTATGGATTCTAAAAGTAATTAGGCTTCAAAAAACTAGAAGTACTAGGTCTTAATATTTATAGTGTAAGACTTAATCCTTAAATAAATTCTTTAACCAAAATAGAATAAACTAAAAATAAAAATATAAAATTACTTTTAAAATTTCAAGATAATTTATTTGTAAAATAATATGTGTGTTTTATGATCATCAAACCCTATAAATATTGGGATATGTTGAAAAAAAGTAGTATGCCAAAAAAATATCCCCCTTTTAGATGATAAGAAAACATATTAAATTTAAACAATTTTTTTTAAAGATTTTAAATATTAGTTTTTAGATTAAATCAGAAATAAATAATTTGAATAAGTGATTAAATTGAAATTTTTTGTTTCTAAATATCCCATTTTTATATAAAAACAAAGGTAAATTATTAAGATAACACATTAATGAGGAACACTCAACTGATTAAATTAGAACAATATATTACTGAAATATACAAAAATTTGGCACTTGAATTGTATTAAATAAAGAGAGAAAGAATTATGTTATGAATCAAGAACACTTTGAATAGAAAATGAAAATATCCAAGAAACCTAAGGGGATTATTCTTTAGGATTTGTGTTTGGGATAGATAAAGGTTAAAGTAATGGTATTTTAGTAATAGTTGGTTTAGTAGAAGGGGAAGCATGTCCATGTATAGATGGTTGAGTTTCAACTCCTAAATTGGACCCTGAAGTAGCTAAAAACTATCTTTTAGTAGTAGCTTTCATGTATTCTTCATGAAAGGATATCGATGGAGAAAAAAATACTTCTTATCCTATACATTTATTAAAAATACCTCTCTAGAGGATAGAGTATAAGATATATGTTCCCTATGAGGTCATACAATGCTTAATAACACATATCCCGCCAATACATTATTTCATATTCAACAAATTGAAGAAAAATTATGAAACATGACCTTACATCAATTAATATACAAAGTTATTATATCTAAAAAGATATTAAAATTTTACATAGTCCACCATCAATTTCTTTATAACATTCATATGTGTTTCTAAAATCACCGCGGTTATAGTAGCAAAAGGTATACAAGTTAAAGGGTTCCATTGATAAATTACCAACTCCTTTCATTTTTCATCAAGAATATTGAAAGTGTAATTGATAGTATTTTTAAATTCCCAAATTTTTTTCAAATAACTCTGAACAACTCTAATTTTATCAATAATATTCACATTTAAAGATTTATAGTCATCTTCAATAAATTCAACCCAATATACTAAGGCTTTCTATTTTTTTAAGGTTTTGATTACTAACTAATGTAATACTTGTAAATTAAATAACTAACTATTTATTTAATTATTTAAAAGTGATGAAATACATTGTTCTACATTTTAATGATATATTTCTTTTCAAAGAATTTAAAATTTGAAATTAAATTTACCCACTATTCTTATATATTTTAATCTACTTCAAAACATATGATGAAATATCTAAGTTAATAGGTGGAATCATTTTTAAAAACTCAAAACGAGCCTGCATTATCTTATTTAAAATATAAAACTTTGTATTTGACATTATCCAGAATTTCATATATTCTAAATCAGGTTTGTAAACCAATTTATATTTCATGGAATCAAAATCAGATTTAGATACCATATCTAATTTTATTCCCTCAAAAGAAGATTTGAAAATAGATTTTTCCTTTATAACTTTCAACTATTCTCTATAATCATTGAACTCAATCATAAAGTCATTTTTTGTTACTTCATAAAATTAGATTCTAAACACACTTGATCATAAAAATATTGAGCATGTGTATAAAAATTTGAACATCTTTCATTTCAGTTAATTGAAAGTACTTCTTATCCCCCTTCATGACCAATAGAAGAAGTGATTTATTTTAGACATTTCTTATCTAGTCATTCTCATCAAAATATATTAAAAATATTCTTTTACTAAATCATAATGTTCATATATTACATGATCAACATACTCATTTTTAGTCTCTTGATAATATTATACATAGACGAATTCTTCATCAATTGACTTCTGAACATTTCCAACTATAGAATCCTTAATCTCTATATTAACTTCATGGGATTTCCTTTTTACCAAAATTTCAGATTCAACTATAGGTTCAAAAGGATAATCTATAGAACCAAAAAGTCTAAAATATGGAACCTAAACATTTATCACTTAAACATCAGGTAAGGAAGGTATATCTTTTTATGATTATAACCTCTAAACATTAGTACATTTCTAATAAAGTGTATAATCTTCCATAATATTTTTTCTATCTATATTATCTGGTAGATCAGGTCTATCCACCATAGTCACAAGTATGAAAAACACTAAAATAGAATCCCTATACTTATTCCCCTTAACATGAGTAGGGATTTCTCTTCATCACTAGATTCTTTCTCCCTTATTTTTTTAAAAACAAACATATTTAGAGATACACTCCAAAATAGTTACATGTTTATCAGAATACCATATGATAAGGAATGATGTACAAGACATTTAATAAACTTTAGTATATTGATCATGAATTACTTCTAGGAAATAATCGAGGTTATCATCATCCCATATGGATATAAGGTGAGCCTCTACTTTCACACACTGTAGAGATGCATGTACTGCAACATGCACCTAGAAAAGTTTACCTTCTTCTCTTTTAAAAAAATATAAAGTAGATAAATTCCATGAAATATGATTTTCTCAAACTCTTCATCTCTCTAGGATATTCCTATTTGAATGAATTTAGATAAATTTTTTTTCTTGGGTCCTAGATCCCTTTGTAATTTATTATGAATAGCTGGAGACCCAAATAAGGAAGAACTAATGTTAGTAAGTCTAACCTCATCATCATAGACTAAATATTGATTTAAAAGAAACACTCTTTTATGATTACAATTTAATTATTCCTCTATTTATATAGAAGAAATAGAAATATCATATCCATTGACCTTAAACTAAAAAAGTACCCACTTTGAGAAAAATTAAACTGACCATTTTTATAAAACTCATGTACCTAATTATAAAAAAATAATTTTTTTTAATTAAAAAAATACATCCTTGAAAATTAGTACCCTCTTGAATACCATGTTTATTTTATCTAGTTATACTATGTCAATATCTTTCCCTGGAAGAACTCAATGCTAAAAACTGCATGAATTTTACTTATTTGAACTTCTTGAAGCTCCATCATCAACCCTTTTTTTACTTTCCCATAATCACAAATGGTTAAAGGTTTGATGGTTAAAGGGATAAAGGAATAGGGTTTTAAGGGTTAATATTTTAAAGACTGATCTCTATAATTTTCAAGAGAGTCATTTTTCACCAAATATTGAGATAACTATTAACTGTAAATACTAAAATTCACATGCAGTGATGTGGAAAGTACACTAGATAAGTAAATAAATAAAAAATTCCTAAAATTATGGAAAACATGATTAATACTCTCAAATAAAAGCCTAATAAAAAATAAAGATAAATTAGAATGATCAGAAAAAACTAAGTAAAGCATAACTAAAACAAATTTAAATTCAAATAAACCTAACTCACACTTAATAAAATCAAATATTTTAGCAGTAAGGGGATTAGTAAATATATATGACAACTAATATTTTATATTAATGAATTTAATACATATATCAACCTTTTTATGTGATCTCTCAATAAGTGATTCCTTAAATCAATATGTTTCGTTCTTGAATGGATTATTATTTTTTGAAATATTCATAGTAGTTGAATTATCACATTTGATTGAAACATGATTAAAATTGAATACAAATTCCATTAAGCTGTGTTTCATATAATGCACATATACACTCAACTACTAGCTACTACATATTCAGATTTATCAATTGATAACATAATAGAATTATTATTCTTTCTAGACCATAATTTCAATGATTAACCTAAGAAGTGTCTTGTTATTGAGGTGTTTTATCTATCTAGTCTACACACTCTTAAATAAATATAAAAATATGATATTAAATCAAATCTATAAGTTTTTTGAAAATTTAGAGAGAGAGATAAAAACATTTCTTTTCAAATATTTTAGGATTCTTTTTATAGTTTTTAAATGGAATTCCATAGTATTTTCCTAAAATATTACACATAAACATAAAATAAATATAATATCTCGTCTAATAGTAGTTATATACAACAAAATCCCAATTATTACTCAATATAACTTACTATTTTCTAGTTTAATATATCTATATTAATCAAGTTTAATATTAAAAATCATAATATTTATATAAATATTATTATTTTCTAGTCTATTTTTAAGTATTTTATATAATTACATTGATTTACCACATTCTGAAATTATTTTTGAAGAATTTGAATTCCACAAAAATTTAAACTCACCCATCAATATTATTTCAAAATTTCATTGCTTGAGTTTCAATTTTTTTTACATAAATTCTTGTTTTTTGACCAAAAAAAACACCATCAACATAATTTTGAACATGTAATGTATTAGAATATGAGGTTTACTAAAATAGTAAAAGATATTTCATTCCTACTAGAAAAAATTTGATACAAAAAATGAACCTAAACTGTCATATAATTCTCTCAAAGATTGTTTTAATTCCATATTAATATTTCATAGTTTTTAAATTAGAATTAGTAAAGTGAGGATTTTCAAAACTAGGAAGTTATTAAACATAAACTTACTCCAAAGGAAAACCATTTATAAAAGAATATTTTAGATCTATCTATAATAGATTAAATTTTATATATGATATATAATCTTATATAATTATAATATATTCTAGCCTATCTATGGGAGAAATTTTTTCATCATAATCCATTTCTCTTTCTAGATGATAACCTTTGGCCACTAACCCATATTCATTGAAAATTATCACACCAAGATAAACTTGTTTATTTCTAAATAATCATTAGCTTCATATAATAGGGTAGTCAAAGTGTCAATCTACTATTTAGAAAATTATGTTTCTCTATAACTAGTTTAACACTTCTTGCACAACTAAAGTCTAGCTCTAATCATCTATGGACTCATCAATAATTTTAGGTTCATGTTGATATAATAGGGAATAAATTTTAAAAAGGTTTTATGAAATTATTATAGGCTTCAATCCCTCAACAATATTTCTTATAGAAAATAATAAAGGGTGTATTTTTATGATTCTACATCATGTAGGCATTTGACATTAATGTTCACCAGTTTATTACATTTTATAAGTAGTTTGTACTTGATCATGTTTCGTATCATCATACATTTTGTTCTCAAAAGTATAATCAAATCTCAATCTATTTAAAAAATTTCTATGATCATCAATTTCAGTTTCTTATGATTAAACGGATCCATTTAATCAAATTTTATATGAGTGGATTCTTTATCTATTGTTGATTTTTTTTGAAAAATCTATAGGCTTTAAAATTATTCTAATATCCCTAAAAGGTTCATTTTTCATCTTTTGGATCAAACTTATGATGATTATCCTTAGTGTTCACAATATACACCTTGCATCTAAAAACATTTAAGTATCCTTTAAGGAACTAGCCTGTGATCCCATCTAAATCAAAACCTGACCCAACTTACCATTGATCCAAAGGGAATTCATGGTCCCCCGAGGTTGACAAAAAGTATCATTGGCATCACAAGAAAAAATTGGGGATGATTTCAGCTAGATAAATATAATTTTAAAAAATAGAATTCTTCTAAAATTCCATCATGAACCAACCATAAGTTGTAAATCCATGCCAAAAATAAGTAGTTTAATATAAACATAAGAAATTTAAACAAAAAATAAATAAAACTAATGTAAAATAAGTCCTTCATCATACCCTTAAATTCCCTTGCACTAAACATCCATTTTCCACTATAATATCCATATATATAGGGCCTATACTAATAACCATAACTAAAATAAAAAAAAGAAAATTTGGATAAAACCAATGAAGTTCTGAATATAAATACTAAAATAACTAAACAACTGCCCCACGTGACTTATGGTCACACTTCATCAAAACTTAGACCCCATTCCATGTGAATTTCCTGAACCCACACTCCTGGGTCAGGTGCTAAAAATGTAGTTCATTTTTTATTTATTTTCATTTATTGAAAATGGATTTAGAAGAAGTGAATTAAGATTAATAATTAATATAAAACTTCAAATCCAAAAAATTATTCACCACATAGCTAAAGATATTTTTAGGTATATATTTTTAAATAATTAAGAACTTATTTTAAAAATTAAAAATCACTCTAATCTATTAAACTGGAATTGATACAACTCTTTAATTACTACTAAATCTTTTCTCAAGCTAATAATTTCTTCATAATATCTCATTCTTATCACTAATACCCATGGTTTTTTTTGAATACTTTGGGTGATAAAAAATTTATTATTAAGGGTTTTTAAAACAGATAAGAAAACCTCATTTCAAAATAATTGAAAACTCCTTGAAAACATTTTCATCAACACAGAATACTTTAAATTTAATAATTTTTTTTAATTTATCATAAAATCCACATTTTACATTATATTATACAATGGTTTTTAGAATATAATTTTTAAAACTATAATTATGTAGAAATATTATTTCTCAAAATATTTATTTGAGAATATTTTTTTAAATAATTTAATAACTAGTTTCATTAAAATACCTTTGATATGTTATAAAATCAAGAAATCCATTTTTCAAATATAAAATTTTAATTTTGAAAAGTTTCTAAATAAGTCCTTATAAAATAAATCTAAATAGTTTTAGAAAAGAAATTCACAATATTAGAAAACAAAATCCATGTGAAAACCTAGAATATAGAAGGCTATATAGGGAATACAAATCACTTAGTTGAAAATGTCCATTGAAGTTTGGGGTTACTTCCCATTCCTTACCATTGTTTATAAATCCAAAATTCCATATTTTAATAAACTTTTTTTGAATATTTCCTTCCATTTATTTAAAAAAAAATTAGATTTATAAAATTATTATAATTAAATTATTGTTTAATAGATAGAAAACTTAAAAAGGATGTTTATCAGGAAATAATCATCATCAAAGAAATACGAACATTGGTCAAAAGTAGTCAAAATTCGTGGAAATAAATAATTATAATTGAATTGTGAAAAAAATGGAACATCAAAAATAATACAAGTCATGAATGTACAAAAATTTAAACTTAAATGATTTACATGAGGACAAAATTAGTTCCAAAAGAATAAATGTTTAAACAAAATAGAGAAGGAGTATGTTTTGAAATAAAATACTCTAAACATGAATTGATAAATTTTGAAACAATCAGAACACCATCTTTGAAAATAATTCTTAAGAATCACATTTTGTTTTCATGATACCATAAACAAATAGAAACATGTTTTTAAAACTAGAAATAATAATTATTTTAAAATAATTTTCCCCTTACACTTAAAAATACATTTTTAAGTTAACATTTAAATGTAAATATATATAAAATAATTCTTTCATCAATAGGATTTTTTGGAAAATTTTAATACAAAGTATTTAAAAAAACACCCCTTATAAATAATATAGTATTAAAAATTATTTAATGAAAACTTTAAAATAATATTTTATTTGTAATATAGTTATCTTAAAAGGATTTATTTATAATGGATGAGGGTGAATTTAAATTAGATATATTTTTTCAAATAAACATTACCCTTACAAAGAGAAAAATTGAATTTTTTCCTTTCGATTAGTTTTTTAACAAATCTATCATTTAGTTCCCCACAAACTCACAAGTACTTTATTCCTCACTGTCTTTCTCTCCCAAGTACTTTATTCCTCATTGTCTTAAAAAAATGGTATTTGAGATTATCATAGTCCTAACTCCTAACAATTGAAGGTTCAGTCATATAACTAACTTACACTATGAAATTAATTATATTTTTTACTAAATAATTATTTAACATCTTATTCATATGTTGACTACAAACAAGAAGTGACCCTAAAATATAAATCTATTCATCTGCTTCTATTGAAGGTACACCAAAACTTGTCCCCGCAAAAATGGTTTCCCCATACATGTAATAATATCCTATTACTATCCATTTGTCTATATAGAAAATGAACATAAGGTGTGGTTTTTGTTATGAAAGTGTGTATGTGTGTGTGTGTCTATTTTATATTTAAGTACAGAATCGATGAACCTAAAATAGTAACTCTAGTAGGAAGATGACGTTATTCACCCTATTCTATCACATTTTAGGATCTTTACATAGGTCCCTCCATGTGAAGTTTTATTGCTTATGAAGGAAAATAAAGATAACATATACCCACCGTATGGACTGTGATCATTATCCAGAATAATCACATACTATAGAAATGTTTTATGGTGATGTTTTAAGATATAACCATGGGACAATGTTATTTATTCTAAAATTGTTTAATCATCTTGCCTCTTGATATTGATCTCCATACGGTGTGAGATTTATAGTCATGGTGGAATGTGAACTCTCCTTGTGTGTGAACACCTAAGAAAACCCAAGGTTAATGTCAACATCAGTACAGTGTCATTAAAATATCAATCAGGCCTCAGCACAAAACACAAATTTTTTTTTTTTTGATTAGTTAGATTTTGAAGATAAAGGGTGGTAGTGGTTTTCTGCAATGTATGCATGCATGGAGGTTGAAGAAGATGGTAGTTACAGGTTTAGCAAGTTCCAAGGAGGAAGAAGAACACAATGGGGCATGTTTTTAATTTTGAATGCATATGTTTTTTAAATGGTTAACAATTAATTATTCAATGCATCCCACATTAGATTATATCTTGAAATCACAGTGACTTATATACAAGGATGACACATAGGAAGATAATTGAAATCTGAATAGTCTTGGGGATTCCCTATAATCCCTCTACTTGACCCCTGAACGAGGCTAACCACCACTTCTAAGCACGCCAACCCATATACTCTCCTCTTCTTGATTTGTGTGCTGGCTCCACTTCACTTTGGATTGACCTATGTGTTCTCTTCTATTCCTTGGGTGTTTTTTTCTAGACTCGATTTTTTACACTATAATACCGAAGTATATAAATTACCCACCTGATTATAAATTCAGAAACTATAATTCTATTATTTAAATATTATATAAGAATGTATATATTATTAAATTATTATATTTATAATTACTAATATAATTATAATTTTATCAAAATATTATCTAATAATAGATATTATTAATCTATTATAATTATAATTACCAATGTAATTACAATTTTATCTAAATATCATTAAAGTATATATAAATCATGAATCTATCATTTAATTACAATTTTAAAAAATTAAAATTCAATTATAAATAATTTTAGTTTAAAATACTTAAAATTCATATTTTTGAAAGTTTTATTATCTTTATAACATTAATTATTATTATATTTTTATTAAATTTCATTATTAGCAAGTTTCTATATATATTTTTAAAAAATATCAACTATGTTCCATTAATTGTTTTTAATTTATTATATTAATATTTCATACAATATAATAGTCATTATATTATTATAATTTATATTTTAAATTAAATATATTACCCATTAATTAATATAATTTATAATTATAATTTTATTCTTAATAATTATATTATCATTATAATTAATAATGTAATTATATTCTCACTAGATTCTATAACTAACCTACATTAATATATCCCACCTATAATTATCATTAACTTATAGATAATCATTTTCAATTAATATTTTATATGACATAATAAAAATTATATTATAATATTAGCTTCAAAATATCCCTTTATATTTGTCCAATGGTATTTAATATATATATATATTCATAAATAAATATTTAATTCAAGTTAATATTTTATAAAGAATAACTATTTATTATTAAATTCTATAATTATCATTAATTATATATTTATTTAATATTATATTGTAAATATTCATCTCAAATTAATATATTACATTTCAATAAATGTTATATTTTCATTAGAATTTATATTTATTATTTATTATCATTTATTAATATATGATAAATAATTATATTTTATAAACAAATTTATTTTATTAATATAAAATAATTTTGGACGTGGATAAAGTTTAAATTTTGTAACATGATATTATTAAATATAAATTTATGTTTCATAAACATTATACTGAAATATTAGGTTGTTATATTCTACCCCCTTAAAAAAATTTGTCCTCGCAATTTAATTTTTTTCTCAGTTTTGAGAACATATGAGGGTGTTTTAAATATCCTGATCATACAATTTTTGAAGATTTATCTATATTTGTTTCATGGGGGAGACCCATTTTTTTACCTATGATAATTATATTTTATTTTTTCACATCCATTTGTGCCAGATATACTTCCTATGTTTTAACAAAAAATGGTTTCTAGAAACATAGCTGTCATAACTTCATTTTCATGATCCTCTTATCAACCAAAGAAAAAATATGGTTATGATAATAATTTATATTAATTTAAAAATCAACTACAAGAATATTATCCAGTTAAACCCAATTTTTTATTATATCTCAAATAACATTAAAATATAGCCCAATGAAAAATCCTCAAATTTCTATAATGTATCTCTAAAATAACATTGCTCCAAAATTCATTCAATTAATTAAAATTATAATATCAAAATCCTAAAAATAAATTTCTATCTTCTAAATTATCCTCATCCAATATCATCTTAATCTACAATATTATCTAAAACATTTCTTTAATACCAATTATGAGTGCCCCATACCCTCACTTATAGGACGACTGATAAAAAAATTAATTTTTTTATTTTTTTTCATTAGATAAAATGTATTTTATAATATGTTTCAAAAGAGTAATAATTCAAATTACAACTTCAAATCCAAATGATGAGTCACTAAATGTCATAGTATATTTTTAGGTCTATGGTTTTAGAGAATTATGAACTTATTTTACAAATTAAAACTCATGATAATCCCTTAAATGGTAATTAATACAACTATTTAATTGATATTGTATCTTCGGTCAAGATAACCTTATCTTCATAATAACCCATATTCACTATTAAGCCCCATGGAGAACATTGTTTTTTCAAGAACTTGGAGTAAGAACACAATTTCTCATTAAAGGTTATTAAAAATGTGAGAAAACCACTTTTTAAATACTTGAAAACTCCTTAAAAACATTTTTATAAATAAAGAAAACCTTAAATTTAATAAAACATTTGATTAAGCATAAAAGTCACCATTTCCTTTAGAATCCACATGAGTTTTTAGAAAACAATTTTTAAAAACATGAGCAAGGTGAAATATTCTTTATTGAAATATTTATTTGAGGATATGATTTAAAATATTGTAAATAAACATTCTATAAAAAATCATTGATATTTTATAAAAACAGAAAATCCATTTTTCAAATATAAACTATTAGTTTTGAAAGGTTTCAGAATAAATCATTATAATATAAACCTAGATATTTTATGAAAAATTATTCATAAAATTAGGAAACAAAATCTATGTGGAAACCTAGAACCTTGAAGGATATATAAGGGCTACCCATCCCTTGTTGGGAAATGTCACTTGTGGTTTGGATTCACTACCCATCTCTCATCATTGTTTTTAATTCCCTAATTTCATATTTAAATATAACATTTTATAGATTTCCTTTTTTATTAAAAAAGAAATATGGATTAAAAAAATGTGATATAAATAAATTATTGGTTGGTAGATAGAAACTATAGTGACCCACACTTTTTATATATAGATCTTACATCTTATTATAAAAATATTCATTACATAACATAAATATCCACACCAAAATCATATAAGTCTAGTTTCTTTGGAAACTTGGATACATAGACAAATAGTTCAAAATAAAACTATATCATCTCCCACCAAGTTATTTATAATTATCACCCTTCATAGAAAAATCATACATAATAAATTTCTTTATAACCTGGGGACATGAAACATAATAAAGGGTGATCTCAGATGCAATGTAATGGTAATGAAGGTAGATATTGATATGACATGAATATAAGGGTATAAGAATATGATAATAACATTTGAAAATCATAAACTTCATATAATATACCATAAACTTTATTTTTAGATTAATTCTTGGAATTTCACAACAAATTACTCATAAAATAATCAAAAAAAAACATAAGTCATGATATAATAACATTATCTTAGGACATAGATTTGCATAATACACATAAGAGTAGAAAATATTTTCTAAATGATACCCACCAAGACATTTATAAAATGATAGGATTGGGATAACTTTTTTTGTACCTACTTCAAGCTTGGTATAATCTCATTTGTACAATCTTTTTGGCTTGGTATAACCTCCCATATACCCTCTTTTTTTCGAGCTTAGGATAAAATCCCATGTACCCTCTTTTTTTAGGATTAGGATAACCTCCTCTATAAATTTTTAAATCATATAACATTAATATATACCCAATTTATTGAAGGGATATATAATTTCACACCAAACCATAATAAAATTAAAATCATACATATGTGTGGAATAGAATCATTCATCATGTCATACCCCTTGAAAAATAAATAGGTTTCATAAACATTTAATCAAAGAATAACCCTTGGGAAAGAAACTGGTTTCACAAATATTTATCATCATAGTCATAAAATATTAATATAAAGGATATGTATCGTATAATTATATCATATTCCCAATAAATCATAAGAAACGTCTCAGGTTATTTTCATTAATGAATATAAATACAAAAAAATATCATTAAAACATTCTTGAGGAAAATATCATTTCCGTTTGAAATGGAATCTCTAAAATAAAAATATGTCAAAAATGTGAATTAAAATATTTTATTTGAGAATAACCATATAAATGTGTAGGGGAAGATTCAAATAATCAATTATTCACAATTGAATGAAATTAAATACAAGCCGTATAAGATAAAAGAAAATATTCCTTTTATTCTTTTGTAAAAAAGCCAAAAAATTTCTCATTCAGAAAAAAAAAAGAATAATAATTTCAAATGATTTTATAAAAAGTCAAAAATTGGTAAAAAATAATTTAAATAATCTTTTGATAATAGTAAAAAAATTATTGAAAATATTTTTAGATAACATGGACATATAAAATAAAGGATTTTTGACTGTAGAGAGAATAACATTGGTTTTTCCTAAAAAATATCTTTTGGACTCTTAAGAACATAAAGAGAGAAACGTTAAAGGAAGAAATGTAATTTAAATAAATAACTATAGTATAATAAAATTCATGAGATTATTAAGTGATATATCTTAATGTTTTTTTCATTAGAGTCATAATCATAGATAATCTTGATAAATAATGAGATCGTATCATAAAACCCTTACTACTTTGGTTACTTTTGAATCATATGATAAATAAAGAAATAAAATTATATTAATATTTATATCCCATAATTTTAAATATAATAATCATAAAAAAACATTCATGGGTAGTATATACACCACAAAAAAGAACCAAGTGGTGAATTTTTCATGTGTTTCACAAAATTAAATGTGAGACGAAAATCCATTACCTCATGTGTGATTTCCTTTGTACATGTTATAAACTCATTTATAATAAATATTTATTTATTAGAAATATATTATAAAACCATAATAATTTATATCATACAATTTATTATATAATTATATCCTTTTATCATTGGTTTATTAATAATTATTTATAAAAATATCTATTCTTGGTGAAAACTGCATCTTTTTTCATGTTTGTTTTGGTTCAATAGTTTTGGTCCTTGTAATTTGATTGAAGTTACATAATATTAATAATTTTAATCATGATATATATATATCATATAATTACATCATATATATATTCATAGTCATCCATAAATTTAGAGATAGATAAATGAATTATACCATTCATGGAGATGATAATACGTACAACCACATGATTATAGTTTGCATTTTTTTAGGATAGAATGAAAGAAAGGTATATAATAATTAAAATTTATAGAATCATTTTTATATCATAGATATAATATTTATTAATTAAATCTATCCTTATTACCATCTATATCCAAATAAAATGAAAAACAAATCACATCGCTTTGTGGAGGTGGTAGTCTACATGCTCGCATGAGAGACATTATTGTTTTTCAAAGGATTGGAAGGTAAGAAGGAAGATGTAATATCATAATTACATGAGTATAATTATTTCATAAATATAATATATATACTTTAAATCAGTCATCATATCCATCTTTAAAAGGCGGTGATGGAAAATGAATTACATCGATTTGCGTGGTGGTAGTCCGTCGTACACTCCATCGATAGTATAATTTTCCTTTTAATGAAAGAGGAGATGTATATAAGTTATGAAATTAAAATAATAAAATAAAATAATATGTTATATAATAATGATACTATTTCAGAATGGTTTAAAAATATTTTAAGGATGTGGAAGAAGAAATAAAATAAAAACACTCGGTTATAAACAATACCACTTCTTATAAAACCACATTAGGTTTTGACCAAAAGCCTATATATGATGGTTTCCTAATAAAAAAGGAAAATATGAAGTTGGTAGGGATTTAATAAAGGGTTTTGGATAGTGATTTTCTAAACCCAATGGATATTGATGTTTGGAGAAGAGAGGAGAGGTGTTGTCCTTTTATTAGTGGGGGAGGGATCCAACTTGGAAATTTCTTTAAAGAATACAAAATGACATTTATTCCCAAGGAAAATGATTAAAAATGGAAATATATTAAAATTTGGGATAAGATAAGGTATAAATATGGTGAAACAGTATTATTTATATCATTTTTATTGGAAAACATACCCTTATATTTTGGTTTAACCACCAGCAAACCCATTTCAAACTTAACCAAAATAATGAATTTTTACTATTAATTTTGATGAAAAATTAAGCTAAAATTATTATATAATAATAATTATTCTAATTAAAAATGTGGAATAAATTTAATAAAATTTAATTCACATAAGTTCCAGTATTTAATTTAAAATTAAACCAGTAGATGTCATGAAAAATCTTTTTTCCAAAGAAAATGTTTTTATAAGTATAAAAAGTTTTTATTTAAAAATTCAACATAAAACTGATTCCAATGAACTAAATTTGATTAATAATAATATAATTGAAATAATTTAACTTTTGAACCATTCAAATAAATGTAACTATGTAAATTATTTAAATGAGAAGACAATTTTTTTAACAAAAATTAGTATTTTTCACTATTCATTGAAAATTTAATCTTTTCAATAATTTTTAAAAAATAACTCTAATTTTTGAAATAATTCCAAAAAATGATACAAAATCACTTTTTTATAATTTTTTTTTTAAATTATAACTTAAGATTTATTATTATCCCATGATTATAAAATTATTAAAATAATGATGAAGCATTTTACTGAATATATAATGTATAAATTTTATCAAAGTCATTCATTAATATTTATAAACGTAATTTATTAAAATAATAACACACTACAGACAAATAAAATTATCAAAAAAAGTACTTTCAAATGTTTTTTATTATCATTTCTAGTCAATTGATAACCAATGAGTTATTTTAAACATTTGTAGACTATATAATTTTAAAAATATAGTTAGTATTATTCATAAACACCAATTTAATGTCTATGTTATAATGGTATACTATATTATTATTTGTTAAAACTTAGTATTTTGTGTAAACCAATCAATTAAAGCAATTGAACTTATTTAAAAACATTCATATAATCTCACGATGTTACATTATACCCCCTTTAAAATAAAATTCTCCCTCAAAATTATATTAATTTGATACAAACAAATTATGTCAATTCTTCTTCATTATATCCTTAGTTTCCCATGTATCTTCCTCAAATTGGTGGTTTCACCACAAAACTTTGACTATGTGAGTGGTCTTATTTCATTAAACATTCTATCAATGATCAATAATCTACACCGGTTGTTCCTCATAACAAATAACTTGCTCCTTTGGTATCATCTATGAGTTTTGTACATGTTATGTATTAGGTATGTACTTTATCAAGAGATATACATAGAACATATCATAAACTTGAGATAGGGTTTGTGGGATCTCCAAGTAATAAGCTTCTATCCCAACTCAATCATGAATCTTGAAAGAGACAATATAACTAGGTATCAAATTTCCCTTATTTATGAATCACATGACCTTCTTCTATGAAGAAATTTCTAGAAAAACCTTTTCACTAATTCAAATTATAGATCACATCAATTATTATCATCATAAACTTTGTTTAAACTATGAGTTGTCTTGATGTGCTATTGAATGACTATAACTTTATATGCCATTTACTCATCAATATCAGGTCCCAATATCTTTATTTATCAATCTTCATACCAACAAATTAGAGTTTTATACTTTATTTCATAGAGGGATTCATAAGGATTCATTTTAATTATCAAGTGAAATCTATTTTTGTAATAAATCTAAATTAGAGGAAGGTATTGATCCAGCAACCTTTGAAATACATAGAACAAGATATTAGAATAAACTATTGGGATTGAATGGTTCTCTTAGACTATCCATTTATATTTTTATTATACATTGTTACGAAAATAAAATCTGTATTTAGTTCCTACGGGAGACTTTGCATGAACATCAAGGTAAACCTAGAATCCCAACTAGATACAATAAAATATGGTACTCTATGAAACCTCACTGATCCCTTAATGTATATTTTGGAAATATTATCCAAAGATAATCTATATATAATATAAATTATGTGTACTCACTCCATAAAGAGATAACATATAACCAAAATAACATTACGACCTTTAGATGTTTTGGGGAGTCTGATAAAACAATTCACAGTGATATTTTTCCATTTATATATTGTTATGGGTAATGGTTGTAACATCCCCTTATACTTTTGTATCATGGAATTAAATTTATGAAATATAACGCATTGAGATACATTCTTAGTAACAAATATTTTCATTTTTTCCAACTAAAAATACTCCTTCATATCTCTATACATCTTCGTACTTCTAGGATGAATAGAGAATGGATAAATATGAGACTCATCCAAAAAATCATTCTTTAAATTTGGTATGGATGGAAAAAATAAAAATTCCATAAACCATATAATTCTATTTAAATCATGTTTGAACTTAGGAAATTTTTTTATCTTCTTCTATAGCTCTACGTCTTCTTTCTACACCTCTTTAATATTTACTTGGATAGATGGATGAAAACTTATTTGAGAAAGATAATATTTCTCCCCTCCCTTCATGATTTCAAGATCCATCCATTAAAATTTCATAAATATTGGATCTTTTGTGATCCTCATCAGAGATAATTTAGCATGATCCCTTCAACTCAAGGCATCATCCACCTTGTTCACTTTCCCAGGGTGGTAATGTATTGAGAAGTCATAATCTATAATCAGTTCCAACCATATTCTCTAGATAATATTAAACTTTTTTTGTGTTAAAATATACATTAAAATTTTATGATCAATATATATATATATATATATCCCATATTTCTCCCTAATGATAATCCCACCATATCTTTAATGAAAATCTTTCTACAACTAACTCCAAATCACGATTTGGGTAATTTTTCTCATGTAACTTCAATTTTAATGAGGCATAAGATATAACTATGTCATTATGAATTAGAATGAATCAACATCCCTTATTTAATGAATCACTATATTATAAAAATCCTCCACCACTACATTTTAATTTAACAATAGGTGTACTGAATAAACTTCTCTTTAGTTCCTTGAAATTTTCATCACATTAATTTATCCAAATGAACCTGGATCCCTTTAGAGTTAAATTTTTGAGTGGATTATAAAATCATTATAAATTATCCAAAAAGTTTTTATAATATCTAGAAAAACCAATAAAACTACAGATATAAGCCACAATGGTTGGTCTGGGATTCTATTCCATAACTTCTATCTTGGATGAATCCCCAATTATAACATCTATTGAGATTTTATGAACTAAAACTGAAACCTTTTGTAGCCAAAATTCACACCTGGTAAATTTTCCATACAACTTATCCTTCCTTAATGTCATTATCACAATTATTAAGTGATATTTATTCCCTTACCAACTTTTTGAATATATAATAAAATTTTCTATAATGACTACGAAAAACTGGTTTAAGTAATCTTCAAAGAATCTAATTGTTAAATTCATGATGATAGTGAGGGAATTAGTAAGTAAAAATGTAATCATTATATATTAATAGTTTCTATACCCTTGAGGAATGTTGAATTAGTCATATACTCCTTATTGACCCTCAATTTATGAAATCTATAATGAAGGTAAATCTGGGAAAAGTATTGAGATCTACATAGTTGATCGAACAAGTCATCAATATGAGTTAGGGGGTACTTGTTATTGATTGTAATATTTTTGAATTTTTCAATAATAAATTTAGAGTCACATAAATACATATTTATTCTTAATAAAAATAAATGGTGCACCCAAATGTGACACACTTGGCAGAATAAATGCAATTTAAAGATTCTCTTGGAGTTTCTTATTTAATTCCAATAACTCAATCGAAGAAATTATCTACGGTGTATTTGATATTGGTGTAGCACCAAGTGTGATTTATATTAAGAACTAAACTCCATAATTTAGTGGAATAATATAAAATACTATTGTAAATCCATCATCCAACTCCCAAAAAATAGGCATATCATTGATATTGAGTTTCTCCATAACCATCTGATATAAACACACCTTTTGAATATGAATCAAGACCCATACAATGGATCTGATTTAGATTGGATGTTTATATTTATAATCACACTCATTATAAATCATTAGTTGGTTTTGAATATCAAATGTGAATTCACTACCTTGAAAACTATTTTGGGATTTATGTAGATAAATCTAATCCATGCCTATGATAACATCAAATTCAACTAAAGGGAGAATAATAAGATTTTTAGGAATTAAATTCCCCCAAACTTAAATAGGATAAGACTCATAAACTTGAGATGAAATCATCAAACCGCCATGGGTTTTCACTATTAATTCAACATCTTATTAGTGGGATCGAAATTTCATACCCTTTGAAATTTCTTTAGATATAAAAGTTAGGGTAAATACAGAGTAAAATAATACATTATCAATTCTAGATTGGATGGTAAGTGTACCTTTCATCAAATCATTATCAAAAACCTCATAAAAAGTAGTGAATGCATGAGATTCCCATTTTTATCTCAATTTAAGAGGTTGCTAATGATGATCATTATAATTAACATACAGATTTGAGAACCATTTATCACAATGAAGATTTTAATTACATTTTAAACATTTAATTATTGGTGGTGTATTATGTGGATATTTCTCTTTATTAATATCAATAACTATCTTCTTCCCATTACATTGGAATTCAGCTTCTCGATGAACTTATTTTTTACACATAAAACATTTACTAGTCCTCGTTAGGAAATTCCCATCATGTTTCCTTCCACATTTTGAGAATGAAGGAAAATTCATATTCTTCCCTCTATGGTTTTGAGAGTTTACACTAAATTATGCATTACATATCATATAAAAACCATGAGATTTATGGGTAACTCCAATATCCATTTCCACTATGATAGCATATAAAATAATTTTTTTGGAGCTACTAAAGTCCCTCATAGTTAATTCCCATCAGAGACTTGGTTTTAATCGAATAAAGAATGGATCAACAATACTTTTAGTTTGTATGATAATTTCAGAATCATACCTCATATGTTTTGTATGATTTACCTCAAATGCATAAATATATTCCTCATCCTTTTTCTTTATCTTAAGAAATTCATTATCTGTTTTCTTATAAAGAATATAAAGAAAGTAATTATTGAAAACAAACTCTTTCACTCATCAAATTCCATGGATACATCTTCTTCCCATTACCTCTTATTCTTCAAATGATTCCACCATCAATCTTCTTCTCCTTAAAATTTATAGATAACCAAAATAGATATTCATGCTTTGGACATTAGAGAATGGATAAAGTATTTTCAATGGCACTGATCTATTTAATGGAAGAGGATATGGATATACCTTATTACATTAAAATATTAACATCTTATTATATGGGTTATAATGTTTTTATTATATCATATTTTTTGAATAATATTTTAAGGAGGTCGAAGAAGAAATAAAATAAAAATGCTTGGTTAATAACGATACCTCTTCTTCGGATAACCTCTTTATGTTTTCACCAAAAGCCTCCTTAAGAGGGAATCCTAATAAAACTAAACAAAATAATATAAGGGGAGGGAAGTAATTAATGTTTTTTAGTGATTTTACGAACCAAAATGATCTTTAGGTGTGGAGAGGAGAGGAGAGGATGTTTTCTTTTATAAGTGGGGGAGGGGCCCCATTTGAAAATTTCCTAAAATAATACAAAATGATAAAGTCTTTCCCTAGAAAAATGATTTAAAATGGACATATATTTGATGGTTTTATAGGATAAGGTATAAATATATCCATAAAATAGAATTTAGACCATTTTAAGTGAAAACATTACTCTTATCTTTTGGTTTGACCCCTGGTACACCCATTTAACCTTAACCATGATAATTAATTTTAAATTATTTTACTCTTCTTTATAACCATAAATTATTTAAACCTTATTATACAATATTAAATATGATTATTCCAAAATTTAATATATTTTATAAAATTAAATTCATTGAAGTGGTAAAAATTAATTTTAAATTAAACCCACAAATGTGATAAAAAATTGGTTTTCCAAAGAAAATATATCCATAAGTAAAAAAAGTTTTTATATCAAAGTTCAACAAGAATTTATTTAAAATGAAATTAATTTTTGTTAATCCTAATATATTTGAAGTTATATTAATTATTAACCATTTTAAGAAAATTTAACTTTTTAAATTATTTAAACAAAAATGCAATTTCTAATCAAAATATATATTTTTCACTATTCATCAAAAAATTAATCTTTACAGAAAATTATCATACAATCAATATTATATTATTTTTTATATTTTTATTTCAAAATTTAAAATCTTTTTTTAAAATAAATTTTCTAAAATTGGTAAAAATTAATTTTAGAAAAAAAGTGACGAATGCTATGAAATCACATTTTAGAAAACTAACGTTTTTAAGAATAAAACTGGATTTATTCTTGTCCAATGGTTAGAAAAATTTTAAATGAATGATACAATATTTTATTGAATATAAATATTTAATTTCTTTAAATCATTATAAATATTAAATAGTTTAATTTATTAATATAAAAATACATTTTGTGCATAAAAAGAGTTTTTTCAGAAAACATTTCTTTTATTTTAAAATGTTTTTTATTTTTATTTATAATAAATTTATAACTAATAGATATTTTTTATACCTATTCAAACTTTATAATTTTTATAATTTATATTTTTCTATTCGTACCCTTTAATTTAACATCTAGGTAATAATGGTATAAAATATTACGATTTGTTAAAATTTAGGGTTGTATTTAACACAAGCTATCAAATAAATTGAATATATTTGAAACCAATTCATATAATATCTGGAATTTATAGAAAAATTTCAAAGGAAGTTTTTTATAAGATACACATTCTTAAAATAATGTAGACATGGTTCAAGAACAATAAAATTTCAGGGAAATAAACTGTCAAAATACAATAATGAAAATAAAAGTGGAACATTAATGAGAAAATTAGTGTATTAACATACAATAATTTAAACATAAATGAATTCCATGAAGATAAAATTATCTTCAAAATAAGACATGTTTATAAAAATTAAGAAAATTTAAAACTCTCAGAATACCTTATTTGAAATAAAAATCTTATGAATCATGTATTATTTTCAAAATACTATAAAAAAAGAGAAACATATTTTGAATCTTTAAAGGAATCAAAATTTCTAAATCATTTTTCACAAAAACTCAAACTGATAATTTGAAGAAAACATTGAAATATTAATATTTATAAAATAACTCCCTCACCAAGAGGGTTTTTTTTTGGAAAATTTAAAATTAGATGATTTTAAACCAAACTCCCCTTATATAAAATAGAAATTTTAGAACTTCTTAATAACGATAATAAAATCATAATTAAATTTTGATATAATTCTTTTAAAAGGAATTGTTTTCAAAATAAGGATGGGTGAAATTTAAAATAGATTTTTTAGAAAAATATTTACATTTAAAATAAAACACTATAAAAAATAGAACAAATTTTTGAAACATTTTTCTTTTCCTTTAAATTAATTTTTCAGCTAATCTATCTTATAGTTCACCAAAAAATCCCATGTACTTTCTTACTTACTATAATTATCTACAACTAAAAATAGGTAATAAATGGGTATTTTAGGTTATCATGGTCTTTTATCCTAATACCTGAAGGATTTTTTATATATCCAACTTACATGAATTCAATTATATTTATTTACTAAAAAAATTATTTAACAGCCTGTTTGGGGTTGGATGGTTGATAACCAGTGGCCCTCAAATAGGAATCTATTTGTTTTTTTATATTATAGGTCTAATTAATTGTATTTTTGTGCAAATGGTTTACCCCAACTTGTACTAACATCCTGTTTCTCTCCATGCACCTAGATATACAATTCATATAGAGTGTGATTCCTATTATGAAAATGCACAGGCATGCACACGCGTGTGTGTGTGTGTGTATATATATATAAATATAGGTTTCCAATCGATGAACCTAAAAAACCACACCATGAGCATGAATATGAACTATACAATGTTCTTGTGTGTTATAAGTTCTCTACACAGGTCCCTATATATATGATTTTATTACTTCCAAAAGAGAATAAAAATGCCAGATGCATTCCACATAGACTGTGATTAGCATATTGAAAAATCGAATACCGTAGGTATGTTTTTATGTGACAATATAATATACAACCATAGGCTAGTGTGATTCATTCTACCATTTATTGATCAACATTCCTCTTACGATTGATCAAATAGTGGTGTGAGATTTTTATTTATGGTGAAATGTGGACTCCCCTTAGGCACAAATACCGAAGAGGACTTGATGATAAAGATGATGGTGATACAGTGTCATTAAAATATCCGAAATGCATCGACATGATATATATATATATATATCTGTGTGTTTCTATGTGTATATACATATATGTATATATATATATATTGTTGATTAGTCTATGTTTACTGATGAAGCGTTGAAGTGGTTTGCTTCCATGTATTTTCATGCGATGTTTAATGACAATGGATGTTATAGGTTTAGAAAGCACGAAGAGGAAAAAGAATATGATTGACCACATTTTTAACTTCAAATGGTTTTGTTTATTTTAAATTGAAAAAAACATATAATTTAATGTGTACCACATCAGATTATATCTCGATGAAACACTTGTTTTATTATAAGTGTGTGACATTAGAATTCCATTAAAATATGAAGGGACATATAGGTTCTCTATGATTGCTCGACCAAACCACCGAGCAAGGATAACCTCCACTTCTCAGCATGTTGAACTACGTGCTCACTTATACTTGACTTGTGCATGGGCTCTGCTTCCCTTGAGATTAACATGTGTATGTTATGAACTTCCTTTTGTCCACATAGTGAAACTATTTTTAAGACTATAATACCAAATCATATAAATTACCTACATAATTATAATTTTAGAAATTATAATTCCATTACATAAATATTAACTAATAATATATAGATCACTAATATATTATAGTCACAATTACTAATATAATCATAATTTTTTCTAAATATTATCTAAGAATATATAAATTATTAGTCTATTATAATTATAATTACCAACCTAATTAAAATTTTATCTAAATATTATATAAGCATATATAAATTATTAATATATCTTCTAATTATAATTTTAGATATTATATTTCCATTATATATAATTTCAATTGAAACGAATTACATACAATTCATATTTTCAAAAGTATCATTATATTTATTCTTTTAAATTCTTATAATCTTTTTATTAACATTCATTATTAACAATTTACTATATATTTATTTGTACAAATATCAACTATATTCCATTAAACATGGTTTTTAATTTATTTTATTAATATTTCATACAATATAATAATCATTATTTTATTATAATTTATATTAATCATTAAATATATTCCATTATAATTAATATAATTCTATAATGAAAATTGTATTCATAAAAATTATATAATAATTCTAATTAATATGAGAATTATGTTCCCACTATATTTTAAAATAAAATTATATTAATATAGTGCACCTATAATTATCAATATCTTAGATATATTCATTTATAATAAATATTTTATTTGAAATAATAAATATTATTTTACTATATTAACTTCAAATTAACACTTTATGTGTCTCAACATGTGTTTAATATATATATATATATATTTATTTATTGTTAATATTTTGTAAACCTTAATTATTTTTTATTGAATTATAGAATTGTAATTAATTATATATTTATTTTTCATTATGTAATATAAATTCATCTCAAATTAATATCTTATATTTCAATAAATGTTATATTTTTTATAGAATTTAAATTTATCAATTACTACCAATTATTAATATTTTTAAAATAATTTCATTTTATTACCTTTTTTATTAATATAAAATATTTTTAGGTGTGTTTAATTATAAATTTTATAACATGATATTGTTAAATATAAATTTATGTTTAATAAAAATTAGACTGAAATATTAGGTAATTAGATTCCTATATTCAAAGCTATAACCTAAAAAGACACTCTATCTATAAATATCGGGTGGTGTGAGTAGAGTGTGAGATCGACAGCTTAATAGGTTAGTAGTTAAGAACCACAATTTCCTTGATTTTATTTTCCTAAATAAACAAAAATTCTAGTTTGAAATAAATTCAGGAAGAAATAACTTTTATGAGTGAACATATTAAAACCAATCATCATGATCAACCCTTTTCTAAAACTTCCATTTCTTTTTCTTTAAATGGAAGAAATCATTTGGAAATCACTTTCTCCACCTAATATTCCTTTATAAAAAACACACACATTTAGAAACATATTTTTAATGAAAAGAAAACCAAGTGAAACATTCCCTGAAATATCCTTTTTTTATTACTTAAAAAATGATACAAAAAGGAAAACCTAAGGTGATGAAATGAAGTGACAACAGAAGCAATAAACAAGGACCAATAAGAGGCTAAAATAGAGGAGAAGTAAGAATAAAAGAATAAGGGTAGTAAACCATAATTAGGATGTCATATATAAAAATTATAGTAGTAACATAATAGCATGTTACAACACAAGTATAGTCCATGAAACATGGTAAGAGCTTTGAATTATAGGTTCCAATGAAAACTAACTTTCTCATGGAACACGAGCTGACTATGTATCCTAAAAAAATAAAACAACTCATGCCACTTGAGGAAATTGTAAACTAACACTAGCTAGAACCTCATGAATAACTAGATAAGTACCCATCCAGTTACCCACCATCATACAATCTCCCATGTTCCAACCAGAAAACACACATCATACCAATCATCATATCCGGAAACAATAACAACCCATAATCAAGATTTGTTTTTGAAACCATTCCCCCTTTGAAACAATAATGTTAAAATCTCACATAAAAATAAAATAGGGTATAAAGAAGATAAAATAAAATAAGAAAAGAAAAAGTAAGAAAAATAAAAGAAAAAGAAAAAGGGGTCTTCCTGACCTTAGTGCCCAAATTTAATTTATGCCCTGCTTAAGAAAAAAATCCTTTTTACAAACTCAAAGGAGGAGAAAAAATCTCAATCTAAAAATCTGTTCAAAATATAATTCCAAATGAACCTGCATGAATAAATTAGTATTTAATTTACTAAATATTAAACATTAATTATTTTTCTAAAATTTGAAGGATTCAGATTTCCATCAAACCCTTATCCTAGGGTAAACACCATATTTTGAGACCAATAGAGTGTCCATAAAAATTATCCAAGATTATTTTCTAGGTTCAAATGAATATTTTACCACATAAAGGAATCTAATAGAAAAAATTCAAATTTAGTCTCAAAATACCCATTCCAAAAAAAACACAGGCCCTTACATTGGGCTTGAATTGTAGGCTCCACTTTTATTTTATGGGAATAAGGCCCATTTTCCTTTATATATAAAATTTCTAAATCCTTGTGAAAAAATTTTCATCTCCCCATATAAATCATTAATTAATACTTAAAGAAAAAAATTTCCCCACAATGTGGTCAATCACATATTGTAATGTCAAAGTCAAATAATTAAAATATTCCATTCTACATGGAGATGATTAACTAGGCACAAATTGATACATTTTAAATATGAATTGTACAATGATTTCAAATGTGGTTTAAATAACAAAACACACTAAAAATGATTTTTATATACATTGAAACACATTAATATTAAAATATAAACAATGGATATTATCCTCTTTCAATGGATAATTACACCCTCCAACTTGAGTTTTTCTTTTTCTAAGAAAAACTTATCTCAAAAATATGAAAATTGAATCCCATTTTCCAACAACATTGTTACATATTATGCTCACCAAAATAAATCATGCCAAAAAATCACGAAACATATCAAAATCATTTAACACAAGATAGTTTTACAAACATATCCCAAGCCGAAGCCCATTCTTTTGTTCAAATTTATCTCTAAATTTCAACTAATTTCTATTATGCATGATGATGTGTTATGTATCACAATAGAAATTGGTGTTTATTTTCATGTTCAAGGGGAAAATAAATTGAAGAACTAGGTGGGAATCACATTAAATCTTAAGGTAAGTATCCAATTTTTTTTTATTTCATATTTTTTTTCTTGATGTCTTTTTGTATTTTATTTACCACAATAGATATTAAAAGACTAACTCTAGTAAAGAAAAATATTATGTTAAGATCCCCAAGTGTCGGAAGCCACATATTTTGTCAAATTCCATTATCTATAATAGATATATAAAGTTAAACTTTGATAAATAATAATATGGAGTCATGAACCCAAGTGATAGACTCCACGTATTTGGAAAAACATTTATCTATGCATTCATGATTTTTTTATGTTTTCTTTTCTTTTTTTGGATACTCAAATTAAACTCAAAGTGTCCCCAAACCCCATGATATGAAAAATGGAACCCGATAAATAAAAATAACAACCCAAAATCAAAAGGGCATGAATTATGGAATTTTGATTAAAATGATAAAAGTGTTGATAGTGAAAAATCACACCAGAGAAATGCACTTTCCAAAAATTTATTTTGTGAACATAAACATTAATTAAAATTAGACTCAAGGTATGATACATTATTTTATAATCAGTTTTTATGTTTCATAGTGTGCATTAACGAATGAATGGATAATGATTTTTTTTTATAAAATCCCTTTTTTAAAAATGTCAAATTTTCACTTTCCCCAATATATAATAACACTACCCTCAATATTGAAAGAGAAGATAAGTGTGAAATAAGAATTGGGAAGGAAGAGGTGGAGAATTTGATTTGAAATGAAATAATGGAATAAAATCACATGGTTTGAAGTTGATGACCCCTAAATTAGAAATTTATCTCTATTTATTCATTTCACATATAGACTCCTTTGGGATGATTTAAGGTCATTTTTGAATTTTTAATGTAATTTATTTCATTTGGAAATAATAAAATTCTTAAGATATTGAACCTTATGCACAAGAGACATTAGATCACATTGGAAAACCCAATGGGTTTCCCTTAATAAAAACACCAAAAAATAGAAAATAAAATAGAATAAAATAAATGAAGTAGCAATATTGGCTCCAGGGAAGTTATTAGTTTAATTTCATTTGCTCAACATACCCCCCAACTTAACCAACAACAAATTTTATCATTTTAATGATTATATTGTCCACCACTTCCATTAAATCATGATTGAGTATCCATTAAGGTTAGTGTAAAGGTTTTAAAATTGATTCAATAAAAACAATATACATATCAATGAATGGGATAATCTTATGAATATTAAAATGGGTCCATATAATTGATTTTTAATCTTTCTTAGTATATTAAAGAGAATTTTATTATCATTGGCCTTGAGAGAGGATGAAGTGAGAATTCAGTTTTTTGTCTTCTCCAATGAAAAAATACATTGGAGAGGATGGACCATGAGTTTGAGATTGGGATGGATAACAATTTCAAAAATTGGTTGAGACATTGAATTTAAATCAGTTTTATTTTTATAATTTCTCAAAATAATTGGTTCCTTTTGAACAAAAGTTTCAATCACCAAATTGAAAATATTATTGTTAACAATAGGTATAGAATCATTGTTTGGGATTTCTCCCAATGGTTCAATGATTGGTGTTTTAAAAAAAATCATTAATGGAACATTATTCATTATTCTCAATCTGTGATGTAAAAGTTTCCTCTGTTTAATATAGAAATCAATTTCATTATGATTTAAACACTCATTAATAGTCCCCTCAGGTTCCTCATGTTGACTTTCAACATTCCCTAATCAATTTAACCCATTAGTCTTCTCTAATTTATCATATTATAATATTGGTTATTTAGAATTTTCTTCTAATTTTAATGAATATAATGGATAGGGAATCATTGTTTCAAATTTTTCTTTAGTTTTACCACTATTTTAAATATTCAAAACTTATTTTTGTTCATGTGAATTTTGTGTGTAACATGATTATTAAATCAATGTAGAGGAAGGGACAACCTGATTTGGAATGGGTTCTACTTCAATGATTTTTAGATCTAATCTCAAAGGTAAAACCTCAGAATTAAATCTCTCTATTTGATTACATGAAGTTTTAAGAAATGTATAAGGAAAAAATTGGGTATGAAGTTGAGCATCATGGAATTCTATAAGATTGATCTCTTCAACCATCCTAGAGAGGGTTAACAATTTATCATTTAAGAATTAACCATCCTAATGATTGTAAAAATCACTAGTTTTGGGGTAATTATTAATGGTATGATCAAATAAATACCCTATGTTATGTATTTCCTAATTTAGATTTCCCATTTGACTCCATACCTAGTTTAAGATGGGGTTATGTTGTAGAATGTTCATTGGATTGGAATAAAATATAAATTGACATATTTTAAGAAGATTGGTATCAAATGTAAAATGGAACTTAGGATCACTTTATTCCCCTAACAATAATTTATCAAGGCTAGCAGAGTAGTTTTATTGGTATAGGGTGTAGGAAGACATGAACAAAAAAATAGAAAAAGGAAAAAATATAAGAGAAATTTAGTGAGTAAATAATGATAGGATCTAAGTTTACTTACTTGGGTCCCTTGAAATGATGCCAAAATATGGTAATTATAAAATTTAACCTCTAGGTAGATGTAGTTGTTTTAGAACAAGTAGGAATTGAATCTAGAGGGACTAAATATGTGACCTTGAGAAAATCGGATTTGTTGGGAAGATTTAAAATGAAGTGACCAAATTTAATGATAATTATAATTGGGATAAAAGAATACAAATTTTACTAAGATAATGGATTGAATTTAACAATTAATCAAAAAATATTTTAAAGTAAAAAATTTGTGAATATGAGTCATTCAAGTGCTATTTTTATGGTCAGATTGGATGTATTTATTTTCATTGAAAATTTCAAATCAATAATTCAAGATGTATCGAAATAATGAGATAATTATGCAACATCATTCACTAATTTAATCACCATAAAACTCTTAATATAATAAAAAATTCACATATAGGATAACATTAATTAGAAATCAAAGTAATTGGATTGTATAATCACTGAAAATTACCCATCATAAATTTTTTTGAAGATGAAGAATATAAATAATTCATCGAATGACACTCTTAAAATAATGAGAAAATTTAAAAAATAAAGAACATAAAATAATATTAAATATGTACCCATGAAAATCCCTAATATCAAAAAATAATATGATTATTTCTATATTGATTCAAATATCTCAATGGAATATGTAATTCGACTTAATAAAGTTTGATTGAAGAAGTAAAAATCATGAATTAATGAAAAATCCACCATTATGTGTGGAATTTCACAATTTTTATGTAAATTAAATCACACTTTTATTCAAAGGTATAAATTTGTTAATAAAAAATATATAAAAATTGAATAATAATAACTTTTATTAATAGAATAAGGTTATCCAGAAAACTTACATGAGATAGATTGAACATGCGATTACAAATTGATAGCATGAAATTACAATTCAAAGAAAAAACATCCACCAAATTACTTCACCAAAAAAACCTTAAACCGGAAATATTATTACCTTATATTTATCCCCCATAACTAAATATCATACCTATTAATTAGGATAGTCAAAAAGTTGGTGGGAAATAAAGGAAAATTGGACATTTCAAATTTGACCAACAAAATTGGATCAAGATTATTCATCCTTATTGACCAAAAAATTTGAATTGAAAGATGGATGAATTTGGGAAGTTCATAGAAGAAAAATAATTTCATCCATGTTTCATTTAAGAGATGTAATAAATTTCTTGTCAATTGGATAAATAATTGAGATTTAATGGTTGAAATATTGAGCTTAGTTTTTGGGCCTTGAAACTTGGCCAATATATTAAACTTAAACTTGGGATCTTTTGATCACTTTGAAAAAATCAAAATTAGATCTAGAAAAATTTTAATGAAATTTTCCCCATAAATTTCTATATATATAATTAAAATTTTATCTTCATTAGTCTTTAATTGAGGGATCCACTTTTATTTAACGGGCCTAAGGCCTATTTGGATTTCATCAGAAATTTCTACATCCATGTCAAAAAATGATCAGATCCCTATATGAATCTACAATAGATCCTAAAAAATGTTTCACACAAAGTTATTAATAATATTATGAAATATATAATTCAAATAATTAAAATAATGCATTCCACAAGCTTATGATTAATTTTGCTTAAATTGACCCACTCTAAACATGAATTTCAAAATGATGTGAAACGAGGTTCAAATAATAAAATGTAGTAAAAACTGTGTTTATATATATTGAAGAACATGAATATTAAAATATAAACAATAAATATTAGATTATTTCAGTGTATAATCTCCAAACATCTAAATGAATCTATAAATGGTATCATGGTCAGGATGTATAGTTTAGAAAGCCATGGACCTACCCAAAAGCTCCCCTCTCCATCCCACATAGTTTCCTTGAGTTGATTCATAGTTTCCTATAACTATAATCAAATAATAAACCCCGAAAATATATAAATAACCTCCCAAAATCGTCCAAAATATTCCTAAGACTTATCCATGTCTTTTAATAACTTAAAATAAGTAATAAAGTAGAGAAATAACTCAAATCAGGAGTGTTACATAAATACAGAAAAATTACTAAAAAAGGGATCATAAGAATTTCATTGATTTAAATCACACACCGATTAATAAAATTTTAGAAATGATATCAAATAATTTTAAAACATCAAATTACTTATAAAAAATATTTTACCACCAAAAATATGTTTTATTATTTAGTTTTAGAAAAAATATGGAAAAATCCACAAAACTTATTTGGAAATCAATTAAAATATTTTTAAAACTATGAGAAATATAAATTTCAAAATATAATTAAACATTAAAGGGATTTATAATTTTAAATAACCTATTTAGAATACCTATAAACTTGTCTAAAATTAAAGAAACACAAAATCATGAAAACACATACATAGGGAAATCACAAATGACGTGATTCTGTTAACAATGGTAAGAGGAAGTCTTGAAAGGCCCATATCGCACTCTCAAAACAATACCCAAATTATTTTAGAACTAGAAACACCATATTGGTATTATCTAAAATCACATATTTCAAAGGAGAGAAAAAATGAGAGGGGAATGAGTTGAAGAAGATGGAGCGCAATAACACTTACCTAGATATATTTTCAATTAAAATAGCACAATAAATTTCCCAAGGAATAAAGGCTAGATTTGGGAATGTGTGTGGGTAAGGGGATGTGGTTGTGCATCATTCAAGAGAGGGGTATGAGAGAGGAGGCTGATTTGGGGTAAAATATGAAGGGGATGGTGTAGATTTTTATTTATTCATTTTTTTAATTCTAGGAATATCACTTGGTTTTCACATTGTTTACCCAAACCATGCACAAAAAATGTTCCTTTAATTGGTGCCATTGGGTTACACACATGTTTGGATCACATGATTTAAGAAACCATTCACCAATCATTTGTAATAGCTCTATTACATGATAGATCGCATTCACACAATCTCCAAACAGTTTTCAATAAACATGTAGTAGATAAAATTTTCTAAAAAATTAAAAAATTAAACTGAGATAGGCCTGAAACTCTTTTGAAAATATAAATAACAATTAATTAATTAAATAATAAACTGAGTTCCGCATATCCACCCTTTTGTTTTTAGTAATTACATAGATGATAGGCTGTTTTCATCAAGATAGGTTTTATTAAATAAATGTTTACAAAATAACATGTTGTCTCAATTGCTTCATCCCAAAAAATGAGTATGAATGATATTTTAAAAAAAAGTTTTCCTGAAATTTCTTTTAAGGTCATATTACTTCTTTCAATAACTCCATTCCTCTGATTTATCCTTGTGGAAGAAAATTCTTGTTTAATACCATGTTTTGAACAAAATGAATCAAATTAATGACTTTCAAATCATCCACTATGTTCACTTTTCAATGAAACAATTTTGGAATACATTTCATATTAAACATGCTTAAAAAAATTTATAAAAACTAAACAAGTGTTACTATAATGTAATTAAAATTAAACCCACGTAAATCTAAAAAATCATCAACTAAAATGGAATAATGATTTCCCACCAATTCCTTCTATCCTAGAAGTCCTTAATGAATACATGTGGATAATTTACAATTTTTTTATATTTAATACATGCTTTGATATATTTAAAATAACATTTTAATTTCATTACCACGTGACATGAAACACATAGAATCTTTTTTATTTAACTAAAGTTGAGCCAAATTAAAAATCAATATTTTCATAGACAACTTTCTCAAAGATTAAAAATTGAAATATTGAAGTATTATATACCAAATCCATGATTCATTTATTTTATCATTAAAATAATCTATATTTTATTTACAAAAAATGTTAAGATATAATGTGTCAACATTTTCAATTCTTAGTTTTTTGAATTTAATAAATGTTTCTTTAAACAAATTACAAGTATTATTACAAAAATCTACAGAATAATTATTACAAAGAAGATGATATATAATTATTAGGTTCTGGTTTAAACCTTTAACAATGAGTGAAATGTTATTAAGTGAAAATTTTGGATCTCTAATATATAAAACTCCACTGATCATTCATTTTTCATTATCACCAAATTTAACATAGGCTCCATCAACCTTTGATAATGAATGAAAATTTGAAAAGTATCCACTCATATGACTCGAACATCCATTATACATGTACTAATTTTCATTAATTTCCTTGTATACTGTTCCCTACAAATATATCAAACTAAATGATGTTTTATTACCCACATACTATTGGGTCTAGTATTTTCAGATACTAAATATTTGGGTATCCAAATATATCTACAAAGATAACAATTTCCAAACTCAACCTTCAATGAATTTATAGAAATATTAGAATTCCAAATTCCAATAAATTGAATATTTTTATGTATAATCCATTAGAAGAGTGTATAGAAATTCCATGATGAAAATAAATAGTATTAGACATGATTTTACTACTAGTTCTATGTAAAAAATAGTTTTTTATAGCTTAGGTATTTCACTATTACTAACTATTCCATTTTTATCATTTTTTGACATATTATTTCAAAGTATTTGATTGAGTAAATCCCCATATTAGAAAAAAAATGCAACCTTTCTCAGGGATTATACCCCAGTTATTAGTTCATTAATTATGTTGTTATTTAAATAATATATAGAAATAAACTTATTTAAATCAGATTTTATTTTTATTGTTTTTGGATAAAACTTTTTATTAACTAGAGATAAAATCATAATATTTTTTTAAGGTTAAAATGTTTTTTTCTTAAGTGATTCAATTTTTTTCCAAGATGGAACAATATTCAATTAGTTCTTCATAAGTTTATTTTCAGAATCGAGTTCAGATTTATAACTAGAAGAGTAAAAGGATTATACCTCTGTATGAGCCATAGAGTATATATTAACTTTATGATTTAATTATTCATCCTCTGAATTAGAATAAAAATCATCGCTAGTGTAAAAACCTGAAATTCTATCAATGGAATTTTGCTTACTAAAATTTTGTTATATTTAGTAATATAATATTATATAGTTCAAACAAACCATATAATAAAACCGACTAAATTTTATTATATTAAATTAAATATTACATTTAAAAAAATATATCTATAAGAAGTGAAATTATTATATTGATATAAAAAATATAATATAGGATAATAGTAATAAAAAAATTAGGATATGCTCGATTCCCTATAATAACCTCACTCATGAGTAACACTATAGAAATGAAATAGAATATTAGTAATGTAATATTCATTTTGAAAATGAAAATATATTACCTTGTGAAAAATTATAAGCTATTTATGAATGAATGAAATATTTTTTTTAAGAATTATGAATCCCATATGACTATTACTAATTTATGTATTGGAATAATATTCTGACCATTGAAATATTAACCTAACCATTGGAATTGAAATATGACCGTTATGAATAGTAATATAACCCTTAGAATAGTATAATAACCTATGGAAGTTTAAAATAGTATTTAGGTATCTTATAAATTGAAAATATGGAATATTTATTTTATGATACAGTTAAATAAATGTTTTAAAATGAAAAAAATAAGTGTTCATAATTTTTTTAATACAGATATGTTTTATTTTAATTTATATAACAAATATAAAGATTTAAAAAAAGTTTATTTTCAAAAAATTGGGTTACAAATTTATATCACATTTTATATAATGATATTATAATTTTATGAGAATATTTGTAAATTTTCAATGGGTCAAAAAATTGATCATTATA
This sequence comes from Viscum album, assembly GCA_963277665.1. Lineage (NCBI taxonomy): Eukaryota > Viridiplantae > Streptophyta > Magnoliopsida > Santalales > Viscaceae > Viscum > Viscum album. Next base: position 2,093,328,718 of record OY728122.1, read on the forward strand.
TTAAAATTTTTATTTTCCAAATAAACGAGGGATTTATTTAAAAGATAAATTTCTCATATTTAGAAAATTATTCTCATAATTTGTTTTTCATTTCTTGAATTTTCACATTGAAAAATGGTTACGGTAAATTTTTGGTATATTTCTAAAAAAGATGATTTTTGGGAAATAGTGAAATGTGATAAAATACGACTTTTAACATTATAATCTAAATACATGAATTTTTTATACATTAATAATGTAAGAACGCATTAGTTCAAAGTGAAATGAAAAATTTATCATATATAGTCTCAAAAAATAATAGTATTGATAGTCTTGAGCAAGAATAATAAACTAATGAATATAATATAAAAACACCCCTCTCCTCCCTATATAAACACATCCCCTTCTTGTTACATTTTATAAGCCTTGGGGTTTGAAATATTTCTTCCAAATTATCTTACCAATCCTATCCCCACGTCCTAGTTCGGATAGTATAATCCAAATACCAATCCAATATTCCTTATGTGGAATCTAAAGATGAGACATCCAAAGGAGAAGGTAATACCCTCAACTGAGTCTTTTATTTTTCACTTCCCCATTATCGTCCAAAAAAATTACATTAAGCCTAGAATATTATCTCTAGTATCAAATATATTATATAATTTTATTTTGCTAATGGAATATCTATCATCCATAATCTTCTCTTCTCCTTTTATTCCATAAATGAAAACATCATCCACATTATGTCGGTTCACCACCTCTGTGGAAAATGAGTTCTTGTTTCTCATTATCGCCTTCATGAAATGTTTAAATTATATTATAATTGTTTAAAATGACACAAATATGTATATTATATTTTTTCCTCACTCTAGAATTTATATATTACTATAATGATAAATAAAATCAAACTAATTTTTGATGGTTGATAAAACCATGAAAACAAACTAACAATATATCATTAATGTTTTACTAAATGAATCACTCATTTTTCAGAACAAATATGAATACTTGGGACCATTTAAATTTTATTTAAGTTAATTAATACCATTCAATTTCACTTTTTTACTTTTATTCCCAATTTATAAGAACTTCAATAATTATCCATAAGTGATTTGACCTTGGAAGTATGAAATGATAACCTTCGGAATAGTAAAATTAAAACTTATAACTCATAGACATGGTTATAAATCAACATAATAAAATTAAAGTTAGTAAATATATATGAAAAAGGGTCTTATTTATATAATCAATTAATCTAATTTGATTATCTATAAAGTTTATTGAATGTGTATATGGATTTTGGAACTTAGGGTAAGGGATATTTTCGATCCACCCTATTTTTTTGGTTATTCCTTCTCCCTCATTACCTATACTTCTCTCATTAATTTTCTCATTCACTTATTCTATATTAGGAATATGTGTCCTAAACAGATTTACCTATTTAAAGTATTTTTTTGGGTATATACAAGTTTTAAAAGGCCCCTTCTCAATTTATCTTGTTAAGGAAACCCGATTAAAGTGAACTTCTATGTTTATTACCCATTTTCAAGTATCAATCCTTAAAATGTTTTAAACAAACCATGTTTTATAAAATCACTAATTTTATCATGGAAAACTATTTTAGTTCAATCTTGGTATTATAGAAATTTTTATTCCCTTACACTCTTTAAAGACTCATTACCCTTTTTCATAAATCCTAGCTGAAGAGTTACATTTTGAAGGGGATTTCTATATACTTTTTCACATCCTCACTTCATATAGAATTAATTTTTCTCAGACTATTATTATTAATTTATTGGAATTATTAAATCCATTATTTCAATGAAAATACTATCTTATTCAACTTGGATAATCTATATGACATAGTTATGAAACACATTTCAGTCCATGGGGAATAATTTTTTTTTAAGATTTATTTACTTATATGTGACACATATTCATGTAAATTTTATGATGGGTGTGCCCATATAACAGTTTAATTCATTTGGTAAAGTTTTTATCTCATGAGATGATATGCATGGTATTAGGGAGTAAACCTATTACATGATGGGACTCTATCCACCTTGTGATGTTGTCTTTGAAATTATCCTTGACTTATGCTTATGTGATGTTATTTTTTTCTAACACATTACTATATTTCCATGATCAAATGATTTAGATTTATTTATTTTATACCTCTATATGATTATACATGAACCTTCTCTTTTCTTTTATCATGTTATTTCTTTTGACTCATATGATATCCTTCATTACCATGTTTATTCCTTTATTGGGATTTATTTCTCACCATTTTATTGTATGTATTCTATTGGTTATACAATATAGTTTTAGGAGCTCAAAGGGATTTAGGAGATCATTATGGTGATTAAAATAAGTAAATTTTATTTTAGTTTCATGCTGATGTCTTATCTACCTAGCCTTATAAAGATACTCAAACTCTCGATCCTTTGGTTATAATTATTAGATATTTATGCTAAAAGTTATGTAATAATATGTGTAAAACACTTGGATCACTATATTTGGTATCATAGGAAATGAATTTTTATTTTTTAGATATTAGGACTAGAATAATTTTTTTGAGAACCCTATGGATACACCCATGTATTGCAGGACATTCTAAAATTTTGGTGAAGTATATAGTGAGTGGTTTCTAAGAAATTAAATCCATATGAAGATAATATATGTGGATATGGATCTGACATAGTTGTATATAGGGGTACCAACACCAAAAATGGCACATTGGTAATTAACTTGATTTTCATCTACTTATCAAAAAATTAGCCTTGTTTCACACCTTATTTGGCACTCCTAAGGGATATTCTTTAGAGAATTCAAGATCTCTATATGAACCATTATGAAGGAATTTAATATATTGTTATATTATAAAATTCAGTAGGTAAATTACCATGGACAACCTAAATTAAATCCTAGAGACTCATAAGTTTGGAAATAAATTTCATTAATAAATTATTCCTTCCATGTTCATTATTTCCCTTTTATATTATTATTTGTTAAATTATTCTCATCATTTTCCATTTATTTTAGTTAATGTTAGGAAATAATATGAACTATCCCAACACCCAACATGGAATTCATTATGATGATTTCCCTAATGAGATGGCTAACCTTATGGTAGTGGTAGATTATACCTTCATAGTAGTACTGGATCAATTAAATCATGTTATAAATAATAAATTGAATCTTGTGGAATTTCATTCTTCTCCTAATAAAAATAAAGTGTTAGTCAATTTTTTTATATGAAAAATTCCTCATACCTTTTGTGGATCTTCTGATCCCCTCATCATAGAATAGTAGACAAACTCTATTGAAATGATATAATATATCCTCAAATTATTGGAATAAGTGAAATCAATGATGGAGGTATATCATCTTGAAGGAGAATATGACCAGTGGTGAACACTAATCAAGAATAGAATTACTAATGGGGTATTGATTCCATGAATATAGAGGAATTTAATAGATTATTTTTTAATAAATATTTTCCTCAAACTCATTGTCTTAAAATAGAGAGGGAGTTTCATGGAGTAAAGTAAAAGGAAGATTAGTCTATCAGGTCATATAATGAAAAATTCCCAATGCTTTCATGGTACATCTCCAGGTTATTCATCAACACCGAAAGTAATGTGGACCATTTTATTATTGGGTCTGAGATGAGTCTATGAAAATATTTAATGATTTAAGACTTGTAAATCTATGAAGAGACTTTCTATTATTCTATCAAGGCTGAGAAGGATATTGGAGACTCTTATTGGTCTCATGGTATTGGAGATAAAAAGTACAAAATGAAGTTTAATTCAGGAGGATCTATGGATAAATATATTGTTGGAATGAAAACAAAATATCCCACATGTCAAAAATATTTGAGGAAGAATCATGAAAGGAGGGACTTCAGGGTAATCAATTCCTATAAGATATAAAGAAAATAAATAATGTGATGGAACAAAATATGGTAAATATAAACTCTCAACCTATAGTGTGGTGTTTCAACTATGTGGAACATGAGAATTCTACATACCAATTCCCTAATCCAATGATTGTTAGAAACAATAAACTACAACATCTATGGCCTAGAGACCAAGGAAGGGAATATGCTTCAATACCACTGAGGTGGATCCTAAAAATAATTTGGTGATAGTTATGTAGGTGATTCATTAAATAATAGATAATTTACTTTTTTATTATAGTCCAACTAATTATTTTATATCGTCTATATTTATTATAAATATTCAAAAAGAACCTAAAAAATGTGTTTTATCTCTTTGTGAGAATATAAAACAGGCTAATTATTGAAACCCAAGTATATAACTTTTCCTAGTTCAATGTATTTGTAATGAAACTTCTATGAAAGCTTGTATTAATTCCTTTAGTGGAGTTCGATACTATATTGACCATGGGTTGGCTATCCTTATATAAAGATAACATCAAGTTTTGGGAGAGGGAGATCACTCTTCACATCCCGAGTCATCCTCTGATTATTTGTAGGTGTAGGGAGGTGGATGAATCTCCTTTAGAATATTTATCACACATTTCGATATTATTACCTCATGATCAAGAATATATGTCACATATAATTGAGACAAAGTAGAGATTCTTACAAGAAGACATTCCCATTTTGAGGGACTATATTGGCGTATTCCCTAAATATTTTACTAGCCTTCCTCATGATCGAGAAGTTGAGTTATCAATTGAACATATACATGAATCTCTGACTATATCCAAGTCTCCCTATAGAATGTACTCTACTAAGTTTGAAGAACCTAATAACAAGTAACAAGATAATATGGAAAGGGTTTTATATACTCAAGTGATTCACTATGGTGTGTACTAGTCCTCTCCATAAAAAATAATGATAGGTTAATGCATCTCAACATTAATTATCATGAAATAAAAAAATTATAATAAAGAACAAGTATCCCCTAACAAAGATATATAATTTGTTCAATAAACTATGTGGGGCCTAATATTTCTCTAAGGTTGACCTTCAGATGAGATAACACCAATTAAAGGTGAAGAAGTAAGATATTCCAAAGGCTCACTTCCAAACTAGTTATAAAAACTATAATTTCAAAGTGATTCCCTTCAGACTTAGTAATTCCCTAGAAATATTAATGGATGTAATGAATAAATTATTTCAATATTACCTCAACAAATTTGTGGTAGAATTTATAGATGATGTTTTAATATACTCCAAAAGAAATGAGGAGGATAATTGGAATTTAAATACCATGATGAAGACTTAGTAAAAATAGAATCTATATGAAAAGTATAATAAATTAGAGTAACATATAGAGGAACTATCATCAAATACTAAGTCAAAGGTACATAATCCACTTTGAGATTCATGATCACATCAGAGTTATGGCCTATTGACTAGCACTTCCACTAAACCATTCCCAAGTATATGACCTATTCCATGTATCCCTCAGGAGGAACTAAATACTAGATCAATCACATATAGTAAATTTAGAGGAGGTAAAAATAGAAAATGATCACTATGATAAGTATAAGTCAGTGAAGATCTTGGATAATAGAGATAAATTTTTACACAATAAGTTACTCACCTGGTCAAGTTACTATGGTAAAACCATAAGTATGAGGAGGCTACATGGGAGCCTGAGGAATATAGGAATCAAACTTAAAATCAATAATTTTCACCATATTATGTAAAACAAAATTTCAAAGGTGAAATTTCTTAAGGGAATAGGAATATAATTACTGAAAATTTTATCAATGGAATTTCCCTTCTTACAATTAGGTCAAATTTAGTAATATAATATTAGATAATTCACATGAACCACATAATAAAACGAAATACTTTTATTATAGAACTTTAAACATTACATTTAAAGAATAAATATTAGCATAATAATTGAAATTATTACAATGGTAAAAAATAGAAAATAAGATAAAAATAATAGATTTTTTTTGATATGCTCGATCCCCCATAATAATCAAACCCACAAACAACATTGTAGAAATAAAGAAGAATGTTATTAATAAAATATGCATATTCAATATGAAAATATATAATAATGTAATAAAATATAAGTGAATGAATAATTAAATTAACATGAGGTATTTTTAGGAATTAGGGATCCCATATGGTTGTTACACATCTAAGCATTGGAATAATAATCTGACTATTAAAATAGTAACCTGACTATTGGAATAGAAATATGATCATTGGGAATAATAACTTGACTGTTAGAATAGTATCGTCACCTATGTAGGTATAAAATAATATTTAGGTATCTCATAAAATTAAAAAATGAAATATTTATATCACGATAGAAGTAGATAAATTTTGTAAAAAAGATAAAATAAGTTTTCATATTTTTAGAAATCATATATGTTTTATTTTAATTTTTTTATAAAAATATAAAGATTTAAATGAATTTTTATTTTCATAAAATGGTTTTATAAATTAATATTTTGTTTTATTATGACGATAATATGATTTTATGATATTACAAGTAATTTTTTAAAGTGTCCATAAATTGATCATAATAATAAATTGATAATTTGAAAATATATGAGGATTATATTTTAAAATTATATCTAATATATTCTAAAAAGTATTTTCCAAAAAATTATTTCATTTCTGGAATCTAAATGTTTAAAATATGTTTATGGTAAATTTTTGGTATTTTTCTACAATATTTGATTTTTTAGTGAATAGTGAAATACAACAAAATATGGTATTTAACATTATAAGCTAAATAAAATATTTTTTGAGTTAGGGATGATGTAATAACCTATTATTTCAAACTCAAATACACAATTTACAATATATAGTCACAAGAATTGTCATTTTTGGTAGTCTTGATACAAATTAAAAGACTAACGAATATAATATTCAAAAACACCCCTCTCTTCCCCTTTTAAATACAACCCCACACCATCCCTTCTCCTCAAAAATTATAAGCCTTGGATTTTGATTTTTTAAAAAATATCCTTAACAATACCCCCAGTTATTAGTGATTCTTGTCTTATCTAAATACCAATCCAAGATTCCTTATGTGGAATCCCAAGAGGATACATCCAAAGGAGAAGGTAACATCCCCAACTGAGTCTTTTATTTTTATCTTGCTCCTCAGCATCCAAAAAAAATCCATTAAACATGGAATAATAACCCCAATATCATATATATTCTGATATTTTTTTAATTTAATATATATCATCCATCGTCTTATCTTATCCTCCTATTCTAAAACTGAAAACATCATCTTTATTATGTCGCTTCACCACCTCCATGGATGAAGAGTTTTCATTCCCATTACCATATTCATGGAAGGTCTAAATTCACTTATTATTTCTTCAAATCACCAAAATAAGTATTTTTTTACATTCTAGAGTAAATATATTGACATAATTTTAAATAGAAAAACTAGTTCATGATGGTCGGTAAAATTGCCGAAATAAACCAACCTTATAACACTAACATTTTACTAAATGAATAATCCATATTTTAGATCACATATGGATACCTGGGACTAATTAAATTTTTTAAGGTTAGGAATACAATTTCATTTCACTTTTTGAGTTTTATTCACATTTTAAAAGGATTTCCATAATTATCCACTAGTGATCGGACTAAGGAACCATGAAACAATCACCCTTAGAATAATGAAACTAAACCTTTATATCTCATATAAATTGTTATAAATGAACACAATAAAATTATATGAGATAATATATAGATGGAAAAGGTTCTAAATTAAGTAATTAATGAATCTAATGTTATTATCCATGACATTAAGTGAAAGTGGAGAGAGATTCTGTCACCTAAGGTAAGGGATCTCTGCAAATCAACATATTTTGGGTTGTTCTTTCTCTCTATTTACCTAATATTCTCTCTATATTTTAATTATTTACTTATTATGTATTATTTATATGTTTCTAACACATATATACCTAGTTAAATTCACTTTTATTTGATGGCTATGAACATTTCTAAAAGGTCCCCTTATCAGTTACTCTTGAAAAGAAAACCTAATTAAAGATAACTTCTCTTTTTTCCTACCCCATTTCATGTGACACTACATAAAATGTTTTAAACTGATTTTTGTTTATAAAATAAATCATTTTATCGTGGAAAACCATTTTATTTCCTTTTTGGTTTTATGAAAATTATTATTCCTTTACCCACTTTAAAGAATCATTGACCTTTTTCCTAAATCCCAACTTAAGAGTTATATTTACAAACTGATTTCTCTTCTATTTTTCAAGTATTTAATTAAATTGGAAATATTTTTTCATAGAATATTATTATAAATGTTCAATAATTATTAAATCCCTTATTTCATGAAAAATAATATGTTATTCCATCTAATTAGGCTAAATAACATGGTTACACAACCCATTTCTTTCCATGGTTAATCCCTATGTTTATGTCTTATGTTTTATTTACTTACGAATCATACATATTAATGTACATGATATGATTATTGCACAAATATTTTCCTCCAATTAATTGGGTAATTTTTTTTCTCATGATACGATATTAATGTGATTAGGGACCGAACCAAATCTATGACGAGACTCTGACCACCATATGACGTTGTCTTAGAAATTAGACTTGAATTATTCTTATGTCATGTTTCATTTTGCTACAACATTACTATGTATCCATGATACTATTATTTCATGTTATTTTTTCCCTTCACATGATTATTTATGATCCTTTTCGTTTATGTTATCATTTTATTCCTTATAAATCATATGTTATGCTTCATTTTTTATGTTTATTACATTGACAGTCTTTATATCTCACCCATTTCTTTTATTTATTCACTAGGTTATCATATGTAGTTTTAGTAGATAATATTGATTTAGGTTATAATTATGGAGACTAAAATAAATAATTTTTATTTTAGTTTCTTTTTCATATCCTATAAAACTAATCTTATAAAGCAAATGGGAATGTTGATCCCTTGGTTGTATTTATTGAATATTTTTATTAAAAATCATGTTATAATATGTGTAAAATAATTAGGTCACTATAATTGGAATGCTTAGATGTGTTCCATGTGAATTTAATTTCCCTTTCTCTATTTTTTCTTGAAATTATATTTTCTATGAAACTTTTTATCAGATTTATTATTTTCTTAAGGAAGTGGATAATAAAGATTTATGTGTCCAAGATTTTTTTCATTCATATCATATCACTTATTTTTAATTTAATTCAAGATTATTATATTTATTGAAGTATTTTTATTGAATCCTATTCTCTTCTTATAAAACTTATTAATATTTCTTAACAAGTGAGGAAGATAATCATCATTATAAAAAAAATACAAGATTCTCATTTATTAGATGAGTTATAAAATGAGTCTTTGGCCTTACTCTAATAAATTAAAGTAGAAACTTTTAGTGTAACATTTTAATTCTTGATTATATTATGATCATCAGATTCATATTACATTTTAGAGTCATAAATAAAATGTTTTTAAACTCAATGCTTTTATTTTTAAATCCTCAAAAGAGTAGATTACCTAATTGATACTGAAATTCCATTCCATTTTGTAGGTTACACTGAAATAACATTAAAATATTGATATGTTTATGGTGAAACATCTCCTTGGGGAGAGAAATTATTTATAATATTAATAATTTTATCATTCATATTGGTTATTATTTCATCATATATCAATGTAAAGGTGTCAAAAATAAGCTTGGTAGTGTTACAGTTGAGTTGTATGGAATAATTTGTCTCTTCATAGGAAAAAATAATAATTTACCACATATTATGAGCTTTATCAAATTGCAGGACTATTTTAAACTCACCAAAAACTTATTCATAGATAATATCATTTATAGAATTAGAATTTATATCATATTAAAATTGTTGATATTCAATCCACAACTATAGATCACTAGTTGCAATATTTTTATGTTTAATAAATTTTATAGAGTTGAAAACCAATATTAATATAGAAGATAACCATTTATTATTTCTTACATATAATTGTTTCTTCATTAAAGTAGGTGTACTTGACCATATATATTCATTCTCTTATATAAGCGATAAAAACAAATAGAAATATAAATTTAAGCTTAAAATTTTAAAAATTGAGACCTAAAAATTATTTTATTAGATACCATGTCTTCTATCAATTGTTTTTAATGATAATTCAAGAGGAGGTAGGTGAATTGAATTATTTAAATAATTTCTAAATAAACACCCTCTTTAAATCTGTTTTAATTTGTTATTTTACATTTAAAATGATATTAAATAGAAGACAAAAAAAAGATATAAAAGGAATGAACTTATTTTTATATTGGTTTAGGGAAACATAAAATAACTATAATTTACTCCATAAACTTTAAATGTGCATTTTTTACTTTTATTATATTTTTTCCCTATGGAAGACACTACTCTGTGTATGTAATTGACACTAGATACAAATTATTCAAGAAATTTTATATCTCTCTTCCATTATATGACCAATAAACAATCTTCACCACACTTAGTACAATATGTGTTCACTGAAAAATATAACAAAATAATGGAAAATATGCTCTTCTTCAACACACTATTTCAAGAAGAAACTAAAATATGATGATGAATTTCTCAAGAATGAATTTGTATCAAATGAGTAGATCTAAAAGTTATGTTTAACTACAATATATATTTAAATGGTGTAGTAGTATCATTATTTCTCTTTTTTATTTTTACTTTTTTTTGAACAAGAACATATTTTATTAAACGAGTAGGAAAATTTAAGATTTATGTTCCCAAGAGATAGAAGTTTCATGAAAATGAATTCTATTTTTCTTCCAGTCAATTTTATAAAATGATACTATATATGAGAAAAAGGTAATTATTTTTGAATTTTCTAAGAAAGAAGAATATATATGATCTTTAGAAAATGAATCAGTTAAAAATAGATCATCATCTTCTCTGTGAAAATATATACATATTTAAACATTAGAGAAGTTGGTCTTACTGAAAATTAGTAATATAATTAAACTAAGGAAAATTTCAATAATTTTGTTTTAAATGACCCAAGGATAATATCATCCATAACATAAAAATGGTCAATTCTCTTTGAAAATAGTCAATTTTGAGACTGTAGGTTCATAGTACCTTTTCTTTTCATGTCTAATATGTCTTAAGGCATCTATAGATTGTATTACTTGTCTTGATTTCTATAAATTGATCGATTCTTATCAGACTTCAATATTTTAATTATTCTTAACTATTCTTATAATACTTCATGATTTTCACAAGTCTTAGATTCTTAGTAAGAATTTTTTCAAAGGTGTATGACTTTTAGTATTGGTAAGACTTCTAGCTAGATTTCATAAGAATTTTATTCCTAAAATAAAACATTATTCTTATAAATATTTACATTTCATAAAACATCATCAATCTTATAATTCTTTAACTCCACTATTTTTATGAATTTCATAATTCCACATTATAATTTACCATTTAGAATATCCTAGAATAATACTTCTAGAATTAGAAATTTTTTTAAAAAATATAATTTATTAATACTTAATATTTATAGTATTAGACTCAATAATTAGAGAAATTTTATAAACATAGTATAATAAGCTCCTAAAATAATCTTCAAACATCAAAAAATTATTCATAACATTTCAATATAACTTATTAGTAAAAAACATTGCGTTTTTTGGGAATAAAAAAATAGATATATTGAAAACTGTCAGAACCACATTAGTATGTATGATAAATCTATGATCTAGATAATAACTTTCGTGAAACCATTCAATCTATTTTTCCATTAAAACATGAAATGTTAAAACAAAATGGATTATATGTATCAAGGAATCTTTGATGAAACTTGAAAAAGCACTTTCTATTACAAGTTAGTCATCGAGGCTCAAAATCATACATAAAAACTAGATGATCCAACCTAATATGTGTATTCCAACCAAAAACATTTCATAGTATAAGAAATACTATAATGATATATATGATGAAAATGTGATTTTTGAACATTTTTATGGCATTTGAATCATACATTTCTACACCATCATTCCATTACTTCTGAAATTATTAAATAGGAGGCTAAAAAGAGGCATCAATGTTATTTCTAGGATTTTTTTCTTGTGAATAATCATTAATATGATGAATGAAGTTTATTATATACTAATCCTTTATAATAAAACATAATGGATAAAAAAAACCAAATATATATTATAATAACTACTTAAAGTCCCAAAATGATTGGATCAATTATTAACCAAGACCAAAAACATATTTATTTGATCATAAGAGAAATCATGATGTAATGAATCCAAGGAATTCTATTCTTTTAAATCTCTTAGATGTCGCGTGAAATCAATATTTTTATTATCAAATATATGTAATTTTATATGTTTTGTGGTTTTAGATGACATAAAAAATCATTTAAATCATAATTTTAAAGTAATGTAATAAAAAACATTCTTTTGAATTTTCTTTTTATACTTCTTCATGGTAATACAATTATTTAAACTAATATCATTATTTTTTGATTTCCATCTTGAAGAAAAACAAATTTTTTTTCTTTTTTATATTATATTCTTCACCTTATTATAATATATAATTATCAGTACATGCATATATCTTTGTATAACTTAGTTTGAGATTGATAGTAACCTTCTTCATGTCATAAAATAATGAAAGGATCTTATCTTCATAAAGTGCGTCATGAACAATTTCAAAATTATAGACATTACATTATATTTATTTCCATATAGGAACATTGTGTGGTATAACTTCAATAAAAAATAAAATTTTTAATACTTTACACATCCTTCATATAATTATTTATTTCCATCATCGACTAATTTAGAAAAAATAATTACTTTCTCATTTATGTTTTCTCTTTTTTTTAGTATCCAAAACCTCATGAATTACTATGTTATCACATTGATTAGGTTTCCTTGATATTTTTGAAAGCATCATTAATATTTGAAACAAAAAAATATAGATTAAAATATGTGTTATTATCATGATGATATTTTCTTACTATGTTGAAAACATCATTTATCATGTTCTGAATTTCATTATCCACTATCGATATATTAAGCATTTCATTCCAATATTGGACATAACTACTCAAACTTTTCATAATGTTTTTGTCTGTATGCCAATTCCACCACACATATTAGAGAGGAAATCATTTCAATATCAAGTATTCAAATACTTCATCTTTAATTAACCATAATTTGAATTTACATTTAGGACATAGAAATTTTATTCTGGCATCCATGGATTAATTTTTAATTTAAAATAAAAAAACATCTCTAAACCCTTAACATATTGAGATTTTTTTTGTGGTACTATAATAAACATTTTATCCATATATAATTGGTTTTCCGCATTTTCAAATAAATAATAAAATTTTATAAATATATTATAATAAAATAATAAATTTTAGTTAAAAATGTAAGACAATTTTAATATATAAAATTATTAAAATATTGTTATATTACAACATAAATTTGAAATTGAAATTTAAAATCAAACTTAAGGTGGTAATTTTAAATAAAAATATAAAATAAAAACTAAAATTAGGATTTTCCACATATGAAATGAATTTAGAACCTATTTTTTAACGACCAACTACATTAATACTCAAATAATAATTTATATTACCAATGTTGAACTTCCACTCACGAAAACAATGATCATGTTTTTCTAATAAACCAAAAACTATGATCCTATATCCTAAAGTCATTCCCATTTCATAACATATAAAAAAAATAAAATTTTCATACACACAACGTACAAAATATTCCACTCCACTCAAGCATTAAATCATAAACTATATATTTAAACTATTGTTCAGCATTACTAAATAATATGAAAACATTAAATCCTTTCATCATATTATTCCAAAATAACTAAATTAAAATCACCCAAAACACATTATCTATGTCCTCAAGACCCTTCTATAACTGTAATATCCATATGCCAAAATAATTCATAATCAAAATTATATCTCAATAAAACCTAAAAAACCCACAAAAATTTATAATAATTTTATTTTTAAAATTAAACTATTACATAATTCACAAAAAAACCAAACATTTTTTAAATGGATAAAAAGATAAGAATTAAATTTAAAATCACTCATTGATGTTTTTTATAAAAATATTTCAAGGATTAATCATATTAATTTAGACTCCACACATATGAAAAATTTTATTTCTGTTATGTGTAATTCTAATGACTTTTAATTATACTGTGATATTTTCAATTTGTGGGACTATAATACCCAAAACCGAAAATATTAATATATTTAAAAATCAATATTTAATCAGATATGTATAACACATTCAAATCATTAGATCATAAAACATATGAAAGATTGAAGATAACTTATGTAGATAATGAGAGGTTGGAGATGAAAGAAGCATACATTGATGGCCAGGGGTTGGGTGATCTTGGTCAAAATTGAGGTGAAAGAGAATCGTCGCAGAGAATTATGATTACATAGAGGTTTGTGAGGTGATATTGGAGACTTTGGGGTAGAGGTCAGAAATAAAGGTTTTATGTGTGGACATATAGTTAGGCAATCCAGGTTGAGACTGAGGGGGAATAATAAAAGGGGGTTTAAAAAAAACTTATTGGATATTTTAATTAAAACTATGACTAAATACATAACTAAATGATTATTTTAAAATATCTACAAATAAATATAGAAATTAAGAATCAAGAAATTTCATGGATTTTTTTTAAACCATCTCTATATAATAGTCATTAAATATATATTTTCTTGTAGTGAGAGTTCATGGATGAAAATTGAGTGTATTAGGAGTTTATAAGTGGTCTTAAGGCTTGAGATGTGTTGTGAGTATCCTAGGATGAGACTTTTTGAGGCTAATATAATATACATAGTGGGATTAGGCTCTTGGTTTATGGGTGATACAACTGAATAACTTGTGAATGGTTGGGATCACCCTCTTGAGCGTAGATTGTCATCTATATTCTTATGGGTGAACATGATAAGTCCTTCAAGAATTGTTTTGAGGGGGCAAGGAGGTTTCCATTTAGGTAGTTATCATGTGATAACCCCTTGATAATGGTGTGATGGGGACCTAAGAATGGGTTGTGGAAATATATTTGAAGAACATGATGGGATTGTTTTATCAGTTATGACTCGGGGTTTGTTCATGTCGTTTGGTTATGTCATAATGGCTCTAATATCTTCAAGGGTTACCATTTTGACCATGGACATTCCTTAGGATAATAATTAATGGAATCTAGTTAGCACAGTTCAGTAGATATGTTTTAATATTATCTTTTAGTGGAGAACTAGACATTGGATTAGGACTCGTTATAGAAAAGAACAAGGTTATGTATTATATTTTTTTGGATATCTTTGAGCTTGATAGACTCCATTAATGATATGAAGGGTTGGGGATATTGATATGTGGATTTTGAGTGTGTGGTTATACCCTGAAATGTTATTTTTATCTAATTTGATGGTTATTTTGAATTATATTGGGGACCCACCCCGAGTGAGTGGGTATAAGTCGATGCATGACACATGGACAACCCTGAGGGAGAAGGCATATTTCAATGCCAGATACAAGTCCTACTATGAGTGAGATGATAGAGGTAGTGGTTTGGTATGCCCCTACCCTAAGTGATAAGGTAGATTTCACTGTTTGTTGTATGTCCTACCCTAAGTGTGTGGGAAGGGGATAGGAAATCACTTGCGGACTACCCTTAGTGAGATTATAGAGGATATTAAGTGATATGAGGCCTACCCTAAGTGAGAAGGTTTATGTAGAGATTTAGTATGAGGTTCCTAACCTAAGTGAGAAGGCAGAGGTTGAGACTTGGTTGGATATAGTCAAGGATTTGTATGGGAAACTACCCTAAGTGAGAGGGTATAGGTTAATATAAGGTATGAAAGCCTACCTTGAGAAATGTGGTATAGTCTAGGCCTTGGGACATGAGTTGAATAATTCTTCTTGCATTGAAAAATCCAGGTATTGTTTGGTATTTTATTTTCTCGGTTATCACATTATGACCCAACACAAATACCTGTATGATGTAGGATCTATTATTTATTTTCCACATACATCCGCATGTATGTGATGGTGTATATTAGGGGAAACAGGTGATAGTTTACTAAGATATATTTTTCATAACTTTCTTGGGAACCCCAGTTCACATGTATACATTTATTATAGAATATAGGCAAGACACTGGTTATATAGTGGGTTGAGATGGATCAGTGTGGTTGGATTTGAAGATGGGGATGAGGTTAGGATTAATGTTGGTAGTAGAGAATCTTGTGTAATTTTTTTATTTACTTTTATTGGTTATTATCGTAGTGTTTTATCTATTGTGTTGTGTGACTATATGATTTCATATATAACTTTTATAGCATATCTATATGTTATTTATTATTATTTTCTTTGGTCTAAAATTCCATTTATTCCTAATTTGATTATATCTTATAGATGGTGTTTGATTATTTATTATTATTTATTGTACTTATATATAGATAATACTCCCTCAAATGTTTTCCATAGATTCTCATCACTTGTAGTTAAACTCTGGAATACAGGGAAACATCTATAAAATTATGTTGAAACCTTTTCTAGAGTGTCATTTGGGTTATTTTATCTACGGTGTTACAAAATGTTATTAGAACTATGTTTATTTTTATTGTTATTACTATTTGGGGACTTGTTATTGAAAGATAGGAATACATCAGATATTTTAATGCACCTCAAGCAATTGAATCATGAACACCTATCCGTTGGGAATTACAACTTACTATGGTTATAGGATTGAATTTATTGGTTTTCACACTTATAATTTAGATATTTTTTTAAACATGATGTTCTTATTTATGGTTTTTTTCTTCCACTCTTGGACTAGAGAAAAAATAGGTGTGTGTTAATTCATCATATTCAGTACATATGATTTTAATGTTCCCTTGGATTTGAAGAATCCTAAGTTTTATTTTCTATCAATATGAATAAATTCAATGCATACTAAATGAGAATGGAATAGATGCCATTATATATGAAAATGAGGAACTATCTTAAGATAGAAATGTATGTGAGAAGGATGTTGATGGATTAAATAATCCTTAAAACTATATTAATGTTGTTTTTAAAATAACGATGATCAGAGGTTTTGTAAGTGTCATTCAGAACTCATTTATAAATCATCAATCATCCACGCAACCAATATCTTGAAGCTATGTAACTATCATCTTTTTGATGCATAAACATAATATAGTGTTGTGTATGCATGAAATTTATTCTGCATAACCACAAGGAAAATTTGTGTCCATGCCTTTGTAACCCCCAATTAGTATTTCCATAAACATGACACAAATATGTATAAGAATTATTTATATTTATGTAAAAATCATCTATTTTCTCTACATAAGAATGAATTCTATATACATAACTGTCATTACTTAGTGAAAACATAAAATTATATAGATAGAAATATTATGTTTTAACATGTAATATGTAATTAAGGAAATCAACTATAAATATTCTAATGTTTATCTTCATAGTATGAAAAACCAAAAACACCTCAAATAGTGTGTGATACAAGCATTGAATTAAAGATGAGATGATATTCAAGTCATGCAATAAAAGATCAAATCAAAAATATTTTGAGTGTATTTCTTATTTCTATTGTACTTTTTCAATATAGATATTAAATAATAAAAATTCATCAATTTTTAAAGAATAATGCATATAAAGTTGAGTTGAATATTGAGTTATTCATTAAATACTAAATCATTATGATATAAGATATTTGAGTGAGAAGAAGTTAAATATGAGCTACTATTATTATTTAAAGATTCAACTAGAATCTATAAAAGCCATTAAGAAATCACTCAATTAAAAAATTAGATATTTCCACATTAGTTGTTACTGTATTATATATCAATTTGAAGAAATATTTAAATTGAGCTACTATGTGACAATTTTTGAGGAAGATGAAGCTAAGCATACTAATGATAAAGGATTTGAAATATCCAATAATGTTTCAAAAATGATAAAGAAAATAAAATATAGTATAATGATGTAATTTATTAAGGATATTCATTTGAAAAATAAAAAGTGGAAATATCCCATGTGCAATGTTAAAAAATTGATGTTAGGGAGATTGGGAAAAGTATTGTGAATGTTCTTTTACATTCATGATTTCCTCTAAGTATTTCAAATTATGGAAAATTTGAATACTCTCACAAAATGTGTGTAGCTAATTGTTCATAAAATTAAAGTGGCTCTCAAAACAAAAGTGGAGTGAGGAGTCACTATTGTAAGAGAGATCGTATTGAGTTCACCGAGATAAAGTTGAAGCTCTCTTGGAGAGAAAGAAGTAATTAAATAACCTACATGATTTAGTTAGGAGGAAAGGGAAAATTCCATTCCTATTCTAGAGAAATTACCACTTGGGTTTTGAAGAAGATGAATAAGAGTGATACTGTAGTATACTGATGATCACAAAGGTAGTGAGAATATTGAGTAAGGATAATGAGTGGAAGGATCTATTGAAAATATTATGACTATAAAAGAACTTATATCGAAGGAAGTATTCAAGATAATTAGTTTTAATCAACAGTATAATATATTTAAATTTCTTGAAGGAGTGTACATCACCTAACCTGTAATGGACCACATATTTAGTTATTATTTTCATTAATTAAATAATGTGGGAGTAGTTTGTCTTTCATGTGACACTAAACTAAAAAAAATAAACCATGTTACTTTTATAAAATTATTAAATATTATCATTTTGTTATATATGTTAAATAATATGTTATCACCCAAAGTATCCTCATTATAAAAACTTTAAAAAATGGTATAATAACCCAAAGTTCATTTAATTCATAGAAGATACCCATTTCTTAAAATTGTTTTTATGTGTCGTGCGTTCTTACATTAATTTTTTTACCAAATTTAGAAATTGAATTAGATAAAATGATTTTCATATTTTTAATCAGCCTAATAAAAATTAGAAATGAGGTCAATTTCATTATTAGTAATAAAATTAAGTTTCCAGGGTAAATATTAGTTACCACGATTAAACATTTATTTTTCAAAGAATGATACTTTTATAAATGTTATATATTTTTTAAAATTAAATGGATATATTTTAAACCATGAATCTAG
This sequence comes from Viscum album, assembly GCA_963277665.1. NCBI lineage: Eukaryota > Viridiplantae > Streptophyta > Magnoliopsida > Santalales > Viscaceae > Viscum > Viscum album. The sequence continues at coordinate 2,093,347,843 of OY728122.1, forward strand.
TATGATGTTTAAACATATATAAAATTTAATTAAAACTCTTTTAATTAGTAATCAGTACAAAATATGATTAATAACACATAATGATTAAAACAACATTTTTCTACAAAAATAGTCTTTCAAAAGATTATATATTTTAATATAAAAGTCAATATTCTTATAAATAGAAATTGAATTTGATTAAATCAATTTTAAATTAGAGTTAAATGAATTAATAATTGTTGATAAGGGTCATCTTATGTTTTTAGTGATATAATAATTAACATGGTTAAATTTTAATCAAGATTAATATGTGTGAAAATGGGTAATCTAATGTGGATCAAATTTTACTAAATAAATATGACACTTAAAATTTATTGAATAATTTTTTTAGTTATAAATCCATAATTACACATATTGAAAATATTTACCCACCCAATTCACTTAATTCTCATGCAATTAATTTCTTACCCCTCACCTAACATTCTTTTCCAATGATTCGTGTCTCTTTTCCACTATAAAATGAGCTTACTAATAGCCTTTCCATACCACAGCTATAGTTCAAAATTCCCATGAAAATTTAAACAATTTACTTATTATAGATAACCTATATACATTTTTAAGCATATTTTCTCAACAATGTACCCTAAATCCCTCATTTACAGAGGATACTTTAAGAGAAGAACCGAATTGTTATGATAAGTATCACTTACTCTTTAACTTATTTTCTTTATCCTTCTCATCCACTCATCTCCAAAACAATTATAACAACATGTATATATTTAAATAATAATAAATTAAATTGTTAAATGTTATTATATTTATGGTATAACCATTATATATTTCCCTATCATTCAATGAAAAAAACATTTCTCATGTGTATTTGTAGACTTCTACCTCTATGAACGATGTGTCTCATTTTTCATCACCACCTTTTAGGGATGGTTATATAAACAACATTAGTGATTATATATGTTATTTATGTCAATATTTATATAATATAAATATAAATTAGTCATTCTATAACTTAATATTAGCAATAAATAATCATTATAAAACTTGCCGCCTAAAACAAATATACCAATTAGAAAAGTTGTTTTTATACATGATAAATTACTTCATTTAAATTTTCATATAAATAATTTAAATTCAGATTTATCACCTTAATAACATATAAATAATTTTACTATAACATTTTAATAGTGATATTATAACAAAAAATCACTTCTATAGCCATACTCACACATATATTGATGAAAATTCTTATTGAGTTGGTTTAACCACCACCATAAAAAATGATATAAAATTCAATCATGTATAGAATTATAAACATAATATTTTATTTTAATATGTAAATAATATTTTTTGTTCTATATTGGTAACATAAAAATTTAAATCATTTATTAAGATACCACAATTCAATTGTTAAAAATCACCGAAACATGTTTGTAGACAATTTCACATACAAGAACTGCGAATAAAAATATCATACAGTGAAGCTATAAATTTATAAAATATCATAAAATATAAATTCCATTATCTTGTATAATATAATAATGATTAAATTTTGGTGAATAATATTGAACAACACAACTAAATATGAAAATAGTCCAAACGATCAAGATTTCTCACAACTGATATTGAAAATAGATAATAACTAACCAATATACATGTAGATAATAATTATGAATGATGTTTATGAAATTTTATAGATATGAATAAGGTTATTAAATAGGTGATTAAAATTGTTTTGTTTTTTATAAAATAGTTTAGAGTGCAATCAACTAAGATGGAATTCAAGAAAATGGTTTCTTATCTCAAATTTTATTCTCTTGAGACATATTTCTTATTATACACCATGTTTTATTTAGAATTATTTATCTATTTTAAATTTAATATTTTTTTATTAGGATTATATTATATTTATTGATATTCAATGCTCTATTCCATGTTATTTATCTCATGGGGTTTTGACTCAAAGATTATAAAATTATATAGGTTTCCTTGACCTAATTTCTCATTCATTGGGTTATAATCATTATTACATGAGCACATTCATCATGTTTTATTTGAACCTACCATTATACTATTTTAAATAGAATTTCCTATTTTTATCTTGTAAAATTAATTCTCATCATCAATAACCCCTTGTTTGATAAAATGTTATCCCAAATAAATGTATACAGAATAAATCTAATATTCCATGTCTATATTTTCTTATCGAAATTGTTTTATTTAAGGAAATAAAATTATGTATTTTATTTTATATTTTTAAAATTTTATTTTACAAATTTTATAAAATTAAATTCTTTCAATGTTTATTTTATGTGTTTTTTAAACAACTTAACATGCTTAATAATGGAATTTATTTCATTGTTTACCACTCTAGATTTATAGGTTTTTTAGGATACTTTATTTATAACTAAATATAATAAGGTTTTAAAAAGTCTAATATTTCCCTTTAAAAATGTTTTTGAGGGTAATTTTCACTCTATATTTCAAAATAATGTTTAAAAAGTTTTTTGAAATGTTTTTTATTTTCACTTTAGTTTTTTCTCTAAGATTTATCTCTAATGAAGTGATGTTTTGATCACCCTATATATGATTTTATGATGTTATTCCATTTTAAAAATGAGATTTTTGATATTCTATGATTTATTAAGATTATGTTATTTTATTTTATTTAAATATAATAAATCCCATTATTTTCCCATGGGTTATTTAAGATATCATGATTGATTTTAAGTGTCACACATATGTATAGATGATGACATGTGGGGTCCTATATCACACTCCAATGTATTGGTATTTTTATTTCTATAGAGATATTCAGGCATTGAAATAAAGAGTTTGTTCACATTGGTGTGGGCTTGATGAGTTTTCTCCAATTTTTGGGCATATTCATAATGATTTTTCACACATAGACATTAGAATAATGAGTTTTACCTCAATGGTTTTTCTATTACTATGGTTTTTTTTTCATATTTACAAGTTTTATATCAAGTTATGACACATTTTAATGATATATTACATTTCCATGAGATTCCATATATTCATGATTATGGATTTTTTAAATCATTCCACACTTTTATGTAATTATCTCAGGTTTTATGATTATTAATATTTATTTTTATCCATGTCATTGCATTAATAATTAATTTATAAAATTATGTTCTTTTGTTGATATAACATCTTTTATATTTATAATATAAAGTCTTATTATAACTTCCTAGTGATTCAAACCACTAACCAGCACCAGAATGATGAAAAACTATTTTGAACGAGGAACACCTCCCTATATTCTAGAGGCTGCTAACTAGTGGTGAGGGTCAATGAGATATAATGGGGATAAAATAACCTTTTTTGGGAAAAAAACTTTAGGTTGTGATTAAAGGTTTTTAGGTTTATTATGTTTCTTGAAAAATCTAGTTGACAATGTTCAAGTGGATTTGCTGATAATTCATGTGTTTTGAAGGTGGCATATTTTTCAAGTGTTTTCCATATTTTTGGGCATGAAAACCATGATTTGTTTTTTAGTATTGGAAACTTGACCACATTAGAGATTTTCTATGTGAAACACATATCATGTGTGTGGAACCCTAACAAAAAATTATAAAAGGGCTCATAAAAAATGATAACAAGAAGGGATGTTCATCATTTGAGTTAGAATGTGGTGTTTCAGTGGCTAATAAAAGGGGATTTATACACTATGAAAATCATATAGATAGTTTAGGTTGTGGTTTTGGATTATTCAAAAATAAGTTAACAGTAATTGTGATTTGTGGGTTTTTAGGATTTCTCTTCCCATATAAAGTACCCACAATCAACTCATTATGCATAGTAAATTTAACTATATAGAATCATTGTAGAAAGAATTTGGCTAATTATAAAGGTGGTTCATGATGGTAATTTAGAAAGGATTTAAGTTCATGAAGGAAGTTGAGTTCACAAAGGAAGTTATTTCTATGAATTAATTTAGTCTATGAAAGATGTTAAATTTAGAGAGTACCTTTGTATGTGGTGTGCTATAGATCACAACGGAATAGTGGTTCATAATGAATCATTTGTATGAAAATTAAATACAATTCATGAAGAACTCATATTATATGGTTTAAGAAATTTCATAAGGGGATTAAATGAGTTAATGAAGGAACAATTTTTTTTCCAAAGGCCTCTCAAAAAAGAAATACTTATGGAATAAGCATCTAAATATCTATGGAGGCCATTAAAAAGTTTTAGAATAATAATTAAAGGTTATTTAAAACCAATATAATGACATGATAATGTACCCAATGATTTTTTGGATGAATTCATTCATTTGGAAAATATTTTGGTGGAATATATGAAAGGTCAAAGAGAAAATCTCAAAGATATAAAGAATTTTAAGAAAATATTTATAATACTTACACCTCGGTTCAATTTGAATGTCTCTATACAAGAGGATAAATATCCAAAGGATTTAACACTGGATAGATTACATAGTAATCATACTGTATATGAGTTAAGAAATGATGATTATAAGGTTATGGAGAATATTTAGTCTAAAGAAGTGTAATTTAAGGCCATGAAGAAGATTTTTATAAAATATGGCTTGGATGAAGATATACTAGATTTGGTTATGTGGTTTCTTTCCTCAAAAATGCAATGGGGAAAATGGTTGTCAAATGGGAAACTACCTTTTTCATTATTTTATTATGGAAAATTTGGACATCTTGTAGAAAAGTGTCTTAAAAAGATTCAATATAATGATGAGGAAAATTATGAACTTCCTAGGAAGAATTCTTTATCTAATTTCATAGGTATAATAATAGCAGGCATAAATTATTCAAAACCAATAATCACATTTCAAAATAAAATGGCAGTTTAGACGAATTTTATGTGGAAGAGATGTAGTATTTTAAGGATAATAGAGAAAATGATATGGTGATATTTGTGGGTAAATCCCATACTAGGGAAGAAATAAATATTGATAATGGATAATTAATAGGAAGTGTTAACCTACAGGTTGAATTATAAGATACTCTTATGGATTTAGATGTTTGTAGATCCAAAAAGAAGAAATCTAATATATTTTTTGAAGATTCCAAAATCTATATGTAGTATTAGGGAGAATATATGTTTGATCAAAAGTATGAAATCAAAGGGATAATATTTTAAAACCTAGTGTACTTGTAGGAATTTGTTGAGTACAATCTCAAGGTTTGAGAATAGATCATAGTTGTGTATTTTTTAACTAATATAACAAAGGATGAAATACAACATATTGAAGATCATGAAGGGGAAGTTATCAACCAATTAACAAAGGTAAATGATCTAGAGAAATGGTTGACTCCCATTAAGATATTGGGAAACCAGGTAGCGTATGTGATAGGAAAAGGTAAATTGGAGGTCATAGGTCTGACAAAATAGTCAAAGGAATGCTAGGAGAATAAAATGAAACATCACAATGAAAAAACTAGTATAAGGACTGATAAAAAAGAAGTAATGGTTGATTCAAGATCACAAGAATCCACTCTAAGGTTTAAATATTATTTGGGTATGAATAATAATCTAAATTTTTATAGAACCCAAATAAAAATCTATCCAATAAAAATGAAACAGAAAAATGATCCTCATATTTAGTGTTATTTTTGGGAAATATTTGATATTACTAAAATGTATGTTATATTTCTTGGAGGTACTATAGGTTACATGAGAAAAAAAATTTATCCACAAAGATATCAATATTCTAATAATACTTTTTACGATTATTGTTTTTGGTGTGGAGGATTTGGACTCATCTCTAGATATTTCTCATCAACAAAATTAAGGAATGTGATGAAGTAGTACCGAAGTGGTCATAAGTAGTAGCTCATGGAATCATAAAATGAGATAAAAACAAAAAATTGATTTGTATATTTGTAATTTTTCCCATAATACTATGAGGAAGATCAATAATATTAGTATATAACAGGAAAGAATTCAAAGACAAGGATCTAAAAGAAAAGAGTTGAGTAGGTAGTTGTTGTAGAAATTTCTCTTAAAACATAAAATAGTGATGATGTATGGATCTTAATAGTGGATGTAATTTGAATATATTGATATATAATCATCTCAACATAGGAATAAAATATGGTAAGGAGGGTGTTATATAACTTTTAAATGATGAATTCCTAAAGATTATTAGCTTAGGAAAATCCATGTTTGGGGGAAAAGATATGAGACACACTAATGTCCCGTTTGTTAAAGGTCTTAGTCATAAGTTTCTAAGTGTTAGTCAACTGTGTGACTTATGGTATGCATTAAGATTTACTAGGAAGTGTTTTATAATCAAGGGATAAGATGACATAATCATTTTAAAAAAACACCTGAAGGGGAATCTATACCTTATGAGTAAAAAATAAAATATGTTCCTTATATACAAAGAGAAATAAAAGAGGTTGTGGGATAATATACATGTCCCAAACTTCCAATGATGATCTAGTAAATTGTGATAAATATTGAGATCCACTGGAGCTATCCTAAGATCTTACTCACATAGGCAATGATTTCTAATAAAGAAATATTATCCAAAATACATACATGAAAAAATAACTTAGGTCAACCAGATTTCTTGAATTGGTGTTTGCTGATTTGTGTGGAACTATCTCACCAATATCTATTTAAAGGAAGAAGTATTATATATTTTTAATTAATGATATAAATATTATGGAATTTATATTTATCATTTCCCATAAACTAATGTGTTTAGTTTCATAGAACAATATTGAAGGGAAGCTAAAAAGGATGATTGAATAGAATATTTTATAGTTCTGAATCAAAAATGGTATAAAATTAACAAACATCAAAGTGGAGGATTATCTCAAGAAAGATAGGATAATGTAACATGTTTTAGTAGTGATAAATCCTATGAAAAATGGAGTGTTTGAGTGGGGAAATTAGATGATAAACAACCTAACCAGAACAATTATTATTAAAAAGGACCCACAAGATAAATTCTAGAGGGAAGAAATCATGAAATTAGTTTATATATCCAAAAAAAAAATATTGTGTCTAAAATATGAAATGACTCCAAATGAGCTATGGTATATAAAGAATCGAACATTGAAATAATTTATAATATTTGTAAGTATGTTATTGATTCTAAATAGATTGAAAAAAATTTGTCTGAGTCTCAAGGATATAATGGGATATTCCTTGGACACTCCGGAAGAATAAATCCTTACAATTGCTATAAAAAGGGGACATGAAAAGTGGCTAAAATAAAAAATGTGACTGTTGTATAAAATAAATAGAATCTTCAACAATATTGTGAATAGTTCCCTGATGATAGTGATGAGGAGGTATGAAACTTAGGGGGTGAATAAGTGGAAAATACTAATTTAGAAGAAGATATAAATGACAAGCTGGATTTCATTATAACTATATCTAAATAGAAGCAAAGGAGGCATACAAAAATTTACAAGTAGAATATCATTAGTGAGTAGGAATCTCAAGTTTAAATAATGACAATTCAATATTTATAGTAAGCATCCTTCCCATCTCAGGTAGATCCAAAATTTCTCAAAGAAGATGTCAAAGATGAAAATCTAGTTTAGGATATTAATTAAGATCTTGAAAAAATTTAAAAGAATCAAACAGATGAGATTATTTCATGTCACATAGATAAAAATGTTATCAGGAAAAAATGGGTCTTCCAGAACAAATTTAATGAAGATGAAAAAAAATTGAAACAAAGAAATACTGGTGTAAGAAGGATAATCACAAATTAAATGTTTTGATGTAGATGAGACATTTTTAACTCTTTCAAAGATTGGGAAAATTATATTATTCTTATCTATAGATGTGAACAAGAAATTTATTGTTTTCTAGATGGAAATAAATCCATCATTTCTAAATGAAGTTCTAAAATATGAAGTGTATATTAAATATCCATATGATTTTCTCATTCATGGAGGACTTGATTTCAATCTCCATGTTAATAATCAGAGTAATAAATGGTTGATGGTTCTTTTATATATTGATGATATAATATTTGGTGGATCAAACAATGTTTTGTGAAAATAGTTTTCAAAATTCATGAAAGGAGAGTTTGAAATGTCAATGATTAGAGAGATAACAATTTTCCTTAGTTTACTGGTAACAAAAGGAAGACATGACACATTTATGTTTCAATAAAAATATGACAAGGAAGTTATAGGATTATTTATAATAGTAAATTCCAATGAGATGACAACTATTGTTTCTATATATATTAAATTGTCACAAGATGATAATGGGAAAGTGGTGAATGCCATATATTATATGAAGATCATTAGAAGTCTATTGTACTTAATAGTGACGAAACCTTATATTATTTTTGACACATGAAAATTGGTGCAGTATCAAAGTAATCCCAATGAAATCCACTTACATTTAGTTAAGAGAATACTTTGGTAAATAAATTTCATGATGGATTTTAGTTTGTTGTACAATGAAAAATATCAATAAGAGTTATTGGTATATATAGATGTAAATTGGGCTAGTTCAGTATCAGATAGAAAATAAATGTTAAGAGGTGTATTCTATCTTGGTGGATTGTGTATTTCATGGCTAAGTAAGAACAAGTATTTCATTAATTTTAGAATTTTAGAAGCTGAATATATTATGGATACTAAATCCTGCACACAATTATTGTGCATGAACCAACAACTTGATGATATGGGAGTTTAAGTAAAGTATCCGATCAAAATATAATTTGATAATTCAAGTAGTATAAATCATAGAAAAAATCTTGTCCATCACTCATGAAAAATGGAAATTGAAATTAGGTATCACTTTATCAAGGAGAACCTGGATCATGGTCTTGTGAAGTTGGATTATGTTCCAACAAAACTACTTATTGTAAATATCCTAACAATGGACTTACTCAAAGAAGAATTTGATCATAATAAACTAGCACTTGAATTTTGGTAGAATACCCAAACCTGAAAAAGTGTTGAAATAATACTGCCATCTCCCTAAGGTATGAGTTTTCCCCTATCTGCTGAGATGTGTTCTTCACCATGCTCCAGACCATAGAGGAGTAACCTTTATGTTCATTGACAAAGGGGGAGATGATTTCTTGAATAATGTAAGGGGGAGAAGTAGAATATGGAGAGAAGTTTAATATGGGATTTTTAAATATGATGACGTTGAATATGTTCATTCAAGGATAATATATCTTGATAGTTTTCTTAAGAGGTTCATAATGAAATCATTTTCTTTGTGGGGATGAAGATCTGGTCTTCTCGAGTGAAAAGGTAGAGTTCTATGAAGGGGTGTTTTTGAAAATGAAGTGATTTATTGATGAAATTTTCATGATAATATTGTTTCTCATTGCAAGCATGGATCATATAGGAATAAATTTCTTGTTAAGTAAATCTATGATCTATTTACGATGTCAAACAGAGTGATTAGTGGTTATTATAACCACTGTGTATATGTATATAAATATAAGTGTCTTAATAGTTTTTTATGTTTTTTCAAAAAACCCAAAGAGGGAGATTATTGGGAGAAAATCCCTCATTTTGGTGCGTTATGGTTTTTGGTTTGTGTTTTTTGAAAATGATAGTTGATAATGTCACAATTTATTTTATTCTAAAGATAATTTTAGAAGGTGGATAATTTTTCCAAGTTTTTTCTATATTTTGAGGGATGAAAATTAGGATTTATTTTTCAGAAAAGGAAACTTCATCTCATAGGATATTTTTTATGTGAACTAGATATAAGGTATGTAGAACAGTGAAGTAAAATCTACAAAGGCCACATGAAAAAAATGTTAACTATAAGGGGTGTTTTTTGTTTATGATCAAATGAATGGTTTAAATTTCCATCATAAGAAGAGTTATATGCTTTGAAAAAAACATATAGAATTCATTTCATAGTGTAGTCTATTTCAAAAATGAGTTTATAGTAATTTTGATTATCAGGTATTCTAATTTTATCTTCCTCCCTAATCACTCCATTAGGCATATTAATTTTTATTATAATGAATAATCATTAGAATATTTTGAAAATGTATATGTTGGTTCTCAAAGGATGTGTTCATTGATGAAGTTTAGTAATTAAAATAATTTAGTCTATGAAGGTAGTTTAGTTCAGGAAGGGGATTTGTATGTGGTGACCTATAGCTCAAAAATGAGTGGTCGTTCATAAGGTACCATCCATCTGAAAAGTAAATGTAGTTTTCTATTCAATCTCACTATGTAGTTCCAAAATTTTTACAAGGGGATTAAAATAGTTTTCAAATGAACAAAAATAGTTTGTGGAAGGACTATCAGAAAATAAATCATTATACGGTGAAGTGGATTTCATCTATTGGGTTAAAATGGTGCTTCATGAAACACTCATATATGTGTGAAACAATTGTGAATTGATTTAGAACAATGGAAGAGTCTTCTGAAGGGTAAGTGCACACACTTTGAGATGTAAGTGAGATTTTAGTTTTTTATTGATTGTAAACTAGTTTGGATAGTGGGTATGATCTGAACATTGAAACAATAGTTCAATTTTTTGTATTTGGTACATCATCACATTGAATTTTTTTTCTCCTCGTAAGTATCCCAGTGGGGGAGAAATAAGTAAAATTGTTTTGTCTTGTACATGTTTTAATTTCCATTTATTCTGTGATATGATAAGGATAGAGAAGAGAGTTTTTTTAATGATGAAACAATATCCAAATGGGTATCTATTTTAATAAGTAACACACCAATTCAGCATTCAACTTAGGGTATTTAACCTGGTTGGGAAAAAACCTTCTAATTAGAGAGAAAATAGTAGTATAAGTAATACCAATCACATTACCACACAAGATAACCATTCTAGATAATATAGGTTAAGTTAATAAATATAAAATCATGATTATGTTACAATGTGTATATGATTAATGTCACAATAGATCCCCCATGATTAAATAATATATAAAGGATAAAAAGAACAAAAAATAATGGTAAATTTAAATAAAAAACATCATGAATAGGTCTTGAATCTATCCTGGTACCATCACCCAATATCCACTCTAACAATAGATAAAAACATTATACAATGTTCCCCTTCCATAAACAAGTAACATGCAAGCAATTAATGATCTATTCTTGGGTACCTATTTTCATTGGAAGTCTGAGAAGGGTGTGAGTACAACCTAATAGGTCCCCACAAACTGTGTGGCAAAAAGTACCATTTTGATATCCAATTTCTTGTAATAATGCTTAAGATAAATAAATATAATTTTATCCTTTTAAACATGTTTAACTAATAGAAAAAATAAATATAAAAATTGGTTGTTATATTCACCCCAAGGCCAAAACATAAATATTTTTTCCAGTGTTAGGGTGTCTCTGAGCATGTCACGATGACCATGGTAACCAATATCCTACAAGTCATAATAAAAATGTCCCCAGAGACAAACCAACATACACCCTGGGTTTGTATTCACCCTATATGTAACCATAAATTCTAGAATCTATCCAGGAACAGTGTTCACCCTAGGTTTGGCCATTAATCCCAGTATCCACTTGGGGGACATGTTCATCACAGTTTTAAACATCAATCCTAGTGTCCAATAAGGGGCTATTTCACTCTAGGATTAACCATAAATTCTAGTTTCCACCCAAGGGTCGTGTTCACCAGGGGTTTAATATCAATCCTAGCATCCACTTGGGGGCCATGTTCACCATAAGTTTAAACATCAATCCCAAACCAAAATCCATTTAATTTAAATAGACGATTCACATATAATGATTATTATAACATTGAATAAACAATCATATGAATTAAGGAGTAATTCAATATTTACCATTCTAAAAACAAGTCCAACTTCTAAGGGGTGATTTTATTACATTTAAAACATTTCAAAATAAAAATATTATTCTTTAACAAAAAAACCAGAAAAATAATATTCCAATTAAAAATAAAGTTATATTTCTAAAACCCATTTCCAACTGTCTTATATTTCTTATACACCATTAAAATATGTTCCATCCATTTTCAAAAAGAATATTTACTAGAGCACATAACCAAACCCCAACTTCAAACAAACCTTTATATTTCATAAAATGTTACCATTCCATACCATTTGTTCCTATGTAAGCATTTGAATTAATAACACAAAAAAACCTTTTTAATAGTTTCAAAATAAAATCACATGGTTGGAAAATATCATGATATTTCATTTTTTCCAAGACAAACCATAATTCATCACTTTACAATCCCCATTTTCATTTCTTTTTTGGATTCATGTTCTAATTCCATCTCACTTAATTGATGATTAGGAAATTTGATTTTACAATCATTAGTTTCATATCATAAAACTTAATTTGGAATAATTTTTATATATATTAATCATTCAATAAAACTATCCAGGTTAATTAAGCTATCTATATTGGAAAATTCAATTATGGGAAAACCCTGAAAATGTAATTTAAATAAATTATAGCTCAACCCTAGGTAGACTATGTCATTGAACAGCCTATGAAATTAAAAAATAATGTATGATTGTGGGTTAGGATGGTAGATCGACTAGCTTATGAATATTGAAGAAAACATATCAAGTATCAGACATCAGTTTATCCTAATTTGGAAAAAATTATAATTTAGACAAACTCCCTAAAAATAATGAATATTATCTAAAACTGGCATAAAAAACTTTACATAAAAACAAATAAATATTATAATGAATAGGATGCATATCCTTAACTATAGAACTTTATTTCAAGTGATAACACTTGATTTAGATATAGAATAAGGGAGAATAACCATGGAATAATATAAGAGGAATGAGACATCATGCCCGGGGTTTTTGGATGAGAAAGGGAGGAATATTGAGTCTAAACACTTAAAGGGGTGTACGGTAAAAATTGTAAATTTTCACATTTTAAAGGGGTTTATGATTTGGCTATATGGTTTTCCAAACCTTGTGAAAACTATTTGGTTAGAACAATCCTAAGAAAACCCACTTCTTGTGGGTTACCTATAAACACCACATGATGGAGAAAATAATGCACCAACCATGAAAAAAGTAACTATCAAGTTATAAATGTTATCTTCACACTTTTCTCATGGATTACCCTACCATGTGCAAGTCATTCTCTACAACATAGAGCCACCAATGGGTCTAGATGATTTCTTAATGAATCAAACTATTTGATAGTAACCCTTACTCTTCATATGTAACCCAAACTGTACACATTCAAAATGAATGTAAAATAAGGGTTTCTTAGATTTATCTAAACTGTGAGACCCAAACCATTCACCCTAAGAATATTTCTCCAAACACTTAAAAATAAACTCAAAGATTTTGAGAATTATCCAAGCACCTAATGCACTTATTGGGGATTTAACAATATCCATTAACATATCACTAAGATATTCCCACATTTAAATTCTCAATCAAAAACTTATTTTTAAAAATAGGTCATCCACTAATACAATATTCAAGTCCTTCCTCAAAATTTCAATAGTTCAAAGAGATAGGGGATGTAAAAAATTCCAACCAAAACACTTATATTCCTTGATAAGCCTTAGTGGTCATCCAAAAAAATTAAACAATGTACATTTGATTTCAATTTGATGATAAAAAATAATGTTCCAATATCAAACACCCAACATGCTACTAAAAGGAAACTGAAAGCAAGAGATATAGTGCCACCTGATCCCAATCCAATGCTCATACTTCCTACCAAAAAACTGAGACAATGCTCCATAGAACCCTTACATACTAAGACACCTAAGGTGTCCTCTTTTGAAAAAAATTTGGCCAATGGTTCTCCCCACCACATGTATAAGTTCGAAAAAGTAAATTATGATTCATGGTGCCTCCACTAATAAAACTACTTTCCTAAACACCATTCAAATGTTTTAAAAACAAACACTGTGCTATCTATACAAGTTTTCACCCAAACATACCTAATAACATTATTCTAACATTGGTTCTCTTATTTTAAAATAAAAATCCAACAAATGTTCCTCATTGCGCAAGAAAAACACGAACATGTAGACCTTTCCTTGAAAGGATTTATCACACTCTAGAAATTACAGTATCATATCAATAAAACATACCCAATGTGTCTTTAACTCACCACAACCAGATAGATAAATGAAAAATAGTTGGTCAAACCCTACCAGACCAATTTCAAGGATTCTTAGCTTCCATCACCAATACACTATTAACTATCAAGGCACAATGCCTTGATCACAATAGGCACCACATGACCATCTAGACACATTGAGGTCCATCCATAACCTATATTGTTATTCCACTAACAAAACTCTAACCACCAACGAAATGCATTGTGCCTTAACTTGAGCATTTATATACCACAAAATTTAACACACATGGATAAAAACATTTTTTATAAGATTGAAATGATTTCTTGGATTACAACTATCTTACTTAAAAAACAACTATTGACATTACTTGAGGAATCTATATTACACTGAAACTACAAGCGAAACGAGACCTAGTTTCATCATGACTTTTTAAAGGATGATCCCGTGAATCAACAACCCTTTCATGTAAAATGGACATATTCCCACAACTAAAATGATTCTCCCACATCACGGGAGTTTACTTTCTGTAATTCCCTTATATCAAGTCTTGATCTCAACATCTCATGCTCCATCCATCACAGAACATAAGAACTAAACATGACCATCCAACTAACACTTGATTCCTATGAAGAGACACCAAAATCCACCCATTCATTTCTCATTGTAATTACATCACCATCGTTTACTAAAAACTAATTCATAATCATGGTTATTAACTCAATCATACAATAGTGCTCTCCACATCATATGGATTCACCATACCTCTCTTAAAGCATAGCTTGATCATGTTCCACCACTAAAGAATGCATACCGTTCCCTCTAATAATCAACCATTCTTTAAAACATTGAACCTAAAATGGGATCAAAATCATATTGACTATTCAATGAAATCTCAATCAATCCATGAAAACCATCCCTTAAAAACATAACCACAAAAATTTATCCAATAGATCCAGGTCATTAACCCACAAGCATATACTAACCTTTGGTTATCATGCTCTAGGAGGAATCACTAACACAAACTCACCACAACTCCATACTCTCTACCAAGTGTTCAGGAAAAAAATCCCATAGTAGAACTACCACCAACATATCTCTTGAGAATTTCCAAAATTTGAATGTCTTTCTATAGAACCACACATAGCATGTTCTACCAATATAATTACAACTGGTCTTGCGCAATCCAACTTGGTTCCATAGTAAACCAATAGGTTATCACTCTTGCACCACACGATATTATCAAGACTATAGAGTCACATTCTATACTATGACTAACTCAAAAACCCAAGTCATTAACCCATAATTCTAGAATTATAATTCATAGGTTCATGCTTTGATCCAATAAACCTACAATGCTCTAGGAATACCTCTTTAACTCACCAGAGGCATCCTAAATTTTTTCATAGAGCAATCCTGACACCTTGTACATAAAATGAATACACGCATGACTACTAGTCATCCCAGGTGTTGGGGGACCAAAAATGATACAGGTTGTCATGTGTGGATACTCATAGGAATTTGAGGCACCTTCAAAGTGTAAACCCATAGTAATATCCATTTTGATATTATGAGAATGAGACCCACTAGTAGGAAATCCAGATTTATACGTGTCATTGGATACTTCTATCTATGGATGTGTGTATTAGTCCTTAGAAATTAATATAATTGTTACTGATTATTATTGATGAATATTATGAGTCACATAGTTTGATGTATTGATGAAAACCGTGACTACAGATGTTCGTAGTAAGGTAGGAACATTGGGTACGTCATGAGCAGTATTACATTAATGAATAATGAGAGAAATTTTTTATTCATTCAATTATTTAATAAATTTAATATATCATACCCTTTGATGGAAATGATATAACCTAAATAAATCCATAGCCTTGGTGTTCTATAGGAAATTTATATTTCTATCAATTCAAGGAAAGAGGTATCGAGCGCATAGGTTGATGGCACTAGCATGCAACATGATTGATTCGAGATGTTGTGATAAAGGGATTATATTACATAGTAAGCATCTGTATGTGGTAACATGTTGTTGCGACATTAAATTAATTCTCTATTGGTGCCTTGTCGTATTGGTAGATGATAACCTCGGACTTTAGGCTACTTTTTCAAATGACACCGAGAAAGAGGCCTATAGGGTAACACATTAAGTGTATCTAGAATCTCAGTAAAATAATATATTATAATTTATTATTTAATAGGTTGAATAAATATTATTCCCAAACATGCTTTAATAATTATTCATGTATTATTGATCACATTTATTCTATCACTTAATATTCGAGAGAATATATTATGAGCAGAATTTTTAATAAATATATTTTTTTCTATTTAGTGAATATAATATTTATTTATTCAAAAATAATACAGTGATATTTATTTAATAAATAAATATAAATTATTCAAGCCTTGATAAATATTGTGGAGGAATGGGAGATTGAGTTTAATGGACCAGTGATAAATAAAAAATATTGAATATTATTTAAATAAATAATATTTTATTTTAATTCACAAATTAACACATATTAAAAAATAATAATATTATTATTATTATTTGAAATGGGGGTTTTCAAAGATTAAAAAATAATTAAGGGAACTTGTTCAATTATTTTATTTTAACCCTAACAATATAAATACCCAATTATGTTATTTTCTCAGGAGTACCAATTCATTTGTCTTGGTTGTGCACAACAGATCTGGAGTATCCTCTTGAGCCTAGAGAGCTCCCTTCTCAAAACATTCTCCCAAGAATGGGGAGATATCCCCCTTCACCAGATCAAGGAGAATACTTTAGAAGCGATTCTCGAAGAAATAAAAGGTGGATGACGCAAGCACAAGGATATTCCATGCCAGAACCTGGAGATTCCATCTACGATGTCTGGAGATTCATGGAACATGTGTGGATCACTGCTAGAGAAAATTTACACTTTGTTTCTACAATTTAATGATGGTGGAATGCAGATCTATCACCACATTCATCAATGAATAAATAATTATATAAATATAATTCTTTATTTTATTAAATTAATTATAAATAATATGTGATGATCTTATCTCTTGGTTCCGAGATAATTATCTATTCTCTTTTTATTTGACTCAATTGCGTGGATCACAATGTTAATCATCCAATAGATCTCAGATTAGTCATTGATTATAGAAAAAATAAAACTTAGGCACCTCCCATCACATGCTTCTATTATACACAGAACCTAAAAGTTGTATTAGTGAGGTCTCATAATTATTTATAATTATTTAAATATAGTTTTTGATTTTTGAATTTGTAATATAATTTTTCAATTCAATTTTAAACATTATTTTAAAATTAATTATGAGATCTATTTCTTCCTACTTCATTTCTCATAGATCTAATTGAGATGTTTTATTTTATGATTAAAATAAAATCAGGGAAATCATCAGGAGGTGAAATGGTTTTTGGCCGGAAAACAACATACTACACATCATGTAACCAGATTTATATGTAATGTAGTCATGTTTAATGCATAAAAATTGATTTCAAAATCAATTCCAAATAATGAATTGAATATTTCATTAATTACACACTTAATGCACCATGTGTTGTCTAGAATTTAATAGCACACGGTCATCCGGACTACACACCATTTATCCCACATACACAATGTGTAGTCTCTTTGAGTCATAGATGAGATGTGTATTCCATAGACGGCCTACCTGACTAGGGACCATGTAACTCGGAGTTCACATGAAATTTATCCCATTGGACATTTTGTCTAATCTAAATTTTAAAAGAAACAGAATATGTACCAAGTCCCTAGACGTGTTTCTTGGATAGATGATGAGATATAAAGATGCCATACAGATCATATCTATATACTACGTACTTTTACAAATTACACAGATTTAAATTTTATTTAATATATTATGTAATCCTTCATACATGTTCTTGCATGTGGTAATTAAGTTTATAGAACACTCCATGATATGGGTTTTAATATTTTTATATATAAATTTTTAATTAATATCTATGTAATGTTCAAGATATTCATACCATGTATGAGTTGTATTACAATTGTTTCTCAACGTACATTAAAGAATGACATGTTACAAAAAACCATGTAATTCGTGTAATTATTAAGTTGACATTACATGTGATGAAAGTACGTGATAAGTTGTGTATGCTAAATTTCACAGAGAGCAAACTGTATAGGATTATAATACATGTTGGGTATATTTAGACGAGTATTCACCATGATTCCTCCAAGGTACATTTATGTACAAATTTAATTTTAAATGAATTTATTTAATTCATTTAAAATTATAATGGATGAGAATATCAAGGATCTTTGGATGATAATTAAGATTAAATGGTTGATTAATTAAAGATAATACTTAATCGATTTGAGAATGATTTATCTTAAATAAGAATGATTAAGAATTGAATGCTAGTTTTATTAAATGTGTCATTCATTGCATTCATGTGGTTGATCATGAGATAGAATAGACCTTTTGTATTTGATTGGTTTAATTTAATTTATTATTAAATTAAATTGTTGTCTTGCATTACTTCTCTCCACTTATTATATTGGGCCTGTATTCCCCTGGTTTTATTAATGTAAACCCCATTTTCCCCATACATGTGTGTGAGTAAAAGGCATATGTATTTGATGAAGATCATATGATAGTGGAGTCAATTCAAGTTTAGATCCTAGGAGAAACCAATCCAAGGAGATACATAGAAGGATAGGTGGAAAGCTGCAACATGAACCTTAATTGGTCCAAGGTGTTTTTCTCCTAGGTCAGCGGTTAGTTTATCAACCACTAGATAAACTAACCCTTGGTATAAGATCATGACCATGCTTATTTGTTATTATTTTTTATTAGTTTCATGGTTATTTTATTATGGATGTATTTTCATGACAACATAATTTAATTAAATTAACAAGCATGCTAGATAAAATTAAAACGAACTATATTATATGTAAATATTATCTAAGACATGGTTAATCACCTAAGTAAATCAACTTAATATTAACAAGAATTCGATAAAGATACAAATTGGAAATTTAATCATAAAAGGATAAAATTCCTCAATAAAATATTAAGTTGGTATGGCCTTCCATTACTTCCATTAAAATAAAACCATAGTTCAAAGTACTTGACTAGCAAAAGTTGGGATGCTTTCAATTATTGGGGAATTCTAACATGTAGTTTGGGGTTTAATTTAATTTACTCACATCAAGGGTTTACTACCAAAGTAGGACTTGGTGTAAAATAGAGATAAATGTTCGGGAAATCTAAATTAATGATTTTAGGATTGGGGAGTCAACTTAGAATAACAAGTAACTATGAGTTAATGGAGTTGGAATTTGGAATGCCTACCTAAAACCATTCGAGTTTCTTGACCAACCAAATTTAGGGTAATGATAAATGGGGAATTGATTTTTTCCCTTATAATATCCTTGAAATAGGATATTCCAAATCCAATGGTGAGCGCTATTGGGTTTCAATAAAATAGTGAGAGACTAATAAATATAATATTTATTTATTCACTTAAATTTTATCAGTTAAAGTACTAAAATTCTTATTATCTTATTTGAAGAAACAATAATAAAATGACATCAAAATTATCATTGTGATCCATAATTGAGAAATAATTCTTTCTCACCAGAAAAAATTTCCATGAGTGGAAAAGGTGCCTACGTGTCATCATTCATCATGAAAGAAAATTATATGTGGTTGAAGAACCTATACTAGTTTAACCTGGTAATGATACATGTAATGAAGAGCTATCTCTCTATGAGAAACTCTTGAATGATGTTATAGATGTTCAGCGCTTTGTGATTCCATCCATGTCCAATTAGATTTTGAAGCAACATGAGGATTTGGATTCATATAGCATTATGTATTACCTTCGAGATCACTATTAAGGGAAGGAGAGACAACAGAGGTATGATATATTCAATGCTTTGTTCACAACTACTCTTAGAGAGTCTGTTCCATCTGGGCATCTTGTAGTCAATCTCATTGGCTACATTGAACACCTAGATATCATAGAGATTAATTTCCTTAATGAGTTGTGTACAGATCTAATACTTTTATCACTTCCCAATAACTTCTCGAACTTTATTTTTAATTATAGTATGATCAATAATTAGAAGATTATTTCATAACTTTTTACATTAATTTTCTAAGTGGATAAGGATATGGGATGTGACAAACCCACAGTCCTTATGGTGAATAAAAAAAGGAAGAACAAGGAAAATGGTCCCAATACTTATAAACAGTCTAAATCTCCCAAGCACCATCTTTATAAGAAGAATAATATCCAGAGGTAGGGCAAGGAAAAGGAGGTAATATATTTTTCGTGTGGAAACTCTGGCCATTGGAAGATGAATTAAACCTCAAAATAAGTTAAATCTAAAGGTATGTTTGTTATCAAGTGTAATATTTCAATATCTACATATTAGGTATTAGATATAACTTGTGGGCCTGACATATGTATCCAAATACAAGAACCATGCAGATTCCAAAATATTACAAGAGGAGAGCTGGATCCGAGAGCTGCTAATGGAGTGAGGCTGGCTGCCCCAACCATTGGTGACTAACACCTTTCATTTCCAATAGGATGAATTTGGTGTTAAAATGTTTTTATTATGTACCGATAGTTACCGAGAACATAATTTCTTTATCATGCCTAGATACATATGGGTTTATTTTCAAAATTTGAAATAAAATTTGTTTCTTTTATAAAGAAAACATATGTTCTGCTATGGAACATTTAAATAATGGTATTTATTTATTAAATTATGAAAACCAAGTGTTGGAAATCAATAATGAATCATGTTCACACTACTCATATAACACCCAGCCTTGGTGTCACCATGTTGGTCATGTAAACAATAATCATTTGACAATGTTCTGTCAAGATGGTTATTTTGAATCTTCTGAGAAAAAACCACTTGAAATAT
This sequence comes from Viscum album, assembly GCA_963277665.1. Taxonomy (NCBI): domain Eukaryota; kingdom Viridiplantae; phylum Streptophyta; class Magnoliopsida; order Santalales; family Viscaceae; genus Viscum; species Viscum album. The sequence goes on from OY728122.1 coordinate 2,093,368,824, forward strand.
TTCATACTTGTATACAAGGAAAAATGACCAAACCACCATTCAGTTGATAGGGTGAAAGGTCCACATAGCTTATACGATTAGTACACACTAATATGTGTTGACCATTTCTAGTAGAATCTAGATGTGGATATTCTCACTTCATAAATTTTATAGATAACTTGATTATATATGGATATATATACTTAATGATTTGTAAGTCCGAGTCCTTTGAGAAACTCAAGGAACTAAATAATGAAGTAGAGAATCATCTTAGTAATAAGATAATGAAGCTTTGATCAGATCGAGGTGGTGAATATCTTAACCCATAGTTCTTAAACATTATATGAGAGTTTGGGAATATATCTCAACTCACTCCACCGTACCCACTATAGTGGAATGGTGTTAGGGAAAGGATGAATACTACCTTGGTATTTATGGAAAGGTTGATGATGAGTCATGCAGACCTTCCATTATCATTTTGGGGATATTCATTAAAAACTGCGACATACACATTAAACTGAGTACTAAATAAAGTGGAAAATGGTATTCCCTTCAATCTATAGAGTTTAAAGAAACCCATTTTATTGCATATGCGTGTATGGGGTTGTGAGGAATTTTTTAAGGCCTTCTTGAACAAAGAAGTAACTCCATAGGGCACAAGGTGTATCTTTATAGGGTATCCCAATGAAAAAAGATACTACCTATAGAATCTCTTAGAAAAAAAGTGATTGTGTCCAGAAAAGTCTTATTTCTTGTGAGGGAGCACATCCTCAAAAATGATAGTGGGATCGAGATTGAATTTGATGAAGTTGATGCTCAAAATACATAATATTCGATACAGGATCAGATTCTATAGGTCCCAGTGGAAGAATTAGTTCATGAAACACAATTACGAAATAAGAGTGTAAGAGAGGTAAGATAATCAGATAGATATGGTTTTTGGGTCACTAAGGATGGTGAATCATTATTGGTTGACAATGATGAACCTATATTCTGCAAGGAGTCAGTAGAGAGATCAGAAGATTCTACATGGCTAGAATCCATGAATTATGAAATGGATTCCATGCATCAGAACTAATTTTGGTTTTTCATCGAACCACTATTTGATGTAAATCCTGTTGGATGAAAATGGGTATTCAAAAGAAAACTTGAAAAGAAAGGTAAGGTAATTAACTATAATGTAAATCTAGTGGCTAAATGTTTTAAACAACATCAATGAATTAACTATAATGAAAAAATTTCACCAGTTTCCATGTTTAAATCCATTAGAATTCTACTTTCCATAGAATCTTTCCATGACTATGTTATTTGGAAGATGGATATCAAGACTACATTACTTAATATGAACCTTTAAGAAGATGTCTATATGATGCATCGGGAAGGGTTTGTGACTCCAAGTGATGCGAAAAATATTTTCAAGATATAGAGATCCATTTATGGATTGAAGAAAGCATCTACATCATGGAACATTTGATTTGATGAATCTATAAAATAATTTTTTTTCACAAATAATTCATGTGATCCGTGTGTTTAGAATAGGTTTAGTGGGAATTTGGTTATTATCCCAGTAGTATATATTATTGAAATATTAATTATTAGAAAAAACATATCAATCTAACAATCTATTAACGACTGGTTAAACAAGTGTTTCTCCATAAAGGACATAGGTAGAGTATCCTACATTATAGGGATCAAGATCATTCATGATAGATCCAAGAGGTTACTTGGACTATGTCAAAGTACATATATTGACAAGATACTGAAGATATTTAGTGTGGAACAATCAAGGAATGGATTAGTTCTAGTGTCACATAGTTTGCATCTTCCTACAAAAATGTGTCCTCTGACACAACATGAGAAATATAGAATGAGTAAGATCCCATATTCTTTTTCCATAAGATCAATCTTGTATTCCATGTTATTTACTAGACTTGATGTTTCTCTAGCATTTAGCATGGTAGGAAGATATCAAGTAGATCCAGGAGATTAACATTGAACTGCTATTAAGGCTATCCTTAAATATCTGAGAAGAACTATGGATATAATCCTGGTGTATGGTCGAGATGAAGAGCTGGTCATCAGAGGTTATAATGATGCTAGTTGTCAAATAGTTCAGAATGATATGATGTCAAAATCTGGATACATTTTTTTCTCAATGGAGGAGTTGTTACTTAGAAGAGTTAAAAGAAGCCAGTTGTCACTGATTCTATAGAGGAGTCTGGGTATATAGTAGCTTTTTAGGCTGCCAAGGAAGCCATTTGGATTCATAACTTTTTTTTCTATGAGCTTAATGTGGTATCTAGTAGTAAATACCCTATAACATCATATTGTTATAATACTATAGTGGTCTCTCTTGAAAAAGTTCCAAGGTCACACCAATAAAAAAAGTACATACTCTAGAAGTATCACCTCTTAAGGGAATTTTATCAAAGAGGTGAAGTTGTAGGGAGAATAATACCCATAGAAAAGAGCATGGTATACCCCTTAACTAAAGATATATCTCAGTAGAATCATGAGTATCATGTGAGAGCTAGAGGACCGAATGTTGTCAGTAGTTGGAACTATTGAAAGTGGGAGTCTCTTGGAGTTTGTTCCCTAGAACAAAATACTATGTGCTTTATGAAAAAAATTTATGCATTTTTTAAATATTAATAAACTACTTATCACATCATTATTATTCTTCTGAATGACTTATTATGTGATACTTTCTTATATGTAGTTGTCACAATAAAAGGTCAAAGTAGTCCCCTGCTATTATTAGAACCCGAAAGTGCTACGACACTATTATTGAATAAATGTTCAATATTAAAATGATATCATTATAGGGACACAAATGATTTAGGATATCAGGGATGTAGAATCATAGGACTTTGAGCCACCTTATCATGGTGTATGCCCTTGGTAATACCCATTTGGATATTATGAGAATGCGAATCGCCCATAGGAAATCCATATTTATAGGTTTCAATGGATACTCCTATATGTGTATGTGTGTATTGGTCCTTAGACTTTGAGATTATTATTAATGGATATTATGAGTCACATACTTTTATGTATTGATGAAAACCATGATGACAGATGTTCACGAGGAGGTAGGATATGTTGGGTATGTTATGAGTAATATTACATTAATGAATAATGTGATAAAGGATTTATCCCTTATGTTCTTTAATGAAAGTTAATATCTTAGGACCATTGATGTAAATGATATAGCCTATATAAATCCACCCCATTGTGTTCTATAGGCAAGTTCTATTTCTAGAAAGTCAAAGAAATAGATATCAAGCACATAGGTTGATGGCAATGGCATACAACCTTCTTGATTTGAGATATTGTGATCAAGGGATTATATTACACAATAAGCGACTATATTTGGTTACATGTCATTGTGACATTAAATCCATTCTCTATTGTTTCCTTGGTGTGTTTCTAGACAATAACTTTTCGAATTTATGCTGCTTCACCTAATGCCACTGAGAAATATGTCTAGAAGGTTACACACTATGTGAATCCAGAATCTCAGTTAAATAAAATATTATTATTTAATATTTAATAGGATTAATAAATATTATTTCCACACAAGGTTTTAATAATTCATCATGTATGCTTGATCACATTTATTCTGTCACTAGTTATTCGAGAGAATATATTTTGAGTAGAATATTTAATAAATATCTATTAGTTATTTAGTGAATATAATTTTTATATATTTATTGTGGAATAATGCAATGATATTTATCTAATAAATAAATATACATTGTTGATGGCCCAATAAATATTGCAGAGGAATGGAAGAATAGTTTTAATAGACTAATGAGAAATAAAAAATAATGAATATTATTTAATTAAATAATATTTAATTTTAATTCGAAAATTAAGCGCATTTTGATAAATAATAATAATATTATTATTATTTTACATGGGGTCTTTATAGGATTAAATAAATAATTAAGGACACTTGCACAAATATTTTAATTTAACCCTAATAATATACATAACAAATTATGTTATTTTCTCATGGGATCCAATTCATTTGTCTTGGTTGTGCACAACGGATTTGGAGAATCGTCTCAAGCCTAGACAGATCCCTTCTCTAATAATAATCCCATGAATGGAGAGAGATCCTCTTCTACCAGATCAAGGAGAAGACTTTAGAAGCAGTTGTCGAAACGACCAAAGGTGGATGATATAAGCACAAGGATCTATCATGATAGCACCCATAGACTCCTTCTATAATATCTGGAGATTCTTGGAACATGCATGAGTCACCGCTAGATGAAATTTACACTTGTTTTTTACAATTCAATGATGATGGACCACCAATTTGTCACTACATTCATCAATGAAGAAAGAAATATTTAAAGGTAATTCTTTATTTAATTAAATTAATTATAAATAATATGTGATGATCCCATATCTCAGTCCCAACATAATTATTTATTTTCTATTTCTTTGATTCATTTCCATGTATCATGAAATTCATCATCATATAGATATTGGATTATTCATCGATTATGGAAAAAAGCAAATTTGGGTACCACCCATCGGATGCTTCCACTATTCCCGAGACCTACCTGAGGATCATACCACTTGTTGAAGCAATTGATACCACTTATTAAAAATATGAATGAATTTAACACTTATTCTCTATTAATTTCAATTATTCATAGTCTTAAAAAGTCTTTATATAAGTCTTAATTTTTTTTAATTTTGAACAAAACATCCCCTGAGACTTTTTCATCTTGACATCGATAAGTTGTTGCTCAAATTTGGGGTTGGAATTTTGGGAATATCTATTCTATATCAACACATTTTATATATCCTAAATTTCTTTAGATGATACAAAATACTAAGACACATTTAAAATAAGAAAACTTATACAAATATGAAATTCATGTTGTTGCTTTATACTTGGTCTTCCTATTTAGTGTCATGTTACCACTTAGTGTAACATTATCAGATCTTCATTTAGATAAATTACATATGTCTTTATATAAAAATTACACCATGGATTGTTTATCTCCTTTAATTCATAACCTATTTGAAAATAGTTTGAAATAATAAATCATATGGGGATAGGGTACCTCAAAGTTTCTCATGTTGAGGAATAGGGCTGAACATGATGGACCGACCCTTAATCTTATATATTTACTTTTCCATTTTTCATATTTTGGTAAAGGAATTCCAAAATTTACAAAAAATTATCATCATCATTTATAACTTACCTTCTTATCTTCTTTCTAATGTATATGCTTTTTGGGAATCCACTCACATACATCTCATCATGGATATAAGAATTTTCATTATTCTTTTTTTAGTATTTTCCACAATTATAGAATCATTCAAACATGAAAAACTATCTTATTTAGTTACCTTAGTATTGGATATCACCTTTTTATTTTAACATCATTAAATCATTACATTTTCCTTTTTAGTGGTTTTTGAATGACCACTTAGGAATATCTATTTCCCGATGACCACGAGTTCTATCTTGAATCCCTTATTATAAGGTGGGTTCTTCGTACCTCTACTTTTCTCATAGATGGTATAACTTCTTACTTTATTTCATGATTTTCTTTCCTTTATTCCAAGATATTTTTTGTGAGTACCTAAATATTGTTGCATGATACACCATTTTTTGATGCTCATCTGTGTTATCAAAAACATTGGAACTATTTTCCATCCTGACTGACCATTTTCTGGGATAAAATCATTCTTCATATGTTATAGGGGTGGAGTGTATCCTTATAGAATATTTACCCTTCCATATATTACTGTAATTGAAATATCATTCAATATGACTAAATTTATAATAAATAAAGAATTTATTCAATATAATATTACCATATATGGGCTCTACATGATTGAGATATTGACACTATCAAATTTCTTCTTTCACATGTTGTCTTTTGTTCTTTTAATAACATGTTCATAATGTTCAAAAGTCTTTAATAAAAGTTTAATTTTGTGTCCACATTGTCTTGGAGATACCATCTTATAAAGTTTTCATGGAACTAATCTTTTCTACTAGATATGAAAATTTTAATTATTCTTTATATTATGAGTTCATTCAGAGGGGTTTTGATCTTATCATTTAATCAGTTTATCCTTTCCTTAGGATCTTTGAAATTTTCAACTTACTTCTTAAAATTATTATCCAGTTACTTTAATAATGAAGTAATATCCCTTTTATTTTATCTTTATTCATCATGTTGGACCTTGAGAGGAATTTTTCTTGACTTAAGTTCAATCTCTATAGAAATTTACCTTGAAATTTATTGCTAAATATCTTCAATAATGCCACATTTTTCCATCATCTTTTTTCCCATTTACTTTATACAAAAAATAAAGGAATAATATTCTCTCTTTTCCCTATTATTTTCAAATGAAATATATTCAATCATTTTATAATAATATTCATTCAAGACATCCAATTATTCTAGATTCACTTGTGCAATTAGGATATCCTCTTGAACATTTCATGAACATTTCTTGGATTAAAAACTTGATGTTGCTTCCAATTATTCATCATTTATTATTTTTAGCTCTGAAATAGATTATGAAAATACAAAAAATTTCTTCAAACTAGTTTTATAAATATATATTAATTAGATTCAATTTTTTTTTATGTTTTTTCGAGAATTATTTCATCTAACATCCTTCTTCTCCTTATAGTTGGACATGAAACACTCTTCATCAAATTTTCCATTGGGTTCATCAAATTTAATCCCTATATATTTGGATAAAATTCCATGTGAAACATTCTTATTGAGGCCTTCTTTGTGATCACCATTCAACAAATTTTGAATAATTTACCAATATCAATGTTTCTTTGAACTGTTTCAAAGATAAATCCATGTCTCCTCGATGGAAAATTTATTACCTAAAAAACAACTCATAAAACTCCAATTTATTCTTCAAAGTGGATAATAAACTCATTTTTCATTCATTGAAGTTATTTACATTAACCCATAGAGCCTTCCATATAGATGTTATTTATATTTACAAAACATTAGATTAACTTATAGAAAGAAAAAATTCAAGAAAAATAGGCATCCCCATGATACAACATGTTAGTCCCTAAATAGTGTGTTAGTTTGAGATTACCTTAGGGGGTGAATCAGGGTCTGTAATTCTTAATGAATTAAATTAATTTTTTTTAACCTGAACTACCCTAAAATTATCTTTATTTCTTAGTATCGAGGGTCACCTGCTGTTCTTTTTTACATTGATGTTGATCTACGTTAGTTTACTTGACCAACCCTTTTAGTGAATATCATGTGTTTATATTTTTATTCTCTTTTAGTGTGCATGAAAAAATTAAACAGGGAACTAATTAATTACGTATTTCACCCATAATGGGATACTCTAATGATAATGACATTGATGTTTTCTTGATACACTAAATCACTAAAATCTCACTTATCTTAAAAGGGTCTAGACTAGGTCATTCCATTCCCAAGATCACCACATTTAAAATTTATGGATAACTCACTAATTACAAAGTGTCACTCCCTTCAAATTTCCTTTCTATTAAGTCCAAAAGGGGCCTAGATACCTTGAGGGGGGGGGGGGGTGAATCAGGGTATGGATATTATTTTCAGAATTCTTCCTTTCCCACTAGATCCTGACCTATATATTAGAAGGATCTCTTTGTTCTCTATTTAGTGTTTAAATTGATCATATCCTTTTCAATTTTATCAAATGATAATTAATTAAAAGTAATTAAATAATATAATCACAAGGACAAACATATTTTTTACTTGGTTCACCCTCAAAAGGCTACATCCAAGGATCATATAATGACAATGTGCCGATTGTATCAAATTCACTAAATCTCACTAATAATAATAATGTTTGGACTAGATAAGTTCTATGCCTAGGCTCACTGCCTTTACTAGATCTTGGGTCAACTCATTACTTTACTAAGGGTAACTCCCTATGTCTCCTTCTTTGGATCTCTAATGGTGAAAAGGATCACTGTCTTACTCTTCCTTTGATCACTAATCTAGAAAGGATCCCCACACAATTTGTGGAATTGTAGGTCCCAAACAATTTATGGACATATAGGTCACTTCATTTTCATGAAAAATTAAATATTTAACTATAGGTATATTCTCTGTTTAAGTCCCTCTTTCACATGAAGATGAATTCCACTTTTCCAAAAACTGTTAGTTTGTGGAAATTACATTTCTTGAACTGTTTTAGTTCCATTTAAAGCTTAATTTAAACCTATATGAAAAGCCTTACTTCCTCCATGAGCTACACTGTATTGCATAGCATGTGTAATACACAGATCACCACTTCTTCCATGGACTTCCTCCACTACCGCGCACCGTCCTCCTACCACATGTTGCCCCTACTTTGTGGATGGATTCTTCCTCTATGAGCCACCTCTACTCCATGGAACTTTCTTCATTTTTGGGAAATAGTTCCCTACATTCACCCTTCCATGATATGTCTTCATGAAATTTTACTTTCACAGATTGTCTCCCCCATGATCAATTTCTCCTTCATATAATTGCCTCTTCATAAACTCTTTTGGACTTCACAAAATTCTTCATGGAGGAAAGGTGTTTTCTAAAGAAAATATCTATATAATTAATTATGGGATTAGTGGTCCTTATAGAGGAAAATAGATCTGAAAATATCACTAATTCATTTTAATCAAATCTTTGATTTTTTACAACCTTCACCATGTACTGTGCTCCTCCCATGAATTATTTTCCCTTCGCGGTCTGTATAGTATTTTTGTTCCTCTATGAAAGTAGATCCCTTATACAAAGGAATCACTACCACCTAGATGCAAATAAAGATCCATCCATGAAATATTTTCCTCTGCAAAACCAAAATCCTTCCTGCAAAACATTTTTGTCCCGCAAACCATTTCCCCTATGCAGTCAGTATAGTGCTGCTATGTGGAAATCCTTACATTTCTGATTTCCTTTGTCATTCCACATACTCCCTTTAAAGTCTGAAAACTATGCCATGAGGTCCATGAAATGTTTTATCCTATGTGGTAAATATTCATTTTTTTGAAAAGTAAACTCCCAATTTTGAGGCCCTAAAATTTCTAAAACAATAGGAAACTACGCCATCTTAAACACCAACGTTAACAAGCACAAACCACACTCATTCATGGTCATCTGAATTTGGCAACAACAAAATCACAAACAAAAACACTATGAGTAAACCTTGAGGGATTTTCCTAACACTTTCTATGACCACTATGGTATAATGGATCACATTCACATTGTTTATGGACATTTTGGTGCCTTTAAAAACTTCACGTGTTTAACATGAATCCTCAAGTATAGATAGATGATTTATTTCAGCTCCACTAAGCATATCCTTTATAGTCCTATGAATCAATTATCCTTACAACACCTCTTCTTATAGAATGTAGTTGTAACTTATTTTATCTTTTTTTTCTATAAAAATCCATTCATCTTCTTTGGTAGAGTCTTCAATAGGTGCCAACACCTTTTTTTTCTTCTTCTTTCTAACCTATCACTCAGAACTCCTATCTTTATCTTTGAGTTTTGATATGAAATATTCAAAGGTATATCTATTTATATGAAATAATATTATTTATATTTGACCCCATATAAAATGATGGATCATTCATAAATAAATTATACACATGCTAGCATCATTATAGTCCACTCAAATCACATATAACATGCTATGTTTTCCTCTATGATTTCTATTACCACTATACACCATAATATATTTATTGTTAAACATGTAAAAATATGGAATGGACTATCACTAAACCCAGTAGATGACCTAATTCACTAAAGGGAATGAAGGGACTTCTCAATATCTATAGGTTGGAAACTAGTTCCTATGCATTATATTAATCACTTTCAGAATGATTTCTCCAAAAAAAGATTCAATAAACAGTAAGAGAGATAAATACCAATGAAAAAAATTAATAAATAATCCAAACAAGTCATAAATAACTACCATGATCCAAAATATTTTCATATATAATCATAATCAAAAAAATTGCAAGATACATCGAAGAAGAACATATATAATACTAACCAAAATAAAAAAACCAAAAACCTACTCATGTTGAGCCCAAAACAACTCCATGAAATATATAGTTACTCATGACCACCCAACTCACTCCGAATTGGATATAAACAGAAAAAATGAAACCAACTAAGAACCCATAACCTAAAATGAATAGGCATGAGATAAAAAATCCCAATAGGTTACCACGCCCTACCGAATCTATACATTATGATTCATAAGTAAATTAATCAATGATAGTTTAAAAGAACCAAGGAGTAAGGTTTTCACATATAAATTATTGAAAACCATAAAAACATCATAACCATCTTTCAAAACATTCATATTTTACTTCCAAAACTAAAAAAATGTGTTCTGAAAATTAAGACACTATATATAACCTTTTCAGAACCACACACACCATTAAAATTTCTCTAAAATAATATATTTATTTTATTTACATGAAAATGGACATCTTAAGTCATTTTATCAGATGATGAAACCTCAAAACCAAATAACCCGTGTTGAAGAACAATTTAAAGCACCCATATATGAGTCTTTAAACTCAACATAGTCTTCCAATCATCTTAAAAACTAATTTTCCAAAGGAAATAACCCGACACACCCACATGGGTCATGTTGGACTCACCTATTTCGATAATCCCAAATCATGTTTAAATATTGATCATGATATACGAAGTCAGTCATTAATATTTTTAATATACATTTATAATTACCTTATCCTCAACAATGTATACTCTAAAGACTCATGACTTTGCTGTATTAGCTTACAATTTATATTTATCTAAATATCAGTTCACTGTTAAAGGATACTGGTAAGAGCCTTCTGTTCAAAGTCATTGTTATAGCTCACTGTAACTCTAAGTCACTGATGTTAGAAGATAGCCATTGAATATTTACAGTCACTGTTGGATGCTACCGGTACACTGGTACTATCCCAAGGTCACTACTATGACAAAGCTTCTGTTGGAAGTTCATTTTCAGACTCTTTCTCAAGTCTTATATTGAGAACCTCACTGTTAAAGCCTACAGTTGGACAAGTATACCATATGTAGAAGGCTACCGCTTGACAACTCCTACTGTCAAGATAGTCGAATGTTGTTTAAAGTCCACTGATGATGAGCTACTATTACATAGAGTAACAACTACCGTTACAAGCCTACAGACAAAGAGCCTACCATTGAAATTCATAGTTGAATTGTCTACTGATGAAGTCCACAGTTGGAAAGACCATTGCTGGACAAGTCTACCATGTGACATGCATCTCCTACAAGTATAATGATAATCTATTGTTTTCTTTACCAATTTTATTAATACTATTATATCGGTAATATCTGGACAAATTAATAAACCTGACATTATTTAATACTATTTGTAGGTATATCAGGAAACAGTACGATGTACGAGGGAGACCACACATGGTTGAAACATTTTTCCTATTGGCCCTTGATGAACCAAAATAGATAAAGTTGAACTGGAAAATAGTATATATATATATGAGAGAGATACATTCAGAGTACAGAGTCCAATACATACAAAAACAAGAAAAGTGGTGTGAATATATACACAAGACACTATAAGAGAGAACCATACAAAATCTGAAGAAGAACCTTCAAGCACTCATTTAGAAGATCATAGAGCTTCAAGAATATATATTGAAAGAATCTTCTTCAAGATGTCATGGTGTGCTGCAAAGATCTTATTTCCCAAGAATCTGATCATCTCTACATCTGGAAGTCATAACCTGAAAGTTGCGACACTCTATTTTGGAGGCAACTTGCAGAGAAGGACCAAAACTTCATTTACTTCATTCCAATAAGTCCAGAGATGATCTTCCAACACAACAGAGCATTCTAAACTTATCCATACTATCTTTATCTCTACTTTGTTTAAATACTTTACATTTGTGAGCAGTGTGTATGTGTTACACACAATGACTTTTGTGCTTGAACTGAGAGATACTAAAAATCCCCATATCAAACTATCTTTACATTTGTTTCCCAAGTATAACTGTGGAAGAAGACTTGTGTGTATTGGTAGTTAATTATCCAATGTAGAACTGTGGTAGAGGTTTTAAAACCTAGATAGTTTATGAAAACTGTTGTAAAGCCTGATACATGCTGTGTATCACTTTTAATATAATTTCTTGGTGGTAGGTGATCACCAAGTAGAGAGGACTAGGTCTTGTATTAGGACTAAACCTCTTATTTAAATTGTTGTGTTCATCCTTCCATTACTCTGTTTTACATTTATCTCCTGTGCTTATACTTGCAAAGACAGAAATTTGTTTTTACATTTACTTTGATAGTTAGTTCTGGTTAGTGAGTATATTTGATTCGTTTAGTAAACTTGTTTCAAAAGTGGAATTAGTTCTCATACTGATTCTTCTGAGGAGTAATCAACCTTTGAGAAACATGTTGAACAATAAGTCACTTATATCTCTACTGCCTTAATTTCCTGGGCCATTTTAATTAGGGAGAGTTTAATCCTAAAAGTTTTTAACAGAAATTTTAATTGGAACTCAATTCAACCCCCTCCGGAGTATCCACTCCGACCAATATTTGGTATCAGAGGAAATATCTTTATATACAAAGTTTTCAAACCCTCTATTTTCAAGCTATGATTTTAGCTTTATCTTAATGATCTTAAATTTCTGCTAGTTCAAAATTTTCTCTCTTTTATATATTTTTTAAAATCTATTTATGGACAATAGACTAGAAAGTTATGCTACTAATAGGACACCTTTCTTCAATGGTTTGAATTATTCTCAATGGAAAATTAAAATGAAAATTCATTTGGAAAGTATTGGTTTTTATATTTGGTCTACTATAGAATTAGAATATGAGATCCCCAAAATTGCTAGATCTACCTGGGATGATTCTATAAAGTCTGACTATAATAATAACTGTAAAGCTATGAATGCCCTTTACTGCTCTTTAATAGATGAGGAATTTAATCGAATTTCTGCATGTAAAACAGCTCATGAAATCTAGGACACCTTGGTTGTTTCTCATGAAGGAACAACCAATGTGAATGAAATGAGATTAAATACTTATACTATTAAATATGATAATTTTAATATGAGACCTAATGAACCCATTTCTGACATGTACCTTAGGTTTAATGAGATTGTCAACATCATGAGTTCACTAGTAAAAGCTATTACAGAGAAGGAGCAGATCATGAGAATATTGGGATTTCTTCCTGACAGATGGAGAGGCACTTCTGTGTCTATCCGAGAGTCATGTGACATCAGCAAGCTACCGGTTAAGGAGTTGGTTGGTAAACTAATGATATATGAAGAGGAAATGAAGGTGAACAAATAAGATGATGATGAACCCAAAAGAAAATCTATGGCACTCAAGTCTACTTTTTCAAAGAGCGAAGAAAAGGAGAAAATTGATATTCCTACTGAAAGTTCAACTAGTGAAGATTTAGATTCAGAAAGTGATAAAGAAATGGCTCAAATAGCCAGGAGATTTAAGAAGTTATATAGGAAGAAGAAGTTTTTCAGAAAACCAAACTACAAAGGTAAGTGGAAAAAGGATTGGAGGAAATCGGATAAAGAATATGATATAGTCTGCTATGAATGGAAGAGGAAAGGACACATCAAGGATGACTGTCCGAAGATAAAATTCGAAAAGAAATATGACTATAAGAACAAGAAGTACAAGAAATCCATGAAAGAAACTTGGAGTGCTTCAAAAGACAGTACAAGTGAATGAGAATCTACTGATTCTGAAAAGAATCACTCCAACATGTGCTTCATGACTAACATATCCGAGGTACCTATTTCCCCTATTCTAAATGATTATTATTCTGGAAATAACAATGATTCATATAATGATATGTCTAAGGATGAACTATTTGAATATTTCAATATACTGGAAGATAACTGCAATGAACAAAAAGATTAATACAAATCTTTGATGAAACAACATGCCTTGAATAGAAACATTAAAACAGATCTAAGTGTAGAAAAATAAAATAATTCTCAATTGTTGAAAGAGAACACTCAACTCAAATTATCAAATAAACAATTAAGAAAGGATATTGAGAAGTTCACTGCTGGTAGGGATACCTTGACACAGTTTCTAGGAAAACATATTGATCCAAAATATTCAACTGTTCTAGGATATCAGCCTGGATAGAGACAAATTAGCAAAACCAAATTTATTCCAAAATCTGGACAGTTCACTGATAATTTTGGATCATCTTTTGAGAAAACATTTTCTAAAGGACCTAATAAAGAATTTATGTCTCAAAATATGTTAGTTGATTTTAGAAAATCTATAAAAAAATATGGGTTCCCAAAGTTTTATTGGCTATCCTTTCTAGACCCAAGAAGATCTGGGTACAAATATTATCCCATGTTTAATCTGTTTTGCAGGGAAGTTGTTTAAGGAGTTCCTGTAACACTCTATGGTACTTGGACAGTGGATGTTCAATACATATGATAGGAGACTATTATTTCTTCAAGAGTCTAATTAAAGTTGTTGGTGGGAATGTCACCTTTGGTGATAATACAAAAGGAAAAATCATCATCTCAGGCCAGATTGGTAACCCTGATACAATATTAATTTGTAATGTACTATTTGTTGATGGATTAAAGTATAATTTACTTAGAATATCTCAGTTATGTTATGATGGCCTTAATGTTAAATTTGAAAATGATTCATCCAATGTTTTTAATTCAAAAAATGATTTGTTTTTCACTGCATGTAGAAATGAGAATGTATAGGCTGTTGATTTAAACTCCTTAGCCAAAAAAATGTTTCCTGCTTAAATGATTTTCATAAAGAGTCTTGTTTGTGGTATAGAATATTAGTACATTGTAATGTGCACTCACTTAGGAATCTATCTATGAAATTTTAAGTTATATACCAACCTAAGTTAGAATTCCCAATTGATAAAGTGTGTAATCCCTGTCAAAAGGGAAAACAACACAAAGTTTCTGTAACACCCTGAGATTTTATAAAAAATATTATTTTTAATTTCATTAATGTATTCTATTGTACGCTACACCAAAAGGAGCTTGAAAAACACGCATCCTTGACTTTCCTTGCATTACACGTAATCACGACCTTCCTCAATAGCGTGTGTAGTACCAATACCGAGTTTCACTAAACAACGATATGCTATTAAAATATTATTAAAACTAGTCGTTATGAATAGTAATAACCACTTTTCAAAATTTTGTAAATTTAATTTTTCAAAATGTACTTCAATTTTGGATTCGGAATATCGAAATTAGCTTAGGGTGAAATTTTGGTACTTTTCGGATAACTTTCATTTTCTGATGAATAGTGAAAATTACTAAATTTTAATTAAAAACAACCTTTTTAATCGAAATAATTAATAGTGATAAATTATTAATTAGAGTGGTTTTAAAGTATATTTAGAATATATTTTTACAATTTAATACAATGTTGTTCATTGGATGTAATTTCACATTTAAACCAGACATAAACAACTATCAATCTTTTGATAGTTATAATCTCTTAAGAACACGCTATTTGTTTTGATGACGGAAATTAATTTTTAAATTAATTAATGCAGCTGATATGTTTTGAATTTGGTAAAATAGGCATCATTTTTGAATTCATAATATAAAATATATCTTAGGCCTAATTTTTGGTATTTTTCTGGAAACTTTCATTTTTTGATAAATAGTGAAACCACTAAGTGGTAGCTAAAAAAAATGAATTTTTCATAAAACTTAATTTTACCGCTTCTGTGAGTGGAATTTAAAAAATTATAGTGACATAGTTGATTTCATTAAGTAAAACGTGGTTCAATGAGATGAAAATATTTTTTGGTGAATAGTAACTTTTTACTTTTTTTAACCACGGTTAAAAGTAAATAGGGTAATTAAGGGTAAAAATGATATTATTATTACCCTAACACATGTCCTAATTCTATTGGATAAGTTTAATTAGACCAAAAACAACCTTAAGAATAAAATATGACCATTTAGGCCCACTTGGATTAGATTAGGACATTTATTATTAATTTATTTAAAGAAGGGTTAAAATAGTTAAAATCAAAGTTTAATAAGTAAATAATTTTTAATATAAGGTTATACATAAGATAAATTCGACTATAAATATTCATTAGAAATCTAAAAAGATTTCCTACATAATGGGATTTTATTTGTAATTTTTAGACATTAAATAATATAATTTATTTAGGACACAAAGATGATGGAGTAGTTATCTTATTAATGAAATATTGACATAATTGATGTCATAAATACCAAAATAAATGTAATTTAAAACTTTTTATGAATTAAACTAATTTTCTAGGTTAATATGACATGTTATTATTGATTTAATTAACGTTTTTTGAACTAATCATTCTGTTATGATTTTTACAAAAATCAATTACTAAATAGTGTCAAAATTGACATAAAATAGTTTTTAAAACAAATATTATATTATTAATTGTTATTTTATTCCTAAAAATCTATGGTTCGGTCAAATGAATTAGATAAAGTTATATATATTAATAATAAAAAACTTGAGATTCGTTTGGATTATTATAGTAAGTTTATTAACCTTATAGTGTAAGAACACAAAAAGAAACAGTAAAAGTAAAATTATCTAACTTAAAGGTAAATATAAATGATATGGTTAAAATAGAGACCTAAACTTGTCTAAATTCTATTGGATGAGATTATTTCGACCCATCCCCACCTTATCTTCTAAATAACTCAATTTTGAGCTATTTAAACCCGAATTTGGCTTTATAATAAAATAATATTTTTAGTTTTTCCAAAAGATCCCCTCTCCTCTCTTATAAAAGGGAACCTCCTCCCTATCTTCCTTACACCACTTTGAGCCTTAAATCTCGGCCAACCCCTGCCAAATTCTCTTCTAAACTTCCCTAGAAACATCCTAGAGGTTCTGGTCTTCTTCAAAGACCAATTATTGTGCCCTAAAAGGAGATATCCAAGAGGCGCTTCAAAGAAGAGGAGGTTCGAACACTTACGAAGAAAATCGGACCTAAGGTAAGGGAAAATATCACAATCTCATTTTTATCTGAGATAGTTTATACTTCAAAATTTAATGGGGTGTATTTTATCATCCAAATCCATGTTTTCTCAATATTTAATATTATTTCCATCCACCTACAATTTTTTAAATCTAATTTTACCCTTCGGTGAGTTTTTAGTAAAATATATGAAAGGAATCTTTTGTCGTTTTTCGTACGAGGTACTTTTTGAATTTTCCGAAAAAAGTACGAAGAATGTTTTTTTAACTTATATGGCATGAATGGATTTTTAAAAAATTATTTCCAAGAAGCTTCCTTTACAAGTTATCAAGTTTATTTTTAATCAACTTCTTTTAGTTTATAATTATAAGACATGTTAAGAAAGGAAAAGTGTTTTTGAAGTAGAAAGGATATTTTCCTCAAGAATGGAGTTAAAGTGTTTTATAAAAATTATTTTCCATCTAATATAATAAAGGGTTCTGTTTTCATCCCTATTATTACATTTATTTGAATATGTTGTGATGAAATTATTTTTATGAATTCCTTTATCTTATATGAATTGTTTTATGATGTCATGATGTTTAATAATCCCATTTTTATTACATAGATTATGCAATGATGTATGATTTATGATTTTGGGGCACACATAAGAATGGTATCATTATGAGATGGATGGGACCTATATCTCCCTCCAATGCATTGGGTAATTATTTTATATCTCATGAGATAGACATGGCTGGAACGGCAGGTTAAACCGGTTCAGTGAAACAGGACTGAAACGAGGAGTGAACTCAGTTCAGAAATAGACTTTGTCCACTAAGATAGTCTTGGCATTGAGTCTTGACTAACAAGAAATGATTCTCTGTGATTATGTGTGTATTCCACAAAGTTTCATGTTTTAAGTTATGATTATTGGGATTACATTTCACTACTGTGATTTATCCCATGTTATGAAATTATGATTTCTTTTGCAGGTTAAGATTTCCAAAAGTTATGTTCTTATGTATATGATGTGATTGATATTTCTTTTGTTTAACCTTACTGAGCATTTGAGCTCACCCTTTTATGTTTTCTTTTCCCCAGGATATAAAGAAAGATTTTAGGTAAGAAAAAGGAAGATCTTTTTGGGATATGTTGAAGATCTTTCACCATGATTAGAAGATTATATTCCGTGTTTCAAAAGACACTAAAATATTATGGTCCTTGTGTGTGTGTTTTTGTTACGTACTAAGTATTCCGCAAAAGTAATGTAATGTCCATGTACGTCAAGCTTAGGGTCTCTAAATTTGGTATCAGAGGAAAAGTTTATTCAACCTTTGGAAACTAGGATGCAAAAACGTTGGTGAGATCCCTAGAGATATTTATAAGGTATGTATAGGGATGTCCCTAAGGATAAGTATACATATAGGATATAGTCCTAGAACTATGGTAACGATATTAGATTAAACCAAAGATTTTAGATATTGAAGTTACCCCCCCTTTATTATTATTTTTTCCTCTCACACTATTATTTTTGGGTTTTAGAAAATGGCTGGAAACAAGATGATTCAAGATAATAGAGGATATGATGGACAATGGAATGATATTATTCATGAGCAACCAAATGAAATAGGATTTGGAAGTCCAAACATCATTATTATGCCGAATCAGCAATCTCATAATATGATCAATAAAGTAAAATTTGGTAAGTTTCCTGACTCGTCTAATAAGAGAAAGATGGATTTTCATTATGATCATAGAGGAAAGAAAGTTCCATTTCCCCTATGTAAATCATGTGGGAAGAGGCATCAAGGAGAATGCTTAAAAGGAACTGGAAGATGATTTGGGTGTGGAAAAGAAGGACACAAAACCAGTAAGTGCAAAGGAAAAGGTTCAGTTAACACCAGGGATGAGGATAATGGTATTGCTACGACATCAACAATGGTTAAATGTTTTAAATGTGGAATGTACGGGCATTATGCAAACCAATGCCCTAAGGGAAAGTCTCATGAAGAGAATCAGTATGGTCGTATGGGTAGTATTTATGTTGATGATGATGAAGAGACTACAAATGATATGTGAGATGAAATAATTGTTGAATCTCAGTCAATGGTTTAAGAATGTAGTGGAATGATTACATGTTTATCATGTGTAATGTTGTATAAGTAATCTCTTGGTACTATGGAATAAAGAGGCATCTAAGGATTGTTACACTGTTGTCTTTCCTTGAGTTTTGAAAGTGTATGATTAATGGTACCAGTATCCATGAAAGGTTATTCAAATATTTTTGGAATGTAGATGATATGCACATAATGAAGGGATAAGGAGAAAATTAAATATTTGATAGTATTCATGAGCTCATGACTGATATAAGGAGAATGTTATATCATGGTTTGAGTATATAGAATATTTGGATTTTGGTATGTGGAAAGAGTTAAGTTTTGACAACATTCATGTTTTCACTAAGGTTCAATGGGTATTCATTATTCAATAGAATACATGATTAAGGTATTCACATGTTTGTAATTTTACCAACAAGATATATCTTATGATATATGGGGGATAAATGATGGCATTCACATGATTGTTATGTGACATTTCAAGTAATCATTTTCTTTATACTATGAGCTTGGACCGAAGTATTTTAGATCAGCGTAAAGATTGGAATGGATTATGTTGGACATAAGTTAGTATTGTTTAAGGATATAACTTTTTTTTGATATTATTTATGGGATGTTATAGTAATGTAGTTTTAGAAAAAGGACAACCTGTAGGACGGGCGACAACCCATCGCGTCGGACAAGGCTGTGGGAATCGAACTCACAACCGAAGTGTGACTGGCCTTTATCACCTACCACTGGCCTACAGGAAGTCCCTGTTTAGTAAAAACTAGTTTTATTATATTAAGCAGTATGATATATGAAGTATAAGTCCATTTTAGGAACCATATATGATTAATCTCACTATAGATGGACTTATTTATTTTTGGTAACTTTTATAACCATTTGTTTGAGACGGATGGAATGACCTATCATTCTATCACATGATCTGCTAACACATCAAAAATAACAAATTCAACTTCATTTCATTAAGGGATGAAGTGCAAATTCTTCAACTAACGAACAACAGTGAGATTGTACCAAAATCATGTAAGTATTTCGTTTAATTCATCAACTTTAGGGAAATGATCTTCAAAACAAAAAATGTTGTCCTAGTGCCCTTATATCTGATGAATCATATGGTACCTTAGATCATCACAAATATATGGATTTGTGATTTCTGGCTTTTCCATAGCCATGTTCTCTACCACTCTCCATCAGAACATGATGGTTAGATTTCTCTTCCATATCCATATTTTCACCTATGTGGAAACCCAGTGATTAGTTTATTTGGGTAACCGTTACGTTTCATAATTTTGTTTTTAAAGATTGGTTTTAGTATTCGTTTTTACAATGTGGGTTTCTATTAAAGAAACTTTCGAGTAGTAAACCATTTATAACCCCAACGAATTTCGAGGGCGAAATTCATTTTAAGGGGGGTAGAATGCAACACCCCGAGATTTTATGAAAAATATTATTTTTAATTTCATTAATGTCTTGTGTTGTACGCTACACCGAAAGGAGCTTGGGCAACACGCATCCTTGACTTTCCTTGCATTACACGCAATCGTGACCTTCCTCGATAGCATGTGTAGTACGCAATACCGAGTTTCACTAAACAACGATATGCTATTAAAATATTATTAAAACTAGTCGTTATGAATAGTAATAACCACTTTTTGAAATTTTGTAAATTTTATTTTTCAAAATGGACTTCATTTTTGGATTCGGAATATCGAAATTATCTTAGGTTGAAATTTTGGTACTTTTCAGATAACTTTCATTTTCTAATGAATAGTAAAAATTACTAAATTTTAATGAAAAACAACCTTTTTAATCGAAATAATTAATAGTGATAAATTATTAATTTGAGTGGTTTTAAAGTATATTTAGAATATATTTTTACAATTTAATACATTGTTGTTCATTGTATATAATTTCACATTTAAATCAGACATAAACAAGTGTCAATCTTTTGATAGTTATTATCTCTTAAGAACACGCTATTTGTTTTGACGATGGGAATTAATTTTTAAATTAATTAATGCAACTGATATGTTTTGAATTTGGTAAAATAGACATCATTTTTGAGTTCATAATATCAAATATAGCTTAGTCCTAATTTTTGGTATTTTTCTGGAAACTTTCATTTTTTGATGAATAGTGAAACCACTAAGTGGTAGTTAAAAAATGAATTTTTCATAAAACTTAATTTTACCACTTCTATGAGTGTAATTTCAAAAATAAGAGAGAAATGGTTGATTTCAGTAAGTAAAATGTGGTTTAATGAGATGAAAATAATTTTTGGTGAATAATAACTTTTTACTTTTTTTAACCACGGTTAAAATTAAATAGGGCAATTAAGGGTAAAAATGATATTATTATTTCCCTAACACATGTCCTAATTCTATTGGATAAGTGTAATTCAACCAAAAACAACCTTAGGAATAAAATATGACCATTTAGGCCCACTTGGATTAGATTAGGACATTTATTATTAATTTATTTAAAGAAGGGTTAAAATAGTTAAAATCAAAGTTTAATAAGTAAATAATTTTTAATATTAAATTATACATAAGATAAATTCGACTATAAATATTAATTATAAATCTAAAAATATGTCCTACATAATTGTAGTTTATCTGTAATTTTTAGACATTAAATAATTTAATTTATTTATGAAACAAAGATGATGCAGTAATTATCTTATTAATGAAATATTGACATAATTGATGTTATAAATACCAAAATAAATGTAATTTTAGACTTTTTATGAATTAAACTAATTTTCTAGGTTAAAATGACATTTTAGTATTGATGTAATTAACTTTTTTTGAACTAATCATTCTGTTATGAGTTTTACAAAAATCAATTACTAAATAGTGTCAAAATTGACATAAAATAGTTTTTAAAAGAAATATTATATTATTAATTGTTATTTCATTCCTAAAAATCTAAGGTTCGGCCAAATGACTTAGATAAGGTTATATATATTAATAATAAAAAACTTGGGGTTCTTTTGGCTTCTTATAGTAAGATTATTAACCTAATAGTCTAAGAACACAAAAAGACACGATAAAAGTAAAATTATCTAACTTAAAGTTAAATATAAATGATAAGGTTAAATTAGGAACCTAAACTTGCCTAAATTCTATTGGATGAGAGGATTTCGACCCATACCCACCTTATCTTCGAAATAACTCAATTTGAAGCTATTTAAAACCGAATTTGGCTTTATAATAAAATAATATTTTTAGTTTTTCCAAAGGATCCCCTCTCCTCCCTTATAAAAGGGCACCCCTCCCTCTCTCTCTCACACCACTTTGAGCCTTCAAGCTCGGCCAACCCTACCAAATTCTCTTCTACACTTCACTAGAAACATCCTAGAGGTTCTGGTCTTCTTTAAAGACCAATTATAGTGCCCTAAAAGGAGATCTCAAAGAGGCTCTTTAAAGAAGAGGAGGTTCGGACACTTATGAAGAAAATCAGACCTAAGGTAAGGGAAAATATCACAATCTCATTTTTATCCGAGATATTTTATACTTTGAAATTTACTGGGGTGTATTTTATCATCCACATCCATGTTTCCTCAATATGAAATATTATTTCCATCCACCTACAATTTTTTAAATCCAATTTTACCCTTCGGTGAGTTTTTAGTAAAATATATGAAAGGAATCCTTTGTCGTTTTTCGTACGAGGTACTTTTTGACTTTTCCGACAAAAGTACGAAGAATGTTTTTTTTAATTATACGTCATGAATGGATTTTTAAAACATTATTTCCAAGAAGCTTCCTTTACAAGTTATCAGTTTTATTTTTAATAAACTTCTTTTAGTTTATAATTGTATGACATGTTAAGAAAGGAAAAGTGTTTTTGAAGTAGAAAGGATATTTTCCTCAAGAATGGGGTTTAAGTGTTTTATCAAAATTATTTTCCATCTAAGTTAATAAAGGGTTATATTTTCATCTCTATTATTACATTTATTTGATTATGTTGTGATGGAATTATTTTTATGAATTACTTTATCTTATATGAATTGTTTTATGATGTCAAGATGTTTAAGAATCCCATTTTTATTACATGGATTTTGAAATGATGTATGATTTATGATTTTGTGGCACACATAATAATGGTATCATTATGAGATGGGTGGGACCTATATCTCCCTCCAATTCATTGGGTAATGATTTTATATCTCATGAGATAGACATGGTTGGAACGACAGGTTAAACCGGTTCAGTGAAACAGGACTGAAACGAGGAGTGAACTCGGTTCAGAAATGGACTTTGTCCACTAAGATAGTCTTGGCATTGAGTCTTGACTAAAATGAAATGATTCTCTATGATTATGTGTGTATGCCAAAAAGTTTCATGTTTTATGTTATGATTATTGGGATTACATTTCACTACTATGATTTATCCCATGTTATGAAATTATGATTTCTTTTGCAGGTTAAGATTTCCAAAAGTTATGTTCTTATGTATATGATGTGATTGATATTTCTTTTGTTTACCCTTACTGACTATTTGAGCTCACCCTTTTATGTTTTCTTTTCCCTAGTATATAAAGAAAGGTTTTAGGTAAAAAAAGGAAGATATTTTTGGGAGATGTTGAAGATCTTTCTCCACTATTAGAAGATTATATTTCGAGTTTCCAAAGACACTAAACTATTACAGTCCTTGTGTGTGTGTTTTTGTTATGTACTAAGTGTTCCGAAAAAGTAATGTAATATACTTGTACGTCAAGCTTAGGGTCTCTGCAGTTTCTTTCAAACCAAAGAAAGAAGTTTCAACTTCTCAACCACTTGAGTTGGTTCACATGGATTTTTTTGGACCATCAAGAGTTTCAAGTCTAAATGGGAAGCAATATATTTATGTTCTTGTAGAAGATTTTTCTAGGTATACTTGGGTATACTTTCTAGCTCACAAAAGTGAATCTTTCTCCTAATTTGTCAAATATTCCAAGTCTGTAGAATACCTTAGTGGAATTAAGATTAAAAACCTGAGAAGTGATCATGGTCGTGAGTTTGAGAATCATGAGTTGGAATCTTACTACTCACAAAATGGCTATAATCACAACTTTTATACCCCTAGGACACCTCAAAAAAATTGAGTTGTAGAAAGAAGAAATAGGACCCTTCAAGAAATTGTAAGGAATATGCTTAATGAGTATGAATTACCTATTTATTTTTGGGTTGAAGCTGTAAATACAGCCTGTTATGTTATTAATAGAGTATTAATTAGACCTATTCTAAAAATAACCTCTTATGAACTTTGGAATAATAGGAATCCTAAGGTTAATTATTTTAGAGTTTTCGGTTGCAAAGTCTTTATTATTAATACTAAAGATAATCTTGAAATTTTTTTTCCCAAAAGTGATGAAGGAATTTTCTTGGGTTATTCTATTTCAAGTAAAGCATATAGAGTGTTCAATAAGAAAACCAAATGCATGGAAGAATCAGTTCTTATCAAATTCGATGAGACTGATCCACATGAGCCTAAAACCTCTCTTGAACATCTTGAAGAAGATTTGTCAAATATGAACATTAATGATAAAAATATTGAATCCCCTGTAAAAGTATCCAGTTCTGGAAATTTTCCAGAATCTGCACCTGCTGATTCTGAACAAACAGACAACAATGAAGAATATAGTTCAACCCTTCCTAGAGGTATTAGGAATCTTAAGAATCATCCTTTAGATGTTGTTGTAGGATATTTGAATAGAGGAACACAAACTAGAGCTTCTCTAAGAAACCAAGTTGATCATCAATCTTTTCTTTCACAACTTAAACCCAAAAATATTAACAATGCAATCAATGATGAATTTTGGGTAATGGCCATGAAAGAAGAACTAAATCAGTTCGAAAGAAACAATGTTTGGGAATTAGTGGAAAGACCTAAGGACACTTTGACCATAGGAACTAAATGGGTCTTTAGAAACAAATTTAGATGAGTTTGGGAATATAGTTAGAAATAAGGATAGGCTAGTTGCACAAGGATATAGTCAGGAAGAAGGAATAGACTACGAGGAGACCTTTTCACCTGTAGCTAAACTAGAATCCATTAGGATACTACTTGCATATGAACCTAATCTGAATTTCAAAATTTATCAAATGGATGTTATAAGTTCTTTTCTAAATGGGTATATAGTTGAGGATGTATTTGTTGAACAACCTCCTGGTTTTACAAATCCCCATTTTTCCAATCATGTTTTTAAACTATCTAAAGATTTATATGGCTTAAAACAAGCTCCAAGAGCATGGTATGATAGGCTCATCTCTTTTCTTATTTCAAAAGGTTTTACCAAAGGGATATCTGATCCTACTCGTTTCATTAAACGGATTTCTAAAGATGTTTTAATAGTACAAATTTATGTGGATGATATTATTTTTGGATCTTCTAAAAATTCCTTATGTGTTGATTTTTCAAAAATGATGCAAAATGAGTTTGAAATGAGTTTAATAAGAGAACTCAAATTTTTACTTGGATTTCAGATATTTCAAAATAAAAATGGCATTGTTTTGAATCAAAGTAAATATATTAAGGATCTTTTAAAAAGTTTTTCTTTGGATGGTAGTAAAGGTAGTGACACACCTATGAGTATCACTTGTAAGTTGGATGTTGATGAAACTAGAGAACCAGTGGATCAAACCAACTAATGAGGTATGATAGGAAATCTACTCTATCTTATGGCTACTAGACATGATATCATGTTTAGTGTATGCGTGTGTGCTCTCTTTGAAGACAATCCAAAAGAGTCTCATTTAACTGCTGTGAAAAGAAATTTTAAATATCTCAAACATAATCCTAACTTTGGATTATTTTATCCAAAAGGACAATCACTTGATTTGTTGAGTTATTTTGATGCTTATTTTTTTGGTTGCAAGTTAGATAGAAAAAGAACATCTGGGACATGTCACATTTTAGGCAAGTCACTAGTATCTTTGTGTAGTAAGAAGGAGAACTTTGTTGCATTATCTACTGCTGAAGTTGAGTACATAGCTGCTGGTAGTTGTTGTGCTCAAATTCTGTGGATGAAACATACTATACTGGACTATATATATAAATTCAAACATGTCTCTATAAAGTGTGACAATACAAGTTCTATTAACATTTCCAAAAAATTAGAATCTCAAGCTAGGAAAAAGCATATTGATGTGAGAAATCACTTTTTGAGGGATCATTATCAAATGGGTGATATAAATCTTGAATTCATTTGCACTAAACATCAATTGGATGATATATTCACAAAGCCCCTGAATTATGAGAGGTTAAATTACATCAAAAATGTGTTAGGTATGATTAATTTCAGCATAGAATACCTCATAGTCAGAACTCACAGTTGGACCTCACAGTTGGACATTACTGTTATACCTCACTGTTGCTCCTCACCGGTGTACCTCACTCGTACATCTCACTATTGGATATCTCGCTATTTGTTTTTATTTTTGTGGGAATTTAAACTATTTTTATTCCTTTTTATTATTTCTATTTTATTTTGTTTTAATCCCTAAATCATAAAATCAAAGGCAACGAACACATATCAATCCACCTTCCTCTCTCAATCTCGAACCTTGCTCTCAAAATTCCTAAACCCTAACCCTTCACTTGATCCCTTGAACCTCTCTAAATCTCTATGGCGAGAACAAAGTGACCCCCAACTGTCAATGAGGATGTGACAAGGCAAAAGAGGACTCGAGCCGAAGCCAGTGGCACCAGTAATACTCTGACGGGACCTATAAACCCAGATCTGACCAAGAGACAAATCTTTGCTGAGAAGGAGTTAAGTGAAGAATGGCTGCTGTCGAGCAAGTCATTAGTACTGGAAATACTGAATGCCCAAGGATGGACCAAATGTTTTTCCAACAATAATAGACCGTACTACCCGAATCTTGTGAAAGAGTTCTATGAATATCTGAAGTTCGAAGAGGAATATGATGTGCATAAGCTAATATCCAGAGTCAATGGAAATGAAGTCAGCTTCTCGTCTGCTGAGTGGGCTGCCTGTTTGAGAGTTCCTCATGAAGGAATATATGATTACTACTCTGGAATATCTCCTACAAACAGTTCTATTTTTGAATATAAAAAATCTCTAGAAGAACTGACAGGAGATGGAAAATCAAGGAGGATCATTGCAGCTAAGATGAATGGAGAAGAAATGCTTTTATTCAAAT
Organism: Viscum album; assembly: GCA_963277665.1. Classification (NCBI taxonomy): domain Eukaryota; kingdom Viridiplantae; phylum Streptophyta; class Magnoliopsida; order Santalales; family Viscaceae; genus Viscum; species Viscum album. The sequence continues at coordinate 2,093,396,091 of OY728122.1, forward strand.
TCATTCAGCATGTACTTAGTTCGAGGAGAGGAGACTTTCCAGTGCTGAAGTACCAAGACATATTTCTGATGTACTTGCTGAAGCATGGAAATAAGATTAACCTATATAGGTTACTGATGGCACAATTGGAGGATATGACTAAGGCAAGCTCCAAATCCAATGCCTTATTTCATGCCAAGCTTATTTCAGTGATGCTAAAGGTAAAGGGTGCGGCAGGAGATCAAGAAGATATGATAGTGTCCAAGAACAGTTTCTATATCTCCAAGGTGATTTGAAAATTCATGAAAATTAGCTGGAATCCTTGGAAGAGGACATGGGTGAATGATGAAGGAAAGGTATATGAAAATTTTGACCCCATTACTCATTCAAGTAGGCCAAAAGACAAGAGAGATCCAGGCCTGAAACCTGATGAGCTAGAACCAGATTATTCTAATGAGGAGGAGGCTGAAGGAGCTGTGGACCCTCAAATAGAGAACACCCCCATTGATAATGGAAGTGATCCTGATTTTCCTCACAGTTCTGTAAGGACAATAGATTTCGGAGAAGCTATCCCTCTAAAAGAACTGCCAAGAAGAGAGACTGTTCTAAATGATAGTGATACTAAGACCACTGAAGAAGAAGAAGAAGTGTATCAGAATATTTTCAAGGACACCTCTGAAGAGGATGAGGCTACCGAGTCAGATCATTTTACTCATGAAGGTAAGTAGGCTGTTGCTGAAGCTGATGATGAGAACACTAAAGAAGAAGAGATCAGTTTGATCCCTCTGATAGATAATACATACAATATAGTGTCTGGTCAGGAAGCAGGAGTGGAATCTACTTCCATTATTATGGGAGTTATTAATCACTCAGAAAAGGATAAGAATCACCCTACTATTGAAATAAAAAAGCAAATGGTTGTTGAATCTGCTGGAGTTGCAGAGGAGGTTGTGGAGTTACCTAGAGCAGAAAAGATAGAGTAGATTCCTTAGGAGACAGCCTTTTATGTTATCAATAGGTAAGGAAAAATCAATATGGAATGGTAATAAATGGAAACACATTCAATTAAAATAACTAGATAAGAAAAAATAAACATGGAAAGGTAATAAACTGAAAACACATGTGATTTAATAAATAAAATGAGAACAAAATGCATCCATATATTTTATCACGTAAATATATCATGCATAATAAATAATGAATCAAAATGAACGTAATGATTAATTATTTGATTTCATGTATGAGGCACATGAAAACATATACTATAAAGATCCATCCTTTGGATAGTTTAAAACTATGGATGGAGACCTCTTAAATTTGTGCAACTTATTTGTCTCATGAGAACCTATCAATACATCAAGGATTTATATAAAGTCTAGGATCTACCCTTTATTACATGATTAAAGCATTATTCATACCGAGTAGTCAATTTAATTAAAAAGAAATACTTTTTATCAAATATCTATATTGAATATTTAATATGTCTTTATCAAAATTTCCCCAAATAAACAAACAAATTTCAAATTAGACACCATCCATAAAGAATTATATGGTTTAGGAAATAATAATATCCATGAAAAATTAAATGGATAATTTAAGGGAAATTAAATTTTCAATGATCATAGGAGATTGAATATTTTAAGGGGATTAAAAAATGAATCAAGTAAGTGAATAATAATAATGTCATTTTCTAAATAAACCAAAAACCATCCAGATGAAGAAATAGGTTGGTATCAATATAACATATCCCATGTGAAGTAAAAATAAGGGTTTTTGTTGTTGATGAATTAAAATTTTATAAAAATATATTTTAGAAATATTCGTGAGGAAAATATAATTTTATTATGAAAAAAAATTTATTTGAAAATAAATTTTGAAAATATTTTCTTTAAAAAGAATCTTTTAAAACATGAAAATGAATCTTAAAATAAATTACTGTAGATAAATCTATATAAGTCATATGAGGTAAAATGAACACTCCTTTTTCAGGGTTAAAGGTTAGGAAAATACATTGTCTAGAAAGCGACAAGAAGATTCCTTTGAAAACACTGGTAAAATAAAAAATTCATAAAAATGATTTACCAAATCATTTTAAAATAATTTTTTAATTTTTTAATAAAGCATGGTTTTTAAAGGAAGCAGGTTCTCTGATTAAAGAGAGAAAAAAGTAAATTTTCATTAAAAACATTTTATAAAACATTTTGAGTACCAATGAGTGGAAAAATGGTATTATCACTTAATAATGGTATAGAATAACCAACGAAGAAGAAAACTAAAGGGTTTATTAAAAAATGGTCAAATAATTTCATCTGATAGAAATTTATGTGTAAAAAATCCTGAAAAAATGAGCTTGTTAAGTAAACCCTTGAATAGATTATAATGTTTTAGTGAGAATCAATCAATGAGTAGATTACATGTATCAATTTTAAATCCACATATAGAAGAGTAAATACATCAACAGATAGTAAAAGTCATTATACACATAATCATAGAATATTAATGACAATAAGAAAGTAATATAACCCAATTAAAAGATATTTTTCAATGAAATATCTTTTCCACTTGGTAACTTTTAACCCAAATCCCCTTAGATGAAATAATTAAAATTAAATCTCAAATTATCATGAATAATAAATGAGTCATGATATTATATTACAAAGTGGATGTATATTCCCCATATATAAGAAATAAGGTTTACAAAAATAAAGTTATTGTTTCAAGAGAGAGTTAACAATCAAAAAAGGAAGTGAGATTGTGAAGATAATCATTAAAAACATTCTTCAGGAGAATAATCTTTAAACATTCCAAAGTGTCCCATAACACATTGAAACATTTGATTCATAATATCCATGAAGGAATAAAATTAAATGAAACATAGAATATCATGAGAATAAATAGTTTCATTATATATCATTCCAAATGGTAACATATGCAATATATAAAAGAAACAAGGTTCATAACAACTAATAAGTCTCAATGGAATGTAAATTGAGACGAAATCCCTTAACTTGAGTTTCCTTTCGGATGAACATGCTTTAAATTCTTGTATAACAAACTTATGTCAGTTTTATACTTTATTGATGACCATTTTACTGCTTATAATTACTTTTATTTCACTTATTACTATGTTGTATACAAATAATTAAACAATTATGTTTAAATTGAGTGTTTTGACCAAATTTAGTTTATGTTTCAAAATAAACTTTGGTAGGTCAGCAATGGTCAAAGGGTTCATTATATAACATATCTAGAATAATAATCATGATATATTTATCATATTTATTCATAATTTATACTTATAAAAAATCGTTATATATTATTATGAAAAATGAATGAACGTTGCGATCATGAAGACTATTGGCCGTACATACGCATGAGTAACATTCTCATTTTTCAATGATCGTTATGGAAAGAAGTTAAGTAGAATTATATCTTTCCAGAATGAGAATTATATCATAAATAACATATTATTTAATCACATATACTTATATATATAATTCTTGTGGTGAGAAAGGAATCACATCATGTCGAGGTGGTGATAGTCCACACGTCCATGAACAATGTTATCACTTATTAAGTGTGTGAAATGGTAACAAAAATGATACATATATAAATATATATATATATATATTTCCAGAATGTTAATTGTAGAATGAATATCATATAGATTTTTTTATTTACCCTGTTATTAATTATAATCATCTTTTATATATTCCATGTATCGTGTGAAAGAATCACATTGCTTTGAGGTGGTGGTAGTCCACACTTCCTCAAACGATGTTATCATATTAACAAAAAATGGAAAGTATTAATGGTATGAATTGTAAAAGGATTAAATAAGTATAAAGAAATAATAAATCATATATATATCACATATAAATAGAGTGGATGACATAATTTTCAAACATGAATGTTGGTTAAGGAAAAATGAAGAGTTATCCTTTCATGAGGTATTAGTTTGTTGAACACAGAAACAATATGTTCGTTACCCATTAAGTGGAAGTTTGTGTAAGTGTAGGTCAAACCCATAAAATAAAGGAATCATAATATATTTAGGATACTGGTGTTTTTATACAATAATATAATAATAAATGATTATGGGTTGTAGAATGGAAATAAAATTAAAAATATTGAGGGAAGACGTTACCTCTTAATCGGGTAACTACTTTTGGTTTGTACCAAAAGGCTTACTTGAAAGGATTTCTTCTGAAATGGAGGATTCAATGTTGAGGGGAGGGATTTTTGAAAGCTATATGGGAAGGTATTGGCTGAACCTACGTGGTTTTAGAGTTGTTAGGAATAGGGAGAGGTGGTGGCCTTTTATAAGGTAGGAAAACGACTCGCTTGGTATTTTTGAAATGAAGTTAGGTGTATGATGTGGCTCTATTTTTACATAGTTTTTCCACTTATTTTTATATAATTTTTAATGATTTAATTAATTATTTAATCGCTTTTTACTAAATAATTGTACTTTTATATTTTTATAGTTAATTTTTTCAATTAATCAATTTTTATAATTAATTATGTATTTCTAGTGATAAAATTAATAATTTTAATCTCCTTTATTTTATAAAAACTTATATTTGTTTGTAAGTTGTGTTAATTCCAATATTCTCACTATTTAATAATTTTACTTTAATAAGAAATAATCTTTTAACATCCTTTTTTGTGTTTTAATCAACATATACTTAATTTAAATGTATTATTATATAATATGGATTTATTAAAATATTTTAAATTTATTTATTAATATGTTTAGTCATCATGCTAGTTAATTAAGTTAAGAATTTTAGTTTAAATTAAATAAAATTGTTCGCTTTCAATATTATGTGTTCAAATAGTTGTTTAATTAATTAATTAAGAGTATTGAAATGTTAATTATCTAATCTTATGTATGAAGTTACATTATTTATTCATTTTCTATTGATTTTAGTGTACCAGTGAGGTAGACAAGAGCTATCGGTAACCTATTGGGTCACCAATGCTCTTCTTTTTTATTCTCTACTACCTTGTAATTAATTATTTAGTAATTTTAATATAATTCTTTTATTAATTTAGTTTAACAATTATTCAGTTTATAATTTAAGTGTTGTCAATTAATAATTTTAATGTTTTAAAGGTTTACAAAAATCTTGTTTTTAATTTATAGTGTTCAACATTCTTTTAATTAATTATTTCTAATCTTTCTAAATAGTTTACTTATGTTTTAATTTTAATATCAATTCTTGCGTTTTTAATTTTAGAAGGTCATCATTAGTTCTTCATCTTTTTTCTAACAATGATCATGTAATTTAATTTGTTTTGGTTGGCCCTTTTATTTTTATTAGGCAATGGTAGTTTTTTTATTTAACTACATCAGTTCCATTTTTTTAATTAATAGTAGTATTTAATTTTATTTTATTAGTAAATTTTTAAGTACCGGTAACCTAAATATATTTTGCTAAGGTGGGCTTTCATTTTGTTTACTAGTAACCTCTTCTTTTAATTGTAATGGTGACCTTGATTTTTTCATTTAAGTATATTGGTGACCTAGCGCTGTATTTTTCCTTTTATTTTTTTTATTTTTTCTAACGGTGACTTTCGCCCCTGCACCTCACTGTTGCCCCGCTGCTATACTAGTGACCTTCCATTTAATTTGCATCAGTGGCCTTAGTTTTATTTTAAACTAATGGCAGCCTTTGTGTTTTTAAGCTATCGTTGACCACCATGCCACTGCTTCCCTTTATTATTAAGCTAATAGTGACCCATCATTTTATATTCTAATAGTGACCCTTTTAACTAACGGCGACCCCGCTCTCTCTTCTGCACCTCACCGTTAGTCTTCCTCTTCTTTCACCCTTTCCATCCACCAGTCTTCCCTGCTCTCCACTTTTCTTCACACCAACACCTCCTTTTCACCTCACTATCAACCAAAAATTATTATCCTCTTCTACAACCAGTGATTAATCCAGAAAAGATGAAGACTAATTGAAGCTTCACCACAACCTGAACCAAAAATACTCAATTCCATACCCAAATCATCTACGAACCACTGTCAATCAAACCCCAACAAAACAGATGAAATCTACACACCACCAACCAGTTTTTCAATTAAGAACTGATGAAATCCTTCAATAGTTCCGGAACATTGAGCCACCATAGAAGTATATGAGGAGGACCCGCCCAGCATGAACCACTGCCAAGAGGAGACCGTCACTGGTTCAAAGCTTTTCCACTACTGAGGAGGTTTCCACCCGTTCAAGCTTTTTGTCACTACTGCTATGCTAAAACAAAACTTTGCGCTAAAGTCATAGTAGGAATATGAGGGAGAGGTAGAGCTGTCACATCATTTGTTGTGCTGCTGGGCAAGAATCGACACCAAATCTCTATGATCTGGTGCTGCACCACTGTTGAGAGTTGTTGCACTGCACTGTTGTCTATTTGAAGGAGGACTCTGTGTCATGTCGTGCCATCTTCTGAAGAAGTCATGCCCCTTATTCGAGCCGAGCCGCGTGTTTCTAGAATGAAATATATTCCTTTGAGGGTTCCTTCGATCTGAAGGTGAAGCCGATCCGAGAAACCCTCCTCCCCTGCTATGTGCCAAAATTAGGGGAGGGGGAGAGATATATTAGTTTTTTTAAACATTAATAAAAGAAAACCAAACAAATAACTTAACTAAATATATTAAACTTTAATAATTATAAAAAGTAAGACATATGATAAATAATTAGGCAGAATTAATAATTTATTTAAACATGAATTCTAATTTATTTAACTAAATTAGATTAACTCTTAAATTAAAATTAATTAACGTCTAACATTGCGTATTAATTTAAGAATAAAATTCATCAATTCAATAAATTTTAATAATATTAAATTAGAATAGACTATTCTAATTGATAATAAATAATTTAATGTTCACAATAATAATAAACATAATAATTACAATTAATATTATTAATTAATTCCTAAAAAAATCAACTTAAATATTTTATGTAACGTTTTGAACTTAAATTGTAGCAACATATAAATTTAACTAAAGTAACTTAATACAATTAAGTAATAAAAATATATTAATTTTCAACAAAAATTATTTAATTAAATAAGTTAATTACTTAATAATAATATTTAATAATTAACAATTTAAATTTTAGATTAATTAAATTAAATATCTAACTAATAACTATTTTATCAACAGTTTTATTTTCGTGTTTTAACAGTGGTTTTGAACAAGTCCAGGTGCATTCAACTAACTCATCATGAGTTAGTTATGTAAGAAAAACTAGTGCGACGTGATGGTCGCGAAAAAACACACGTGTGCGGTGCAATACTAAAAGATGAATTCATGTCGGTGATGATTTCTGGTGACGAGAAGTAGAAGATAGTAGCTACATAAAGTAGAGAAGCATCATGATTTGGGGGGGAGGACGACATTCATTAGAGATCCGATCATTCACTCAGACGTAGAGTAAGAACCTTGGGGTTAATTCTGGAGCAACGCTTGGAGAACCATTCTTTGGATATCTGAGGTCCATGAGCCGCAATTCATGCTAGCAGAGGGAGTTTCCTTCCTCTATTTTCTTTCAATTCTTCTCCTTTGTAATTGAATTGTTTTAGTATATGCAATAGAGATGATTTCTAGCTAATTTTCTAGTTCAGGGATATATTGATGTAAGACTAGTTATCATTAAATTCACATTTCACTTTATCATTTTAATTTATTCCATATTGATTGGCGAGATCGATATTGAATTAATTCAATTGCAATGTTCCACCAAAGTTTTATTTCGAAATTTCACTGTTATTTGGTGAGATTTATTGAGTAAACACTTTTCAAAAGACAATATATTCGAATACTTCAAGACTTATGTATAGTTTGTCTTGTTGTTAATTTTCAAATAGTTCACAGTTGATTAATTTTGGGGTGGTGGACTCTTTAATTTTTTGGCTATTGTGACTTAACTCTTGGAGAGGGAGGTGAGTCATACTCTTTACAGTGGTACTCTACAACAACCTATAACTGAGTTGAAACACCTTCAAAACCAATAAAATAGAGATTACTCCCCAAGATTTTAAATAGATTGTTTGTTTATCAGTAGTTTTATATCTCTATTCCCCTTTTTTTCAACAGTGTCTAATTTAAACATAGTTTAGATACAGGATCGGTACATTTTTGTCACTTCACTAATAAATAAAGAATATTAAAAAACTATAAAAAGTAAAAAAATAAAATAAAATTCACTCCACTGCTGACAACAGTAGAGATTCCATGTTTTTTTAGAAGATTAGTGGCCAAATTCACCTTCCCTGTGGGTCGACCCTGCTTACCACATATACAGCAGTGAGTAGGATTATAAATTTTAAACTTTTACCAACTTCAACGATAGTACAGGTCATGTATTTGGAACCGTTTCCGGGGAAGGCACAATCCGTTACTAAAAAAACACATATATAAAAATATTTCAAAAATTAAAAAAAATATAAAGTTGTAAAAAAAATCTGTTTCAATTCTTTCTAAATTTAACTACTGAGTAATGTCTACTATTTTTTGTATTAGCATGAGAAATTATGGTGTTATATTAGATCCCCTAAACCTTGAATTAGAAAAATATCTCACTACTCTAATAAAGAAGAACAAAATTGAAATGGAAAACATATATAATAGAGTTCATGAACCTAACAACTATCGAAATCAACCATAACATTTAGACGAAAATGAAAGGCCTAGGATGAGGGAGTTTCAACTTCATCATGTTTCAAGAAATCTATCATCTATTAGGTTATCTCCTAGAGCCAGAAATTTTGAATTGAAATAGTCACATATTTCATTGTTTCCTACTTTTATTTGGATCTCTAATGAAAACTCCCTTGCCTTCATTAAATAATTCTACAATACTGTACATAAATTTCCTCTTCTAGGACTCACATAAAATGAACTTAGAATGAGATTCTTTTCCTTTTTCCTTAAAAGGTATGATAGAAATTGGTTTCCGAGTCTAGATGAGAAATTTTTTAAAAACTGGGATCAGGTGTATAACTCTTTCATTATGAAATTTTATCCTCAAAGATTAAAAGGTGAACTTAAAACAAAGATATATAGTTTTTATCAAGAGTATGGAGAATCTTATCATGAATATTTTGATATTTTTAGGGATCTTATTAGGAAGTTTCCTCATCATCAACTCCTATATAACCTTCTCATAGATGCCTTCTATGAAGGGTTGTCCTCCTCTAGACATAATCTAGTTGACTATGCTGCTTGGGGAAATTAAAATGATAAAACATATGAAGAACTTAGAAAAATATTTAATAATCTTTCAATGAATTCACAACATAAAAATTGAAGATGAAAAAGTGTCAATTGAAATGTTAACCCAAAAACTGGTTCAATGAATGAAGCTCAAGCTCAACTGACTGAAATCACCAACCAACTTCAATCCTTAATGAACTTGAATTCTAAACAAACTATTAATCTAATTGGCTGTCAAAACACCAACCAATCTTTAAGGGAACAGTGTGTCCAGTGTGGTATGTTTGGGCATACTGAAAAATTTTGTCCTAATTTTGATATGCCAGCCCAACAACAAGGAAATTCAAACTTTGTTAACTATGGTCTGAGAATTCATCCTAAAGAAGATCCATTTTCAAATAATTACAACCAAGTCTATAGGAACCATCCTAATCTATCCTGGAAAGTTCAAGGCTTGATAAAACAATACACTGCCCCTAATCACTCTAATCAACCAAGACCAAATTTTTAAAATCAACAAAGGGGTGAGTCTTTATATGTACAAGGAAATAATGATAATCACATGTCTTCTAAGCTTGATCTAATCTAAAAAAAAATCAATTCCCAAGAAGATAGATACATGAATCAGCTGTCCAAACATCAAAATCAATATGAGTCTGATAAAATTCAAACTAATGTAAGAATGAAAAACATAGACACACAACTTGGCCACCTTGCTAGAGATTTTTCATCTAGGGAAAAAGGTATACTTCCAAGTACAAATGATATTTTTACTAGGGAGAATGCCATGGATATTGTCACTAGAAGTGGGCTTAATAATCAGACTATTGCTGAAAAGGAAACTGAATGTGCCCAAAATGAATATTTGATTCAATATGGTAATAAAAATCTTCTTTTCACTCATGCTGGTAATTCACAAAAAAGTCATGAAATTGATCAAAATCTGAATTTTTCACCTGAAACTCAAGCTGAAACTTTATTTAAAAATAAAAACAATAAAGGAATATAAAAAGAGGATTAAGTGGTGAGGGATATACCTACTGTCCTTAAAAATTTTCCCACACCCATCCCTTTCTCGAAGAAGCTGAAACCTCAAAGTAACACTTGGGCTGAACTTCTTCAGTTCCTTGGTCTCCTTTATAAACATAAAGTGAAAATTCCATTCATTCAAGCTTTAATTAAAATCCCATCTTATTTGAAGTCTCTTAAGAAAATTGTTTCGAAAAAATAAACTCTGGAAGAATTTGCTACATACAGCCTCACTGAAGAGTGTAGTGTTGTACTTCAAAATAAAATCCCACCTAAACTAAAAGAAAGAGGTAGTTTTGTTATACCTTACACTTTAGGAAACTCTAATAAGCACAACTGTTTGTGTGATTTACGTTCTAGCATTAATTTTTTCCCATACTCACTATTTCAATATTTGAGGTTGGGTGACCATCAACCCACGACAGTCATACTATAGTTAGATGATAGATATTTCACACAGCCTGTGGGTAGGGTAGATGATTTTCTAGTTGGGGTTGGGAAGCTATTTTTTCCTATATACTTTTTAGTCTTAGATATGGAGTGCCATAAAGAGGTGCCCATCATCTTGGGTAGGCCCTTCTTGACCAAAGGTGGTGCTATTATTGATGCATCTAAAGGTCAATTAATATTCAAAATTGGAGAAAAACAAGAAGATTTCAATATGATTAAGAATGTTAAAGGACCAACTTTTTCTCAAAACTGTTCAATGGTAGAGTCCTTAGAAAATGAGTACTCAATTGGAAACTCTGATGAATCAAAAATCAATTCTATGTTGAAGAATATAATTGTGAATTTGATAATCCTGTTGAGTCTATTTTATAAATTGAAAATTCTTCTCAAACACCAAATTTTGAAAATATTCCAGAACTGGACAACTGTCCAGTTTCTACTTTAGAAGAGTCCACTGTTTCTGAACTTAGGTGCTTTTTGAGTGAATTTGAATGTGTCTCTATTAACACCAACCTTGTAGAACAATTTTATGATATAGAGGGAGAAATTATAAGAAAACTTGATGATTTTTCATTGATATATTTGTTGAATTCTGATATGAAAAATTTGGATAGAGTGCTGCCCACTTTGGACAGTAGCACTGTTACTTCTGAATCTGAACATGAAATTAAAAATATTTCATCTTTCAATACTATTTTAAAAATATATGTCAAAGATCTAGGTCCTCCTAGGCATAAGAGTCTTCCTAATAGTGTAGAACCACCCATTCATAAATTGAAACCAATCTCTGATCATCTTAAATATTCATTTCTGGGTGAGAATTCCACTTTGCCTGTCATAATTTCTACTGAACTAAATGAAAATTAAGAGGAAAGATTATTGAATGTTTTGAAGAAGTTTAATTCTCACATAAGATGAACCACAATGGATATCAAGGGTATTAGTCCCTCATTTTTCATTCATAAAATACCTATGGAGCCTGACCATAAGCCTAGGGCAGAGTGTCAAAGAAGATTGAATCCAAACACGAAAGAAGTTGTGAGAGAATAAGTGATCAAACTGCTGGATACTAGAATGATATATCCCATTGCTGATAGTTCTTGGGTCAGCCATGTACAGGTTTTCCCCAAGAAGGGAGGTTTCACTGTAGTTAAAAATGAAAAAAATGAAGAAATCCATGTTAGGAAAGCTGAAAAATGGAGAGTCTGTATAGATTGTAGGATGATTAATTCAGCCACCAGGAAGGACCATTTTCCAATACCCTTCTTGGATCAAATTCTTGAGAGGCTTGCTAGAAATTATTTTTTTGTTTCCTAGATGGGTATTCTGTTTACAACTAGATTCCTGTTGATACAGATGATCAAGAGAAAACCACCTTCACATTCCCCTTTAGGACATTTTCTTACAGGAAGATTCCCTTTGAGTTGTGTGGAGCTCCATCCAGCTTTCAAAGGTATATGATGGATATCTTTTCAAATATGATTGAAATCATCATTGAGGTTTTCATGGATGATTTCTCTATTTTGGGTAGTACTTTTGACACTTGTCTAGGGATTCATGAGTTATTCTTGGAGAGATTCATTTCAACCAACCTTGTTCTTAATTGGGAGAAATTTCAATTCAATGTTACAAAAGGTATAGTTCTTAGTCATAAGGTGTCGAAGAGAGGTCTAGAACTTGATACTGCTAAGATTGTTTTTATTCAAAAACTTCCACCTCCTATAAATGTCAAAGGTGTTAGAAGTTTCCTAGGGAATGATAGTTTATACTAGAGATTCATAAAATATTTTTCAAAGATAACTAAGCCCTTATGTTCTTTTCTACTCAAGGATACACCTTTCAATTTTGATAAAAACTATTTGAAATCATTTAATATGCTTAAATTGAAACTCACTACGTCACCTATTATCAATGTAGCTGACTGGAAACTACCTTTTGAACTAATGTGTGATGCTAGTGATATGGCTGTTGGTGCTGTCCTTGGGTAGAGGAAAGATAAGAAGATACATGTGGTTTATTATGCTACTAGACTGCTATATGATGCCCAAAAGAATTATACCACTATAGAAAAAGAATTTTTATCTATTGTGTTTTCTTTAGAGAAGTTTGGATAGTATCTGATAGGATCAAAATTCATCATTTTCACTGATCATTCTTCTCTAAAGTACTTTCTATCTAAGAAGGAAACTAAACCCAGGCCGATTAGATGGATTCTATTGTTACAAGAATTTTATTTAGAGATTAGGGATAAGCAAGGAGATAAAAATTTAGTTATTGTCCATTTATCTAGACTTTATCTTACTCAATCTATATCAGAAGATCCAAGGGAGATAAACTCTTTCTTTCCTGATGAGAGGTTGTTCACTGTGTTAATCAGCCAATCTTCTTGGTTTTAAGATTTTTCCAACTTCTTGGCAGCAAGTGTTTTTTCCAAAAATTTGTCGAATAACCAAAGAAATAAATTCATCTCTGAACTTAAATATTATGTTTGGGATGATCCCCTACCGTTTAAAAGGTGTGATGATGGTATTATTAGGAGATGTTTACCTGAGGAAGAGATTATACCTGTCTTAGAATGTTGTCACTCCTCACCTTGGGGAGGTCACCATGGTGGTGAAAGAACTGCTCAAAAATTCCTACAATTTGGTTTCTATTAGCCTAGCCTTTTTGAGGATTCTATGAGCATTGTTGTGATAAATGTTATATTCTAGGTAATTTTTGTATGGATCATGATTTACCCCAAAAAGGAATTATAGAAGTTGAATATTTTGATGTATAGGGTTTATATTTCATGGGTCCATTTCTATCATCTCATGGGAATTAGTATATACTTGTTTCTGTTGATTATTTTTTGAAATGGGTTGAGGCAATGGTACTTCCCAACAATCAAGCCAATTCTGAAATAAGTTTTTTGAAAAAGAACATCTTTACAAGTTTGGAGTCCCCAAAGCCTTTATCACTGATAATGGAACACACTTTAAGAACTACAAATTTAATGATTTCATGGAAAAATATGGTTGTGTTCATAAAACTGGTACTCCTTATCATCCAGAGTCCAGTGGATAGGTGGAGATTTCAAACAGGGAACATAAAGAAATACTTGAGAAAACTGTATCAAACTCTTGAAAATACTGGTCTCTTAAATTGGATGAAGCTTTGTAGGCTTATAGAACTTCTTTCAAGACCTCAATAGTATGTATCCTTATAGGCTGTTTTTTGGGAAATGCTGTCATTTACCTATGGAGTTGCAACACAAGTCATATTAGGTAGTTAAGGCTCTAAAATTTGTTTTTAAGAGTGATGGTGTGAGGATATTACTTGAGATGAGTGAACTTGATGAAATTAGGAGAGAGAATTATTATAATTCAAGTATTTTAAAGAGAGAACTAATATTTTTCATGATTCAATTATTCAAAATAAAAATTTAAAACCTGGACAGAAGGTCCCCCTCTTTAACTCTAGACTTAAGCTCTTTCCTGGTAAGCTGAATCCCAAGTGGTATGGAACTTTTACTATAGTTAGTTTTCTGAATAATAAATATATTGAAATTGTAGGTAAAGATAATAATCTCATGTTAGTCAATGTGTAAAGAGTGAAACTTTATTTTGAGGGATATCCAATTGGGATTGGATGCCTTCACTGTGCTAGAAAACTATTCTTGAATGATGTTTGGCTGGAGATTTTAAATCTAGCAATGCATGGGAGGAAACCCATGGTTTTTATTTTGTTTTCAATAAAAAATTTCATTTAAATAAATTATAACTGAAGACTTTAAATTCAGTGATTCATGGGATTCAATCTATGTTTTTTCTTTTGTGTTTACTTTTCTTTCTGTTCTTGTTTTACTTTGAAAAAAATCATGTTGTGCTGCCTCTAGTATGTATTGTATATACTGGTTATTTGTCTGTGGTTTTCATGCTCTGTGTTCTTAGGATGCTATTACTGTGTTATAAAGGAGTGTATTTCCCATGATCATCAATGGACAAGAACTTAGTAAGGGAAGTACTTCAATTTTCTGCATGTATTTCATCTCCTTTTTTTGCTAATAAAATAATGCTTTCTGAAAAAATCTGTTTGTATTAGAAAATTTTGCTACATGTGTACTAAAAATTCTATTGCATGATTTGAGATATATTAAATTCTGCTGCATGTCTTGCTAATGAAGTAAAAATTCTTAATGTTCCTCTTGTTTAAATTTCAATTCATTGATAAATATTGAAATGATTTTTCACTGTATGAAATTAAGTGGGGGGGGGGGGTACATGCTTGCTGGTTGTTGTGTTTTTGTTGAATATGATTTTCTAAGGGGTGTTAGGAATTATTGCTTTATGTGTTATTGAATATTCAGTTGAATATTATTTTTTGAAATTCCTTACCCAAAATTCTCTATGTACCCACAAGTTACATGCCTTGTTTGAACATTAATTGAAAATCTGTGTCACTAGATTTAATTGATAATGCATGTATTTTCTAATGAAACAACTTTTTATTTATTAAGTGTCGAAAACAATATCTTTGAACTTCAATGTGACCTTTATACATGTAATCAATCTTCTTAATTGAAAATCTGTTTTGAACTTTAATGTTTAATTGTTCTTCTCCACTTTAGAAGTCAACATTGGGGACAATTTTGGGTTTTAAGTGTTGGGGAGGGGTTCAATTCATGAATATGCTAAACTGTGCTTAAATGAAAGCCCATCAATTCCCACTGCAACTTCAATCTTTTTTTTCAAAAAATGGTTAATTTTTTTTCAAAATTCTTGCACAATTTTATGATTTACACTATATTCAAATGGGTATTTTCTTAGGAAAAGTACTTTGATTGGTAGTTAAGAATAGTTTGGAGTCATAAATTAATGTAGTTGGATGATTGGTGAGTTGTTTTGCTTAGTGATTTATTGGAAATCTGGTTCAGAGTCTGTTTTTTAGAGTGACATGGGAGATCTTTTAATGGAGTTATGATCATAATATTTGGAACTATAATTTTGATTTTGATTTTTAGGAATTAATTTTTATTATATTATGAAAATTAATCATCTTAATGAGGCAATGTAAATTGTTTCTATATATATATTTTTAAACTGGATTAATTTGGGCATCTGGGATCCCACGGTGACTCTCTGAGACCCTAAATGCTGGGTGCATTTCTGTTTACTATAAGCCCTCTGCACACTTTGAATAAGTGCATTACACAAGATACATGGCTTGGGAAAAATAAATAAAGTTTCTAGGGTCAAAAATGAGTTCATTAAGGTGAGAGTAATGATGAACGCCAACTGAAGAAGGGGTCAATTGGTTTTTATGAGAGTCTTTTAGGTTGTATCATTGAGGTGATTCACAAAAAAATATATTTATTTTTTGGAACCTAGGTGAAAACGTCAAATTATAAAGTTCCTACTATTAAGTTATTAATTCGACATAAATTTTACCTTTTGACACTCTCGGACTTTGGACTTAAGCCTGGATTGAAGTTAGTCACCAAGTTGTATCACATATGATTCATGCCATCTTATTTGATGGATGATCTTTGTTTTTATAATTACCCATGAGTATTTTTTATAGGCAATATTCATATTAGTAATTCTTTTTCTAAAATCCTGCAGTTATGCTTTGTCCTCTGTTTTTGAGTGCTGGACATGTTACAGTGTGATCTTAATCATTAATACACTTTACTTTTTTTTCAAAGATAATAAGACATGGGATTGTTTGAGGAAAAACAATGCTTAAGTGTGGGGGAATTTGATGTGGCTCTATTTTTACATAGTTTTGCCAATTTTTTTTATTTTTAATGATTTAATTAATTATTTAATCACTTTTTACTAAATAATTGCACTTTTTTATTTTTATGGCTAATTTTTTCAATTAAAAAATGTTTATAATTAATTATGTTTTTCTAGTCTTTAAATTAACAATTTTAATCTGCTTTATTTTATCTAAATTTATTATTTTTTTATAAGTTATGTTAATGCCTATTTTCTCACTATTTAATAATTTTAATTTAATAATAAATATTCTATTAACATCGTTTTTTGTGTTTTAATCAACTTAGACTTTATTTTAATGTTTAATTCTCTAATATGGATTTATTGAAATATTTTAACTTTATTTAATAATATGTTTAGTCATCATGCTAGTTAATTAAGTTAGGAATTTTAGTTTAAATTAAATAAAATAGTTCACTTTTAATCTTATGTATTCAAATTGTTGTTTAATTAATTAATTAAGTGTTTTAAAAGGTTAATTATCTAATTTTATGTATGAAGTTACATTATTTATTCATTTTCTATTGATTTTAGTGTACCGGTGAGGTAGACAAGAGCTATCAGTAACCTATTGGGTAACCAATGCTCTTCTTTTTTATTTGCTGCTACCTTGTAATTAATTATTTAGTAATTTTCATATAATTCTTTTATTAATTTAGTTTAACAATTATCCAATTCATAATTTAAGTGTTGTCAATTAATAATATTAATGTTTTAAAGGTTAACAAAAATCATGTTTTTTATTTATGGTGTTCAACATTGTTTTATATAATTATTATAAATATTTTTATTTAGTTTACTTAAGTTTTAATTTTAAGATCAATTTTTGCATTTTTAATTTTATAAGGTCACCATTAATTCTTCATCTTTGTTCTAATGGTGATCCTTTAATTATATTTTTTTTGGTTGGACCTTTTATTTTTATTAGACATTGGTAGTTTTTTTTAAATGCATCGGTGCCATTTTTTTAATTAACAACAGTATTTAATTTTTTTTATCAGTGAGTTTTAAGTACCAGTAACCTTAATATATTTTGTCAAGGTGAGCTTTCATTTTGTTTACTAGTAAACTCTACTTTTTATTGTAACGATGAACTTGCTTTTTTCATTTAAGTATATCGGTGACCTAGCGCTGTAGTGTTCCTTTTTTTTTCTAACGGTGACTTCCGCCCCTGCACCTCATTGTTACCCTGCTTCTATACCGGTGACCTTCCATTTAATTTGAATCAGTGACCTTAGTTTTATTTTAAACTAATGGTAGCCTTTGTGTTTTTAAGCTATTGGTGACCCCCATGCCGCTGCATCCCTTTATTATTAAGCTAACAGTGACCCATCATTTTATATTCTAATAGTGACCCTTTTAACTAATGGTGACCCTGCACTCTCTTCTGCACCTCACCATTAGCCTTCCTCTTCTTTCACCCATTCCTTCCACCAGTCTTCCCTACTCTCCACTTTTCTTCACCCCGACACCTCCTTTGCACCTCACTTTCAACCACCAATTCTTATCCTCCTCCACAACCAGTGATCAAGACTGAAAAGATGAATACTAATTGATGTTTCACCACAACCTGAACCAAAAATACTCAATTGCAGACCCAAATCAACTACGAACCAATGTCAATCAAACACCCACACAACAGATTAAATCTACACACCACAAACCAGTTTTTCAATTAAGAACTGATGAAATCCTTCAATAGTTCCAGAACATTGAGCCACCATAGAAGTATATGAGGAGGACACTCCCATCATGAACTGATGCGAAGAGGAGACTGTCACTAGTTCGAAGATTTTCCGCTGCTAAGGAGGTTTCCGCCCATTCAAGATTTTATGCGCTACTGCTATGCTAAAAAAAACCTTTCCACTACTGTCACTATGGGAATCCAAGGAAGAAGTCATGATTTCAGATCCTTTTTTGCGATACTGAGGAAGAATTGACACCAAATCACTATGATCTAGTGTTGTGCCACTGTTGAGAGTTGATGCACCATACTGCTATCTGTTTGAATGAGGAATGCCTTCGATGCTGGAAATTCGTGTCGCGCCTGCTGGATCTGAACTACTGCTGCCTGTATCCCCTTTTGAAGGAGGATTCTGAGTCATTTCGTGCCCTCTACTGAATACCACGTGCCCCTTCTTCGAGCAAAGCCACATGTTGCCATACTGAAGGATCCTCCATCGAGGGTTCCCTCGATCTGCAGGTGAAGTCGATCCAAGAAACCCTCCTCCCCTGCCGTGCGCCGAAATTTGGGGAGGGGGAGAGATTGATTAGTATTAAAAAAAACTATAATAAAATAAAATCAAACAAATAACTTAACTAAATATATTAAACATTAATAATTATAAAAATTCATAGAAATATGATAAATAATTAAGCAGAATTACAAATTTATTTAAAAATGAATTATACTTTATTTAACTAAATAAGATTAACTCTTAAATTAAAATTAATTAACGTCTAACGTTGCATATTGATTTAAGAAATTTTTTTATCAATTAAATAAATTTTATTAAGAATTAACTTAGAATAGAATATTCTAATTGATTATAAATAATTTAATGTTCAGAATAATAATAAACATAATTATTTTAATTGACATTATTAATTAATTCCTAAAAAAACAATTTAAATTTTTATGTAATGTTTAGAACATAAATTTTAGAAACTTATAAATTTAAGTAAATTAACGTAATAGAATTAACTAATAAAAATATCTTAATTTAAAACTTAAATTATTAAATTAAATAAGCTAATTACTTAATTATGTAATAATAATTTTTAATAATTAACAATTTAGATTTTAGATTAATTAAATTAAATATCTAACTAATAACTGTTTTATCAAATGCTTTATTTTCTTATTTTAATAGTGGTTCTGAACAAGTCTAGGTGTATTAAACTAACTAAACAAGAGTTAATTATGTAAGAAAAACTAGCGCGAGATGCCGGTCGCAAAAACACACACATGTGCGGTGCAATAGTGAAAGATGAATTCAAGTCAGTGAAGAGTTCCAGTGACGAACAACCGAAGACAATAGCTACTTAAATTATAGTAGTAGATGGATTTAGGGGGGATGACATTCATTAGAGATCCGATCATTCACATGGAAGCAGAGCAAGAACCTTAGGGCTAATTCTGGAGCAGCTCTTGGAGAACCATTCCTTGGAGAACTGAGGTCCAGGAACAACAATTCATGCTAGAAGAGGGAGTTTCCTTCCTCTGTTTTCATTCAATTCTTCTCCTTCGTAATTGAATTGTTTTAGTATACCTAATAGATATGATGTCTAGCAAAGTTTCTAGTTCGGAGATATATTGAAGTTCCACTGGTTATCATTAAATTCTCATTTCACTTTATCATTTTAATGTATTCAGTATTGATCGGTGAGATTGATAATGAATTCATTCAATTGCACTATTCCACCAAAGATTACATTCAAAATTTCATAGTCAGTTGGTAAGATTGATTGAGGAAACTATTTTCAAAAGATAATATATTCAGAATACTTCAGGACTTTCGGTGTGTTTGTCTTGCTATTAATTATCAAATAGTTCACAGTTGATTAATTTTGGAGTGGAGAACTCTTTAATTGGTTGGATAGTGTGACTTAACTTTTTTTGAGGGAGGTGAGTCATACTCTTTATAGTGGTACTCTATAACAACCTATAAGTGAATTGAAACACCTTCAAAACCAGTAGAATGGAAATTACTCTATGATCTTTTAAATAGATTGTTCATTTATTAGTAATTTTATATCTCTGTTCCCCTTTGTTTTCAAATGTGTCTCATTTCAACTTAGTATAGATAGAAGATCTTTAGAGTTGTGTCACTTCACTTCTTAATAAAGAATATTAAAAAAACTATAAAAAGTAAAAAAATTGAAAATTCACTCCGCTGCTGACAACAGTAGAGATTAATTTTTTTTTCGAAGATTAGTAGCCAAATTCGCCATCCCTGTGGGTTAGAACCTTCTTTCCACTTATACAATAGTTAGTAGGATTATAAATTTTAAACTTTGACCAACATCAATGACAATAAAGGTCAGTGTACCCAGGTTTTTACCAAGAAAATGTATTAAAAAAAGATATAAAATAATAACTGCAAGGTTCATTGATGAATTATGTCCATCTAATGTGTGTTTCACAAGTGGCTAGGTCATTTGGCCCACTATGTCAAAGATTTAGTCCTTTATTAAGCTTAATTTTTCCTTAATAATTGAAATTAATTTTAATCACTTTCACTAATCTTTTGTTAAAAAAAGTTGGCCTTATTTGAAAATATAATTTTTTTTAGTCTAATTACAAATTTTTTTTCCATATTCCAATCAAAAAAGTGGTAGAAATTATTTTAAAATTTATCCTACAGGAAGAATGACGATGCAAGGTTTTTTAAAGTAAAAACATCTACAGGTTTTCTATGTTCTTATAATAAATTTAAATGTTTTGATTATAATGAAATAAATTGAATAAATTGATAAAAATAATATCTAATTTAACTTTAAAATAAATTAAAATTTTAATTTAACCTTATAAATAAATTAGATAAAAAACTAGTTTTGAAATAAAATTCATTATTTTTAACCATTCATTAAAAAATGAAATATTTTAGAAATATAAAAAAAATTCACCCACACCTAATTTTTATATTTATATTTAAAATATAAATTTTATTTTTACATAATAATTCAATTAAAATTTCAAAATTCATATTTAAAATGGGTTCACCCTTAAAAGGTATTAAAATTACCTTTATAAAAATACAGGTTTTCATGAGTAAAATGGAGTTTGTTCTTATCTTATGTCTATAAAACCTTATGGATGAATATGAAAAATATTTGATTTAATTTAATATATATATTATATTAATATCATTTAATAATTGTAATTAATTTAATCTATTAGCATAAAATAACTTTTTTAGCATAAAAATAGTTTTCTATAAAAACAATCAATTTATATTCAACTGATTATTATATTCATTTATAATTATTTTGCAACCAATTAATTCCTTCTATATTTCTATAAAAAACATTTTTCATAATTTAGTTATTACTATTCATAACCGCTTACATAATAGATAGGTTATATCATATTATATAAAATAATAATATTTTAATAATAGATTATTATTTTGTAAAACTCATTCTTGTGTGTAATGAAAGCCATCGAAGAAAGTCACTCTTGTGTGTAATGCATGATAAATCAGTGTTTCATGCATTTAAATATATAGAATCTATTTTAAATAGTAAATATATTATAACATATCCTGATATTATATTACCTTACGTGCTTGGTGTCACATGTCATACATGCTATAAAATACAAGGCTCTTTAGATTTTCAGGGCATCACATTCTACCTCTCCTTGTTTAAATTTCATCCTTGAAATTTAAACTCAATCATGGTGATAGATTGTTTGACACTTCATATGTTTGAAATCTTACATCGTAAGAAGAATTCACAAGTCATCGTCTATAAAAGAGAGAATGGGAAGTACAAAGGTCACATGGACTACCATGTAACTAGGTCTCTTAGTAGAAGAACATCAGTGGTATGTAGAGATAAATACTTGGAGGAAAAGAATAAATAATTATAGGGAGTGAATGTGATCATAAATTAAAAACAAGTGAATGATCAATAGAGAGTTGAGGGAATCAAAGCTGTCACGAACGGAATCTGGTCACCACCAATACCGGCACCAAACCCAGCCTGTGACAAGGCCTGAAGGGTATTACCTATCCCCAAGGTCTGGCACAAGTTCCCAAGTATCATTTATCTTGGATTGGGAATGATTTACCCGAATATGTATACATAAAACATCAAAAATATTTGATAAAATGAATCTGAAAAATTCATACAAAAAAGGTTTATACAAAAAATCCAGAACTAAATTCATAAGTTCAAATGAAATACAAAAGGTCCAAATATACAATTAAACAAAGACACAACATCACCATGGACTCCACATGACAAGGGGTCATCACCCCAAGTCGTCTCCACAACTCCGCCCTAAGGATGGGGACTAAAACCCTAAACCGTCGTCACCCTTAGACATTACTTTACCTGAGTCAAACATAACCAAGTATAATTACACCCAAGGGGTGTATTAATGGTGTGAGCCTAAGCCCAATTGGATACCACCCAATGATTCCAAAGATCATGCAATACAATGTGAAAAAGCAAGCAGTTTTAATAGGCAAAGAAAAGCAGTGATAAAATCCAAGAAATGAAAATTTCAATTGAAAACATTTTTCAAGATAAAGTTTTCATAATGTTCACACATTTAAATATAAATGTTATATACTGTAAATTAATTCCAAAAACACCCCAATACATGGGAAAATACCACAAAAACAATGGACAACAAAATCGGGAACACCCCTATACACTAGATAGTCTCAGGCCCCATGTACCTCAAACCTCAGTGTAAAGTAACCATAGTAAAATCCGTTCAAATTCGTGAGCCACTAGTATGGAACATACCCATAACCTAGTGGTCCCTAATCATCATCCAAAAAGTTTAGTTAAAGTTGTTGGTTTCCAAATGCTAGGTGAAACATGGACAAAACTCATCCGGTCCACTAGTTGTACTAGTACACATCCGCCCCACCTAGGTACCCAGGCTTCCCCCTTTGTGATCAAACAATTTTAGAATGATAAATATATAAATTTTCATATAAAAAAACACTACTGTCCAGATACAATCAGTTCAATAGCTACACACATTTTATACCATTTAAAACACAAAACAAAACACTTTGAGTTTCAATAAAACAACTTCTCCAAATTTTTCTTTGTTTTGCACCCAAAACTCTTTAAAAACCCCACTTGAACTCCATATTCATACTCATATATATAAAAACATAATCCAACACACACTAAAAAATTATTTCAACTAATTACATGATTTATAAAACAATCCTAGTAATCATCACATAGAATACCCATGTAAAACACCTAATTCAACACCAAATTGGTACTCAAAAACCATTTTCTTAACAAACGTCACCCAAAACCAATTTTCCAGCAACAACTAAATAATAATAACATTTAAAACATTATTTTCAGTACTAATATAGTTCAATAAGGTCAACTAAATAATTAAAAGGCATCCGTTAATCAACCAATAAAATAGTTATATAAAAAAAAGCACAAATTTCACATGGAATTGGCCCTTAAAATTCAATTGCATTACAAACACCACTAAAACCAATTTTTGCAGCACCAAGTCAATGGGTTAAAACTGAAAATATAATAAACACAGTATCTATGTCATAATAATTTCATACAAAATGGAATCACCTACCTATGTAATCAAAACCCTTGAATCAACTTGTGGAAATCAAGTCGCACCACCACCGTTCCAAGAGGAACTTAGAACAAACCTAAAACCACATCATTGAACTCTGAAAACCCAAGGTTAAGCCCTAGGTTAGATAACCTACCTCCTGGTCATTTGGTACGTCAAGGAAAAGGGAAGAAACCCCAAGAAAATTGAATGAAACCCTAAGTAATTTGAAAGTGGAATGGAAGAGACTCACTAACTTGAGGGATCTTGAAAAATCACCCCTAATAAACCAGTATCTGAAATTTAAAATAGTCAAAACTTAAAGGGAGGTTATAATAATTATGAGGAGGTCATTTATTAACTGGAATGGAGGAAAATGTGTAATAATTGAAAGAGTTATGATGGAAATAACTTACCTCCTCAAATCTGAACGATTTTAGAAACCCTTAGAAGTTCAGCACTCAATCGCGATGAAGAAGAGCTCCAAAGAGTGGGGAGAAAGGTTGGGTGCGTGACGAGGCGCAATGGGCTCGTGGGAGACTTGGAATCATCGAAACATACTTAATATTGAATAATTTATTAAATAAATACAATTCATTTTTATAACTAGATATGGGCTTCCAGGAAGGCCCAATCCCTTAAATATAAACCAAAATACACCATTTTTATTGATATCTAAAGGTTCCAAATTTTAATTGTGGTGTTAATATATCAGGGGAGGACATTTAAGAATCTGAATTAGTGGAAAATATTAACATATGAAAATGTTAAAATAGAAACAAATTTTATTTTTAAATATGGAATTGGGCACACAGTTTGGCCCAATTCGTGGAAACTCACCTATTCCTCCAAAAAACCTTAAGAAACCCCCAAAACAAAGCATTAATGGAAATTAAAGGGAAAATACCTTTAAAATATTTCATGTATATAATAATTCTCCTCACCATCAAAATTTTCCATCCTGGAATTTCAACCTGAAGCTTGATCAGAAAACATGAATGAATACTCTTCCTCAACCCATGACTTTCGCACCCATGTCTCATGTGTATCATTACCATGCTGACAACGAACCCGGAAAAACTGAATGGACTTCCCTTGAAGAACCTTCTCTCAGGAGTCCACTATTTGCACTGGCCTCTCAATAATAGACAAGTCAGGCTCTAGCTCCAGTTCTTCCCAACTTAGCACATGTGATGGATCCATGTTGTATTTCTTTAACTAGGATACATAGAAGACATCATGGATAAATGTCAACTGAAAAGGTAAATCCAACCTGTATGCCAAATTTCCAATATGCTAAGTGATCTTAAAGGGCCTGACATACTGCAGTATCAGCTTACCTTGATTCCCCAATCGACGATGGCCCAGACGAGGGGCCACTTTCAAGAATACCCTATCACTCACAGAAAACTCTAGGTCTCGAAGCCTTTGGTAAACATATGATTTATGGTGAATCTGAGCTACAATAAATGCTACCTGATTAACTTGACCTTATCAGACATGTCCTACACCAGACTTGTCCCCAATAGTGAGGTCTCACCTACATCAGTCCAATACAGGGGGGACCGACATGGTCGACCATAGAGTGCCTCAAAAGGAGCCATTCGAATGGAGGTTTGGTAACTGTAATTATAAGAAAACTAAACCATCCCCAAATGGCTATCCCAAGAATCTCCAAAGTCCAGGACACATTCATGAAGCATGTCCTCCAATATCTGATTTTATCGCTCTGTTTGACCATCTGTTTGAGGGTGGTATGTCATTCTCATCTTAATCTGAGACCCCAAGGCCTTCTGAAGGCCTTCCCAAAATCGAGAAGTGATGTAGGGGTCTCTATCTGAGACAACTGCTGATGGTATTACATGGAGTCTCACCACTTTCTGAAGATACAAATGGCCTAAACCATCCACTTTAGTTGCATCTTTTATCGGAATGAAGTGGGCTGATTTGGTCAGACGATCAATCACCACTGAAATGGCATTCTTACCCCGAGGTGTACGAGGTAAGCCATTAATGAAGTCCATGGTGACCTCATAAAACTTCTAGGTAGGAATGGGTAGTCGTTGGAGCAAACCAGAGGGCATTTGGTGCTCTGATTTCACCTACTGGCATGTGTATCATCTCGACACAAAGTCCTCTATTTACCATCTCAAACAAGGCCACCAAAACTGCCGATAGACAACATAATATATATTAGTGTCACATGGATGGACAAACCACTAAGACTGGTGGCTATCCTACATCACCACCTTCATTAGAGATAATGACACTACTGAACGGCCCTTGAAGCACAATATGCCCTCAAGAGACGACGACCAATCAGAGGATGTCTCCCCATAATGAAGCAACTTATTTGACCGCTGACAATGCTCATCACTGGGCTGTTCCCCCTGAATCAACTCCAAAAGAGAAAGATCCAACTAGAATCTCACCAAGAATGCCCCTCCACTGTGTTCCCTGGTCTCCACATTCATCGGAGAAAAGTTACCCATCAAAGTCCACTCATCAATGGACTTCCTCAAATCCTACACTGTAATTCTTCTGCTCAATGTGTCAGCCACCACATTACCCTTGCCTGGGGTATACACAATGCCAAAGTCAAACCCCTGAAAGTACTCGAACCAGTGACGCTGCCTCAAGTTGAGGTCCTTCTGTGAGAAGATATAGGCTAAGATTTTGTGATCAAAGTTGACCAAAAACTTCTCCCCAAAGATGTAGCGATGCCAAGTCTTCAAATCATGCATCATCGCTAACAACTCTAAGTCATGGGTAGGGTAATTATTTTCATGTGGTTGGAGTTGGTGAGAGCCATATGCCACCATGTGATTATCCTGTATAAGCACGTACCCAAGAAACATACCTGAAGCAGCACAATAGACCACATATCCCTTCCTGACCTCAAGGAAAAACAACACGGGTGAGGTAGTCAACCACCTCTTCAGCTCCTTGAACAATGCCTAAATTTATGGACCTCATACAAACATCACCCCTTTCAAGGTGAGAGTAGTCATCAGTGAAGCAAGCTGAGAGAAATCCCAAACGAATCGCCTATAATAACCAGCCAGGCCAAGGAATCTCCTGATCTCGAACACATTCTTCAGCTACTCCCATGACATAAACTAACTAATCTTCTCAGGTTCCACTGAAACCCCCTGCTTAGAGATCAAATGCCCCAGAAATCTCACTTACCTAATCCAAAAAGTTCACTTTGACAAATTTTCATAGAGGCGGTGATCCTATAATGTACCCAAAATGATCCTCAAGTGATGTTCAAGTTCCTCCTTAGAGCCAGAGTATACCATAATGTAATCCACGAACACCACAATGAAGGAATCGAGATACTAGTTAAACACCCTGTTTATGAGTACCATAAAGACCACTAGAGCATTGGTCAATTCGAAGGGAATGACCAAATAATCAACGTGGTCGTACCTGTTTCGGATGGCTATCTTAGGGATATCTAATTCCTTCACCCTAAGCTGGTGATAACCCGAATGAAAGTCTATTTTTGAGAACCACTTTTCCCCCTTAAACTGATCGAAAAAATCAACTATTCTTGGAAAAGGGTATTTGGACTTAGTTATTGACTTATTCAGCTTTTGGTAGTCAATGCACAACCAGAGGGCTCCGTCAGCCTTTTTCGCGAACAACATAGGAGCAGCCCAAGGAGAGAAGCTCGGGTGAATGAATCCTTTGGATTATAAGTCATCCAGCTATATCTTTAATTCCCTCAGCTCGATGGGGATCATGCGATAAAAGGGAAGAGATATCATCTATGTTCTCAGTGCCAGATCAATCGAAAACTCCCCATCCCGCTCTGGGGGAAAACCTAAGAAATCATCCGAGAATACCTTTGAAAACTCATTCACAACATGAGGTAGTGAAACTCCAGAGGAAATACCATCATCCTCTATCATTAGAAATTATAATTGGATGGTAAGACTTCCCAACTGTGGTAGTGGAGGTCCTGCGTGACCCGATCGAGGATCCCATTCTCCCCAAAAAACCTGACGACTCCCATCAGGTGCCGTGAAACTCACTCGACACCTGTAGCAATCAATGTTTTCCTGGAAGTGTACTAGCCAATCCATGCCAAGTATTATTTCAAACATTTCTATATCTAGAACCAGGAGGTCCCACTCCATCTCAACCCCAGACACAGAAAGTGCACATGAGGGGCACCTGAGGCCCTGCTTCTTCTTCTTTCCCAATGGTGTCACCAACTCCATCACGAAAGACATCAACTAAGTTGGAAAATTCATCATGTCCAAAAAACGGGTAGAAATAAATGAAGCATAGGCACAAGTATAAAAAATAACATTAGCTATAGAAGATGCAATCAAAATGGTACCTCGAACTGTCGACGGTCCCGCCTCTGATCCTGCTGGTGCCTGATCCACTGCATGGAGATGTTCGGTCTCTACCTGAAGACGACCTCTAGTCTATGGTTATTCCATGAACTCTCTCTTCCTAGAAGATGACCCAACCCTACAACCATGACTACCAAATTGAGATCCCCCAGTCCACAACGGCTCAAACTGTGCTGGCACTCCTCTTGAAGCCACTGACCCAGGCCCACTCATAAGTGGACATGCCACACCACAAAAACGCTGCAAAATACGCATACCTCAACACTAGTAACAAGGATTCAGAGGAAGTGGACATGTTTTTTGGATGTGCCCGGGCTTCCCACACTGGTGGCATAAGACCGATCTCGCATCGGAATCCACAATCAAAAACTGCCTGGAAGAGTGCCCTGAACTGCCACCTCCTTTCTTCACATGATCCTCATACTTCCTTTTCATCTCTGAGAAGCTTTCACTTCCCACCACTAATACTGAACCATAAAAACCAGCACTAACTTTCCTATCAATCTCTACCATGAACTCCTGATAAACGACCTCAGCATAGGTCCTTAGCTTAAACAAGAACACCAGGGGGGTATATCTCTGCTCGAAAGCCTTTCTCAAACCTCTACGCCTTCTCTTGCTCATTATAGAAAGTTTCTAGAGCATAATGAACCAAATCAGCAAAACAGATGGCGTACTCCATCATATATACATTCCCATGAACAAGTTCCATGAATTCTCTAGACCTAGCATAATCCAACACCTTAGGGAAATACTGTGCATTGAAGACAGCCTTGAAATCTCCCCAGTGCATCTGCTCATTCTTCCCAGCCTAAAGCACTGACTCCCACAACATATGGCTGGGACCCTCCAACAGAAAGGAGGCACACTTCACCCTGAGATCCTCAAGTGTTTCCAGGAACTCAAACATACGCTCGATCTTCTCGATCCATTCTTCTGCTTCCCGGGGTTCTGAGCTTCCTCGGAAGGTAGGGGGCTTGTTTTTCAGAAACTCTTGTACTTTATCTTTTCTAGGACCTGTCTTTTCTGCCCTAATAGGAACAGGAGTAGAAGCTGGTCCCTACCCCAACACTTGGATAGCCCGAGCCCCATCCTCCATGAGCCTCTGATCAATCAGTGTGGGAGAAGTTCCTTTAGCTTCCTCCTGTGGGGGCGTGGGAGCTTTCTGAGGAGGCATGTTTCTACAAAATGAAACAGTCACAAAACAATAGTCAATACCAAAATTCTGAAAATTTTAATCAAATACATCAAATATAAATAAAAAACACATTTCAGTAATAAAAGTAACAACTACTCCACATCCTCCTGATTTCCACGTGTGGTCTGTAGCCCACAGGTCTCACCTAGAAGTGAAGTCATTCTGGAAATTCAAAAATTCCCTGGTGACTTAAGGTCTTCCACGAGAGGTGTGGGCCAGGCACCCTACTCAAAACCAAAACCCCGATCCCCGATATTCATAGCTCCTTTCTATCCTGACTCATCCTAAAATAGCAATATAACCCAAAAACATTAACCCCCTATGATACCATTTTGTAACGAATCGAATCTAGTCACCACCAATACTGGCACCAAACCCAACCCGTGACAAGGCCCGAAGGGCATTCCCTATCCCCACGGGCAGACACAAGTGACTGGGTATCATTTATCTTGGATTGGGAATGATTTACCTGAATATGTATACATAAAACATAAAAAATATTTGATAAAATTAATCTAAAAAATTCATACCAACAAGGTTTATAAAATAAATCCAAAAATGAATACATAAGTTTAAATGCAATACAATAGGTCCAAATACACAATGAAACAACAGCAAAACAGCCCCATGGACTCCACATGACAAGGGGTCATCACCCGCAAGCTGTCTGCACAACTCCGCCCCATGGATGGAGACTAACACCCTAAACCGCCATCACCCTTAGCATTTCCTTTACCCGAGTCAAACATAACCAAGTCTACTTACACCCAAGGGGTTTATGTAGGGTGTGAGACTAAGCCCAATATTACAACACCCAATTATTCTAAAGATAATTCAACACAATGTGAAAAAGAAATCAGTTTTAATATGTAAAGAAAAGCAGTGATAAAATCCAAGAAATGAAACTATCAATTCTAAATATTTTTTAAGATAAAGTTTTCAGAATGGTCACACATTTAAATAGACATGTTATCTTCTGTAAATTAATTAAAAAACACCCCAATACATGGTAAAATACCACAAACACAATGGGAATCAAAATCCAGAACACCCCTATACACTGGATAGTCTCGGGCCCCATGTGCCTCATACCTCGGTGTAAAGTAACCATAGTAAAATCCATTCTCGTGCACAAGGAACTATTAGGGAACATACCCATAAACTATTGGTCCCCAATAATCATAAAAATAGTTTAGTAAGAGTTGCAATTATCCAAATTTTAGGTGAAACAGGGAAAACCCCATCCGGTCCACTAGCTGTAATAATACACATCCGCCCCACCTAGGTTACCAGGCTTGCCCCTTTGTGATCAACCAATTTTAGAATGATACATATATCCATTTTCTTATAAAACACCACTAATGGTCACATAAAATCAGTAAAGTAGCTACCCTAATTTTATACCATTTAAAACACACAACAAAACAATTTGCGTTTCAATAAAACAACTTCTCCAAATCTTTCTTTGTTTTGCACCCAAAACTCTTTGAAAACCCCACTTGACCTCCATATGCGTACTCATATTTATCAAACAATAATCCAAAACAACCTTAAAATTTCTTTAAACTCATTTCATGATTTATAAAACAATCCCAGTAAGCATCTCATAGAATACCCATGTAAAACACCCAATTAAACACCAAATTTGTACTCAAAAGCCATTTTATTAACAAAGGTCACCCAAAACCAATTTTCCAGAAACAAAATAATAATAATAACATTTAAAGCATTATTTTCAGCCTTAATACAGTTCAATAAGGTTAACTAAAAAATTAAAATGCATCCCTTAATCAACCAATAAAATATTTATATAAGAAAAGCACAAATTTCACATGAAATTGGCCCTTAAAATTCACTTGCATTAAAAACACCACTAAAACCAATTTTTGTAGAACCAAATAAATGTTTTAAACATGAATATATATATTAAACACAATATCTATGTCACAAGTATTTCATACAAAGTGGAATCACTTACCAAAGTAATGAAAATCCTTAAATCAACGTGTGAAAATAAAGTCGCACCACCACTGAACCAAGAGTGACTTAGAACAAACCTAAAACCAAAAAATTGGAACAATAAACCCCAAGGTTAAACCCTACCTCCTGTTCATTTGTTAATTCAAGGAAAAGGGACGAAACCCCAAGAAAATAGAATGAAACCCTAAGAAATTTGAAAGAGGAATGGAAGGGACTCACTTACTTAAGGGATCTTGAAACATCTCCCCTAATACTCTAGTAGAAGAAATTTAAAACAGTCAAAAATTCAAGGGAGGTTTGAAGAATGACGAGGAGGTCATTGAGGAACTGGAATGGAGGAAAAAGAGTAATAATTGAGAGAGTTATGATGGAAAGAACTTACCTCCTCAAATCTGTTCGATTTTAGAAACCCTAAGAAGTTTAGCACTCAATCGTGATTAAGCAGAACTCCAAAGAGGGGGGAGAGAGGTTGGGCGCGTGTCTAGGTTCCATGGGCTCATGTGAGACTTGGAGTCACTGAAACATACTTAATATTTAATAAGTTAATAAATAAATAACATTAATTTTTAAAACTGGATATGAGCTACTGGGAAGGCGCAATCCCTTAAATAAAAACGAAACTGCACCATGTTTATGGATATATAAAGGTTCCAAATTTTAATTGTGGTGTTAATATATCAGGGGAGGAAATTTATGAAGTTTAATGAGTGAAAAATATTAAAAAATGAAAATGTTATAAAATAAACAATACTTATTTTTAAATCTTGAATTAGGCTCACAGTTTGACCCAATTCATGGAAACTCATCTATTCCTCCATAAATCCTTGGGAAACTCCCTAAACAAATCATTAATGGAAATTAAATTAAAAAATAACTTTAAAATATTTCATTTATATGAAAAAATCCATAAATATGTGATGATTTAGAAGACTATCAGTTGAACATAAATTAAGGTATTGGGACAAAATTTTATTTCTAAGTAATTTTCCTAATGTCGGGTAATTCATTTAATACCTATGAATATAATGAAAAATAATTACTTGACAGGTTTCAATTTCATATAAAAATCATAAATTTGGGTTTTGTTTCAATCAAATTCTTATTCATTCCATTACTCCTAGAAATAAATTACCAACAATGATTTTTTTTACCTAAAGAACTAAAATAAAGTTTTAAAGGATCATAATGCCTCTAAAAGAGTGAAAAGTCAAACTATTTGCCTTTAAATATCTTCCAAAACCAATATGGCTAATATATTAATCTATAATCCTTAAAAGTAATACTACCGGATCATCATTAATATTTATTAATATAATTTTTAACTAAAAACTATGAAAAATTAATCAAGACATTGCCTAGGTCAGTGGTTGGCATGAAACTCTTATCATCCTTCAGTCACAGGTTCTCAACTTGCGACCTTTTCAAACTTGATTGGTTGTCACCTGAAATATACATTGTCCTTTTTCTAAAACTAAATTAATTTTATTACAAAAATAAATACAATGGACATCCTTGAAATTTAATCATTAAATATACTTTTAACTATGGTTTTCAATACAAACATTTATTTATAAAGTTTGATATTCATATTTGACTATTAATATGGTGTCAATATTGATTATATGAACCCTAATGGTTATAAGTACCTTTGAAATTAAATTTATATAAATGTAAAATCATTATAAATTAATTGTCCTTTTCCTTTAAAACATATACTTCTAAAATCCAGCATATTCCTTAGACGTTTCATTATTCTTTTATAAAAAATACCACTGATAAAATACTTCTACAATTAAATAATTTAATCCAAAAAATACTTCATCAAAATTTTTCCTTCCTTAGTATAAAATTTAACCATAATATCATTTGTTGGATTTCTAAATCTTGACAGATTATTTTCTATCTAAAAAACTATATGTTTAACCTAGGATATTCATTTTAATTATCTATTCAAATTCTTCATAATGGGTTGTAAATAAAATGTCGATTATCCTTTGAATATCCATCAGGAGTGTCAAACCATATGTGTTGTAAGACCCATTATCTTGTACCAGTCTACATCGAGTTAGGCTCAGAACACATTGTCATAGTGATTACTCCTAAGTACATATGTTCCAGAACCTTGTCCACATATAGTATCCCGGCATGAATGTATTTCTAAGAAGACCCACAAAATACCTACCTTACCAAAATTATATGATGTTATTATATACTTATTCTAAAATTATACCTTAGGTTTGAAATCTCAAATCAATGTTTTCCTAAATATAGTTCCCAAGGTTGGTACTAACCTTCCTTTGATACCAAGTGTAGGGACTTGACCCTAGATAGCCTAGAGCTAGTTTCTGCTACCAATTACATTGGCATGATTACAAGGAATGAAGCCCCGAAGGACTGAGAGGTTAGTATTTTTGGTAAACCAGATATGTAAATGAGTATTTTATTGTAAATTAATACACTAATTATAAAATAATTTTTTTCTTCTTTCTAAATAAAAAAATTTGAGGATAACTCTAATCCATCTAGTAAATCCCTATATATCATTCATAGTACGATTCTTTAATTCTTGGGAAAAAATAAAAATGGTGGGATCAAATTCTAAGTAAGGGTAATGTATAATAGAATAAATAATTAATCAATGTGAATAATCAATATGGAAAGGTAAATTACTAAACACATATACCACGTAATCAATAATCTGAATGGAAGAACATAAACAATATGAAAAGGTAGTAACTAGAAACACATTCCATTCAAATAACCAGGTAAGAAAAAATCTATACGACAAGGTAATAAATTGAAACACATTCCATTAAAATAACTAGATAAGGAAAACATAAATATGGAAAAGTAAGAAATTGAAAACATGTTACATTTAATCAATAAACTAAGAATAAAATACATCTATATATTTTTTTCATGTGAAAATATCATGGATAATAAACAATGAATCAAAATGAAGGCAATGATTAATTATTGGACATCATGTCTCTGGTATTTGAAAACATATACTGTGGAGATCTATCCTCCAGACAGTTTAAACCTATGGATAAAAACCCATTTAATTTTTTAAACTTATTTTGATCATGAGAACAGATTGTTGCATCGAGGATTTATATAAAGTCCATGATCTATCCATCATTACATGTCTAAAACATTCTTCATATCGTGTAATAAATTTAATTAATAAAAAATATTCTTTATCAAATATCTATATTGAATAAACAATAAATATTTATCTATATTTCCCGAAATAATCAAACAAATATCCATGTAGACACTATATGTAAAGAGGTATATGGTTTAGGCAATAATAATATCAATAATAAATGAAATGGATAATTTTGGGAAAATTCAAGGTTCATTGATCATAAGAAATTGAATATTTCAAGGGGATAAAAAATGATTCAAGAAAGTGAATGATCATACTATACTTGGCCAAATAAATCAAAAACCATCAATAGGAAGAAATAGTATGGTATTAATACAACATATCCCAAGTGGATTAAAAATAATGGTTTTTGTCATTGATGAATAGAAATACTCTAAAATAATCTATTAAAAACATTCTTGAGGAAAATATCCTTTCATTATAAAAAAACTTTTCTTTGAAAATAAATTTTGAAAATATTTTCATTAAATGGAATCCTTTTAAACATACAAAGGAATCTTAAAATAAATGATGGCATGTAAATCAATACAAGCCATATAAGGTAAAAATAATATTCATTTTTCATGGTTAAATGTTATAAAAATGCCCAATACTGAATGTGACAAGAATATTCCATTGATGAAAATGGTAAGAGACAAAAGGGTAAAAATGGCTTTAACAAAAAAATTAAAATCATTTTTCAAAACATTTTAATATATCATGGTTTTAGAAAAAAATAATTTATCCTATTAAAGAGGGAAATGATGTCTGGTTTTTTTAAAAACATTTTATAATACATTTTGAGTACCAAATAGTGGGAAAATAGAAATATCAATTAATAAAGGCCAAGAATAAATAAAAGGGAATAAAATTAAATGGTTTATTAAACAATGACCAAATAATTTCCTCTGATAGAAATTTAAGTGTAAACAATCCAGAACAAAATGATATTGTAAAGTAAATATTATAAAATATTATAATGTTGTAGTGACAATCAATCAATGAATTGATTATGTGTATCAATTATAAATCCAAATATAGATGATAAAATACATGAATAGATATTAAAATTCATTACACACATAATTATATAATATTAATGAAAACAAGGAAGTAAAATAACCCAATGAAGAGAAATTGTGTTATAAAATCTCTTTTCAACTTGGAAACTTTTAACACAAATCCCCTTAGATGAAATAATTCTAATTGAAAATCAATGTATCATGAATAATTAATGAATCATGATATAATATGAAAAATTGGATGTATTTCCCCACAAATAATAAATTGGGTAACAAAAATAATGTTATTTTTTCAAGAGAGAGTTAAAAATCACAAAAGAATTGAGATTTCAAAGATAATCATTAAAAACATTCAAGAGGAGAATAATCTTTCAACATTCAAAAGCCTCCCATACCACATTGAAACATGTGAGTCATAATATACATAAAGGAATAAAATTATATGAATCTTATAATATAATGATAATAAATAATTTCATGATACTACATTTCAAATTTTAGTATACACACCATTTTAAAGAAACTAGGTGCATAACAACTAATAATTCTCAATAGAATGTAAATTGAGATGAAATCAATTATATTGAGTTTCCATTCTGGTAAACGTCATTTAACTTACAGTATAATAAACTTATATTAATTTTTTACTTTATTGAGAATCTTTTTAATGTTTATCATTACTTTTATTTCACTTATTGCTATGTTGAATACAACTACAAAAAAAATTAAGTTTACATTAAGGTATTTTGACCAAATTCGGTTATGTGTCAAAATAATTTTTTTAGGTCAAACATGATCAAAGGGGTAATTATATGACATATAAATAATAATAATCATGACATAATTTCCATATTTATACATCTATTATAATTTTAAAAACAATCATTAAATATGCCTATGAAAAATGAATCAACGTTACGATCATGAAGACGGTATACCGTACGTATGCATGAGTAACGTTCTCATTTTCAATGATCATTATGGAAAGAAGTTAATTAGAATTATATATTTATATAAATATAATGATATCATAAATAACATATTATTTAATCATATATACTTATATACATAATTCTTGTGATGAAAAACTAATCACATCATGACGAGGAGGTGGTAGTCCACATGTCGACAAATATGATCACTTTTTAAGTGTATGAAGGGTAATAAAGAAAATGATATATATATATATATACATAAAGTTAATAATGTCGTGAATATAATATTTATTTTGTTTATGTATCATATGTTTAATTATAACCATCTTTTATACATTCCATGTATCGTGAGAATGGATCACATTGCTTTGAGGGGGCAAGAGTCTATGGTTCCTCTAATAATGTTATCGTATTAATGAAAAATGAAAATTATTAATGGTATGTGTTATAAAAGGATTACTGAAGTATAAATACATATTAAATTTCATATATATATATATAATATAAACATTGTTTCCAATATAATTTCCAACCATGAAAGATGGTGATTGAAAAATGAACAATCATCGTTTTGTGATGCAGTAGTTCACTGTATACCGAAATAGTGTGTTCATTACCCAGTAGATGGAAGTGTGTGTAAGTATAAGTTGAACGCATAGAATAAAATCATACTATTATATTTTGTATATTGATTTTTTTATAGAATTATATAATAATAAGATATTAGGGGTTTTATAATGAAAATAAAATTTTAAATATTGAGAGAAGACATTACCTCTTAATCGGGTAACTACTTTTGGTTTATACCGAAAGGATTAATTGGAAGTATTTATTCCCTAAGTGATGGTTCAAGGTAGGGGGGATAGATTTTATGAATCTATATGAGAGTATATTTTCCAAACATAATTGGTGTTATTGGTGTGTGGAATAGGGAGAGGTGGTGGCCTTTTAAAAGGGAGGAAAATGACTAACTTGGTATTTTTGAAAAGAAGTTATGTGTACCCATGTTTTTACTTAAAAAATTTCTTAAAAAACAAAAAAAAACTAATGTAAGGTTAATAAAATAATTATTTCCATCCAATATGTTTTTGATAAGTGGAAAGGTAATTTGGTCTCCTATGTTAATGTTTTAGTCCTTTATTAAGCTTGATTTTTCATTAAAAATTGTAATTATTTTTAATCAGATTCACTATTTTTTGGTCAAAAACAAAGTTGGTATTATTATAAATTTTAAATTATACAGATTAAAAATATGGAATCCATTTTTACAAATTCCAATCATAAAAGTGGATTAAATTAATTTTAAATTCCTCTCACCGTCGGGATAACAATACATGTTTTTTAAAGTAAAAACATTCGCAAGTTTTCTATGTTTCTATAATAAATTTCAAATTGAGATTGATTTCAATGATATAAATTTTATTAATTGATAAAAATATTATCTAATTAATCTTTAAATCCAATTATAATTATAATTTTACCTTATCAATAAATTATATGAAAAAGAAGTTTTGAACTAAAATTCAGTATTTATAACCATTCATTAAAAAATGAAATGTTTCAAAAAGAAATTCAAAAATTTAACCTAACCTAATTATTATATTTATATTTTAAATATGAAGTTTATTTAGAAGTATTAAATCAATAAAAGTGTCAAAATGTATATTTATAATTGGTTCTCCATTAAAATGTGGTAAAATTGTCTTTATAAAAATACAGGTTTTTATGTGTAAACTAGAGTTTGTTCTTAACTTATGTCAATAAAACCTAATAGAGGAATATACAAAATATTTGATTTAGTATATAATATATATGATATTAATATCACTCATTAATTTTAATTAATTAAATCTCTTAGCATAAATAATATTTTTTATCATTAAAATATATTTCTATAAAAATAATCACATTATTTTCAATTACTTCTATATTCATTTCTAATTAATTTGTAACCAATTAATTAATTACATATTTGTATGAACCATAATTTTCATTTGTTAGTTATTTATATTAATAACCTCTAACATAATGTCTTGGTTATATCATAATATATTAAATAATAATAATATAATAATATATTATTGTTCTATAAAACTCAATATTACGTGTAATGTAAGCCATCAAAGAAGGTATCTCTTGTGTGTAATTCACACTAACTTGATGATCCATGAATTGAAATATATATAATATATTTTAAAGAGTAAATATATTATAAAGAATCCAGATATTATATTACCTTACACGCTTAGTGTCGTGTGTCATACACACTATCAAATACAAGGTTCTTACATTATATTTTCAGGGGGTCAAAATGATTCATAAGAACAAAAAAGACAAGTCTAACAGACAAGGAATAACAAAAAATCCCCTCACCCTAAATACACAATGATTAATAGACTCGTAATAAAGTGTAGTAATGACACAACAAGAACATTCCCACACAATGGGGGCATCAAGCATCTCATAGAGAATAATAACACACACAAAGTTAAATATGAAAGGTGAAATCAAGGGGTGTCCTTAAAAAAACACCATTTAAAACCGATGCTCCAAAAAATCCTATAGAATTGAAACATGTATTGTGATTCTATTCCCCATAATTTTTTATAAAATAACATTCCAAAAACCATTTGTAAAATGGTGGAATTCACCCTCACATTCAAAAAATTTCGAATACACCCTTTATAACAAAGGAATTTCTCTTTGAAAACCAGAATGAGGATAAAAACCACTCATTTTCATCAAAACATTTAAAGAGACACTACTAAAAATTGTATATTAGTAGTCGTTTTTTATTTATGGAGGTTTTTTAAACCACCACCAAATGTTTCTGCTATGGATTAAAAAAACCACTACTAGAGTTGGTATCGGCATCCAACCCACATTGGTCTCATCCATTTAATAGCAGTTTCTAGGAAATCTTGTAGAGCATTTGTTTTTTTGTAATTTTACCTCCCAAAAAAGGTAGTGGATAGAGAGGTTGTTTGAACCACTACTATATCCCAAATATTTTTTGGGAGGGAAAACCATCACTAAAATAAAAAACCATTGCTATTTTTTTAACATTACACAGCGGTGGTTTAAACTAACGCTAGAAGTAACTGAATATTTAGTGGCACTTCAAACTTTCACTAAATACTACTTTTCAAAAAAAACAAGGCTATGATATCAACATCCCTAGAACTATGAAAGAAACAAAAAACCAGTATACCATAAAAACTTTTCCATCCCACCTCCATCATCCATTAACAACGATCCAATTTAATGTACATAAGAATCAATATATTATCTAATAGTATCACAATACACATGATTAATAAAAAAGATAGTCAAGGGGACCAATAAGGTTGTAACCATATCCTTTGAAATAATTATACATAATGTTCTATAAGTTTAATTTGGCAAAATCTCTGAATCCAAAGTGATCCTTAATCACTACCCGATGAACTTTTTTCAACACCCTCTCCCTCTATGTCTCCACTTCCTGCTACCGGGATGTTCATAAAAATTTTATTAAACACTAAACAGTGTTTTATATTTAAATTTAATCTAAAAACCAATAAACTTTTGAGTGCTAAATGATTTTGATGATGTGATATTTACCTTAAAACTACTGACCATCGATACAATATCACTGAGGACATATCCATTCACCTTCTGATATAATTCAACAAACGCTTTATGAAAATGAACCACCTTTATATCTTACATATTTATGTAACCCCTATTACTAAATTGTAACTTCCATGGAAACAGGCCCCCTATTTCCAAATAATATTGTGGCATCATCCGTCGGGACCCCATGGAAATCAAAAAATTCCCCAATAAAATATAAATGATAACAGATGCATAGTATTGAAAAAAATATATATATATCCATAATACTGAATGATTACACATATAACAAAAGTCATTGATAAATGAACAGATGACTACAAATAAAATAATTTTTCCTTCAATCTTGTCATTTTCATGCTCCATTATTACATAATATACCTTATCCTCCCTTACAAGACTAATATTTTCAATATCATGAGGTAAAAATAATTTCACTTCTTTCTATTTATGGGATTTAATGTTAGAAGTCAAATCTTCCACTTCATCACCCATATCAAACAGTATGTTTATTTTAAATAAACAAATATACTCCACCCTTCATCTTTGACATCTTCCACATAATATACCATTTTCTATTATGATAAAAAGATTAACGAATCATGAAATTCATGGTTGATGACATATATCATGTGAGATATATTCACATAAGTGAATTTCAAGGAATCTATTTTAACACACCTGATAATATCAACCCAATTTAATTTGAATAAATCAATTGAAAAATACCTTTGGTTGTTTAATTCAATAATAACAGTAAAATTTCTATATTATACCACTTCAGAAAACATAAATATAACACTCTTCTATCTTTTTAAAACCTATTCCTAATCAAATGTATGAAATTTAAATCCATTCACATTGTAAGCACTGAACTTTATTTCCAGATTTAGAGGGACTCAATCAAGAAACTTAAAATCTTTTGAAAACTCTTCTCAAGTATCAATATTCGTGATCTACAAAATATAATGTACATTATTACATTTAAAAAATATATTTTTCATCCAAATATCCATATTGATTGAAATATTTATGAACTTACTTGTCATGAAATCCATTCTAAAAGA
This sequence comes from Viscum album, assembly GCA_963277665.1. Taxonomy (NCBI): domain Eukaryota; kingdom Viridiplantae; phylum Streptophyta; class Magnoliopsida; order Santalales; family Viscaceae; genus Viscum; species Viscum album. Next base: position 2,093,437,166 of record OY728122.1, read on the forward strand.
TCTTTATTAACAGTTTTTGTTATATATTTATCATTTCATGTTCGACTTATCATTAATATTTTTTTTATCATAATCTCTTCAATAAATGAATCTTTAATTTCACTATTTAGTAGAACATATCTATGTGCCTGTAATAATTCTATTTCTATCAGTGTAACATTTGAGGTCCACCCAGCTGACTGACCAGTAGTAGGAATGATTTTTGATTTCCCATATAGTTGATATTGAGTTGATGTGTAATCAACATGTCCAAATCAATTTAATCTTATCCCAATATCATCCAAGTATCTAGAAAAAATGTTATGACACTAATTTTCCAAATATCCTTGAGAAATAGAGCCTTCAGGTTGAGATTTATTTTTTACGTATGACTTCATATTCCTATGATATCTATGAAATAAAAAAAAATAAAACATAATTTTGTATTTAATTATGTTCCAATAATTGGTTACTTAATATTAGAAACATATAAATAACATACGTCTCAATTGGATACATCCATCGATAATGTACGGGGCCTCCTAATATAGTTTCATCGACCAAATGCATAGTTAAATACATCATGATAGTAAAAAATGAAGAAAGAAATATCATCTCCATTTTATTAAGTTTCAATTAAAATATATCTTGAAGGTTTTCAAGATCAAATGGTTGTATATTTTTCTCACCTAGTTTCCTGAAGAATGTAAAAAAATGGAGTAAAATAGTATTTTCCTTTTAAAGAAATAATCTATGCAATGGTAATGGTTTTAACTGTTATAAAAAAATATATGAATCCTGAATTTTAAATCCATATAACATATGATTATTTAAGTCAACACTCCTTGATATGTTACTTGAATACCCATTAGATACCTTCACATATTTTAAAATTCAATGGAATTTATCTTTATCCCCATTTTTCATTGCAAAAATTGTCGGAGCATACTTTCCACTCTCATCTCATCAGAGATCATTCTTTATGTTCATTAACTATAAGTACTTATGAGCATTGATATAGTCCTTATATTTTCCATTCTCATTAAGAAATTTGAAGATAAAAGTTTCCAAATATTCTTATGAATGTTCATAAAATCAAGATTATGATGCAAAAATTAAATTCCCAAAACATAAGTTTGATGAATCTACTTTTTTATTACTTTTTTGCATTCTTATTTCACTTGATGATGCACTTCAAACTTGTTTTCCATTATCATTTAAAGGATGAACCTTCCCAATATTTTTTTAAACATATAAAGTTGAGGAAATATTTTATAACCTGTCAAAATTTTTGTAGGTGTTCTATGATCAACCGAACCATTGAATTTTGACTTCTTAAACTAACATCTATGAGATGCATCAAGAAATATTTGATGACGCAAGAAGAACCATTTTTTACTATGAGGTAGTCATTCAAGATCAAAATCAATGTTATAAATAGGACAATCCAAACCTATGTAATTATTCCAACCAGCTAAATTCCATGTCCAAGTAAGTCACTAATGGTCCACATTAGATTATATTTCATTTAGAACATTGTTCTAGAAGATGGATCATACGTCAGAATATCTATTCTCTATAACTCATGTAATTATTCAATTAGAGGCCTCAAGTATAAATAAATATCATTTATAAGAATTTTTTCAAGGAATAATCATTGAAATGATAAAAGATTTTTGTTGTATACACATCCCCAGAGGCAGATAGTAAAAGATAAAAAAACCCAGCCAAATTCTATAATTGGTGCTCAAAGTCCCAAACGAGTTGAATCCATCAACACCCATTCAAAATCGCACATTACTTGGATCAGATGTGCAATCTATATGTAATGAATCAAATTTCTTCTATGATTATGAATCTCTTTTATGTGTCATTAACCCATCATTTTTATTATCTATATAATTCCACTTCAAGTGCTCTGCAGTTTTCGGTGACATGACTAATATTTTTAATAAATTAAAGTAACACAAAACCATTATAGGTGTCTTACTTTTCTTATTCATCATAGTATGTTGATTTATACTTCCAATATCATCCATTTACTGCCATATTGAAGAAGAATTTTTTTTTCAATCATTCCTACTTGAATCCTCTCCCCAATAAAGTATACAATCATTGGGACAAGCATATATTTTTGTATAATTTAGACCATACTTATTAATTTTTTTTCATATCATAAAATACCTAGGGATATTAGCTTTAGAAAACAGACCATGAAATAATTTCTATATCATGGACATTTCCTTATTTGTAATTCCACATAGGCACTTGATATGGTACAACAACAGTAGAATATAACTTTTTGAATATTTCAAACATCCACCATAAAAATATTGATTTCCATCATCATCTAAACCATGAAACACATTTTTAAACTCAATAAAGTTCTCTCTTACAATAGTATCCACATAATTAATAGGTCAATCCAATGATATGTTACAATTTGATATGGTTGTCCAATAGTCCAAAAAACTCCACTTGTCATATTTTAATTTGTAGAACCATCAAGTGGTTGTTCTGATATGTTTTGATGTTGATGTTGTTGTCTTGTGATGTCGAATTCATAATTTATAAGGTTTTTAAATTCATATATCATTATCAATGAAGTTGAGAGTTCATTTTTTGGTGGAAATAAGTTCTCAAGATTTCAGTAGCATTCAATTCTAAATAAAAAATCAAACAATAATATTTAGCAGGTAATTGATTCAATATCATATGTTAATAAACATAATCTCTCTTAAACTATCTTCTAAAATTACATTTAGGACATGAAAATCTTATTTCCCCATCAATAGATCAATTGAAAATTGAAAAATCTAAAGACTCCTTCAAACCCTTAGCATACTAAGGCATGTTCCTCGACAATGTGATCCAAATTTTATCCATAAATATGAAAATGTGCATAAACATTATTAAATTAAATTAAAACACATAAGTATTACTACGTATGAAAAGAGATAAATGGAAGAGAAAAAAATAACCCAGGTTGTTATTAAAAGAGTCATATAAGTACTAAAAATTAAAATTAAAAAAAGTAAATCAATCATGGATATTATTATGTAAAATAAAATCAAGAGAAAAATCATACAATCCATAATAATCACACAAATATTAATTAATAAAAAGAATCCCCTCATGGGATCAAAATCCTCCATGTGATTATCTGTAGTCACACGAGACTTAAGAGAGTCTCACACATTTACAAAAATAATTTTCTTAAAATATCTATCATGATTTCATAAAGGTATTCCGAAGCCAAGACATTTATATTCCATTTGAAAACTACAATTGAAATGTTCTATGAAAATAATTTATCAAACCACACATTGAAAACCAATTTAGAAATCTAAATTTTTCCATAAAATCACTTTTGAAGGAAAAATAGTCCTCTTTAAAGGATGTTTAACTATTGTCAAGCACCCATTTTTCAAGGAAAAACATTCACATTTTTAAAAACTTTCAATCCAACATGAGGCTTATGGTGTCAAAAATATTTAAAATAAGATTATTGTCCAGTTAAAATCAATTCATAAAATAACCCTCTAAAACAACAGACACATTTTAAATATAAAACTGGTGTCGAACACCCCTTTAAAATATACATATGTGTGTCATATGATGTCAATCATATATGATATCATGATTTACTTATGGAAGTAATATATATAACATAAAATTTTTATAAGGCATCATAAAAAACAATAAAAAATTAGAATAGATGATAAAAACTATTCAATCAACCAAAAGAATCATATCATAACAAAATTTACGGGGGACTAATGAATGAAAGGAAATTGTCATGAAACTTATTGTACAATCCATCTATCAAATTCATGAATCATCCCATGATATACCATAGGGGTTATGGATCTTTATAGGCTATCAAAAAGTTCTGGGGTATTATATACATACAATGGGAATAATATCTCCCATGAATCAGTGTAAAATAAAAAATATAAAACTAGTCAAAAACTGACTTGACCAGTCCATACATTAGACATCCACACAAAATAAGATATGTAGAAATGGTAGAAGAAGTATTATGTTAATGTGAACAAACAATTCCTCCACTCACCGAAGTTATTTTCCCTTATAAAAGGTTCCAATCGACCACCAATATTTATTTTTTTCACCATAATCTAATATTGTGCACCAATGACAACGTAATGAAAGTAGTGATATCATAGTTGGCCAATTTAAATATAATAAATGGCCATATACCAGATAGTTTGTAATAGTAAAATCTATTAAAATGTTGTAATGGGAAATATAGGAAAAATGTGACAAAATAATGTCGATCTCGGATCAATCAACACTCTCAATACATCCAAAAGAAGGATGAAGGAATGAAATAGAAATGATAAATATATATGATCTATTACTATGTAAGAATTCTAATGATAAACCACACCGCAAGTATAAACTATAAAATAAAAATACATTTAGTGATAGTTTGAACTACTTTATTAGAATATATATTTTTATTACTAATCTCATAAAGCAAGAAAAAATCCAAAACTATTTTTATAAATGATCATTTTATATAATCTAAATGGAAAAAATCATCTTAAAACATTTATTTTGAAATAATTCAAACTATATGAATCAAAATTATTTAATTTTAAAAGTTCATTTAAAATCAATGCTTAAAATGATTTAGAAAATAAACACACACTATAAGAATTGGATTGGAAATAAACAATGATACCATGTCATAGATAATGTGTGGAAATAAAAAATAATAATTTTCAGGTGCCACACATGTCAAGAAAACAATGGATTGTGATAAAACAAGATGGTCCCCAATATCAATCTACCAATCAACAAAAAGTCTAATGGGATATACCCAATGGATAATATGTATAAGAAACGTCAATAATAGTTTTTTATATTTTAGATGAAAGGTCTAGTAAGATGGAATTGGATAGTGGCAGGGGGTTAACATACTGTACTACTATAACTAGTGGAAAGGTATCCCATCTCATCTAAGTTGTCATAACCTATAACCGGGGTTCACATCACAAAATTAAATCAGGGGTGAAAAAAAATTAATGTAGTCGATACATGTAAGAAAAAACATATCAAATAACTCACCCTCACCCCTATATCCCTCTCATGAAACTAACCTAATTGTATACTCATCACACAATATAAAAAACAATGCATTCCCCTAGGTCCATTATCCATGTCAAATTTAGAGGATCTATCATAGATGAATAGATTTATAAATCTATAATTTTTTTGAAAAATAAAATTCAATTATATTTTTCTAGACAATAGAGAATGATTCCATTTTTTTTATTTTTAGTCATATTCACTTAAAAATATAAATACAAAAATTTATATTGATGCACCTATTCACATATTGTAATGTGAATTTTACTAATAAATCCATACATCCACCTTTCTCTTAAAATTACACATATTACATGAATATATATATATATAATAATATGAGTAGTGATTACATGTGCGGTGTTCAACACATTTTAGGTTACACGAAAATATTTCAATGATTTATAGGAGAAATAAAAATTAGCTGCACCTGCAAAGGCATACAAAACCACCTCAGTGACCACATCTTCATCAAGATTGTCAATCAGACCAAATCACAGCCAAGAATGTTTTTGGACCAGGACAACTTCCTGTAAACTGAGCCTACAAAAATTTTAATCTTGGGTTCTCTTTTTGAAATATCTATAGCATAAGGTTATTTTGTTTAAGATCAGATGAATAGTGATCAAGTTGACCTAGGCCCAGTATGGGGGAAGTCCGGCTACGACCTTTATCCCTCTTTAGCATCATTATGTGTAGTGTATAATCCTATAAGGTCTAGAAGGAAGAGTAAGTCTTCACTGGTTATGAAAGCTCATTATTGAGATATGGAGGGTTTCCCTTTATTTAAACTTCAATATGATTGGATTGAGTCTTTCAGTAAAATCTATTTGGATGGATATTTTCAGAAGTGTAATGTAAATGTTTACCACTTAAATGGTTCAATCCCATTAAAAAACTTTCTGACTGGTATGTACGAATCCATGTCATTTCATAGGAGACAATTTCTCAACCTTGTCTGGGGTTCCCTTCCCAGATTTCCCTATGATGTGGATGGTTCTACCTTTATTTTAGGCCTTTTCTGGGATGCTAAAAAGATCTTGTATGAGGGAGAGGGGAAGGTGCAGCGTTGCAGGTGTTTTAGGGGGAGAGGGAGGCATGTTGGTCAACCGCAAGGGAGTAGAGTCAAGGCGAGGGCACTGAATGGCTGAGAGGAGGGGGAGGCGAGATAGGGGAAATGTTCGTTCATTAGGGATGCGAGTTAGGCTGTGTTTGGTCATATTTTAGTAAAATAAAAGAAATTATTTCCTAATTCACAAAAGAAAGGAAATGAACATAAAATATTTTTTATTTCTCTTCATTTTCTTTGGATTAGAAATTTAATAAAAGAAAATAAATGATCTTAATTTCTCTCTATCTTGTTTGGTGACAATTTTTAGAAGAAAAGAAAAGAAATTTTTTGATAATATGTCAAAAATAACCCTTATTAAGAAATATAGTTTTCTAATATTCAATTATTCCAATTAAAAAAATATTATAATCTTAAATTGTATCGTTTTTTAAAATAAATAAATAACTAAAAATATCATAAATTAATATATTTATAAATATATTTATAAAGTTATATATATATATATATATTTAAATATACTTATATGAATATTATTTTATAAATATATATATTTATAAAATAAATTTATTATATCTATATATTTTAAAATATTAGATATGTATTTAAAAATATATATAAATGTAAATATTTAATTATAAACAGTCATATATTTCTAATAAATATCTATATAATTATAAATATATGATTATAAATATATTTTTATAATTATAGATAAAATATATTTATAAATATAGGAATAAAAAAATTAAATTTTAAATCATTATATGATTTTTGACTTGTGTGGGATCGGGTAATATTTTCAAAAAATATAGTTTTCCAATACTCAATTATTTTAAATAAAAAATATTATAATTTTAAACCGTATCATTTTTATATCATGTCAGTTATATAGAAAGTTAATTTTAAGAAATATAATATCAATGACCTTTTTATTTTATTTTTATATCAAGTAAATTATATAAAAAATAATGTTGATTTTAATCAACCATTTTTTTAGTGTCACAAAAATAAAGTAAACATTAAACTTAGAAAAATATATTAATAGAAATTTTAATTTTATTTTAATTTTTTTAATAAACTTGATTTCATATATTCAGTAAATTCATTTTCACAATCCATATATTTATTTATTTTAAAATTATTTAAAATTATTTTTTATTATTATTTATAAATTATGTTGGATAAGATATTTATATACATATAATCAAAATAATTTATACCTATAATTCTTTATACACACATAATGAAAATTATTAATATACACACAATCAAAATTATTAATTAAAGGTAATCATAATTATTTATAAATTACTTTTATAATTTATTAATTCAAAATTATTAATTCAAGATAATAAAAAATATTAATTCAATATAACTATTAATTATAAATTATTTATTCAAAATAATTACTGATTCAAAATTATTATTTCAAAATAAATAATTAATTCAAATTTAATTTAATTCAAAAAATATTAATTCAAAATAAGTAACAGTTAATATTTTTTTAATTATGTGTACAAACTATATAAACAAATTATTAATTCTAGTTAATCAAAATTATTCATAAATAAAATTATTTATGATTGTTTGTTGTTATTAAAATGATGGTTCCATGAACTATGCACGCTAAAGTTGAAAACCGTCTGGGGGACTCGACCCTACGCCGGAAGCCCCACACCCTAAAATATTTTGTATACATAGGAAAATACTATTATTATTAATAATTAGAAATGTGATCATTTATTTAAATGTTAATTAAAAAATATTGAATAAAATAAAATCAACACACTTGTATATATATAGGAAATTTCCAAAAATTGGCATGCCATGGATTCATTTCCTTCCAAATGATCCTGATTTTGGTTGTGATTTGAAACCTATAGTTGGGGAGAAACATTTATCCCCATTTCTTTGTGAATAATTTATATCCCTCCAGTTGAGCCACATCAAATATGGGATATTAATTTTAATCATTGGAAATCCTTTCTCTTCCTCCAATTTCTACACTACCAGAAGAGGTTACAGTCAGTCGATGACACAAAATGAAAGGCAGAAAATTGGGGGTGAGGATAGTAATGTAACACCAATGGATATGTGGTCGATGTGGCATGAGAGGCCATGTTGAGAGATGATCTAGTCGCATAATGTGAATCTCTAGAGTGGGGGTTCTTTCTAGGTTGTAGGGGTGTGGGTGAGTGGTTATGTGCAGACGATGTCTAGGGTTGACAGAGGGAGGGGGGAGAGGGTAGCGTGGGTAGGGGGTGTGCATGCGAGGTTGCTGCAGGAGTGTGTTGGGGCATCGACCGAGACCAGGAGGGCACAAGATCATGGGGAAAAGCATATTTGGTTGATGCCACCACCAAGAGAGCACGTCAAAGGAGTGATTCTCACCAACAGCTGATATAAAATGTTAGATTAAGGTCAGGGAGTCCGATCAGGAGGCGTTACCCAGCTCGATGGGCTAGGTGGGTTGCCCATGTGCTGGACCGAAATAAATATATGTGCTTATATATATATGTTCATAACCATTATATATATACACATTAATGGATGATTTATGAAAAATTGAATTGGCATTAAAAAAACGAAATTTTAAAGAGAATTATTCATCACATTGTTTTTCCAAAATCTATTCCAGACATTTTTCCTAAATATATAGTATTTTTTATAAAAATTCTATTTTAAAAACACTTTTGAAAAATCAATTCAATTTTCAATTATACCTTGAAAATTTATAAATAATGATTCTTATTTATTTTCTAAACCAAATGGGGCTATACAATTTTTAAACATCTCATTTAATTTTAAATAATTATTTCAACACTTTTAAATACTTGGTAGATAATGTTCCACATGAGATTCCTATTAAATGAATTGTGTCAAATGAAGAACACCATAAAACCTTTATAAAACACAATTTAACACCCGCACAAGGGAAAAATTAATTAATATAAATATTTAGAACATCACCGAATAAAGGGTTTATAAATTTAGTGCTTAATCATTGGGAATCCTACCTCAAATCAATGGTTCACATGACGAAACGTTTCACCTTTAATGGTGGACAACTAAACAAGTAATTAGAGGTCCCCACATAGCTTAATCACTAATGAATCTACAAAAATGGGTTAAAATAGGATCATAGGGTTCCTCTAAAATATATTAATTGATGAGAGGGAATGAAAATTAAATAATAAAGAAGAAGGTTACCCCTAAGAGCTCATATGACCAATGATTTGGCATGGGATCAAGCAAAGGTGACGGCTTAGGGGAGGGATAGGGATTAGGTGAGGGAGACGGCTCATGTGAGGACAATGGAGGGGGTGACCGGTCAAGGGGCTATGACCACAACAGAGATTAGGGCTCAGGGGGATTGGCCTCAAAGGGCTTGAGAGATAGATGAGATCCTACAAGGGGGAGTGATGGTGGTTCTAGGTCTCAGGATTAGGATGAGTGGGTCTTGGGGGAGTCAAGGGAGAAGGATGGGGCCTGGGGAGTTTTTTACTAAAAACATAATATTTAGAAGTAGTTTTATAAAAAATCATGAAATCATTTAATTTTTTACATCGGTTTAGTAAACTACCATTACAAAACCACTACTGAACAATGATTTGGATGCTATGAGAAGCCCCCATGAAATTTTGACAAAGTTGAAAATCACACACCCATATAACATTCTCATTTTAAATTAATTACATTACCCCTTATAAAAATTTTAGAGGTCAACAACTCTATTAAAAAGAAAATTCCATTTCTTAAAAAATAGTTTTCACTCATGGAAAACCAAAACTGGTTCAAAAACAAAAGAAAAAAATAAAAAATATCTATAAAAGCCCTGAAATATTTTTAAAAAATCATAACAACTTTAAAATCATATTTCAAATAATAAAATGTGGAATTCACATAAAACCCTTCATCCCAATTTTAAAACCCCATGAAATTGTTTCAAATCACTTCAAATCTATTATATATATTCATACATTCACTAAAATAGAATTTAGAAAGAATAAGAACATATTGAATTCCAACATGAAATAATCTCATAGAAATACCTACCTCAAAGATACAATAATCATGTTGAAACCCTTAATAACATGTTTCCTTCAATGGAAAACACACCCCTGAGAATAAAAATGGCATCCACTAACCCGTGGAACCAAAAACCACAACATTAGATCTGCTTCAAACCCCAAAATTGATCCATAAGAGACCTAGTGTTCACAGGGGAACCCAAAACCAAGAGAGAAGAGAGGGATAAGTGATGAAGAGAGAAAATAAAAAAAACCCTAAATATTTCTTATAAATCTATAAAAGAGGCCAATAATCAAGAGGATGAAGGAGGTTGAACTCCCACTTGGCTCCCGAGGGTTGGAAAATGTGTAGGGTGGAGAGATGGGGGTGAGAATGCTTTTAAATTGAAGTAGGGGATTTTGGGAAAACCTAAAAATTAAACACCAGGACATGACATATGATTTTCCAAACTATATACCAACAATGTAATGGACACTATCTAGGCTAAGAACCCCCCAACATGGTTACTTTTATGTGCCACATGGATTAGGAAAGCCATGCACCTCACATTTGACACACCCTACGCCATGCATAAATTCTAAGGATCTATACATGGCTTGACAAACCTTGTAGAATCCATTCTAAAAGGTGATGTAAAAATGACATCCCTAGTATAAAATAGGCCTTTAATAGTGATAAAAATGGACTTTATTAGTTCTAGAGAAGCGATGACTACTTGAGAGAGATTAGAAGGCTGAGTCTTTTATCATCACTTCTATAAGAGATGATAAAATAAACCTTTACCATCACTTTTAAAATCACTGATAAAGGGGAATACTACAGTGTGCTTCTACCACACACTACCCCACCAGCGAAATGTTAAGTAACAAAAAACCACATCACCAAAAACACCAAAAATTTAGAAAAATAAATTATTAATACAGAATTTAAATGAAGAGAAAACAATCTACACCCGTTTTCTCAGTTTGGGTGATGTGATGTGCATTTGAAACTAAAATGATACTTATATATTGAAAAAATGCACTTGGATTCATACCAGTCACACCATTAATATAATTGAGGTGTGGAAGATTATTAAACATCTCAAATGACATATGGATCATTTTCTTGAAGTATCAAAATAATCCCAAAGTGTTTACTTGGTTTTGAGTACATCTCTTATCTTTTTTACTAAAATGTCATTTAAACTAAAAACACACACTTTGAATCATACTACTTATATCATGTGTCAGTTTGACATGATACTGATTCCTACACATCAAAAATTCCTTATGAATTATTTACAAAACTATAAATACAATCCTTGATTATTTCCTTAGTTTTCTGTGAGTGACACTTTTTGAACTAAAATGTCGATTTTAAACGGATAAAAAACCCATTGAGTCATGCTAGATACATCCTGTATCTGATTGAGGTGAGGCTAATTGTTACACCTCAAAAATATCTTATGTATAGTTTTCCTAATGTATCAATACAATTTGTATTCATTTCCTCAGTTTTGAGTAGGTTAGTTTCCCTTTTTACTAAAATTGATGTCAATTTCAAATAAAAATATTCACATTGAGTCATATTGGTCACACTATGTTTCAGATTTATGGGAGGATAATTCTTACACATCCTAAATGTCTCATGGATCATTTTTATAAAGTATAAAAAAATATGAATGTGTTTTCTTGGTTTTGAGTATGTCACTTATCTTTTTTACTAAAATGCAATTTTAAACTAGAAACACGCACTATGAATCATACTTGTCACATCATGTATCATTTTTATGTGAGACTTTTTTCTACACATCAAAAATTAATTATGAATTAATTTCCTAAATTATTATGAAAATATGACCATTTTTTATCATTTTTTAGTGAGTGAAATTTTTTGAACTAAACTGTTGATTTTTAACTATAATGGACACATTGAGTCATACCTAGAACACTGTGCATCATACTGCGATGAAAATGATTTTTAAAAATCAAAAATGAATTATCAATCATTTCAATAAAGTATAAAAACAATTTGAATTCATTTTCTCCATTTTGAAAAGTTTATTTTTCATTTTTATTACAATTGATGTCACTTTCAAATAAAGGCACACTTGGAGTCATACCAGTCACATTGTGTGTCAGATTGAGATAAGGTTGATTCCTAATCATATTAAATTACATAAAGATCATTTTAATATTGTATCAAAATAATATGAATGCATTTTCTCGATTTTGAGTACCTCACATGTTTTTTTACTAAAATTTCATCTTAAACTAGAAACACGTACTATGACCTATACCAATCACATCATGTATCAGTTTGATGTGAGAAAAATTTCTACATATCACAAACGACTTGTCAATTGATGTCCTAAATTATCAAGAAAATATGATTGTATTTGATTTATTTTTATTGAGTGACATTTTTTGAATTAAACTATCAATTTTAAACTGATCCTGAATACATTGAGTCATAGCGGTCACACCATGTGTCGAATTTTGGTGAAAATGATTCTTAAACATATAAAATGAATTATGGATCATTTCCCTAATGTATGAAAACAATAAAAATATTTTTTCTCAATTTTGAGTACGACCGTAGTCCTTTTTACGAAAATTATTTTCAATTTTAAATAAAAAATCACTTGGAGTCATACCGGTCACACCATGTGTCGTATTGAGGTGTCTCTGATTATTACACGTGAAAAAGTCTTAAAAAATCTTAACCTCCATTATTACCCCTTCTTCCATTGTCTTTCTATGTCAAACTGCCAACACAACATATTGGATTGATGTTCTTAGAGGAAAAACATTTCTTATTATTGAAAGTTAGAAGAGAAGAGACTTTCAACAATAAGAAAGGTTTTTAAGCTAATAACATCAAATCAATATGTAGTGTTGGTAGTTCAACAAAAAACTCACTTAAAATAGAAATCATGGAATCATTGGCAGAAATAATTATTTTATCTTTTTTTGTGGTCTATTGTAGATAGTTGAAAGAAAAATAAGACTTCCCAAAATATCATTGGAAAAAACCAAATATGTATTTGATAAAAATGGTAAGGAAATTAAATTACAAATAGTATATAAAATGATGTCAAAATTAATTAAATAAGTAGTATGAATTAACCTTTTCCTGATGGTTGTTTTCATTCTTGAAACATTTCCTTCATGTCATTATCTCAATTGTAGGTTTAAACCAAAGAATCCACTTGTATTAGAAAATGTTGATTATATGAGTTATATAGAAAAGAAATAAATTAAACATAGATACAAAACAATACATTAATTCTATGGATAATGATTTTACTGTGAAAAAATTGTTAACCATAGGGATATTCTGACCGTAATGAAATAATGATGATACAAAATACAAATAAATCTCACCAAACAATCAATATATGAGTGAGGTGGATGTGGATAGTTTCTACAATATGGTCAGAGTTATCCTCTAAATTAATTAAAAGGTGATTGTTATAGAGAACTTTCATCCTCATAAGATCATCTCTTAGACATTTATCATTTCATTTTTTTGTTCGATACACATCCTCTATCTCTTATGGACATGAACCCGTGTTGGTTAAAATACTCTAATTAGTAGTCATCCATGGGAAAAATAATGCTCAGTTTAGCAAAAGAAATAAAAAAGAGGTTTGGTATGAGTCTCAAGGTAATAAAATGAAATAATATATGTTTGGGAGATGAAGCTGATGAGGATGAAAATTTCAATTCACTGTGTTCTCTAAAAGGGGGTGTTCCTCCAATTTGGAAGAATTACCCCATTGGAACTAGTTATTAAATTGAGGCCTCTATTACAACTAAATCATTACAGAAAAAATCTCCATGAAACTAGAGAAACAATAGAGTGAAGGGAGGAAAAAAATGGAGAGGGTGGAGACGGAAGAATCAGAATATGCAACAGTACTGCCCCACAACCTAGTGATGTTGGGTTTCTATAGTGTAATTTCGTCTGATGAGTGTATGTTACTGAAATTAATTTAACTGAATTTATGTGGAGGAGTATATAATGATTAATTAATTTCATTTTTATCCACGAATATATCCACAAGTATCCGAATAAAAGATTTATAAAATAATCGGTTTCAGATTTTATTTATAATGTTTTTTAGATAAAACATGGTTTTTTGAAAGGTTTTATTTTATTAAAATATTATAGGGTTTTATTAAATTGGAAAAAGAGGTCGATGGATGTGTGTTCTTTTTTCACACTTAACTTGATAGGCAATAAAACTGAATAGGGTTCACGCCTTCCACCATCAAAAACTAAAAAATGGAGGTCACTCTTCATTTGATACATAGATAAATAAAGTAAATCTGCATATATATATATATGTATTATATTGGTAAATTTATTTTAATATATATATATATATATATTATTCAGAATATTTAAATTTATTTAAATATATAATAAATTATTTGATATATATATAATACTATTTTTTTCAGTGAAACTAACAAAATAATATTAATATAATTTTTGAATTATATTAATAATAAATAAATATTATCAAGGGTAATTGTGTATAAAATATAGTTATTTAAATTTTTCAATGTTTAATTATTTTTAAAAATTGTATATATAGTTACCTAATTTTATTATTTTTAAGGTAACATGAGTTTGCAATATTTTATTGGTTATTTAAGTAAATATTATATTACCATTAATTAAATGTACATATAGACCTAAAATAAATATAAAGACCTAAATCGATGTATACCTAAAAATAAGTTCTAATATATAAAACATGACATCTTCCATTATATTTTTTTCAAACAAATGATGTACAAACCTAAGGATTATAGGGAGGACATCTAATGCATATTCTACCATCCTTGATATTTTAGGTGGTAAATAAAGATGTTGGAATAACAAAATAAAGAAAAAAATCTAAGCAATATATGTAACCATTATTGTAGAATATCACAACATTGTAAAATGAATACAACCCTATACTAATTTTGAAAATAGAGATCCACTAAAAATAAATAAATATGTTATCACCATTACTGATATTTATCTTAAAATGAAACAACAAAATTATAATAAAATAAGTTTTTATGGAAAAAACATTACACCATAACATTAAAACAGAATTTAAATAAATAAATTTCCTTATATGAATTGCATAAAATCATCTTCTATTGCCACTTAGCACCATCATCAGAGTGATAATAAGTTTTTTAAATCACTTTTATCATTCATTTAAGGTTTTTAAATCCAAAACCTTCATTGTTTTAAAAATTTCATGAATATTTATTGAATTGGTTTATCTGCGAACTAGAGGTGATTCATTAAGATTTCAAAATAGTGACAAAATTAAGCTTGTAATGAAAGATATGGTATAGATGTGTAAAGAAAAGAAAATTTATTCAAAACACCAATTTAAAAAGACCAAAATAGGATATCAAAAACAATATTCAAGAAAACGAAAGATCATAAAAAAATCAAAATAGTATACAATAACTGGATCACAGATAGAGAATGAAAATCAAAATCTATAAAGGAAAATCGAAAACCCTTGGATCTAGATCCTGAAACGGCAAATACAGAATGAAAATAAAAACCTACAAAATAGAACAAAGTCCTCCCTATATAGGTTATATAAAATCCGAGACCCTTGGATTTAGATCTTGATGTTTTCTTCAGAAACCCTTACTAAAATTGAACACCAGATTCCAAATGATATTTGAGAAACTAGAGGTAGTGGGTTTATTTGATCTGAGTGGGTTTATCTGATTCGAGATTTGATTCACCAAGGAGTAGCACTAATAATGGGTAGATTCCATGTAAATCTTATGATATCAGGATAGGTTCACAACATGTTAGGTTTTTTTAATTAGATCGGGCACTTTTATCATCACATAATATTTAAACACTAATAAAAGTCATATTTATCAACACTTTTGTAGAACTGATAAAGGTAGGTCTTTATCAATGCTAAAAAGTGCTCATAATGAACTCCTTTATGAGTGATAAAAATATAACACCGATAAAGGGTACCATTTATCAACAATAAAGATGAAGTACTGATAAGGGTTGAATTTATCAGCACTTTGTTTAGCACTGATAGAGATTCCATTTATCAATGCTTTTTTCTAGCGCTAATAAATACCAGCATTATTAAATGTAGGTTTCTTAGTACTTCATACTCATCCTCATGGGTACTCCATGGTTAGTACTAACCACGTGGGATAACCATGATCCTCCAAAACAAAGAAAAAAAATGAATTTTAGGACTGCAACCCGCTAAAACTAAAACTATCACAAGAAAAAATAAAATAATATAAAATAAACAACACCATGACATGGGTATGTCACAAACTCCCCACCATAACACTTTATTCTCATATAAATTCCATAGTAAAATATAAAAAGGTGACAAAGATGAGTGATCTAAGGAGGACCTAACCTAACAGAAATACTCAACATGATTCTACCATAAAACCAAAAACGAACATCTTTAAAATGATTAAACAAATCCATACCATGATTAACATATGTCTCCAACCAAAAAAAGAATGAGAACCTAAAACAAGGATCCATACAAATCATGGGGAACCTAACATGGTATCCCCACTATTTCTAATTTTTATAAAATGGTATCCTGATTATTTAGAGTTTCTAAAGCATGGTGGAACTAAAGAGAAACCACTGAGAAATAAATCCTTGAATAATTCATAAATCATGAGAGAAACCCACTATCCACAAAAAGAACTTCCAAACCCAAAAGAAGGATGAAAACCCACAAGAAACCTCAAATAAAAGACACAGTCTATCACCTCGAGTCACGATTCACGTGGATACCTAGGGTCAAAACCTAGATCACCCTTACATGGTGCATCCAAATAGCCATATCCAAGAACCATCTATTATACCAAAATAAAATGGTAAGACACACACCCCAGTTATCCAATCATGAACCCATGATCTTTCTCATGTCCAAAAAATGAACACCTCAAAGGCTCAACACAAGAACGGGTACAACCCTAACTCTCAAATAAGTTTCACCTGAAAATGAGTCTCAACAATGGTACTCACATACAATCTTAAAAGGAACACCCAAGATTACATGAAAGGGGGGAATAATTCAAAAAACAAAAACAAGATATACAACCAATGGTATTCATAAGAATCCTTCCAAAAAGTATTCACCCACAAGATTCTAATAATAGAAACCAAAGCTCCCAAAACCAAGATAATAAAAACAAAAAGGAAAGGTCCCCCAAATGAAAAACCAATTCATAATGGAATACACCTATAACCTCTTCTAAAAACCCAACATACAACATTTGAAGATGATTCAGATGGCTAAAAAAGAGGAAAAATCCATGAAACTTGAGACAGGAGGTATTATCATGCCTTGGGTACCCACATTAGAATCACATAAGAGATTTATTCTTTCTATAAGAATCACCTTTCCCTATAATCTAGGGATCATCCTATTTCTTCTCCCTAGTCTTCGAGTTATTCTTACACCCACCATGCTTCCACTGCACATTATATAGAACTAAGGAATCACCCACCACAATCTAAATAGATTTTTTAGCCTATATTCAAATGGTGTTATTGAAAACATCAAAAAAAAAATATCAAAATAGAAACCAGTATAGATAAACCAAAATTTGGGAAAACCCCACCTCCAATGAAATAATATTTCCCAAAATTTCTAGTGACCATCTTTGAAGAAAATATAACCAACATAAATTTGTGATTAACATAGTTTCGTAATAATCGGTGATCCTAGTGATGGCTCACAATATTAAGAACATTCTACTATTTAAAAAACATAGCAATGAGCAATTTAAAAATTTACATATTGAAAATTTCTTATGACAAACTTTTACATCAAACGGAAGGTTCCATCAATTCCCACCAAACTCAATAAAACCAATAATAAGGATCTCAATATAATTGAGCAGTGAAAATTCTCAAAACCACCACTCTAATTGGAGTCTGGGTAAGAACCAAAACTAGAGAAAACATTTTGTCCATCATATGGAACAATAATAACAAATACATGAACCACATAAATTCAGGTCTCAAAAGAAAACCAAATTATCCCACCTTAATGTAGGAATCAAATCCAAAACAATAATCCCTCAGTGAAGGCACAAAACAATCAAAATTAAATAACTTTTATTTTGAAACATCCATTTTTACCAAATTATATTTAAATCACAATCCAAAAAGGTGTAAACTTGAAATAAAATCCATACAAACTTTAAAAACAAAAACAACCTTGGTGGAACACACAAATTTTTCCTAAAATAGAAAGTCACCAAAAAACCCCTTTCAAAATTCCATTTCATTTTGAAAACCTAGCACCTAAATAACACACATCAAAACCCATTTAATTTTTTTGAAAACACTATCTTATAGGGAAAAAAATATTTTTTAAAACAATCCATAAAACCATGTTTGAAAAAAATCACAGAATACTTTAATTTTCCAAAATAAGTATTTAAAAAAAAGGTATAGAAAAAGAACATCAAAATTATTTAAATAATGAATACATAAACTACACCCAAAAAGGGCATCAACACACTCATTAATCCACCTCCAACAAGTGAAAACCACATTTTAAGAAATCTAGAGTCAAAGTAAATTTAAAAATTATAACCAAGGGATAAAAAGTGATGTGGAAAATTTGGTCACACAGGATGTGAAATTGGGCAGTATCTGTGAAACATACTCAACTAAGGAGGCATACATGACTGCAAAAAAACAACATGGTTTCCCAAGCCTTGTGAGATAACCCGAATGCTCAGTTCCACACCCTTTGCACTGAAAAAACAAAGAATTATCCCAAATATCACTCATTTAGTCACATGGGATCTACAAAAATCACCTCAAATACATAATTTAAAACCCAAATTATTTAGATATCTTTCGGATTGGGATGAGAAATAGAAATCTAGACTCTCCCCTCCCTTACCCATTATTCACTGAACACCTTAATCTCATTTCTACAAGGAAATACCCAAATAAAAGGGGATATAAAAAATATATTTGGCTTCTTACTAAGAAAAATCTAGCATCTTTTACCATTTTATAACAAACTATATCGGGCTACCATATAACCCAATATAAGACCTAATTCTCTACAAGTTTCGAAGGGTGTTCTCGATCCCCACTAGGTGGAAACTAGTTCCTGAGCATTATAGGAATCCCTATAGGAATTATTTCTCTCAAAATAAAGGTAAAAAACAAAATAAAAGTTAAATATTGGATCCAAAAATAAATAAATTATCCCAAAAGTTCATATCAAAAACTGATGATCCAACACATTTTTATATATAAACATAATAAAAAACTAGAATATATAACCTGATATAATAGATACAACACTAACAAAAATTAAATAACCACAAACCAACTTGAGATGAGCCTAAACCAACTCCATGAAACCTATGGTTTCTCATAACCACCCAACTCACCCCCAATCAGTCAGGATGAGAAAAACTATAACAAAATAGGAACCTAAAACATGAAATGAATATGTGTGAGGTAAGAAATCCATGTAGTTCACCACAACTCATTGAATATATTCCATCTGCTTTATAATGAAATTCATCAATGATAGTTCAAAAATAAACTAGATAGTAAGGTTTTCACATAAAACTTATGGAAATCCAAAACCTTTCCCAACCCATCTTTCAAAACATGCCTCCTCTTTTCCATATTCGAACACACAAGTTTTGAAAACAAATCCACCAACCATAGCCTTTTTAGAAAAATAAAAACTATAGGCAGTTGTAAAAAAAACCATTTTTTTATTTATATCAAAATGGTAACCTAAAATCATTTTACCATTTAAATCTACTTCAAAATATAAATACCCATTTTTAATAACACATTGATGCACCCACTCACAAGTCTTTAAATTGAAAACAAGTTTCCCAAAATCATTGAAAAATCATTTTCCAAAGAAAAAAACTGACACAAACACATGGGAAAAGAATTAAATGAAGACACCATATATAAAAAATAATATACAAAACATATACAAAATACAGATCCACATTAATAAAATTTGGGGAAATGATACAAATGGGCACTAGATCAAACTCCCCTCAAACAATAATTGTAACACCCCGAGTTTTTATGAACCCTTTTTTCAATAAATTTTGTTTATTTGATTTATTTAATTGAACTATAAACTATTTCATAATTTTTTTATATGCTACACCAAGAAATGTTTCTGTTACATACGACACACACTTGGCTTGCATTACATGCAATACTGAGTTTCTACGAAACACTCTTTTATTATTATAATTCTTTAAATTAGATAGTTATAAAACCATCATTAAACATAGTAATATAAATAATAATATTAATAACTTTCTAAATATTATTTATAATCATTTTATAAAAATAAATCATATTGTTAATAAAACATATAATATTTTGGAAAAGCCTTTATATGTTTGAAAATATTATTCTCAAATGAACTATTTATATCCTTCTATAAAAAATAATAAATTAATTTTAAAAACACTTATAAATTGAATTTGATAAAATAAACTTTATTTAATAATTAATAATTTCAAAATTAACTTAGGGTTAATATTTGGTATTTTTCTGAAAACATCATTTTTTGGATGAATAGTGAAAATACT
The DNA here is from genome assembly GCA_963277665.1 of Viscum album. Classification (NCBI taxonomy): domain Eukaryota; kingdom Viridiplantae; phylum Streptophyta; class Magnoliopsida; order Santalales; family Viscaceae; genus Viscum; species Viscum album. Next base: position 2,093,457,992 of record OY728122.1, read on the forward strand.
GAAATTTAATTCTAACCTGCTTTTTCATCTAATTTATTTATATTGATACATTATATTTTAATTTGGTTTTAATGTGGAATTAGATAAATTTTACATAAATTAATCCAATTTATTTCATTGGAACCAATTTCACATTTAAATTGGATATAAAAACATTTCAATTTTTTGAACATTTTCACTTAAAAACCCATTGTCCCGACACATCTGTTTTAAATTAGTTTCTTCCACTTATGAGATTATAATTTGGAAAAATGGATTAAATATTTTTAATCAAAATAATTTATAATTTATTGTAAGGTCAACTCTTTTTTAGCCAAAAATATTAGTGATAGTAATTAAAATTAATTATAGCCATCAATGTTAAAACGAGATTACATATTGATTAAAAATTGAATTAAGTGGAAAAATAACATATACAAATGTCCAAAATCCATTTTATGGAAATATTTATACCAATTATACTCTTTTAACAAAAATAGATAATTATTGGAGGCACATTATATAATGGAGACCACTCAATAGTGTTTTCCTTTTTATATTTTTAGGAATGTCACTCCTCCACTATAAAAGGGAAATCACCCCTCACTTATTCACACCTATAATTACCTTTGGATTGAAAAAAAACTACAAAATTATCCTAAAAAATTCCATTACATTATCCTATAATCCTCTATTTGGGCAGAAATCTAACCAAGGAATCACTTTGTTGATAACCAAGAGGAGTTACCCAAAAAAGATGTAACATCCTTCCACTAATTATTTTGTTTTATTTTAATTCTAGACCCCCTAAAAGATTCTTATTACATGATTATATACTAAAATATGTATCCTAAATATTTTGATATTTTTTTATTATAAGGTTTTTACCAACACCTAAAAGAACATTCATCAAATGTTTAACAAACTTACTATTTGTTTGTATGATTGACTACCACCTCGTGAAATGATGTCATTCATTTTTTTTCCTTTACCACCACTCATGGTTAAAAATTATAATGGAAATAATATATTTTGATGTTATATGTGATATTTATGATGTATATATGCTTTTTTTAATTATTATATAGCACATACCATCATTATTTCAATTTTGTGTCAATATGATAACTTTATTTTGGACATGTAGACTACCACCTCCTCAAAGTGATGTGATTCATTCACACTTTACTTGGAATATATTAAGGATGGGTCTTGTAAACATATATTATAAACAATACATAATAATTATACTAGTATTATATTATTTAAAAATATAAATATATTTCATTTACCTACTTTCTTTCAAAACAAAAATTAAATCGAAACCGCATTCATCCGTACGTACAGCCGACCATCTTCATGAATGGTGTATTTATTTTTATATTTATAGATTTTATAGATTAATATAAATATTTATATACTTAATATATATGATATTTATATCATGGTTTAAATTCTTTAAATAATTAAATCATGACCCAAGTAAAAGGATCAAGAATAATAAGTCAAACATATACGAAAAAACAAGCGGATATTACCCAAAACAAAACATTAACTTGGAATTGTTAATAATAGGGTAATATAAAGTCATAAAAAAATAATTTATGGTATTATATATAATAATATGGTTCTTTTTTAGATGTATAAAAAACTTATATGTATTGTAAAATACGTTTGAATGAGTACAATGATTGTGATGACATTGGGTAAGGGTTTTCTCATCTCACTTTTATTTATTTGGGATTTATGCCTTAATCACCACTCATTTCTTTTATGTGATGTATATAATGATCATGAATATATAATATTACTATTAAACTAAAACATATAGTAATTTAAATATCCATTTTATGATATCTCTTTTATGTGGTTTATGGTTTAGAAGTCACTAAATCAGTAATGTAATTTTGTATAAATTTTCCTTCTTTGAGACACTTGCCATGTTATGCACCTATATTATTCTGTGAGCTATATACACTACCCTTTAACATTTAATATCTGGAATATATTAATTTTCAATATATTTTAATCTTCATTTAATTTCATTTTTTTACATTGGGAGTTTTATTCAAAGTTACTAATGTGGTAAGAGTTTATTGTAACAATCTCGTCATTTATCAGGATTATTTATGATTATACTTCCATTAATGAAATATTATGATACATATCTCAAGAACACTCATGAAGTTTCTTTTAATCTTATCATTCAAGATATATTCATGTATTAGTGAAATTTTTTCACTCTTTGGTACTTAATATAATTAAGAAAATGGTTTAAGAAAAACGTGACCTTATTTCTCTCTTCGGTCAGAAATATATTTTATTAAAACATTCATGATTTCAAAAATGTTTTTAAAATGATATATTAAGATAATATTAAAAGAAAAAAAAATTAAAATATTTTATTGTTTTAAAAGAGTATATTACATGTTTTTAAGGCTATTTTCAAATTATTTTTTTTCAAAAAGGTTTTATGTTTTCAAAAGTGCTTTCAAAGAAGAAAATATATTTTCTTCAAGAAATGATTTCAAAAGATATTTCAAAATTATTTTCCAACCAAGATGATATATTTTGGTGTCACTCATTCCCTTATAGTAAAATTATCCAAAGGTACTATTCATATTCTTTCTCTTAATGGTTTATGTTTTTATTGCATGATGTTTATAAAACTATTTTCTCTTTCATGGGTTATGTATTTATGAAACATGTTTCTCTTTCATGGGTTATATATTCATGATACCAATTTATCTTTCACATGTTATATTTTGATGATGCTAATTTCACTTTCTTTGGTTATATGATTATGAAATCCTATTATTTTCACATGCAATTCTTTCGGGAAATGATTATGAAACCGGTATATTTTCCATAGGTTATGATACAATTACATGTTTATGATACAAATTTAATTTCAAGGTTATGAAAACATGGTTTTATAAGATCTAGTGGAACAAATATGCATGATTTCATTATTATATGGGTGGTACTTATATCTCCCTCCAATAAATTGGGTAAATATTTATATCTAATGAGATGGACAAGGATGGAAAGGAGTGTTGACTCAATTTAGTAAAGGACTTTGTAAGCTAAGATGGAATTGGGAGTAAACCTTGACTTTTAATATAGTCATGTGAGTGAACCATGACTATAATGAATGTATGGGGTGTGAACTCATAATAGTAATATGTCATTGTCAATAAGCCTTTACTACAATGGAAATCATTTTATATGCTTATGTGTCTTCCACAATTCCATGTCTTATTCCTATGTTATTCTTTAATGGATTATGCTCTACATTACCATATGATTCATGTATTTTCAACTACCAAAATTTATGACATGATTCATTTTTATGATCTGTGATATGAATTTTATGATCTTATAAAGTTTTTATAACATTTACATACCCTTATAATCATATTTATACTTACATATCTCCTCTGTTTACCCTTACTGAGAATTTGTGATCATCACTTTCTATGTTTGTTTTCCCTAATTTATGAAGATATGTATTGTATGTGATGTTTTTAAGAGGGAATCTAGTAATGAATAATCTAGAGGGAGATAGTGTAGCTCACTTATGTACTAGTGATTATGTTTCCATGTTTCCAAAGGAACTAATGTAATATGGTCTTTGGGTTTTGGTTTTTGCAATGTATTAAGTATTTCGAAAAAATGATATAATGTTAATGTACGTGAAGTGGGGGTATGTATACTAAAAAACCCAAATTATAATGTTTCATGGTCGTGTCGTAGGATCCCAAACATGAAAAACACATAATCCTATTAGAGTACACCACTCACAAACCAGCTATTGGTATCTGGTAAAGATCAAATAACCAATCATCCAATTACCCCACACAAGAATCACTGTGATGATAAATCCCCACCTAACCCTTGTTCATAACATGAATGGAGGGAAATTAGTGGTATGTGAACTAAATAGAAGAATAAGCTAGGTCTTTCATGAAGTACTTGGTTTCCCATGACCAATAATCAAGTGAGGCATAGGAATAAACAATCTATGTTTAACACACAAGGCATAAACATAACTACCCTCACCCTAAATACATGATAATGAAAAGAACCATAATAATGTTCACATATTGAATGAAAATCACATTCCCACACAAGGGGATCATCAAGTGTATCAAAGATAATAATAAACCAAACAAGGGTAAACAAGAAAGGGGAAATAAAGGGTTGTCCTTTACATCCACGATTTAAAACCAATGTGAAAATAGAGACTTTAACACCAAAACATCGCTCAAGATTCCAAGGGCATTCAATTTTCTGAAAATTACATTCCAATAACCATTTTAAAAATAATGTAAATCAACCACACATTCAATTTTTTTGAAATACAGTCTTTAAAACAATGCACTTCCTCTTTAAAAACCAAAAAGTGGCCAAATTCCACTAATTTCTATGAAAACATTTAAAAGGAAGACACCATAGAATTTTCACAAAGGGAAAATCATGAACCCATTGAAAATAACCATTTAAATCCATTAATTAACCCCTTATAAACCATATATAGGTCAACACCTCACTTTAAAACCGAATTCCCTTTTTGAAAATATCGTTTTCACTTACCTAGAATCAAAACTATGTCAAAATCCAAAAAAAAATATCAAAACCATATCAAAAATCCATTCAGGAATTGCACAAAAGCTTATCATCATTAAAATACCATTAAATGAAATAAAACATGGAATTCCAATGAAAAAACATTTATGGAAAGATCAAAACACCCTAAAATGGTTTCAAATCACTTCAAAGCTATCAAATATATTCAGGAATGCATTAAAAATAAATTTAGAAAGCACAAGAACATCTTGAATTCCAATATGAAATAATTGAATTAAAAATACCTCAACGAGATGAAAATAAATCTAAAACTCTTCAGAACATGTCACCTTCAATGGAAACCACACCCATGGGAATAAAAATGCCATCTAATATCCATGAACAAACAAAATACCAAAATTAGATCCACTTGAATCCATAAAATCAATCCATAAGAGGCCTAGGGTTCATGGGGAAGACAAAACCAAGAGATAATATAGGGAGAAAAAAATAAGAGTGGAAAGAAAGAATAAATACCTCAGTATATCTTTGAAATCAGGAAAAGGGGGAAAGAATCAATATGGTGAAGGTGATGGAGATCCTCCATGGATCCCGAAGGTATTACGACATATAAGGGGAAAATGGGGGTGAAAACCCCTTATAATCCACATGAGGAATTCTGGGAAAACCCAAAAATTAAACCCCTGGATAGTCCACATGGTTTGGTTGTATGGTTTTCCAAACCATGCACCAACTGTGCACTGGATACTGATTAAGATAGGCATCCCCTCACACATTTACTCCTATGATCCATATGATATAAAAAAACTTTATTCATCACCCTTGACACTCCCCAAGCCTTATATGACTTATAGGTAGCTCCTCATAGTTTAACAAATCATGTGAATGTTATGCTAAAATATACTATCAAAATGACAGACCCAGCAGCATCGGCTCCTTAGGGTTAGTACTAATAATGTGGGAAAACCATGATCCTCTTATTAAACCTCAAAGAACATTAATTTTCTGTATGAAACTAATAAAAAATAAAAACCTGTAATGATAGGATACAAAAAAACCATGAAATAGGGGGTTTCACAATATCTCTACCATGTAACTTTTCCACCAAAAAGTCCATTGTTAAAAGGAAATAATGAAGAAGATAATATATCCAAGGAAGAACTAACCCAAAATAAATAATAAACATGATTCCTAAGTAAAAATAACAACCAAAATAATAAAAATGATAAAACTTATCCATCACAATATTATAAGATGTATCCAAGAACAACCAGAATGAGAACCTTAAACAAGGAATCCAATAATGAACGAGATACCTAACATGATCTCTCCACCATTTTTAATTACACTAAAGTGGTCTTTCCACCATTTAGAGTTTCTATAACATTGTTTAAATAAATTGAAACCACTAATAAATGAATCCTCAAATAACCAAGAAACCATGAGAGAAACCCACTCTCAACCAAAAACACTTCCAAATATAATAGAAGGAAGAAAAAGCAAAAGAAGGATAAATGAAATTACTTGAGATCTCACCTCAAGTCACAGTTCATGTAGATAACCTGGTGTCAAAACTTGGATCACCCTCACATTATTTATTCAAATAGCCACAGCCAAGAACCGTCCAATATACTAAACATAACTGGTAACACACACACTGTAGTTATCAAATCGTACACCTAGGGACATTTTCATGTCCAAATAAGGAATTCCTCAAGTCTTAACAAAAGAACAAGAGGAACCCAAAATCCCAAATAAGTTTCTCCCATACTAATTGAGGTTCAATAATGACACTAATAGCCAACAAAAAAATAAACTCCCAAGAGGATGAGAAAGGAGGCAAGCATCCCAAAAATAGAAAAGGGCATGAAATCAATGATATTAATAAGAAACATTCCCAAAAAGGAACCATCCCCAAGATTACAACAATTAAAACCAAATATCTCAAAACTAATATTATCAACATAAAAGGAAAGGTCCCCAAAACAAACAACCCAACCAAAAAGGACTATATCTAAGTCTTATTCTAAAAACCCATCCTAAAAAACAACTGAAGATAACTTAAGTTGCCACAACCAAGGAAAACTCTATGAGACTTGAGATAAAAGTGATTATCATGCCGTGGAGCTATACATGGGCAACCAAAAATTGATCTCCTATTTCTATGAGAATGACTCTTTTCCACAAGCTCTAGATTTTTTTACTCTTAATCCCTACTTGATGGGTTATCCTTATCGCTACTATGCTTACACTACGCATCAGATGCCACTAATAAATCACAAACAACAATCTTCCTAGATTGGTAAGATTTTATTTGAATGGTATCCTTGAAAAAATAATTAAAATATGTCATGAAAGATACCAATATAGTTGAATCAAAATATAGGTGATGACCACCTGTATAGAAACAATCTTTTTCAGAATCTCTAATAACCAACATTAGAGAAAAGATTTCCGAATTCAAGAAGTGATCGAAATAATCTCTCACTAATTGGGCATACTAATGAAGGATCACAAGATCAAGTGTTTTATATGATATCAAAACCATAGAAATGAACCACTAAAAACACATCTAGAAAATCTCCCTTGAAAAAAAGTCACACTTCTTGGGAGATACGATTGATTCCCACCAAAATAAGTTAAACCAACAAGAAATCCCTTAATAAATTTCACTCATAAAAAGTTTTATGTCCACTAGTCCCCTTGTAGTCTGAGGAGGAATAGTAACTAGAGAAATGTTTTCTACCCTCCTAGGGGACAAAAACAAAAAACACACGAACCTCATAAATTCATGAACCAAAAACTAAACCCAAAAATCCCACCTCAAAGTAGAAATAAAAATCCAATAATAATAAGTCTTCAAATAAGGATAACACTAATAGAACCAAAAGTAATTTTATACTGAAACAACCATTTTTACCATGGAAATTTGGAATCAAACTCCACAAAGGTGTATGATTTTACACCTAGACAACCCAACTTTAAAAAAATTAACCTTGGTGGAACAAATACATTTTCCACAAAAATGAAAGTAAAAAAATATATTTCATTTTGAAAACCATGATCTTGAAGAATTATCATCAAAACCAATTTCCCATTTTTAAAGACACCATCCTCAAGGGAAACAACCATTTAGTAAAAAAAATCCATAAATACAAGTTTGAAAAAAAATTACAGAAAATAGTTCATTTTCTAAATAAAGGTTTTAAAATCCAAGTGATATAAAATCACTTCATATGCAATTAAACATGGTATAAAAAACAACACACACCAAAGGGAATCAAGACCCTCATTAATCCACCTCTAATAAGAAAAAATCACATTTAGATAATTCCAAAAAATAGTGGTGTCTAAATAGTCTAATTGTGGTCAAAATAGTTATTTTCGTGCTTTGATCACACAGGTTGTGAGGCCAAGTGCTAATTATGTAACACACTCCACTAAAGAGGCAGACTTGACCACACATGCACCACACGTTTTCCCAAGACATGTGATCTGACTATGCCACTTAGTTCCCCTGCCTTTCTATACTAAAACCAAAGAGTGATACCCAATATCACTCATATAATAAAAAGGGATCCAAACACATAAACTCATATTAAAAGATACTAAAAAACCCCTAATTTAAAATTCAATACACAATTTCCTTAAGAAGCATGATTCTTAGGATAAAGAATAGTTAGCTAGACTCTCCCCACCCATACCTCTCAAGATTCGGAAACGTTAATCTTCTTTCTACCAAGACATACCCAAATGAAATGAGTCACACAAAGGATTTAGGCTTATTAGCAAGAAAATATCAGGCCATGATACCATTTTGTAATGAACCAAATCAAGATTCCACTTAACTAGGAACCTGAAGAGATTCCCTACAAGACCCAAAGGGAATTTTACATCCCTAGCAGTTGGGAGCTAGTTCATTGGTATCACAGTTATAGTGAGTCTTATTGTAGTTGGTGCCTAGAACCAACTTATTTTTTCTTTATGAAAAAATTTTATTCATTGTTTTTAATATTAATAAACTATTTATCACATCATGATTATTATTCTATATAACATTGTATGTGATAATGTCTGATGTGGATCTATTTTTGCATAGTTTTGCCACATCTTTTTTCTTAATTTTCAAAGATTTAATTAATTATTTAATCACTTTTTCCTAAATATTTGTAATTTTGTATTTCTATAATTTTTTTTGTTAATTAATTAATTTTTTTAATTAATTATGAAAACTTAGACATCAAAATATAAATTTTAATCTTACTAAACTAATTTACTCTAGTTATGTATTATTTAGTTTGGTTAAGTTAAATCTGCATGACTTTTTAATAAGTTAAAATCTATTTTAAACAATTATTTAATCAATATAAATTATATTTAATTAAGTTAGTTTTTATTTTAATATTTTATATTTTAAGTTAGTTACATTAAAATATTTTAACTGGATTAATTAATTTTTTTAGAAATCCTGCTAATTATTTAAGTAAATAATTTGTGTATTAATTTAAATTAATTAGTTTGATTTCAAATTTATGCATTCAAATAGTTAGTTAATTAATTAATTAACTGTTTTTAAACATTAATTATATCATTTTATATATGAAGTTTGATTAATATTTCATTTTCTATTGGTTTTAGTATACCAGTGAGGTAGACTATGACTATTGGTAACCTACTGGGTCACCAACGCTTTTCATTTTCATTCAATGATTCTTTGTAATTGACATGTTTAGTTATTTTAGTTTTAGTCTTTTATTAATTTAGTTTAATAATTTTTCAGTTTATAAATTATGTGTTGTCAGTTAATAATTTTAATGTTTTAAAGGTTAATTAAAATACTGTTTTAAATTATGGTGTTTAACATTATTTTAATTAATTATTTTAAGTATTTTTATTTAGTTTACTTATGTTTTAATTTTATGTTTAATTTTTGTATTTATTTTAAAGGTCACTGTTAGTTTTCTATCGGTGACCATTTCACCGTTTGCAGCTTACCGGTAGCTCTCATTCAAGTATAATGGTAAATTTTTTTTAGGATCTACCAGTGAACTCCATCCCACTGATATCCATCCTACTAGTGACTTTTTATTTTAAGTGTCGGTGAACTTTTATTATGGTGATTGTTTTATCTATCAGTGATCATTGTTTTATTTTAAACTAACGGTAGCTATTGTTTTTATATATAACGGTGAACTTATTGGTATCAGTAACCTCTTTTTATTTTATTTTATTTTCAATGGTGACTCCTGACTCACATGTTCTCATCCTAATGGTGAGAATTTTATTAATTTTTTTGGTACCGGTGAACCCCGCTCCTGCACCTCACTGTTACACCGCTGTTTTGTTATAACAGTGACCGTTTGTTTTTATTTTCCTCACCTTTAGAATTTTTCTTACCCTCTACCCCACAGATAGCCTTTTCCTGACCATTACTCTCTTTATCACTATTAGACTTCTTCCGCGGCACCTCACGGTTGTGTTGCTGCTCTTTTTTATTTCCATATATCAGTAACCTCCTCATTGTTCTCTTCCACCTCACCATTGCACAACTAATCATCTTTGTTTCCCTTACTTCTTACCTTCACTACTGTTACCACTTTAGTTACTTGTTATTCACAGTCTCAACGTAACCACATGAAAAGGAATCAGAGCTAATCACCGTTAAATTTTCACTGCACTGTTCATCATCGCAAAACCAGATTTAGAATCATACGAGACAAATATCATTTTTTTAACACAAAGTTACCAGTTCCAAATTGTAATCTAACTCTTGTAATCACCATGCAGTAGTTCGATTTCAGAGGCTGTTGTGCCGCACTATGTACCACTGGACCCCTTCGTCGCCACTACTACAAGAATTAGAGGATGAGATCGTGAAGACCTTCGCTGCTATTGAGGGATGTTGTCCATTGATCTGAGATGCACTAAAGGGGGAAATGCCAAGTGGATTAAAATCCTGATGCACCATTGTTCTTTGGGAGGAAGGAAGAGCCGCAGGTGTTTCTTCTTCCGGGAGATGATATTGAAGACCCTCCTCCCCCTAGCATCTTTCTCCATTTTGTGCTGCTGTTGATGAAACCCAGATAAGCCACTAATGACGCACCACCTATTGGAGATGAGGCCAACATATCATGTAGGGAGAGGACATTCTGAGGAGGTTTCGCCGGTGTTGGAGGATGGAGCAGCCACGATGCTGCTTCCATTGAACGAGATCATAGAAAAACCCTCCCCTGTTGTGCCGTGGGGTTTGGGGGAAGAAGACCCGAGAGAAAAAAAACTAAAGAAAACTTAAATAGAAACTGAATTTAAAAAAATAATTAAATTAAAATAATAAACATTAGTAATTATAGATAAAAAATTAACATAAGTTATTTAATAAAACATAATTCTTAAACTTAATTAAAAAATTATTAAATTAATGTTTAATTGATATTTTTTTAAATCGAATTAGGATAATTTATTAAAATTTTTATTATTTATCATTTAATATTATATTTTAGTTTTTATTTAATGAAACAATTTGTTAATAAAATTAAATACTAAAACTAAGTTAGAAAATAAATTATAATTAAACTAAATTAGTTAACATAAAATTTTTACAATAATAATTTTCAAAGTAATAATAAAATTAATGTTTACAATTTATTTTAATAATGGTAACTAATTAAATAAAAATAATAATAACTTATAAACAATTTAGCATCATAATTAATAATTAAAAAATCTTCTTATTTTAGTTACTCTTTTATTAAAAAATTCATTCAAATTATAATACATAATTTATCATGAATTATTTATTTAATTATATTAAATTAAGATAAAATTACTTTTTGTTAATGATGCTAATAAAATAATTTATTTAACAACATTACTTAAGAGTTTTTAATTATTTTAAAATTTTTTTATTAAACTTTAATCTTTTATTTCCTTCGTGTGGTTACTGTAATGTTTATTTTTCTTGTGAAGGTTCATTAAAGAGACGTGTATATGTCTAAATACATATAACTAACTTAACAAAAGTTAGTTATAAGGGAAAAACTTGTGCGACGTGCCAGTCGGGAAAAACACATGTTTGCAGTGCACATGTGAATAGACTTTGAAGTCGGTGGAGAATGTTTGGTGACATGCAGCAGTTGATAGTTGATACTTAAAGAAGAGCAAGTAGCAGAAAGTGGGGGGGGGGCACACATTCATTCGATGAACACACCAGTCTCATAGCAAAGCAGAGAACCTAGAGCACTTCTCGGAGAGCCATTTTTCTGAGTTCCGAGAGCAAGGAGAAGTAACAATTCATGCAAGAAGAGGGAGTTTTCTTCCTCTGTTTTCTTCCAAATATCATCCTCTATAATTGAATGACATTTGAATTTGAAATAGAGATGATGATGGGATAAATTTATTGTTCGAGGAGAGTTTTTGATATACTGGTGATCATTTTAATCCTTTTCATTAAACGTTTCCTCTGTGATTAGAATTGATCGGCGAGATCGATTCTAATTACACATTTCTGCTTCGTACCAAAAATACTGAATTTTTAAAAACTCTATAATCATTCGGCGAGATTGATTATGGATTCATATTTTAAGAAATCAACTCATAATGAAAACTTCAGTACCTACGGTGAGTTTTTACTGATGTCCTTTTAAATCATCTTTCAGAAGTTGTACTTCTTTGGAGTGGAGAACTCTAAGTTGTACAATATATGCGACTTAACTCCTGGAAAGGTAAGAAAGCCACTTATATACACTGGTACATTGCATTACTTTTACATGATTAGGACAAACAATCTAAACCAGTAGACTAGAGTAATCCCAGAGTGTTCTTTCCTGTTGTCTCTTATCAATGTTTTATTTTCTTTGTTACATCATATTTTTAGCTGTTCTCTGTTTCAGTATAGGTTAGAAAAAATTTAAAAAAGATGTGTGGTTTTACTTTACAGTTTATAAAAACATAAAAAAATATTAAAAGATAAAAAAATATTTAGAAAAACCACTCCACTGCTGACAATAGGGGAGTTTTCCAAGTTTTTAGTTGAGTTGTAGCCAAATTTACCTTCTTTGTGGGTTCGAACCTGCTTGCCACATATATAGTAGTTAGTAGGAATATAAATTTTAAACTTTGACCGACTTCAATGAAAGTTTATGTCATGTTTTTGGCACCGTTTTCAGGGAAGGCAGGAGCCATTACTCAATGAAAACATATATATAAAAAAATCTTAATTTTTTTTTGAAAATATGATTTTTTTATAAAAAAACCTATGTCTCTTATTGCTGAATTGTTATGGTTAAGTAGTGTCTATTACTATTATTTGTATGAGAACAAGACACACTGCTGTTAGATTAGGGCCACTAAACCTTGAAATTGACAAACATATCACTCCTCTATGAAAGAAGAACAAAATTGAAATGGAAAACATAGATAATAGAGTTCTTGAGCATAATAACTTTCAAAATAACCATCCAGATATTTTAGATGAACATGAAAGGCCTAGGATGTGGGAGTTCCAACTTCCATAAGTTTCAAGCAATCCATCATCCATTAGATTATGTCCTAGGGCCAGAAACTATGAGCTGAAACAATATCACATTTGACTGTTTCCTACATTCAATGGGCTCTCTATTGATGACTCTTTAGCCTTCATTAGAGATTTCTACAACATTGTGCAACAACTTCCATTATTAGGAATCACTAAAAATGATCTAAGGATGATATTTTTTCCCTTTTTTATTAAAGGTATTGCTAGGAATTGGTTTTTAAGTTTATATGAAAACATTTTTGAGAATTGGGTTCAAGTTTACAACTCATTCATTATGAAATTTTATCTACAAAGATTAAAAGGAGAAATGATAACTAAGATCACTAGTTTTTACCAATAGGATGGAGAAGATTTTCATGAATCTTTGGATAGATTTAGGGACATTCTTAAGCAGTGTCCTGATCATCAACTCCCATATCATATCCCCATGGATACCTTCTATGAAGGGTTGTCCTCATCTAGTCAGAATTTAGTGGATCAAGCTGCTGGGGGTAGTTACAAAGATAAAATAGATGATGAGTTGAGGAAAAATTTTAACAATCTGGCCCTTAATTCTGAACATAAAAATTCAAGAAGAAAAAGAGTGAATAAGAGTGCTAACACTGGTTCAATTAATGAAACTCAAGTGAAACTAGCAGAAATCACCAATCAACTTCAAACCTTAATGAACCAGAATTCAAAACAAACTGTAAATCAAATTGAAAATCAGAATCAGTACTAGTCACTAAGGCAACAATACTATCAATGTGGTATGTTTGGGAACTCTGGAAATTGTTGTCCTAATGCTGATTTAACTGCCCAATAACCTGAAACCATAAAAATTGTTAATTATGGTCCTAGAATGCCTAAAAAAGATCCATTTTCAAATAATTACAACCAAGGCTATATGAACCATCCAAATCTGTCATGGAAGGATCAAAGAATTATTGAGCAACCAACTGCCCCTAATTATCAGAACCAACCAAGATAGAACTTTCAAAATCAACAAAGGGGGGAGTCTTCAAACACTCAAGGAAATGATGATAATCAAATTTCTTCTAAACTAGATCAAATCATGAATAAAATTAATTCACAAGAGGAAATGTACATGGATAAATTTAATAAACATCAAAATCAATATGAATCAGACAAAATGAAAAATGATGTGAGAATGCAGAATATGGAAACACAGCTAGGCCAATTATCTAGAGATTTGACTTCTAGGGATAAAGGTAGGTTTCCTAGTACAACTGAACTTAACCCTATGGGGAATTCCATGGATTTTGTCACTAGAAGTGGAATTAATACTAAAACTATTGCTGAAAAAGACCATGAAAATGCTCAAAATTAAAATCTTCTTCATTCTAGAAATAAAAATCTGCTTTGCACACATACTGGAAATTCACAAAAAAGTAATGAAAATGATCTAAATTTGAATTTGTTACATGAAAATCAAGATGAAACGTCTTCTAAAAATCAAAAGAATAAAGTAAAAGAAAAAGTTGTTTAAGAGGTGAGGGATATACCCACTGTTCTGAAATTTTTTCCCCCACCCTTCCCTTTCCCTGGAAAGCTGAAACCTCAAAGCAATACCAATTAAGAACCTCTTTAGTTCCTTGGTCTCCTCTCTGGACTTCAAGTGAACATACCATTTATCCAAGCTTTAATTCAAATCCCATCCTACGTGAAATATCTTATGAAAATTGTTTCAAACAAAAAAACTCTAGAATAATTTTCTACTTATAGCCTTATTGAAGAGTGTAGTGATGTACTTCAAAAAACTTCCCACCAAAATTGAAAGACCCAGGTAGCTTTGTCATCCCTTATACTATAGGAAATTATAGTCAGCTGAACTGTCTGTGAGATCTTGGTTCTAGATTTAATTTTGTCCCATACTCACTATTTCAACAGTTGAGGTTGGGTGATCTTCAACCCACTATGGTCATTCTCCAGTTAGATGATAGATCTTTCACTCATCCTGTGGGTCGGGTAGATGATTTGTTAGTTGGGGTTGGGAAACTGTTTCTACCTACTAAATTTCTTATTTTGGATATGGAGTGTCATCAAGAGGTACCTATCATCTTGGGTAGGCCCTTATTGGACACATGTGGTGCTTTTATTGATGTTTCAAAGGGGCAACTGATATTCAAAATTGGTGAACAAGACAAGGATTTCACTGTTTTAAAAAAATTAAGGAACCGACATATTCTGAAAACTGCTCAAAAATAGAGTTCCTTGATTCTGAATGTTCTTATAAAAATCAAGTTGAACACATTGAAGAATCTGAAAACCAATTCTCTGTTGAAGAAGTTTATCTGGAAACTAAAAACTCTACTATAACAACAAATCTGAAAAATCTTCCAGATCTGGACAACCGTCCAGTTTCTGCTATAGGAGAGTACTCTGTTTCTGAACTTAATAGCTTTCTGAGTGAATTTTAGGGTGTTTATATTAGAACCAACACTTATAAGAACTTTCATATTAATGAGGAAGAACTTTTGAGGCAACTTGATGATTATTCTTTTATTGAGATGTTGGATTCTGAAATGGAAAGCCTAGACAACAGGACTGTTATCTTTGAATATGAGCATGAAATTGAAAATCATTAATCTTTCTATACTCCTTACAAGAAATATGCTGAAGATCTTGGACCACCCAGGCCTAAGAGTCTTTCTTCGAGTGTAGAACCACCTGTTCTTGAACTGAATCCAATCCCTTCCCATCTTAAATATTGGTTTCTAGGCGAGAACTCCACTTTTCCTGTAATAATTTCTGCTAAACTGAATGAAAATCGAGATCAAAGACTGTTGAATGTTTTTAAAAAGTTTAAATCTTCCATAGGCTATACAATAGCTGAAATCAAGGGTATTGGTCCCTCATTCTATAGGCACAAGATTCCTATGGCGATTGATCATAAGACTAGGGTAGAGTGTCAAAGAGGATTAAATCCTAATATGAAAGAAGTTGTGAGAGAAGAAGTGATCAAATTTCTAGACACTGGAATGATTTATCCCATTTCTGATAGTGCTTGGGTCAGCCCTGTCAGGGTTGTCCCCAAGAAGGGAGGTTTCACTATAGTTAAAAATGAAAATAATGAATAAGTCCATGTTAAGAAAGTAACAAAATGGAGAGTCTGTATTGATTATAGGAAGCTTAATGCAGCCACTAGGAAGGACAATTTTCCAATACCTTGGTTCAAATTCTAGATAGGCTTACTGGAAATGAATTTTTATGTTTTTTGGATGGATAGTTTGGTTACAACTAGATTCCTGTTGATCCAGAGGATCATGAAAAAACCACTTTCACATGCCCCTTTGGAACATTTTCCTATAGGCGAATGCCCTTTGGGTTGTGTGGAGATCTAGCCACCTTTCAATGGTGTATGATGGATATCTTTTTAGACATTATTGATAGAATTATTGAGGTTTTCATGGATGAATTTTCCATTGTGGGTAGTACTTTTGATACTTGTCTTGGAAATCTTGAGTTATTCTTAAAAAGATGCATTGAAACCAACCTTGTTCTTAATTTGGAGAAATTTCAATTCATGGTTATAGAAGGTATAGTGCTTGGTCATAAGGTTTCTAAAATAGGTTTAGAAGTTGACACTGCTAAGATTGATATTATTCAAAAATTGACACCTCCTGTTAATGTTAAGTGTGTTAGAAGTTTTCTAGGGCATGCCTGTTTCTACCGAAGATTCATTAAAGATTTTTCTAAAATAACTACGCCCTTGTGTTCTTTACTGGTCAAGGATGCACCTTTCAATTTTGATGAAATATCTTTGAAATCATTTAATCTGCTTAAAGGGAAACTCACTACAACCCCTATCATTACTGCACCTGATTGGAAACTACCTTTTAAGCTTATGTGTGATGAAAGTGATATGGTTGTAGGTTCTTTTCTTGGACAGAGGAAAGATAAGAATTTTCATGTGGTGTACTATGCTAGTAGGCTTCTAGATGATGCCCAAAATAATTATACCACCACTGAAAAAGAATTTTTAGCTATTGTGTTTTCTTTAGAGAAGTTTAGATAGTATCTCTTAGGTTCGAAAGTCATCATTTTAACTGATCATTCTACTTTAAAGTATTTTCTTTATAAAAAGGAAACTAAACCCAGGCTGATTAGATGGATTTTTTTGCTACAAGATTTTGATTTAGAAATTAGGGATAATCATGGAGATGAAAATATAGTTGCTGATCACTTATCTAGGATTCTAGTTACCCAATATGATTATGAAAATCCTAGGGAGATTAACTATTCCTTTCCAGTTGAGAAGCTTCTTACTGTGTCAATAAGGCAATCTTCTTGGTTTTCTGATTTTTCCAACTTCCTGGCAACATGTTTCTTTCCCAAAAATCTATGTAATAACCAATGAAAGAAATTTATTTCTGATCTTAAGTACAACCTTTGGGAAGATCCCTTGTTGTTTAGAAGATGTGTTGATGGTATACTTAGGAGGTGTGTTCCTGAGGAAGAGATGCTTCCGATTCTTGATAATTGTCACTCTTCACCATGGGGTGGTCACCATGGCAGTGAAAGGATAGCTCAAATGGTCTTACAATCTGGTTTGTATTGGCCTACTCTTTTTAAGGATGCTAGAAGCTTGGTGGTTAGCTGTGATAGGTGCCAAAGGTTAGGCAGTGTTGGAAGAAAGTAGGAGTTACCCCAAAAGGGTATTTTGGAGGTAGAGATCTTAGATGTTGGGGGTTTAGATTTCATGGGTCCATTTCCATCATCTCATGGGAATGAGTACATTCTAGTTTCTATTGACTATGTTTCAAAGTTGGTTGAGGCAGTAGCTCTGCCCAACAATCAAGCAAATAGTGTAATAAAATTTGTGAAGAAAAACATTTTTACAAGATTTGGAGTCCCAAAAACCTTCATTACTGATAATGGAACACACTTTAAGAACAATAGGTTTAAAGATTTTATGGACAAATATGGATGTTCTCACAAAATTGGAACTCTTTATCATCCACAGTCTAGTGGCCGGGTGGAAATTTCAAACAGGGAACTGAAACAGATTCTTGAGAAAACTATGTCAAGCTCTAGGAAAGACTGGTCTCTTAAATTGGATGACACTTTATGGGCATATAGAACTGATTTTAATACCCCAATAGGTTTGTCTCATTACAGGCTGCGGTTTGGGAAATGTTGTCACTTACCTGTGGAGTTGCAACATAAGTCTTATTGGGTAGTTAAGGCTCTAAGATTTGATTTTAAGAGTCCTGGTGAGAGGAGATTACTTGAGTTGAGTGAACTTGATGAGATTAGGAGAGAAAGTTATTCTAATTCAAGGATTTATAAAGAGAGTAATAAAATATTTCATGATTATATCATTCAAAACAAAGATTTCAAACCTGGTAAAAAGGTCCTACTCTTTAACTCTAGACATAAAATCTTTCCTAGAAAGCTGAAGTCCAAGTGGTCTGGACTGTTTACTGTTGTGAGAGTGCTGAAGAATGGAGATTTGGAAATTGTTGGTAAAGAGAACAACCCCATTATGTTCAATGGGCAGAGAGTGAAACATTATTTTGATGGACAACCGAAGGGCCTAGATGCCTTCACTGAGCTTAAAAATTGTTCTTGAATAAAGTCTGGCTGGGGACTTTAAATCTAGCACTGCATGGGAGGCAACCCGTGGTTCTTTTTGTATTTATGTTGTTTCTTTTTAACCTTGAATATAGTGATGTTTTTGTGCTCTGTTTTCCTGAAATACTTGTTACTACTTGTTCTTTGTTTCATGGTTCTATGTTTTTAGGTTACTGCTGCTTGTGTCAATAAAAGAGTGTTATTCTCATGATAATTTTCGGACAAGAACTAGTGAGGGAAGTATTTCAGCTTTCTGAATTTATATATGCACCATTTTTGGTAATAAAATTATGCTACATTTTTTTAAGAAAATATGCTGAATATTTTGCATACAAAAACTTTTGTTGCATGTCACTAAGTTGAATTGGGAAAATATTCATTTTCCTCTTACTTAAATTTGAATTAATTGATTAATTTTGAAATAATATTCAACTATTAGGAAAAATAATGGGACACTGTTAGTTTACGGTCAAAGGATAGTAGCTGTGAGGAGGTCACTGGTAGAAGGTAGTAACAGTGATAATGAGCTACCAGTGAGAAAAAAATATCAGTGAGGGAGAAGGTCACCGGTAAGCTGAAAGGGTAATTTTCATCTCTAAAACAAGATCACTGTTAAAATAATAAGTAGAAGGTCACCATTAGCACTTAAATAATTGTATAACGGTGAGGTGTAGAAACTAAGTGTAGGGGGGTACCTTTTACTGGTAGTTATGTTTTTCATTGGAACCGATTATTCTATAGGGTGTTTATCATGCATCTTACTACTTTATTGAAAAACCATTTGAATCATACTTTGTTAAAATTCTTACACCAAATTAATTGTGCACCCACACCTTTTATACTTATTTTGAGCTGTATTGAAAATCCATGTCACTTTAATGTGTGTGTCTGGGTATGAACCTGCTGATTATTTATTTATTGTGGCAACCATTCTTTTTTGAACTTCATTAATACCCTTTATACATGTCAAGAATCTGTTAAATTGAGAATCTTTTTTGAACTTTAATTGATTAATTGTTCTTGTCCATATTTAGAATCCAACTTTGGGGAAAATATTGGGTTTAAAGTGTGGGAGAGGGGGTCAATTATTGACTGTGATAAACTGTGTTTTAATAAAAGCCCATTAATTCCCACTTCAATTCAAATTTCATGTAAAAAATGGTTTTTTTCTTTGTTACACTGTATTAAATTAGGTCTTGCCTTAGGAAAAGTTTCTTGATGCTAGTTAAGAACTGATTTGAACCTGAAATTAATGAGTATGGATGATTGCTGAGTGATTCTACATAGTGATTTGATGGAAATTCGGTTTAGGACCTACTTCTGAAGGTGATATGGGTTACATGTTTGTTGAATTATGATCATAACACGTGGAGTTTGAAGTTTGATTCTGATTCTAGGGGCCTCATTCATCTTCTAATTATTAAAATTAATTACTTTAATGAGCCAATGTAAATGATTTTTTATATAAATATTTTTAAACTAGATTAATTTGGGCATCTGGGATCCCACGGTGAGTCTCTGAGACCCCAGATGTTGAGTACGTTTCTGTTTACTATAAGCCATCTGTTCACTTTAAATAAGTGCATTGCACAATGCTTATCACAAGGACACATCGATTGGAAAAAATAGATAAAGTGTATGGGGTCAAAAATGAGCCCATTAAGGTGAGGGGAATGATGAACCCCAAATGAATAAGGGAACAAAAGGTTTATATGGGAGTCGTTTAGGTTGTATCATTGAGGTGATTCAAAAAAATTAATTATTTGTGGAACCTAGGTGAAAAAGTCAAAGTGCAAAGTTCCTTGGTTAAGATCTTAATTCCATTGATATTTTATCTCTTGTCATTCTTGGACTTAGAACCTGAGATTGGATTGAAGTGAGTCATTAAGTTATATCACATATGAGGCATCACAACTTCTTTTATGGATGGTCATTGTGTTCGTGATTACCCTTGAGTATTTGTTTTAGGCAATAATCATATGAGTAAATCATTTTCTTAAAGCTTACTGTTATGTATTGTCATCTGTTTTGAGTGGGGGACAAGTTACAGTTTGATTTTAATCATTAATAAATTTTACTTCTTTTCAAAGAAAATAAAACATGAGATTGTTTGAGGACAAATAATGCTTAAGTGTGGGAGAATTTTATGTGGCTCTATTTTTGCATAGTTTTTCTACATCTTCTTACTTAATTTTCAAAGATTTAATTAATTATTTAATCACTTTTCCTAAATATTTGTACTTTTGTATTTTTATAAATAATTTTGTTAATTAATCAATTTTTATAATTAATTATGCAAACTTAGACATCAAAATAATAATTTTAATCTTACTAAACTAATTTACTATAATTATGTCTTATTTAGTTTGGTAATGTTAAATCTTCTTGAATTTTTAATAAGTTAAAATCTATGTTAAATAATTATTTAATCAATATAAATTCTATTTTGTTAAGTTAGTTTTTATTTTAATATTTTAACTTTTAATGTAGTTACATTAAAATATTTTAACTTTATTAATTAATTTGTTTAGACATCCAGCTAATTATTTATGTTAATAATTTGTGTTTTAAGTTAAATTAATTAGTTCGATATTAATTTTATGTGTTCAAATAGTTAATTAATTAATTAATTAAGTGTTTTTAAACATTATTTATGTTATTTTATGTATGCAGTTTGATTAATATTTCATTTTCTATTGGTTTTAGTCTACCGGTGAGGTAGACTATGACTATCGGTAACCTACTCGACCACCGACGCTTTTCATTTTTATTCATTACTTCTTTGTAATTAACTTGTTTAGTTTTTATAATTTTAGTCTATTATTAATTTTGTTTAATAATTATTCATTTTATAAATTATGTGTTGTGAGTTAATAATTTTAATGTTTTAAAGGTTAATTAAAATCTTGTTTTAAATTATGGTGTTTATCATTATTTTAATTAATTATTTTATGTCTTTATTTAGTTTAATTAATTTTTAATTTTATGTTTAATTTTTGTGTTTATTTTAAAGTTCACTGTTAGTTTTCTATCGGTGACTATTTCACTATTTGCAGCTTACCAGTAGCTCTCATTCAAGAATAATGGTAACATTATTTTTAGGATCTATCGAGGAACTCCGTCCCACTGTTATGCATCCTACATGTGACTTTTTATTTTAAGTATCGATGACCTTTTATAACAGTGACTATTTTATCTATCAGTGACCTTTGTTTTCCTTTAATCTAATGGTAGCTTTTTTTATTTCTAACAATGAACTTATTGGTATCCGTAACGTCTTTTTATTTTACTTTATTTTCATCGGTGACTCCCGACTCATAAGTTCTCATCCTAACGGTGAGTATTTTAATATTTTTTTTAATACCGGTGACCCCCACTCCCGCACCTCAATGTTACACCACTGTTTTTTTATAATAGTGGCCCTTTGTTTTTCTTTTCCACACCGTTATAATTTTTCATATCCTCTACCTCAGTGATAGCCTTTTCCTCACTATTACTCTCTTTCTCACTGTTGGACTTCGTCCGCAGCACCTCACTATTGTGCTGCTACTCCTTTTTATTTCTCTCTATCAGTAACCTCCTCACCATTCGCTTCCACCTCACCATTGCACAACTCCTCATCTTTGTTTCCCTTACTTCTTACCTTCACTACAATTACCAATTTAGTTACTAGTTCTTCACAGTCTCACCGTAACCACAAGAAATTGAATCAGAGCTAATCACAGTTAGATTTTCACTACACCGTCCATCATCACAAAACCATATTTAGAATCATACCATACACATATTATTTTTTTACGTAGAGATACCAGTTCTAAATTTAAATCCAACTCTTGTAATCACCTTACATTAGTTTGATTTCAGAGGCTCTTGCGCCGCACTATGTACCACTGGACCCCTTCACCGCCGCTGCTATTGGAATTATAGGACGAGGTCGTGACGACATTCGATGCTATTGAGGGATGTTGTCTGCTGATCCGAGATACACTAAAGGAGGAGAGGCCAAGCAGATGAAAATCCTGATGCACCACTGTTCTTCGGGAGGAAGAGCCGTGGTGGTTTCTTCTTCCTGAAGATGAGATTGAAGACCCTCCTCCCCCTAATAACATTCTCCATTTTGCGCTACCGTTGATGAAACCCAGAGAAGCCACTGATGATGCACCACCTGCTGTAACTGAGGCCAACATCGCATGGAGGGAGAGGACAGTCTGAGGAGGTTTCAGCAGTGTTGGAGGACAGAGTAGCCACGTCGTTGCTTCCATTGAACCAGATTTGAAAAAAACCCTCCACTGTTGCACCTTGGGGTTTGGGGGAAGAAGACCCGAGAGAAAAAAAACTAAAAAAAACTTAAATAGAAACATAATTTAAAAAATAATTAAATTAAAATAATAAACATTACTAATTATAAATAAAAAAAAGTAACATATGTTATTTAATAAACCTGAATTCTTAAACATAATTAAAACATTATTAAATTAAAGTTTAATTGATAGTGTTTTTTAAAATCGAATTAGGATAATCTATTAAAATGTTTATTAGTTATCATTTAATATTGCGTTTTAATAAATATTTAATTAAACAATTTGTTAATAAAATAAAATATTAATACTAAGTTATAAAATTAATTATAATTAACCTAAATTAGTTAACTTAAAATGTTACAAATATTAATTTTCAAAGTAATAATAAAATTAATGTTTACAATTTATTTTAATAATGGTAACTAATTAAATAAAAAAATAATAAATTATAAACAATTTAGTATAAAAATTAATTATTAATAAATCTTCTTATTTTATTTACTCTTTTATTAAAAAATTTGTTCAAATTATAATACATAATTTATCATGATTTATTTATTTCATAATAGTTATTTAAAATAAAATTAATTTTTGTTAATGATGCTAATAAAATAATTTTTTTAACAACATTACTTAAGAGTTTTTAATTATTTTAAAAGACTTTTTATTAAACTTTAAATTTTTATTTCATTCGTGTGGTTACTATGTTGTTTATTTTTCTTGCACAGGTTCATTAAAGAGACTTGTATACGTCTAAATACATATAACTAACTTAACAAAATTTAGTTACGAGGGAAAAACTAGTGCAGTGTTCCAGTCACGAAAAAACGCACGTGTGTAGTGCACATGTGAAGAGACTTTGAAGTCAGTGGAGAATGTCTGGTGACATGCAACTATTTACAGTTGATACTTAAACCAGAGCAAGAAGAAAATGGTGTGGGGATACACATTCATTAGATGAACACACCATTCTCAGAGTAGAGCAGAGAACCTGGAGCACTTCTCGAAGAGCCATTTTTCTGAGTTCCGAGTGCCAGGAGTAGCAGCAATTCAGGCAAGAATAGGGAGTTTGCGTCCTCTGTTTTCTTCCAAATATCTTCCTTTGTAATTGAATGACATTAGTATTCGAGATAGAGATGATGATAGACTAAATTTCTAGTTCGGGGAGAGTTCTTGATCTACTGGTGATCATTTCTATCCTTTTCATTAAACGTTTCTTCTGTGATTATAATTGATCGGCAGGATTGATTCTAATTACACATTTCTGCTTCGTACCACAAATACTGAACTTTTCAAAACTCTATAATCATTCTGTGAGATTGATTACGGATTCATCTCTTATGTAATCAACTCATAATGAAAACTTCGGTACTTACGTCAAGTTTGTATTGATGTCCTTTTAAACCATCTTTCTGAAAATGTACTTCTTTGGAGTGGTGAACTCTAAGTTGTACAATTTCTATGACTTATCTCCTGGCGAGGGAAGAAAGTCACCTATATATAGTGGTACAATGCCGTACTTTTACATGATTGGGAGAAAAAATCTAAACCAGTAGACTAGAGTAATCCCTGAGCGTTCATTCCAGTTGTCTATTATCAGCGTTTTATTTTCTTTGTTACATCTTATTTTTATCTGTTCTATGTTTCAGTATAGGTAAGAACAAATTTAAAAAAGATGTATGGTTTTAATTTACTGTTTATCAGAACATAAAAAATATATTTAAAGATAAAAAATATTTAGAAAAACAACTCCGCTGCTGACAACAGGGGAGTTTTCCACGTTTTAAGTTGAGTAGTGGCCAAATTTACCTTCTCTGTGGGTTCGACCCTACTTGCCACATATACAGTAGTTAGTAGGAATATAAATTTTAAACTTTGACCGACTTTAGCGATAGTTTAGGTCAATTTCCTAAGATGGGATGTTTCACTAAAAGGTTATAGGAGTTCCCCGCATTGATGAGAACCCAAAAGTGCTATGAAACTATTCCTGAATATATGTTCTATAACCAGATGATATATTTTTAGGCACATAAATGATATAGGATATCTAGGAGGAGACTCATAGGACATTGAGGCACCTTCTCATGGTGTACGACCATAGTAATATCCAATAGGACATTATGAGAACAGGGCCCCCAAGTAGCAAATCCACAATTCTATGTGTTGTAGGATGTTCTTTTCTACAGACATGTGTATTGTTCCAAAGACATTATGATTATTATTAATGAGTATTATGAGTCGTTCACTTAGATGTAGAGATGAAAACTACAATGAATAATGTTTTTGGTGAGGTATCATGTGTCGGGTTCATCACAAGTAATATTGCATTAATGAATAATGTGAGAAATGTCACGAACCAAATCTGGTCGCCGCCAAAATCGACACCAAACCCAGCCCGTGACAAGGCCCGAAGGCCGTTCCCGATCCCCACGGGCTGGAACAAGTGCCCGGGTATCATATAATGATAACTGGGAACGATTTACCCTATTTGATAAACGTTAAACAACAAAAAAACTCAATAAAACAAATCTGGATTTTTCAACTAAAACCATCTTTTACAAAATTTCAGAACTGAATTACATATGTTAAAACTAAATTTAAAGACCATTACAAAGGTAAAAAAACAAATAAGGACAGCCCAATATCCCTTTTGTCAAGGGGCACCACCCTTATGCTATCTCCACAAGACTTCACTACCAAGGACCTGCTAGAAACCCGAACCACTGGAACAAAAAAAACTGTACCCAACCTACGACAACAAAAATAACCAAGTCTACTTACACCCAAGGGTGTAAGTAGGGTGTGAGCCAAAGCCCAATAGGATACCACCACTAATAGATTCCATGTGATAAACATTTAATGGCGAAAAGCATGCAAGTTTTCAAAGACATGAGATGCTAGTTAAAATTTCTAAAAGATGCAACATTAAATAAAAACAGTTTCTAGGTGGGCTAATTTAAAGAATAAAAACATTTAAAATAAATACCATAGCTACTGAATTTTCCAGCCTCTCATACCGTATACCGACGGTAATAACAAAGTATCCAGTGAGCACAAGCAATGGGAAATAACCCCTAGGCACTAGCTAGCTGTGGGTCCCAGGTACCTCGAATCTCGGTGAGAGTAACCATCACAAATATCCATTCTCGTGCACGAGCCACTAGTAGGGAACATACCCATAACCTAGTGGTCCCCAATAATCATCATCATATCTTAGTTAGAGTTGTAAGCGTCAATCTTTCTAAGTGAAACTGAGGCCAAACCTCACAGATTCACTAGCATACTAGTACACGTCCACCCACCTAGATACCCGGGTTTTCCCATTGTGCTCAAACAAGTTCAACAAGTCAAGATATATACTTTTCACATGAAAATATCATTTCCATATCAAAAATTCACCAAACAGCCCCCATGTATACCACACAAGTCACAAAAGTACACTTTTCATTCAAATTGATTTTAAAATCCAACTCATACAAAAATAGCCCACAACACTCTTCACATTACATGGACACTTCCACAAATCCTTTAAACCATTTTTATAAACCATACCAAGGCATTATAACTCACATAACAGCCCACTAAAATAACATATAATACCACTTTCATCAACAAAATTCAATTTTCACAACACAGTCACACAAAACAGCCCACAACCATGTTTTGCATCTCTCTTCCCATTTTCTAAAACATTTCTGCACTTTATAAAACATTCTAATAAAAATATTTGAAATCTTAAATAACCACCATACCTTTCAAAAACTCATATTAGGTGATCAAACCCCCCAAACAGTACATATACACTCTTTTATCCACTTTTTTTAACCAAACAAAATATTCACAATTTTCAAAAAAACAACTCAAGGGGTGTAACTATGTCTTGCACACAAAACCCATTTAAAAACCCCCATTTAAGACCAAAACCATACCAATTCCTATAAATGGTAGAATTGGCAGTCCTAGATACATTTATAAAAGCACATTCAAGTGTTATAAAATAACCTTGAATAATACCACAAAAGATACAAATGAAAACACACATTTTCCTAAAATGACCTCAAGAAGTATAACAATGTTTTACACATCAAACCTATTCAAAACACTTCTTTTTAGAACCACATGACACTATTAAATTACCAAACCAGAATTGGCAGGACAAACAAGATTTAATGAACCAATTTCATAAGTTATAAACCACACCCAAATAAAACCCCATGAGTTACACATGAAAACACCCAATTTCATGTTAAAAAGCGACTATAAAATTTAACACATAACCAAATCAATCATAAACAGTTTTCGCACCCCACCCAACATATGAGGAATATGAAAAATGGTTAAATACAGCAAGCTAACTCATCACTAATTGTTTACACATGGAACCACGTACCTTTTGAGTCAAAACACTTGAATCTTGGTGAGAAACCTCAACCGCACCTCCGCCGCACCACAAGGATGTGAAAACAACCCCTAAACCCTAATATTTCACCACAAAAACCCCAAATCAAACCCTAGGTATGAACCCTAATATCTGGACACTCTCTAAATTTATGAAAGTGGGAGGAAACCCTAAAGAGAAGGAAGGAATTGAAGAGAGAAACACATACCCAAAATAATCTTGAAGAAAACGACTCAAAATCCACCATAAACTGAATTTGAAAACATCCAACAATTCATGGGATGTTCGAATAGGGATTATGAGATAATATAGGAACTGGAATGGGGGAAAAATAGTAAGAATTGAGAGAGTTATGATGTAAATAACTTACCTCCTCAAATCTGCCCGATTTTTGAAACCCTAATAATATCAGCACTCCATCACGATGCAAACGAGATCCAAAGAGGGGGAAAATAAATGGGAGCGCGGCTGGGCTCCTTAGGGTCGAGGGGGATGTGGAATCACCGAAAAATTCATTATAATGAATAATATATTAAAACTTTTAAAAAACAATTTAAAACTGGAAAATGAGCTTTCGGGTTGGCCCAATTCTCAAATAAAAACCCAAATCCCCCATGATTATGGATTTATAAAGGCTCCAAATTTAATTGTGGTGTTACTATATCATGGGAGGACATTTAGGAGTTGGAATTACGGAAAAATTTAAAAAAATGAAAAAGTTATAAAAGAAACAAAAATTTATTTTTAAATCTGGAATTGAGCTCACGGTTTGGCCCAATTCTTGAAAACTCACATATTCTCCATAAAACCTTTGAAACCCCCAAAACAATGCATGAATGGAAAATAAATTAAAAATAACTTTAAAAGAAGTTATGTATGTGAAAATTCTCCCCACCTTGAAAACTTTCCGCCCCGGAAAGTCACAGCAAGGTTAAAGCAACAACCAAACCCCAATGGGAAACCAATTGGTACTCTCTTGCAAGGTTTCACCCCCAAAGGCCAAAACACCTCCAGTGATCAATTAAGGAAGGATTACTCTCACAACCAAAACATACAACACTTTCCTAAAAGGATCAATAAAATTCATAATTTATCCCAAAATAAAACTTTTCAAACACTATCTGAACAAGACTCAAGCAATTCACCCAAACGAACAACAACATTGAACAAGGTTACACTTACCTTACATTAACTAAACCATTGGGAACTCTCTACTCCCAACATTTAGTCAAGGAAGATGTTGGTAGCTATATATCTCCGAATGAGACTATCTACACCAAGCCAAAATCATATATAAATCTATGTTACTGGTACGGGGGGACACTAATATTCTCCCCACTATAAGAGACAACCAATATTTTTTTCGAGACAGAATCAGGACACTAATAGGGGGAGGCCTGAACGGACTCCCTGGTACCTAAGGTAGACTTCCATTCAAAATTTCCTATGGAACATATATGATAACCATAGTGGTTCTCCCCACCATATGAACCAACCATCTTAATCGACCGGCACATGTCGGCACTGAAAGACCCAAAAATTTCAAAATTTGGGAAGGTCTTACGACTAGTCTACACAGTTTTTGGAACCGTGAACTAACTATGCTGATCAATCTTCCTACATGGCTTCCAGGCACACAGTCTCTCTTAATCGTTCACAAACCATGTGCTCAGCATGTCTAGCCAAATTTCCAACCATTCTCCAAAGACTCAATGGAAACCAAAGGGGGAGGGAATGACATTAGGCGATGACATGGGTACAAGTCCCACCACCTATTTCCACCGAACGAGAACAACAGAGGGAATATGATGACACCATATGTTTAAACACTTCCTATCTTTCACACCGAGGATATGAAATTTTACAAGGGTTTAAATGACCCTGTGATTTCCCCTGACTACGAGCCAGCTTCTCTCTGAGACCTATGGTTGGAGCTCAAATTATTGAAGCATCTTCGGCCTCGCAGTTAGTCTTCGGAAACCCACTAAATGAGAATTATTCTTTCGGTGCCACCAAAAACTACACCACAAACCAAGATATGTTTTCCAGACATAAAAAATTCCATACTCACTTTACCCTATCCCAATATTTCACTAAAACAAGGGCTAAGAAGATGCACACACATCACACCTTGTTTCTACAGGTGAGAAACAACAGAAGTAAAGAACACCTACACTCAACTTCCTCTAAAATGGAATATTTTGATGTTTTTTCAAAGGGAGACATTCACCCAACACAACAGGGACTCTCGGAGGATTTCACGACTTTCACCTATATGGTCAATCGAGCACATGACATCATAAGGCATCACCGAACAAGTCCATTGTGACTGATATAAACAATGCATGGAGAGGGACCTTATACAACATCCCCAAACAACAAACAATTCTAGAAAGTGGCCACAATATCCTATTGTGACCATATTTCTCACACTGGTGGTTTAACATGAACTCATGCTTCAAAGAAACTTTGAAGAACCCCAAAGGCCCTCTTAGACACCATCAAGACACTCATCCAAAATAACAACCCTAGACCACATCCACCTTCAACGAATTAGGAATTATAAGAAACTATGGTCTCTTTCACCCATCCACAAGCACTCTCCCATTACAAGAGGATCTAAAAATCAAAGAAAGGAATGGGTGTAGACTCAATCTAAAAATCTCAAGAAAAAAATATTCCTTATATTGATCAACTGGAGGGTCTTCAAACGGCGAAACAATCCGTGTTGCACTTCAGTTGTGCACTAACATTTAATGGGGGTGTACCTTATCCAACGATTGAACCCAAAGACCCAACAAATATGGTCCATTAGTCAAGATATACCACAAACCAGATCTAAACACATGAAGGGAACCATCATAAATGCATCCCAAAACATTTTTCAAAAGAGACCACTAACTGTCCCTATAACACAACTTACTGACCAAACCCAAACCCAAAACACAGTTCAAACAGGAGGGGTTCTTGGACTCAAAACAACCCACAACATCAAAATTTTCCAAAAATACATAATATAAACCATTCCAAACAATTCATCAAGTCTTCATGTTTCTCTTTAAAAACATTTCTTTGAAAACAAATGGTTCAGCGGTCAGCGCATCCACCAATGGTACCCATGGGCCTTACACATGCATGTTTCAGTGCCACACCGGGCACCCTCCTCATATCCATCTCGACACTCATCGAGTCATGTCATCAACCATCCATCTTACCATATAACCCCATGCATGTGGTTGCTCACGAAAATACCAAAGGTTAAAACAAAAATTTGTTCCACTTTTCAAAACCAAAACGGTCAACCAACACATCCTTTTTTCTCAAAACTGCTAACCACGAGATCAAAAATCCCAACTCACATCAAAAAAAAATTCAGAAAGTCACAACCATTTAGAAAATAACTCACTTTCAAGATATTTACATCAATTTCAAAACATCTCATCCCATTAAAACACACTCTAATTGTTTAGAAAACTCTATTGGAAACACTTTTCAAAACCAACATCAATATAGTTCCTGCTTTCAAAGAGGTGTAAGCACACAATTTTATATTTCAAAACAACTCTGAAAATTCAGTTATTCCATTTCATAAACCCAACAATTCCCTCTTTATTTGAAAATCATTTCATAAAAACTTTACGCTTCTTAAAACCAAGTCACCTTAAAACCAAAATGCCAAGATTTCAAAACTAAAGAACACCAGACAATGCGAGAGGAAACTAGTTTCAGTGGGTGACTTGGACATATGGTTGGCGGCCATATTCCAATCACTTTACTGTCACAGAGAGTGTTCTAGGGAATATCCATGGCTCCACATGGCTTGCCAGACCCTGCGAGCTCATTGAGACCATTGACCCAACTCTCTTTTCATTTCCCCTAATCATCATCAAACCAAGAAAACCCAAGACATAGAAAAATCCCAACTTCCCCTGGCGACTTGAATCCTGAAATGAGGTGTGGTGATCAAGCACACTACCCATAACCAGAATTACATGTCCCAACAATCATAACTCTAGACTATCCTGACTATTTCCCAAATAACATGACTCAAATGGAACGAACCTCCTCTGATACCATTTTGTCACGAACCAAATCTGGTCGCCGCCAAAATCGACACTAAACCCAGTCCGTGACAAGGCCCGAACGGTGTTCCCGATCCCCACGGGCTGGCACAAGTGCCCGGGTATCATATAATGATAACTGGGAACGATTTACCCTATTTCATAAACGTTAAACAACAAAAAAAACTCAATAAAACAAATCTGGATTTTTCAACTAAAACCATCTTTTACAAAATTTCAGAACTGAATTACATATGTTAAAACTAAATTTAAAGACCATTACAAAGGTAAAAAAACAAATAAGGACAGCCCAATATCCCTTTTGTCAAGGGGCACCACCCTTATGCTATCTCCACAAGACTTCACTACCAAGGACCTGCTAGAAACCCGAACCACTGGAACAAAAAAAACTGTACCCAACCTGCGACAACAAAAATAACCAAGTCTACTTACACCCAAGGGTGTAAGTAGGGTGTGAGACAAAGCCCAATAGGATACCACCACTAATAGATTCCATGTGATAAACATTTAATGGCGAAAAGCATGCAAGTTTTCAAAGACATGAGATGCTAGTTAAAATTTCTAAAAGATGCAACATTAAATAAAAAGAGTTTTTAGGTGGGCTAATTTAAAGAATAAAAACATTTAAAATAAATACCATAGCTACTGAATTTTCTAGCCTCTCATACCATATACCGACGGTAATAACAAAGTATCCAGTGAGCACAAGCAATGGGAAATAACCCCTAGGCACTAGCTAGCTGTGGGTCCCAGGTACCTCGTATCTCGGTGAGAGTAACCATCACAAATATCCATTCTCGTGCACGGGCCACTAGTAGGGAACATACCCATAACCTAGTGGTCCCCAATAATCATCATCATAGTTTAGTTAGAGTTGTAAGCGTCAATCTTGCAAAGTGAAACTGAGGCCAAACCTCACAGATTCACTAGCATACTAGTACACGTCCACCCACCTAGATACCCGGGTTTTCCCATTGTGCTCAAACAAGTTCAACAAGTCAAGATATATACTTTTCACATGAAAATATCATTTCCATATCAAAAATTCACCAAAAAGCCCCCATGTATACCACACAAGTCACAAAAGTACACTTTTCATTCAAATTGATTTTAAAATCCAACTCATACAAAAATAGCCCACAACACTCTTCACATTACATGGACACTTCCACAAATCCTTTAAACCATTTTTATAAACCATACCAAGAAATTATAACTCACATAACATCCCACTAAAATAACATATAATACCACTTTCATCAACAAAATTCAATTTTCACAACACAGTCACACAAAACAGCCCACAACCATGTTTTGCAGCTCTCTTCCCATTTTCTAAAACATTTCTGCACTTTATAAAACTTTCTAATAAAAATATTTGAAATCTTAAATAACCACCATACCTTTCAAAAACTCATATTAGGTGATCAAACCCCCCCAAACAGTACATATACACTCTTTTATCCACTTTTTTTAACCAAACAAAATATTCACAATTTTCAAAAAAACAACTCAAGGGGTGTAACTATGTCTTGCACACAAAACCCATTTAAAAACCCCCATTTAAGACCAAAACCATACCAATTCCTATCAATGGTAGAATTGGCAGTCCTATATACATTTATAAAAGCACATTCAAGTGTTATAAAATAACCTTGAATAATACCACAAAAGATACAAATGAAAACACACATTTTCCTAAAATGACCTCAAGAAGTATAACAATGTTTTACACATCAAACCTATTCAAAACCCTTCTTTTTAGAACCACATGACACTATTAAATTACCAAACCAGAATTGGCAGGACAAACAAGATCTAATGAACCAATTTCATAAGTTATAAACCACACCCAAATAAAACCCCATGAGTTACACACGAAAACACCCAATTTCATGTTAAAAAGCGACTATAAAATTTAACACATAACCAAATCAATCATAAACAGTTTTCACACCCCACCCAACATATGAGGAATATTAAAAATGGTTAAATACAGCAAGCTAACTCATCACTAATTGTTTACACATGGAACCACCTACCTTTTGAGTCAAAACACTTGAATCTTGGTGAGAAACCTCAACCGCACCTCCGCCGCACCACAAGGATGTGAAAACAAACCCTAAACCCTAATATTTCACCACATAAACCCCAAATCAAACCCTAGGTATGAACCCTAATATCTGGACACTCTCTAAATTTATGAAAGTGGGAGGAAACCCTAAAGAGAAGGAAGGAATTGAAGAGAGAAACACATACCCAAAATAATCTTGAAGAAAACGACTCAAAATCCACCAGAAACTGAATTTGAAAACATCCAACAATTCATGGGATGTTCGAATAGGGATTATGAGATAATATAGGAACTGGAATGGGGGACAAATAGTAAGAATTGAGAGAGTTATGATGTAAATAACTTACCTCCTCAAATCTGCCCGATTTTTGAAACCCTAATAATATCATCACTCCATCGCGATGCAAACGAGCTCCAAAGAGGGGGAAAATAAATGGGAGCGCGGCTGGGCTCCTTAGGGTCGAGGGGGATGTGGAATCACCGAAAAATTCATTATAATGAATAATATATTAAAACTTTTAAAAAACAATTTAAAACTGGAAAATGAGCTTTCGGGTTGGCCCAATTCTCAAATAAAAACCCAAATCCCCCATGATTATGGATTTATAAAGGCTCCAAATTTAATTGTGGTGTTACTATATCAGGGGAGGACATTTAGGAGTTGGAATTACGGAAAAATTTAAAAAAATGAAAAAGTTATAAAAGAAACAAAAATTTATTTTTAAATCTGGAATTGGGCTCACGGTTTGGCCCAATTCTTGAAAACTCACATATTCTCCATAAAACCTTTGGAAACCCCCAAAACAATGCATGAATGGAAAATAAATTAAAAATAACTTTAAAAGAAGTTATGTATGTGACAATTCTCCCCACCTTGAAAACTTTCCGCCCCGGAAAGTCACAGCAAGGTTAAAGCAACAACCAAACCCCAATGGGAAACCAATTGGTACTCTCTTGCAAGGTTTCACCCCCAAAGGCCAAAACACCTCCAGTGATCAATTAAGGAAGGATTACTCTCACAACCAAAACATACAACACTTTCCTAAAAGGATCAATAAAATTCATAATTTATCCCAAAATAAAACTTTTCAAACACTATCTGAACAAGACTCAAGCAATTCACCCAAACGAACAACAACTTTGAACAAGGTTACACTTACCTTACATTAACTAAACCATTGGGAACTCTCTACTCCCAACATTTAGTCAAGGAAGATGTTGGTAGCTATATATCTCCGAATGAGACTATCTACACCAAGCCAAAATCATATATAAATCTATGTTACTGGTACGGGGGGACACTAATATGCTCCCCACTATAAGAGACAACCAATATTTTTTTCGAGACAGAATCAGGACACTAATAGGGGGAGGCCTGAACGGACTCCCTGGTACCTAAGGTAGAATTCCATTCAAAATTTCCTATGGAAGATATATGATAATCATAGTGGTTCTCCCCACCATATGAACCAACCATCTTAATCGACCGGCACATGTCGACACTGAAAGACCCAAAAATTTCAAGATTTGGGAAGGTCGCACGACTAGTCTACACAGTTTTTGGAACCGTGAACTAACTATGCTGATCAATCTTCCTACATGGCTTCCAGGCACACAGTCTCTCTTAATCGTTCACAAACCATGTGCTCAGCATGTCTAGCCAAATTTCCAACCATTCTCCAAAGACTCAATGGAAACCAAAGGGGGAGGGAATGACATTAGGCGATGACATGGGTACAAGTCCCACCACCTATTTCCACCGAACGAGAACAATAGAGGGAATATGATGACACCATATGTTTAAACACTTCCTATCTTTCACACCGAGGATATGAAATTTTACAAGGGTTTAAATGACCCTGTGATTTCCCCTGACTACGAGCCAGCTTCTCTCTAAGACCTATGGTTGGAGCTCAAATTATTGAAGCATCTTCGGCCTCGCAGTTAGTCTTCGGAAACCCACTAAATGAGAATTATTCTTTCGGTGCCACCAAAAACTACACCACAAACCAAGATATGTTTTCCAGACATAACAAATTCCATACTCACTTTACCCTATCCCAATATTTCACTAAAACAAGGGCTAAGAAGATGCACACACATCACACCTTGTTTCTCCAGGTGAGAAACAATAGAAGTAAAGAACACCTACACTCAACTTCCTCTAAAATGGAATATTTTGATGTTTTTTCAAAGGGAGACATTCACCCAACACAACAGGGACTCTCGGAGGATTTCACGACTTTCACCTATATGGTCAATCGAGCACATGACATCATAAGGCATCACCGAACAAGTCCATTGTGACTGATATAAACAATGCATGGAGAGGAACCTTATACAACATCCCCAAACAACAAACAATTCTAGAAAGTGGCCACAATATCCTATCGTGACCATATTTCTCACACTGGTGGTTTAACATGAACTCATGCTTCAAAGAAACTTTGAAGAACCCCAAAGGCCCTCTTAGACACCATCAAGACACTCATCCAAAATAACAACCCTTGACCACATCCACCTTCAACGAATTAGGAATTATAAGAAACTATGGTCTCTTTCACCCATCCACAAGCACTCTCCCATTACAAGAGGATCTAAAAATCAAAGAAAGGAATGGGTGTAGACTCAATCTAAAAATCTCAAGAAAAAAATATTCCTTATATTGATCAACTGGAGGGTCTTCAAACGGCGAAACAATCCGGGTTGCACTTCAGTTGTGCACTAACATTTAATGGGGGTGTACCTTATCCAACGATTGAACCCAAAGACCCAACAAATATGGTCCATTAGTCAAGATATACCACAAACCAGACCTAAACACATGAAGGGAACCATCATAAATGCATCCCAAAACATTTTTCAAAAGAGACCACTAACTGTCCCTATAACACAACTTACTGACCAAACCCAAACCCAAAACACAGTTCAAACAGGAGGGGTTCTTGGACTCAAAACAACCCACAACATCAAAATTTTCCAAAAATACATAATATAAACCATTCCAAACAATTCATCAAGTCTTCATGTTTCTCTTTAAAAACATTTCTTTGAAAACAAATGGTTCAGCGGTCAGCGCATCCACCCATGGTACCCATGGGCCTTACACATGCATGTTTCAGTGCCACACCGGGCGCCCTCCTCATATCCATCTCGACACTCATCGAGTCATGTCATCAACCATCCATCTTCCCATATAACCCCATGCATGTGGTTGATCACGAAAATACCAAAGGTTAAAACAAAAATTTGTTCCACTTTTCAAAACCAAAACGGTCAACCAACACATCCTTTTTTCTCAAAACTGCTAACCACGAGATCAAAATCCCAACTCACATCAAAAAAAATTCAGAAAGTCACAACCATTTAGAAAATAACTCACTTTCAAGATATTTACATCAATTTCAAAACATCTCATCCCATTAAAACACACTCTAATTGTTTAGAAAACTCTATTGGAAACACTTTTCAAAACCAACATCCATATAGTTCCTGCTTTCAAAGAGGTGTAAGCACACAATTTTATATTTCAAAACAACTCTGAAAATTCAGTTATTCCATTTCATAAACCCAACAATTCCCTCTTTATTTTAAAATCATTTCATAAAAACTTTACGCTTCTTAAAACCAAGTCACCTTAAAACCAAAATGCCAAGATTTCAAAACTAAAGAACACCAGACAATGCGAGAGGAAACTAGTTTCAGTGGGTGACTTGGACATATGGTTGGCGGCCATATTCCAATCACTTTACTGTCACAGAGAGTGTTCTAGGGAATATCCATGGCTCCACATGGCTTGCCAGACCCTGCGAGCTCATTGAGACCATTGACCCAACTCTCTTTTCATTTCCCCTAATCATCATCAAACCAAGAAAACCCAAGACATAGACAAATCCCAACTTCCCCTGGTGACTTGAATCCTGAAATGAGGTGTGGTGATCAAGCACACTACCCATAACCAGAATTACATGTCCCAACAATCATAACTCTAGACTATCCTGACTATTTCCCAAATAACATGACTCAAATGGAACGAACCTCCTCTGATACCATTTTGTCACGAACCAAATCTGGTCGCCGCCAAAATCGACACTAAACCCAGCCCGTGACAAGGCCCGAAGGGTGTTCCCGATCCCCACGGGCTGGCACAAGTGCCCGGGTATCATATAATGATAACTGGGAACGATTTACCCTATTTGATAAACGTTAAACAACAAAAAAAACTCAATAAAACAAATCTGGATTTTTCAACTAAAACCATCTTTTACAAAATTTCAGAACTGAATTACATATGTTAAAACTAAATTTAAAGACCATTACAAAGGTAAAAAAACAAATAAGGACAGCCCAATATCCCTTTTGTCAAGGGGCACCACCCTTATGCTATCTCCACAAGACTTCACTACCAAGGACCTGCTAGAAACCCGAACCACTGGAACAAAAAAAACTGTACCCAACCTGCGACAACAAAAATAACCAAGTCTACTTACACCCAAGGGTGTAAGTAGGGTGTGAGCCAAAGCCCAATAGGATACCACCACTAATAGATTCCATGTGATAAACATTTAATGGCGAAAAGCATGCAAGTTTTCAAAGACATGAGATGCTAGTTAAAATTTCTAAAAGATGCAACATTAAATAAAAACAGTTTTTAGGTGGGCTAATTTAAAGAATAAAAACATTTAAAATAAATACCATAGCTACTGAATTTTCTAGCCTCTCATACCGTATACCGACGGTAATAACAAAGTATCCAGTGAGCACAAGCAATGGGAAATAACCCCTAGGCACTAGCTAGCTGTGGGTCCCAGGTACCTCGTATCTCGGTGAGAGTAACCATCACAAATATCCATTCTCGTGCACGGGCCACTAGTAGGGAACA
This sequence comes from Viscum album, assembly GCA_963277665.1. Taxonomy (NCBI): domain Eukaryota; kingdom Viridiplantae; phylum Streptophyta; class Magnoliopsida; order Santalales; family Viscaceae; genus Viscum; species Viscum album. The sequence continues at coordinate 2,093,496,409 of OY728122.1, forward strand.
TACCCATAACCTAGTGGTCCCCAATAATCATCATCATAGTTTAGTTAGAGTTGTAAGCGTCAATCTTGCAAAGTGAAACTGAGGCCAAACCTCACAGATTCACTAGCATACTAGTACACGTCCACCCACCTAGATACCCGGGTTTTCCCATTGTGCTCAAACAAGTTCAACAAGTCAAGATATATACTTTTCACATGAAAATATCATTTCCATATCAAAAATTCACCAAACATCCCCCATGTATACCACACAAGTCACAAAAGTACACTTTTCATTCAAATTGATTTTAAAATCCAACTCATACAAAAATAGCCCACAACACTCTTCACATTACATGGACACTTCCACAAATCCTTTAAACCATTTTTATAAACCATACCAAGAAATTATAACTCACATAACATCCCACTAAAATAACATATAATACCACTTTCATCAACAAAATTCAATTTTCACAACACAGTCACACAAAACAGCCCACAACCATGTTTTGCAGCTCTCTTCCCATTTTCTAAAACATTTCTGCACTTTATAAAACTTTCTAATAAAAATATTTGAAATCTTAAATAACCACCATACCTTTCAAAAACTCATATTAGGTGATCAAACCCCCCCAAACAGTACATATACACTCTTTTATCCACTTTTTTTAACCAAACAAAATATTCACAATTTTCAAAAAAACAACTCAAGGGGTGTAACTATGTCTTGCACACAAAACCCATTTAAAAACACCCATTTAAGACCAAAACCATACCAATTCCTATCAATGGTAGAATTGGCAGTCCTAGATACATTTATAAAAGCACATTCAAGTGTTATAAAATAACCTTGAATAATACCACAAAAGATACAAATGAAAACACACATTTTCCTAAAATGACCTCAAGAAGTATAACAATGTTTTACACATCAAACCTATTCAAAACCCTTCTTTTTAGAACCACATGACACTATTAAATTACCAAACCAGAATTGGCAGGACAAACAAGATCTAATGAACCAATTTCATAAGTTATAAACCACACCCAAATAAAACCCCATGAGTTACACATGAAAACACCCAATTTCATGTTAAAAAGCGACTATAAAATTTAACACATAACCAAATCAATCATAAACAGTTTTCACACCCCACCCAACATATGAGGAATATGAAAAATGGTTAAATACAGCAAGCTAACTCATCACTAATTGTTTACACATGGAACCACCTACCTTTTGAGTCAAAACACTTGAATCTTGGTGAGAAACCTCAACCGCACCTCCGCCGCACCACAAGGATGTGAAAACAAATCCTAAACCCTAATATTTCACCACAAAAACCCCAAATCAAACCCTAGGTATGAACCCTAATATCTGGACACTCTCTAAATTTATGAAAGTGGGAGGAAACCCTAAAGAGAAGGAAGGAATTGAAGAGAGAAACACATACCCAAAATAATCTTGAAGAAAACGACTCAAAATCCACCAGAAACTGAATTTGAAAACATCCAACAATTCATGGGATGTTCGAATACGGATTATGAGATAATATAGGAACTGGAATGGGGGAAAAATAGTAAGAATTGAGAGAGTTATGATGTAAATAACTTACCTCCTCAAATCTGCCCGATTTTTGAAACCCTAATAATATCAGCACTCCATCGCGATGCAAACGAGCTCCAAAGAGGGGGAAAATAAATGGGAGCGCGGCTGGGATCCTTAGGGTCGAGGGGGATGTGGAATCACCGAAAACTTCATTATAATGAATAATATATTAAAACTTTTAAAAAACAATTTAAAACTGGAAAATGTGCTTTCGGGTTGGCCCAATTCTCAAATAAAAACCCAAATCCCCCATGATTATGGATTTATAAAGGCTCCAAATTTAATTGTGGTGTTACTATATCAGGGGAGGACATTTAGGAGTTGGAATTACGGAAAAATTTAAAAAAATGGAAAAGTTATAAAAGAAACAAAAATTTATTTTTAAATCTGGAATTGGGCTCACGGTTTGGCCCAATTCTTGAAAACTCACATATTCTCCATAAAACCTTTGGAAACCCCCAAAACAATGCATGAATGGAAAATAAATTAAAAATAACTTTAAAAGAAGTTATGTATGTGACAATTCTCCCCACCTTGAAAACTTTCCGCCCTGGAAAGTCACAGCAAGGTTAAAGCAACAACCAAACCCCAATGGGAAACCAATTGGTACTCTCTTGCAAGGTTTCACCCCCAAAGGCCAAAACACCTCCAGTGATCAATTAAGGAAGGATTACTCTCACAACCAAAACATACAACACTTTCCTAAAAGGATCAATAAAATTCATAATTTATCCCAAAATAAAACTTTTCAAACACTATCTGAACAAGACTCAAGCAATTCACCCAAACGAACAACAACTTTGAACAAGGTTACACTTACCTTACATTAACTAAACCATTGGGAACTCTCTACTCCCAACATTTAGTCAAGGAAGATGTTGGTAGCTATATATCTCCGAATGAGACTATCTACACCAAGCCAAAATCATATATAAATCTATGTTACTGGTACGGGGGGACACTAATATGCTCCCCACTATAAGAGACAACCAATATTTTTTTCGAGACAGAATCAGGACACTAATAGGGGGAGGCCTGAACGGACTCCCTGGTACCTAAGGTAGACTTCCATTTAAAATTTCCTATGGAACATATATGATAATCATAGTGGTTCTCCCCACAATATGAACCAACCATCTTAATCGACCGGCACATGTCGGCACTGAAAGACCCAAAAATTTCAAGATTTGGGAAGGTCGCACGACTAGTCTACACAGTTTTTGGAACCGTGAACTAACTATGCTGATCAATCTTCCTACATGGCTTCCAGGCACATAGTCTCTCTTAATCGTTCACAAACCATGTGCTCAGCATGTCTAGCCAAATTTCCAACCATTCTCCAAAGACTCAATGGAAACCAAAGGGGGAGGGAATGACATTAGGCGATGACATGGGTACAAGTCCCACCACCTATTTCCACCGAACGAGAACAACAGAGGGAATATGATGACACCATATGTTTAAACACTTCCTATCTTTCACACCGAGGATATGAAATTTTACAAGGGTTTAAATGACCCTGTGATTTCCCCTGACTACGAGCCAGCTTCTCTCTGAGACCTATGGTTGGAGCTCAAATTATTGAAGCATCTTCGGCCTCGCAGTTAGTCTTCGGAAACCCACTAAATGAGAATTATTCTTTCGGTGCCACCAAAAACTACACCACAAACCAAGATATGTTTTCCAGACATAACAAATTCCATACTCACTTTACCCTATCCCAATATTTCAATAAAACAAGGGCTAAGAAGATGCACACACATCACACCTTGTTTCTCCAGGTGAGAAACAACAGAAGTAAAGAACACCTACACTCAACTTCCTCTAAAATGGAATATTTTGATGTTTTTTCAAAGGGAGACATTCACCCAACACAACAGGGACTCTCGGAGGATTTCACGACTTTCACCTATATGGTCAATCGAGCACATGACATCATAAGGCATCACCGAACAAGTCCATTGTGACTGATATAAACAATTCATGGAGAGGGACCTTATACAACATCCCCAAACAACAAACAATTCTAGAAAGTGGCCACAATATCCTATCGTGACCATATTTCTCACACTGGTGGTTTAACATGAACTCATGCTTCAAAGAAACTTTGAAGAACCCCAAAGGCCCTCTTAGACACCATCAAGACACTCATCCAAAATAACAACCCTAGACCACATCCACCTTCAACGAATTAGGAATTATAAGAAACTATGGTCTCTTTCACTCATCCACAAGCACTCTCCCATTACAAGAGGATCTAAAAATCAAAGAAAGGAATGGGTGTAGACTCAATCTAAAAATCTCAAGAAAAAAATATTCCTTATATTGATCAACTGGAGGGTCTTCAAACGGCGAAACAATCCGGGTTTCACTTCAGTTGTGCACTAACATTTAATGGGGGTGTACCTTATCCAACGATTGAACCCAAAGACCCAACAAATATGGTCCATTAGTCAAGATATACCACAAACCAGATCTAAACACATGAAGGGAACCATCATAAATGCATCCCAAAACATTTTTCAAAAGAGACCACTAACTGTCCCTATAACACAACTTACTGACCAAACCCAAACCCAAAACACAGTTCAAACAGGAGGGGTTCTTGGACTCAAAACAACCCACAACATCAAAATTTTCCAAAAATACATAATATAAACCATTCCAAACAATTCATCAAGTCTTCATGTTTCTCTTTAAAAACATTTCTTTGAAAACAAATGGTTCAGCGGTCAGCGCATCCACCAATGGTACCCATGGGCCTTACACATGCATGTTTCAGTGCCACACCGGGCACCCTCCTCATATCCATCTCGACACTCATCGAGTCATGTCATCAACCATCCATCTTCCCATATAACCCCATGCATGTGGTTGCTCACGAAAATACCAAAGGTTAAAACAAATTTTTTTTCCACTTTTCAAAACCAAAACGGTCAACCAACACATCCTTTTTTCTCAAAACTGCTAACCACGAGATCAAAATCCCAACTCACATCAAAAAAAATTCAGAAAGTCACAACCATTTAGAAAATAACTCACTTTCAAGATATTTACATCAATTTCAAAACATCTCATCCCATTAAAACACACTCTAATTGTTTAGAAAACTCTATTGGAAACACTTTTCAAAACCAACATCAATATAGTTCCTGCTTTCAAAGAGGTGTAAGCACACAATTTTATATTTCAAAACAACTCTGAAAATTCAGTTATTCCATTTCATAAACCCAAAAATTCCCTCTTTATTTGAAAATCATTTCATAAAAACTTTACGCTTCTTAAAACCAAGTCACCTTAAAACCAAAATGCCAAGATTTCAAAACTAAAGAACACCAGACAATGCGAGAGGAAACTAGTTTCAGTGGGTGACTTGGACATATGGTTGGCGGCCATATTCCAATCACTTTACTGTCACAGAGAGTGTTCTAGGGAATATCCATGGCTCCACATGGCTTGCCAGACCCTGCGAGCTCATTGAGACCATTGACCCAACTCTCTTTTCATTTCCCCTAATCATCATCAAACCAAGAAAACCCAAGACATAGACAAATCCCAACTTCCCCTGGCGACTTGAATCCTGAAATGAGGTGTGGTGATCAAGCACACTACCCATAACCAGAATTACATGTCCCAACAATCATAACTCTAGACTATCCTGACTATTTCCCAAATAACATGACTCAAATGGAACGAACCTCCTCTGATACCATTTTGTCACGAACCAAATCTGGTCGCCGCCAAAATCGACACTAAACCCAGCCCGTGACAAGGCCCGAAGGGTGTTCCCGATCCCCACGGGCTGGCACAAGTGCCCGGGTATCATATAATGATAACTGGGAACGATTTAACCTATTTGATAAACGTTAAACAACAAAAAAAACTCAATAAAACAAATCTGGATTTTTCAACTAAAACCATCTTTTACAAAATTTCAGAACTGAATTACATATGTTAAAACTAAATTTAAAGACCATTACGAAGGTAAAAAAACAAATAAGGACAGCCCAATATCCCTTTTGTCAAGGGGCACCACCCTTATGCTATCTCCACAAGACTTCACTACCAAGGACCTGCTAGAAACCCGAACCACTGGAACAAAAAAAACTGTACCCAACCTGCGACAACAAAAATAACCAAGTCTACTTACACCCAAGGGTGTAAGTAGGGTGTGAGCCAAAGCCCAATAGGATACCACCACTAATAGATTCCATGTGATAAACATTTAATGACGAAAATCATGCAAGTTTTCAAAGACATGAGATGCTAGTTAAAATTTCTAAAAGATGCAACATTAAATAAAAACAGTTTTTAGGTGGGCTAATTTAAAGAATAAAAACATTTAAAATAAATACCATAGCTACTGAATTTTCTAGCCTCTCATACCGTATACCGACGGTAATAACAAAGTATCCAGTGAGCACAAGCAATGGGAAATAACCCCTAGGCACTAGCTAGCTGTGGGTCCCAGGTACCTCGTATCTCGGTGAGAGTAACCATCACAAATATCCATTCTCATGCACGGGCCACTAGTAGGGAACATACCCATAACCTAGTGGTCCCCAATAATCATCATCATAGTTTAGTTAGAGTTGTAAGCGTCAATCTTGCAAAGTGAAACTGAGGCCAAACCTCACAGATTCACTAGCATACTAGTACACGTCCACCCACCTAGATACCCGTGTTTTCCCATTGTGCTCAAACAAGTTCAACAAGTCAAGATATATACTTTTCACATGAAAATATCATTTCCATATCAAAAATTCACCAAACAGCCCCCATGTATACCACACAAGTCACAAAAGTACACTTTTCATTCAAATTGATTTTAAAATCCAACTCATACAAAAATAGCCCACAACACTCTTCACATTACATGGACACTTCCACAAATCCTTTAAACCATTTTTATAAACCATACCAAGAAATTATAACTCACATAACATCCCACTAAAATAACATATAATACCACTTTCATCAACAAAATTCAATTTTCACAACACAGTCACACAAAACAGCCCACAACCATGTTTTGCAGCTCTCTTCCCATTTTCTAAAACATTTCTGCACTTTATAAAACTTTCTAATAAAAATATTTGAAATCTTAAATAACCACCATACCTTTCAAAAACTCATATTAGGTGATCAAACCCCCCCAAACAGTACATATACACTCTTTTATCCACTTTTTTTAACCAAACAAAATATTCACAATTTTCAAAAAAACAACTCAAGGGGTGTAACTATGTCTTGCACACAAAACCCATTTAAAAACCCCCATTTAAGACCAAAACCATACCAATTCCTATCAATGGTAGAATTGGCAGTCCTAGATACAATTATAAAAGCACATTCAAGTGTTATAAAATAACCTTGAATAATACCACAAAAGATACCAATGAAAACACACATTTTCCTAAAATGACCTCAAGAAGTATAACAATGTTTTACACATCAAACCTATTCAAAACCCTTATTTTTAGAACCACATGACACTATTAAATTACCAAACCAGAATTGGCAGGACAAACAAGATCTAATGAACCAATTTCATAAGTTATAAACCACACCCAAATAAAACCCCATGAGTTACACATGAAAACACCCAATTTCATGTTAAAAAGCGACTATAAAATTTAACACATAACCAAATCAATCATAAACAGTTTTCACACCCCACCCAACATATGAGGAATATGCAAAATGGTTAAATACAGCAAGCTAACTCATCACTAATTGTTTACACATGGAACCACCTACCTTTTGAGTCAAAACACTTGAATCTTGGTGAGAAACCTCAACCGCACCTCCGCCGCACCACAAGGATGTGAAAACAAACCCTAAACCCTAATATTTCACCACAAAAACCCCAAATAAAACCCTAGGTATGAACCCTAATATCTGGACACTCTCTAAATTTATGAAAGTGGGAGGAAACCCTAAAGAGAAGGAAGGAATTGAAGAGAGAAACACATACCCAAAATAATCTTGAAGAAAACGACTCAAAATCCACCAGAATCTGAATTTGAAAACATCCAACAATTCATGGGATGTTAGAATAGTGATTATGAGATAATATAGGAACTGAAATGGGGGAAAAATAGTAAGAATTGAGAGAGTTATGATGTAAATAACTTACCTCCTCAAATCTGCCCGATTTTTGAAACCCTAATAATATCAGCACTCCATCGCGATGCAAACGAGCTCCAAAGAGGGGGAAAATAAATGGGAGCACGGATGGGCTCCTTAGGGACGAGGGGGATGTGGAATCACCGAAAAATTCATTATAATGAATAAGATATTAAAAATTAAAAAAAACAATTTAAAACTGGAAAATGGGCTTTCGGGTTGGCCCAATTCTCAAATAAAAACCCAAATCCCCCATGATTATGGATTTATAAAGGCTCCAAATTTAATTGTGGTGTTAATATATCAGGGGAGGACATTTAGGAGTTGGAATTACGGAAAAATTTAAAAAAATTAAAAAGTTATAAAAGAAACAAAAATTTATTTTTAAATCTGGAATTGGGCTCACGGTTTGGCCCAATTCTTGAAAACTCACATATTCTCCATAAAACCTTTGGAAACCCCCAAAACAAAGCATGAATGGAAAATAAATTAAAAATAACTTTAAAATAAGTTATGTATGTGACAAGAAATGATTTATCCCCTCTAATATTTAATGGAAGTTAATATCTCACACCCTTTTATGGAAATGATATTGCCTAAATAAATCCATGGCCATTGTGATCAAGAGGAAATGTTCTATTTCTAGAAAGCTAAAGAAATAGATTTCGACCATATTGGTTGATGGAACTCGCATGCATCCTACTCGATTTGAGATATTGTGATAAAAGGATTATATTACAGGGTAAGAGTTCATATTAGGGGACATGTATTTGCGACATTAACGTATTTTTCTACAGGTTACTTCATGTGTTTCTAGACTCCAACATTAGACATTAGTCTGATTCTCCTAATTCCACTAAGAAAGAGGCCTAAAGGGTCACACACTATGTGTATCCAGAATCTTAGTTAAATAAATTATTATTATTTATTGTTTAATATGTTGAATAAATATTATTTCCTTATTTGGTTTAATAATTATTATTGTATTCTTGATCCTATTTATTCTATCAGTAGTTATACAAGATAATATATTATGAGTGGAATATTTATAAAATATTTATTTTCTATTTGTTAAATAAAATATTTATTTAACTATTGGAAAATAATTCATTTATATTTATTTAAAAAAAATATACATTATTCAATTCCTGATAAATATTGTGGTGAAATAGAGGACCGAGTTTAATGGTCTGAAGAGAAATAATAAATAATAAATATTATTTAATTTAATAATATTTAATAATAAATTTCAAGTTAAGAATATGTAGGGAAACAATAATAATAATATTATAATTTTTCATGGGGTTTCTCTAGGATTAAATAAATTAATAAGGTAAATTATAAAAATATTTTATTTTAACCCTAGAAATATAAATATTCAATTATATTATTTTCTTAATAAGATAATTAATTTTTCTTGGTTGTGCACAACGGATTTGGTGAATCCTCTCAACCATAGTGAGCTCCCTTCTCCAAGAATGCTCCCAATAATAGAGAGAAATTATCCTACAACAGATTGGGGAGAACTCTTTGGAAGTGGTTCTCGAGGTTTACAAAGGTGGACAACACAAGTAGAAGGATCTTCCATTCTAGCACCTAATGACTCCATTGACAACATCTAGAGATTTATGGACCACTTTTGGATCACCTCTATAGGAAATATACACTTGGTTTCTACAACACAATGGCGGTGCACCACATATCTGTCACTAATTCATCAATGAATAAATAATTCTTTTGAGGTAGTTCTTGTTTAATTAAATTGATTATAAATAATATGTCATTATCCCATCTCTTTGATTATGGTGTGATTAATTTTTTCTATCATTGATTCAATTCAATTGATTATAGTGATTAAGAATCATATAGATATTGGATTGATCATCAACCATGAGAAAAATCATCATTGAACACCACCCATCATAATGCTTCCATTGTGCCTAGAACCCAAAAGTGGTGTTAGAGTGATCAGATAATTATTTTTAATTATTTAAAATCATTGTTGATTTACACATTTGTAATTTAGTTTTTCAATTCAAGATTAATAATTCTTTTAATCTGAATCATGATATCTGGTTCCTCCTCATTCATTTCTCATGGATCAAATGGAAACTATTCATTTTATGATAAAAGTAAAATTGAGGAAATCATCCATAGGTTCAAAGTTTTCTGGAAAAATAACATAGGAGTACACACTGTGTAATTTGAATTACACATTGTATACTCATGGTCAATGCACCAGGATATAGTTCAGAAATTACTTAACCTATGTACATTGATTCCACATGGTGTAATTAATTCTTACACTACATGTTTACTGGGATAGACTGATGCATGGTCAACTGAAGTACACGCCGTGTATCCCATGTGCATGGCGTATAGTATCCTTGAGTCAAAGAAGGGTCGTGTATTCGATACAAAACCTACCTGATTGGTGAACATTTAATTCATAGATCACATGGCATATAACCCACTATACAAACTGTGTACTCCAATTTATGAAGTATGATTCACACGCGGAGTCCCTAGGCATGTACCTCGGATATATGGTGATATATACACATCATGTAGATTAGATATACACACCATGAACTTTTACCAGTTATGTAGATTTAAAATTTATTTATTATACAATATAAACCTTGAGACATGTACATGCTCATGGTTGTAAAGATGGGAGACACCATGTGATAGGTTTTAATGTATATACACACATATATGTTTAATTAATATCTAAGTAATGTTCATATCTGCATATCATGTATGAGTTATATTACAAGTTGTTACTCAATGTTCATTGAAGCATAACACGTGACCAAAAAATCTTGTAATCCATGTAATCATCTATAAATATCATGTTGTGAAATTATGTGATAAGTCATGTATTCATTATGTCACAAGAGTAAAATATTATATTAGAATAATACATGTTGGGTAGATTTGGACCACTATTCACCATGTTACCTTCAAGGTACATTTATGTACAAGATGAATTTTAAATGAATTTATATTATTTATTTAAAATTATAATGGATGAGAATCTCAAGTAAATTCAGATAATAATTAAGATAAATTGATTAATTAATTAAAGACAATAATTAATCGAGTCGAGTGAAATTTATCTTAATAAGAATGATTAAGAACTGAATTCTATTTTTTAAAATGTGTAATTTCTTTCATGCTAGTGGATGATCATGAGCTAGAACACACATTTTCTGTATGTGATTGGTTTCATTTAATTTATTATTAAATTAAATTGTTGGCATGTGTTCCTTCTCTCCTCATTATTATATTGGGTCTTCATGGACCTGGTTACTTTTATGTAAATCCCTTTTCCCCTCACCTACTTGTGAGTAAAAGGCATATGTAATGTATGGATATCGCATGATGGTGGTGGCAGTTCAAGTTTGGAGTTGAGGAGAAACCAATACAGGGAGACACATAAAAGGAAAAGTGGAAAGATACAACATGAACCTAAATGGTTCAAGGTGTTTTTCCCATAGCTCAGTGGTTAGTTTATCAACCACTAAATAGATAAAAATTAGTATAAGCTCATGATCATACCCTTTATTTTATTTCTATCATGTTTCATGGTTATTTAATTATGAATATTTTTTCATGATCCCATAGTTAATGAATTAACAAGAATGCAAGATGTAACTAAAATAAACTAGATTATGTGTAAATATTATCTAAGACAAGGTTAATCACTTATGTAATCCCAATTAATATTAACAATAATGTGATAAAGATAATAATTGTAAATTTACACATTAAAGGAAAAAATCCATCAATAAAATATTAAGTCTATATAGCCTTCTATTACTTCAGTTAGAATTTAACTATACTTAAAAGTGATTGACCATCCAAAGTTGGGGTGCTTTCAATTGTCAAAGAATTACAATATGAGGTTTTGAGTCGACTTAAATTGGTTCACATCAAGGGTTTAGTGCCAAATCAGGACTTGGTATAACTGAGAGGAAAAGGTTGAGGAAATCTAAATTAAGGGTTTTGGGATTGGGGAGTCCACTCAACATATTAAGGAAATGTGAGTCAATCTTTTTGGAATTTGGAATACCTACTTAAAACCATTCATGTTTCTTTACCAACCAATGTTGGGGTAATGAGAAGGGTAATATGGATCCTTGCCACTAAAATATCAAAGAAATATGATATTCTGAAGAAAATGGTGAGGGTTATTGGGTGTCAATGAAATAGTAGGAGACTAATAAATATAATATTTATTTATTTGTCTAAATTTTATAGGATAAAGTACTAAAATTTTCTTAGATTATTTGTATAAATGATATAAAAAATTACATCAAACATATCATTGTGATCCATACTTGAGTAGGAAATCATTTTCCCTAACATAAATTCCTAGAATGGAAAACGTGTTTATGTGTTATCCGTTGCTATGAAAGGAAATTGTATGTTTTGGTAGAACCTTTACCAGTTTCACCTTGGAATGAGGAATGTGATAATGAATTTTGTTTCTATGATAAAAAATTTAATGATGATACAAATTTTTAGTGATTCATGCTATCATTCATGCCTAATGTGATTTTGAAGCAGCATTAGGATATGGATATTTATATCATGATGTCTCCCCTTCGAGATATCTACTAAGATAAGGAGAGAAAAGAGAGGTATGAGATCACCAATGCATTGTTCATAACTATGCATAGAGATTCTTCACTTTCTAGGTCTCATGTAGTCCAACTTATCAACTATATTGAACACTTGGACATCTTAGGGATAAAATATTCAGATGAGTTGCATAAAATATCATACATCCATCATTTCCCAATTAATTATCAAGATTTATTATGAATTATAATATGAGAAATAAAGATAAGAGTATTTTATAACTTCAAACCATGATTCTCTAAATGGATAAGGACATGGGTCATGAAAAACCTGCAGTCCTTATGGTGAATAAGAAATGGAAGAAAATGGAAAAGGGTCCCAAGAACTATAAACTATCTAAAGCTCTAAGGAACTATCCTCCTAAGAAGGTAATGATCTAGAGGTCAGGAATGGAAAAGAAGGTGGTTTGTTTTTCATGTGGCAAGCCAGGACACTAGATAAAGAAATGTACCCAAAAGCACGGGGAAGCCAAAGGTGCGTTCGTTATCAAGTGAAATCCTTCTATATTTACAAATTTGGTATTAGATATAGATTGTGGTTCTCACATCTATATCCAAATGAAATATCCAAGTTAGTTTTGGAATATTTCCAAATGGGAGGTGGATCTTTGAGCTGCCAATGGTGCGAGGTTGGCTGCTCTGGCCATTGGTGACTACCACCATTCATTGCTAATGAGAATGATTTTGGTTTTAAGATATTATTAATATGTACCTAGAGTTACCAAAAACATAATTTCTATGTCATGTTTAGATACATATGGGTTTATTTTCATGTTTAGAAATAAAATTTTTTTCTTTATAGGGACAACATATGTTATTGTATGATACATTTAAATAATGTTATTTATGTATTAAATTATGAAAACTAAGTGTTAGAAATTGATAACAAATCTTTTTCACATGACTCATATATCTCCTAGTTGTGGAATCATTGTCCTGGTCATATAAATGAGAAGTGTTTGAAAAATCTATGTTAAGATGGTTATTTAGACTCTTATGAGATGAAACCGCTTGATAGATTTCATTCTTGTTTACAAGGAAAAATGACCAAACCACCATTTGGCAAACATGGTGAAAGGGCCATTTCCTATAGAAGCTAGAGGTGGATATTATTAATTTTTAAATTTTAATGATGACTTGAGAGTAGATATTAATATATATACTTGATGTGGTATAAGTCTGAGTCCTTTGAGAAATTCAAGGGATTAAAGAATGAAATAGAGATTCCACCTGGTGTGAAGATAAATAAGTGTTGATTAGACTAAGGTGGTGAATATCGTACAAAAGAGTTCATCAAATTTCTATGAGATTTTGGGATTCTATATCAACTCACTCCACCTTATACACCACAAAGGAATGGTGTTAGTGAATGAAGAAACTGTACCTTGTTAGACATGGTAAGGTCTATGATGATTCATGAAGAACTTTCATTATCATTTTGGGGATATTCATTAAAAATTGTGGCATACACATTTAAATGAGTACCAACTAATGAGGAAAATGGAATTCCCATCAATCTATAAAGTTGAAAGAAACCCATTTTGTCCCATACACATGCATGGGGTTGCGAGGAGTTTCTTAAGGCTTCCTTATGAAACAAAGTATCACTCCGAGGCATGAGTTGTATTATTATAGGGTATCCCAAGGAAAAAATGGATACTACTTATACAACCCCTTAGAAAAGAAAGTGATTGTTTCTAGATAATCCCTCTTTCATGAGAAGGAGAACATACTCAAAATGGACTGTGGGAGTAATATTGACTTTGATTATGTTGATGCCCAAGACACACAAGATTTGGTGCAGAAAAAAATGCCACAGGCCCCCATGGAATACATAGCTTCTAAAACACAAGTACTGCATAAGAGCATAAGAGAGGTAAGAGAACCAGGAAGATATGGTTTTCTGGTCATTGAGGATGGTGACTCTTTTTTTGTATATAGTGATGAACATCTCTCATATAATGAGTTAGTAGATATATTATAAGCAACAAGATGGAAAGGAGACTTGAATTTTGAAATGGATTTCATGTATCATAACCAATATTGGGTTGTGGTCAATGTTTCAGTTAATGTGAAGCTTGTTGGATGGAAATGGATATTCAAGAGGAAACTGGACATGGAAGCTAATGTATGTACGTATAAATCAAGGCTAGTGGATAAAGTGTTTAAACAACTATTTTTGACGCTTTCTTCGGGGTGCGCGTGTCTGTCTGCTTGAGTGTGACAGTCGCATCTTTGTTACCCCGCATTCCCGCTTTCGAAAGGTGGGCGACATCCATTCCATGTTTAAGGACATTTTCTCCTTGATCGAAACATGATGATGGGATTTCGGTTCTTCCTTCCATGGATTCCTCCTCGGAATTTTTCACCGAGTCCAGGTCTCCCTTATAGATTAAGTCGTGGTTCGTGAATCTCATTCCTGGTGCCATATCTTCATGGACACCGGTTAATTACACTACTTAGATTAGGACATTTCATGGGGTCTTGACATAGTAGCAACCTTCGGTCGGAGTAGATGACAACATCAGGCATGTTGGGGAATCTCTGGGTGTGTGGACATTGGGGAACCTGTATTCTTCCTCATAAGATGACATCTTAAGGGTGAAGAACCCGAGGCATCCCACGTCGAACGTGAGGAATCACATGCCATTGGCATGTATCTGAGGTTTTACTTAGCTTCCCATGTTTAACACAGGGTATGATGCATGTTTAACATCTTACGAAGACGGTTACTCCAAAGGCGTGTCATCTGAGGTTTTCCTCAGGAATCTCATGTTTATCACGAGGCAGGTTGCGAGTTTAACGTCTTGAGAAGACGGAGTGAGAGTGATCAGAACATCCCATAGAGACAGATCAGATTGGTACATCCCTAGGAGGGAACACCTAGAAGGTTTACAGAGTGCATGGATCAGAACTCCCAATGAGGACGGATCCAAGGTGGTGCACCCCATGGAGGGGAGATGTCACACTGTAATGGTTGTTCTGAACACCACTGAGGTCGGATCAGGGAGAGTGCACCCCATAATGTGGAACACCAATGTTTACCATTGGATAGGATTGAACCTCATGGAGGTTTCCTACGTACCCTCTGTAGAGGACAAGGATCAAAATCCACATAGTTCTAAGGGGTGATGAATCGAGGTGTTCACTGAGGACAACAACCCAGAGACATTCTGGGGATTACGCTTGGTTAGCGGCCCGAGTACTACTAGGAGCAGTGAGGAGGGTGGATGACATGATCCCAATGGGATGTGGTGTCCCAGGTAAGAATTAGTATGGATGATGGAAAGTTGAATGGAGTGGAGGAGGAATGAGATGGGACCGTCGCGAAGATGATGGTAGTGATAGTCTTGAGCCTCGAAGAGACTTCCTACGTATATCCATGGTGGGGAATCAAAGTCCACATAGTTCGATGGGATGATGGGACACCTGAGGAGGTGGCCTGTGAGAATGGTCACATGGATGGGACCTAGAGGAAGTGGAACCTCTGGGTTGGGGAATGACCTTCCCAAGACACATAGGCTCGATAGAGATATCAGGATGAGACATGAGTGATGGGATTAATCCACAAGGAGGCTTCCTACGTATCCACGTGGCAGGGAATCAAAGTCCACGTAGTTCATCTGATGATGGCTTACCGTCAATTGGGGTTTTCAATGGCTTACCACAAGATGAGGTCGCAATGTCTTACCACTATAATGAAAATTGCTTACCACTGAATGAAGTGACAACGACTTACTGCTGAATGGAGGTCCACAGTTTAACATCATGCGGGACGGGGTTGAAATGACGTGAAGGGGGTCGGAATGACAGGCTGGTGGTCTTGAAAATTGTGGAGGCTTCTTACATACCATTCGTTGACATGGATCAAAGTCCCCGTAGTTCGGGATGGGCGTGTCGTAAAATCGACATGAAGATGGACTAGGGTCCGATGGGTGTTGGGCTTGAACCTCGTGAGGCTTTCTACGTAACATGCCTTGACATGGATCAAAGTCCTTGTAGTTTAGGAAGGATGTGGGTCTTACCGTCTAGGCTTCCCAAGTGTTGGTGAACCTACATGAAGGGGGGTTGGAGCGACCAATGGGTGGTGGGCTTGAACCTCAGGGATGCTTCCAACGTACCATTCCTTGACATGGATCAAAGTACTCATAGTTTGGGATGGGGGTTTGGCACACCGAAGTAGACATGACCGGGGATAATGGTTATTGGGCTTGAACCTCATGGAGGCTTCCCACATACCATGCCTTGACATGTATCAAAGTCCTCGTAGTTTGGGTGTATAGTTTAACATCTTGCGGGATGGGGGATGGATTGGGGCTTACACTCAGAGGCGACCCAAGGTGTTGGGTGATCTGACGTGAATGGAGTTGGAATGACTGGGTGGTGGGATTGAACCTCAAGGAGGCTTCCTATATACCATGCCTTGACATTGATCAAAGTCCTCTTAGTTCGGGATGGGATCTTGGCACACCGACGTGGAGACGGCCTGGGCCAATGGTTGTTGGTCTTTAACCTAATGGAGGCTTCCTACGTACCATGCCTTGACATGGGTCAAAGCCCTCATAGTTTAGGATGAGGACTTGGAACACCGACATGGAGACATCCGGGGCCAATGGTTGTTGGGATTGAACCTCGTGGAGGCTTCCTACGTACCATGCATTGGCATGGATCAAATTCCTCGTAGTTCGGGATGGGGGCTTGGCACACCGACGTGGAGATGAACGGGGCCAATGGTTATTGGGCTTGAACCTCATGGAGGCTTCCTACATAACATGACTTGACATGGATCAAAGTCCTCTTAGTTCGAGATGGGGGCTTGGCACACCGATGTGGAGATGGCCAGGGCCAATGGTTGTTGGGCTTGAACCTCGTGGAGGCTTCCTACATACCATGCCTTAACATGGATCAAATTCCTCATAGTTAGGGTGTACATTTTAACATCATCTGTGACAGGGGATGGATTGGGGCTTACACTCTCAAGAGGCCCAAGGTGTTGGTTGAACCGACGTGAATAGAGTCAGAACGGCCGAGTGGTGGACTTGAACCTCGGGTAGGCTTCCTACATACCATGCCTTAACATGGATCAAAGTCCTTGTAGTTTGGGTGGGTGTGTGTCGGATAACTGACATGAATGAGGACCTTGGTCCAGGTGGATGGTAGGGTTGTTCCTCAGGGAGGCTTCCTATATACCATGCCTTGACATGGATCAAAGTCCCCATAGTTCGGGCGGTGGTGTCAGAGAACTGATGTGAATGGGGACCTTGGTCCAGGTGGATGGTGGGTTGAACCTCAGGGAGGATTCCTACGTACCATGCCTTGACATGGATCAAAGTTCCCATAGTTCAGATGGCGGTGTCCGAGAACCGACGTGAATGAGGACCTTGGTCCAGGTGGATGGTGGGCTTGAACCTCAGGGAGGCTTCCTACGTACCATGCCTTGACATGGATCAAAGTCTCCATAGTTCAAAATGGAGGTGTCAGAGAACCGATGTTAATGAGGACCTTGGTCCAGTTGGATGGTGGGATTGAACCTCATGGAGGCTTACCACATACCATGCCTTGACATGGATCAAATTCCCCATAATTTGGGTTGGGGTGTGTCAAAGAACTGATGTGAATGAGGACCATGGTCCGATGGATGATGGGATTGAACCTCAGGGAGGATTCCTAGGTACCATGCCTTTACATGGATCAATGACCATGTAGTTCATGTGTATAGTTTAATGTCATGTGGGATGGGGGATGGTGTGGGGATTACACTCTAGGCTTCCCAACTGTTGGTGAACCGACGTGAAGGGGGTTAGAGTGACCAATGGGTGGTGGGCATGAACTTCAGGGAGGCTTCCTACATACCCTGCCTTCGCATGGATCAAAGTTCACATAGTTTAGATGGTGTGGGAATTACACTCTAGGCTTCCCAAGTGTTGGTGAACTGACATGAAGGGGGTCAGAGCGACCAACGGGTGGTGGGCTTGAACCTCAGGGAGGCTTCCTACGTACCCTTCCATGGCAAGGATCAAAGACCATGTAGTTCGGAAATGATGTGGGGCTTACACTCTATGCTGCCCAGGTGCCGCTATGGAGCAGCAATGGATGGATGGGGTTGATGCAAGGAAGATGCCCAGGTCCCGCTATGGAGTGACAATCGTGGATGGGGCTTATGCAAGGATGCAGCTTAGGTGCCGCTATGGAGCGACAATCGTGTATGGGGATTCGACATGGATTCTGCCCGGGTGCCGCTATGGAGCGGAAATCGTGGATGGGGCTTACGCAAGGATGTTGCTTGGGTGCCGCTATGGACCAACAATCGTGGATGAGGCTTACGCAAGGATGTTTCCTGGGTGCCGCTATGGAGCGTCCATCGTGGATGGGTCTTAATCAAGGATGGTACCTGGGTGCTGCCATGGAGTAGAAATCATGGATGGGGCTTACGCAAGGATGATGCTCGGGTGCCGCTATGGAGCAGCAATCATGGATGGGGCTTACGCAAGTATGCTGCCTGTGTGCCACTATGGACCGTCAATTTTGGATGGGGATTATGCAAGGATGCTTCCCGTGTGCCGCTATGGAGTGGCAATCGTGGATGGGTCTTACACAAAGAAGCTACCCGTGTGCCACTATGGAGTGGAAATTATGGATTGGGATTACACAAGGAAGATGCCCAGGTGCCTCTATGGAGGGGCACTGGTGGATGGGGATTATATGAGGAAGCTTCCCGGGAGATACTTTGGAGCGGCACTGGTGTATGGGGCTTACACGAGGAAGCTTCTCGGGTGTCTCTATGGATCAGCACTGGTGAATGGGGCTTACGCGAGGAAGATGCCCGGGTGCCTCTATGGAATGACACTAGTGAATGGGGATTACACGAGGAAGAAACCCGTGTGCCACTAGGGAGTGGCAATGGTGAATGGGGCTTACGCAAGGAAGCTTCCCAGGTGCCACTATAGAGCGACAATCGTGGATGGGGCTTATGAAAGGATGTTGCTCGGGTGCCACTATGGAGCGACAATCGTGGATGGGGCTTGCGCAAGGAAGATGCCCGTGTTTCTCTATGGAGCAACAATGGTGGATGGGGATTACGCAAGGAATCTTCCTGGGTGCCGCTATGGAGCGGAAATTGTGGATGGGGCTTATGCAAGGATGCTGCCAGGGTTCCGCTATGGAGCGGAAATCGTGGATGGGGCTTAGTCAAGGATGATGCCCAAGTGCCACAATGGAGAGGCAATCATGGATGGGGCATACGCAAGGATGCTTCCCATAATGTCTTCATCATGTCTGGCCAGGAGGGCATCCAAACCCACTGGTGGATTGAGGCCTTCACCTATGTGCTGGTGCACAAGAGGGATAATTCCATGGGCGATGGAATTAGTCCGAACAAATGGAGATGAAAAGTGTGAATCACATGCAGAACATTAGGAACACGGTGAGGGTGGCGTGACGATGGAGGATGACTGTTGACCATGTCGGAAGCACAACATCTGTATCACGTTAGCCTAAAACGGGGAAAAACAAATGAGGGTTGACTGTTGACCGTGTTTGAAACATAGGACATGACTCAAAGTGTCCTCCAAAGTCTTCCAGGGTGTTGGCCCAGGACGGTAGGTGAGATGATATGGTATGGCATCAGGACATTAGGGGGTCCCTTCAGACATGGAAGTGGATGAGGATCTGAATGAAGGACACGCAAAGCGTGAGGTGGAGTGATGGAATGTTTTAATAGATTCCAACACTCTTGAAATTACACCACTTTAATCATGGCCTTAGGCATCTTATGCTTGGAGCATAAGGAATCTCTTGTTTAGAGCAAGAGGAATTCTATGTTTGGAACATAGGGAGAACTACATTTTATAGTAATATAGAGATGACTATTGGAATCTTATGATTGGAGCATAAGGCATCTCTTGTTTGGAGCAAGAGGCATCCAATGATTGGAACATAGGGTTCACTACAGTTTATAGTCATGTAGAAAGGACTATTGGAATCTCATTCTTGGAGCATAAGGCATCTCTTGTTAGGACCGAGAGGTATCCTATGTTTTTCATATAGGTATTAATATAGTTTAAAGTCATGTAGATAGGACTATTGGCATATCATGTTTGGAGCATAAGGAATCTCTTGTTAGGTGAAAGAGGCATCATATGTTTGTCATATAGGGATTAATATAGTTTAGAGTCTTGTAGATAGGACTGTTAGGCATAAGGTGCCTAGGAATGGATAGTGTTTGGACTTATGCAAGGGCGTCCCTTTCTAGTTCAACCTTGCATAGGATCCATGTGATAGGGTATGAACGAGTTGCTTGAGGAATGGTTCGACTCAAGGTACTCGGGGAATTGATGATGAGAATATCAACTCACGACATGGGAAACAAACCAATAGAAATATGTTGACTCACTTTTTTTAACGGTGTGCCGAAGAGTATCTCAAATCATGAAATTCCATAGGTGGAAGGTGGGAGAGCATAAGGGTGCAATGGAAAATCCCGACGTCCCGACCCGAAATTTCAGTGGTGAGACCCTCCATTTTTCATAGGGATCTGGGACGGTTGTGAAGGGACGGGCCCAGAGGGCCACGACTACAGCCCGAAAGTGACCCCGAGCGGGGGTTCCAGGGCGCATCCCCCATGGTATAGACCGGTGGGCGTGAAGGTAGGAGCCTCGCAAAGGATAAGTCTTTGCAAATTAGCTTTGCAGAGCAAAGGGGCTCGAAGAGCATGGGGTCTCTCAAAGGATGGACTCACGGAGCATGGGCTCTCGGAGCATGGTCTCGCAGAGCATGGGCCCACGGGGCATGGTCTCACGGAGCATGGGCTCGCGGAGCATGATCTCACGGAGCAGCAACACAAAGGAAGCTGCACGCAGAGCATGGTCTCGCAGAGCATCAAAACGAAGGAAGATGATCATGGAGCAGGGGCTCGTGGAGCCGCTTCACAATGGAAATCAGAGCTCCACAAACTAAGAGATCAGCCACCTAAGGGGAAAAGTAGCCCTCTGGAGAAGTGGGGAGAGATGAGTATTTATAGGGGAGAGGCACCACGAAGTAGATGTCTCTCAGCGTGATGACGGTGCTTGCTCTGCGGCAGTTCGTGAACGTCAAATTTGGTCGCGGAGCGTCCCACCTCCTTGCTTCGCGGAGAGTCTTCACGGTGTGTCGCGAACATCAAACGGGTTCACGGAGCATCCCTCCTCCTTGCTTCATGGTGGCGCTCCACGATCACGGAGGGGGGCTTCGCGAACGGGCTTCGCTAACGGGCTTCATGAACCAATTTTCTAGACCAAATTTAAATGTCCATAACTTCTAATATGTAACTCTGTTCGGGACCTACAATCTACCAAATCAAAGTATGCAAAATGGGCTAAGATCTTGGATCGTTTATGGAAGGATCTAAAAAATTTTGGGGATGAATTTTTGGGTTCCAACAACAACATTGAGGAATTGACTAGGTTGAAATATTTACACAATTTTACATGTTTAAATCCATCAAAAAGCATACATTATATAATATCTTACCTTGAATATGAGATTTGGAAGATGGATATCAAAACTGTATTCCATAATGCGAACATTCAGGAAGATGTCTATATGACACAACCAGAAGGGTTTGTGACTCCAAGTGATGCAAAAAATGATTTAAAAGTTGTAGAGATCCATTTATGGATTCTTGTAAGAATCTAGGTCATGGAAAATTAGATTTGACGAAGAAAAAAAGAATTTGGTTTCATTGAGAATGAATGTGATCCATGTGTTTACAAAAGGATTAACGTGAATGTGTTTTTATCCATGTAGTGTATGTTGATGACATACTAGTTATTAGAAATGACATACCAGTCATACAATCTGTTAAGGACTAGTTAACAAAGTACTTCTCCATAAAGGGAATAAGTAAAGAAACCTACATTCTAGGGAGCAAGATCGTCTGTGACAGATCCAAGAGGATACTTAGACTAAGTCAATGTATATATATTGATTATATAATAAAAACATTTAGTAAAGAACAATCCAAGAGGGGATTGGTTCCAATGTCAAATGGTTTACATAGTTATAAGAAAATGTGTCCTCAGACACAACATGAGAAAGATAGGATGAGTAAGATCTAATACGCTTTTACAATAGGATCAATCCGGTATTCCATTTTATTTACTAGACATGAAGTTTCTTGTACATTGAACATGGTAGGAAGATATAAAGAAGATCTAGGAGAACAAAATGTGACTTATATTAAGGAAATATTTAAGTATATGAGAAGAAATAGGTATATGTTCATGGTGTATGGAGGAGACAAGTAGATGGTCCTCAAAGGTTATAGTAATATTTTTTAGGCAGATCAAAATGATCTGAAGTCACAATCAGGATATGTTTTCTATCTCAATGGAGGAGCTGTGAGTTAGAAGAGTACAAAGCTTCTAGTGGTCACTGATTCTATAATGAAGTCTGAGTATATAGATGCTTATGATGCAGCCATGGGAACCATTTAGATTCATAACATTGTCTAGGTGATTTATGTGGTACCTATAAGTAAAGACCCTATCACGTTGTATTGTGATAATACTGCAGTATTGGATCTTGCAAAAGAGACAAGGTAACACCAACAGATAAATAATATACTGTGAAAGTATCACCTCTTGATGGATTTCTATTAGAGGGGTGAAGTTTTAGTGAGCATAATACCTATTAAATATAACATGGAGGTCCCCTTAACTAAATTACTATCTAATAAGAAGCATGAGTATCATGTGATAGCTAGTAGAATGAATGTTATTAGTAGTTGGCTCTAGTGCAAGTGAGACTCTATAAGAGTTGGTTACTTAAAACCAACTTTTTTGTAATTTATGATAAAATTTTATTCAAGGTTTTGAATATTAATAACCTACTTATCACATTGTGGTTGTTCTTATGCATAAAATTGTTTGTGATAATTTCCTAAGAGTGGTTTTCATACTAAAAGGCCATAGTAGTTGCCTGCTATGATGAGAACCTGAAAGTGCTTTGATACTATTCCTGAATATATGTTCTATAGCTGGATGATATAAATTTAGGGACACAAATGATGCAGGATGTTAGGGGTGGAGACTCATAGTACTTTGAGGCACCTTCTTATGATGTATTCCATTGGTAATATCCGGTGGGATATTATGAGAATGGGACCCGCCAGTAGGAAATCCACATTTCTATATTTCGTTGGATGTCCCAATATTCATACATGATTATTAGTCCTTAGAATTTAAGAATATTATTAATGAGTATTATGACTCTCACACTTAGATGTATAAGTAAAAACCATGACGATAGAAGTTCGTGGCGAGGTAGGATATGTTGGGTGCATCACAAGTAATATTTCATTAATGAATAATGAAATACATGATTTTTCCATTCTATTCTTTAAGGGTAGTTAATATATTAGGCCCTTTTATGGAAACAATATAGCCTAAATAAATCCATTTCCATGGTAATCAATAGGCAAGTTCTATTTCCAGAAAGTCAAAGAAAGAGATATTGAGCATATAGGTTGATGGCTCTGGCATGAAACTTATTAGATTTCAGATATTGTGATAAATGGATTATATTACAAGGTAAGAATTCATATGAAGTGACATTTCATTGCATAATTAACTTCATTCTCAATGGATGCCTTGTCATGTTCCTAGATGCTAACCTTGGACTTTAAGCTACTTTTCATAATACCAACAAGAAGGAGGCCAGGAGGGTCCCACACTAAGTATATCTAGAATATGAGTTAAATAATATGTTATTATTAATTATTTAATATGTTGAATAAATATTATTATTGTACATGGTTTAATAATTATTCATGTATGATAGATTTCATTTATTCCATCACCAGTTATTCGAGAGAATATATTATTAGCTGAATATTTAAAAAATATTTATTTTGTTTTTAGTGAATATAATATTTAATTTTTTATAGGATAATAATGCATTTATAATTATTTAATAAATAAATAGGCATCATTCAAGTCTTGATAAAATTTTTGGAGGAATGGAAGACCGATTTTAATAGTCTTATGAGAAATAATAAATTTTGAATATTATTAAATTATGTAATATTTAATTATAATTCACAGGTTAAATGCATCTCGAGGAATTATAGTATTATTATTATTTGACATGGGGTTTTTCTAGGATTAAATAAATATATAAGGTCACTTATACAATTATTTTATTTTAACCGTAGAAAAATAAATACCAAATTATATTATTTTCTTAATAAAAAATTCATTTGTCTTAGTTGTGCACAACAGATTTAGAGAATCCTCTCTAGACCAGAGAGCATAATTCTCTAAGAATGCTCCCAATAATGGAGAGAAAACATCCTCCACCAGATCACGAAGAACACTTTGTAAGCGGTTCTCAAGGTGATCAAAGACAGATGGCACAAGTGGAAGGATCTTCCATGGTATCACATAGATGATAATTCAACAATGTCTAGATATTCCTGGAACATGTGTGGATCAACTCTAGAGAAAATCTACACATGGTTTCTAGAATGAAATGACGATGCACCACAGATCTGTCACTGATTCATCAATAAAGAATGAAGTCATTAGAGGCAATTCTTAGTAAATTAAATTGATTATAAATAATATATGATGATCCTATCTCTCTAGTTCTGATGTGACTAATGTTATCTATATTGGATTAAATTCCATTGATCACGTTGATTATACATCGTATATATCTTGGATTGATCATTGATCATAACAAAAAAACATTGTTTGACACCACCCATCACAACGCTTCCACAACGCCCAAAACCTATATGTCTGGTTTTTCCATGTATGACTTTGCAATATAACTAAGAATAATTTTGAATCTAGGTGCTATGTTGGCATGGGATTCTAGAGCCATAATTACATCAATGTTCTAATATTAAAAATATGAAATATATTTTAACACACGCCTGATTGTTTTCATTAAAAGTTAAAATACATGAGATTTAAGTCTTGGATCAAAAATATGAGACCCCGTTTGAGTTTAAAATGTGGATTTTATCCTAGGAATGGAATAAAAAATTTCAATTCTAGATGTTCAGTCAGATGTGTCCATTGCAAGGGTGTTAAATAGAGGTTTATTAATTTAATAAAATTTAATTAATAAAACCCCCATTTGGTTATCACACTTATAAAATAGGGGAGTAACCCCCCTAGCATTATGAAAGACTTGATTCTGAATTGAGGCAGGGAGGTGCTATTAGGCTGCATTTTTGACACTTATCATCAGTTGATTAAGGTGAACTAGGATCCATGAATCATTTTGGACCCAAATCTTCAGTTTTTCACCATGAGGTAGGTGGATTTATGATATTTATCTCCCAATAACTTTTTAATAATTTTTATGGTTTTATATTCCAATTATGATGGTTATAGATTCATTGAAGGTATATCTATGGGTTTTATGAGGAAATTGGGGATTTTGGGTGGCTCATAGGGAATTCATGTATATAATTACTGATAAAATAGTTTGTTGTGTAGGATCACATGCTATGTGTTATTCCAATTCGAGGAAGATGATCTTTGGGGACTACACACAATGTACACACACCATGTAGTGAGACCAGGGATATGTGGATGAGGACATGGAAAAGGTTTTCATGTCGAGGTACATGGCCACGAGGAAGTACATAGCTAGGTACATGGGCCTGGGGTGCATAATATATGCATTGAATGATGACAAGACCAAGTAGCTGGGTAGCCAAAAATTCTCTGTAATGAGGGACCACACTATGTGGGGTGATATGCCTAGTCGGTCATGTATGGGTGAGGACACACCCAGGGGATCATATGAGGTCACACATTGTGTGAAATTTGGTACACTTTATGTATATTCCCAAATACACACCAAGTGCTAATAGGGGACATGGATGAGAGAGGATTTCTAGAGACACAACATGTAATTTGGGTACACCCCATGTACTCCCCATGGGTACTTCTCTAATATGAATCTATATCTTCATGGCTTGTATGGAGGCAAGTGAGTAGCCCATCCTAAGTTGTTTTCTACATTGGATGTGATGGTGGCCATAGTTTTGTCATTAGATATGCGATGTGAGGTGAAATTTTTGGGTATCTTATGTTAACAATGTAAAGATTAGTATTAGTTGAGTGAGTTCCCTTGGTCAATATTTATGAGGGTACAACGTGGTATTACATCATCAACATGAGATTGTAATCCACTTGACAAGATGAGCTAAAATAGAGTTGGTGTATCCATTTGGGAGGTCAAGGAAAGATCCTCTATCATACCAAATTCCCTAGGTGGGGTTTATGGTATCACTGTGATCAACACATCATGGGTTCCAATCCCTTATCTGGTAGGTTT
Source organism: Viscum album (assembly GCA_963277665.1). NCBI lineage: Eukaryota > Viridiplantae > Streptophyta > Magnoliopsida > Santalales > Viscaceae > Viscum > Viscum album. The sequence continues at coordinate 2,093,523,111 of OY728122.1, forward strand.
TCTCATTAGGGTTTGTGTAATTGTTGGGTATATGATCACCTATATTATTGTTGGTCTTAGTAGGGTTTGTGGAATCATTAGTTATAAGATCCACTACACAATGGGTGGGTTTAACAGGGTTTGTGGTATCGTCAGATATACAATCACGTACTTAGATGGTTTTTTCAAAAGGGGTTGGTGGAATCATTATGACCAACACTACATGGGTGATGAACCCTTATATAAGTGATATGATCTCCATCATACCAAATTGGGTTCTTAGTGTCCCCAAATGGTCTTGGGTGTGATCCCCTAACTTTGAGATGATTTATTAAGTGTTTACAATAGGGTTCAAAGATTCCCCCATTGTCGGTGGGTGGAACCCCTACCTAAGTATCCGAGAACCACTAAGTGATTACGTGTCATTATTCATGTAGGGATCTAATGAGTGTGTTATATTGAATGTATTCCACCTAAGATTGTGGATATGTGCCATCATTTTAATGATATGTAATGGGTGAGATCTCTTAGATGAGTTCCATTCCATATTGTAGAGCTATTAATGTTGAGTGATATTTATAATATGAGTAACATATGGGATGAAAGGAATTTTGGAGTGATTTATCCTAGAGGAGTGTTACCTTTGATCCCCTCTTAGAATGTCGTATCGATTCATGAGGTTGATACATCATGAGACTTATAGCATTACATGAATATAACTAGGTTATTTTAAGGATTACTTATAGTGATATATGATTAAAACAACATATGGAGATGATCTTCCTTGCCACGTATATATAAAGAGTGGTTGAGATGAAGTTTCCTATTCTATCTCTCTTTGGTTTCCTCATGATTTGGGTCAAGCTGGTTGTTTCCATTTAGTTGGTTCCTTTTTATTTTGGGGTTTTGGGGTGCTTATTGGGTATTTTTTATAGTCACCCCTAAATAGGATATGCCTATACATGTCATGTATATGATGAAGAAATTTTGTTCAACTAAGACATAGGGGGACCTAGAGTACATCTAGAATAGTGAACTAGAATGAATGAGGTGTGTGCCATAGGTTTCATTTAATTGATGTCCCCTATTTCTGAGCTATTTGGACTATTTTGATGTTTTTTTGGGATTATTTTTTCCCTTTTATCCTTTAAATACTTTTGATATAATCTAATTGTGGGATGGATTTATTAATTCATTTGTTATTCAATTATATTATTATATATGCACTGTTTCATAGAGATATATGAGTGCCCATGTGTGAGATATGCCACCTCTACAATGGTCTCCAGCCCATAGCCTATTATAGGTGGGATTAGGGTAGTGGCTTCATGGCCTTATGCAGTACTAGCGTACCATGGTGTTTAGGGTAATCATAGAGTGGAATTAGAGGAGGTCCTTCATTAGTACCATAGTTAAGAGTCATCTAGTCGTGATCTTAGTTTGGGATTTATAGAAATAGTGTTTATGTGTTTTGAGATTGAATTTATCTCTAGGGGCACAGGTGTTGGTGCGAAGGCCAACATATCCATTCACCATGAATCTTATAACCTTCTTGTTGAATAAAATCATATAGATATTTGGTGTATTTAAATTTTGGTATGTGTATCATATAGGACTATGTTGTGGGTTTTATGTCCTTAATTCATCTATCCTAATATATTCATTGACCATGGAATATCTTGATTCTATTTTAGGATTCCACCATGATGATATCCAGACATGGTTCCATAGTAGGATTTTTATGATGATCCTCCCAATGTTGAGGCTTAAGTGTGTATATTTTAATAGGAGGTGATATCTCTAGGGGTTCTTCCAGTTGAGCCACCACATGTTGAGTAGTAAGTTGTGCAAACATTTCAATTTGAGAATGTGTGAAGATTGAGTTCACTACATGAGTTTCATAGGTAGATTCCTTCAATTTATTGGGGTGAGCTAGACCACTCAGAAGCTGATGAATGGATTGAGTAAGTCTCATGTTCTTTCTTCCTTATGAAGAAACCACTCAATTAAATGGTGGTCCTAGCTGCATGTCCTCTGCAGGTATTTTCTAGATGATGGTGAAACTTTGTGATAGAAACACACGATGATATACCACTCACATGGATAGAGTATGAGTGGATCTTAAAAGAATTGTTTTATCCTTACATGTTGCGATTGGTGCATATCCCAGAGCTTTTGTACCTTCAATAGCGTAGAATGACCATATAAGAGTATTCAGCGAGGTTCATAGGACATTTACAATACTCGCTAGATAAGGTTTGGATATATTTTTTCAAGAATGGACCTTTGAGCAGGGCTTGCACCAGATTATCTGGGGTTTAGTGATATTTTTATTCATTCCCACATATGTTGGAGTGCTTGAGGGGGCCTTGGTAGTAGGGATATTTTTGGTTGAGTAGAACTTGATTGTTGGTTATGGGCATATAGGAGCTCATACCTTGGATGCTAGTAGACGACGGCAGGATCATAGATCCTGGTGTGTGAGACACTATTGGAGATGATCTAAGGATGGAGGGTCTTTAGTTAAAGGCTCCCAGGATAGATTTATCCAATTATAGGAGAGGTGGTGTTTCACTTGTGATGAATGGGTATATCTCATATGATATTTTCTAACCCACAGTGTTGGTGAGATAGAGATAGTCGATGGACCGCCTTGGTAAATACAATGATAGTATCATAGAGTTATTCATGATAGAAGATATTTAATAGGAATGGGGAGAGAAGATTTAGGTGGAATATGCTTTGATATGTTACCAGGACCACCCTAAGGTGGTCCGTTCTTGGATCAACGAGCTGGTGGATGGGGAAACGAAAGATGTTGGTCGTAGAGGCCTATGACCTGGAGGCTCTGACGATGAATAGATGTATAATCTATATAATTTATTCCTTTTTAGTAGTATTGATAGATATAGGTTTGATTTACCATTTTTCAACTACTTATTTTTGGAGGTTTATCATGGGTGATGTGGGGTGTTGGTAGAGCCATATGATGGGGATGTTTGATGTAGATTCGAACTAAAGAAGAAAATATATACTACCCCACTGATATGTGTTCTTGTGAAATTATAAATAACTATGTGGGTGAGTTAGTTATTCCCAATTTTATAGTGTTGAGGTGTGGAAGATGTGTTACATTGACATGTGTTTTTAGGGACGTTTGTGTGTAGGTTTTGGAGAAATCCCAATTATAGTAAATAAGTGGGAAAGGAAAATATTGAGCTTTAGGTAGATGAGAATTTTGTCTTGGATTCTTGAGTGTGGTTTGAGGAACGAAATGTGGCTGTGCTACCCCATATGCAGTTACCAGAGATTCATGAACCACTTATGCATTAATGTATACCCTATTTGAGGCCTAGCGTTACCAGTGGAGCATTATTTAATCAACCCTTATGCTTTGAGGAAGTAATAGAGTGGATAAGAATACATGAACTCCTATATAAAGTGAGACTCGACTCTAGTGAAGGTAGAGTCTCGCATAGAACCTTCTCATATCAGTAGAGAGAGGCCCTATGATGTTTTATCTTTGTGATTGGTTTGCTACCAACCATTATTAGAAGGTTTCTACCAGTGGATATGGAAACATTTACAAATTTTGGGAAAGAGTTCCTCCTTTGTGTTGGAGTGACCCTAGGTTGTGAAAGATGAGCTCATGTGAAGGAATATATGGCCAAACTATTATATAATGTCCATTATGACCCTTGGATCAGTAGTGATATGATATTTTGGTTCCTACTATAGTGGTGGAGTTAAGGACGTCTATGTGAATATGTTTTAGGTTTACCTCCCCATTTGGAGTTGAATTTTTCATATTTTGGATCTTGGGGAATTACCTGATATTTGAGTTAACATATTGGTTGACTACCATATATCTTTTTGAGAAATTGTTTAGTTTGAGGTTTTCAGAAGGAGGGCCTGGTAGGACCTAATTTTTACACTTGTGTATCCATGAGATGTTCATTGGTACCCTCATGTGATCAGTATTAGAGGTTCACATGAGACACATAAGGAGAAAATTCTTTGAGTTTTCATATGAGCATGGTATATTTTTCACTCTAACATCAACATAGAATCATTTAAGGCCATGTCTAGGAGGCCCTGTAGATCCCCACTATTCTGGTTAGAGTGAGTGGGAGGCAGTGTTATTTGGCCTAGGAGTTGGTTCTAGAGATGTATGTTGAGGGCGCAATTCATCCAGGTGTTTATTAGGTCAATCGGGGTACATTAATATCTACATCGGGTTAGGAGGTGGTGTACCACTAGACTATATGACTGTAGTTGGACCAGGTGCTTGTTATGTACCACCTATCACAACTGAGGGGACATGCTCACACTCGATTGCATGATTTCTACCTAGTTTGAGCATGCCGATAGGTGTCAAGTGGTCTTTTGAGGTACCCGGTGGTGGTTGGGATCTGACTAGAGAGGACCATTCATAGGATTATAGATTCGTAGAGTGTGCATTTGTAGACAACACGATAAACCTCTAGTGATCTCATTGGCATGGGGGATCCAGTTGAGAGCTCATTTTTCTCTATTTACCTTGGATTTTTCTTTTTTAGATTAAAATGCTAAAGTTTGGGAGACTATAGAAACCATGGTTTGGTTGAGTAAGACATTGGAATATTTATAGGAGTATTTTTAAAGCATGGTGTTTATTCAGGGTGAAATTCTCGGTCTTGGAGAACCTCTATGTGGTGATATTAGAAATATTAAATATATTTTATCACACTCATGTAGTATTTCATTAAAAGGGAAATAAATCTTGGAATGGGTATTGTATAGGAAATCTGAGACCGTGGTTGAGTTTAGAACATGTGTTTTACTTTAAGAATGATAAAACATTTTTCAGCATCAGAAAACGAGTTGGAGGTGGGTTTTGGCGGCATGTTAAATAGATGTTAATTAATTTAATAAAATTAAATTAATAAAACCCATACAACTTTGGTTATCACACATAGAGAAGATAGGGATAATCCCCTTTGTGTGATGGATGACCTATGACTGAATCGAGGCAAGGAGGTGATATCAGTCTTTGTTTTGACATCCATTATCACCAAATAAATGTGATATGGGTTCCAGGCATCATTTTTGACCCAAACCTTTAATATTTCTTCACAAGGTAAGTGGATTTATGAGATTTATTTCCAAATCCCCTTTTGTGAAATTTTATGATTTTATAGCCCTATTATTTCTATTGGAGATCCCATGAGGGTAGATCTATTTGTTTTAGGTTGAAATTAGTCAGTTCAGGTGGCTCATAGGGAATTTCAGTTTGGAATTCCCAATCAAACAACATATAGTGTAGAAGCACACATCATTTGTTATTACTATTTAGGAAAGATGGTCATTGTGGACTACACACCATGTAGTAGGGGAACATGCCATATAGTGAGCCTTGGACCTTATAGTAGACATGGTCAAGGGTTTTGTGTAAAGGACTCAACAATGTGGAAGTATTGATCTAGGTATATAGGCATGGTGTGCCGAACATAGGGATGAGTTGTGGATATGACCATGTAGGTAGGTAGCCAATAAAGACCATGTACTAAGGGTAAAAACCTTGTTGGGAATCATGTTCAGTCATCCATGTTTGGGAGAGGACATGCGCAGGAGATTGGAAGAGGTCACACACCATGTGACATTAGGTGCATACTATATATATTGCGATATACATGATGAGTCCCAATAGGGGACATGATTAAGGGATGGTTTCTAGGGACAAACTGTGAATTATGTGTACATGTTGTGTGATCTCCTTGGATACTTCTACCTTATGAATATCCATATTCAGGACTCAGATGGTGGATAATGAGTATCCTGTCCTTAGTAGTTCTCTATGTTGGATGTTATGGTGGCTATGGTTTTGGCATTAGGGATGCGACATGAGGTGAAATTTTTGAGTTTCTTCTATTAGTGATGTATATAACAGTATCATTTAGGAAAGATCCCTTGGTATATTTTTGTGAGGGTACAGTGTGGGATTATGTCTTCAGCACAAGATCTTGATCCCCTCAATAGGATAAGATCAAATAGATTTGGTGTATCCCTATGAGATGCTGGTGGAGGATATTCTATCCTATCTACTTCCCGAGGTGGGGTTTTTGGTATCATTGTGAGAAATACTACATAATCAAAGATAGACTATCTAGTTGGTTAGATTAGTATGGATTTTGGAATAATTGGGTATACAATCACTTACTAAGTGAGTGGCCTCAATAGTGTTTTTGGCATCATCAGGTATACAATCCCCTACACAGCGGGTTGTTTTGGAAGGGTTTATGGTATCATCGGCTATACAATCCCCTATATAGAAGTTTGTTCAAGGTGGTGTTTGTAGAATCATTATGACCAACACTATATGGGATGTAATCCCTTATATAATCGATATGATATTTGGGGTACTATATTGGGTTTGTGGTGTCCCCCGAAGGGCTTGGGTGTTATCCCCTCTCTTTGAGATGGGATATTGAATGTTTCTAGTAGGGTTTGAGGTGTCCCCCATCACGGATCAGTGAGATCCCCTATCCGAGAATTCTAGATCCACTGAGTTAAAGCATTCCTTTCTTCATAGAGATACACAATGAACTTGATTTCTTTAATGCATTCCACTTGAGATGGTGAGGACATTCCATCAGCTTAGTGATACCTGATGAGTGAAATATTTCAGATGAGTTCCATTAGGGATGGTAGATCTATTATTAGTGATTTATATCTCTTGTATGTGTTTCATATGAGATTTCATGACTCACGGAGTGAGTTATCCTTGATGAGAATTACCTTTCAGCCTCGAGTATAATCTTATAACTGACCATGTGGTTGGGGCATCATGAGAATTAGAGTCTAATATGAGTATATCTGGGTTATTTTTGGATTATATTCAGTGATTTTTAGTTGAAAAAACACATATATATAGGATTACATGTCATGTATAGGTGAGGAGTGGTCAAGATGTAGTTTCTTGTTCTCTATCTCTATTGGGTTTCACCCTCTGGATTTGGGTTGAGTGGACTCTTTCATTTAAGTTGTCCCTTTTCATTCTATGTTTTTGGGGTGCCTACATGGTATTATTATACTCACCAATACAATGGCTCTTCTCACACATGTCATGTATTATGAAGATTACATGCCTTTCAATGGAGTCCTATGAGAACCCAATATAGGTGGATCATTGCGAGCTGGACATATTGAGGTTTGTACTAGTAGTTTCATTTGACTGTTGTCCCCTCCTTCTAAGAATATTGGACTCTATTACAGTTTTTAGAAGGCTTGTATTTTTCAATTTTCTACTTTCAGTACATTTGATATAATCTAATTGTGGGATAGATGTATGCATGCATTTTTTCAGTTTATTATATTATTATCTCTACACTCTTTCATAGAGATTTATGAGTGTGCATGTTTATAGGTTCTATAAGCTAAGTAATCCCATGGGTGAGATATTTCTACTTATCACTTGCATCGATCCCTTTCCCTAATGGGCCTAGTCTTGGGATAATGGTATCTTATCCTTCTACCAGCGAAGTGGCCCCCATTTGGATAAGTCTTCAGAATTTGAATCCACTTGGGAATTATTTAACCCAAAATAGCGGTAAATGATAAGAGAAATGATAAATACAAGATGGAAAAATAAATAAATGATCCGAACAGGTCATAACCAAATACCATGATCCAACCCATTTGAATACAAAAACATAATCCAAAAATTGAAAGATACAACCTAGAATAATATATACAACACTAAAAAAAATAATACAATGAAAAACTAACTCGAAATGCGACCAAACCAATACCATGCAACCTCCGGTTTCTCAACACTACCCAAATCATCCCACGTTAGCCACAATGAGACAAAATAAAACCAACAGGAAACCTAGAACTTGAAATTAATAGGGATGAGATAAAAATCATAGTAGGTAACTATAGGTCGTTGAATATATATAATATGTTTAATAATTCAATTTACCAATGATAGTTTTAAAATAAACCAGAGAGTATGCTTTTCACATATAGCTTATGGAAAACCAAAACAAATTGCAACACTATTTTAAAACATCCCACTATTTTTATAAAATGAGACACATAGTTTTTGAAAACAAATCCACTAACCATAGAATTTTCATAATCACATACACTGTTAACATATCGAAAAAATGACCCATTATTTTATTTAAATGAAAATGGTCATCTTAAATCATTTTACCATCTGCTTCCACCTCAAAACTGAATCACCAATTTTGAAAAAAACTATAAATCACTTACACATGAGTTGTTAAATTCAAAAAATGTTTTAAAACATCCTCAAGAAATCATTTTACAAAGAAAAAACCCAACAGACCGTCCTGGTTCAAGCACAAAAAACAACAACTATATATAATAAGAAATATAAAAAACATAAACAAACATGCATTAAAAAATAATGGAATTAAAGAGAGTGATAAAAACAGGATTTATATCTAACTCCCCAAAATCAATAACCAACCAAATAATTGAATGTGGCATGGACCTATATTAGAATCCCTAACATGTGAAGAACCCAACCATATAAATTTATACCACTTGGAAACTAGTTATGGGAATTCAATGAAGTTTAAATAAATGATCACCCAATTATCCAACACAAGAATAATTATGACAACCATCCCCTACTTAGGCCTTGTACCTTGCATGAATGGTTGGTAAATAGAAGCATGCAAACTGACTAGAAGAACAATATTGGCCTTTCAATTAGTACCTAGTTTCCCATGACCAATTAGAAAGTGGGGATTAAGAATAAACAATCCATGTCAAACACACAAGGCCTAACAATAACTACCCTCACCCTAAACATCCAATGATGAAAATATTTATAATAAAGTGAACCTATTCAATAAAAAGCACATTTACACATAATTGTAACATCAAATATCTCAAAGAGATTAATAACACACATATGGGTGAAAAATTAAGGGGTGATCAAGGGAATTAATTCACAACCACCATTAAAACCAAAGTTTTAATTGGGCCTTTAACTCCACAAGATGGCTTGGGATTCCATGCCCTTTCACTTTTCATAAAATACCATTCCAAAAACCATTTTGAAAATTATGGAAATCACCTAATCATAAAAAATTTAAATCCACCCTTTAAAATGAAGACCTTTATATTTGAAAACCAAAATGAGTAAAAAACCCATTTATTTCTAATAAAACATTTTAAGAGTAGAAACCATAACATTTTAACAAAGGGGAAAATCACAAACCCCTTTCAAATCAGCATTTTAAATCCATTAAAGAACAACTTAAAAAACCTTTAGAGGTCAAAAAATCACTTTGAAACCAGTTTCCTTTTTTAAAACATAATTTTCATTCATTGAAAACCAAGACCATGTTAAAACCCCAATCAAAACATAAAAACCATCTCAATAATCCATCCGAGCATTGGAAAAAATATTATAACAATAGTGACCCAATATTTTATTACATTACTATTACATCATTTTAAAGATAAAAAACATAATATTATTACCCATAGAGGATACAACGGTTTAGTGTCTTGGGAAAACTAGGACCATTCATAACTTTGACAACATAAATCATAAAAAAATCATTTAATTCCTTCTTCACTATCCTCTTATTGGCACTTTCCCTCTCCTTAGTACATGTAGCCACCTAAGGATATACATAAAAATGGGTGAGTTAAAAGCCCAGTAAGATGAGAGATATGAAAAATATAGCATAGGGTGAGCATAATCATAACATGGTAAAAAGTTCATAAACATGAGAGGAAGCAAAAATATAAGACTTAAAATGTGGCAATGCATAAAAATGAAACATCATGTCTTAATGGTTAACTACCACACAAACTTGTGAAAAAAGATATAACCTTGTGCACATAATTTCACATTTACTCATGAGATTAATCACTTTACCCAATGCATGGGAGCTTTGTATAATTACGGGTGCACCCTTCACATTCTAACATTAATATTGTGCTCTATAATTCGGTGTGCACCCATCACCTCATAATATTATCATTATCATGAATGCCACATAGAACATATATCAATAATGATCATAACTATCCCATGATAAGGGATGAGTTTCATCTCATAATAATACATTCATAAACTTTGGGTTCCCAAAAGAAATAGCGTACAACATACATGATACAAGAACCATCAACCATGAATGAGAGGTAAAAGTTGAGTTCTTAAAAGAAGAGTTCTTTTGGAAATCATTTTGTTTGACATAAAATTCAGTATAAAACATTTATATCCTATAAATGGTAGGATAATGATGAAAAAAGTGTTTTTTAAGAAGTGTCCATACCAAGGTGGAGTGAAAGAGGGAGAACCCGAAGAAAGAAAATTAGGTTCGAGATTTTCCCCTTACCTTGTATCCGAACACTTACTTCTCTTTAATGTCCTATATAATGACATTATATTCATTAACTATAATTTCCAGAACCTTTTATACATGAATAGGGTTCAACATGGTTTCATTATGCCATTTTATGTTCCTTCTTATGACTTATAGAGTTTAAAAACATTGTTCGGGGATGTTCATTTTTATGGTTTTTCTTGGGTGGTTCACTTTTATTCTTAAATCGAAGTTCGGGTAGAACATGGGTAAACATACAGAACTGATATTACATGTTATTAATGATATTACAGGAGTTTTAATGATATTATAATGAATTATATTAGATCCATGTGGATTAATCGTTAGATAAAAAATAAATGATGATTGTTTGGGTTAATTTGGGCGGTTTTTCAATCACAACAAACTTGTTTTAATTTATCACTTAGTAATATGTACATAAGTCAGATCCAGAACTTTAAACTGGAAATAATACATATAACATATTCTGGTTCAACCATAAAAATTGTTTCACAACTAGATCTAATGGTATAAGAAAACATGTTGTTCTTGAAGGTGATAAATTAACACCTCGAGAACAACATTCACTTTAATAAAATAAAAGGAAGAGGGAATGGGGGTTGTGTGATATAATATCCCATTTGAATCATAAAATTCCAGTAAATTTATAATTCTGGAGTTACAATAGCATTTTGATGAAGATAGGTGGGGAGAGATCTAGAAAAGAACATGAAATTTAAAGGGAATTAAAGAAGAAGAGGGAGATAAATTACCTCTTAAATCCTCCTATTGAGATCCTCTTTAAAAAGGATAGGCTTGGTCTTTTGATTAGAACAGTAGCTCTTGGATGTGTGGGAGGGGATATGGAATATTTTTGGGAACAATTTATAGATGTCTTGGAACTTGAGAGGTGTGAGGAAATGATGGTTTGAAGGGTGGTATTTATAGTTGAGGGGAGAGGGGTTTCCTTAATATAAAATTCATTAGTTTATTAATATCTCCTAAGACAAGGAATAGTGAGTCTTCAATGACCAAGAATATTTATTTTATCATGTGATCCCAAATCAAGTGGTACTAATCAGTAGAACATCACACATGACTCTATAATTAGCTTATTTAGCTTATTTTGTAAATTATGGTATTTCACTATTCCTAAAAAATTCAAGTATCTGAGAAAAATCCCAAAAATTTACCCCTACCATTTTTTGATGTGTAGAATCCAAAAATGAAGTCCATTTCTCAAAAATAATTTTCTAAATATGATTAATTTAATATTTAATTATAATCATGGTTTATTACTAAAAAACAACTTTAAAACATTCATTTACTTATTCTTTTGATATAGGTTCACCATACTTTCACTTGAATATTTTTTTTATACTATCATAGGTAAGGTTAATATTCATTAGGGAATATCACTATTCATAAGGGTATGTTACTATTCCTAAGGGTATGTTACTATTCACCAAGAATTATTTTTGTTTTATTAGACTCCAAAAATCATCTCGAACATAACCGTGTATATCATATTTTCAAAATTCCAAACACAGAAGTGACAACTTATGTTTAAAGGTAACTTAGAACTTTTTAGTTCATTATGTTGTGTTTTCATGTTATTTTATGACATAATTATTAGAAGGTAATTTCCATTGAAAAACTTTGGGTCGTTACATTCTTCCCCCCTTAATAATTTTCACCCTCAAAATTTCACTTTACACAAACAGGTGAGGGTAATTCTCCTTCATTGCCTCTTCTGGTTCCTAACATTCTTCCACAAACGTATGGTTCCTCCAAAACACTTTAACAAGATGAGTTGTCTTGTTGCGTAGAACTACATCTCTCCGATCTAGAATCTCTACTGGTTGTTCCTCATAAGAGATATAATCTTCCAGCTGTACCACCTCTAAGTTTAGTACATGTGGGGGGTCCAGTATGTACTTCCTCAGGAGTAATACGTGAAACACATCATGAACATGAGCCATATTTGGTGGAAGTGAAAGTCAGTAGGCCATGACTCTTATGCATTAAAGGATATAAAAGGGGGCAATGTACCTTGGGCTTAGCTTCCCTTTCTTCCCAAATCGCATGACTCTATTCCATGGAGATATTCAAAGCGAGACTTTACCTCCAACTTCGAACTCCAAGTCCCTTTGACGGTTATCATCATAGCTCTTTTTCCGACTTTGAGCTGCTTTGATGTGTTTTTGGATGACTCGAACCTTCTATGTCATCTCTTGCACAAGATTGGGTCCAAGTAGCTTTCTTTCTCCAACTTCATCCCAACAGGTTGGAGTTCTACATCGCTTTCCATAAAAATATTCATATTGAGCCATATGAATACTCGAGTGAAAGATATTGTTGTATGAGAAATCAACCAATGGGAGATGATGATCCCATCCACCTTTGAATTCAAGAGAGTAGGCTCTTAGAATATCTTCAAGCTTCAGAAAAGTTCTTTCAGACTGGCCATCAGTTTGGGGGTGATAGGGCATGTTGAAATTTAATTCAGTACTCAAAGCACATTGAAGGCTCCTCCAAAATTTAGATGTGAACCTTGGATCATGGTCAGACACAATTGAGAGTGGAACACCATGCAATATCACCCTTCATTCACATATATATTTCCAAGTTTTTCAAGTGATATATCTTCCTGAATAGCGATATAATGGGAAGTCTTGGTGAGTCAGTCAACCAAAACCCATATCGCATTATTTCCCTTCAATGGCTTCGGGAGACCCATGAAAAAGTCCATAGTAACATTTCCCCATTTCCAAATGGGTATAGGTAATGGCTGCATCATCCCTTTGGGATTTTTTCTCTCTGCTTTAACTTGCTGGCATACCAAGCACCTTGATATATATTCCACAATCTTATTCTTCATGTAATCCCACTAGAAGTGTTCTCATAGATCATGGTACATCTTGGTACACCCAAGATGGATAGAGGAAGTTGAGCTATCTCTATTTTCCAATATCTCCTTCTTTATCCCGGGTGATGAAGGCACACAAAGCCTCATTCCAAACCAAATCACACCATAATCGTCGATATGGAACTATTGCAGCTTCCCTTCCTTTACTGCATTCCTCCTTTTTTTATATCCACATCATCCCTTTGTGCTTCCTTAATCTTCTCTTGGATGGTTGGTTTCACAATAATTTGGGAATGGAAGGATGTATCCCCTATCCTTATGATTTCCAAATCCATCCTTTGTATATATAAGAAGATAGGGTCTTTCTCAATATATAACATAGATTGAGTAGTGGGTTCTTTTATACTTAGAGCATCAGCTACCTCGTTTTCTTTTCCAGGATGGTAGTGAATAAAGAAATCATAATCCTTGATTAGCTCTTACCATCTCCTTTGATTCATGTTGAGCTCCTTTTGTGTGAATATATAATTTAGGCTCTTGTGGTTGCTGTATATGTCACACTTCTCACCATAAAGGTATTGCCGCAAGATTTTCATGGAAAAAATCCTGGCTGCCAACTCTAGATCATGTGTTGGGTAGTTCTTCTCATGGATCCTCAACTATCGTGAGGTATAGGATATCACATTATTATTTTGCATGAGTACTCAACCCAAGCCTTTCTTTGAAGCATCACTGTATATCACAATACATTCTCCACTTCTCAATAGTGTGAGTACATGTGCAGTGATCCACCTTCTCTTTAGCTCTTTGAAGCTTCCCTCACATTCTTCTATCCAGACATACTTTACCCATTTCCTTGTTAACTTAGTTAGCGGGCTTGAAAATCATGAGAAGTTTCTCACAAAACGTGTGTAGTACCCAGCTAATCCAAGAAAACTACTTATTTTTGTGACACTAGAGGGCCTAGGCCATTCCTCAATTGCCTTTGTCTTTAAAGGATCCATAGAAATTCCCTCACTTGTGATAACATGTCCCAAGAAAATGACTTGTTTCATCAAAAAGTCACACTTGCTGAACTTGGAGTACAACTTATCCTTTCTCAATGTCACCAACACAAGTCTTAGATGTTCTTCATGTTCCTCCTTGCTCTTGTAGTAGATGAGAATAATACAAATAAACACTACCTCAAATTTTTCGAGGTAATGTTTAAAGAATCTATTCATCAAATCCGTGAATATTGCAAGGGAATTAGTAAGTTTGATGGGAATCACCAAAAACTCATAGTGCCCATACCTTGTATGGAAGGAAATCTTCTGAATATATCCTTTCTTCACCTTTACATGATGATATCCAGAACTAAGATCCACCTTTGAGGAGTTTGAGCTCATCTTAATTGGTCGAACAAGTCAACAATCCTTGGGAGAGGAGAAGTTTTATTTATGGTGATCTTGTTGAGTTCCTGATAATCGATACACATCCGCATTGTCCATCCTTCTTCTTCACAAAGACCATTGGTGCACACCAGGGTGATGCACTAGGGCGTATGAACCCTTTGTACAGATGCTCTTTTAGCTACTTCTTTAACTCCTCAAGGTCAAAAGGAGCCATTCTATAGGGACACTTTGAGATAGGAGTAGATCCGGGTATGAGTTCAATTGAGATCTCTACCTCACGATCTGGGGGATTTTCGGGTAACTCTTTGGGAAATACATTGTTGTATTCCCTTACGATGGGCATTTCCACAAGGTTGGAACTATCCTTAGATCCAACCATTTGGGAGAGGTATGCTTCTTCGTAGGGAATCAACACCCATAGAGATGAAGGATTTTTCAAAGGTGATTTATGATCTTCCTTACATTTTTTGAGGAGCATGGGATGGTTCGGAATATGAAAAGATAATTCCTTTTCCCGATAGTTGATATGTGCTCTATATAATGAGAGCCAATACATTCCCATTATATCGTCGAATTCCACCAAGGGAAGTATTATGAGATTCGATGAAAGAATATTCCCACATACGCCAATAGGAGAAGAGTCAAACACTTGGGTTGTAATGATTTCACCACTTGGTGTTTTTACAAATATCTCTACATCAAGGTTTCCGGGCTTCGATTCTATAGTTATAGCAAACTTTCAAGATATAAAGGAATGTGTAGAACCAGAATCAAATAAGACTTTTTCCATTCTTGAGTGAATATGAAGTGTACCTTGTAAAACTTAATTATCTTGCTCCACTTCTGCAGTAGTGATTTCATAAGCCTTCTCTTGTTACTTTGGATTTGGCGGTGGCTGCCACTGATTACCCTCGAGAACTAGAGGTTTAGTGAACTTGCTTGCATAGTTCCCTAGATCCCTATTGTTGTAGCATTGAACCATGGGTGGTTCTCTCCTTTCTTCTACTGCATTATCCATCCTTTTCATGACTTTTTGGCACTCATGAGAATTATGTCCTTCTTTCTCACACTTGAAACATTTCCCCGTCCCTTTGAGGTAGTTCCCTTGGTGCAACTTTCCACATTTTTTGCATGTGGGTCGTTGTGTTTTATTCCCACCTTTATCATTAGATCCACCGGCTTTAAACTCCATCTTTTGTTTCTTATCACCATATCCATGGGACTATTCTCCAAACTCCATCTCTACTTTGAGAGAACATCGAAAAAATTCTTCATAACTCCCAATGTCTCTAATTGCAAGAGCCTTTCGAAGGTGTGGTTTTAATCCACTAAAGAATCTATCAATTTTGCTATCATTGTTGATAACAAAACCCAAATCGTACCTTGCAAGCCTTGTGAAATTTTCTTCATAGGCTGTGACAGATTCTATTTTATTTTTTCTTGATCTCTATGAATTCTCTCTCCATCTTTGTGCGAAGAGTTTTTGGGAAATACTTATTAAGAAACATTATCTTAAAGTCTTCCCATCCCATCCCTTCAATTTCCTCCCTTGTCTTGGAGTTCTTAATCAAAGATCACTATTGATCGGCTTCTCCATCTAGAAAATAAATGGCTAGAATCACCTTCTCTGTCATAGAACAATGATGAACAAAAAAGATCTTCTCCAAAGAGTTGACCCACAGTTTCGCATCTAGTGGATCAGAAGATCCATTAAACGTCGGTGGTCATTGCTGCATAAAACATTCGATAGCCAGTTGCTCCCTCTTTGGTGAAGGAGGAAGTTACCCATTATTATGGTTATTGTTCATAACCTTAGATAATTGGGTAATAATCTCCCTGAAGTTTTGAAATCCACCACCAAAATCATTGGGGATGTTGTTCGGGCAATCGTTTCATTGGCACTCACATGAGTTGTTGGCCAGATTTCTCCTGGTTCCCACCATTTTCTAAAATAGAAAAGGTTAGAACAAAACATAAGTAAAGAAGTCACGACTAAATAAATTATTCACTTTCACTTTATACAAAAAGAATAACATATGGGATTCCTATGTAAAGCTTCTTGTGTGCATATTTTCACTTAGTCTCACGCTAGATGGTTTCTCTAGGGTTCACCAATCCTAATTCCCAAATTAACTAAACCTTTCCTCTAATACCAACTATAGCGACCCAAACTTTTCTTACATTACGATTACATCATTTTAAAGATATAAAACATAATAGTATTACACATAGATGATCTAATGGTTTAATGTCTTGGGAAAACTAGGACCATTCATAACTTTTACAACATAAATAAAAAACAATCATTTAATTCCTTCTTCACTAGCTTCTTATTGGAATTTCCCTATCCTTAGTACATGTACCCACTTGAGGATATACATCAAAATGGGTGAGATAAAATCATAGTATGATGATATATAAAAACAATATAGAATGGCTTGAGCATAATCATAACATGGGGAAAAGATCATGAACATGAGAGGAAGCATAAATATAATACTTGAAATGTGGCAATGAAAAAAAATAAAACATCACGTCTTAGTAGTTAACTAACACAAAAACGTGTGAAAAAATATAGAATATTGTCCACATCATTTCACATTTACTCATGAGATTCATCACTTTACCCAATGCATTGGAGCACTTTATAATTCTGGGCACACCCATCACATTCAAACATTCATATTGCACTATATAATTCTAAGCGCACCCATCACCTCATAATATTATCGTAATCATGAATGAAAAATAGAACATATATCAATAATGAAAATATGTAACCCATGGTAAGTAATGGGTTTCATATCAAAATAATACATTCATAAACTTTGGTTTCACAAAAGAAAGAGGGTACAACTTACATGATTCAAGAACCATCAACCATGAATGAGAGATAATAGTTGAGTTCTTAAAATAAAAGTTCTTTTGGAAAACCTTTTGTTTGACATAAACTTATTTAGAAAACATGTATATCCCAAAAAGGTAAGATAGTGATGAAAAAATGATTTTTAATAAGTGGCCGTACCAAGTTGGAGTAAAAGAGGGATAACCCGAAGAAAGATAATTGGGTTCGAGATTTTCCCCTTACCTTGTATCCGAATGCTTCCTAATCTTTAATGTCCTATATAATTACATTATATGCATTAAATATAATTTTAAGAACCTTTTATACATGAATAGGGTTCATTCTGGTTTCATTCTTTCATTTTATGTTCCTTTTGACGACTTATAGAGTTTAAAAACATTGTTTGGGAATGTTTGTTTTTATGGTTTTTCTTGGGTGGTTCACTTGTATTCTTAAATTGAAGTTCGGGTAGAACATGGGTAAAAATCCAGAACTAATATTACATGTTATTAATGATATTACAGGATTTTTAATGATCTTATAATGAATTATATTAGATCCATGTGGATAAATCATTAGATAAAAATTAAATGATGATTGTTTGTGTTAATTTGGGCGGTTTTTCGATCACAACGAACTTGTTTTAATTTATTACTTAGTAATATGTACATAAGTGAGTTACAGAACCTTAAATAGGACATATTACATATAACATATTCTGGTTCAACCATAAAAATGGTTTCATGACCAGATCTGAAGGTAGAAGAAAACATTTCGTTCTTAAAGGTGATAAATTAACACCTCACGAACAACATTCTTTTTAATAAAATAAAAGGAAGAGGGAAAGGGGGTTGGATGATATAATATCCCATTAGCATCATAAAATTCCTGTAAACGTATAATACTAGAGTTAAAATTCCATTTTGATGAAGATAGGTGGGAAGAGATCAAGAAAAGAACTAGAAATTTAAAGGGAATTAAAGAAGACGAGGGGGATAAATTACCTCTTAAATCCTCCTCTTGAGATCCTCCTTAAAGAAGCTAGGATTTGTCTTTTGATGAGACCAATAGCTCTTGGACATGGGTAAGGGGATAGGGAAGAATTTTGGGCAGAGTTTAGGTAAGTCTTGGAGCTTGATAGGTGTGAGGAATTGAGGGTGTGAAGGGTGGTATTTATAGTTGAGGGGAGAGGGGTTTGCTTAATATAAAATTCATTAGTTTGTTAATTTACCCTAAGACAAGTAATAGTGAGTCTTCAATGACCAAGAGTAGTAATTGTGTCATGTGATCCTGAACCAAGTTGTCTTACATCAGCAAAACATCAAACATGACTCTATAATTAGCTTATTTATCTTATTTTGTAAATTATGGTAATTCATTATTCAAAAAAAAAATTCAAGTATCTCAGAAAAATCCCAAAAATATTCCCCAGCCATTTTTAGAGGTGTAGAATCCAAAAATGAATTCCATTTTTCAAAAATAATTTTCTAAATATTATTAATTTAATATTTAATTAAATTCTAGGTTTATTATTAAATAAGAGTTTTAAAACATTAATTTACTTATTCTAAAATATAGGTACATCATAATTTGACTTGAATATTATTTTTATACTATCATAGGTAAGGTTACTATTCATTAGGGTATATCACTATTCATAAGGGTATGTTACTATTCATAAGGGTATGTTTCTATTTATAGAAAATTATTTTTGTTTTATTAGACTCCAAAAATAATCTTTAACACAACCTTGTATGTTAGATTTTCAAAATTCCAAACAAAAAAGTGAAAAAATTATGTTTAAAGGTCACTTAGCACTAAGTAGTTCATTATGTTGTGTTTTCATGTGAATTTATGACATAATTATAAGAAGATAATTTCCATTGAAAAGCTTTTGGTAGTTACAATAACCATTAAACACCCCATTTAAAAAAATAAAATATGGAATTGGCATGAAAAAACCATTTATGCCAACATAAAAATGCCATGAAATGGTTCCAAATCACTTAAAATCTACCATATATATATATATATATATTCATACATTGATTAAAAAAAATTTTAGAAAGAATAATCAGAATATTAATTCATTTTGAAACAATTTCATAGAAATACCTACCTCAATGAGATGAGAATCAAGACGAAACAATTTGGGTCATTTCACCTTCAATGAAAACCACAGCTATCAGAATATAAATGTCGTCTAGTAATACTATGAATAAAAAACCCCAAAATTAGAACAAATTTAAACCCAAAAATCAAACCAAAAGAGGCCTACGGATTACAGGAGAATCCAAAACCAAGATATAAGTGAGGGAGAGGGGAAGAAGAGGGAAAAACAATAATAAATACCAAAAGAACTATTGGAAGGATCCAAAAAAGATTCAGAACATCAAGAGGAGGAGGTTCATGGAGCTCCTCCTTGGATACTAAGGGTTAGATGACGTACAGAGGAAGAAATGGGGGGGGGGGGGTGAAAACCCCTTAAAATTGATAAGGGGGAATTTTTGAAAAATCCAAAAATTAAACTCATCAAAAGGGAAAATAGTTTAGCCTCACAATTTTAAAAACTATGTTCTAACCATATTCTAGACATTACCTAGGTTGAGAACCCCAATTCATGGTTACTCCTTTGCGATTTAAGCTTTGGAAAAACCTTATTCCTCACTCATGACACACGCCAGTCCCTGAATGGAATTTTGGAATCTCAAGAGAGTATAAAAATCCTTGGGGAAGACTTGATAAATGGATTTGAAAAAAATGATAAAACCAGTTTCTTGGGAACTTCCCTATTAGTACTAACCATGTAGGCTAACCATGATTGTCCCAAAAACCCTCTAAAAACATTAATTTTCTACCTAAAAAAATTTAAACAAAAAAGTGATGAATATTATAAAAATAATAAAAATAAAAAACATAATGACATGGGGGTTATCACATAACCCATTCACTTTGTAGTAGAGAATTAAATCACTATTTAATTTTATTTTAGTAACCCTTCAATAAACTTTTAATTTGTCTTTGATCATGATCTTACAATGAGGCACATGATGTATGAAACATTAATTATCTGTTCAAGAATAATTTGAATCAAATTATCAACATTTTGTGCATCTTTAGCTGACATGTCCACCAAAACGTCTTGAATTCAAGAACCGCGACATGGACTTATTATATCTAGGATAAAAATCCCTTAAATATGTCCAATTTAATGACATGTTGGTCGTGTTTCCTTATCTTATAGAAATACGAATCACTATTTCCTTCTTTTGAGTGAATTCTTTCAAAACAACTATCACCATAACCAAAAAATTCATTATCATGGATCGTAGGAAGAATATCAGGACACAACGACCATAAAAAATATTTAGCCTATCTCTATTGACCATATAGACTTATTTAATTATAAATTATTCCATGAAGAATAAATTATCAACCATGGTGGATGCTCTATGGTGTGGAATTAATATTTTTCCCATACATCACCCATGATAACCTGTACTATGTCATAGTTTACCTTTAGATGACTATTTATATCTTCTAGGTATTATATGAATGCCCAATACATTGAAATTCCATTCCAAAACATCTATGAATCTTTATGTTTCATAGTTTCTATATAATTCCAAAACGAGGACCACCACAGTGTGTCCCATTCAATCTTTCCCATTTTTGGGTATCTAATTATTCCTTCCTCATTACAACACCCACTAAACATGGTGTAGTGATTCCCATGATTGGAAAATTAAACACAAAATTATTCAATATTCCATCAACATTTCTTTATCCCTTATCTTGACCTTATAATATCTTTATATAATTCCTATGAATTTATAGATTAACTGTAAAATTATTCCATATAAATATCTCACATTTTCAATAAGTTGAGCATGATTTACATAATAGATAATTTTGAAAAAATTTCCTTGGTTATCTTCTTCCCTATTTTCATGGTCATCTTCCTTATTTTCAAAAAAAACCTACAAAATACTATTAGATTCCAAATACTTTCCCATATCAGGGATAAATCTTATAAAATCACCACTTTCTTTAATTTACAACATTAATTTCTTGTATGTGGTGAACATGGGTTAGGTGAAAAAAATAAAATATTCTTTTGTATTAACTAATAATATATTTTAAAAACTAAAATAGGTTTAAGTATCAATGGAAGAGTTATTTTTTTTGTAAAACAATTTAATAATATCTAATTCAACCCCCTATCAGGTGTGTCTACATGATCATACTGGGACTATAATTTAGTGTCCAAGTATAACATACCTTTGATTGGTTCTATAATTATTTTGTCTGATTTTTTACTAGAATATATGACATTAATATTTGAGATGTTTTAGAAAGTTATTCATAAGGAACAATCAATTTAAAAAATAATTATAATATATTTGGATGTATCTCCCATGATCTTACTAAAAAAGAAGTATAAATGTGCTATCAAGTAATTTTTTTTAAAAAAAAGTAAGAGAAACAACCAATAACTTAAAGTACTTAATGTCATAAGTACCCTTTTAAATCTATGTGTTATGATTCCTCAAATAGAGAAAGTTAAATTTTTGAAGAATTGGAAATCAACGAGTCAGTTAGTGAAATTTATTCAGAAACTATTGTCTATATAAAGAACACTCCCATTGAGGTAGGCACACACACACACAGATATATATATATATATATATATATATAAAGGGAATTCATGAAGAAGAGTCACATGTAGGGGAAGATGTAGATTCAATAGAAAAATAATTCAAAAAGAAAGCGAGATACTATAAAATTATCACAATGACTATAAAATTCAAATAAGAAATAATAAAACATTGAAAGAAATTATTTAAATAGATGAATAAATTTTGAAAATAGATTTTATGTGAGAAATTAGTGTTTGAAAAGGTTATTAAGGTAGTGTTCCCCACATTAGACAATTTACAAAAAGTCTCTATGAATGTGAAACATTCATGACTAGAACATTAGGACAAGTGGATAAATGAGTGATATTATTCCTTTCAAGAGATAAAAAATTCATGAGTATTATTTTAAAATATGAAGAAGGATTTTAAAGAAAGGGAAAAGTCACTTAAAAACGAGAGGTTCGTAATGGAGATGGAATTTCTAGATTTGGATGTTAAGATGAAAAAACTAGAAAGTACCCACATGGATCCTTCACAAATATTTAAAAGAATATTTTGTAGCACAATTTTTTTTATTAGAGTCTTACCTATAAGAAGACAAAAAAAATTGAAATAAGGTTTGTGAGTCATAAATTGACTACCCCTCAAGAATATTAGTGAAGAAAGTATCCCATAAACCTGAAACATTTAATTTTTTTAAATATATTAATTCTATAATAGCATATAAAAAGTTAAAAATATGTTGATATATGGAAGATAAAAATATACTAAATCACCCAACATATCATCAAAGATAGAAAAGAGTATCACACAGAAAGTCTCCCCCCAAATATAATCCAAACAATTGTTCCCTCCTTAAAAAAGTGTTTCAATCTATACAAAATACACATAATTAGAAATGAATGGGATTAATTGGACGGTGAAATTCATGTTGAAAGTTATTTTTTATGGATATGGATTGTTGAAATATTATATTTTTATGTATAAATAAGATAATCCATAAATATTATGGGAGTGATGATGAAATATGAAAGACACAAGTTGTACTGAAGAATATTTCACATATAAGGAAGAATTTTTCTTTGAATAATAGATTTGAATGATTAGAGAGTTTTTGTGATTTTTATAACAAGTATGGTCACTATTACGTGCAGTTTAGGTATGTAAAAACTCCATAAAACACTCATTTGGATGTGAATAAAATACCATTATAGAAAAAAATAAGCAAAAGAAGAAAAATGGTATTCCTAAAGATATAATTGAAAGAAGAAAATTGGATCATCTACTTATATGAATATAATAAAGAAATATAAAAAAGATATTATTCATATATGGAGAAAGTTATTCTACTTTGGAAAGAGATACTACACGATGGACTATTGAATGGTGGCCATGAATATCAAAGTGAGAGGTATAATCTGAGAAACTATGAAGGAATTCATTGTTGAGAGATAAAACTAAATTGGAATAGTGGTTGATACTCATTGGGAAGATTTTGAGAGGATTCCCAAAACAATTTACATAAAATCTATTAAATAAGTGTGAGGAAGGTAATAATTGGATAGAATATGTAGATAAAAATTATATGAAAATTTGTTACTATTAAATGAATGGCAAGGGAAAAGAAACAATTACCCCTAGTTCCATTAAAGCTACAATGAAAAAAGATTCTATGCACAAAAATATTTGATGAAAATGTTAAAAGGGAATGGTTAATTAGATGGACTGATTTGTTAGATGATGCCAAGAATATGGAGAAACAATAAAAATGTGAAAGTTATCTTCAATATCAATCTAATAATTCAAATCTAGCTATGAAGAAAGATTAATTTAATATGAAAAATATAATTCCAACTGAAGTTAAAATCTAAAAAATCAATGGAGGAGAAAACATTAAGACTTCATAAGTTTTTGGGGATATCAGGAAGCAATATCATGGGCTGATAATCATGTTTCATCCCCACTACTCTAGATGAAAACTTGATGATACCAACCTTATTACTATATTTATATAGTTGTCTCAAATGATAGAAATTAAAGGTGGTAAAAGAATAAAGTGTATCCCTCGAGGGGGATCTTTGAAAAGGTAAAATTAGTAAAAGATCTATTCATTATTAGTGAGTCTAGAATTATGGATAACATTAAATGAATATAAATATTCAATAATTATTATCATTCTCCCATCAATATTTTATCTTATATATATTATTTTTTATCATGGGGGAGTGATTACTTAACTAAATGTGGAATGAAATACCTCTAAATTGATTTTTTTATTTATTTGTTCAATTTATGTGATGGTTTATTAAAATTCATGAAAATATATTCCAATAAACCCTAAGAAGTTATATTTAGACATGGTATCACATATTGGTTACATTATAGGTAACCATATTTTTTAAATTAACCACTCTTATTTTCTATAATTTGTAAGTCTGAGTGGACATATAGTAGTTTTTATGATATCAATATCTATAAAAAATGTGGAATCACCCTTTTATCAAAGAAATAATAGATAATTTTGAATGTGAAGGGATAATGGGGATAATATATATATTTTTGATAATATTTTAGAGAAACTACCCCTATTATTTCAACAAGGGGGAATAGTTTTCCCTCCTTTAGTTTTATTGTCAATTAATGCGAGAAAAATACAATGAATCTCAAAGAAAAATATGAAAATGTAAACAAATTCACGCGGGAGATTAATTTTTCCTTGTATTTGGGGAATCCTAAGTTATATTTGAGGTTAATATGAATAAATTCAATGTGTGCTAATAGAGGATGGAGTGAATTCCATTATTTATGCAAAAGATGATCTACCTCAGGTTGTTAAAACAAGTGATAAGGAGAGATATGGTTTTAAGAGGGCTGAAACATATATAATAAAATTACTTAAAATTGGGATAATTTAAGGATGGATAAGCATAATTCTGTACTCTACATACACCTCATTTACCATTAGTGTAATCATTATCTTGTTGTTGTATAACCATCATCCTGCTGCTATGTAAGCATTTTCTTGTAACACCCCAACCCTGGTTGCCTAGATTCAGTGAATTATTTCATTAAATTGGCATGATTAGAAGAATATTAAATCCCAAAGGACCGATCAGTTTAGTGTCCTTGGAAATATAAGATACAAACATAATATTTACATTACTTCTTAAAATGAAAAAAAAACATATTATCCTCTTTGAAAAATCTCATATCCCTTATACTATCCTTATAGGTCAATCATAAAATAATTCTTCACTACCTGGGGAAAAATGAATCATACAAAAGTGGTGAGCTCAGATGCTCCGTAAGGATAAATAATATAGCATAATCCATCATAAATAAGAATGATCATTTAAGGAATGGTATAAAACTAAAACACAAGCCTTTTGAAAAATTATCTTCACCATAATATGGAAATCATAAATCAAATAACTCCATTTAAACATTCACATGGATATTCTACTAGTCAAATAATCACATGTAATATCAATAACTAATCTCATAAAGAGGAAATTCATAATTCCAGACATCATAACCATATCATCAAGGCCTCAATCCAAGACCATTACCATACTGTCAAGGCCCTCTGACAAGAGATTAGATGGTATCATGAGATATACTAATGCATCAAGGGGCTATATCAGGCCCCACCCATCCCTTACTAAGTACCATACATTCCACATATGAAAAGTGTGAAACATGACATAAACAATCATATTAATCTAGCATATGAAATGTTAACACTTTAACCATAAACCATGAATGGTATAAAAATTTCACATCCATAGTAAAACATATAATAAAAAAATCAATACAATTTGGAATATTGTATCCTTAAAAATCAACCTCAATCAAGCATAAAATCCAACAAAGGATGTTGACATAGAGGAAAATAATCTAATAAATTATTTAAAACTCTTTGATAGAAATATCAATTTTAATATGGAATTTTTTAAAAGATTCAAAATTATAAAATTAAAAATTTCCTTTGAAAATATTATTGTATGCCTTTATAGGAAGATTAAAAATTTTAAGGCATCATAACAACGGAAAATATCCACTCGCACCATATAAGTTAAAAAACATTCATTCCTTAATTTTTTGAAAAGATTATAAAGTACATCATTTGAAAAGAAATAGAAAGATTAATTTCAAAATATTTTTTAAAAATTAATAAATGGGTAAAAATATATTTAAAAAAAATATTGATATTAAATACATTTAATGAAACATGGACATTGATGATAAGGTTATCCTAGTAGATAATTATGTATAAACAATCTCAGATAAAAAAGAGATTGTGAAATTAACCCTTAACTTATACTTTCCTTTAGTTGAGGGAGATTTATCCACCAATATAATATTTAAAACATGTTATTAAATTATACCAGGATCAGGACCATATCCATATTTATGATATCATATATTGTCCTCTTATATCTCTTTGGTAATAATATTTCATTATTACCATTGTTTTGGGTGTTAACTGGTTTGTTTTTCTATTCTTGTTTTATCATGTAAGTGATGTTTGTTAAGCATAGGATATATTTTATTCATATATAGAATGAAATAAGTTCAGAATTATTTTTTCTTAAGCATCCAATTAATTTTATAATCATTCTTGAATGGTTAATGTAGAGAATGAATCACACTGCGTCATGGAGACGGTAGGCCATACGTACGCACGAGCGATGATATCATTACCTTGATGGTTAAATGGTATGAAATTGGATGGTATATTAATTATAAAGAATCATTATTATGTTATATTCATTATTTATATCCATTATACTCATCATTATATCCATCCAATCAATGTAGTGTGGGATAAAAAAATTACACCACGGTGTGAAGATGGTAAGCCGTACACATGCGCGCATGGATATATTTTTATTCATAAGATGGATAAAATGGGGAATATGGTTGTACCATAATTATAATAAAATTTTTGTATGTTTAGGATACTAGATTTTTTATTTTGATATGGAAACAACATATAAATAATAGGTATAAGAAGAAAATGACCTTAAAGGTTTGATAAAACAATTACCTCTTCTTCAGGTGTTTCATTTTGATTTGAACAAAAAGGATCTTTAGGATAGCTTTCTTCCCAATGTTAAGCCTATAAGATGAATTGAGGGATTATGGGGGGAGAACTGGGTAGGTTTTGGCTGAACCAAAAGGCTTTAGAGTGTGTGAGTTAAAGATAAATGGTGGTTACCTTTTATAAGAGAGGTGAGGGGCACTTTAAGAAAAATCATGAAATATTAATTTATTAAAAAATGATTTTCAGTTCCTAATAGCTCCAAATTGATTAATTTAGAGTCTAATATATGTATGGGTTTAAATCCACTCAACCAATAAAATTTATAGATGTTTTAATTTTATTTTAAACCTTATCATGTTGGTTTATCCTTATTTAATCTATTTAATTTTAATTGTTGTAATAATATCCTAAATATTAAATTGTTATAAATATTTACTTATATGGTGTAAAATTCCTATAATTTGTCACTTTATGAAATTTTAGACCGTATAATTTTCACTTTTAAATTTTTAAATAAATTTATGACTTTTAAATAATTCAATAAAATGTGATTTTTATAAAAATATAAATTGTATCAATATTGACACTATTCATTTATTTTTATTTAAATAAAATCTACAAATAAGATAAATTAAAAGAAAATATTTAATACACTCCTAGAATGTCATGGGAACCTAAAATTTTTTTGGATAACATTAATTAGTTCATATTATATTTATTTTAATATTTTTAAAACCATTTATTTGATATTTCATTTAATAAAATAATTTATTCATCACTATCGTGTCATCATTAATGGTAATTATTAAATATCTAAAAATTAAAATAATATTCTATGATGTAGTAAATTTTTTTATATTTCCATATACTTCTAATAGTCGACGTTATCTCATTTTTATCTATATATTAAAATTAATATACTTATACGAAATGAGATTGTGACAATTTTTTACATTCATTAAGTTTTATTATATTCCTGTCATATTAAAGGTAAAATGTACATTAAGTGATTAAATTACAAAAAATAGATTATAAGGGTATAATTTAGTCATCCAATATGATTTTTACAGGCTTTAAGGTAATTTTATCATATTATGTTTATTTTTAATTACCCGATTTTCTATAAAATGTGGTAATAAAAATAATTACAACAATTACCATTCATAATGTCCAAAAATAAAAGTATCCTATTTACATAATTTTTAATAAATGATTCCAAATATGGAATCCATTTTTCATCATTTAAAACCCAAAGGTTTTCATAATTAATTTAAAATTAATTTCCGTTATCGTAGTGAGAAAATAGGATTTTCAAAAATAAAAACCATCAAAATATTGACGTCTGTGTATATCTAATTTTAATGTGAAAATAATTACAATGACCTAAATTATATTAAATGATAAAAATAAAATATAATTATACTTTAAAATTATTCATATTTATAATTTAACACTATAAATTATTTTGATTAAAAAAGATTATTTCAATTAAAATTTAGTATTTTTCACAATTCATCAAAATATGATAGTTAAATGAAGATGCACAAAATATTTATCCAAAATAAATTTTATGTCCCAATTCTAAAGAATATTTTTATTATGTCCAATTAATTATATAAAATTGTCAAATATTAGATCTTAAAAGGGATATCCATTAAAAGGCGGTAAAACTGTATTTTTTGAAAAATACTTCCTTTATCTGGAAAATTGAATTTGTTCTTATGTTATGTCTAATGAACACATGAGATGAATTATAAAAATATATGGAACATATAAAATTCAAAATTTGCATAATATTATTCATTTACGCTTTTTAAACGTCTAGTTTGAAAGGTCATGGTGCGCTCGAACTTGATGTTGGGTGTAGCGAAAGATATTGAATTATTTAAAAGGAAGAATAATATGGAATCTTGGAATGTTACATTGTCCTCTACTTAAATAAATTTCATCCTCACCATTTATATTTGGGATATATAACTATGGGTTTTACATTTTAAAATATCTCTTATTGAAATCCCACATTGAAAAACGTATTTATGAGACCTCTATTTAAAAATAATGAAAGGGAAGTATAAAGGTTACTAGAAGTAACACATACTAGGGTTCCATGTATAAAAACATGGACATGAAAGAAAAATATATCCATTAAGTTCTGATGGAGAGTGAAAAATAACATGATATGGATAGAGTTAACAATATCAAATCTATAAATCTGTGATGATCTAATGGACTATTTGATTCACCAAAAATATGACCAGGATAATATTTTTTGGGTTTCAGGATCCTTTCCATAGAATTGAATAATTAATTTACTTCATATTCTAAAAGAACAAAGAAGCTTACTTAATTGGCATGTAGAGTTTCATCCTATATCTAATTCCTATCACAAACTAATCTCTATTTTCAAAATACAATAAAATTCAAAAATTTTATCTTTATACTAATTTTATAAGGTTCCAAATATAAACATATACCAAAAAGAGAACTATGTTATAATAACCAGTGACTTCCTATTGTATAGTGGTAAGTGATAAAGCCTTGTCATACTTTGGTTGGGGGATCGATTCCTAGAGCCTTGTCCGACATGACGAGTTGTCACCCAACCGACAGTTTTATCTTTTTCTAAAACTATAGTATTATAACATCCCGAAAAAAATCTTAAGAAATTTTTTAACCTAAAACAATAATATCAAAATTTCAACTTAACCCATTCCAAACTTTAGAGTTATCCAAAATACTTTTGTCCAAATTTCTCTATAAGGCCTCTAAATTTCCAAAATCAATTGTAACATCAGATTCCTTAAACAACATAATGTTTCTCTTATTATCACATACTAAATATACAATTAAAAGCATTGTATTGAAACCTTAAAGAAAAAATTACTACAATAATTTTTTTTATATATCACATTCATCATATAATCAGAATATAATTCTTAAATCTCAAAATAAAAATACATTAATCATTCCACTTCGACCGTAGTAACATCATAAGATTCACCTTGATCAATTTTCTTCTTCTGCTCTATATTTACATGATGCTTTGGAAAATCATTTTCATAATTTCATATATCTTTATAATTATAACATTGCACATATTCTTTCTTTCCCTTACAATCACAAGACTAGTGACCTATTTCTCCACATTTGTTACAAACTCTCATTCCTTTTAGGAAAATACCATTGTGTTTCTTCCCACAATTATCACATAAGGGAAAATCATTCTTTCCCTTTTTCACTGTATCTAACTCTTTATCCACCATTATATTATTCTCTTTCTTTACTTTAATGTGATAAGGCATAGATAATTCTTTTTCCATCTTGATAGCGCATGAGACTATATCTTTATACGTTGAGAAAGATTGTGAGAACAAATCCCATAAGAGGAATGGTTTTAAACCATCATAAAATCGATCAATCTTACTTCTTGGGTTACGAATATAGTATGTAGCATGCCTTTCTAACCTTATGAAGTTAGCCTCATGCTTTGCAACAATCTCATCCTCCTTTTACCTCCAACTTAGAAATTTCCTTTCCACATCATCTCACTATTCACGAGGAATATATTTCTCTATGAAAATTCCTTTAAACTCCCTCTATTCTAAATTTCCTACTTCTTCATCCTCCTTTTTGTTTTGAATTAATGACTACCATTGTTCCGCATATCCTGAGAGATGGTAGACCGGCCTAACAACTTTCTACCTTTCATTCCATCCCAAATTAAGAAATATTTTTTCTAAGGAACTTATCCATTTCTCAAACACAAATAGATTTGTAGTCCCATTTAATATTAGAGGTTGTTTTCTCTTGAATAGGTCTAAAATTGATCCACTTCATTGTGGATCATGCTACTCTGTATGGGTAAGGTTATTATTCATAACCTTAGTCAACTATCCTAGTATGGTTATAAGATGTTCTTTACCAGTTGTGTCACCAGTTCCACTATCATTATCTTACAATGGAGAGAAATCACTACATGGATCACGTGCATTGATATGATTTCCATTTCTTCTACTAGGATCCATTTCTACACAATGACATACATTAGATTATGTTATGAATCATAATGCATAATTCCAAACTTGAAGAATACTTAACATAAATTAAAAAATTTATTCATATCTAGTCTATAATCCTAAATATGGTTCATTTGAGGAAATATGTAGTCATAAATACTTTATAATGGGTTTTATAGAAAGTATGAATTATCCTATGAATTTCCCCTAAGAGTGCCAAACCAGGTGCGCAGTAAGGCCCGTTGTCGTGTACAGGGTTACCCCATGTCAAGCTCGGAACACATTGTCAGAGTTTTCACTATAACAACCCAAGACTTTTCTTACATTACTATTACATAATTTTAAAGATAAAAAACATAATATTATTACACATAGAGGATCCAAAGGTTTAGTGTCTGGGGAAAACTAGGCCTATCCATAACAATTACAACATCAAGCACAGACATTTATTTAATTTCTTCTTGTCTAGATTCTTTTTGGAACTTTCCATCCCCTTAATACATGTATCCACTTGAGGATATACATCAAAAGGGGTGATCTATAATACCTATAATAGGATAGATAAGAACAATATAGCTTGGGGTGAGCATAATCATAACATGGGAAAAATATTATAAACATGAGGGGAATCAAAAATATAAGACTTGAAATGTGGCAGTGCATAAAAATGAGACATCATGTATTAGTGGTTAACTACCAAACATACTTGTGAACCAAGATAGAATCTTGTTCACACATCATTTCACATTTACTCATGATATTAATCACTTTACCCAATGCATTGGAGCACTGTATAATTCCGAGCGCACGCGTCACTTTGAAACATTCATATTACACTACATAATTCCAGGCACACCTGTCACATCATAACATTATCATTATCATGATTTCCACATAGAAAACATATAAAAAGTGAACATAACTTACCCATTTAAAGGAATGGGTTTCATCTTATAAGAATACATTCATAATCTTTGGGTTACCAAAAGAAAGAGGGAACAATATACATGATAAAATAACCATCAACCATGAATGAGAGGTAAAAGTTGAGTTCTTAAAAGAAGATTTCTTTTGGAACACATATTCTTTGACATATAAAATAGTGTTAAAAATGTATATCCCAGAAAAAAATACAATGATGAGTAAATTATCTTTAAGGAGTAACCATATAAAAAATGGAGTGAAAGAGGGAGAACCTGAAGGATGAAAGTTGGGTTCGAGAATTTCCCCTTACCTTGTACCTGAATGCTTCTTCCTCTTTAATGTCCTATATAATTACATTATATTAATTAATTAGAAATACAGAACATTTTCTACATTAATAGGGTTCATTATGGTTTCATTATGTCATATTATGTTCCTTTGGATGACTTATAGAGTTTAAAAACATTGTTCGGGGATGTTCGTTTTAATGGTTTTTCTTGGGTGGTTCACTTGTATTCTTAAATTGATGCTTGGGTAGAACTCGAGTAAACATACAGAAATGATATTAAATGTCATTAATGTTATTACAGGAGTTTTAATGATCTTATAATGAATTATATTAGATCCATTTGGATGAATCATTAGATAAGAATTAAATGATGGTTATTTGGGTCAATTTGGGCAGTTTTTGGATCACAATGAACATTTTTTAACTGATCACTTAGTAATACGGCCATAGGTTATTTCCAGAACCTTAAATAGAACATAATACATATTCTAGTTCAACCATAAAAATGGTTTCATGACCAGATCTGAAGGTAGAAATGGAAGAAGACAATATGTAGATCTTGAAGGTGATAAATTAACACCTTACGAAAAACGTTCTCTTTAATAAAATAAAAGGAAGAGGGAAATGGGGTTGGATGGTATAATATCCCATTAGAATCATAAAATTAATTTATATGTAGAATACTGGAGTTACAATACAATTTGGATAAAGATAGGAGGGGAGAGATCAAGAAATGAACATGAACTTGAAAGGAAATTAAGGAGAAGAGGGAGGGAAATTACCTCTAGAATCCTCCTCTTGAGAACCTCTTTAGGGGACCAAGCTTGGTCTTTTGATGATACCAGAAGATCTTGGACGTGGGGGAGGGTCTAGGTAGAGTGTTTGGGGTGAATTTAGTGAAGGATTGGAGCTTGAGAGGTGTGAGGAAATGAGGGTGTGAAGGGTGGCTTTTATAATGGAGGGGAGAGGGGTTTCCTTAATATAAAATTCATTAGTTTATCAATTTCCCCTAAGAAAAGGAATAGTGAGTCTTGAATGACCAAGAATAGTAATTTTATCATGTGATATCCAACCAAGTGGGCTTACATCAGCAGAACATCATCGATGACTCGATTAATCCATTATTTAGCATTTATTGTGAATTATCGGATTATACTATTCATAAAAAAATCTAGTATCTCAGAAAAATCCCAAATATTTAACCCAACCATTATTTGACATGTAGAATCAAAAAAATGAAGTCCATTTTTCAAAAATAATTTTCTAAATATTATTACTTTAATAATTAATTAAAGTTATAATTTACTTAAAAAAACAGTTTTTATGATTAAAACTGATTTTATAGCCTTTCAAAAATTACGTAGGGTATTATAAAATTGTCTAAAAACTATAAGACATTAATTCAATAATTAATGAACACATTTTAAGAAAATAAACTTTCCTTTATATTAATTAATTAATTATAATTATTTATTTATGACTTATAAAATACCATAACGTTTACTAAGGTCAAATTGTCACTTTCTAAGATGCCAAAATTTTATTTAATTATTCATATGTAATGTTACTCTTATGTTAAATGATTTACTATTCATAAGGGTCATATTACTATTCATAAGGGTAAGTTACTATTTATAAGGGTAGGTCACTATTCACCAAAAAATATTTTTGTTTCATTAGACTCTAAAAATCATCTTGAACACAGCCGTGTATGTCAGATTTTCAAAACTCCAAACTCAAAAGTGAAAAACTTATGGTTAAGGGTCAATTATCACTTAGTAGTTCATTATTTTGTGATTTCATGTTATTATAAATATAATAAGGGAATTTATATTGAAAAAATTTGGGTCGTTACATTCTTCCCCCCTTAAGAAATTTCGCCCCTGAAATTTCACTTTACACAAACAGGTGAGGGTGTTTCTTCTTCATTGCCTCTTATGGTTCCCAAGTTGCTTCCTCAAACTTATGGTTCCTTCACAACACTTTAACAAGATGGGTTGTCTTGTTGCGTATAACCTTATCTCTCCGATCCAGAATCCTTACTAGCTACTCCTCATAGGACAGATCATCTTCCAGCTGCACCGCCTCTGAGTTTAGTACATGTGAGGGGTCTAGTATGTACTTACTCAGTAGTGATACCTGAAACACATCATGAACTTGAGCCATATTTTGCGGAAGTGAAAGAGGATAGGCCATAGATCTTATGTATTCAATGATCTCAAAGGGGCCAATATAACTTGGGATTATCTTCCCTTTCTTCCAGAATCGCATGAATCTCTTCCATAGAGATATTCGAAGGAAGACTTTATCTCTAACGTCGAACTCCAAGTCCCTTCGACAGTTTTCAGCATAGCTCTTTTTCCGACATTGAGCAGGTTTGATGTGTTTCTGGATGACTTAAACCTTCTCTGTCATCTCTTGAACAAGATCGGGTCCAAGCAGCTTTATTTCTCCAACTTCATCCCTACAGTTTGGAGTTCCACACCGCTTCCCATAAAGATCTTCATACAGAGCCATATGAATACTCGAGTGGAAGCTATTGTTGTATGAGAACTCAACCAATGAGAGATGCTGATCCCAACCACCATTGAATTCAAGAGAGAAGTCTCTTAGCATATCTTCAAGCATCTTAATAGTTATTTTAGACTAGCCATTAGTTGGGGGTGATAGGCTGTGCTGAAATTTAATTAAGTACTCAAAGCATGTTGAAGACTCCTCCAGAATTTAGATGTGAACCTTGGATCATGGTCAGAGTCAATTGAGAGTGGAATACCATGCAGTCTGACCACTACCTTATCATATATCTTTTCTAGTTGTTCAAGCAAGAGGTCTTCCCAAATAGCGATAAAATGGGAAGTCTTGGTGAGTCGGTCAACCACAACCCTTATTGCATTATTTCCCTTTGACAACTTTGGGAGACCCATGACAAAGTCCATAGTAACATTTTCCCATTTCCACGTGGGTATAGGCAATGGCTGCATCATGACTTTGGACTTTTTTCACTCAGCTTTAACTTGTTGATATACCAAGCACCTTGATATATATTCCGCAATCTCCTTCTTCATGTTATCCCACCAGAAGTGTTCTTGGAGATCACGACACATCTTGGTACTCCCAGGATGGATAGATAAAGTTGAGCTATGTTCATTATCTAATATATCCTTCTTTATCCTGGGTGATTAAGGCAGAAAAAGCCGCATTCCAAAACAAATCACACCATCATCGTCGATATGGAACTCTTACAACTTCCCTTCCTTTACTGCATTCCCCCACTTTTGTATCTCCACATTATCTCTTTGTGCTTCCTCAATCTTCTCCTGGATGGATTGTTGCACAATCATTTGGGAAAGTTAGGATGTATCCCCTGCCCTTAAGATTTCCAAATACATCCTTTGCATATCTAAGAAGATAGGGTCTTTCTCAATCTGTAACATGGATAGAGTAGCGGGTTCTTTTTTCCTTACATCATCAGATACCTTGTTCACCTATCCAGGATGATAGTGAATAGAGAAATCATAATCCTTGATTATCTCTAACCATCTCCTTTGACACATTTTGAGCTCCTTTTGTGTGAATATATACTTTAGGCTCTTGTGGACGGTGTATATGTCACACTTTTCACCATAATGGTATTTCTGCCAGATTTTCAAGGCAAAAATCACGGCTGCAAGCTCTAGATCATGCATTGGGTAGTTCTGCTCATGGATCTTCAACTTTCATGAGGAATAGGCTATCACATTTTAATTTTTCATGAGTACAGAACCAAGCCTTTATCTGAAGCATCAATGTATATCACAAAACTTTCCCCACTTTTTGGTAGTGTGAGTACAGGTGCAGTGATCAGCCTTCTCTTTAGCTCCTTGAAGATTCCCTCACATTCTTTGGTCCAGACATACTTTACCCCTTTCCTTGTAAACTTAGTCAGCGGGCTTGACAATCTTGAGAATTTTCTCACAAAAAGTCATTTATACCAAGCTAATCCAAGAAAACTATGGATTTCTGTGACAATAGAGGGCCTGGGCCATTCCTCAATCGCCTTTGTATTTGAAGGATCTAAAACATTCCCTCACTTGTGGTCACATGTCCCAAGAATGTGAATTGATTCATAAAAAAGTCACACTTTCTGAACTTGGCGTACAACTTCTCCTTTCTTAATGTTTCCATGTCTTTGATGTTCCTCATGTTCCTCCTTGATCTTGGAGTGGATGAGAATATAATCAATAAACACTACCACCAATTTGTAGAGTTAATTTGAAAGACTCTATTCATCAAATCCATGAAGATTGCAGGGGCATTAGTAAGTCCAAAGGGCATCACCAAAAACTTATAGTGCCCATACCTTGTACGGATGGCAGTCTTCTGAATATCTTCCATCTTCACCTTTACCTGATGATATCCATAATGACGATCCACCTTTGAGAAGTATTGAGATCCTCTTAACTAGTTGAACAAGTCATCAATCCTTGGGAGAGGATACTTTTTCTTTATGGTGATCTTGTTGAGTTCCTGATAATTGATACACAACCGCATTGTTACATCCTTCTTCTTCACAAAGAGAACCGGTGCACCCCAAGGTGATGCACTTGGGCGTATGAACCCTTTTTCTAGATTCTATTGCAGCTGCTTCTTTAACTCCTCCAGTTCGATAGGAGCCATCCAATAGGGACACTTTGAGATAGGAGTATCTCCAGGTATGAGTTCAATTGAGAACTCTACCTCATGATTTAGGGGAAGTCCATGTAACTCTTCGGGAAATACATCGACGTATTCCCTCAAGATGGTCATTTCCTCAAGGTTGGCACTTTCCTTCAACTCAACCATTTGGGCGAGGTATGCTTCTTCATAGGGAATCAACACCCACACCATTGCAAGATTTCTCAAAGGAGATTCATGATATTCCTTGCATTTGTAGAGGAGCATGGTATGGTTCAGAATTTGAAAATATATTTCCTTTTACCGACAGTTGATATGTGCTCTATATAATGAGATCCAATCCATTCCCATTATAGTGTCAAATTAACCAAGGGATGTATTACGAGATTTTCCAGAAGAATCTTCCCACATACGCCAATGAGAGAAGAGTCAAACACATGGGTTGCAGTGATTGCACCACTCAGTGTTTTTACTGATATCTCTACTTCAAGGTTTCAGGGATTCGATTCTATTGTTCTAGCAAACATGCAAGATATAAAGGAATATGTAGAACCAGAATAAAATTAGAGTTTTTCCGTTCATGAGTGAATAGGAAGTGTACCTTTTACGAATTCACTATCATGCTCCACCTCCACAGTAGTGATGGCATAAGCCTTCCCTTGTTCCTTTGGATTTGGTGGCTGATGATGCTGATTAACCTCGAGAGCTCGAGGTTTAGTGCACTGGTTTTCATAGTGCCCTAGCTCCTTACAGTGGTAGCATTGAACCATGAGTGGTTCTCTCCTTTCATTGGATACATTCTCCTTCATTTTCGTGTCTTTTCAACACTCTTGAGCATAGTGTCCTTTTTCCCCACACTTTAAGCATTTCCCTGTCCCTTTGAGGCATTTCCCATTGTGCAACGTCCCACAATTTTGGCATGTGGGTCATTGAATTTTCTTCCCACCTTTATCATTAGATCCACCAGCTTGAAACTCCAACTTTTTATTCTTATCACCAGAGACATGGGACCATTCTCCAAACTCCATCTCCACTTTGAGAGCACACTAAAAAACTTCTTCATAACTCCCAAAGTCTTGAATTGCAAGAGCCTTTCTAAGGTGTGGTTTTAATCCACTAAAAAATCTATCAATTTGGCTATCATTGTTGATAACCAAACCCGAAGAGTACCTTGCGAGCCTTGTGAAATTCGCTTCATAGGATGTGATAGATTCTCCTTATTTTTTCTTGAGCTCTATGAATTATCTATCCATCTTCGTATGAAGTGTTATTGGGAAATACTTATAATGAAACATTCTCTTAAAGTCTTCCCATTCCATCTCTTCAATTTCTTCCCTTGGCTTGGTGTTCTTAATCAAAGACCACCATTGATTGGCTTCTCCATCTAGACGATAAATGGATAGAGTCACCTTCTCCTTCTTAGAACAGTGAAGAACAGAAAAGAACTTCTCCATGGAGTTGACCCACTATTCCACAACTATTAGATCAGAATATACACAAAACATCAGTGGTCATTGTTGCATAAAACATTCGATAGCCAGTTGCTCCCTCTTTGGTGAAGGAAGGTATTCCCCGTTATTATGGTTATTATTCATAACCTGAGATAATTGGGTAAGAATCACCATGATGTTTTGGACTCCACCTCCCAAATCATTGGGGATGTCATTTGGGAAATCATTGCATTGTCCCTCGTAAGAGTTGTTGGCCTGATTTCTTCTGGTTCCCACCATTTTCTAAAATAGAAATGGTTAGAACAAAACATAAGTAAACAAGTCATGAATAACTTATTCATTTAAACAATTTATACTAAAAACATAACATATGGGATCCCTAAGTAAATACTATTCTGTGAATATTTGTACTTAATCTCATACTAGAGGTTTTCTCAAGGGTTCACTAATCCTAATTTCCAAATTAACTAAACCATGCCTCTGATACCAACTATAGCAACCCGAGCCTTTTCTTACATTACTATAAAATAATTTTAATGATAAAAAAAATAATAGTATTTCACAAATAGGATCCAAAGGTTTACTGTCTTGGGAATACTAGGACCATCCATATCAATTACAACATCAGGCACAAACATTTATTTAATTTCTTCTTGTCTAGATTCTTTTTGGAACTTGTCCTCTCCTTAATACATGTAGACAGTTGAGGATATACATCAAAAGGGGTGATCTAGAAGCCCTGTAAGATGATAGATAAGAACAATATATCTTGGGGTGAGCATAATCATAACATGAGAAAAAGATCATGAACATGAGAGGAATCATAAATATAAGGCTTGAAATGTGGAAATGCATAAAAATGAAACATCATGTCTTAGTGGTTAACTAACACACATACTTGTGAACCAAGCTAGAATCTTGTTCACACATCATTTAAAATTTACTCATGATATTAATCACTTTACCCAATTCATTGGAGCACTATATAATTCCAGGTGCACCCGTCACTTTGAAACATTCATATTGCGCTATATAATTCCGGGCACACCCTTCACATCATAACATTATCATTATCATGATTTCCACATAGAACACATATAAAAAGTGAACATAACTAATCCATTTAAAGGAATGGGTTTCATATCATAATAATACATTCATAAGCTTTGGGTTCCCAAAAGAAAGAGGGAACAACATACTTTATACAAGAACCATCAACCATGAATGAGAGGTAAAAGTTGAGTTCTTAAAAGAAGAGTTATTTTGGAAAACATTTGGTTTGACATAAACCATAGTGTTAAAAATTTATATCCCAAAAAAGGAAATAAAATGACGAAAAAATGATCTTTAAGGATTAACTATATCAAAAATTGAGTGAAAGAGGGAGAACCTGAAGGATGAAAGTTGGGTTCAAGAATTTCCCCTTACCTTGTAACCGAATGCTTCTTTCTATTTAATTTCATTTATAATGACATTATATTCACTAATTAGAAATAAAGAAAGATGTGTACATTAATAGGGTTAATTATGGTTTAATTATGTCATATTATGTTCCTTTGGATGACTTATAGAGTTTAAAAACATTTTTCGAGGATGTTCGTTTTTATGGTTTTTCTTGGGTGGTTCACTTGTATTCTTAAATTGATGTTTGGGTAGAACATGGGTAAACATACAGAAATAATATTACATGTCATTAATGATAATACAGGATTTTTAATGATCTTATAATGAATTATATTAGATCCATTTCGATGAATCATTAGATAAGAATTAAATGATTGTTATTTGGGTCAATTTGGGCGGTTTTTGGATCACAACGAACTTGTTTTAACTTATCACTTAGTAATATGGCCATAGGTTATTTAAAGAAATTTAAATAGAACATAATAGATATAAAATATTCTGGTACAACCATACAAATGGTTTCATGACCAGATCTGAAGGTAGAAATTGAAGAAGAAAATATGTCGTTCTTGAAGGTGATAAATTAACACCTCACAAACAACATTCACTTTAATAAAATAAAAGGAAGAGGTAAAGGGGGATGGATGATATAATACCCCATTATAATCATATATTTATTATATATGTATAATACTGGTGTTAAAATACAATTTGGATGAAGATAGGTGGGTAGAGATCAAGAAATGAACTTGAACATGAAAGGAAATTAAAGGAGAAGAGGGCGGGAAATTACCTCTAGAATCCTCCTCCTGAGAACCTCCTTAAGGGCCTAAGCTTGGTCTTTTGATGAGACAAGAAGCTCTTGGAAGTGGGGGAGGGGATAGGTAAGGTTTTTGGGTAGAATTTAGTGAAGTCTTGGTGCTTTATAGGTGTGAGGAAATGAGGGTGTGAAGGGTGGCTTTTATAGTGGAGGGGAGAAGGGGTTTCCTTAATATAAAATTCATTAGTTTATTAATTTCCCCTTAAGACAAGGAATAGTGAGTCTTTAATGACCAGTAGTATTACTTTTATAATGTTATCCTCAAATAGGTGGGCTTACATCTTCAGAACATCATCGATGACTCAATCAATCCATTATTTAGCATTTATTGTGAATTATCAGATTCTACTATTCATAAAAAATTCAAGTATCTCAGAAAAATCCAAAAAATTTAACCCAACCATTTTTTCAATATGTAGAATCCAAAAATGAAGTCCATTTTTCAAAAATAATTTTCTAAATACTATTATTTTAATATTCAATTAAAATCATAATTTACTTAAAAAATAGTTTTCATGATTAGAACTGATTTTATAGTGCTTTAAAAATTACGTAGGGGATTATAAAATTATCTAAAAACTATAAGACATTGATTCAATAATTAATGAACACATTTTAAGAAAATACATTTTCTTTAAATTAATTAATTAATTATAATTAATTATTTATGACTTACAAAATGCCAAAATGTTTACTAAGGAGAAATTGTCATTTTCTAAGATGTCTAAATTTTATTTAATTATTTATAGGTAATGTTACATTTATTTTGGATTATTTACTATTCATAATGGTCATATTACTATTCATAAGGGTATGTTACTATTCATAATGGTAGGTCACTATTCACCATTTTTTTTTGTTTCATTAGACTCCAAAAATCATCTTGACCACAAACGTGTATGTCAGATTTTCAAAACTCCAAACTCAGAAGTGACAAAATTATGTTTAAAGGTCACTTATCACTTATTAGTTCATTATTTTGTGATTTCATGTTATTATGAATATAATAAGGGGATCACATTGAAAAACATTAGGTCGTTACATTCACCCCTAGATACATATGTTATAGAACCACATCCACTTTTGGTATCCATACATGGATGTATTTTCAAGGAATACCCACATAATCTCTATTTTACCAAAATTCTAGGATGCTCTTCAATACTTATCCTCAATGTCTATCTTAGGGTAATGTTCCCTAATCAAGGTTCTTTTCTAAATCTATTTTCCAAGGATTTTAATAAACTTCCTATGATACCAAATATAACACCCCAACCCTATTTTCTCATAGTCGGTGCATTATTACATTACAATGGGATGATCACAAGAAAATCAAATCCCAAAGGACCAATCAGTTTAGTAGCCTTGGAAATACTAGATACAATCCTAAGTTTTACATTACATCTTTAAAAAAACATATTAGCCTCTTCGAAAAATCTCAAATCCCATAGACTATCCTTGTAGGTCAATCATAATATACTTCTTTACAACCTGTGGAGAAATTAATCATAAGAAAGGGGTGAGCATAGATTCTCAATATGGATAAAAAATATAGCATATTCCATCATAAATAAGCATGAAATTTTAAGGCAAGGTATTAAACT
Organism: Viscum album; assembly: GCA_963277665.1. Lineage (NCBI taxonomy): Eukaryota > Viridiplantae > Streptophyta > Magnoliopsida > Santalales > Viscaceae > Viscum > Viscum album. The sequence goes on from OY728122.1 coordinate 2,093,565,404, forward strand.
AAAACACATTCCTTTTGAAAAATTATCTTCAGCATAATATGGAAATAATAAATCAAATAATGACATTTAAACATTCACATGTATATTATACTAGTCGAATAATAACATGTAATATCAATAACTAATCTCATAATGAGGAAATCCATAATTCTAGACATCATAACCATACCATCAAGGCCTCATGCCATGACCATTAACATATCATCATGGACTTGTTCCAAGACACTAGTTTGTCTCATGAGACCTACCAATGCATCTAGGGGCTATAGAGGGCCCTACCCATCACTTACTATGTTTAATGTATTCCACATATTAAAAGGGTGAAACATGACATAAACATTGATTTTAAAACTAGCATAGGAAATGTTAATACTTTACCATAAAACATGAATGGTATAAAAATAGCACATCCACAGTCAAACATACCATATAACATTCAATTCAATTTGGAATATTGTATCATAACAAATCAACCTCAATCATGTATAAAATCCAACAAAGGATGCTAACATAGATGAAAATAATCTAACAAATTAATTAAAACACTTTGATAGAAATATCCCTTTAACTTAGAAATTTTTTAAATGATTCCCAATTATAAAATAAAAAATGTCCATTGAAAATAACCTTGTAAATATTTATAGGAAGATTCAAAATGTTAATTCATCATAATGGTGTAAAATAGCCACTCGTTCTGTATAAGTTAAAAAACATGCTTTCCTTAATTTGTCAAAAATATCATAAAGTACATCATTTGGAAAGTTATGGAAAGATTTTGTTCCAGTTGTTTTATAATAATTAAAACATGGGTAAAAACATCGTTAAACAAATATCAATAATATTTTGAAATACATTTAATGAATGTATGATAAGGTTTTCCTAGTAGATATTTATGTATAAACAATCTTGGATAATAAAGAGATTGTGTAATGAACCCTTAACTTATAATTTAATTATGTCGAGGGTGAGTTATCCTTCTGTATAATGGTTAAAAATGTTATTAAATTATACCAGGACCATATCTATATTTATAATATCATATATTATCCTGTTATTTCACTCTGGTAATAATATTGCAATATTACCGTTGTTTTGAGTGTTAACTGCCTCATTTTCCCATTCCTGTTTGGTCATGTAAGTCATGTTTGATATGCAGAGGATATATTTAAATCATATAAAAAATGAAATTAATTTCAGAATAATTCTTTTTACTCATCATATAAATTTTATAATCATTCTTTAATGGTTAAAGTAAAGAATTAATCTCACCGTGCAGTGGAGACGGTAGGCCGTACGTAAGCACGAGTGATGGTATTATTCCATTTTTGGTTAAATGGTAAGAAATTGGATGGTATATTAATTATAAAAAATAATTATAATTATATATTAATTATTTATATCCATTATAATAATCATTATACCCATCCAAATAAAGTAGTGTTGACTAAAAAAACACTACGGCGTGGAGATGGTATGTTGGACATACGTACTCATAGTGATATTGTTATTTGTAAGATATATAAAATGTGGAATATGGTTGTACCATAATTAAAATATCATCTCATTATATGGATGATACTATAGTTTTTATTTTGATATAGAAACAACATATAAAGAGTTTTTATAAGAAGAAAAGAACATTGAATGGGTTGACAAAACAATTACATATTCTTCAGGTGTTTCCTATTGATTTGAACAAAAGGAATATTTAGGATGGATCTTTGCCCAACGTTAGGCCTCTAGGATGAAGTGAGGGAGGTTGGGAGGTAAAATTGTCCAGGATTTGCCGAAACAAAAGGCTTTATAGGTGGGAGTTAAAGATAATGGGAGGTGCCCTTTTATAAGAGAGGTGAGGGGTACTTTATGAAAAATCTTGAAATATTAATTTATTATAAAATGATTTTCAGTTTATAATAGATCCAAATTGATTTATTTAGAGTATAAGATGAGTATGGGTCTAAATCCTATAAATCAATAAAATTTATACATGTTTTTATTTTATTCTAAACATTATCATTTTGATTTATATTTATTTAATCTATTTTATTTTATTTGTGGTAATAATCTTCTTAATATTAAATGATTATAAATATTTACTTATATGGTGTTGATTTCCCAGAATTGGTAACTTTATGAGATTATAGACCATATAATGGTCACTTTGTAATTTTTAAATAATTTTATGACTTTTAAATAATTTAATAAAATGTGTTTTTTATAAAATATCAATAGTATCAATTTTGAAATTATTCATTTATTTGACATTAAATAAAATATACACAGAAGATAAATAAGAACCAGAATATTTAATACACTCATAAAATGTCATAAGAACCAAAACAATTCTTTGATAACATTAAATAGTTCATATTATATTTATTTTAATATTTTTAAAACCCTTTATATGATATTTCATTTAATAAAATAATTTCTACCTCACAATTGTGTCATCCTTAATAGTAATTATTTAATCACTAAAAAGTATAAATAAAATAATAAGATATAAGAAATTATTTTATCTTTACATATACTACCTATATTTGATGTTATCCCATATTTATCAATATATTAAAAATAATCTAATTATATAAAATGAGATTGTGTCATTTTGTCACATTCATTAATATTAATTATATCCATGTCATATTGAAGAGAAAGTGGCCATTATGTGATTCCATTCAGAAAAATAGATTATTATGTTATAATTTAGTCCTAAAATAGTAAATTTACTGGTGTTAAGGTAATTTTATAAATTATATTTACCTTTAAATACTTGATTTACCTTAAATTGTGGTAATAAAAATAATTACTAAACTTACTATTCATAATACTCAAAAATAAAAGTATCCTATTAATATAATTTGGAACCACTATTTCCAAATATTGAATCTTTTTAATGATTTAAAACATAGAAGATTCAATAATAAATGTAAAATTAATTCTGGTTGTTAAAGTGAGAAAAATGTTTTTTGAAAAGAAAAAAACATCAAAAGATTGACATGTATTTATATTTAATTTTGTTGTTAAAATAATTACAATGACCTAAATTATATTAAATGATAAAAATATAATCTAATTAAACTTTAAGACCATTTAAATTTAAAATCTAACACTATTAATTATTTTTATTAAAAAACTTGTTTTCAATTAAAATTTAGTATTTTCACTATTCATCAAAATATGAAAGTTATTAGAAAAGAACCAAAAATTTATACAAAATAAATTTTTATATCTCTATTATAAATAAAAAGGTATATTTTTTCAAATTTAATATACAATTGTCTCAAATATTGGATTTAAAAAAGGATCTCCATTAAAAAGGAAGTAAAACAACAATTTTTGGAAAAATAGTTCTTTTATCTGAGAAATTGAATTTTCTATTATATTATGTATAGAAAACACATAATATGAATGATAAAATTATATAGAATATATAAAATTCAAAATAGTGTTAATAATATTCATAAAAACTATTTAAATGGCTAGTTTGATATGTCGTGGTGCACTCAAACTCGGTGTTGCGTATAGCGCAAGTTACTGAATTATTTAAAATGAAGAGTACCAAGGAATCTTGGTGTGTTACATTTCTAGTGTTGTGTATGAATGAGGTTTATCCTACATAAACATAATAAAGAGATATATAATCATTATCCATGCTTATGAAATAATCAATTTGTATTTGTGTTAACATGATTCATCTATATGTCTGCATGATTGTTATCTAGGTAAGCATGATATAACTGCTCTGTGCCGGAATGATTTCTATCTATGTGACCATCATTCCATAGTGAAAATTTGAAATTTTACTTACTAAAATATAATTTTTATAGTTTTAATATATCAATAATGAAATCAACAATAATTATTTCAAATCTCATCATCATGATATTAAACATAAAAAACACCTTAAATGGTGTGTGATTCAAGTATTTAATTAAACAGGATTTGGTCTTTAAGGCAAGGAGAATAAGATTAATGTAAATAAATTTCAATAGTATATTTAATGTATTATGAGGTCAATTATTATTGGTAATGAATAAGTAATATTCATTGGGTTTTTTCACAAATAATGTAAATAAAATTGATTTACATTTTGAGAATTTCATCAAAACCTAACTCATTATGATATGAGCTACGTGATTTGAGAATAAGGTAAAGTCGAGTAGCTACCATTTTTTACATATTCATCTAGAATCTATACATGTATTCATGAATACACTCATCATAAAAATGAGTGATCCCCACATGATGTGCCATTTTATTCTATACAAATTTGAATAAATATTTAGATGGTGCTACTATGAGATGAGTTTTATTGAAGATGAAGCTGATCCTATTGAAGATGATGTAGTTCACATATATGGTCAAGTTTAAAATATGAAAATAATAATAAAATAAAGTGAAATTCTACCATTAATATAGAATATATGTTTGGAAGAGAAAATGTGGAAAAATCCCATGTGCACTATTGAAAAAGAGAGATTATAGAGATTGAGAAAATTGTTATGCATGGGACTTTTCTTTCATGATATCCTATGATGATTTAAATTTATTTAAAATAAGAATACTCCCATAAAAATCTTACAATGACTTAAAATTAATATTTAACAGGATTTCAAAACATAAGTGGAATGATGATCTTTGTCTATAAGAGAGAGTATACAAGTTAGTTGAGATTATGTTTAATATGTCCTAGGGATAAAAAATTATTTACAGTTTCTATATTTTGTATAATGAAATAAGGGGATTTTATTGATACTATGATAGTGGAATAACCAATTGGGGTTTGAAGAATAAAAATTAGAGAAAGCCAATAGTATACTCATTATCATAGAAGTATTAAGAATATTAAATAAGAAAGATGAGTAAGATGAGCTAGTGAACATCTTGTGGCTGTGGAAGACCTTATGATAAAGTGAGTATTAGAGACCAATAGTTATAATAAATAGAATAAGATATACAATTACTTAAAGCAGTTTACATAAGAAGAATAATGATATAGTCTATTCTTGTATGAATATCTACCTCAAGTAAAATAATGATTTCTTTTATTTATGTGGGTCCATCCTGTTATAGCTAGCGTTACTCTGGATGAGTGATTATTAGAGTGACTTTGTTATGGAAGGTATCGTGATAATATATTAGTTATTACACTATGCGACACAATTTATGTCTTTTTTATGTACTATGTTTTAGGTTAACAAAAAACCATATAAACTTTTAATTGATAATAATATTCTAATGTAAAATCAGTAACTCAGATAATAATGTGCACAAAAAGGATTAGTTTTCCCACATTAGTGGAAAACCTTTTCAAAGAATTTTGTACTTTACATTCCTACATTACATGATTGATTTTGAAAATGTGTGATGAGTGATCAAAAGAAGATATGGTTTAGTATTAGCCTATAAAAGTGGTTAAAATCCAAAGGGGTTTATGTGTGATATTTTTTTCAATGGAATAATTTAACAAAACATGATTTAATAACCCTCTCAAGTGTGTCATCATGATCATACTAGGGCTCTCTGATTAAAATTACAATCCTATGATTTTATATTATTGATTAATTTTGATGTAAGAGGGTTAAATTTTTTAATGTTTTAACAAAAAATATATAGTGTTTCCAATATAACTTGTTGGTTTCATTCTACTCAATCGGAAAATATTTTTACTTATGGTTGGGTACATGAATGTTTTTTTAGAAATTTTCTAATTATGATTATTCAATCATAAAGTGAATGTAGGGAATGGATAATCTTGATCATTTGGTATGGGTTTGGATAAGCTTATGATCATTCAATGTTGGATTGGAATGTATGAGAGATGGTTTAGAATGGTAACAAGTTACCTTGGTGAGTTGGATACTCCTGAGAGGCCAGTGAATGCTTTGTTGGATTCCTTATCAATTTTGATGTAAAGTATATAGAATGATATTTTGGGAATTATGATTATGTGTAAAGGGTAGGATCAATTGGATATATTTACCTATTATATTTAGGTTTGGTTTCAATGGGCTGTTGGTAGGTGATCCAAGATGGTCATTTCTAGGATGGGAAAAGCATGGGTAGATTCCCATTGGTCATGGAATGAAACCAAAGTGGAAATGATTGTGTGATGGACTTTTCTTAAATGATATTACATATAATTATTATAAATTAATAACCAAGAGTCCTTATGAGATTATGTAATGACATTAAAGGGATGAAACGATATATTTTTAGGCCCATACCCCTTTGTATGATGCGATGTGACTCATTGAATCCTGATCTTGGTTGTAATGTTATGTGATACATGGGTGTATATCCACTTTTGGTTCAGGTGAGGTCAAGTTAGATGTGGGTAGACGTCTAATAGAATTTATGATATTCTCAATGGTTGGGTGTATTAATGTTTTTGATAGGTGATTTAAGGTTTCCCACAAACAATGAAAAGATACATTGAAGTGGGGATTTAGAATGTAGTAGAACCAGATAAAGTCATTTATAGATAGAAGTGTGATATTTTATAATGGTATTTAAATATATAATTTTAAATAGAATATACCTAGGTTATGAGTATAATTAATAAAAAATTTGAGAATTTGGAGGACCATTGGTTAGAGCACTATGATTTCATGGATTTTTGGAATCTATCTTGATATGTTTTTTCCGGTAAGTGATGGGTATGGATTTTGAGGAATGATATATGAGGAAAAATGGGATATAAAATTCTCAATGATTAGTATGTAGTATAAGGAAAGTATTAGAGTGATGTGTGAACCATTTTCAATTGGAGGTTATGAACAATATTTTAGGTCGTTCTTGGTGAACTTCTAGGATAATGTTTTTGGTAAGTTTGGAATGGGTGGAAATTCAGGATTTAATTTTGGAACTCAGTTATGTTAGGGTTGGTCAAATTCAGTCTTTTTTCTCAGTAATATATGGGGTGTGTGACTTGAATATTGGGTGTTTTGGTTCAGTGTAGAGATGATAAGAGTACTCCTATGGTGTTGAGTACCTCTTTCAATCACTAGTGTATTACCATAATATTTTAAGGGGTGTGGAGATAATGAAACTGGTTGGTGGGAAACAGTGATAAAACTTAAATTGCATTGTGCAGGTAGATCCAATTTTATTTTTTTGCTTGATGAACATAATATGTGGGATTAATATTCTGTTAAACATAGATCTCTTGGGTCATTATCGGTCTCAGGGTAGAATTTTATGTGATCTGAGAGTGATTCAGACTGGATTTGTTTCAATGCCGATGAGTATAGGGAAATTTTTTATTTGGTAGGATGTTGATACAACCATTGAATCACACCAAGTGTTAGGTTTTTATATTATTATGTATGTATTAGATAATTTCATGATTATTATAGGAGTTAATGAATAAGGATCGATTGATGTGATGATGCGACGATGTGTGGGTTTGAGTGTTTTTTAGGAAAGTTTTCCATAGGCTTCATGGTTACTGTTTTTTCATCTAATTAGATCTGGTGAGGTAGAAACTACATCAAATTTATTATTCATATTACAAATGACATGTTTTTAGGATCGAACTAGGGATTTCTTAAAGAAATACAATATATCCCAAATTATGGAATGGGTATTCAAGTTGTATACTCTTCAGTATAGAATTAGAAAAAATGAGAGATATTAGATTACGATCGATGGATTAGAATTATAGATATGTTATCTGACACTTCATGATGATGAGAATCTATATGGAGGGGTGTTTTAAATGACCTATGTTATCACATGTTTGATAAGTCATTGTAAATTTAAATTTTTTTTATTCTAGGAGTAAAGGGTATTTGAATTTGGTTTTTAAGCCTTGAGTTTTAATGTGACATTTTTTTGTTTTATATTGGGAATTTTAGGTATTGTAATGTTCTTGGGAGATAAGATTGTATTTATTGAGATAAAATATGGAATTAAGTGGTATAATACACCATAAAAATTGTAATTTCCTCTTGGAATGAGGAGGTGGGGGATCTATGCATTACACTATGGAGGTTTTAGACCACATCATGGTCTAAAGCATTCAGGTTCAAACCATTTTTCATGGGTTAAGGATCACAAAATAACCTATAGATTTAAAAATAAAGGGTTTCCATGGAATAATATCATGTTATGTCCTAGGTTTTCTATTTTGAGGGATATTTTAGGGTGTATAGTGTTTTAATTTAACTTGGGGGATTGCACTTTGAGCCACATAATTAGGAATCATTGATATTTTTACATTGAGATAAGCATTGTGTTTTGGAGCCTTAGGACAACTGTATTGGGTGGTAGAGGGTCATATGATCTTTTTTAGGGGTAGGGATTGTACTGTGACTTATAAAAACAAATTTTAATGAAACCCTAGAATATTTTATTTTCATTATGATCCTTTTGGTAATACAAAAATGGATATCTTTTCTTAGATTTGTTAAAGGGGTGGATCCATCTTTTTTGGGTGCCCCCATAATTTTTAGGCTGAAAGGAAAAATGTGAAGCTTTAGTCATCTACTCCCCTCCTTCCTCTCAATGATATGGGGTGGTTCTTAAGAATTGTTTTGGATATTTTAAGGCATGGTATATTCCACCTCCCTCAATTTTAATTCTTTTTATTAGTTTAATATGATATAGTGATATTTTAGGTTAGTGTTTGGATGAATATTACACTGAAACATGTTGGAATAATTCCATGTAATTGAGTTTTTTTCATGAAATTCATAGTGGATAATTTTTCCTAGAATTTTAATACATATATACCACATCTATTTACATGAATAATCAATACGTTTAATAAACACATTCCGGAGGAGTGTAATATTTTGCGTTTATTTGGTGTCTAGAACCACAATATTCTTATTTTATGAAATATCATTAATATCACCCATAAATATTTTCACACATAGTACTCCTCTCAGGCATTCCCTACCTAAACATTTATTAATAACCCAAAGAATGAAACATAAGTACGGGTGATATTAGATTATCAACAAGGTTAAACATATGAGATATCAATCTATAATCATATGAAAAAGTAATATAATAATAAGGGTATGTGAATATGAACAGAACCTTAAAAGTCCATAATCATCCTATCATAGACCATAAACATGAGTCATGGAAAAAAACATTATCATTTCAGAAAACAGGGTCTATAAGAGTGAGGAATCATCATTAATAAATCATGAACCATAAGCTCATATCATAAAAGTGTGTCACCATCGTAAATATATAAAACCATTACATATATCATGTTTAAATACCTAGACCATCAATGTAGGGATCATGAATCATCACATGTTTCCCATTGTAGATCAAGACACACCTTTTTTCAAAAGTGGATTAGGACTCACTTGTTTAACATTGTAGTTCAATCCAATCAACTTGATTACCATTTTTTTCTCATGATATATAAATCCTTATGCATTTCATTGAAGATAGATATAGGTCCCCCCTATATCATAATTGAAACTATACTTATGTTTTCCACAATATAAAAAAAATCCTCATATCATTACATCTTTAATCGTGTAAATAAAAAGGATCCATAAACATTTAAAAAATTCATCATAGCATAAACCATGAAAACTAATTAGGTTTTATAAGTAATTTATCAATTGAAACATTAACCATCTAGAGAAATAATAATGATGGTATCATTCAATCTTATCCCTATTAAATCATATGAAACATCAAAAGATGTTATTTAGATGTAAAATAATTTTTTAAGATCGCTTGGATCATTTCTTGAGAAAAATATCCCTTACAATTTTAAAAAATTTAAACAGAACACATTTTTTAAATACTTTTCTTTTAAAATAATATTGGAAACATATAAATTATAATTTAAAAAATATTTAAAAAATTTCATGAGGAAAATTACATTTCCTAAAAAATAAACATTTAAAATAAAAAAAATTCATAAAACATTATGGATGTTATTTCCTTTGAAAATAATCCTTGAAACTTATAAAGTAATATTTAAAAAAAATTGAGTGGTCATGATAGTGTGAAATTCCATACACACTAAAAAAAGATTCCTTTCATATTTTTAATGAAATCCAAACAGGTCTTATTTTAAAAATTACATGAGGATTTGATTTATATTTAAAAAAATAAAAAAGGCTAAAAATGACTTTAAAAAATCCCATATAATATTAAAAAAAAATTTAAAACGTTTTAAGTAAATATTATTTGGAATAAAAAAATGTTTTTTACCGAAGAGAGAAATAAAGTCGAATTTATTTATAAACTTTATTTTGGATTCCTAAATTCATAAAGAGAGGAAAATTAATGTAAAAAATTAATTCTCAAGATATATATATATATATTATAATAATATCCAATATATTATTAAGAGTTTTATTATAATATTTCATTATCAGAAGCATAAACATAAACAATCCTGATAAACGATTAGATTGTGACCTAAAACCCTGAAAACTTTGGTAACATTGAATAATAATGACCATGAAATAATAATATTAAATGAAACTTAAAAAAAATTAAAATAATTTTATTTGCGATATTACATGCCAAAGGGGAATTTATACACTACACAAAAGAAAAGAGTGGAAAATATGGGATATGTCTCCTATAAAATAAAAGTGGGATGGAAATACCTTACCAAAAGTCTCAAATTCTTTCCTACATGCAATAAAATCAACTATAATAAAAAAAGATTTTTATAAATCTATTATAGAAACATAATTGTATATATCATACAATTAATTATTTTTTTATTACCATTTATTACCCATATATTAACAATTACTCATTAAAATCTTGTTTTGGGTAATATTTGCTTTTTTGGTTTGTTTTGATTTGTTATTTTTGGTCCTCTTAAATTGATAATGGTTACATCATCCCCAAATTTTTTACCAAGATATAAATTATATATATATATGTATGTATTCTATATTTATTTATAGTAATCCATAAATGTTGGAGATAAAAATGAAACACATCATTCATAGAGACGATAGGTCATACGTACAACAGAACGTTGTTTCAAGTTTTTCGATAAATGAAATGAAAGAAAATTAAATAATATATTATATTTAAAGAATACTTTTTATTTCATATATATATCTATATCATATATATTCATTAAATTTACCCTAATTACCCTCAATGTAAAGTGCTAGAGAAAAATGAATCACATCAATTCAAGATGCAGTAGTTTGTCGTACACAAAAACAACACTATTGTACTCTCTACAAAAAGGAAAGTAAGAAGTTATATATATGATATTATAATTTTAAAAGTATAACTATATCATTAATAGAATATATAAACATTATATAATTTATTATATCCATCCATGACAATCAGTAATGGAAAACAATTTACATCAGTACTTGAGATGGTAATCCTTCGTACACATGATCAATGGTTTTGTTCCTCATTTGAGGATGTAGGTGGTGGTTGTAGGTAATTACGTTATCATAAATAAATATAATTATATTAAATAATTTTAGGTTATTAAATCATAAATTTTTAATAATAATTAAAGGAGGTTGCAGAATAAATAAAATAAAACACTCGGTTAAGGATGTTACCTCTTCTTCGAACAACCGCCTTTGATTTGTACGAAAAGCCTTCCTAGGTAGAATTTATGACGAAAATAAGTCTTATAGTATTATATTATTGAATTAAGGTAGAAATTTTTATATATATTGGCTGAAATAATTGGTTTTTTATGTGTAAATAAGAGAGGATAAATGATGACTATTTATAAGTGAGGTGAGTGGCACACTTAAAATTTTTTAAAATAAAAATGTGTACCCACATTTTTCACAAGAAATAAGGATAAAATAGATATATTATAGATAATTAGAGTTTATAAGTTATATATATGTCCATAAAATTGTGTTTTTGAATTTTTTTATCTTTTACAACTCTTATCGTTTTAGTTTAACCCCTTGATAAACACATTTATACATTAATCACAGGTTTTTTTTAATTTTACTCTTCATTATGGTAAAAACAATTATGTTAAATTTACTAGATAATATAAATTATTATTATTACAAATATTGAATACATTTTAAAAAATTATAATGATATAATTAGTAGAATTAAATTCAAAATTAAACCCACAGACACGATGAAAAAGCAATTTTCCAAAGTGAAAAGATTCAAATGATTAAAATATATTTACATAATAATTCAATATAAAATATATTCCAATTAAATAATTGGATTATTAGATATATAATTGAAATAATTTTATTTTTAAATCCATATTGAAATAATTTAGATGTTTTTAAATGCTTTAAAATAAATTACAATTCTTAACAAAAACCAATATTTTTCATTATTCATCAAAAAATGTATATCCTTAGTAAATTATAAAAAATATAACTCCTAGATAATTTTGAAAAGATTATTTCAAAAATAGAGTTTGTTTTTTCCATTAAAATTTATAAAATTGGTCGAAATTAAATTAAAAATTATTGTGAAAAAGTTGAAAAAACTGTTTTTTAGAAAAATATTGTTTTTATGCATAAAATTTGATATATTATTTTCTATTTTCCAGAAAGCACAAAATATATATTTTAAAAATTTTATAGAATATATAATATGTAATTTTCATTAAAATCATTCACAAAAAATATTTTTAAATTTATTTAAGTTAAACGAGTCTGTGTGCATAAAAATACTTTTTCAAAAAAATATTTCCATTATTTTCAAATAGTTATTATATTAATTTATAATTGATTTATAAGAAATTTTTTTTATATAATTTTTTTTTAAAAAATTATAATTTTTTTTAAATTATTCATAACTTTTTTTGAAAATCGTATGTGATTACCATCATATTAAATAATAATATTTTAATATAATTTCACATTTCTTTTAAACTTGGTGTTGAAAGTAATGCAAGCCAAAATCAGTGTTGTGTATAACTCAAGATAAAATAGGTGTTATAGGTAATGAAAGGTAAACTCGGTGATCCATGTAATTCATGCTAAACATGGAATTTCATATAACACATAATATCAAAATTATTAAATTTATTTGAAAAACATTTTTTCAAAACATCTTTGGGTGTTACATTATATCCCCCTCAAAATGATTTCACAATTTCAATTCAGCACTTTGGTACAAATATCTGAATATAATTATGCCTAATTAAATCCTCAAGATCCATCATAACTGTCTCAAGATAGTGGTTTCATAAAAAAACATTGACCATGTTAGTGGTCTAGTTTTGTAGAACATTCTCTGATCCAGAATCTCCAATAGTTGTTCCTCATAAGAAAGATCTTGCTCTAGTGGTATGACTTATGAGATAAGTATATGTGATGAATTAGGTATGTACTTCCTTAAGAGATATATATGGAGCACATTATTAAACTGAGAGTGGTTCAGTGGAAGATACAAACGATAATATATGGTCTTAATATGATCAATAATTTCAAAGGTACCGATATAACTAGGGATTAGATTTATTTTATATCATAAGAAAAGTTTCATGCCTTGGTTGTCCTTCGATCAATTTCCAATTCATCTCTTACTCTATGAAATGAATATTATTTTTTGTATTCCTAAAGTACTAATGGATCATAATATCCATAATAGAATGATATGTTATTATTTCTATCTCTAGTTATCATCATTAAAAAATGGTTATCACAAGTTATCCAATATAAATAAATATTAATTTAGGGAATTAATTAATTAATCTCTAAAACCTCATCCAAAGTTAAACATAAACCATTCCATAAATGGTTAACCTCATTACCCTTCTTAAATTCATGGTTTATAATAAAGGTTGATAAATTTCACAAAATCAACTTAACATTATTCCCATAAATATCATTAAGTATCTCTTAATGGTAACATGAAAAATATGTGAATAAATTGGTCATTTATTCTCCTGAAGTATAGTAATAAATGTAATTACCATAAAACCACATTGAAAATAGGCACTATTCTTCATTACATAAATAAACTATATATTATTTAATATATTCCTTCTATCCAAAAACACTACAAAATCCACAAATAATAACATAATCCACATTTTCATCAAATACTTAATCTGTTTTGAGGTCATCAATACAATACAATTTACTTTATCTATATCAATCGTCTATTTGACTAAAATAGACACCCTTTTATCAACATCCAAAAATGATTTAGGTTTATCATCCCTTAATCTTGTGTTTTCCATAAAATATCAGCTTGAAATAAAATAACTTTTCATGGCCAGGAGTACTATTAAAAATATTCTTTCAGATCCTTAAAAAAACAATTATACAAAAAAATCCTTATATATTTCATGATTCAAATAAAATAATTATTGAATTCCCAAACCCAAACACTTAAATCATTCCACTTAATTCGTAAACCATTATCTAAGATTCATTATATCATTTATTAATACCTCTTTTAAATTATATTAAATATGAATCATGTATTAACATTAATCAACCTCAATTTATTCATGCTTCACATATTTAAAATAAAAAAAACTATTAGAACATTTCATACATTTCATATTTCAATCATGAACTCTTTATCATCAAAAATATAAAAATTACTCATGCCACCTTTCTGGTTCTCTTCGTGAGATTTCCTCCTAGGACATTGATTTTTATAATTACTATACTTTCCACATTTAAAACATTCAATCATTGATAATAAATTTGAAGATCAATATTCCTACCCATTGTGTTATCTAAAATATTCATTTTACCGTGAAAATTACTTAATATATTCCCTTCATATCTAAACATAGACATCTTTTCTTTCCATTGATACATTCCCTTGAGTTATTCTTCCCTCATTCTTGACATACAGAAAAATGAATCTTCTTTCCTTTATGGTCTCTACCACTTGAACTCTCAATAAACTCAATCCTACACTTCTTTGGTGGGCCCAATAGTTGGTCAAGGATCATGTTGTTTATCATATATCATTAATTTGTTTTAAGAATTACTATAATATACTTCACTCTAATCATAATCCCATTTGGTTTCTCATCAACACATTATTTATCACAATAATTTTGAACTTTATTTTTTATGGTTCCCACCAATGAGTAAAACCAGAAATCATAGTGGAAAACCACATAATTATGAAGAATAAATTATAGGATGACTAAATCAAGACACCTTATTTTAAATTTATGACACCTTAGGATTAACCTAGTTCATTCATGGTCATTATACAAATCCTTCATGATGGTTCACAAAACAATTGTGAATTTCCATAACATGTCCCCCACGAGTGTCAAACCATATGTGAATTAAGGAACATTATCATGAACTAGGTGATGATAGAGTCTAGATAAATGCACCATTTTTAGAGTAATTCCCCATATATACATCTGTTATAGATCCACATCAACTTGATGTATCTAGACATGAATTTACATTCTTGGAATCCACTCACAGTATCCTTTACTAAAATTCCTAGCCATTTTCCTAAACATTGACTTATCCTCAAACTTATACTTAGGTATATCCCTAGACATATCTATAGAAATATCCTTATGTATCTCACTAATGTATTCTAATAATAGTTTTCAAAGTCTAACTAAACCATTCCTCTCATAAAAACTATAGTGACCTTGAATTTTCATACATGAATATGACATCTTTTTAGATGAATATTAAATACACTTCATAAAAACACACTTGATGACCATGTCATTTTAGTGTCTTTAGAGACTATAAAAATAATATTATTATTTAATAAAAGAACATAAATATATTTGACAAATATCTTGTTCAATATTACTCCTCTTAGGTATACCCTACATAAAACATTCATCATAACTTGGGGAAAGAAATATAACAAAGGGTTACCTCAGAAGCCTAGTAATGCTAAATAGAATATATATAAATTGATGATCATATGAAATAATAATATAAGAATAAGGGTATGTGAAGAATATCATAACTTATTAATTTCATACCCAAACTTTCATAGATCATAAACATGAGTGATGACATAAAACATTATTATTTCAGAAAACATGCTCTTTAAGAGTGAGGAATCATCATAAATAAATCACGAACCATAATATCATGTTATAAGAGCATGTCACCATCAAAAATAAAGAAAAAAAATTAATATATCAATTTTATATACCAAGAATATTAACATAATGGATCTATACTCATCATATGTTACCCATTGTGGATCAGGACACACTTGTTTCCCATATTGGATGAGGAATCACTAGTATCCCATAGCAGATAAAGCCACTATAATTGTTTCCCACTATTATCTTATGAGATATAAAGCATTACCCAATTCATTGTAAGTTCATATAGTTCCAAAACATATCATAATTAAAACTATACTTATATATACCAGAATATCATAAAATATTCATCATATAATCACATCATAACCCATATGAAGGAAAAGTGTTTCATAAAAATTTAAAAAATTAACCATATCATAAACCATGAAATATAAATGGGTGTCATAAACATTTAATAAACCTAAACAATAACCATATAGAGAAATTATAAGGATGGTATCATTCAATATTTTCCCTAGTAAATCATAAGTAATATCAATGGTCTTAATATTAAATGAAAAATGATTTTGAAAGATCACTTGGAATATTTCCTGAGGAAAATAGCCTTTCACCTATTGAAAAAACTTTTTTAAAACATAAAAAAGTTTCAAACTACTTTTCATTCAAAATAAAATTTTAAACTTATAAATTAATCTTTGAAAATCATTTAAAACATACAATGAGGAAAATATTTTTGTTGAAAATCACGTTTTAACACTAAAAATTTATAAAATATTTTTAAAATATTTTTCATTAAAAATAAAAATTGAAAATTATAAATTATTATTTGATATAATGAGTGGTCACTATTTACGGAAATATCAAACACATTAAATATAAATATTCCATTCATTTTTTTAAAAAATGCAAACAAGCCTTGTTATGAAAATAAAATAAGGATTACTTTTAAAAATTTTAAATAGAATTTAAAAAGTGTAATAATGACTATAATAAATAATATAATAACATTAATACATTTTTAAAATATTTTTTATGAAATATGGATATGTAATAAAAAATTGACCGAAGAGTGAAATATAGTAAGTTTTATTTAAAAACATTATTTTGGAATCTCAGGTACATAACGAGATTTAAAAGAAAGTAAATGTTTTATCTCTACAAATAAACAAAGGACAATAAACTTAATGGTTATCTTGAGATATGGATCATACAATTTCATCGTTATAACCATAAACATAATCAATCCCCTTAAATGATTCGATTTTATCATAAAACCCTTTACACTTTCTTAACTTATAATCATTACCTCCATGAAAGAAAAATAATAAATTGAACTTTAAATATCATTAAAATAAGTATATTCATGATATAACATGTCAAATGTTAATTATACACACCACAAAAAATAAAGTGGTGAATATTACACATGTCTCCTAGAAACTAAAAGTGATGCGAAAATCCTTTAACATATGTATCAAATTCCTTCATCCATGTTGAAAAAACCTATATAATAGTTATAAGTTTATTCAAAATATATTATAGAATCATATATATATATATATATATCATACCATATATTATTTTATTATGATCTTTTATCAGTCATTTATTAACAATTCCTTGCTAAAATCACGTTTCGGGCAATAACTATATAGTTTTTCATTTATGTATTTTTTTATTTTCATTAATTTTAATTTTATTATTAATAAATAATATCATAAAGATTAAAAATGATATAAATAATATATATATTTATTATATATTTATTTATTGTAATACATAAAAATTATAGAGAGAAAATTAAATAAACCGTTCATGGAGACGGTAGGTTGTACGTATACATAAACACTATTTCCAATTCCTAGATGGATGAAATAAATGAAAGGTAAATAATATATTAAATTTACCGAATATTTTTAATTCCATATATATATATATCACATATATTAATTAAATGTATCTTAATTACCACCCATGGAAAGCACTAGGTAAAAATGAAACACATCACTTCACGAGGCGGTAGTCCACTATTCATAAGAACGACATTATCATATTATCTATAGAATGGAATATAAGATGGTATATATGATACTATAATTAATTAACTATAATTATATCATATATATAATATATAACATTACATACATCATTATATCCAACCATGAGATGTGGTGATGAAAAACAGATTACATTCGTTCACGAGGTGGTAGTTACCCTTACACACAATCAATAGTTTCATTTTTCATTTGATGGAGGAAGAGATAGTTGTAGGTCATGACCTTAAAATGAAATAATATACGTATATTTTAGATAATTATGATTTATATAATAATGTATTAATAATAATTGGAGGAGATAGAGGAAGAAATATAATAAAATGCCTGGTTAGGGATGTTATCAATTCTTCTAAAAAATTATTTTGGAATTAAAAAATATAATTTCCAAGATGGATTTATAAATAAAATAAGGATTATAGTATTTTATGATGGAATTAAGGAGTAAATTTTATAATAAATTATCTGAACCAAAGTGTTTCGAATGTGTGAATAGGATAGGAGATGGGTGGACTTTTATAAGTGAGGTGAGGGGTAATCTTGTATTTTTTTAAAAGAAAAAGTTATACCAAAATTATATATATGGAAAAGGATAAAATATTGGAAATTATAAAACCTTATAGCTTATAAGATCAAAATTTTTCTATCAAGTTTATTTTTTACATGTTTTAGGAAATTTATAACCCTTAGCATTTTAGTTTAACCCCAATAAACCTATTTTTTATTAATCATGGTAAATAATTTTTATTGTCCTTACTATTCATTATGGTAAAACAATTAAGTTGAAATTATTATATAATATAAATTAATATGAATAAAAAATTTAACAACCTTTTCCAAATTTAAATCCCATAACTAGTTAATTGAATTTAAAATTAAACTCACAGATGTGATGAAAAAGATGTTTTCGAAAGACAAAGGTTTTAAATGTTTAAAAAGTTTATATATAAATATTCAATATTAAATTGATTCTAATGACAAAAACTGGATAAAGAGAAATATAATTGAAATAATTTTATACTTAAATCAATAATAAAATAATGTTTATGTTTTTATATATTATTAAAATAAATGATAATTCATAATAATACCCTTATTCTTCCCGATTCATCAAAAATTTTATATTTTCAAAAAATTATAAACATTTAATTCCATGATTATTTTTAATGATTATTTAAAAAATTAAGTGTATTATGCTGAACAAAAAATTTAAAGTGTAAAAATTTAATTTTAAAATAAGTGCAAAAAAGGCGATAAAATAACTTTTTTGAAAAATAGAGTTTTAAGCATAAAATAGGATTTATTATAATATCTTGTATAGAGAAAACATAAGATGAATAGTAAAAAATTGATTAAATATATAATATTGGAATTTTGTTAAAATAATTGACCAATGTTTATTTGTTTAATTTATTGAGGTAAAACACATTTGTGCACATAAAAATAATTTTTCAAAAATTTATTTCCTTTATTTTAAAATAGTTTTTATTTATTTTTATAATTAATTTATTAACAAATAATTCGTTTTATATTAATTTTTTAAACATATTTTTTCATAATTTTGTTAATCTTATTCATACTCACCTTTTCAAGGGAATGGTGATAACTATCACATCAAATAATAATATTTTTATATTATATCACATTCTATTTAAAATTTGTGTTGCATGTAATGCAAACTAAAAATAGATTTTTTGTGTAAAACGTGATAAAATCAATGTTCCATATAAAAGAAGTTTAAATTGATGTTACGTTTAATGAAAGCCAATTTTTTTGTTTTTTTGTGATGAAAAATATTGAAAGATTAAATTAATTTGAAAAAAATATTTTAGAAAATCTCGGGAGTTACAAAGGACATAGAGATATGATGAACTTAAACTGTTATTTTCCATTATGAAAAAGGAAAGTTTTTACACATATTTATTTTGGTATCTTGGATTAATTGGATGAAATATATGTATTGATTAAAACATCATGATAAGGATTTTAATCGTAAGGGAGACATAGGCGTGCTATGGGAATTATTTATGTCATTGTCCATGATTTTGATGCTCAAGATGGATCGATGAGATATTAGGTTTTAATAAATATTAGTATAAATAGTTTAATTAAATATAAATTATTATTATTAGTTGTTTGAGTGTTATGGTTACAATAGAGTATCATTTCATGGATGAGTTTTGGTTTAGTATTGGACGAGGAATTTTTGCATATTGGATTAAGGGTAAAATCTTATATGGAAGTAGGTGGTCCATATTACACTTAACTATATGTTTCTTTACATATTATTGTGCATAACTACATTGGGATTTAATTTCAGTTGAATTGAAAAGGGACTGTGATTTCCCTTGTGAAAATTTAGGTTTTATTGTGCCACCAGTGTTTAGAGTGAGTTCTCTACCTTGTGTGTGTGATATAAAACTTCATATAGTCCACACCTCTATGGGTGATAAGAGTTTAGTTGAGTTCATACGGATTTTAAAGTGTTCTTTGGTCTGAATATGGGTTTTATGTAGTATAAGGTGAGAATAATTTAGGATAGTATAAAAATATTGGTGATATTAGACTATTGGGCTATCGATGAGATAACATATTGTATTATGAATAGTTAAGAGCACCCTCTTAAGGGGGATTTGAGTTTTTGTTCTTGTGGAGAGAAAGATAAATCCTTTTAGGATTTGATTTTTGTGGCAAGGAGGTTTCCCTCTAGGTAGTTGGAATGTAATAACCAATTGAGAGGGGAGTGATGGGGACCCAATCATGGGTTGTGAAAATAGATTGTAACAACATGGTGGGATGGTTTCCTAAGGATTGAACAGGGGCATGGCATTTGGTTTGGTTGTGGAATAAGAGCTATTATGTCACCAGGGGTCACTATTCTGACATTAGGTGTTCCTTGGGATGAAATCATATGGATACAGGTCAGGTTGGTTTAGTGGAGTTGTTTGGGTGTTGTCCTTGAGCACTGGGAATGGGATTAGGACTTTCTATATGCTAGGAAAAGGTTTTATCTTACATCAATTAAAGAGAAATTTTGGCTCAAGAGTATCCCCATGTGACATGTGGTCTAGGTGACACTACATTTTAGGTTTTCAGAGTGTATCTAGACCCTGAGACAATTTATGTATCATATTAATCTCTTTCTATGAAATTGGTAGGAGACCGACCTTGAGTTAGAGGGAAGAGGTTGAGGTGTTACATGATATCTACCTCGAGTGAGACATTAGAGGGAGAGGAGTGATATGTGGCCTACCCTGAGTGAGTGTAAGATGGTTTAGGTTTGGTATGAGGCCTAACCAGATTGTGTTAGTAATGGAGGAGGCATGATAAGAAGCTTACCTTTAGTGAGAGGGAATGATTTGAGGAGTGATATGATTTCTATCCTAAGTGAGAGGGTAGATTTTGGAGTTTAATATGATGTTCTTATGCAATGTTTGAGGCTAGGGGTCAAGTCGTGGTAGGATGTAATCAAGGTTTTGTATGGGACCCTATACTAAATGAGTGGGTGGAGGTTGAAAAATGGTATGAATCCCTACCCAAATTAATAGGGTATCAGTTAAGGTTTTAATATTAGGATACTATTTCTTATAAGTTTGGATGAGGATGGCATAGCTGGGTGTTATCACACCCTGGTTAGAATTTTATGGCCTAAAACACATTCTTTTATGATATATAATATATTATTAAATTATCTACCCCAAACACATATATAAAATGGAATATATCTGGGGAACAAGATGATTTCTTAATAAGATATATTTCATATACTTTACATGGGAACCCTGGTCTATGTATATACTATATTTTTTTATATTGGTTGAGAAATATTTTAAAAGTGAGGTTGGGATAAAGAATCTAAAGTGGATTTAGAGATAGGGTTGAGGTGATTCTTGGTGTAAGTAGTAGAGAATATTGTGTGTTATATTTATTTTGAAAATACATTATTTTTGTTTGGCCTAGTGGGTGATCTGTTGGGATGTATCTCTATATGACTGCAAGATCATTTTTCAATCTTGGTCATAAGTTGTTTATTATGGTTTGATTCTATCAACAATTCCATTTCTGTAAAATATTATTATCTTTGTGGATAATTTTTGGTTATTTATTGTTATTTATGGTACTAATATTGTGAGTATAATCTCTCCAACATTGATCATAGACTCTCATAACTCGTTATAAACCATTTTCATAAGGAGAGGAATTCTTGATGTATTTTGGTGATCCCAATTAAAGTGTTGTACCATTGATTTTAGCCTAGTTGTTGCCAAAATAATACCTTATTTTCTTCTAAAATATAGAAATAATTTATCAGGTTTTAAATGTATTTAACAAAATGTTTTTCATATCAAGAAAATAAATAATAGATGTGTTAAATTATGATTCTGAGTTTAGAGGAAGTACTTATCAAGGCTGATTCTGACTCAGTAAATGTCATATTCTATATATCATTCACATATTATACAATACATGAACATCATGACCAATTAAATTTTTACAAATAATATTGACAATTAAATATGATGTAATAAAGAGGATAACTTTTCATGTTAAATTTATAATTAATTTATATAGGTTGGAGTAAATAATGCCCCAGTCATGGGGATTTTTCTTTGATGATGTTGTTGTTCTTCCAAAACCATTTTTGATTTACCATCCCTGTACTTATAGGACCCATGTGTAGAATCCCTATAGTAGTGATCCACATGTTCTCTTTTGATCTGTGAACAAATCCAATGGATTTTTAGTTGCTAACATAATGTATTGATCAACTTACAATGCTCTTACGGATCACTACAACAATTATTTTGGTCTCGAAGAATCATCCTTTCAATCTAATTCTTGATATGATTGAGGATGGTTGAGAATATCAACATCCTTATTCAATATTACGAGAGAGATACAAATTTCATTATGAACAATTATTCTCAATTTCAATCAATATTTACACAATATAGAAAATCATCTATTTATAGTGGTAGGGTTATAGTTACAATACTATTTAATTATAAAATGGACCCTAAATAATATATTAAATCTTATGTGACCCTGTTCCTTTTAATAATGATATTATTATTATTTTCACATGTTGTTTTCTAACTATTTCAATATTAAATATTATTTTTACAAGATTAGAAATTAATATTTATCATTGGATGCAAACTCAGTCTTATAATCCTCCTTGGTATTTATTGAATACCCGAATAAATGAAAATTTATTCATTGAATAAATAAAAAATTAAATATTAAATTTCTATATAATTTAATGATTAATATGAAAACAAATATTTATTTAGTTTATGAAATCAACAATTATTGAATAAAATTATTCATCGGCATGGATAATAATATTTATTCCAATAATTCTATTCAAATATAATTTAATTGAGATCAACAGAAACAGTTAGTGTGTGACCCACTAGGATTATTTCTTATTGGAATTAAGCAGTCTTGCTTACAACCTAATATTACTATTTAACAATGAGTAAAGTAATCCATGAGAAAGAATTTAATTTCACATCATCAACAAATGCTTACAAGAAATCACTATATAATAAAATCTGTTTATCAAAATATATTATTAATAAGGTTGCACAAATATGACATTAAGCAATAAGATTGACACTTCTTTCTTTTAATATATAGAATAAACCCATTATTACACCATTTCCATGAGAATTAATGTGATTTTTCTATTTAAATCAATGTGTTGATATATCCACTTCTATACATTTGGAAGGGAAAAATATTACCTTGACTATTCATTAATAACATTCCATTCATGACACACCCAACATATCCAACTTCACATCACAATTTTGTTTAGTAAATCTAAGTCTGTGAGTCATGACATGAATTAATAAAAATTATAACATGTAAGGACCATTACACACACTCAAAGAAAATAATATATGAGGACATATAAACATGTGGAATTCTTACTAGTGGTTCTATTCTCATAATCTACCTCCTTGGATGTTAACTATTGTGAAATTACTGAGATTAATTCCCATCTACTTATTATTACTCACACCTGAAAATTAACATACTATATACCCTTAATATAATGTTATCAGACTATAGAACTAGGCTTAAGAATATCAATATCATATTTCTATGTTCTCATTATAGAGGGGAACTGATTTTCCCATTTAAATGAAATAAATACTATAGGATATTATTACATTAAAGTTACAAAGTATTATGAAAAATATGTAATATGACATTTTAAATTAATATCCACTTAATTGAATATTTATGTAATCTAATGTATAATTTGTTGGCTCTAGAAAGTCAATTCTAATAGACTCCCACTTGTTCTAGAGCCAACTACCTATGAATTTCAGCCCTCTAGACATCACATTAGGATCATATTTTTCTAGATTTAAGACTTTATTTAAGGTGTATAACGTATTTTATTCCATGAATAATCTTGTCACATTAAATTCACCTCTATTATAAAAATACCTCCAGAGATAATAATTTATAAGTATGTTATTTTTATGCTGATGTGGCCTTGACTCTTTTTTAAGAACTACTTTTACATGATTATCACAAAAGAGTGTAATATGGTCTTTACTTCTTGTCACAACATAAATATCATGGATTATGTTTCATACCTAAAATATATCTTTCTCTATCTTAAAATCCCCAAGATACTCTAAATATACTATATAGTGTGTGACCTTGGATTACTTTGAACACTTATAACTTACATCACCTCTATTAACATTAAATATGTATCCCTACTATGATTTCAGATTATCTTGATATTTTTGGAAAGAGAAATATTCATATCCTATGATGACTGTCTCCTCATCTCTTCTATAGAACATGAACATGTCCATATATTATCATAGATACATATGTATTGTCTTGACTACCATCCTATAGAGGTCACCTAGTCAGATTGAAATCTTCCCACCTCACTTAATGTGTAAAAAACATCTAGCCTAGTATATATCATATCATACATAACTGAACCAATCAGTCACGTCTATGGAATACTTTATATCAATTTCCTTCCATTATGTATCTGAGGGAATTTTTTCTTAGAAAAAGTAATGTCATGTGACACTAGTTAAATTCAACTCTAGGATTGTTCCATACTGAATATCTTCAGAATCATGCCATTATTTGTACTTTGAATTAATCAAAGTATTCTCTTAGATCTATCATGATATATCATTATCCGAATAATAAATTATTCTCTACCTAACTCTTTTATAGAAAATAATATATTTAACTGGGATTTAACATATTATACGACTTGTATTTCATTTATATTTAGTAGTATGCCATCAATATAAACTACTAAGACAACAACTCTAATCCCAATAAACAACTTATAAACACTCGGGTAAGATTATTTCTTTATAAAACCAATTTCTATTATGGATTCATCAAATTAAATTTTTAATTGACCTGGATTCTTTCTTTAATATTTAAATGGACCTTTTTAATTTTCATACATTGTTAAATTATTTTACAGTCATAAGAAATTTAGGTTGTGTAATATAGATATCTTTATAAAGTTACACATTAAGGAAGACTATTTTGTAATTAATTTTATAAATATCATAGACATTATATTCCACTCTGTAAAGTATAATTATAATGGATTTTAGCATTGAAACTGGTGAAATGTTTTCATCATTTCCTATGAATTGATTTTATTTGTACCCCATTACAATCGGTTATTTCTTATAAGTATTAACTTTTCCATCCATGTTATGTTTCTTCTTGAATACCCATTTGAAACAAATGAATTTTACATCCATATGATGGTCTAACAAAATACATATGTTGTTTTGATACATGTAATCCATTTAATAATTCATAGATTCTTGTCACTTGGAATCATCTACCCCACTTATTTCTTCCTTGTAGTTTATAGGATCAATAATATTAATTAATAATGAGTCACCATATTTTTTGACTTTAAAACTATATGTTTTAGGATCAATATCCTCTCTTGTACTCTTATATAGTACTTGTGTCTCTAGAACTTATTTATCCACATAGATTGGTTGAATTTATTCATGTGAGAACTCTTATGTACCTTAAGAATAGACTTCATCATAATATATCTCACTCCCACAAACTATTTCAAAGATGTGATCTCTCTAAAGAAATATGTTGTGTCTTTCCAAAATTACATTTTATATGAGGTTCCATGTATGTAATATGCCATTGTTTACTTAGTGTATCATATAAATGTTCAATTTGTTCCTCAAGGTGCATGTTTATTTCCTAAAGGGGTCTGAATAAATTCTTCACACCCCACAAAATTATGTATGAAAACACATGTTTCTTTCCACTTCACAATTGGTATGGAATACCATATTCCGCTTTAGTTGGAACATGGTTAATATTTTTGTTTACTTTTAACACGTGTATCCCCAAAAGGATAATAGAAGAATTTCGTGACTCATAATTGTTCCCACCATGTCTAATAAGTCTATGTTCCCCCTTTTTCTTAAACCTTTCCACTTAGAAATGTAATGAGTAGTGAGTTGGGATAGAATAAAAAGTGCCTTTAAATAATCAATGAATTCTTTACTAAGATATTCTAAAACATGGTTTGATAAAAGTTTCTCAATTTTAATACCGATATGGTTCTCAACTTCACTGTTATACTTATTATATTTTTTATAAGAATTTGAATTATACATTATCAAGTTGATATATGGAAATCATATAAAATCATCACTAAAAATTATGATGTATGAGTACCCACTGCTTTCATCAACTAGAAATGGTCCACTCACATTGGAAAGAACTAATTCAAGGAGATATTTTTCTCTTTCACATTTCCACTAAATGTTTCTTTAGTTTTTTTCTGAAATCATACAAGATATATACCATGTTTTTTGTTCAAACGAATTTAAATATCAATCGTGGTGTAATTTATTTAAATAATTTTCTTTTACATGACCAAGATGTTGATTAGATAATTGGGTGTAGTATAATTCCAATAAACTTGTTTCATTATCGATTTATATTACATGGTACCCATTATCTAACACATAGTGTCTATTATTTAAATATTCCTTACCATAACATATTATTTATTTATTAAATAAGCATAAATATATTCCAAGAATTTAAAAAAATCAGTATATATGAATTATGGAAAAAAATATAATGATTTTGGTGATTAAAAGCACATAATAAATATGTTTTAAAACTAATATCATTCCCATCGACAATGTGAGGTAGTAGTTCGTGATAGAATCAACCTAAAGTCTGGATCCATTAACTACAATTATATCTAACTCACCCCATACAATCTTCTAGAGTCAACATGGTTCCTATATTTTAATACATATGTGACATCCACATATTATATCTAATGTAGAATTTTTAGAAAAAAAAACATTACTCAAAAACAAACGCACCACAATCATCCCTTTTCTACTTTTCCCGGGTATAGTTTTTATTCCAATGGACATTATTTAAACATACTAAATAGATAGGATCCTATTTCCTTTCTTTCTTAAAAAAATTTCTCTTATTTCAAGGTAATTGTTAAGATGATTTGGATTTGGACATCCTCACTTGACCATTCCTTTCATCCACCATAAGGATAGAATTCCCTTAGAGCATCATATTATTTTCAACTTAGATAAGGAGAGTGGGATGATATGGGAGATAATTCTCTATGTTTTCCATTTTAAATTAACAATAATTATGGTGAAACTACAAGGGATGGATGAAATAATAAGACCAGTGCATAGTTCCCCATGTAATTTTAAACTTAGAACCTCTATGTGCTAAATGTATCCAATGAGTTTGACTTTATGATACATAGATGGAGCACATTTTCCAAGTTTTCTATGAAATAACACATTGTATATCTCAATACATTCAACTTTATTTCTCTCCAGATATTGACCATATAGATTCTAGAACATGGTTTTACCATCATTGTCTTCCTATGGCTTCATGAGTTCATTATACATGGATGAAAGAATTGAACACCAAATGTCAACTGTGTCACTAAAATATTTAACAAAGAGAGTGATATCTTCATCTATAAATATCATTACATATAGATTAGGCATTGGTTGTCTTGGAACATAATACTTCCCTTCATAGCACAACACTACCCATAAGAATTTTAACTATTCCTAGAAATAATTTCAATTAGGATATATTATTTCACTAGATTTGATCATAGGGAAAATGAAGGTGATGATCATGTCATTAATATTCTATATTAAAAGAGTATATTATTAATACCTCAATTGATTACAGTTAAGGAGAGAAAAAATGATAAATTTAATTTTATTATGTTTCTAAATATTTTTTCAAGTACCAACAGCCCTCACCATTAGAATTGAGATATCATATTGCTCATAAATTCTTGTGGAAAGGATCCATATGAATCTTCTCATAACCCAACTGAGGTCCTAGTCAATTACTTGAATGTATTTAGGTATTAAAGACTTTACCAAATACAGAATTTCATCTCATAGATCCATTGAGTGGACTCCCCAATCTAAAAAACCTCACTCCTATTTCTTAATCATTTTCCTCTAAGTTATATCAAGTCTATAGTGGTCTATTTTTCTTGTAGTAAATTGGTTAATTCAACCAAAAAATTTCATAATAACTCCCTGATAAAAGTAACTGTCCCAACAAGAGTTAGTCAAACACTTATTTCTATGGTTTCATTCCAAATAAAATAATATAGTTCTTAGTCTAACTTAATATTAAGTATATGGATTTCATTTATTATGCATAATTTGTTTTCCATATTTTATCCTTTACATATCTTATTATTATAGAGTGGATATTAATTTAGTGGTCAACTAGGTTATGATGAAACATTCATCCATAACATATTTATTTTAATTATATATTTTCATATTAAGCACATTTATTTTTATTATCATAGTGATTAATTCATAAAATAAATCATGAATAATATAGAAATAATATTAATCAATGACATGATCATTATATTTATCTGATAGGTGATTTATTGAGGGGATAGTAAATCAACCTATTGACCTAGGTATAAACTATGTGTTTTAGTCTTGGATTGGGTTGTAACATCCATCCTATCCACATACATATCACCCATGTTGGATTTTATCTTGGTTCTATCTTGAGCATCCATTGGCTTTTCTCTATCTTTAATAGACTTAATGCTCCTTCAGATAATGTTTATATTACATATGTTTTATAACTCACATGTAAGTGATGGGAACCAAAGGATTAGTTAAGGGAAATTAAATAAAACAACCTTGGACACACATGTACAACAAAATAAAATAGGGAGGGATGAATGAAAATATTTTATATTTAATATAATAATAAATAATTTACCAAACCATGACATAAAATAAAATAAAATTAAACCAAAACATATATAGGTACGGTCATAGATCATGACTAGTCATACACATGTAACGATTACACATTTTAAAAACTATCTAATATTAATTTATATTCATTTATCAACAGTATAAAACATGAATTAATTAATCTAATTAATTATATTAATTATGTTATTGTTAAATCAATAAAGTTAATCACATATCATCCAATCATCCTGAAATCATCATCTTCTTATGATATAAAATAAAATAAAATAAAATATTTTATTTTATTTAAAACTCAAAAAATTTTAAACAACACTTTACATAAAAGAAACTCGACAATTACTTGCATGGATTACAAAGTATGGGTTTAATTACAAACTATTCACTCATATGACATATTATGTACATGAAATGTTTCAATTTTTGATGACATGTACATCAAATTTAATTCCACACAAAACACATAAATTTTACAAAGCGTTACAATTTAATTCATTTAGTCTTTAGTATGAAATAACAATATATGAATTATAGTTTTGAGTATTATAGATAATTAAATAAGAATTTAATATAATATAAAACATAATGATCTACATTAACTATGAACATAATAACCCAAAAACTCTTGTCTATGAGTTTTAAAGGAGTAATTAATTAAATTTAATATTCCAATGTCATCAGGTAAAGTACACACCATGTGCAAGCCAACTATAAGAGGTGTATTTATCTTTAATATATATTTATAGTACATTCATAATTACTCTATGTGTACTTATTGTGGATATTTATGAAGTACAAGACGTATAGAAAGAATAAATGTCATGAACATCAAGTTACATGACCACGAGTCTGTACGTGTCATGTACTAAATACACTAGGTGTATTAATTCCAAAACATTGTTTGACCCCATATTTTCCACCCTGAAAACACATTGACAGCAAGGAGTGTAGTCAATCAACACAACATGTACTCTAAAAAGCTCGTGTCCCACCTTTCTTGGTCAATACATGGTGTATTTATTGCACAAGGAATGTACTAATTACATGATGACCCTAAATCCATGGGTGCATCCTTGTGCAATGACCAAGGATACATGACATGTAACAAAGTAATCAACACTGTATAGACTAGTATTATCTAGCTATAATTATTGGATCCTCTGGATGTGTTCTTTAGATGTGATCAAAATTAATTATTAATTGATCATAGTAATATATGTAAGAAATGATGAAGAGAAGGAATAGATTTCAATGATGTATCAAGAATGAATTAAAACAGGAAATGAATTTTAACTTTTAAATGTAAAATGAAAAAAAAAACAATATAAATAATTATAAATTTGAATGTGGCCCCTATGATAGAACATTGTGGTTCTAGGTGCAACAAAATCACTCATTTGAGCTTATCCCAACTAAAAAATATTAGATTTGATGGATCATTTAAAAAATATACAATATGAGAACATCATTACCAAGAAAATATTTCAAAAGAATATAGATAATTAAATATACCATAATTAAGAGGAGATATTTTCAGATTAAATTAATAATTAATTAAAATAGACCTAGAGAAATAACACATCATTTTGGGTATATTTACTTGATGATGTTTTTGTTCATCCAAAAACCTTTTAGATTTTCTGTAATTTCACTTGTTGGACTTAAGTATAGAATCCCTCTAGCAGTGATCCTAATTAAAAAGTAATTTTTTTATTTCAAAAACAATTTTGAGGAAAAGTGAAAAACCGAAAAAGTCCACATAAAAACATACCCACAAAAAGAGATCAAAATTTTTCAATGAGAAATATATTATTGTTAGAGTAAGATACTATAAATAACCCCCACTACCACTTAGATACCTAGATATCTAGGTCAACTAGTAGATGAGATACAATATGATCTTCCATTAGGTTCCAAGTTTTCTTCTATTCCAAAAAATTGATATTTCCTTCATTGAATCATCACATAAGAATATGATCTTTTATTTCAATCCAATCCCATTTCTCCTTATTAATGGATATCCGAATACTTCTCTCATATATATTTTTGAATACCTATTTTAGAGTGTTATTATAGAGGAATTATTTTAAAATTTACTCCTTAGAATTTAGAACAAGTTAAAAGTTTTTCTTTCTCTCCTATTCAAATTTTCCTATCACTCTGTCTGAGCCTTCATCCAACACTGTACATTAATGCACCTTGACTCCACCCTCCAATTTTTTTATCCTCGGTAGGTGTCTTCTTTTTCCGTCGTGCATGAAATTGACATCACAACTTCAATCATTGAGGATTACACAAAATTAATTTCTGTGACATTACTCCATTCATTTTATAAATATTTGTTTATTATTGTTTTTGGGGTGATTCAGTAATCATTACTGGGTCTTAGTTCCCTCCTAATTGTGGACCAGAAAATTTCCACAACTAATATTCCGTTGTTTTCCTTTCCTCAAGAAATTTACAACCAAGGATTCATTATCAAAATCCGAATTTGGTTGTGATTCCTCTTATTAATCACTTGGATCAAAATATTTTGATTATATTCATATGACATGTTTCAATTTATATATTGGTATAATAGTTTTCAATCCTCTTGGGTCTGTATTTTCTTTTTCAACTTCATTCAGAGTCGAGAAGTGATTTTGGATTTTGAGTGGATCTTTTGATTTGGACTGAATAGGCTCCACACAAACTAAGGAAACTTCCACATTCAACATTATTATGTATGTCTTCTAGTACCCTTACATTAGTTAGGACGCCTTATCCACTGTTATCAGAGTGCTTCTTGTGCTCATGTCCTTTCACCACACCCCAGTCCTTAACTATATCAGCAAAGGATGAAAAATCATGGAGCCAGGCACTCCTGGGGCCGACTCAGTCAACTTGGATGCATGGAGATCCTGTATCAACCTGGAAAATATATCCTCAACTCTCATATCCTAATTCATCTCCTTTATTAAATATAGAATGTTCCAAACTAGGAATATTTTTAGAAGACAATGCATAAAAACAATGTTTAACTACCTCTGAATCAGTTTTTTTTGTGGAGGAGAATCCCCCACTTGGGTACCCCTACACAACCAACAACATGATAAAGCATTGTGACCCAACAGATTTCATTAATAACAAAATTCAGTCCATGATTCAAAGACATCATTTTTATTAAACGAGGATCCTTCACCAACAGAGATCCAATGAAACATCATGTTACCATTTTATCTGGTATCCCCCTAACCTCGTCATGGTTTTCCCCACCATTGATATTGGGAGGATACCTATAATGGTGAAGTCATATATTTTCTAGACTTTCACTAATAACTACTCAATTATGTAGGTTGTAGAGGAGTCACATGTTGTGTAACTATGTTGCACGCCCTGTAATGGTTGCTGGATGTAAGTCATGAAATATAACTTCACATTGTGAAAGGTTTCATGTCGGGATAATGACTTACATGTCATGAGTTGTTAAAAGGTCAATATTTATTACGAGGTGATGTATTTTTCGGTGTACTTGTATACCATGGATTTCATGACGTGTAACTATAATAAACATCATGAAATGGACCATGCCCAGTTTCAAAAATGGTCGATCTACTATTTTGTCATGAATCCTCTCCCAAATCTATTGTCTCTTGAACTGAAACTCATCCTATGAGATTTTGGGAGACTCTTCTCAATCTAGATCGATCCGTTTGACATTCAATCGTCATTTTAGTAGCGGCTTATCTCTATGGGTGAGTAACCTTTCCATTACTTCAGTGTCTTTTATCATGGTATCACCATTGGGTGGCGTCTTTGGATGCATTGGTCTAAGGTTGATGATTCTTCTTGGTTTCTTCCTAGATAAGTTTGGCGATCTTGTTCCGGAGGGCTTTTATCCCATTTGTATTAGTGTGGTGGATGTTTATCTTTGAGGTATTTTGGGTTACTCACTTCCTTAAACCACTTGTATTCAAAATTGACGTAATCTTGATGTGTATTTTATTCTAGGGCCTTCGCAGACACTGTCAGGTTTCATTGATTTAGGATTCTGTTGTGGGCGTGTTCCACGCAAGTTTTTAGGTAGGTGGTTCCGTCTCTAGCCTACGTTGATAAACATGATTGTTTTTCTTTATAAACTATTTTGTATATTGAAATTGGTTGGATTTTTTCTTTTTTGATGAAATGGGTTTTTAATAAAAAATGGTTTTTCCCTAGTTATTAA
Source organism: Viscum album (assembly GCA_963277665.1). Lineage (NCBI taxonomy): Eukaryota > Viridiplantae > Streptophyta > Magnoliopsida > Santalales > Viscaceae > Viscum > Viscum album. The sequence continues at coordinate 2,093,598,977 of OY728122.1, forward strand.
CAAATGGAGAGAAAATGAGTATTTTTGAATAATTAAAACTAAATTTTTGAAATGGTTTTACAGTGGTTTTCAAAAAATCCAAATGAATTGAGAAAAAATAAAATGGGTTACCTTGGGTACTCAAATGGAAGGTTTATCTTGGGAACATTTTCCATTCTCTTGGTAATTATCAAGGAGTTTTTTCCTGGGACCTTCCTCTGTTTCCTAGGCCCATTGTTCTAGGAGACCAATATTGATATTTTTAGGGGTTTACACATGGGTTATTCCTATGATTCTTATGATTGTGTTCTATGATCATATTTGAATACTTGATTATTATGGTATGAGTAGTCTATGGCTGGGACCTATATTATTCCTTGGTGTTCTAATACTAGTGATTCTGTTTTTTATTGTATGTATTTATAATTTATCCTTGATATGCATGTTTATGGTTGAGAAAAATGATATGGAAAAAGTCCATTGAAATTGATATACCTTCTTTTTTTTAGAACTGTGGAAAAAGGGACATGTTTACCATGTTTTCTATAAAACTAATTTAATTCTTATCATGCCATGGTTTTTCTTAAAATGAGTATACAATAATTGTTACATAGAGGCTTTTTATGGATCACCTGGGTGGGATCATACTGATCATGTTAGTTCACACCCTGCACATCTCTTTGGTGGTGTGTAGACCTTTATTTTTCTTATAGTGTTGGGAAAGGAAAGACACCATAGTGAGGTGGGGTGGTTAGTGTCGGATAGTTGGGAAACTGGTGGTGAGATAGTGGGAGTCTATCCCAACCATTATTTAGAGTAGTTGTTTGGTTTTTAGTCTCCTTCTTTTGGACTTGTCTTGGAGTTTTCTAACTTCTTTTTCAGTTGTCTATTTCCAATTTTTTCGTAAATTTGTAGAATATATATCTTTTTTATCTTTTTATAATTCTTATTTTGTTTATATATATATATATATATTCATTGTGGTTGTTCGGGTTAGGAGAAATTTTCCCATCCATTGCATTTTTTTGTGCTCGGGTGCTTCTCACCAACCTATGGGAATGAAGAATTCCCTTTGTGTATGTGGCAGATTGGGTCGGGTTCTAGGTTTAAGGGTAACCTAGGTTGGTTCGTTATAGTTTGGTATTAAAGGAATTATATCCTCAAGATTCCATGTCTTGGGACAACTGTTTGATGGGAGATAAGATTTTTTGGACATGAGAGGTATGTTGCGATAAGTGTCTAGCCAGCTCTTTTCATGATGAGGCTCGAGTTTCTAAGTGATATTGGGATATGTGTCTCTAGTTTTGGTTTTTGTTTAAAAAATATTAGTTTTTTTCTTATGGTATTTATAGTTTTAGATGAGATACATTCTATCTTCTGATCATTATTATGATTCTATGTGTAGTAGTATGCCTCAAAGACATCTTCCATGAGATCCTCAGGAAGGTGTAGCTGATGATCCTCAAGGGAGTCCACCTATATGTTATAATCACATTGATATGATCATACAAGATGTCCGTGTTATTGATCAAGATGTAACTTGAGTTTAGAACACTATTTTTTAGGTACAACCAGTAGATAGAGGAGAGAGAGAGAGAGAGAGAGAGATCAAGTGAGTTCCTTTGTGATAAACCACCGATCTTTAAAGGGATGAATCAACCTCAAAAGGGGGAGGACTAGCTGGAAAAGATTGATCAAATGTTTGACTTTCTGGAGACACGTGAGAACATCAAGGTAAAGTGTGTAGCATTCAGGCCTGAGGGGTCTGACAAGCGATGGTGGAATTATATGGTCTAGGAAGATATGAATGTTAAATTGGATTGGAAGGGTTTGAAAACCCTATTATTTTAGTAGTTTTCTTAAGAGTCATTGATGCTGGAAAAGTCTCTAGATTTCTTATCTTTATAACAGGGAGAGGTTTTGGTGTCAGGATACACCAATCATTTTTCTTAGGTTGCCTATTTTTCCCAGATGTGGTGAATAATAACAAGATAAAGGCTTAAAAGTACCTGTAGGGTTTTCAACCAGATATCTGATTGTAAGTGTTTATGATAAATAATTATACCTATGCTGATATGGTAGATAGAGCTATAATGGATGAAATGAATATGGAAGGCAAGGTTGTATTTTACACCTATTTTCTTCCATCAGGTTATAGATTCAGTGGCATAAATGGGAAAAAGAAGAAGTGGAAAGATCATCACAAGAGTAGTGGAGGTGTGTCTCAACTGAAAGCCTCCTCTACATAGTCTGTTAAAGTGGCTAATGTGCCTAAGAATTTCTATTAGTGTGGTACAGGAGGACACACCATAAGTTTTTTTCCTATGCCCATGAAGACATGAAATAGCTGCGGACGCGTTGGTTACTTACAATGCTTCTATTAAGCTAGGAATATGACCTGTTATGGTAAGGGTTCATCGGATCTAAAGGCTACTGCAGTGTAGTAATTAGATTCAAATACTATAGAGCTCTAGCCATAGGCATCAAGAGTGAAGCATTTTCATGCATTAGATGAGAGTCTAAAAGAAGTTGATGGAGGTCCGACTACTATTATAGGTACTATCCTTATTACATAGTTAGTAGTAATTGATCTATTTGATATCAGTTCCTCCCACTCATTTATATATGTATGTTTTATTGGTGTTATTAAACTTACAATAGAACTTATGCCTTTTAAAATAAAGATAACAACAACTCTTGGTACGAAGAAAGAGTAGGGGTTTTGGTTTTCTTCTTGTTCGTTAGTGATGGTTGATATGGAGTTGGTCTAGGATTTTATCACTCATGATCTGGATATCTTTCAAATCATCATCAATATGGATTGGATTTTTACTCATCAAGATGAGGTTGTTTTTTATCATTAGCTCATTTTATTTATTTTTACCTATGGGAGATCTCATGTGTTTCAGGGGGATTGGGACCTGAGGTTAGATAATTCATGACCTTCCTGCCCAGATCTCATGAGTTTGTAGGTTCTTGTTGTGTTTGATCCATATGATGTTTCTTCTGTTGATGATCTTACCATTGTTGTTTGATACTTTAATGAGGTTGTTGCAAATGTTTTCATTAATCTTCCTCTAGAGTGGGAGGTGGAGTTTACAATTTATTTGGTGTTAGTTATGCAACCAATATCGATACCTTCTTATCATATGGAATATGTGAATCTAAAAGAGCTCAAGATTTAGTTGGAATACCTATTGGAAAAAGGATTAAATCATAGATGAGTTTAAACTTTGGAAACCTCTGTGATCTTTTCCAATTAAAGAGATGGTTTACTTTGTTTATGTGCGGACTATTAGAAGTTGAACCAGGTAATGGTTAAAATAATATACTTTGTCTCATGTAGATGATTTGTTTGATCAGTTAAAGGTGGAAAAGTGGTTTTCAAACATTGATCTTTGGTTGGGTTATAATCAACTCAGACTTCAAGATTCTGATACACTGAAAATAGCATTTAGGAGAAGGTATGGAAAATATAAATACCTTATAATGCATTTTTTTCCAAATAACGATCCTGTAGTTTTATATATTTGATGAATTGTATATTCAATCAATATCATATCACTTTTTTGGAAGTGTTCATGGATGATATTATGGGTTATTCAAAATCCTTGAGTGAGAATGACCACCATCTGAGTTTGGATCTAGAAATTTTTGGATTTCACAATTTGTATGGAAGGATTTTGAAATTTAGTTTCTAGATTCCAGAAATGAAGTTATTTTGAAACAGAATTACTGAGCATGGCTCTTTAGTTGATCTATAGAAGGTAAAGGTAGTTTTGTTATGGAAGGAACCACATAATTTCTTCGAGATATGAAGCTTCCTTGGTATTTTGGGAAACTACTAATGGTTTCTCAAGGACTTCTCCAAGATAGAGTCACCTTTGACTACTCCTACCAAGAAAGAGGTGAAATTCACCTAGGAAGAAAAGTGTCAGACTTATTTTGATGAACTTAAAAGGCTTATCTCATCATATCATGTTCTTATCTTACTTGAGATCATTAAGGGGTACGTAGTGTTTTGCAATGATTTGGGTGCTATTTTGGGATTCCTGATTATAAAGGATGACCATGTGGTGGCATACGACTCTCACCAGCTTCAATCACATGGAAATAATTACCCCAATCATGATTTGGAGCTTCTTCTAGTCATGCATATACATAAGTGTGGGAAACACAATCTTTTTAGAGAAAGGTTCACTATCTTCTATAGTCATAAGATTCTATGTCATATCTTTTCTTAGAAGGAATTAAATCTCAGATAAAGATAATGGGTAGAATACCTCCAGATAATGGACATAGATATCGCCTACACCCCATGAAAGGGGAATGTTGTTGCAGATTCTATTAGCAAGAAGGTACCATAACAGGATGGTCTAGAATCAAAGAGTGAAACCTTATGAGTCTTTTTGATCAGTTTCATCTGGATTCTCAGGAGGATGTTTTAGGTATGGTTCATGCCAATGTTTAGTTAAAATCATCTATACTAGAGTCTATTTTTCAGAGTAGTCAATAAAATTATGAGTTTCAGAAGACTGGAAAAAGCCGTTATGGAGGGGAGACTATTTCTGGTTGGTCTCTTTCTTTAGATGGTATGATTGAATTCAAGAAAAGGATTATCATCCCAGCATCTGTTAGGAGTTTATTACAATTCAATTGTCACAACTCTTAATGGGACGTTCATCTGGGCACTAAAAATATGTATTATGAAATGAGGCAGTGATTCTGGTTGCCGAGTATGAAGCACAATATCACAATGTTTGTGTCCCATTGTTACACCCGCCAACGGAAAAAGTAAGAGCACTTGAAAACTTCTGGGTACTTTATCCTCTTCTTGTGCCTATTTGGAAATGGATCGAGGTATCCATGAATTTTGTTATTGTATTACTATGGACTCCTCAAGGGAATAATGCTATTTGGAATTTTTGTGATCGGTTGACAAAGTATTCTTATTTAATTCTAATCAAAGACATCACTAAAGTTGATGATTTGGGTAAGATGAATGTGCAAGAGAATGTGAGGTAACATGGGATTCCTTATTCCATATTTTCATAAAGGGATTCTAGGTTTACATTGATATTATAGAGGAGTCTTCAAGAGGCAATGGGAACTCAGGTCAATTTGAGCATAACTTAGCTTCCACAGACATATGGTTAAATAGAGTGAGTAATTCACATTCCAGAGGATATGATTTGTGCATGTGTCTTGGATTTCAGAGGTTTGTGGGATATTAATCTGGGGATGGTATAGTTTTTTTATAAAAATAGGTATCAGTTGGTAATCATAATGGATCCTTTTGATGAATTTTATGGTCGCATATATAGATCACCTATTTGTTGTGATGAGGTGGGTGAAGTATCTTTAGTTGGACCATGTTTTGTTCAAGAAACATCTATGAAGATTTAGGATGTACATCGACATCTAGTTCTATCCCAGAGTCTGTATAAATCATATGTTGATCAGTGACGTCGACCATTGGATTTTTCCATAGGTGACTGGGTTTTATTTAATGTTTATCCTCGGTTGGGTCATTGTCGACATGGAAAGTACAAAAAATTACCTTCGAGATATATTGGACCATTTGAGGTCACTGAGAGTCTTGGGAAATATTATTATTAGTTAGTATTCATAGTTCAGTAGAAAGGTATTCATGATGTTTTCCATATATATCAGCTCATGAAATATCACCCCGATCCTTCTCACATTCTAAATTGGGAAGAAATTGAGTTAGAGCTATATGCTTCTATTTTGGGGAAACCAATTGAGATCATTAACTCTCAAGTGAATTTCTTTTGTGGGATGTTAATTCCATTAGTTATAGTTCTATAGAAACAAGTATCGGATTCTCATGAGACTTGGGAACACGAATCAATGATGAGGATGTAGTGTCCTTATCTCTTTCTAGAGATTACATCTTCTATATGACTTCTCGGGGATGAAAAGTCTTTATGGTGGGGAGTTTGAAACATCCTGTTACCATTTAATCAAGAACACCCTTAACCTCATCATGGATTTCCCCTCCATTGAGAATGGAAGGATACCGATAATTGTGAATTCATAGATTTGTTGGACTTGCACTAATAATAATTCATTTCTATGAGATATATATAAATTACACACCATGTAACTTTGTTACATGCTGTGTAATGGTTGCTCGATGTAAGTCATGAAAGATGAATTCATGTTGTGAAAGTTTAGACGTATTGATTGTGACTTACATGACATGAATTTTTAGAAGGTCAGTTTTTAATCTGAGGTGATGGATTTTTTGGTGTACTTATACTCTGTGGATTTTACAATGTGTAACTATATTAAATGTCATGAAAAAACTCCCATCCAATTTTAAAAATTATTTAGATATTATTTTGTCAGGAATCATTCTCAAAACCTCTTGGATCTCGAACTGAACTCATCCCAGTCAATTTTTTGAGACTCCGCTCCACCTAGATTGATTTGTTTGACACTCGATCTTCATTGCGGTGGCAGTGTGTCTCTTAGGGTGAGTAACCATTCCATTATTTCATTGAATTTGATCACAGTATCTCTATTAGTAGAATCATTGGATCCATTTTTCTAAGGTTGGTTGTTTTTATTGGTTTTCTCCTAGATCAATTATGTGATCTCATCCTAGAGGGCTTATCTCCCATTGGTCTTAGTACAACAGGCATTCGTCATTGATGTTTGTAGGTTTCCTCTCATTAAACAAACCCTTGTCTTATAAATTGAATCAATTAGGATGTGGATTTGATTATTGGATCTTCATTGATATTGTTGGGTTTCATTGATTTTGGATTTCATTACAAGCCTTTGCGACCCAGTATTTTTGGTCGGTGGTTCTATCTCTAGCCTAAATTGATGAACCTGATTTGTTTTATATATTGTTTCATATATTGAAATTGGAATGATTTTTTTGTGTGTGTCGAAAAGGGTTTTTAATGAACAATGGGTTTAACCTGTTTAATGATAAATGGAGAGAAAATGGGTTCTTCCGAATCATTTAAAAGGAATTTTTGAAATGGTTTTAAATGTATGAGAATGAATTGTGAATAATGAATCATGAGTTACCATGGCTACTTAGGTGGAAGGTTTATCTTGGGGCCCTTATCCATTTTCTTTGTGATTTTTAAGGTGGGGTTTCTTATAGATTTCCTATGTTTCTTTGTCCCATTGTTCTTGGTGATTGATAATGGAATTTTGGGGAGTTTACTCATGGTGTATTTATTTGATTCGTTGGGATATGTTCTAGGATTGGATTTGTGCGCTTGATTATTACGGTACAAGTTGTCTATGACTGGGAACTATAGTATTCCTTGGTGTTGTGATACTTTTGTTTCTATTTTTTATTTCATGGGTTTTTGATTGTTCCTTGATATGCATGTTTATACTTGGGAAAAATGATATGGAAAATGTGATTTGAAATTGATATAATTTCTTTTGTTCAGAACTATGAAGAAAGGGAAATGTTGAAAACATTTTCCCTAAAACCAATTTACTTCTTATCAGGCCATGTTTTTACTTAAAATGAGCATACATATATTTTTACACAAAGGATTTTTAGGGAACACATGGGTGGGATCCTACTGAGCCTATTAGCTCACACCATGCAGATCTGTTTGGTGGCACAAAGTCCTTTTTTTGTCTTCTAGTACATAGAAAGGTAGGGTGCCATAGTGAGGTGTCGTGGTTTGTGTTAGTCAGTTGGGTAACTAGTGGTGTGATGGTGGGAATCTATCCCTACCAATTTTTAGAGTAGATATTTGGTTTTTAGTCTACTTATTTTGGACTTTTTATTGGATTTTTTAGCTACTTTTTCAGTTGTATGTTTCTACTATTTTCTTATAGATATGGAATATATATGTAGTAAATCTTATATTGTTGCTTATTTTTCTTCATATATATAGGGAATGGGGTTTTTCAGGTTGGGAGAAATCATTACCACTATTGTGTTTTTTATGCATGGGTTCTTGTCGCCAACCTGTGGGGATCGTGAACACCCTTTAGGCTTGTGACTGATCAGGTTAGGTGCTAGGTTTGAGGGTAACCCAAGTCAATTTGTTACATCTAAACCCAGTTAATAGATGGTTTGTAAACATCATACTTGACACAAAAATGAATATAAATGAGATAGAAAATAGTTTTTTATGCTATACATGAATTAAAATTGATTGAAAATATTCACTAACATATGTAGGATGGACAGATTCTGGAAAGAAAGGGTAATTTATAGAAGATTAACCCATATTTACATCATCAAATCATCATGCTTCAAATGAAATTCATAGGAACATTTTAAGAGAAATAAATGAGAACCCTAGAAGAAGAGAGGATCTTTGGAACACACTATTATCAAATTTTCATTCGAGGAAAACTGAATCATAATATAATTCTTTTCAAGAAGACCAACTACCTACAAATCATGAGAACTCCAAGATATGAAAAAAAATCTCGTGAAATAATCCATTGAAGGTCGATGATTAGAGAAATGCACCACCAAAATCAGATTAAGTAGGTTCATTTCCTCCATGAACTCCTCCAATTAAATCAAAAGAAGTAGAAATAAATTGAAGAGGTCGACCACTTTAGGTCATATCTCGATATCAATAAATAGTTGACATAGATCTAGATTGGGGAAAGTGGGGAATGAGGAGACATGAGTAACTATAGGAGACAAAGGGAGTCCCTCCCCCAGACAGGAGTGGGTCCTTAGTAGCTGGAATCACTAGCTAGGCCATTATAGGAGTTCCAAAGGGAGAGGAAGTGGTTTTAACCAACAAATTATAGAATTTATCCTCACATGTTCCATTTATCTCAAAATAATGCTAATGGATTACTGGGTTCTAGCAGGGCAGATCTATTTTCTTGAGGTATTTGGTTGGATCACTGTGATAATTATTTCCATCTTGAAAAATCATCATTTCACTCACATTATTTAGTGAATGGAGGGGGAAAGAGAATATATACAATGTTTTTTTGTCTTGAGAGAGATCTATAGATTTTAGTGTGCATAATGATTCTCAATATTGATCAATATCAACACCAAAAATATATTCAACTATTTATAGAGGTAGGGTAAGAATTAAAATATTATTTAATTGCACAATGACCCTTAAATAATAAATTAATCCTTATATTACCCCATGACATGTAATATTAGTATTATTATTATTTTCACATGGAGTGAACTAACTAGAGTAATGATAAATATTATATTAAATAGATTAAAAATTAATATTTATCACAAAAAATGAACATAGTCTTCTCAAACTACTTGATATTTATTGAATTCCCAAATAAAATAAATTTTATTCTTTCAATAAATAAATAACTATTATATGTATGTGCTATTTAATTATTCCCCTATGAGATAAATTTAATTAATTTATGGGATCCATAATTATTAAATAAAATTATTCTCTGGTATAGTGCAAAAAATTTATTCCAATAATTAAATTCAAATTGAATTTAATTGAGAACAATGGAAACATTTAGTGTGTGGCCCAATATGATTCTTTCTCATTGGAATTAAGAAATTTTTCCTAAAACCTAAGAACACTTTCTAACAACGGACCACTGCACCCAGGATTAATAAGCTATTATGATAATATAAACAACCACATACGTGTGAACATTGTGTATTATAATTATTTTTTTCATAACATCTCATCAAGAAGGTTGCATTCCCCTATCATTAATCTATATTCTTGAAACATCTTTCTTTGAATATCTAAAATAAAATCATCATTATACCATGATCATGGAATTTAATGTGACAGTTATATATCAATAAATGATTTGAGATATCAAATTTATAATTTTGGCCAGTAAGTCTAATTACATGACTCATGGTATGCACTAATAATAATCATGAAGTTTGAGGACCATTAAACACACTCATAGATATGATTTTTTAATGACACATAACATGTGGAATTATTACTAGTGGATATGTTTTCATAATATCCTATATTAGAGATTACTAAGTGAAAACTTCAAGAGATTAATCCTCATATTTATATAATTAATTTTAACTGATAGTCAAAATTATATATTCCAAAAAATAGAATGTTGTCTAACCATATTACTAGATTTAATAATACCATCATGGAATTTCATGGTTTTCATCCTAAGAGGGAACTAATATTCCATTTTAAATACAAAATACACTCTAGAGAATTTGTACATTAAATTCATATAGAACTATGAAGGATATTAAATAAGATATTTTAAATTAATATTCACTTATTTGAATATAAATGTAATGAAAAGTACACAAATTTTTTTCTATAACAGTAACTCCAACATTAAATTCTCAGATGATGCAAGAATTAATTATAAAAAAAATAATTTTAATGGGACTACAGGGTATTTTCTGGTGATTATACCATGTGAAAAATTGTTTATTTAAATGAAATTATATGAAAAATAATAATTTATTGATTAGTATACTTCTATAATGTCATATTGTTAAATAAATCACCCATCATCAATTTTGACAAGATAAATCATTAAAATTAAACATATACAATTAATAAATAATAAAATTATTATTAAACCAAAAGAATTTTCATTTTATTATTTCTTAATGTTATGGAACTAAAACCCCAATGATTCTATAAACAATTCATATGGACATATGTTGATATATCTACCAACTATATAAACAGTTTACATATTTTGTGGACATGATTTTTACTTCTTGACCAATCAACCCCATGATCATAGTATATTATTATCTAAACATCATTTAGGTAATTACTTTAACATTAAAAAAATATTTCAAATATTACTGGGTGTTAAATCTAGTTAAATTTTTGGAGTATAAGTTACATATACTATATAATTAGGGGTATAATTCCCAAAAATTTCTAATTTGGCCTTGAATTTTGAATTGGTTTTTTGTTTCGAGGTTTGATCGAGGGATCCTAGGCATTGATAGGTGGTTTCAATTTCAGAAAATGGTGAAACATATGGTAAAGGAAGAGGGAGATTAATTTTAGTGGAGCTAATTCATGTGGAAAATTAATTCTAATGAATCCTAGGGGAAGCACACAGAATGCTTACTTGAATTTCATTATTGCTTATGGGTGCTATTAAATCAATGGATTCACTAATAATGTCATTGATACTAGTCCAATAATAATTTCTATTGAGATATTTAAAGGTGTCTTACATGAAATATCAACAAAGGTGTATTTTATGCATTACTAATAAACAAAATATCCCAGTTGGGTGTCATCCAACCATTGATGGTGGAATTACATAGCTTTCACTTTGGTGTGTGTCATATCCCGTTCCCATTGAAACCCCTCCCAAGTCCACAATGGAGATGAAAGTGACCCTCAAAGGCCACTTCTAATTAGACATAGGCTAGAAACTATCATTAAGGGTACCTTTCAGAAGTGTGGGGGGGATTTCTAAATCATTTCTCAATAAAATATAAACAAACCACAAATAATATATGTATATATATGTATTAAAAATTTCACATTTCGGAATCCCAGCTATAACTACATGAAACATAATAGTATATCTAGATAAAAATCAATAATGAGCTTCTAAGGTACCAATATAGATACTTGAACTTTAGAATCCCAATTCTCTATCGTGATATCCTACTAAATAACTCATGAAACACTTTTTAGGTGTGAGAACTTGGGAGTAATTAGAATTTTCATATTTCTATGTTTTTCATTATCCATGTGAAACATAACTGTCATGATAGACATGCACTAAATTAATGAAGAAAGGAAAATCTATAATTACGACAGTGTTTAAACATGTAAGCGAGTAATAAGTTAATATGATACCACTATTTACCATCACACTAAAAATAATAAAAATTGGAAATCCCAAATATTAACCTATTTTAACGATCCCAACATCATCAAGAAAGCCCAAAAATTATAAAATTAACTAAATACTAAATTAGACTAAAAGTCTTATATTTTAAAATACTAAAAACTATGAATTTAAATTTCTACAAGAAATATACAAAGTTATGGTTTATAAATTCTAGTAAATTACATTTAATTTATATAAATAGATTTCATTTAGAACAATAAAAATAAAATATGGAAAAATAAGAAACCATCCAAAGAATAAGAGATTGAAACTAAGATCGTCATAATAAATACCTATCAAATGATTATATCCCTCAAGAATCTAAAAAAATAAATTAAAATAATTATAATAATATAGAACCAAATAGTTTTTCCCATATGAAGGTATCTCTAAAACAGAAACCTGTCCACCAAGGAAAACCAAATAGGGTAAGGAAGGCTTATTTAAAAATAATTGAAATAAATTTATAATCCATTTAAAATTGTTTACCCTTTTAAAATATAAATTCTAAAAACCTTTTGAGTAATGATTCCCAAAATAAAATTTTAACAACAAAAAATAACCAAAATAAACAACAAATAAATATACACAATGTACTACTCTATGATATCATGTAATATATAAAACAATAGTAAATCAATAAAGAAAACATTAACTAAATAAATTAAAAATGGCAAGAAATTATAAATTTTTATTGGAAATAAATAAATAAAATGTAGGAAATTATCCACTAACATTATTCCATCTCCTCATACCCAAATCTTTTCCACATCAAACATCCCCTTACACTATCAATTATATATTATTATATCATTTCCTTATAAGGATATCTATAATAATTCAAAATTATTTATTTCATAATCATTGATTTGGAATGGTAAATCAATAGTCATATAGAGGATTAAAGAAATAATATCATTAATAAAGAATACCAATGTTTAATTACCAAGATATTAACTCAACATATGATATTTAAATATCATTAGAAATAATTTTTTAAGAAAGGTGCACATGGAAAATTCATATTCATGATTACATCATTACTAATATTTAAATTAAATAATTTCACCCTATTAATTTTTTATTGAAATATTATCATGCTTTATATTTACTCAAGATATGGTTATATAAATCCTTTGTATAATTGGAATTCCTCATTCTCAACATGACATAAATTTTTTAACACGTCATATAATTTATCATTATTTCATATCAATTTTTATGGAATTTAACAATTATAAACATATTATCGAAATTGGTTAATCTATATATGTTAAATTAATTCTGAATTTAAATCATGAATCATTAATTATTTCTAATCATGAAATATATAAGGCACACATCACATTATTTTATTTAGCAATAATTGAAAAGTAATGAAGAATTCATAATTCTATCATGCTTTCTAATTAAATGTTATCATACTTACAACATGAATTTATTTCTAATTTTCGTTAATTTACCAATTCAATTTATTAAATGAGGTAATATTCCATATTAATAAGTAATAAAAATATAAAATCCGTTTCTTAACAATAATTTCTCCAATATAATACTTCATATTTATCCACAATTGTTCCCAACAAGAATGATCAAAAAAAGCTTATTGAATGTTATTTTATAACAATAACAATTACTCATAAATTGTTTATCATCAATGAAAAAATATTTCATTATATTCATTTTAATTTAAATTATATTTTTTTTTATTTCTATTATGATAACAATGTTTTGTAAATTAATATGTATTAAATATTAAATCATGAAACTAAATGTGGTATACCATAGAAGGATAATTAAAATTTACATCTTGTCATGAGTTATATGTAATTATGATTAATTTTAATGAATTAATTTTTTTAAAATAAACAAAAAATAATTATAAAAAATTACACTGTATCAATTTATATACTAGCATTAATAAACACAATAGAAATAAATAAAAATAAAATTTTATGTTAAATTAAAAATAAGAAAATTATGAATGAACCATTGATAAATTTTCTAACCTAGAATAAATTAATTTTCTTCTAAAAAATTCTTTGTTAGATGTTTGGGTCATTGGATCAGATTATAGGGGTTTATGATACCAGGATTCTATCTTGTCTCTATAACATTAATATTTTTCCCTAGTTAGCAAGGGACCCTAAATATATGTGTTCAATCCAACCCCAACTATCCACATTGGTTATCTTATATAAAATTATTTCTTTACCAATGAAATGTAAGACTTATCCACACATAACTAAAAACTCCATCTTATCTCTCAAAAAAAATATGATACTACATTTTCAGGACCCACCCTGACTAAAATCCTTCTTGGGTCAATAATGGAGATGAGATTTACCCAAAATTCCTAGCTCTAACATTCCACAAGATTGATAATAGCACTGAGGCTATCTATCATAAATATGGGGCACATTACCCTATTATCTCCCGTGTAAATATAACCAATCCTCTAAGAAACACTACTTGTATATAAATGAAAAATTTATCAGTTACCAATCCTGACTAAAACTATAATAAACATAACAGTATTTCTAAGGAAAATGAAATACCAAACTATTAAATCTCCACTCCATTTACCCTGAAAAAAATTTCCCATTCCTCTAAGGGAGTACCTATAAAGCATCTCAAGAAATAGTATATATGGTTGAGCACTCGGTAGTACTCATTATGATCATATTTTTATGAAGTTATATATCATTGTGAGACATAATTATTAGGATAGAAATGTATGAAATATACTAAATGTAAAATATATAATTATTATAGGGTTTAAGAAAGAAATATTGTTGAATGTAAATATAATACCTCTATTTACCATCACCTTATCAATTAAGAAAATTGGAAAGTCTAGTTCTAATTTTTTTCCAACTATCCCAAAATTATTAGGAAAACAAACTCTCAATTAGTTTATAGCATACCAAGATCATCATATAAGCCCAGAAATTATAAAATTAAATAAATAATTACTTTAATTACAAATATTAAAATTTAAAAATATGTGAACTATAAGTTAAAGGTTCTACGCAAAAGATGAAAAGTAATGGTTGGGAAAGGACCATGTCGTTAACATATGTGCATACTGGTTTTTTATTTTTAACCATTTATACCTAAAATAATTTAATTTGGGTTCCTAATATTATACATTATATAAAACTAAAACCAAATATCCCATTAATAAATAGATATAATAGATATTTTATTTAAATTATTGACACTATTTTTAATGTCACAACCCATAACACCATATATTAGGATAAATTCCCTCTTAGAACATCTCACCACTTAGCTATTTGTTTTAAAGCCTAATATGACTGAAAAAACATGATACAAGCATCTTTAAACCCCATAAAGAATAATAAGGAAACACAAAAAAATCATGAAAAATGGAATGGAGATATTATAGTAAAACTCACACATTTATGAGTAAATAAAATTTGTTTTATCAAATATTAGACACATCATGAGTATAATAGTCAACCGTTAAAGTGAATAGTTGATAATTAAATTGGTTAATAAATTTTTTACTCTATCTCATAATGAATTTCTTCTCCAAAATTATGCTTCTAAGAGGATGAATAGAGTATTACAATTTTAAAATATATAATTTAAAACTTTAAAATACCTTATAAAATCCCCTTAATAAAAACACATACATTTGTAAAAATATTTAGAGAGTGATATATCTTTAGAGTATTAAAAATATTTTTCGAAATTATTGATTAACAAAATGTTAAAATATTATTGAATGTAAATAAAATTTTAAAATAATTTAATCACATCATAATGTAAAACTAGACTAGATAGTACAACAATTCAGAGTTTGACAACTATTTTGAAAAAAAATATAAATCATGTTGACAAAAAATTTAATTATTTAAAATAAATAAGAAGAATAAAAGTGGAATCAAATTCAATAACAAAATTTTGTAGTTAAAAAATAATCAAGATAAAACAAATAAAGGATAAAAAATAAACTATAGGACTAAGTCTAAGAAATAACCAATCCCTCTCCACCTGGTTAAAACCATAAACAAGAAAACTATAATAAATAGAGTATGTTTTATACAATTTATATAAGTCCAAAACCTATAATATGTTAAAAAAATAGAATTTTCTACCCATATATAATCATAAAATCCTCATTCACAAATAAAGAGGAAAATGTAAACAAATAAGAAAGGTATAAAATATTAAGACAACTCTTCATTACACCATAAGAGAGAAGAAAATTTATATGAGATTAAGTAGATATATCTCATTACAATAAATAAAATATACATAACATAGTATGAAAAGTATTTTTATCATAGTCAGTGTGGTCTTTCCTTGATGCATTGATAGACCAATGTTATAGTAGTAGCCTTTGATTCTTATCAACCTTTATAATATAATTAATTCAGTGTGTCGGCTTGGATATACATTGTATAAAAAATAGGATTTCCCAAATATTTATTATTCCTGAATAATATTAATGTAAAAAGGTTTTACTTAACATTATTTGATAAGATTACTTTTTATGTAAATAGTTTATCCATAATAAAACAATTACTTATCCTTATTAATGATTTTACATGGACTAAAATAGTAGATATATGAAATAATAACTGTAGATCACAAAATTTAATTCTATAAAAAGAGATGTAAGAAACCATTTATTATGATAACTTCTTATCCGTTAAATATTAGCTACTTATAGCATAACCAGTTTACATTTTTACTTATTTTCATCTTTTAGTTAACATGTCTTAAATGTCTTGTTGGGTTCACCCGTGATTAATGGCCAATCCTTTAGTTATTCAATTAAATATAAAATAAATTTAATTATCTTATCATTGTGAAATTAATTATGTGTGATTTAAGTTCATAAATTTGTCATCTAAACTCAATGAGTTTTACTTTAATACATAACACGATCATTACACATAAAACACAAATGATTATTTAATAAAATAATTACGCTGAATAATTTATTTTTCATTTTTTTATCAATATTGATGTCATTTATTTGATCAATAATTGTCTTTAAATTATTTTTACTTCAAGAATCCAATGGGAATTCCTATTATGACATCGATATGTGTTGCATGAACCTCTAAATGTCGTTCTTGAGATTTTGGGTGCCGATAAGATGATATCATATACTTTACATCATTAATTATTGGTAGTATGTATATCTTTACTATTTTATATCTCTAGAAATTGGAATAATTTTTAGATTAATCATTTTAATTTTATCTCTTTGGTTTGAGATGAGTAATAGAAAGAACTATTTTTTTCAAAAAAATAGAATTATTTTTATATTTATATTTACGTTAAAAGTTAAAATAATAGTACAATGAAAATTTATTTTAATTTATTTTAAATAATAACCCCATGTAACTTTTTAACATAGAATATTTTTATTTATTATATTATAAGTGACATATATTTTTAATATGATTTTTAATATAAATAATAAATATGTATTAAAAATTATATTAAAAATATGTCTCTTAGACCATTAACTCACCTTGAGTTCTCTAATAATTTTTTTTCAACCATAAAACATAAAATAACTCAAAAAATTTATATATTTACTTATCATGAGAATTAATAAATATTATATTCAATTATCTTGTGAATAAATAAGATATAAATTTCAAAACACATTCTTGAATTGGATAACTTGTGAATGTTTTTTCAATCAATTTAACCAGAATTTTTTTTTCAATTAATGAAGAATAAATGAATATTTAATATTATATTCAACTAAATCTGATGAGTTATGGGATTAAATTTTAATATGACCATCTTCTATCCTTTCTAATTGGTAGTCGGAACCCATAGACTAAGAGTGGTACCTTATAACATATTAAACCTTAAAATTGAGAAAAGGGAAATTCTTAGCAAAAAAAATGCTAGCCTTCATTTGTATTTTCCATGAAGCATAATAATATTTTAAATCTATATATCATCTAATAGTTTTTCTTCTTTTTCTAGAATTATTTATACTTGATTTATCATTCCTTCACTTACAGATACAAACTTATATATAAAATACTATTTTTATGGATTTTAGTAAGATACTTTCATATAAGTTAAATGGATTGCGATGTCTTATTTCATAGCTCATAATGGGAAAATTTTATATTTACAATTTATTTAATTCCACAATAGTTACAACACACTAGATATAATATACTTATCCACAAGTAAATAAACTAAATTTACCAACATGTATTTAAATGTTTTAATCATTTTAAAAGTTGATAATGATATTAATTCAGAGGACCAATACTCATGATTGTAAATAGGATCATCCAATATCACATTATTTATATGATATTATTGTTTGTTGGTATACCCCTTTTAAATCATTTCTTAGATATCACAAATTGTGAAATTAATAATAAAATGACTCTATACTTATTGTCCCTTGACACCCAATAATCAAACATAATTTATTCACTATTAAAATGATGTATCTGGACTATAAGAATTAATTTTAAGTATGTATACTTGACATAACTAGGTTATCATTATAAAAGGGTAATATTATAACACATTGGTGTGATGAATATTCTAATGGAATTATCAAATAAAATATACAGAATTAATGTAAATGTGTAATGAGAAT
Source organism: Viscum album (assembly GCA_963277665.1). Taxonomy (NCBI): domain Eukaryota; kingdom Viridiplantae; phylum Streptophyta; class Magnoliopsida; order Santalales; family Viscaceae; genus Viscum; species Viscum album. Next base: position 2,093,617,422 of record OY728122.1, read on the forward strand.
ATAACTTGTATAAATGGAATATATGGTCTAGTAATCAAAATTATGTGATAAAGTGGGTTGTAGGGCACTAACTCATAAACACTCATAATTTATTAATTCTTTTTCTTAGGTATAGATTCAATGACTAGGGATGTCATATTTAGCTATATGAGAATATTACCATCTACAGCTTTATATCCTCATGAAAAACTTCTCAAGATATTATTTTTGAAAAATATATTCTAATATCTTCTTTAGACACAAAAAAAGTTGTGCAATACATGGATTTTAAAGAATAAAATACTATAAGAAAGCTTGATAGTATCTTACTTATTTTACTATCATTATGTTAACTATGAAATCATTTCATGCTAATGCCTATAGAAACTGTTGTATATTTATTTCTATTTTCAACAAATTATATATTTTCCCTACATAGTAGGAAAATATCCTCTATAACTCTATATTATCTTACTAAATTTTTAACTATTACTCAATTAAAATCTCAATGGATTACTAGTACATAACATGGAATACATGATAGGTCTAATTATCATGAAAAATAAATTCTTCTAATTCTTTATTCCATGAAAAATAGATGAAAATACTATCTTAATATCTCTATCTTTTTTATTTCAATGCCTTGTCAACATATATAATTTTACAGATCTTAAATAACATCTAAAACCTATATATGAAGATCATAATCCCTATAATATTGGTTTAATTATTAAACAATTTTTTTAAACCAATTCTTAATTTAATATAAGATTGAAATATTATACTAATAATAATATGAATTTAGAAAATATTATGAGGAATATATTTATGTCCAATTATCCTTTTGAAGAAACATAACTTACATTTATTTCTAATGGAACTAAATTCTCCTATAGACTAATTAAAATGAATATTATATGATTTTTATTCTCATTTTAATCCAAAAAATGATTTATCTTCCAAATCCCATAATTGTGGTATGTTTTTATAGAAAGTATAATTATAATGTTTTTTTGGAATAACTACTAATGAAAAAGGTCTCATAATTGATGTTTCTTGAAACATTTATCATGCTTTATAGGCACTTAAATTACCATAAATATCTTGTTACTTTTGGAATAACTATTTTTTACCAATGGTATTCGCTCAAATATAGGTAACACCAAACTCCAAACCTGATTTTGGTATATGAAATCCATTTATGAATTCAAATATCATTTAGAGATAGAAACTTCTATTTTATTTATAGCCTCTACTAGGATACAGTTTTATTATCCCAAAATAATATCATGTCACCTTTATTATTAACAAGATCACCACAACTCACTTGTTTTATATCTTCTTTAGTTAAAATAAATAATATTTTGTATCTTATGAACATATTCTACAATTTAGTATTATAGATTTTTTTATATACCAACTCTTTTGAATCCTTTTAATATCCCAAAATTTTAATGAATATGTTTATAATTTTTCTTCATTATGTTATATATATAAATGTTAAATGATGTTATTCTATTCTTTTTATTAACATGAATTTTTTATATTTCCCAATTAAATAACTTTAATGAAATTATTAAATACATACATAACTAAAAAAATATCAATTCAAATAAATAAATAGAATACCATAAATAAATCAAATTAATCACTCAGAGAGACAATAACTAGTTTATTCCAACAATACATTTTATATATAAATATAAACTATAAAATTTATTGTTATAAAATGATATAATAAATACAATAAAATAATAAAACTATAATTTGAAATTTAGGGATGCCATGGTTCCCTAGAAATATTACACCCGTAAAAAACATTAAAAAAATAATTGATAATATAATAAAAAATGTATAAATGAAGATTATTAAACATTGTGGGGAATTATAGTGAGTGATTAATTAAGGAAATAAGAGTTATTTATTTAATGTATAATTAGTTTATGACCATTTGAAATATGATTGTTAGAATATTAAAATTACCATTATGTTTAATGATAAATTAAATTTAATGTTTTATATTCAAGTAAATAAATAAATATAAATATAAAAGCACCAAAAAATAATTACTCAATTAGTGTAACAAAATGTTTGTATAAGCATACATATTTAGTAGAACATATTGCTAACTATTTAATAGAATATTAATTTTTTTACTTGAATTAAATAATGAAATCATAAAGTTAAGAATTTTATTTTGGATAAATGTATTTAATTTTTTTGAAAAAAAATATCAAAATTAAATTTGGATGAATAGTTGTAACTTTTCTAAAATAATTATCATTTTATTGAATAGTAAAATTATTTATTTCACATATACCATATGATTTATGACATCATAATAATATTGATATCACTCCATAAATTCTAATATATTTTTAATGACTTAAATTATATTTAATGAGGAAAATAATGCATCTAAAAACCAAAAACTAAATTTATAAAACAATAAATTAATTTCTAGAATCAAAACTATATTTTATTATAAGAAAATACTATTTTTATTTTTTACTTAAAATAAAATATTGATTGGTTCTATTCATTTTTTCTTATTTATAAATGAAAAAATAAACATTTTCTATTTAAAAACTATTATGAGTCACACGTATCATTACCCTTCAATGTCTTGAGTTAATATAATAAAATAATCAATATTTTATTCATCAACTCTCATCTTCTACACCTACAAGACACCCTTATTTACACCCATTTATCTTCACATACAAAATTATTTCATGCCCTATGATCTTGAAAAACCAATCCCCTATTTTATTTTACCACATTGTAGAGGATTTGGTCTACAGAGAAGACTATTCCTGAAGAACAAGTAGTGTATCAAAGGATAACATCCAAGGGAAGAGGTAAACTCTCTCAAGCCAACTCTCATTAGTTTTCCTCTTCTTCTACATCATAAAAATCAATTCTATCCATCATTATATATTTGAAGAAATATCATAGTCATAATTAAATATTATTTATATTAATAAAATATCTATTTTCTTACCTACTCTCATTTATTACCAAATGAATGCATTACCCATATCATGGTCTTTCTGTCACATCTAAGACATATGTATTTCATTTTTTAAAAATAACTCAATGAATATTTTTTAAAATTATATTAATTTATAATTATGGTATGAATGGAAAAATTTAAACATGTTCAAAAAAACAAGATAATAAAAAACTATCGAATTTAAAATAGTAAAAATTACCTATCATGGTTGGTTGTACAACTTAAATAAACTAGTTACAAAACCCCATTTGATATAACACATAAAACCTACCCATACTAAAAACAATTAATATATAGAACATTATAAACTAAATATCATGAATATAATATATCTTATGAAATCAAGTGTTGATAAATGAACGAAATTATCACTATGCTAACACAACATCAAAATCCATTAAAAATGTATAAAAATTATTTACACAAAAAACAGCAATCTTATGACCCCCAAAATGTATTTTTTGTGAGAATTCTTAATTACTTAATTTTTTCTTGGATTTTTAGTTTTCTATTAATTTTGGGAAAACATAATGAAAATTACAAGGTGCATGATTACAGTTCATGGATTCCTTAACTTTAAAATATAATTGCGCGACATATATATAGATATTCTTGTGAGAGTTTCACAGTGACCACCTTGGTCCTAACCAGAAACATAATCATGTGTTAGGGACTATGTTTTTTGTTAGTATCATATAGTTGGTGAAAAAATTACAAACTATGAAATAAATCTTAAATTCCTTTCAAACATTAATTTTTAATATTTTATGCAATTATGTCATAATGGGGATGAATTTTTTATAACCCTTAATTTTTTTCAAAGCCTCCTATTATTCTCTCCCTAACCAACCCTTCACTACTCTCCCTTTGTTATCAATTTAATGGTGACTTTATCTCTTAATATTTAATATCTTTTCAAGTAAGTGTGCCCCCTATTCAAAATCTTCTATATTCTCCCTTCCTACCATACCTTCTTCCTCTCCTAGGTCCATAGTATCATAGGGATTTTGAGTTTAATAAATATTATATTTTTTTTAATGTTATGGTATTTTATTTGTAGGTATTTGTTTACTACTATTTTGTGGGATGAAAACCTATTTCTAATGGTTTCTATGATTCATGGTAACTATCACTTTTTAAACACCCTTTTATTTATAACCCTCATGTGATTTATCGATTTTCATTATGCTTTCAGAACATTTTGTTTATATGTTGAACTTGTGGTGTTTTTATCAGTTATTTAATTTTCTTTTTTTCTTAAATTAGTGTGTAAACTATTTTTAAATGTATATGCTATGTATTAATTTAATTTTATTTATTCTATTTTTTGATAAAATACCTCACATATTTTTTCAAGGACTTATAAGGTAATTTTTTATAATAACTTTACAATAGAATTCATGGGTTTATCAAAGTGGTTCTTAATTTCCCATTTGGGAAAAGTTGGGTTCCAAGTGTTTATTACATTAGATCTATTTTATTAATGGTTAAACACAAGGTATTTAGAAATCATTTTTACTTGATGATTCCATTTATTACACTTAAAAATAATGATGAAAAGTGTGAGCTCATAGAATGTTTTAATTGATATTGAACTACAAAACAATATAATTCATCATAAAGAAATGAATTTGGTATTAGGATGCCACCTAGGATAGGTACAAAGCATGGTTACAAGGAAACCCTCTCTTCCATGTTCCAATATAGTTATGAAGATACTCTAATTAGGGTAGAAATACAAGATGAGGCTAATTCTATTCAACTATTAGATTCCACTAGTTTAGGAAGAGGATATGGCTTGTGGATTATATGAAAATGATTATAGATGATGTTATTATAATTGACATTGTTTATGGATTTATTGGTTTTTTAAAATTCTATTATTTAGTTAATTTTACATTTTTCTCACTTTCTTATATACATTTACATCTTTTATAACAAAATGTATTATTTTATTTCCTTTAGAGTAAAATAATTAGTTTTTTCTTATATATAGTTCAGAGTTTCATATGATAGTTTTTGTAGTAAGGGAATTTCATAGGGAATGTGGTGGAATCCTATTGGCTTTTTATTATCACACCCTACATGAATTTATTAGGTTTTTATATAATTTATTTTGACTAATATAGGTAAATTAAAAGCTCCACATATAGGTGGAAGTTATTCATGATATCTTAGACTAAGAAATATCAATACTACTACAAAAGAATTCGATACTAAAATCATAGTCATTAAAAATTGACTTTGAAACCAACTAAGGAGGAATAATTTCAACTAACCATATATAAAATATCAATTAAATACATTAAGTAAATTTTATACAAATTACCTTATTAGTTTTGAGTTTTAAATAATTAGGAGAAACCACTGATATAATGAAACCCAAGTCATTCCATCAAGTTGAATGTTTCTCTATTTTACCCATATGTTATTATTCTATAAGAGGGCTTCAATATATCTAAAAAATTTCTCCTCACATATTAATCTTCTAATAAATAAACTATTTAAAAAAATTCATTATATCCTTGAAACAATTAACAAAATAAATGGTGATATGATATACTTAGTAAGGATTAATGTTTTAAACATCAAATATAAGAGAACTTAATTCGATTATAAGGTTATGATAACATAATTAAGTGCGTTTTCCCAAATTTATGATCCAAAATTTTATATTATGGTAAAAAACCATTAAATTTTATTTTGAACCATTATTTTTAACCATAAGATTGTGATTAAATAGGTCAAGGAGGTTTCGAGAGCATTCAAGGCTTTTTCATTGCCCGAAATACTTGTTTTTAGTTAAATAGCCTCAGGTGAATTGTTGGTCTATAGTTAGTAGTAATAATGGGATCCAAACATGTGGAATATTAATACTAGGTTCATAGTGTATTGATCCATACAAAAGTGGCCACACTACCATGTGAGAAACTGAATACTTATTATTGTGCTAAAATACCCAGTTTTCCTAACCGTGTGAGGGGTTTCTCCCTTGGACAATGATGGAACACATTTTGGGAACATTTTATCCAACCATGTGCCTCTTATAAGTTGGTTGAAATGGAATTTTCTTGACCTTCCCACATTAAAACAAATTTTACTCTATTCCCATCACTTATCATGTATAATAATCACTCATGTTTGGGATCACCTCCTTAATGTTCTTAGGAATTAATCCATCTCCTTCAAATAAACTCTGATCAGAAAATTTTTGATCACATTAGATGTTTATCAGTAATTTATTAAATTCATTACCTTAAATAATTTATTTTTCATTCTATCTTTATAAGTATTTCTAGGTGAGATAATATTCCATATTTTATGGTTTTTTTCTATTTCACTATTTTCTTCCATCCTAGCTGAAATCGAAAGTTGATACTTGAAGATGGTTCATTAACCACAATAATGTAGGTGGTCTATATATTTCCCTCATGTGTCATCATTTATATTTTTCTCCATTGTGATGCATCTCATAATTACCTGCATATTGAACCTAAATTCAATATACCTTAAATTAGTTTACAGATTTTTAATCCAAATTCCCTAATTGATCTCATTCAATTATTGGAGGTCAATTACATAAAATGATACACCCCTAGGCATGTGACATGTTTGGATATATGATCATTTCTTTTTATTAACCAAAATTCCCATTGGTGTGTTTTTTTTATCTTCTACAAGTGATTTCATTAATTAAAATAGATGAGCTGATTCTATATAATTGGAAAAGTTTGAATCACTTTTATTTTATCAATTTTTAATGAAATTATGAAATGGTATAACACCATTAATGAACCTTTTAATTTTTAAATGAAAATATAATTTATTGGGTTAAATGGTAAGTAAATTAGAATGGATGATATATGGAAAATATTATAGATTATATACATAGTACCTATTGATTATAGACCTTTTTCTTATTATATGAGGTTGTAGGATTCAACTAGCTTTGGAATCCTAAGTGAATTAATTGAGCACTCAGAGGATGACACCCTGAGTTATTGATTAGGTTTCTAAGGGAGACACCCACCTTAGAAGTCAGTCCTTTTCTTATTATTATATGAATTCCTCAATTTTGAATCAGTGATTCATTTTCTTCATATCCAAAAAAATTAATTCATTGGTTATACTAATTGGATTCAACTTAATTTCCTCAGATAGAAGGCACCTGATATTCTTCCCTTGGTCCCAAGTCATGATTAGACCATGATTTACTGTGAAAATGATCTATAGAATTAGTTAGACACGTTTACACTTGACTTCCTTTGGTGTACCCCTTGGATTACACATATACACATGTATCCAAGCTATATAATTATTCATTATGGGATTTTAGGATCCTCTAATGTCATGTATCTGATAGTTTACCCACAGTTCGTCCTCTACTATTATGTATTCTTTGATTCATTGGTTACACCTTGGGCCTTAACTTATTATTACTTATACGTGGTCACCTTAGTTATGTTCCTTAGATGCTGACCATTTTCAGGTTTCCTAACCAGTCAACTTAGAAATAGGCTGAAGCACGTTTGGTCGGCCAGGTATCTTATAAAGAGTCTCCACCTCACATGATTTTTATCTTATATATTTTTATTCGACTCCTTATTTTCATACCTACAAACTATTATATTTATATACATATACTAGAATCATTATAAACACTGTTGGTGGTGGACTACTAAGTATATCTCAAACCCTATTTGGGCTTCCAATTATTACCAAGGCAGACTTCCTGGATGCAGGTTTGGACAAGGGTAAGTTCCTGGTCAATGATACTTGATTTTCTTATTGCCTTGGATCTTAGGGTACAATTCCAAAATTAAGATCACAATGATATTAGAGATATTTTTGTTCTCTTTTTTTCATTTTGAGATACGTGTATTCTATGTATTCCTTCTATCATGTATGTCTAATTATTTTTCTATAACATCTTGACATTGACATCATTTTTTCATCATTGTTGACTATTATTATTCAGTTTATTTATCTGGATGTTTATATCTTCCGATAGTCTATATTTACATTTTTACCCATTTCTACTATTCATACATTATTTATTATCGTTTTTTTCCTGCACTCTGACTAGAGGGAATTTTCCCCCCATGGACCTACCATAGTTCCTCGCAACTAGTCCGCAGCCTCTGGTATTCAAGGAGGTGTGCTTGTGGCCATTTGGGCAACCATGTTTAGTTACATAGGATTGAACTAGGTACGGGACACCACAAAGTACTATTAGAGATTCTTTTCATGCCTTTCTATTTAGTAATGGTTATACATGATATTTGGAAGTGTTGTAATTTACTAATAAGCATATTATTAGGAGTATCTAACACAAGTACAGGGAAAAGAAAAATTTGATGGTTTGGGAATTGATGTTATGAATTATTCCAATTACATTTGTAATAATTTCTCCATTTGGTGACACACATGAATTTTTGATTTTATTACAATTGTATAATTTATCATTACCCTTGGTCTGATATCACATTACAATATTGATCATGCATCATTATAGGAACACAAAGATTCACATGACCTGGATATGCCTTTCCATATTTATTTTATCATGTACATTTCTTAAAGTATGTTGTAGTTCCTTGATTTTCATGTAAGTGATTAGACTAACATTTATTTAGAATAAAGTAGGTAAATAATTGAATTAATTAAAGTTTCCTAATCGACCAAAATGGCATTTTCCTATACATATTTATGAGGGAACCTTAATTTTCCAATTATAATGTGTTTGATTTTTGGACCATTGGTCACATGAGATGAAATACAATTTAGTTATAATTACATGGGTATCAATTGAAATTCAAAGAGATCGTGTGTCTCTATAAATTGGGAATAGAAATCTATCTGATTGAACCATTGTAAAAGCCTAGGGGAAGTTATATGTTGTACCATTTTCAACTGATAAATCATAGAACATTATATCTTCAGAATGAGAGATTCATCTAACTAGAATTTGATATATATATATATATATATATTCACATTGATGTACATATGAGTTATTGAGTTATAAATTTAAATAGAATTCATTATCATTAAATGGGGTTTCTAATTACAACTGAATGATTACTTTCCTCTATATCTTTTAATAGAAACATCATATACCTGAAACAATGTGACAAAAAACCTAGAATATGAATAATACCCTGACCATAGATCTGTGGTAGTTGAGTTATAATGCTTTGGTTTGGGAACCGTTATACTTATCTTCATTATGAAAACTTCCTTATTCTTATTATAGAGTTCTGAGGTGTGTTCTTGGTAATTATAGATATATTCCGCCATGAAGGCCTTAGGTCGAGTGCCAATTACTTGGTGAAAACCATGATCCTATGGTGGTGGGACCTAACCCACATATAGTGCCACCTGTGACACCTCTTGTTACACATTACTTGGGTGTCGATGCCCCATTTTGGGATGGTTTCAAATAGATTTTACAAAGTTTGGAAGGAAACCTATGAGAAATCCCAGCTATGTAAGAGTTGACATGTGAGTTCTAGAAGTAGCATCTACCTACTTTTTTGGGGGATGGTGGCCCCTAGGTTGTTGAGATATGGATGGAGGCCATGCTTCCCATCTTTGAGAATATAGAGATGCCTTTGAAGAGGAGTGTAAATCTTGCATATTATATGCTTTTTGATTCTTCCAATTTTTAGTGGGAAATTATTACTCAGGTGAACATCACGAGGATATGATCTAGTGATATTTTCAGGATAATTTTTATGTTTGTTTATTTTCAGTGATGTAGAGAACAGACTGAGATATGGAATTTATGTTCTTGTACCAAGGATAACTATGAATTGTAGATTATATAACTCAATTTACTGAGATTAAATTTTTTCACCTTCTTTCACTAGTGACGATCTTTGATGAATGAGATTCTTTGAGGATGGACTCAGTTATTCCATATTATCTTAGGAAGATTCCTTTTGTTTGACTACTATTTCCAGGATTGTGAATTAGGCACTATTAACTGAACATACTTTCAGGGGATATTCTCATACATGGCAAGGTGTTTTCAAAATTGAGGTAGGATAATAGTTTTCCAGTGGTTGGAAACATTTTTTGGAGTGTTATTGGTAGATTAGTGGTAGGCATAATATTTGAACTTGTTGTTCATTTATATTCCATCAGTGTGGATTAAAAGGTCATGTAATGCATAAGTGCGATGGAGACCTGGGTGAGTGATGATCCTATAGAATAATTGGATATCTTTAAATGTTTTTCCATACCCTTATATCCGTTCTTTTTGGAACATGGTCTGAACTAGATCCACCTCTTGGAGTAGGATTTATAGATCTACACTAGGCTGTAATCTGGACTACCGCTATACATATAGGGTGAGGTGGTGGACGTGGTCGAGGAGGCCAGACTCTAGATATGTTATGCTATCTGAGTGGACCCACTATATATAGTCAAGTTGTAGCTTAGGGTTGTGGATTAGAATAGATCCATGCAGTGCATACTATGCCTAATGAGAAGGTGTTGGGCTATCTATAGTATGAGTGATGATCTTGGTAGCCTTTACATTTGTATATTCAATTTTTGATAAAGTCTCCATAAATTCTTTTTTCTATGGGTATATCATAAAAATCCTTGGGATCAATAATTAGTACTTTTGTGGTGCAGTGAATTTGGATACTTCATTGGGAGTACAAACAGAAAGTGTATGAAAATGCTTCGAGTGCCCCATCATGGTTGGGGGTTATCACCAATTATGGGACTTCTTCATCCTTGATATTATTGGATTCAACATCACTCTTACAATATAATAGTTGGATACTTATCAGGATCAGCTTTATTTTTATCTTCTAAGGTTGTATTTCACATAACCATAGGGTGTTAGTCATATTTCCAAGGGTGAATTGTATGTCCAGGAAAGTCGAGGTAGACACGAGCATCAAGGTTTTTGTGGGGAGAAAGTTCAGACATATATCATCTATATAGATGATTATTGAATGATTCATGATGATTTCCCTCTAGTATTATATCAGTTTAGGTATGTCTTTTAGAATAAATTTTTTGTTATAATTCTAGAGAGATAGGTAATGTTTACTATTATTATAGTGCTTGGAGTAGCATCAATATCTATTCCTATTTACAGTATGTCTACTGCTGAGTTTATGGAGCTCAAGATGAAACTAGAGGACTTTGAAGTTTTTGGTTTCTATGGACTAATACTTCTCCATGGGGTTCACCTATCCTTTATTCTAGAAATGAAGACAGTACACATAGGATTTGTATGGACTACTGTCTATTGAACTAGATTATTATTATGAATTGGTATCTACTAACTCGTATAAATTACATATTTGACCAGATCCAAGGAGCTCATAATTTTTCAATTATTTATTTGAGGTCAGGATATTATCATGTATGAGTTAGGCCACCATAAATATCCCACATATCATTTCAAATTATATGTGGATCTTATGAGTATATGGTTATGACTTTCGGTCTGAAAAACATGCTCTCCATTTTTATGGATCTAATGAATCAAATTTTCCACCCGTATCTGGAATCATTCATGGTATTCTTCATGGGTGACACCTTTGTTTAATCTCATACAAGACATTACCTTGCCAAACATCTTGAGATCATACTAAATACATTTATAAAGTACCGATTATTTTATATGTTCACAAAATACCACTTTTAGATCAATATATTCCACATTATATGTCACATTATCTCAGAGAATGGGGTATTAGTTAACCCAAAGAATGGGATATGTTTATTTTCTTAAGTGGATCCCCAAAATGTTTTTGACATATAGAGTTTATTGGGGTTGAGTAACTTTTAAATGTATTTCATTTAGTACTTTTCACACGGAGAATCCCCTCTTATGGGTTTTGAATAAAAATAGTGTTAATATTATATGGTTTGAATCTTATGAGAAATCTTTCTAGAGGTGAATGTGAGATTGAATTAAGCACTAATATTGATTTTTTCAGATCTAGGAAGAATCTATATAGATTATTGTGATGTTTCTAGAATAAGGATGGGATTAATTCAAATGCATGGAGTTTGAGTTATAGTGTATGTGTCTTATTAGTTTAGGCCGCATGATCAAAATTACCAAACGCATTATCCCAAGTTTGAAAGTGAGGTATTTCTTTGAAATTTTTGAGGAACTATCTTCTAGGAGAGCAGTTTGAGGTGTTTATGTACAACACGAGCCTCAAATGCATATTTTAAAATAATGAGTTAAATCTCAGACAAATAAGTGGGTCAAATACATTCATTCCTTTGATTTGGAATTTTACCATATAATTAGGAAGGTAAATATTATGTGTTGGTCAGAGTAGTTAACTCAAGAGAGGAGGGGTGAATTGAGTAACTGTAACACCCCAAGCTTCTACGGTACGCTTCTCTTTGAATAATGCGATAGCGTGTGTTGTACGCAACATCGAGTTCTAACACACCACATCCAATCAAACTAGCCGTTATGAATAGTAATACCTATCTTTTGAAATTATATATATTTTATTTTTTAAAATGGACTTCATTTTTGGATTCGGAATATTGAATTTAGCCTAAGGTGTAATTTTGGTACTTTTCGGATAATTTTCATATTTTGATGAATAGTGAAAATTACTAAAATTTATTTAAAAACAACTTTTTTAATAAAAATAATTAATAGTGATAAATTATGAATTTCAGTGGTTTTAATGTATATTTATAATAAATTTTTACCGTTTAATATAATGTTGGTCATTGGACAAAATTTTACTATTAAACCGGACATAAACAAGTTTCAATCTTTTGATAGTTATTATTTTTTAAAAACACGCTTTTTGTTTTGACAACGGGAATTAATTTTAAATTAATTTCTGCCACTTCTGTGTTTTGAATTTAGAAAAATGGATTCCATATTTGGAATCAGGATGTTCAAATTTTGTAAATAGGCAACTTTTATTTTTAGACATTTTGAATAATTACTGCGGTAAATATTTTATTTACCATGGTTAAGGGTAAATCCGGTAAATAAGGGTTAAAAAATAATATTATAATAATAATAAATTACCCTAAAAAGTGTCCTAGCCTTATTTTTTGATACATGTTCGACTATAGGCATCTTTGGGTCGATTTGGGGACCCCATGGTGCCACTTGTAGGTGATAGGGACACTTAATTATAATTAAGTTAAAATAAGTACAAAAATGACACAAGCATATATCTTCTAGAAAAACAGTTTTTACATAGGGTTATATATGTTTGATTTTAGACTATAAATATTAATTAGAAAGATAAAAAAATTTCCTACATAATTATATTTTATTTAAAATTTTTAGACATTAAATAAGTTAATTTTTTTATGACACAATGATGATGTAGTAATTAATATAATAGTGAAAAATTAAAATAATTGATATTATAAAACCCAAATAAATATAATATGAAACTTTTAATGAATTAAACTAATTTTATAGGATAATATGATATATTAGGATTGATTTAATTGACTTTTTTCGAAGTAATCAATCTGTTATGAGTTTCACAAAAATCAACTATTGAATAGTGCCAAAATTGACATAAAAGAGTTTTTAAAAAAAATATTATATTATTAATTGGTATTAAATTCCTAAAAATATATGGTTCAGCCAAGAGACTTATATCATGATAGGTGTCTCATTAATGTACCACTTGGGGGGTCTCTTGGATGTATATGGTATGTTTATTAACCATATAATATAAAAATACAAAGAGACATTGTAAAAGTGAAACTAATTAACTTAGAGTTAATACTTAAAGATAAGGTTAATATAAGTACCCAAACCTATCTAAATTATATTTGTTGAGTGGTTTTCGACCCATACCAACCTTTAACTTTGAATAATCAACTTTGGAGCCATTTTAAACAGAATATGAATTTATTATAAATTAATATTTCTAGCTTTTCCAAAGGTTCCCCTCACCCCTCTTATAAAAGGGAACTCCTACTTATCATTTCTTCACACCTTCAAAGCCTTTTGTTTCAGCCAAACTCTACCCAAATACTCTCCCAACTTACCTCAATACAACCTAGAGGCCTTAGTTTGATCATAAAGCCAACCTAAGGAGCCCTTTTGATCAAATCAAAAGGAATAACCCGAAGAAGAGGTAATGATTTCACCACCCTTTTCCAAGTTCCTTTCTTCTTCCACTTCTTCTTCCTTTGTTGTTACCATTATAAAATAATAACTCCAGTATATTATATATACTGTGATATTATTATAAATATGGTACAACCATATTCAGTATTCTATCCACCCTTTGAATAAAATGTCACCATACGTGTGTACGTACGGCTTACCGTCTCCACGTCGTGGTGTAATTGTTATTCAATATATTATTATTTGGATGGGTATAATAATGATGTGTAACTCATTTAAATAATAAATATAACATGTTAATGATTCATTATATATTATATACCATCCATTTATATATTATTTTATTATCAAAAGAATCATATCGTCACTCGTGCGCACGTACGGACTATCGTCTCCACAAACGCGATGAGATTCATTCTCCATCGTATCCATTCAAGTATAATTATCATTTTATGATTTAAAAATGATGTTTAAGGACATGATATAATTTTGGATATGAATAATATACCACCTATCCATTACAAACATGGCTTACATAACAAAACATATAAAAAAAAACGAGTAAGTTAACACCCGAAACAACGATAAAACTAAGATATTATTAACAAAGCAATGTTAAAAGATCATATATGATAACATATGAATGCATATGATTCTTGTATAATTTAATAACAATTATTTAACTATTATACAGGAGGTTAACCTACCCCAACCAAGGAAAAGTACAAGTTAAGGGTTATTTCACAATCTTTTCATTATCCGAGGTTGTTTATACGTAATAATCTACTGGGATCTTTTTATCATCCATATCCATGTTTCTTAAAAATGTATTTCAAAACATTTTTAGTATTTAAAAGAATATGGGTTAAAGTCTTTTATAACCTTTTTTGACTTTTTATAATATTTTTATAAATGAATCTTTCTGTCGTTTTCCAAACAAGGTGCTTTTAACCTTTTCGACAGAATTAAGGTAAGAATGTTTTTTTATCTTATACGGCGGGTGCGGCTATTTTCCGTCATTATAAAATCCTCGAAGCTTCCCTTAAAAGATTATAAGAATATTTTCAAAGAAAATGTTTTATTTTATAGATATATGACTTTTAAATGATTTCAAAATAAAAAGAGATATTTCTCTAAAAAGAGTTTTGATTTCATCTATGTCAACATCCTTTGATGGATTTTACGCTTATGTGAAATTGATTTATTATGATACAAAACTTCTATGTTGTATTGAAGGTTTTGTGGTATGTTTGACTGTGGATGTGATATTTTTATACCATTCATGGTTTATGGTGAAAGTATTGACATTTCGTATGCTAGTTTTAATATGAATGTTTATTTTATGTTTAAACCTTTTCATATGGGAATGCATTGGACTTAATATGTGACGGGTGGAGCCCGCTATAGCTCCTCGATGCATCGGTAGGTCTCATGAGACAAACTAGTGTCTTGGCACAAGGCCTTGACAAAATCATATTTGTAGTCTTGGCACGAGGCCTTGGCTATGTGGTTATGATAGTCTGGCATTATGCATTCCATCATTATGA
This sequence comes from Viscum album, assembly GCA_963277665.1. Classification (NCBI taxonomy): domain Eukaryota; kingdom Viridiplantae; phylum Streptophyta; class Magnoliopsida; order Santalales; family Viscaceae; genus Viscum; species Viscum album. Next base: position 2,093,633,074 of record OY728122.1, read on the forward strand.
AAGTGGTTATTGATATTGCATGTGATTATTCGATTAGTAGAATATCAATGTGAATAAGTAAATGGAATTATTTCATTTTATTTATCCCATACTATGTTGAAAGTTCAAGTTTGAAAGGCTCTTGTTTTAGTTATACATTGCCTTAAATGTTTATTCTTATTTATGAAAGTTTCCTCTATATTTTTATCCTTACTAGGAATTTGAGATCACCCCATTTATATGTTTTATTTTTTCCAGGAAGTGAAGAAGTAAATTATGAATTACCTTCAGGGATATTATGAGGGGTTAATAGTGTGGACTATGGAGACAATATGTTTTTATAGTAGTTTTTCACTTTATGATGTAATGTAAAACATTATGAATATATCTAGTGTTTCCAAGGCTATTAAACCAATTGGTCTTTCGAGATTTGATCTTTCTTGTGATCATGCCAATGTTATGTAATAATGCACTGACTCTGGGTAACTGAGGTCGGGGCGTTACAGTTGGTATCAGAGGAAGTTTAGTACAAACCTTGGAAGCTATATTTAGATAAACTCTGATTAGAGCACGTAGACCTAAGATGAACTTTGAGGATTAGTATAGAAGAACTTCCTAGAATTTTGGTATTGTAGAGATTTTGTGAGTTTTCAGAGCAATACATCCCTGTCTGGATACAAGCAGGTAGAGGGGGCTCTGGCATAGATGTACCTAGGGGTAAAACCCGAAAACACCGCTTTGAGCTAGACTCGAACGGGAACTGGTGCACAGCAACGGGACTTGCTGCACTCTTGGTTACGACACTCCCGGGGGATATGCTTAGGATAACTCTCATTTTATTTAAAAATCATTATGAAGGGTTTATGAGTATATACTTCCTCAAAGAAAACATTTTTATGATTATGGATAATATCCATAAATAGTTCAATTTATGTTAAGTGTTTTATAAGTATGAGATTTTTTTTTTGATTCATAAACTGATCTAGTTTATGCCATTGTTTAGAAATGGTCCCTAGTGGAAGAAATGGAAACTGTATCAATGCACGCACTACATGTAGGGATTTCCCTCCTGCTCAAGATAATTATAGTGGAGCTGGTGATGCAAGTGGTGCCGATCATCTAATCACCATACTGGGATAACTCACTCAGGTTATGAATAATAACCTTACCCATATGGAGCACCCTGATCCACATCGTGGAGGATCAATGTTAGATCGATTAATGAGGCAACAACCACCTATGTTCAATGGGAGTACAAATCTCTCAGTAGCTGAGCAATGGATATTTTCCCTAGAGAAAATATTTCAGGCTTTGGGGAGTAGTGAAAGGGAAAAAGTTATCATGGCAGTTTACCGCCTCACTAGAGATGCTGATAAATGGTGGTCATTGATTCAAAATACGAAGGAAGATGATGAAGTATCAAATATGGAATGGAGGGAGTTCAAAGATCTGTTTTTAGAAAAATACTTTCCTCACGACCATTGAGCAGATATGGAAAGACAGTTTCTGAGTCTGAGACAAAAGGAGGATGAGAATGTCACAATGTATGAGGCTAACTTTACAAGGTTAGACAGGTATTCTGGATATTATATATATAACCCAAGAAGTAATATTGATCATTTCTTTGATGGGTTAAAACCATTTCTTCGTCAAGCATTAGTCTCACAATCCTTCTCATCGTACGAAGACATTGTCTCATTTGCTATAAAGACCGAAAAGGAATTCTCTAAGTCTTATGACATTAAAGCAAAGAAAGAGAAGAAGAGACCTTCTGATCAATATGGTAATGGAAATAAGGGGAATAAGGGAAAGGTTGAATATCCATCCTGTGGTAAATGCAGGAAGAAATACCCTGGTACTTGCTTGAAGGGAATGGGAGTCTATTACAAGTGTGGTAAAAAAGGCCACCAATCTGGTGATTACAAGGGGAAGAAGGAAGCTACCAATGATCAGTGCTACAATTGCAGGGAGATGGGACATTATGCAAATGAATGTCCTAAACTTCAGGAGAACTTACCTCAGAAAAGGCCAAGGGATCAAGGCCAAGTTTATGCTATCACTACTGCTAAGGAAGAAGCTCCAAAAGACGTGGTGGTAGGTAATTTAATGGTTTCCTCAAGTTTAAAAAATGCATTATTTGATTCTGCATCATCACATTGTTTTATATCTTCCCAATTTTCTAAGAAAATTAGATATTTCCAATTTGATTTAACAAGGGAGTTGTCAGTTAAAACTCCTAAGGGAAGTATCATTGCAACAAATTTTTGTGAATCAGTCCTCATTAGAGCACATAAATGTTTTTTATCTTCTGATCTCATCGTCATACCTATGATTGAGTTTGATATAATCCTTGGTATGGACTGGCTTTCAGACTATGATGCAAAGATTTTTTGTAAGAATAAAGAGGTTACGATTCTTGATGATAATGATAAAGAACACCTTATCTTTAGAGCAGAATCATCACCACCTAATTCTTATTTAGATCCACCCCCAGTGGCTCAACTAAATTCAATTATTGGGGAGGAAGAGAATGAAATGACTGTGGGTGAGGAAAGGAATGTTCAAATAGAGGATGTACCTGTTGTGAAAGAATTTGTAGATGTATTTTCGGAAGATTTACCTGGACATCCTCCAGAATGAGAAGTTGAGTTTTCCATTGATTTAATTTCTAGATCAAGGCCTATATCAAAGACCCCTTATAAAATAGCCACTGTATAATTAGTTAAACTAAAGAAACAACTAGAGGAATTGAGTAATAAGGGATTTATTCACCCTTGTTTTTCTCCATGGGGAGCCCCTGTTCTTTTTGTTAAAAAGAAAGATGGATCTATGAGGTTATGTATCGACTACAGGGAGATCAATGCTATAACAATAAATAACAAGTATCCCCTACCACGAATTGATGATTTATTTGACAAACTGCATGGAGCTCAATACTTTTCAAAGAGTGACGTTCGATCTGGATACCATCAGTTGTGTGTGAAGAAGGAAGACATTCTGAAGACAACATTTCGAACCAGGTACGGACATTACGAGTTTGCTGTAATGCCTTTTGGATTGACTAATGCACCCTCTGTATTCATGGATCTGATGAATAGAGTTTTCAAGGAGTATCTTGATGAATTTTTGGTGGTATTTATTGTTGATATCGTGGTATACTCAAAAAGCTACGAAGATCATGAAAATCACTTGCGCATTATCTTGAAGACTCTGAGAAGATATGAATTATATGGGAAGTTTTGAAAGTGTGAATTCTTGCTTCAGGAGATTTCTTTTTTGGCCATATTGTCTCTAAAGATGGTATCTCTGTTGATCCTTCTAAGACCAAGGCAATCCAAGAATGGCCAGCACCTACGAGTATAACTGAGGTACGTAGTTTTTTTGGTTTGGCAGGTTATTATCGACGATTCGTCCAGAATTTTGCCGATTGGCTATCCCATTAACGAAACTCACACGTAAAGGGGTTAAATGTTTTTGGACAAAAGAGTGTGAAGAATGTTTTGATGAATTGAAGAGAAGATTAGTCAATGCTCCTATATTGACTATACCATCGGGGAATGATGGGTTCTTTATTTATAGTGATGCATCAAAGAAAGGACTTGGTTGTGTCCTTATGCAGAATGATAGGGTTATTTCCTATGCATCACGATAGTTGAAAATTCATGAACAAAACTATCCTACTCATGATCTCGAGTTAGCAGCTATGATCTTTTCTTTGAAGATATGGAGGCACTACCTCTATGGTGAAAAATGTGAGATTTATACTGATCACAAGAGTCTGAAGTATATTTTCTCACAAAAAGAACTCAACATGAGGCAAAGGAGATGGATTGAATTAGTCAAGGATTATGATTGCATGAAACACTACCACCCGGGGAAGGAAAACAAGGTGGAAGATGCTTTGAGAAGAAAAGACCATGGAGTTTTGAACGTGATGAGAATTAAAAGGGATCCAATTTTGATGGATATAGTGAAGATGGACATGGGAATAACCAGGGAAGGTGAAACATCAATGCTTTTTCAAATGGTTGCCAAACCATCTTTACAAGAAAGGATTAATAGTTCTAAAACCGATGATGAAGAATTTAAAAAGAAGATTAAAGCTGTGAATGATGGGAGATTGAGAGACTTTGTGTATGAAGATGGAATTTTGAAATTCGGGAAGAGACTTTGTGTTTCCGATTTACCTGATCTAAAAAGGGAATTGTTGGATGATGCTCATAGTTCCAATTTCTCTATACATCCTGGGAGCCCCAAAATGTATAGATATTTGAAGTAACATTTTTGGTGGGAGAACATGAAGAGGGAGATTGCTGATTTTGTTTCAAGATGTATGGTTTGTCAACAAGTGAAAGCTGGAAGGCAACAGCCTGGGGGAGTCATGCAACCTCTTCCCATACCGGAGTGGAAATGGGACAATATTACGATGGACTTTGTCATGGGGCTACCAAAGAATCATAGAAGGAACGATGCAATATGGGTTATTGTTGACCGTCTTACCATGTCAGCACATTTTCTTGCTATAAGAGAAGATCTACCACTGGAACGTCTAGAAAGATTATATATTAATGAAGTTGTGAGACTTCATGGAGTACCCCTATCGATTGTTTCTGATCGTGATCCCCGTTTTACTTCAAGATTCTGGAAAACTCTTCAGAAATCCCTGGATACTGAACTTCATTTGAGAACTGCCTACCACCCTCAGACAGACGAACAATCAGAACAGACTATTCAAACCTTAGAAGACATGTTGAGATCTTGCTCACTTGACTTTCAGGGTATGTGGGATCAATATTTACCTTTGGTAGAATTTTCCTATAACAATAGCTTCCATTCAAGTATTCAGATGGCACCATATGAAGCGTTATACGGAAAAAGATGTCGTACACCAACCTGTTGGGATGACGTTGGTGAAAGAAAACTTGTAGGCCCAGAACTGGTGGAGGAAATGATGGAAAAGGTGAAGGTAATCCAAAATCACATCAAAGCAGCTCAAAGTAGGCAAAAGAGCTATGCCGATAATCGAAGGAAGGATTTGGAATTTCAATTCGGTGATCATGTTTTCCTGAAGGTATCTCCATGGAAGGGATTCATAAGTTTTGATAAGAAAGGTAAATTGAGTCCCAGTTACATCAGACCTTTCGAAATTCTAGAACAAATTGGGGATGTAGCTTACCGATTGGCAATGCCGCCAAGTCTCTCCAAAGTTCACGATGTGTTCCACGTATCTCTGTTGAGGAAATACATGCCTGACCCAACGCATGTACTCTCCAATGAAGAATTAGAACTGGAACCCGATCTGTCCTATTGCGAAGAGCCCGTCAAGATTCTTGATACAAGAGAACAAGTTCTGAGAAACCGGACGACACGTCTGGTAAAAGTTTTGTGGAGAAACCATAAGATGGAAGAGGCAACGTGGGAACCCGAGGAACTTATGATGAAGAACCACCCAATTCTTATCATGTGATAAGTATTCTAGAAATTTCGAGGAAGAAATTATTTGAAGGAGGATAGAATGTAAGACCCCAAGCTTCTACGGTACGCTTCTCTTTGAATAATGCGATAGCGTGTGTTGTACGCAACATCGAGTTCTAACACACCACAACCAATCAAACTAGCCGTTATGAATAGTAATACCTACTTTTTGAAATTATATATATTTTATTTTTTAAAATGGACTTCATTTTTGGATTCGGAATATCGAATTTAGCCTAAGGTGAAATTTTGGTACTTTTCAGATAATTTTCATATTTTGATGAATAGTGAAAATTACTAAATTTTAATTAAAAACAACTTTTTTAATCATAATACTTAATAGTGATAAATTATGAATTTGAGTGGTTTTAAAGTATATTTAGAATATATTTTTACCATTTAATATAATTTTGGTCATTGGACATAATTTTACTATTAAACCGGACATAAACAAGTATCAATCTTTTGATAGTTATTATATCTTAAAAACACGCTTTTTGTTTTGACAGCGGGAATTAATTTTAAATTAATTTCTGCCACTTCTGTGTTTTTAATTTAGAAAAATGGATTCCATATTTGGAATCAGGATGTTCAAATTGTGTAAATAGGAAACTTTTATTTTTAGACATTTTGAATAATTACTGCGGTACATATTTTATTTACCATGGTTAAGGGTAAATCCGGTAAATAAGGGATAAAAAATAATATTATAATAATACTAAATTACCCTAAAATGTGTCCTAGCCTTATTGGTTGATACAGGTTCAACCATAGGCATATTTGTGTCGATTTTGGGACCCCATGGTGCCACTTGTAGGTGATAGGGACACTTAATTTTAATTAAGTTAAAATAAGTACAAAAATGACACAAGCATATATCTTTTAGAAAAACAATTTTTACATAGGGTTATATATCATGGATTTTAGACTATAAATATTAATTAGAAAGATAAAAATATTTCCTACATAATGATATTTTATTTATTATTTTTAGACATTAAATAAGTTAATTAATTTATGACACAATGATGATGTAGTAATTACTATAATAGTGAAAAATTAAACTAATTGATATTATAAATACCCAAATAAATATAATATGAAACTTTTAATGAATTAAACTAATTTTATAGGATAATATGATATATTAGTATTGATTTAATTGACATTGTTTGAAGTAATCAATCTGTTATGAGTTTCACAAAAATCAACTATTGAATAGTGTCAAAATTGACATAAAAGAGTTTTTTAAAAAAATATTATATTATTAATTGGAATTAAATTCATAAAAATATAAGGTTCAGACAAGAGACTTATATCATGATATGTGTCTCATTAATGGACCACTTGGGGGTATCTTGGATTTATTTGGTACATTTATTAACAATATAATATAAAAATATAAAGAGACATTGTAAAAGTGAAACTAATTAACTTAGAGTTAATACTTAAAGATAAGGTTAATATAAGTACCCAAACCTGTCTAAATTCTATTGGTTGAGTGGTTTGAGACCCATACCCACATTAAACATTGAATAATCTACTTTGGAGCCATTTGAAACCGAATATGCATTTATTATAAATTAATATTTCTAGCTTTTCCAAAGGTGCCCCTCACCCCTCTTATAAAAGGGCACTCCTCCTTCTCATTTCTTCACACCTTCAAAGCCTTTTTTTCGGCTAAACTCTACCCACATACTCTCCCAACTTCCATCACTACAACCTAGATGCCTTATTTTGATCATAAAGCCAGCCTAAGGAGCCCTTTTGATCAAATCAAAAGGAAGAACCCGAAGAAGAGGTAATGATTTCACCACCCTTTTCCAAGTTCCTTTCTTCTTCCACTACTTCTTCCTTTGTTGTTACCATTATAAAATAATAACTCCAGTATCTTATATATAATGTGATATTATTATAAATATGGTACAACCATATTCAGTATTCTATCCACCCTTTGAATAACATGTCACCATACGTGTGTACGTACGGCTTACCATCTCCACGTCGTGGTGTAATTGTTATTCAATATATTATTATTTGGATGGGTATAATAATGATGTGTAACTCATGTAAATAATAAATATAAAATGTTAATGATTCTGTATATATGATATACCATCCATTTATATATTTTTTTAATACCAAAATAATGATATCATCGCTCGTGCGTACGTACGGACTACCGTCTCCACGAACGCGATGAGATTCATTCTCCATCGTATCCATTCAAGTATAATTATCATTTGATGATTTAAAAATGATGTTTAAGTACATGATATAATTCTGGAAATGAATAATATTCAACCTATCCATTACAAACATGGCTTACGTAACAAAACATATAAAAGAAAATGAGTAAGTTAACACCCGAAACAACGATAATACTAAGATATTATTAACAAAGCAATGTTAAAAGATCATATATGATATCATATGAATGCATATGATTCTTGTATAATTTAATAACAATTTGTTCACTATTATACAGGAGGTTAACCTACCCCAACCAAGGAAAAGTACAAGGTACGGGTTATTTCACAATCTCTTCATTATCCGAGGATGTTTATACGTAATAATCTACTGGAATCTCTTTATCATCCACATCCATGTTTCATAAAAATGTATTTCAAAAAAAAAATTACTATTTAAAAGAATGTGGGGTTTTTTGACTTTTTATAAGAGTTTTATAAAGGAATCTTTTCATCATTTTCCAAACAAGGTTCTTTTAACCTTTTCGACAGAATTAATGTAAGAATGTTTTTTTAACTTATACGGCGGGTGCGGCTATTTTATGCCATTATAAAATCGTCGAAGCTTCCCTTATAAGATTATAAGAATATTTTCAAAGAAAATGTTTTATTTTATAGATATATGACTCTTAAATGATTTCAAAATAAAAAGAGATATTTCTCTAAAAAGAGTTTTGATTTCATCTATGTCAACATCCTTTGATGGATTTTACGCTTATGTGAAATTGATTTATTATGATACAAAAATTATATGTTGTATTGAAGGTTTTGTGTTATGTTTTACTGTGGATGTGCTATTTTTATACCATTCATGTTTTATGGTGAAAGTATTGACATTTCGTATGCTAGTTTTAATACGAATGTTTATTTTATGTTTAAACCTTTTCATATGGGAATGCATTGGACTTAATATGTGACGGGTGGAGCCCGCTATAGCTCCTCGATGCATCGGTAGGTCTCATGAGACAAAATAGTGTCTTGGCAGAAGGCCTTGACAAAATCTTATTTGTAGTCTTGGCACGAGGCCTTGGCTATGTGGTTATGATAGTCTGGAATTATGCATTCCATCATTATGAAAGTGGTTATTGATATTGAATGTGATTATTCGATTAGTAGAATATCCATGTGAATAAGTAAATGGAATTATTTCATTTTATTTATCCCATACTATGTTGAAAGTTCAAGTTTGAAAGGCTCTTGTTTTAGTTATACATTGCCTTAAATGTTTATTCTTATTTATGAAAGTTTCTGCTATGTTGTTATCCTTACTGGGCATTTGAGCTCACCCCTTTTCTATGTTTTATTTTTCCCAGGAAGTGAAGAAGTAAATTATGAATGACTTGCAGGGATATAATGAGGGGTTAATAGTGTGGACTATGGAGACAATATGTTGTTGTATTAGTTTTTCACTTTATGATGTAATGTAAAACCTTATGAATATATCTAGTGTTTCCAAGGATACTAAACCAATCGGTCTTTCGAGATTTGATCTTTCTTGTGATCATGCCAATGTTATGTAATAATGCACTGACTCTGGGTAACTGGGGTTGGGGCGTTACAGTAACTATAAAAAATTTCTTTTTAAAAGAATATTAGTTTTACAAATAATGATTTCCCCAAAAATAGATACAACCTAGATAATCAAGGTTATACGATTATAAGAGTTTGACTATTTAAACTACTTCTTAGAAGATTGATTAATTCTCAGTAGTCTTAATTGGTATTATTAAAATTACTTTTGAAGTTATCCTACTAAGAAAAATCAGATATAACTTCTTTCCAAGACTAACTATCAATGTGAAATTAGCATTTTTCTGGATTATGCAGTAAGTAGTAAAACAAATTAGACTAAATTTAAATAGCACAGTGGATTTAAAACAAGTGGTTCAGTCTCAAGAAGAGACTTAATCCACTCCACTTGGTGATCACCTACCACCAAGTAGTTTATTTAAATAAAATCTGATCCACACCCTGGATCAGGATTAAAAACAGTTCATAGACTGTCCAGGACACATAGGGACATCTTCCACAGTTTTTTTGGGTAAAAAAAAGTAATGACCAGGCCACACACACACCTCTTCCACAATTTGCATTGGTAAACAAGGGTAAAAAGTTTGGTGTGAGGATTTTGAAATCCTCTAGTTCAGCGCCCGAGTCATTGTGTGTGTAAGATATACAGAGTGCACACACTTATCGAAATTAAATAAAAGAATCACTAAGAGAGAGTAAATATGATGTTATAATGCTCTAGTGATTAGTAGTGCATCTATGGTCCTTCGGTTCGACAGAAATGCTTCTAAGTCCTTCTCTGGTTTTTGTGTTGAAAAACAGAGTGTCGCGATTCAACTTTTATTCTTCATGAGTAAATATGTTCTCTTGATCCCAGTGTACTTTGTGTGTTCTTCAGTAGAGTTGGATTGCATGCATGAGACAATTATTTATTTGAAGATCATACAATATCTTCTTCTTGTTCGTGCTTGTCATCTTGTTTTTCTTTTTAGTACAGTGCACTCGCGTTTCTTGAGTTGTCGTGTGTGTCTTCTTCCTCTTGGGAACACTTATCTTTATCTTCGAATGCATGAGTGTTAGCTGACAGGTTCCATGTATTTCATACCTCGTACCTTGTACTATGGCTAAAAATAAACATTAAATATTTCAGTGCATTAAAGGCGTCAAATATAATCGTTAAAAAGTTAAATAGAAAAATGACAAAAAAGTTTCGCAAACGGTGTCATAGTAGTTATGCAAATGGTGTCTCCTTCATGGTATCTCCTTCATGGTATCTCTTTCATGGTGTCTCCTTCATGGTGTCTCCTTCATTGTTTCTAAGTCACAGTGTCTGACTTACGGTCTCTAGCTTCTGGTGCCTTGCTCATTGTTTCTGGATTCACGGTGCCTTGATGACCGTGTCTTGCTAAATGTGTCTGGAACATAGACAAACAGAGTGTCTGGATTACGATGTCTATTCTTAGTGTCTTGCTTCATGGTGTCTCGTGGTCATGGTGTCTCATTGTTCACGGTGTCTCATTGGTCACGGTGTCTGAGACTTAGGCTTCACGGTGTCTTGTACTTAGGCAAATAACTGTATTCAGACTTAAACAGTAATATGCAAAAAATGAATTGAGCTTATCCATTATAAAGTATGAGATAACTTGAAACATAAATAAACATGATTGATAAGATTTTTGAAATTTTTCATCATTAATAAGATTTTTAATTATTATTGAGATTTGTGATCATTAAAACAAGATTAATACATGTGGAGTCCAACAATATCCTTATTTTTGATGATCAAAATTCATGTAAAGTTAAAGGGTAGATTGAATGTAACTACAGAGAATATAACATATAGAATAACAGATAACTTCTCACTTTTTCTCTCCATTTTGGGATTATCAAAAAGTAGAAAGAATAGAGGAAAAACGGTGCATATGGAATTAAGAGTGTTCAGAAGACAAAATAGAGTATTAATTCAAAAAACAATGACATCCCCATCAAACAGTAGTATGCACTGGTCTTCTTCAAGGATTGGCATTCTCTTTGACTTTATCCATAGTAGAAGAGGAAGCCATAGGGGAAGTTGCTGATGTCGAAGAAGGAATAGAAGTTGTAGTCGGAGAAGTTAAAGGGAGACGTTCAAAGATTGAGGGAGTAAACATTGGAGCAGTAGAAGATCGAGGCAGTTGTTGGTCAAGGATGATAGGCCTAATCTGAATAAGAGCCTGGCCAACAGACATGGATGTTGAAGCTAAGGCAGAAGTGAAAGTAGGTAATCTAGATCTGAGAGGAGCAGCTGCAGCAGCAATAATTACTGTACTTGGAACATGAAGATATGGTCTCAAAAGTTTAATGATGTCTTCAATAATCCCTCCTCCATACTGCATGGAGTTTTCAAAATCATCTTTATTTTCCATGAACATGTCCAACAATCTGGTAAACTCGGTGAGCTTCTGGACTTGGTTTTTGAAGGCTTGGGTTGCAGGAGGAGTTCTTAGATTCTCTACAAGGTATTTGAAGTGGTTGGTCATATTAGTCTTGGAGAAAATCAGGTTGAAATATTAGTCCACTTTCTTAGAGATCTCCTGCTAGGCATCATTGGAAATCTTTGAATAGATTTTCACAAGGTCAAGAACTCTATCACTGTTCTTGACAACATTAGATAAAGGATCCATATTAAATCCACTGAAGGCATTATGAATCTCTTCCTTGACAATATACTTGAGCAAAGAACTATCCAAAGAAGGAGTAGAGGTTTGACCAGAGGAAGTAGAATCTTTGACAACTATAGTCAGAGACTTGAGGTGTTTTAGGACCTTTTAAAGACAGCCAGTATATTCATCTGTGGGATTATTAAGGTTATCCACAAGCTCTCTCATGTGTTGCAACATGTGTTTATTCCTTTATCCAATATTTTCATCAAAGTATAGTAGGTATGGGTGAATATGGGACACAATATCTCTAGATATGTTTGAAACAGAATGATCAAGAGAAGGAGGAGCAGGCTCTGATCTAAAATGCAATTCTTTCAGTAGGTCTTCAACCATACTTTTTAGAGTTGCAACTTCATTACTGAGCAACTTGTTTTCAACCCTTACTTCTGGAATTTTATTGATCATCTTGGGTTTAATGTTCCAGAAAATCTTTTCTAAAAGAAGTGAGGCATCTTCCTGACTCAGTTTGGCCATAAGATGAGGTTGGGAGGACATAAGTTTCTCAAATCCAGCTAAGATAGTGTCTCCAAATACTTTCAAATCATCATTTCTAACAAAATATTATTGTTCAGGTAAAGGTGCAGGTGCAGGTATTGGTATAGGTGTAGGCTCAGTTTGAGGTTCAGGTTAAGGTTCAGGTTCAGGTGCAAAGTATGTGACAGATTTCAATTGAAACAATGAAGAAAGATCAATTCTAGTTGCAGTAACCTGCTGAGATTCACTTACATCATAGAAGATAGGTAATTTATACTGAGTGTCCACCAAATATGACTTAGTTGGTTGAGATGGTTCAATAGACTCAGCCTCATCAGCCTCATCTTCATTAGTCTCAAGATTTTGAGGTTCCTCCCCCTCAACATGTGCTTCTTTTTCAGGACCTAGAGGCTCAGGAGCATGTTTTAAATTCATAGGGTCAGCTCTAATATCCTCAGCCATTTCTTGCCCAGCCAACTGAAAGGATATCTCCATCCTCTCTTTAACAGAGGGTATGAACTCAGGAACTGACTGTTTTATATGGAGTACTTCAAGACTTGTTTCTTGCACAACAGATACTTCTTCTAGATTTTATTCTTCCATTATACGGAGTTATTCTAAAGTTTCTTCTTGTACAGTAGGGAGTTATCCTACTTCAGCCTCTTCCATGGATTAGTACTCAGATTCTGGGACAATTAATTCTCTTGAATCCTCAGGTTGGGTTTCCTGATTAACAATATCTCTAGGGATAAGTGGTTCTTTTTGAATAACAACCGGAGGAACAATAACCCTTTCTTTCTCAATAACAACTTCTTCCCTATGAGGTATATCAGCCTATTCTCTATGTGGTACTTCAGATTCCTCTTCCCCTTCTTCTTCATCTTCTGAATATTCCACAACTTTATCTGGTTCCAAAACAGGATTAGAAAAGCCCTTTGGCCTTATTGGATAATCTATAGGATTGAACTTCTCATAGAGATTATCATTATCATCAAACCAATCCTTCTTCTAGGGGTTCTAGTTTATTTTCATCCTCCTAATGGTAGATTTGGATTAATAGTATTCATAGTCCATAATTACTTCTTCATTGGGTCTAACTACTCCTTTGGTAATAAGCATGGTTGAAATCAGCCTAGAGTAGAACAAAGATTTGGATTTGGATGTGACCTTGATCAATTCACACATACGGTGAATGATGTATTTTCACATATTGATTTTGTGTCCATTCTTCAAAAGATGAATCAGGAAGAAAACTTGATACTTCAAGAATGCAAAGTCAAATTTTCTTGAATAGATCAGATTTTGAACCAATTTGAACAACAGCCTTGTCTCTCTATCAAGTTCAGCAGCTATGGTCCTTCTCTTGGTGCCATTTCCAGTTAGGGTTTACAGTGCATTTTCTTGGTCAAAGAAATCAGTTATAGGTGGGGGATCTCTCTAATGATCATCACATATCCCTTTGTGAGGAATCCTAAGGCATGCAGCCCATAACCTCAATGAGAAGGATCATCTTTGGCCATTAATCCATCTTCTCACAACAAAACTTTCACCAGCATCAAAAGAAAACTGTACATACTGATAGAACTAAGCTACCAACCTCGGGTAAATGGTTCTATCCTTCCTAGAGAACCATTTGAGCCAGAATTTTTCTCTTAAAACTTTTAAAACCCGAGATTTGATAGACAATAGACACTCAGGGAAAATTTTCTTTTCATGTACAACACTACGGTTTACCAGGTTTGGATTTTTGGGTCCTTCAGGTGCCATCTTTGGTGTTATTTTCTTCTTCTTTGAGCTACGATTCTCAAGAGTATATGAAGACAGACGCTTTATCCATGGCATCCACTGAAGGTTGAGAGAGAGAGAGAGAAAGGGTTTCTAGGCTGAAAGGGCTCAGAAAGAGTGAGTAGGAGAGAGTTCAGGTGAATAATCAAGTGAAACCCTTTTGTTTTATCATTTGGGAATATCAAACGTCACAATAGTAAAAACGCGGGAAAATAAAAAGTAGTGAAAAAATAATTACCATGATACAAGTTAAAATAAAAGAATAAATAATTTTCACGGTGAGACTGTGAATAGTCATTACGGTGCGATGGTAAGTGGTCATCATGGTGAGACAGTCAGTGGTCATCATGGTGAGACAATGAATGGTCTATTCAGTTACAGTGAGATAGTAAGTAAACTATTCAGTCATGGTGAGACATTAAGTGATAGACCGTGAACACAAGGTTCTAACTGTGAGACCGCAAACATGAGACAGTAACCAAGAAACCGAGAACATGAAATTGTAATGTAAAATATTAAATAGTAAGACCAGTAAGACAACTATTTTTGATTAGTCATGCCAAGATCATTTATGATGTAATCTATTCTCTCAGAATTTAATGGTTTAGTGAATATATATGCAAGTTGATATTCAGTACCAATGAATTCCAAGGTGATATCACCTTTTTGATAATGATCTCTCAAAAAGTGATGTCTTAAATCAATATATTTTGTCCTAGAATGTGAAATATGATTTTTTGAGATGTTAATAGCATTTGTGTTGTCACAATTTATTGGTACATGTTTGAATTGATATCCATAATCTAGTAAAGTGTGTTTCATCCACAAAATTTGTGCAAAACAACTACCAGTAGCTATGTATTCAGCTTTTGCGGTAGATAATGCAGCAAAATTCAGTTTCTTACTACACCATGATACTAGTGACTTGCCTAAAAAGTGACATGTTCCTGAGGTTCTCTTTCTATCTAACAGATATCCAACGAAGTCAGCATCAGAATAACTAACTATTTCGAAGTATTTTCCTTTAGGATAGAGCAGTCCTAAATTGGGTGTGTGCTTGAGGTATTTAAAAATTATCTTTACAACATTTAAATGAGATTCTTTAGGTTTTTCTTGAAAACGAGCACACATAAACAAACTAAACATAATGTCAGGATGAATAGATGTTAAGTAGAGTATACTTCCAATCATTCCTCTATAAGTGGTTTGATCAACAGATTTTGCATCTTCATCAAGATCCACCTTACAGGTGGTACTCATTAGAGTGTCACTACTTTTAGTGCTATCCAATCCAAAAACATTTAGAAGATATCTAGTGTATTTACTTTGAGTCAAAACAATTCCATCATTATTTTGAAAGATTTGGAATCCATGAAAGAATTTTAGTTCTCCCATTAAACTCATTTCAAATTTTTTTGCATCATTTTAGAAAAATCAATACATAATGATGTTTTTGAAGATCCAAAAATAATATCATCTACATAGATTTGAACAACTAAAACATCATTAGAAATACATTTTATAAATAGGGTAGGATTAACTATTCCTTTTGTAAAACCTTTGGAAATAAGAAAAGTACTTAATATGTCATACCAGGCTCTTGGAGCTTTCTTTAAACCATATAAAGATTTTGATAGTTTGAAAATATGATTTAGTATATGAGGGTTTGTAAATCCCGGGGGTTGTTCAACAAAAAAATCCTCCGCAATATACCCATTAAAGAATGCACTGTTAACATCCATTTGATATAGTTTGAAATTTAGATGTGCATCATAAGCAAGTAGAATTCTAATGGCTTCAAGTCTATCTAATGGAGGAAAAGTCTCCTCATAGTCAATTCCTTCTTCTTGACTATAGACTTGTGCAACTAATCTAGCCTTATTCCTAACTATATTTCTATCTTCATCTACCTTATTTCTAAACACCCATTTAGTGCCTATGACAATAGTGTCCTTGGGTATTTAAAAAAGTTTCCAAACATTATTTATTTCAAACTGATAGAGTTCTTCTTGCATAAAAATTACCCAAAATTCATCTTTTATAGCATCATAAATGTTTTTAGGTTCAAGCTGTGACAAGAAGGCTTGATGTTCAACCTGATTTCTAAGAGAATCTCTAGTTTGTGTTCTTTTCTCTAAGTCTCCTACAACAGCATCTATGGGAAGGTTTTTAAGAGTTCTAACCTTTCTAGAAAAATAGGGACTAGTGAATTCAGGTTCATCAATAGATTCAGGTTCATTATGACTTGACTGCTCAGAATTTCTAGAATTGGAAGTTTTCACAAATTCATTCACAAAGGTATTTCAGGGTTTTGAGTTGATGTTTAGATTTGATACATTATCCTCTAGATTTTCTAAGATGGTTCTAGGATCATGTGGATCGGTTTCATCAAACGTGATATGAACAGATTGTTCCACACATTTAGTTCTCTAATTGAATACTCTATAAGCTTTACATGATATTGAATAACCCAGTAAAATTCCACCATTACTTTTGGATGAAATTTTTTCAGGATTATTGAGAATAAAGACTTTGCAGCAAAAACTCTAAAGTAATTAACCTTAGGATTCCTATTATTCCAGAGTTCATTTGGGGACTTTTTGAGACTTGATCTAAGCAATAATCTATTGATTAGGTAGCATGGTGTATTTACAGCATCATCCTAAAAGTAAATTGGTAAGTCATATTCACTAAGAATTGTTCTAGCAATTTTTTGCAAGGTTCTATTTCTTATTTATACAAAACAATTATAATGAGGGGTTATAGGGGTAGAGAAATTGTGATTATAACCATTTTGTGAGAAAATGGATTCAATCTCTTGATTTTCAAACTCACAGCCATGATCACTTCTTAAAGATTTAATTTTAAGGCCACTAAGATTATCTACAAACTTGGCATACTTAGTAAAATAAGAACAGGCTTCACTTTTGTAAGCAATGAAGAAGGTCTAGGTATATCTTGAAAAAGCATCTACTAGAACATAAACATAGTTCTTCCCATTTAAACTGGAAACTCTAGATGGTCCAAAAAAATCCATGTGAAACAATTCGAGAGGTTGAGAAGTAGAAACTTTTTTATTTTTTTTGAAAGAGATTTTGTATTTTTTTCCCTTTTGATAGGGATTACTAACTTTGTCATTTGGAATCTCATGTTTGGGTAAGTCTCTAACTATGTTCTTCCTAGTTAGTTTCTAAGTGAATGTATATTTTAGTGTCCAAATCTTCTATGCCAAAGCCAAGACTCTTTATGAAAAGAATTTAAACAAGTAATATTTTGTTCGGCTAAAGAATTCAAATCAACTGTATAAATATTTTCATTTATCAATGCAGAAAACACTAAAGCATATTTAGAATTAAACACATTACAAGAATAATTTTCAAACTTAAAATTAAATCCATCATCACATAACTGAAAAATACATAACAAGTTGTATTTTAATACATCAACAAATAAAACTTTGGAAATTAAAACTGAGTCAGTGTTACCAATTTGGCCTAGGCCGATTATTTTTCCATTAGAATTATCACCAATGGTGACATAGCCTCTATCAACAATGATTAAACTTTTAAAAGATGAGAAGTAATCTGTCATGTGTCTTGAACATCCAATGTCCAAGTACCATGTCTTCCTACAAGAACTTTTTATGAAGGTCTCCTACAAAATAGGAATGATTTTGGTACCCAAATTCTCTTGGGTCCAGACAGGTTAGCAAGAAAAGCATTAGGTACCCAGATTTTTCTTATGGGTCTCACAGAATCAATAGATTTTGAACGATAGACGTTATTTGGTCTATAATAATGCAAATAACTAGTTGAAGCATATAAATTTCTAGAACTAGAACTAGCAGTATTCTATCTAGATTTAGGAAACAATTTAGTTTTAGTGATCTGTCTCTTTCGAGGCTGATAGCCTATTCCAGTCGTATATTTTGGTGCCACTTGTTTACCTAACATTTGAGTTAGTGTGTATTTTCCATTTTTGAACTTTTCTAAGTCCTTTCTCTGTTTCTCATTAGACATTTTCAGTTCAATATTTTCCTTAAGTAATTGATCATTATTTTCTTTTTCTACATCAAGGGTAGATTTAACAGAACTGGTCAAAGTATGATGCTTCTTCAAGGTCTTATATTTTTCCTTAAGCTCATTACAGGTTTCTTCCATCATGTTACAGTATTCAAATAGTTCCCCACTAGACATGTTTTCGGATTCAGAATCAGAATCAATTTCAGAATTATATGAATTCAAAGCATGAGTGTCCAGTGTTACCTCTGATGTGTTTTTCATAAAACACATGTTATCTTTATAATAGTATTCATCCTTAGTAGAATCAGAATCACTTTAAGTTCCTTCTGAAGCACTCCAATTTTCTTTCATTTCCTTCTTGTACTTATTATCCTTGTAGTCATTTTTCTTCTTGAACCTCAATTTTGGACAGTCTGCTTTTATGTGACCTTTTCTTTTTCATTCATAGCAGACAACATCATCACACTTATCAGATTTCATCCCATAATTCTTCTAGTGTCATTTGTTGTCATATTTACCTTTGTAGTTTGATTTTATAAATAATTTATTCTTCCTATGGATCTTCTTAAATATCCTAGCTATCTGATCCATATCTTCATCACTGTCAGATGTAGTCTTATCACTACTTGAGATTTCAGTAGGTATGTGAACTTTCTCCTTGTCCTTGCTCTTTGAGGCAGTAGAATTAAATGCCACTGACTTCCTCTTTGGATCATCATCTTCTTCCTTGTTTACCTTCAGTTCTTCTTCATACATCATTAACATACCAATTAATTCCTTAATAGGTAAAGTACCAATATCGCATGATTCTCAAATAGAGATAGATGTGCCTCTACATCGGTCTGGCAGACATCTCAGTATTCTCATGATTTGTTCCTTTGCTGGAACAACCTTTCTAAGGGGGATCATAGTGTTGACAATTTCATTGAACATGAGATACATGTCAGATATAGGTTCTTCAGGATTCATTTTAAAATTGTCATATTTAATAGTATTAGTGTTCAATATAATTTCTTTAACATTGGTTGTTCATTCTTGAGAAACCCCCAAGGTATCCCA
Source organism: Viscum album (assembly GCA_963277665.1). NCBI lineage: Eukaryota > Viridiplantae > Streptophyta > Magnoliopsida > Santalales > Viscaceae > Viscum > Viscum album. The sequence goes on from OY728122.1 coordinate 2,093,652,328, forward strand.
AATTTCATAGGTAGTTTTGCAAGCAGATATGCGATTAAATTCCTCATCTCCTAATGAAAAATACATGGCATTCATAGCTTTATAATTATTATTGTAATCTATTTTAGTAGGTTTATCCCAAGTTGTTCTTTTAGTTTTTGGAATCTTATATTGAGTCTCTATAGCAGTCCATATGTAAAATCTCATACTCTCTAAGTGAATTTTCATATTAAGTTTCCAATGGGCATAATTTGTACCATTAAATATGGGTGTCCAATTTATAGCAGCACCATCAAGTCTATTGTCCATACTAAAAAATTACTTTAAAATAGCTAGAAATTTAGAATTAACAGAAATTTACATATCTTGAAAGTAAAACTACTATCAAAGTTGAATAAGATTACACAAAGTCATAATAAGGGACCCTTTGATACCAAATGTTGGTCGGAGTATTTAAATCAATAGGGTAGGGGTAAATTGAGTAACTAGAATTTTTTTTGTTTAAATGAATATTAGTTTTATAAATAATGATTTCCCCAAAAATAGATACAACCTAGTTAATCAAGGTTATACTGTAATAAGAGTTTGATAGTTTAAACAACTTATTATAAGATTGATTAATTCTCAGTAATATTAATTTGTATATTAAAATTACTTTTGAAGTTATCCTACTAAGAAAAATAAGATATAACTTCTTTCCAAGAATAACTATTAAAGTGAAATTAGTGTTTTTCTGGATTATGCAGTAAGTAGTAAAACAAAGTAGACTAAAATTAAATAGCACAACGGATATAAAACAAGTGGTTCAATCACAAGCCAAAACCTAATCCACTCCACTTGGTGATCACCTACCACCAAGAAGTATATTTAATTAAACTCTGATCCACCCCCTGGATCGGGGTTAACAACAATTCATAGTCTGTCTAGGCCACGTACGGACCTCTTCCACAGTTTTTGTGGGTGAACAAAAGTAATGACCAGGCCACACAGGGAACTCTTCCATAGTTGTCATGGGTAAACAAGGGTAAAGAGTTTGGCGTGAGGATTTTTAAATCCTCTAGTTTAGTGCAGGAGTTAGTGTGTGTAAGATATATAGACTTCACACACTACTCGAAACTAAATAAAAGATTCACTGAGAGAGAGAGTAAATATGAGTTTAGAATTCTCTAGTGATTAGTAGTGCATCTCTGGACTACTTCGATTTGGCAGAAATGTTTCTGAGTTCTTCTTTGGTTCTTTGTTGAAAAATAGTGTGTCGCGATTCATCTTTTATTCTTAATGAGTAAAGATGTTCTCTTGATCCCAGTGCAATTCATGTGTTCTTTAGTGTAGTTGGATTGCATGAATGAGACAATTCTTTCTTTGAATATCTTGCAATCTCTTCTTCGTGGTCGTGCTTGTCAGCTTGTTTCTCTGTTTAGTACAGTGCACTTTCATTTCTTGAGTTGTCGCATGTGTCTTATTCCTCTTGGGCACACTTTTCTTTATTGTTGAATGCATGAGTGGTACCCAACAGGTTCCATGTATTTCGTACCTCATACCTCTTACTATGTCTATAAATAAAAATTAAATATGTCAGTGCATTAAAGTAATCAAATATGACCATTAAAATGTTAAATAAAAAATGATAAAATAGTTTAGGAAACAATGTCAGAGTAGTTATGCAAACGGTGTCTTCTTCACGGTATCTCCTTCACGATATCTCCTTCACAGTGTCTCCATCACGGTGTCTCCTTCACTGTGTCTGAGTTATGGTGTCTGACTTATGGTTTCTGGATTCCGCTGCCTTTCTCATTGTTTCTGGATTCATGGTGCCTTGATGACTATGTCATGCAAAATGTGTCTGGAACTTAGGCAAATAGAGTGTCTGGCTTACAGTGTCGGTTCTTAGTGTCATTCTTCATGGTGTCTTGTGGTCACGATGTCTCATTGGTCACGGTGTCTGAGACTTAGGCTTCATTGTGTTTTTACTTAGGAAAATAACTGTATTTAGACTTAAATAGTAATATGCATAAAATGAATTGAGCTTAGCCATTTTCAAGTACGAGATAACATGAAACATAAATACACTTGATTGATAAGATTTTTGAGATTTGTGATCATTAATAAGATTTGAAATTATTATTGATATTTATGATCTTTAAAAAATGATTAATACATGATGAGTCAAACATTATGGATGGTTCTCCATGCCAGAGGACTTAGACATAGGCAGTTTAGGAGGCCAAAATGGAATTCTAGTCAATGGAACTCTTTTCTAAGATGTTGTTAGAGGTCTAGGAGAATCATGGGTTGCCTAAACTTACAGTTATAGTTGTAATCTATTCATTTCTATATAGAATGAAGATAAAGAATATATCATATCCTAAGGGGTTGGTCCTATGGGAGAGTGTTTCATGTTACAACACACCACCATGTTGGGTTGTTGACATGGATGAGGTCTTGCACATCTGTTGATGCATCTGGGTTCCAAAATAAGTGTACAAAGAATTGATGCGAGAATATCATGCTCATAGTTGGGAATTACAACCTTAGGAATAATAATATATTCCACCACTTACGCCTCTAGTATTGGTGTTTGGGGATGAATAGGTAGATAAATATATTTTCATTAGGTCTTCCACCTGTCATCAAGTGAAGGAAAAACACGAGTGACTGACAATGATTTTATAGTTATTTCTAATTATGGAGTGGAAATGGGATGATGTCACTATGGAATTCATGAATGGATTATGAAGATCCACTCAAGGAAGTGATTTAGTAAGGGTGATTGTTGATAGGATAATGAATTTACATCACTTTTTACTTATCAAGGACAACTTTCTAGTGAATGATCTTAAAATATGTTATAAATTATGGGATTCCTATTAATATTATATCAGGAAATGATACTTTTTTTACTTCTCAATTATAGAAAGGGTTGTAGAGGATATTAAGTTCACAATTACTTCTATGTATAATGTACCTCCCTTAGACTAATGGATAGTCAAAGTGCACGATAAATGTTTTAGAAGACAATATTTGACAATGAAACCTTGATTTTGGAGGTTTGGGGGAGAGACAAATACCTCAAGATGAGTTATCATATTATAAAATCATTCAGTTGATCATAATTATGGCTCCTTATGAGTCTATATAGGGTAGGCAAGGGTTTTCACTCTTATGATGGTTAGAGGCAAGAGATGTAGTGCTTCAAGGACCTAATCTCATTTAGGATAAATTAAAGTAGGTACAGCTTATCAGAAAGAATATGGAATCAACTCAATCATAGAAGAAGTCTTACATTGATCATATTCAATGACCTTTTGTAACACCCCGAGCTTCCACGATACGCCTCTCTTTCAATAATGCAATAGCTTGCATTGTACGCAAGTTCGAGTTCTAACACACCGCAACTAATCAAAGTAGCTGTTATGAATAGTAATAACCACCTTTAAATTTATAGAAATTTTATATTTCAAAATGGACTTCATTTTTGTATTCCTAATATTGAAATTAGCCTATGTTGAATTTTTTGTAATTTTTCGAGAACTTCCAAATTTTTATGAATAGTGAAAAATACTTAAAGCAACTTTTTTAATCAAAATAATTTATAGTGATAAGTTATACTATTTAGTGGTTTTAAGGTATAATTAGAATATATTTTTACCATTTTATCCAATGGTGGTCATTAGAATTAATTTATCATTGAAATTGGACATAAACAATTGCCAAACTTTTGATATAAATTGTTTCTTAAAAACACGCTATTTGTTGTAACAGCGGGAATTAATTATAAAATTAATTAATGCAACTTATATGTTTGGAATTTTGTAAAATAGACATCATTTTTGAATTCGGAATATCAATTATAGCTTAGGGTGAAATTTTGGCATTGTTCTGAAAAACTTCAATTTTTGATGAATAGTGAAACCACTAAGTGGTAGTTAAATAACTGATTTTTTCGTTTAAATGAAATATTACCACTTCTGTGATTTGATTTTCAAAAATCCTACATACATGGTTGTCATTAAGAAGTAAAATGTGGTTCAATGAGATCGAAATAATTTTTTGGTGAATAGTAACTTTTAAGTTCTTAATCGCGATTAGAGGTAATTAGTGTAGTTTAAGGTACAAATAATGTTATAATAATATGAGATGAGCATGACACTTGTCCTACTCCTATTGGATGAGTCATGGCCGACCAAGACAACCCATGAGTCAACTTGGGGACCCCATGGAGCCACTTTAGTTAGAAAAGGACATAAATACCTTTTATTTAATGTTAAAGTAAAAAAATGACACAAACATAAAATGTTTTACTAAAACAGTTTTTAAGTGGGGTTAAACAAGTCCAAATTTTGATTATAAATATTCATTAGAAAGCTAAAAAGATTTCCTACATCATAGTATTTTTTTTATAATTTTTAGACATTATATAAAGTAAATTATTTATGACATCATGATGATGCAGTGATGACCTCATTATTTAACGATTTAAATAAAATGAGACGATAATGAAAAATCCAAGGCTTACACTTGTCCAAAGCCTATTGGATGAATCTATATAGAAACCTTATCACCTTAGCCTCGAATTATATAAGTGTGGGACCTTTAGAATCCGAAAAGCATTGTGAAATAATGTAACATTTCAATCTTTCCAAAAGTGCCCCTCCTCACCACTTATAAAAGGCCCCCACCACTCCCACCTTATTCACACCTTCAAGCCATTTGTCTCGGCCAAACTCTGCCCAGATACTCTCCCAACATCCCTCTATTACTCATAGAAGCCTCACTTTGGGCAGAACTCTTCCCAAGGAAGCCTTCGGCTCAAATCAAAAAGAGTTACCCGATTTTGAGGTAATGTCTTCTCTAATGTTGTTTTGGTTTATTTTTCTTCTCCAACCCCCTAAACTCTTTTTATTCATTTCTTTTGTAACAACACCAGTATCCTCAATATACTAGGATGTTTTTATAAGAAGGATTCGAGCTACACTTACACACACCTACATCTAATGGTTAAAGAACATACGGTTTCTGTGGATGGCGAATTTCTGCCTCACGAAACGATGATTGTTCAACACTCATATAACACCTTCAAAGGTGGCCATTAAGATGTCACTGTTTTTATATATGATATATATTATGTTTATGTTTTACTTATGCTTCTGTATTTCTCATTTATGGCATACTTTATGATTTCCATTATGGTTAAAACACGATAATTTCATTTTAGGAAGTGCGGACTACCGCCCCCTCAAAGTGATTTGAATCGTTAATGCCATATGTGGGGTGTATAAAGGATGGAGTAAATGGTATTATACACTATATTGTACTAGAAATATATTAAACATTTATATCATTATGATTTAATTCCATTAAATATGAAATTGAAATGAAAGTAGCGTTCATGCGTACGTACGGCTTACCGTCTCCATGAACGGTGCATTTCATTTCATACCTATAAATGTTACGTAATATTATAAATGAATGTATATACTGTATCATATATGATATATATGATATCTACATCATTAATATAATTCTGGATATAATGGATATTTCACCACATGAACAACTTATAATTATAAGAAGTTTATTGTTGACTCAAGTACCAAAGATCGACAAAACGACCGTTATTAACTATTATAATTACATAATGTTCATATCATTGTAATAAGTGATATAATAAGGATAATTAAATTGAAAATGGTTCTTAATAAGGTAGATATTAACTCTAGTTTATTATTCAAGAGGTTAAAGAACGGTTGAGTCAAGTCGGACACATGGTAAGGGAATTTCTTAACCCAACTTCCATTCTTTGGGTTAATCTTTTACTTTCAAATTATGTCCAGATATTATTATGTCCTATTTTGTATTTTTTTTACATTCTTTATGTGTACCTATAGTGAATACACATAATAGATCTATTTTATTTTAAAAATGATCTTTTAAGGACTTCGTCTCAATCCCCTTTCATTGAGGCATATTTGGTTTTATACACAACTTTATTTTATATGGTGTATAAACCCCTTTGACTTTTATGTTTATTAAAAAGGAATATTTTTATACGAAGCATTTTGCTAAACGACAAAAGGGAATGTTTTTCTTTCCGTACTTATGCGGCGACAACGACTTCTCCGCCGCCGCGACCATTATTTGAGTTTCGGCTTCCTCTACAAGCCATCATTTTTTTAATGAAAAATAAATACAAAGTTTTAAATTTCTTTTATTTTGGTATTGAAAATGGTTTTGAAAGCGTTTCTATTATAACAATGCGTTGTATTGATATCTTGTGATTGAAATGTGGAAATTTTATGTTTCCTTTATGCATGTTTTATGTGATACGATTATGTTATGGTTTATGATATGTTTAAACCTATTCATGTGAGGAATGTATTGGACTTAATAAGTGACGGGTGGAGCCCGCTATAGCTCCTCGATGCATCGGTAGTTCTCATGAGACAACTAGACGTGGAATTGGCCGAGGCCCTTTCCCAATTTGATTTATGGTTTTGGCCGAGGCCTTAATCATTTTAGACGTCTTGGCCGAGGCCTTGACAAAATGTTTCAGAATGTCTGACATTATACATTCCCTCATTATGAAAGTGGTTATTGATATTGCATGTGATTATTCGACTAGTAGAATATCCATGTGAATAAGTAAATGGCATTATCTCATTTTACTTTTTCCATATTATGTGGAAGTTCATGTTTAGAAGGCTTTTGTTATACATTGCCTTAAATGTTGATGTTTATTTATGAAAGCTTCCGCAATATTGTTATCCTTACTGAGCATCTGAGCTCACCCCTTTCAATGTTTTGATATTTTCCAGGATGTAAAGAAGTATTTTATGAATGACCTGCAGGGATTGTCAGAAGAGGATATGAGTGTGGTCTATGGAGACTTTGTTATTGTAGTTTTTCACTTTATGATGTAATGTAAGACTTATGAATGTATCTAGTGTTTCCAAGGCTACTAAACTAATCGGTCTTTCGAGACTTGATCTTTTGTGATCATGCCAATGTTACGAAGTAATGCACCGACTCTGGGTAGCTAGGGTCGGGGCGTTACAGTTGGTATCAGAGGCAGTTTAGTACTAACCTTGGAATCTAGATTTAGATAAACTCTGATTAGAGCACATAACCCAAAGATAGACTTTGAGGATTAGTATAGAAGAACTTTCTAGAATTTTGTTATTGAAGAGATTTTGTGAGTTTTCCGAACAATACATCCCTGTCTGGATACGAGCAGGTAGAGGCGGCTCTGGCACAGATGTACCTAGGGGTAAAACCCGAAAACACCGCTTTGAGCTAGACTCAAACAGGAACTGGTGCACGACAACGGGCCTTGCTGCACTCTTGGTTACGACACTCCCGGGGGATATGCTTAGGATAATTCTCATTTTATTTACAAACCACTATGAAGGGTTATGATTATATACTTCCTCAAAGAAAACATTTCTTTTTATGATTATGGATTATATCCATAAATAGTTCAATTTATGTAAAGTGTTTTACAAGTATGGAATTATGTATTTTGATTCATAAACTAATCTAGTTTATGCTATTATTTAGAAATGGCGCCTAGTGGAAGGAGTGGAAACCGTATCAATGCACGAACTCCGTGTAGGGATTGCCCTCCTGATCAAGATAATTATTGTGGATCTAGAGATACAACTGGTGCTGATCAACTTATTACCATACTGGGACAACTCACTCAGGTTATGAATAATAACCTTACTCGTATAGAGCACCCTGATCCGCAACGTGGAGGATCAATGTTAGACCGCTTCATGAGGCAACAACCACCAACCTTCAATGGGAGTACAAATCCTATAGTAGCTGAGCAATGGATAAATTCCTTAGAGAAAATATTCCATGCCTTAGGGAGTAGTGAAAGGGAGAAGGTTGTCATGGCAGTTTACCGCCTCACTGGAGATGCCGATCAGTGGTGGTCGCTGATTCAAAACACAAAGGAAGATGATGACGTATCGAATATGGAATGGAGGGAGTTCAAAGATCTTTTCTTAGAAAAATACTTTCCTCATGACCATCGAGCAGATATGGAAAGACAATTTCTGAGTTTGAGGCAGAAGGAGGATGAGAATGTCGCAAAGTATGAGGCTAACTTTACAAGGTTAGCGAGGCATGCTGCCGATTATATACGTAACCCAAGGAGTAAGATTGATCGTTTCTTTGATGGGTTAAAACCATTTCTCCGTCGAGCTTTAGTATCACAATCCTTCTCATCATACGAAGATATTGTCTCATGTGCTATCAAGAAAGAAAAGGAATTCTCTATGTCTTATGACAACAAAGTAATGAAAGAGAAAAAGAGAACGGTGGAACAAGAGACAGATAAAGGGAAAAAGGGAAAGAAGGATTTTCCATTATGTGATAATTGTGGGAAGAATCACCCTGGTACTTGTCTAAAAGGAATGGGAGTTTGTTATAAATGTGGAGAAAAGGGTCACCAGGCTCGTGATTGCAAGGGAAAGAAAGAGGCTATTAAAGTTGAATGCTACAATTGTAGAGAAATGGGTCATTATGAAAATGAATGTCCTAAGCGTCAGGGAAAATTACCTCAGAAAAGGCCAAGGGATCAAGGCCAATCTTATGCTGTGACTACAGTTGAAGCAGAATAATTAATGTATTGGTGCTTTTGGACTCAAGGATTATATTCTGGTTATAAGAATAATGTAATATATATATATGGATTGTACTGCAGTACTTTTTGATTTCAGTAAGGTTTTAATATGATTAAGGTAATCATATTTTTAGTATGTGACAATAAGAGAAACTTTTCTTTGTTTGGGGAATCTGATGTTACAATTGATTTTGGAATTTAGAGACCTTTTAGAGAAAGTCTGGATGAAGGTATTTTGGATAACTATAAAGGTTGGAGTGGATTAAGTTGAACTTTGGATAGTATTGTTTAAGGTTAAAACATTTATGAAGATTATTTTTGGAATAGTATAGTACTATATTTTTAGGAAAAGGACAACCTGCAGGGTGGGGAATAACCCGTCGCGTCGGATACAGCTGCAGGAATCGAACCCACAACCATAGTGCGACAAGCCTTTATTTCCTACCACTAGCCTACAGGAAGTCCCTGGTTATTAAAAAATAATTTTACTAATCTAAATGGCATGTGTTAACAATTGAAACATTATACAATTAGGATAAGTATAATATTTTTGTGTTCTATTATCTTTTTGAGTGAAAGATGAGTTGAAGGTTGAGACTCTAATTGTCAAGCATGAATATATATATATACCTATCTCTTATTCAATGAATAAATTAATACATAAACATTAGTAAAGGGATATTAAAACAAAAAAATATGTTATCCTAATACCTTATGTCTTTTTGAACTGATGATATTTTAAATCAACATAGATTGAAGGCTTTGAGGCCCTCAATTTGACAGTTGATTGTGATTGATGACCCCAATCGCTCCCTTCAAATATTTACGTTTTTCCTCTAATTATATGTCTCTAATTGCCACCAATGTTCTCCTAATTGAGATCATAATTGGGTGGTGACTTGTTCATTTCCCTTTCCCTTTTATTAAGGCTAAATTTTATTAATCTTATTTCCGATGTGGGTTTTCCTCAAAGGTATTTTCTCTTTTCAACCTTTTATTTTCAAAGATAAGTTTCAAATTGCGAGGACGCAATTTATTGAAGGAGGGGAGAATGTAACACCCCGAGCTTCCACGATACGCCTCTCTTTCAATAATGCAATAGCTTTCATTGTACGCAAGTTCGAGTTCTAACACACCGCAACTAATCAAAGTAGCTGTTATGAATAGTAATAACCACCTTTTAAATTTATAGAAATTTTATATTTCAAAATGGACTTCATTTTTGTATTCCTAATATTGAAATTAGCCTATGTTGAATTTTTTGTAATTTTTTGAGAACTTCCAAATTTTTATGAATAGTGAAAAATACATAAAACAACTTTTTTAATCAAAATAATTTATAGTGATAAGTTATAATATTTAGTGGTTTTAAGGTATAATTAGAATATATTTTTACCATTTTATCCAATGGTGGTCATTAGAATTAATTTAACATTGAAATTGGACATAAACAATTGCCAATCTTTTGATATAAATTGTTTCTTAAAAACACGCTATTTGTTGTAACAGCGGGAATTAATTATAAAATTAATTAATGCAACTTATATGTTTGGAATTTTGTAAAATAGACATCATTTTTGAATTCGGAATATCAATTATAGCTTAGGGTGAAATTTTGGCATTGTTCTGAAAAACTTCAATTTTTGATGAATAGTGAAACCACTAAGTGGTAGTTAAATAACTGATTTTTTCGTTTAAATGAAATATTACCACTTCTGTGATTTGATTTTCAAAAATCCTACATACATGGTTGTCATTAAGAAGTAAAATGTGGTTCAATGAGATCGAAATAATTTTTTGGTGAATAGTAACTTTTAAGTTCTTAATCGCGATTAGAGGTAATTAGTGTAGTTTAAGGTACAAATAATGTTATAATAATATGAGATGAGCATGAAACTTGTCCTACTCCTATTGGATGAGTCATGGCCGACCAAGAAAACCCATGGGTCAACTTGGGGACCCCATGGAGCCACTTTAGTTAGAAAAGGACATAAATACCTTTTATTTAATGTTAAAGTAATAAAATGACACAAACATAAAATGTTTTACTAAAACAGTTTTTAAGTGGGGTTACACAAGTCCAAATTTTGATTATAAATATTCATTAGAAAGATAAAAATATTTCCTACATCATAGTATTTTTTTTATAATTTTTAGACATTATATAAAGTAAATTATTTATGACATCATGATGATGCAGTGATGACCTCATTATTTAACGATTTAAATAAAATGAGAAGATAATGAAAATTCCAAGGCTTAAACATGTCCAAAGCCTATTGGATGAAGCTATTTCGAAACCTTATCACCTTAGCCTCGAAGTATATAAGTGTGGGACCTTTAGAATCCGAAAAGCATTGTGAAATAATGTAACATTTCAATCTTTCCAAAAGTGCCCCTCCTCTCCACTTATAAAAGGCCCCCACCACTCCCACCTTATTCACACCATCAAGCCATTTGGCTCAGCCAACCTCTGCCCGAATACTCTCCCAACATCCCTATATTACTCATAGAAGCCTCACTTTGGGCAGAACTCTTCCCAAGGAAGCCTTCGGCTCAAATCAAAAAGAGTTACCCGATTTTGAGGTAATGTCTTCTCTAATGTTGTTTTGGTTTATTTTTCTTCTCCAACCCCCTAAACTCTTTTTATTCATTTCTTTTGTAACAACAACAGTATCATCAATATACTAGGATGTTTTTATAAGAAGGATTCGAGATACACTTACACACACCTACATCTAATGGTTAAAGAACATACGGTTTCTGTGGATGGCGAATTTCTGCCTCACGAAACGATGATTGTTCAACACTCATATAACACCTTCAAAGGTGGCCATTAAGATGTCACTGTTTTTATATATGATATATATTATGTTTATGTTTTACTTATGCTTATGTATTTCTCATTTATGGCATACTTTATGATTTCCATTATGGTTAAAACACGATAATTTCATTTTAGGAAGTGCGGACTACCGCCCCCTCAAAGTGATTTGAATCGTTAATGCCATATGTGGGGTGTATAAAGGATGGAGTAAATGGTATTATACACTATATTATACTGGAAATATATTAAACATTTATATCATTATTATTTCATTCCATTAACTATGAAATTGAAATGAAAGTAGCGTTCATGCGTACGTACGGCTTACCGTCTCCATGAACGGTGCATTTCATTTCATACCTCTAAATGTTACGTAATATTATAAATGAATGTATATACTGTATATATATGATATATATGATATCTACATAATTAATATAATTCTGGATATAATGGATATTTCACCACATGAACAACTTATAATTATAAGAAGTTTATTGTTGACTCAAGTACCAAAGATCGACAAAACGACCGTTATTAACTTAAATAATTACATAATGTTCATATCATTGTAATAAGTGATATAATAAGGATAATTAAATTGAAAATGGTTCTTAATAAGGTAGATATTAACTCTAGTTTATTATTCAGGAGGTTAAAGAACGGTTGAGTCAAGTCGGACACAAGGTAAGGGAATTTCTTAACCCAACTTCCATTCTTTGGGTTAATCTTTTACTTTCAAATTATGTCCTGATATTATTATGTCCTATTTTGTATTTTTTTTACATTCTTTATGTGTACCTATAGTGAATACACATAATAGATCTATTTTATTTTAAAAATGATCTTTTAAGGACTTCGTCTCAATCCCCTTTCATTGAGGCATATTTGGTTTTATACACAACTTTATTTTATACGGTGTATAAACCCCTTTGACTTTTATGTTTATTAAAAAGGAATATTTTTATATGAAGCATTTTGCTAAACGACAAAAGGGAATGTTTTTCTTTCCGTACTTATGCGGCGACAACGACTTCTCCGCCGCCGCGACCATTATTTGAGTTTCGGCTTCCTCTACAAGCCATCATTTTTTTAATGAAAAATAAATACAAAGTTTTAAATTTATTTTATTTTGGTATTGAAAATGGTTTTGAAAGCGTTTCTATTATAACAATGTGTTGTATTGATATCTTGTGATTGAAATGTGGAAATTTTATGTTTCCTTTATGCATGTTTTATGTGATACGATTATGTTATGGTTTATGATATGTTTAAACCTATTCATGTGAGGAATGTATTGGACATAATAAGTGACGGGTGGAGCCCGCTATAGCTCCTCGATGCATCGATAGTTCTCATGAGACAACTAGACGTGGAATTGGCCGAGGCCCTTTCCCAATTTGATTTATGGTTTTGGCCAAGGCCTTAATCATTTTAGACGTCTTGGTCGAGGCCTTGACAAAATGTTTCAGAATGTCTGGCATTATACATTCCCTCATTATGGAAGTGGTTATTGATATTGCATGTGATTATTCGACTAGTAGAATATCCATGTGAATAAGTAAATGGCATTATCTCATTTTACTTTTGCCATATTATGTTGAAGTTCATGTTTAAAAGGCTTTTGTTATACATTGCCTTAAATGTTGATGTTTATTTATGAAAGCTTCCGCAATATTGTTATCCTTACTGAGCATCTGAGCTCACCCCTTTCAATGTTTTGATATTTTCCAGGATGTAAAGAAGTATTTTATGAATGACCTGCAGGGATTGTCAGAAGAGGATATGAGTGTGGTCTATGGAGACTTTGTTATTGTAGTTTTTCACTTTATGATGTAATGTAAGACTTATGAATGTATCTAGTGTTTCCAAGGCTACTAAACTAATCGGTCTTTCGAGACTTGATCTTTTGTGATCTTGCCAATGTTACGAAGTAATGCACCGACTCTTGGTAGCTTGGGTTGGGGCGTTACACCTTTAGAGTTAATGGTTTGGGATTGAGTATTATTTCATGTTTCTCCTAGGCTAGGGAATTGATGGATTCAGAGACAAGGGAAGCTATGACCTATATTTTTAATGGGCATAAAGATATTGGGGTGATTCGAGCTGATAAACTATAATATAAAGTTACCTCAAAGGTACCAATCCATGCATTATGTATTCCATGTATCCAAGCTTCAATAAAGTATTCTGACCCCTCTCACACAATTGTATCCGGATAAAGTTTAACTAGAAACTGATTCTTCATTTTAGGACAATGTTATATATATTTTTGATCATACCATGAAGGAAATCCAAGGATAATCAGTTCCTTTAGTTTGGGTTTCATCATAGAACAACTATGTTCATGAAGAGATCTTAGAGATATATGCTAATATATGTGATCAATGGATTGAGTTACTCTCAATTGATTATTTATCACCCAGAGAATGGAAACTCAGGGATGATTGGTATTAAGTGGGGGAGGTTCTAAGATCCTATATTTTCTATTAAGGATAAAAAACCATTAAATTTCTGTACGAATTTTTTCTTTAACTTCATGGTAGTGCATAAATAGGCCATAGAGGTGTTAGGAGAGTTTAGGGCTTTTTCAGAGATCAATGATCTAGTTTATGGAGACCCAACCTGAGGCACATGGCTAGAAAATAGTTAGTAGTAATCATGTTTCTTAACCATATAACCTAGTAAGAGGTGGTTCATGGTTTATTTTACCATGAATTGGAGGCCACAAACGTATGAAAAAAATATAAAAACATATTGTAGAGATGAAATAGAAAGTTATAGCATAGTTTCCCTAATTGTGTGCCAAATTGTGCAAGGGGGTGTCTCCCTTGGATAGTACTTGTGCATAGTTGGTGAATAGTTTGTCCAACTGTGCATCCAAACTGTAAGACAATTAAAATTTGGGTGAATTGAACTTTTTTACCTTCCATCATTAAGACTATTTTTTCTATATTTCTCCCTCACTTCTCATGCACAACATTTCCTCATGTTTAGGAGATCCTCCTACATTATTCCTAGGCATTGATTAATCTATTTCAAAAAGACACCAACTAGACTGATATTCTTCATGTTAGAATCGTATCAGTAATTACTTCAATTCTTTACCTTATTTTCTAATTTTATCTCAACATGTTAATAATTATTTCCAAGGGATATATTATTCAATATTTTTCTGGTCTTTATCTATTTCTCCATTTTATTCCATCCTAGCCCTAATCAGAAGTTAATTTTGGACGAGGGTTTATAAACCACTAAAAGGTAGGTGGTCTATAACTTCCCTGAATTCTCATTATTTATATCTATCACTATTGTTCCAAACATTATAATTTCCTGTGCACCTCCTCAAAAATCTATATTGATTAAATTTTCTCCCAGTTTGGAACTCAAATTACTTAATAGACCCACTTCAATAATTATAGGTCAACATTATCAACATTATCCTCTCCTTGGGTGTGCGACATGTGTGGCTATATGACCCTTTATTATTATCAACCAAAATTCCGATTGGTGTTTTTGGATAATCTTCCACAAGTTATTTAATTAATTTAAATAATTTAATTGATGATTTTTAATTTGGAATGTATGGATCAATTGAATCTTAAATTTTTTTAATTAAATGATTAAATAGTATGAATCCACTTACAAAACTATGTTATTTAAAAATGAAAATGTAATTTCTTAAATTAAAAGGGATTTTAAATTTTCATGGATGACATTTGGGAAATGTTACTAATTATAAACACATGATGCATATTGATCATATAAAATTTTCTTATTAAAGGGGTGGTCATACATGAGCGAGCCATGGATTTGTAATGGAATACCTTTACCACCCAGAGGACGCCACACTGATTCATTGATCCAACTAACAAGGGATATAACCACCCAAGAATTCAATCCTTATCTTATTATTAGATGAATTCCTTAGTGTATTATCAATGATTAGTTAACTTTATATCAAAAAATCAAAATTCATTGGATACATACATTTTATTTAGCTTGATGTACTTATATAATAGGCAGCTTAGATTTATCCCTCAATCCCCATTAGTTCTTAGATTTGGATTTTTTATGGATGTACCTCATCGACTTTCTTAGAAACATTTCCACCAGAGTTCCTTGGGTGTACACCTTGGATTACACTTAGACCCCTATATCATGGATTTATAGTTATTTTTTTGGAGTTGGCTCAACCCTATAAGGTCAATGATTTCATGGTTTCCCCTCAGATCCTACTCTACTTTTATATATACTTAGATGGCTAAGTCACCCCTTGGGTCTTACCTTATTATTTATTCTATAGGGTCACATTGGATATTTTCGTTATAACTTGGCCATTTTTAGGTTACCAAATCATACAATTTTGACTTCGGATAAAGTAGGTATGGTCAGTGGTGCATCCCATGAGGAGTCTGATCCTGAAAAGTTTATTATTTCATGCATTTTATTTGACTACTTATTTTCATGACTGCACATTTCTATAATTATGTACAAATAATGGACTAATTATATAAAATGTTATTGGTGGCCTACTGATTATATCTCGTTCATTTTTTAGGCTATCGATTACTACCTGAAGATACTTCTTGGATGTAGTTAGGGACAAGTTCATACACCCATTCATGCATACGTGATTTTATTTTAGCATAAGAGCTTGGTGAACAAGACCAAGATTAGGCTAGTAATTCCATTAAAGATAATTTTTAAATTTTTTACTTTTTGAGATACATGTATTCTATGTATTCCTATTGTTATGTATTCCTACATATTTTTTATAGCATTATGGAATTGACATAATTTTTCATAAAAATGTAGTTTTCATTTTTCAATTTATTTATCTTATCAGGATTTTTATCTCTTCCACTACTCAACATGTTCATTGTCATCCATTTACACTATTTATCCATTTATTATCATTCCATTAGGTTGAACTCTAACCATATGGAATAGTCTCCCAATTTAAATATCCTAGGACCTCACTTCTATTCAATTGCCACAAGAATATAGTGAGTAATTCTTAAGGCCATTCAGCCAACTAGGTTTGGTTACTCCGGAGTGAACTATGTATGATATGCTACATCAAAGAAAATTATTAATACCTCGAAAATATTTAATCATAACACTAAAGTAAAGAAATATCCAGAATAATGTTTAATAAGGGTTCCAAATAACAAATCTCCATTCATTATCCATGACATAGATATGTGTCCTTTGAAAAATGTAAAATTATACTCATGAAAATATAGCTATTTTCAATCATATCCACACATAATCTTGTGACAAAAACTTTTTAAAATCTTAATTTCACATCATGATGTGAGAATAAGATTTAAAAATAATTTAAACACATATCATCATCATCACATGTGATATTTATATCACATTACCTAATTCATTTGTGGTTTATAATGGACCTAACCATCTAATAATGGCAGTTGATACATATTCCATCCATAAGAGCGTAAATGCATTCATCATTTTATCATAGCATAACCTATAAAAAATATATTGGGTTTATAAACATTTCATCATCACTTAATCATAATAAATCCAAAATAAGTGGATGGAGTCATAATATAATATACCCAGTGAACCATAACTGTACTTAAATGATGTGTTCATGGATAAAAATGTTCTTTAAAAAAATGATATAATTATACTTTAAAAATCAATAGAAAACATCCATTTTCAGTTTGAATTATTAAAAACTATCATTATCCTAGAAATAAGAATAATATCTTTTTATAAACCTTTGAAACTTTTAATTGAAGCTTTAGAATGTATAAAATACATGATGGTGTAAAAAAATCCATTTATGATCTATACATTAAATGTGAACATTATTTTCACCCATTAAAAAATGTCAAAAGTTAATTGTATGAAAAATATTTGAAACAATTCCTTTAAATCATATGAAAGTAAAATAAAAGAATGTATAAAATATCTTAATAAATCATTGTATCTAAGATAAAAACATCAAAAAATTATTTTAAAAAACATGGACATAGAATAGAAAGATCCCCACCAAAATAGAAATAAAACATATTTTCTATCATTTGGATTAAAAAATAAATCCAAAATTCTACTAATACTTCAAAACATTATAAATATCAAAATGAGAAGAAAATATATATGTATTTAAGAAATAAATAATAAGAAATCTACTACAATAGAAATTTAAATATAAATAGTCCTGATAATAAAGGGATCATGACATAAACCCTTATCGCATTGGTAACATTTGAATCATAAAACCCAAAAAAGAAATAAATTAAAATAGAACTTGATAATAGTT
This sequence comes from Viscum album, assembly GCA_963277665.1. Taxonomy (NCBI): domain Eukaryota; kingdom Viridiplantae; phylum Streptophyta; class Magnoliopsida; order Santalales; family Viscaceae; genus Viscum; species Viscum album. Next base: position 2,093,670,061 of record OY728122.1, read on the forward strand.
GAATATGAAGAAAATATTGATATAATATATAAAAGTGGTATTATATACAACATATTAATGAACATATGTACATAACATGAAACATGTTTCAACGAACCAATATTGGGTTAAAGAACCCTTTCTTTAGGTCTTGAAATTTTTTATACATATTATAAAACTCATATATAATAAAAATCATATTCAAAATTTTATTACAATATATAATTAACTTATAACATTTTATAACCTATTTATTAATAGTTCTTCATTAAAATCATTTTTTTACCGTTAACTATTCTATTTTTTATGCATACTTTAGATTGGTGGTTCGGGTCCTTAATCATTGGTTATAGTTTCACCATATATAGAATCTTAATAATTCCATAAGTTCAATAGTTTTTCATTATATACAAATATTTAACAATTCATTTAGTTTGGTAATGAAAAATGAAATACATCACCTTATAGAGGTGATAGTCTACATGTACGCATGAACAACATTATAATTTCATAAAAAATGGAATGGTTAGATGATAGATAATATTTTATATTTATAGATTAAAAATAATATTATTAAAATAATATATAACTAATAAATCTATACTTATAACCTTTCATGAGAGATGATAATGAAAAAATAAATACATCACTTCATGGAGATGGTAGCTTTTACATACGTATGAGTGATGTTTTAATTTTTTATTTAATGGAATATAAATAAAGAATGATTGTAACATTAAAAAAATAAATTATATTTAAGATAATTATTATGTTTTTTTAATATGGTTTTATATTATTTATTCTGGTTAAGGAAGATAGAATCTCAAAATAGATCAGTAAAGACAATGGCCACTTCTTTAGTTATTTTCCTTTGACTTACACCTTACTCCATATTGATAAGGTATTATAATGAGATAGGAAATTGTATATTTTGGGCAGGAAGTATGGTAACTTAATTTTCTTTATCTAGGGTGAAACTATAATATTAAGTGGTGTGGGGAAGTGATAAGAGGAGTCACCCATTTATATGTTAGGGGAGTGAAACAAAAGTAATTATTCTAAAATGTAAAATAATATAAGGTTATTTCATGTAAAAGTGACACCAAATTAGATAAATTTATAAGGTGAGATAGTACAGGGTTGAAATTTTTTCATCAAATAGTATCTAGAAATGTTTTTTGGATATTTTATACATTATATATTTATTTTAATCCCACATTAACCATTTTAACATTTAAAATAGTATTAAGGTACTTAGTATTTAATGGATAATAATGTCCTTATTAAAGGGAAAGTGGATCATAAGTGTAAAATGGTTGATATTCTCAACCATTTCCCATTCAATTGACAAAATATAATATTTATATATATATTAAATCAAATAATTAAATATTATTTAACATAATATATCCATAATGTCATTTTTAGGACTATTCGCACAATTTTACATTAAGAAACATATAGATTAACTTTGATTTAGTATTTAAATATTTAGAAAATGTTTTACATTTCATTAGTATACTTAGAAAATAATTAATTAATTTTAATTATCCAAAACACATCAGTTTTAGCATTTTAAAACTATTTACATTAATTTTTCACCAATATTCAAATGTGTTTAATCCGTGATAAATATGTTTTATAGGATTATATACCATTAAAATGTATAAAAATAAATTACTATAATAAAAAAATTCATTCATATTTAAAATAACCATTTCTATCCATTTATAATAGTTTTTTTTGAAAACATATTAATGGTATTAAAAGATAGAGAGTGACATTTTGTAAGTATCATTTACATAAAATAATACAAAGGTCATTACTAATGGAAAATAGAACAAAATTGAAATATTTTAAAATATAGGATGTTTTTTCAAAATAAACTCATCTAATAAAATAATTACACGTTATTGTGATATTTTGAGACCTTATCCCATACTTGTAACCTCATTTAACCCATTTTCTCATTTACTGCGGTTATAAACATTTTCCATTGTTATTATTCATTATTAAAAAACATTCAATTGAACTTATTAAATAATTTTTATATTCTAATAAAAAATATGGAATTCAATTTATGAGGATCAATTTATATAGGTGGTTAAAATGAATTTTAATATATCTTTCCAAAATGTATTGAAAACCCATTTTATAAAACAAAATCTTTTAAAGCATAAAAGTGATTTTATATAATAATAAAGTATAATTTTTATTCCCCTTGAGTTAATTAAATTCGGTTATATAAAAAGATAATTATGCTTCTCTAAAACTGAATTAAACCAGAATGCAACCTTTAGAATACATGATTAAAAGAGAAGTACAAAAAATAGTTTTTTTTTGAATAAAAACCTTACTTGGATTTCCAAAATGTCAAACATAGATTTATAATTTCAAAATTAAAATTTTAAATTCATTATATTACATCTATATATTTTTTTGATCTATATAAATGATTTCTTAATCTTTTAATTTAATATTATATCATGATAATTTTATAAATGTCACATATTTTTTCGTAAAATCAGTATTTCTGATTATTCCACAAATAAATCAATTATTTTAGAAAAATATAAAACATTTATCTGAACCATATTTTGATATTATAAATTAATAAATAAAAAAATTCCAAAAATTCATAAATTTATATTTTAAATTTTAAAAAAAATATAAGGGAAACCTCCTTTTATTTACAAACGACTCTTTAACTGTTCTTAACCTTATATGATATCATTATTTCCATTCAAAAAATGAGTACTTATTTACTCTTCAATAGTCTATAAATTTTAATAAGATAAATATTTACAACATATATTTTATTATGTATTTACTTATATTCATACTCTTTATACTGATGATTATGTTATAATAATAATATTGAAATAATAATGTTTCTATAGTATATCACATTTCATTTATGTTCGGTGTTGCATGCAATAAATTATTCGAAAAATATATAATTTATTAAATAAAAAAATTCTAAAATATTGGGGAGTTAAATTCTTCCCCAATTAAATAAATTTAATCCCTAAAATATTATCCCATGATTGATTGACAAGGGTTAAAAACATTTTTATAATCAATTACAAGAAGTATATGAAAAATATACATAAGTGGTACGAAATAAATTTTAATCCACAATGATACCATATCATTTTTAAAATAAATTTAATATCTATTTTAAGACTAAGAAAAATATCATTTAATAAATATTTTTTAACCATACATTTAACATATGGAGACTCATACTTGTGATTGAGTTTCATCAAGCGTACCTTCGTAGCTGAGAAATATTTTCCACATAGAACTTTGTATATTTATCTTTCTCTTTATAGATTTTTGGAGAGTTATTTTACAGTCAATATAGAAATTTGAGAAAATATAATTTCATTATTTTTTCCCAAAATTTTAACCTTTTTTTGTGCTTTATGTAGTTTTCCACCTTTTATTAATTTCATAAGTTAAATAACTATGACGAATTTGTTTATGTGTAAAGTAATAAAATTATATTTTAACGGATAACAAGATCTAGAAAGGGATAAAAAATGATACCTCTTGTTCCTACCCGTTAACCAAAACCAAAATGTTAAGAACATATTAACATAATATTGAATATGAATAAACATTTATATTTCAATATCAAAAGCCTCAACAATAACACCAAAAAAACAAAATAAATAATTCCATGACAAATTAACCTTAAAACTCTTCCAAAATGTGTTTGACCAAATTTAAAACTAAACAACAAAAATAATTAATCATATATTCTTCCATGATCAAATTAACATTAATCCTTAAATAAAATTAATCACTCATAAGGTGATATACAAAAATGTATATACAGTAATAATATATTCACCAAAATAGACTAATCATTTCCCAAAAAAAACTAGATCACCACAAAAAAAGAAAAACATATATACTTCTAAAAGTAAACTCAATATTTATTCCTAAATTAAATTTAAATCATATAAAATAATTTTTTTATTTTAATCATATAATGTTCCCAGTATAGTTAAATTCCATTATATAAATTTAACCACTTAGTCACAAAAATCACTTTTCAATCTTATATATTAAAAAATTATGATAACCCCTTAATTTCCATTAACCAAAATTACATCATCATCAATGTATGTATTTACCATAAAGGTTATGTGTTTCCTAAAAATTATATCCCCAATGACATTGTTATTGAATAACTCCATTCAAAATAACATTTTAAACCTAAGGGGTAAATACACCAAAATGATGTATCAAAACCTAGTATACATTTCAGAAAATATCATGCGTCACCTAAGACTTTGATAATATGAAAACAAAAAAGGATATTTTTTATTAAACTTATGATCATCCTTAAAATTAAAACCCCATAGTGGTATCCTTAAATCTTAAATAATAATCATCTTATAAAATTGTATCCTCTATAGTAATATAAACAATGCTCTGATACGAAATGAGATATCCTAAAACCCATAAAACCAAATACATTGATAAAAACATAATCTTTTCATATTATCTTTGATACCAAATAAAGTTACTCAAATTTATCCAACCTTAAATACAATATTAATAATCAATTTTGAGTCACTTATACACCCAAGAGCTATTAGGTTTAATGTTTTATAGAATTATTAAAATCCCATTTTTTAATAAAAACCAAGTATTTATCATTAAATAACCATCTTTCCCATTATACCTGGATTTTGTATTCTATAATAATAATTTAACATCACCCAAAAATTATTTCTCACATTTTAGCCTTCCTAGAAATACAATATTTAAATCATTTCTTCTTAAGATAAGAAACTTGAAACATAATAATGGGTGAGATAAGAGGATTAGTAAGGAAAAATGGTATATATTAATTATAATTGATCATAAGATGAACTTAATGGTATTAAACCTTAATAAAATTCATGTTCTCAATGTAAAATATTCATACCCTGAAAAGTTTAGATCATAACACTAAAATCAAGATATATCTATAAGAATGATTAATAATGGTGTCACAACATAAATCATCATTCATGAGTCATAAAATAGACACATGTCATCATAAGAATAGTAAATCATAATCTTGTAAATATATCTATTTGTAATCATATACACACATAATATTGTGAGCATGGCTAGTAGAAATCATAATAACGTATAAAGATGTGAATATATCTATTCACAATCATGTCCAAAATTATTTTCATTATATAATGAGATATTTATATCACATTAACCAATGCATTGGAGGTATATAACAGACCCCACCATCTCAAAATGATAATCCATACACATTCTAGCCACAATATAATAAAAAAATTAATCATTTCATCATAGCATAACCTATAGGTAACAAATGTGTTTCATAAATATTTCATTATCACATAATCATAATATATATATATACAAAGTGCATGTTATTATAAAATAATATACCCAAATGATCATAAAAGTTTTTAAAGCATGTTGACATGGATGAAAAATATCTTTTATAAAGGCAATGAAAATACATATTAAAAATTAAGAGAAAACATCACATTCCTTTTGATAAAATTTAAAAAATATAATTCCTATAAAAATGTTGAATTGTTTTTTTAAACCATGAAACTTTTAAAAGAATATTCTTGATTAAGTAAATACTTGACAACAAAAAAATCATTCACATCTTTTACATTATAATAGAAAATTATTTTCACACTATATAAAAAGCTAACAGTAAATCATATAAAAATTTATGAATTAAATCCCTTTAATAAATTTTAATTAAAGTAAAATGTAGTGTAAAATAACTTTATAAATAATTTTATTTAATATAAAAAATACATAATACAATTTTGAAGAACATAGACATGTAGGAGAAATATTCCCAACCAAAAGAGAATAAGTTCATCTTTTCTCAAAAATTGTTTTCTTTACTTTTGAGTACCAAAGAGAGGGAAAATGGTACTAAATGTGAAAAAAACATAAATAAATAGAGGTTAAGAAAATATATATGATTTTAGGAAATAAACAATGTACTATTTTATATAATTGAAATTTAAACATAAATAATCCAATTAAAAATTAGATTGTGACATAAACCACTACAGATTTGGAAACATTTGAATCAAATACCCATTGAAAGACATTACATAAAATAAAATATTAATTACCATGAATATGGATAGATTCACGATTTAATATATCAACGGGATATAATATACACCATATAAGCACCAATAGGTTAATTACTTGGAACATGTTACAATGAAACAATATTGATATGGAGAAACCGTAACCCATGTCTTGAATTTCTTCATCTGTCATATTAACATCATTTATAATAAATTTATATTTATTATAAATATATATAATAAAAATATTCATACTTATTTTGCCAAATATAATTCCCTTATATCATTATATCACAAATTTGTTAATAGTTCTTTAACAAAATCATCGTTCTAGGTGTCAATTGTTCTATTTTTCATGCATAGTAATATTTAGTGGTTTTGATCATTATATCTTGGTCATGGATTCATGATATATAGAATCCTAATAATTTCATATATATCATATTAATTCATTATGAAAATATTTATAACCACTCATATAATGTGGTGATGAAAAATTAATTATATCACTTCATAGAGGTGGTATCCAATCATACCCACAAGTGACAATATCATGTCAAACAGATGTAATGTAATGAATATTGATAATATTTAATAGTTATAGAATCATTATGATGTTACAATAATTATATATAGAAATTAAATATATCAACATAACAATCTATTAGAGAGGGTAATTAGAAATAAAATACATCTCTTTATGAAGATGGTAGTTCATATGAACACAATAGAAATGTTTTAATTTTTAACAATGTTTAATATAAATAAAAAATGATTTTAAAATTAATTTTAAAAATAAAATATAGTAAATATACGGATGTTTTTATGTTAACATGGTTAGAGATTATTGATAGATGTTAAGAATGAATTATAATTAAAATTTATATGTAAATATAATTAACCATTCAACAGGTATCTTATTTTAGATTAAATATTAAGCCTTATTAAGATGGTAATATGGTGAAAATATGACTTATATTTCATGGGAGGAAGTTTTATAGATGATTTGGGAAGATCAGGTTTAATCTAGGAGGCTCAAGTGGTGTGGAGAATTGATAATAGGAGTTTCTCTTTTATATGTGATGGGAACTGTACAGTTGTAAATATTGTAATCTTTTAAACAATATAAGGTCACCTTCTTAGATAAGTGGCTTTAAATTGGTTAAATTTATATAGTGGGATTAAATAGTCTCATAATGAATTTGACCAATAGGATTTATAAAATTTCTAGGTTACTTTAATCATTATCTCATTATTTTAACACCTCATTAACCCTTTTAAAAATTATGATAATAACAAGATACTTATCCTTCAAGGATCAACAATTTCATAATAAAAGAGAAAGTGGATCATAAGTATAAAATGGTTGATATTATAGATAATTTCCCCTTAACATGAAAAAAGATAATACTATTGTGATTTTAAATTGAATTAATCAAATATTTTTTTCATAAAATATTATTAAAGTAATTCCAATGACTATTCTCATTGTTTGACCTAAAAAAATAAAGATAATAATGGATTTCTTATTTGAGTATTAGAAAAATTACTTTTCATTCCTTTTGAGCCATAAAAATCATGAAATAAATTAAATTATAAAAAACACATCACTTTTAATATTTTAAAACCATTTTCCTTGATTTTTTACCCACTTATATATGTGTTGCATCAGTTATGCATCCACATTGTGGGTAACTATACCATTAAAAAATGTAAAAATAAATGAATATTTATTCATCTTCAAAATAACCATTTAGAACCATTAAAAACAAACTTCTACTCTTATAAAACAATATTATAAATATTAAATAAAGAGAGTGATATTCTCTTTATTTATTGTATGTATAGGGGATTACTTGCAACCAAATGACACACACCAAATCACCCCAATTGGTTAATAATAATCCCTCTACATAAGGAATGAAAATAACCCATCATACATATTTTGTTACATATAATGGATTGAAGGCCCATTAACTTGATGTCCATTACACGGTCATATGTCCCACAAGCCTGAATACCCAACATCTTGTTGAGTCGAAAGATTATAATATTTACTTTTCCTATTATTAGTTTTGAAAATTTTAATTAATTTATTCAAACATTATTTTAATAACATTTTATATCCCATGTATTTTAGATTGTTTTTTAGAAAACATCATTTTATACTTGATATAAAAATAGTTTTTATCTAAACGAATTTAAACTTTATATTCTTCAACCAATCGAATTAGACTGACTAAGAGTTTGGTCCATCAAACTAACTACTATTCTTTCCATTGGATTGATTAATTTTTTGTCCATTCGACAAATGAAAATCATATCCATCATAATGAAATTAGTTCAAATCCATCAGACTAACCATAGTCTATTTCATATAATTGATTATATTATAGTCCATCAGACTTTCAAAATTTTATAATCGGAGTGTTGGAATTATTCCCATAGGATTTAATTTATTAAAATAGTATAATGGTTATATCTAAACAAAATTATATGTATATGTTTTAATAATCTATCAACCAATGAAAATCCAAGGTGTAACACCCCCAACACAGTTACCCAAAGTTGGTGAATTATTACATAACATTGGCATGATCACAAGTTATCATGTTTCGAAAGACCGATTAGTTTAGTAGCCTTGCAAATACTCTATATATATATATATATAAGTTTTACATTACATTATTAAATGAAAAAAGAAACTAAATTTTTTCCCCCTTTGAACACAATCATATGCCTTAGAATATTCATTCAGTTTAGTCCTAATATACTTTTTCGTATCATGGGAAAAATAAAACATTGAAAGGGGTGAGATTCGATGCTCTGTAAGGGAAAATATTTTAGCTGAAGCTATAAAATTTAGAGGAAAGATGTGTAATAAAAACAAAAACCATTTAAACACAAACATGAACATAATATCAAAAAAAAATTCAATATTACCATATAAACATGAACATGGATATTCTACTAGTTGAATAACCACATGTAATAACTAATTTCATAATGAGGTAATGTATAGCGTCAGACATCATAACCACATATCCAAGGCCTCATTCCAAGACTACAAATAAGAATTTTGTCAAGGCCTTGTACTAAGACACTAGTTTGTCTCATGAGACCTACTCATGCATCAAGGAGCTATAGCGGGCTCCACCCATCACTTACTAAGTCCAATGCATTCCTCAAATGAAAATATTGAAAAATAACATAAACATTCATATTAAAACTAGTATATGAAATGTCAATACTTTAAATATAAATCATGAATGGTATAAAAATAGCACATCCATAGTCAAACATGTCATAACTCATCCAATACAACATGAATTATTTTGTTATAATAAATCAACATCAATTAGGAATAATATCCATTAAAGGATGATGACATAGTTGAAAATGATCAGTAAAACTCTTTGAGAGAAAGATACATTTTTTGTGTGAAATCATTTAAAAGTCACCCATTTATAAAGGAAGTCATTTAAATGATATTTTTTAATAAAGTGTTTAATACCAAAGTTATGCTTATTTAAGGAATTATCATTTTAAAAAAATCATGTCCATATAAATAAATCCTTAAAATCATTATCAAAACATTGAAATTAATTAAAAATATTTAGAAAAATAAATTATTAAAACATTTAAAATGATGTTCTTGATAAATATTCCCTTCCACAAAACCTTAAAATTTTCATTATGAAAATGTTTTTTTTGAAACAAGGAAATGGATGATAAAAATGTCCTAGAAAATATTTACACATAAACAATCTTGGATAATAATGAGTTTGAGGAATTAACCCTTACCTTGTACTTTCCTTTTGTAGAGGGTAAGTTTAACCTCTTGTATAATGACCATGGTATGTTATTAAATTATAAAATAACCATATTCATATTTACAATATCATACTTGATTCATTTATGGATTTATACTACCCATTTAATAATAATTTCTATGTTAAAATAAGATTTTGGGAAATAATTGATTTCTTTTTCATACATGTTTTAACTTGTTATTCTTGATCATATAACTTATATCATGATTTAATTGATTCTATAATAAAAAAAATTATTTATGTATCATATATAATCAGAATATAAGTATGTATAATAGATAGATACCTGAAATGGAAAACACTGTTTATAGAGATGATTGGTCGTACATACGCATAAACATCATTTCCATTTTCATAACACACTGAACGGAATTAATTTAATGAGATATATGTAAATACACACACACACACACACACACATATATATATATATATAAAACCTTATCACTTAGATTTAACCCATAGTTAAATAGTTTAAATTTTACCCTGTCTTCTCATATTATTATAATACATGGTTAATAAACATTCTCTAAAAAGCCAAGCGAACCCCAAGTGGTCTATTATTGACATATCTAACCTTATATAAGTCATTTTTATGAACCATATATTTTTAGGAATATTTTATCAATTAGTAATATAATATCTGTTTCAAAAACTCATTTTTGACAATTTTGACACTATATAGTATTTGGTTTTTGTGAAAGTCAGAAAAAACTTGATTACATTGAACAAAATAAATTAAATTAATTCTAAAATGTAATATTAACCTATAAAATTAGTGTAATGCATCAAAATTCTCAATTTAAATTTATTTGGATATCTATAATATCAAATTTTTAATCATTCATTAATAAGGTAATTACTGTATCATCATTGTGTCATAAATAAATTTAATTTTTTAATGTCTATAGATTATAAATAAAATACCATTATGTAGGATATATCTTTATCCTTTTAATAAATATTTATAGTCGAATTTATATTATGCATCACCCTATATTAGAACTGTTTTAGTTAGGAAAATTTTGAATTTAACATTTTTAATTCTTATATAAATAAAATAATATTAAAAGTCTTAATCTAATATAAGTGGATAAAAGAGGGTCATATTTGTTACCAAAGAATTATTTTGGTCTAAAAACACTTATACAATAGAATTTATACATGTGTTAGGGTAATTATAATATCAGTTTTACCTTTAATTACCCTATTTACTTTTAACCATGGTAAATAAAATTCAAAAGTTACTATTCAAAAAAAATATTTTCATCTTATTGAACCATAATTATTTACTGATGTCAACCGTATCTCTCAGACTTTTGAAATTCAATTAAAAAAGTGGTAAAATAATGTTTTATACTAATTTTCATATGTGCTTAGAAGGTGGGTAAAAGACGTTAAAAAGTTCAATAAAATTTTATACATGTAATATTATTATAAAATGACTCCAATGAATTACATTGAACCTATATAGGTATCATGTATCTATTTTGAGTTAAAATAAATTTAAATAAAATAAATATTTTTTACATAAAATGTTAGTTTAAAACCATAACGAAGTGTTTTTCACTATTCATCAAAAATTGGATGTTTTAAGAAAATACAAAAAATTCACCCAATTCTAATTTTGATATTCAAAATTTAAAAATGATGTCTATTTTATAAAATTATAAACAAAGAAGTTGAATTAATTAATTTGAAAATTAATTCTCCTTTTCAAAACCAAAAATAGGGTAATTGAGATGTAAAAACTATAAAAATATTGATATGTGTTTATGTCCAATTTAAATGTAAAATTACTTCTATTGAACAATATTGGATTAAATGATAAAAATATAATCGAATTATACTTCAAAAAAATTCAAATTTATAATTTAACAAAATAAATTATTTTGATTTAAAAAGTTGTTTTCAATTAAAATTTATTATTTTTTATTATTCATCAAAATATGAATCTTATCAGAAAAGCAACAAAAAATTACCCAAACTAAAATTTTTTATCCCTCTTCTAAAGAAGAAGTTTATTTTGTAAAATTTAATATATAAAGCTGTAAAATATTGGATTTATAAAGGGTTCTCCATTAAAAGGCAGTAAAATTGTATTTTTTTTTAAAATACTTCCTTTATCTGAAAAATTGAATTTGTTCTTATATTATGTTTAAAAAACACATATTATGGATTTGAATATTATATGGAGTATATAAAATTCAAAATGTAGTTAATAATATTCTTAACCACTTTTTGAATTGCTAGTTTGGTAAGTCTTGGTTTGCTCGAACTCGGTGTTGCATGTAGCACAAGCTATTGAGTTAATTTAAAGAGATATCGTGCTATGAAATCCTAGAGTGTTATATTCTCCCCTCCTTCAATAAATTGAATCCTTGAAATTTGAAATTGTTCTTCTAAAATAAAAGTTTGAAAATAAAAATACCTTGGTGGAAAACCCTTATTGGAAATATGGTTACTAATATTTAGTTGTAATAAGAGGGAGAGGGAAATTAAAAGGTCACCACCAAAATTTGGGTTTCTAATATGAGAAAATTGGTGGCAATTATAGATACATAATTGGATGAAAAACGTAAATATTTATAGGGAGTGATTCAGGTCATTAAACACAAGCAAGTGAACACGAAATGTAAAATTGAGGTCCTTAATTCCATAAATCTATGATTATTTAAAATATAATTGGTTCAATAAAAAAGGTAACAAGATAGCACATTTTTGGTTGAATATCATATCCCTAAAGTTTACGAATTAATTTTTTCATAGAAAAAGAAAAAAAATTACTTCACAAGTAGAGTTCAATCCTTCAAATAACTTCTACCACAAACTCATCTTTTACTCCAAAAGATAATAGAATTAAAAAAATATTCTATTTATCCTAATAGTATAGAGTTTTAAAAATAATGAATTTATAATCCATCTACCATAACATAAACAAATTAAATTATAATAACCAGGAAATCACGTAGTCCAGAGGTAGGTGATGAGCCCTTGTCACCCTTTGGTTGCGAGTTCAAGTCTCACTGCCTTGCCAGACGTGACGGGTTGTCACCCGTCCTTCAGGTTGTCATTTTTATAACAATACAAAAATAATCTAAAGAATTGTTTTAACCATAAAAAATAGTATTAAATTTCCATCTTACTTATTTCCAAACTTTAGACTCATCCAAAATATTTCTGTTCAAACTCACAATCCAAAATTTATATGGAAGGTAAACAAAATGAAGATCTCTTTTGCCATGCAAGAACATGTGAATACATTCATCATGTATTATCTTAAAACATGGTATCACACTGAATTACCATAAAACCTTACTGATTACATTCATTATTCCTTGTTCCTTATAGAATATTTGATATATTCATTATATCAAAAAATGTTGTAAACTCCAACAATGATGGAATACACAAACCATTAATTTGTTCCAAGGTAGTAAACAATATCTAATATAATTTATCCAAATCAATTATCTCTTATTACAAAGTCACTACCTCGGTATCAGGACCATATTAAGGCTTATCTTTCTCTCAACCATATATTTTCCAAAAGTTTTAACCAGCTATTGAGTCATTTTTCTTGGTACCACACAATCTCCAATCCTGAAAGAAATAGTACTATAGTTCAATCCTTGTTTATTTCCATAATTCACAAATCTAGTACATCATTGATACAACACTCAAATGACATAATTAATTAACATCAACATAAGAACACCAGTCATTTCTCTTCATATGTGGTAGTATAATAACTTGATTATTATCCAATAGCATCATTTGGGCCATACTCTATTGATTTGGAAATTGATTCATGTAGTGTACCAACTCCTTGCATATGATGTATTATACATTTGAAACCTTTTTCTTACCCTTAAAATCATGAACTTGGTGTCCTTTTTCTCCACACTTATAACTAACTCCAATTCCCTTTGAGAATTTACCAATGTGATTCTTTCTACATTTATCACATATGGGAATATTCTCCTTTCCATTCTTCCCCTTATCAATATTTCTCTCTACCATCCTGTTCTTCTCTGTCTTCCCTTCAAATCCATAGGACTCGGAAAATTATTTACTTATCTTATTAACACATGATAGTATTTCTTCATATGATAATAATACACGGGATACTATTTCTCTTCTAAATGTCTGCTTAAGACCATGAATGATATGATCCTTCTTACTCTATAGATAATGAATATTAATGGAGTCCTCATTCCTTCTACTGGGCAACATTTCTAAGAAATGACATTCACTAAGTTAGTTTATGAATCACAATGCATAATTCCAAAGTTGTAAAATTCCTAATTTAAATTGGTAAGTTTATACATATAATCCATAATCATAAAAATGTTTTCTTTGAGGAAGTATTTACTCATAAATCCTTCATAAAGGTTTTTAAAGAAAATGTGAATTATCCTAATCATATCCCTCGGGAGTATCGTAACAAATAGTGATGCAAGTCTCATTGTCATGTACAAGGATACCCTGGGTTAAGCCCGAAACTCCTTTTTAAAGTTTTCACTCTTAGGTACATTTGTGCCAGAGCCACTCTACCTGCTCATATCCAGACATGGATGTATTGCTTGGAAAATACACAAAATATCTACATTACCAAATTCCTAGGAAGATCTTTTATACTAATCCTCAAATTCTTCCTTAGGTTAATATTTCCTAATCAGATTTTATCTAAATCTATTTCCAAGGTTGTGGCTAAAATTCTTCTGATACCAACTGTAATGCCCCGACCCCAGTTTCCTAGAGTCAATGAATTATTAAATAACATTGTCATGATCATAAGAGATCATGTATAGAAATACCAATTAGTTAAGTAGCTTTGGAAATACTAGATATATACATAAGATTTACATTACATTAAGAAATGAAAAAATAGAAACATTTTATCCCCTTTAAACACACTCATATACCTTAGCCTATTCCTTCAGGTTAGTTGTAATATAATTCTTCATATCCTGAGAAAAATAAAACATATAAAGGGGTGATCTCAGATGATCACTAAGGGTAAATTATTTAGTAGAAGCTATAAAATTATAAGGCAAGATGTGTAATAAAAACAACATCCTTTTAAACACAAAATTGAACGTAATATGGAAAATATTAATTAAACATTACCATATAAAAATGAACATGTATATTCTACTGGTGGAATAATCACATTTAATATCTAATATCATAATGAGGGAATGCATAATACCAGATATCATAACCACATAGTCAAGCCCCTGTGCCAAGACTATAAATATTTTTTTCAAGGCCTTGTGCCAAGCCACTAGTTTGTCTCATAAGACCTATTGATGCATCAAGGAGCTATAGCGGGATCCACCCATCACTTATAAAGTTCAATTAATTCCTCATATGAAAATATTGAAATATATCATAAACATTTGTATGAAAAATAGAATATGAAATGTCAATACGTTAACCATAAACCATGAATGGTATAAAAACAGGACATCCACAGTCCAAAATGTCATAACTCATTCAATAAAATATGGAAGATTGTATTATAACAAAACAACCTCAATCAAGAAGAATATTCATTAAAGGATGTTGACATTGTTAAAAATTATCAGCAAAACTCTTTGAGAGAAAGACCCTTTTTTGTGAAATCATTTAAAAGTCACACATTTATAAAGGATGTCATTTAAAAGAGACTTTTTAATAAAAGTGTTCCAAACCACATTGAAACTTTTGAAAGGAATAAAAATTTTAAAACAATCATGTCCATATAAATAAATCCTTAAAATAATTTTTAAAACATGGACATTAATTAAAAATATTTAGAAAAATTAATAATTTAAATATTTAAAATGATGATCTTGATAAAGAGTCCCTTCCAAAAACATTAAAATATTCATTTTGAAAAAAAAAATTATGAAACAAGGACATGGATGATAAAAATGTCCTATTAAATACATATACATGAACAATTTAGGATGATAATGAGACTGATAAATTAACCCTTACCTTGTACTTTCCTTTGGTCGAGGATATATTTAACATCCTGTATAATGACCATAGTATGTTATTAAATTATAAAATAACTATATTCGTATTTATGATATCATAATTGATTAATTTATGGAATTATACTACCCATTTAATAATAATTTATATTTTAAAATAACATTTTATGTAATAATCTCTTTCTTTATCATACATGTTTTAACTTGTTATTCTTTTTTTAAAATGGCCAGGGATCAAGTCCCCTTATATTAAAACAAAAGAAAATGAAACAAGGAAAGTAGCAGATGAAAAGGCAAAATTAAAAATCTTTCATCGTCCAATATTTTTCTTGATCTTGTTTGTAATCTCACGTTCTTTATCCTACAGGGCACCCCAATCCATTCATCGATCATGCCCACACCCACATCCTCTTCTGTGAAGTGCCTCCAAATCTTTCACTTGCTGTAAGATGGTCTCAATATTTGAATCCGAGTATGATACCTTAGACTGCGTTTCATTCTTTTCTATTGTTTCAACTCTCTCATATTTTTGAAATTCAATTCATATAAGTGGTAAAATTACATTTTATTCAAATTTGCAAATTTTCCTTGAAGGTGGGAAAAAGACGTTAAAATGTTCAATAAAAATTTATACATCTATTTTATTATAAAATGACTCCAATTAATTATATTGTACTTATATAGGTATTATGTATCTCTTTTTACTTAAAATAAATTTAAATAAAATAAATAATTTTTTAAATAAAAATTAGGTTTCAAACCAAAATGTAGTGTTTTTCACTATTCATCAAAAATTGGATGTTTTAGTTAAAATAAATAAATTCACCAAAGAGAATTTTGATTTTCCAAAGTTAAAAATTAATTCGATTTTAACAAATTAATAACCTATAAGTTTTATTAATTAATTTAAAACTATTTCCCATTGTCAAAACCAGAATGCAGATTTTTGAGAAGTAAAAACTATCAAGAGATTAATATGTGTTTATGTCAAATTTAAATGTAAAATTACTTCCAATGAAAAAAATTGGATTAAAAGATAGAAATTTAATCTAATTATACTTCAAAACTATTCAAATGTATAATTTAACAATATAAATTATTTTGATTAAAGAAGTTGTTTTCAATTAAAATTTAGTATTTTTCACTATTCATCAAAATATGAAAGTTATCAAAAAAACACCAAAAATTTAACCAAACTAAATTTTTATGTCCCGATTATAAATAAGAAGTTTATTTTGTCAAATTTAATATATAAAAGTGATAAATATTGGATTTTAAAATGGTTCTCTATTAAAAGGCAGTAAAATTATATTTTTTTGGAAAATACTTCCTTTATTTGAATAATTGAATTTGTTCTTATATTTTGTCTAAGAAACATGTAATATTGATGCTAAAATTATATGAAGTATATAAAATTCAAAATTCCATTAATACTATTCATAACTGCTTTTTGAACAGCTAGTTTGGTATGTCGTGGTGCACTCGAACTCGATATTGCGTGTAGCACAAGCTATTGAATTACTTTAAAAAGAAAATGGGCTATGAAATCTTGGGTTTTTAAACAATGAATTTTCAGACAAATCCTAAATTCAAAGAAAATATTAATGTTGGATAGATGCCTATAAATAGGTGTAAATTTGAGGAGCTGGGATCTGATGTATTTCACAATTCAACATGTCCGAAGATCACTATTATTGAATATCTTGTTCTTATTCATTATAATATTTAATAGAGTTGAATTCTATGGATTCTAGATGAGGAATTGTAAAATCCATAGAATGGCTTTTATTTTCTATTTTCTTTTTCAGATCGAGGTCTAGATCGGGGGATTCTGGGGAAAGGAAGACAAGTGGTACCGATCAGGCTGATCAAGGGATTCTTGGGAATTGGAAGACAGTGCTGACATTGATAATCATATACATGTCTTCCCGGGTTTTGGAAGATATAGATGACAATGATCATTATAGGGGTGGATTCTAGGGTTTTTGAAGACATAACATATATTGATCGTCATATCAATGACTTTCCTAGTAAGGAAAGACAGACCTTACATTTAAGTTGAAAATGATGGATATTTTAAGTTAAGATCTTTGACATCCTTATATATTAAGGATAAATTATATAACACATGTTATAAAGATATTAATTCATTCAAACATTTTTTATAATATTTCAAATTACTTATTTTAACAAATTTTACATTCCTATATTCAACTTTTATCAGAAATATTATTTTAATATATCTTTATAAAATTTGTTTTATCAGATTATCTGTAAGCATGATTAGTTATTATAATTTATCAGAATACTTCTTAATCTAATATATATACTCTAATCATTGAATGATATATGATTACAAAAGATTAACAAAATAATTTTGGTTGTTTACGTTACTTTAATTTATAAAACTAAAATTCAACACCCCTCTTGTAGCCATTGTAAACTATTATAATCTAAAATTTTTATGATATAATTTTCTACTAATTTATGTGATAAATTTTTAAATATGTCATATAATTAATATTATCAATTTTTTTATAAACTATTTTTCTATAATGTGTTATTACACTAGCTTTTAAAGTATAGAAATATATTATTTCTATAATATTGAAGGTTTAAATGTTTTTAGTCTTGAGAATTCCAATCCAAATAGGCCACCAATATCTTATAGTGATTATTATCAGTATTGTAGAGCTAGCATGAATTTTTTTATAAATACTAGTGTGGAAAATTTTGTGATGTTGACTGGTAACTATAAGATTCTAGGGAAAGATGTTACAACTTTTACAAATCAAGAATATTTGGAATATTAGTTTAATTATAGAGTGAGGAATACATTATTATTTTAAATGACTAGAAACATTTATATTAATATTTTATCTTTTGAAGCCGCATGTAGTATTTGGAAGAAGTTAGAGGATACTAATTTTAGAACTTTAACAATTATTTTAACTATAAGAGAAATGATTTGTTTTTATTATCAATAATTTTATTTTTGACATGGAGAAACAGTTGTGAGGATGAATCAATGATTTATGACTATTTTAAATAGTTTAAGATCTCTTAGAGAGGAAGATCTTACTGATTAAATATTACTAAAAAAGTTTATTGGTATAATGCCCACAGAATAGGAATCCAAAAGAAAGGATTTAGATAATACTAAGATAATTAATCATCTAAATCTTGATGATTTTAATGAAACACTTATGAAATATGATGGAATATTGAAAATAGATGTTGAAAAGATGAAAATATTAATAGAGTAGTTAATTCTTCAACAAAGTTTAATATTCCTAATAAGAATAAATCTGTTGAGAATCTCTTAATTCCTTCTAAAAAGAAAAAACATTATTGATGTGTCAGAAAATAGTTCATCAAAATAATATGGAAAGTAATTGGAAAATCCTTTGAAATGAATGAACATGATAGTTGTAAAGAAGTATTTTTAGTATAGTTATAAGATGAATAAAAATTATAGAAGTGATAAAAAGTATTATTCATAAGTTATATGCTAGGGATTTAAGAATGATAGACATATCATACTAGATTATCCTAATATAAAAATAAATGATAATAAATAAATAAATTATGATAGGAATTTCAAGAAGTACCACAAGAAAAAAAGAGAGTCTAAAAGCTTCAGATACTTTTATTGCTAGTTGTGGAGACATATCATCAAATAGTTTATAAGATAAAAATGTTTAGTTCATAATAATATCATATTCTATATAGAAATTACAAAGGTTATTTAATTCTTCAGGGATAAGGTGACTAATTAATCTCTTACGAATATTATGTTAAATAATTTTTTTTTGATATTGATATTGATGATAATAGTTGAACATATTCCAATAAATAATATTATTCATTTGATGAAAATAATTATGAACCCTTTTTAAAGACGATTCTATATTTTTAAAATTATAATAAAATTAAAATGGTAAAATTTCTAAAAACACAATATATCACATTAAAAAAATGTTATAGAAAATTCATGAATTGATACTTTAACTATTGAGATATCATATCTTTATAAATAATTAAATAATTATAATATTAAAAAAACTAAACATTTAAAATAATTATAGAATTCAAATTCTGATAAAACTAATCTATCAAATGATATAGAAAAAACATGTTCAAATAAATCTTCTTCCAAGGAAAAGAATTTAGTTGTAAAACTTATATATGAAATTTATTGTCTAATTTTTTTAATGTTTACCACTAGTAAGGAAAAATTGGAAAAGATTTATAATAGGATTCTCCCTCTTAGAGATGTTTATGTAATGGGTTTTAATAATATAAAACATATTTTTCAATGTAATTACCTTGTTCTTGAATGTCATCCATTTTTTACTAAGTGTAAAACTATTGGTCACTAAAAGATCAAGTGTTCTTTAAATAAAATTAAATACTTAAGTATTCAAAAATATTATTTTTAAAAAGAATAAAAATTTTCTCAACACAACAAAATTGAAAAATGTGGATTTCTAAAATCTAACTTTTAGATAATACCGAATCGAAACATGTGTTGGTTTCTAAATGCTAATGATTTTGTTTTCAGGAAAATAAGGAATGTAACAAAAAAACAATTTGGTACATAGATAGTGGTTTCTCCAAACAATTGACTAGTAAAAAAATTTATTTACAAAGCATATAACGATGAAAGGTGGAAAAGTTTCTTTTGGTGAAAATGCCCATAGATAAATTAACGAAATATGTAACACTATTTTTCTTGTAAAATATTTAATTTCAAAAGTATTATTTGTAATATTATTTAATAATAAATTTATTATAATAAGTAAATTACTTGATGATCTATATCTTGTGAATATCAGGAATATTAAATGTATTGTTCAAAGTTCTAAAGATAAATTTATCATTTCTTCCAATTAGCATGTGAATGTCTACACACAAAACATAGAAGACCTTAAGAGCCAAGATCTACCATTACTTAGTGTAATTGAAGATCAATCATGGTTATGGAATATAATTTTATGACACTTTAATCTTAAAAACATAGCTAAACTTCCTATTAAAGTACTAGTTAAGGATCTACCATAACTTAGGTTTGATACTAAAAAAGTTTTCGATCCTTGTCAATTTGGAATGAAATGAAAGTCGAATTTTAAATCTATTAGTGAAGTCCCAATTTCAAATGATTTCATGTATGTTCGCAAGGAATTTATTGGTGCTAAAAAATTTGATGTATCAGTGGAAAATACTATTTATATTTTTTAGTTTATGATTACACTTGACACACCTAGATATATTTTCTAGAAAACAGGTATGAATGCTTTTTTAATTATTTTTTAGCACGAGTTAAAAATGAGAAAAACAACTCCTTAATAACTATTATTAGTGAAGATGGGGTGAATTTGTAAATAAAGATTTTAAAATTTTTTATTAAAAATTAATAATACATAATGTTTTGGAAACAATAATTTAACACCTTAAGAATTCTAAAAGAATTACATTTTATTCAATAACATGTATGACACGAAACACAAAGCGTAGAAAGGAATATAACCTCTCAAGACTCTATTTTATATTTACTATTTAAAATAATTTAATATATTCAAAATATTTCAATGAAAACAATACTCAGTTAACTTATGTTACATTTAATAAAATCTTTCCTAGATAGCATGTGTCAAACTCAATACTGAGTTTTAACGAATACTGTTAATATTATTATTAAAATATTATTATATTTATCATCTAGGCATTGGAATGATGTGAATGAAAAATATTTAATAAATTATGAAAATATTTTTTACACATGTTTATATAATTAATACTTTGGTGACCAATTATTTATAAATTAAAATAAAAACCATTTGAATATAAAGGATTTGTTATAAAAAAACCTATTTTTATGAACCCAAATGAATTTTTTCTTAATTAATTAAATTATTTTATATTATTGAATTATATTAATTAAATATATTTATAAAATATATTCAATAAATTTTTTTACATTCATCAAATATATTTTTTAGGAATAAGATAAGAATAAATCACATTTTATGAATAAAAAGTTATATTTTTCCAAAGGGAGTTTTGGCTCCTTTTAATGTAAGAATTAATTTAAAAATAAAATTTGACAACTTTATAAATTTTTTATAACAAAATTAACTTAATTTTGGAACGATTAATATCAAAATTTACTTTGGATGAGTTATTTGAATTTTTATGAGAACTTTTATATTTTGATGAATATTGAAAGATAGAAACTTTTAATTGAAAACTAACTTTTCATATAAATAATTTATAGTGATAAATTTTATTTTGAATTTGTTTTAAAATATAAATAGATAAATTATACATAAATTTATCCAATTTAGGCCACTTGAATCAATTTAACAATAAAATTTTATAATAAAACACTTCAAACTTCTGAACATTTTCACTTAGAAAAACTGCTTTATCGTTCTTTCTGTGTGATTAATTTTAAATTAATTTTATCCACTTTTGTTAGTGTAATTTGGAAAAGTGGATTTCATATTTTGAATCCTCATAATTTATATTTACTATTAATATCAAAATAGTTTTTCATGAAAAATATTATTGAAATCAATTAAAATTAATTACAACGATTAGTATCAAAATGAGTTTACTAAGTCGTTAAACATTAAACATAAGTGGAAAATGACCTATAAACTTGTAAAAACCCCATTTTATTGAACTATTTCTACCATATAATATTTTTACAAACTTTTATTCATTATTGGAGGAACATTATGTAAGAGATACCTCCTAATAATGTTTACCTTTTTATATTTACAAGAATGTCACTCTTCCTCCACTATAAAAAGGGACCCCCTAACATCATCACACCTATAAGTAATTTTCTACCATACATAACCAAAAAAATATTATCCCAACATCCCAACATCCCTCCCATAATCTTATAATTCTTACTTTGGGAATATGAAAAAACAAGGAATTATTTTTGTATAAACCAAATGGAGTTACCCGAAAAAGAGGTAATGTTCTTCAATGAGCACTTTTGTTTTATTTCTTTATAAACCCCTTAAATTATTATTACATATTTATTATATAATAAAATAATTATCCTAAATATAATTATATATTTTTTATCTTTTGGTTATCTTATGTTTATTACCTATACCTACACAAACTTCCTTGAAATGGGATACACAATCATTATTTGTTTCTATGGTGGTCTACTGCCTCAAAATCTAATGTCATTCATTCTTCCATTAAAACATTTAATGGAGGGTAATAATGATTTATTTATAGTTTATATATGATATATATGATATTTATAATGTATTTATTCTTATTTAATAATTTTATAACACATACCTTCATGCTCTCCATTTTTTGGGAATAGGATAACATCTCTTGTGGACATGTGGCATACCTCGTCCTCAATGTGATGTGACTTGTTCACACTTTATATGGAATTTAAAAATAACGTGTCTAAAAAAATATGTGATATATATATATATAATTAAAATTATTTTTTAATTATAATATAAATATACATCTTTTACTATTATTTCTTTTAATATGGTAGGAATATGGAAACAGTGTTCATGTGTACATACAACCTACCATCTCCAAGAATGGTGTATTCCTTTTGCAATCCCTCAATATTACGGATAAATATAAATATAAATATAAATATAAATATTAAATATGATATTAATTAAATAATTAGGATATTCACAATATAATTACCTTCATAATAATATAATATATCATTTTCATTATTACCCATTCACACACTAAAGAAGTGATAACGTTATTTGTGGGCATGTGGATTACTATCTCCTAAAGTAGATGTGATTCATTTTGAATTGTAAGAATTATATATAAAATTATATATGATTAAATAATATGGTATATAAAATATAATGATCATTAGTTAATTATAAATTTTACTTCCATTCTTTCTATAATGATTATTGAATAATTGAAATGTTACTTATGTGAACGTTGGACCTACTGTCTCCATGGTCGTAAATTTAGTTCATTTTTCATAACCATAATCCATGATTGGTTTTAAAATTATAATTTATGTATAATTTTAATAATAATTTCATGATTATTGTTCTTTTTTATGTTTAAATAATGACCCCTTTGACCAGAGTCTACCTACCAAAGTCATTTTTGACACATAAACCGTAAATGGTCAAAACATACAGCTTAAACATAATTGATTAAGTAGTTGTATGTAACTTGTTAATAGGTTAAATTAAATTAATAATAAACTTTAAAATGGTTATCAAACTATTAAATAATTAACATATGTTTATTATTACAGAAGATAGAGACACTTGTGATAAGTCAAACTCCGGGTAAGGGATTCTATCTCAATTTTTTTCGTTGATGATTATTGTGATGTTATTCACCTAAATTAATTTATATGGAATATAAACTGCCCATTTGACATGTAATATCATCAATACATAATTTTTTATGGAATTTTATATTTCAATTTAAATTATTTCACCTAAGGGTATTTGAATTAAGAGTTTCTATTTGGTAAAAGTTATCTTTGCAATCTCACTTAATTTTGTGATTATTAATTTTGTCTTGAAACAATAACTTCCCTATGATAATTTTTTAATGTAAATTTCATTTTTCATAAATATGCATATTCTTGTGGGATGGATTTTATTATTTCCCAACCTTATACCATTTTTACATATGGTGTTTACATTGAAATCTATTTGATGGATTGGGGAAATATTGATAAATCATAATCTTTTAATCAATACAAATATTTTATGATAAGGCTCATTGTTTATTAATTAAATTGATAATTTTATATATGAGTAATTATTTGGAAAATAAATACAAGGATTCAAGATTATTGCAAATAATCCCCTTGATGCAAAGATAATCTCTTGAGACAAAATTAGGTTGGACAAACCTAACACATTTGTAACCAATATATTTTAAAACGTATTGTGAAAGGTTATAATAGTAGAGACAAGGTTGGAAAAACCGAATAAGATTTTACCCAGTATGTTATATACTATCTTGTGAAAGGTCTTGATGAAAAAGGTATCATGTACAAAGGAAAAATTTCATTCGATAATTTATAATTTCCTTCATTTTGATTCAATTATTATTATCTAGAGGATTTTAACTACGATAAAATATATGGATTCATTTCATTATTAGTTAAATGGTTAAATGGAATGTGTATTATGTTATTTTCTTCACCATATTGATTTTTAATTATCAATTTTTTAAAATTTCATATGTTCTTTTTTATTTGACATTCCATATTGGTTATGATCATTGATTCATTATTGCTTCAGTTATACTTAACATTTATTGAGAATTTGTGCTTACTCTTATTTTTTTCCTTTACCCAAGATTCCACGTAGCATACTAGTAAATATATTCAAGTATAATATAGATAGAATAATGTTTTTATCCTAAAAAAATATGTTGTAATTTAGGTATTAATTTGTAATTCAAGACTCATGTATGAATCTTGTTTACTAAGATTACTAAACTATTCAATAATTTTGGTTTTGATTCTTTTTACTAATGACAATGTAATAGTAGTATTCATGGGTTCATGGATTCTGGGTTTAGGGAACTATAGTGGGTATCAAATGATGTTTAGTAGAAACATTGGGACCTAGATTTGGGAAAACACATATTATGGAATATAAACCTAAAATAGAATTTGAGAAAAATTATAGAAAAAGATATTAATGTTTTGGTAAGGTATGGATTATGTGATTTTTCCTAGTAATATATCTATATATGGATAATATCATAGGTTTTTAGTTTAATATTGAATATATGTTCAAAGATATAATCAATTATTTTACGTTTTATCTAATGGGAGTCTATCATGATTAAGGATGTTTTAGAAAAAATTTATGGAAATACAACCCATTAGTTTAGTATATTTTTTAGTGGAAGAACTATTTTAAGAATAATGAATTTATGTATTATAGACATAAGTTTAAAGGTATTGATAACCTTTAGGGTTAATATGATTATTAATTAAATTTTAATGATAGTAAAATAAGTTTATTATACTTTTTTAAAACAATTACTTGTATTGAAAGCTTTATTACAAAGGATGTTTAATGATTAACTTTTTTTCAAGGATTTCTATCATACTTTTTGGGAACATTATAGGAATTATGTTAACGTTGTTCAAAAAAATGATAACCTCATTGAATGGTGAAAACCCATCACATTCGATGAGGTGGTGGGGCTTGAACCTATGACTGAAGGAAAATAATGGTTTCACACCTACCACTGGCCTATGTGATGTCCTAGGTAGTATGTTATTGTTTTTAGTTAAAAAATTGGAAAAAATAAATATTAAAAAAGAATCAATAAAACTAATTTTTGGTTTATATATTAAGGTATTTACCACATTGGTTTTGTAAAATATTTAGACACAAATATAAATACTTGTTTTATTGATCTTACAATCTGTTAGATATAAATTTTAGTTCTTTAGGCATAAGCTATTCCTTTTTGGATATGTATTTCTTAGATTAAGGGATGAATTGGAAATTTACAAAAGCAAAATAAATGAGTAAATGGTGTTTATGAAATAGAAATATATCAAGTAAGTATTTGTTCTTATATTCATAGGAAGAAAAATAATTACCCAATATTTGGAAAATGGTATTGAAATAAAATGTTATCTTAATGCCTAATTTTTTGTTGAACCGATGGACTTTTAAATCATAACATATCTATAGATTTGAGGCCCTAAAATTTACATTGATCATTAAATTTCTTATGATCAATGAACTCAAATACTCTCTATAATTATTTATGTATTTCCTCTAAGTCCATATTTTAACTTTCAACTAATGTTCTATTATGTAGAATCATAGTTATATATTATTTCATATGACCATTTTACTTCCCTATCTCTAATATAAAGAAGATATTTTATTATCACCTTTATGATGTGGGGTTTTTAGCAATGGAATTTACAAATATTAGATACTGGATTATAAATACCACGTTTAAATTGTGAGGAGAAAATTTATTTTTTATGGGGATAATGTAAAACCTCAAAAATTCTAATAGAATACCATTTTATTTGATAGTGTGTATGAAACACAACACCAATAGTAAAAAGGAATTTACACTCTATATAATTTATGATATATTTATTATTTTAAATAATTTAATCTATTATATATCATGAAATTCACACAACACTAAGTTAGATTTCATTATATAAAAGAACGACTTTTTTAGATAGCCCGCATCACACAGAAGACAGAGTTTTATTGATTACTATTAATAATATAATTAAAATATTATTATATTTATCACTTAGTCATAAAAATATTGGGAATTAATAATATTCCAAAAATTATGAAAATATGGGTTATACATGTTTATATAATTAATCCTTTGGTTTCTTATGAAAAATAAATTAAAATAAAAACCAATTGAATATAATGTATGTGTTTTTATAAAAAATTATTTATTATATACCGAAAGGTATTTTGTATTCATAAATTAAATTAATTTCTAATATCTAATTATTTTAATGAAATATATATATATTATATAATTAATAAATTATTTTCACCTTCATTCAACATATTTGATATGAATAAGAAAAGAAGAAATCCCATTTTATGTATAAAAGCTATATTTTTTTAAAGGTAGTTTTGTCTCTTTTTAATGACAGACTTGTTTTAAAACTAAATTTTGAAACTTTTATAAATTTAATATGAAATAATTTCATTTATGAAATATTAATATCAAAACATAATTTTTGTTCAAATTATGGTATTTTTCTGAGAGCTTTCAAAATTTGATGAATAATGAAAATTATTGATTTTTAATTGAAAAATGACCTTTGTTCTAAATAACTTACAGTGTTAAATTATATTTTGAATTTGTTTTAAATAATTAATATATAAATTATAGACCAAATAAACTATAATTTTTAATTTTAATTAATTTCACATTGAAATTTTATATAAAAACATTTCAATTTTTTGAACATGTTCACTTTAAAACCCCCACTTTGTTATCCCATCCATGGGATTAATTTTAAATTAATTTCTTCCACATTTGTGAGTGGAATATAGGAAAATGGATTAATATCATGGAATAATAATAATTTATAATTTATATTAAGGTAAAAAAATTGACTGAAATTATTAGTGAAATCAATTAAAATTAATTACAATTATTAAGGTGAAAATGATTTTACATAGTGGTTAAAAATTAATCTTAAGTGGAAAAATATCCTAGATACATTTATAAAACCTATTATATGGAAATATTAAATCCATATCCAATATTGTATTCAATTTGGTTAATTATTTTTGGCACATGAAGTAATGGATACCTCCCAATAGTGTTTACATTTTTATATTTACAAGAATGCCACTCATCATCTACTATAAAAAGACACTCATACCCCTAACTTCTTGAAACCATTAAAAAACATTGGCTCAACCAAAAATTTCACAAATAATCTCCCAAAAATAACTCTTCTAATACTACATTCTTCTATTTGGGTAGAAATCAAACTAAGGAAGTCTTTTGGGACAAACCAAAAGTAGTTACCCCAAAAAGAGGCAACATTATTCGACGAGCACTTTTGTTTTATTTCCTTATACATCCCATAAATTCACAAAATATATTTATAATATAATAAAATAATTATAATAAATATAATTAGATTTTTTTATCTTAAGGGTATGACATACACCTACTATAACTTCTATCAAATGGGATACACAATCAACGTTCGTGTGTACGACAAACTATTGTCTTGCGAACCGATATTGTTTGTTCTTCCATTACCACCATTCATGGATGAGAATAATGATGGATTTAAACTTTATATATTATATATATGTTATTTATAACATATTTATTCTTTTATAATTTTTTAACACATAACATCATGTTTTCCATTTTGTGGGAATATGATAACATCGTTTGTGGACATGTGGACTACCGTCTCCTCAATGTGATGCGATTCATTTACACATTACATGGAATTTATTAAGAATGGGTTTAATAAAAATATATGATATATATGACATGAAAATTATACTTGAATTTTAATATAAATATATGTCATTTAATTTCTTTTCTTTTAATACGACAATAAAATGGAAACAACATTCACGCGTACGCACAACCTACCATCTCCATGAATGGGGTTTTCCATTTCCTATCACTAAATATTATGGATTACTATAAATATATATATAATGAGTATATATGATATAAATTACATAATTATTTTATTCATTACATAATTACCTTTTTAATAATATAATATATCATTTTTATTATTACATTTTTACCCATTGAAAAAGTGATAACATCATTCGTAGAGGTGTGGATTACCACCTCCATGAAGCAGTGTGATTCCTTTTGAATAGAAATAATTCTATATAAAAGTTAATATGAATAAATAATATGGTATTTATGATATAATAATTATTTTATAAAGATAGATGTTACATTCTTCCTTTCCATAATGATCGTTGAAAAATGGAAACATTACTCAGGCATATGTACGGCCTATCGTATCCATGATTGTAACATCAATTCATCTTTCATAAAAATATTCAGTGGTTTTTTAAATGTATAATTGATATATAATTATAAAAAAACAAATCATGAAAATTATTCTGGATATGTTTAAATAATTACCCCATTGACCATTGTCTACCTACCAAAGTAGTTTTTGACACGTAATTCGAATAAGGACAAAACATCCAACATAAAAATAATTGATTAAGTAGTTGAATATAAATTATTAATAAGTGAAATAAAATTAATAATAAATATTAAAAAGGTTTTAAAATAGTTAAATAGTTGACATAAGTTTATATTTCTAGAAGACAGAGACACGCCTGACATGTCAAACTCATTGTAAGAGATTATGTCTCAATTTCAATTCATTGAGGCATATTGAAATTCTATTAACATAAATTAAGTTATATTTTTTATACACTAACCATTTTAAATTTAATATCATGAATACTAAATTTTCAATAATATTTTATGTTTCAATTTTAATTATTCATCTATGGGGATTTTAATTATGAGTTACTAAGTAATAAAAGTTATCTTTGCAATCTCAATTTCATTTTTGTTTGTCAACATTCTCTTGAAAAATATTCTTCCTTATGATCAATTTTTATTGTCAATTACATTTATATTAAATATAATTATTATTTTTTCATTAATATTTTTATTTACTAAGAATATACCATTTTTACATATGATTTTTACTTTGATAGTTATTTTATTGACTGGGGAAATACTGATAAATAAGTATCTTTTACTCAATTAAGATATTTGATGATACGGAATGCTATTTATTAACTAAATAGATTAGTTGATATATAAGGAATGGGTTTTATTGGAAATAAATAATTTAGGGATTATTGTAAATAATCCCCTCGATGCATTTGTAGTCTCATGAGAAAAAAACAGGTTAGACAAACCCTACACATTTTTAACCAGTATGTTTTATGTTGTCATGTGAAAGGTCTTAAGAGTAGATATAAGCTTGGAAAAACAAATTTGTTTTTACCCAGTATGTTAAAAACCATTTTGTGAAAGGACTTGATGATAAATTTCTCATGTATCTTGGAAAAATAGAGTCATATAATTAATCATTTCCTTAATTTTGATTCAACTATTATTATCTAGAGGATTTTTACTATGAAAAAAATATATTGATGAATTTAATTATTAGTCTATTGATTAATTGACATGTGTATTCAGTTATTTACATTTCTATATTTATTATTCCTTATAATATTCTTTAAATGGAATGTATTCTTAGTTATTTACCTTTCCATATTGATTATTCTCATTAATTCATTATTTTTTTACTATACTTAACCCTTATTGGGCTTTTTAGTTCACCGTTATTTGGCTTCCATTCAGCAGGATTCCAAAAATTGTACTAAGAATGATATTAAAGGTTGTCTTAGATGTAATAAACTTTTTAACCCCAAATTTAAAAAATTATGTTATAATTTTTGTATTCATTTTCATTTCAAGACTCATGTTTATATCTAGTTTAACAAAACTATTAAACTATTTGATACTTCCACATTTGATTCCTTGTAATCATGAAACATTAATATTACCAGGAAATGACTTTGAGATTATATGTTTTGGGTGCTATATAGAACACCATAAAATATTTGTGTAGTCAAAAGAAGAAATAAAATTCTTCAAGTGATTACTTGAACCATGCTAAGTGAATACTCAGTTACTAATCATTTTTGGTCGGAAGCAGTTAGTACTTCCTATTATGCAATAACTCATATTTTAATAAGACCTTTAATTAACAAAAATATTTATGAGTTTTGGACTGTAAGTAAACGAAATATTTCTTACATCAATGTTTTTGGATGCAAAGTATGAATTTTGAATAATAAATATAGATTACACAAATTTTCTCAAAAATATAATGAAGGAATATTTTTAAAATATTCTACATCTAGTATGGAATATAGAGTTTTTAAGAAAAATAATTGTATAATTGAGGAAAAATTATGTGTCAGATTTGATTAAATCAACCCATTTTTTTTCAAATAACCTCAACCTACATCTTCAGATGTTATTTCAAATAATTATTTAAAACATATGTCAAAAAGTTCTTCTCATGAGAGAATAACTGAAGAATGTGTTTGTGAGTATTTACCTTAAGAATAATGTCAAATTTATGTTTTATTACATAGTTTTTTAAACCAAATAATTTTTTTCTTTCTTAAGAAAATAATAGTGATAAAATCATTGGTCATGTAAATAAACTAGTTATAAGTATAATTTCTTTAAAAAATGAAATTTAATCTTTTTAATTTTTGTCTCAATTCAAACCTAATATTCCTAATGAGGCTTTAGGTTATGATGATTGGTTAATATAATACAAGATGAAATCAATGAATTTGATAGGAATAATTTTTGTAATTTGGTAGAATGACCTAAAGATACTTTTTTAATTAGAGTAAAATGGGGTTTTCAGAACAAATGTGGTGAAAATGGAATAATAATTAGAACTAAATATAGTCTTGTTGTTATAGGATATATTCAAAAATAGGTCATAGTATATAAAGAAACATATGCTCCGGTAGCTATAATTGAAGTTATTTTTATTGTAACACCCCAGGATTTCAGAGTGTGTTATTTCTTAAAAATAATTCAATAACTTGCACTACACGCAACACCAAGTTCAATCACACCATTAAAAGAGGTCATGAATAGTATTTACTACATTTTGAACTTTATATAATCCTTATAATTTTAGAATCCCTATTATGAGTTTCTTAGTCATAATTCAAGAACAGATTCATTTTCAGTATTTCACTTTTATCAACTTCTAATAGTGAAACCTTTTTAAATACAATATTTTAAACTTTTTGACTAAATGGGGACATCAAAAATTTAAAATGAAACACCCCATGCTTCCACGATACGTTTCCCTTTGAATAATGTGAGAGCGTGTGTTGTACGCAACACCGAGTTCTAACACACCATAACCAATCAAACTAGCCGTTATAAATAGTAATACCTACTTTTTGAAAATATATATATTTTATATTTCAAAATGGACTTCATTTTTGGATTCGGAATATCGAATTTAGCCTAAGGTGAAATTTTGGTACTTTTCGGATAACTTTCATATTTTGATGAATAGTGAAAATTACTAAATTTTAATTAAAAACAACTTTTTTAATCAAAATAATTAATAGTGATAAATTGTGAATTTGAGTGGTTTTTAAGTATATTTAGAATATATTTTTACCATTTAATATAATGTTGGTCATTGGACATAATTTTACAATTAAACCGAACATAAACAAGTGTCAATCTTTTGATAGTTATTATCTCTTAAAAACACGCTTTTTGTTTTGACAGCGGGAATTAATTTTAAATTAATTTCTGCCACTTCTGTGTTTTGAATTTAGAAAAATGGATTCCATATTTGGAATTAGGATGTTTAAATTGTGTAAATAGGTAACTTTTATTTTTAGACATTTTGAATAATTACTGCGGTAAATATTTTATTTACCATGGTTAAGGGTAAATCCGGAAAATAAGGGTTAAAAAATAATATTATAATAATACTAAATTACCCTAAAACGTGTCTTAACCCTATTGGTTGATACATGGTCGACCATGGGCATCTTTTTGTCAATTTTGGGACCCCATGGATCCACTTGTAAGTGATAATGACACTTTATTTTAATTAAGTCAAAATGAATACAAAAATGACACAAGAATATATCTTTTAGAAAAACAATTGTTACATAGGGTTATATAAGTTGGATTTTAGATTATAAATATTCATTAGAAATATAAAAAGATTTCCTACATAATGATATTTTATTTATAATTTTTAGACATTAAATAATTTATTTTATTTATGACACAATGATGATGCAGTAATTACTATAATAGTGAAAAATTAAAATAATTGATATTATAAATACCCAAATAAATATAATATGAAACTTTTAATGAATTAAAATAATTTTCTAGGATAATATGATATATTAGGATTGATTTAATTGACTATGTTCGAAGTAATCAATCTGTTATGAGTTTCACAAAAATCAACTATTAAATAGTGTCAAAATTGACATAAAAGTGTTCTTAAAACAAATATTATATTATTAATTGATATTAAATTCCTAAAAATCTACGGTTCGGCCAAGAGACTTATATAATGATAGGTTCATCATTAATGTACCACTTGGGGGTCTCTTGGATGTATATAGTAAGTTTATTAACCATATTATATAAAAATAAAAAGAGACATTGTAAAAGTGAAACTAATTAACTTAGAGTTAATACTTAAAGATAAGGTTAATATAAGTACCCAAACCTGTATAAATTCTATTGGTTGAGTGTTTTTCGACCTATCCCCACCTTAAACTTTGAATAATCAACTTTGGAGCCATTAGAAACCGAATATGAATTTATTATAAATTAATATTTCTAACTTTTCCAAAGGTGCCCCTCACCCCTCTTATAAAAGGGCACTCCTCCTTCTCATTTCTTAACACCTTCAAAGCCTTTTGGCTCGGCCAAACTCTGCCCAAATACTCTCCCAACATCCCTCACTACAACCTAGAGGCCTTAGTTTTATCAGAAAGCCAACCTAAGGATCCCTTTTGATCAAATCAAAAGGAAGAACCCGAAGAAGAGGTAATGATTTCACTACCCTTCTCCAAGTTCATTTCTTCTTCCACTTCTTCTTCCTTTGTTCTTACCATTCTAAAATAATAACTCCAGTATCTCACATATACTGTGATGTTATTATAAATATGGTACAATCATATTCAGTATGCTATCCACCCTTTGAATAACATGTCACCATACGTGCGTACGAACGGCTTACCGTCTCCACGTCGTGGTGTAATTGTTATTCAATATATTATTCTTTGGATGGGTATAATAATGATGTATAAATCATGTAAATAATAAATATAACATGTTAATGATTCTGTATATATGATATACCATCCATTTATATATTATTTTAATAACAAAAGAATGATATTGTCGCTCGTGCGTACGTACGGACTACCGTCTCCACGAACGCGATGAGATTCATTCTCCATCGTATCCATTCAAGTATAATTATCATTTGATGATTTAAAAATGATGTTTAAGGACTTGATATCATTCTGGATATGAATAATATACAACCTATCCTTTACAAACATGTCTTACGTAACAAAACATATAAAAGAAAACAAGTAAGTTAACTCCCGAAACGACGATAATTCTAAGATATTATTAACAAATCAATGTTAAAAGATCATATATGATATCATATTATTATATATGATTCTTGTATAATTTAATAACAACTATTTCACCATTATACAGGAGGTTAACCTACCCCAACCAAGGAAAAGTACAAGGTAAGGGTTTACTTTACAACCTCTTCATTATCCAAGGTTGTTTATACGTAATAATCTACCGGGATCTCTTTATCATCCACATCCATGTTTCTTAAAAATGCATTTCAAAACATTTTTACTATTTACTAGAATATGAGTTAAAGTCATTTATACCCTTTTTGACTTTTATAAGTGGTTTATAAAGGAATCTTTCAGTCGTTTTCAAAACAAGGTCCTTTTTAACCTTTTCGACAGAATTAAGGTAAGAAAGTTTTTTTAACTTATATGGCGGGTGCGGTTATTTTCCGCCGTTATAAAATCGTCAAAGCTTTCCTTACAAGCTTACAATAATATTTTCAAGAAAATGTTTTATTTTATATGGCTCTTAAATGATTTCAAAAATAGAAAGAGATATTTCTCTAAAAAGTGTTTTGATTTCATCTATGTCAACATCCTTTAATGGATTTTACGCTTATTTGAAGTTGATTTATTATAATACAAAACTTCTATATTGTATTGAAGGTTTTGTGATATGTTTGACTGTGGATGTGCTATTTTATACCATTCATAGTTTATGGTGAAACTATTGACATTTCATATGCTAGTTTTAATCCGAATGTTTATGTTATATTTCAAACTTTTCTTCAGATGAATGTGCTAAACAAGTATGTTCCGGGTTGGGGACCGGTAAAAGTAAGCCCTCCAGGTTGGGGACTGGTTAAAGTAAGCCCTCCAGGTTAGGGACTGGTAAAAGTATGCCCTCCGGGTTGGTGTCCGGTTATTAGAGGCACTCCGGGTTGGTGTCCGGTTATTAGAGGCACTCCGGGTTGGTGTCCGGTTATTAGAGGCACTCCGGGTTGGGTTCCGGTTAGAAGTAACCCCTAGGTCTTGGGATGAGGCCTAGACAAAGAAATTAACGTTTATCATTATGCATTCCAACATTATGAAAGTGGTTATTGATTTTTGTATGTGATTATTCGATTAGTAGAATATCCATGTGAGTAAGTAAATGGAATTATTTCCTTTTATTTATGCCATACCGTGTTGAAAGTTCATGTTTGAAAGGCTTTTGTTTTAGTTATACATTGCCTTAAAAGTTTATTCTTATTTATGAAAGTTCCCGCTATTTTGTTATCCTTACTGGGCATTTGAGCTCACCCCTTTTCTATGTTTTATTTTTCCCAGGAAGTGAAGATGTAAGTTATGAATGACCTGCAGGGATAATATGAGGGGATTATAGTGTGGACTGTGGAAACATTATGTTGTTGTAGTAGTTTTTCATTTTATGATGTAATGTAAAACTTATGAATATATCTAGTGTTTCCAAGGCTACTAAACCAATCGGTCTTTCGAGATTTGATCTTTCTTGTGATCATGCCAATGTTACGAAGTAATGCACCGACTCTGGGTAGCTGGGGTCGGGGCGTTACATTTATAATTTTAGTATATTTAAAATTCCTAAATTTCAATCATGAAGCTATTGGTATAATAGGTTTACTAGATTTTTTTACAAAAAAACTTTGTTAAAGGATATGTAGAACTAACTATTTTTATAAATTAGGATTATAAAAATATCAACATTATACAAATTAATTTCGATAAAATTATATTTGGTTCAAATCAAAATTCGATAATAGATTCCTTCGTAGATCTTATGATTTATGATTTTTAAATGAGCAGAATGGGAGAACTTACTTGTTTCCAAGGTTTTAAATTTTCTAAAAAAACATGAAGGAACATTTATATATCAACATAAGTATATATAATAGTTTCTTTATAAATTGGGATAAGAAAATACTAAAAGTATTTTTTCTCCAATTAAAACATCATATACTTTATATATTGATGACTCTAGGAAACCTGCAGATCAAAATATTTCTGGAGTAATTATTGGAATTTTACTATACTTAACAACAAGTCATCCATATTTAATGTATTATATATTATTATGTGAAAGATATAAATAAAATCCAAAATAGTTGCACATTAAATATATAAGAATAATTTTTTTGTCTTAATGGAAATATGGATTTCAGTATATTTTACTCTTCTATAAAGGATTTCAAATTAATTTTTTTCATGCTAATTTTATCGGATGTAGTATGGGTAGGAAAAGTATTTATAGAACTTGTAATTTCTAAGTAGAATAATTAGTGAATTGTTTTTATAAAAATGACACTTACTGTCACTTTACACTATTAAATCCAAGTATATGCTAGCCATAAGTTGTTGTGCTCATGTGTTGTGGATGGAAAACAAACTCACTGACCATGACATGAGTTTCTATAAAACTCAAATATTGTGCAATAACACAAGTTCCCTTGATTTAAGTAAGAACCAATCACATCACTCATAATAAAATCATGTATATATAAAATACAATTTACTTTATAATCACATAAAAAAATAAGATATAATTTTAAAATTTAATAGAATGCAAGAACAACATGAAAATATTTTAACTGAAACCATAAGTTTCGATAGATTTTAATATATTAAATAAAATCCGGTATTAATCAATATCAAATGTTCATTAATATCTAGTTCATGCTTACTAATCTACTAACATTAATGAACTCATTTTCAAAGGGAGAGTATATATATTGTGTTTTTGTAAAAAAAAATTATAATTTTTTTAGTTTTCCTAAAAATATTCATTTCTTAAAAGTTGTTTAGAATAAAAATTTGTATTAATTATTGTTTTTTGAAACTAAAATTTTTACTAAAACTTTTAGAATCAAATTTTATGCTAATGTTTTTTAGAAACAAATTTCTTTAATAACTCAACTTGAAATCAAAATTTCTTATAAAATTAATCGAGGTAAAATTTTTGTAACAATGATTATCATATTAAATCTCTTTTAGAAAAACCAATAATAACAAGTTACTAGATACAAATTTCAAATTGAATGTTATTTTTCTACTCTGAGATGTATTCTTATATCATTTTTGTTTTTCCAATTATCCATTGTTTTTTTTATTGTTTTACATTTTGTTTAAAACATTTATATTTTTTTAAAAAAATGATGTTTGTTTAATTGTAAAATATTTTAGTCTGATAAATAGTTTTCATAAAAAAATATTATTTGATAATAATTAATATATCATATATGAATTAATATCAACCATCGGATTCGAATATGGTTCCAATCTGAGCCGTTGGTTATTTAGAATATAAAGGGTCATCCAGTAGCCTATATATAATGAAGTAGTTCACCTATCCTACATCATATATTATAAGTGGATATCAACACTTGTCTCTCATTTGAATACTCGTTTTAAAAAGTTTTTCTTTCTTCTGATTTACTTATTTAGTTTGATTCTCGGCATCTGGTTTAGTTCGATGGGGTCTACAGAATATTTCATGAAGTAATATGTTGTAAAAAAATATTTATTGAGAAAACATGGTATTAAAAGTATGATTCTATTATAAAAAGTTTTATTAAATTTCAAGGATGGGAAACAATTTTTTTTGAAATAGAGTACATCTTTGAACATTATCTAGAAATTTTTAGAGAATTAAAATATTTTGAGGAGTTATCAATAGAATAGTATTGGGATTTTATTGTTTTGAATATTTATTATGAAGGTTTTAAATTAACAATTCAACATTTGGTTGATTTAGTTTAAGTGCAATTTGAAGGAGAGGCTTACCTTCCATCTCAGAATCTTTTGAATAATCTTATAAGTTTTGAAATGTAAAAAGATGAAACTTCATTGTCTTCATACATTGAAATGTTATAAAGGCACTTATTTTGAAACTAGATTCTAGTGTAATTACCTTTTGGATACATGGGTATCTGATTCCTAGAAATTTTGATAGAGATACATTGAAAGTTATTAATATATTACTATTGGATTTCCTTGTCAAAATGATCTATATAAATTGGTTAAGATTGGGTTCTTATTAATTAAGGTGCTTAAGAAAGCTTCTTTTAAATATATAATTCTTATTCTTCCATGATTCATAAATAAAATTCAGGTCAATTGTATGTAAGTCTTTTAGATAAAGAATCAATATTAGTCCATTCAGGAAAAGTATCTATTAATTATGGAAGAACCCATATTAAGAATGAAATTGGATTTCAATCTAATACTCAAAATGTTTTTCAAAAAATTTAACAAGGAAACATTCAATTCTAATGTTGTTAAAGAGAAAGTATGAATTAATAAAAAAAGGGAAAGTATAATCCCCTCCTCCTAAGCTTCTAAAGAAACAAAAATCTATTTCTCATAAGGATTTAAATAATTAAATGGAACATAAGGATCTGAAAAATCTAGTAAATCCATGTTTAGGTAATGATAAATCTAAGGACATAAATTTGTAGATAAAGATAGCTAATGCAATGAAAGTCTCTAAGAAGATGGAAAAAGAATAAAGAACATTTTAAAGTAATGATGATGGAAAAATAAATTAAAGGTGTAGAAAAATAATAAAAAAATAAACCTTTATGAATTTCAGCATTATCAGTAACTCAACCAATTTGTGGTTTTAGAAAAATTTCTACTTATGATCCAAATTTTCCAATACCATTGGCATATATATTTTTGAAATTATGGAAACATCTATTATTCTAGTTATTATTAAGAAAGTAAAGGGTAAATATTTGATGTTGAAACTAAAGTAGAAAAATAAATTAATAAATAAATTCCTAAATCTAGAATGGTAGTTTTAATAATTGTGAGATAGTTAGGGAAATATCTAGAAGAAGAAGAATAATAAAAATGAGAAGAAGAAGAAGAAGAAATATCTTCATAGTCGTCTTCACCCTCTACCACATTATCAACTCATCTTGATAAAAGTATAGTACTATATGTTTCTATGTATGATCAATAATCATTACATAAGTAATAAGAACCCCAACATTAATATAACAAATATTGGACAAAGTAGATACTGATAGGAATGTAGATGTGGTGATGGTTTTAGAAGATGAAAATATGAAAGGAAAAGAAAAAATAGATATTGGACCATCTCGACAATATATTTATGAAGATTCATCTAATTCATATTATACATTAGTTACTAAATCCTAAAATACAATAGATAATATTTTTTAATCATTATAATATATAATATATTTCTTGTATTATCTACCAAAAATTTAATAACAGTGCAATCAGATTCAAAATATTTTGAATTAAAAATCAGATTCATTAAAGTCATTGACATAGTCTTTTTTCAAAATTAATATGAGATCAAAAGTTTCAAAGATAAATCAATGGAATAGAAAAGGAGGGTCAATAAAATGGTTAAATGGAAGAAAAAAAAATATGGAGATTTAAAACACCATAGTGAACAATTTGAGGAAGTTAAGAAAGTTCCTTTTGATGTAGTTAAGTATTTTGAGAAGTTATCCTCAGATGTATTTGAAAAGTTAATGTTTTTGAAATAGTTTAAGGATATCCAAGACTCTTGAAATAAATAAAGGTATGAACTCCAATAAGAGATTAAAATTATGAAAGATGATAGCTCTATAATGTTATCTTTTTAAAAAGACTTCCTAAGGCTGAAATACAAAAACAAAAACATCAGAATTCATAAAGAAGAGGTAGTCGGTTCGAAATAATAGGATCAGAGATTCTCAATGATGAAAGATAAGATATTAAATATTGATTCAAATCATTAGAATCATATAACAAGTATGAATATTTTAAGAAGATAAAAGATATTGTAAATTATTTTTAACAATAATGAATATTTAATTTAAAACCTTGATTTATTCGTTCTGATCAAACATTTGAAATTATATATAGTTTGAATGATTTATTCTATAAATATATTTTATTTAATGTTTTCTAATTTTATTTATATTAATATTCTTTGTTTTTATCTTGTATGAATATATATTTAAACATAATTATTTTATATTATAAATTATATGATTTTAGGTATATATTTTTTGTTCCCTATTCCTTTTTAAAAACTAGAATGTGGGAAAATATCAAAGGAAAAGAAACTATATATGGTGGAGAAACAATTTAAGATAGATTGTTAATTGAGGGGGAGAATTCTTAGTATTAATATTTCATGTCATATGAATATTTTTAAACAAAAATATGTTATCAACATAGGGGCTTTCAAGATAAGAAAATGGGAGATATTTCTTTTGAATATTTTTTTTGAAATTTGAAAACATGAAAAGGGTTTTTTGTTTTTAAAATTTACTAGTTTTTCATTTTATGTGTTGTGTTTTGTGCTTTCCAAAATGGTGGAGATTTTTTATTTCAATGTTTATACTTTATACTTTTCATTTTCATAGTTTTGAAAATGATAATCACTTTATTTAAAACCTTATTTTAATAAATTTTATATCCCATGTATTATAGAATGTTTTTCTAGAAAACACCCATTTATATTGGACATATAAATAGTTTCTATCTAAAAGAATATAAAATTTATATTATTTAATATGATACATCTATTTAACAAAGAGTTCGATCCATCATATTGATCGGTGTTCTATCTATTAGATTGGATAATTTACTATCCATTGGACTGAACAAAGTCAAATCCATCATACTAATAGTAGTTTAGATCCATTGAACTAACCATAGTTTAGTTCATCAGATTGATCATATTATAGTATATACGAATATAAGAAGTTTATAATCAGAGTGTTGGAATTATTTCTATTAGGCAGTCTATTACATCATTCTAATGGTGCTATCAAAATGACATATGATGGAGATGTTTTTTTGAGTTTTCTAGTGATTGACATCATAGGAAATTGAACAGAACCTTGAGGTTAAAAGAAAATATGACTATTAGAGGGATACCTATAAACAAGATTTTATTCGAGGAGTTTG
The DNA here is from genome assembly GCA_963277665.1 of Viscum album. Lineage (NCBI taxonomy): Eukaryota > Viridiplantae > Streptophyta > Magnoliopsida > Santalales > Viscaceae > Viscum > Viscum album. Next base: position 2,093,711,670 of record OY728122.1, read on the forward strand.
GCGCTAATGCATTTTGAAACTCAACGCATCTGAAGATCACTCTACATAAAATTCTCTTACCAATGCTTTGTAATATTTAATGGAGTTTTGTTATACGGATTCAGAGTGAGGAATTATAAAATCCATAGAATAGTTTTTTTTGATTTTTTGGATAAAAGTTTAGATTAAGGGATTCTTGGGATAAAAAGATAAGTAATACCGATGATACTGATCGAGGGATTCTAGGGTATTGGAAGGTAGAACTGGAACCCATTATCATATCATGGGATTATAGGGTTATGGAAGACTAAGCTGGCAATGATCCTAATATCGAGGGATTCTAGTTTTTTTTAAGACTGATCGTACACCAATCGTCATATCAAGTGCTTTTCCTAGTAATGAATGAAAGACCTTATAGTTAGGTTAAAAACTATAGATGTCTTAAGTCAGGATTTTAGACTTCCTTAACTCTTAAGATTAAAGAGTATAATGTATTTTATAAATCATTCAAGTCATTCTTACATTGTTATATGATTTCATATTACTTGTTTGAACAAGTTTTATATTTCACTATGTAATTTATTTTAGAAAGCTAGTTTTACTAAATTTTTATAATAAATGTTTTATTAGACTATTTATAAGCCTGATTAGTTACTTTGATATATCAGACAACTTCTAAATCTGGTATATGTACTCTGATCATCAGAAAAATTATGACTCCTATTAGTAACAAAATTAGGTTGAGTTTTTATGTTAGTTTAATCTCTTGATCTACAATTCACCCCCACTCCCCCCACTCTTGTAACCATTGTGACCACTTATGATCCAACACATAGGTCCCAATATACAAATATAGTTGCATTAATCAATTTGTATCACTATTCTAATTCCTATCCACTACTTCTGGTTATTATTAAACTGTGCCACTAATAGGAATTATATACCATCCCTACCAAGAATCGATGCATCGTGCTATCAGGCGATGCAGTATGGAAGGGCACTCCTCCAACCATAATAACTATATGGGAAGATATCTAGATGATAGGTTCAAATAGAAACATTTGTTTTTTTAGCATCCGACCTAGTGATTCCTTGTGTGTAACCCCATTGAGTCATCAACTTATCTTGCCACATCATCTAACAAGTCCCATTATTTGAAATTCACGGTTTGGGAACACGTCCATCCAACACTTGTAATATGTGGAGACATATGGCTGGTTGATAAGATCTGGAATACCCATCCCTCTTTCAAGGCCACCCACTTGGTGACACAGCGTTTCTCTATGCTGAACTACATTCCAATTAGGTCAATCTATTTTTTCTAGTCCCACCATGTAATGAACATTCCAAAAATTGGTGTCTAATAGGCCCTATGGATTGAATCACCAATAATGGAACAGAGGACCAAATCTATGGTCCAGAAGCCCAATTTGGGTGAATAGTTCTGTTATTAAAATAAATTCTACAATACAACTATACTAACATTATAAATACCCCCCCACAAGAATTTGAACATGTGTCTCTGATGTTGTTTTATAGGATTTATCATTTGGTCATCGCCCTGACTATAATAGAGTGAAATTTTGTAATTATCCCCTATTTAAAATAATTAAAATTCATTATCAAATGAAAATGACACCAAATTTACATATTTCAAAAGATGTGAGTAGGTTTGTTGAAACCCACCAATTCAGTGAAATAAAGAAATTTTTTTGAGAGATTTTGAGACCATATCCCATTTTTTTGACCCTATTTACCCATTACCCCTTTATCATGGTGATAATTTTTCAACATAGTCACTATTCATTACACCCAAAAAGGAAATTGAAATTATTACATAATTTGAAGTTGTATATCTGAAATATGGAATTATGTTTCTAATATTTAATTTATATAAGTGGTAAAAATTACATTGAATAGATTTTTTTTAAAACACAATTGTAACGGATCAGAGTTTTCCAGATCTATTTTTAAAAAATTATTGAAAAAGTTATGAGACCAGGCACTAAGATGGAATGCGATTCCGAGGCTTGGAGTACCCGTAATGAAATGTTGGAAAATGTTATGTTTTAAATAACACACATGACCTGTTTTACTAAAAAAAGTGAAATAACTCTTAAATGGTTGCCCAGATTAGAATCCCTAGGCATGTTTGTGTTCAGAGTAGTGGGTATACCCTAGGTGCAACTTATGGTTAGTAGGAGTGGGTCTTGAGTGAGGAAAAGTAAAAATGGAATAACCATAAATAAAACAATTCAATAAAATTATTTTATTTTTCAAGCCCTTATAACTCATGAATGGTGACTTGAATTGAACATTTGAGACCATCATTGATCTCCTAAGGATGTTCTTTCCATAGGTGGAGCCTAACATCGGCTGGTATGGGCCGACTGTGAATGATTGTTTTTGGGATGTAACCGTAAATAAAATAATTTCAATAAATGATATTATTTTATTTTCAAGTACTCATAACTCAAATATGGTAACTTAGATTGAAAATATGATACCACCGTTGAGTTCGTAATGAGATGTTATCCTTAAGGAGAACTTAACCTCGACCAAGGTGGGTCAAGGGAAAATTTTATTTTTTTGGACATTTTAAAATAATGTTACATGAAGAAAATAAAATAAACTTGAGATGTTTATTTTATTCAAATTTGATTTTCGCTATAGTTCAATGACATTAGAACAAATGCATAACTGAAACACTGTTTTATAAATGAAATTTCTTAATGACACTACAATTGAGCATAATAGAACCTCTGAAACGTGTTTCCTCCATTTAATGGATTAAACGAGTATGAGATAGTTTGGAGAGATCCAATATTTATTTGAAGCATTGTAGGATTTCCATTGCCAAGCGATGAGCGGTGATGAATGAATAATCACCAACGACGACGGGTTGAGGATTGAAGAACGACAAATGACAGTGGTGCATCTCTTATACTCTCCATCTAATGATCCAACCTTGAGGTAGGGGTTGTTATTTAAATCATGTATTTCCCCATATATTTAAATCGACATGACAAACATGAATCATTTGATCAGCTGAATGATTCACAAATCATGCGTGCTATTGTGGGATGGGTTTGATTTTGGGATAATCAATGGGAAATTGGATCCATGTTGAACCTATTATTAGACTTGGTTCTATTTAGCCATTCTTAAACTTTAACATCGATCTAATAAGGCTGAAATTAACAAGGCCTGATCCACCCACCACAGGTGTTCAGGTGAATTTCTTCCTCGCCCATTATTTTTATTTCCCTGATCTTCGTCATCGTAATAACCTGGGAAGGAAAATCAAGAACCCTGATGATGGATGTGATCTGCGACCCAGGCATAGATTGCAATAGAATGAAAAAAGCATAGTAGGAGGCTGTGATAGTATAGGGTCACATCTTGGTGGACGCGACATCACGAGAGACAATTCATGTGGGTGGAGTGCCTTGGAGGTGAAGGAGGCCCATGGCAGGTGGCTTTGAGCATTGCATGGGAGGACACGGCTCAATGTCTATGGTGGCATAGGGATGACATGCACCGATGGATGAGGCATGTGGAAATGACTGTAGGTGGTGAATCAGGGCTACTGTAAATGGATGATGGTTGTTCGAGTGGACGCAATGAGCCACACCATGTAATACTGCTGGAGGGCCATGGTTCGGATGGACTATGGTGGAGGACCCCATGGCAAACTACAGGGTTGAGGGAGATGTGATAGGCACTGTGTCTCGGGTGAAGCAAGCCATCCCACTCATAGTTGGCTGGGCTAGAAAAGGCGGGCTTCCCCAGGCAGTCCATTGGGTTGTACATGGGTTGCCCTATGGGTCGGACTGGTGGCCCAGCCGGTCTTGGCAAGACCTGTGACCCAGCCAGTCCAGGTCGGACCCGGCGAGTCAGGTCAGGTTTGTCTGTCCGAGTCAGATCAGACCTGGACCCAACTAGCCCCTTTTCAATAAAATACAAATAACTTCCATACTCTATGATTATCCCATAAAATAGGCTAATATTCATTTCTTATAATATAATATCCATTTTCATTATTAATCATAGACACCATTATTAGTGAATTTTACACTTCGAACATTATTTCACATTATGATTGTAATTCCTTCTTAAAATGCACTATTACATGGTACATTATTGAGATTCTCATACAATATATAATGGTCTTAATTTTATGTTTATATTTTATTTTCTGGTCTCCCATGATATAAGGAACAATTCATTCTTTTGGAGCACTTGGTGATTCAATTTGGAAGACCACCAAGTGGGCTTTGAACCAACCACATTCTAGGTGAAGTGATTTGGACATCAAACCAATAAAAGTACTATAGAGGACATAATTTAAGTCCAATTATTCTGAATATTTAAATGAAGATATATTATATTATTGGGAACATATCATTTTACAGTGTGCCAAGCTAATTCAGATGTTTTAATGGTGTTCCAAGTGGCCCAAGTTGATGATGAAATTCTGGGTCAGATTCTGAGGCCCATAAAATCAGCCCACCATTTAAATCGTATCATGCGAACCCCATATTATTTTGGGAAGAAATTTTAAATGACTTTATAGGACATACAAGCCTAAATTTTATCCTTCTATGTCCCACTCTAATTCGTTCATCTAGAAGGTTCTTTCAGCGTGTCTTTCTGATGGATGCAAGATGGATGCCATTTCGGGGGAAGAGTGGAAAAGTCACATATCCATTAATTTTCCACCCACCTATCCTAAGAAAAATTAATTAAAGGCACATTGGATAATGGGTTCTCGGCTAAAGACTTCCAAAATTCCTATTTAAGGCAGTAGTGGTGGAGTATTTGAAGAATCATGGAGCTTTTTTTCATTGTGATGTTATTATGCCAATTTGTCTTTGTAATGTTCTTCCTTCTAATGTAAGTTGTTCGATTCAAAATATTTTTCAATAAAATTTCTTCTTATTCTCTTATTCTATTCTTCATAATATCACCTTGATAATATTGACTCAATTTGTGAATTATTTCACACCAAACCTTGTGATTTTGTTCACACAACGGTGGAGTGTTCGTTATTTTTCTGTTTTTACTTCTTCAATTCCACCCTCGTAAGTCTACATCCCACTTCCATTGACAAAATTTCATAAATGGAGGGGTAAATATTTTATGGGTTGATCCAAGGGAGTAGAAAGGGGCAGGATTGGATGTTATTTATCACTCTCTAAAGGATATTAATTTCTTTTATTTGAGTTTCTTTCATTCAATGCTTTTCTCTCTTCCTCTTCCTAATTGAATTTATTCACCCCACTTTTATGTGCTAATTAGATCCTTAACCTTGAAGTTCTCATGAAAATTATACTATAAGTGTATATATTATTAACATGTGTTTATGAAGGTGCTTAATCAATAAGTGATGAGGTTAGTTTGAATTCATTTTATGAATCATTCTCAAGATAATGTAATTGAAATTGTAAAAGAAAAAAATAATTTATCCAATCCACCCCAAGAAATAACCTAGGATCAACTCATTTTCTCATAATTTTAATTCACATAGATCTCCTAGTGCTCTTTTAAAACCATATAAAATCAAACCAAGCTGTCCACTTCATAGCCAAAAAACCCATCTCTTTTTATTGTGCGTCTAAGAATCTTCTTAGGTCTCTGAGGATTCAACAACCCAAGATACACTCCAAGCGACCACGTAACACTTAGAACATGGGTAAATTTGGGCGACACCAAATTATGGAACCATTGTCGACGACCCATGTAAGTAACCTCTGACACTATCATCATTTTCTCACCCCACGTTCTCTATTCTCACCCCCTCTATTACCTTTACCCCTTTCTGTTTGTGTGTGTCCTGAGAATCTAGAATCCAACTTTCTATCTTCTACAATAGAGTTTCTTTCAAATTACCATGTCACAAAATCCTGCTGGAATCAAATGGAAAATCAATATTGGGAATCCCCTACATTAGAAAATTTCTTTGATCAACCCTTGATTAATTACACCTCACCTGGTGACATATACAATCATTGGGATGGTGAATATTTAAAGGATAAATTTCCAGCCCTCTCAAGGATGGTTGAAGAGATGAATATTGGGTAAGTTCATGATGATCAACCGCATAAAAATTATATTCCTCAAAAAATAATAGAAAAATTGTGTAATAAAATGTATATAATGAGTTCTGAGGTATCATATTTGAGATTAGAAATAAAATGCATTAATACTTGTGTGGAACTCATCCCTACACCAATTGTTCCTTCCAAAACCTTATGTGATGTTTGTAGCTTCCCACAAACCAGTCATGGCATTATTGAAGAACCAAAATTTGAATTTGGGTCGGGGAAGTGAATCAAGAAATTTTTGATGGTTTTTTAAATAATGAGGAAATTGATTTCATGAATTCATAAGAGGGAAATTTGACATCGTGGATTGAGTCTCCTATGTATAACTCTATTGACAATTTTTGAAAAACACAAATCACTGAACCACTGAGAGAAATTAAATACATTGAGTCCATACCCATTCCTAAAAATAATCTCTCCAATTTGGTGGTTGAATATTCTATTATAAACGAACCAATTTTGTTGAGAAATTTGGAAAATGAAACTGAGTTGGATTCACAATCTCAACCTGTGATTGAATGTCCTATGCAACCCAAACTCAAAATTATTATCCTTCATTCCCCACCAAAGTATCCCTTCATAGTGTATAATCAGGAGCTTTCAATTGGAATTCATTCTCCTATTGAAACCAAAAAAGTTGGAATGATCATTATTTTCTTAGGAAAGACTACAGAGGAATCTTGATCAACCATTTCTGATATTCCTTGGATTTTCCCACTCATTGTAGAACATAGGTTTGTAAATGACACAAATTATAAACAAATAATCACTCTGAATAAAGTATAAGTTGGGAAATATGGGGTCCGTAAAATGTTGAATGTTGGTATTGGGTAAGTTATGGGGTTCATGTCGTGCTAGCGACATTAAACAAAAGCGCTGCATGGGAGGCAACTCGTGGTTTCATGTTTTATTTTATTTAATTAGTACCTCAGACTGTTAACATGTTCTTATTTTATGAGTAAGGATGGGTATGAAAGGGGAGTTCCATATTCACGTGTGTCACGTAGTGTGATCCTAGAGTAATTACTTACCCAGAAATTTAAGAGAAGACAATGTATCATCAGTTTGTTTTACTTCTCTGTGTTTGTATATTAAAGGAAAAATACAAAAAAAATTCTTTTGACTGTCGAACTATTCTTCTTTTATGTGTATTGATGGGTATAAAAGGGGATCAACATATTCATTTCTGTCACAGGGTGTGATACCTGAGTAATACCTTACCCAGAAAGTTAAGAGAAGACAATGTATCATCAGTTTATTTTATTTTTTTATGTTTTTGTAGGTTAAAAGAAAAATAATAAAATAATAATAATTTAGATTGTTATCCTGTTCTTCTTTTATGAGTTAGAATTGGTATGAAAGGGGAGGACCATATTCATCTTTTTCACGTGGTTTGATCCATGAGTAATACCTTACCCAGAAATTTATGAGGAGACAATGTATCATCGGTTTATTTTATTTTCTTTTTAATTATTTTTTTAGGTTAAAAAAATATTATAAAAATAAATAAATGCATGTCGTAGGTAATTGGGAAAAGTAAGTCACAATCGTCCAAGCCATTGGGACTCGAACCAGGTCTGAAGGGAGACTGGGGAATGAATTTTCATCTTCAACCACCAACTGACTTCATTCGATGATTTTAATTTTCAATGTCTTATTTGAACATCTACCCTACCCCCTTCTAATTTTTCATTTCATTAAACACTGGTGATAGTGTTATTCTTTGTTGGGGGGTGATAAAATAAAATAATTGATTTTGTTTCCATCATAAAATGCGTGGAATGAAAATTTTCATAAACCTTGAACATGATAACACACATAGAAAACTCTGAAATTAGATATCAAATAATTTTGAACTCCTTGAATCTAATTTTAATTCAGGTTTAAGTTCATTTGCATAGATTTTGGAAAGTGTGGTTGTCCGATATAATTTTTCACTGTTTATATTTTCATCCATTTATCTAAAAAACAAAATGCACGTCCTCTAGATTTTGGGGTATTAGTTTGAGTTCTTGGGGTCTATAATAAATTGCATAGGGTTGGTGATCATTTTAATTTTAACATGCATATTAAAAAAATCAATTGCTCATAGAGCAATGGATTGACCTAATGTGTGGCTTTTGGCACATGGGGATCATGAATCCATAGTTTTCTGGCCGGTAGTTGGGAATTTTATCTTTATTTGTGGTAATTAGAATTTATTTTTTATTTAGTTAACTCGAGATGATGCCAAAGTATGCGAGCTTCACTTGGTGCCCTAAGGTCTTTGAGCATGGGAGTCATTGGCAAAGTCTTGCTACATGGGTTGACTCGATTGAGTTTAATTTCAATTACCATGTAAAAATTGAAAAAAAAGACAAGAAAATTGAAAAAATAATACTCATCTTAATATTTAATTTTGATTCCTCCTTGTGCTTCCATCTTTTCTCCCTCGAATGAAAATGAACCCCCCATGTCCATTTTGACCCACAACACTTCATCATGATTAATTGAAATTGGATGAAATATGGAGATGAAATTGAACAAAGTAATGGGCTTGGGATTGGGGTATGCCTATATACCTAGCTTGTTTTAAATTATTTTGAAGAGTTTCATAATTTTTTTGGTATCAGGTCTTTGGGTTTTAAATGTGTATTAAAATTTTTTTGGAACAGGGAATTCAAATTTCATATTTTTGAGAAATATTTTGCTCAAGACGAGAAAAAATCAAGTTAGGGGGTGTGATTAGCCCCTAAAATAGGTTAATAATCATTTATTATAATATAATATTCATTTACATTATTAATCATAGACACCATTATTAGTGAATTTTACACTTTGAACTTTATTTCACATTATGATTGTAATTCCTTCTAAAAATTCACTACTACATGGTACATTTTTGAGCTTCTCATAAAACACATAAAGATATTGATTTTATGTTTATATTTTATTTTCAGGTCTCCCATGATATAAGTAACAATTCATTCTTTTGGAGAACTCGGAGATTCAATTTGGAAGATCGCCAAAGTGGGCTTCGAACCAACCACATTCTGGGCGAAGTGATTTAGATAGCAGCCCAATTAAAGTACTATAGAGGACAGAATTGAGGCCTAATGATTCTGAAAAGTTAACTGAATATAGAGGATATTATTGGGAACATTTCATTTCACAGTGGACCAAGCTAATTCAGATGTTTTAATTGTGTTACAGGTGGCTGAAGTTGATGATGAAATTCTGGGCCAGATTCTGAGGCCTCGAGAAACCACCAACTATTTAAATCATATCTCGCGAACCCCATATTATTTTGGTATAAAATTTTACAGGCCTATAGTCGAAATACAGCAATACATTTTATCCTGCTATTTCCCACTCTAATGCATTCATCTAGAAGGTCCTTTCAGTGCATATTTTCGGTAGATTCAAGTTGCATGCCATTTCGGGGGAAGAGTGGAAAAGTCACATCTCCATTAATTTTCAACCCACCTATCCCCAAAACAATTAATTAAAGTCACATGGGATAATGGGGGCTCGACCAGAGACTTCCAAAATGCCTATTTAAGGTAGTATTTGTTGAAGATTTGAAGAATCTTGGATCTTTGTTTTCATTGTAATCTTATTATGCCAATTTGTAATTGTAATGTTCTTATTTCTCATTTAAGTTGTTTGAATCACCTTAGTTTTCAATAAAAGTTCTTCTTATTCTCTTATTATATTCTTAATATCACCTTGATACCGTTTCCTCCAGGTGTAAACTTTTTCACTCCAAACACTATGATTTTGTTCACACAACAGTGGTGTGTTTGTTATTTTGTTGTTTTTACTTCTTTAATTCCACCCTCGTAAGTCTACTTCCCACTTCAGTTGACAAAATTTCATCAATGGAGGGATAACGCATTTATGGATTGACCCAAAGGAGTATCAAGGGGCTATATTGGATGTTCTTTATCACTCTATAAAGGTTATCAATTTCTTTTATTTGAGTTTCTTTGATTCAATGATTTTCTCTCTTCCTCTTACTTATTGAATTTATTCACCCCACTTTTTTGTGCTAATTAGATCCTTTACCTTGGAGTGCTCATGAAAATGATCCAAAAAGTATATAGATTATTATAATGTGTTTCTGAAGGTTCTTAATCAATAAGTGTTGAGGTTAGTTTGAATTCATTGTATGAATCCTTCTCAAGAAAATGAAAATGAAATTGTAAAAGAAAAAAAAACAATTCATCCAATCCACCCCGAGCAATAACCTAGGATCAACTCATTTTCTCATAATTTGAATTCACATAGATCTCTTATTTCCCTTTTAAAACCATATAAAATCAACCCAAAAGGACCACTTCTTAGCCAAAAATCCATCACTTTTTATTGTGTGTCTAAGAATATTCTTAGGTCTCTGAGGATTCGACAACCCAAGATACACTGAAAGAGACCGCTTAACCATTATAACTTGGGTAAATTTGGGAAAAACCATTGTATGTCCGGTTTTCGAGCCTTTTACTATGTTGGGACCCTCACACTAAGGTGGTCCTTTTGACATACGCAAAGTGAGTTTAAGTGGATGTTGAGTTATGACTGATGGATTGAGGAGTGGATTCTCCAAGAATCAAGCACACCCCAAGAAGATATCCAATAGATCAATGTGATGAGAAGGGAGTAACGAGCAGACCATAGTCACTTGGATGATGAGTGGATCTCAATGGCCTGGTAGCCAAGCGGACCTCATTGTCCCGGAAGACAAGAAAACCTTAGTTGCCTGGTAGCCGAGCGAACCTCAGTGGCCTGACAAATGAGTGGACCTTAGTGGCCTAATAGTTGAGCAGACCTCACTGGAATGACATATGAGTGGAACTCAGTGGCCGAGTAGACTAGGGGAACTCAGTGTTCAGCAAACCCTAGTGATTATAAGAAGACCTCATTTTCCTGATAGATGAGTAGATCTTAGTGGCTCGGCATACCTCAGTTATTAAAAGAATACCTCTATGGCCCGACAGATGAGTAGACCTATGTGGCCCAGTAGATCTAAGAGACTCATCAAGGATGAGTCCCTCAGCATTACAAGATATTCATCATTGTGACTAAAGCAGAGTACTCTAGGTAGTTCTCTCTGTGTTCTCTTTAGGCAGGGCCCAAATAAGTGTAACTTCTTTGTGTAGGTCTTTTATGACTTGATGAATGAAGGAGAGATCCCTCTTGGAATGAGCTTGTCTTGAGTATAATCCTGTGAAAAAGTATTGGATGTGATATTGAGATTCCTTATCTTTGTGAGACTAAACATCTTAGGGAAACTCTATGATATATCAAGACCATATGTTCTCTCAAATACTTTTGGTATACGTTTTTTACATACATTCTTTATAACAGCGTGAGGAGTGGGATCTCCCAGAATAGACCATGCTAAGAGCGGAACCATATGGTTGGTAGTGGATGCGATTTTGTGTCCCGGAATCCTTTATGAGTGTACATGAATTTTCTTGTTATATGTGTTGACAACATATACCTATGTTGATATAACTATACCTTCTTAGTGGTGTTTCCTTTAGGGTCTTTTTCATTTTGGTTTTTGTGGTCCCCTACTGAGTATTATTTTACTCACCCCTGTATTGGCTTTTCCCACATATGTCATGTCTTGTGCAGTTGACCGATGCTTTGGTGGAGTCCTAGGAAGATCCGGATTAGGACCAGGACCAGACGGTGCCTTTTGATATCAAAAGAGCCGAGGTGTTTCTAGTAGCTTCTATAGAAGGTTCAATAGCCTTGTTTGTGGGCCAGGCCTTGTAGTTTTCCTTCTTTTAGTGGGCGTGTATTCTATTCTGGTCATACTTTACTGCATTTCTTTCTATCATACAGTTTTTTTGGGTTGTAGTGGTATGAATGATTTTTCATTACATAGCATTTTCACTCTCTCTCCCTCTGGATTTTTGTTGGGTGCATGTGTACATTTTATTAGTAAAATTCCTCTCATTTTTTTGATATGCCTACTCAGTGCTAGTCACTAGCCCCTGGCTTATCATAGGCGGGCTTGGGGTTGTCACATCATGGGTCCCGGGGGATGGGTCTTGATAGATTCATATCAAAGGAAGTCAGTTCTACCTTAAAAACCCAGAGTCTATGAGTTTAGTTTGGGGAAACATTGTTAAATGTTTTCAGTACGTCTTTCAGGCTAGGGAATCCAGTGTTGGTGTGGTGGTTGACGTATCCATACACCATGACCCTAAAATCTCATTTTCGACTTGGTACATGAGAACACTAATTTCAAGAAAAAATGATGGTACATGCATAGTGTAGAAATGGGTTAAGATTTCTATGTCCTTCATGAGTCATCTCACCATGTATACTCCAATGATCATGGTGAAACTTGTTTTGTTTCAAGGTGATTCACCGTAGATAGCCAGGTAGGATTTGACCACGTGATCATGAAGATGTTCTATGGGGTGACAATGTGGGTACATCGGTTCCTACTAGAGACAACACCACTGGGTGTTGTACCAGCTATACCACCACCAGTGGAGTTGCACACTGTACTCGCAGTAGCAACATATGAGATGTGTGGGCTGAGCACACTTCACGAGTTTTAGCAACAGAGACCCCTCAGGTTCTGAGGTGAGCCCAACTTACAGGTGTCTAAGGACTAGCTTGAGCTGGTGACCAAGATATCCTTATAGGCATAGAACCATTAGATCAGATGGATGTCCAAGTAATGACCCTTATAAATGGATCAGTATGGTGATGGCAGGGTTTAAATTACTTGATATTTCAATGAGGTGACTTTTTCTGAGATAAAGCTTGAGAAAATTTCCGAGATAAGGGTCTATTTCCATAAAAGTTAAGGGATATTTGTGCCCGAGAGCATCTGAAGCTTATGCAGGATGATATGGCGGTATTTGAGTATTCAATGAGGCATAACGACTTTTCTAAGTACTTGATAAATATGATACGTCCAGGTCTTCAGGGATCATACCTTCAAGTAATATGTGTTTTGGGACACCCGAAATGTAACTATTACATTGTTCATTCCATATTATACAGGGTTACTAGAGAGATAATTTTGGCTGAAAGTCCATTGGATGAGTAGATATAGATAGTGGATGTTAGTAGTGGGAATGCAAGAAGCTGACATCAGTCTCAGAGACTTTTACCTGTGATATTTTCCTAAAAGATGTCCTAAGACTGGGGATCTATAGCTCAAGGCTCATTAGGTGAGTCTAGTTATCCTAGAAAGAGGTAATGATTTTCAAACCTTGGGAGGGGAAATCTCAATAGAGATATTCTAGCCTGTTGTTCTTACAGGGAAATGGTGGGTGGGCCACTAAGGTATAGAAAGTTACATGAATAGATTGATCTAAAGGGGCAACAGATGTGGCAAATGACTTGGGAGAGCAGTAGGAAGTGGTATACATTTCAACATGTTACAACCACCAGCCCAATGTGGTCCACATCGGGCTTAAGGAGATGGAGGATAGGGGAAGTGGGTAGCAGCACGTGGCCAAGGATTATGACCCATGGGCTCCATGAATGATTTTAGTTATGATCTATGTATACTCTATGTTTCTGTATTAATTGAAAGTAGTGATAATCATTCCTTCTTGTCACAAATCATGTTCAAGACCTAGATTTCCCTATTAAATTGTTGACTTGACCCTTACGTCTGTAGATACCTATGAGAGGAGACTCGATAATCACACTTATGCTGATGGTGTGATCTAAACCTGGAGGTGAGAGTTTTGATTGGAACCACTTGGTGGAAGTGTTGAGGCCTTAGGACGTTAGTTTGGTTATGGACTGATAATCCACAGTCCATGCTCAGATTGACTATTTTAGGAAAAAAGGATTTGGTGTGTCTGTAGCGTTGTAAAGGGGTTTTCCTTGGTTGGAGAAAAAGGAAACCCAAGCAGCACGGGATAAAATCATGCATAGGATGGTGTAGCTTATCACACTTGATTCAGCTATCCTTACCCACATGGAAGTGGAATTTTTGGGTTTTTATTACCCAAAAGTAGTGGCATAGTATGGGGATATCTTTCTGAAAGATGTTTCCAGGATTACCTCCCCTTAGGGAGATTGGAAGTGCCTATATCTGTGTGGATTGACCATTTGCATGTCTTTTGAGCCCAAGGTGCTTGGAGTAGACTCAGAGGAATCCTGGATGAGTTTGGTCTCAAGAATATGGAAACATGGGGGGTACATGACGTGACCTTAGGGGAAACTATGTGTACTGTTCGGGTTTGAGAAAAATAATAAAAAGCGCTAAGGAAATACATTTTTTAGTGTAAGTCACCTCGTGGCTGTACATGATGTGATGAGGAGGTACACACCATGTAATACCATGTCGTTGGGTGTTTTAAAGAAACCCATCTACTCCGGTTTTTCAATCCCTATGGCTTGAGCGCACCCCCTCTCGACCACAAACAACCCAGATGCCTCCCTCTTCAATGTTTTAGGATTCATTTGTCCTAGATTGGTTCCCCGCATCCTTCTTTGATTCATATTCAATGATAGGTAAGATCTACCTCCATTGATTGGTTTTCATTGATCTATTTTCTTTTATTTCTCTTTTCAATGATATGGAATTTGATCTCCATGGTTCAAATAGAGTTTCTTTTGGTCATTGTTGATGCGGTTGTGCCACAATATCCTCAGGTGGATGCAGTTTTTACGGGGAAGGCAATTGTGATCTATTTCTTTAATCCATTCTCGAGTGAAGAACTTCAGAAACTTTTAGATGCAGTGGATTAATTTATTTACTATTATTTTATGTGAAACTATGGAGTTATCATTTTTCCCTTTGGATAGAAACATAATTGACCTAATTTAATACATCAACCAGATTAAAATAATTGTTTTGATCATATGTTTTTTCTTTACCCCATGATAACAATTAGCCTCTTTATTTTATATATAGTGTGATATATAGGATTTCCTTGTTAGCATATTGTTCTTGATGAAATTGTAAAATAATGTAAATCTTTATTTAATTGATAATTAAATAGATAAAGATAAAGAGGCAAGTAAATGAATCTGGTTGTTATTGTAATTTGATGTCAATCGAATTGATGAAGATGTGCATGCCTATTCAAGTTGATTGTTAAACCAGAATATTGTTGGGGATTTTCATTTAAAGTCATGTCAAATTAGTTTTTTAATTAATTTTTGATAGCTATGGTAGCTTTCTTTTTTGTTTTCTCATATTATGAACCTACTAATAATGAACATGCTAATTCAAGAGGGATTAATGAAATGGTTTTTGGATGAAAGATAACGCCTGATAGGGTTTTGATTTACCCACTTTATTTTAAGTTTGAGTGCCTTGGGATTTGGAGCCATGAGTGATAATTTTGTATGCAGGTTGGATTCTTTGTTTAAGGGCCAAGATCCGAATTGATATGATGCTTTTTTCCTACTTCTTGTTTTGTGATGTGATTATGGATGGCTGTTGTGATATGTGGGGGATGAGATGACCATTTTTTGCGGCATTAGTTGAAACCTAGAGTGTTGAGATGCATCAATTTAGGCATGTGGGTGTTGGGGAGGACACCAGAGATGATGAAAAGGGTTGAAGTTGGGTTTACCTGCCACTGTGAATGTGGTTTCTTATCGAATATATTTTTGTTTATCTACATTACTTTCCCACTGCTTAAGGCAGGTGGTATTTCTTTCCTCCTTCCAAAAGAGGTGAAGATGAACAAGTTATTCCACGTGCCTTATGTGTTTATCTTATCAAGGGTGGATGGATCTACATTCATTTTATAGTTGGAAAATACATGACGGGTAGTTCATATACTCACCTAGGTGAATTCCCTTATGTTTAGTAGCTTATAATGATTTTCTAGAATTCCTGGGAATATGGGAAAGTAATAATGATGTTCATAAATGATTTAATAAATGATGTAAACCCATGGGTTTGGAGCTTACGTGGATGCAATGTAGAGTTAATATTTATAAGAAGTTGTGGAATTGGATTGGCTATTCCTAGAGGGCATGAAACAAATGTGTTATGATAAAGAAATATAATGTGGAATTGTTAATGGTTAATTAATTTTAAAAGAATAAATTAACATAAATTGAAACTGATAAAAAGGTAATGAAGTAATGTAATAATGATCATAAAATGGTTGTGTGCTTATAGGATATCAAGCCTTAGCAGTGGCAGTCAGGAGTCTGAGAGACATTAGCTACATTTGAGACTAAGACTATATTATTCACATAGTGTGGTTGTGATATATAGTATATTCTATAATTTTTATGTTTTTATATTCTACTTCACCCTATCAGTTAGGGAAAATGACACCTTGAGGATTCTGAGACCTGAGGGGTATTTTCCCCAGCATTCTAGTGGGAGTATGGATAGCTAACTACACCCTTTGGCCACACTCTCTTCTCTTGGTAATTTGTAGTACTAGTAGGCACAATGGATATTTTTCACAATATATGTGTGTAGAGGGCAGTAATGGATTGTGGTTATTTAAACACATATATTCTGGATATTGTTTCCTATGGAATACTATAGGTATAATGTTTATAGGATATGTTTACTTGAGGATTCTTACTCAGTGTATGGGATGTAATAGCTTGTGGTATAATTCCCAACATATGATACATGTTATGCGTGATATGGTGGCTCTCAGAAACTACCAAGATACTTTTCTTACATGGAGTGGTGGTTTTGTTTCATGAGGTTCATGTAGTAGTGCTTCACCCAGGTGTCTGAGGGCAAGCCTTTTGGAGAGATATCCTTAGGAAGTTAGAAGTTGGGGAAAAGCAGAAAACCAGTGGTGAAGTAGTAGTGTTATAACCATGATATTATATATTATATATATACTCTTGTATGCTATACATGGTAAGAGTATCCATGGCAAGGCTAGGATCTTATTATACCTTTTTAGGCGATGAGTTAGTTTCCCTTGTTGTTCAATATTCTTTAGCATTCTTTCATTAATTTTTCATGAGAGGCTCTAGGGAGGATCCTACTAAGTATACTGCTATACTCACCCTATGCATATATAAAATATTTTTCAGGTCACTAGGATTATGTTGGAGATCAGGTTGGTTACTAATTTCTTGGGGTTTCAAGAACTGTTTGGTATTTGTGGTTGCTGTCAATTTTTACTTTCTTTTGGTTTTTTAATTTTCCTATTTTAGTTAAAGTAGTTATTGCATGACATTGCATATGTATACTTGGGTTTTTATTTATATTAAAGTCTGAGTTGGACTAGGTTGGTGTATGTCTTATATCTCTCTTCTGCATGTGTTCTCTTAGAGGTTAATGACTCTCATTTGTGAGTTTATTATACCCTTTATGATAGTTTCCAACCCAGGGCCTACTGGAGGTGGGACTCAGGGGGACACTATCTCCCTTCTCACATTGCCATCTCAGGTGGGGTACACCTTGTGGGGAGGGGGTTGTGGCAAAGTGGTATCAGAGGTCTGGTCAAGGGGTAAGATAGAGTTTTGGTGTTAGGTATATGTGAGGTTCCATGGGTTAGTAGGGAAGCATTTTCAATCATGTTTAGGAAGTGTCGTAAACCCTGGAGACCGAATGAGACTTAGGAATTTAGGGGCCCATGTGATCCGATGAATAAACCTTTAAGTTTACAGTGGATACTAAATGAGGTGATACTGGTTGTAGGGTAGAAACCTAGGAAAGGATCATGGATCATTATTTTTGTACATGTTTTTGAATGGGTAGAACTTTTGATATGTTAACCTAAAATGAATAAAAGAATAAAATTAATTAATTAATGTCGAACCTTCAAAATTACAGGTTTATGGGCTCTAAGTATTTTTTATTTTGTAGGAATGGATCCAGGTCGACATTCTCATCATTTTTGTGCAGGAGATGTCCAGAAGGTTGTTCCAGCAGATCATCATAGGGTTGAGGTTGATGAAGACAACACATGGAGTTGGACACTCTATATTTTTAGCGCTAGAGTCTACAGAAGTATGAGGTCTCTGTTTCAGATGTAGTCATGGAATACTGGTTAGAGGAGTTTGAGATAGCCTTTAGTTTTATATGTGATTAAAAAAAAGCATTGTGTGACATTGGTTGTGATGATGTTGTATGGGGCTGTGAGGTAGTGGTGGTTCTTGTTCCTTAAGGATTACGAGGATTAAGAGATCTCATGATAGGAGTTCTGAGGCAAGTTAAGAGATGAGTTTCCTTTGTTGACTGTGAAGGCATATAGTTGCCGTGATCTACTTACACTGTATTGGGGGAGATCCAGTGTGTGATAGTTTGGAATCCATTTGAGGAACCTTTTACGATATTCTTCATACTTATTTCCAGATGAGGAGTCCAGGGTGAGGCATTTCGAGGAGGCTTTTCATCTAGAGATCCAAATCTAGGTCAACCCATTTAGGCTGAAGACACATCGTGAGGTGCTGGAGAGGGAAGAGGTCATAGAGAGGATGTTAGATATAATTGTATCATCATGATAGGGGAGTTGTCAAGATTCCTCATGAAGTAGAGCTATTGTCTAGGGTTCCTGATTTTTAGGGCAGAAGAGTTTCCGTTCCGCTGGGGGTAAGTCCAAGCCCCCAGCATCTTGTTTCTCTGGGGACAACATCTCTCAAGCCTATTATAAGATATCAAGCACTTTTTTTCTTATAGAGGTCAAGGTCATCAACAGTGAAAGTGCTCGACCTTTTAGAGTAGTCCCCACGCACCAGGTGTTCTGCTCGAGGTTCCTCTATTGATTTAGTTCTAGCCGAGGAAACAACAACAGGATACGCTAGCTTTGGATCTGTAGAGAGAAAATGGGACATGTATAGGATAGCCTTGTTACCATCCCCGTCCTCAAAGATCATATCATGGTTGTGATGGTGGTGGTCATCATGGTCATAGATGCCATTGAGGAGGTAATTTCTAGCTTCATGCTTTAGAATTTTTATCTCCAGGAGAGCTAGATATCGTTCGATGTACCCTTTTATTGGTTTCTACTTGGGTTTATGCCATACTTGATACAGTGGAAACACACTCCTTCATATCACCTGCCCTTGTACATGCTTTGGGGCTCGAGGTAAGGAGGCTCCCAGTGCCATTGGCAACGGCTACTCCAGTTGGAGGTCGAGATGAATTGTTTGAAGTATGTAGAGACTGTGAGCTAATTATGGGGAAACACTGCTTTTGGGGAGATTTCTTATGTTTATGGATACAACCATGTGATTCCATCCTCAAAATGTAATGTTTATATTAATTGCAGGATATCATAGATTTCTTGAGGAGGCATGTGTTGTTATATGATGTTGATGTATATCCAGGAGTGTTTTTTGGCAAGCAATACCCTCAGAGAGGTTAGAGGCATGTTTTGTCCTTGTGATCCTTGATGGATGATCTGATGCTACATTTTTTAGAGGTTTAGCAATTGGGTTTTCCTAGGGTCCTAGAAGAGTACATTGATGTATTTCTAGAAGAGGTTGTAACATTACCCCCTCAATGAGAGATCGAGTTTGGGGTTGATCTATAGCTTGGAGCATCTCCTATATCTATGTCTCTCTATAGAATGTACCCTTTCTGAGTTACAAGAGCTTTGTTTATAGTTTGACTATCAGTTACAATGTGGTTTTATTTAGACGAGTGTGTCACTATGGGGTGCACCGATTTTGTTCGTGAAGAAGGATGATGGAAGTCTGCATTTGTGTATCGATTATCGTTTCTTAAACATAGATCCATTGAAGAATTTATATACTCTTCTACATATTGACGATCTATTTTATAAACTAAAGGGTGAAATTTGGTTCTCATAGATGGACTTGTAGTCAGGATATCATCAGATTCATGTTAAGGTTAAGGATATCCCAAATACTACTTTTCGTTGGCTTCATGGGCATTAAGAGTTAGTTGTAATGTCGTTCGGTGTGAAGATTGATCTAGATGTGTTCATGGGATTAATGAACTCTATGTTTCATGAGTTCCAGGATAAGTTTGTGGCAGTTTTCATAGATGACATTCTTGTGTACTCTGCATCTGAGAAGGATCATGTAGAGCATTTTCACACCGTTTTATGAGTTCTTTTGTCAACATCAGAAATTGGGAAGTTGTCGAAGTGTGATTTTTGGCCTCTATAAGTTTGTTTCTTGGGGAATGCGGTGTCTCAGTAGGAATTAGCTATGGATCCTATGAAGATAGAAGTGGTTTTGTGTTGGGAATCTCCCAAGACAGTGGAAGAGGATCGAAGTTTACTTGGTCTCACTGACTATTAAAGGAGGTTCGTAGAAAATTTCTATCGAGTTGGAGCACCTCTAACAAATTTTACCAGGAAGGATCAGGTGTTTGTATGGATTGATCAATGTCAGGTAGATTTTGAATATCTAATGGAGATGTTGGTAATTTCTCAATTTCTTTCTCTGATAGTAGAGGTAGTTCAATTTGATGTTTTTTGTGACCCTTCGAGTTTGAGCTTAGGCTGCGTTCTAATGTAGTAGAGATTAGTTGTTTCTTATGGGTCTTGGTAGTTGCTTCCCCGTGAACATAACCGTTCCACCCATGATCTTGAGTTAACAGAAGTAGTATTTTCTCTGAAGTTGTGGAGACATTACATCATTAGAAAGCACTTTTTGGTTTTCACCGATCATAATATCTTGAGGTATTTTTTCCTCCAAGAGAGACTTGACCTTGAGGCAACATTGGTGGATGGAGTTATTATAGGAATACGACATAGAAATTTCATATACACCTGGAAAGGGTAATTTTTTAGATGATGGGATGAGCGGGAAGTAACATAGTGATGTTGTGTGTGAATTTGGTGATTTCTGGAGAGTGATGGAAGATATTTAAGAATTACATCTCGATATGGGAGAAGTTGGGGGGGTAGAGGTTGTATCTTTTAGATGAAGCTATAGTCATCCATGGCTCATCAGGTGGAAGAGTCCTAGTTGGGGGATCTAGAGGTGTAGGTATGGAGAGACAGAGTTGTTTGTGGCAAGGCCCCTGATGGCTGGTCTGAGGATGAACAACACTTAGTGTTTTATTAGGGAAGGATTTTCATTCCATTAGAAATGCATGATATAGTTCTAAGATATTTCCATTGTTCTTATTTAAGGGTGCATCTTGTCATGAAAAAGATATATCATTCCTTGAGGATTTGGTTTTGGTGGCCTAGGATGAAGCGTGCAACCATGGAGTTTGTGTCTCGATGTTTTGTCTTCTAGAAGGTAAAGGTTGATCAACATATTCCCAGTAGTTTTCTCTAGCCATTATATTTTCCATAATGGAAGTGGGAGGACATATTGATGTAATTTGTCACTTTTTTACCTCATGCTCAGGGAGTCTATGACGCTATATGCGTGGTAGTGGATCTTTTAACAAAATCAGACCACTTCGTAATGATCAAGGAATCGAGCTCAGTGGAGGTTTTGTCGAGGCAGTATCTAAAGTAGGTGGTGAGACTCCATGGAGTCCCAAAGAAAACCAATTCTAATCTAGATCCTCATTTTTCCTATAGGGTTTGGAGAGGTCTTGAACATTCTTTCAATTCTCATCTATGCCTTTGCACTACTTTTCATCTACAGACGGACGGTTAGATAGAGAGGACCATCTAGACTCTTGAAGACATGTTGGGCCCTTTTGTCCTGTATTTTCGAGGTTCGTGGATGAGGCACTTACCATAGGTGGAGTTCTCTTATAAAAATAGTTTTCATTCCACCATCTTTATGGCTCCGTTTTACGCCTTGTATGACCGACCTTACTGTTCTACATTGTGCTGGAATGGGGTTGGAGAGTCATCAATTGTCAGACTGGAACTAGTGCAGAATATGACAGAGATGGTTCAGGTGACTAATGAGAGGATGAAGAAAGATAAGGATCATCAGAAATCATATTTCAATCAAAGGAGGATACCATTGGATTTAGATGTTGGGGATCACATGTTTTTGAAGGTGACACCCCATCATGGGAAGTGAAGGCTTGTTCGTGGGAGTAATATTTCTCCCAGGTTTTCTGGGCCTTTCGAGGTGTTTCCATGTGTTTGAGCCATGGGGTATTTGGTAGCACTTCCCCCACATATGAGCAGGGAACATGATGTTTTTCAAGATTTATAGCTCCGTTGTTATCATCATGATGAATCTCACATCATCCATTGGGGAGAGATCGACGTTGACGATGATGCGACCTTCGAGGAGTGGTCTGTGGAGATTTAGGACTATAAGGAGAAGGTGTGGCAGGGGCATTCTATCCCCTTGGTTTGTGTCTAGTGGTTGCACGGTGGCATGGAGGAGATTACCTGTGAATGTGAGTCACAGATACTCACTCAGTGTCCCGAGCTGTTTAATTTTTATATCTTTCCTCGTAATGATGTTTGTTTTGGGGTTGTAGACCTTTCTTGTCTATTGATGGAATTTTTCTGATACTTATTGTGGATTTCTCTATTTGAGAGTTATATCCCCTAGGAGAGTTTTTAGGAGCTGATTGTGGTTGTCATGAGGTTCCTCGTTGTTCTTTTTATGTATTTGAGCTCCTGTGGTGGCGAGATCCATGAAACGTATCTCATGGGGTGGTTGTTCGGACAACAACTTTTATGTTTCCTCTCCGGGTTAGTTTTGGATTCTCAAGGATGAGAATATTTTGAGAGGTATATGATGTAAGGGCCCAGATCTACATGGATTGAACCTTTTCATGTTTTTGAAGACTATGGTTCTTATAAAAGGCTCAGTGGAAGTCTGGAGGAGTTTTGTCACAAGAAGCTGGAAACAGGGGGTACACGACATAACCAAGGGGCATACATCCTGTACCATTCGAGTTTTAGAAAAAAAACAATGTGCTAAGGAGATGCATTTTTCTATGTAAGTCCCCCTGAGGCGGTACATGATGTGACAAGGAATAACACATCGTGTACTACCCTGCCTCTAGGTATTTTAAAGACAGCTATCCACTGACATTTTTCAAACCCTACAGATTTAGAGCACCCCCTCTTGATCCCAGATGACTCAGACACCTCCCTCATTGGTTTTTGGGGATTACTTCATCCAAAATCGGTTCCCTTGTTCCTACTTCGATCCTTCTTTAATCTGATGTATGATATACCTCCATTCTTTCATTTCCCTCAATCCATTTTATCCCATTTCTCTTTTCCATGCTATCGCGTTTGATATATGAGGTTCTAAGGGATTTTCTTTTAGTTGTTGTTGATTCAATTGTGATGTCACATCCTCGGATGGATGTAGTTGTTGGGGGAAGGTGATTGTGATCCATTTATTTGATAATTTCTTGAGCGAAGAACTTCTAAAACCATTTGACAAAGGGGATTAATTGCTTCTCAATTTATTTACAAGAAACTATAGAGTTCTCATGTTTTATCTATTTGGATCACAATGGAATCGACCTAATTAAATATATTTGCCTGATTAAAAGAATTATATTGATCACATGTTGTTTCTTTACACCATGATAATTATTTGCCTCTTGATTTTCTAGATAGTGTGATATCTATGATTTTATTATCATCATGTAGTTCTTGATGAAATTGATAAAGAACATAAAGTTAAAATTAATTGATAATAAATTGATAAAGATAAAGATACATGTAAATGAATCAAGTTGCTGTTGATGTAGTTTGATGTTAAACAAATTGATCCAGATGTTCATGCTTATTATAGATGGTTTTTAAACCTAAATCATGTTGGTTCATGTTTTTTAAAGGCATGCCAAATTAATTGATTAATTAATTTGTGATTGTTATGGTTAGAACCCTATTTTCCACTCAGGTATAGATCCTTTAATATTTTAGTCTAAATAATTACTTTGGACCTCATATGGATGCTAAATGAGGTTTTTAAGGATCTGAGGGTGTCTAGGGCTTGTGCGGAGCTCGAAGCCCATCTTTTTTGGAGAAAACTATCTCTGCGCATGGTTTAAAGTAAAACATGTGGGATTTCCAAATGATCTTCCAAACCATATGGAAGGTGATTTTTCAGATAGTGGAACCTTTCATGGTTGGTGCACGTCCGTGTATCCAAACTGTGTGAACAACCTTTTTTCCCAAGTAATCGTGCATGGGAGGCACACGGTTTGATCAAACAGTGCGGAAGAAGACTTTTCCAGTAGAACCATCTCGCAATGTTTGTGCACGGTTTGACAAAACATGCGGGCAAACCATGTGCAGGATAAAAACCTATGTAAAATTTAAAAAACACCCTTAATGATATATTAATCCTCTTACTTCCTCCTAATTTGGGGACCAGTGGGATTTTCTTCCTTTTTCACCCATTTGGAGCTTTTTGAAGGCCTAAGCGAGGGATCAGAAGATCTAATTCACTAAAAATCTTATCGAGCTTCAGTTCATCATGTTGGATGCACAATGGTAAGTACTTGAGTCATAATTAGTTTTTCTTCTTCTCTTTCACCATTGACCTAGATATCGCCATGTGAGGGTTTCTCAATTTTTTCGTAGATCTACTCTGATCCAAGGAAAATCAAGGGCCGATATCGGAGGAGAAGACTCTTACAACCCTAAGGGGGTGGTCTATAACTCATCCCTAATGTTCTTTGTTTTTGGAATGTTCATGTGGGGCCCACCGGTTTAGATGGAAGTCATTTCCAAAAATAACATGCCCTGATTATACACATTAGAGTCATATGGTTATGCACTTTCCAAATATGTGATCAGTTGTTAGTGGTTTCCTCCACAACTCAATCTGCCTCATGTCAAAGGATATGCCATAATTGGTTTTTTAGTGTTTTGGCATATTTGAGCCACCATTCGGGTGTGCCTTTACATGACCTTTCAAAAATTGATTCTTCTTATTCTATATGGATTATTATTACGAGGAATTGCATAATGGAATGTACCATGTATGCTCACCTCTTGACCAGCCTAAGTTAAGTGATTTCAAATAATTATTAAATGTGAAATGTGAAATGGAAAGTATACTTAGTGTATAACATGGACTTAATAAAAGAGATTTAATAAAGGTTTGATTCCCATAGCACTCCTTTCCCTGTTGATGGAAGGTAGCAGAGTGAACCTCAATAATTGATTATGCCTTAATGGTTAACAAAGAATTGATTAAATGGTTTCAACGCTTCTTGGCCTATCAACACTAATGGAAGAAATGTCTTGGAATAATAAATAAATGGTTTCAACTCTACTAGACATATCCACATAAAAGGAAGGAAAGACTTGAACCAAATGAATTAATACATGATTAAAATATCAAATAGGAATGGACTAACTCAAGATCTCCTTGGATTCTGAGAGGAGAATACCTTGAGTCCTGGGAACCCCATTCCGATTCAAGGATACAGTTTGCTTAGGTTGATACCCACCTAGACTCTGGTTCTTGTCTATTCCTTGGATTCCCTATATACTACATTTGGTTACCTTACATTATTAAGGTATACCTCAGATACCCTCCTTGGATCCAACATTGACAAGTTGGTTCTATGGTGAAAGACTATGGGGTCCTATCTTTTCATAGCCATGTTTTACCCTGGTTGGCCACCTTGGACTCGGTAGGCACCTTATTGTGGAATTCCTTGAGTTACAATACTTGGATTACACTCTAAACCCTCAGCTAGACTCAGATACTACTGAGTTAGATTTCATTGTGTTTACATTACCTTGGTTTTTACACTAGAACTCCCTCACTGGATATCATTGTCCGGTTTCCTTGTTACTTCATGGGACTTTAACTACATATACTACCATGAGGTGATGTCAGTGTTGGATATGCCTCACATGAACTATTAGAAATAAATAGAAATTGATTAATTAATGAACTGATTACATATTCAGATAGCAGTCGAGGGATGAAGTAAGTACTTGGTTATTTAGTTATAATGTACTGCTTTCTTTACTTTATATATGCATGCCTGCACACTACTATATTCCATTAGATGGGCCAGATGTTATAGGCACCATTGTTGATGGCCCAATGAGATTTATCTCGCACCCTCTCCGGGCTCTGCTTGGTACCCGGAGTAGATTACATGGTTATAGGTATTGGCATAGGGAAGCATGCAACTTCCAATTCTTGATTGTATGTAGATAGGATGGAGGTTGACAACAAATGACCAAGTAGGATCTCAGGATGCTTCGAGTAGACTTATTTTCTTTTACCTTATGGATATGTTATTCCTAATGTCTTTTATTAATTCTTTCCATTTTTCTAGTGACATGACATTACATCGTCACTTTTTATATTGATACATTTACTGTTATTCTTGTTTATCTATTTCATCAGTTTGATTCAGCTATTTATTTATATTTCTTCCAGTGTTTACTATTCCAGTATATTACTTCCATTGTGCTACACTCTCCTAATGAGGGCATAGTCTTCCCACAGACACACCCTAGGCCCTCGCTACTTGTTGGAAGCCTCTGGAGTTCAGGATGATGCGCTTAAGGCCATGTGGCCCACCGGGTTCGGGACACCTGTTAAGTGGCATCCGGGTCCGGGTCATCACAAATTGGTATCAAATGTGGGTTCTTTTATTTCTTGACTATTTGGATACAATATATTTGTGAATAGTAATTCATGGGACTTGGTCATAATCCTTTCTTGGGCGTTGCGAATCCATGTTCGGGGTAAAATTCAAATTATCTAAAAATGCAATTGTTGATCTATTTTGACTATTACAGTTGATATTATTTCATCATTTGGTGACACTCATGTTTTGTGATGTTGTTGGGAATTACTCTTTGTGAATTTATTTCATCCTTGGTCCGATGATATGATGGTAAGGAGTATTTATAAAAGCATCATCATAGGCACCTAGAATTCACATGTCATGCATATTTCCATGCCATAAAGGTTCATTTCACTACTTTTCTTTGCTTGATATGCCTGAGATTTTTGGGTGATGTTGTTATAGATGCTTGTAATTGTATTAATTTGGCTTCAACTGAGTGATTTTCTATCTCAATTAATGAGGTGTATGAGCCCTCAAGGGTTGGGATGCGTAATTTACCATGTCAAGCCATTATGCTATAAGTAAATGGGTGTCATTTTTAGTGATAGGTGTATGGGAACTAATTTATCAGAAATGAATATCCATTATAAATTGAATCCTAAGATCAAAAATGAATTGGTTTCACATACTTATTCATCCTTTTCAGTTTTATGAAAGGTAAAGGAGTGAACCTAAGAATGAACTGTGAAATAATATAAAACTTATTCTTAAACACATACCGATACCTGGCCATCTAAGAGGGTATTTTGGGTAGTATGCCTTGGGTAGTGAGTTTTTTATGACCTTTTTCTATTGGTGATGATATATCTTGGCTTCTATGCTTGTTCTAAGGTGTGTTTTGTTTCATTTTTAGACCTACTCCATATGATGTCCTTATGTCATTCACCAGGAGGGTGGTGACAACCATGCTCCAGACATGGTGGGTCCTGAGCCACCAGTCTTACATCCAGGAGTGCCACTTGATGCCCCAAATTATGTTCATAATCTAGGCACTAATTCCCATGTCCATGATTGTTTACTAAGTCCGATGCATTCCATGCAAGGTGCTCCATAGGTTGCACCTAAGATGGCTGATTTGACCGACAAGTTCTAGTAGCACCATCCTCTTAATTTTTACGGGGATGGTAGAGCTCAGGTTGCTGAGTCTTGGATAGAGGCAATGTTTTTTATATTTGAGCATATAGAAATTAATCTATATAGGAGTGTAAACCATTCTATATATATGGTTTGGGATTCGTCCAAGCGTTGGTGGGGTGTCGTTACATGGGCTGGATGTCATCAAGGCATGTTATGGGTTGGCTTCCAGACTGCCTTCTATTATTAGTTCTTTCCTCAATCATTTAGAGATGATAGAGCCAGATAGTTTAATCATATTAATTAGGGTTCAATGTTAGTTATGGAATATTCATCATGTTTCACAGATTTACAGAACTTTTCACTGCTTCTAGAAGGTGATGAGTTTTTGCATACTTGACGATTTAAGGATAGGCTCTAGCATGCCATATGAACTCATGTGAATGTCATTTGTCATTCTAACTTCTCTGAAATAGTTTATCACACCCTTATCACTAAGAGTAACTAGAGGGATAGAGAATGTACTGGGTTTAAAGGATCAGTGCCATGTGAGGACAGTAGTTCTTCCTGTGGCTGGAAATGTTCCCTTGAGGTTTATCTTTTGGGAAGTGGTTGCCAGAGTATCCATTTTTATTTCTCTATAGTGTGTCATCATTGTGGGAAACTAGGGAATAAGGATCCCCAGTGTGATAGAGACCCTATGTAGTGTTGATCTTGTGGATGTATGGTCATATTCAGTGCTTTGGAAGGACCTTCCCACCAGCTTCAGGAGGAAAACGATCAGCTTCATATCCACCTTCAGGAGTGAGTTATTTTTTTCCATGTCTGGCAGGGAGTTGGAGTAGCAGTGGAAGGTCTGGCCGAAAGTAGGGTGTGGTCATGGTAGTTTGATCCCTGATCACCGACTGTGCTATCGGAGCAGTCATGATCGTGGTAGTCCATCTGTTGCATAGGGTAGTGGATCATGCCAGTTGCATGCCTTACAACCAATACTTGAGGATTAGGATGCAGGACTGTGTATAGTATGAGGTACTATTCTTGTAGACTCTACTATTGTATTTTCTTTGTTTTATATAGGTGCTTCAAACTATTTCGTTTCTGTATCTATCGTGGGAATCCATAGACTACAGATATAGTATCATTATGGTTTAATGACCCTCGATACACCATTGGGAATATGGACGTAGGGCATACACCAGGGTAGGGACTTTCCCCTTAAGGTAGTCAATTACCCTTTCTTGTGGAATCTATTTTTTCTTGAGATGATGGGATTTGGTTTCATTCTCATGATGGATTGGTTGGTCCACTGTCTTGCCTTTGTATATTTTTATCACTAAAGGTTTTCTTTTACATCACCGAAAGGGAACAATTATCTTTTCAAAGGTGAGTGGGATGTCCAGGCTAGGAAAGTAGGACCGAAGCATCATGGGCTAAGTGGAGTGACCACCCAAATTGAAAATATTTTCATGGAGGATCGGGGTTTTATTCAAACTGGTTTCCCTCCATTAGTTGATTGTTTCTGGGAAGTCATTCTTGCTGACCTTTTTAGATTACCTCCTAAGAGAGAGGTCGAGTTTACAATGGAGCTTATTCTAGGAGCATCTCTAGTGTCCATTTCCCAATACAAGATGGTTCCCACTAATCTTCAAGAGCTTAAGATACATATAGAGGACTTAGAGGACAATTGATTTATATGGACCAATACATCCCCTTGGGGTTCACCTGTGCTTTTTACTAAGAAGGTAGATTGAAGAATCCATTTATGTGTGGATTACAAAAGGTTGAACTAGATTATGGCCAAGAACCGATATCAACTTCCACAAATATATGATCTATTTTAACATCTATAAGGAGAAAAGGTGTTCTCTAAGATCAAGCTGAGATAGGGTTATCATCATGTGCGAGTCAGGCCCTTAGACATACATCATATAGCTTTCCATAGCAGGTATGGTCTGTATGAGTATCTTGTTATGTTGTTCAGTCTTATGAATTCATCGACCCTTTTCATGGCTTTGATGAATAAGGTTTTCCATCCGTAGTTGGATTCTTTTGTCGTGGTCTTTGTGGATGACATCTTGGTCTATTCGCACAGTCATAATGACCAATCTAATCATCATGAGATCATTCTGAGCACACTGAGAGAGCGTTAAATTAATACCAATATTTCTAAATGAGACATCAGATTGACAAGGTATACTTATTGGGAAACATTATCTCAGAATCAAGAGTATCCATTGACCCTAAAAAGGTTAGTGTTGTAGTCTCCTAGGAGAAGCCTAAGAACATGTTTGATATCAAGAGTTTCTTAGGGATCGCTGGATATTATGTGAGTTTCATACAAGGATTCTCATGTCTTTCTTCACCTATTTCTGGGATTACAAAGAAGGTTGTTAAGTTCATGTGGCCATAAGCATGTGAGAAAGACTTTTAGGAGATAAAATAGAGGCTTGTCTGGACACCAATTCTATTACTTCCAGAACCTGGTAAATCATATATTGTATTCTATGATGCATCAAGAATTGGACTAAAAATAGTATTGATGTAGAAATAAAAAGTCCTTGTGGATAGATCTAGGTAGTTGAGGCCTCACAGGAGAAATTACCCGACACATGACCTCGATCTAAGAGCAGTTGTCCATGCCTTACGTTGCTGGAGAAATTATATCTTAGGTGAACTCTTTGTGGTGTATACAGATCAAAAGATCCTCAACTATATCTTATCTCAGCATGACTTCAACATCTGATAGTGAATATGGGTTGAATTTCTACAATCCTTTGATTTTGAGATTGCCTATTTTCATGGAAAAGGAAATGTGGTGGAAGATGCACTGAGTCGGAAAAATATAACGCATGTCGTATACGGAGCTAGTGATGAATGGATTTTAATAGACCTATTTTCTAAACTTCATTTGGTGTTTCACAATAGTCATGAGAAGTATTAACTCTCAACCTTAATAGTTACCTCTTACCTTATTTAGTAAGTGGGGAGTATGTAGTTTTTAGATCCTAAAGGTTTAGTTCTCCGTGAGGGTATATCAAGAGTTAACCCACCTCTGGATTAGTATGTGGACAGAGATGATGTCCTATATCTATGTGGACATAACTGGATTCTTGCATATGTGAGAGAAGAGTTGATGAAAGATTCCAATGCTTCAAAGTGGGTAGTTCATCCAAGCATCTCGAATATGTATCGAGATATGCGACGCAAGTATTGGTGGACTGGGATGAAATTTCATATTACAGGCTTCATCACAATGTGTTCCACCTGTCATCAGCTGAAAGTAGAGCACCAGAGATCAACAGGCTTGGTACAACCACTTCCAGTCTTAGAATGGAAATGGGAAGATGTTGCTATGGATTTTATAGTTGGATTACCTAGGTCATAGTGGTTTAGCGATGCTATCTTGTTATTAATTGAAAAACTAAAGAAATAATCCCACTTCATTCCTATTAAAAAGATTTCTTAGTTCATGATCTGGGAAAGATATACGTCCGGGAGATCATATGTCTACATGGAGTTCCACATACTATGGTTTTAGATAGGGATTCTCATTTGAGTTCATAGTTCTGGAAAGGTCTACAGAAATATATGGGATCTTAGGTTCTTCTAAGAACCTCTTTTCACCCTTAGACCGATGGAAATTCAAAATGGACAATACGGGTTTAGAGGATTCGATCTGATCATGTATCCTTGATTTCTGTGATTCTTGGGAGAAGCATATCTCTATCGTCAAGTTTACTTATAATGACAGTTTCGAGGCGATGACTGAGATGGCAAATTTTGAGGCCTTATATGGTAGGCCTTGTTGTTTACCCTTGTGCAGGATAGTGGCAGGTGATGAAGCCCTACTAGGTCCTCATATCATTTAGGAGACTTCATAACAGGTCTAGCTAATCCAGAAGCATATGACTACTGCTCAGTTTAGATAGAAATATTATGATGATCCCCCTTGACAACCTCTTGATTTTGAGGTTATGGATTATGTTTTTCATCAGGTATCTCCCATTATAGGGCACATATGGTTAAGAAAGAAGGGAAAGTTGTCACCTAATTATGTGGGGCCTATTGAGATTCTTGAGAGAGTCAGTCTGGTAGCATATCGGTTGCTACTACGTCAGAGTTATTATACCATGCATGACGTCTTTCATGTCTTATAGCTTCTCAAATAACATGCTGACCCATCTCATAACTTTGATCCTGAGGAAGTTGAGTTAGAAGACAATACTACCTTTTAGGAGTAACCAATACGCATCATTGTCTGAAGCACGAAGGCTCTCCGAAGCAAGTTTATCCCACACATATGGATTCTGTGGTATCATATCTGAGACATGGTAGAGGGAAGTAGACGTACATACCTAATGTCCAGAGCTATTGTTTGATATTTTTTTCCTTTCCCTTAGAAGGAGAACAACGGGGTGATTTCTTTTAAGGGGGAAGACTGTAAGAACCTTTTTTTAACCCAGGTAAGGATGCTTTAAAATTTCAGTATAAATCTATACTTTGGACCTAATATGGATGAATAATGAGTTATTTATGGTTATAAGGGTGTTCAGGGGATTGTTAGGAGCTCGAAGCCCATATTTTTGGAGGAAACAGACTCTACGCATAGTTTAGAGGAAACTGTGCGAGATTTCCACACAGTTTTCCAAACCGTGGGAGAGGTGTTACTTAATAAAGTGGCACCTCGCACAGTTGAAGAATGTCCATGTAGACAAATGTATGAACACCACTTTTTCCCAGGTAACCATGAATGGGTGGCTCACAGTTTGATCAAACTGTGCGGAATAAGGCTTTTTGGGAAGAACCGTCTTGCAAATTTTGCACACGGTTTGACAAAACATGTGTAGGCTAAAAACCTATGTAAAACTTCCAAAATGTCCTTAATGATATATTAATCTTCCCCTTACTCCTAATCTGAGAACCAGTGGGATTTTGCACATTTTCACCCATTTATATCCTTTTGAAGGCCAAATCTAGGGATCAAGAGATCTCCTTCATCTGGCATATGATGGAGATTCCTTTCATCACATTGGATGTGCAATGATAACTACTTGAGTTATCTTTATTTATTCTTATTCCCTTTCACCCTCAAACTAGATACCAACAAGTGAGAATTTTTCACCTTTTCATACATCTACTCTGATCCGAGGAAAATCAAGGGTTGGTACCGGAGGAGAAAACTCGTACAACCCTGAGGTGGGTGGTCTATAACTCTTCCATAATGTTAGTTGTTTTTTTATTGTTCATGTCCCCCCCGGTTTCATTGGAAACTGTTTCTTAAATAAACATGCCATGATTATACCGATTATAATAATATGGTTATTCTCTTTCCAAATACGTGATTATTTGTTAGGGGTTTCCCCAACAACTCAATCCACCTCATGTCAAAGGTTATTCCATAATTGGGTTTTAGTGTTTTGGCATATTTGAACCATTGTTCGGGTGTGCATTTTCTTGACCTTTCTAAAGGCTATACTTCTTATTCCAAATGGATTATTATTATTGATCATTTCATAATGGAATGTACCATGTATTCTCACCTCTTGACCCGCTCATGGTAAGTGATTTTAAATATTAAAAAACATGAAATGTGAAATTGAAAGTATAATAAGTATATCAATTAGACATAATAAAAGTGGTTGAATAAAGGTTTCATGCCTGTAGGACCCATTTACATGGTGATGGAAGGTATCAGAGTGAACCTAAATAACTTATTATGCCTTTATGGTTAACTACGACTTGATTAAATGGTTGAAATTCTACTTGGACTATCTACAGTAATGGAAGACAAGGCATGGACCAATAAATTAACTGTTTCCACTCTACTTAACCTATATACACTAATTGAAGGTATGAATTGAACCAAATGAACTACTACAAGATTAAAATATCAAATAAGAATGGATTGAATCGAGCTCACCTTGTATTCTGAGAGGAGAATACCTTGGGTCTCGGGAACGCTATTCTGATTCAATGATATGGTTTTCTTAGGTTGATACCCACCATGAAACCAGTTCTTTTCTATTACTTGGATGCCCAGTATACTAACACTAAGTCCGTTAATTTATTACAGGATACCTCAGATACACTCCATGGATCTAGCGTTGACTAGTAGGTGCCATGGTAAAATCCCATAGAGCCATGTATTTTCTTAGCCCTATTTTACATTGGTCGATCACCTTGGACTTGGTAGGTAACTTATTGTAGAAATCCTTGGATTACGATCCTTGGAGTAAACTCTTACCCTTTAACTGGACTTAAATACTAATGAGATATATTTTTGTGAGTTTAATTTACATTGGTTTTTACCCTGGAACTCCCTCAATGGATATCATTGTCTGGTTTCCCTGTTATATCTTGGGACCTTCACAACTTATACTATCAAGAGGCGATTTCCTTGTTGACTATGTCTCATGTGACCTATTTTCACTAAATAGTAATTGATTAAATAATGAACTGTTTACATTTTCAGACACTAGATGAGGGATAAAGTAGGTACATGGTTATTTAGTTATATTGCACTGCTTTTCTTACTTTAAATATGCATGCCTGCACACTACTATATTCCATTACACTAGCCAGATGTTATAGACAACTTTGGTGGTGGCCCACTGGGATTTATCTCACACTCTCTTCAGGCATAGATTGGTACCTGAAGTAGATTAAATTGTTGTAGGTATGGACAAAGGGAAGCATGCATATTCTAATACTTGATTGTGTGTTGATAGGATGGAGATTGATATTATATGAACAAGTAGGATCTCAGGATGCTTGGAGTAGACTTGTTTTTTTACCTTTTGGAACATGTTATTTCTAATGTCTTGTATCCATTCATTCTGTTTTTCAAGTGACAAAACATTAAAACATCGCTATTATAGATGATACAGTTATTGTTATTCTTTTTTATCTATTGCATGAATTTTCTACCACTATTTATTTATATTTCTTCCATTGTTTACTAATCCATTATATTCCTTCCCTTTTTCTACACTCTAATAATGAGGGAATAATCTCCCCACAGACACACCCTAGGCCCTCAATGCTAGTCGGCAGCCTCTGGAATTCGGGAATATGTTCTTGTGGCCATGTGGTCCACCAGGCTCAAGGAACCCATTAAGTAGCATCTAGGTTCGGGTCACCACAACAATGATAGCTTTCTGTTTAGGTTTCCATTAGTTGCAACCTACTAATAATGAACTGGTTAATTCAATATGGATTAATGAATTGAATGTTTGATAAATGATAATTCCCCATAGGGTTCTGAGTTACCTTCTTCCTTGTAAGGACAAGTGACTTGTTATTTGGATCCATGAGTGCTCATTATGTATGAATGTTGGATGCCTTGTTTAAGGGCCAAGAGCCCCGTTGATATGATATTGTTTCCTACTTATTTTTTAGTGATGTGATCATGGATGGTTATTCTGATATGTGGGGGAAGGGAGGCCCATTGGTTGTTGCATCAGTTGACTCCTAGAGTGGAGAGATGCATCAATTTATGTATGTGGGTGCTGGGGAGGAACCAGAGATGATGAAATGTGTTGAAGCTGGGGTTACCTACTGTTATGAATTTGGTTTCTTGTCGAATATATTTTTGATTATCGGCGTTTACTTTCCCCATTTCTTAAGATAGATAGACCTTATTTTTCTCCTTCAATAAGAGGCAAAGACGCATGGGGTATTCCATGTGCTTTCTGTGTTTAGCTTCCTAATTATGGATGGGTCTACACTCCTACTATATGTTGAAAAGACTTGATGGGTTGTTTATCTACTCACCGGGTTGAGCCCCCTTGTGTTTAGTAGCTTATAATATTTTTCTAGTGAATATGGGGAAGTTATAATGATATTAATAAATGATTTAATAAATGAAGTTAACCCATGGGGTTGGCGCTTTCTTGGATACAATGATGAGGTAATATTTATGAGAAGCTAAGGACTTTTTTTGGTTAGGAATAGAGTTCTTGAAACTTTGGTGTGATGCTGATGAAATTTAATGTGGAATTTTTAATGGTTAATTAATGTTTAGGGAATTAATTAACTTAAAGTGAAACTGATAAAAAGTTAATGAAGTAATGTAATAAATCCTTTAAAATTGTTCTTTACATATAGGATACCTATTCTTAGAAGTGGCATCTCGGAGTCCGAGAGACGTTAGTTTCATTTGAGTTTTGAACTAGGTTATTCCCATAGTGTGGTTGTGAGCTACAGTACATTCTGTACTTTTGAGTTTCTATACGCTACTCAACCCCATTAGTTAGGGCAACTGACACCCCAAGTATTCTGATCCATGATGGGTGTTTTCCCTAATATTTTGGTGAGAGGATGAATAGTGATTACACCCATTGGCCCCGCTCTCTTCTCATAGTAGTTAATAGTGCTGGTAGCCACAATGATTAGTTTTCCCCATATATAGGTGTTGAGGGATATAAATAATTGTAGTTATTCACACACATATATTCTATATAGAGTTTCCTATGGACTACTATAGGTGTAACGTGTATAGGTTGGGATGACTTGAGGATTCTTAATCTGTGTATGGGCTGTAATGGCTTGTGGTATAATACTCGACGTATGATACACATTATTTGAGCTATGGTGGATCCTAGAAACTACCTGTTTACTTTTAATATGTTTATGTGGTGGTTGTGCTGCATGAGTTGGATATTGTGGTGCTTCTCCTAGGTTTCTACGTGAAATATTTTTTGGAGAGAGCTTCTTAGGATGTGCGTTGTTGGGGAAAAGAGGAAAACCACTAGAGTGGTAGTTGCGGGGTATACTTGATATTATTTAATATATTATATACTATTGTATGAAATAATTGGTGAGAGTAGCCATGGTGAGGATATGAACTTAGTATACCTGTTTAGGTGACTAGTTAGTTTCACTTGTTTTTTACTATCCTTTAGTGTGATTTTTTTTCTTTTACATGAGAGGCTCTAGGAGGATCCTACATAGTACATTGTTATACTCACCTGACACATATATAAACTATTTTTCAGGTCACTTAGAGTAGGTTGGTGATCAGGCTAGTCACTATTAACTTGGGGTTATAGGAGATGTTTAGGTTTCATGGTTGTTTTCATTTTTGCATTCTTTTGTTACTTATAGTTTTCCGTTTTAGTTGTAGTAGTTCTTGCATGACATTATATATGTGTACATGGTTTTTCTTTTATATTGCAGTATGAGTTGGAGTTAGTTGGTGTCTATCTTATCGCTCTCTTCCGCATATGTTCTCTTAGAGGGTAATGCCACCCATTTGTGTGTTTATTATACCCTCGGTGCAAGTCACCAACTCAGGGCCTACTAGGGGAGGGACTTGGGGGTAACTATCTCCCTTATCACATTGTTGGCCCAATAGGGGTAACCCTTGTGCGGAGGGGGTTATGATAGATATGTACTTCTTCATTATTCTACACCCTAAGATAGCACCAATATCTACATCAGTATATTGAATGAATTTCACATAGCTTCACGAGCTGAGGGAGGGTGAGGGAATTGTTGAGGAAGTGATTAGTAAGACCCACTATTTGAGGTTATGTGTGGATTACTAGACCTTTAACCAGGTGGTTATGGAGAATTATTACCCACTACCAAAGGGACGATGAAAACATCAATCAGTTGAAATGGGAAGCCTTTATCATGGATGGAAAGGTGCCTAT
The DNA here is from genome assembly GCA_963277665.1 of Viscum album. Lineage (NCBI taxonomy): Eukaryota > Viridiplantae > Streptophyta > Magnoliopsida > Santalales > Viscaceae > Viscum > Viscum album. The sequence goes on from OY728122.1 coordinate 2,093,748,869, forward strand.
AGTCTTTTCAGTAATTAAGGAAAATTTTGATGAGTGCCATAATCATGTGTTGGTAGTGGTAGGCTTCAAATTAATTATGTGGTTACAATAACTTCATGGGTGAATGTATTACCATCTACTCTAACAACATGAGTCTAAAGTTTTTGTTCTCTCAGAAGGATTTGAACTTGAGACAAAGACGATGTCTCTAGTTACTCTTGGACTATGACTTTGAAGTAGTATATAATCCTGGTAAGGGAGACATAGTAGTAGATGATCTCAGTAGTAGATCTTGTTCATAGTTTATGAATGGGGAAACATTGATTTTGGCCTCGTTACAATTTTCATTCATGGATAGGGATGAAGAAGCTTATCTCTAGTCATTCATTATTAGCCATCCACTCTTAAATGAGTTAGGGATTCACAACTCAGTGAAAACAACCATGAGTCTTTATGTGCTTAGTTGCCCACATGTAATACCCCTGATGGAAACTCGAAAGGTGGGGATCACGTTGTTCTTTTCTGAAGATGTGCAGTTTTATCAGTGATTCCTAGAGTGGAGAGTTGTTTCAAGGTATGTGTTTGGGTGTGAAGATAGACACCAAGGGTTATGGAATGAGTTTAATACGGGCTTACCTATTGATATAAAAAGATGAATTCTTGTATGAATCGGTTTTGTGGTTTGTTATTTCTCATTCTAGTGGAACTGGGAAGGAAGTGAGAAGGGATATCAATAGGCTCTGTGATGGGTTTACAATGTATTTCCAAGAGAGACGATACCATCTGGGTGATCATTTAGCAACTCTTTGAGTCAACCCACTTCTTAACTACACAAGATAATAGTTTAGTAGAGGGATTTGGATGCCTCTATGTGCTGTAGATTTGACTGGGTCGAGTTGGATGTTGACGACATGGAAAATTTTGTAGAGTTTCTAGTAGAGATTGAAGATCGATAGTAGAGTACCCTCCATGGGTGAATTATTTCTCTTGTGTGCATTTAGTGAAGCACATGAATCTCTAATAGAGAATATGGGAGTGGGAGGCTTAGGATTTTGCTTGCACACTCATCTATTTGGGAATCCCTTGGTTTGGTTTTCGGTGATATAAAACCTTGAGGAGGGGGTAATGTAATGGATATGATTTTCCTAGTTCTATTTTTAGAAAATTATTGGGAAAATTATGAGGCCAAGTGCGGAGATAGCATGTGATTCCGTGGCTCAGAGTGCCCAGAATGATCCATCAAAAAAATTTATATTTTAAATAGAAAGCCTGAGCAATTTTTCAAAAAAAGTGGAATAACTCTTAACTGGGTTCCTGGATCTGAAACTTAAGGGAGTTGTTGAATTCAAAGCAGTGACATTAACCTAGGTGCAACTTATGTTTAGTTAGTGTGGGTTTCTAGTGGGAAACCCCGAAAATGGAAAACCATAAATAAAATAAATAAATAAAAAATATTTTATTTTTCAAGTGCTTATAACTCATGAATAGTTACTAAGATTTAAAATCTAAGACCACCATTGAGCTCGTGAGGGCGTGCTTTCCTTAACTGGATCCTAACATCGGCTGGTGCGGTCCAGCTGTGAAAGTGGGTTTTTGGGATGTAACCATAAATAATATAATTTAAATTATAGAAATTATTTTATTTTCTAATCCTCATAACTCACAAAAAGGAACTCAAATTTAAAATCTAATATCGTCATTGAGTTCATAGTGAGATTTTCTCCTTAAGCAGGACTTAACATCAACTGGCACGAGTTGAGGGAAAATATTATTTTTCTTGCTTTTTTAAATAATTTTACATGATGAAAATTAAATAAAATTGAGGGGTTTAGTTTATTCAAATTTGAAATTCACTCCAATGCCACGATGTTACAACCTGAGCGTAACAGAAATGTTGTTTCATAAATGAAACAACATAATAACACTACGACTTAGTGTAACAGAAACACTGAAAAGAGTTTCCTCCATTTAATGGATTAAACGAGTATGGGGTGGTTGGAAAGGATCTAGGATTTTTTGGAACCATTAATTGATTTCTGTTGGAAAGTGATGAGCATTGAATAACAACGACGGGTTGAGGATCGAGGAACAATAAATTATTGCGGTGAAACTCTGATTTTCGACATCGAATGATCCAAACTTGAGTTAGGGTTTGTTATTAAAATCATGTCTTTCACCGTTTCATTAAATCTCCTTGAATAACATGAATCATTCAATGAATAGAATGATTCATGGATCGTGCATGCTATTGTAGGATGATTTTGATTTTGGGATAATCATTCAAAAAATTGGATCCATTTTGAAACAATGATTACAATTGGTTCTCTTTAGGTGCACATTAACTCTAATGTGGGCAGAACAAGGCTGACATGAACAAGGATGAATCCACCCACCTTAGGTGTTCATGTGAATTTATTCCTCCCTAGTTATTTCAATTTCCATGATATTCATCCCCACAATAACCTGGGAAGGAAAATAAAGAACCCCAATGGCGGTAGCGATCCGCGGTCTAGTTGAGGACCACAATGGTAAGAAAATGACATGGCTCAGTGGTCGCAGTAGTGTGAGAGGTGTAGTGTGTAGGTGGCGCACTGTGATGGTGCGAGAGTCCCTTGGAATGAGGTCATGGGAGGTGTATTGGGGCTTCCAGCAATGGTCGGAGGTAGCATGAGTGGATGTAGCGAGCCACACCATGTCACACGATTGGAGGGCCATTGTCCATCTAGACCACAGTGGCAGAACCGATGGCTAACAGTGAGGTGGAGGGAGATGTGCTGGGCACTGTGTCTTGGGCGAAGCAAGCCAACCAACTCATAGTGTGTTGGGCAGGAAAAGGTGGGCTGGACCTATGGCCTAGCCAATCTGGGCTAGACCCACAACCTAGCTAGTCCGGGACAGATCCGCGGTCTAGCTAAACCATGAAGAAAGACCCCATGACAAACCGTGGTGTAGAGGGAGTTGAGGCAGGCACCACATCTCCAGCGGAGTAAGCTTGACTGCACTCAGTGTGTCGGGCTAGAAAAGGTGGGTCGGACCCATATACTAGCCAGTCCAGGTTGGACCCGGCGAGTTAGGTCAGTTCGGCCAGGTCGGACCGGATCTACACATAACCAACCTCATTTCATTAAAATACACATAACATCCAATCCATACGTCTGATTGACAAGTCGTTTGCGGCATTGGGACCCTCGCAATGAGGAAATAATTTTGACATACCAATGGAGGTTGAGGTATAATTGATTGCTGGAGGAGGGAATTCTCCCTGAATCAAAATAACTATGAGTGGAAATCCTACGGTTGGCTGTGACAAGAAGGAAGTGATGAGAAGACCTCAATTTCCCATTAGTCGAGTCGATCATAGTGTCCTAGGAGATAAGCATACCTCAGTTCCCTTGAAGATAAGAGGACGTCAGTAACCTGACATCCAAGCGAACCTCAGTGGCCCACCATAAGAATAGACCTCAGTAGCCTGGTAGATGAGCGGAACTCAGTGTCCCAACAAATGATCAGAAAATTGTGGCCCATCCCTAAAGACAGGGGTATCTCAGTGGCATGAAATATGAGCATACCTTAGTGTCCCATTAGACCCTAGGGAATGTAAGCAAACATTAGTGTCCTAATAGAGGAGAAGACCTCAGTGGACCGAAAGACCTCAATGGTGACAATCATACCTCAGTGGTCTGACAGACAAGTGGAACTAAGTGTCCTGGTAGGCCTTATTAACTCATTGGGGATGAGTACATCAGTAGTATAAGATGTTCAAAATTGAAACTAATGCATTTTAATATGGGTAGTTCTTAGTGTTTTCTCTTTGCACGGGGCCCAAAGAGGCAGTACCACTTTTCATAGGTATCTGATGACATGATGACTAATGGAGCGAGTCCTCCCGAGATGAGTGTACCTTGAGCAGAATCTCATGAAAAAGGATTGGTTGCAATATTGAGAATCCTTATCTCGGTGAGACCGAACATCTCAAGGAAACTTTGGGACATATCGAGGCCATATATTATCTTAAATAATTTTTATATACTTGTTCTACATACTTTATTTTAGATAGATCAAGCAGTGGGATCTCCCAAAATCAAGCATTCTAGGAGCAGGACCATATGGCCGGCAGTGAATGAGGAATTTCATCTTGGAATCCTCCACAAGTATAACTAAATTTTCTTGTTATATGTGTTGATTAATTATACCTATGTTTAGCTGAATGTACCTTCTTAGTGGTGTTTCCATTTTGGTTTATTTATATTTGGTTTTCGGGATACCTTATTATGTTTTTTTTACTCACCCCTACACGGGATTTTCCTGCATGTTCTGTGTCTTATATAGTTTACCGACACTTTGGTGGGGTATTAAGTGGAGTAGCACTAGAACCAGAACCATTTGGTGCCTTGTGAGATCAGATAAGCCAAGTTGTTTTTGACAGCTTCTACAGCAGCTTCAGTACCCGTATTTACAGTTCGGGCCTGGTAGTTGTATTTATTTTTGTGGGCTTGTATTCTGTTTTGGGTGTACTTTTCTGGTTTACTTTTTTTCATAATCAATTGTGGGGTTATATTGGTATGCTTTCATTTTCATTACTTAGTTTATTTACTCTCCCGCCCTATGGCTTTCACATGGGTGTGTGTGTACAGGTTCTTAGGAAAGTGCCTCCCATTTGTGCGGTATGCCTACTCGGCACTAGTCGCTAGCCCCTGCACTATCAGTGGTAGGCTCGGGGTTGTCATAGCATGGACCTAGGGATCGGTTCATGACAATAATGAAAAAATATTTTTGGATAAATGTTTTGTTAAGAATAAAAAATATTTTATACAAAAATGAACTATAATATTGATTACCTTTGAATTAATTGGATTAGGATAAATAAAAGAATAATTATTTGAATTTAAAAATAAAGAAAAACTAAATTGAATCTTGTGGAAATTTTATTAAAAATAAGTTCCATAAATAATTTTTTTATTAAAATAATTAGATAGATTTTAAAAATGTAAAACATTGATTTTTATATTCAAAATTATATATTTAAATTCATTTTATTACTTATTAAGTTTTTATTTGGCATTAAAAAATGGTTTAATAATATTTCATGTTATTATTTTATCATGATAATTCCCTGAAAATGAAATTGTGTGTAAAATTATTATTTTAAATATTCACCCAAAAAATAAACCATTTTCAAAAAAATATAAAAAATTCATCATAAAGAATATTGATATTCTTAATTCAAAAATCATATTCAAATACAAAAAACCATGAATTTATCTTTTAAATGAAAATTAAAAATATAAGTAAAACTAGATTTTATAGAAAAATGAATCTTTAAATGTTTTTTACCTTATATTATTTTATTCTTATCATTAAAAATTAAGAACTAATTTCCTAGGAACTAATCAATAAATTTTAATAATGGAAAACATTTAAAAATATATTTCACAATGTGATTATTCTTATTCTTACTTTCCAATCCAACAACTAGGTTATAATGGTTATATTTAGATAATAATATATCTAAAGTATATCATAGTTCATTTAAGTTTCATATTTATTACATTAAGATCTCTCAAAAGCATTGAATTTACTAAATATAAATATATTTAAAATCATGGGGTTTTATATGGATCATTTTTTGGAGGAGGTGACATCAAGGGAGTTCACCATTATTATAGATGGATATTCTTAGAAACTATTTTATTTACTAATTTCGGTTTCAATTCTATATCTATAATCATCTATCATATATAACCTCATTGGATTCCCATTCTCAATATGTGATTTATTTATATTTAGATCTCATGTATCATATCTATAACTAGTACATTGCTTGTGAAGTATCATTGAACAGTTGATAAATTTGTTTTGTTTTTCTATTTGATGAATAATATTAGAAAAATAAATGTTAATTTGATAAGTGAATATTTTTAATGAAATAAAAAGTAATAAAAATAATAATATAGGACATTGGTTTGGATTATCACTTTGGAAACATATAGAAATGGAAATTGAAAGTGAATGATAAAATGTTATACATTTTTTCTAGAATTCATTTTAACGGTCATCTTGGAATAGGATTTTTGTTCATTGAAAGAGTCATTTTAATTCATAGAATTTGAACCCATAATAGCGTCACATTTTAGAAAACATTCATTATCACAATAATTCATCATATTTTTCTATAAATACAATCACAAATAAAGATAATGGTAAATAATTATGCATACTAAAATATCATAATAAAAAATCTGAATATAATCATAAAAGAAAAAATTCAAATGATAAGGATTATGTTGAATATGAGGTGGTAGTAAAAATATATAGATATAATAAATTAGTAAAAATCCAAACTAGAGAACCAATACATAGGTGAAGAGATGAATAAAAATATCAAATTCTTCATTGGTTGTAAACATCAGATATTATATTTTCTATATGATGAGTTGTTCAACCTATTTATTGTTTTATATATATTTAATGCATTGTTCTATAAAATGTTGAAGAATTTATTAGATTCTCCATACTTGATAATATGTATAATAGTATATGAATATACAATATTTATTAACATTAATTGATATAAAATAGATTAAAATAAATTCATTTTACATTATATACATAGATTTTGTGGATTTTATAGTATACATAGAAACTATACATATAAAAATTATATTATATATATACAGATTTAAAAATATGTGTATATATATTACTGTAAACATATTAGAGATTTTATAGTATACATATATATATTACGATGTATGAATTACACTATTTTCATTAATACTGTGTATATCCTAGGTGCCACACATGGATTCCTAGGAATATATAGAAAAATAATTGACATATGTCAAGTTATTGAAGTAAGTGGATGTTAAGTAGTGAGGTAATTTTTTATGTAGAGGGATAATAAAATAGATTCAAGAAATTTTGAAAAATAAAATCTGGATACAATAGAAATCAACACAAAAAAATCATGAAAAAATATATTCAATTGAATCAATAACCCTTGTAAAGTGTAAAACCATACCACGCTTTAAAACATAATATATTGCAGAAACAAAAATGAAATATTAAACGATAAATATTTGTCATGATAATAAAAAATATATGAAAAACATATATAAGAATGATATGTTTTGTATAAAATGGATAATCACCATTGTTATTTTAAATAAAGAGATTACTTAGCATCTTTTATAAATTAACACCATGATGAAATTTATATTTTTAAAGAGGATAAATTATCCTAGGTCAAAACCAACATTAATTTATACTTAATAACCCCACATAAAATTATTTGATGGATATTCACTATTTCATAATATAAACTATATTAAAACATTATCATTCCTGTGAACTAAAAATTAGAAAATATTGAAAAAGGGATGGGAGAGATAGATATATCAACCCAACAAAACATGACCATCACTACACCCCAAAAAATACATGTATCGAAGAAACATGGATTAAGAAAACAGTTATAAACAATTTGATAACTATGAAATTAGAAACAAAAATGACATTAATAGATAAAAATGCCAAAAAAATTAAAACATGATAGCTTCTTGAAAATGTGATATTTTAATAATTATTTTTTTATATAATATGATCAAATTAAATAAATAAAAAATTTCCCATGGATAGGGATTTGTTTGTGGCATAAAATATAAAATTAAATACATTATTTGAAGTTTTAGCATTTTAATGGATATATACATCTATTTTAAGGAAATTAAAAAAACAATATCAAAAAAATAAATGCAATATGTTTGAAAAAAAATCTATTTTTTTAGATATAGGTCACACATATTAACCTTGGTGATTTAACCATTCTAAAGATAGATGTGTAGGAGTACAAAAATTTATTGAATCCAAAAAATTAAATACCTCATATGTAGTATTATTGTGCTTAACAATCCTATATTTAAACATAAGAGTGATAGAACATTCAAACCTTATTGTATTTCCCTTATTATCCAATAAATTTTTGGATATATCCTTTAGTAATGAAAATATAACAAAATTTATGTTCTTTTAAAAATAAAATTATTTCAAATAGATTTTTTGAAATATATCAGGAACTGGATAATGAACATAAGAAGTGATCAAAGGTTCCCACCAATATTTAATTAACAGTAAGGTTTTTTCATTTTTTTAATGTAAGATAATAAATACCCTACAACACATAAAAGTAAATAGAGTTGACCATAGATATATATTAACATAATGGAAAAAATAATAAGCTCTTAAACACATACTCATATAAAAAACATATATATTCACTTTATTTCTACTTTAATGGAAAATAAAATTTAATAAAAAAGTGTTAATCAGTAATGTAAAACAAAAATTTTCAAATATAATAGTGTTTCCTGGGTAAAAAAATAAATATTAAAAGTATTTACCAAGATCATCATTAGTTATATTCTTTTTATAAAAGACTGGATGTATTTGTAGACATAATTCTAAATTAATGTGTCATGAAATAATCCAAGGTGTCTTAATATCAGGGTAAAAAAATTATATTAAAAATGATTTAAACAATAAATAGAGACACTAGAGTAGTGGTTTTAAGCATCACATAACTACATGTATGAATCAATAAATTTAAAGCATATATATCTCTTATTTTAAACTATTCGATAAGAAAAATTTGAATTTATTGTAAAATAAAAACAATTTTTATCTCCCAAACTTATCTTACTCTCTAAACACTAGATGTGACATCTAATTTTCATGTGTACAATTATTTTATATCATATATATTTACTTTTGGAAAATAAGGTAAATATATATATCACTTTAATTAAATATGTCTTCCATGATTCTAAAAAGGAAGGTGGATATTGCTTTTGGCCTGGTGTATCCTCTAAAAAATATTTACATATAGCCAAAACATGAAAAATATTCGTAATATCATTTTATGATGCCAAATAAAAAGAATAAATTACCTATTAATTATAGGATATGATCATTATACGTAACATACATCGTAATTGCATAAATATAAGAAAACATATTTGAATAGAGATTGGAAAAGTAGTTCTCCTGATTTATAAATATGTATGACCAGTTGTAGAATAAATACTATTATTTCATGTAGTATAAGTGAAATTATAAAAGATAAAAAAAATCTACCAAGTACAACACACATTTTCCCTCTATTCATAATTTAATTCAAATAAAGATCATCAAATGGAATGAAATGCTAGTGAAAATATCTTGAGGGATTGTCTTTCTATAAAAAGTTCTGATCAACTGAAAAAATTAAATATAATATAATATTACCTAAACAAGAGAAATTATGAATGATTTAACTTGAAAATCACATAATTTTCTATGTATATAAAAGAAAAATAAATCCAACAGTAATAAAAATTAAAATAATATTCAAAGTGAGATAATTGGATTGGAACACCCATTATACTATAGAAAAATAGAGTATCTGATATCAAAACTAGTTGTATGTTTTCCAAACCAATATTGTTTTTGTTTTTTCTGTGAAAATTGAGTAAAATATAAAAAAACCATTATCAAAAAAACATATATAATTTTTTTTCAGTATTATACCATTTATTATTACATTCCTTTATGATGATATGTTGTTCTTTGAAAATTGAACTTGTGACAATTGGATATAAAATTGATGAACAATTGAATTTTATTTTAATTGAATCATTAATTATAATATAAATACATATATATATATAAAGTAGTGTATTTAAATTTCATTTCATAAGATAACAGATATATACAATGAATTGTAATTAACATTAACACTATTAGTTAAACATTTCATAATAAAAAGGAATAGATAAGAAATATTAATTAACAAAAAGTTCAGAAATTATTTACTATAATGAGTTGTACTTATTATGATGACGATGGATGTTTTTAATAATTAACAATATCTTAGTATTCCTCAAAGCTAGTGTCAATAATAACAAAACATCTAATGAGTGTATATAAGTAAGTCTTATATATATAAACCAATTTTAGCATCACACTCATATATTGAAATACCATGTTGTAACATGGAATCATTCCTTTGTTTTTTCTTGTTTGATCAAACTAATATGGTGGGAAAATTATAACATTGTTTAGTCACTATCAATCAAAGGTGAAAATAATTTTAATATTTTTTATAAATTTGTATTTCATGAAAAAAATAAAAGAAATTATAAAAGTAAATTAAAATAAAAAACATTATAAGATATTGTAGATAATGGAAACTGTTTTCCTCTCTGTATTTTATATTTTGGTGACATTGCTTCTTGTATAGAAATAGGCGACATAGCATTATATGTATTCAATGACTTTCTAAGATAGGTCAATATTGTATTTGTGGAAAAACATTAAATCCATATATTTAATGAATAATAATTTAAAAATTAGTTTCATGTAAAGATAAATTCCAATCTGACAAGGTTTTTGATATTTTCACCTTAGTAATCACTTATAGAACCTTGATTCTCGATAATTTGATAGATATGGCATATGTATCTCATTTATCATTATAATTTATTTTCATTGATTTCAAACAAATAAAGGTATGAAACGTTATATGAATAAAGAATTTAATATAATTTATAGAAAAAATAGCAATGAAATTAATTATATACAAAAAAACCTATATATAAATAATTAATCAATAATACATACAATTAAAAAAAGATAATACAGTTTTAGTGAAATGATGAAATTAATAAATCCAAAATGTGAGAATTTTCTAGTTATCTAGTTCAAGAATAAATGGATAAACTTAAATAATAAAACTATTTATATATTGGAATTAGTAAATAAAATCAGTTAGGGTTACCAAAACTATAATACATTTTTTTGATTCAGAATAATGAAGCATCAACCCTAAAAAAGTGTTAACTGACTGAATGTAGTAGATTTTATAATTTCAGAATGAAAAAATTTTGTATTGTAATGTCATAAAAAAAATTATGATAATAAAATTTAGATAAATATTAGAACAATAGTGAAATAATGGTCACCTAAAATAAAATGGGTTATGTTGTATTGGAACAATAAAGCTTCAACAGAAGTTGAAGAAATCAAGCTGTGGAATGCACCGATAGTGGAACCTTTGGGTAGAAATGTACATATAGAGGCTGAAAAAGAAATAAAGAAAATTTTGTAGCCGGATCAGGTAAGTTGATCGAATAATGAAATGTAAAACCTAAAAAATTAATATCTAAATAATTTTTATGTGATATAATGTAGTAGAGATATAGGATAAAATTTGGGATCATGACATAAGTAGATGAAACAATAGAATGTTGATCATGGAGTAGAGCAAGGATGAATGATACTATGAGAGCCCTTGGATAATAGATGATATTTTTATATGAAGGATTTTTTTAGTGACTTAATTTAGTGGATCTATTGGGTATAAATAATGATTGTGATAGGATGGAGAGGTGGAGAAGAAAATCGAGCTGGTAGGAGAGAAATGAAGGTTGATACCATCAAAAACCTAGGCTAGTGGACATGATCTATAGGGGAATGGGATATTGGAGAAGAATTTTGTGGTGGGAGGAGTGATATAATAGTGAAAAAAATGTGAGGTATAAAATAAATGAGGGTGAAAAACATGTCCATTAGATATCCTATGTTTAATATATATAGTAGATTTTAGTTTCTTGGATATGATTAATGTTTGGTATATTATTGAATTTACTTTATAATGTAATATTTGTTTCATTTTTGCCTTTTTTATTATGATATATTTGATCGATTCTTACATTTATAATGTGTTTTTTATTTAACACTTATCGATATATGGTAATGTCATGTTGGGTTCCTAGGTTTAACCACATGCCTTAGTGTAGTTCTTTATTGTGAAAATACATACCCAATGGAGTTTTAACTAGTCCTAGGAATTAGTTTCAAGCACATGGGGATTAGGAACATCACTTGAGACTTCTTATGGGATGAATAGGGTTTTGGGAAAGGTTTTTACGAGGAATATTCGTTTAAAAAAGGTATCAAAGCACAAGTTTCACTTTATTTTATATAGGAAGGTAAAGGTAGGTAGGAGATAGGATTAACATAGATTAGGGGGTAGGTTTTTGGTGAGTGTTTGGCCAACACTAATTGAAATAATCCTCATGTCCCCATGGGATTTAATGTAATGAGTATTTTTCATTATATTTTAAATTTAAATAGATTTAGGTGAATATTTTTGGTTAAAAAGTATAAACTAAATGGTTTTTATAACGCACATGTGATGTAGATCATGCACTAATCATGTATCTTACTCTTCTAGAAATCTGATCTACAGAACATGGTTAATAAATGGTTTGGTAAACCATGATACCTAACCATTTATTTATATTTCAACCATAAAGTGAGATCGATGAAGTTAGTTTAGTTTTTGGTAAACTGTGTGGCATCAACATGCATAGTGTAATTTTATTGGTTTTCTATTAATCATTATTTTAAATTCATTACCATGACACATTAATTATTTATTATATATTTATAATCTTAATTGATTTTTTCCTATACTTTCAATTGATTTATATCTCTTTATTTGAATTTTTGTAGTGCCATGCCTTTCAAAAGTCCTCCTATAAATCCTAAGGAATGATTTATCAATAATTTCAAACATAATAACCATCTAATTGATAAAAATATAATCAGGGTTATAGTAAAAAAATAGTTAATGAAATGGAATAATGAGTACATCCTAGAACAAATGAATCTATAGAGATAGGTCCCATATGAACTTGTGATAGGGATTAGACTCAAAATATTCTCCAACATAAACTACCCCCTTTCAAAGGAAGTAATAACCTTGAAGAGGTGGAAAATTAAATTTAAAAGATTAAATGATGTTTTGAATTCATATAAAACCCATTACTATTAAAGTAAAATATTCTACCTTTGTGATCAAGGGTACTAGAAAGAAATAGTTGCATTTTGTTGTTCAATATAAAATATATTAGAACCTAGAATGAAATTACTTGAAATGTGTGTCCACTTAGTAGTTATATCCAATGATGATGGTTTGGTGAAGTCAATAGAGTTTTATTTTATATAGAATGGAAATAAATAAGTTCTATAATATGTAAAAAAACACTAAGATCATTTATTTAATGCTATATGTGGTTCTGAATGGTAAGATAAAATCCATATGATTTGAAATGGGCCTCTTACAAGACATATAATTTCAGGATTTCCTACCAAAAATACCAAACAATACTGAGGCACTAGATCGATCCTTGAGGATCATGATAGATGAATTTAGAATTTTATGAATTAAAATTAATGATATTATTTCAAGTATAATTGAATGAGTGTTTATTGAAAAGAAAATGAATTGAGATGAGTTCAAGGAGGGGGGGAAATGTGGTTAAAGATTTCCCACTCAGTTGGTCTCATCATCAAGTTTGGGGATTAATTTTCTTATTTGTTATAATTGTTTTAAAATATATTACAATAAAAATATTTAATGTTTTTAATAACCTTGTTCATAGGTATATCATCATAGGTGTTTTAGTATCAACTCTCCACTAATAAGAAGAACATGTTCTTCGACACTTAAGGGGTCCTAGGTCCCATTTCATTCCTCGAAAGGAATAAGATATTAATATCAAGGGCATGGTGGGTGGAGAGGGTCATCATATGTGAATAGGTACATTTGAAGTGATCCCAAATCTAGTAAAAAGTATAAAACACAAAATTATACTAGGATATTACATAGAATCATGTATACTTATGCTGGATTTAAAGAGATCTACACTATCATGTGTGGTAGAATACTTATTGAATCATCTATAACAGTTACTTTTTTTGATACATGTGAATCACACTAATTTTTATCTACTAATTATATGGGTTAATTAAACCGTTTATCCTATATTATGCCATATATAATATAGATATCTATACCTATTGGGAAGAAAAAGGATTACAGGTTCTAATGTCTTTTTTGTTTTATATACATATCTAAAGTGGATTTGGGATGAGATTTTCTCATCATCAAGATGGAATGATTCTATATTACTATCAAAATATATTATATGGTTTATGTAAAATCCCAAATTTACTATTTTCTTTATAGAGATATATTTATCACCAAAAATTTTATTTTCTCATTTCTTTTCTAGAATATTGAAAAATGAGGTGAAGTCAATCAGAACCTTTTTTAAAAAATCATTGTAGAATAGTGTGTCAAATTTTTTTCTTCTAATATTGGTTGATGGAAGGGAAAAAGTGAGATTTATACTTAGGGTAAATAATTTTTTTAACTATTTGAAGAAGTTTTCTTTTGGTTACCCCCTAAATGAAAAGTTTAATTTCCCTTTGATCTAGTTCCTGAGACACCAATGATATTTTTCTTTTACATCGAATGGAACAATAAAAATTGAGAGATATTAAAATTCATTTATATAGACTTAAAAACAAATAATTTCTTTATCCCATTATATCTCTTTGGTCCACACCTATACTCATTTATAATAAGGAAAATGGGAATATTCACTTATGTATTGATTACATGAATTTAAATCAGATGAATATTAAAAACATAACCCTTTACTCTAATAAATTACATATATGATAAATATAAAGGAGAAATATGGTAGTCTAAAACTATTATATTTCTTCGATACCACTAGATTCAAGTAACGGATCTTGATATACAATAGACTTCTTTAAGAAGAAAATATATCCATTTTGAATACCTTTTGATGGTGTTTGTATTTAATAATGATCTTATTATGTTTATGGACCTTATGAAAATGATATTTCAAAAATACATCAACTATTTAATCATGTTATTCATTAATGACATCTTAGATTACTCTATGAACAAATGGAATCATGGGAACCATTTTAGTATTGTCATGGGAACAATCTAAGATCATTGTCTTTATGTAAAAATATCAATGTGAAACTTTTGGATAAAAGAGTTCTAGTTTTTGAGACATGTTGTGTCAAAAAAGGCATAAAAGACAATCCTAATAATGACAAGGTTGTTATGTCATGAAAATAAAAAAACAATGTATTTTAGATTTGTATATTCCCAGCTATAATGGGATACAATAAAATATTTGTGAAGGATTTCAAGAAGGTGGATTATCCTTTGAAAGATATCACTTGAAAATTGGTGATATTTTGATGGATTCCAAATTATAAATCCTCCTTTTATTAGTTAAATAATTGTTTAACATCAACACTAGTCCAAATGTTACATGATCCTAATGATGTCTATATCATGTATTGTGATGCACCAAACATTGTTTTGGATATCATTTTTATGAAGGGAGATCAAGTAGTGTTTTATGGATTATGAAATGTTTTCCCTCAAAAATGAATTACACAATCCATGAAAATGAGTTAGAATCATAATTATATTCTCAAAAATTTTAGGTAATATATCCTTCCATTCAATAGTTCATAGTCTACACTAGTCATAAAATTTAGAGTTATATCATTTTTAACAGACATTAATAAATGGAATATGTGGTGGATAGATTGTATCCATGATTTTGAGTTCGATATTACCCTAAGATACAATAATATTATCACATAAAATATTATTTAAAAATAATCATCATAAAATTTAAAGGAACATTGAATAAACTATAAACTGATGATTCACTATTAAAAATGGACCATAAGGTAAAAGAATAGAAGGTAGTGATTTTTCTTGTAGAAGTTCAAATTAAACCCTCTCTTTTTCAACTTATTAATTAAGGAGGACTATGACATGTGATGTGTTTGTGTATCTAGAGAATTTTATATGGTAAATTTACCTACAGTAAGTGGTCTATATCCCCTAATTTTTTTTTTCAATAAGTGCTACATGATCCTTTATTACAAAACGTATAAAATTATAAAATATTTTCACCACTCTTAGTGAGATGTTCACCCAAGAAACACTATGATGTATTATGACATGAGATAAAAAATTAGTGTATTTGTAAGAAATGGGTGATATATCTATAAATTTCACCAATGAATTTTCCCATAACTCAATTGAAAAGAATTCCATTTTTGTTGTTATTTATTGGATAAACAAATTATCCCATTTTATCATAATCAAGGACAGTCCCAGGGTATGTGAACTAGAAAAACAACATATTAATGATATTTTTAAACTGTATTTAGTGACATTAATGATTAGTTTATATAAAAATACTCCATTTTCATCCCAATTTTTGAAATACCTTAAAGGGGAAATGTTATATTAGGTAATGCTGACCATAACATTCCATAAACAAACAAAGGGGTGGATGGAATGAAATTTGCATATTCTAGAAGACATGTTACATGCCTATGTGTTGTGATTTATAGGATCACTATATACACATTTATCTTTGGCTATGTTTTATTTCAATAATATTTACTCATCATTTTTTATAATGGTTACTTCTATAGAATTTTTTGGTCGATCATTCTAGTCCCACTCTATTAGATTTATGTTGGTGAAACATCACTAGTGGGACTGAGAATAGTATATGATACCATGGAAAATATCATCATGATTCAAAAATGAATCGTGATTTCATTATCATTGAATTTTGTTGTTTTTTTTTGAGACCAAGTATTATTGAAAATATCACCCTATTTGCGTCATCGATGAATCCAGAATTAGGGAAAGCTCCAGTTGATATATATGAGGCCCTTCAAGAACATTAAAAGGATTATAAAACCCACATAATTGTTGGTGTTTCCCCCATGTATATCATTTACTAATATCATCTATTAAATGTATTAATTTAAAAAAGTCCATCCTAATCCCTACCATGTACTGAGTTATGAAGAACTAGAGTTAGAGATGGGTGGTTTCATAATTGAGAAACCAATCCAAATCATAATCTCTCAATATAAAATATTTTGAGGGATGTATATTCCACAGTTAGAGGTTTTTGGATGCACATAATCTATTTTCACGAGACATGGGAGAGGAAACACTACAGAAAATCAAATCATTAACAACACTATTAAATGGGATTTATCAGTGCTATAGAAAGCACTCATAATGTAAGTGATGTTAATGTTTTTACTTTAACAGTGCGTGTAAAAATCACTAATAAAGCTCCCCTTTAAGTGTTCTAAAAAAAGTGATGATAATGGAGGCCTTTATTAGAAGTTTTTTTGCACTGATAAATGGGGCCTTTATCCACACTTCTTTTATCATTATTAAAGGAAACCTTCATTTATGATTTTTTAGCACTATTAAAGGCCCCCTTTACTTGAACTAAAAAAGAACTGATAAAGGGGATAACTTTTTTTGTTCATGCCTCCCCCCTTTTTTAGTGATTCCATGCCCATTTATTATCACTTTAGATAATCCCACCATCCTGCACATGCCCCTGCCTCTTGTGAGTTTCGAAGTTGAGACCTCCAACTTATACACCAGTACCTTTTCCACTCTCCTATATTGTTTTAAATTTTATGATATATCTATATATTTATATATATTTCATTACATTTTTTATCTGTATATTTATATATGTGTTTATATATATTTTTAAATACATGTATAAAATATGTTTTTTTTGTATGTGTGTGTTTATAAATACACGAAAACATATATACACCATATATATATATATGCATTTATAAATACTATTATGCATTTTTATTTTTATTTAATTATATTATATATTAATATTAATATTTATATACATACATTATAATATTTAGATAAATATATTTATAATTTTCAATGAAAACAAATATATATATATATATATTATAGTTATATTAATTGTGTATATAAATATTCACAAATTTTTATTTTAATAAAATGGATATTATTTTTTATTTAGATAATATTTATATACAAAGAAATATATTTTATAGATAATATTTTTAATTAATTATTTAAAAAATTATTTTTTTGTGTAAATATATAAAAAATGTGTATATATTGTAATATATTTGATTATAAAAAATATTACATTGTGAAAATGTTAAAATTTCAAATCCATAATATCAATATGAATGTAGTCCCTATGAATAAATACAGTCCCCCAGAAAAAGGGCGAAAGACCTCCTTAAATGAGGATGAGAATCCATCGAATGTTATAGAATTTGGGAACCCCATAAAAAACATAGTTTTTAGGGCCTTTTGGAAATTTTTGTCCTAAAAACATAATGATCGTGGATTCCCCTAATTAACACAGCATAAATCTCATCACAAGATTCGATTTGATATGTGGTACAACCCGAACAAACACCCAGATCAAATGTTTTGGCTTTTTAAATTATAAGTTACATTTTCAAATAATTGAAGATATTTTAATTATTTTTTATTTTTTTATCTTCAAATTTTTATTAAATGTATATTAAAAAGAAAAAATTAAAAAATTATTATTTTAAAATATTTTTAAAATTAGTTTACAAGACATTTTCACCAAATATCTAATATATTATACATAAATGCCTATTTAGCCTTATCCAAAACATATTTAAATATATATATTATATTTATATCAATATATTTATATTTATATATAAATATATATTTTTAATGATTTTTTTTCAAATATACCCTTTCTCAGAACTAGTAAAAATGATAATAAAGGGGGGGGGGTCTTTATTAGTGAGTCTAAAAAACCACTGATAACGAACCCCTACCCCAACATTATCAGCGCTTATTTACAAGGAGTGATAAAGGACCCCCTTTATCAGTGATTTTTTAGAAGATATTATAAAGGCCACATTATTTCTGTGCATTTTTTCTAGTGCTGATAAAAGGTGGGGGTACATTTCTACTCTTTTTTAAAACCGCTGATAAAGGGACCCCTCTAATAGTGATTAAAATGGGCTGTTAAAGACCCATTTTTAAACCTCTTTTTCTATAACCAAAAAACGGTGTTTTTAATGGTGTTTTTAGCTAGAACTGTTAAAACCTTAATGTTGTATAAACCTGGTTTTGTAATAGAGGAATTTAAAATTAATTAGTGATGGTTCAATTTATTTTCTAGATCCAAAGGCTTCAAGTTTATTTTTTCAGTGTAAAAATGTGATAGAATGGGAAAAAACGTGACACCCAAAATTCCAATTTTATGAATGATTTTTTTTAATTAATTTCATGTTTTTGGTTATTTTTTAGAAAAACTCATGGAAATTTTAAGGCACAAGGTTTGGGTACACAATTTCCATAATTATGTAACATAACCCCATGACCTTCTCCTAATAATTCTAGTTATTATTATATGGTTGCAATATATTTTTATTAACTATAAAAGATAAACCTATTTTAAGGAATTGGGTTTTCAATAAGTGTTTTACAGTTCAAAGGTGTTATACTATGTAACCCTTTTAAAACTGTAAATTTTTTGAATTTGTTTATTTAATCTAAATAGGGAATACATATTTCCTCCCCAAAGATTTTTTTAAATCCATATATGACTCTCTCTTAAGCCAAACCTCCTCAACTCTCCCTCTCATATTAATTTAATAGAGGACTTATCTTTTAGTCATTAATATTTCCTAAAGTGCGTTTCTACAACATTCCTTCGTTTATCTGTTCTCCCTTCCATCCACACCTTCATCCTCTCCAATGGTTATGGTGGCCTATGACATTTAGTTTCTAGGAAGCTCATGTACTATTTTTTATGTTAGGGGTTTCACCTTTAATTATGGATTTATTTACCTCTCTATTTGGGTGAATAAAGGATATTGTTAATGGATTCTAGGATTCTAGGTAACTAACCATTTCAAAAAACCCATTAATTTTTATAATAAATATTTTTTATTTATTATAATTATGTTTTGAGTAATATATGGTTTATATGGGGAATTTTCATTGTTTTTTATCTAATATATATTTGAATATTTTCTTTTTCATAAATTATTAACTGAACGGTTGTTAAAATAGTATGATATGTTTGATTTAATTTTATTCATAATATGGATTTGAAAAAATTAATAACATTTTTTCATATATTTAATGAATTATTTCCATAAAAATCTACCTATAGAATTCCTGGGATTTTTAAAGTGCCTTATAATAAAATATATTTCATATTTTGATGATGTTGGGTGCCTAGTGTTTTTTACATAATATCCCATTTTAAAATGGTTGAACACATGTAATTTAGAATTTTTTTTCTTTATGTTATTTTTTATTACACTTGAAAGGAATGAAGAATGTTTTTGATTTCATAAGTGGTTTGGTAATGACCTGACCCACCAAGGTCTACTGGGGAGGCTAATGGTCAGGCCTCTATTGCCACAATCCCACCTCTAATAGGATATGGGATGGTGATAAGTGTTTATAAGGAACAAATAAAATGGGATTACTTCAACTGATGTACCTATATTCATGCACCGGACTGCCTTCATACATATGATTATAAGAATAATTCATAATAGACATTAACTTATAGAGTTAAAATCATGCATATAATAACCTCTGGGAAATAAAAAATTCAAGATAGTGTAATCCAAATTTTAAAGGTTAAAATTAAATGCCCAACTAAATAAATGTCCCAACTTGAAAAAATTTAGAAATAATAAAAGATGAGAGAGACCTTCTACTTATCTCATAGACCGACCACTATACACGGTCAATGAACTCTAGTATCCCTATGATCCACTCTAAAAAACATAAATCATTCCATCATTTTCATAAGACAAAACACATGCAGACAAATCCCATATAGGGGTGAGTATATACATACCTAGTGGGACACCCTAAAATAGAAGGGTGCTAATAGAGAGATACAACAATAGTCATCTCAACCCAAAGAAAGATGGAAACAAAACCCATCTAATATATATATATATATTCTTATAAATAAAACCAATAAAAATAGAAAGGGTATCTCCATATCATAGCCCAGATGAAGTCAATGGGTAAGACTTCATCTCCATAAGTCTATCATCAACACCCATCATCAATCACAACCTCACCTGAATATGTATAGTGGTATGTCACGCCTAGTTTTTTTATTTTCAGGTCATGGTTTTGATCTGGTTCATTGAAAATCCTGATCCTTTTATTGGGTGTTGGTTGAAATTAATTTTGAGTTTTTAACTACCATATTTTTATAATCACCCTAATTTTGGTTCTCCATTGCTTGTTTGGGAGTTTTTGGAGAAATGGTGGTCACTTCATGATTTGGGCAACCGTGAGCCGATTTCCATATTTAAAAACATATTTTGTTTCTATTATAACTCATTCATTTGGGACTCATTTTGGACTCATTACACTTCCCACTTTTCATACACAAAAATATTAAAACTACCATATCCTTTATGACCCCTTATAAATTCATAAGCATGGTGAATTGGGGTTACTTATTTAGGTATTGGGCCCGCCCATATGCTCATTTCCTATTTAAAAAAAATAAATTATTTGCTTTATATATAATTCAATATTTAATATTTTTTGATGATTCCACATCCCACTCAAATCCAATACCCCTATACTCACCCCCATTATCTATTTTACCTCTTTGGAGCTCATATGAGTCGCGGAGGAGGGAAAATGTCTCAATGTCTCTCAAATCATCTAGAATCGCGAAGGTAAATTATTTCATCCATAAATAATTACATTTATACTAGTTTTCAAACAAATAATCTTTCCATAGTTATTCTAGACCTTATGAGACTCTACAAGAATATTTAATCCATTCACTTTTCTCTATGGGTTAAGATCTAAAGGAAGAGGAAGAGTTTTCTAGTTGAAAAGTTGAGATTACTTCTCCTTTCTCCTCCCTCTTCTTCCTCCTTTCAATATTTCTTGGTTTTATAATCTCCACTAGTCATGATAGAACTAGGGTTCTACTATCATATGATTGTTTTGGTATTTTTTTGTTTGGGTCTGTTCCTCAAAGGTTTAGGGTTTGTAAACCCTCAGATGGTGATATTGGGTGCGCGTTTCCCTTATGCCAACGATTTGAGGTAGGATATCCCTTACACATTCCATTATATTTTAAATTTAATCATTTTATTATTTTTTTCATATGATATATAGGTTTATTATTATTTTTAAGAATTTGGATAATTTTCTCGGTGTAAAAAACCGTTGTTTAATCCTTATTTTGTGAAAGGCAGTGTTGTTTTGTCATAAAAGTGAACACCAAGTGTTTGTTTAACTGTTCAACAACCATTCCAAACTATTTTATAAGGTTTAAAACCCATTTTATGGTATTTTTAATAGGTTACAATATCTTTTATAAAAAATGGCATGCAATTGGTGTTTTATTCTTTGTCATGTTCTTTAAATAAATAGTTTTTAAGGGAAAGTATTGTGTTTGGTAAATTGTCCCATTGGAATTTGTGTGTTATGTTTAATTAAAAAATTATTTTTCATGATTTATAAATGAATCATAAGAATTATATATGGTATTTTTTGTCCTAATATGTCTTCTTAATTTGTATTTGTTTTTACAATCAAATGGGTTTTGGTTTAAAACATGCTTTGGACCGAGTTTTCAGAAAATGGCCCCTTTCACATCCTTATGAAGAAGGTTATGTATTGAATATGTAACCTGGATGTTTTAAGGGATTTATGAATGTGTTTTTCTAGTTTAAATTTTGTTTATACACCTCCTTAAAAAATTTGAAATTTATACCTTGGTAAAAGGATTGTTTTGAGAAAGGCTTAAAGGCCTGTTTGGCATTTGTTTTTTTGTAAAAATGGTTTCCATGTGTATTTTATGATCTATCTTTTTGGGAAATTTTGTGGTCAATGAAAATGATTTATTAATTTGTTTTGGGGATTCCAAATCTGTTTTTTATGTTATTTATGGGGATGTGTCCCTAAAAGAGCATTTTGAATGGATTTTATGTGTAATTCCTCATTATACTCCTTGAAATTATTTTACGATTATTTTTATCGGTTTATTGATTCATGTATGAAATGTGAGGAATATTTGTGGTCTGTGTGTGTGTTCATGGTATGGTAGTGTAATTTTAATGTGGAAAGTTTATTTTATAATATTAGTAACTCTATTGAGAAGTAAAGGGAATCTCGGGTATCTAGGTGGGTGGACGTGTACAAGTATGCTAGTGATTACGTGGGTTTTGGACTCTATTTACCGTAGAAAGCTTGATAGTGACAACACTAACTAAAATATGATGATGATGCAGTTGGGGAAAACTAGGTTATGGGTATTCTCCCTACTATTGGATCATGTGCACAAGAAAAAATATTTATTATTGTTACTTTCACCGAGATACAAGGTACCTGGGGCTCACAACTAACTAGTGCCTAGGGGTGTTCCCATGACGTGTGTTCATTGGCTATTTTTTACTCACCATCAGAATACGGTGTGTTTGGTTGGTAAATTTAGTAGTGTAAGTGATTTATTTAAATGTGTAAATTCTTTAATGCATCCCTCTTGAAAACTATTTTCATTTTGAAGTTGCACCTCTTTAAAAATTGTTACTAGAATTCTTGTTTATAAAACATGCATGTTTTTGTCAGGTAATTTTTTTATATGGAATGGGACCTCATTTGGAAAACATACCTTTAAATCTTATAATTGAAACATGAAATTGATTATTCTTTTATTTTAAAGGATGTACATTGGGAATAGAATATCTGGATAACGTACTGAGTTTTAATACCCACACCTATAGGCTTCTTCTATTTGTAGCCCTTGTACAGGTTTCAGCTTGAGTTCAATCGCCTTGGGTGACGTTTGATCATTATTTTGAAGAGTGAACCAAAGGTTCACATGGAGTTTGTTGTTTATAGAGTTTGTTCAGATGAATTTTTGGTTTAGTTTTACTTTTAGTTTCTTGTACAAATAATGTTTAGTTCAGTTTTTATATAAATGTATTTTGGGTTGTCCATTTATTTCTATTGTTTGTTAAATTGTTTATATATTAGATAAAGAATTCCCTTGTGTACTATATTATTTCCCTTGGTTATTTTCACCATCCCAGGAGGATTGGGAATGCCTCTCGGGACATGTCGTGGGTAGGCTTTTGTGACCGGTTCAGGGTCGACTCGGGCTAGTTCGTGACAAAATGGTATCAAAGGAGGTCGACTCTTAGCAGACCTTTCTTTCTAAAGCACCCATGTTATTTGGGGGATGTCAAGGTAGATGTTGTATTATTGTTGGGACTTTAGGGGTAAGTGCAGGAAGAGAATAGTGAACTCTTTCTCGTTCAAATCCTCAGGATTCCATGGGAAGTCCAATTTTATTAGTGTCTTTTCTTCTTTTTGATTGTTTGGTGTTGGGATATGACAAGGGGAGTTTGACTAATGGCCTCTATGAGCTTTCATGTCCTAGAAAGACATGTGGAGCCGGGGAATGGTCCTAATAAGTCTCTATGTGTTGTTGTTGTGTTTGACATATGACCGCCAACCATATGGTCATGTCACCCACAGACACTAGTTCCCTTTTGTGCATTTCTGGGATGTTTCATGAATTCTGAATTTTTGTTTTAAAAATACTTGTGGGAGAATTATGGAAATGGGTTTCAAACGAAGTATTGGATTTGTAAAAGTGGAAAAAGAGTTTTCAAAATATAAATATAAGAATAGTTTTGGGGAAGGTTTCCTTTTTTATGTCAAATTTTGGGAAGAAAACATGATTGGATTTTCTCTAATATAAACATATGATTTGTTGAAATAAAATGTTTTAAAAGTGTCCACCATTTTAAATTAATTCTGAAATATTGATTTAAATGGGGTGTTTGAAATGTTTTTGAATATGATCAATTGGTTTTGGAAGTTTGGTTTTGAGCGGCATGTGCTTTCTAGAAAGGGGTTTTGGCCTTTTTGGTTGTCGGATTATGAAAAGAGACCATGCAGATTTTTTTAAATGTGAAAGGGATATTTGGAAAAGAATTTTTTTTGGAAGTTCAATTAAATGAAATTGTTTGTTTATTTAATCAAATCGTTCTTAATTAGGCGTGGCTTGTCTTGTGAAATCTGAAATGGTTTTTTATTTGGTGTTAATGTGCCTTTGGAAGGTACACGATTATTTTTGTAATGATGATGTTTTGTTTTTTCATTCAGTGTTTTCATGGGTTCTCACATGCAATGATTTTTGGATATATAGATGAATGGCTGATATGGAATGTTATTTGATTTCCTTGGGTGTCACGTAAATGTTCATGTTAGTGATACATGATGAAACAACGTTAGTGAATGTGAAAATCCACAAAGTTAGTTTATTTTTTTCCAAAGTGTTTTTAGCTGAAAAATTGTGGTGTTTGTTTTGAACCGAGGGTTATGTGGATGGTTTATCCTCTATATTGGAAGTGTTGTCTATTCAGTATGCTTCCTTATGATCTATAAGTCATACACTTGTTGTATCTTGAGATGGTATCTTGTTGGTGTCTCGGTTTTTGGGTAATTTTTAGTGGGTTTCTAAAGATGTGTTGGATGTTGGGATGGTTCCATGGATCGTTCTCCATTACTATACCAACAATTTTATTAACCTAAGGATTTTTTTCAAATGTTAAATCCACATAATAAAATGATAACTCAGCCTATTTGTTGAAATAGAGATATATTTGGGCTCGATTTAAAGTGCCTTCCCATTATGGTGATTCTCTCGGTTGTAGTAGTTGTGCTTGGTGATGTTTAGGGGCTGTTGGTTTTGCGCCTTGTTCATTTTTCTCCCTGTTATTAGTGAGAGAAAATAGTGTTGTGTATCTCCATGATCTTGTTTGGGTAAAAATTTGTTCTTGTGGAAGATATTTTCATGGTGTCTCTTTATTTGTTGTTTCATACTGTGAGTGTTATGTGGTACTGTGTGGAATTAGGGATAGTGTACAAGTTGGGGATTATCAAATTCTAGCTGTGAGGCAAGAGATGCTTCATCCATCAGAGCTCCAGCCATATGTTTCGTAGTGAAGATGGCGCATAGTCTGGAGTTCTAGGATTGTGGGTAGTATTGATAAGATCATACCTCTACCATTTTAGTGAGGCAATTACATTGTTTCATTTGTGGTTTCAATGGACCAATAATTGGGTCCCCTTCCCTCCCCTCCATAATTGGTGGGGGTTTGGATCCATGCAGAGAGTTTTGGACTAGTTCTTGCCGCATACATTTGAGAGTGGGTGGCTTAAACATTAATGTTTTGTTCCTCTCAACTTGGTTTAGTAGGTTATTGTAGGATAGTTTTGGTGGGATCGTGTGAGTGAGGCCTAATTCTAGCTCATGTTGATTTCTTGTTTGTTCGTTTCATGTTGGGTTCTAATGGCAGGGAGACCCACCACGGGTCTCATTGATTTTTCCTCCTAAGAACTTATCTAGTGAAAGTTGTTTCTTAATGGTGGGGATTCCACCCCGTAATCCACTAAAATCTTTGGTTTTCATGCGTTCTCTTTGGTTTGGGTGATTGTTTGTTTCATTGGTAGGAGGCCCAACAACCAGGTTCTTTGTTTGGTTGTCGAGCTAGTGACTCAATCTTTTGGTTGATTCTCAAGAAGTAGGCGAGAGTTGGTGTTTTGGTTGAGGTAAGAGGATTAAGTTACATTAATGGTTTATGGTGTTTCATTGGATTATTAGGATGGAACATATATATAATAAATCCTCAGGTGTTGATCAATCAGCTAGGATGTGCTATGTCTTTTCTAGGGAGGAAAACTTTAATGGTGGGAAGAATTGTCACACCCAGTTTTTTTTCTTTTCACGTCGTGGTTTCGATCCGGATCATTGAATATCCTGATCCTTTTATTTAGTGTTGGGTGAGATTAATTTTTATTTTTGAACTACCATATATTTATATTCACCCTAATTTGGGATCTCCATTTTTTTAAGGAGTTTTTGGAGAAAGGGTGGTTACTTCATGATTTGGGCCAACCGTGATCCCATTTCCATATTTAAAAACATATTTTTTTTCTTTTATAACTCCTTCATTTTTTATCATTTTAGACTCATTCCACTTCCCAATTTTAATAAATGGACATATTAAAACTACCATACCCATTTTAACCTCTTATAAATTTATAATCATTGTGAATTGGGGTTACATATACAGGTATTGGGCCATCCCATAGGCCCATTTCCAGTTTTAAAAAATACTTTTTTTCTTTATAACTAATTCAATTATTAATATTTTTCGGTTATTACACCTCCCCCTTGAATCCAATACCCCTATACTCACCCCAATTATCGATTTTACCTCTTTGGAGCTCATATGAGTCACGTAATTGGGAAAAATTCTCAATGTCTCTCAAATCATCTAGAATCACGAAGGTAAATTACTTCATCCATAAATCATTCCATTAGTACTATTTTTCCCACAAATAATCTTTCCTTGGTTTTTTCAGACCTTAGGAGACTATCCAAGAAGTTTCAATCCATTCCTGTTTCACTAAGGTTGCAGATCTAGTAGAAGACGAAGAGTTTTCTAGTTCAAAAGGTGAGATTCCTTCTCCTTTCTCCTTCCTCTTCTTCCTCCTTTCATTGTTTCATGGTTTTATAATCTCCACTAGTCATGATCGTCCTAGGGTTCTACTATAACATGATGTTTTATGGTGTTTTTGTTTGTTTGGGTCTGGTCGTCATAGGTTTAGGGTTTTTAAACCCTCGGATGGTGATATTGGGTGTGCATTTCCATTAAGCCAAGGATTTGAGGTAGGATATCCCCTACACGTGCCTTAATATTTTAAGATTAATCATTTTATTATTTTTTCATTTTATATATAGGATTATTACTATTTTTCAACATTTGGATAATTTTTGGGTGTGCAAAACAGTTGTTTAATCCTTGTTTTGTGAATTGTAGTGTTGTTTTGTCATAAACGTTTAGACCAAGTGTTTGTTTAAAAGTTCAACTATCGTTCAAAAATATTTTGTGAGGTTTAGAACCTGGTTTATGGTATTTTTAATATTTTATAGTATCTTGTATAAAATATGGCATGCAATTGGTGTTTTATTCTTTTTCAAGTGCTTAAAATAATTGTTTTTGTTTAAAAGGGCATGTCATGTGTTCGGTAAATTGTCCGGTTGGAGTTTATGTGTTATGTTTGATTAAAATATTATTTGTTTGTATTAATAAATAAATTTTAATAATGATAAATGTAATTTTTTGGTCGTCATATGTCTTCACAATTTGGATTTGGTTTTACAAACAAATGGGTTTTGGTATACTACATGTTTTGGCCCGAGTTTTGAGAAAATTTCCCGTTTCACATCCTTATGAAAATGGTTGTGTTTTGAATATGTAACCTGAATTTTTAAGGGATTTATGAATGTGATTTTATACTATAAATTGTTTGTATACACCTCATTAATAAAAGTTAAATTCATACCCTGGACAAAGGATAGTTTTGAGAAAGGCTTAAAGGCCCGTTTAGCATTTGTTTTTTTCGTAAAAATAGTTTCCTTGTGTATTTCATGTTCTATCATTTTCGAAAATTTCATGGTCCATGAAAATGATTTATTAATTGGTTTTGGGGTTTCTAAATCCAGTATTTTAAGTTATTTATGGATTTATATCCTTAAAAGATCATTTTTGAAGAGATTTTATGTGCAAGGCCTTATTATACTCTTTGAAATTGTTTTATGAATCTTTTTAGCGGTTTATTGATTTGTGAAAGAAATGTGAAGCATATTTTAGTTCTATTTGTGAGTTTATGTTTTGGTAATGGAATTTTAATGTGTAATGTTTATTTTATAATATGTGTAATTTGATTTACCACTAAAGGGAATCCCACATATCTAGGGGGCGTATGTGTACAAGTATGCTAGTGATTCCATGGGGTTTGGCCCCTATTTCCCATAGCAATTTTGATGATGAAAACTCTAACTAATCTATGATGATGATGTTGTTGGGGGACCAATATTTTATGGTTATGATCCCTACTAGTGGATCGTGTGCATGATAACAGATATTTGTTGTGGTTACTTTCACCGAGATATGAGGTACCTGGGGCTCACAACTAATTAGTGCCTTGGGGTGTTCCCGTGACTAATGCTCATTGGTTAATTTGTACTCACCATCGGTATATGGTGTGTTTGGTTGGTAAATTAAGTAGTGTTATTGATTTATTTAAAAGTGTAAATTATTTAATGCATCTCTCTTGAAAAAAAATTTCATTTTGAAGTTGCACCTCTTAGAAAATTGTTAGTAGCGTTCTTGTTTATAAAACATGAATGTTTTTGTCAGGTAATTTTTTTATATACCATGGGACCTAATTTTGAAATCATACCTTTATATATTGTATTTAAATCTTAAAATTGATGTTTCTTTTATTTTAAAGTATGTTCACTGGGAATAGAATATCAGGATAACCAACTAAATTTTAATACTCGCGCTTATAGTCTTCTTCTATTTTTGGCCCTTGTACAGGTTTGAGCTTGAGTTTGATAGCCTTAAACGATGTGAGATACATATGTTGTAGAGTGACTAGAAGGGTCACATGGAGTTAGTTGGTTATTGGGTTTGGTCATATGAGTTGTTGGTTTAGTCATACTTTCAGTTTCTCATACAAATAATGTTTAGTTTAGTTTTTATATAAATTTATTTTGGGTTATCCATCTCTTTCTGTTATTTGTTTGATTTTTTATATAAGGGAGAAATCATTACCTTGTGCGTTCTATTTATTCCCTTGGTTCTTTTCGCCATCCTGGGTGGATCTAGAATGCCTCTTGGGACTTGTCGCGGGCTGGCCCTTGTGACCGGTTCAGGGTCGACTCAGGCTGGTTCATGACATGGTACCTGCACCTCATAACTAAACTGCACACCCAAGGGAGCACCCATCTCCCATGGAGGACCCAAAACTCAATGTATCTAGAATACAAGGTATTATTACATAGAGGGTAATGAAATTGTTCCCCACAGTAAGGGGAGTACAAAATCTACCTATAAAAAAACCGGGAACCCCCACCATAGTGTGATAGGGGAGTAATAACCTTGGTATCTTTATGATTACATGAATAATCCCCAGCCTGGTGTATCAAGGGATTACTAACCCCATAATATCTATTATTAAAATAGGAAACCACACCCTAGAGCAATAGGGGAGTACTTACCCTATCATCTCTCTGATAGAATAGAGAACTTATGCCCTAGTGTCATAGGGGAGTACTAACCCGATTATTATTTGATGATCCTGCATGATCTCTTCCACGTTCAAGAATCATCTAAATAAGATCCATTTTAGAATATCTCACAACATATCTCAAAATACACGTCAAAGGATGCCATTTCATTCTATGTGGAGAAACACTAGGGAGTAGAAACTCGTAAGCCTGAATATGAATTAAAATGAATAAGAAATGATATTTAGAAGATTATGAGATTATTACATGGAAAGTATGTGGTCCACACAATGTATGGCCCTTATCAACTTCCTTAGTGCATTCCCCATGGAAAATGCTTGAGAATATATGTCGTTGTATATAGTGTGTCCTATGGGATACACAGTGTGTATGACCACCCGAGGACCTGGTCATGGATCTCAAACCATGCTCACGTTAACCATCCCAAGCACATGTACTCTAATACAAAAATTTTCTATCGTCATGGGGCCTCTTACATGTGTGGATGGAAGATTTCTTAAACACCTGGGATCATCACATGGAATGTGATATTTAACTTCACCCACAACCCTAACACCATAGAAACCGAAGAAGGTTTCATGTATCTTCTAGATCAGATCAAACCACTATAGATCTATCAATTTTACCACTCAAGGTTGAGGGAACATTCTATTAACCATATATTCCCTACCTTCATGGGTAGGAAATCATATTTCAGTGAGTCTCTCAAAGATTGTTTCTCCTCCCATTACCTGTAACACCTCACATCGTCACCTTTTAACACCCCATATTTGAGATCCATGTGGAAACAACCATAATAAATTATAATTTTTTTTCATATATCACTAATTAAATCATTGTTCACACATCCACCACGAATTTAGTGGTCAGATCATTCTCGGACCCACCTGAAAATGTTAAACTGTGGCCCCATAGGTCAAAAGTGAAAAATTTGAAGAACAACTATGGGAAACGAATAATAAGAAATGGGAAAACATTGTTAGCCAATAAACCATGTGCAATAATCTTAGATTTGTGAAATCAGGGTGAGAATGTGGAATAAATCAAGAAATAAATGAATGTACATTTTAATCTATTATGCAGGATCATGAAAAGTGTGAAAAAATGTACAGCAAGAATTAAAAATACAATCAATACAAATATTTTTATAGAAATGGTGGAAATGAAAAAAAGATAATCCCTAACTCAAAAAAGGATTAATTTCTTGTGAATAAAGAATTATCCAATGAAGGAAAAGACCCATTAAATCTGTAACTTCTTGATTAACCTCGATCTAATCAACCATCATCCTTCATTTTCGATCCACTAATTAATAACATAAGAGATACTTTAAATTATCCTAGCATTTAAGTGGATAAAACATCCGAATTTTTTAAAGAGTTATATATAGTGGATTTATGTTGTGGGTGTTTAAAATAAAATTAATATTTTTTATTTTTTATTTTAATTAAATGAACCAACAATGACTACCTCAATTAGACGTCTGATGATGACCAACCTTAGGTCATACAAAGGGTAAACAATGTTTTGGACTCAATACTAATCTAATATTTCCGATCCAATACTCTATTTTATAGTTATTTTATTATACTTAAAAAACTACATGTGAATGATATTAATACATTTAATATCCTTATAATATCTATTTGAGACTCATTGGTCCTTGGAAACTCTCACTATCTCATCTATTAGCTCTGGAAATATTCTGTAAAATATTTGAGAGACTTATAAAGAAAAAAGGGTCACTAAACTATCCCCCTTAATATATTTTATTCCTTATAAATCAAAAACTAGAAAAATGTTGGGGTTATTGTGCCTACATTTATCTCTCCCTGTCCTAAGTGCTCTCATGAATTATTTAACCCAACCACAACACACAAACCATGGTAATGGTCTTTCCTCACAAGATCTTGTCCTATTGATCCTCAATCTCTATAGATTACTCTATGAAGGTGTCTCTATCCCCGATATCCATCTCACCCTAGTCATTGATTTTCATGGGATCGTAAACATATCTCCTCTAATACAACACATCGAAGGAATCATATACCCAATCAAACTATAGGTGTAAGTATAGATGGTAATAAACCTCAACAAACCCCCATAGGATCTTGAATGACAAAATAATCCTTAAAGACAACTTACCATCCTAGAAAAACCTCAAAAATCAATTTTGTGGGGAGAGACTCAAGAAAACATGGTCTCCCTACTCAAACTCCAAGGGCTTATGAAATTGATTTGCATAAGATTTATATCAGATATAGGATGTCCTCATATGCTTGTGGATAGCGAAAACATTCTACGTCATCATTTGAACCATATCTGGCTTGACTATAGATGTATCAACTATCTCAAGAGGCTATGTAAAAACTAATGGGATCTCAAGAGGCCATTTAAAAACTACTAGAATCTGACTCTCATCATTCATTTGCTAACATGTGAGAAACTGGGAGATGAAATCAACAACAATCAACCTCATTCCATCCCACTAAAACTTTCATTTAACTTGTCTATTAATATTAACTAAATAGGGATGTAAAACTAATTTTGATGTCTGAAACCCCCTCATAACCTCATACCACATCACCATCAGAACCACCATCTATCCCTAAAAAATATTTACATGTTATCCTCCTTCATAAAATCTTTATCGTGATTCTGCTAATGATATCTAGTCATTAAGAACCTCACTATTAATGTCTCCAAACATGACCTCCATTAAAATTTGGAGAAGAGGAGGATTCAACACCATCAACTGAAGATAATTTTAACCTCTCTACTCCATCAGGTTCATATGTAAGGGAGACAACATTTCAAAAGCCTCCTCCACCAAATGAGAATGGGACTTCCTTCCCATGGAATCTGCAAACACATTTTCCTTCACATGAGTACAGAAAATATATAAGTAATAGTCCTATAGGTACTCACACAAGTTCATATTTCATAGGTTCAAATATATAGGTGTGAATATATAACATAGACTATAATGTTCTGATAAAAAAAGTGGTCTCTCATATGATAGTGCCTCCAAATATTTAGAGAAAAGACTACTACGGACATCTCTAGGTCGTGAGTCTTGTAGTTCTTCTCATGGGTTATCAACTACCTCAACCCATATGCAATCACTTCCATATTCTTTATAAAAATTTATCCAATCCCAAATAAAAATGAATCACAATAAAAAATTTACTACATGACCTCCTCTGATATACTCAAAATAGGAGAACTATTAACCTCAACATAGACACCTTAAATGATCTATATCACTACTCTATCCAGGTAAACGTCCTCATTTTCTACATCAGAGTAGTCAAAGGGGATGAAATCATGTAGAATTCCACCATAAAACACATGTATTACACTAACAAGAAAATAAAACATCACAACTCCAACAAAATCTTTAGTGGATCTCATGAAAACACTACATCAATCATCATCATGTCCATAGTTAATATATTCTCAGAAATGACTTACCCTAGGAAATGAAACTCATGGATCGAGAACTAGAAATTTTAGATAATACAATAAATATTATACTCCCAGAGTATGTATAAGACCATAATAAATTTATCTTTATGCTCTCCCTCTGGTGTAGAGTAGATGGTTATGTCATCAATGAAGGCAACAAAAAACCAGTCCATGTATGGATGATAGATCTGGTTCGTTACATCCATTAACACAACATGGGTATTATTCACATCTAAATGAATCATAAGGAACTCATAGTGTCCATGAAAACATTAAAATTCCATATTTAGAATATTATCCCCAAGAACCCTCAACTGATGGTGGTCATACCCGAGATTTATCTTTGAAAACAAAATTGAACCTTGCAACTGATCAAAGAGTTAATCAATCCTTAGGAATGGGTACTTGTTATTTATCATTTCCCATCTTAGGTGTTGATAATAAAAAATATATCTGAAAGAACCGGTACAAATTTTCCTCAAACAAAAACGTAGGTACCCAAGGGGAAACAATAGGTATAATAAAACCCTTCTTTAAAAGGTGCCCCAACTACACCTTCAAACATTTGATCTTAGTAGGGTCTATTAAATATAACACAAAAGATATCTATATGGTATCATGGTGAAATCAAATGTAGAATCCAATCTCCCTCCTCAAGGGTAGTCCCATAACATCCCTGGGGAATATATTTATAATGTTCTCCACTACGGAGGGAATCTAGATTCATGAATACCCCGCTGCACCAAGGGATAAAATTTCTAACTGATGGGATATGGCTTACATATTCTTATTAACAAGTTTCACTAGTTATTCCATGATATCTCTATCACCCATAAAGAATAATATCATCCCATCTATTCTATGACAAATGACACATCAATAATGATATTTAATCTTGGATTAAACTGTGGATAACTAATCCATAACAAATATGGCCTCATAAGGCTTCATTGTGATGACTAAGAGGTACCTTAGGAAACTCTCTCCACCAAGAGATAACTCGTACTTCTAGAGGATGAGTGATATTTATGAATTTCTATCAGTAGTAACCTCTAGTTATATCTTTTGAGATAATATATCAACCTGAAGCTCCGTCTCTAGAACGAGGAATAAGGAGATGAAGTAATGACTCCAACCTGTATCTACTAGTAACATGGAAATAATAGAATAAACAAATAATGTACTTATCATCATCTCATGTGATTCTTGTTCATATCCCTCCATAGCCTATAATAACCCATTCCCATGACCGCTAGCTCCCTGATCCTGACATGGTCCTCCTCAGGGGTGGTGGTGGTAGGATCTCATAAAATTTTCCTCTACTAACTTTTCCTCCCTCTAGAGATGGTCTTGATCCTCTTCTAGAATCTTCACCCTAAGGGACACATTGAAAATATATTGGAGATCTTTATTCATGGCACTACCTCTACATTGGAGGTCCATCCACTATCATCCCATCCTGATCAGCGTAATGGTTTGGGAAATCAGAAGCCATGTGACCACAACCATTATAATAATACCATCATCCCTATTTGGGATTACTATATACTCCACATGAACCCTGAGCCATATACACACACATACAAGTCCAATAATTCTTTCTCTGTTGAGATCTTGACATCTAACACCTCTTACCTATTGTAGATGAATCAACCACATACTTCCCATTTCCAATTCCAACTGTGTGGTGTACCTATTCTAAGAAGATCTATGTACCCAAAGACTACTCTAGAGCTCCCACAAAAGTATGAATACTTAAGGGGACCAAAATAGCTCGAATGTCTCTATGGAGACCCTTCACGGACATCCACTCCAAAAAAATCTATCTTCAACCATATCGAGAGAGTGCCACATAATGGAAATGAACCTCGTGACATGCTCAACTACATTCATGACACACTACTATAGCTCAAGAATCTCATGGATCCAAACTGAGGACAAGAATGATGGGAAATACTCCTCACAAAATAACTACTGGAATTCAGACCATGATAGCACCATCTCATCATGGGCCTATGTAACCAAACTCCACTAGCACCTAGCTACTCAATGAAATATACAAGATTCTATACCAACCATCAGATCTATCTGGGTCCAAACCATCATGAAGACCCAAAACACTAACTCAATCCAATCCTTTGTTTCCAATGGATCTGGATCACCACAGATATATATCAGTCTATAATTCTATAACTCATTAAGTGAACTAAACCTATATGCATCCTCGAATCTAAATTCCTATAATAACTACTGCTAAATAGGAAGGGGTGATGCTATATACCCACCTAGAGGAAAGTCATCATGGGATGTAACCATTAATGATTCCTAACCACACTATAAATACTTTACCAACTTGAATCGCCTAGCCAGTGGAGGGTAATGCTACCAAAACACTAAGCCCACCTCCAATATGTTATGGGATGATGAAAAGAATCGAGAAGGAATAACTAAAAAGTGAGGTTCCATTCCATAATGTACCTCTATGAATGAAACCAATAATCTACACGCATAAGTGCAGAGGAAAAATCAATAAAAGGAAGTAATATCTAGATTAAAAAACTTTCAAGTAATAACTTTTAAGGAATATATGAGAGTATGATAGATTATTTGGAAATGTAAAGGGAATAAAATAAATGCCAAACATGGAAATATGTCCCAACCTAACAAAAAATCGAAATAATGAATGATGGGAGATTCCTTCTCATGATCATCAATCCTGACCACCATACATGGTCAATGAAAATAGGTATCACTATGGTCTACAATAATCACTACCGATATATTCATCATCTGTATAAGACATGAAATATGCGGGATTATCCCATGAATGGGTTCGTATATACATACCATATAGGACACCAAGAATATGAAAGGGGGTGATAGAGAGATACAATAATAGTCATCTCAACCCTAAGAAAGAGGAAAATTAAAAACCATTATATATATATATTCTCGTAAAGAAACCCAAATAAGAGGGATAGGGGATCACCATCTCCTAGAAAATCCGTAGTCGATGTGTAATCTTGAATCTCCATAAGTCTATCATTGATTCCCATCATAAAAAAACTACACCATAAAAAAACTACACCAGAATATGTGATGAGGGGCACACACATTTAAACTATGCTTCATAGCTAAGGGATCACACATATCTTATAGAGGGTTTGTGCCCCACCAATTATTGAAGACGGGGGAGTTCCACTCTATATATAAAAAATATATTCCATTAGTAAGGGGAGTACTAACCCTACCTATATAATGAAATAGGGACCCCTCTCACTAGTGCGATAGTGGAGTAATGGCCCTAATATATCTCTGATATCCTTAGGAACCCATTGCCTGCTATAATAGGAAAGTATTAACCCCATTATTTCTTTGATGGCATGGAGAACCCTCACCCTAGTGTAACATATGAGTAATGACCCCAAAATCTCTTTGATATAATATAGGACTCATTCCCTAGTGTAATAGGGGAGTACTGACTCTATTATCTATATGAATATCCCACCTAATCACTTCCATCATCAAGCATCACATTAATGATAATAATGCTTAGAACATGTCACATTGTATATCAAAATCCATTATAAAGGCCACAATTCCATTCTATTTGTAAAATCACTCAAGGTAGGCTACTCTTAGAAAAAACTCAAGTCATGAAAATAGAGAAACAAAAGATAGAATATTTATATAGGAGTACATGTCATGTATGTTGTCCACATGGCATGTGTCCCCACTCTTCTACCTAACAAGTTTATCCTTAGACAAGGCTTGAGAAACTATGTATCTATAAATGGTGTCTACTCTAGGATAAATGATGTGTGTGAACACCCTGGAACCTGATTGTGCATCTCAACTCATGTATATGTATTCCTTCCCATGCCCATGTACTCTAGTTCACGACATGTCTATCCATATGCGGCCCTGAGTGTGTGTATATGGAACACAAATTGTACACATGGGAAATTTCACATGGTGTGTAGACCCACTTATATGGATTGTGATGTTTAACTTCACAAAAAATGCTATCACCATGGATAAGGGACTTCAAATTGTGTGTTATTCTGAGATAAAAGGCGTATAGTTAAGGATTTTCATAGGAAATGAATAAGGTTTAACACATATTCTAGAATTGATCCCACCACCACATATCTCTCCCTTTAACAACTTGGTATTGAGGGAACATTCCATAATTCATTGATTTCTAGCCTCTGATGTTCAGAAATCCAATTCCAAAGAGCCACTCAAAGACTATGTCACCTCTTGTCACCTGTAGCAGCTCATTTTATTGCTCATCCCCACTTAAAATTTTTTATTTACGATGAAGCACTTAAAATTCATATCGATCAATCCCAAAATCATAAATTTAGTCATTGTGTACACATCTGTTGTAAATATAAGGGTATGATTTCACTCAAACCCTCCTAAATATGTTGAACCATAGCCTCGTATACCAACTGTGAAGAACATGAAGAACGGGAAATACACATGATCCAAGGTGAAAACATAGTTGGACAAGTGTTATTGGAATAAAATCATATATTAAGGAAACCGTGTTGAGAAAATGGTATAGATCAAGAAATAATTGAATAAACAATTTAACATGTTAGATGAGCTCATCTGAAGGATGTGAAAATGCAGATCAAGAATAAAAAAAACAAATTATCAATATTTTAATCAAAAAGAGGGAAATCAAAAAATGATGAGACCTACCATCAAAAGGGATTTTTTTGTGAATAATGCGTCCACTATCAAATAGAAAGACCCACTACATTTGCTTCTATCTGATCCAACTCGATATGATTAACTGTCTTCCTCCATTATCAATCTTCCAATGAATAATGTTAATGATCCTTTCAATTCTTCTTGTTTTTTGGTGGATAAACCTATTTAATTGTTATAATTATGTATATAAAGATGATTTTAGGTCATGGGTGTTTAAAATAAAATAAATAATTTTAATTAATAATTTTAATTAAATGCATAACCAATGACTTCCACAACCAAACGTCTAGTGTTGATCAACTTAGGTCATGGATAGGGTAAACCCCACATTCTGGACTCAATAGTGGCCTCATATTTCAAATCAAAGTCTTATTTCAAAATTTATTTCATTAAACCTAAATCACTGCATTTTTGTGATATTAATATATGTAATATTTTTATAATATCAATTCTGGGATCACATGGCCTCAGAATCTCATGCAGTTTGAGCTCTTAACTCCAAAAAAATTCATTAAAATATTTCAAAGTCATAAAAGAAAAAAATAGTTTTACTAAAGGATTAAATTGATATCAAACATTAAAATATTCGAATAAATAATTGGGAGAATCCTTGGGTGTGAGGAGGGCTTCTTGGACAAGGTTCGAGCATGGTTATGGGGAAAACCTCTCTTTCTTGTGCACTCTTATTTATGAATGGTCTATAAGTGATTTGATTAATCATGATGAGTCTATGGATATTTTACTATGGGATTATTATAGTTTATGATGAGGCTCTAGCTTGTTTCCCATTTACATATAACTAAATATAATGATATCATACTGGACTTAGGTTATGGATTTAGTATAACATTAGGATATTAGGTGTTCTCTTACTTTCCCCCTTAATACTCACCTATGATGCATTTATTTTAAGTATTTTTAAAAGCTATTATTTTATAAAATTTATATTTACTCATATAATATCCTAAACTTTTAAAATAATGTTATATTTGGAAGAATATACAATATACAACTTTGAACTCAAATGAACCATGAAATATTAATATTTAAATGTTATGGTTATAACCTTGTTGTTAAATTACTGTGTCTGAATAGGATTATCCAAATTATGAAATATATATAAAGGTCCAACTAAAAAAAAATTATTTATTAATTCTTAAGAAATCGACAGTCATTTTTTAGTAAGCCAATTTTATTCTTAAAAAATTAGTTTTCTACAAAAATAAGTTTGATTTATTTTTATGAGTGGATATTATAATTAAATTTAGGAAATTTTATAAATTTTATTTGATAAAATGGGTATCATTTTTTAATCAATATATCAAAATTTTCAGATGGTGAATTGTTTGGATTTTTCCAAAATAAATTATTTTAAGTGAATATTGAAAAATACCAATTTTTTCAGAACATTCATTTCCTTTCTTTTAAAAGTCTTATTATTCTTTAATATGATCTTAATTTATCCTAGGGATTATTTAATTATATGTAATATAATTAATTGAATTTTAATATTCATTATACCTAATTTTGGTATAATTTCATTTTTTGGGCTTAAAAAACATTTAAAAACTATTTGTCATTGGGTTTTCAGAATTTAATTTAAAATCAATTCCTATCTCTTCTATAAATTTGATATTGAAAAACGTATTAAATATTTTGAAGCTTTATTTATATATTTTATAAATTTTCCCCTTTTATTTTTTTTTCATTATGAATAGTAATAATAATAAATATTTGTTACCTTGGTAAGGGTAAAACAGGTAAATAACGTTAATGATAATTTGATAAGGCTTAAAAATTTACAAAAAAATGTCTTTAATTTATTATATGATAGTTATTAAATCATAAAAATACAATATTATAAATGGTGCAAATTTCTTTCTAATTTCAATTGATTATAGAATTTATATTATTTAAGTAAAAGATAAAGTCAAAAATGCCACTCTCGTACTTTTAATATTTTTAATATTTTGAATAATAGATAAAAATATATAGTCACATTTATAAATGATTATTTGTAAATAATTTTTATATTAGTAATTTATTTTTATTTTTTAGTGGTGAAATGATTACTTTAGATGCTTACATAATGCTGACTTAGTGCTTATAAAACCAACAAAAAAAATAAGTAAATGATTAAAACAACTCTAAAAGAAATATTTTGGTAGAGTTATAGTGTGCCATTAATTTTAAAGATAAATATAAAATTTTGTGTATGTGTGAACGGTTAATATTTTAAATCCATTTCTATTTTATTTTCTTTAATGTCCAATTAAATGAATTGTGTCAAAAATTAAAATATTGATATTTTATGATAAATAATATTTTATTAAATTATATAAATGTCATAAACATATTTTAGAAGAACCAATTATGATAAAAAATGGTTTCAAAATCATCCCTTGAATATTTATGATCCAATTTTTACCTTATAAGTAATTTTATAACCCTTTAAAATTGAAAATTCCATTACCACAGGTAAGGTTAAAGATTATTAACCAAAGGGTTATACAAAAAGTTATTTATTAAAATGATATAAAAACCAACAAAATCTAATTGGATAATTATATTAATTACATTTCCGCATTATATTATAATATATGTCATTTGAAACTAGTTTTAATGTGTTAGATATATATTATATTATAATAGTTCATGTATTTCCAATAATGACGTAAGTGATTTTTTTTAAAAAAAATATTTTAATAAATGAATTAAAATTCAAAAAAATAATTTCCTATGAACATGAATGATATGTGGTTTTAAAAATCTATTATGTTCTATTTATTAGTCACTTTATTTTATCATACCTTTCAAAAACTCTAAAAACTTAAAAACATTGATATCATGGTAATTTCCAAAAGGGTTAACAATGAGTTAAAATAAAAAGACAAGGGTAAAAAAATAATATAAACTTTTACAAATTTTATTGGATGAGATACCTTCCACCCATAATAATCATATATTATAATTATACAAATTTTTATGCATTTATCCCTGAAAGAAATTTTATATTAATTTAATACTTTTTTTATTCCAAAAGCTCCAATGCCCCCACTTATAAAAGAGAACCTATTGTCCTCACTTCCTTTCACCTTTTAAGAACTTTAATTTGAGAAATACCTTCCCAAATATCTCCCCAAATTCACTATCCATGTTCTATAGTCCTTTTTTGGATCATAATACCATCTTCAGAGGGACTATTGTGTAATGAAAAAGTCGTTGCTCGAAGAAGTTGTATAACTTTTAACCGAATGTATTAGTTTTATTTCTTCTTCTACACCATTTTAATATTATTAAAACACGATTAAATAATATAAAAATTAACTTATATAAACTGATATGTTTTTATATGAAATGAATGACCTATATTCATTTTCTATTACATTAAATGTGAAATGAGACCATCGTTTTTGTGAAAAGTGAACTACCGCCTCACGAACCTAGGTAATTTGTTTTTGATCACCCCTATCACAGATTGTTATAATGATGGACATAATTTAAATATATGGAATTAATGTAAAAATTATCATCAATTAAATATAATATATCATCTGTTTTCTTAAATTTTCATCCATTGAAAAATTATATCGTTGTTTGTACGTATGCATGGATTACGGCCTCTATGAAGCTATGAGATTATCTTTTTATACCACATCACATAGACACTATTTATAAGTTTATATAATAAAATGATGTTATATTTATTATATAATAATACTTTTTAAGAGTTAAAATTATTCTTATCTTCTTTCCATCACGTTTGTTGAAAAATTGAAACATTACTCTTGCGTAGGTATGACATGTTGTCTAAATGATTGTAAGATAGTTCATATTTCATAAACATCATTCATGGTTGGTTTTAATATTATAATTTATTTATAAAAATAATAATTATTAAATAATTATTATTATGTATATTATGAAATTATGATCCCTTTTTTCATGGTTAACACACTATATCTATTTTTGAAATTATGAACCAAATGTCCTAGAAAACACCCAACAAAGACTTAACTAATTATGTAACAAAATATGTAATTTAAATAAATTAAAAAAATTGATTAAGTATAAGGTATTTTACCTTTAAATGGTTATTATGAAATTAAATAAATTATATAATTTTATTATATAGGATTTAAAAGGATTTCTCCTAAATTTTCCATCATCGAGACATTTTTTATTAGTATACGCCTAATATATTTTATAAAATTTATATGATTGCATTTTAAATTCTATATAGTGAATCATTTATATTTCATTATATTTTATGTTTCAATTAAAAATATTTCTTTAATGATATTTTACCTGAAAGTTACTATGTGGTGAAGAGTTTCTTGTCTCAATTTCCTTTCATTCATCAATACTCCTACTTCATAGACTATATTATACCATGATAATATGTAAATATATTATTAAATAGTTTTGTTTTATATTTAATATTTTTTTGTAGATTTTCATATGTTAATATAATAACTTCATAGATAAATTATTTCTTCAAATGTTATGATCATTGAAATAATGTTCTTTGTCTCAATCTCATCTTCTGGATATATGTTTCATGTCATGCACCATGATTTACTTATATGGAATTCACTACATAAACATTATTTATGTTAAAGGCTACCTTAGAGGGGTTATATAATTGTATTTTCTTGAACCATATATATTTTATTCTATTCTGGTTTGGGATTTTGTTTACATATTTAGTTCTCCTTTCAACCCATTCAAAATATAGAAACACCATCAATGTTGTTTGTTAGTGATACCAATCATGTATTTTTTTAGGTTGCGAATATTCCTATTCTATATATATGTTTTTTAATGTTTTTAGTAATATTATTTTATAAACATAAATTATTTCCTAAAACTGTTCTACATGATCAATTACATTATTCTAAAATATTTTTAAAAAATAATTTCTTAATCATTTTCTGTAGGGGTTTATTTTGACTCTCTTTTCAAAAGATTCAAAAGAATTTTTATTTCTAATTATTATGTAGTGAATGGATTTTCCAACCATAATGAAATTTATTTTATTTGAATATTCATTTATAGTATTCCACATTTATTTTCTATGAAAAGGATTAGCATAGTATTTTTAAAATAATTATTTTATAAAATTTAATTTTAAAGTGGAAAGTATATTTTCCTCATGAATATTTTTTAGTGATTTTTAATGGTATTTATATTCATCAATGAATAAAAAAATTGATTTTATTTATGATAAAATAGAAGAATTTTGTACTGATAACAACATCATTATTTTTCTATGTGGATTTTGATTATTTCAAATAGTTTATCCTGGAACCCATTAATTTTCCATGTGTTAATCTAGTTATGAAAGGAATAATGGTTTTTTATTTGAGTTTATGATCAAATGATAGATACATATACTTCATTAATATATGGTACATTCACATTATTAATGATTATGGTTGATCCCGATATAACCTATAAGAACGGCTGAACACAATACAACATATATTAATGGGTGATCTAGATACAACTTGTATGATCGAGTGATCCTAATACAGATTATATTAATTGGTGATCCCGATATAGCTCTCCAATGTGTTTCATAATGATGAAAATTTTTACTAAATAAAAGTTACTTTTAAGATATGATAGAGTTAACTAGTTAACATGTTATTTCTAAGAGATTATAGGTATTAACCAAGTACGGTTATCTAATCTGTTAGGGATATTGTAAGAAATCAAATGAAGATAATTTTCCAAGATACCAACATATATTCCTTATGATTGATATGGTATTTTAATATTTCCTTTATCATGATTGGCATCACATGGATCAATATTATTGATTCTTATGACTCTTTCCTTTGTTATAGATTTATTTCAAATCAGATGTTTAATGATCCAGGTTTTGATGGGAATGAGATCATTTATGTTATGCTCATACGATTTGATTATGTCATTATACCATTATTCTCATCCTATGATCATCGATGAAATTCAATTTTTAATGCTCATGTTGACCCTTAATGAGAATTTGATGTCACCCTTCTTATGTTTCCTTATATCCAAGTAACTAATAATGATGATAAATTATTTGTTTCGGGAAAGGATTCATGTGTAAATAATTCTATTGGACATGTTGAATAATTAAAATAGAATATGAAAAGCCATGAATTGTGGGAGAAATATTGACTTGAAGTAATGGGTAATGTATTTGTAAGGGTTTTAACTAATTCTATAAAACATTAAAACTAAAATGTGTTTTGGTATGTAACTAACCCAATATTTTAGTTTAAGGTTTAATGTTTTGGAAGGTTGAAATTGGGTCACTCTTGTCGATATGAAATACAAAAATGAAAAGATTATGTTCTTTGAGTCATATT
Organism: Viscum album; assembly: GCA_963277665.1. Taxonomy (NCBI): domain Eukaryota; kingdom Viridiplantae; phylum Streptophyta; class Magnoliopsida; order Santalales; family Viscaceae; genus Viscum; species Viscum album. Next base: position 2,093,793,354 of record OY728122.1, read on the forward strand.
TGGTAGTGTGGGTTCAGTTCAGTTATCCTTCGTATCAGAGTTGGGTTTAAACAAGATTGTTGATTATGATGTCTTCCTAAGAGGTTAGAGTTATAGATACCACCATCAGTTTAGAAGTTTTTGGTTTGTTAAACACTCCATGTTTTATAAACCCATTTTGATATTTTATGTTATGGGGGTTTAAAATAATTAATGGAATTTTGAGAGATTTTTTATTTAGTTGAGTTCTATTTAATCCTTATTTTTAATTTGAAGTATTATTTTAGGAATAATGTCTTAACAATATATTTAAAAAAGTTTAAGGGTATTGATAACCTTTATAGTCTATATATTAATTTATATTTAGGTAGTAATACATTATTACAATTTTTGAAAATATGTTATTTCATATAGATAATGATGGGATTGAAAAGTGATTTGGTGATTAAGTGGATAATGTTACTTTTGAAGAAGTTCACTACTTGGTAACCACATATGATTAAGGTAAATGGAAATATTTTTTAATATGGTGTAATTTTATTAGTGGAATAAAAGTTAAATTTTGTTTTAGAAGAAAATATTTGTAAATCCACAAACTCGCATTTTCGGGTTATGCACATATAAATTCTATTTATTTTTTATAAAAGTAACTGAATAAATACACAAAACTTATTATATTCCTGGATCTTTTACCGGTCCTGGTGTGGGATAATTAGATACATTCCATACAACATAAAAAAATGGTACCAAACAAAATGAAATAAATAAAAGTCTTTGAGTGCTATTTCTTCAATGAAACACGCATCAAAAAGTAAATCCACTAAACCTATGGAAAATAAATCAAAAACATAGGGCGAGAAATTATTTTTCCTTCTAAGGGGTTTTAAAATATTTGATAAATACTTTTAAAATATTTATTTGAAAATGTGTTAAAAATATATATTTATAAATAATTTTTGATAAAAATATTGAAATTAAATATGCTTTAAAAATATTGCATTTCTTTGAAAATTATTTATGATAAAAAATTATTTTTAAAAATATTCATGTGATTTTTTGAAAACAATATGAAATATTTTGAAAACAAAACTATTAGGCAACTTGAATCCTTGAAGGATGTCTTGGGCTTACCCACTTGCTGGGGGATGGGTTCACTCACCAATTCCCTACCATATATACAAAGTTCAAGTGTTGTACTTTATAAAAACATTTTGAGCTTATTTTATTTATACATACATTATTCATTGGGTTTTCTACATTAAAAACATTGACAAAATAATCCAATAAATATATTTACTCTTATAACATAATTGTGAAATATTCTAATAAATTGGAGTGACTAACTTTCTACAATTGTCATATAAATACATATAATTTTATTAACATTCACACATAAAACCAATTCCAAAATGATTTCCTAGGTAAATATGATTAAATAGACATATATATAATTAATAAAAAACTAATTCGTGCATGATATGTCATGTATTATAGATTATGGTCATGTCTTATACAAATTTTGATATTCAAGTATGTTTAAAGATTTTCCCACATAAAATAATAGGTTTTATTTATAATTAGCACAAAAAATGATAACAATTATCATTGTAATCAAATTATTTAGATAAAATTAAAATGATCAAATTTACATCAATACCTTGTATTAGAAATAGATACTATATAAATTTATAAATCATAAAATGATAGATTAAAAACAAATACAAAACCTTGGATATAGATTTTTAAAATAAATGAATAATCCCTTTCAATTATTAAAACAAATTAATATAAATAGATATATATATACACACATATATAAATATTTGTAAATTAAGCATAAAATGATAGGTTGAAGTCACGAGAAAAACCATTGATAAAGAGAAATAAACATTCCTCTTATATAAAATGATAGGTTTAAAAGTAATTTTAAATTCTTAAAACAAATAAAAATAAGAAGATATATATATATATGTATATATAATACATAGATTTATAGTTTGAAATCAAAATCAACATTTGTAAAACCATGAGAATAATTTGATAAAAAAACTAAACAATTTCCCTTACATTCAAAATTTTTTAAAAACAAAAAATATAGATAGATTGTTATATATATAAATATATTCATATATATATATATATACATACCATTGTTCCATAAAATGATAAAAATAAAATAACACTTACCTTTATTTGGAAACAAGAAGTGTAAATATGTTGTTGGAATCAAAGAAATTTGATGGAGAAACTTGGGGAAGAAAATTCGGGTGCTATCGGGTGTGAAAAGAAGATAAGGATTTAAATAAAACAAAAACAATATTTAATTAAAAAAATAGTGGATTAAAAGTTGACATGATGTAGGATCAAAATATTATTATAATTAGGGTAAAATGTAAATATATATATATATATTATAATAGAAACTTTCTGGGGAAGCCGTTGATGATCGTTTTAAACTACCATCACCCAAGTTGTGTTTCTACAAGACGAATACAAGATGGGGTCTAGGCTGAGGGAATCTTATAAGGAGGATATGAGTTGGGTAAAAGACCTACTGGTGTGATAATGGGAAATGGGTAGATGAAGAACTTTACCTTCATTTCATTTAATATTTTATCTATTCTTTATTTTTTGTGATTTCATGTTTTCTCTTATCTCTCTTTTCACTTTTGTTTGTCTTTTTTGTGAGTTGCATTTTAACATTTATCCCTTTTGTGATTGTCAAGTGACATTTTTTATTAATTATTATTAAATAATTATATATCATTATCATTATTTTAAAATAATTCAAAAAAAAATTCTTTAAAAACAAGTCAATTCATGTTTATAATAAAATAATAAAATAAAACATATATATAATAAAATAATAAAAATGATAATTATATATATTTTAAAAAAAACATTCATGACCCCCTCCCAACAAAATATACCCCTCCGTGGCCTGTAATGTGAGAAGGGAGAGAGTGACCCCAGAGTCCTACCTCCTATAGGCCGTAGGTTAGTGACTAGCACCGAGGGTATAACAAACACACAAATGGGAGGCACTACCCACTAATAGAACACATGTGAAAGAGAGAGATAAGACAAACACCAACCAACTCCTACTCATACTATACTATAAAATAAATCCCAAACACACATATATAATTTCATGCAAAAACTAATACAACTGAAATGGAAAATTGAAATTACCAAAGGAAAGTAAAAGGGTTGTGACCACAAAGCCCGAACAGCTCTTGGAACTCCAAGCTAGTAGTAACCAGCCCAATCTCCAACCTTATTCATATGACTTGAAAACCAGTTTAAATATACGAAGGGTGAGTTTAACAATATACTCAGTAGTATCCTCCCCAGATCCTGTTATGTAAAATTAAATAAAACATGCTAAAGCACAGTAAACCACAAGTGAAACTAACTCATCACCTAAACAGGTACACTATTTTCCTAGCCTCACCATGGATACTGTCACAATTTATTGTATACAAGAGTATATAATATAATAATGAATATCAAGGGTACCCCACTACCACTTCCCCACTAGTTTTTTTTCTTTTCCCCAATGCCGCACGCCTTAAGCATGTCTATCAAAAAAATATGCCCACAAACACATGGGAATAAAATCACAACATGCCCCTCATGGAACACTACCACTACATCCACATAACCAAAGTAACCTGGTAGTTTCTGGGGGCCCCCACCGCTCTCATAATGTTTATCATACGTCAGGTATTATAACTCAAGACATTACAGTCGATACGCCTAGTAAGGATCCTCAAGGCATCACAACCTATACGTTTTACACCTATAGTAGTCCATAGAAAACTATATTCAGAATATATGTGTGTGAATAACCACAAGCCATTATATCCCACTACAAACATATATGTGAAAAACTAATTTTCATTCCTACCAGCACAAGTAACTACCATGAGAAGAGATTGGGGACAAAGGGGGTAGTCCGCCATCCATCCTCCCATCAGTATGTTGGGGACCCCCCCCCCCCCCCCCCCCCCCCCCCCGTGGATCAGAATTCCCTGTTTGTCAGTTTCCCTAACCGATTGGGAGAAGTTGCATATAAAAACACAAAAAATTACAAAATATAATATAGCTCACAACCACACAATGGGCATAAACTAGTCTTAGACTCAACTACAAGTAACTTCTCTCGGACTCCTGACTGTCTCTGTTAAGACTAGATATCCTATAAGCACACAACTATTTAAAGAGATGCATTATATTACTCTACCATTTTTGTCATTTTCACTTTACGTTAATTAATACATTAAACATAAATTGACCATTATTAATTCCACATTACATTTCATTAGAATCACAAAAAATTTCTATTCCCTCTAGCATAACCAAACAAAGTCCACAACTTCTTAGAAATATTACTTCAACATTTCATCCCAGTAAGCTCCAACACCATGGGTTAACATCATCTATTCCATCATTTATTAACAGCATTACTACATTCCCATATTCTCAGGAATTCTGGAAAAACATTCTCAGCTACCAACACAAGGGGCTCAACATGGTGAGTAGGTGAACTACTCGTTGAGTCTCCACCACATATAGCGAGATTATAGACCCATCTATCCTCAAGGAGATAAAAATAGAAAGCACATGGAATAACCCATGAATATTTTCCTCTTTTGGATGGAGGGTAAGAAAGAACAGACGCCTTAAGCATTTGGGAAACAAAGAAGATAAACAATCAACATGATTCAACAAGAATCCAACATTCACATCCTTCCCATTTCATCATCTTTGGTGTCCTCTCCAACATGAACATGAAAAAACTGATTCACCTCACCCCTCTAGGCATCAAATGTTACCATAACCACTGGGACTCCCTACCTCCAAATCTCACAACATCCATCCGAGCTCACAACGCATCACAAGAAGAAATAAATAACAAAAATACTAGGCTCTTGGCCCTAAACAAGGCATTCTGTATTCACATGAAAAAAGCTGTCCTCGATCTAAAAGAGAAGGCACTTGGGCTTACAAGAAATAGTTTAACTCAGAAACCTACAATGCATTAACATTTATTTAGAAACCGGTTCTTTAATCCATGTTGAATTAGTTGATTAATTATTATTTGTTTCCAACTATTGGCAACCTAAACAACAAGCTATCATAGATATCAAAAATTAATTAAACATGATTACTACATCAATTTGATTATCATCAATTTACAATATCAAAGACTGTATTAATTTACATGCCTTTTTATCATTGGCCAAATAATTTAAAAGTAATCCAAATTTACATTCTTTTCCAATTTCCATCAAGAATTACATTCCAAAACAAAGAAATCATAGATATCACATTATCTTGAAGAATAATTGGCAATAAAAAATGATTGATACCAATTTATTTATCTGATTCAAATATTTATTATGTCAATTCAATTGTGATCTAGTGGGATAAAACATGCTAACTCTATATTTTCACGTAAAAGAATAGAGAAGCCATGAATACCATAAATCAAAAAGTTTCAGACATTCTTTTCATGATAAATTGCAACACAACATTTCGGGATATCTTATCTAAGAAGATTGCATCCACTTGAGGAAGCAGCGACACCACCATGCCTACCAACAAATATGAAAATTCCATTAGAAACATTGTAGCACCTACTGACTCCGATAGTACAAATGAATCACTGAGAGTACTATTCAGAAATGTCTCACTGACAGCACAAATGACTCACTGATTTTACAAATGACTCACTGACAGTACTGTTCATAAAAGACACTCTGATGGTAAAAATTACTCATTAACAGTACTGTTCATAAATGACTCACTAACAGTACAAATGACTCACTAAAAATATAGTTCATAAATGAATCACTGAAAGTTAAAAATTACTCACTAATGGTAAAGTTCACAAATGACTCACCAAAAGTACAAATGACTCATCAAAAGTACAGTTCACAAATGACTCACTGATAATACTATTCACAAAACTGGAAACACAGTACATAGAATTGTAAATTTGGAAAAGTTCGGGATAAGTCACATAGACCTCCCATAACACCTGAAACACTAGATTTCTACAATGGAATGGATCAGAGAGGTTTAGTTCATTACATTAGATACCTCTAAAAACTTTATAATCCTCATTAATTTAGAACCAATCCAAATAAGAAACAGAAAAAGGTTTCTGAACAACCATCCTTTGACATACCTCTCAAGGCTATTGCCACCAAAGGAGTTCAACCTCTTAAAAAGGGAACATGTAAAACTGCATGACAACCATAACCATCCCCTAAACACTCTCCCGAGAGAGATACCTTTCAAAATAGAGAAATTTACAAAAAGAAACCAAAGAAATCCATCTCATTACCATGAAAGGTCTACATCCACAAATGAACATCGTTACCAGAACAGAGTTAAACATAAAAAAACTTGGGGTAATGAGCTTGTATCTACGAATCATGTTACCATGTACTCTACTCCATTCCATTGTGTCGCCACAATACACAAAAAATTGGATACCACATCCATACAACACCTTCTCCTTGCAGTCTTGGATCTCTAAAGGTATCTACTCAAAGGTCGCATCATCGTCAACATCGATCTCACCCCAATCAATTATTTGATAGTCGTCATGAATATAATGAAGAAGCCACATCACATGAAAAACATCATGTACCTAGATCATATGTGGGGAAGTGATACCTGATACACCATGAGTCCAACATTAGCCAACACCTCAAAAGCCCTAATAAACCAATGTGAAATCTTACTCCCACAACCCAACCATCGATGTCCACGACGGGGAGTTACCTTTAGAACCATGTGATCCCCAAAATCAAACTCTATAGGTCCTCTCATATGGTTAGCATAAGAATTATGATAATCTTTTGCTGCCTTCAGCCTCTCATGAATCACCTAAACCAACTTTATCATATTCTGCACTCGTTTTGGTACAAGAATTGATAACTCTCTCAACCCAGTCCAACATAATAGAGAACAAAAAGGTCAGGCATACAAGGAATCAAATGGTTCGATACTGATGGTGTATTTTATGTAATGATGAATATTCTTCCATTACTCTCCAGGAATCACCTGATTCACACACTACATCACCACACAGCTCCCTTCTCATCGCATCGGCTACAACATTCCCCTTACCAGGTGTATAAAATATTTTGATGTCATAATCCTCTAAGAACTCCATCCACCTACACTACCGCAAGTTCTAGTCATGTTGAGAGAAAACATACCTTAGGCTCTTATGATTAGTGAAAACCAAAAAACGCTTTCCAACAAACATTGTTGGCTCTCCACGAGCATCAAAGAACACCACCTGACTCCTGATGTAATCCACAATAGCCTCCCCTAAATAAAACCAATCCCTACTGAGGATGACATCACATGGTTGTATCTGTAAACACAGGAAATCCCTCCAAGAGCGGTGTTTCCCCATCACTAGCTCACAGTCTCTATATACTTCAAATAAGTCAGCTCAACCTCCAACGGACATAGTAAAGACAAAGGCCACTCGAGGACTCTCAACCTCATGTATGAAATCATAGAAAATGAAGGTTATATAAAGGATTACGTTGCTCCTAAATCAAACAAGTAATACACCCAAGTAGAAAACAAGCCAAGGGTACCTTGAATGCCATCTAGATAGCCTTAACAAGCAATGTTGAAGCATGAAGTTGACCACAACCTACTCCCCAACCTCTCTAACCCTAACTACGACCAGCACCACAACAACGCTCTACTCTCTGAGGACCAAGAGTTTACTATGATCATTCTTTGCCTAACCAATATTCTCTATGTTGATCCAAAGATCGTGAAACCTTCTACTGCTACTGCCTTGGCTGGAACTACCTCAATGGAGGAACCTGAAGTGGAACACTTAATGTATGATGACTACTCTGAAAGGTCAAGCACTCTCACTACTAATGATGTTTGGATCAATAAGAAAAATAAGATCATGCTCCCTTAGAATGGGCCTAATAGCCGCCACCCCCCGAGAAATGAGATAATGAGGGATGGGACCTACCCCCAACCAAATAGAATCTCTTCTACCCAAAAAACCATGAACCTGGGACCATAGCTATACTTTATGAGGAATCTTGAAAACTCTCCTCTCATGATTATCTGGTTCTGGATAATATCCTCTCAATGTCCTCTACCCTCACCATCACCTTGAGATAATTCTTCATCATAAACATGGTGACCTAGGGCTGGATATCTAGATGAAAATCCTCCTCAAAATGCCTCACCCTGGCCTCCTCATCTGGAAATAGGTTTGAAGCATATCACCGAAGTTTCCTGAAATGGATCCTAAAATCTCGCACACTGAAGTATCCCTGCCGGAGGGTAATTAGTTCTTGGTGACTAGCCACCTTTGCGATCAAAGAATGAAACTCCACTCTGAACATGTCTCGAAACTCATCCCATGAGTCTTCTGACTCCACATGATCCCAAAGTAATAAGAACCACTACTACCTTGATACACCATGAAACATCATTACAAACAATGACACCCTATTCTATTTATGTGCTTGGATCAAAATGAGTGATATCTTAACCTCTCCCTACCAGTCCTCTGTGACTATATCTGAAATAGAGCCCTTGAAATTCTGCAGAATCGGGCATTGAAATTATCAGAGTGTAATCATCCAATTGTTATCATCATCGACCCCCACTCAATGGATATCTTCTGGCACAACCTACTAAACAACTTCTATGCTAACATGATGATGACGTTGACCAAGAGTCATACAAAAAAATTGATCTCCAAAACCTAGAATATGGAAGACTCAACAATAATTAATTAATTGTTTTCCTTTATTCATTTTAGTTCAACGTATCCCAAGGTCTTCCCATTAAAACATAGCCATAAATAATAATGATGCACGATCCTTTCCTATGTCTCTACCCTAAAACAAGTAGCACCTCATTTGGTAGCCATTGTAAACTTAATAGTGCACGTGTCAGACTAGAGGGGGCCCTAAATACCTGTGTCTCATCTAGTCTCTAGTGTTTACAACACTTTCTAAACATTACTAATAATGTTTCCATATCAACCCATGAAACCTCACATGTGCCTAACTCCAAAAAACATCCTATCCCTCAGCTAGAGATCTGATACCACTATGTCACAACCCACTCCCCACAAAGTGTACCCTTCCTGGGCAGAAAATGTGTGAAGGGAGATAGTGACCCCCGGGTACCATCTCCAGTAGGTCCAAGGTTGGTGACTAGCACTGAGGGTAGAATAAACACACAAATGGGAGGCATTACCCTCTAAGAAAACACATACGAAGGAGATAGATAAGACAGGAACAAACCAATTCCTAATCAGATTACAATATAAATGATATCCCAAGTACACATATATAATTTCATGCAAAAACAACTGCAATTGAAAGGGAAACTACAAGTACCAATGGAATGTAAAATTTTGATGACCACGAAGCCTGAACAAATTCTACAACCCCAAGCTAATAGTAAAAATCATAATCTCAAACCTTTTACAAGTGAAAAGAAAAACAATTTGTATCTATATAGGCTAAGTATAATAGTATATTTAGTAGGATCCTCCCTAGAGCCTCTCATGCAAAAGTAAAGAAAGAATGATAAAGCACAGTGAACAACTAGTGAAACTAACTAATCACCTAAACTGGTACAGTATGTTTCTAGCCTAACCATGGGTACTCTAAAGAAGTATCATATTGAAGATTATATAATATAATAATAAATATCAAGGGTATCCTGTTACCACTTCCCCACTAGTTTTCCGCTTTTCCCCAACATCGCACATCCTAATAATCTCTCACCAAGTAGGCTTTCTAGAAAAAACTTGGGCGTAACACCAAAAAATGAACCTCATGCAACACAACCACTATGTCCAAGAACCCAAAGTAAACGGGTAGTTTCCTGGAGCCACTAAAACTCCCATAACGTACATCATACATCGGTCATTATAACTCAAACCATTACAGCCCATACATTGAGTAAGGATTATGAATCCATCACATCCTATACATGTTACACCAATAATAGTATATAGGAAAATCTATCCAGAATATATGTGTGTGAATAACCACATGCCATTATTTCTCTCTACACACATATATTGGGAAAACTAACCGTTTTGACTACCAGCACAAGTAACTAAGAATAGAAAAGAGCTAGGCCAATGGGGGTAGTCAACGATCCATCATCCCATCGGGATGTTGTGGAAAACACCCCCAGGGCTCATATTCTCTAGGCTATTGGTTACCCTAACTAATAGGGTGGAGTATGTAACATCCCAAGATTTCATAGTACGTTATTTATTCAAAATAATTCAATAACTTGCACTACACGCAACACTGAGTTCAAGAGCACCACGACTTACCAAACTAGCCTTTAAAAAGATGTTATGAATAGTTTTAACTGAATTTTGAACTTTATATAATCCTTATAATTTTAGAATCCATATTATGAGTTTCTTAGACATAATGTAAAAAAAGTTCATTTTTCAGAAAAAATAAGTATTTTTCAAAAAATATAATTTTACCGCCTTTTAATGTTGAACACATTTTAAATCCAGTATTTGAAACTTTTATATATTCAATATGATAAAAATAAAATTATTCTTTAGAATTGGGACATAAGAATTTAGTTTCAATAAATTTTTGGTGTTTTTCTTGATAACTTTCATATTTGGGTTAATAGTGAAAAATACTGAAAACAAATTTTTTTGACAAAATATTTCATAGTATTAGATTATAAATTTTAATGGTTCGGAAGTATAAATATATTATATTGTTACTATTTAATCCAATACTTGTCATTGTAAGTAATTTCTCTTCTAAATTGGACATAAACAAGTGTCAATCTTTTGATAGTTATTATTTCTTAAAAATAATATTTGGTTTTGACAACAAGAATTAATTTTAAATTAATTAATGAAACATATATGTTTTTAAATTGGTAAAATAGAATTCATTTTTAAATTCATAATATCAAAATTACCTTAGGGTGAATTTTTGGTATTTTTCTGAAAACATTCAATTTTTGATGAATAGTGAAAACACTTTGTTATTGTTTAAAACCCAATTTTTATTTAAATAATAAAATATTTTATATAAATTTATATTAAGTAAAAATAGATACATAATAACAATATTAGTTCAATGAAATTCATTGGAATCTTTTATAACATAAAATTAGATGTATAAAATTTCATTAAACTTTTTACTGTCTTTTACCCACCCTCTAGGAGCATTTGAAAATTTATATAAAACATAATTTTACCACATCTATGAGTTGAATTTAAAAAATACGAGAGAAATAGTTAAACTCATTAAGTAAAATGTAGTTCAATAAGATGCAAATAATTTTTAGTGAATAGTAACTTTTGACTTTTATTTTCCTCAATTAAAAGTAAATAGGGTAATTATGGGTAAAAATGATATTATAAATATTTTGACACTTGTCCTAATTTTATTCGATAAATATAATTCATCCAGAAACAACCTTAAGAATAAAATATGACCCTTTATTTTTAGTTGGATTAAATTAGGACATTTATTATTATTTATTTGAAAGAAGAGTAAAAAGTGTTAAATTCATGTTTTCATAACTAAAACATTTTAATATAGAGATATAAATTAGATACAGTCAACTATAAATATTCATTAGAAATATAAAAATATTTACTAAATAATGGTATTTTATTTATAATTTTTATACATTAAATAATTTAATTTATTTATGACACAATGATGATGCACCAATTATCGTATTAATGAATGACTAAAATAATTAATATTGTAAATATTAAAATAAATGTAACTTAAGAATTTTTAGGAATTAGACTTATTTTATTGGTTAATATGACATTTTGGAGTTGATTAGATAAATTGATTTTGAAGTTATAAGGTTGTTATGACTTTCACAAAAACAAAATACCAAATCGTGTCAAAATTGACATAGATTAATTTTTAAAACAAATACTATATAATTGGTTGATATAATATTCCTAAAAAATAAGGTTAGGAAAAAGGGCTTAAATAATATTATTCATGTCATTAATAAACCAATTTAGGTTCTTTGGGATGTTTATAGTAAATTTATTAACCATATAGTTTATGAATAGAAGAAGACACGGTAAAAGTTAAATTATTTAACTTAGAGTAAAATCTAAAAGATAAGGTTAAAATGGGATACTAAACTAGTCTAAAACCTATTGGTCGAGAGTATTTTGACCAATCCCCACTTTATCTTAAAAATAAATAAATGTGGTACAATTATAAAACGAATATGATTTTACTATAAAATAACATTTCAATCTTTTCCTAAGGTGCCCCTCACCCCTCTTATAAAAAAACACTTCCCCTTATCTCAAATTAACACCTTAAAAGCCATTTTTCTCGGCCAACCCCTACAAAAATGTACTCTAAACTATCTTCCTTTCACCCCAGAGTCATTCCTTGGGTTATAAAGCTATCCTATGGATCTGTTTTGATCAAATCAAAAGGAATAACCTGAAGAAGAGGTAAATATTTCATCACCTCTTTCAAGTTTCTTCTTCTTCCACTTCTTCTTTCCTTGTTGTTTCCATTGTAAAAAAATAACTCCAGTATCTTCTATATATTGTGATATTATTATAAATATGGTTCAACCATATTAATTATTCTATCCATCCTATGAATGACATGTCACCATATGTGCGTATGTACGGCTTACCATCTCCACGTCGTGGTGAGTTGTTATTCAATACATTATTATTTGGATGGGTATAATAATGATGTATAATTGATTTAAATAATAAATATAACATGCTAATGATTCTGTATATATTATATACCATCCTATTATATTCTATTTGAATATATATACAAAATTATATTACCACTTGTGTGTACGTATGTGTTACCATCTCCACGAACGCAATGAGATTCATTCCCCCATCGTAACCATTCAAGACTAATTTTCATTTGATGATTAAAAATAATGTTTAAAGAATTGATATCATTCTAGATATGAATATGAAACATCCCATCCATAACAAAAATGACTCACGTAACAAAGAATATAAAGGAAGATGAATTAGTTAACACCCGAAACTACAATAGTACTAAAATATTATTAACGAAGCATTATTAGAAGATCATATATGATATTATAATTGTGTATATGGTTCTTGTATAATTTAATAACAATGATTTAACTATTATAAAGATGGTTAACATACCCTCAACGAAGGAAATGTAAAAGGTAAGGGTTAATTCTGCAATCTCTTCATTATCTGAGGTTGTTTATACGTAATAATCTATTGGGACCTCTTTATCATCCAAATCCATGATTCGTAAAATGTCTTTCAAAACATTTTTACTATTTATTAGAAAATGGGTTAAATTTATTTATACCCTTACTTGAAATTATATTTTTTTAATGGAATATTTCCATCGTTTTCCAAACAAGAAACTTTATAACCTTTTCGACAAAATTAAGGTATGAATGCCTTATTTAACTTATACTGTGGGTGAGACTACTTTTAGCCATTATAACATCATCAAATCTTACCTTAAAATCTAGTAATAATATTTTCAAAATAAATGTTTTCTTATATAATTATGAGACTCTTAATTTATTTCAAATAGAAAGAGATATTTCTCACAAATAGTTTTGATTTCATCTTTGTCAACATCCTTTGATAAATTTTACATGTGTTTGAAGTTGATTTATTATGATTCAAATATTCCATATTGTATTTATGTTTTTGTGATATGTTTGAATGTGGATGACTTATTTTTATTCCATTCATGGTTTATGGTTAAATTATTTATATTTCTTATACTAGTTTTAATAAAAATGTTTTTGTTATATTTCAACCTTTTCTTAAGATGAATGTGTTGGACTAGTATATTCTCGTTTGGAGATTGGTAAAATTAAGCCCTTCTGGTTGGGGTCTGGTTACAATAGACCCTCCGGGTTGGGGTCCAGTTACAGAGGCTCTCTAGGTTGGAGTCTAGTTACAGAGGCTCTCCGGGTTGGAGTCCGGCTATAGAGGATCTCCAGGTTGGAGTCTGATTACAGAGGCTCTCCGAGTTGGGGTCTGGTTACAGTTTTCCCCAAGGTCCTGGCATGAGGCCTTGTCATAGAAACTAATGTCTGGTACTATACATTCCCTCATTATGATATTTTTTATTATTTTTGATTATTCGACTAGTAGAGCATCCATGTGCATTTTTATACGGTAATTTTTGATTTATTTTTTCCATATTATGTGCAAGATTATGTTTAGAAGGGCATTGTTTTTATTACACATCTTCACTTTAATTTTTATAGATTCTGCTAAATTATTTACCCTTACTGAGCATCTGAGCTCACGCATTTCTTATGTTTTATTTTACTAGGATCCCAAAAAGTGTTTTATGTTTAAGATGTAGGGTTAAGCTAAGGGAACAATGGCATTCTCAATGGATTATTTATTTTGTTGTATATTGGAAATTGTAATGTAACGATCATGTATGAAATCTATTTTACAAGACTTCTAAAATGATCTGTCTTCGAGACTTGATTTTTTGTAATCATGTCAATGTATTAAAATAATGGATCGACTCTAGGAATCTTGGGTCGGAGCGTTACATTTGGTATCAAAGGAAGTTTTTAAATAACCATGGAAACTACATTTAGATAAACTCTTATTAGAGTACATTATGCTAATATAGACTTTGAGAATTATTATAGAAGAACTTCCTACAGTTTTGGTAATGTAGATATTTTGTGAGTTTTCCATGCAAATACATCCTTCTCTAGATACGAGAAATTAGAGGTGGCTCTGGAAGAGATGTTTCTATGGGTAAAATCCAAAAACACCACATTGAGCTAGACTCGAACGGGAACTGGTTCATGACAACAGGCCTTGCTACACTCTTTGTTACGACACTCTCGGGGGATATGCTTAGGATAATTCACATTTTCATTACAAGCCGTTATGAAGGATTTAAGAGTAAATACTTACTCAAAGAAAACATTTTTATTTTTATCGATTATATCCATAAACTATTGAATTTACGTTAGGTATTTTACAAGTTTGCAATTATTCATTATGATTCATAAAATGACTTATTGTATTCCATTGTTTAGAAATGGAACCCAGTATAAAGAATGAGAACTTTAACAATACGTATGATCCAAAGAGTAAGAAGTATCATATATTTCATGGTATTAGGCCAAAATTTTGAAGGGAAATAGTCTCCCTTGTATTCTCAACATATGAAGAAATAATATCAAGTATTAATAAGATAAGTAATGAATTCCTTGAGTCATATGGCTTTGAAGGGAATCAAGAGAAGAAAAGTCTGGAAGAGAGAAAGATGGATACAGAGAAGAGGGGAAATAAGTATTTTCCCATTTGTGATAAATGTGGAAAGAGTAACCTTGGTAAATGCTTGAAGGGAATGAGAGTTTGTTATAAGTGTGGAGGAAAAGGACACCAAGTACGTGATTGAAATGGTAAGAAAAATTATTCAAATGTTAAATGCTTCATCTACATGGCATTGGGACACTACGCGAATCAATTTACTAGTAATCAGAGTATACCGAAAATGATCTTATTGGATAATAATCATGTTAGGATACTACCTCATATGAAGAGGAATAACTAGTGTTCTTATGTTGTTATTATTGAATAATTTCATTTGATTTTTGTATCAACTATATACTGGTTATATGAATTATAGAGATAAATAAAGATTGTACTACAGTACTATTTTATTGAGTATTTGAGATTATATGGTTCTAAGAAAAGGGACTTAATAGTAAGCTAAAATTTTTGTAAAATACATGGTTGAAGGAAAATTAATCCTTAATTTGTTCCTGATAATGAGGAAGGGGTTTTGGAATAAGAGATGGTTGATTTGGATAAATTATATTGGATATTCATGAATTCCTTGGAAATGATTAATAGTTTTCTTATTTCATCATTGTTGGAATATTCAAAAATTTTGGATATAAGGAATATTTACAGTATTCTATAAAGAATAAGGGATCATGAATATAATCAATATGGTTTTATGGTAATTCTGGGTGTTACCATGTTTTAAAAGAATACATGACGAAGGTGTTAACATGTTATTACGTGGAAAAAAGGATCTTCATTGTGTTTAACTTCCTTATAAATTTTGTACTGTGAGTTTGGATAGAAGTATTTTGGATAATTATAAAGGTTGGAATGGATTAAGATTGAAATTGGATAAAATTGTTGAGGTTGTTTTGGGATTATCATAAAATGGACAACCCAGAGGTCGTGTGACAAATAGTTGTGTCCGGTAAGGGAGCAAGACTTGAACCCGCAACAGAAGGGAGACAAGGGTGAATCACCAACCACTGGCCTACTTGATATCCTTGATTATATAATGTTGTTTATTTTTAAAAATGTATGATAGGTGAATTATAAATTAAATATTTTTGGAACCCTATACGATACGGATTAATGGAATATTTTTTTGAAATCTTTTGTAGTGAAATACAAATTTGTGGTAGGAATTAGTTAATGGATGTACCACTACTTGTAAAGTATATATATATATATATATATATATATTCCCTCCTATTATATGACTAAATTAATTCTTAAACTTTATTTGAGGGACTTCGTCTCAATCTTCTTTCATTGAGGGATCCTTTGATGTCTGAACGACTTTATTTTATATGGTGTATAAAATCCATTGAATTTTCATTTTAAAGGGAATTTTTTTCTAAAAAGTGTTTTTCTAAACGAAAAAAAGGAATTTATTTTTAACGTAAGCAATCACAATGACCTTTCTTCCACCACAAGTTTTATTTGAACTTTGGATTCCTTAACAAACCAAACTGTTTTTTAAATGAAAATAAATACCATATACTCTTTTTATGTATTTTGGAATTGAAAATGGTTTTGATAGTGGATTTTTATTGTCAATATATTTAAATGATATATTGTGATTGATGACCTCAATAAATACCTATAAATATTTACGATTTAACTTCAATTATGTGTCTATAATTTCCACCAATGTTCTCTTAATCGAGATCATAATTTGGTGGTAACTTTTTCATTTCCCTTTACCTCTTATTAAGACTAAATTTTATTAACCCAATTTCTGATGTGGGTTTTCCAAAAAGGTATTTCTCTATTTTTAAACTTTTATTTTCTATGAACAATTTCAAATTGCGAGGAAACTATTTATTGAAGGAGGGAAAAATGTATCACTCCAAGATTTCATAGTACGTTATTTCTCCAAAAATAATCCAGTAACGTGCACTACACGCAACACTGAGTTTAAGCGCACCATGACTTACCAAACTATACATTCAAAAGAGGTTATGAATAGTATTAATTGAATTTTGAACTTTGTATCATCCTTATAATTTTATAATCCATAATATGAGTTTCTTAGATATATTGTAAGAACTGATTCATTTTTTCTGATAAAAGAAGTATTTTTCAAAAAATGAAATTTTACCACCTTTTAATGGAGAACCCTTTTTAAATACAATATTTGAAACTTTTATGTATTCAATATGTCAAAATAAACTTCTTCTTTAGAATCGGGACATAATAATTTAGCATCAATAAATTGTTGTTGTTTTTCTGATAACATTCATATTTGGGTTAATAGTGAAAAATACTGAAAACAAACTTTTTTCGTCAAAATAATTTATAATGTTAAATTATAGATTTTAAAGGTTTTAAAGTATAAATAGATTATATTTTTACCATTTAATCCAATGATGGTCATTGTAAGTAATTTCACTTCAAAATTGGACATAGACAAGTGTCAATCTTTTGATAGTTATTATTTCTTAAAAATACGCTTTTTGGTTTTGACAACAGGAATTAATTTTAAATTAATTAATGAAACTTATATGTTTTGAAAATGGTAAAATAGAATTCATTTTTGAATTCGTAATATAAAAATTAGCTTAGGATTAATTTTTGTTATTTTTCCGAAAACATTCAATTATCGATGAATACTGAAAAACACTGCATTATTGTTTAAAACCCACTTTTTATTTAAATAATTAATTATTTTATTCAAATTTATCTTAATTCAAAATAGATAAATAATAACAATATTAGATCAACGTAATTCAATGGAATCTTTTTTATAATAAAATTAGATGTATAAAATTTTATTGAACTTTTTACTGTCTTTTATCCACCTTATTGGAGCATTTGAAAATTTGTATAAAACTTAATTTTACCGCTTCTGTGAGTTGAATTTAGAAAAATCTGAGAGACAAAGTTGACCTCAGTAAATTATATTTTGTTCAATAAGATGAATTGTTTTTTTGAATAGTAACTTTTCACTTTTATTTAACACAGTTAAAAGTAAATAGGGTAATTAAGGGTAAAAATTATATTATAATTACCTTAACACATTGTAACGTCCCGATTCTGGAAGCCACCCAAAGGCGCCCCGTACCCTGTTGGTCACATGAACTCAAGCACATTTCCTCAAACACCAGAGGCTTCCGACTAGCAGCGAGGGCCATGGATGTGATAGTGGGAAAATTATGCCCTCATTAGCAGAGTACACAACGGAAATAAATAAACATGCAATAGAGGAAGCAGTGAATAATCAACAATAACAAACAACAGAAGACTAAATCAACAAACTGGAGCAAATATGTATATATGGAATGATGCTAGATAAAACTCTAGGAATGAATCCAAACAAGTCACAATTTTGAAAACACCACAGTACCAAAACAAGTACAAAATGAAAGTAAACAGCTCCTCAGCATCGCAAGCCCAAGCTTGGTCCCTTGCTCTCCTGCTCCAAGAAATCATGTTCTAGAAGTTGAAGGGCGCATGACCTTGTCTATACCTACAACAACATAGTCTTTTTGGGCCCAAAAGCATGGCCCAAAAAAGGGTGTGAGATAAAATCCCAGTAGGCAACCACCTGAAGATCTGTGCCTAACAGTCAGTGAGTATATGGCAGGTAAAAGTACAATAAGCAGCAAACAGCAACAACAAGCAGTAGGTAGTAAATAGTAAGTAGTGAAGTAGGATGATACACAACAGTAATCAACCACAACAATAGCATCATTAAAGAAAAACAGCTAACACAAATAAGAAACCCACTGGGAAGTACCCGCAGCCATCCCCTCTTGTCCTAACCAAGAAATACCACAACCCTCTGGGTAGTGCACTCAGCCTAACCCCTCTGGCTTGGTCATAAAAATTTATCAGACATTATGGGGAAGCTCAGTCGGTCAATTCCCCTTATAGTATAGGGTAGTTAGGGACTCTATGAGGAAGATCACGTGGTCTAACCCTCTTTTCCCCAAGGTCTAGAGACTCTCTGAGGAAGAAATCTTGGTCAATTCCTCCTATAGCCTCAGGTATACCAAAGACTCTCTAAGGAAGCCCACTCGGTCAATTCCTCCTCTAGCCTGGGAAGGTTCTTAAAAAGATTCAAACAAGGTAAGACTCTTTGAGGAAGCTCACTCTGTCTACCCTCCTATAGTTTAAAATATCCAACAGTCTCTAGGAGCTCACTCAGTCCATCCCCTATAGTTTATAATGTCCAAGACTCTCTGAGGAAGCTCTCTTGGTCTACCCTTCTGTAGTCTATAATATCTAAGACTCTCTGGGAAGCTCACTCGGTCTATCCCTTACAGTCTATAGCACTAGGTTCTCTTAGTCCTATGTCATTCAGTTCATAATAATTCTATAATATCAAAGTACACCTATAGAGCTACTTGGATAAACAGTCTACAGGGCAACAAACATGTTATTAATTTCACTCCAACCTATAATCACAAGGCATGGAAACAGGTGTAATAGCCAAAGGAAAACGAGACCCAAAGGTCATAAACAGAGAAAACCATGGGAAAAATTTCCAAGCACAACAATTTATCCTCTGACATGATTAAATTACCTCTACACAAGAATACAAGAAAGTCAAGAAAACAACAATGGAAAAAAGGTAAACACGCAATACCCCATTCACGGGTATTGGTGGAATTTTCACATAAAACTCATAGACTTTGATCGGTAAGGCACAAACCACCTACCTCGATCCTAGGAGATCAATATACTTGAACCACGATGACTGATTCTCCATTTAATGTCGTAGATATGAGAAATGCCCAAAATGTTCAAACCACGATAACTTGAGAAAGAGGAAGAATTTGAAAACAAGGCTCAAGCAGAAGGAAGAACCCACTGCTGCGATTACAATGCAATCGACGATGCTTGAATCAGAGAACGGACAGAGGCTCAGGAATCCGGAAAATTTTCACAGTCGTACGACGTCTCTCGGTCGAACCACACCTACAAGAAGACATTTATGGTGATTGGGTGTGACCCCAGTCCGATTAATGAAATAAAAGAAAGTACACGACATTTACTTTTAGAGTACATGGCGTGTACTAGGACCTTCCGTACTCCACCAAAATTGGCCTCCATGTCACCCCTAAACACCGTGTGTGTGGCCCGAACACGGCCAGCACACGACTTCAAGCAGGAAAAGAGTATAGGGCGTGTACTCAGAAAGTACATGGCGTGTACTTAAAAAATTTCCAAAAACTTCATTTTTCTCAAAATCTTCAGAAAAAGGAAGGACATACTTGAAACGAAGATCCGAGTTCTTACAAACTTCCACCCTTAAGGAAATTCATCCCTGAATTTCCCTAGCAATGCCTAAAAGGAGAAACCCCAAATAGCTCCGCCAACTGTGATCGTACATCGACCTCCCTCTCCTAGGTCTCGTCCTGTACTCACCCATTCTTCCAAAGCACCCATACTAAAGGAACATACTGACCACGGAGAACCTTCATACTACAATCGAAAATCCCGATGGGATGCTCCTCAAAAGATGCACCTGCTTCGAGCTCAACCTCCTCAGGCTAAAAGACATGTGATGAGTCTGAAAAGTAACATCGGAGTTGAGAGACGTGGAAGACGTGTAAGACGTCGTGCATGGACCGGTTCCTCTGAGGTAACAACAACCGATAGGCAACCGGCCCAACTCTCTCAAACACCTCAAATGGCCCGACGTACCACGGTGAAAGTTTACCCTGTCTCCGAATCCTCTTGTTTTCCAACCTCGGTGTGACACACAGAAAAACCTAATCTCCGACCTCGAACACTAGAGTTCGTCTCCGCTGATCAGCATAAGACTTCTGTCGAGACTGTGCTGTAGGTCTGGTTCGACCGAGAGACGTCCAAACAAAGCTCCCTCTCCTGCCTCCAGCCAGCATAAGGGTTATCAGCATTCCCTACCATACAAAGCCTCGTAAGGTTCCATCTAAATGGTCACCTGAAAACTGTTGTTGTAGGCGAAATCCACCAGAGAGATATGCTTCTCCCAAGAACCACCAAAATCTATAATGCAAGATCAGATCATATCCTCAAGTACCTGGATCGTGCGCTCGGACTGGCCATCAGTCTGGGGATGGTATGTTGTACACAAAAGTACATGTATACCCAATGCCTTCGGAAGCCCCTCCCAGAACCAAGCGATAAAACGTGCATCCCTGTATGAAACAATGGAGTGTGGAACTCCGTGTAGGTGTACAATCTCTCAGATGTACAGTTTTCCCAGATCATCAACAATGGAGGTCTCCTTGATCGACAAGAAGTGTGAAACCTTCATAAGCATGTCGACGACAATCCAAACAGCATCACTCCCCCAAGGTGACCTCGGTAACCCGGTCACATTGTCCATCACGACATCGTTCCAATTCCACTTAGGAATGGGTAACTCCTGTAAAAGCCCTGCTAGTTGCGGATGCTCTGCTTTCACCTTCTGACACGTAGAACATCTCATGACAAAACCAGTAACATCTTTTTTCATACCTGGCGACCAGTACTGGCGGTGTAGGTCACGATACATCCTGGTGATTCCAGGATGATCTTCCCAAACTGAGGAATTAAAATCCCACATCAGCTCCTCGTGTATGTCTGCTGGCACCCATACGCATCCCTAGAAACACAAGATCTCATCCTCGCCCACTGTCCATCCAGTAAGAGGGTCCTCTCCTGAAAAACTCTCTCGTAGGACTAAGCTTTCTGAGTCCAATAGCTTCCTCATCCATACCCGATCATGTAGTATAAAGGTAACAGCTACAGAAGATAGGACAGTCTATCCCTACCTATCATGCACCTCCAGATGCATCTCAGAGAACAGAGCCATCAGGTGCCACTCACTGATGGCCTCCAAAAGTGCCTAAATCTGGGTTCTCCTGCTCAACGCATCTGCCACTGCATTTCCCTTTCCTGGCATATAGGCGAGCTCAAATTCAAAAGACTGATGATACTCGACCCACCTGTGTTGTATCAGATTCAGATCATGCTGAGTGAAGATATACATGAGACTCTTGTGGTAAGTGAAAACCACAAATTTCTCTCCTAGAAGGTAGTGTCTCCAACAACGTAAGGCATGAAAAACGGCTTCAAACTCTAGATCATGCGTAGGGTAATTCTTCTCTTGTGGCCTCAACTACCGAGACCCATACACAACGACTCCATCAACTTGTATAAGCACAAATCCTAGACCGACGCCTAAAGCATCACAAAAAACAATGTAGCTCTTGCCTGGCTCTAGCAAGACTAGTATTGGTGCTGACGTCAACCTCCCCTTTAGATCCTGAAAGGCTGACTCACAAGAATCTGACCATAAAATCTTTTCCCCCTTCTTGGTCAGACCTGTCAAAGGTGCTTCTAGGCGTGAAAAGTCCTGAATAAAATGCATGTAGTATCCAACCAGCCCTATAAATCTTCGTACCTCAAAGACGTTATTCGGCTGCTCCCAGGAAACTACATCTCTCACTTTCTCTGGGTCCACTGATACTTCTGCTTCTGAGATGATGTTACCCAAGAAGTGAATCGAGTCCATCCAAAAGTGGCACTTCGAGAGTTTAGCATACAGTCGATGCTCTCTCAGTGTACTCAGAACGATCTCAAGATGTGTGGCATGGTCATGTCGAGTGTGAGAGTACACTGAGAAATTTTCCACGAAGACCACGATGAAGGAGTCCAGGTACGGATGGAACACTCAGTTCATCAGTTTCATGAAAACTGCAGGAGCATTTGTGAGACCGAACGACAGGACTGTATACTCGTATAGACCATACCTACTCCTGAAGGCTGTCAGAGGTATATCTAACGGTCTAAAGCACAACTGATGATAACCAGACCTCAAGTTGATCTTTGAGAACACTCCGGATCTTTGAAGATGATCAAAGAGGTCATCTATCCATGGCAAGGGATATCAGTTCTTGACCGTGAACTGGTTCAGCTTCCGATAATCCCCACAAAGTCGAAGGGTTCCATCTGCCTTTTTCGCAAATAGGACAGGCGAAAACCAAGTAGAAGTACTGGGTCAGATGAAACCCTTTTACCGTAACTCCTCCAACTACTTCTTGAGCTCCTTCAACTCAGGTGTAGCCATCCTATAAGGAGTAATGGACACTGGTGCTACTCCCAGCACGAGCTTAATCGAGAAGTATACCTCATGCTCTGGAGGCAAACCTGAAAAGTCCTCTAGAAAAACATCCCTAAAATGATCCACCACTGGGGGAAAGTCTAACTGTGAAGTCCCCTGGCCATCTAGAAAAAGACTGGAAATCTAGGCTGTAACTTCCCCTTTCCCATGATGTTCTTGTCTAGCTCTACCCGCCTGGACATCTCACTCGCCTCTATGAAGGAATGATCCACCCTCTGGTGATACGAAGCTCACCCTACGGCGATAGAAATCGACGATAGCCTAGAAGGGAACCAACCAGTCCATTCCGAGAATGACGTCATGGCACGTCATCTATAGGACATAGAGTTACCATAAGAAATTACACCCTGAAACCTCAAGAGGGAACTCTCTGCACTGACGTACGCTATATTTCCTCATTCCCAACGGCATGTCAAGAGTCAAAAAGTTAGTAGATGAAAAGATACAAATCCCAAGGATCTCCACAACCACAAACGAGATAAAGCTATGTGATTAACCAGTATTGAAAAGAGATGAAGATAAAACTGAATCTACTAAGATCGTACCTCGAACTGTAGAAGGTTTGGGATCCTGCTCCTGATAGGTCTGCTCCACGGCCAAAGGCTAGCCTACACCGTGGCCCTACACCCCAGGCTGACCGCTCTGAGCTGATCAACTCTGCTGTTGCTGATGACCTTGTTACTGACCACCACGGCCACGACCTCCACCTCGGCCTGAATAGCCGGAAGAACTCCAGTTCCCAAACTGGTGAGAAAACTGGCGAAGCATCTCCAGAACACGGGGTCATAGAGGAACCCCTACCACCAGTTTAAGGTGAGAAGATGTGAAAAAATCACTAATGATGGTCCATCTTGCCGTAAGATCGGCACCCCATCGGATATCTCTGGCACTGAGGCTTAGTATGCCCACTCCTACCGCCCAGGTATCATACAACCTGGCTGCTATAAGGCACATCCCGCAAACCTCGATCTCCCCGAGAAGACTCTTTGCAACGCTTCCTACTATCCGTAGGAGGAACACCTACTCTGGATGTCGAACCACCCAGGATCACTGCTCCAGAATCCCTCAGATTGTGCTCAGTAATCAGCTCCTGGTTGACGATGGAGGATATAGAAGTCAACTGGAAGTTATTCACCAGGGAACAGATCTTCTGCCTGAGACCGTCCTCAAACATCCTAGCAAGGAACAACTCATCACCTGCTGGGATCGGTGTGAAACGCTGCAGCTCAGTAAAATGAGATGAGTACCCATGACAGAAAGAGTACCTTGCTGCAGACTCATAAACTCCCAGACTCGATCATCCCTCAGGGTCTCCGGATAGAAGTATTCATAGAAGGTGTGTCAAAACACATCCCATGAAATACTCTGCTAGCGTCCTGAATGTGAGATCACCTCCCACCACCTCTTGGCAGTGTCCCAGACCATATAGGAGGGAAGATTTACCCTCTTCTCTGGGTTTATCTCTAGATTCTTGATGATAGTCAGGGTGGCCTTGAACCATGACTCTGCAGCCTGGGGTCCTCCATCACCTGAGAAAGTAGGAGGGTGTCGCTGCTGAAAAACCCTCATCAACTCAGCCATCGATGGAGCAGGAGGCGACACACCCTGAAAAGTCTGTAACATCCTCATGAAGTCCTCCCTGAGCTTCGTATCGGTACCTGTGATGGGTATAACTACTGGTGCCAAGGCTGGAACAGGAGGAGGATCAACAGGAGGTTCCTGATCGGCCATATCCGGTGTCTGGTCACCATCTGGAAACTGACGCACGACCGGAGGATGTCTCTGAGGCATAGATCTGAAAGATCAAAAGCACACCATAGATCTGGATAACAAAGACTGAAAACGTAGGTGTATAAAATTGGATCAGGGGAAAGAAACTATAAAATTTACAAAACACGACTACACAATGTGTATAAAACCTACACGGTGTGTACTTTTAGCCATTAACAAGGGCATGTACTCCCGCCACTACTGGTCATGTAACACCCCAAACTACATGGTGTGTTGTTCCCACACACGGTGTGTACTTGAACTCTATTCCCCTGACTAAGTCTCCTTACACAGCTAACCCATACGGTCCAAACTAAACCCAGACTACACGGCGTGTTCCCTAGGGACACGGTGTGTACTAGACACGGTCTCGGTGGCTCGTGTTTTTATTTACACAGCCTGCTACGTGGATTTACTTACTCGGAGTGTTCCGAACAAACACGACGTGTATAGGAGAAGATAACACCAACCCGTGTTGTTCGTGACACGGCCAGGTACCTGGGACAAAACTACATGGTGTGTTCTTTAGGAACATGACGTGTTCTACTCGATCTTCCCTGGCCCGTGTTGTCAGTGACACGGCCAAGTACACGGCTCTAAACTACACGGCGTGAACCTATAGTACACGGTGTGTTCCTAAAGTTATTTTTACGACACCGTGTTTCTACTCACACGGTCAGTTAAATGGCTTGAAAACTACATGGCGTGTATCCAGAAAGTACACGCCGTGTATTCTGGGTTTTTCTGGGCAGTAGCTGAGAAACTGCACAGAAGCCCAGAAACACTGAAAACAAGGAAAAGAGGTGCCAAATTCCAATCCGTGAGGGCCCATACTCCCCGCGAATCAAATCTTGGCATCTCTTACAGTCATGTACAAGAGAAAACAAGATCATGATGCACCAACTTACGATTCAAGAGGGACCATAACACCTCAAGAATCAAAATTTGGCATTCATTTTAAGCAATGTATAAAACAAACAGTTT
Organism: Viscum album; assembly: GCA_963277665.1. Taxonomy (NCBI): domain Eukaryota; kingdom Viridiplantae; phylum Streptophyta; class Magnoliopsida; order Santalales; family Viscaceae; genus Viscum; species Viscum album. The sequence continues at coordinate 2,093,819,561 of OY728122.1, forward strand.
CTCTATCAAACTACAGAGATTCTATCAATGATCTATCACAACATCATGCATAATCTGCCCAACGTCTATCACAACAACATGAAATTTCTAATGCATCCTAGATGGCATGGAAAGAATGCATGGAATTTGATTTCTAACAGGTGCCTATATGATGGATGAGATTACATACCCTCATCTCATCGAGTTGCGACAAGAATAGAACTGTAATATCAAAACAATAATAGAACAAGACATGTGAATCACTATAGGTGAAATCATATCGACCATAAAATCCCAGACCATAAAACTGCAACAAACAAGGTAGTATGGATTTTCCATGTATGCAGGTTAACTACTCCCAGGAACAGCTTATTACCAAGTACCGAATCCATACTATCCCTGGATAAAGTCTCCAAACAGTGAAGCAAGATAAAAAAACTCCCTATGATATCACTTTGTAACGTCTCGGTTCTCGAAGCCAACCAAAGGTGCCCCGTACCTAGTTTTTCAGATGACCTCAAGCACATTTCCTCAAATGGCGAAGCCTGCTGACTAGTAGCGAGGTCCTTGGGTGTGATAGTGGGGAAACTATACCCTCATTGGCAGAGTACATAGAAGAAATAAATAAACATGAAATAGCGGAAGCAGTGAATAACCAACAATAACAAACAGCAGAAGACTAAATCAACAAATTGGAGCACATATGTATATATGGAATGATGCAAGATACAACTCTAGGAAGGCAGCCAAATAAGTCACAATGCTGAAAACACCATAGTACCAAAACAAGTACAAAATAAAAGTAAACAACTCCTCAGCCTCACAAGCCAAAGATTGGTCCCTTGCTCTCCTGCTCCAAGCAATCATGTTCCAGAAGTTGAAGGGCGCTTGCCCTTGTCTATACCTGCAACAACATAGTCTGCCTGGGCCCAAAAGCATGGCCCAAACAGGGTGTGAGATAAAATCCCAGTAGGCTACCACCCGAAGATCTGTACCTAATAGTCATTGATTATATGCCAGGTAAAAGTACAATAAGAAGTAAACAACGACAAGAAGCAGTATGCAGTAAACAGTAAATAGTGAAGTAGGATGATACACAACAATAATCAACCACAACAACAGCAGTAGTAAAGAAAAACAGCTAACACAAACTGGAAACCCACTAGAAAGTACCCACAACCATCCCCTATGGTCCTAACCAAGAAACACCACAACCCTCTGGGTAGTGCACTCAGCCTAACTCCTCTTGATGGGTCATACGAATTTATGAGACTCTCTGAGGAAGCTCACTCGGTCAATTCCCCTTATAGTCTTGGGTAGTCACGGACTCTTTGAGGAAGATCACGCGGTCTACCCCTCTTAGCCCCAAGGTCTAAAGAATCTCTGAGGAAGCTATCTCGGTCAATTCCCCCTATATCCTCAGGTATACCATAGACTCTCTGAGGAAGCTCACTCAGTCAATTCCTCATCTAGCCTGTGAAGGTTCTTAAAAATATTCAAACAAGGTAAGATTCTCTGAGTAAGCTCACTCGGTCTACCCTCCTGTAGTCTATAATATCCAAGACTCTCTGGGAAATCACTCGGTCCATCCCATATAGTCTATAATGTCCAAGACTCTCTAAAGAATCTCTCTCAGTATTCCCTCCTGTAGTCTATAATATCTAAGACTCTCTGGGAAGCTCACTCGGTCTATCCCTTATAGTCTATAGCACTAGGTTCTCTTAGTCCCATGCCATTCAGTGCATAATAATGCTCTAAGACAAAATTAAACCTATAGAGCTACTTGGCTAAACAGTATATAGGGCAACAAACATGTAATGAATTTCACTCCAACCAATAATCACAAGGCATGGAAACAGGTGTAACTGCCAAAGGCAAACAAGACCCAAAGGTCGTAAACAGAGAAAAGCATGGGAAAAACATCCAAGAACAACAATTAATCCTCAAAAATGATTAAATTACCTCTACACAAGAATACAAGCATGGAAAGAAAACAACAAGGGAAAAAGGTAAACACGTAATACCCCGTTCACAGGTATTGGTGGAATTTACACATAAAACTCAAAGACTTTGATCAGTAAGGCACAAAACCACCTACCTCGATCCTAGGAGATCGATATACTTGAACCATGACGTCTGATTCACCCTTGAGAATTGTATATCTGAGAAAATGACAAAAAAGTTCAAACCATGATAACTTGAGAAAGAAGAATAATTAGAAAACAAGTCTCAAGCAGAAGGACGAACTCACCGCTGCGATTCCAACGCAATCGACGGTGCTCGAATCGGAGAATAGACAGAGGCTCAGGAATCCAGAGAAGTCTCGTGGTTGTACAATGTCTCTCGGTCGAACCAGACCTAGAAGAAGACATTTATGGCGATCAGGATCGACCCCGGTCTGATTAATGAAAAAAAGAAAGTACACGACATGTACTTTTAGAGTACATGGCCTGTACTAGGTCCTTCCATACTCCACCAAAATCGGCCTCCATGTCACCCCTACACACCGTGTGTGTAGCCCGGACACTGCCACCACACAAATTCGAGTAGGAAAAGAGTACACGGTTTGTACTCAGAAAGTACACAGTGTGTACTTCAAAAATTTCCAGAAACATCAATTTTCACAAAAACTACAAAAACGGAAGTACATACCTGAAATGAAGATCTGGGTTCTTACACACATGTCCTAATTCTATTGGATAAGTGTAATTCGACCAAAAATATCCTTAGGAATAAAATATAACCCTTTATGTCCACATGGATTAGATTAGGACATTTATTATTATTTATTTTAAAGAAGAGTTAAAAGTGTTAAATTCAAGTTTTCATAACTAAAAAATTTTAATATAGGGTTATACATAAGATATATTAGACTATAAATATTCATTAGAAAGATAAAAAAATTTCCTACATAATTTTACTTTATTTATAATTTTTATACATTAAATAATTTAATTTATTTATGACACATTGATGATGCAGTAATTACCTTATTAATGAAATATTAAAATAATTGATATTATAAATATCCAAATAAATGTAATTTGAGACCTTTTTTTTGAATTCGACTAATTTTATAGGTTAATATGACATGTTGGGGGGTAGATTAGATAAATTGTTTTCAATGTAATAAGGATTTTATGACTTTCACAAAAACAAAATACCAAATACTATCAAAATAGACTTAAATTAATTTTTAAAACGAATACTATATTATTGGTTGATATGATATTCCTAAAAACATAAGGTTTGTACAAATGTATTAAATAATATTATATATGTCATTAATAAACCACTTTAGGTTCTATTGGATGTTTATAGTATGTTTATTAACCTTATAGTGTAAGAATACAAGAAGACACAGTAAAAGTTAAATTATTTAACATAGAGTTAAATATAAAAGATAAGGTTAAAATGGTAACCTAAATGTGTCGAAAACCTATTGGTTGAGAGTATTTCGACCCATCCATACTTTAGATTCAAAATAAATTAATTTGGAGCCATTATAAACCGAATATGATTTTATTATAAAATATTATTTCAATATTTTCCTAATGTTCCCCTCACCATAAAAGGGAACTTCCCCTTCCCTAAAATTCACACCTTAAAAACCGTTTGTCTCAGCCAACCCCTGCCCAAATATCCTCTCACCTATCCTCCCTTCATTATAGAGGACATCCTTTGGTCCGAAAGCTAACCTATTGAGCCCTTTTGATCAAATCAAAAGGAAGAACCCAAAGAAGTGGTAAATATTTCATCACCTCTTTCATGTTCTTTTCTTCTTCCACTTCTTATTTCCTTGTTTTTTCCATTTTTAAACAATAACTCCAGTATCGTCTATATACTATGATGTTATTATAAATATGGTACAACCATATTAATTATTCTATCCATCCTATGATGGACATGTCACTATACATGCGTACGTACGGCTTACCGTCTCCACGTCATGGTGTAGTTGATATTCAATACATTATTATTTGGATGGGTATAATAATGATGTATAATTGATGTAAATAATAAATATAACAAGTTAATGATTCTGTATATATGATATACGATCCTATTATATATTATTTTAATATCAAAAGAATAATATTGTCCCTCGTGCGTACGTATGGATTACTGTCTCCACGAACGCGATGAGATTCGTTCCCCCTTGTAACCATTCAAGACTAATTTTCATTTGATGATTAAAAAGAATTTTTAAAGACATGATATCATTCTAGATATGAATAAGAATCATCCCATCCATAACAAAAATGACTCATGTAACAAATAATATAAAGAAAAACAAATTAGTTAAAATCCGAAACTACAATAGTACTAAAATATTATTAATAAAGAATTATTAGAAGATCATATATGATATCATAATTATGTATATGGTTCTTGTATAATTTAATAAAAATTATTTAACTATTATACAGGAGTTTAACTTACCCTCGACCAAATAAAATTACAAGGTAAGGGTTAATTCTACAATCTCTTCATTAACAGAGTTTTTTTAAACGTAATTATCTACTGGGACCTCTTTATCATCCACATCCATGTTTCATAAAATTTATTTCAATTTTTTTACTATTTACCCAACAATGGGTTAAATTCATTTATACAATTATTTAACCTTATATGTTTTTGAAAGGAATCTTTCTGCCATTTTCCAAACAAGGTACTTTATAACCATTTCGAACAAATTAAGGTAAGAATGCCTTTTTAACTTATATGGAAGGTGAAACTATTTTCCGCTGTTATAACATCGTCGAAGCATACCTTAAAATATTAGAAGAATATTTTAAAAATAAATGTTTTCTTTATAATTATGTGACTCTTAAATGCTTTCAAAATAAGAGGAGATATTTCTCTCAAATAGTTTTGATTTCATATATGTCAACATCCTTTGATAAATTTTTCACTTGTTTGAAGTTGATTTATTAGGATACAAATATTCCATATTGTATTTAATTTTTTGTGATATTTTTGACTTTGGATAAGTTATTTTTATGCCATTCATGGTTTATGGTTAAATTATTGACATTTCATATGCTGGTTTTAATACGAATGTTTATGTTATATTACAACATCCTCTAAAGATGAATGTGTTCCACTAGTATGTTCTTGGTTGGGGACAGGTAAATGTAAGCCCTCCAAGTTGGGGTCCGGTTACATGAGACCCTACGAGTTGGAGTCCGGTTACAGAGGCGCTCTGGGTTGGAGTTCGGTTACAGAGGCTCTCCGGGTTGGAGTCCGGTTACATAGGCTCTCTGGGTTGGAGTTCGGTTACAGAGGCTCTCCAGGATGGGGTCTGGTTACAGTTAGCCCCTAGGTCCTGGAACAAGGCCATGAAATAGAAATTATGTTCTGGTACTATACATTCCCTCATTGTGAAATTAGTTATTACGTGTGATTATTCGACTAGTAAAGTATCCATGTGCTTGTTTATATGGTATTGTTTGATTTATTTTTGACATATTATGTTCAGGTTTATGTTTAAAAGGCTGTTTTTTTATTACACATCATTCCTTAAAATTTTATAGATTTCGGTAAATTATTTACCCTTACTAAGAATCGAATCTCACCCCTTTCTTATGTTTGATTGTCCCAGGATCCCAAGAAGTGTTTTATGTTTGAGATGCAGGGTTAAGCTAAGGGAATACTGGCATTCTCAAAGTATTTTTTTGTGTTGTATGTTGGAAAGTGTAATGTAACGTTCATATATATAATCTATTTTCCAAGACTACTAAACTGATCGGTCTTTCGGGACATGATTCCTTGTAATTATGTCAATGTATTAAACTAATGATCCAACTCTGGGAATCTAGGGTTGGGGCGTTATAGAGTAGTATATATAAACACAAAAAGTAAAGAATATAATATATATCACAACCCAACTATGGGCATAACCTATTCTTAGAATCAAATATATCAAATGTCTCTCAGACTCCTAGTTGCCTCTGCTAAGACTAAGAATCCTATAAGCACACAACCCATTAAGGAGAAACATTATATTAATTTACCCATTTTTTCAGTTTCACTTTATGTTAATTAATTCATCAAACATTATTTAACCATTATCAATTTCACATTATATTTAATTATCATCACAACAATGTTCTATTCCGTTTGGAATTACCAAACCATGTCTACATCTTTTCAGAAATATTACATCTGTATTGCATCCCAGCAAGCTCCAACCCCATGGGTTAACATTATTTATTCAATCATTTATTAACAACATTTTTATTTTCCCATATTCCCTAAAATTATAGAAAAAATTTATATGCTACTAACATAAGGGGATCAACATAGTGAATATGTGAACTACCCATCGAGTCTTATCCACCTATAACAAGAGTGTAGACCCATCCATCCTTGAGAAGCTAAAAATGAAAAGCATGGGGAATGACCTATGAGTATTCACCTATTTTGGAAGGAGGGTAGGAAAGACCGCCTTCATTAAGAAGTAGGAAAATTAGAGTAGATAAAAAACATAAATGATTCAACATGCATCCAATATTCACATCTAAATCATTTCATCATCTCCGGCATCCTCCCTGACACCCACATGCATAAACCAATGAACCTCACCGCTCTAGGAATAAACTACTGCCAAAACCACTTGGCCTCCCTACCCACACATCTCACAACATACATTTGATCTCATTACACATCCCAAGAAGCAAGAAATAAAAAAGAAACTGAGATCTCAGAACTAAAAAAGGCATTCAGCCTTCACACGCAATGACCTCTCATGGCTCCAAAGCAGATGGCACACAATCATACAAGAAATAGGGTAACTCAGAAACCTACAAGGAATTAACAATTATTGATCAACTGTCTCTTCAATCCACCTTGAATGAGCCCTTTCATTATTTCTATTTTCTAACTATGGGAATCCTAAACAGAAATCTATCATAGTTATCACAACATAATTAAACATGCTTACCACCTCAATTTTTTTATCATCAATTTACAACACCAATAAACTGATTAATTTGCACACCTTTTTATATTGATACAAATAATTTACAATTAATCCCATTTTACATTATTTAAAATTTCCATCAATAATGGCATGATAAAAAAAAGTAAGAATAGATATCACACTATCTAGAAAAAAAGAGGCAATAACATAAGATTGATACCAATTTATTTATCTGATTGTAATATTTCTTATTTCAATTCCATTGTAATCCAGTGGGATTCAACATGCTAACTATAAAGTTTCACCTAAAAGAATAGATATGCCATGAATAAAGTTCCTCAAAAGTTTTCAGACATTCTTGTCATGAGAATGATCAACACAACAGATCACAGTCACCTCTCTTAGAATACTACGTCTACGTAATGATGCAGAGTCACTAACACACCAACCAACACCCAATAAAACTCTATTGAAAACATAGAGATAACATTCCATAACATGGAAACGAGGAAAGAAAGGAGAGGAACCTATAAGAATGATGGTAGAACATACCTTATTTCGTAGACATATCGATACTTCCATATTGCACCAAAATAGGGGGTGTGCTTGCAGTGAGAGGAATTCAAGGAAAATAATACAAGGATTATAGTTTGATCACATGAATTATATAGGAGGAAGAACTATGGGAGTCTTGTGCCAAGGGAAAACTAAGAAGGAATAATGAGGAAGAAAGTATCTCAGCCTCTTGAAAATATAAACAAAGCATCGGTTTAGATACAATTTTTGATTTTACATTAATGTGGATCATATTAAAACATGCGGTTTGACCATGTAAAGGAATCCAAAGCCTTAGGAAAAATAAGATCGGAGTTATGGGCTTGGAATTTTCTTTAAATCCCATAAAAAAGCTTTAAATTCATTTTACATCAAAGGAAACATCAAAGCTGTGAAACTATAGGAAGCTGGAAACACTGTTCATCGGGTGATCTAGAAAAACTATAGCAGCTATCGACACCAATAGTACAAATGACTCACTGATAGTACTATTCAGAAATGAACCTCTGATAGTACTAATTAATCACCAATAGTACTACTCACAAAGGACTCAATGATAGTATAAATGACTCACCGAGAGTATTGTTAATAAATGGATCACCGACAGTACAAATGACTCATCGACAGTATTGTTCAAAAATTACTCACATACAATATTGTTCAAAAATGATCCACCGACAGTACAAATGACTCCCTGAAAGTATTGTTCATAAATGAATCACTGAGAGTACTCTTAATAAAATTTGATACACTATTTACAGACAATACTACAAATACGGCCTTTATCAGTGCTAGAAAAAGCGCTGATAAAGCCGGTGAAGATAAATGGGGGGTCCCCTTTATCAGTGCTCCAAAAAGTGCTGATAAAGACCCCATTTATTAGCGCTAAAAAAAGCGCTGATAGAAGTACCCATTTATCAGTGCATTTTTTAGCGCTTATAAAGGGGTCCTATATCAGTGATTCCTTTATCAACACTTTTGTTTTAGCACTGATAAAGGACCCCTTTATCAGAGCTTTTTTAAAAGTGCTGATAAAAGTTAAATAAATTTAAAAAATTAAAAAAAATTAAAAAAAAATTAAAAAAATTAAAAAATACTGCCAATCGGGGGGGGGGGGGGATTTTATAGGGCTTGAGCCCCCCCCCCCCCCCTACAGCGCTTTTCTACCCTGTACAGCACCCCACACACCCCACGCACCCCCTTCACCCTTTAACAATGCTTACTGCTATATTCCCTCATGCGCACGCGCCCCTGCCTCCCCCAGGATTTGAACTCGAGACCTCCCCCCTGCGCGCCTAAGCCTTTACCACCACTCTATTTTGATTTGTCTTCCAATTCATGATATATATATATATAGTTATATTTATTCGTATAGTAATATATAATTATATTAATATATATAGTTATATTATAATATATATAAAATAATATATATATATATATAGTTATATTAATATATATATAGTTATATTAATATATATATATATACTTATATTAATATATATCTATATCTATATATATATATTTAGTTATATTTATTTGTTTAGTAATATATATTTATATTAATATATATATATAATTAAATTAACATATATATAGTTATATTTACATATATATAGTTATATTAACATATATATAGTTATATTAACATATATATAGTTATATTAACATATACAGAGTCATATGAATATATATATATATAGTTATATTAATATATATATAGTGATATTAATATATATATTTATAGTGATATTAATATATATATTTATAGTAATACTAATATATATATATATGTATTTATATTAACATATATATAGTTATTAGATTAATATATATATAATTAGATTAATACATATATAGTTAGATTTAAATATATATATAGATAGATTAATATATTGGTATATAAATATTCATATATTTGTATTTTAAATAAAATGGATGTTAGTTATTATTTAGATAAAGCTAATATATTTTACATATAAATGTATTTTATGGTTTATATTTATAATTAAATTTTTAGGTGTGAATATATAAAAAATATGTACATATAGTTATATATTTGATTACAAATAGCAGTGTATTATAAAAAACGATAAAATTTCAAAGACATAATATCAATATTAATGTAATACCTTGGAATAAATTCGGACCCCACCAAAAAAATTCAATAATACCCCCTTAAACAATGTTGAAAATCCACAAAATGTTAAAAAATCGGGGTACCCCGACTAGAAACTCGGTTTTAGAGGCCTTATTGGCCTCTTTTGGCCCTGAAAAACCCTTGAACTGGGTCCTCCTTGGGTCACAGCGACGTAGAGATCGTTGCAGGCTTCGATTTGATATGTGGTAGAGCTCAAACGGACACCCGGATCAAAAGTTATGGTCGTTTGAAGTTTGAGTTGCGTTTTCAATATATTTTGGATATTTTTTTAATTTTTTTAATTTTTTTAGTCTTCAAATTGTTATTAAATGACAATTACTCCATAATGATTAGAAAATTATTAATTAAAAATATTTTTTTTAATTTGTTAAGAATCCATTTTCACTAAATATCTTATATATTAAGTATAATAAGTGTAAATGTACATTTATACTTATCAAAAATATATTTAAAAATTACATATTATATTTATATATCAATATAACTATATTTATATATTAATATATTAATATTTTTTTTTGAATCCGACCCTTTATCAGTGCTTTTAAAAAAAGCGCTGATAAAGGCCCCCCCTTCATCAGCGCTTTTTTTAGCGCTGATAAAGGCACCCTTTATCAGCGCTTTTTTGAGCGCTAATAATGGCACCCCCCTTTATCAGCGCATTTTCGTTAACGCTGATAAAGGGGGGGGGGGGGGCGCTGTGAAAAAACTGTTTTTGTGGTAGTGAGAACTGGAAATTCCGAAAAGTGTGGGGGATAAGTCACCTAGACCTCCTTGAAAACCTCAAACACCAGATTTCAACAATGCAATAGACCAGAGAGGTTCAAGACAATACACATTTACTATATGTATATTAAATCGAATTTTGATATATATATATATAATTATTATTATATATATTTATAAAATATATAATTTATATTTTCAAGTCATATATATATTTTCAAAAGACATCAGATTTTCCTTCTTTTTGATTTATTTTTAAATTTTTTTATTATTATATTAATATAATTATATATATATAAAAAGAGTAACTGTTTTATACATGTATAAATTCATTTTTTATATTATATATATTTATTATTTGAAAAATATCATAATTCATATATTTATATAAAACATATTAGTATAATATAGACATTCAAAATTTATTAATTTCCAAAAAATATCATTTTAATACAATTTAAATATTAATAATTCTCTTTAAACAATTATTATTATTTTTTAAATAAATCATAATTTTCATTATAAATAATAATGATAAAATTAGAAAATTATACATATGAATTTCCATTCATGTATAAATATATATGTATTATATTCTAAAATTTTATATTAATTTCAATGTTTAGTTATTCAGATATTATATTCATATAAAAAAAATAATCATATAAATATATTTATATTAAAAAACATTAATTTAAATATTGTTTGGAAATTATAATTCTATATAAAAATATTATAAGATTTTAAAACAATAAAAATAATTCATGAAATCATATTTAAAAAGTATTTCTTTATACCATTGTTTTCAATAAAGGTATTTATATAATTTTAGTTATTTTACTTATTATAAAATTTTATTTATATAAATTTAAATAAAATTAATTATTAATATTCGTGTTTTTACATATATGATTTTAATGTATTTTTTTAGTGATTTAGTTTAGTCATGGAAATTATTATCATATCTGGGAGATTATATAATTAGGGAATATATATTTTTGGTAGAGACATTAAGAGTGATTGATCTTATTTTGCAATAAATTTTAAATTAATCTGGGAATAATTTGTGTTCAAAACATTCTAATCTTTGGGTTTTGAACTAACGTCATGATTGTTTTGTTGAATTTTAAGGTTAATTATTTATCAGATGATTTGTTTGGATCTTTGGGTGTTATTTTTAAGGCTTTAGAGATTAATGTTGTATTTATTCATATGAAGGTTTATTCATTTTTGGAATTATCTTACATTGTGGGGACCATTTTGGTTTTGGTTAATGTATATTGATTGGAAGAATAAATTTTTAACCTTTGTGTATGATGTGATCCATTATATGTTTATTTTTGTGCTTAAGACATGAAAAATATTCAATACTCTTCATTTGAAATGAAAGTTGAGAATATTGTGGAAATTGATTAAGGTTCAAATTATACCTTTCAAGTATGAATATTTCATTATATTCTTATTCAATATGGTAATTAAATTCTTTAACTCTAGTAAAAAGTTCTCAAAACAAAACTTTTATCCTATTACCTTTATTTTTAACGAATCAGTGATCTTTTGCACACATAATTGGTTAATGGTTTTTTGGTCACTAACTTTATTATGATCATTAAATTTCTTGTGAACAATGTTCTATATAACTCCCCATAATTATCCATTTAAATATTATCAATTACACTAATTTTATTCTATTTGGAAACCTATTATGTGTTATTCAAGACAACCTTCATATTTCATTTTCCCACTTTCCCTGAGGAAGTTTTATTATCCCTTTTTTTGATTTGGGATTTCAACAGAGGTATTTTAAAATTCTAAAACCTTTATTACCGATATCTAATTACAAATTTTCAAATTAAATATAATAAAGGGTTTACAATTTAATATCCTAATATTTTATTAGAACACTATATTCGATAGCATATACAACATACAACACTAACGTTAAACAAATCATGAAATATTAAAATTTAAATGTTAGAGTTATAAAAAGGACATTAAATTAGTGGTTATAAATATTATTAACAATATTATAAAATATATAAAAATTTAATACTCAATATAAATATATTGATCATTTCTTAAGAAGTATGCACCCCATTTTCAGGAAAGTTAGTTTATTTTTTAAAATATGTTTTCTTAAAAAATGGTCGTTATTTCTTTATGTGAGTGAATATTATAATTAATTTATGGAAATTTTATAATTTAAATTTTATAAAAATAATTATATAATTTTTTAAATTCAAATATCAAAATTATATTAGGGTGAAATTTTGGGATTTTTCTGAAGTGATTGATTTTTCAGTGAATAGTGAAAATATCGATTTTTATAAATTCATTTATTTACATTGAAAATACCATTATTTTTTGAATTTTAGATTAAATTAACCTATTTATTCTTTAATTATATAAATTATAATTAATTAAAAATTAATTATATCTATACTTGATTATGTTATAAGTTCATTTTTGGGCATAAAAAAACATTCTTAAAAAACTGTTTTCTATTGTGTTTTAAGAATTTAAATTAAAATTATTATATAAAACTTCTAAAATATAATTTTAAAAAATGAAATCCTTATCTGGATTCAAATGATCCAAATTTATTAAATTTTAACTTTTTATTTTTGGTCATTACGAATCGAAACCTTTGTAAATATTCATCACCTTGGTTAGAGTAAATCCGGTAATTAAGGATAAAAACAATTCATTGTGGCCTAAAAAAATTCTAAAAATTTTATTTATTATATTAAATAAATATGTTTTGACTATTAAAATCCATGATTTTATGTTTTGGAAATTTCTTACCTCCTTCCATTGATTATTACAATTATATTTTTTTAGGTAATTGATAAAGTAAAAAAATGCCATTATCTTGCAATTTAATATTTCTGATATTTTTTTAAATGGATAAAAATAAATTATGTTTAGTTATAAATTGATTGTTTAAATATAAATTATTTTCTTATCATTGTATTTTTTTAATTTTTAGTGTGGAAATAATTATATTAAATGCTTACGCAACACTAACACACTACTTGTGAAAGGAGTAGACAAATCAAATAAATGATTTTCAAAACTGTAAAAGTAATATTTTTTGAGTTTTATAGAATATAAGAGAATTATAAAGATAAATATAATGAATTAGCGTGTGGTAAAAGGTTTATATTTTAAATGGATATCTATTTTATTATCTTTCAATTTAAACTAAATGAATAGTGTATGGAATGACATAAATGATATTTTATTTTAATTAATATAATATTAAATTATTTAAAAGTTATAAAAATATTTTATGAAGACAAATATGATTATAAATTATCAAAAATGTGATCTATTTTCCGTTTATGATCCAATTTTCTATTTATAAGTAAAATTATAACCCTTTAATAATGAAATGTATTAACTATGGATAAAGTTAAAATTTGTTAATCAAAGGGATAATCAAAATGCTAAGGTTTAAGATGATATAAAATCTTTGAAATTTTATTATATAATTAAAATAATATTATATGCTTCATATCCTAGAATATATTTCATTTTGAAACCATTTGCCATGAGTTATACAAATATTATATTATAATATTTTATGTATTTTCAATAATGACATAAATGATTTTTGTAATAAACAATTTTTTTAAGATTTAAAATTCCTAAAAATCCACAAATTGGACAAGTGAATGATATATGTTGGAAAATATAAACCATTATCTATTTATGGGTCACTTTTCTTTTCATATTAAATTTTTTGACCACTAAACAGTGAAAAACATTTATATCACTGTAATTGTCAAAAGGGTTAACGGAGGTTAAATCAAATAGACAAATGTAAAAACATAATCTAAAAATTTCCATATTTTATTAGATAATTTCATTTTAAAAACATTTAATCCTATATTATAATTAAATCATTTTGGTTCGATTTTTTAATGAATATTAATTTATATTAATTTAATAATTTTTTGTAATTCTAAAAGTTCTCCTCCCCTCACTCATAAAAGGTCACATTCTCTCCTCCCATACTCACAAATTTGGAGAAATTTAGTTTATAAAATACCTAAAAAAATGTTTCCCAAAATTTATCCCAAATTACTAGAGGCCTTTTTTTGATCAGAACAACAAATTTAGAGGGCTTAAGGTGTAATACGAAGGAGGTTGTCCGAAGATGAGGTAGAAATTTTAACTGAATCATTTAGTTTTATTTATTCTTATAAATCATAAAATTAATCTTCAAAAATATTTAAATCATAAAAAATTACCATCCATATACAGAGATTTTTTAATGTTAATGTAATAACCTATAACTATATCCTCTTCCATCAAATGGGAAACAAAACTGTCGTTCATGTATATTGCAGACTAGCACCCCATAAACTAATGTAATTCATTTTTCCTCACCACCCCTAAATATTGGATATAATTAAGAATTTAATGCATATTTAATATATTCATGACATAATTAAAATTATTTAAATATTATATATCATCTATTTCATTAAATTTCAATATATTGAAAAATGATAACACCGTTCATGCGTACATGTGGATTACCACCTCCACGAAGTGATGTCATTTTTTTTATAAACACATTACAATGATTATATATAAACATGTTTTAGTGAAATTAAATTATATTATCTATATAATCCTAATTCTGGAAATATAAAATAATACATACTTTCTTTCCATCATGTTCGTTGAAAAATGGAAATGTTACTCATGCGTGCATATAGCCTACCATCACAATGATTGTAACATAGTTCATTTTTAAAAACCATAATTCAAGGTTATTTTTAAAATTATAATTTATGTATAAAAATTATAATTATGTCCTGATTACTATTCTGGATAAGATGGAATAATGACCTCTTTGACCATGATCAACAAACTGATTTTTTTTAAATTATGAATTGAATGTCCTCAAAACACACAACATGGACTTAAATAATTATGTAATTAAATATGTCATTAAAACAAATGAAATAAATGATTTAATATCAATATCCCGTGATTTTAAAATAATGATTATGTTTGATAGCCTTCAAAAGGCACAACACTGAGCATAAACACACACGAAATATTATAGTTTAAATGTGAACAATATAACCTAGAAATTAAATTAGTGGGTATGAATAGGATTAACTAATTTTTTAAAAATATATAAATTTTCTAATAAATAAAAAAAATTATTAACATTTAGGAAATTTTTTCTAAATTTTTAGTAAACCGATTTGTATTTCAAAATTACATTTTCGTCAAAAAAATATTTTTATTTCCTTTTATGAGAAGATATTATAGTTAATTTTAAAAAAATTATAAAATGTATTTTATAAAAATAAATTAATTTTTTAAATCACCATATCATAATTATCTTAAGGGGGTTAATAATTTTCTGAAATGATTAATATTCCGTGAATAGTAAAAATACTAATTTTTATTGAGAATTGTATTTTATTTTTGATTATTTACAAAATAAAATTTTATTATATATAATTTTTAAAATATAATTAGTCGCATATTCATTTAAAATAATTTAATTATGGTTTTTTCAATGAATTATATACTTTAATTTAGTGTAAAAAATTTAACTTTTAAAAGGGTATTTTTTTGGAAAAACTTTTTTTCATTGTCTTTTTCTTGTTTAATTTTAAATTAAATTATACCACTTTTCTATTTTGAAATATGAAAAAATGGATATAATATTTTAATTTATTCTATCCAAAAAATTTTAAACAGGTATTTTTTATTTTTATCAAAATGAATAGGAAGCATAGTAATTTATGTTACCACGATAAAGGATAAATTATGTAACTTTTGGTTAAAAATAATATTATAAGGATTAAAAATTACCCTCACACTTTTCTTCATTTAATTGGAAGAATAGTCTTTTTATAAACTCATTAAATATTCAGTTATAGTATTTTTGTTTCATTTTTATGTGATTATGACCTTCATAATATTTTTTGTAATGAAAAGTAAAAAATATCACACTCTTGTTTTTAATAACTATAATATTTTTAACATGGGTATAACCAAAGGGTATATTTAGTTATAAATAATATTTTAAAAGATAAATGATTAATCTTTATAAGTAAATTTATTTTTTTCTTTAGTGAATAAATAATAATTTTAATGCTTACACAACTCTAAAGAAGTTATAATTCAATTAATGTAAAAATAATATAATTGAAATTAAAAATATTAAAAGTAGTAAAATTTGAATAAAATAATTTGACATAAGAATTTAGTATAAATATATAACATTTTATGGATTTATAATATGTTTCCTTTCAAATTTAATTTTTTTGAAGTTATTAAAGTCAAAGTAAATGAATAGTTAAAATTGACATTATTGGTATTTTATTAAAATAATATTTTAATAAATGATATAAAGTTAAATAAAAATCCAATTTTCAGTCACCCATTTTAAATAATTAATAATATCTACCACTTTCCATTTATAGTCCATTTAACCTTTTATAGTTACTATCATGCCCCTTAATGAGTAAAAAATATTTCAGTCATGGTTAGTGTGAAAAGGGTTAACCGGGGTTAAAATAAAAATATAATGGTAAATATGTGATCCAAACATGTTAAAATTTTATTTTATGGAATTAAAAATCCTCATATTATATTATAATATTATCAATTTAGATCCATTTATATCAGAATTAATTTATATTAATTTAATATTTTAAGAAATTCCAAAGGCGCCCCTTCCCTCTATTATAAATGGGAACCAATTATTCTTATTTATAAACACATAAAAACTCATTTGGATTATAAAATATCTTCCAAAATCCCATCCTAACATCAAATAATACATTTCAGAAGACTTATTTTTGGTAGAATACTATCTTTAGAGGCCTTTACCTATAAATCAAAGGATTTTTTCTGAAGAAGAGTTATAGTTCTTAAACGAGCATTTTTTTAATTTCTTATTCCAACTCCTTCAAATCTTATCCAACCATGCTCATATAATAACATGATTATATTTAATATATTGATATGTTATTATATTAACAACATAACCTATATACATCACCAAGCTCCATCAATTTGGAATATAAATCAACGTCCGTCCATACAGTGGACTCACTACTACACACATGCCCTTCAATAGCGCACAAAAAGCCTTTTAACAAAGCTAAAACACTGTTAATTAATTTACTGATAAGGGTGGTCCCCATTATCTGTGCTAAAAAAGAGCTGATACATGCATATATAGCACACCCATCAAACAATGCTATATGTATTTAATTGAGATGAGGAATAAAAAAAATATATAACCAGGATATATGCAATAAAACACTCCTATATACATTTCATGAAATGTTTTATATAATTACATTTACAATTATCAAAAAATAGATAAAAACATTAACATCTCATCTATTGATGCTTGTGATCCCCTCTCAAAAATGATTACCCATGCTATCAGTTTCCGAAGAAATCATCCGAACATGAGAAAAAGATTCTTCCTATATACGAAAATGAATATTATATTAGTAATAATATAAAGAAATAAATTAAACATTAATATGAAAGAATGAATTAATAAAATATGAATTTTTAATAAAAAAGATGCATTTGGAGTTATACCAATCGCACTAAGAATCTTATTGAGGTGGGGTTAATTCCTACATGTCACAAATGAGTTATAGATAATTGTCCTAAAATATCAAAACAATCCAAATGTGTTTTCTTTGTTGTGATTATGTAACTTTTTCTTTTACTAAAATTAATATCAAATCTATATAATGACATATTTGGATTTATAATGGTCACACCAAGAATAAAATTGAGGTGCAGATAATTCATAAATGTCATAAATGACTTATAGATCATTGTCCTAAACTATCAAAATAACCTGATTGTGTTTGCTCAGTTTCTAGTACACTACAAAAAAATGGCCATTTGAAACTGGTGGGCAAGTACCCATGACAAAAGGTTCGATGTGAAATGCACCCCAATCCAAGGGATGGGCATTTGCGACAGGTTCCCTATTCCCATCCCAAATTCATGGCGGCAGTTTTTAGTATTTGTGACAGAATACTTCTCCCGTCGTAAAAAGTATATTGGTAGGTACCCATTTGTTATGGGACCCGTCGCAAATAATTTTTTTGACTGATCGCAATTAATGCGGATAGTGGGCATTTGTGACGATTCTCGCTACAAATAAGGTCATTGAAAATAATCTAACATACATATATCCCCATTCATTTTTCTCTCATTCTACTCCCTTCTCAACTTCTTTCAATATCTCCTCTAAAAAATTTCATCTAAAATTTTTCATAGTTTAAAATTTTATATCGGGGCATCATCCTTGACTTTTATACTCCAAAAGCTTCAGTTTCAAGGTATTTATCAATTTTTTTATTGTTTAGTTAATTTATTTTACTTTAAATTTTTTATAATTTTTGTTAGTTAGATGCAATTAAATAAAATTAGAAATATATTTTTTTAGTATTTATTTTTATGAATAATTCTGTCTAATTTTTAATTATAAATAATTAGTAGCAATTAGTAATAAATTGTAATAATTAGTAGTAAATTGTAATAATTAGTAATAAATTGTAATAATTAGTAATAAATTATAATAATTAGTAATAAATTATAATTATTAGAAAAAAAAATTAATAATTAGTAATAAATGGAAATAATTTGTAATAATTTGCAATAGTTAGTAATAATTTGTAATAATTGGTAATAATTAGTAATAAATTGTAAAAAAAAGTTATAATTTGTAATAATTAGTAATAAATTGTAATAATTAGTAATAAATTGTATTAAATTGTAATAATTAGTAATAATTAGTAATAATTAGTGAGAATTTGTAATAATTAGTAATAATTGGCAATAATTAGTAATAAATTTTAGTAATCATTAATATTTTTTTAATAATTAGTAAGAAATTGTAATAATTAGTAATAATTAGAAATAATTAGGAATAATTTGAATAATTTGTAATAATTAGTTATAATATGTAATAATTAGTTATAATTTGTAATAATTTTTAATAATTTGTAATAATTTGTAATAATTAGTAACAATTTGTAATAATAAGAAATAATTTGTAATAATTGGTAATAAACTGTTATAATTAGTAATAAACTATAATCAATAGTAATAATGCTTAATAACTAGTAATAAATTGTAATAATTTGTAATAATTTGTAATAAATTATAATAAATTGTAATAATTAGTAGTAAATTGTAATAATTAGTAATAAATTGAAAAATATTATTAATAAATTGAAAGAAATTGTAATAAATTGAAATAATTATTAATAAATTAAAATATTTATTAATAAATTGAAATAATTATAAATAAATTGAAATAGTAACTAATTGAACTAATTAGTAATAATTAGTAATAATTATTAATAATTAGTAACAATTAGTAATAAATAGTAATTATTAGTAATAATTCATAATAAATTGTAATAATTAGTAACAAATTGTAATAATTTGTAATATATTGTAATAATTAGTAATAATAATTAATAATTTTTAATAATTAGTAATTATATGTAATAATTACTAAAAAATTGTAATAATTAGTAATAATTAGTAACAATTAGAAATAATTTGTAACAATTATAATAAATTTGTAATAATTATAAATAATTTGCTATAATTATAATAAATTTCTAATAATTATAAATAATTTGTAATAATCTATAATAATTATAAATAATTTCGAATAATTTGAAATAATTTGAAATAATTTGTAATAAGTAGTAATATTTTTTAGTAATTTGTATTAATTTGTAGTAATTAGTAATTCACTAAAATAATTAATAATAAACTGTAATAATTAGTACTAAACTGTAATAATTAGTAATAAATTGTAATAATTTTTAACAAATTGTAATAATTACAGCAGCTGCTCTTGAAAACATCGTAAAAAAATCACACTCCTTTCAAAAACTACTAACATAAATTATTTTTTATTTAACATAAAAATAAATTAAATTCTTTTTATTGTGATAATTTTTTACAACTTGTCAAATATCTGAACAAACTGATAAAATTGATAGTCAATTATCTGTATTGAGTAACCCACCATAAAAAATGGTTAAGTCTTATATTGCATATGTGGTGAATGGTTTTTGATTTCATACACTTGTATATGGGGAATAAAAAACAATTAATAGTGGTGTTTTCTTGAAAAGATATCATCATAGAGAAACTAAAGTTGACTTTTATGGCATAATGGAAGAAATCCTTGAACTATGTCATCTGGGACAACATTACATAATGATTTCTAAGTTATAGTGGTTGTATACTAAGAGAGGCTTATGTGTTCACCTGATCCTTGGAATTGTTGACATTAAATATAAATTCCTTGCTATAGTAAATTAACCATTTTTAATGGATCATCAAGCACATCAAATTTATTATAAAAATTATTGTGATACTTTAAGGGAGTTCGTTGATTGGGGAGCATAATAAAAATTTAATCTCGATGGAATTAGTTTACTAAAAGTGAACGTGTTTCCATTGAAGTGGAATGAATCGAAATTTTTCAAGAGACTTCTCGAAATCTGTCTTTTACATGAAGAGACTCGAATATAATTGATGACACCCCACAGTTAAGGATCAATGGTCAAAATGATGATACAACTGAATTTCAAATGACAAGAGATGATGAAACTAAAACTAATATGAAAATTAATGATGTTGATGAGGAAAATGAATACATTAACATTGACAAAAGATGAGGATGGAGATGGATATTGAAACAATTATATTTTGGTTATAATCATATATAATATATATCTATATTTAATAGATGTTTTAAACTATTTTCTAACAAAAATCATTTCATGATACATATGGACGAGGATTTGTATCATTTGTTATATGACGACGATATACCTTTGGATAAGTAGGAGGTTGTATCATCCAACCCTTATACTACTAGCAGTTCAGGGGGTACTTGGAGGGGCATGGTCTTACCGGACTGATGATTCTTGACCCTATCCCCAAGCGATGTCCTCATCTTGGGTTCGATCTATGCATGCAGAGGTATGTTTACTGGTGTATTTTAGTTAGTTTTCATTAATTTATTTATAATATAAATTTTTATTAATCGTTCTTTTTTTTATAGCTTCAAACACATATTTATAGGACATGGTAGTTCTATATTGCACAATTATTTTTCTAATGCATAGGTATCATGGGACCAGATTCCTTTTGATTTACAACACCGCTTGTTCGAGCATTGGCTGGTATGTAAATAAATAATATTTATTTATAAATTAATATAATTAATAAATTGATATAATAAATTATTTTTATATTTTATGGTATCCCATGGATGAGATCATGAGTTAGGATATCTGGTAGGCCAAGAAGTGAGCTATACGTCCGCATTTCACTCGATTTTTACACAATTTGAAAAGGAAATCAATGGAAAAAGGAGAGTCGAAGTTTGATGAGACGTGTCACATCTACCAACCTGATTATATTTTATCTTAGGTTTGGGATGGATTATCTACACATTGGTTGAGTAGGCGGTTTCATAGTAGATCATTAGTAGGTCAGAAAAATTAGGGGTGACAAGAGGTAACACATCGAGCTAGTAGTGGTATATTCAGTAGGCATAGGGACCATATGGTAAGTACATTTTTTCTAAAATATTTTATATAACATTAAATGTAAATGGTTTGTTTTACATTCATATATGAAATCACAAAACCTGATATTATGGAGTAAGACATTCATAGGAGGATGTATAGTGATCCAGCCACTGGAGAGATTAGTGGCACTCGCCAGCATCAGATTGTGGTCAGAATAATTTCTTTTTCAGTTTTAAATTTTAACTACAAATATTATTTTAACTATTTTAATTTTAAATTTTAATTTAAAGATTCATATTAGGAGGCGATGTCTCAAACACATTTTGGGAGTCAAGAGGAGACCAATGGTCAGACCAGTGTCCCCAATTTGATGATACAACATGGATGTAGGCGACAAAGTATACCTTCGAGAAAGGATTTGTTGTTGGTATTGGCTCTCTATTGACCCCTGGGAGTTTTTATGACACCTCTGGGATGTAGGCTTCCAGCTCGAGAGGAGATCATGGTGAGTCATCATCATCTCATGAATAGTATGAGGAGCAGCTACGAGCTCAGAGTAGTCTTATAGAGACTATGTTTTGGGAGAAGGAACAGATGCGTCAGTGGTAGTAGCAGTAGCTAGATGAGTTAATATTACACCAACAACAGTAGCAGGAGATTCACACTGAGATACTTAGATGGTGGCATTAGTAGGACTAGGAGAAGATGAAGTAAATGTGACGTCTGACTCATGGTTTATGGATGATGTTCCCTCTGCCATCTCCTCCAGCTCCTCCAGATGACCCTCCCCCTCATTGATGTTTTTTTATTTTATTATGAAACATTTGAATGTAATGTTTTTTGTAATATTAAATCTTTAAAGTTTTAAATAGTGTGTTTTTAGTTTGTATTGAATATTATAGTTTTTATTATTTATTTACTTTTTATTATATTTATTATTTTATTAATTAATAAATTTTTATATTTTTGTGAATACTCATTTTTTTATTACATTACTAATATTAATATTATTCTTTCATTAATATTAATAATAAAATTACTTTATTATCTTATTATTTTATTACTAATTATATTTTACGAATATTAATATAATTACTTTATTTATACTTATATTATATTATTATTAATATTAGTATTATTTTATAAATAATTTAATTGTATTAATATTAATATTGTAATTTCATTTATATTAATATTATATAATTATTAATGTTATTTTTTATTCTTTTATTCTTTTTACTATTTGAGATAGGCCTGTCGTAATAAGTGTTTGAAATACTCTATCACAATAAGTATTTTCGACGGTCCTTCACAAAATGATTTATTTTTAGTATTTGAGATGGTCCATCCCAAAAAGGTAA
The DNA here is from genome assembly GCA_963277665.1 of Viscum album. Lineage (NCBI taxonomy): Eukaryota > Viridiplantae > Streptophyta > Magnoliopsida > Santalales > Viscaceae > Viscum > Viscum album. The sequence goes on from OY728122.1 coordinate 2,093,842,853, forward strand.
AAAATTGTAAAACTATTTGTGACGGGTGGCTAAACCATCGCAATAAATTTTTTCAAAAAGTCACCAAAACTTTTTTTGCGATGGTGCAATGCCCATCACAAATAATAAATTTTTACGACGAACCATTCAAAAAAATTATATCTATGAAATCATTTTCATCAACGTTTCATTTGTGATGGGACCCCATCATAAATCCTCTTTTCTGATGGGGTCCCATCCAAATGACCAGTCATAAAAATCCATTTTTCCTGTAGTGGTATGCCAGTTTTTTTTACCAAAATGTCATTTCAAACTAGAAACTTGTATTTTTAGTCATACAACTCTCATCGTGTATGTTTTAGATGCGAGGGTACTTTATAAACATAAAAAATGTCTTATGAATTGTTTTTCTAAATTATGAAGAAAATCAGAGAGTATTTTCATGGTTTTTAGTGTGTAACACTTTTTGAGGTAAAATGTTAATTTTAAACTGATAATGGATACTTTTTTCATATTAGTGACACCATGCATCATATTGAGGTATGGTTGATTTCTATACATCAAAAATTACTCATTGATCATTTTCCTATGGTATCAAAATAATCTAAAATATTTTTCACGGTTTTCAATATTTCACTCGTTCTTTTTTACTTAAATTAATGTCAATTTTAAATAAAGACACACATGGAGTTATACCGACCACAATGTGTGTTGTATTTTGGTGTGGTTGAATCTTACATAACACAAATGAATCATGGATCTTTTTCATAAATTATTAAAAAAATATGAATGTGTTTTCTCATTTTTTAGTATGTCACATGTTCTTTTTACTAAAATTAATATCTATTTTAAATAAAAAGAGACAATTTTAGATATATCGGACACACTGTGCATCATATTGAGTTGTAGTGGATTTATACAATTCAAAAATGACATATACATCATTTTAATAATATATTAAAACAATAAAAATCTGTTTTCTATGTTTTTAGTGAACTGGTTGTGTGTTTTTACTAAAATGTCATGTCAAACTGGAAACATACATTTTAAGTCATACAGGTTGCATATAGTGTTTGTTGTGGGAATGTTGCATATGCTTCACAAATGAATTATGAATCACTTTACTAAATTAAAAAGAATGTTGTATTGTGTTTTCTTGATTTTCATTGAGTGACACGTTTTCAATTAAAATGTCAATTTTAAACTGATAACGGACACTTTTAGTCATACTGGTCACACCGTGCATCAGATTGAGATGTGGTCTATTCCTACACATCAAAAATGATACATAGGTAGCTTTCTTAAATTATCAAAACCATATGAATTCATTTTCTCATTTTTTTAGTATGACACTTGTTCTTTTTTACTTAAACTAATGTCAATTTTAAATAAAAAGACACATTTGAAGTTATAACCATAACACTATGTGTTTTATTGAGGTGTGGATGATTTTTACACGTCACAAATGAGTCATGGATCATTTTCTTGAATTATAAAAACAATCTAAATGTGTCAGATCAATTTTTAGTATGTCACTTGTTCTTCTTTCTAAAATTAATATCAATTTTAAATAAAAGGAGACACCTTGAGTTATACCAGAAATTCCATGAATCATATTGAGGTGTGATTGATTCTTAGACATCAAAAATTATATATATATTATTTTCCAAATGTATCAAATCAATATGAATATGTTTTCTAGGTTTTTAGTATGCTAGTTGTGTTTTTTACTAAAATGTAATTTAAAACTAGAAACAAGAATTTTGAGTCATACCAGTCGCATCATGCATTGATTTGATGTGATACTACTTCATACACATCACAAATAACTTATGAATTTCTGTCCAAAATTATGAATACAGTCAAACTCTGTTTGAATTGCTTTTAGTGAGTGACATGTTTTGAACTAAAATATCAATTTTAAACTGATAACGAACACCTTTAGTAATATCAGTCATACCATGCAGCAAATTTTGATTTGATTGATTCCTATATATCAAAAATTACTCATGGATCATTTTCCAATATTATCAAAACAATATGAATGAAATAGATTGTTTTTTAGTATGTTACTTGTTCTTTTTTCTATATTTAATGTCAATTTAATATAAAAATACACACTTAAAGTTATATGGTTCAAACCATGTGTTGGATTGATGTTCAGTTGATTTCTACACATCAAAAATGACTTATGAATCATTTTTTGGAAGAATTAAAAAAATCAGAATTCATTTTCTCATTTTTTTAGTATGCCACTTATTCGTTTTGCCGAAATTAATGTCAATTTTAAATAAAAAGATACAATTTGAGTGATACTGGTCACATTGTGCATCATATTGAGGTTTTACTGATTCTTAAACATCACAAATGACATATATATAATTTTCTTATAGAATCAAAACAACTCAAATGAATTTTTTTGGATTTGAGTGGGTCATTTTCTTTGATAACAACTATATTGACCTATACATTTCATAGATAGATAAAAAATATTAGTAGAATAATATTCATTATATAACATAATAATTCATTCTAGAATATCTTAGGTCTAGTGATTTTAGAAACACAGAAACATAAATTAACAGGTCATAAGATTCTAGAATTATGTTATTATTTACAAGAAACCTTCTTATACATATCATTTCTAAAACCATTCCTTATAAACTAAGGATATGAAACATAATAAAGTGTGATAATAGATGATCAATAAGTTTTTACGAGGGATATATCAATGATAATGTATAGATAATATGAGTATAAATATGTTAGAAGCGATATTAACATTATAAATTCACATCCTACATATCATAGATCTTAATAATGTTTAATAGATTAAGGAATGGTTGTTTTTAAGACATGAATCCCAAAGGATACAATAATATCATAAACTAAAAACACACACTTCTATTCATACTGAGAACACTATATTTTAGATTGATGTGTGACTTATTGAGTTGTGGCAGATTACTACATTGTTCTGGAAATTTTTTCATGAAAAATATTTTGGGAAGTCATAAATTTCATTAAACTAATAAAAAATATCTTTTTATATTAATCCTTATGATTTACTTTACAATTCATGCAACATAGGGTTTCTTCTTTCAACTGAATGGAACATGTTTTCCATTTTCTGGCTTGTTACAGATAGTTGAATTGAAAATATGACTTCCCAAAAGATATATAAAAACTAAATAATTATCAGATAAACAATAAAAGGAAATTAACTTAAAAATAGTAAATAAATTGATGAAAAAGTTAATTAATTACTTATGTAATAGGAATTCACCTTTATACATTCTTGACCCACTTCCCTGTTGTTATTATCGCAGTTGTAGCCTCGAAGACCAATCTCTAATGAGTGTGATTAGTTTCAATCAAACCACCCCAACTCAAATAAAGTATTCCACCTATATAAGAAAATTATTATTATGTGATTAATACTAAAAATAATTAAACTAAAAATAAATATTAGACAATAAGATATATCTAAGAAAATAATATATTCATTCTATTTGTGTACATTCATTCACTAGGTATGATTCCAATTAATTTATAAGAAAATATATACCGTCTTTTGAAAATGATTATTTTTGATAGTCATAGTAGTACTGAAAAAAATATAAATAAATAAATGATTAATAAATATTTTAAATTAAATATTAATTAACATAAAAAATACCCCTTCAGGGATTCAAGTTTTTTCTTAGAATATGATCTCTCACATAAATCTGCAAATATAATAACCACAATATTTTCCATTTATTTATTTCATACACTACCTAAAAATTGAGAAAATTAATTAAATTTTTTGGATATGTTTTTGGATAGTGAAATATATATATATATATATATATATATACGATGATACTTTTACTATCGTAGTACTTTTCATGTTTCTCAACCTTAGCCTGTGACCTCATTCTATATTTTAGATGTTATTGATGCACCGCCCTATAATAATAGAATCCTCCTTAAAAGATAATATAAATTATGTAAATTAATTTTTAGTTTTAAAACATTGTATTTAGTTTATTACAAATTGAACAAATCCATTATGTGTGGTCAGTTTTTTCGGTATCCATGCATTGAATACAGGAAATAAATATTTAGAGTATCCAAATTTATTGCAATGAGCATCCAATGCTTCCTAAAAACATAAAAAGTATTAAGTAATTATTTAAATTAATATATATTTGATATGATTAAGTTATAGAGTTTTACCCCTGCATTATAGGTATTAATAAGAGTCTGTCATTCATATGTTTTCTTTCAAACGATTTTACCTGGCCTTCCACTATTTCATCTTCTTTGGGGGAATCATTTTTTGGTTGTTCTATAGAAGTTGTGTGAGGAATAATGAGTCAATTTTTTGTCATGGGGAAATAAATTCCATTTTTTAATATATACTCCTACCAAAAATATGAATTTCATTTTTTCATAATTAATATAGTATATCAGCCTTTTGAAAATAAAATCATGAAAAAATACCTCATGTATACATTTAAAACAGAGAAACCAAGCCAATTATAGTGAAGGATTTAAATTACATTCTCAATACCAATGAATTCTTGAACTTCCTCTATATGCATATTTTATTAAAAATAAACTATGTTTATACAACCATTTTTTAACTTTTAATCCACATGAACCTTTAATGATAGTAAATAAGGATATAAAATGGGAGGGGTAGAGGTGAATTAAGTAGATATTTTTGATCACTTTTTTGATACTTTAGATGGTTTCGAGTTGGTATTTTTTTCACCCATTTACCTTGGTCTATATGTAATAAAATTCATAAGTTTAGAAATTTTTTCATTAATTTTAAAAGTGTGAGCTTGAAAAGAATTGTAAATGAATACCACTTTATTGATGTGCTTTTTACAAGATATGATGAAAATACGATGAATGTTCTAATAGATTGTTTTAACTTATGAATATATTACTCATCAATGGAATAATAATCTCGGTGCTTAGCTCATGGGCTATACTAATCGACACTCTCACATGACCTTGTTGGAAGTAGTCTATTTTGTAGCATGCCCTTTTCTATATTGAATATTGTATCCCTTTCTATAAGGATACGGGTGGGTGTTGATAGATATAAATCACAGTCATTATCACCCTATTGAATAATACTATAGGAAAGGTATCATTGTATGTATAATTCACATTTCTTAGAAAAAATTATTAAAAAATTGATTATCTTTTTCAAGACAGCTCTTTGTGGGGAATGGCTCACCTCAAATCTATTAGGGGTGGGTGTGGATCATCAGCTAATGGATTTTTAGGAGTTGTTTCTTCTCTTTTATCCCCTGTAAATGTTACAATCATCTCTCTCTACCATTGGAATTACTATTCAAGGGTAGCTAGTATTTATCTCATCTGTTTCATTTCTTCACCTTGATCCTCCTCTTGTTTTTTCTCAAAATATGTTCAGGCCATCACCCCAAAACTTGTACCTCTGATGTGACCATATTATTCTAGCCGCTTTGAGGCCACTAATAATAGGATTTCAACTGCTATAGGTGTTTCTAATTCATGTTACAATATAGGATAGTAAATATAGGAAAATAAGTAATCATTATTATGTAATAGTGATTTAAAACATGTTATTTATTATGTCATACTTACACATGTTTCCCACACTTTTTTATGTGTTTTTATCTATTAGTATCTCATATTTATTCACACGTGCCTTTTTCATAGTACATAGTGTGGGATGGAAGTGGATTTAGATTTTGATTCATAAATAAATATATAAATAGAGGAACATAATTATAATGTAATTTCATTTCATTTCATATAAAATTATTACAGCAGATTTAAAATACCTTCTATTTTTTGCAAGTGAGTCATACCCCATCCTTACTTTATAGTTGGGGTATGTTGGTTTTACTGTCCATTCCTTATTCTTAGTACTCTATAGTTATTTCATAAATAAAAAATTTTCAATCAAAGTTATGAATACATGTCTCATCAAACAATATATTTCAAACCACAATGTACCTGAAAGACACATCCGCACGATAGCTAATAAACACATCACACACTTCTTAGGTTATGATGTGTGCATAGATAAGCTGTGGGTGAGGGTTTATTTTCCCTAAAGAATATTTTATATTATGTATCATTATAATTGTGAGAAAGCCTCTACGAATCCTTCTAGAAAGAATTAATATATTTTTTTATGGAATTCGTATACAATAAATGCACTCTACAAGGGATAATGAAGAGTAAGTCGATTTTTCAATATTTTATTTGTTTTTAAAATAATGAAATGATATCCAAATGTTACTATAATCTCTTCTCACATCAATGTGTTAAGCCCAAACACAACATGGTGATATGAATCTACTTCAATCGGTATACATTTCAATGTGATGATCCCAATGTAACTACTGAACATGGCCTTTATGGGGTTAACATGTTGGCCCCATCCATTATACATGACCTTATATTTTATGCCTTTGACTTCCTACTTAATGATTTTTGCTAACACCATCAAACTACAGAGCACCTATTGTTTCTACATCACCAGTCCTTCATCGTCTACCATTTCCCCATTATCAATATAATCAATACATTCATATTGATTGGAAGCATTGACTTGTGCAGATGGATGTGGTACTTGATTAGATGTTGAAAGTGGATAATACTCATTGAAAATTTCTTAAAATTTATGTGTTCCAAAGTCCATAGACATCATTTTTAGTGCATTATAGAAATTGAACTTCATTTCTCATCTTACGGGAAATTCACTTTTAGAATGAAAATGTGGGCCCAATTAATCATCTATTTATGGAGAACATTATATTCATCCACTACTGGAAATAAGATCTATACCAACGGTTGGGAACCGTTGGTATAGGCCTCCAAACCATTGGTATAGCCTATACCAATGTTTTGGAGAATCGTTTCCATGTAATACATGTGGATATGTCTATTCCAACGGTTTTTAAAACCATTGGTATATGTATTATGAAAATCTATACCAACAGTTCCACAAAACGGTTGGTATATGTAATTCAAAAAACAATCATCATGTTGATTTTGATCCCAGCACCTCCCGTTCATGATTGAATGACCAAACCACTATCTTAACTTTCTTTTGTGAACATAATTTCATAAATATATATATATATGTATTATCATAAGTATTTTAAATTTTGATTTATTTAATGTCCTCTGTAAGAAGATTCCAATAATAATACATGTACATATACCAACGGTTCTCAAAACTATTGGTATAGATCTATACCAATGGTTTTGAGAACCGTTGGTATAGGATCTTTGATTTTGGGACCTATACCAATGGTTTTGGCTAACCCATTGTTATAGGTCCATTATATTGACCCTATACCAACGGTTTTGGCCAAACCAATGGTATAGGTCCAAAGTAGTGAACTATGCCAATGGTTTTCCCAAAAACATTGGTATAGATCATATCTATATTAGTGATTTTTTGAATTTAATATTTTGGGATAACATTGATCACTTTATTTGGAATATTTTATCTCTTAGGATTGATGGAAGAATCCAAGGAGAAGATGGATATTTTTCAGCATGAATGAAGAAATTTTCCGGAGAAAGCATAATGGGCCTATGGCACATCAAACAAAAGTGGGTCCAACAAAACTAGCCCAATGAAGATCAAATTTTTTTACTTAAGAAAGATAAAAATATGAGAATTATTTTATTCAACTATGGACAAAGCAAATTCTGAATTTTCTATGATGATAAAGGGATCTTAAGTTGATATTTAAATGGTGGGCCTGATATGAATGCACATAAAGTCATCCCACTATTTCAATCATAACATACAAACGGTTGCCCCAAATGATGCTAAATTTTTACAGCGCATAGAGGACACATTGAAGAGAATATTTCTCTTCTACGACCCATCTGGATTCGGCTTCCTTAAGTTATAAATTTACAAATCAAAATATGGGATAAATCTTGACGAAATTTGAAACGTCAAAATTCCCTTGATTTTCTCACGCTCTTTTGAATCTCCCAATTAATGGGGATTGAATTTATTATTGGGGGGTGTGTCTAAGGCTCCAAATTTACCTATATAAGGATATAGTTGAGATGTGAATTAACATCAAATATTATTCTTTGGAATGGAAGTTTTTATTTTCTTTCAATTGTATTGTCATGCTTTCATTTTGTAATAATTTTGTCAATTTCTCCCAGTATGTTTTTCATTCACATTCATTTAATTAATAAAATATCATCGTCATCATGATCTTCATAATTTATTATTTCTTTTTCCATATCATGTTTATATGATTACCTTAGGGAGTGAGGTTATTCACATTATCTTTTGTGAAACTCTTCACACAATGGTGGAGTTATTGTTATTTTTTTTCTTTTTCTCCAATTCTACCATCATAAGTCTACTACCCACTTTCATTGATAGAATAGAATCAATGGAGGGATAATCCTATAATGGGTTGATCCAAGGGAGTAACAAGGGGATAATTGGATGTTATTTCTTAATTTAAAAATTCTTAATCAATTCTATTTTTGATATTTTAATTCAATGATATATGTTATCCTCTAAACTCACAAATTTTAAGGATTCACATCCCGAGTGATAAAACAATCATCTACCTTGGATTTCTCAACAATATGATCTTCTAAGTATATAAGTGATTATCCTTAGGATAGTGAAAACTTAAAATTGGTGAGTGATTTTGGATGGTTGTATTTTGATAAAGGAAACACTCGAATTTAAGACATTGAAATAATTTAAAAATAAATTCATCCAATACACCCCATGGAATAAATAACGATCAAATCATGCTTTTAAATTGAATTCACTTAAGTCATTAAAATACCAAATAATCCAATCAATTAAAACCAAAGTTGGATACTTCATAGAAAAATCAACACCATCAAATCACTTTATTAGAAAACATGTTTCTTAGGTTTCTTCTTAGGTCTCTGAGGATCGATAACCCAATCCATACTACAATGAATACTTACACCATACTACTTGGGTAAATTTTTGTGTAACCAAATTTTAGAGCTGTTTTCAGGGACCAAGTAAGATACCTAAAAACATCTTTATATTCTCCCCTATTTCACTTTTCTCATCCCCTTTCTCTTATCTTTTCCCCATTCTTTTTATCTCTTTTCTTGGCACATGTTCTCCTACACTCATGACCATTCAAATCGTTTAGTTTGGGTGCATAGTCCTAGGGATGGGGAGTGAAGCACCAAAAGAGGTCTTTTTTTCCATTATATCCAAATCTTCATAAAACTCCAAATTCAGTCTTTCAGTTTCATACAATGGATAATCTCCAACCAAACCAAATCATAAACCGGGGAGGGAACTGAAGTAATGAGATAGACCCTAACTTGGGAATTGTTGCGTACCCGACCATGAATTACTACCTCACACCTTCCTAGAACAATGCACCCTTAGGCATTAGGCATGACAATATAGGATATGCCCAATCTGTCTTCAAACCCCATGTCCTGAACTACCTTCCAACCTTTCATGGGATAGAGTCTGAGATTCCTTACCTTCATGTTAAATAATTTAATGGCATTTTCAAAACCATTTTCCCTCCAAATCAAATTGAATCTTCTAAAATGATACTTTTTTCTTTTTCTCTTAAGGAACGAAAAAATAATTGGTTAAACAATTTTATACCAGTGTCCATTCACTCTTGGGACTAACTAAAACGAGAATTCTATAAAAAATACTTCCCCCATCACAAAACAATTGCACTTAAAAAGAGAATCCAAATCTTTTTTAAAAGAGAGGGAGAAACATTCTATGAAACATGGTAAAACATCAAGGTCACATTAAACATGGTACCACCCCATGGTTTCTTAATCCCAAGAAAAGTGATAATTTTCTATGAAGGGTTAGGACTAGGAAACAAACAATTCATCTATATGGTGTGTAATAGAACCTTCAAAAACAAAGCCCCAAATTATGTTTAGAAATATCTAGAAAATATTTCTGAATATAACCAAACATGGGGAACTTCACCATACTATGAGAAGCCACACAAATCTTGTTGAATGCACAATCTTGGAGAGGAATAAAACCTTAGAGAAAAACATTCTACACTCAAAAGGAAATTTGAAGAGATTGATCTTAGGAAGGTCCAAAAAACCCAAACAGTTGAGCTTGTTTGTACAATTTGTGACAAACATGACCACAAGACTGATAATTTCCTAAAAATTCCTTCTATCAAGGATGTTCTTTTAGACGTACCACTAGAAGAAGTTAATGCAATGAACTTTCAAAAGAAAAAATTCCAACCAGAACCTGTCAAATTCCAACATCCTCACGTCCAATATCAACAACCTATCCAAAAACCCATTCAACAGCCAATCCAACAACCAAAGTATCCACTTGGGATAACCCAACAAGCTCAAGAACCAACCCAAACTATTCTAAAAATCCTACTAGAACAACTTTGCCAACAAATGGACAAAATGAACACAAGATTCTCATCCATTAAACAAGAACTTCAACCATCAAAACTGGAAAGCCATCTATGCCCAAACTGGCCATTCCACAATAAACATCAAGGGGAGTGATAAGTTTCACTAAAATAACTAAAGAACAACTAAAGTTTGTGATAGTTTTGAGAAGTGGGAAATCAATTGAGAAAACAGAACAAATAATTCTAAAACCATCTGAAGCTTCAAACTGTAATGAAAATTGAAATGAACAACATGAAAAAATTGAGAATTCTGATGACAATGTGAAAGAAACAACTCTTCAAAAAACAATCCCACAACCTGCACCATTTCTTCAACACGTGAGGGAGAAAACCGAGCCTGAATTGAATGAAACATTGAGGGAAATATTCTCACAAGTCAAGATGAACATTCCACTCCTTGATTCTATTAAAACTATTCTTGCATACTCAAAATACCTAAAGGACCTCTGCACATTTAAAAAGAAATTCTCACATACGAACCAAGTCCTTCTGGCAGCAAATGTTAGCATAACAATCCATGGAACCCTTCCACCAAAGATGAAAGACCCAGGATGGCCTTACATCAATGTTGAACTAGGAGATAACAATGTTGTCAAAGCCTTATGTGACCTAAGAGCCAGTGTCAATCTCATTCCCTATGCTGTGTACTTCCAGTTAGGCCTGAAAGAGCTCAAACCCACATCTGTCACACTTCATCTTGCATGTAGTAGCATTAGGGTTCCAAAGGGGATACTAAAGGATGTTATGGTAAAATTATAAAACTTCATATACCCTAATGACTTCATTTTCCTTGACTAAAATCCAACCATAGGCAATAAGGAACAAACCCCAATCATCCTTGGTCATCCCTTCCATGAAACAATCAACTCTGTTATCTGAGTCTGAAATAGGAACATGACCACCACCTTTGGAAACATGAGTGTAGACTTGAATATCTATAATGAAAGCTCAAAAATAGGGGATGATGAGGATATTCATGAAGTAAACAAGATAGGATGAGTTGATAAAGAATCCATATAACATCAAGGAATATTCAAGGAATGTTTAAGTGAGGACAAGATTAATTTCCGTTGTTCACATGAAGGAAGTTTATCTCCATGGCTTGAATCACTTTCAGAATGCTCCGATAATGAAATCATAACACCAATAATCAGTGAAATATTTCAAGAAAACACATTCATGGAGACCACTCCCTTCCCTAACACTAATCAAAACAATCTAGTAGCTGAAACTTCTAAACATGGGGAATAAATATTATCTAAAAGTCTAAAAAAATAAATTCATCTTGATCCAATTTCCCAATATTATACTAAAATTTTGAAACAACCTGATCTTGAATTGAAGGAAATTTCTACTTCAATTAAGTATTCATTGCTAAGATAAATTGGAACACAAGATATTGTCATTTCTTCTTTTCTTCAAGATGATCATGAGAGGATTCTTCTAGTTGTCCTTAAGAGACACCAGAAATCCATTGGGTGGAACCTATCTGATATTCCTGGGATTATCCCACTAATAGGGAGTCATAGTATTGTTCTAGAATCTGATTCAAATCCTTGTTGTAAACCTCAGCGGCGACTCAATCCTAATCTCATGGAAGTAGTGTGGAAAGAAATTCTGAAATTGTTAAAAGCTGGTACCATTAATCCCATAGCTAAGAGTGAGTGGGTCAGCCCGATCCACATGGTTCCAAATAGGGCTGGAATCATAGTGATAACAAATAAGGATAGATATATTCTTCACACTAGGTTGAGTAGTGGCTGGAGAGTCTGCATCATCTATAGGAAGCTAAACTCATTTACCAATAAGGACCATTTCCACTTACCATTCATTGACCAAATCATTGAGAGAGTGGCAGGTCATGCATTCTATAGTTTCTTAGAAGGGTACTCAGGGTATAATCAGTTTTAGGTATCCCTAGAGGATCAAGGGAAGACTACATTCACATGTCCATTCATCACCTTTTCCTTCAAACACTTACCCTTCGGGTTATGAAATTCCCCTAGAACCTTCCAGAGGTGCATGATGGGAATCTTATCGAACATGGTAGGGGATTTTCTAGAGGTATTCATGGATGAATTATCTATGTTTGGGGATATATTTGAGCGATTATTGAGGAATGTGGAGAGAGTTTTGTCAATATGTGAAGAAAAGAATCTGGTCCTAAACTAGAAAAAATGCCATTTCATGGTTAAAGTGGGACTAGTCCTTGGCCATCTAGTCTCAGGGAGGGGGATTGAAGTAGATAAAGCCAAGGTTGACATCATTTGTTAACTTCCATCACCCCAAACATTCAAGGAAATGGGGTCCATATTAGGACATGCGGGTTTCTATAGAATATTCATTAAGAACTTTAGTTCAATCGCTCATCCCCTTTGTGGTCTTCTAGTAAAGGATGCTCCATTGTTTTGGACAGAAAGCTATGAGGGTTCATTCTCAAGCCTCAAATAATCTCTCACCTCTCCTCCCATCATAAAATCTCCAAATTGGGACCTTCTATTCTAAGTCATGTGTGATGAAAGTGTCTTTTCCTTAGGAGATGTGTTAGGACAACGTTGTGATAAAACTCCTTATGTAATTTCTTATGCAAGAAAATAATTAAATAATTCCAAAATAAACTACACCACCACTGCGAAAGAGTTACTTGCTATTGTGTTTTCCTTAGAAAAGTTTAGATCCTACCTCTTAGGATCCGCCATTATTGTTTACACTGACCATTCTATATTAAAATACCTCTTCCATAAGGAAGATTCCAAGGCTAGACTATTTAGGTGGGTCCTTATCTTACATAAATTTGACCTAAAAATAAAGGATAAATAGGGTGTTGAAAATATTATACTTGATCATCTCTCTAGGATAGAATTTAATGATTAATTATCCCACCTTTATGTGTCTAATTCATTCCCCGATGAACACATATACTCTGTGAGTGACTACCCTTGATATGCCGACATAGCCAACTTCGTAGTTACAAGAGTCATTCCAAAATTCTTAGGGAATCAAAATAGAATGAAATTCCTTTCTGATGTCAGGCACTATGTATTTGATGATCCATACCTCTCTAGGTTCTTCCCTGACCAAGTCATTAGGATGTGTGTCCCAGAATCTGAACAAGAGTCGATCATTAAATTCTATCATAGTTAAGTGTGTGGAGGTCACTTTTCCTCTAAGAAAACATCTTCTAAGGTTCTTCTGAGTGGTCTATTCTAGTTCACCCTCTCATAGGGACTCCTACAAATTTTATCAAAGATTTCCTAGGTGTCAAAAAGTAGGGTCCATCAGAAATAGGAATCAAATGCCAATCACTCCCATCTTAGTGATGGAAATCTTTGACTGTTGGGGAATCGATTCCATGGGTCCCTTCCCAAGATCTATGGGATATTTGTACATTCTATTATCTATCGACTATGTATCAAAATGGGTTGAGTAAATTCCTACAAAATCCAATGATCATCAAATTGTAATTAGCTTTCTCAAAGAAAACATCATTTCTAGATTTAGAATTCCTAGGGTTATCATTAGTGATCGTGGAACCCATTTTTGCAATCATCCATTCTCACCACTCATGGAAAAATATGGAATTTCTCACAAAGTGTCCACTTATTACCACCCACAGACCAATGTTCATGCTGAGTTATCCAATCGAGAAGTCAAACAAATTCTGTAGAAAATAGTTAATCCATCTAAGAATGATTGGTCATGTAGGAACTTAGATTCTCTTGGGGCCTATAGAACTGCATATAAACCCATTTTAGTAATTTCCCCATATAGGTTGGTTTAAGGTAAATCATGTTATTTGAAAGTGGAGATTGAACATAAAGCCTTTTAGGCAATTAAGAAAATGAATTATGACCTCTCATTGGCTGAAACAAAAAGGAAATTAAATCTCAATGAACATGAGGAACTTAGGATGTAGGCTTATGAAAATTCAAGGATCAATAAATCTAAAGTACTAGCCTACCAATCTCGAAACATTAAAACAAAACACATTCAACTGGGTAAACCTATTATTTTGTATAGTTCTAAACATCATTTACACCAGCGAAAGTTGAGATCCATATGGTCAGGTCTATACATAGTGCATAAGGTGTACCCCTATGGGGCTGTAGAAATTCAAGATCCCACTAATGGTCAAACATTTGAAGATAATTGTCATAGAGTCAAACCGTTCATTGAAACATTAAAAAAAGAGAATGTTGATGAAGAATTGTGTGAACCATCCTTCGATGAGGAAAAACATAAACAATTAAGTGTCCAAACCAAGATAATGATGTTAATCAAAAGCACTGAATGGCAGGAAACCCATGGTTTTCATGTTTCCAATCATTGTGAATCATTTTTATATCATTTTTTTATTTTTTTTCATTTAATAATATATCATAGACTGTTGACCTGTTCTTATTTTATGAGTATTGATGGGTATGAAAGGGGAGTGACATATTCATATTTTTCATGTGGCGTGATCCCTGAGTAATACCTTACCCAAAAATTTAAAAAGAAGACAATGTATCATATGTGTATTTTATTTTTATGTTTTTGTAGGATTAAAAAAATATAAATATGATTGTATCTTAGACTGTTGACCAGTTCTACTATTATGAGTATGGATGGGTATGAAAGGGGAGCGCCATATTCATCCATGTCACATGGAGTGATCCTTGAGTAATAACTTACTGAGAATTTTAAAAAGAAAAGAATGTATCATCCGTTTATTTGATTTCATTTTATTTTTGTTTTGGTAGAAAAAATAATATATATATATATATATAAATATATAATTAAAAAATTTAAAGGACACAACGTTGGTCATGGGGAAAGTCTTGTCACAACCGTCCAAGCAGCTGAGACTCGAATCCAGGATTAAAGGGAGACTGTGGAATGCGATTTCATTATCAACCACTAGGTGATTTCATTCCATGATTATCATTTTAAATTTCCTCTTTGAACACCTCTCCCATACCCCCTTCTACGTTTTATTTAAACACTGGGGACATTGTTATTCTATGTTGGGGGGACATTAAAAAATGATTTTTTTTGTGAATAAAAACATTCATGAAAAGAAAAATTCCATTACCCTTGAACATGATAACAGACATTGAAAACTCTGAAATTGGATATCATATAATTTTGCATGCCATGATTATGATTTTAATGCATGTTTATGTCCATGATATTAGTTTTTGGAATGTTTGGTTGTCCGATGTGATTTTTCAAAGTTTACATTTTCATCCTCTTAATGAAAATTCCACAATGATGTTCTACTTGATATTGGGTGTAAATTTGAGTTCTTGGGTCCCTTTAATTATAGCATAAGGTTCTGGGGTCACTTTTAGTTTAATTTTAGTATCCAAAAAAATTGAAAAAAAATTAATGACCATATAGAGCAATGTTTTTTCCAAATTCCTGGAATTCGGCACATGGAGACCATTACTCCATAGTTGTCTTGCCTAGTGTTAAGCATTATATCGCTATTATAGAGGATGGAAATGACAATATTTGTGGCATCCGACACTTGGGGATCGTGACTCTATTGTTGTCTTTCCTAGAGTTAGTATTTTCATATCTATTGTGGTTTAAAATATCAACCAAAAAAATCCAAAAAAAATGATACTCATCTTAATATTTAATGTGAATCGCACCTAGTGCTTCCATTTTCCCCCCTTGAACAAAAAATGGGCCCCATGTCTTTTGTGATGCACAACACATCATCATTCTTAATCGAAATTGGATGAAATGTGACAATGCATTTTAACAAAGGAATGATCATGGGCTTGAGATATGCTTATGGACCTAGCTTGTTTTAAATTATTTTCATGGGTTTCATAATTTTTTTGGTATGAGGTCTTTGGGTGAGCAACGTGTATTAAAATGTTTTTGGAAAAAATGGAATTCAAATTTCATATTTGATATATATTTTACTCAGGAATAGCAAAACTCAAGTTGGGGGGCGTGGTTAGCTGCTAAAAGCAGATAATATTCCTTGTCAATATCTTAATATTTATGTGTTCTAAAGTCCATAAACATCATTTTTAGTGCATTATAGAAATTGAACATCATTTCTCATCTTAAGTGCAATTAACGTTTAAAAAGAATATTTGGGCCCAATCAATCATCTATTTGTGAAGAATGTTATATTCATTTTTTGAATTTAATATTTTGGGATATCATTGAACACTTCGTTTGGATTATTTTATCTTTTAGGATTTATAGATAAATCCTAAGAGAAAATGAATATTTTTCAGCATGAAAGAAGAAATTTTCTGGAGAAGGCATAATGGGAGTAAGGCCCATCGAAAAAAAGTGGGGCCCACAAACCAAGCCCAATGAATCTCGAATTTTTACTGAATAAAGATAAAATTATTGGGATCATTTTATTGAACTGTGGTCGAAGAGAATTATGAATATTCCATGATGATAAAGGGATCTAAAGTTGTGATTTTAATGGTGGGGCCGATATGAATGCACATAAAGTCATCCCACCATTTCGATCATAACATCTAAACAGCTATAGCACATGACTCGAACATTTTACTGCACACAGAGGACAGATGGAAAAAAAATTATCTTTTACGACTCATCCGGATTTGGCTTCCTTAAGTTAAAAATTCACACATCAAACGGGGGACGAATCTGGATGAAATTTGAAACGTCGAAATTCCCTTCATTTTATCACGCTCTTTTGACTCTCCCAACTAATGGGGATAGAATCTATTATTGGGGGGTGTCTAAGGCTCCATATATTCTAATATAACGATATAGTGGTGGTCTCGCCCAAATTTACCCAAGTTTTAAGGGTCAAGCGGTCGCTTGTAGTGTAGCTTGGGTTGTCGAATCCTCAGAGACCTAAGAAGAACCTTTAGACACTCAATAAAAAGAGATGGATTTTTGGCTATGAAGTGGACAACATGGGTTGATTTTAGATTTTTTTGAAAGACCACTAAAAGATCTATGTGAATTCAAATTATGATAAAATGAGTTGATCCTAGGTTATTGCTCAGGGTGGATTGAATGAATTCCTTTTTTTACGATTTTAATTTCATTAACTCGAGAAGGATTCATGCAATGAATTCAAACTAACCTCATCAATTACCGATTAAACACCTTCAAAACATATGATAATCACCTATACACTTGTAGGATCATTTTCATGAGCACTCCAAGTTAAAGGATGTAATTAGCACATGAAAGTGGGGTGAATAAATTCAATAAGGAAGAGGAAGAATAAAAATCATTGAATGAAAGAAACTCAATTAAAAGAAATTAATAACATTTAGGGCATGAGAAATAACATTCAATCCAGCCCCTTTCTACTCCCTTGGATCAACCCATAAAATATCTAGCCCTCCATTGATGACAAGTTCTCAACGGAAGCAGAAAGTAGACTTATGAGGGTGGAATTGATGAAGTAAAAACAACAAAAATAACGATCACTCCACCGTTGTGTGAACAAAATCACAAGGTTTGGTGTGAATAAATTCACACCATGAGGCAATGGTATCAAGGTGATAAGGATAAGAACATAACAAGAGAAGAAGAAGAACTTTTATTGAATACTATGGTGATTCGAACAACTTACATGAGAAGGAAGAACATTACAAAGGCAAATTGGCATAATAACATTACAATGAAAAGAAAGAAACCAACCTCCCTAAATCCACCACCAGTACTGCCTTAAATAGGAAAAAATGAAGCCTTGGCCGAGCCCCCAACATCCAATGTGCCTTTAATTAATTATGTTGGGAAAATGTGGGTGGAACATTAATGATGAGAGACTTTTCCACTTCTTACCCCGAAGTTGCAGCCAGCTTGCATCCACCGGAAAGACGCGCCTAAAGGACCTTCTAGAAGGCCGACTTTGAGTGGGCCCTAGAATACTTAAATGAATCCCAGGCTGTCCCCTAACAGCCTGTAAAATTGAAGCCCAAAAAACTCTGTGGTTAGGGATATATGATTGAAATGGCGGTCTGTTTTTCTGGGCCACAGACTCTGGCCCAAAATTAAATCTTCAAATTGGGCCTCCTTAATCACCACCATTGAGGACGAAGTAGCACTGTCTCCCGAATAATTATTTGTTCCCCTATATGTCTTCTATCCTTCCATAAATTTCGGGCTTCATTGGGCTTGTATTGTGGGTCCCATAGTCCAATCAGTGGGATGATATCCAGTCTTCCTTCTCCAGAATTGTTTCCTTTAATCGCCAAATATCTCCATCATAATTTATTAATAATCCATTCATCCCTGAATAAAAAATGTTAATAATTAAGTGAGTATCCATTTCCAAAAATATCAAATTAAAACTTGGATAGTTACATTTTTTAAAATCAGATGAAACATTGGGCCTAAATTGGTGCACATTAGGCATGAAGTGCACAAATGATGAGAATGGGTGTTCAAAATGTAAAATGCACTAAAATGGTATTTATGAATAGCAGGGCACATGAAAACTATATATATTAGCAATGAATATTAGCCTCTTACAGTGGCTAATCACCCCCCCCCCCAACTTGAGTTTTTCTAGTCCTGAGCAAAATATATCTCACAAAAATAAAATTCGAACGACCTTTTCCAAAAACATTTTAATACACATTTCTCACCCAAAGATCACATACCAAACAATTATCAAACCCATCAAAATCATTTAAAACAAGCTATGTCCACAGGAATATCTCAAGCCCAAGCCCATTCCTTTGTTCAAATTCATTTCCATATTTCATCCAAATTCAATTAAGCATGATGAAGTGTTGTGTGTCACAATAGACATGGGGGTTCATTTTCATTCAAGGGAGAAAAGATGGAAGCGCTAGGAGCAATCAAAATTTAATAATAAGATGAGTACTCATTTTTTATTTTCTTTTTTTTTTGTATTTTTTTTGCAATTTTTCCATGGTAATTGAAATTGAACTCAATCGAGTCAACCCATGTAGCAAGACTTTGCCGATGACTCCCAGGCTCAAAGACCATAGGGCACCAAGTGCAGCTCACATACTCGGGCATCATCTCGAGTTAACTCAATCAAAAAAAAATTCAAATTACCAAAAATAGAGATAAAATGCCCAACTCTGGGCCAGAAAACTATGGAGTCGTGATCCCCATGTGACGAAAGCCACACATTAGGTCAATTCATTTCTCTACGCATAATTTTGTTTTTGAATACTCATGTTAAAATTAAAATGATCGCCAATCCTATGCTATTTATTATGGGTCCCCAAGAACTCAAACTAAAACCCCACAATCTAGAGGATGTGCATTGTGTTTTTTTTAATTGATGAAAATATAACAGTGAAAAATCACATCGGACAACCGCACTTTCCAATAACTATGCACATGAACATAAACATGAATTAAAATCAGAATCAAGGCATGCAAAATTATTTGATATCCAATTTCAGATTTTGGAATGTGTGTTTATCATGTTCAAGGTTAGTGACATTTTCCCTTCCACACATTTTCATCTCCCCCCCAACTTAGAATAACATTGTCCCCAGTGTTTAAAGAATTCAAACATAGAAGGGGTAGGATAGAAGTCCAACAAAGACATTGAAAATGAAAAATATGGAATGAATTCACCTAGTGGTTGATGTTGAAAATGCATTCCCATGTCTCCCTTTAGTTTTGGTTTGTCTCCCAATGGCATGGATGGTTGTGACCAGCACTTCCCAATGACCTATGACATGCCTTTAAAATTTTTTTAATATATATATATTTATTTGTATGTTTTTTAACCTAAAAAAAGTACAAAAAACATAAAATGATGATACATTGTCTTCTCTTATATTTTTTGGTAAGGTATTACTCAGGGATCACACCGCGTGACACGGATGAATATGGTGCTCCCCTTTCATACCCATCCTTACTCATAAAAGAAGAACAGGTCAACAATCTATTTTTTTTTTAAAAAAAATACCTACAAAAAAATAATAAAATAAAATAAAATA
This sequence comes from Viscum album, assembly GCA_963277665.1. Lineage (NCBI taxonomy): Eukaryota > Viridiplantae > Streptophyta > Magnoliopsida > Santalales > Viscaceae > Viscum > Viscum album. Next base: position 2,093,863,239 of record OY728122.1, read on the forward strand.
AACTGATGATAGATTGCCTTCTTTATATTTTCTGGGTAAGGTATTACTCAGGGATTACACCACGTGACACGGGTGAATATGGTGCTCCCCTTTCATACCCATCCTTACTCATAAAAGAAGAATAGGTTAACAGTCCGAGGTACTAATTAAATGAAATAAAACATGAAAACCGCGGGTTTCCTCCCATGCAGCGCTTAATTTAAAGTCTTTAGCTCGACTTGAACCCCCCAACTTAGCCAATTCCAACTTTAAAATTTTAATGACCTCATCTTTCTCTAATTCAACATGATTGAGAATGCGTATCCCTTGTGGTTGGTAAGAAGTTTTGGAATTTAATTCATGAACAATCCTATTTTCTAAAATGAATGGGAAAATCCAAGGAATATCAGAAATGGTTTATCTTTTTTCTTCTGTAGTCTTTCCTAATAAATCAAATATCAACCCCCCTTTGTGGGTTTCATGAGATGAATGAATGAAAACCCCAAGCTCTTGTTTATCAAAAATTATGGGATACTCAAGTGGGGAATGAAGGACAATGATTTTGAGTTCGGGTTGGTAGAAATTTTCTAAAGAATATTGGTAATTTGAATGAAAATTAGTTTCTTCTCTAAAGACATTAGAATGAATTGGTTCCTTGTAAAAATATGACTTATCCCCAAAAGTTTCCATTTGAATTCTAGGAGTAGGTATGGGCTCAATGTTTGGGATTTCTCCTAATTTTTCAGGGATCAGTGGCCCTAAAAATTCACTAATGCAGCCACGTTCAGGAAGCTCAATCCATGATGTCAAGTTATTATCCTTTGAATTCAAAAAAACAATTTCCTCCTGATTTAAAGACACATCAACAATTTCTTGATTCACTTCCCCTACCCTAATTACAAAGGTTGGTTCTTCAATAAGTTCATGAGATTTTTTTGGGAAACCGGACACTCCACATAAGGTTTCATAAGGTATAATTGGTGTATGGATGAGTTCCTCACAAGTATTATTGCATTGTAATTCTAATCTCAATGATGATACCTCAGAACTCATTATCTCCATTTGATTACAAAATTGTTCGAAGAGTTTTTGAGGATTAGGCTGGATAGGAGTTTGTAAATCATGAACTTCATTAAGTTTTATCTCTTCAATCATCCTCGAGAGGGCTGGAAATTCATCCTTTAAACAATCACCATCCCATTGATTGTACATCTCATCGGGTGTGTGGTAGTATTCAAGGGTTGATCAAATAAATTTTCTAATTTAGGGGATTCCCAATATTCATTTTCCATTTCATTCCATCATGAGTTTGTGACATGATAATTTGGAAGATACTCCTTTGGAGAATATGGAATGTTGGATTCTAGATTCTCAGAACACACACAAACAGAAAGGGGTAAAGATAAGAGAGATGGGGGTGAGAATAGAGAATGTGGACTGAGAAAAGAAGATGTGTGTCTAAAGTAACTTACTTGGGTCCCCGGAAACGGCGCCAAAATTTGGTCTCGCCAAAATTTACCCAAGTTTTAAGGGTTAAGCGGTCGCTTGTAGTGTCGCTTGGGTTGTTGAATCCTCAGAGACCGAAGAAGAACCTTTAGACACTCAATAAAAAGAGATGGATTTTTGGCTATGAAGTGGCCAACTTGGGTTGATTTTAGATTGTTTTGAATGAGCACTAAAATATCTATGTGAATTTAAATTATTAGAAAATGAATTGATCCTAGGTTATTGCTCGGGGTGTATTGAATGAATTCCTTTTTTTACGATTTTAATTTCATTTACTCGAGTAGGATTCATGCAATGAATTCAAACTAACCTCACCCCTTACTGATTAAACACCTTCAAAACATATGATAATCACCTATACACTTGTAGGATCATTTTCATGAGCACTCCAAGGTAAAGGATGTAATTAGCACATGAAAGTGGGGTGAATAAATTCAATAAGGAAGAGGAAGAATAAAAATCATTGAATGAAAGAAACTCAATTAAAAGAAATTAATAACATTTAGGGCATGAGAAATAACATTCAATCCATCCCCTTTCTACTCCTTTGGATCAACCCATAAAAGATCTAGCCCTCCATTAATGACAAGTTCTCAACGGAAGCGGAAAGTAGACTTATGAGGGTGGAATTGAAGAAGTGAAAACAACAAAAATAACGATCACTCCACCATTGTGTGAACAAAATCACAAGGTTTGGTGTGAATAAATTCACACCATGAGGCAACGGTATCAAGGTGATAAGGATAAGAACAGAACAAGAGAAGAAGAAGAACTTTTATTGAAGACTAAGATGATTCGAACAACTTACATGAGAAGGAAGAACATTACAAAGGCAAATTGGCATAATAACATTACAATGAAAAGAAAGAACCAAACCTCCCTAAATCCACCAACAGTACTGCCTTAAATAGGAAACAATGAAGCCTTGGCCGAGCCCCCAACATCCCATGTGCCTTTAATTAATTATGTTGGGAAAAGGTGGGTGGAACATTAATGATGAGAGACTTTTCCACTTCTTGCCCCGAAGTTGCAGCCAGCTTGCATCCACCAGAAAGACGTGCCTAAAGGACCTTCTAGAAGGCCGACTTTGAGTGGGCCCTAGAATACTTAAATGAATCCCAGGCTGTCCCCTAACAGCCTGTAAAATTGCAGCCCAAAAAACTCTGTGGTTAGGGATATATGATTGAAATGGTGGTCTATTTTTCTGGGTCGCAGACTCTGGACCAAAATTAAATCTTCAAATTGGGCCGCCTTAATCACCACCATTGAGGACGAATTAGCACTGTCTCCAGAATAACGATTTGTTCCCCTATATGTCTTCTATCCTTCCATAAATTTTGTGCTTCATTGGGCTTGTATTGGGGGTCCCATAGTCCAATCAGTGGGATGATATCCAATCTTCCTTCTCCAGAATTGTTTCCTTTAATCGCCAAATATCTCCATCATACTTTATTAATAATCCATTGATCCCTGAATAAAAATGTTCATAATTAAGTGAGTATCAATTTAGAAAAATATAAAATTAAAACATGGATAGTTACATTCTTTAAAATCTGATGAAACATTGGGCCTAAATTGGTGCACATTAGGCATGAAGTGCACAAATGATGAGAATGGGTGTTCAAAATGTAAAATGCACTAAAATGGTATTTATGAATAGCAGGGCACATGAAAACTATATATATTAGCAATGAATATTAGACTCTTACAGTGGCTAATCAAGTGGTGAAGGGAATTAGCATGGAATATTTTTCTTCTAAAAGGAAGTTTTTATTTTCTTTCAATTGTATTGTCATGCTTTCATTTTGTAGTCGCTTTGTCAATTTATCTCATTAAGACTTTATTTCACCTTCATTTAATCAGTAAAATATCACCATAATCTTCTTCTTGATAATATATTTTTTCTTTTTCCACATCATGTTGATACTATTGCCTTAGGGGGTGAGGTTATTCACATTATCTATTGTGAAACATTTCCATCAACGGTGGCGTTATTGTTATTATTATTTTTTTCTTCTCCAATTCTACCATCATAAGTCTAGTTCTGACATTCATTGATATAATAGCATCAATGGAGGGATATTCCTATATTGGGTTGATCCAAGGGTATAGAAATGGTTGAATTGGATATTATTTCTTAATTTAATAATTTTGGGAAATACAATTTTTGAGATTTTAATTCAATGATATACGTTATCCTTTAAACTCGCCAATTTTAAGGATACACATCCCATGTTCTAAAACGATCCTCTAACTTGGAGTTCTCATCAATATGATCCTCCAAGTGTATAGGTGATTGGCCTTAGGATAGTGAAAACTCAAAATTTTTGAGTGATTTGGGATGGTTGTATTTAATTAAAGGAAAAACTCGAATTTAAGACATTGAAATAATTTAAAAAGAAATCCATCCAATACACCCCATGCGATAACCAAGGATCAACTTATGATTTTAAATCAAATTCACTTAATTCTTTAAAATGTAAAATAATCTAATCAATTCAAACCAATATTGGCCACTTCATAGCCAAATAAACACCATCAAATCACCTTCTTAGATTGCATGTTTCTTAGGTTTATTCTTAAGTCTATGAGGACTGATAACCCAAGCCACACTACAATGACCAATTATACCATAAAACTTTGGGTAAATTTGGGCGCTACCAATACCTCTGCATTGGGAGCAGAAATTGGTTGAGAAACCCATTATTCCTCAGGACTGGGAGTACCAGCATGTGTAGAAGGTTTTTTCCTCTACATTGGGAGAAAATTATGTTTTAGAGACCTATTGTTCCTTGTTATTGTGATCACCAACATGTGAAAAAGGTAGTTGTTCCTCTTTACTGCGAGCAGCTGCAGGATGAGAGACCTGTTGTTCCTTGGGATTGAGAGAACCAACATGTGAAAAAGTCATAATCTAAACAAGTGGTTTAAAATTTAATTTATAGTAAATAAATTTAGTATACAATGGATAATAACATTAGGTAACATGATGTATATTATAAAAAATATAAAACCTGATTATTAAACTGTCATTTTTTAAAGGCTGAAGGGATTTTACCACTCTATCGACTATCCAAATCCCTTCATTGTGGTCTTATTTGACATAAAAAATGTTGTCTATATGGGGAACTATTTGAAATGATTGTGATTCCCCAATCAAAGGGTCTCCATTAGTTAAATTTTCATCTCACCCTTCAATGGTATTGGTTGATAATAGAACAATTGATAATTGATTGTAGCATTTGTTTTGGCATTGTATGTTTAGCTCAAGATCTCATTATCTTATGGGAACTAGTCATTCAAGGAAGAAAGTAGTTCTATAAAACTAGAATCATTTCATCTACTTCATATTTTAAAATTATATAGCTTTAGTGATGGCAGAAAATGCAATATATTTAGTGAAACCAGCATACAATGGCATCTTAGCATAGCTATTTAACTTCTTAATAAATTTTGGTCATTCAAGAAGTTCATATTAAACTATACTTTTCATTTTATCAATAAAATATTCATCATCATTCAAATTTTTAATCACATACTTGATACAATATTCTTAATTTTCCACACTTTTAATCATATCAGATGATTCATAAAATGCAGTGTTATCCAAGACACTAGCTACATTCACTTTTTCTCTATGTTTATTCCAACATTTATAACATTGATCAATTATATGACAGATCAAGTGTTCTTCCAAATCTTCTAGAATAATTAGTCTTACATAATAATAGCATAAACATGGACAATTGATTTGAGAAGATTCATATGCAAGATCTTTTGCAAACAAGATGAACTATTTCAGTCTATCTTTGTACTCTTTTATCAGATTATTGGCATCCATCCATTCATTATTCATATCCATCATATTTGATTCGATAATAATAATATTGAAAACAATATATATAAAATGTTGATATTAAAATTATCCAAGGCTAAAGAAGTGGTTTTAAATATAGATCACAAGGGTAAAATCACCAATTTAAAAATAAAAAATCATTTTCAAACATTTTTAACACATTTAAATCACCCAAACTCTTGTTTTAAAATCCAATTAATATAAAAATAATTTTTAAAACAAAATTTCAGTGATTACCACTAATTCCCCTTGGTCATTGGTCCTCAATAGGGAGTATTTATATCATCCGAAGTTCAAATCCAAAAAACTTATTTAATGGATTATCCATTATAAAATAGAGTTATAGCACCACTAAACCATTAAGATATCAAAAAAACTAATTAACAACATTATAGTGCTCCTTCCCTAGATTCACCATTAATATGTTAACAAAAAACAAGATCATAAATGATATAAAGTATTATAAACACCATGATATACATTGGACATGGTATAACTAATTCATACAGAACATTTTCTATTAAATTTAACTCATCGTCTATTTTAGGTGACTCCTCCTATGAATTTTTAAAATGTCCAGCTAAGAGAGTTCTCATAGGTTTTAACTCACTCGTTCAAAATATTTTCAACACCTTCTGAATATACTCCAAATAATTACAGAAAAATATTATAGAATTTATGTCTTTTTCAATATTTATCCCCAATATCCGCTTTCCAGAACAAAGGTCCTTTATTTGGGATCTTCTAGGTAAATGAATCATTAGATCTTTCATCATTTCCTTTATTAGTCAAACTATGAGAAATTCATCCACATAAATAATTAAAATTGTAAAACTCTTGTCATATTACACCTTCATATAGTAGAAATTATTTATATTACACTACACGAAAATTAATTCTACCATGAAAGAATTGAAATTCTAGTTACACTGTCTTAGTGCTTACTTAATCCCACAAAAATATTTATTCGAGACTGGAATTAAACCTTCTATTCCATTTGTAATGTAACCTTATTGATGATTTTGTAGATATATTCCTCCAAATATTCATGAAGGAATATATTGATGACATAAATTTTTTCTAGAAATAATCCTTCCATTGAAACAAATCCAAGAACAATCTAAATTATTATAGGATTTACATTAGGAGATAAAATCTTACTAAAATCTAATCCTTCAAATTATTGAAATAAATTTACAACTATAGACATCATTCCCTATTTCTTATTATCCACTTTCTCATTTATATGATAAATCTAATTGTTCTATAGATCCCTCTTTCCTAGTTCCAATTTAATTATCTGTAATGTATCAAAATCATAGAGGTAATTCTATTATTCCTTCATTTTGTACTTACAGTAGAATGAGCCTAATAGTAGACCTCTGCTGAGTCCTGAAGAATAAAAAATCCACCTAACTTACCCACATATTTCTCATTAGGGACGCTCCTATATTCTAAAAACCATAAAACTAGGGGAAACTAGATACTGTGTGAGCTAATTGGTGTAGTATACATATCAACATATTTCTTAATTCATAGGATTCTCATGAAGCCAATCATGTGGAAATGAGAAACAACAAGACAATGATCATCACATGGATAAATATAATATAAGTAGTAAATGGCATCTCAAATCTAACTCTCGCATAATTAAGATACAATTTTCCCATCCATGAATAAGCATGAAACATTTCATATTAATAATTAATCACATCCCGCTAAGGGAAAATGCCTAAATAGATATATCTAATAAGGGGCCCAATTTTGAGGGTTTGACAAGAATCAATTTAAATTTATTTTTGGGAGTGAAAATGATCCTTAGAAATATCACTTGGGATACCAAATTATACAACTGAGATTTAAATATATATTTCTTTAAAATATTCCTTAAATGAAAATTTAGAAATGAAAACCACCCATGGAAACCATTTCAAACACAAAAAACAATTTGAAATCCAGAATATTCCACATTAAAGGGTCATTAAAAAAACCTCTAAATAATTTTTTAAAACAACTTCTTAAGAAGCTCACACTGGTATCAAAAAACGTTTTAAAATTCTCTATTCATTTTAAAACAACCCTTGTGGAATTTACCTATTTACATGGAATTTTAAAACAAAAAGTTTTATGAATTAGAAAATAAAACCATAGAGAACCATATGTTCCATGTGATAAATTTCATGAAAAAAAATTGAAACTCATCTAGGGAACAATATATACTTGTAATTTGATAGTAAATACTATTAAAGTCACTCAAAATTCCAAGATATGTCAAGAAAAATAATTAGAAAGAAACACAATAAATATAAACTAATATCCTATAACAAGAGGTGCCCAAATAATGGCGATGATGATGTTTACAAGATTAAGACTTAAAAATCCATAATAAAGGGATGATTCATTGGCTTGAGGGGTTCAACAATAGCAATATGGTTCGATGGCAGTATATTGGTCAGTAGTAGTGCGGTTGGTAGTGGTGGCAGTGGTAGCAATGACATCAGAGGAAGGGTTCAGTGATGGAGGAGGGATTCACGATTATAGAGGAGGGGTTCGGCAGTGGAGGAGGGTTTTAGTAGCAGAGGTAGGTTCACGGTGGAGATGGGGTTCGACACGCAGTGGAGTTCAGGTTCGCGGTGGAGGAGGGATTCATGGCGGTGAAGGAGGGATTCACGGTGGTAGAGGAGTGGTCAAAGAATAGGAGGGGTCAGTGGCGTCTGAGGAGGGTTCAGCGATGACAGAAGAGGGGTTAACGACTAGAGGGGTCAGATTTCATGAGATCTTGAGGTGTGCGAGAGAAGAAACCGACTGTTAGGATACATTTATAAAATTGGATATGCTTTTATCAGTGCTAGTTAAAAATCATTTATAAAGGTATGTTTTATCAGTGCTAAAATAAAAATATCCAATAAAACATTCCTTTATCAGCACTAAAAAATTGCTCATAAAAGGTGTTTTTTCAGCATTAAAATTATTGTGCTGATAAAGATGCAGTTTATCATTGCTTTTTTAGCACTCATAAAGGTGTATCGTTATTAGTGTTAAAAAGTGAATGATAAAGCTATAATGTTTATAATTTATTTATATTATTATATATTTTTAAAAATTATATATATAATATATATATATAATTATAACTATAAATAACTATATATTTATATATATATTGAAAGTATTTTTATATAATTATATATATTTATAAAATTATATATATATTATAATTAATTAAATTTTAATTTATAATTATAAAATTATAACAAATATATTTTTTATATTTATAAATATATATAATTATTATATTTATTATATATAATTATAAATATATATTATTAATATTTATATCTATAAATTAATATATATATTTAAATAATTATAAAATTATAATAATTGTATTTCTTATAGTATATTTATATGAATATATATAATAAATATATTAATTATATATATTTATAAGATTATAAATATAAAAAAATATTATAAATATGTCATAAATATATTGATATAAATATATAATTTAAAAAATAATAATAAATATATATAGAATTATAGTTATAATTATAAATAAAAAAATATTTATATATTTAAATAACTATAAACATATATGAACTATATTTATTATCCTTATAATTTTATAAATATATATAATTAATATATTTTTTATAATTTTATAAATATTTAAATACATTTATATTTATTTAGAATTATAATTAAAAATATTTTTATTTATTACTGAATCTTTGAATATATTTATAAATATATTTATTTAATTATATATATTTCTAACTTTAAAATTATTATAAATATATTTATTTTAATTTTATAAATTTTGTAGTTATAAATATATTTATCTAATTAAAATTATAAGGACAAATAAATATATATTTATTTAAAGTTATAAATATAAATATAAATATATTTTTATTTTTATTTAAATAATTATATAATTATTAAAAATGTATGTATAATATTTATAATTTTATTAATATATATAATTAATATATTTATTATAATTTTTGAATTGTTTAAACATATCTGTATTTATTTATAATTATAGTTAAAAATATTTGTATTTATTTATAAATATATTAATTTAATTATATATATTTATAACATTATGAGAATAATAAAAATATTTTTTATAATTTGATAATTATTTCAATAAATTTATATTTATTTAAAATTATAACTGTAAATACAAATATAATTATTTATAATTAAAAAATTATAAAAAATATATATTTATTTTGAGTTATAATTATATATATTGAAATAATTATAAAATTATAAAAAATATATTTATTATATTAACATTTTTATAAATATATATATAATTAATATATTTTTTATAATTTTATAGTTATTTAAATATATCTATATTTATTTTGAATTATAATTATAAATAATTATAAATAATTATAAATATTTTTATTTAATTATTTATATTTATAACTTTTTTAAATATAATAAATATATTTATTATAATTTTATAATTATTTACATATATGTATATATATTTATTTATAAGTATATTTATAAGTAAATATATTTATAAATATTTTTATATAATTATTAATAAATATTTATATATATATTTATTTATAAAATTATAATAGATGTATCTATTATAATTTTATAATTATTTATTTATATATATTAGTTATAATTATAATTATAAATATAATAAATATATTTATTATAATTTTATAAGTATTTATGGGAATAGATTCATGGGTATAACACGAAGGAATCATATACCTTGTAAAGTATATAGATAATAAAAAATGAGTCATCACATATAAACAGCATGAATAATAATAAGAAGAAGAAGAATGTAATGCATAAATGAAAATTAATTCATTATGAATACATAACATATGAAAATAATTAATACTCACACAACAATATATTTATCGACCAAATTCCTTGGAAACATATACTTATATAATTATAATTATAATTATAATTATATATATTTTAAAATTATTAATATATAATTATTTATATATAATTATTTATATATAATTATGTATATATAATTATTTATATATAATTATTTACATATATTTATAAATATATAATTATAAATATAAAAAATATATTTATTATTTAATAAAATTTATTATAATTTTATATTTATTTAAATAAATTTTTATAATCTAAAATATACTTTTTATTAATGATTATATATACATATTTGAATTATTAAAAAATATATTAATTAAAAACATGTGTCTTTTATTTAATGTGTATGAATAATCATTTTTTTAGTATAAATATAAAAATTTTATATAAATTAATAATATTTTTTATTAAAAACTTTTATCAGCGCTAATAATACCACTAATAATTATACATTTTTCTGTGCTAAAAAACCAGGGATAATGGTTACACCTTTATCAGTACTTTTTTAGCGCTCATAAAGGGTTGATTTATCTGTGCTTTTAGCTAGCACTGATAAAGGACCCCCTTTTATTAGTGCATTTTTTTAGCGTTGAAAATAGTCGGCGCTACCCTTGCACCCATATGTGGTAGTGACTATATCTCACGGATCGATCTACATCATTTTCTAGCACTGACTCTCATGGATCATTATAATTATGAAATTAATCTTTATATATGATATTAATGAAATATTTTTCATTCTTAAATGATAATATATCATATATTTTCTAACTTTCCATTCACTAAAAAACAATAACGTCATTCATGAATATTTGTGGACTAACACCTCCACAAAGTGATGTGCTTTTCTTTTCATCATTACATCACACAGATGATATATATGAGTATTTAATGAAATAATATTTTATTTACGATATTATGATAACTATGGAAATATTTAATAAAACTTACATTCATTCAATAATTATCATTGAAAAATGGAAACCTTGCTCATCTGGTCGTACAACCCACCGTCTCCATGATTGTAATGTAGTTCATTTTTCATAACCATATTTAGTGGTTGGGTTTAAAAGTATAATTTGTGTATATAAATGTTAATTATTTAATTATTATTCTTCCTTAAATGGTAAAATAATATCCTCTTTGACTATAGTCAACCTACTAAATTAATTTTTGGACATTGGATTCGAATATCTTCGAGACATCTCATATGAACTGAAATGATTAATTAACTATATATATCATGATAATAAGAGAAATAAAAGGAATAATAAGCATGAAAGTGATTCTCAGGAAAGTAAATATTTAACATAAGTTTATTATGCTGGAAGATAAATAATGTACACTGTGATTCAGAATCATGGTAAGGGACACTTTAACTTAAAACATCGTTTTAAATGTAATAATGATTTATTTTAAAAATCATTCTCTTTCATATACATATTTTTAAAATCATTATTTTGGAATGCATTTATATGGATATAAAAGAACCATAAAGGGAATTTTATTCCACATTCATTAAGATGTTTTCAAAAAGGAATATTTTTTCTGAATGTTTGAATTTCTTTTCAACATGAAATAGGATTGTTCTATTTTTTTCATTTAGGACAATAAAAAATTCACCCACCACCATAAATATTGTTTTAATTTAATATTACATTAAAATATTTCTTGTTTTCTTTAAATGAAAACCCTCTTTTTTTTGATCTAGTATTTTGATATTGAAAATGGGGTTTTAATAAAAAATGGTTTTTTGATATCTGTAAGTGTTTCGCACATGGGTTTAAAATAGATTTTCAAGGGTTGTATTCATGATATGGTCCTTGTTAAATTTATATGATGGGTTGAAACCCATTTTGGTTCACGAGTGAACCTGATGTATCTTATATCATGGGTTTTCCCATATTTTACACAAATGCATTGGGTAATGATTATGTCCTTTAGATAATTATATTTAAAGTTGTCTATATAGTTATTCCAATTGTAAGGTTAATTAAAAGGGATTAGTAAGGGTTATATGATAATAATATAATAATCACCTACATTTCCTCTCTATTTTTTCTTAGTAGTTTATCAAGGAGTTATTTCGATTTCAAAAGGTAATATGAAGATCTTTTTAAAGCAATGGTTATGCCCTTTAGGGGTAAAAAGATATATTTTAAAGAAAATGTTTTTCAAGGGTAATCATGTTTAATAAGAAACCCTCATGATTATGTTTTTTACTTTTTTAATATTTTCATATAAAGAATTTTATTTAAATAATTGGGCAGTAAAGATAATTTCATGAGTAAGTAAATGATTCTTTGAGCTCGAAGTTTATTTATTTTAAAGGAAATGTGTTTTTATGATATCATGGGTTTAAAATGGATTAACGGGTGTCATTTTTTTCATTTATATGAATTTATAAGATCTTTTTTCTCATTACACATTTTAATTTTTTAAAAAAGATGTGTAAGGAAAAGCATAAGGTCAAGATAAAAAATGTGAAGAAGTGTCATGAAAGAAAAACATTTTTCATTTTAAAAGTTTTTTTGTGAAAACATAGATACTGCATATAAGTTTCTCGTTTACACTATATTTATTGTTATGTAAGATTTATGACCTAAATCTATAAAATTATAAATCAAAATTATCTTTTTTAATGATAGAAAGGTAATTCTAGTTTTCAGTCAGTAGAATATATATTATTTATGTTCGGTTCCTTGTAGTTGTTATTAGAGGAGGGTTTATCAAACATTAGAGATTATGATGTTTTAATGATAGGTTATATTAAGATTTATAGATAACATCATGGGTTTATGAGTTTACAATTAATCATAAGTTTAATTTATTACACACCACTTTTAATATTTTAAGTGATGGTATTTTAAAGTCATTAATGAGATTTTGGGAGCTGTTATATTTTGGGTTGAAGTATATGTAACCCTTATGTTTAACATAAAGGAATGTATTAAAATAATGTTGTTACATTTATAGTGAATTGTGATTAAAGTTATGATATAACCTTGGAAGTTAAAACATTATTTAATTTTGAATTTATTAAGGTTAATTTTTAGGATTTGATGGTTAAAGTATTATAGAATTTCTATGGGTATTGTCTGTATGAGGACCATTTTTATTTTAATATAAAATAATTCATTTCATGTTTTAAGGATGTTATTCTATAAATATTAAAGATCATTTTCAAAATTAAAGTAAAATTTTCTCACAGTACCATATTTCCCCTTCTAAGTGATTTAATCAACATTATCATGGAAAAATCCAGCTCAAATCATTTTTAAATCTTTTTTAACATCCAAATAACTTGAAAAAAAAAACTATTTTATTTATCTAACACCTTTTTTTTATCTACAATTTCTATGGATCATGGAATATATTTTATTTTATTTTAAAAAATCAACTCATTTAACTCATTTGGAAATATAAATTCCACAAAGGACTTAGATTTTTCTTTTTTGAAGATAAGAAATTCAAGCTGGAAGATAAAGAGGATATCAACAACATAATTGCAGGCCCTAATGTTTGGAATTAATGTATGGATTATTTTCTTATGTTGTTAGTAATAATCACAAATCATAGAGCTATATTTCATATCAATGAAAAATACAACAAAGCAAGGTTAAAGGTTTAAAAAATAGGTCTAATAAAGGATGCATATTTTAATTATATTTTGATATATTTCAAATATTATGGAAATTATGAAACATTGTATAATAAATTTTGTTTTAAAAATTTAGGAATCTATGTTAAATTAAACTGATACCTTTAAAAAATCTTTTATTAGAAAAGTGATAATTTTGCGAGGAATTAATTTATGTACATATGATAAAGGGATGAATAACCCTTTTCGTTAATATGTACTTGATGATAGTGAAAGATGATTATTTGATCTTGTAGAAAAATTAGTTGTATTGAAAACACATGAGGTTAAAAATTTATATTATGTTTAATGATATAATTTTGGGAAGTTCATTATATTTATATCATCCTTAATAAAATTATATTAGTATAGTTTTAGTAAAAGTAAAAAATTCAAACTGGGTGACAACCCATCACATTATGCAAGTTCATTGGGCTTCAACCCACAACCAAAGGGTAACAAGAGTGCACCACCTTCCACTGGTCTTTGAGATGTCTTAATTATCATAAAGTTATAAATAAATATTGAGTAAATTTTTCTAATATATATATATATATATATATATATTATCATATAGATAACCATGGGATTAAAAATTGATTTCATGATTAAGTGAATTTCAAAATAAGACCACTCTCTTTTTATGAACATTATATTAATTTGAGGAATAATGTTTTTGATTATCATTTGGAAGCATTTTGATTTTATTTTGGTTGTATGGTGAAATATATTATTTATAAAAATGATCATATTTGAACATAAATTTTTGTAATAATATTTGATAAAATCATTCTAATCATTAGGATTCAATATTATTCAGGTATATATTGAGGAATTTTAAGGATAGTTATTTACAGAGTGATTTTGGTTGAGCTTTGGGTATTACTATTGAATTTTAGAGATTAATATATTATTTCTTCGTATAAAGGTTTATTAATTTTATAAAAAACATTACATTTTACTATCCATTTTGGTTTTTCTTAATATCTAAATATATAGATATTACTTTGATCTTTTTTCGGAGGTATATGATCCGATGGAAGTTGATTTTAGTGCTTTAGGAATAAGAAAATTCATCATGTATACCCATTATTTAGAGAAAAATATATGGTTGTCATGGGAATTGATTAAAAAATGAAATTATACTTTTAAATTAAGTATATTCCAATATATTCTTAGTATATATTTAAATTAAATTATTCAGAAATAAAAAAAAATATTGGAATAAAATTTTATCATATTACTATTATTTCTGATGAATAGATAATCTTTTCCACACATATTTGGTTTATGGTTTTGTGGTCATTTACATTGGATTAACCAATCAATTTATTGTAATAAATGATCTATATCACACCAAAAAATTATTTAGAAATTATATTTTTCTTCTATGCCCATATATTCACTTCCCAAAAAAAAATTCCTACCTAGAATCCACTATATTTTTACACTAGAAGACCTTCACATTTAACTTTTCCGCTTTTCAAGAGGATGTTTTGATAAACATTTTTACAATAGGGGATTAAAAAAAGGAAAATTTAAAATATCAAACATTGATTACTGAGACTGAGTTCAAAATTGTGAGGATTAAATTTCTTAAATAAGTGGATAAATTAATATCCCATTATTTTAAAATAATGAATATGTTCGATGTCTTACAAAATACAGAACATCAAGCGTAAATGAACTATACAATATTATTATTTAAATGTGACCTTTATAATATAGTCATTAAATTGGAATGTATAAATAATATTATCTAAATTTTTAAATATATATATAGGTTATAATCAATAAAAATTTAATTACTAGTTCATATGAACTAATCACTCAATTGTTTTTAAAGTCGTTTTTTTAATTACACTTTCTTCGAAAATGATTTTATTTATTTTAATGGGAAAATGTTATAATTATTTTTTTGAAACATTTAGAAATATTATTTCATAAAATTAATTTCAATTTTATATAATCATATCAAAACTATCTTAAGGTGAATTTTTTTGAATTTTCTGAATGGATTGGTTTTTTTAATAAATAATTAAAATGCTTATTTTTATTAAAAATTTATTTTATTTTTGATTACATGAAAAGTAAAAAATATTTATTTTTTTAGTTTCAAAATATCAATAGTATCTTTTTTATTTAAAATATTTAAATTATCATTTTTGAAATGAATTTTATACTTGAATTTATAAAAGAAATTTTTATTCGAAATGGTATTTTTATGAAAAACAATGTAAAGTCACAATTTTAAGTTTAATTTAAATTTAAATTATACCAATTCTATGTTATGAATATTGAAAAATATATTTATTATTTGGAATCATAGGGAAAAAATATTATAAATAGGTCCCTTTTAGTTTATTTGAATATGAATAGAGACTATAATAATTTGTGTTACCACGGTAGAGGGTAAATCTATTAATTAATGGTTAAAATTAATATGATAAGGAATATAAAATGATCATAACACATTATTTAATTTTATTAGATGAGTATATTATAGACATAAACATTAAAAATTCTATTGTATATATTTTTGTTTCTATTTGGATATGATTATCACCTTTATAAAATTTTATGTAAAGAAAAGAAAACTCTTGTTTTTAATAACTATAATATTTTTTTCATGGGGATAACAAGATGATATGTTCTATTATAAATAATATTTTTAATGATAAATGATTTATATTCAACATGTTAATTTAATTTTTATTTTTATTTAAAAAATAATTACAATAAATTCTTCCACAAGGTCGACACAATAATTATTAAGTAAATGGGGAAATAAAATAAATGATATTTAAAATATTAAAAGTAGTATAATATGAATAAAAAAATGTGAAACTTTAATTAACAGATAAAAAAAAATTAGTTATGTATAAAAAAATTTCACTCAAATTTAAGATGTTTTATTTATGTTAATAATTTCCAAGGAAACAATTTGTTCTAGAATTAATATTTTTGATATTTTATGAAAATAATATTTTATTAAATTATGTAAAATTCAAAAAAATATTGTCTTCATACACATTATTATTATATGATTTAAAATATTCACCATTATCTTTTTATGGCATCTTTTTTCCTTTTATATTAACTATTATAACCCTCAAAGTGTAAAAAACATTTTTGTCATCGTATGTGTGAAAATGGTTAATGGGGGTGTTAAAACCAAAAGATAAGGGTAAAAATGTGATCCAAACATGTTTAAAATTTAATTTATGATTTTTTTAGACTCATAATCATATTATATTTTCATATTATTAATTTTTTCCATTTTTACGTTTCAATTAATGTATATTATTTTAATATTTTATGAAATTCCAAAGGCACCCCTCCCATCTCTCCTAAATGGACACCAATAATTATCATTTATTAACAATTAAAAAACCCATTTTTATTGGAAAATATCAACCATAATCCCTACCCTACTTCCATTTACACATTATAGAGTTTTTATTTTTGGAATAATACCTTCTTAAAATTTCTTATGGTGTAAATAAAAGGAAGTTGTCCGAAGAAGAGGTATAGTTTTTAACTGACCGTTTTGGTTTTATTTCTTATTCCACATCCTTAAAATATTCTACAAATTTTTTATAATAGCAAAATTATTATATTATATATAATTATATGTTTTTATTTATATTTAATAAGATATATCCATCCCCATCCTCCATAATTGAAAAAATAATTCATTATTCGTGAGTATGACAGACTACCGCCCCACAGACTGATGTAATTCATTTTCAATCACCAAAACTATTGCATGGATATAATGAATTATTTAATATTTATATATTATATTCATGAAATATTTATCATTAATAAAATATGATATATAACATATTTTTTTATGTTTCCATTTATTAAAAAATGATAACGTTGTCCATGCATACATGTGGCCACCACCTCCACAAAGTGATGTGATTAGGTTTTCATCACCACATCTCATGGATGATATATATATGGGTATTTAATGAAATTATATTATATCTATGATATTATGATGATTTTTTAATGATATATTAATATTCACATTCATTCTGTAACTACTGTTGAAAAATGGAAATGTGACACATGTGTACGTAAGACCTACCATCTCCCTGATTATAATGTAGTTATTTTTTCATAAACATATTTAATGGTTTAATTTAAAATTATAGTTTTTGTATAAATTTTAAAATTATTTCATGTTTTTTATTCTAGATATGGTGTAATAATGACCTCTTTGACCATTGTCAACCTTCTGAAGTTATTTTGGACATATAAGCCGAATTTCCTCAAAACATCCTATGTGAATTTAAATGATTAATAAATTTTATATAACATGGTAATAAGTGAAATAAAAGGATTAATAAACCTAAAAGGTCACATAAATGTTAATAATTGACATAGTATATTATTTCGGAAGATAAATAGCATACGAGTCCAGTGAGACTCAAGGTAAGGGACACTTTAACTTAAAACCTCATTTTAACTGTTAAAATTATTTAATTTCAAAATCATTCTATTCTATTATTTTGATCTTGATATTATTTTTATGAATTTATTTTTAAGGAAATAGAAAAATTATAAATTTAATTTTTTATTTCATTATTATGATGGTTTTCAAAAACGAATCTGGTTTTGCAATATTTGATATTCTTTACAAAAGGGAAAATGAATGTTCTATTTTAACAGATACAACAATAATTAATTTACCCAACATCATAACCATTATTTAATGTTTATATTTATTTAAAATATTAAATTTTTTCTTTAAGGAAAAACCCTTTTTTTCAATTTTTAGAGTATTTTGGAATTTTAAATGTGTTTTTAGGAAAAACAGTATTTTGATATCTGAATGTTTTCGGTACACAAGTTTTAATGACTTTTTAAAGGGTTTTATTAATAATATGGTCCTCATACATTGTTTATAAAGGGTTTAACCCCATTATAGATCATGGGTGATCCTGATCTAGATTATATTATTAGTAAGCATTGATAGTTCTCTAATTCATCGGATAATGATTATGTTCTATAGAGAATTGTAGTAGAAGTCAATCATATGGTTATTCTAATTATAAAGGTTGTTATAAGGGATTTCTAAGGGCTTTATAATAATTATATACTAGGTAAACTAGATGAATATTATTAACCTACATATGAGTTTTTAATATAATTCATTATATTTCAGGAAGAAATATAAATATATTGTTTAATGAAATGGTTTTAATCTTTTGGGGGTAAAAGTGATGTTTTTAGGAAAACATTTCTCAAGTGTTCTCTTATTTTCTATGAAATTCTCATGACTATAATTTTTTTCCTTTATAAATGTTATTTATAATATGTTTTATGAAAATATTTGGGTTGTAATGCTAATTTCATGAGTGTTTAAATGATTATGTGAGCACAAAGTTTATTTATTTTAAAGGGAAACTCTTTTATAAGATCTCAGGTCTTTAAAACGGACTAAAATGTTTCATTAATATTGTTTTATATCCCTTACTGAGATTTTTATCCTCATTATATGTTTTAAAATGATTTTTATAGGATGATTAAGGATGATAATGATTTCGAGATGAAAATTTTGAAGATGTGTCATGAAAATAAAAAATGTTCTTTTAAAATGTTTTTTGGTGAAAAAATCGATATTTAATATAAGAGTCCACATTGTATTATATGGTTTTTTATGAAAGAGTCATGAAATAACTTTGTTAAACTATAAACCTATAAGATCTAGGGGAATGCAAGAAAGTAAATTTTAGTTTAATATGTCTAGAAGGTAAATTTTTTATAGTCAAATCCTTACATTAAGTATAAGGGTAAAACATGGGAGTTGTTCTTAAGAAATAAAATAATTGATATATGTTTATTATATATATTTTAAAGAACATACATGGAATATCTTGACTCGAGGTAAGGGATTTTATCTCAATTTATTTTCATAGAGACATGTTTTAATGTTATTCTCCTAATTCATTCTACATGATATATATTATTCCAATTTACATTTTATGTTTTGAATACTTTATACTTAATTTTATTTTATGCTACAATTCAAATTTTTTTCATTCCAGGGTATTTTAATTTAATGATACCAATTGGTAAAGGGTTTCATAACCCAATTTAATATCGTTTGGTTATACTCATACTTCATTGACATTATTATCCCATGATTATGTGTTAATTGATCATTAAATTGTTTTGTTATGTATTTCCAATTATTTTATGTATGATCACATAATCACATCATGGATTAATTATCACTTCAAATGTTATAATATTTGAAAGGATTTTATTTTTTTCAATCTCATTTTCAGGAGACATGTTTCATGCCATAGACCATGATTAACTTATATTGTGTACATATATTCACATGAATAAATTTTTTACATATTACTTTATGAAATTCATTTTATTTCTAGATACATATAATATTCTTTCTACAATTACGTTTTGATTTGAATGTTACCAATGTGGTAAAGTATTTTTGTTACAATATCCTTTCTTTTATTGATTATTTACATTCAATGTTCCTTCAAGAGGGATAAAATTATTATACTTTCTTGAAACACATAATTTTTTTCTACTCTATTAGTAAATGTGGTTTAAATGTTGGGCTCCTCAAATTTGCTCTATTTTTTATTAAAAAACATAAAACATGTTTTAGGTATGAGATATTGATCCTGTATTTTTTTAGGAATGGAATCTTTCTCTTCTATATACTTGTTTTTTAAATGTTCTCAATAATATTATTTTATAAATATAAATGATTTTTTAAATACATTTTACATTATCTAGGACTATATTTTTAAAAAAATTAAAAGGAAATTTTATGAACAATTTATACGTGTCGCTTTTGACTCTTTTTAAAAATGTTTGAAAAGAATATTAATTTTTAACATTTATTTAATTAATATATTTTACAACCATTATGACCATTATTTTATATGAAGCTTACTTTATGATATTCCAAGATTATTTTCAATGAAAATGATATTACTAATATTTTGTAACTTGTTAGTTTTTAAAATTGATTTTTAAATTAGAAGGTATGTTATCCTCAAGAATATTTTTAATTATTTTTTAATTTAATTTATATTCATCAATAATAAAAACACTTGATTTAACTTATAATCAATTGGGGATATATTATAATGATATTATCCTTATTCTTTCATGATATAGATTATAATTATAAAAATAGTTTTTCATGAATCCCATTTATTTTCAAATGGTTAATCATGTTATGAAGGGAATAATATTGTCTATGATTTTTATAATTAAAGGATTGATGTATGTACATTATACATGTAAATTGCTTAGAAATTATTGATGATGAAAGTTGATACCAACAAAACATATATAAATGGGTGATCCTGATACAAATTATAAGAATAGGTGATCCCGATACATCTTATATGAATAGGTGATCTAGATATGTCACTCCAATGTATTGGGAAATGGTGACAAAGATTTCAAAATAAAACTCCTTGGATATGACATAATTCATTGGTTAAAAAGTTACTCCTAAGAGATTATGTGTATTAACTAGGCAAGGTTGTCCAATATTTAAGGTTTGTTTTTAGGGTTTTATGAAGATAATGTTATATGAGTTTTTAATATTTCATTTTATGAATATTTATATCAAATGTTTCATGATTATTGATTACTAAGAATCATACATTTGTTAGAGATTTATTCTATGTCACATATTTAATGATCCATGTATTGATGGGTACGAGTTCATATAACTACCCTGACCCTAGTAACTAAGATCCATTATCTTACTTTTATACATTGGCATAGATACCAGTGTCAAATCCCAAAGGACCAATAAGTTTAGCAGTTTTGGATAAACATATACATACAAGATATCCATTTTATATTGGGAATAGTAAATAAAACATAATACATAAAAAAAGAAAATATATCGAATCCTTGAAAACTCATTCCAATAATTATTCTTCATATCCTTGGGAAATGAAACAACATAACTATGAGATCAAATTCTCAATAAGGGTTAATTATAGTAGAAGTTATCATGTATCAGTAAATAATAGTCAACATCAAAGTAACATAACAGAACACACATTCCATTTAAATGAATTTAATATCATGATAAGATAAGGAATATTAAATAAGGAAAGGAATATAAATGAACAAACATTCCATTTGACTAATATCATGACTATCATAATTGGAAAAGGCATAATAAATATGGTTAGGTAAATAACTAAAAAAACATGTCACTTAATCAATAAACGTGGAATGAAATGAATCCCGAGATAATATCAATGTGAAAATATCATGGTTAATAATAAATAAATTCTTAATAAAGTAAATGTTTAATTATTGGATGTCATGTATTAGGAAAATGATGCTTCTACCATCAAGATCAATCCTCATGACAGTTTAATACTACTGGGTAAAACCCCATCTGATTTGGCTAAATGGTTTGTCTCATGAAACTCGTTGATGCGTCAAGATGATATATATAAAAAATCCACACAAGTATTTACATGTTAAAATAATTAATAATATATCAAATAATAGATATAATTCATCCACAATTTTCCTTATCATCTAATATCCCTATTGAGTAAAGGATACAAATTTATCAATATTTCCCCACTGTATCAAGTAACTGTCAAAATAAACTCCACATGTAAAGGTTATATATTTTTTCAAAAATAATAATTCTCATTATCTAATAATATAAATATTTATTTAAATATGAATAATAATTATAAATTATTACAAAAAAGTGATTGTTTCAAGAGAAAGTTAATAATCAGAAAAGAATGTTGGATTATATAATAAATTTTTCCTCTTGGTAATTTTGAAGTCAAATCCTCACGGATGAAATATGTAATATTGAAACATTAAATATCATTAATTATTAAGGAATGATGACATTAAATTTTATGTTTCATTATATAGACCATATAAAAGAAATTATGTGTACAACATTATAATATGCCTCATTGAAGTGAAATTTAGATAAAGTCTCTTACCTCACGCATACTTTTGGGTGAATGTGCCCTAAACTACTATATAATTATTTTTAACATGTTATTATCTTATTATATAAAAATATTAATATTTATAATATCATATATGATCCTTTTATATCATATTTTCACCCGTTCATTAATAATCATTCTTTATTTTTATTGTTTTAGATGTTAATTGCCTTGTTTTCTCATGCATGTTCTGTCATAAAAGTGTTGATTATTTAACATATTATGTTGTTACATGATATCTAGAACAATAATCAAGAAATAATTAAATTATTTATACAAAAAATATAATTTTTATACCAATCATTAATGATGGTTTTTATAAATTAAGTATGTTATATTCATGGAGATAGTATGTCATACATACACATGAGTAACATTTCCATTTTCAATGATCATTATGGAAAGATGGTAAGTGATTTTGTACCTTTAAATAATGTGAATAATATCATAAAAAATATTATTTCTTTAAATATACTTATATATATAAATAATCCATGTGGTGTGGTAATGAGAAGAGAGTCACATCACTTCCTGAATGCGGTAGTCTATAAACACATGAACAATGTTATAATAATTATGTAAGAGAAAAGCTAGGAAATAAAATGATATATTATATTTAAATAATGATAATTATTTCTTGAATATAATAATCATATAATTTATATAATATATATTCATTAACTTTTTGTTTATCACCTACCATGTAAAGAATCTATGGAAGGTGAATTACATCACTTTGTGAGGCGGTTGTCTGTCGTACACATGAGTGACGTTATCGTATCCCATAAGGAATGAAAATTGTAATGGTATATATGATAAAATGACACAAGAGATTTAATTATTTTATAATTATCATATATATAATTTATATCCATCATCATCCATAAATTTTTGAGGTTTTAATGGATAAAATGAATGACAACAGTTTGTGTGGTGGTAGTCCTCCGTACACACGAATAATGACTTCATAACACATTTGATGGAATTGGGGATGGTTGAAGGTCATTAGCATAGTATGAAAATATCTAAATATATTTAATATAATGAGGTTATTATATCAAAATGGTTAAATAATAATGATGTGGAGGAAGAAATAAAATAAAAATGCTCATTGATGAGTGTTACCGCTTCTTCGGGTAACCTCCTTAAGTTTTCCACAAAAGACATCCTAGGATAATTTTTTTTCATAAATAATTATTCAAATATGATGATATGTAAGTTGTTAAAGTTGTTTTGTAAGGTATTGGTTATACCAAAATGGTTTTAAGGTATTATTAAGTTTGGATAGGGGGTTTCCATTTATAATTGATCTGAGTAGAACACTTCAACGTTTTGGAATGAAAAAGGTGTAAACACATTTTGAACATAAAAAAGAGAGAAAAGGGGGTTATTCTAAATAATTATAAATTTTAGGGTATAAATATGTCCATTTTGTACAATTTAGGGTATTTTTAGTTCAATTTACCCTAATCGTTCTAGTTTATCCCCAAATAGATCAATTTTTTTCCTCGACCATGGAAAATAATTTTAATAGGGTTTATGCTTCGATAAAGTAAAAAAGTAATTCAATATTATTATAAAAATATTAATTATTATAATTCAAAAATATGGAATAATTTTTTCAAAATTCCATTCACAAAAGAGGAAAAATTGAGTTCAAAATAAATCTCGCAGACACTATGAGAAAGCATGTTTTTAAATGAAAAATGTTCAAAAGTTTATAATGTTTGTATATCAAAATTTAATATAAAAATTATTCCAATGACCCAAATTGGATTAATTTATATAAAAATTAACTCATTTTAATTTAAAAATATTTCCAAATATAATTTTATGCTATCAATAATTTAAAAGAAAAGGATGTTTTCTATTTAAATTCAGTATTTTTTATTATTCATCAAAAGAAATCTTTTTAGAAAAATACAAAAACTAACAATAATAATATTTTTTATACTAATTTAAAATTTTTATTTTATTTTTCCAAATAAACTTTTTAAAAGTGGTAAAACATATTTTTAAATTATATGCCCAAAGCATGAGTAAACCAATTTTTAGAAAAATAAAACATATTTTCAAAAAACATTTCTTTTTTTTCAAATGATTCATATTTATATTTAAAATTACTAGATAAAAAATGTAAATGAGGAAAAAATATATTTTTTATAGTTTATTTAGTTATATTTCTACCCCTTAATTTAATAGCCATGTTATAATGGTTACGTTTAAATAATATTTTAATAAGGTATCTTCAGTTAAACCTGATGGTGTGTTCATCACATGATATTAAAGAAATTAAATTTATTCTAAATGAAATATATTGTAATGTATTTGGGTTTTTCATTATTCCATCCAAAAAAACATTTTTCCTTAATATTTCATAGTTGTTACTTTCTAAATAGATTACGGTAGTTTTTTTATCATAACATCCTATATTTCCCACATTACTTCCACCATTTTTTGATTTCGCAAAAGTACATTTTCTGGAAAAATAATCTGATTCCCCAATAATTTCTCTCCAGTGTCAAAAATCTAGATGGTTTTATCAGATTATGATAGATCAAGTTGCAATTCTATTTCATTATAATTAATAAAATTAATTGGGTCTATAATTCACTTTATTGACAACGATATAAAGAACACGTCATGTACTTTTGAGATATTTGGAGACATTTCCAAATGATAAGCAAAAAATAAAAACCATTTATGAATTTAAAAGGGTCTGATATACCTAGAGATTAGTTTCTCTTTCTTACTGAATCATATAAAACCCTTCCATACAGATACTTTCAATAAAACATGATCTCCCATATATAATTATAAATCATTCCCCGATTATTGACATAAATATTTTTCATACTTTGAGATACTTTAATTTGAGCCTGAATAGCCTTTACATTTGTTTCTATCTCTTCAAAAAGTTTTGGGCCTATTAGTTTCATTTCAGTAACTTTATCTGTCCAATTTAGAGTGCGACATCTCTTTCCATATAATTCATTATATTGTTCCATTGTAATAATTTAATGGAAACTATTTTTATATGAAAACTCCACCAAAGGTAATCATTGATCCAAAATACATTAAAAGTAATTTGAGGATGACCACAACATGTCTTACATTGTTTTAATAGTCCTTTTAGACTATCCATTAGTTTGAGGATGGTTGGCATTTCTCAAAAGAAGCTCGGTATCAAGATCCTTCTAAATTATTTTTCAAAACTTCGATGGAAAACAAGGATCTTGGTCAAAAACAACTGAAATAGGTTCACCATTATGTCTTACAACCTTCTTAATATAAAAACTTGTGAGGTGATCAATAGGTAAATATTCTTTTATAGAGAATAAATGTGAAGAATTTCTTAGGAGGTCAACAAAAACCAATATTTCATCATAATTTATAGTTGTATTTGGTAGTCCTATGTCGAATCCTATAGTTATTTCATCACATTTACATACAGAAATAGGAAGAGGTTTCATGTCTGTTCTAGGATGCTTCCTCACAACTTTAACTTATTGACAAATAAAATATATAGACACAAAATTAGGAATTTCTCACCTCATATTATCCTAAAAAATATGTTCCCTCAATTATGTATGAATCTTTATGCTACCAGGGTGTATTGAGAAATTTTAGGTATGATAATCATCCAATAATTACATTTTTAGCTTAGGTATAAATAGAACACATAATATCTTTCCAAGTTTTAGATCACCATCACCACAAACTAAGTTTGATAATTACACATTATTCACAAATTTAATTTTCCTCTGAAATTTCTCCTCTTCATATTGATAAAATTTATCATTTCAAAAAAATTTGGGTTCACTGTCATATGAAAAATGGATGTTATCTCCCCTTCCTTAATAATTCCCATATCCATCTTTACAAGATCCTTGAAAATAGGATTCCTCTAAATTCTCATTATGGTCAGAATTCCATGATCATTTCTACCCAATGCATTCACTGCCTTAGTTTATTTCCTTGGGTGGTAGTATATTGGGAAATTATAATCCTCGAGTAGCTCAATCCATATCGTTTTCCTCATATTGATCTCTTTCTGCAAAAAGATGTATTTTAGTATTTTATGATCCCTGTATATCTCACAACATTCCCCATAGATATAATGTCCCTATATCTTCAAAGAAAAAACTGTGGATACCAACTTAAGAATGTGGTTTTTATATTTCCATCCATGAGTCTGCAATTTCCTTTAAGCATATGAAATAACATTATCATTTTTAATTAGGACATAACCAAGTCCCTTTTAGATGCATCATTATTTATCACAAACCCATCATTTACAAATGGTAGAGTCAAAAACGAAGCATTGAATAGTCCCATCTTTAGTTATTTAAAACATTATTCAAATTCTATTATCTAATAAAACATAAAAAATTTACATGTGATACTTTTTAATTGGTTAGACAATCAAGAAAAGTTATGAATAAATCACAGATAGTAACATGCCGAACAAAAGAATCTAGGTTCCACAATTATGTTCATTATTATGGAACGGTCTTGGACTACCATCATTTTTGTAGAATTAAATTAGATTCCATCCTTGGAGACCATATGACCCAAAAATAAACATTTTGAATCCATATTTCACACATACTAAATTATATATATAAATTTATTCATTCTATGAGTCTCAATAATAATACTCATTTGATTTTCATGGTCCTTGTAACTTTTATAATACACTAAAATTTCATCAATCAATACAATGAAAACATAATAAAGATATCCCTTGAATAATATATTCAACAAATCCATAAAAATATATTGTGAATTAGTCATTACAAGTTAAATTAATGTAAACTCGTAATGTCCATACCTCATTTAAAAAGCTTTATTTTGAATGTATTCCTTCTTTAATCCCAATTTATGATAACTAGAACGAAGTTAAATCTTTGAAAAATATTGAGACCTCTGAAGTTGATTAAATAATTTATTTATGTGAGCAAGAAGATGCTTGTTCTCAGTCATAATAGAATTTATTTCTATAAAATAAATACAGATCTTGAAGGATCCATATATCTTCATAACTAAGAGAACAAGGTCTCTACATGGTGAAACGTCAAGGAAAAAAAATACCTTACCACCCAACTCCTATATTTTCTTTTTCAACTCCACGAATTCTATAGTGTCGATTCTATAGATATTCTTTGATATTGGCCTTGAAATAGGGATTACATCAATGGAAAACTCATCTTTATATTATGGGTGATGTCTGTGTAATTCATCTAGAAATACATC
This sequence comes from Viscum album, assembly GCA_963277665.1. Lineage (NCBI taxonomy): Eukaryota > Viridiplantae > Streptophyta > Magnoliopsida > Santalales > Viscaceae > Viscum > Viscum album. The sequence goes on from OY728122.1 coordinate 2,093,891,386, forward strand.
ATTGTATTTTTAATTTCCATAATTTTATGATAACCTTTTCTATCCCTTTATATTTTTTTCTCTTCTTCACCAATAATCTCATTTTGTATAGCTACAAGGGGTGGATCTGTATATGACTCATATGATGAATCCTCTGCTCTAAATATATAGAATCCTATATCTTCTTCACAAATTATAATTTAAATGTTATTGAAATAAAATTTTCATCATATTTTGAAATCCAATCGATACCAAGTATTATATCAAAGTCGACAATACGTAGGCTAATAAGGTTAGAAAAAAAATCATGTTTATGTTTTACAATGGGGACTGTCTGACACATCCTTATGGTAGTGAGACTTACCCTAAGAGTGTTAACTTAAAACTCAATTATTAAATTAAATTAGAAATTTATAATTTTCTTGGAAAATGTGGTAGATATAAAAGAATTCAAGGATCTATAATCAAATAAATCATTAACTAAATTTGAATAAAATATTAAATCACCTATCACAACAATATTGGGTACTCCCACATCAGCTATAGTGATCAAATAATATTGGCCTTCTACACTTCTCCTATTCTATTCTAAATTACATTAATGCTTGGGCCATTCATTTTCATAGTGCATCACCTCCCTATAGACAAAACACTGAATAATAGTGTTTTCTTTTCCATCTTTTAATTCCTTTTCATGGTGATGCTTATTTACAAACATATAAAAAACTCCCAATCCCTGCATGAATTTTCCAAGGTGATTCTTTCCACAGTTCCCAAATAATGTAAATTTATTCATTATCTTTTTATTCTTTGATGCATAACCTTTTTTCTTGGTGTTAAGATGACCTCTTATTCACTTTATTTACCTTGAATATGTAAGGTTGGTATAATTCATTCTATTTTTTGATTTGATATAAAACTATATCATCATATGAAGAAATGTTTTGAGAGACCAGAAGTCTTTGGATACTTATTTTAACCCCACCAAAGAAATTCTCAATATTTCACTCCGTGTTTCATAAATAATATATAGTTTACCTAGATAGCCATGTAAAGGTATCATCATAATAAAAAAAACTATATTCCTCATTTTTCATTAGGATAAGGAGATTTTTATTTATCTAAATTAGTTTCTTATGAGTGAAATAGTTGTCAAAGACTGTCCCATTAAAATATTTCTATTCCATAAGTTCTATTTCTTATTTCTACCTAATATTATAGATCAATGAACACAATTTATCATTATAATTTTGGAGACAATACACTTCAATTATATCATTTTAATTTTCACCACATATCAAGGCAACAAATATCCTCTGTGGAGACTTAATACATCGTTAAGTTACAATTTGATTAGTACTCCCACAAAATTATGTGGGATTTTGTTGAATAAAATTATCCAACATAAGAAAATATTACTTTGGAACTGGTTGATCCATTCAGAAAAGGTAATTTCTCATAACCTGATTAAAAGGATTAAATATAGCCATAATTTTCTCAATTCCAATACCATATGTATTGCCTCTTTAAAAAGGTAAATCTCTCCATTAGCCATGAGTATTAAAACCCTTATTGCTTCTAGATTACATTTATAAACAATGGAATATACTAGATTAGCTAATAAATTTTGTAATTTTAAACCATAATGTATAATTCTAAATATGATGTAACTGTTAACATAAATTTTAACATTATGCATTGTTAATATTAGAATTAGAAAAATAGTTTATTTAGAGATATATTTATTTTCAAATCCTTAATAATCGCTTTGAAATATAATATGAATTATCCTAGGAATTAAACCCTAGAGGTTCAAATTCGGTGTGAAATAAGGCCTATTTGTTTCACAGAGTGATGATTAAGTTAATCCTAATGCACCCTTTCTGAAGTTATTACCCCTATGTACCTCTATACTGAAACCACATCCACTTGTGGTATCAAAACATGGAATGTATTGATAGAAAATAAAACATAGCCTCTTCCTTAAATAACATTTTGATGTTATATTATACTTATTTTCAAATTATATCATAGTTTTATGTCCCCTAATCTATTTTTTCTTAATATAGTTCTTGTGGATTCCAATAAACTTCCTCTAATATCAACATTAATAACCCCAACCTGAGTAACTCAGATTTTATATCTTAAATTATTATATATTCATAGATACCAAGGTTAAATCCTAAAGAATAAATTAATTTAGTAGTTTTTAAGAACCTGATACATATATGATACCCATTTTACATTCAGAATGTGAAATAAAACACAGTGAATTACAAAAGACAATGAACCGAATCCTTGAAAAATCATTCCCAGAAATATTATTTTTTATTATGGAGAAAGTAAACATATAAGGGTGAGATCAAATTCTCAGAAAGGGTTAAGTACAATAGAAGCTCTAATGAATCATTAAAAAATATTCAACATGGAAAGGTAAATAACTAAACACACATGCCATTTAAATAACTTGAATATCATGATTGTATAAGAAATAGAAAAAATTAAAAGATAAATAACTGAACACACATTCAATTTAATACAAATCAATAATATCATAACTGAGTATGGTATAATTAACACAAAAAGGTGTATAATTTAAAGCACCTGACATTTAACCAATAAATTGAGAATGAAATACATCCAAAAAATATCATTATGAAAATATCAAGGAAAATAATTAAAAATAATAATGAAGGAAACACTTAATTATTAGATGTCATGTATCAATAACATGATACCACTACAATAATCTTATATCCTCAAGATAGTTTATAACTAATGGGTAAAAATATATCTGATTTAGCCAATAAGTTTGTCTCATGAGACCTATCAATGCATAAGGGGGATATCTATAAAAATGGGACACCCATATTTACATTTCCAATTCATTCATCATATATCTAATAATATATTTAATTCATGAAAAATAATCCTTATTCTTAAATATATGTATTGAGTAAAGGATATAGATTTAAAAATATTTTCAATGTTAATAAAATAACTATCATTGTAAACACAATATCTAAAAAAAGTATAAATTTTATGAAATAATCCTATAAATAATTCAATAATACGTATTTTTAATAAAAACATAATTTACATTAAGAAATAACTAGATGAAATTGTTTGTTTCATGAGAAAGTTAACAATCAAAAAATAAAGTGAGATTGTATTGTAACTTTTACAACTTGGTAATTTTCAAGTCACATATTATTGGATGAATCAATTAAAATTTAAACTTAAAATAAAATTAATTATCATGTAATCAATATATTATATTTTAAGGGGTATTATATTCACCATATGAAATAAATTAGGTGCATAACTTTAAAATATTAATTAATGAAGTGAAATTCAGATGAATCCCCTTACATCACGGTTCATTTTGGTTGATTTCACTTTAACCACTTGTATTGTGTTTTTAAACAATTAATTAACATATAAAGTGACCCTATTAATATTTAAAATATCATATATTATCCTTTTACAACATCTTATCACTCATTCGGTAATAATATTTCATTATTTTATTTTTTTCTAGTGTTACTTATCTAGTTTTATCATGTGTTTTTTTAATCAATGATCTGACTCATTCAAGTATTATATAGTTCCATGATATCTAAAATAATAATCATTACATAATTATAATATTTTTAAATAATTTTAATTTTAAGACAAATCCTGAATGATGGTGTTGAGAAATTAAGTATGTTACGATGATGGAGGTTGATGACCACCAAATGATCATCGAAGAATATGGAACGGAAGAAAAACCCAAATAATTGGTATTATTTTCTCAAAAAAATGGATAGTAAGTTGGTGAATTATATGGATCACATAACCATGAAAAGTACATGTTGTCTCATTACCATCGAAAGATCATGTGAATGGATCATGTGCAGTGTATGATCGGCTTATGATCATATAAAGCCCTGTTGACCCAGCCCTCTATCCCTTGATAAGGAATCATGAAAAGTGATGATGATCATATGAAGGATTCCAAATGAGTTACTCTGATCAAGTGACTTTTCAATTGATGGACATTAATCAATCATAAAAAACCCCTTATAAAGTAAAGTTGGATAAAGGAAGAAGCCTCATTTGTGGGAGAGTTAAGATGATCTTCATGAAACATTCTCATGTGATCTGAAATACCTCACAAATACCCTAGAAATATTTCCAACTTTTCATGTAAGATAATTTTTTCATGTCACCTTTATCATGAAAAGGATATTGGATAGACTTGTTCAAGCTTGTGATTCCCTTTCGAATCTGAAGAAAAATAGAGGAGTTGTCCTTGGAAATGCTTGTATATCACTACAAGACCCATCATTGATCATGTGATACATCATACACAAGGAGAATTATTATAAAACCCCAATAATTTATGGTATGTATCTTCTAAAATAAATTTAATTCATTTAATATCTTACATTGTACACAACTCCAAGCTTAAACGAATAATGATTAAATATTAAGATGACCACTAAAATAGTAATATGACCCTTATGTATAGTAATTTGACCCTTATGAATAGTAACATGACCATTATAATAATAAAATCTTTTATGAAAGTATAAATAAAATTTATGTATCTTATGAAAGAAAATAATATATATATATATATATATATATCATGTAATAAGTAAATAAATGTTTTAAAACTAAATAATTACTTATTGGTATTTTTATAAAATGAAAATGTTTATCTAAAATATTACAGTCAATATAATGAATTAAATTGAATTTAGTTTCATAAAATTGATTCATAAATTAAAATTTTGTTGTTTTTGGATTACAATATAATTTTATGAGAGCTTAATTAAATTTTCAAAGTCTCATCAAATAAGTTATATTTTTAAAATAAGTGTTTTTTGAATAAATGATGACTTTTATTAAAAATTAAATTTCCCATATTTTAAAAGTTATTTTCCTAAAATGGGGTCTTTTTTTTTAATTCTACATGTTGAAAAATGGTGATGGTGAGTTTTTGATATTTTTGTAAAATAGTTGAGTTTTTGGTGAATAGTGAAATACGGTAATTTATAGTATTAGCTAAACACATGAATTATTTAGTCATGGATTATGTAGGGCTAACGTAAGTACAATAAATTCTAATTAAAGTGAACTTTTTTACTTTCTTAGTCACTATATTCATCAGTATTGGTAGCCTTGATCCAAAATAATAAACAAATAAATTAAATAGTGAAAAAACACTATTCTCCTCCACTATAAGTACCACCCCTCACCACCTTTTCTCCACAGACCTTCTACGCTATGAATCTTGTCCAATGTTTACCCAATCCACCTCCCATGTCTCTCTCCCACATATATGAGCCTTTTTTCTCAATGAAAGACCTTCCTTTATTTTCTTTTATTATCTTATACTTACATCCTCTATCAAAAAATGTATGATAAATCTTATATCTTATATATATTTTAATTTTTTCATGTTAATGGATGATCCACCATTGAACCACTTCTCATCTCACTTTTATTCTAAAAATGAAAACATCGTATGCGATGTGTTGATTTACCACCATCATGGGTGATGCATTTTCATTTTCCATTACCGCCTTCATGGATGGTCATAAAACCATTATTATGGTAAAATAATAAATTATTATACATATTATAAGTTATATACTATTCTAGAACCACTATATATACATAATATTAATTAATAAAGCAAAAATAGTTCATGATGATAGAAAAACACCTAAATAATCTAAACGGTTATCATTAATGTTTTCTCTAATAAATCATCATCACATATGGATAAAAAATTTATATAATACCATTTAATCTTATGTAAGTTCATTAATAACAAATAATTTCAATTCAATACTATTATTCCCATTTTACATGATCTTTCATAAATGTATACAGGTGAACCAGTCATGCAAACCAAGGAAACCAACACTCCCAAACAACAAAATTGAATCATATAACTCATCAAAAATGCTATAAATGAACTTAATAAAATATAATAAATAAAATAAATGTTTCTGATATTACGAATTAAATTATTAAATAATCTAATTTCATTATGCAAGACATTATGCACAAGAACATAACACTTTCATACATAAGGTAAGGGGATTCTCCCCAAACATCCATTTTTACTTCGGGATACACTTTATCTCTCTTTAACCCACTATCAATATTAATTATTATTATTTAAATATCATATATTCTATTTATATGTTCAACAAATGCGCTCCTAGCTCAATTATTCCTTCATTTCTGGGGAAATACATGTTTTCTAAGGTTCTTTTTTCAATACCATTGGATAAGTATGTCCGGTTGAAGGGAACTTTCCAATTTCATACCCATTTTAATGTACACTAATAATCTATTTTAAGAAACCAATATTTTTCTAAAATCAAACTTTTTAACAAGGAAAACTATCTTAGACCATCTCTGGTTTTATTCAAAAAATTAAACCTTTTTCTGCATTAAAGACTCTTTAGTATTTTCCCTTACACTACTAGAAGTTTAGGCAATATACAGAGTTTGAAACTATGGCAATAAGCCTGAAAAAATGGGAATATGTTATATCTACATTTTAATAAAACATGGATGGTATTGGAATGGCTATCGAGAAAGGACTATAGCCACGATTTGAAACAGTGGCTAAAGCACTATAGCCATGGATTGAATCTATGTTAGAATCTCTACCCAGACAGGGATTATAGTGATGTTTTTAAACCGTGGATATAGGGCTTTAGACAAAGTTGAAATCATGTCTACATGCCTTCTAATTTCATAAGAAAACACCCCACCATCCCCTTGCATAGCCCCCACACTGCAACTCCCCCCTATAACCCCCTTATCCATATAACATCCCCCCTCTACTCCCCCCAAGACATCCCTACCCCTGGAAAGACCCCCTCCTTCTTGGACAGACCCTCCCCCCCCCCCTTCATGGAAATACACCCTCCTTCAGGGACTGAACCCATTCTTGGAAAGACCCCCTGGAGAGACCCCCATGCACACCCGCTCTCCCTACACACCCCCTGCACCCCACCCTTCTTCCTAGATAGACCCCCATCCTACACCCCTCCCTGGACAGACCCACTTGTTCACCCCACACCCCCAACAAAACCCTCCCCCTAAAGACCCCCTTGTGTTCACCACCTCCCCCTGCATACCCCTTAGCGCCCCCCCCTGTGGACCGTACTTGCACCCCCCCCCCCACCCCGTCCACACCCCATCCATCCGGGACAACCCCCACCCCACCCTACACCCCCTCCCTGGATAGACCCCCCCCCACACCCTCCTCCCCCCTGTAGACCCCCTTTCACCACCCCATAACACCCCTCCCCCTACATACCACCTTGCTTCCCTCCCCCTGTAGATGACACCTTGCACACCATGCATACCCCCACCCCCTTACAGACCCCGTGCACCCCTTGGAAGAGACCCACCTACACTCCCCCCATACAAACCCCCATACCCCACTCCCACCCCACATCCCACCCCTGCTTACCCCTTGCACCCCCCTATATACCCCCCTTTTCACCCCTTACACATCACACCACTCCCCCTACAGACCCCACTTGTACCCCCCCCCCTCCTAAACACCACCCCTCCCTTATAGACACCCCCACCCTCCCTCCTGGACACCCCCCCTGCACACCCCCACTCCACCCTATACTCCCCCTCCCTGCTGGACACCCCCTTCCTTCAAGACACCCCCACCCTCCCTCCTGGACACCCCATGCACACCCCCACCCCCTACAGACCCCCTCCATCTAGGACACCCCCTCCTGAACACCACCCCTCCCTCATAAACACCCCTCCCCCTATGAAGACCCCCTTTCACCCCCTTCTGGGCACCACCCCCTCCCTCTTAGACACCTATCCCTCCTAGGCACCCCCCTCATGGAAACCCCCTCCCTCTTAGACAACCCCTTCACCCCTATTGGACACCCCACCACCCCCCCCCCCCCCCCTCCGGGACATCCCCACCCTCCCACCTGGACCCCCCCCCCAAAAAAAACATCTATCATGAATGACATCCTAGTAATTAATCTGATTGAATAGAGGTATTAGCATGGATATGGGGATTGGGCGAAGAAAATCTAGTACAAGGAGAGGTTCATCATTAATATTTCCTTCCAATAGGTTCCCTCACTCAAAAATAGATAGAGAATTTGGTTAATGAGAGTCCCATAGAGATGATTCAACCTACTTGTTGACATATCAATAAGGGAAATAGAATAGTTTGTCCAATTTTATGGTATTTGGATAATCCAAAAAACCAAAATAGACACCAAAAGGGTTCTTTTAACTAGGATCTCAGGGGTTATAAAAGGCTGGCCATCAAACTCCTCATCAAACAGAAACTGACACAGGAAGATGTTTGAGGGGACCTTAACATCCCCTAGCTGAGAAATCGTCCCTCTTTTTCCAGCTACTCAAGATCTAGGTGGGATATCTGGAACAAAAATTCAAGATAAATATAGATGGGTCTTCTCAATAGATATATAACCCAGTGTACTATCTGTCTCCTACTTTATCTAACCCATGACACTTCGCACTTAGGGACAAAGATCGCTATGCTTCTAGATCTAACAATCTAGTAAAAGAAAAAACGAATACCAACCCTCATAAAAATGACATGATAACAGTCCCAAGCCCCCATCTTGAGGCTTTATCAACAAAATCTAAAATATCACCTTATGTTAATTCATATCCAGTGTTAGTGGATTAAACTTACCCACCCCAATATCATCTTTAGGAAATTCATAATGAATTTGTTTTTTCCGGTGAAAACTAACTCGTACATTTAATCAACCTTAAAGACAAAAAAAGGATTTATGGGAAAATATCCTTAGTGATTTTTATTAAATAAAAAAGAAATTAAAAGGAAAATTCATTTGGAAAAAAATTCATACTAGAGAACTTCTTAATAAATCAATCTGGTAGGAAAATATCAAGATAGATGGTGCAATCATTATATAAAAAGACCAATAATTAAAATAACCCTTGAAAATTAATTCTAGAAGACAGATAGTTAAAAAGGTGATAGAAAATAACTTTTTCAATAAGAAATATTGAAGAACTCATATGCAAGCATTTATAAAAAATGATTAGTGATATAATCAGTTTTAAATGACTAACATCAAATGGATCCTATGTTGGGTCATAGTTACAGTGAAAATTACCACAAGAAAATAAAAAAATGAATTGTGCTGAGAAGCCTTAGAACAATAATTGATTTTACAGTTATTTTAGAAATAGTTAATTATTAATTAGCTATTTGAAAAGTTAGAAACATTTGGAAAGTTATCTTAATGTTTCTAAAATGTATAATAACATAAATATGAAATGCGTTTCTCATGATAAGAAAATGGCCATTTTTAACGTTAAAATAAACTAATTTATGGAGTATTGAATACAATAATACAATTGAAGGTCATTTTATAATGTTTCCCCATCCCCTACACACCCTCACCCCTCCCCAATACAAACCCATGCCCCCTCCCCCCTGAACACCCCCTCCCCCTTCCCTACATACCCCTTTCCCCCTACCATCTACCCCCCCCCCCCACACACCCCTGAACACACACCTTCACACCCCCATACACGCCCACCTACAACCCTTACCCCTATGCACACCCCATGCACCCCAACCCCTTCCCCCCCCCATACCCTTCTATACACCCAAGCACCCCCTTAAACCTCCCTCCCCTCCCATTTTCTTGCCTCAATGCTAATAGCCTTTTCCTCACATATGTCACAAGCACCATCGTATGCCTAGAAAAAGGATAAATGATCCACTTACAAGAGAATAATATGTTTTTAGTAGTGTTAGACATACAAGTAATAAAATAATTCAGAAGAGAAAATGAAACATATCAAAAGTGGAGGTTTATTAATTCAATTGTTTTTATTGAAGAACACATAGCAGAGTGTTAGAATAGGGAACCAAGGCCATACCCTCCTTATATGGATGTTGGTGGTACATAAATTATAAAACGGTGCCATTAAAAGAAAGGTTATTCCTTCTTTGTACAACATTTGGTATAAGTGATCGAAGAGGAAAATGTTATATCTTTATTATACCATGTAATAGGCAATCAATTTATAGATATCAGTTTTAATAGTGATTATGATATGGTAAAATGCCTATAAAATCATGAATAAAAGAGAGTTTTCATATGAATGATAGCATGACTATAGACATGTGACTCATGTTTGAAGAATAGTGTTTTGACATAGGGATATCAATTTTATTTAGAACACATGTCAATCACAAACAAATTTATGCAACTAAGACTGCTAACCTACACTTTCATTTTTTAAGAAATTTCAATTGAGCGATAAAGTCATAGAAAAAATTATTATATTGAATGGATAGATATATCTAGGGTTTAAACCCTAAGCAATATGCATTGAATTTTATAAAAAACACACCACCCCTAGCACCCCCTCATCTCTGAACCCCCAAACCTGAGCCCCCCTTTCCCCCTGATCAACACCAGTACCCCCCCCCCCCCCCGACCCAACACCCACTTTTCCCCCAATACAAAATCAGCACCCCCCCCCCCCCCCCACCAACACCCAACCAGACCCCCCCCCCACCAGTACCCCCTCCTCACCCCCTCCCTACACCCCCTCTGCCCTTACACAACCGCAACACCAAACCCCAAACACCACACCAGCACTCTTCTACCCAACCCCACCCATCACCCCCTCTTCCCACTTACACAACACCTGCACACCCCCCCCCCCACCACCCCAACATCCTCTAGCACCCCCATTTACCCTCCCTTCACACCCACTATCCCCTTCACCCCCTCTCCCCCTTGCCCCAGCACCCCCTGCACCCACCCCCATCACTACACCGGCACCCCACCACCCAACCACACCCTTCACCCCCTATTCCCCCTTGCACAAAACCAGCACACCCCCCCCCCCCCACAAACCCCCACTTCCCCTAGAACCCCTACTTCTCTATCCCTTAACACCCACTATCCTCTGCGCCACCCCACCCTTCACCCCCAACCTTTACCCCCACTTCCCCTTGACACCACCACCCCCTAAACCCACCCCAAACACCACAACAGCACCCTTCCACCCCACACCACCCTTCACCCATGTTCCCCCTTGAACAACACCAGCACAAGCCCCCCCCCTCCCAACACCCCTCCTCCACTTCCCTAGGCACCCCCAATTCCCCCTACTTTCACACCCACTATCCCCTACAACCCTACCCTTCACCCCCAATCCCCTTTCCCCCACCAACCCACCCCTTCACCCCCATCACCGCCACTGCTCCCCAACCCCTGGACCCCCCCCCCCCCCTCCCACCACCATTATCCCACCCTTCTCCCCCACTACACCCCAAATTCCCTAACCCCCCCCCCCACCGCCCCCTACACCCCCATCACCCACACTCCCCCCCACCCTATGCACCCCACCCCCTCACCCCCACTTCCCCACACCGTTCACCCCCACTGCACCCCCACCCAACTGCACCCCCACTAGACTACTCAAACCATTTAAATATCTCATTGGAATGCATACCCAAAGAAACAGATTCCCAAAATTTCCCATTTTCACACAAGGCTATTAGAGTAATGGAATATTTTTCTGACCATGATAAGATACTAAATTTGATTATTGTTACTCTGACCAAGATTTCTCACACATACATAGATAGAAGAATTGGAACATGTTGTATGTTTTGTTTTAAAATTCATCCTCGGCAATAATCTTCTATTGTCTCCCCAATTCAATTCTTCCTTTAAATGAATTTTTTTTATGGAAAAAACCAAACACCACTTATTTTTTATAACTTCTTTTCATAAGTGATAAATTCTATAAGCAGTTTTCAACAAGTGGTGTCAAAAAAACTATAAGACTTACCATGTGAAGAAGAGAGATCCTAGAATACATAATAATAAATGTTTTAGGTTTGAAATGTAGATCCATGCCACTCCCATCTATCTAGGAAAAAGATTATTACAGTTGCAACATTAAATTTAATTGGTCTCATGAATATTAAATTAGAAAACTTTTATACATCCTTGTGTGATGGAGAGAGAGTAAGAAACAAATAATAAATAGCATAATGCTTGAAAGAAATAGTAAGCTTACCATAAACATTGTAGAACTACAAAACAACCAAAAATAACCATATATACCAAATGAAATTGAAATAGCTTAGTCAATTACAAAAAAAACCAGAAATGATATTTCATAATTCATTTCAAGAATGAATGAATTTTCAAAAATGAACTAATCTGCTTTAGCCAGGCTGATCGACTTCTCAAGAATACGTTCAAGCCTCCGAAATTCATTCTTTATATAGTATGTGTCTTTATTTAGGATGTTATTTTTTATACATTAGATAGACCTTAACATATTTGATCCATCAAACTTCACTAATTACTCTTCCATCTAACGAAAGATGGTCCTATTCTCCCCATCACTAGGACTTCAAGACTCAATAGCATAAAAATAATAATAATTGAATTCAATAATGATAAAAATATGGAATAAAAATAAGAAATGAGAAACATATATGAAATATAAAATGTCTCAACAAGGAGGCACACGACTCATATCAACAATGAAAAGGTAGAATAATAATAGATCATCAAAATATCTATTAGTACCTACTGGGACATGCAAGTTATACCAATGAATTACATATCCACCATAGTACACCTGCATAGTTTGATCATATAATACTCATTTTGGAATCCATCTTGTTTTTAACATATATGAAATACATGAAGATGAACAATTTACACATTTACATGAATAAAGATGAAAAAACATTCCATATAGTTATCAATGAAATAATATTAGAAGTAGATAATGATGTACCTTATATATGGAAGTTGAGATCATTACATAAACAGACCCACAATAAAAATAAAGGCACCAAAATTTGTTAGAAAATTATTATGAGTACTATAACAGTAAAAAAACTAAATAAGAGAAGGATACAAAAAATCATAGATCATAAAATCAACATAACCCATCCAAAGTATCCCAATTTTTTCATTTTTAAATTATATCAATTTGGATAACAACCACCAAGCCAATAAAATGCAAAAACAGAAGAATTTGGAAGGAAACTACTATAACAACAGAATAATGAAAATTAATTAAGAGTAAATGTAAAAAACCAGATCATAGATTCAGGTATATGCTAGAGGACTCAGGAATCATTGAATCTGGAGGAGGTAATCAATGAAGTTAACTTGAACAATATTAAGGAGAAAGGGGACTGAAAAATTAGATCAATCCAGTTCAGGTGTTGTTGAGTTATTAGTTTTCAATGAGGACTTAGGAGGCTCACTACTTCTAATTTGATGAGAAAAAAATATTTTTTCAACTATATTTTATTTCTTTTGGGTATAGAATATATGATTAATGTACTATAAATGTAATGAGTCTCATCAATTGGATACATGGGTCATTCATAACCTACATAATCCTATAATTTCTTGATCAATTAACATGTATGAATTACGATACACATCAATCACATTCTTTGAAATCATACATGTCTTTTCATCAACTCTTCATGTTTTATAAACAATATAAAAAATATCACTTCTTTTCATACCAGGGAAACAAGAGACCAAAAGATGAAAAATTCATGAGGAAATTAATTATTTAAAAAATAAGAAAGAATCAATATAAAGGAATTAAAGAGAAACACTTGAGGGATGATACTTTTCTCCATCACATCATTGAGGAGAGGTGGAGGTGGTAAATCTAATCCAAGAATCATGAATGTAATTATGTAAATTTTAACAACAATAACATAATGACCAATTCCACCATATATAAAAGTAACATTAACATGGTAATCAACTTTTTGGATTGTGACAGTTTGGGCATGGGTCCCCTTAACAACCTCCAGTTCCCCCTATTTGTTCAAACTATTCAATAAGCACAACAGGAAGGTGAATAATAGCAGTCAATCATTAAAAATATTGACAATAATTCTTTATATAGGTAATAGGAAAACCTGGTACCACTTGTAAATAATAATTCTACTGGTTTTTGAGGCCCTGGGATTATTATGAAATGTATTAAAAATCCATGAAATGAAATCAAATGGATCATATTATACTCCTATTAAAAATTTCTTCTTACTAGCTTTCATAACTGCATGAAAAAACTCATGTGGACTAAACTGAGGAGCTATGGAAGACTTATAAAACCATTTTAAAAAACTAAAAAAATAATAATTTTCCCAGGAAAAACCTGGAACATGATGTTCTGTGCGTATGAAATTTTTCTGGTTAGTTCTCCAAATCAATGAATGAGTATAGACTTGCACTGCTGATAGTTTTCTAGGATAAAGAATAAATCTATTTAGGGGGTTTTTTTCATTAATGTTTGGATTGTGACATTAAAAAAATTAGTATATTTAATATTATTCACCCCGGCATGAATTTTTTCAGAAAATATAATCATGAGTAATAAAAAATTGAAATCATGTTATAAATGATACAGAATCTGAAGACTGGTTAAGGTACCATTCTAGGAAGATAATCTGATCCATCAGGGGCCCAGACCACAACCTTATCTTGTCTATCGTTACAACTTTTTCCCTGCTAAACCTGTATTAAAGAGCCATAAAATCCGTAAAATTCAAAACTAATGAATATGAAAAAAATGAAGAGATGACATCCAGATATAGTAATTTAATGTTTAAGGGAATTATGATGGATTATCTCCATTAATTTAATTCAAAATATAATTATAATGTTTCCACTGTTAAGACATGAAAAAATTAAACTATATAGAAAACACAAAAGAATATTGAAACAATTATAGATTGATAACAAAAAATAAGCAAAATGAAATATAGCCAAGTCGTAACAATAACACAATCTAAGAATGGATAAATAGTGAAAAAATCACATTACAAAACAAGAATATAGAAGTATCCAAATAATTAATTAATGTAGGAAGAAAATCAAAAAATTGTATGTTCATAAAATAAATATTATTGATTGTAAAACTAAACCCATATTCTAACAGAATAAAAAACTTTTTATATGGGAGATGAGATTGGGAAAATAAAATTTCATAAATAGAAGTTCATTTGTAGTGGAAAATTGGGGGGAAATTAAAAAATTGGCATGTCACCTATAATCCCATAAAAACACACTCGGAACCCTCACCAGTTAGGTAGATGCAACTCAATAGAAGTGTATGAGGTAGGGATTTCTAATGAGAAATCTCAGAAGGGTGGATATACCAAGTTTTGGTGAATGGGTTTTGTGATAAATCGCATTAGGAAGTGGGTATCTAGGGTAGGGTTGGGGTTGGGTGAAAAATCAGGGAGGTGGGGTGGCCATGTCAGATTGGAAGGACCTTAGGGAGGTGTTTTGGCATCATCGGAGGAGAATCATGGAATGTGGTGTGGTCGTGTCGGATCCACATCATGCTGGTAGTGATCCACATCTGAGGAGGAGGGTCGCAGTGAGGTGGGGGTGTTGAGCCATGTCGGTTGGGAGGTGGGGAGGCTGCGTAGGTGGGGAAGTGGGATAGCTATGCTGGAACCGCATCGGCAGGGGGTGGGGACACCACGTTGGAGCTGCGTCTGGGAGGAGCTGGGCTGGATGCCTCATCAGATGAGGAATTTAGTAGTGATGAGGAATCCTAAGGGTATTGGAAGATAGGGAGGAAGGTAAAGATAGGAGGAGGAATATCGATGGGGGGGGGAATTTGAGGGAGAATAACATGAGGGAGGAAGACGGAGATGGGTGTAATTTCAAGGTGAAGAGGGGTACCCCAGTGGCTATTTTTTTCTCATGGATATAGATCAAATATAGCTATGGTTTAAATTAATTATGGCCATAAATCAATGGCTATAAGAAAAATTTATAGTAGTGTTAAACCACACTAAAGAGGCACTTTTTTTAAAGATTATTAAAAAACATTCTTACATGTTTTCACTTTAGTTGGACATAATTAATCATGATATATGCATATTTCCACTTATGAATGTCTAAGTATGATTTAAATCCATTATTTCAAGGAAACCATTTTGATATTCTCTTTGGTTATGCCTTATTCCCCCCTTTTCCCTTGTGTGTGGTGTATATATACTTCTACTTTATTTATGATCATCATTCATTTAAGATTTCAATAAAAATCCATATTTCTTGGATATAATTATTTTCTTATATATATTCAATTTTTCTATATAGTGTTTTATTTTAATTTTTTTGTTTAATTGAATCTATGTATGAATAATTATTTGTACTTGTAGTGATGGGTAGGGCCGGGTAATAGATAGCCCCTCGATGCATTGATAGGTCTCATGAGACAAAAAAGTGGACCACAACCATTCATGTTTGTTTTTAATAAGAATCATATGGGTTTGTACCCACACACTTAAATTTACTTTATGGTATAATGGTTTATGTTCTAGATTCATGATGTTCAATAAATAATAATTTTCTTCATTTAGTATTCAATTAGTACCTTCCATGGGATTTTCACTTTGAAAAAAATATATGGATGAATTTTAATTCTCATTGTACTGATGGAATGTGTTTTTTAGATTATTTAACTTTCCATAATGTATATTCCTTTATGATTTTTCTTCACTTATTATTTCATGTAACCCTTACTGAGAATTTGATATCACCCTTTTATTTCGTTCCTTCCACAGATTGTGAAGATGAAATATTTGAATAAGTGACATGATGATTATTTTTCTTTTATTATGTTCTACATTTAATTACCAATGTAATGAGGGAAGCATGTATGTATCTATTTTTTTAGGACTACTAAACTGATCAATTTCGGGTGATGTGATCTCTTATATATTTTAAATTGTAATAATATGACCAACAACTCCTGGTTACTGGTGTCGGGGTTGTTACAGTTGGTATCTAATAAAGTTTAATAGAAACCTTTGGAACTATATGTTAAATAAACATTAGAAATATAAAAATTCCTTACTATATATTTTTGTCTAAATACTCCTGATTTGAATGATTTATCAGAGGACCTAAGTCCGGTTTGTAGGATGGTGCCTCAAAATATTGAGGATCCACTGTCAATAGATGACTTTTATTATCTCCAAGATTATGATCATAAGACATGGAGAAATACCAATATATGGAAGAGGGGTCTTCATCTGAGAGGAAGGGGCGGTGACTAATCCACAAGATGATTTCTGTATTTCATTTCACTATTTTTTCTATGGTCGTTGTCGGAAATTTCACTAAACATATCAATTCCTCAGGTACTTTATAATTGTTTATTAATAAATTTTAGAATCATGGGATTATCCCATGGTTCGCACCATTCTGGTGACAACCATACTACACATATATTAGATCATTTTATGTGTAAGAATCCCCCATATTCTACTGGGACTACAAATCCAGTGGTTGTTTAGCAGTGTATCATGTCCCATGAATATATATTTCACACATTGGTGTTCAATGAAAATGAAAAGGTATCACTAGAAGTATATTTCCTCAAGGTAAATGATGATCAATGGTGATATTTGATCTAAAATACTAAGGATGAAGATGAAATTTGAGACATAGAATTTATAACTTTTAATGAAATATTTTTAAACAAATATATCCCTAGTGAGTGATGAGATAAAATGAGGAGAAAACTCCTTAGCTTAAAGAAAACGGAAGAATATATTATTGTAGATTATGAAGCTACCTTCACAAGACTATCTAGGTATGATATAGATTCCATACGTCATTTAGAAGACACGATTTCCCATTTTATCGAAGGCCTTAAGTGTAGTCTTCGAATGACTCTTTTTCTTGACCATTTTCATCATATGATGAAATAGTATTAAGTTCCAAAAAAATAGAGAAAGAAGTTTCTAGATCTTAAATTTTCAATGAAAATAAACACAATAAGAGGTCTTTTGATAACCATGGAATAGATGAAGTGTCCAATAAGAAGAGTGGAATGAAGCAACTTCCATTATGTGAAAATAATGTAAAGAATCATCTTGTGAAATGATTGAAAGGCATAGATGTTTGTTATAAGTGCAGATAAAAGGGTCATAGTTAAAATGAAAATAAGGTGAATAAAAAATCATTGATTCTAAATGCATCAAAAGTAATGAAATAGGGAATTATTAAAATCAATTCCCCAAGCCTTGCGGAAATATACAATATAAGATATTAATGGGAGATGTATAAGAATATGTGATATCCACACCAGAATTAAAAGTACCTAATGATGTGGTGGTAGGGGAAAAAATACTATATTCATATTTATGCAATGTTTTTTTGATTATGGATCATTTCACTCTTTTATATATACTCAATTAAGGAAAATTAGATATTTCCATTTTTATTTAATAATGGAGTTTTTAGTAAAACCCTTAAGGGAAGTCTCATTGCAACAAAACTGTGTCAAATATTTCCCATTATGTCATATTAAATTGTTTTCTTTGCTATCCTTATCATCATACCTTTTGTATAATTTGACATAATCCATTGTATAGACTATATTTGAAAATAGGATGTGAGAATTTACTGCAAAAAGAAGGAAATTCTGATTTTTAAGGAAGATGTAGAATCCATTATCTTTATAGTAGAAATTTCATCATCTAATTCTTATCTAGATTTACCCCCAATACCTCTATTGAATGAAATTTTTGGGGAGGAATAGAAAAAATAGTTTGGGTTAAGGAAATTATTTTTAAAATTTAGGATGTACTAATTGTATAGGAATATGTTGATTTATTTTTTGAGGAATTACATGCACACCCCCCAAAGTGTGAAGTTGAGTCAACCATTGATTTAATCTCAAATACAAGACCAATATAAAATAATCCTTATATAATTTCTACTATGGAATTAGAGGAGCTGAAGGAACAAATAAATGATATGAGTAATAAGGTATTTATTCTTCAGAGTGTTCCTATATTGGGTTCCTCTATTTAATCTGTTAAGAATAAAGATGGATCATTGAGGTTGTACATTGACTATATAGAAATCAATGTTATTGAAATAAATAACAATTAACATTTTCTTCAATTGAAAATTTATTTGATCAACATCATGGAAATTAATATTTTTTGAATATTGACCTTCATTCTGGGTATCATCAGTTCTAAGTAAATAATTATGATATTTTGAAGAGATATTTGTGGAAAAGGTATGGAAATTACGACTTTACAGTAATTTCATTTGGATTAACTAATATACCCTCTATTTTTATAGATCTAATGAACAATTTATTCAAGGAATATCTTGACGATTTTTTTGTAGTATTAATTTATGATATCCAGGTGTATAATAAATGCTTTGAATACCATGATAATCACTAGAAGACTATTCATGAGGCTCAAGGAAGGAAATATTTATATGCTAAATTTATAAATTTTGAATTCTGGCTTTATGAAATTTCTTTTCTTGTCCATATGTTATCTATGGATGGAATATAAGTTGTTCTTATGAAGACAAACACAATCCAAGAATGGACTATGCCAATGAACCTAACATAGATACTTAGTATTGTTGGTTTAGTTGGATACTATCAGTTTTTCATTAGGATTTTTTCTTGATTAGATAACCTATTAACCAAGATCACACACAAAGGAGTTAAGTTTGTATGTAAAAAATAATGCGAAGAATATTTTGATTAATTAAAGAGAAGATTATTCAATTCTTCGATTTTGACTCTACCATTACTAAATTATGGGTTTGTGATATATAGTGATTCATTGAATAAAGGACTAGTTTTTTCCTTATAAAAAATTATAATGTTATTGCATATGCATCAAGGTAGTTGAAGACTCATGAAAAAAATTATCCAACTAATGATCTTCAGTAAGAATATGTAATCTTTTATCTAAAGATATGGAGACATTATATCTATTGTTAATGATGTGAGATATATTTGAATCATAATAGGTTTAAATGAATATTTATGAATAAATAAATCAATATGATGCAATGAATAGGGTTCATATTACTTAAAGAATATGATTTTTTAATACACTACCTCCTATGAAAATCAAACAAGGTAGAAGATGCATTAAGAAAGAATTATCTTGGACATATAACCCAAATAAGGATTGAGAATGATCCTATATTAATGGAGATAGTAAATATGGATTTTAGAATTGTTATGGAAATGGAAACAACACTCTTTTTTTAAATGATTGATAAACAATCCTTACTAGAGATGATAAAAGGTTTTCAATCAAACGATGAGAATTTTCCTAAGAAAATTAAAGCCATTAAGGATGGAAGATTAGAAGACATCATGTAAGATGATGGAATTTAGAAAATCTTAAATAGGTTATATGTTACATAAATACATGTGCTAAAAAGGAACTATTATATGATTCCCATAACCAAAATTTCTATATACACACTGGCAGTACCAATATGTTTAAAGATTTGAAGGAATATTTTTGGTGGGCTAATATGAAGCGAGAAATTGATTAATATGTGTCTTGATTACTAGTTTTTCAAAAAGTGAAGGCCTAGAGATGGAATCCAACAGTATTCATGCTACCTATACCTATTCCAATGTGTAATTGGGGTGATATTACTATAGAGGTCATCACTATATTTCTAAAGACCCTCAAGAATAATTATACAATATAGGTTATTGTTGATCTCCTTACAAAATCGGTACATTCCCTTGTTATAAGAGAAGATTTACCTCTTGAGTTCCTATAAAAACTCTATATGAATGATTTTGTATTTCTTCATGGTGCAACATTATTGATAGTATTTGATCAATATCCCTGTTTTACATCAAAATTCTAGAAGATTGTTCAGAAGACTTTGGATACTAAGCTTCATTTGAGTACATCTTATCACCTTCAAATAGAAAGATATTCTGAAAAGAATATTCAATTATTGGAAAAATTGTTGGGATCCTGGTCACATTACTTTCAAGGCATGTGGGATCAATATTTAACTTTTATGGAATTTTCTTACAATAATAGTTTTCAAACTAGTATTCAAATTATGCCATATAAAGCATTATATGGTAATAGATGTCATACTCCAACTTGTTGGAATGAAGTTAGTGAGAGGAAATTTATTGGACTTTAACTTATTAAAGAGAAAAGGACAAAGGTAATGACTATTCAGGCATATATTAATGCATCTTATAGTAGACCAATGATTTATTCTAATAACCAGAGAAAAGATTTGGAATTTCAAGAGAGAGATCATATATTTGGTAAATTATCTTCATATAAGTGTATCTTAAGGTTCAGTAATAAAGGGAAATTGAGCCACAGGTACATCAAAACATTTGAAATTATGATAATAATTAGATATATATCTTCCTAATTAGAAATTTTTCCAAGTCTTTCCAAATTTTATGATGTGTTCCATATATCATTGTTAAAGAATTATATTCTAGACCCAGTGCATGTACTCACCTATGAAGAAATAGAAATGAAACTAGATTGTTCTTACTGTTTTGAGTTAATAAAAATTATTGACACAAGAGAGTAAGTTTTGAAAAATCAGATGAATTAACTAGTAACATTTTTTTGGAGAAACCATAAAATGGAAGAAGGAACATGGGAACTGGAGGATGTTATGGAGAAGAACCACCCTCCTTTATTTAGATGGAAATATTCATGATAAATTTCAAGGAAGAGTTTTTTGAATGAGTTAATAATAAAACAGCCCATTATTTTATGTCATGTATCTTCTAAAATAAAATCAATTCATTAGATAGGTTATATTTCACACAACACCTAGTTTAAATGAATAGTGATTGAATATTAACATGATTGATGAAACAGTAATATGAACCTTAGGAATAGTAATTAAACCCTTAGGAATATTAATATATCCATTGGAATAGTAAAAACACCTAAGAAAGTATAAATAAAGTTTTGGTATCATATAAATAAAAATATAATATATTTATATCATGGAATAAGTAAATAAATGTTTTAAAAATGATAAATTAAGTATTGGTATTTTTTTTGAAATGAAAATGTTTATTTTAAATTTTATTATTAATATAATTATTGAAAAGAAAATTTATTTTCATAAAATATATTCATAAATTAATGTTTTTTTCTTTTTATTATGAGATAATTTTATGAGGCCATAATTTATTTTTAAAAGTTTCATGAAATCAGTTCAAATTTTAATATCAATATTTCTTGAATAAATTATGATTTTAATAAAAAATAAAATATCACTTATTTAGAAAATTATTTTCATAAAATGGAGTCATTTTTGAGTTCTACATGTTGAAAAGTGGTTAGTTTTAATTTTTTTTTTCTAAAATAGTTGATTTTTTTGGTGAATAGTGAAATATGGTAATTAATTGAATTAGATAAATACATGAATTATTGAGTCATGGTTGATCTATATATTATGTAAGCATCATTATTGAAAACTCACATTCACAATTCACTATATTCAATCACAGGATTCATCACTATTGATAGTCTTGATCCAAAAAAAACAAATAAATAAAATAATAAAAAATACCCTTATCCTCCACTATAAATAGCACCCCTCACCCCCTATTCGCCTCACACCATCCAAGCCTTGATGTCGGTAAAACTGATTTTCAATACTCTTACCAAGTCTCACCCCCATTTCCAGAAATTTTGGTCTCAACAAAAGTCCAAATCCCATTTCCCAAAGGAGGTTCTCAAGGAAAAGAAATTCAATAGGTAAAATCCGCTTTTGTTTTCCTTTATTTTTTTCATATAATATCCTTAACTCCAATATCTAAAAATACATGATTAATCCATTATATAATATATTAATCTTTTAATTTTAATGTAATATCCATCATCAAACCCCATTGACATCTCTCTTTTATTGTAAAAATGAAAACACCATCTGTGATGTGTCCATTTACTACCACCATAGATGATGCACTTTCATTTTCCTTTACTGACTTCAAGGTTGGTCAAAATTCCTTTATTATGATTAAATAAGACTTTATTATAAATATTATAAGTTATGTTGTGTTTTGTAACCAGTATATATACATAATATTAAATAATAAAACAAAACCACTTTTTGATGATTGAAACACATAAAAATAATATAAACTGTTATAATTAATGTTCTATCTAATGAATCATCCATTAATATCTATTTTTTATATAAGATAATTTAATATTGTTTATGTTAATTAAAAAAATATAATTCCAATTCATGAAAATTATTCCCATTTTACATGATCTTTCATACATGTATACAGGTGAACCAGTTATGAAAACTAAGGAAATGAACTATCCAGAATGAAGAAATTGAATAATATAACTCATCAAAAAAGATATAAATGAACTTAATAAAATAATAATAAATCAATAACAAGTTTAATGGGTTCTTAATTAAATAAATAATTAATCTAATTTAATTATCTAGGATATTAAGTGCAACTTAAGAACACTTTCAGACATAAGGTAAGTGGGTTCGCCTCAAACATTAATTTTTTTCCTTCGAGTTACCCTTTAAATCTCTTTAACCCAATTAAATAATTAATTATAATCATTTATTCATCCTATATTATTTGTTTATTTTCTAATTATATGTACCTTTCTCAATTATTCTTTCATTGATGGGGAAATACATGTTTTATATGGTTCTCTTCTCACTCCCTCATGATAAGCAAGCCCGATTTAAGGGAACATCCCAATTTCATACCCATATTCAAGTACAATCCATAATATATTTTTAGCTAACAATATTTTTCTAAAATAACTATTTTTATTGTGAGAAAAATTTCTTATTTCAATTCTGGTTTTATGCAAACAATTAGTCCTTTGTCCATTTAAAGGACACTTTAATATTTTCTCCAAAACCACACTAAAGTGGATCTTTTCAAAAGTTTCCTAAAAACTATTTGTACATGTTTTCACTTAATTTGGACATAATTTATCATTAACTATGCCTATTTTATCCTATTAGTGTCAATATATGATTTAGAGCCATTCCTTTATAGAACCCATTGTGATATTCCCTTTGGTTATGCCTCATTCATAACTTATTCCTTGTGTTTTGTGTATGTATACTTCCCTTTTAATTATGATCATCACTCCATTAAGATTTCATTTAATATCCATATTTATTGGATATGGTTAATTTCTTAGTTATATACCATTTTTTCATATATTGTTTTCATTTAATTTTTTTTATTTAATTGAATCTATGCATGAAGAATTCTTTGGGCTCTGAGTGGCGGGTGGGACCTTGTTATAAAAAGACCCCCAATGCATTGGCATGTCTCATGAGATACAAAAGTTGGCAAAAAAACCCTTTGTGTTTATTTCAATGCAGAATCATATGAGTTTTTACCCATATACTTAAACCATCTTGACAATTTAATGGTTTAGGTTACAGATACATGACATACAATAAATAAGCATTTTCTTCATTTATTATTTAGTTATTACTTTCCATAAGGTTTTCACTATGAAAAAAATATATGGATGCATTTTCATTATCATTGTATTGATGGAATGTGTTTTCATATTATTTACCTTACCATAATCTCTATTTCTTAATTACTTTTCTTCACTTATTATTGTTTCATATAACCCATACTGAGCATTTCAAATTACCCTTTTATTTTTTCCCTTCTACAGTTTGTGAAGATAAAATCACTGAATTAGTGAAAATAATCAGTTTATTTTATTTTGTTATGTTCTATTTTAAAATACTGATGTAATAAGGGAACTATGTGTTTATCTAGTTATTTAAGACTATTAAACTAATAAATCCTTAGTGATGTGATATCTTGTATCTATTACATTAAAATAGAAAGATTGCTGAATTTTGGTTAATAGTTTCTGGGTTGTTACAATGATTGTCCTAAAAAACATTCATGGATTCACAAGATCACCTATCCATTTATAATAAAGAAGGAAAAAATGGGAAGGGTGGAATATTTCTGTCTAGGGGAGGTATTATGGTCTTCATGAAAAGAGGATATATGCCATGGGTGATCAAAATTTACAATGAAAATCCCCCTTGACAAGACAACATGATTGTTGAAGGGACACTTAGACATGTTAGCAAAATCCCATGAGAAGCCACAGACAAGAAACCATTGATTCATGAAGTACCATTGAAAAACTATCTTTGATCACATGAGAGCATTTCCCTGGGTTCCTTGATCACACAATACCCTGCAAACATGTCGGCATGACCTTCTCAATGTTCTCTGACTTATGATCAATCCCTTTGTACAATAAGGGTTTAATAAAAATGTGGATCGTGGAACATTATTTTGGTCGATGTATTCATGTTGCTCCATGTATGACCCATAGTAGGATCATGTGAAGCATGTGATAAAAAATTAACTCCACCGAATCTGGATAATATTTTTGAGATAGGTTCTGTGAAAGGTTCCATATAACCAATTTGGAAAGGCCTCTAAATCCCCCTATCACAAAAGGCACACACATGAAGGAAAACTACTACATGGGAGTGTAGAAGAAGAATTCTCCGAGAATAAATTATTGTGATCTCAAATTTCTTCTACTAGGTAAAATTAATCGAACAACCAGAGGGACCAGACTTCATGTATATGTGCTTATGGTGATCAATCTATGGATTATGTGAAGTAATTTTGACATGTTAGACATATTACGTGAAGGAGGATCTGTATGTCGACATGGCTACATAAAACCAAGAATGAGATAATGCTAGAGAACAATTGAGGCACATGAACAATAATGGTTAGAATAAAGTCTGAAAAATATAAGAGACTTATGCGAAGACATATACCCTAATATTCAAGTGCTTCTCATGACCTACCCAAATCATGACGCAAAAACAAGACATGTCTCCATAGTCATGTGACACTTTTTAATCATGCCATTTGGATCTTGTGATGTCCCTTGAACATGTTATGAAAGTTGTGTGACACCCTCTAGGTATTCTACCCATGTCTTATGAGGTCCTCTAGTCCAGAGAGCCAAATCTAATGATGAATTTTAATCATGTCTCTCATGTTATGTGATGAGACCATGGAAAATCAGCCAGATCATGTGATGTCCTCTAGATGTGTCATCCAGGTCATGAGACACCCTCCAAACCTGTGATCCAGGTCACATGTAACCTTCCAAAAAAGTAAGCTAAGTAATGCGAAACCATCCAAACATGATATCCTTAATCATGTGATGTCCTCACAAAATTCTATTCGTATAATTAAATTTGCTTGAGAAATTTTACCTAGATCTTGAAATAGTCTTTGGACATGTCTTCTTGGAAACCAAGAAATGTCTAGACATCCTCAGACATGTCATACAGACACACTAAACATGTCAGGCAGTCAATAAGTGTATTTCTAGCAGGAAATTGTGACATGTATAACTAGCATCTTAGGACATGATAAACATATCATGTAGACATATTTAGGCACACCCCATGCTAAAAAAAGATAACTCTGATTCCTATCGAAATAGGATATTTATGACACCTTCCTATGGCCTAAGCTCCAATAGAAATCCAATTCAGTATACTCCCCTTAGTGTCTCCAACATTCTAACACTTGGGGGACCAATATCTATCATGGGGTTAAAATTCATCATCATCTATCAGTAGATTAATATCCCAACTGAAATATGATAACAGTGGTTCCTTCAACAACTAATAGATGTGAAAAGACTTCCTATGGTCTAAGCTCCAATAGACATAGATTTTAGTGTAAGCCCCTCCATGTCTCTAACTATCTAAACCTTGGGTCCCAATCTCTCTCATGGGATTATCATTATTCATTATCCATTAGTGGATTGAGAACACAACTAAAATATGGTGAATCCAATTACTTCTATAACAAATATATATGGGACTTCTTCCTAAGGACTAAGCAACAGATTAAACACCCTATAAGGGTCTCCCTAGTGCACAATTCCCGCATCCAGGTGTAGTGAAAATGATTACTTGCTACCCCATGTTTCTCACACCGAGCATATCACATGGGTTTGGGTATTTTCAATGATAATCTCACTCACATCATGAACATCCACTAACCAAGGAATCCTTAGTGTTTAATCCACATTTAGTATCATGACATGACTACCACTATACAGGGGAATCCACCTTAGGGTAAGTCTTTGTGGAATGGTCGAATTATGAATACTTTGATTCCTATAATGAACAGAATACATAGTATTACTCCCTGAGGATGAAGCTTAATACCCGGTGCCTAATATCCCTCGAATGTGAGTTTTCCACATAATTTTGAACAACATGCTTTCAATGAACTACTTGGGTTTTGATTCTTGTTACAAAAACTGTACATACACTAGCGGAAAAATTCCTTATTGCAATATGAACCTGTCGCAAGTAGCCCACTATAGAAAAGGGCATCGAAAATATTAATTTTAGTTATAGAATGTCGTAGATATTACATTTTTTTGATGATTTTTCACATAAAGGTAATACTTTTTATGGTCAGTAGCACCGTAAAAAAAAATCAGTGATTTTTTTAAAAACACTCTTGCAACGGGCCGACCACCCATCGTAAATAGTTTTCAAGATTTTTACCTTTTTCTGGCGGACCATTTCACAATTAGTATTTGCGAAATACTAACGCAATTTTTGTGAAAAAATATTTTAAAAAATAAACCCTGTTGCGATAGACCGTCAAAAATACTAAAGAAAATATAAAAAAATAGAGCCTTTTTCGACGGGCCCATCACAAATAGTTGAAAAATAAATAAATTAATAAAATTAATTAATTAAAAAAATAAAATAATATAAATAATAATATAATAATAATAATAATTAAATCATAATATTAACATTAGTACTATAATTTTTTTTATAAAATAATAATAATAATAATAATAATAATAATATAATATTAGTATAAATTAAATAAAAATATTAATATTCAAAAAATAAAATTACAAATAAAATAATTAAATTATATAATAATAATATTATTATTATTTAAATAATAATAATAATAGTAATATAATAAAAACCTAAGTATTTTCAATAATATATAAATAAATAAATTAATAAATATAATAAATATAATAAATAATTAAATAAATAATAAAAAATATAATATTTGAGAAAATATGAAAAAAACACTATTTAAAACTTTAAATAGTTAATATTACAAAAAAATAAATTCAAATGTTACATTATAATATAATAATACCTCATTGAGGGGGAGGGTAATCTGGATGAGCAGAAGGATGTGGTGTGGAGAAATCTATCCCTAAGATGTGAGTAAGACGTCACATGTACTCCATCTACTTATGCTCCCACTGATGCTGCCATCAATGCATCTCATCCTATATCTACTACTACTGCTGTTGCGAGAACTCTTCCGCCTACTACAGGTACCACTAACACATATCCCCCTTCTACCTACCCATAGTCTCTATAGGATCACTATAAGATCACAGATGCTCCTCATACAATGAATGAGATGATGAGGACTCTTTGTGAGCTCCTCTCAAGCTAAATACTGACATCACAGAGGTGCTATAAAACCCCTAGGGGTTAATCAAGAACCGATAAAAATAACTCAGCCTTTCTCGAAGGCATACTGGGTCGCTTTCATCCATGTTGCCTCATCATATCGTGGGACACTGGTCTGACCATCGGTCTCGGCCTGACTCTTACCATATGTCAGGGACATCGTGGCCTCATATGACTCCTTCAATTTAAACATAAAATTAAAATATCTAAAAATAAATTTTTAGTTAAATTTAAATCTCAAAAAGAAATTATACTGACCAAAATATGATGCTGGGGAGCACCTCTAATCTCTATAGTGGCTAGATCATTGTACAACCTCCAATAAATATTTGAATCCATAATATTGGGTTGTACGACTGCCAATATGAATATAAAATAACCCATTTCAATATTATTTTAAATAAAATATTTAAGAAATGTACTTACCATATGCTCACTATGCATATTGAATTTACGACATCCAGCTCGATGTGTCGCCTAATGTCTCCCGCTATTTTTCTGACCTACTGATATTCTATTCTGAAATCACTTACTCAATCAGTGTGTACATAATCCATCCCAAACATGAGATAAAATGTAATCAGATCGATGGACGTGACATGCCTCATCAAACTCTCGCACTCCTGCATTCTCCATTAATTTAATTTTCAAATTGTGAAAAACTATTTGTAATGCTGATGCATAGCTCCCATCCATGCTTTCCAAATAGCCTCACTCATTCTCTCATCAGTTGGATACCATAAACCGTAAAAATAATTTATTATATCAATATATTAATTAAAATAATTTAAAAATAATTATTATTTATTTACCTACCAACCAATGCTTGAACAAACAGTGTTTTACATCAATGGGAATCTAATCCCATAACACCGATGCATCTGAAAAATAATTTTGTAATATAGTGCTCCTCTACCCGAAAGATATATGCGTAATACTATGAAAAAAAGTACAATTAATGAAACAATTAGAACATAAATAAATTAATGAAAACTAACTAAAATAAACAGGTAAACATACCTATGCATGTTGGATCAAACCCAATATTTGGACATCACTCTGGGATAGGGTCAGTAATTATTAGTCGGCCAAGACCATGCGCCCTCCCAATGCCCCCTGAATCACCAGTAGTATAAGGGTCAGATGATCTGACCTCCTTCTATTCCAATGGCAGATCAGCTTCATGTATCAAAAGATATAAATCTTCATCTATCTGAAACATGAAATGATTATTATTAGAAAATAGTTGAAAATAACAATTTTATATAGATATATATTATATATACTTATAACTATTATTTAACTGTGTCAATGTACATCTTCATAGATGTCGATATCAATTTCTTCATCTTCCTCCTCATCATCATCAATTTCCATATTAGTTTCAGTTTCACCATATCTTGTAATTTCAAAGTCATTTGTAACATCTTTAACATTATTTTAACCATCAGCCCTTAAATGAGTGGTGTCATCAATGATATTCGTGTCTCTTCGTGAAAAAGATTGATTCAGAGTAATCTCCTGAAAAATTTCAATTCCTTTCACTTCAGTAGAACCACATTCACTTTCAGTAAACTGATTCTCTCAATATTTCAATTTATTAAAAATTATTTCCATTTATTAGTAATTATTTCAATTTATGATTAATTATTACAATTTATTACCAATTATTACAATTTATTACTAATTATTTCAATTTATTACTGATTATTTCAAATTATTACTAACTTTTTCAATTTAATACTAAATATTGAAATTTATTACTAATAATTTCTGTTTATTACCAATTATTACAATTTATTATTAATTATTATAATTTATTACTAATTATAACAATTTATTACTAATTATTACAATTTATTACTAATTATTACATTTTATTACTTATTATAAAATTTTATTACAAATTATTAGAATTTATTGCAAATTATTACAAATTATTTCAATTTATTACAAATTATTTCAATTTATTACAAATTAATTCAATTAATTATTAATTATTTCAATTTGTTACTAATTATTTCAATTAATTACTAATTATTCAAATTTATTAGTAACTATAACAATTTATTACTAATTATTACTAATTATTACTAATTATTAGTAATTATTACTAATTATTACTAATTATACTTAATTATTACTAATTATTAGTAATTATTTCTAATTATTACAATTTATTACTAATTATTACAATTTATTGCTAATTATTAAAATGTATTATTAATTATTACAATTTATTAGTAATTATTACAATTTATTACTAATTACTACTAATTATTTAGAACTAAAATTAGACATAATTATTCATAAAAATAAATACTGAAAAAACAAATATCTAATTCTAATTTAATTTAGTTGCATCTACCTAAAAAACTATAAATATTTTGATGTCAATTAAATTAACTAAACAATAGAAAAAAAAGATAATTACATTGAAACTGATGCTTTCAGGATATAAAAGCTGTGAATTATGCTCTCATTTGAAATCTTAAACAATGAGAAATTTTTGAAGAATATTTTTCAGAAGAGGTAGAAAGAGAAGGTATGAAAGAATGAGAATGATAGGAAAAGAAATAAAGTTATATATAGGTTAGATTATTTGTGACGAGCTTATTTGCAATGGGTCCCATCACAAATACCAAATGCCTGCATTAATTCGATTTGATCAGAAAACATTATTTGCGATGTGACCCATCGCAAATGGGTACTTGCCGACAAACTATTAGTGACAGGACATGTATCCTCTCACAAATAATAAAAACCACTGCCAGAAATTTGCGATGGGCATAGGAACCCATCGCAAATACTCTTTCCTGTGGTTTGTTGGGCATTTGGCGCCAAACCTTTTGCTACGAGCCGATTCTCCATTTGTAAATAACTCGTCACAAAAGGCCATTTTTATTGTAGTGATATGATGCCATATAAAGGATCAATCCATGGCAGTAAAATCTAGAGTGCCTGGTTATTTGGATTCAAAATATAAGGCGCTTCCCATTAAATAGAAATGGATAAAGAACCTTGGGTATATATACAGATTGACTCATTAATAGACCCCCTTTACACATTGAACAATTTAGTACTTCATCATTTTATTAGGGTAACCGGTCTTAGATTTGGATTAGGAAGAGATTCATAAACATATCTTAAATATATAAGAGAGACCCCTTGTAAGGAAAAGTTCCCCCCAAAAGGGTTTTGTGAGCCCAACCACCCATCCTAATGATGGATGTGGTCTCATATTGGGTCTGAAACCCCAATTGATTTCCTACCTTCAGAAAGAAGGTATCTACTCAGTTTGGGATGTGTGAACATTTTCGAGTTTCTATGAAAGAATAAATAAAAATGGGGAACCATACATGAGTGATTGTAAATACATTTAACCCCCCAGAATCAAACATCCGGATTTTCCAAACATCACCTTTCCCATGAAACAAAAATGGTAAACCCAACATAAATATATCAAATAATAAAAATTTCGATGGACCATGCATCGATAAATTTAATTTTTATCCTCTTATGAAAATGAAAATTGTACACTTGGTTTGAAATACTAGGTAGTTAGCGGATCTCATGAAATATTTTATTTTCGTAGTAAGAAGTCTGTGAGAGCAAAATGGTCTAACCCAGAATATGAATAGTAAATTGTGTTACCTTTACATATTTCATTGAGAATGTATCATGCCTTTGATGATGTGAGGATCATTAATCACATTTCTTATTGCCTTCATGACTATATATATTTCTCTCATAAACAACACTAATCCTGAGATCATATCTTCATCTATCGATAGATTTAGAATATCAGTTACGACCACAGACCCTATGAGTCGCAGAACGACTTCACCGACTTGACACCTTCAACAACGAGTGTAAAATGAAATGGTTCAAGAATAACATTAACATGATACAATCCCAACCCTTAGGGATGAACCCAGGGTTCCCTAGACACTAAAACAAATGAGTCCACATCATCCAAATAAATCTATAATCAAATCTGTGGTGATCATTTCCGCCACCAATCTTTTCAGAAGCTTATCCAAAGAGCATGAAAAAAACCTGATTTAATATCTGATTAAGGTGCATCATGTTTTCATTTAAGGCTCTATTCTGGTTTATTGTCTTCTTAGTAGGGCTCTTGTTAATAGTTTTAACTAGCACTATCACGTTGGTGCCCCTTAGTCGCCTACTAAGTCACCACCCAACACATTTTCACCTATAAAGCTCATGCATAGGAATTAATGAAGTCACGTCAAGAAAAAAAATCTCTATAAAACAAGGAGTGGGCTTATATCCCCACTTCCATGGATAAAGACCACAAGTATATTACGATAATAGCCAGTGAGAAGGTTAATATCCATGTTCAATCGGAGAATGTTTGCAAGCATATTCCTATAACAAGCTTAGGGGAGGTGTATATCCCTACCCCCATGCATGAATCCCATTCAAATATTCTGATTGAACAATGAGGAATGGAGAAGGATTTTATCCCCACTTCAATTAAAGATATCTACCAATACATATTAGAGATAGAAAATGGGAAGGCTTATATTCATGCAGACACTTTTCTAAAATGTTATTGCATTATAGTTACAACTGAATAAATCTACTGGAATATTTCGACACTAGTATAGATAAAGGTATAGGAAAATAATCCTATCCCAATAGCTAGGGAATCACAACACTCTGATCAGAATTAACAAGTCACTAATCTGGGGAAAACACACATTCTTTCTCCCATCTAGGAAGATTGTCAACATATTTCAATAGAGGAGGAGGAACTAGAACATAATCATATTACCATTATAACCAGGAACAAAAGGTGAGTGAAGCACATGTCTCTATACAAGCAGAAATTCCTATCCAAAAATACTATGGGCATACTCCAATGGAACCAGACTTGGCTCATATTCCCATTCCTATTGGGGATTACTAAGTGAGAGTAGCACATTCCTCAGGATAAGCTCATATCCCTATCAAAAAAATCTTTTTTCAAACTCAAAATTCACAGGATTAGGTTCATATCACCATTAAAATTAGGGCCACTAGGTGAGAGTGGCACACATTAGGACATGCTCATATTCCTCTCAAGGATTCTACTTAGCATATTCCAGCACCTCACGGAAGCCAAGCGCATACCACTAATTATGATAATGAATAACTACAGCAGCATCCTTTAGCAATAATATAGAAATGGGTTTATCTAGTGCTAGGGTTTTAACAGTGCTAGCTAAAACTGCTACTAAAAACCCCCTTTTCGGCTCTAGAAAAAGCATTTTTAAAGGGGGTTCTTTATCTGGACCTGTAAAAAAACACTAATAGAAAGGGATCTTTATTAGTGCTTCTAAAAAAGAACTGAAAAAGGTGGGCATTTATCAGTTCCTATAGAAAATCCCTAATAAACGGTATATTTAAAAAAAATCCATTAAAAATAATATATTAAAATATTAATATTTTTATATTGATATAAATATAATATATATATATATATATATTTCAAATATGTTTTAGATGATGCTAAATAGGAATATACACATAATATATAAGATATTTAGTAACAATGTCTTATAAAATAATTTAAAAACCATTTTAAATCAATATTTTTCTAATTATTATTTATAAAATGTCAATTAAAAAAATTGGAAGAAAAAAATAAAAAAATTAATAAAATATCTAAAAATAAGTTAAAAACGTAACTCAAACATCAATGGAGCGTAGCATTTACTCCGAGTGTCTGTTTGGGATCTACCACATATCAAATCAAATCATACAATTATATATATGCCATATTAACTAGAGGGGACCCTAGTCACTATTTTTCAAGGCCAAAAACGATCAGAAGGCCTCCAAAACAGAGGTTTAGTTAAGGTACCCAATTTTTTTAACATTTTAAGGATGTTTAGCCCTTTTAAGGAGGTATTTTTTCCTTTCTCAATGGGGACTAAATATGTTCCTAGGGACTTCATTCATATTGATATTATGGATTTGAAATTTTATCATTTTTAATAATTTACTATTATTAATAATCAAATATATAACAACATATACATATTTTTTATACATTCACACATAAAAATTAAATTTTATAAGTAAATAGTTAAAAATATATACATATAAAATATATTTATCAATATATAAACCTTTTCTAAATATAAAATATCTTTTTTTTAAATAAAAATAAATGAATTTTTATATACCTATACTATTAATATATATATATATAATTATATATATATATATATATATATATATATTTGTATGTGTGTATTGACAAACAGATATATATTAATATGTATATTCTAATATATGCATATAAATATAAATATATAATATATGTAAATAAATATAAACTTGTATAATTATATTTATAGATACCTCCCACCCACAGAGATATATATATATATATAGGATATATGTATGTTTGTTTGTATTTATTAACAAACACACACACAAACATATTTTATATATGTATTTAAATATATATATAAACATATATATATATATGGATAAACAATTTAAGGATTTATATATATATATATATTTATATCATAAAATTTAAATCAAAACAATATAGGGGAGTGGAAAAGGTGTTGGTATATAAGATGGACGTCTTAGGTTCAAAACTCGCAGGAGGAAGGGGCTCACACAGAAGGGTGAGATTATCTAAAGAGCTGATAAAGGGGCGGGGAAGCGCTTATAAAGGGGGGGGGGAGTGACATTAAGGGTGGTGAACAAAAAAAAGTATTCCATTTATCAGTGGGTCCATTATCATCTCTTTTTTAGAACTGTTAAAGGGGGATTTATCAGCACTTTTTACGATCACTGTTAAACATAAGCCATTAATATCACTTACATTATCATATATTCTAGAGCGCTGAAAAATCCTTTTTACTAGCATTATTAAAGGACCGATTTGAGGTAGTGTAGAGGCTATAAAAGAGTATTTTCATATCATTTCCCCCATTTCAGTGTTAAGTTAGCATATTCTAATGGGGAATGCATATTTTGACCAAGCTCACATCCCCACTTCAGCTAGGTTTGACTGACATATTCTGGAAACCACCTATAGGAATGCTCATAATCTTAGAAAAAATACAGAAGCTCACTGGAAAAATCTAGAAGCATCCTAATAGTGGGCTCAAATTCCCACATCACCAGGAGCCGGTCAATATATTCTAGTATCCATTGTATAGTATGCTCATATCCCTATACAACTCAAAAAAGGCAGGTTGGTATATTCCGACCATTATGAAGAATAAGGCTTGTATCCATGGCCTACTCAACGGCAGTTTCCTTGAGGACATTCGACACATATCCACAATAACTCAAGGGTTTGTATATTATTCGAACAAGTAGAGGGTGATAATTACTCTAATAGTTCTCCTCATGGTAGTGTGGAGACGAATCATAGGGATTCTACTCCTAACATCCTCTGTGGTTGACCATCCCATGGTGATATATCCCTCAGAAAAGAAAATACCGTCTTCCCCAAAATATCTATATATAGAGATTATAAAAACTTAGACACCTTCATATAGAGTGGAACCTAAAACATTTGGGTCACCCTCATATAGTTCCCCATCAACTACCAAAAACCCTTCATCTTTGTTAGTAGGAACCCTAGAAAGTTGACGTATATGGTCTGACCCAGTGGAGTCATGTAAGTTTGATGAAGAGGACGCTGATACTAATATATAGAGATAATTATCCAGAAACAACCTCCCAACCATGTTCTGGCCCCTATCCACTTCTGACTATGGGATCCCATATGAGCTAGGGAGGGAGTTCATTTCTTACCTATGATAAAATATGTGTGAGACTCATCAACTCGTAAAGGATACAAATATACCTTATTAAAGAGACAAGGGTCACCATTAGACCATCAATATACTCTATTTTCAGCTAGACCTACTTTCTATATTCGTAGCCTTAGACCCGCAACTGAAAAGCATTGTGAAAATATACAATATGTTTACCACAATTTCATCACTACTCTTCAGAAAATGATCCCCAAACCCTTTTCATGTATCTGTATATGAGGATAACGAAATTTTAGAGCATTTCACTTAATCACACCGCATGAATATAAGAACTACCCAAATATGGTACCATGTAATGTCATAGAATATGTCTAAATTAGGGGACCAGGTAATGCATGGACTAGTTGGTTACTACAATATAATTCCCCAACATTAATGATACAAAAACATTATGAATGGTGGTAGAGTACTGCCAGTAGATTTTTGAACTGGGCCCCTCAATGAAATGGGAATGCAATTCGGACACAAAATTTGAAGTTATGATCCACCCAAAACATCCCTTAAATAATGACTCACATATTTGGTTTCTATTGTACCCTTCTCATACAAGAGAATAGCTATATTAAATCAATCAGTTCTCAGTAGCATCCACCATAGAATCCATCTAGGACTGAACCCTGCCCATTGATAATGGGGACAATATACCATAGATTCTACCCCATAGATCCTAAATCATGGAGACGATATAAGACATATTAGTTGAATCATCAAACCAAACCTAGCCCACTATGATGGGAGTATTTTTATCACAATTTTCGTCACTAGGATTATCACACCTAGAGATTCTCCTGAAGAAAATTGCATCAATTACATATCAACCCTATCCCAATAGGACATGGGTATTTCTATCTAAATTCATTTCCCACGAGTCATCAAATACTTAACAAAAACCATCATATCGTCAACAAAGAGATCAAAAACTACTGATTGTGGCCCTAAATAGGCCCCAGCCCGCAGGGTTGGGATATTTTTCTTCATCATCATCACTATATAGAGAATCAGTATTCTCCATGTTGAGAGGAAAATATTGATCGTTGGGATTAATTTATGGAGAATGCAATCAAACCTTATTGGGGAAATAATACAAAAAGGCCCAATATGGGTAGGGGTTAGAAAAAATACCCTA
Source organism: Viscum album (assembly GCA_963277665.1). Taxonomy (NCBI): domain Eukaryota; kingdom Viridiplantae; phylum Streptophyta; class Magnoliopsida; order Santalales; family Viscaceae; genus Viscum; species Viscum album. Next base: position 2,093,928,750 of record OY728122.1, read on the forward strand.
ATGCAAGTATGATAGAATCTGCCTAATTTGTTACGAGTAATGGGATAACTACCATTACCTAATATACATCTATGAAAATTTTCACTATCAACGCAACAAATAATGTGTAGGAAAATTCAAATGTTGAGGGAAAATACGTAAAATATACCCCAAGTAAAGGGTGATTCAGATGCAACAACTGAGGTTACACACACACAAAAAAAAGGAGAATCCAAAATTTGGCACCTCCAAATTTTGAATTGTCACTTATGTAGTGGAACAATACCACAGAAAAAGGGAAAGAAGTGGTTATATCCCACTTATCACCAATAATAGATGAAGTTCCTTCTAGGGAGGATATTTTGGCGCAGTATGAGGATGAGATACAAAATCTTAGACATCTCAATGAGGAGCTACTCAAAAAAATTCCCATTGAGTATCATCTTCAGCTTAAGATGAATATCCCTCCAAAACATTAGGAAAGATACGATCCTCTTATAATAGTGGCATATAATCACTAGACTGGCTTTGATCCATGCATTTGGTCGATAGAAACGTGGAAGTCATAGATGATCATGAATTCCCAACACTATGATGATAGCCTCCCCCCTCTAGGGAAATCATCCAGTCTTAGAAAAAATCATGAATTAGCAGGTGACAAGAATGGGTCCACCTCATTAAGACCCACTAGCTCCTTAAATATGGGAGGTGGATCAGAAAATAATACCTCCAAAATTTCTCAATTGCATTGAGTCCCTGGATACTCGAATAAATGACATGGAAGGGTGATGTGTAACTATAAAAACTGAGAATAATCCATATCTCAAATGTGTGGATTACACATCACCCCCACCCAATTTTCATATATCCTACCTAATACACCTTTTATGATGCAATTTATCAAGAAAAATGTCTCACACACTTCATGTCCATATGATATCCAATGACAGACCCTTGTGATCAATTGGAGGAATCCATGCTATGGTGTTTTTTATATACCCTGATAGGGATATACTTTTTTTGCTACAACAACCTTCCAACAGGTTCTGTAGTAGGATGTGAATACATTAATCATTAGTTTTTTTATCATTCCATCTCTATACTAAAGGGAAAAATTATGGATCTAAGAAAATGAAAGCAGGTAGAAAATGATAGGTAATATAACTTCATATTCATATGGAATGGTTTAACAGATTCACACCATATCCCTCTTACAATGTAGAAAATGCTCAAACTTTGTGCTGAAAATCTTCAGGATGAGATGCAAACACCCTCGATCCCAATGAAATATTATAATGGATTCTCTGGGTTTGTAGAAGAAATGAAACACCTAGAATATTTCATCCAAAGGACCCAATCTAAGTCCCAACTCATGAAGTCAACATAATATAAAAGGCTTGGAAATTCCAAAAATGTATTTTTTATACTCAAACCAATAGAAGTGCCCATTCAAGTTCCTAGTAAGACCCTAAACCACCCAACGCCTCTTTTCAAGTGATGAAAACAACAAAACCTCCCTTATCCAAAACAAAAAAGTGATCAAGGCCACCCAATATTGGTGTAATGGATGAAAAAATCACACTCCTTCCAAAATAAGTAGGCCCCCAGTAATTTACTTGTAGACATGAAAAATGACATACTCAGTATGTCAAAACCCATGAAAACCAATTAGGTAAACCTCACTAATTTTCCCAAATACTTCCATTTCCATAGGATGTTGGGTCACAAAATCCAAGATTTATTTTTCTTAAAATACATCCTCAAAATCATGGTTGATTTTATATAGGTGATGTTGGAAAATTACTCATAACAGGTGACCTATGTAACTATTTCCCAGTCTAGAGAATAATTTTATTGGAAAAAATTTTCGAACAGGTGTGTGAAGAAGTTTGAAAACTATATGACTCAAAATATAGTTGGCAGATCTCATACCACTCAGAAAGAATAGCTTTCACAAACCCATAATGATCCCATTAGCTAGGGAGGTGACATCAAATACACTTACCAATGGTGGACATAATCATTTAACACCAGAAGAGATTGAAGAGGAAGAGTCATATTCAGATCCTATGCAATCTCTTACTCTTGCAAATTTTTTCCCTAAAGCATCAAAAACATTAACACCGCCCCACTAAACGGAACCCTCATAATATGAAGTTCTCGTCTTTGGTTTTGTTAATATAAAAAAATTGGAATACCACTTCTTCGTTGATGAATACGCCTCAGTGTATATGTTGTCTATACCTAATCGAGGAGTTGGATGTTGCAGGTGTAGGAGTCGAGGGTATGAGGGACAACATGGGAGTGATCATACCTAATATCTTGGCCTCATACCCATATACGATATATATATATATATGAAGCCAAAACCCATGGGAATGAACTCTAATGATCTTAACAGAAACACAGAGTTGCCTTTGAGCCCTCTAGTGGTCGCCCTAGCCCAACCATCTTACATAACCATCTAGAGGGGATTCGATTTTCTGACCAGCAAAGAAAACGAGGAGGGTCAACACAATCAACACCACTAGAAGAAGATTCTTTTTCAACCTATACACAATTTCTAGACCAGTCTACCTCAAATACATCATCTCCTAAACCATATTATAAGGAGAATCCCCACCTTGGTAACCACTGACCTCTATCTCACAATTATCAAATTGTAATATATATGATAGTTATCTTAGATAAGCTCTCAATCTTGAATGTGATCCATCTTCTACAATAAGTCAGAGAGGCTCTCATCAAATCCCTAGAGATCCCATAAGAATTTGAGACATAAGTTTCCACTGTTGAGGCTTATTAAGTGGAGAATATTCAATCAGAATTCCATGTCACCATCTCATTCACAGAGAAGAATCAGGAAGAGGCTGTATAGGGATACATCAAAACCATATATTTTTCAGGAATATTCAACAAAGTCAATATCCAAAGGGTTGTGATTTCTAGTGGTTCTCGGACCATGATCATCTCGAATCAGACCCTTTTATGTTTGAGATAAAGCAAGGTATATTTATCTCCTATAAAGATGCCCATTTAGGGTTGTGATAATTGTGAGAAAAGACCTCTCTAGAAGATAACACTTGAGGCTCAGTTTGAGGATCTCTCATCATACATTGATTTCATGGTTATTTATAAAGATAATTCATATAAATTCCATCTTGGAAGGACTTCAATTCATATCCACATGGCATAAACTTCTACATTAACCTAGTTTTAGAAATACCCAATTGAAGGGAAGGTCATCATAAAATATAGTGACAACACCCCCTTTGATTACTGTGAAGCCATATATTATATGGAAGTATTCAACATAAGGAAAGGTAAAAAACCAATGGTGGATGGAAATAAACAAGTCGCAACCCCAAATGTGTTGGAGACCACCCTTACGAATCCTTCTATTATGATCAACAAAAATAATTTTCTATCCATCAATATTATTGAGACAATGGACTTAATCCCAATCATTCAAGATCCAACTGTCTACAATGACAATGTAAAAGAAAAAAGTCTGCTCTAGAATCTCTATACAATAACTCTTGTAGTATAGTATAAAAATTAATCATCACATGGCCAATATCATACTTATTGTGAGAGATATTCCTTAAAATCATTTACCAATCTTGAAAATTCCACTATTTACATAGAGGTATAAAAAGAAGAGGATGGTCTTAAGAAATGCCCTCCTCCATCTGTGGAAGGTGTCTCCACCACCATTGATGATCTCAGGAAAATACTTATAGTAACCAAAGAATACATGTGGAATATATTGATTAGTTCTAGTATTCCTTTTGAGGAGCACGATATTCACATCACATTTCTAAAGCAACATCGATATTTGTTCATTTGGAATTAAATAAAAATTCCCGAACTGAACCTCTATGTGGCTACACATCATCGAGGCCAACTCGAGGACCATTAAGGTTTCAAGAATGTGTCCCGGATGATGCACCCCTACCATGCTACTAATGTAGATTCATATGTTGAAAAATTGATCAAATCAAATTTTTTCCAAGAGGTGGAATACTCAAGATGGATCTCTAATATCATCCCTGTTAAGAAAAAATAATGAGAATATTAGAGTCTAAATCAATTTTAGAGAATTTAATTGACACTTCCCAAAGTATGATTTCCCATTTTCGAGAATACAAATCTTTATTTTCACAACTAATGGCTACCTAGACCTTTCCCTCATGAATGGGTGCTTACGGTACAGTCAAATAAAGATGTACAATGATGATGAGGAATCCACATCCTTTAGAGAATCTCATATGATCTTTTTCTATTAGGTCTTACACTTTGGATTAAAGAACACTGGAAATTATAATCAACATGCCATGAAACATAACTTTTATCCCTTATTGTGGATAATATAATAATGTTACGTTGATGTACAGAGAGTCACGTCTTGACAAAAATTTGATCACTTCACATACCTTTAAATAGTTTTTAACAAGTTGCAGTAGCATATAATAAAGATGAATCCACTAAAATTTAAATAATGGTAACGTTTGTGAGATTACATAGATTATTGGGTCATTATAATGGCATCGAGGTCAAACCATAAAATACTAGTATGATTCTAACAATGTCACCCCCTTAAAATCTCAAATAACTAAGGATGATCCAAAAATACTCACCTACATTCATCGTTTTATAGCTAATCTGGCCAACAAATCACTCACCATCACTAGGATAATGAATAAGGGATTCACCTACCAATGGGATGTTGACTTCCCTGAATCCTTTGAGAGTATCAAGAATTACTAACCATACCCAACAGTTTTGGTGTTTCTGATGGATGGAAATACAAAAATCTTATATGTGTACACCAAGGAACTATCACCTAGAACTCTCCATGAATAGAAAAATGATACAGGGAATGAGAAAAGACTCTATTACCATATTCAATCAATTCTAGTTACTGATACTAAATATTCTGATGTCCATAAGAACTACCTCATAGTAATATTTGTAATGAAAACGCAAAGACATTACTTACATCACCACGAAGTCCACTTAGCCTCTCGTATTGATCCACCCAAGTACATCCTTGGTCATCCAATGTTTCTCGAGTGTTTTCCTCAATGAGTGGTTACTTTGAAATAATATGACATTTAGTTCATATCACATAAGTCAGTAAAAGGGTATTCCCAGGATGATTTCCTTACGTCACATCCCTTCCCACAAAGCACACCAAAGGACACCAAACTTTTAGATTTGGAGGTTTTATATACCGATGAATCTTCTCAGACATGGGAGATGTATTTTGTTGGAACCTCTTGAAGTCCTATCGAAATAGGATATAAAATCCAAATATCAATCATGTTAGTTTAAATACTATATTTTTATCTCTAGAAAAGTAATTTTCCACAATCCTTCCAATTTTCTAAAGGTTGTACGAATAATGAGGATGAATATCATGCCCTCATTGCAGGCTTAGAACATAACTTACAACTAAAAATAGACTACCATAACATAGAAGGGGATTCAGTCCTAGTGATAAAGAAAATAAATGGAGGATATTCCATCCAAAAAGAAGAAATAATCTCTCTCAGTTTCTATATTAGAGGACTAATTGAAGAGTCCATCTATGAACTATTATTTCATCCTCCGATGAAAAAATTCTCATTTCTACACATTGGCTAATACAACTATAGTTATGGATGTCCATGATAAGGATAAAGTAATATTTCACACCATGAACTAGAGGCTGGTCTCATAGGTAATCATTTATGACATGGATGAAATCAATCAGATTAACACCACCCCAGAGTGTTATCAATCGATTTCCACCCCTAGATGGATGGAGCCCATAAGTGATTATCTCCCAAATGGGAGCCTCCATAAATAATAAGATGGAAGGGAACATATTCAGCCCTGAGTAGTGTAATTTACACTATAGGATGGAAAAATGAGTAAAAATACCCCTAAAAGAGAAGATTTGATGGAATCCTCTCAAATGGAATGTTGAAAGTTATATTTCCAATATCATGGAAGAAGTATACGCTGGTTCTTACATCATGCACCAATATGAGTCCAAGATCTCCCACAAAATGAAGAGGCTTATTGAATATTGGAAAACAATGATACATAACTATGTGGAGTTCACCAAGAAATTGTTGACATGCCAAATTCATGAAAACTTCATCCATAAACCACTAGAATTGATACATACAGCTTAATATTCATGGTCATTTTTCATATGTGGAATGGATATTGTGGGGCCATATCCCTCGGAAATTGATAATCAGTTTATGTACATCTGTAATGCTACCAACTTATTTTACAAATGGGATGTGGAAATAACCCACAAGGAAGTTTGAAGGAATAATATCATTAACTTTGTGAAGTCAAATATCATTAACATATTTAGAGTCCCTCACACAATTTTAATCAATAATAACACCAATTTCTATGCAACTTAGTTGAAGAAATTATACCAAGGGTAAAAAATGAAGACCATCAACTAATACTACTATCTTGGATTGAAAAATAAAAAAATTTAGGATTTTAATAAGACTCTATCATATACACTCTACAAGATGGTTAATATAGACTATAAGTCTCAACACAATCTCCCCAAGATTTATGGTCCTACCCCACCACCACACATAATTCTACACAAGAAAATCCATATTCATTTTTTACAAAATTGAGTTAGTGTTAACACTAAAAGAGTAGTTTCCCTCACATCAAGTATACATCTATGGGAAACTCGTAGATGATGATTTATATCAAATGATGTTGGATGAATTGGAATGACTCGATGTGAAAAGGTTGCATACACTGCCCAACCTCAATGTCCATCATAATGGGATCACCCAAGCCTTTAGTAAAAAGGTTCAAATCCTTTCATTCCTTCATTGAGAAATGCTATTTTCTCTTAGAACCGTAATGATACTAGGAAATAAAACTCCAAATTTAGAACCCAAATGGGAATTTAATTTTATTGTATATAAGATTTATCACAATGGAGCTAACTGATTGGTCATGACGGATAGGGAAAATGTCACACCCCTAGAAATTTTATGTTTCTTAAGAAATACTTTTCATAGATCTCATCAAGAAATATTTTTTCCCTGACCACATGAAAATAAAATGTATATAACAGGACCTATAATAAATGCATTAAACTGAACATCATATCACTTCCCAACCATATGATGGTAAGCATTTCAAAACATGTCCTAACCACATGACATTAATATAAATAAAAGGGTTCCTTACCTCATGAAAATAATATGAAAGGGAAGAGTCATCTCAGCACCAATTCACCACACACAATCTTGATCTTTGTAAAAGTGAAATGAAGTTCCCCATATCTGTGTGTAAGTCAAGTACCCATAGGTAATATCCCATCCATGAACTATTTGTGGTTTGATTCCTACAATAACTAGATACGTGGGACACATAGATCCCAAATCTAGGGTCCATCCACAATATATCTATCTTGGTCACACGATATAAAACTATTAGAAAGTGCTTAAGACTTATTTTTCACATCAAGTAACCTTCATCCTTAACACATGATGTTAATTTACATGGATGAAATCTATACCACTAGTAATTATACTATAATTTTTATCAAGAATTGTGTGAGTATTTATTCTTACCATTATAGGACATGTAGTGATACCAAGATCTCCATTCTTAGGTACTACTATGACATTTATTCATGTTGAGTCACCTTATTCCTTAATTCAGGATATTAAAATGCATTGTTAATATAATATCTATATGAAACTAAATAGCATGATTTTTACCTAACTACATATGAATTGATTATAATCCCAATGAGATACTTAGGTACACCAAGATTCTATATCTTGGACCATTCACCACATGATACAAAATTCCCATGTCCTTTCTGTTAACCACCTTTATTTGGAGAGAGAATCCTCTACCAATCCTTATTTCTCACACTAAGAATAGTTCACAGGGGATTAGGAATTTTTTTTAAAGGATTCCTCACATAATCGAGACATGTATGTTCATGATAGGGTTCGCATGGTGATGGATGTATGACTTTATAATTCGCACAATGAGTCCTGGTTGCGTGATGAAAAAATAGATCGTTGATGTCTCTTGTATGACGTAAAACATTGAATTTTTGTAGACCTTTCCCATCATACCTATATTCAAGAACTACATGCAACTTGATTCATTCCATTCTAGGATACATAGTGACACCCAGATCTCTAGTACTAGGTCTAGCAGCAATATTTTCATTTCGTGTAGGGGAACCTATATCCTTACCAAATGAAGTTAAAATACATTGTTTCTCAATAAATACATGTGGATCGATTATTGTCATCATTGTATATGTAGGGATTTCTGATACTCTAATCCTAGTTCCTAATTCCACAATCAATAGGAACAATGTCCCCCTCTACATGTGTCTTGATTCCTGTCATCACATGATATATAGTGATACCAAGATCTCCAATCCTAGGTCCAAATATGATAATCAATGGGAAGAATTCCCCCTATGACTATGGTTCGAACATATATGGAGAGTCTCATATTAAAAAACTATGTGTGTCTTGATTCCCATCTTCACAATATATGTAGTGATTCCCAGATCTTCAATCCTAGATCCATCCACAATATAAAAAATTCCCCCCTCCATGTGTATGTGTCGGACCTGTATAGGTAACTTTTCACATCTTTATTATGAGATGTTAAACTATAAGGAAAGGTTAAAACATCCACACCCCATGATGTTATGTTGAAAAAAAAATGTCTTGGACACATGACATTAAAATTGCATGAAAATACATCCTCACTATATGAAATTAAAAGGTGAAATTTATCACCCATCATCTTTCCTAATCAAAGGATCATAAGATCCTGACCCCAGTCAACCAGAAAATGGGATTCTTTCATCATCTTGTAAGCACCTAGACCTATAAATCATACTAAAATCTTGAGAAACCTATGTTTCTACCATCCTTTCCTAGACTGTGGAAGAGGACTCCTAGATTCAGCATAACCTTTGTTTAACTATGCATGTCTTCCCCCAGTTCTTGAATATAATCTTATTTCCATCAAATAAATTCATTATAACTTGAGGAAAAGGTATTTCTTGAACCTTGTGATCCTTAAAGTCATTATGGTGGAACTCATCACCTTAGATTTTTTCGGTCGTCACTGAGTTAATTTTCCCATATCACTATTCATGGCCTGCGAACCGAGATCCATGATTTAAAACATTTTCATCTCCCACTAAAAAGGATGTTGGAGGAACCTTGACCCTAGGTATTCTAATTAGGTTATTATGAAACATTCCCCTCACACAAGGTCTATGTGTAACTTGATCATAAACTATGTGCACTCTGGTCAATGTTGTATGACCTTAAACTTTATCCTTTGATGAACCAATTTGAAAGACCCTAAAAATTCTAGTAAAAGAGACATAAAACTTGTCAATTTGAAAACTCAAAAAGTGATTCTTAACTAAAATTCAAGACTTTAATTGCTAAACACTTCATCAATATAGTTTAGGATGAACTTATAATATACATCAATGAGATATAAAGCTCATAGGGACCACATAGTGGCCCTAGTAAAATCTGAGAGATTCTCGCTAAAACCCCTAGTCCAGTGAAAAGTTAAAGTAATTATTTTTCACATATACTCACAATGATAACATGTTCAATATATGGCATCATGACAATTAGGATTCTTGATCCCTTAATGAATATTATGTCTTCCACAAATCACGATTCATGATTTGAGTGCCTTAGATTGCCGAAAACCTTCCATAGCCCTTGGAAAAGGATACTCGACTTCAATAGACCCTTTATTTGACTATGAATGTATTCCTATGGATCATGAATATGATTTCTTATCCATGAAACAAATTATTTATTACAATGAAAAAGGTATTTTTGATCCTTGTAATCCCTAACACAACTATAGAAGAACACATCACCTCAGTGTGTTTTGGGTCACCACCCACATGATTTTACCATATCATCCTCATAACCCAAAAACTATGAACCATTATTTATATTCCTAATTACTAAAATATTCAATAGGATTAGATATCCTCACTATTACGTCTTTCTATTTTGTACCCTTTCTCAAGCCAATAATTCCACACTCCATTCACAATTCATTTGATGGACCACACCATATGACTTAAAACCATAGGGTGTAGTGCCTGATCTAGAAAACAAAGAGACAAAATACCTTAGTGTATTAGAACCCTTACTAGATAGTCCTTTTCTCCACAACCAACTTCATTAGCATGATTTGTGAGTCTTCAAATAAAATTTTACAGACCTTGGAAAAGAGTGGGGGCACCTCTGTTTGGCCATTTTATTGATGAATAAGGTACTTGAACAATAAACTAGATGTATATACTCCTTCCAATAAATAAACTCTAATCCTTATGAGCACTAGAAACATTGTGGTTGAAATTAGAACCTCGTGGTTTTTTCAGTCATCCCAGACATTTCTTCACCTTTACATATTCATCAGTTAAAACTTTTTGGTTATGAATTAGACAACCCATATTTTAACTATCAAGGTGGACTCAGCACAATAATATTTTATTTTTCACTAATAGCATCTCCAAAATATTTCATAGCCCTTGGAAAAGAGTTTTGACACCTTTGTTTGAGAATGAAATTGATTCATAAGGTATTTGACCCATCGGCAAAAGGCATTTCCTCCTTGTAGGAATGGAACTCCAATACTCATTAACCTTAGAAACACCACAATGGGACTTGAAGCCTCGGGGTGCTTCTATTTATCCCTATAATTTCATCCCAATATTTTATATGCATCATTCATGTTCTGTTAGTATGAATTTAAATTTAAAATTATTTTATGTCTTAGAAGCAATTCTTTAATCTACATAGAATTTTTATATACATACCACATGACTTTAAAATACACGGTAGATGTCCCTACTGTATGATGTTAAACTACACAAAATATGTCCTTATTTCAGGGTGTTAAAATGCACAGAGAATATAGTTTTCAAATTATACATTAACAACTACAGAAATTCAGATCTAGAAGACCCTAAACTTCTATAAAAATAAGGCATGAGATGTAAGACATTAAACTGTAGAAAAAATTGTCTTTTTTTTCAAATCCTTAAAATATACAACTAAAAAAAGACACAATTCTCACTAGGTTGAAAATCATATAAGATAATCCTTGGAAAATATCAAGTCCCTTCTCACTAGACATGCCCTTGTGTGCTCTATGAAATATTGATGACTCGTAAAAAATAAAATGTATCAAACCTGTTAGGAAAAAAACCATAAGAGGGTGGCCTGGGAAAAATTCATGTCCACACATGCTAATCCTTCCCTTATATTAATCTTAGGAAAAATATGGAAATATTAATAAAAATATATAAATCTTATAGGGATCATCATTTCTTCCTAGAGAAAACAAATCCACCCTTGTTGAGTCCACTAATAGATTACATTAAGATATGATCAGATGAATTATTTAAATCTGCCAGAGTCTGGAGGGAACAATCAATGGAATTATGAAGTGTTTCTCGATCTGCCCCCTCTTTTTCCACCTTTGGAATATGAGTCTTAATAAATTAAGATAACTCTTCAACTAATTTTTTTACTAGTCTACAATAAATATAATGAGTCAAAAAATATGAGATTTTGTTGTAGTAGTTAACACCTCATACTCTATTATCTTGGTAGGTAAGATACCCATCTGAGTGTATAGTTCAGAGATTGTATTACATCTCTTCTCAAGTGCCCCTAATTTTTCCCTTAGTGAGTGGTCCAAATAACCTTAATCATAAAAACATTGAAATCATTTCTCACTATTAAACAGTTGTTATTGGTTTTGGATGATTTTTATCATGATATCATATAATGGTGTGTTGTTAAATCTGCCTACCCTCAAATCATGAAAGAGCTTGGGATGGCGTTCCTTAAGGATATCAAACATTTTCAAGTGAGAATTAGTGATCAAGGATTGAATATACTTAAAAATTATTTTGTATCATTCTAGGTCCATTACAGCTGCTAGGGTAGGTACATTATAAGGGGGGAGTATTGTCTGAGTAGATGAAGAAGGAAGAGAGGAAGTTATATATTCTCTTCTCTAAAATTATGCATCATTCATTTCCCATATTGAGGGACCATAATCCTTAAAAAATTATTCCCCACTAATGGGATAGTCATCTTTAGGATAGGGATCCTTCCCAAAAGGCTCATCCGAGTCTTGGATCAACAACAATGTTTTTATAGCTATGAGGGTTGGGGAAGCACATGGTTTGTCCACCTGAAAGACCAGTCTCTTTAAAAAAATGCTCTAATAGGATTCCACCCAATCCTGGGCATAATCCAAATATAATAAGATAGGTACATCAATAGGTTTAAGTATGATCTTATTTTTTGTGTCCTCATGCACCAATTTTAGCTAAAATTGGCAGAAAATCATAGTATGTCATTCTCCTTGCACCCTAGTTGAGGGAAGATGAGAATCCCTTTGAATGAAACTGAATTGGTGGGTGAAAAAATAGGGTGTATATAGTTATAAAATAACCAAATAATCCACATGTTCTATGAGAACCCTATTAGAAAGAGACATTTTTTATGACTATTTAGTGAGGGAACCACTGCAATTATCAACAATCAGCGTGGTCAGTGTAAGATAATGTGTAAAGTTTAAATGATCAAACTAGATCAACATGTCAGTTGTCTCTTTAGGGCCTAACAACATTTCCTCAACCCTGGGAATATTTAGTACCCTAGGGTGGAATGAGGCATCATGGTTCTCTATAGTGTTTTGGTGTTTACAAGAGAAAAAATGATCCTTAATATAGGCAAATAAGAATTAGAAAGGGTCCTTAATCCTATAGGGAATGTTACCTTGTTGAATATATCCCATTATTTGGTAGTGGTGAATGATATATAGTATAACTAAATTAAGGGGACACCCCTCTACTTGTCACTCTACAATCACCAGCATGCTCACTCAAATTCTCATGAGAGCATCCTCAACATGGAAAATCCAACCATTCAGAAACATGGATAACAAACCTTATATCCCAAGGCTTAGGGATTTATCTAGTATTACCCAATAACCCCATTTGGTATACTCCCCCACCTTAAGTATTTATCAACACATGACTTTGAACTCGATGACCTCTTAAGGTGGGCACTAGTGAGGGCGTATAGTGGTTGGATGAGTCCCTCTATAGTAGAGAAAGATGTTGATCTAGTAATTAAAGGATATGAGTGAGTGCAGATTATAATACTTCATTATCTTCTATTTATTGATATTAATCCTTACCCTTACAAAAATAAGAGTTTGTGCGGGGTTATCCCATACATATGTGGCATGAAGGAACTCGTCATACATCTCCCTATGAGGGATATCCTGATCAGTTGGTAGATATCCCAAAGGCCGCTTCTTACTTCTCCATAGGATATATGGAATGAATACGTGTTATGAAATCAAAGGTTAATCAATTATTTAATAATATCTAATTGATGATAGATGATGCACCGAGATATCAATACAACATCATAATGGTGAATAGCGTGTAGCTGATTGGAAAATTATGAGAAGCTCTGTCTATCCCAAAATGGCTATGGACACTCATCAAAAAAATTTCCACCATGTCACAGGTCCCATTTTGAGAACTAGACACTTTTCAGATTATTCATGGAGGGGGAAAATATTCTTGAATCATGTTGAGAAATATTCTAGTAGAAAAAATCATAGTCGTCCAAACCCTAAGGGGATTTTTCAATGTGTAGGATGACCCATGGGACTGTTCCATGTAAAATTGAATACCTTCAAAAATATTTTTTTAAACGTAATCCATTGGGTGAAAACCATCAAGACAGAAGGTTGTAGTAAGGAGAGGTAATGAAGGCATCATCCAATAGACTGAATCTATATAAATGAAGACAATAAAATTAGGGGTAGCTCTAAAGTTCATATGGATGATTCATATTCTAAAACTCATTTTCATAACACAAATAATACCAAGGGATAGTGTTATGATTCCCATCAGCCATGGATCTATACATATCCATGGTGGAATATGGGAAACTAGAATCCATCTATATAAAAGAGAGAAGTATATATTAGACATGAAGAGACATACCATCAAAATTGGTTCATAACTCTGAAAACATGAGGTGAATTACAAGAACCATAAAGGGATACAAGAACAAATGACCTGATATAGGTCTCATAAACCACATGACTCATGGAGATCTCACAGATTTCATGACCCATAGGGAATATCTCCACCATGAGGTCAGTCATTATACTCATGATCAAATATCCCTAAGATGGAAACATGAACCACATGGTGGTCAAGCTATTATACCACCAAGAGAGTAGGTCATGTGAATCCCATAAGATAGCTACCTGACTATGTAACATGATCAAGGTTCAATAAATTACCATGATTTGATTAGTGGTTCATCTAAATAAGTTCTGTGAAAAATCTGGGCGTGAAATCAGATCTCATGAATGATTTTCACAAAATAGTCTTATGGTTTTCTCTTATAAATATATCATGGGATCAGTTTTCATAGAGTTGTCTTGAAAATGGGATCTTGCAAAGTGGTCTTGTGAATGGATCACATGAGATAATCAATAGCGAGATCTTTGTAGATTTTAATTCATTGGTGAAATGAGGTTCTCCTTTCCCCCTATTTATGGAGCATTCTACATAATACTAACAGTCTCATCAGGGAACAAACATCCATAAAAACACTAATAATCATTATCTTTAAGGAATCAAGAGGGCTTTAATTTCCTCTGAACCGAGTCCTTTTCCCCATGGTCCTCGCTCCTAGGGGGGATTTTTTTAAACTGAAAAAATGAGCGTCCTCAAATCTGCAAAGGAAGAAATACAAGAATAATGGGTATGATTTTCACTGCAAAAAAATGGAATTGAAGGAGGCTAAATTGTTCAAATTAGGTAACCTTTAAAAGGGAATACAATCACATGACCTTAAAAAGGTCATGAAAACGTATCAAGCATAGTGTAGGATCTACTTATGATAATGTGAATCCCCTTTGACCAATCCCTCCTATCCTTGTAGAGGCATCCTAACATGAACTAATGATCATATGAAGGCTTTTAAAGGAATTCCACCAATAATGTGACTATTAAACTTACAAACACCATTAAATCAGATATAAAACCTTATAAAATAAAAGTGGAAAAAGGAAGAAGCCTCACGTGATGAAGAGTTACATTGATCTTCATGAAATGAGCTCATGTGATCCGCAAGTCCGTGTAAAGCCTCTTGTGGAATTTCCACCTTATCATGAAATAGAATGTTTGTGTGTCATCTTTATCATGTGAAGGACCTAAATAATATCTGTTTAAGAATATTATTCCCCATCATCTCTGTAGAAAAAAAAAGGGGTTATCCATAAAAATGCCCATGTTTCACCATGATACACATCATTGATCAGGTAATGAATCGCAAATAAGGAGAATTATTTTTCTCAAAAAAACTCACATGACATTAAGGGATATATTATACTTTTATAATAAATAGGAAATACTAATGGAAAAGTAGAAGTTTTTTACAATGGTAAAGTATACTAATCTTTATGAGAAAAGTGTTATAAACCCCAGGTGATAACCATTGATCACAAAAATCTCCCTCGATAAGACAACATGATTTCTCACGAGACCCTTAGATATGTCATCTTGATACCACCAGTGGACTCTAATAAGCCTCCTTTGTCTCATTAAGGACCCAAGATAAGTCATATCTGATCATGAAAGAGCCTTTATATGGGGTTTTAGATCATGCGATGCCCTCCAATCATTTGAGTCTGACCTTATAAAAGATATTTTAAATTTATATATGGTTATGAAAAACCCATTTGATTAGTTGTGGTCAAATAAACATTGTGATGGGGGAACATTCTCGTGATTACTATCATCATGTAGCACCATGGATGACCAAAATAAGGATCATGTGAAGAGAATGATACAAAAATACCTCCACCAAATCTAGGTCATATTTATGAGATACACATCATGTAAGGTGGATGATAAATGTAGTGGGAAGGCCATTAAATCCCCCACCATCATAAAAGACACACACTCAATAGACAACTACTACATCAAAGTGGAGGATTAGACTTCTCAGAGTGGAAAATAATGTGATCCGAAAGGCCTTTTTCAAGTAAAATATGGGGAATAACCTGATGGACCGGGCAATATGAATATGTGATTCACATGATCAATCTATAGATAACTTGAAAGACATTAGGAATGTCATCCAGATTATAAAAATTTGGGTTTGCATATCCTCTAGATCATTAAAAACATAAAATGAGGTAATCATGGACAAAACATGATGCATAAATTCAATAAATTATTGAATAAATACTAAAAAAGATGGGATACTTAGGAAAATATAGATACACTAATCTTCATGAACTTCACATGACCTACCCAGATCACGAGAAAATAAAGGGACATGTTTCCCAAGTCACGTGAAACATTATTGAAATGCTATTTGGATCATTTGATATCCCATGAACATGTCAATAATGTCATGTGATGCACTCTAGGAATTCCACTGAAGGATTTTTTGGTACTTTAGTCTTTCCTGCCAAATCATGACATGTCTATAAGACATGTCACCCATGTTTTGTGATGAAACTGGGGAATGTCATCTAGATCATGTGATTTCCTCTAGACATGTCATCTAGGTCATGTGGCACCCTCTAAACATGTAATCTAGGTCATGGGACACCCTCCAGACATGTCATATAGGTCATGTGACACCCTTTATAAATGCCAGCCTTGATCATGAGATTTCCTCCCAACATTCCATTCAGATCATTCAATTTCCTTTGAACAAGTTAAGTGGATCATGCAGTTCTCATTGGATATGTCCTCTAGGAAACCATTACACGTTCGTACATCCTTTGATATATCATATACACATGCCATATATGTCCGGAATACAATCATGATATGTCAATTAGAAAATCCAGACATGTTAAGAAAGCATCATAATGCATGATAACCCTATCCAGTAAACATATTCAACCATACCCCCAATTCAGCTATGAGAAATCTAGTTTCATTACAAATAGGATATGTAGGATTCCTTCCTTAATCTTGATCTCCATTAGTCATACAATTTAGTGTAAGCCCCTCCATGTATCCAATATTCTAACACTTGGGAATCAATCTCTCTTAAGGGATTATCATTATTCCTCATCAATCAAAGAATTGAGAACCCAACTAAACTATGATGAATCTAATTATGGTCACAACTAAGATATATAGGACGCCTTTATAAGACCTAATATCTTATAGGATTCAACTTCTTTGAAAGACCATCTAGGTCCCTAAAATTTTAATCCTTGAGTACCAACCTATCTCATGGGCTTATCAAAATTCTTTATCTATCAGCGAATTGAGAACCCAATTGAACTACGATGAATCTAATTTCATCCATAAATAGGATACATATGATTCCTTCCTATTCCCTGAGATACACATCAAACGCCCCATAATGGCCTCCCCAGTTCATAAGTATTGCATCCATATGTACTGAGACAAATTACTTTCTACCAATTGTTTCTCACACCAAGCGTGGATCACGTGGGATTAGATATTTACAATGATAATATATCCCATATAATTAACCTCTTATCTATAGGGAAACCTTAATGTGTAATCCCCATTCAATGGAATGTCATGACTACCCACATAAAAGGGATTCCACCATAGGGTATGTCTCTGAGGCATGATCGAACTACAATGACTTTGATTCCTACTATGGACAGGATACAAAGGAAACCTCCCTGAGGATCGAGCTCAATACCTGGTTCCTAAGAGACCTAATATGTGTCCATTAATCATGATGTTTAACTGCACAATTTTAGTGAACTTCATTGATTTTTATTCTTTTTATAAGAATGATTTGTAGGATTCCACATAAAGCTTTAATCTCATCACTGAAATAATAATCATCGCCATGGATGGTAGTAAACTCCATATTTATTAGTAATATGAATTAAAATTATAATAAGATAACATTTAAATGGAAATATATTAATAACCTATGATACAAAGATATGGACTCATTAATATACCCCCTTTACAAATTGAATGATTCAAAACATGATCATTTGATTTGGGTAACCGGTCTAGTATAGAGATTAGGAAAAGCTTCACGGTGATATCATAAATCTATTATAGAGTCTCATAGTAGGAATTTGTTCCCCAAAAAATGGTTATATGATCCTAACTTCCTATCCTCTTGACCAATGTGATCTTCTAAGTGACATTGGGTATAAAACCCCAATTGACCACCTACCTTTGGAAGGATAGTTCATACATTGTTATGGATTTTGGAACTATTGGGAGTTTCTATTAAAGATGACAAAAAATGGTGAACCTAAAATGAATAATTATACATACATTGAACCCCCCACAACCAATCCTCAATATTTTTCGAACACCATATTTCCCATGAATGAACATATATAGTAAGTCAGATGTACTCTTGAGTGACATTTTCATTTTTCAGTGATCAATATTGAATGGAGTAAAGAAATATTTTAATTTTCCAAAATGATCACAATATAATTAATCAAATATTATTTATTTAAGTATGATTCTATATATCATCCATGTGGTGTGATTCTTAGAAAATAGTTACATCGCTTCGTGGAGGAAGTCCGCACACACACAAAGGATGTTATCATCTTTAAGTGATTGAAAATGTAAGAAATAAAATGATATATTATCATTATATAATGATAAATAATTCCATAATAACATACTTATATCATTTATTTAACATATATTGATTAAAATTATCCTTATAACATTCCATGTAAACTATTATTGAAAGACAAATCACATCACTTTGTGATATGATAGTCCGCCCTACACATTAGCAATGTTATTGTATCTATTACATAATGAAAAGTAATATATATATATATAATATAATATAATTAATCCAAATATATAATTATGTTATAATTTTCATATATATTCTTTATTTACATCATCATACCTAACCATGAGAGGTGTTAATGGAAAAAAATGGCATCCATTTTCTAGGTAGTATCTCATCGTACATGCAAATGATGATTTCATAACCCATTTGATGGAATTGTTAATGGTTGTAGGTCATTAACTGAATATAATAAAATATTAGTATATAAAATATAATTAGGATATTATATCATCTTGGTTTAATAATAATTTAAGGATTTGGAGTAAGAAACAATTTAAAAATTCTCATCGAAGAAAGATACCTCTTCTTTGGGTATCCTCATTAAGTTTACACCAAATGATCTCATTGGTTGTATTTATGACCAAAATAAGGATTTTAGGATGAGGTAATGGATGTTTTAATTTAATTTGGGAAGGGATTTTTCAAACCAAAGTTTCATGAAGTTATGAAAAAGTGTGGATAGGTGGTGGCCTTTTCTAAGTGAGGTGAGTGACACACTTGTAATTTTTTGAAATAAAAAGGTATTCCAATGTTTTTCACATATAAAATGTGTCCCAAAATGGATTATTATAGATAAGTAGATATTATAGGGTCTAAATATTTTCATAAAATATATTTATGAAAAGTTATTATTTCAATATAACCCTTATCTATCTATTTTAACCCCCAGTAAATCCATTTTTACCTCAATAGTGGTAAATGATTTTTTCTATTTTTAATATTAATTATGGTAAAAAAATAATTTTTAATTATTAAATAATATATATTATGATGATTATATATATTTAATCCCTTTTTAAAAATTCCATTAAAATATGTGGAAAATGTAATTTAAAATTAATCCCATCAACACGATGAGAAAGCTGGTTTTCAAGGTGAAAATGTCAAATGTTTGAAATGTTTTTAAATAAAAATTCAAAATAAAAATTATTCCAAAATTATAAATTGTATTAATTGATGTAAAATTGGAAAAAATTACTTTATAAGAAGTTCAAAAAATAATTTTACATTATAAAATTTTGAAACGAAAATGAAGCTTTTAGTTAAAATTCAATATTTTTCACTATTTGTCAAAAAAAATTAAACTGTTCAGAAAAATTCAAAAAATTTACCCTAATGTAATATTGATATGATGATTTAAAAAATTAAGTTATTTTTTAAATTTATTAAATATTAATTTTAAATTATGTGTGCTAAGAATGAATGAACTATTTTTTAGAAAAATAATACATTTTTTCAGAAAACATTACCTTTTCTTCTAAATAAATCTTATTTTTATTTATAATCAATAGATAAAAACTGTACATGTATAAAAAATAAATTTTTAATAATTTATTTTGTTCATTTCAAAACCACTAATTTAATGGCTATTTTATAATGGTTATATTTAAATAATATTTCAATAGAGTGTCTTCATTTATACCTAGTGTTGCGTGCATTGCAAGATATCGAAGAAGTTAAATTTATTCATAAAGAGATACATTGTAAATTATTGGGATTATATAGTTATTTTATGTTATGATCACTCACTTTTTCATGTTATTATACCCTTATGTTTATCTTATTTCCATTGATTACATTCAATTTTTAATGCTTATTCTTACACTTTCTAAGTGTTTCAGCTCAACCTTTTTATGTTTTCTTTTTCCCAGGTTTTGAAGAATGATTTTAAATGATTTGTATCTAGAAATATTTTATGATTGAATAATTTTATGTGATATGTTTAAGAATTAATATGGAATATTATAGGTTCAGAATCACTAAAAAAATACTCACTTGAAGTCATGGGTACTGTTTTTGTATGTGTTTTTCCTAATTATGTAAAGATCTAAACCTAAAAGGTACTTATGTATGTAAGTGACACAATATTTATGTTTGATATTTTAAATTTTTAATGCTTTAATTTGGGCCAAGTTTATCAGTATCAAATATAGAAATTAAAATATTATGTTTCTAGCATTAGATCTCGTAGTGAAGCTATAAGGCTATTATAACTCACATTATTATACACATTTACATAATTCATGACTTTGTATTTTGTGTTATTTTCAATAAATTATCTTTTTTTGTAATTTAGTATATTTAATTTAAATTAATATATGTTTTTTCATATACTACGTTCCTTTATTATAGAATTTAGTGGAATCCTACTAGGTTGTTGTGCTCAAACCCAACATACATCTGTTAGGTGTATACAAACATTTTTTTCTTGATACTGGTATTAGAAAGGGTCTATATTGAGAGTGAAGATATTTATGTTATCATGGATTTGGTTTTGGAGGTGGTTACCTAGAGGGATTTATTCTTTATAGAACATGGATATGGAGAGTATTTTTTAGTTTTAGTTCTATTTCTCAGTCCAATCTTATACCTCGCGTCATCGGCTTCCCATCTCGACTCTCCAATTTTTTTAGATATCATGTATTATATATATATATATATTCTATATTACATGTTTATCATATTAATCTTATTTTTTATAATTTCATAGTTGTTTCATGTTTATATTTTCCTTGTGCCATGTTTTGTTCATGTTTATATTTATGACGTGTTATTTTGGATGTAGGTCTTCTAACATATAGTGAGGTCTTGTTGGATTCATATGAGAGACCCCTTTCTATGGTTTATTTATTTATTAGAAGAAATCATTACCAAATAACATTTCATGATTCCCTAACAGTATTTTACATCTTGCGGGGATTATGAATATCCATTGGGCATTATAAAGGGAAAAATCGTGTTTTTGAAAAGGGTCGGCCCAGGTCTTTCATTGCGAAAATATTATGTTTTTAATGAATTGATGTAAAAGAACAATGAAAACATGAATAATAATTAATAAGGTTCTAAAAATAGTAAATAATGAATGTATTAAATCCATTTAATTATTATTTTTATTATTTTTAAACACTTTTAAAAACAATACTCACACCACATTAAAAGTCTACCATTTTTGTGAGACATTATTTTTTTTATTACCACTATTAATTTATAGTTTTAATTATATATATAGGTATAATATTAATAATAAAATCAAGTAATTTTTATTATTTTTAAATTAATAAATTGGGATAATATTAGTGATGTTCATAATAAACCATAACAGTATATTTAATCTCTTAAAAGATAGTACTTTGATACATGGTATTAAATTTTAAAATTTTTGGATTAAATATTTGAATTGTAAATTATACATCACTATAATTACATGTAGATAAATAAAATGACACTTATTCACCTTTTTAAGCGTGAATGAAATACAATTTATGGATACCATTATACCAAAATAGATTTGGAACATTGAACCAAAAAAACCCAAATAAACAACATGAGCAAAATGTAAAAAATAAATGAGTAGAACATAATGACTAAAGGATCCTAAAATATGAAATAAAAAATTAATAACTTAATTGAATATTTGAATAAAATTTTTAATTCAACCATTTGGATGGTAATTTGTCATGTGAAGTATGATATGACCCAATTTAAGGGGGTTTCTCTTCCAAATAATCTTTTATTTATAGTATTGTTTATTTATTTTATGTCCTATATTTCATGTATAATAACCAAAGTATTGAAAATTTACCTGGCTATTTCTCTGTTATTAAGATTTACTTGACTTCTTACCTCTATTATGTATTAAATGAGCACACATTACATTTTTAATAATGTTTCTTTCCAACTATTTTTTTATTCTAATGGTTATGTTTTTCAACACAATTTATATACATGTCTTACTATTATTATCTTTCTCAATTACACCCTTTCTGCTATATATAATTCATTTTCCCTTCATTTTTAGGGATACTCATACCTTTATGGATCCCTTTATATTACTTATTTAAGCCAAAACTTTAGACATCTAAAACAAGATGTTTATATTTTTATTATCTTAATAACTAATTATTTTAAAATTTAAATATATTTATTTTCAAGGATTAATTATTAGAATATATTATTACTAAAATAATATTTCCAATAACATTTGATTCACATTTTAAAAATTATGATTTAATTTGATTTATTCCCCAATTATTTTTTGAAAATTTGAACAAATGATAAGAATGTTGATCCATGTTTTCTCTTCCTTTTAATATATTTTTTATCCAGATTATTTTTAAGGAATTTATTAATGTAATATTAATCATTAATTTTTTAAAATATCATTTTAAAATAATCATACTTTTATACATTTCTATAAATTTGATACTTTTCATATTATAACATTGCATTAAAACAAATAATTTTTTTATTGAAACTTTTTTATTTTATTCCCTTTCTATAAAATATTCCTCATATATGCTGGTGATATTTTAAACTGCCCCAAATTTAAAATTTTTTATTTTTTATTCTTTTGAATAGTATATTTTCCCTAAATGGATACCAAGTCAAAATAATCCTTTGATTATTTATCTAAATTTGCAAACATTTATGGTTTGGTTGAAATGAGGTCTCTATAAGAGAAATTTCCCACCACATCCTTTTTCATATAATATCATCGAATATGAATAATGATAATATTTCATGAAATTAATTTTCTTTGTGAATACCATATAATGTATTCGTCTTTGAATTGAATGGTGATCACCGAGACAACCATACATTCAATTTATTGGGGAAATTAAAGAATCAATAGTAAAATGATTATTTTATTTGGTGTGAATACACTATAAATAGTTATATTTTTGAAGGATATCTAATTAGATAAATACTTTATATTTTTGTATTATTTTTTTATCTACATGGGTTGACAATGCCGTGATTTTTATGGTCATTGTTTCTTTCATATTCATGTGACGCACATCTGGATGATGTATTATCATGTGAAAAGTGGTCCTGAAATTATGTCCCCCTAATGAATTGGGTAATAATTTCATATCATGAGATAATATGAATGGTGCATGGGCAGTGAGCCTTGATCATTAGGTTATATTGTTTGGGAAGTGAGAATTGACTCATGACAGGCTTTATATTCATGTCACATTCTTATGATTCTAATGATTACTATGTTCATATGAAACCATGAATCTTATTCCATAATTATATGAAAAGTTTTATGATTTTTTTCCACGATATATTATTATCAAATCATTACTCATGATCACTTATTATGATTTCATTATCTTACTCTTTCATTACTATCATTTCTCACATGATCGCGTCTCTCAATTGTTTAAGATCTGCTTTGTGTCTCATTTATTATGTTTTACTACACAATAAATGTATTAGATAACTCACTTATTATGATTCCATATTTCCTAATGTTATCAAAGGAGATAATGATAGTGTGATTGGTTTATAAGTAGTTCACATTTCTGGATTTGATTAAATTTTATGATATTGGTACAATTGATTGATGTATTATGAGTCCAGTTCCCAATAAATTTGAACTATTGATCCTGGTAGTTGGTTTTAGTTCGTTTTAAATGAGTATGTGTATATATTATTAGCACTAGATTTATATGTGTAGGTCTTTAGGAATCTTTAATCCATCAAATTCTATATTTATCCCACTATAATAGTTATATATGTGAATTATTTATTGATATACAATTTATAATGACCCATAATTTCATATATAGTATTTTACATAACTCCATAAAAAAATTATTAAACAAATCATTTCCTCAAGACCTTTTTAGGATTATTATATTTTATACTAGGAATATAATTCATGGAATACATAGATTACATAAGAAAACATAAACAAAATTTACTCTCTTGTAAGAATTATTTATTATGCCATCCTAGATCACCTCACAACATAGGATTTACTAGGGATATTTTTCAAAATAATGGTGTAATAATAAGTACCAATAAGTAATAAAAAATGATAATGGAGCATAAATTAACACCATAGGTAAAAACTAACGAAAATATAAGAGCATGAACATGAGGACCAGAGTAATAACATAATCATAAGAACATGAGGCATAACCAGATCATATTTACATGAGAAAAAATATACACGTGTGATTGAAAAATAAATATGAGACATTAATAAACATATAATAAATTTTTATCACTATTTTGTCATAAAAACAGGTTACCAAGGTTATTCACCATGATATATTAAAACATTTCCAAGTTACACTGACATGTTATCATAAACATTTCTTCTCTAGAGATTAATTATTTATCTAATTTTTTGGAGAGCTATCAGGGATCAACCTCCACATTTATAACATAATATATTCTAAACCTATCATATACCAAAATAATTTATTTAATCACTTAAATCCCATGATTAAAGAATGCAACATGGAAAATCATGGAGTGATTTGTGCAGTATGATAGATATACAAATATGTTTATGGACTGGGTTTATTGCGATATAGTTTAATGAGTTATGAGGGTAGCATCTCATCAATAGGGAATAATTTTTGTATTAAATGATTTATTATAGTGACATGGAAAAGCTATAAAAATTAAAACAAAAGTCTTATAACAAAGGAAGTGATTTATCTGAAAAGATGAGGGAGAAAATCCAAGAGTGATTCTGGAATCATGATGAATATTCAAAGTGTTATGGAATATTTTTTAAAACGATAAAAGGATTGTATATCAAAAATAGGGAAACATTTGTGTAGTAAAAAAATAATTATGAACACATAGAACCACTACTATATGGAAATAAGATGGATTATAACAAAAGATGTTTATAAATGAAATAGAGGAGGAGAACCCTTACCTTGACAAGTAGCTTCTCAATTCTTGGGGAGGAATCCGTTGAAAAATCATAATTCCTTGGGAGGGATTTGGGGAGGGATACAAAAGTTCAATTTAAGATAAATTCATTTTATATGGAGTTTGATGAGAGAATGTGTGGGAGTGGTGTCCTTTTATAGGTGAAAATGTGGGCTTCTTCGTGGATACTATTGTTAGGTGAGGGGTAAGAATGGTATCACATGGGGTTTAGGTGGATATGGTGAGTTTGGTGAATTTGGTAGCTAAATATTATGGAGACATGAAGGTATGAATTTAAAACCAAAAAAGTTATTCTTGATGTTCTAAGTGTTGAATTGATTTAGTAAAATTCATCCACATTTGATTACACATTATTACACATATTAATCTTGATAAATATTATTCCTGGTAATTATATTACCACTAAAAATATAATATATCCTTTCATACCAAATTATAACATGAATAATAATATTTTATTATTCAATTAATCTAATTACTGTTCTAAATATGAAAAGTTAACTTTAAAATTAAAACATATAATGTGTAAAAAAACAATTTTTTTCAAAAAAATGATGTTTTAATTATTATATTTTATTAATATTATTTATCATTAATTAAAAATTAAATGAGTTATTTTTTATTTATATTTTTGAATAAAATTAATATTATATTCTTAATTGAAAATTTCTCCATTTTATTTATAATTACCTAATACATATAAAAGTATTTTTCTTTTAAAAATAAACATTTTACCGCCGTAATTAATTTTTCCATTAGTAATTTACTTTTAATGAATAAAAGTAACATGGCCCTTATTTCACAATTTATGCATAATTGTTAAAATTATTAAATACATTTTATAATAGAAAATTTTTATTTTCAAAAAAAATAAAATTTTTCAGTAGCACATGTAAAGTGAAAAATCCCATTTTTTAAAAAATTGTATTTTTAAGTTGTAAATATTATTTGTAGGGGAAAATGATCATTGTATTTAATTTTAATGGTATATATTTATTTATTATATAAAAAAATTAATTTTAACATTGAAATCAATCAATAAAAAATTGTTTCAAAAATAATATTTAATTAAATGAAATGACCAAAAATAGTATTTTTCGGAAAATATTATTGAATTCCTAAAATGGTTTTTCAAATGATTAAAAAAATTCATAGTATTTTTTAAAATGTATAGTTAAATATTTATTAAATTAAAAGTTTTTATAAAATTCTTGTAATTTATTGTATAATTATAAAATTACAATTTTTGTAAAAATTGCATTTTTAGGGTTTACCTAAAAATAAACTATTTCATAAAATTCCATAAAATTCACACTGAGATAATTTTGACATTAAAAATCGAAAATTGACTATCATTTTATCAAATTCAAATTCTAAAATGTATAAATTTCGTTTTATAATGAAAATATAAGGATAAAATTATTTTTTAAAATGGTATTTTTAAACATTATGTGTTTTTATTATTATTTCATATCATTTTATAATTTAAATGAGGTAAATATTATTGAGACCAAGATGTTTGGGGGTGTTGAGTATAATTTTGAAGAGTTAATAATATACTAGTTGAAGTAAGAAGGTATTCTCAAAGTGTTTTCTTTTTTTGTATTAACATAAATCAGTTAACAATATTGAGTACCCCTACAAATTTTATGGGACGAAGGTTGTCAGATCAAGGTCATCAGACCGAGTCGAGTTGCAGAATTATATTATTCGGATGGGTTATGTCCGAGGGACAATTTTGAATGATTATCCTTGTTTTCTCACTATTTCTATAAAATTTAATGTTCATTGACGTTTAAAATATGAAAATTCTTTATTGTTCTTAATGTTTCAAAATTATTGACTATTAAAGGTGTTCATTATCTAATAATAAGGTCAAAGTGTACTTTGGGGTATGGTTGTAAAAATAATTTACTCTAAGGAGTTATGAAGCTTTATTAGACTAATGTTACAATTCAAAGTTGTATGATTATATAGAGTTTGATGGAAAGATATTACCAAGTCAAGTATTTGTTACAAAGTATTATCATCCAGAATTATATTAATCCTCCCAATCCGAAGGGGAAGTTGTTTTAAGTTCCAAAATAAATTAGATAGTTAATATCATTAGATAAAAACCATCATAGGAACTATTAAAAGATCACAGGTCTAATTCTATTAGAAGAAACAATATTTTATGTTTATCCATTTAATGATGCTTATTTTTTTACAAAGTCTGTTAGATGGGATTTTTCTAATAAATGAAATGTTAGGAAGATTCATCTATAAATCATTAAATGAAGGAAGTTTCTCTGGAATGTCTTCCAAAATATTACCATGAATCTATGAACATACTTCATTTGGAGATTAATTGGAGATATGAGTGTTATGAATACATACTAAATGGATTGTTCAAATCAAATTATGAAATTTTCATAAATATATTCAATGTAAAAAATTTAAATCAGATCGATCAAAGTTTAAAATATCATGAATTAAGACCATGATTCTTTCTAATTATCAATTATGTTTGAAGAAAAATATTGTCAACATATCTTATGGAAACTCCTAATATTAAAAAATATTGAATGTTATAAATGTCCCAATTGAGATGCACAATGCTTTGCGAGTGAAGTTAAAATTAATTTTCTAACCCTTCCATAAAATCTCTAAGAAACCTTTCCTATATAACTGGGATTGATTCATGGATGATCATGTTCAAATTTTATCAATCTTGGGCTAAATAATTCCAAAGTTTTAAGGTGACTATATGAATAGGTTTAAGGAGTTTCAACCAAAAGGATACCAATAATAATTTCCCATCAAGTTGGTATCTAATAGATGGTGAGAACTGGTGATCCATCAAACATGTTGGTGGAAATTGGTTTAATAGTGTGGAAGAATTGGTTTCAGTCTATAGGAGAAAAAAATTGAGTATATCGGATGGACACATTAAAAAACTTCTCAAACGTACTTACCAGATGATCGGATACCAAAGAGAAGGCAGCTTCTTTCTTAGTACTATATAAGAAGTTAAAGAGGATTAAGGAGTACATTCATGAATTATTAGTGTGAATAGAGATCAAGAAACACAGTGACAACATAATTAATCATATTGGTGAAGGTTGTTATAGTTTTTAAAAAACATTATTACATATGTTATCTATGTGAGGATCACATGTACTTGCAATTGAATATATTGACTTGTAAGTAAAGGATACTATTTGATTGATGTTTCAACTAAAAGGATTATTTTATTTTGTTTTTTGTGGTATTGTATTATTTCCAAATTATTCCAAGGACTTCATAATCTTATTGCGTAGTGAATGTTGAAAATTCATATGTTCCTATAGTTTTTCATGTTTTCTTATTTTTTTCAGTAGATTCATTTGTTACTAATTAGAGGATAATATTGTTTCATAAGTAAGAAAACATAAAAAGTTAATATTAATAATTCGCACATCCCCCTATCAATGATCAGATATATCTTTACTAGACCTTTCAAGGGGTATCAGAATGAAGGTTTCCTTCATTGACTCTTTACCAATGTTTTTAAGTAATAAAATTTTCATTTTTGTTCTGAAATTTGTGGTCATTAAGGGTATTAAAATATTTTTTGGAAAGGAATATCATATCCGGAATGATAAAATGATTCCATAACTTATTCCCATTAGTTAGAAATTTCATGAGGTTGTTACATATGGTTTCCCTCTTTTTTATAAGGGTACTACCTTAATAAATACCAATAAAATTAATCTATTGAGTGATCAGAGAGCCAAAAATGATATAATTTTTTTATACTATGAAAATGAATTTATAATGGTGAAAGTTATTGGAATGGATAAATTCATATGGGATTTTTGGAAAAACATTTATGAAATAAATACAATAGTGAAGAAATAAAAGCTAAAAATATAAATATTAAATTATGAATATCTTAAGACAAGTGATGTGGATTTTGTTGGTGACTTCGTTATAATAGTTAATGAAAATTTTTAAGTACCATAATATGTCTTGGTGATAAGTTAGAGTATTAAAATATGATAGGGTATATCTTATAATGTTTTCCTAACAATGCCAAAGTATCATCCTTAGAAGATATTGATCCTAAAAGTATTTCTCTAGATGTTCAATATAAAATTATTATCTCAAAAATAATGATAATAAAACTCATTAAAAATAATATTGAAAAAGATGATTGGTAAATTTCCTTAAAATATTTCAAGAAAGTAAATTACAAGAAATATATCAAGAAATAAATCAATGAATTCGACACCAAATATTAGGTGTTTACTTTTTTTGAATTTATGTCCTTGTTTTCTGAGAAGGATAACATAAGATCATATAAGAACAATGAAAGGTTACCACCAATGTGATTTGGCTATAGAGAATTGGATACATTGTATCAAATTTTCAATGACTTAAGATACATGAATATATTGATGAATAGGACAGAAAGTGAAGAATATATTTTAAGAATTTGGTTAATGAATCTATGTTCTTTTCTAATGTAAAGGATAATAAGTTATCTAAATACAATAAGATAAATTGTACTCCAAATGTGAAGAAGATAATGATTGGGAAGTGGAGGCTAAAAAATATAATGATGATGCTGCAAATAAAAAACTTATTATTAAAAAATAAAAAAATGAAAAATTCACCAAGGAAAAAAATCAATATCTCTTAAAAACAATTAGAATATACTCAAATCAAGTTTATGCCTAAGAGATATTTGACATAATGTCTTACAATGATTGTTAGACATGAAAATGATAATAAGAAATCTAAGAAAGGAAATATTTTAACAATTGATTAATAAACTATTTTTAATAAGAATCCTAGTTTCTAAAATTGATTGATGATATGAAGTTGTTTTTTTATGAATAGAAAATAATTAACATCAATATTGATGAAAATTTAATGGTAATGGAAAAATAATTTGAACTTGTTAAAAAAATTTGTTAAATTAGAGATAAAATTTTCCAATATCCAAAAATCAGTTCTAGAAATTAGTGACTAATATGGGTATTGTAACCCAATTAAGGATTAATAAAAAAATAATATGTAATGTTTAACAACAAGGATGATGATTTTCATAATAAAAATAAATTCAATAAGACTATACATGTAGCCAAAACAAGCGGAGCTGGAAATTATGAAAATTATAATGTTTCACGTATGAACAAAAAGATTCTATATCTTGTGATTTTTCTATGGCCGAGAAGAAATATAAGCTCAAGAAGAAGATTTCAGGAGGATACAAAAGCTTTGGTTCACAAAATATTTCCAAGATGGATGGTATGAAATATGATGTATTGAAATTAGATAGTTCAAGATATCATATAAGTTGTAGAGGAAAATATTCATTCTATGGATACTAATTGTACAACAGTGGATATAGGCATAAAAAACATATTCTAGCTCAATAATTGACATTATAATGAATCTAGGATGAACTGTTGATATATGTTCAAGAAGCAACTCACGAGGTCTCTCCAGGATGACGATAAGCTTGGTGTGACACCCCATACCCACCTCTAATAGGCTATATGTGTGTGACTAGCACCAAGTAGGCATATCTCACACATGAGAGGCCTTAACCTAAATTACATATACACACTTATGTCTCAAAAAAACCAACAACCCAAAGGAAGACAAAATAACAACTAATAATATAATTCAATCATAACATCAATCCAACATCAAAGTATGAAAAATTATAGGAAAGAAAAAAGGGTCAAATACAAGTGCACCAATACTGATAAAAGAGTATATAGAACTATGTAAGAGTGGACTGATAACAATTAAAACACCTAGTCTAACCATAGTTCGTCTATCTCACTGTGCTCAAACTTTTTCTGATCCTCCTTGGGAACCAACAATTGAATTTTCATCTACATAAGACATAACATTTACTGACAGAGCCCATGCATGGGTGAGTATAACAATACCCGATAGAAAACATTAAAATAACTGAACAAAAAAATCAAAGGACTAGACATCCTAACATCATGAAAGTTTGTCAATTAGAATAATAGACATAGTAATAATAACAATAACCCAAATATAGTCTTTACAGACTCCAAGTCTCAATGTTGTCTCAACTGTACTGTGATCCATAGGATTCTGCTTGAGGCTTTAAGGTAATGCTCATCCAAGAGAGCTCACTCAATGAGCCATTCTATCATTTATGGCTCTCATCCGTGATGTCGTGCTCATTGGGACATACCAAATAAGCACTCAATGAAATTATAAATAGATCAGTAAACATATAATGAATCACACCTAGTGCTCATAGAGGACACCATACAACCTATCATGAATAATAATTTAAGTAGGGTATTGTATTCCCAAGTATGTTGGTTATGAAGATTCCTCAAAACCTAGCTAGGAAAAAAAATATGATAGAGTATATCATCCTAGGTCTCATAGAGGGATTCATGAAAAAATATATCCAAGGATAACCTGCAGACGGGTTAAAAATCCAATACTGAGGATGTAATACAACATTGTACCCATGTTAGGATGGACTAATGGAAAATGTCCAACTGATACTATTACATGCTAAAGAGATGGAGGGTCTCAACATTTCTTGGAAGAAGTACATAGTCTGTAATGGGTGTAGATGGTATGTCTCTCTATGTTTGGAATTACCCAAGTATCACTATCCCACATGACATGAATTTATAGAAATACATGGTGTTTTCTTTTTTATACATTGTTTGTAGAGTTCGATTTGGCATTCAGAGTTTCGCCAACCCAAATCCATGTACCAAAACCCATGTCTACTTAATTTGGGTCATGCCTATAAAATCTAATAATAATAGTTTAATTGGCTATGTCTGAGAATTGGGCAATGCCCATGTACTCAATCCATGTATATCCTTCCATATGTGTTCATTCTCATGTACCCCTAGGGAACACATCGAGCCACCATCCATGGGTCATATGGTGTGTGATAAGTTTCACACGTTGTGTGATATATTTTTCCTACGTGTAATCCCTTGCACCGTAAAAGGGGTCTACATGACATATGACCCTAGGACTGTACACATTATATTAGGGATTTCCCAAGAATTCTAGAATATTCACGTGTCTTCTACTCATGATGCTTGTACCATCAAATCCAACGTGAGACTCTATGTTAATCAAAAATCATTGTCGAGTTAATCCCATCTATCACGGATGATTAGATTATAGCCCGTAAATCAGATCAAGAATGGTCAATCCTCTCTGTGCCCTATAAAAACATTTAAAACCATAATAAGGGATCTCAAAATCTACACTTTATCCATATAATATCATCTAACATCATTGTTTCACCTTGATTTCTCAATCTTTTTTAAATTTAAATGGGTGGTATCAATCTGTTATACCAAACAATGGTTGTGAAAAGATCACTTTATAGGTATTTTTGAAACATCAATCCAAAGAGGATACTGATGATGAATGTGTGAAGAATGGGCTAAATAAATTCATAAAAGATGTGGAATGAACCTTATCCATTTTTCTGGGTGGCCTCAATTCGTTTCTAATTGAATGGTGAATGAAGAACCTAAATCAAATAATATCAATTCCCATAAATCCGCTAAAGATATACCTAATTCAACAAGAATGAATGAGCCCTAAATCAATCTATTGGTAGATATGATTCAAGTTTAAGAGGGAAAAAATGGGGAAATAAATAAATGGAAAATGAATTTCCTCACATGAGTAAGATCAATAGCTGATGAAACACATATCTAAATTATCATCATTGGTGATATGAACAAACACTTTATCCCTTAGTGATCCTGGAGATACTCAAATCATTGATCCATTATCCTAAATTCATCCATTTATCATCTATTTCCTCCTCTAAAATCCTTATGGGTATGCATCAAAACAAAATATTTAGATATAAACACCAATATTTAGAGGATATTATGTTTTGGGGAATTAATAAACAACAAATAAATAAATTTATTTATTTATTTATTATTCAGTGCACAACCATACTCATCCCAAGCACCTGATGCGCTCTATGGTTATATCCTTTCTAGGGTAAAACCCATGTTTTATATTTATCCTCGGTCTCGATTTTCGCATATTGGATTCCTTTTAGGATTTATTTCATTATTTTTTGGAAAAATATGTACATGTGATATAATATAATTAATATTTTATTATGTCAACACTAAGACTCATTGGGTCTTAGAATCTCTCTCTTTCATAGTGCCTACTCTAAATATATTCCATAGTATATTCCAAATTCTTATAAGGAAAAAACTAGGACATTACATTCTCCCCTCTTTTAATAAGTTTTACCCTAAAAATAACAAACCACAAAAAAAGGTTGGGGGAATGAGTTCGTATCTAGATCTCAGTATCCAATGGGATCTATTGCACACTCATATGCTACCAAAGAACATGAACCAAAATGATGTTATGTGCACCCATTATCCTCTCTTGTTGGTCCTTGATCACCACCAGGTACTTCAATAAGTTGGATCCATCCATGATGTCCATATTCCCCATTCAATTAAGTGGGATATGTCATACATGTACCTCCTAATCTAAAACATGTGGAAGACATCATGTATCCAGTTTAACTACAGCAATATGATCAAGCGATATGCCTCCCCACTAACTTTATAAAGGATAATGAGATGTCCAATGAATCTCAGAGATAACTTATAGCTATGACCAATTTCTTGTAATCCATATCAAGGTGTGACATTTATGAACACAAGGTCTCCAGCATAAAACTACAAATGCCTCTATTTTTTCCTCATATTATTTATAAAGGATTTGATCAATATTAATCAGGTCCAAGTTGATCGGCACCATCTTTATCATTTCTCTCACCAGTCCTAGAGTTTTGACTCAACTGGATCAGTTTAACATAGAGGTAACCTAATATGTCTCCCATACAAGCCCTTAAATGGTTCCATACCTATGGTGGAATAGAATATTATGTTTTATACATACTCCACAAACTGTAGGAGATCCTCCTAACTATATCCAAAGTCAAACATACAAGGTTGCAACATGTCCTCAAGAATCTGAATGTCCTTCTCAGTTTGGTCATCATTTTGGGGGTGAAATGTCATGCTCAAATGAAACTAATTTCCAAATTCCTTCTACTATGATCTCCATACTTTTGAAGTGAATTGAGCATCATGACATAAAATTATAATCAAGATAACTCTATTGAGTAATACTATCTCTTGTATGTAAATATTTCCCAATCTCTCAACTAAACTATTCTCTTAGACATATAAGAACTTGTCCAAGTTGATGAGGCGATATATGATCATCCAGATGGCATAGTGTTCACTAGATGTTCATTTAATAATAATCATGAATCCCATAGATATTCCATCCCACTAATACTCTGGCACCTTAAGGGGCAGATCATAGCCCATTGGAACTTGGTGGTCAGCCATCACTTGTTAACCAGTGATCCATTGATCGAAAAAATCCACTACACAACTATTTATCCCTATAAACGATAATAGACACCAATGTCCAAGTATATCTTCACCACACCTAGATTCAATTTTAATGGGGATGTATAAAACTCCCTCAAAACCTACTGACACAATGTCGCTGGTATAGTCTCTAGTCTTAAAATAATTATGAAATTAACCCCATATTTAAAAAATCCATTCTTAACACATCCATTGGATATTTGAATATGAAAGGTGTAACAGTCAGTATGTACATATTGTACCTCCCTAACACACTATAGAAGAAGTGGGGTAACATTTATTAACTAGAGGAACGCTGCACCACCCTTGTCCACTAAGGATAACTTCAATAAGGCTGAATGATCTAATGCATTTGTCAACAACTCTGAATAAGATCTCCTACCGAGAGAATCAAACCCCACATTCCCTTTACCATGATTATATACTATATCGAAATCATAATCCTCAAGGAACTCTAGCCAAAACCACCATCTCATGTTAAGATCCTTCTACAATAATATATACTTGAGACTCTTATAGTCTGAATAAATACTAAAATGATCACTCATACGGTTGTGTTACCACATTTTCAAGATGAAGACTACCAATGCTAGATCTATGTCATGGTTTACAAAGTTCTTCTCAAGGTTTATCAAATGTTATTACCTATAGAAAATCATATCATTCCTCTATATTATAAGACATCCAAGTCTAATCAATGAGGAATCATAAAACACTGCTTACTCAACACCCTCCTATGGAAATATCAAGATGGGTGTTCTTTTCAATATATATTAAACTCATAATAATCCTATCTAAACATATCCTTTCACATGAAGGGATATCCCTTCTTGGTTAATGTACTCAATGGTGTCGATATCCTTGAGAAATAAAGCACAAATATCTTATAGTAGCTTATGAACCCAAGGAAGATATGTACTATTGTCACACTCTTGGGAAGCTCTCTAACTAATATTTCCTCAACATTTATTGGGCTTATTTCTACACTCTATGTTAAGATAACATTTACCATAAAGTATACCCCCTGAATCCATAACAGACACTTCAATAGATTACCATAAGTATGGTGTTCTATTATATTATACAGTACCATCCTCAAGTGCCTCATGTTCTCCCCCCTCATATATTGATTACACTAGAAATTCATTGATGAAGACCCCCACCAACCAATCTAATAAAGGATGAAATATCAGGTTCTTGAGTACAATAAACACTTCTTGGGAATTCATCATTCTAGAAGGAATCACCAAGTACTCATAATGATTATAATGACATCATAATATTGTCTTCAGTATATCCACATATTGTATATAGAGATAGAGATAACCAGATCTGATTTCTATCTTCAAAAACCATCTCGACCGTATAGATTGGTCGAAGAGGTCATTGATACTTGATTTTGGATACTTATTCTTTACATTCCCCTAGTTCATGAGACAATAATCCACTCACAACCTCAATCTCCTATCATCCTTCTTGGAGAAAAATGGGGCTACCTAGGGGGAAATACTAGGTCTGATGAAGACCTTCCATTTCAAGTCCACAAACTTCAAATTCATATCATAAAAATTTTATGGGAGATAACTGATATTATATAGAGAACATAAAGACATTTTGTGGGTGAATTTCTATGAATAATTTCATGTCCTGGTAGGAGTTAATCTCAACACATCCTCAATAAAGATATCCTCAAACTCTTCCACTATTATAGGAACCTAATATACCATGACATCAACTACTAAAAGGGTAATACTAGAAAACTGATGAGTAATCAAATGTATCCTCCTGTATATGATAAATAAATTATATGATCGGGTTTCCTTCACATCCATAATGGAAAAACACATTCCATCCCTGTAGACACACCACATTATCCACATGAAATAGAAAATCTAGGAATTAACCATGGATAGCAATTCCATACCTATAATTATTTCATAAGTTCTCATCACTAATAAAAAGTGATCCCATACAAATAAATCTCCTATAATAGAAAGATCACACTATTGGAAGAAGTGTGTGATCTCCAAATCCCATCTAATTGGTGACTTCATGTGTAAAGTTCAAGCTAAGGGATCAACTGGAATCACTAGTCCTTGAACTAGAGAAATGGAAAGAAAATAGTATCTCACACCCATGCCTATCAATACTATAGATATCATAGATAAGAAATATATTATACCTCTAATAATCATGGGATCCTCTGTGTCATTGGACTCCATGGCTGGTAGCTATCCTCATCGCTGACAACCAGCTCCTTATGCCTAGAATGGGTAACCTGGGTGTAGTGGTGGTAAAAAGTCAAACTATCTTCTAAATATAACTTCTATCTCCTCACCTTTTCCATGTACGCAGAACTATAGACCTCCATAATCATACTGATGTCTCTACCTGGGATGTCCATCAACCATCTCTCTGTCAGTTGTATAGCTGGTCGAACAATCATGCTCCCAGACTGTCATAAGCGAAACACTTTCTCTTTATAGGCTAGCTATAAATATCATGGGTCCTTGAACATTAAAATGCATATTGTGACACCATATCTTAATGAATATTTCATGTTTAGATCCTTGTGACCACCATAGGATACTAGATATCTATGTATTAGCTCCTCTATACCCACTACCAACACCAATTGTCAACTTCTTCTCACCCCAAAAGATATATATCACTAAAGATCACTCAAACAATCTTTTATAAGTGGGAGTACAAGGATATATCATTTCCGCACAGAAACCTCATTACAGGACCTTATTGAAGGTTTGTTCTCTAAATAAATCATCATGAACCATATCCCATGTGAATATCAAGAGTCTGGTGAACCTTGGAAAATATTTTCCCATGGCCATATTGCCTTGCTAAAGCAATAAATGCTCTTAAATATGTACTACTCACAACATGTCCGGATAGAAATACTCGCTGAAGAGATGATCCAAATATGACCTTGATAGAGCCATCTCATCATGAGTCAGAGTCTTTGAACTCAACTCTCTATATATGGATCCCTAGAGAAGGATTTACAATAGGATCACCATCTGATTTGGTGGTGTCCAAACACATCATAAAACTCATGTAACTGCCTCTTGATAGTCCTCAACTACCTAGGGGTTTGGATTGACTTAAATTTTGGGAGGTCTATTACACTAAAAATCATGTATGGTTATCATCTTACACACATCCTAATCTGATATTGTTGAAATAGATGTTTCTTAACATATTGTGGAAGAATAGGAAAACCAACCTAAGGTACAACCTCCTATATAGGACCATGTACTGAAACATTATTGTTAGGAAAGTAATACTCAGGATCCTACTAGTGAATCATGGATAAAAATTATCATGGATGTGTCGTAGAATAAAATCATGATATACAATGATTAAAGAGTCTACCTAGCACACTGACCCAAGGATATAGAAACAACATCCCACTCTTATACAATGCATGTTTTAATGATTTTCATGCAACCATTTCCTACATGTACTAAGTCAACAAGAAGGTTATTAGAGTCCTGGTGAATGGATAAAATTTGTTTTACCAAAACTGGAGTCCTTACCTAAGATCTTAACTCGAAACACCTTAACAATGTTTCCCAAGATTCCAAACCAATCCTCACAGCTAGAAAATATTCAAACAGTTGTACTAGGATAAACACTACTCAGATACTGCTCTGTCTTTATACAAACCAACAAGGCCCACCAAACTGGTGACAAGTGAGGTGTGACACCCCAATACCCTCTAATGGGCCAAGGGCTGGTGACCAATGCCAAGTAGGCCTATCAAATAGATGGGAGGTCTTAACCAAAAGTACCTAGAAACACACACATCTCCAAACCAAAAACTATATATTTAATAATAAAATGAAAACTGATATAGTATTTCATGTATACCATTTATTAAACATTGGAGTATGGAAAGGTATATAAAATCTTAATGGGCCAAATAAAATCCCACCAAAATTGATAAAAGTCTCCAACATGCAAAGTAGGAGTGGACTGTTGTGAAATAAAACAACTAGTCTAACTGTATCAGTCCAGCTCACTATGTTTTCCCTAATATTTTTCCTCATTGGGAACCTTCAAATTTACATTCATCTTTATAATACATGACATATGTTAGAAGAACCTATGAAGGGGTTAGTATTACAATACCCAGTAGGACACCCTGGAATCACCAAATATTAAGCATCAAGAGACTATTTAGCTCACCATCATAAAGATATATTAGTTATGATTTAAGACAGTGAAATAAGAATAATAATCTAGATATACTCATGATATACTCCATGTCTCAAATAGGCCTTATATATACTACTAGCCACAAGATTATACTCGAGGTTTCAAGGTAACAGTCACCCATGAGAACTCACTCCATGGGCCATGCTATCACTGATGTCACTCATCTGTGAGTTCATTCACATTGGGCCTCAATAAATAATCAATCCTAAAAACTCCATATGTATTAACAAATAGATAGGGGATCACACCCATTACTTATGATGGACACCAAAAACCCTATCCTGAATAACCTACAAAGTATGGGATCATACGCCCTCATAAGTTGGTCACGAAGATTCCTCAAAACCCACCTAGGTAAAGTGATATAACATAGGATCACATTCCAATCTTCATGGAGGGATTTATGAAAACTCTATTTGAGGTTAACCTATAGGGGGGATCATAATCCTATGGTGAGGATGTAATGCCACATTGTACCCTCGTATGGATGGACAAAAGGAAAATTTTAACTAATACTAGTCCACACTGAGGAGATGGAGGGCCTCAATATACCTTAGAGAAAGTATACAACATGTAATGGATGGACATTGAGTGTTTCTATAATTATGTAACTACTCTTGTCTATTTGTCCCACATAACATGTATTTCTCAAAATACACACCATATTCTTTTAGATACATGTAGTGTAGAGTTTGATCTACCAC
This sequence comes from Viscum album, assembly GCA_963277665.1. NCBI lineage: Eukaryota > Viridiplantae > Streptophyta > Magnoliopsida > Santalales > Viscaceae > Viscum > Viscum album. The sequence goes on from OY728122.1 coordinate 2,093,968,800, forward strand.
TAGATGTAACACCTTCCCATGTTTGTGTACCCTATCCCATGATTGTGTACATGGGTCCACGCAAGTGTACTATAGTCAAGAATGTGTACCAATCCATGTTTCAGTGTCATTTTGTGCCCATGTACTCTATCCATGATAGTTTGTCTGGCCATATTCATGCATATGTATGACTAGGTCACACGTGGTTCCACCATCCATGTGTCACATGGTGCGTGACATGTTTCAAATGGTGTGTGACATGTGTCGCATATTGTTTGATATCTTTATCTATGTGTAAAAACTAGTGCCTCAAAAGGGGGTTAAATGATGCATGTTCTTAGGACTATATTCCATGTAGTCAATATTTTCCTAGATATCCAGAGCCATCACATATCACCCACTTGCGCTTCCACCACTATCGAATCCACGATAATATTATCTATTAATAACTATTCTCAATCCGGTTAAGCCCTTCCATCACCATGGATCTAATTTGGGCTATTAAATTCGATCAAGAGTGGTCCCCCATGGACCCACATCTTCTAGATGTTGAAAAATAAAATTAGTGACCTCCAAATTTGCACCCGATCCACCTCCTATAATCCACTATCATCATCATACCTTGATCACTCCACTGATCAGGAACCCAAACCTATAGTATCTATCTATTTCACCAAAAAATGGTTGTAGTATGATTAATTTCCAGGTGTTTGTTGAACTGTTGATAAAAGATGATGCTTGTGATAAGCATACAGTTAATGAGGGAAGGAAATGCACAAAACCCCACATGAGTAATGATCCTTGACCACTGATAAGGTTTACCTTGATTTTTTCTGTTAAAATAAATAATAAAGAAAAATATCAAAAATCATATTCTTAAATAAATCTATAGAAGATAAACTTGAACCTCTAATCATGAATGAACCATGAATCAGTATATTTATGGATTTGATTTTTGTTTTTCATGGGAAACCCCATAGGTAAATCATCCAATGGAAAAGAAATTACCTAGTCAATTTAGGATCAATCAATAATGATGAAAAAATATAAATTATTGTCGTTGAAGATATCTAGGAACTCCATTGTCATTGGCGCTCCTGGTGTTACTTCGGTTATTGATTCATGATCAAGGTTCTAACTAATGTTGCTCTGTGCCCTCCTCTCAAATCCTTAGGTTTATATGGAAAACCCTATGATTTGGTTATAAAAATGTATTTATAGGAAATATTTCATGTAGGGAAATTAATAATAAATAAATAAATAATTTCATTTCATTTTTATTATTCCTCCCATGATTGTTCCTAACCCAGGCACCTGATGCACTCCATGGAAATGTTATTCAAAATGTAAAACCCAATGTATGGATTCAACAATGGTCTCATATTTCCCATCCAAGACTTTGTTTGGCAGTTATTTTATTATTTATGAAAAACTATTCATCTATTATATAATTTATTTAATATTTTTATTATATCAACATCGATGCTCATTAGGCCTTGGAATCTTATATCGTCTTATTTATTGGTAGAAAACACATTCCATAGTATATTCCAAAGTCTTATAAGGAAAAAATAGGGAAGTTACATTGAGTTTGATGGGGAGAAAAGCCACTCAAATTAGATAGTTTGATAACGATTGTTTTATGATTTAAAATAGATTCCAACCCTTATAAATTTTTTGTGAAAGATATGATCATCCTTGATATCTTGGTAAAATATATCTTGTTATGTTACTCGTTCAAAAATGTTAATTTTAAAAATATAAAAAGTAACATGGGATGTAAGAAAAAATCCTGGAAATCCCTTTGTTATTGAAACAACTCTCAATGATACGAAAGGAGAATGACATAGGATAATGGATAGTGGATGTTCTTCACATATGATAAGAGATTTAAAGTTATTGAATAATCTAAATGATTATAAAGTATGTATAGTGACTTTTGAAAATGATGAGTAACTTAGAATCAAACACATTGGATCTACTATCATTAGGGAAGAAAAGTTAAAATCCAAAAGATCATTGTTTATCAATGGATTGAAAGAGAATTTTTCGAGTGTAACAAATTTTTGAAGAAGGTACCAAATTTTTTAGAAGATATGGTTTTGATATTAAAATACATGGATCTAGGAAAGTTGTCTCTAAAGGTAAAAAAACCAAGGTAAATTTGTTTCGAGTTGGAGATGCACAAGGTTCATGCTATGTAAGCATGAAGGAATAGAATTAAAAATGATATAAAAGGATGTGAAATATGCGATGTGGAATTTATTTCATATTACATTTCCAAATTTTCAATTGTAATTAGTTGTGTTTTTATTAGTAAAAACATGTATTTTGTTCAATAATTTATAATTGTTGTCAATTTTGCATTAAATAATTAATATTGATATTTTTTTTGAAAATATTAATTTTATTATAATTTTAGTTATTTTAAATATTTACAGTTATTAAGTAATTATTTTTAACCCCAATTTTTATTCATGATTATTTTTCCTAAAAATAGTTTTTCATTACTTTATTTTAGTTAATTCATTTATTCATTTTTTATGTTTTTCAAAATTATAATTTTAATAAGTATATTTCATTATTTTATTTTATTTTAAATTATTTATTTTAATATATTTAAAATTAATAAATATTTTTATGTTTAATAAATATTTTTATTTCAAATACTTGTTATTTTTTTAGAATGTATTAATTTTCAGATGTTTTTAATATTTTAACATAATTTAGGTTTTCATCTAATTCATTCCTTCTTTTATTTTAATTTGAAAATAAATAATTTATTTTTTTTCATTCAAATTTTATTTTTATTATTTTTTTTATTTTTCAATTTAAATTTTATTTATATAAATATTTCTTGTATTAATTCGTTTATCAGTTAGGATTTTTCCACCATTATTTACCACTATTACTATCCTAACACCAATCTAACCCTATCATCACTCATTTACCATCTAATGCTAGAGTCACCACCCAAATACCACTCATAGACATATACCAAAAACAACCTTCCTTATCTACCACCACTATCACATATCTCTTCTCTTGCTACCATGCTCGTGTAACCACTATTGCCTTTATCCACTGCATGTACCAGATCCACCACCCCATCTACTATTCACCCCGAATCTACCATCGCAAACCGATTTCTTAGAAGACCATATGGAATATATTTCTCCACCGTATCTAAAGACTATGAGCCAAATCCACCCATATACATGACATATCATTAAGATCTTGACTCCACTAATTGAAGAGATAAGCCTCATTAGAGTAGTGCAATGAAGAGGATGATCATCAACTGAATCCCACTATTCCAACATCGAGCACCACTATTGGAGAAATAGATGACCATAAGTAGGAAGAAGATGTCATGATGGACGATTCCATAACCTCTTCTTCCAAATATCAATTTGAATCACTAAATCCACTACAAATAAGATGTGGCGAAGAAGTAGAGTCCACCTAAGAGAGTTTCTTAATTTGTCTTTGTATTTTTTTTTAAATGTGTGTAGGTTTATTTTTTCTTAAAACTATGCATGGAAGGTGGGAGGGGGACTTTCAACTTTTATAAAAAATAAAAAATATTTATTTAATTATATGTATTTTATATATATATATATTATGATATATATATATATCTTGTTTTTTTCAATTTAGAATTATGTCATTAGTATTTGGAAATGAAAATGTTATGTTTTTATGAGATAGATTTTGTGGAACTCAAATTTGTATTCAAAATACAAAAACCAAGTATATTTTGAAAGATCACGTGAGGAGAAGATGATTTACATGTTGGTAATGGAATGTGATGGTTTCTATAGCCATTGGATCCCACCAACACATATTTCTAACATGACTTATTTTGGTTTTAAAGAACTAGTATTATATTCTCATTTTTTTCCAAGAACATCATATCTGTTTCCATCCAAGATATGGAAAGATTTTTTATGATGTTTTAAAATAAATAAATCTAATTTTATAACATTATATTTATCCTTATAGGATATCCTTAGAAAAAATATATATTATGTATAAAAAAGTTTAGATAAAATAATTTCTGTCAACATCTTTTCATATGTTTAGGCTGTGTTTTAAATTTTATTTAGATTTTTTTATAATGTATATTTTATAATCTTTTAGAGTTACCTACTTTAAATATTATATGTTTTACTATTTTTTAAGTAGTATACTTTGAAATATTATAAAATATAAAATGTGGAAAAAAATATTAAAGAAAATTGAAACACTGGATAAACATGTAAACATGACTAATAGTAATAAAAATATCTTTATTTATATAGACAAAAAACGTATACATGAATAAGTAAGATCAATGTCTATGGGGAGTAGATTCTTTCCTGCATGGTGGTCTGTAAAGGGTATGACCATATCGAGATCACCAATCTCCATGCTGGGGTGGAGTATGATAACCTGGATAGGGATGATCCTTAGGCACTATAATATCAATGGTCTCATGCTCCACCTATGTGTCAGTGGGAGGAGTTATCAATTTAATGTTGTATTGTGCTTATAATCCTTATCCCACTAGGGTACTAGAAGGGCCTACCATCATCATAGTGTTGAATGAAGCTTGTGATGGATCTAGACCCCAATCTTGTGATAGATCTAGACCCCATGCTGGAGAGAACTATAGATATCCTATCAAGAAAGACGGATCCCATGTCAGATGATGCCATCCACAAACAGATAAGGTTGGACTACTAAAGGGTCGACCACTTCTAGTAGAGTAGGTGAGGGATCACATGAAAGATGATTTGGTCTATATCATCATTGTCATGGATTCACAGCATCAACAGCTGCTAGAGGATGTTCCTATTTAGGAACCTCCACTCTTGGGGTAGGAAAATCCACTCTCGGGGATGGAGTCTCAAAGATAATCTCGTGAATTGCATGATAGTATGACCTTATCTCTATTGTTGTAGGATAGACCGCTTCTCAGCTAAGGACCCCCTCCTTATATAGATCACTCATGCAAAAAATATGTTACATGTGAGTATACTATAAATAGATTCAAAATGAATTATAAAATAGTTCAAAAAAGATAATGGGAATTTATTGACTAGGCATACTATGAATCTCTCCATCATGTCTAGTAAGATACAATATAATCTTTAGTGTATACTAGGACTCATACTTGACATACACTAAAAGATAGATTTGCATCATAGGTAAACCTGGGATACGAAGCTCTTCACATCTTCCCTAGAGGTCAAGATAATTGACATGTATTGGTGCCAATTCTCTTCCTTCCTCCTTATCAGCTTCACATGATGAATCAATTCTCTCTTTCTTAGCATTAATTAAATAAGGTGAACATGGTCAAACTATCGCATGAATCTATCAGGATGTTGCGACTCAAAAAAAATTTAAGTGAATTAGAGGCACTACAACCATAGCAACATAAATTCCATCAGTGAAGTATGCTGTAAACTAGTTTAATATCACCAACTATAACATCCATGTAACCTAAAATGTCATGTGACCTTTGTAAAAAAATATCCTTACAAAAAAAAAAAAATTATGTTATTATTAAATTTTTCGGACAATGATAGATTGTATATATTTACCTGGTCAGGTAGTAGAATGTTTAAATTGAGGTTATATGCACAAAATAGTGTGTCAAAATCATGATGAATCTGTGTCTTTGACTCCACATCTCAAATACAACAGCAACAGTGATAAATAATAAGAAATTAATTTCAATAACTCATATTAGCATCAGAAATAAATAGAGATGAGTGATCATATCAGCGTCCATGTGGAGTGTTATCCAGCACCTCTACTAGTAGCGATGGACCAACAATCATAGGTTAGAATGAAGGGATTTATTACAATTTCCACATCTGAATATGGATGATGCACCCCCCAGATCCATGTGGTCTATGATGCATACCTTGCAAAGTGATCTTTATGTGTATTCCAAGAAGGCCAATCCTCAGTTATAAGACCCAACCTGGTCAAAGTCCTCCTGTAGGCCTAGATACTTTGTGTTCATGTGCATCCCAAAGGGATCATCACACATGGTCCCTCCAATGAGACGTATTATATATGCATTGGAATAACAAATGATAGTCTGGTCATTAATGTCATCGGGTATACATTGAAACTTTTCAAACTACTCATTGAACCATGTCATAGATATCGACCCACCATCTGCAGCCCTATGATAAATAAAAATGTTGAAGCCTAACAATCTCTAAACATGGTCAGGCCAAGATGCACATGTGGTTCCAATTACATATTCCTCCTAGATAGGAAGACTGATAATCACTGCCACATCCTCAAGGGTGATTTCCATCTCCCCCTTAGGTATGTGGAATGTGTGTTTCTCTGGTCTCCACCTCTCTAGAAGGGTATCAAGCAGGTGATGGTAAAAAATGTGACATATGATACTATAATGTAATAGTAGCCAACATGACACATGTATGGTATAATGGTAGGTGGAGGTAGCCTATGATGAAAATGGTGCACTAGACGCACCCTGATCTCTCTAACATCACCATCCTCAAGCACAACATGTGAAATATTCCTAGACTACAGAGTGATTAGTATGGTATCATCCATATTTATGTAAAAAATTAAATGATTCATAAGTGTAAAATGTATGTATAACTTTATGGTCAGCAGAGTCTTATGACTTGTAGAATTTAAGATATAATATGTTTATTTTCATTATTTTATGAAGTTATTTCTTAAAAATATAAAAGGGAATGTCTTTATGATTTTCAAAGAGTATTACTAAAGTGTTTTTGAGATATGTTTTTACCTAGAAAGGGTGTTTTTTAGGATATGGTATTATATATTTATATATATAAACATATTTTCTTCATTATCTAAAAGGTTACTAGAAAATGGTGTGCTTTGTAATTTATGTATGATTTCCCACAACATGGTATGTATCAAGATTATTTCCCCACATGTTTTCTTTATTGTTTAGCCATGAACATATTTATTATGTAGTAATGTCACCTCAAAAGCACTTGTCATATTCCATTTAATGTGATTATGAATTTCTTATTGTTATTTTATTTTAAAATTATTTTTTGATGGAAAACAATACTACAAAAATGAAAAATCATATAATAACACCATATAATTTACAATAATAAAAGATCACAAGGGAAAATAAATCATTGTGGTTGAGAGTGTGAAATCAATAATGAAATGTTAGGGAATTTTTTTTGGTTATGAATTTATTAATGACATATGGTGCATCATAAACTTTTACCTTGTTCTTGAGGCCAGTCCATCTCATTATACGTTCTATTAAACACCAATCTCCCTAGTTTATGTAACCTACTGATGTTAGGAATCACTATCGGATGGGCTTCAAGAATTGGAAAATATCGAAACTCTCTAATCGGAATCCATGGTGTAGCATAAAATTTATAAATGGTGTCCATCCGGTACACTGGATCAATATATTTTTTCTAGGATATCTTCCCAGATGCACATTCTGTGATGTCATGTGCACATGGAAACTGTAAGTCTTGGAAGTTTTCAAATCGGTATTGCCTCACTTCTAGTAATACAATTATTTTTTCACTAATGCTATTTGGGATGGGGTATTAATGATCTTTAACTTCAAATCAAGAGTCTTCTTAGCAGAAAAGGTAGACATTATAAACATAATACTCTTCAATGTTTTTTCAATATCTTGTTGAAAGTTCCTTTCATACCTTATCCCCTAATTAATCTCATCCGATGCTAGTTTATATATATCAATGAATTACTTCATTCACTAATACAATGTCTCTTGAACTAGGGTTGTTATAGGTAACTTGAGAAGCTTCTTGAAGACACCATTTATGCACCACACAATGATTGTAGTCATGTGTCTATACATATTCCCCCCATCACATGCCAATGTTCAATTTTCATTAGGAATCAGTATCATATAAAAATAAACATCTAGATTAGGGTTGTAGATTTCTTCGAAACATTATTCAAACCACCGTTGATTCGGCTCATATGCTACATAGAAGTGATCATATTTCACATCAATGGATTTTATCTTTACGTTGAAACAGTAACAAATAATAAAGACAATACATGCATATCCTTTTGATTACCTTATTCATAGGATTATTATGTATTTTTTTTTCAAATTTCTAGAAATGTGTTTAATATAGTGTTGATGATGTGAATTTGGGGGTATCCATGGATCAGGTTCTGCATTGATTGCTTCATTGACTGTTTAATTCTGATCAGATATCAAAGAGACACCCTGAATGCCAGTGAAATGGTGGATGAAACCTGCAAAAAAGCAGCCCCATTATTCATAGTTTTACTTCTCTATAATGGAAATGGAAATTGGAATAGCTGAAAAATTTCCTTCTTGGGTTTATGTAATCAACAATATGCCCTTATATTTTCTATATATAAACATTACATCAATCTATATAGACTATTTTCTGAAATGAAATGTGGAGATACATTGGTGGAATACCAAAAACAACCAATGAAATTGAATAGGAGATGGATTAATTCTGTCATCTTGAGACACATGTTCTTTCATATGAAGATGTAATACAACTTGGTTGGTGTGTCTCAGTATGGTAAGAAATTGTTGAAACACATTATTTGTGCCATCCCAATCAGTATAAACCTTTACGATTTTCTTCTTTTTCTCCATCCATGCCTTAGTATAGTAAAACTTATAAATGAATGTATTTTGTATCATCTATTGATCAAGGTATATAGGAACATATTGGAGTGTTCTAATCATCTCATAGATAATGGATGATACAAATTTAGCATCCAATGAGGTATAATCTTATGTCAGTCTTGGATGAACGCAAGTATGAGTTGCCTCAATCCTCGAGATTCTCAAACCTCCAAATTAAATGTCTGGAATCACCCTCAAGATGTTTTTATAATCATCTCCATACTTGTCACACCATATGAGATATTTATTAGAGCCCAATTCTTGAACTATATATTTTTAGTGCCTCTCAATGTGAAATCCCTTTATTGTGATTTTTAATGCATGTTAACATGGAAAATTCACTCCAACATATAAGTATTTTTCTATCTCACTAAACCTATGTGATGAAACTCCAGAAAAATCAGTTTTGGGTGTGAGAACATTACAGTCAAATTTAGGCACACAGTTCTTTTCTTATAACCAATATGCAAAAAATGGTGGATGATTTATTGTGGGTTGAAGTTGCTTTACAACTTATAAAATTTCTAGAAACTTCCTCCCAAACTTTTTTTTCTCCCTTCACATTAGAAATGTTGCTATAATCTATTCCATCATTATAAAAATCCTCATCAGATGTCATATTTATATGTATATCCAACAGATCATCTAGGTTTTTCTCTAATCTATAATTTGTAATAGGATCAATTTCATGTGACAGACCATCTTCAACCACTCTTGTATTTCTATTCCTTTATACAAATTGACATTTTTGTCATAGGGTAGAAACATCAACATATTACTTGATCATAGTACTATATGACCATTGGGAAAATATATTTATGGCTTTTACCTAATGTTCATAAGAAACCAATGGATATTCTAGATCCCATATAGTAGCCAAGAATTGAAAATGTCTATAGCTTATAGAATTGATCTTTTGATTGGGTCCCAGATTTAAGGAACCAAAAATTCTATCTTGATGTTCACTTAGGGTTACACAATCAGTTATACTAACCACTGTTTTTAGATGTGTACTATAATAATCTCCCTGATCAGTTTGAACAAGCTTCCCATAGCAGTAAATACAATAAAACATGACTCTCAACATCAAAAATGTGTTTTAATCAGTATTACGATAGTGAAAATAATATTTAAAATTATAGTTTACCAAATAATAAATATTATAATGGAATATTAGAACATATTTTTATACCATAAAATATTATACAAGTGTTTTTTATATAAATTTGTAGTATTATATAAGTCTAAAAATGTTTTGGAAATGGAGAAAAAAAAAAGATAACACTAAACCAGTTTAATTATCATTGATAAAATGACAATTATTATCATATAAAGTCAAATTAATAAGAAAAAATGCATTAAATATCACAATAATTTTTTAAAACATACATGAAATACATAGAAATTTCTCAGTAGAACATGTTTTGGATGAGATAATACTCGCTTCAGATGAGAGGTAAAATCCGACGTATTTTAAACTTACAACTTAATAACATCATCGAAAGATATGTGCATAGATTTTTAATTTTAAAAATAATTCATCCTTAAAAATACATATCTAAGATTATATCTTAGATATTATATATGATGTCCTAGAACATATAAAATTTAATAGTTAATTACATATCATTCAATGAGGTTAATGAACATCCAGTTGGAAATAAGTTGGATTTTATCTCACATCTGAAGTGAGGTTGATCTCATCCAAATCATGCTTTATTAAAAAAATTCAATGTATTGCTTATATTTTGTAAATAATTCATGTGATTGTAATGTTTTTTTTCTTATCCATTTCACTTTGTATGATCATAATTCTCATTTTATCAATGATAATTATATTGATATGGTGTTCTCTTCTTTTTACCTCACATTCCAAAAAATTCATTGAGTACGATTGACGATGAGGGTTGACCATATAATATTTATGATTCTAAAATTTTATAGCATATTATTATATACTATACTATCATACAAACATTTATTAGTACATATTTTATTCAACATAAAGTTATTTTAGTAGTTTATAAATAAAATATGAATCATCTAAAGCATATCCCCTGAGAGTGTCAAACCAAGATGTAGTAAGGCCCAATGTCATGTACCAGGTTACCTCGATTCATGACCGAAACCCCTTTTCAATGTTATTATTCATAGTTACAAATGTTCTAGTGAAACATCCATTTATTTTTATCAAGATAAATATTTGATTGCATAGATAACCACATAATCTTTATGGTAACAAAATATTAAATTGTTTTCTTATATCCTAAAATATGACAGCAATCATTACATAACCATTAGTCAATAATTAGTTAACTATTAGTGAATTATTATTTAACAATGATTTATTCATTAGTTAATCATTTCTTAACCATTAGTCAAGCATTGGCTAATCATTCCTTAACCATTCATTAACCATCCCTTAATCAGCATTTAATAATTCCTTAATCATTATTTATTCATTCCTTAATCATTATTTAATCATTACTTAATCAATAATTATTTATTCATTCCTTAATAAATCTTTAATCATCAAATAATATTTATTTAATCATAATTTAATCAATATGTAATAAAACATTCATCCTTACATAATCATAACTTAATCACAATTTAATCTAAACTTAATCGTTACTAATAATAACTATGATTTATAAACTATATATGACTAAATTATCTAATTAATAGATAACATATTTCAAACTAATTAAAAATAATTCAATTAAAAAAATAAATAATTTTAAATTAAATAACAAAAAATTCATATAAATGATGTTTCACAAAAAATACAGACTTCTTTTAGGCCACTAGATCCACCATGTAGAAAAAAACTTTTTTCTAAATAGAGAGAGATCCAAGAATATATAGAGATTTGTGAATTTCAAAATGAGAGGGTTTGGGTGCATTAGATGTGAGGAAGGTGGTGTAATCCCTTTTATAGGGCATTAAGTGAAAGGCGTCCATGGGGGGGGGGTTCTTTTACCATAGGTGAAAGGCATGCTCCCCACGACCACCATTTTATTTTTATTTAGGCGAAAGTTGCACCACCATAAACTCCTTTACTACGTCGCCAATCTAGGGAAAGGTAGCTGAGTAAAGAAAGGAGTTCCCCTAGATACCATTCATGCATAAGTTTTCAAAAAATTAACCTGCACACATTTAAAAAATCAAAAACACATAAAAACTCCCACTGGGCTGCTGATGTCCCTCCTTGAAGATGAATACCCATGATAGAAAATAATAAAAGAAAAAAATATAATAATAATAATGGTTGTATATATATATATTTATAATTATAATAACAGTAATAATAAATCTACATATATATAATAATAATAATAAGTATATATATTATAATTTTATAAAGTGCACATATAAATATGTATATATTATTAATATAATGTAATAATAATAATAATTAATATTTTAATATTTTGATTTTTTCTATATAGGATTATAGATGGGGGTTCACCAAACTATCTCCCAATTCTATAGTTCCATTACTCGTAAATGTGTTGGGACCAGGAAATTAGTTAGAAGATAGAAGGATCCAATTTCAATTTAGAGCAAAGACTGATGCCAAGAAATTTAGTATATCCTTCTGGAGTTTGGAGGAATTTTTCTATTATATTTTGAACTTGGGAAGCAAGGGAATGATGCCCTATTTTAGTTTTTTAGGGATTGTCATGAATCACCAACAAGCATTTTGTATAGTTACATACACACATTGTGGAATTTGGAGACATGTTTTTTGGTGGTGATTGTGAGCGTGCATTGGATATGCTAACAAAATTTATGTTAAAGATAGATTGAGCACTTGACCCAACAAAATATTCATTTAACAAAGAGGAGAGGAAACCATTCCATTCAACCAAATACTTTTTTGGGAGACTTATCGATTTGAAATAGAGTTGAAAAATGTGGTGTAACATAGTGAGGATATGGAAATCAAGGGGAGACTCAACATTCTATTCTATCTTTTACTCATGGTATGTAATTTCACATTGATGAATTCCAAAATGTTTTTTGGATAAAACTATTGAAAGGTGTAGTTAAATTGCATTAGTTTATCATATCATTCTTTATTCTTCCATTCATTTCTAAATTATAATAAACTACTTCCTTTTATCAATTTAATGAGTTTTTTATGTGGAAAAATTCATAATCACCCAATTTATGGTCAATCTTCTTAACTAATATTTTGAATTAATGTTTTGAATATTGATTCAATTGAAACTTCACAAAAAAGTAATACTTTAATTGGGAAATAAAAATTTCTACCATGATTCATTTTTATTATTACTCTATTAAGATATCGTTATAATGTTTGTCTTTATCTATTAATGATTCTTCAAACTATAACATCTTTTAAATGTATTATTTAATCCTTTCATGTTACTAATGATTTGTTTTAATTTTTTAATCATTTAATGGACATTCATCTTCCATTTCCTTACCTAGGTACATGATACCCTATCTAACTTCTATATAATAGTTTTTTTAATTTAATTTGAGTTAGTCAATAATACAGCTACATCATATTTTGGCACCATTTCAAGGGAAGGCTTTGTGCGTCTATAAAATTCAATAAAAATTTTAAAACCAAAAAAACCAAAAAATAGAATACATGGAATTCTAAAAAAATATAACATCAAAACATCAAAATCCAATAAAAAATATGAATCAATGGTGTGCTACTGATAATTTCCTCAATGTATGAACAGAATATATTTTTCTCATAATATAGATCCCAATAAAAATGAAATTGAGAAGCATTAAAGAGATCTGTGAACAAAAAAATTAAAAATTTAAAACATGGGAACGGGAGCTACTAAAGACAATCAACCAGAATTGATCCAAGAAAATATTGAATAGGTAAAGATGATGGAGTATCAACTCCTTAAGGTATCTAATAATCCTCCTTTCATTAGATATACTACTAGATCTTGAAAATATAATATGAAACAATTATACATTCCACTATTTTATTTATTAAATGGAATTAGTAATTATGACTTTTTATCCTTCATTTTGGATTTATATAACATATTGAAACAACTACCACTGTATTGGATGAGTGATAATGAGCTAAATATAACAATTTTACATTTCTATTTAATGGTATATGTAAGTAATTGGTTTCTATACTCGGATGAAAACATATTTGAAACATATAACAAATTTAAAAATATTTTGTTATGAAATTTTATCCTTGGATACTTAAGGAAGGATTGAGAAACAAGATCACTAGATTTATTAGTGGATGTAGAGACATTTCAAGAAGACTAGGATACGCTCAGGTACCTTCTTAGGTAGTTTCCTCATCAATATCTTCCTTCCCACCTACTCATTGATGACTTCTATGATGTTTTGTCACTACTGGTCAAAACTTATTCAAAAAATATACTAGAGGAAATTATACTAGTAAATTGGTGAAGAGATTAAGAAAATTTTCCATACATTGGATCTTAATTAACAACATAAATATTCAAGGATAATAAGAGTGATTAGAGGAGAGAATAACACTATTACATGGCTAGAAATAAATTCTCAATTTCATGAAATAAAATGCCACATCTAGTATCCAATGAATCAAAATGTAGAATAATATACCAATCATGTTAGTTGTAAAACTTAGGACTATAGTCTTAGAGAGTACTGTCAATAGTGTGGAATGTATGGACACTCAAAGATTGTTATGTAAAAAAAAATACATGTTTTCCAAAACTCAATAATAATAAAAGCTTTCTGGATATTGTCAAAAGATATAATTTAGAGATGTACCATTTTAAAAAAATTCAATACTGGTTATAATAACTACCCTAAATTATCCTTGACAGAACAAGTAATGATTACACAGTACTGTGATGCCATTGGTTTTCAAAACCAACAAAGAACACAACTTCAAAATCAGGCTATGACTGGATCTTATCATTCTTAGGATGATTTTAATGGGATGTTTCACTAGTTTATTAGGGAACATGATTTAAAAAAATCTCAAAATGATATTTATTATCCCTAAATTGATTCTATAATTCTGAATTTAAATCTATAAATTGGTCAACTGGCTATAGACTTTGGTTTATGGGATAAATATAAGATTTTCAGTAACACTGAGATGAGTCTAAGGGAGAGTGCCATAGATGTGGTTATTAAGAGTGGTTTAAAAACTCGAGAGTATGTTAGAGTAGACTCTAATAGTGTGAACACTAAAAGTAATGAATAATTCGGAAACCCAAATATGAGAAACTCTAAATCTAGAATTGTGTAAAACACTACTATAACACAATATAATCAAGATGATTTACTTAAAAATAAAGAAGAAAAAAACTCTAAAATGAAGAATAAAACAGGGAAATATTATCTTGTTAAGTAAATTGAGGAAATTCATTCAGTTATTAAGAATTTTTCCCCATCCATCACTTTCCATGAAAGGTTAATATCCAAGAATAAAAAACATGAATTGTTTCAATTTCTTTCACCACTCAACAACCCTTAAGTGAAAATTTCATTCATCCATGCTTTAATTCCGATTCCATCATACATTAAATAACTGATTTTTTTCAAACAATAAAACATTAGTGGACTTTGAAACATTCATATTTAGTGTAGATTGAAGTGTTTTCCTTCAAAGGAATATTCCACCCAAACATAACGATCAAATGGTTTTATTTACATGAACATTAGGTAAAAACAATCAATTGAATTTTTTTATCTTTGGGTATGTAAAAATTTTCTCCCCTTTTCAATATTCCAACAATTGGGATTAAGAGGGTTGAAACCGACCATTTTGATACTATAGTTCGCTAACAGATCCTCTACTCATCCCATAGGGAGAATCGATAAATAGCTTGTTGGGGTTGGTAAGCAGTTTTTCTTATAGAATTTATTATTCTAAACATGGATAGTGACCAAGAGGTTCCTATAATTCTAGATATCCCCCTATTATACCTAGTAGGAGTAGTTATCAAAGTGGGAAAAGGCAGTTTCAATTTTATGTTTGGTGAGAAATTAAAAAGAGATTCATGTGTTTAAAAATGTGGAAGAAAAAATATTTTGTGAGAAATATTATAGAGTTGATACGCTAAAAGTTAAAAAACATTAAAATAATAATAGTAATTTTTTATAGAAAATATATTTGAACACACTCATGTGGATGTTGAAAATAATCTTTCCCAACATATTAAAATTAATAAAAGTGACAATATATATAATTTTGAGTATATTCAAAACAACTATGTTCCATCATTGGAAAGCTTTCATGAAGATGTGTTTCCAGTTACGGAGATTAAGAACTTTCTCGGTGAACATGAGATTTATTTTATTTTTTAAAAAATGTTCATCATTTTTATAATATTTATGGATAGTTGTTGAAAAAAATTGGTGATTTTTCCTTAATAAATATTCTGAAATTTTATCTTTAAATTCATGACAATGGGTTTCCCACCTTCAAAATTAGTGAATAAAAATGAAAATATGATATATAAATTCGAGATCTGTCTAGATTTCAAACAAATTTTAAGAAAAATAGTGAATATAATTGACCCCATAAGTGTAATAGTCTTCCTTCTATAGAAAAATAACCCACATTGTAACTTAATAATTTTCCTGAACACCTAAAATATTCATTAATTGATGAAAAATCTATATTTCCAATTATAATTTCTACTTTATTAAATTAAATTCAAGATAAAATATTTTTGGTTTTTCTGAAGAAATTAAAAACATCAATAGGCTCATCTATAGCTGAGATAAAATGGATTATACATTCATTAATCATGTATAATATTCCTATAAAACCTGATGATAAACCAAGAGTTGAATGTAAAATGATATTTAACCAAAACATGAATTAAGTTTTGACAGACGAGTTAATTAAGTTGTTAGATTCTAGGATAATATATTCGATTTCAGGGAGTTATTGGTTTTTTTGTCCAACTTATTATAATTAAATATGTATTCACTATTATGACTAATGAAAATATTAAACAAATCCATGTTAGGAAGGAAATAAAATGGAGAGGATATATAGATTATAGAAAGTTGAATTATGATACTAGAAAAGATAATTTTACCTTGTTATTTTTAAATCAAAATATTTAGAGGCCAACTAGAAATTTGTTTTTCTATTTTTTATATGGTTATTCCGGTTACAACCATATTTCATTTTCCCTTGATGATCATGAGAAAAATACTTTCACATTCCCCATTGGGACATTTTTTACCAAAAAAATCCCTTGGAATTGTGCGGTGCACCGACAACATTTTAATTGTGTATAATATCAATATTTCTAGACAATATTGAGAGAATAATTTATTTTTTATGGATTATTTTTTCCAATTTGGGAAAAAAATATCCATTAAAAATAATATTTGGTTTTTAGAAAGGTGACTAGTGACCAACATAGTACTCAAATGGGGTAAATTCTAGTTTATGGTCACTGGAAAAATAGTTATGGGTCCAAAAGTGTCTAAGAGTGATTTAGAGGTTGATAATTCCATGATTTAGGTCTTTCAAATGCTTCCACCTTCAATTAATGTCAAAGGTGTTTGAAGCTTTATTAGGCATTCCAGTTCTTACGAGAGTTATATCTAATACTTTTTTAAAATTAAATTTCCCTTTTGTTCAATATTCATTAAAAAAATTCCATTTGTATTTGAATAAAATTGTCTCAAATCTTTGACCCTTATTTAGGGGAATCTCACTTCTTCATCCATCATCACTACATCTAATTTAAAACATCCATTTGAAGTCATGAGTGATTTTTGTGGTGTGTCTATTATATTTGTTTTAGGCCAATGGAAAGAATGTAAATTTCATGAAGTATATTATTCTAATAGTTTTCTAGATTATCATGAATTAAGTTACACCACTACTTAAAATTTAATGTTGGTTATTGTTTTTTCTTTAGAAAAGTTTAGGTAGTACCTTTCAGGATCTGTATTCATAGTTTTCATAGACCACATTGCCTTGAAATATCTATTGTTAAATAAAGAGGCCAAAACTAGAATCATTATCTTGATAATTTCTCTATAGGATTTTGATTTCAAGATTAAAGATAGGAAGGGTTCTTAGAATGTAATTCCATGTAATTTTTCTAGGTTGTCTAATACTCGGTGTGGATATCCCACAGATATTAATTCATCCATTCATGATGTAATGTTACTAAGTATTTCTGTTAGATGTTTTTCAAAGTATTCATATTTTTCTAATTTCTTATCAATTAGTGTCTTCTCTATTTATTTTTCTAATAATTAATGGAATATGTTTTTCTCTGAACACAAATACTATTATTTGGATGAAGATATTATTTTTAGGATTTCTGTTGATGAAATCTTGAGGAGATTTGTGTCGGAAAAATAAATGATACCTATTTTTTAATTTTTTCACTCTACACCTTGGGTAGGTCATCATGGAAGATATATAAAATCCTAAAAATTATTTCAAGATGTATTTACTTTGTCTACATTGTTTATTGTTTCTATAATTTTTGTGGTGGATATTGATAGGTGTCATAGGTGAGGAAATGTTTGAAAGAAGTAGGAGTTTCATCAGAAATGTATTTTACAGGTGGAGATTTTTAATATTTTGGGATTAGACATTATGGGACCATTCTCATATTATCATGGGAATGATTACATCTGATTTTCTATAGAACATGTGTCTAAATGTGTGTTGAAAGTTCCAAAACCCAAAAATTAGTCTAATAGTGCGATCAAATTCAATGAAAATAAATTCATTTCATGATTTGGAGTGCCAAAGGATATCCTAACACACAATAGAACACATTTTAAAATTTTATAATTTAATTCATTGATATAGAAGTATGGATGTGGACATAGAACATGAATTAAATACCATCCATAGTCTAGTGGATAGGTAGAAATATCAAATTATGAATTGAAATAAATCTTAGGGAAACAATTTCATGTTCCATGATAAATTAGTCATTAAATTTTTATGAGTAATTATGGTCATATAGAATTGCTTTTAAAACTTTTGAAAGTATGTTTCCATATAGACCCATTTTTTTAAAAACAGTTTATATTACTATAAAGTTATAACTCAAACTTTCTGTGCGGTGAAAGGCCAGAACATTGATTTTAATACTGATGGAGAAATTAGGATTCTTGAGTTGAGTGAGATAAATGAGCTATGAGAGAATAATATGAGAATTATAGGAGTTATAAGGAGATGAATAAATATTTTCAAGATTCGTTCATCCAAAATAGAGATGTTAAAGTTGTTCAAAAGTTCTTTTTTATAATTATATACTTGTAATTTTTTCTTATAATATCAAATCCAAGTAATCTGGGCCATTCACCATTGTTTGAGAGCTTGTCAATGGAGCTATTGAAATGGTAAGAGAAGAGAACCATCCTTTCCTTGTGAATATCCTAGTAATCAAAAATTATGTTGAGGGGAATACAAAGGAATTGGATACAATCTCTTGATTTGAAAATTGTGAATCATTTTACTATGGTTATGGACTTTAAACAATGTTTTACATGGGAGGAAACCCATTATTTTCTTGATTTTTACTTTTACTTTTGTTTAAATAAATTCTTCACAATATGTTTCCTATCTCAAGAAATTTTTATAGTTTTTTTTTTGGATCCACTCACTCATCCTTTGTCTCTTTTGTGTGAATGTTTCTTTTTTACTAACCATGAGGTGAATATATCACGTGGTAGGTTACATGACAATAGGAGAAGGGTATAGTTGGTTTTGAAATTTTTTTAATAGTGGAAGATTCCTTTTAAACCTCAGTGTTATAAGGTGATTTTGATTTGGATATAACCTAATAATACTTCTCTAAAATTTATCTATGGATATTATTAAGTTTCAAAAACAAATTTTGAACTTTTCCTTTTATGGTAACATAAAATTGAAACTAGAATACTTTTTTATTGGATTAATATGAAGGTTACACATTTGCTAGAAATTTTTTAGAAAAGCCTCTATTTATATATGGAGTAATTTTTTTAATCCTTTTTGTATTTTTTTCTCAACTAGTTTCATATAAATTATTTATTTTAATTTTTGTGATAATGTTATCAATTATGTGATGGAAGACGTGCTTAATCCTTATTTTTCATTATGTTTTTTATTCAACTTCATGCATTGTTTTCTTCTCCTTTAAAACTATTCGTGAACTCACCAATATCATGAAAGATTTTGGAAAAAAGGATTTGTGCCTTATTACCTTATATTGGCATATAGGGATCCTATTTGCAAGGAATATTTTATGTGTGTCTGTTCTATTGAAAAAAGGATTTAGAGCTTCTCTGATTCCCCTTAAATTAAAAAATTTCCGTGTGATCTTAAAATATATTTAAATAAAACGGTTTAATCGTTTCTCCTACCTTAGATTCAATAATTTGGATATTTTTTAGTTTAGGTTTGGGGGAGGTTATGTAATGTGAAAAAATTCTTCTCATTTTAAAAACAATAAAAACCCTTATCCAAAAAATACACTTATTTTTTAAAATGCCTCTCTATCATGCATCACTTTAGGTTTTATATAAATTAAATTTCTTTTTAGTGTTTTCAAAACAAAAGTAGGATCATGGTGACATACCTTGGTAATAATTATTTTATAAATTGAGGGTTTTTATCTTATTCAAAAATTGATACAATTTTGTAATTACTAATTGTATTTGTCCAACTATTTTTATAGAAACACTATTTGGAAACTAGGAAATGGGAGTCTTATAGGTTATATCCTTGAATAATTATAATTATAACTTAAGGAAACATAATTTTGTACTTGAACCTAGTAAATTAGCCTTACTGAAATGTAACAACTTATGGAACCAACTCTATCATGAGTAATTTAAATCCTTTGAATATGGATTAAAATGGGAATTCAGATCCCATAATGGGTTTCTAAAAGAAGGGTACTGGGTGTGTTGTGTGTATAATGTCATTTTACAAACTCAATTAGTTTTTTTTGCATAGTTCTATGCATAGTGATATACGCACCACATACAAGTCAGAGACATGTTTTCAAATAGTAATCATGATGAAGAATTCAAGATGCACATAAGATTTTATATTAAATAGATATAGAGGAACTTACCATAAAAAATTGATCATTCACCAAAGAGGAGATGTATCGATTTCATTTATAAATATATTTCTGAGGGAGACATCTAGACTTTACAAATAGTAGATAAAAGAGGTGTAAAACAGTGACAATCTGTAAATCATGGGGAGAACAGAATCATCTTCTTTCTTTCTCTCATGTTCTATAATTTCACATTGATGAATTTCAAAATTATTTTTGGATAAAACGCTTTTACAGGGAATTTAGATAGTACTAGTTTATCATTTTAATCAATTTTTTCTGATCATTTATAAATTGAAATAGAATTCTTCCATTTAAAAACTAAATGAGTTATGTAAGTGAGGAACTAAAGAATCATCCATTTTATGTCCAATCTTCTCAGTTGAGATTTTGACTTCATGTTTTGAATATTGATTCAATAGAAACTTCACAAACAAGGAATTATTTAACTAGACAATCAAAATTACCCCAAAACTTTATTATTATTATTAATATAATAATTCTTAATTATCTAATTTTTCTTCATCTGTTAAAAAATATTCAAACAACCTCATCCATTAAGCATAGTAGTTAATTTGTGCATATTTTTTTATTTTACATTAATTGTTTTCAGTATTTTTATAGACATGTACCCACCATTTTCTTCCTCATGGATATGATACTATTTCTTACTACTTTATAGTAGTTTTTAGTTATTTAATTTGATCTAGTCAATGATCTAACATCATCAATATTCTTTAATGGAATATAAGCAAGCTGATAAATAGGGAAACTATTGTTGATATTTTGGATATTATAAGAAGAGATTGATGTTGTTCCATATGCTATAAATGTAATATTATAAACTATATACATAAGAAAGTTATTATACATTCAAATCAACCATTATATATTATACATTCTAATATATGTGTCCTAATGAGAAAGAATTCAACAAATGAAGATAAACACTTTATTTCATTTGTTACTATTTTAATCACATTACATGTCTTATGTTTTTGAAACATAAGTAAGAGGATCTAAAAAGTTAATGATTTTTAAGAGAAGGATTGAAAAGAAATGGGTTTATACCATAAATAATATTCAAAAAAATAATTGTTCTCATACTAATGTGAAATTTATAGATTATCATAAAAAGCATGGAAAGCATTATGAATCCAAATCACCATACACATCATATGAAAATGGAATTTCTAAAAGAAGAAATAAAAACATTTTTTGAGATGACATGAAAAATGTTAATAGAATGTAATACTTCTAAATAATTTTGGAGGAAATTTATTAAAGAATAAGTTCATATCTAGAATCATTATTTCTATATGATAGGCTCTAATATGATGGAATTTGAGATTCACTAAAAAGAAAACCTAATTTGGAAATACCCAATGGTATTTGGTAAAAAATTTATTATCACGGTCAAGGTTAATATTCCTTGGAGGTTTGATTAGGGAGGTTCCAATAGAATCTTTCTTGGATACCCTCCAAATAGTTGAGGATAAAGGTGTTATAATAAATAAATAATAAATATTGTTGATTCTTCTAATGTGAATGTTCTCGAAATGTATGTTATAAATGTTTCTAAAACAATTCCATATATGGACTAAATTGAATATAAAAAGTTTTAGTTAAACAATATGACAAAATAATTGATAATAATATTATTATTAAAGATATACGACATACAAATTCTAACACATTTATCTCCAGTGATAATAAGAATTTATGTTGATCTCGTCACATGCTGATAAAATAAGTGAAGGACCAAAACATCAGTGGAGATCATGGAAAAAATGCTCAATCTAGAAGAACACCAAGGATAGTTTCACACACTTAATTATATTTACAGTTTTATCTAATATATGTAAAAGAATATTTTGGTCATCGAGGATTGATTGATACTATAAAGTATGGTCTTAATCAAATCAAGAAGAATGATACATGGGAACTTGTATCCAAATAAGAAAATAAGAATGTGATAGAAAAAAACGGATTTTTTGAATGAAGTTGAATAAAAAAGGATAAGTGATTAGAAGAAAGGCTTGATTGATTTGTAAATGTTACTCATAGATTGATGGAATTGACCTTGATGCAACATAATCCCCATTATTAAGGTAAGAAACAGTCAAAAAATCTTTCTATCACTAGAAAATAAAAATATAATATATTTCATGTGGATCTCAAGTCTTCTTTTTTGGTTGTAGATCTTGATGGAGAATTTTTTATTGAATAACCTTGTGTCTTTATTTCGGTACATGAGTAATGTTATATGTACAAGTTGAGAAATTATTTTTTTTGTTGAAACATGCTCCGAGAGTTTTTTATTCAAAAATAAATAATTTATTGTGAAATTTGATCTTCAAGAAATAAAGATTTGATAGTAAACTATACAAAAAAAATAATATCAAGAGGTTTTCTCATTTTAACTATTTATAATGATGATATAATTTTTGTAGGTAATCATGAATAAATGTTTTAAAAAATTTCTAATGATATGAATAAGTAATTAGAAATGTCCATGCTCAATGAAATTAAATACTTTCTTGGCATAAAAATATCTCAAAATAAGAATTATGTTTCTCTATCTAAAGATTATAATGATAAGGGATTAATAAAAATATTAGTCATGGGATATTCAAATACATTTTCTACACCAATTTCAATGGGGAAAAAATTAAAATAGAGTGAATTAAAGGAGTTTGATCCTAAAGGGTTTCGAAAGTTGGATGGAAGCCTGGTGTTTCTAATGGATTCAAGGCCATATATTGTGTGTGATGTTACACTTTGTACCAGGAATCAAAGTTATACAAAGGAATAACATCTTATATATATAATATTTATCCTAGAATATATGAAATTCACAATTTATTTTAGAATAAAATATAATATATCAAGAATGATTGATATGTTCAGTTACACAGATATAGATTAGACATGTTATGTTGATGATAGAAGATACACATCAGGTGGAGTTTTATTCTTGGGATAAAGATGTGTGAGTTGGATTATAAATAAACAAAATTTAGTAACTCTTTTCAAGGATAAATATGAATATGTAGCTTCCACTAAAGATAAAAAATATTTAATGTTGATGAATACACAATTAGAATATTTGTTAGATGATATGTATATGTCCATTATCTTGAGTTGTGATAATTTATGTTCTATCAATATCATTTAAAATCATGTTAAATATTCTCATTCTAACCTTACTGATATTAAAGATCAATTTATAAGGGAGGAACATCAATTAAATGAACTAGTGTTGGAGTTTTTTCCTACAATGTTGAAAGTTTATAATATTTTAAATAACTCATTTTCAAAGGAAATATTTTATAAACATAGGTTGATCATGGGTATCAAACATCACTATTTTTTATGTCTATGGTATGATCCCAATCCCCTATCTCATATTTTCATTCAATATTGATGTAAAATGGGGATAAAATGTAGTAACATAAATCTATAAACTGGTATGTTATTTACTTTTTCAAGGAAGAACATGTATTTAGGGGAGTTTTTAAAAGGGGAAAGTTGTGAATTAATTATGTGTGAACTATTTTAATAGTTTATTGAAGTGGGTATATGAAGTTATTTATTTTAAGATCTAATGATGTGGTAATGGAATATGGTTAATAAAATCTTCTTTAAGTATCAGTTAAGGGATACATTGTATTATTGTTCAATGATTCTCATTTCTAACATTGATTTCACTCATGTATTCTTATAATTTTTTGATTATTAATCCATTTCATGAGTTAAAATGTTTTAGTGATTAATGTTTCTTGTCTAAAAATAAAATCTAAATATGGCGATTACTAGGACCAAGATGTTTGAAAGTGTTTTGCAGAAGATGAATGGCTTAAGAAGATTCTTGATTGAGTATTATGGAATTTTCAAGGATTTATTTTTGGTTGTATTAACAAAAATCACATAAGATTTTTGAGACATCATATAATGCTGATAAAACATATTTCATAAGACCGAGGTCCTCAGACTGAGTCTATTGTTCAATGTATATCAGTTGGATGGGATCAGTCAGAGGGAAAACATTGAATGATTATCCTTGTTTTCTCACAAGTTCCATCAGCTATAAGTTTTTGTTAAGTTTCAAATATTGAAATTCATTAATATTTTTAATTTTCTAAACATCCTAACATTTCAAGGTGTCCATGATCCATGTGTAAGTTCAAATAAGGGTTTTTTATGGTATGATTTTCAAAGATTGTGCTGCTAGGATTTGTGATGTTCTACCAGACTAATGTTATAGATCAAAGTGGTATAGTTATAAAAAATTTTCTAAATATATATTACCAAATAACGTATTTATAAAATAAAATTATATATTAGAATTATATGAATCCTACTAATTAAAAGAGGGAATTTTGTGAAATTTCAAAAGGAAATATCTAGGGAATGTCATCATATAAATACCATCAAACATACTCTTACATGGTCATTGTCCTACGTCCATCGAATGAACAAATTTTGTATGTTCACCCATTGAAATTTGATTATTTATGTATGGATTATATCATATGAGCTTATACTATGTCGATTATGTGAATTGATGAAGTCTCTAAATCATCAAATGTAATTTGGTAGTCTAAGTCATTAGAAGATGTAGTTGTATGAAGTCCACTATTTTGAGGTTGTCTAGAGAAGGAAATGATTGATGTTTTATTATATAAATCATACAAGTATGTTTCTGGTGAATTTATTCCAAAATTACTCTATAAATATATGAAGAAACAACATTCATAGAATCCCCAGTCAGGATAGTATTATGAAGATATATCAAATAGATTGTTTGAAGGGATTTAAAAAAAATAATAAATATATTAAATGTGATAATATAAAAATGACCAATCAGTATTTCAATTATCACAATGAAATATTGTAATTCTCATTGATTATTAAGTATTTTATAATAATAATGATATCACTGAGTCTTAAGAAAAAACATAATATTTAGAAAGTTTTATTGCGATCAAATTTCAGAGTGGGAGACTCAAAGTGTTGGGTACGAAGATTAGATCCATTTTCCCACCAATTCCTAAAATCACAGTGGAACATGACCTATATAAATGGATAGATGCATCAAGAAATATGTATATATTTTGTTGAATTTTGGAGAAATTTTGTCGAAGTGATGATGAGAACCAATGAAATGGTTAAAGAAGAATCAATTAGAAGTTTATTGGAAAATGTTTCTCATCACGTTTTCATATGAAAGATGGTGTGAATATGTGATCAGTCAAGGATTTTAGATGTAATTAGTTGAAAAAATTGGAAGAAGTGGTTTCATCCTATAGGAGACACCAGATGGAGTATACTAGATGGTGATACTAGTTAAACTTATCAAAACCTCTAATGGAAAAAAAATAAATATCTTGATGACTATTCTGAAAAAAAAGTGAACAGGATTAAGGTTTATGTGAAAGAAATACAATTGTGAATAAATATCAAGTAACATAGTGACAAAACACTAAATCTTATTAGTGAAGGATCTTATAGTTGTTACAAAACATTGTTACATCTTTTATTTATGTGAGGACCACATGCACTTTCATTTGACTATAGTGCTTTCCAAGTGAAAGTCTAATCCCTAATTTATATAATCACTAAATGAAATAAATTCTAGTAGATTATGTGGACTTAGATTATTTCCAAACCATACTAAGGAATACTAACTCATATTGGGTAGTGAACCTTGTCAATTCCTATATTCGTATGTTTATTCTTATTTCCTTGTTTTCCATTAGGGTAATTTCTCACTGATTAGCGGCAAAGGTTTTTTTTGTAAATTAGAAAACATAAAAATAGTGGATAACATATTCACCCCTCCCTCTCTTAGTGATCACACAGATCTTGGTTGGGCCTTTAAAATATATTAGTTTATATATAATAATATTTTAAAATATTTCATGTTAATCTATTTGGATGAAATAAACAATACTTAACAAAATAGATTTTTGAAAAAATAAAATATTTTTATACTAAATACAGTTTAAAATACAATTAAAATTATTTATTTAAATTCTAAAATTTAATTCTGCTAATAATTTGATATTAAACTCATTATTTGAATTTTATATATACATCTTAGCATATAATAATAGTAATAATATTAATATTTATACATTACACACACACACACACCATATTTTACTATCATATATTATTTTTCATTTTGAGTAATACTACGTTAAATTTACTATATAAAAATACATGATTTTCGTATACCAATTGAATATACATTAAAATAATGTTTCTTCAATAACCATATTTTCAATTACTATATCTTCAATAACCACATTTCTTTCATATATACACAACCTTACTAAAATTATTCTATTCAAAATTCTCATTTACATAGATTTCAAGTTAGATCACATAACATGATTTATCCTTTCATGGTATTTTTAATGTCTCAGATTTTTTCCATGCTTTATTTTTAATAATATGTGAGAATTATTTCGAGACCAGTCTTCAAGACAGAGCGCAGTTTCGAGGCCCGGTGAGCCCGGAACAAATGTTTGAATTTAATTAAATAATTAAATAACGCATCCTTGAGGTTTTCCTGAAAAAGTGGGATATCTACTGAATGGGTGATCATATCAAAAATCTGAGGCCAATGTTGCATTCAGAACAAATATTTTACCTTAGGCGATGCCTAACATCAGCCAACATTGGTCGGTGGTGAAATCCATTTTTTGGATGTAAGAGTAATAAAATAATTAAATAAAAATATTTTATTCTCCAGTGAAATATTTTTAACTCTGTTACAACAGATATATCTTATCTTTTTAAATAAAGGCTTGTGTAGTGGTCCAGGGTTACAAAACCTCATAACCATGAAACCCTTGGCAGCTCTGGAGAGCTCTGGAGAAAACCTCCTGACGCATCAATGACGTTTTTGACGGACTTCGCCGGCGATGATGATGCGGCGACCGGATCTTTGCCATCGAACACCGCGAATCCAGGTAGAATGTTTAATTTGTGATTTCTTCCCCGTTCCTGATTTCTACAACGAACGCGGACTAATCCATGAACAGATTAGCCCACAGATCGATCGTTCTGGCAGGATGGGTTTTTGCGGGGATTTTGGGGGATTGAATCCATGTTGATATATTTTTTGATGATTCTTCTGCTCCGTTTAATCCAATTAACAGGAGCGGATCAACCCCATGACGAACAATAGTGGAGGTTCATTCCTCAAGCTTGTTTTATTGAATTTCTCCCCTTTCTCTTCAACACGTTCTTCACGTTCTTCGCGGGGCAATGAACAACAGATCGTTGCACATCCGTTCTATGACGCAACGATCACAAAGTGATGAATCGACACCACGGCGATCTCGCGGAGGTGCGACGACGGTTTTGGTGGATGATTCAGAGTGGATCGAGATATATGAGTTTTTGGTCATTTTTCTTCAGATGGATCATTAGAGGTTTATGATCTGATTTAAGGACCGAAAACACCTGTTGTGGTTTTCGTATTATGAAATGAACCATCCCCTGGGGTATTAGGTTGAAAGGATGAGAAACCATGGATCAGGAGGATCATCCGCGGGGCGAGGAGGAAGATGGAATTTCTGAAAAAATACCGACTACACAACGTGTAGTATGCGCTACACAGCGTGTGTTCATCGTTGGATTTACCTGGCATGTACTTCGGGAGTACACAGACACAGGTTGGCTACACGACCAAGGACACACCGTGTATACCATTCCCTGGCCAGACCCGACCAGATACATGGGATACCCCGTGTGATGGTACACAGGCAGGTGACACGGACAGAGACCATGTACGGTCACATGGCCAGCGTACGCGGAGTGATCCCCAAGTGCTCAGACATGGCATGTGCTTCTTTTACATTCTGTGTAGTTACATTCTATTCAACAAGTCAAAATGACATGGGTCGTTTACATGGGCAGTACCCGGAGTCAAGAAACACAGTGTGTTATCCTTATACACGTAGTGTAGTTGGATTTCACGCACCTTGGATGGATGAAATATTCCGTTTACATGAGAAGTACCCAGGTTCAAGGAACACGGCATGTAACCATACTGAACTCCGTGTAACGTCTCTTAAATGGCTTGAGCCAGTTGCCTTCTGTGACTTGGGCTAGTTTCTTTAGGGTTTGTCCCCTTGGTCTTTTCTCCTGAAGGTTTCCAGTATCAATTCCTACATACATAAGTATGATCCCTTCAACAGGACTTCTTGAATATATTTTTTTGGAATCCCCTCTGTGAGACTTAGAACCGGATCCTCTATTCCTTCCTAGAACCCCAGGTAGAGTTCTTGGTATTGACATGACCAACTTTACCCGGGAACTGATCCTCTGATTAGTGGATTAGTTCAAACTGTGTTTTTGGTATCACCCCATGACTATTGGTTGTGATCCTCATTTGAGCATCATGTTCCCATGTACTTGTGGAGTGTGTTCTCCCGGAACGATTACTTGTGTCTCTATCTCTTCAGACCTAGGAGTGTGTTCTCCTTGTTGCGTGCTTAGTGGAATCTTCATGCTGGATCTTAGTAGTGGTTTCGTGATAGTCGATCGTGTATGAGTATATATGGATATTCTTGTTATATGTTCTGTAGACATATACTGTGTAGAGCTGACAACATCTTTCCTTTGTGGTGTTTTCCCTTGTTGTATTTTTTTGTGGTTTTGAGGTGTCCTACTGTGTATTGTTATACTCACCCCTGCACGGGCATTGCCCGTACGTGTCATGTCTTGTGTAGAAGAGAGAGCTTTTGATAGGATTCTAGGCAGACCAGGACCGTACGGCTCTCAGTGAGATCAGATAGGCTGAGGTGTGTTCCTATGGCTACGGATTACAGTCCCAGTACCTTTCTCTACAGGTTGGACTTTGTTGCAGACTCTCTTTTGGTGGGCTTGTACTTTTGGCCCAGGGTTTTACACTTGTTGTACTTTAAATTCCTATTGTACTCTATTGGTTGGGTTTTTTAGTGTATGCATGCATTTCCATTTTTAGTAGTTTTTACTTTTCATCTTTGTGGGCTTGGAGATGTGTGTGCATGTGTACAAGTTTATAGGCAATGCCTCCCATGTTAGTAACATGCCTACTCAGTGCTAGTCACCAGCCTCTGACCTATTGGAGGTGGTCTTGGGGAGTTATGGTTTGGGCCCTACTGGGACGGGTCGTGACAGAGTGGTATCAGAGGTGTTCAGTTCTACCTTAGGACTGAGAGTATGAGATTTGGTTTGTGGAAACAATGTTAAGTGTTTCGAGTTTGGCTTTCAGGCCAGGGACCCCAGTGTTGGTGCGGGTGGCCGACGTATCCAGACACCAGGACTCTGATAACTTGCTTTTCGACTCAGAGCATGAGAACACTAGTTGCAGGGGAAAATAATAGTACATGCATCATATAGGAATGGGTTTTGGTTTCCATGTCCTTCTTGATTCAGCTCTCCAGATATACTCACTGACTGAGATACATCTTCTTTCATTACAGGATGCCTCAGTGACGCACACCCGCTAGGATCCAGCAACTCGATCCCGAGGATGACCCCCTATGTGATGAGGCATCGATACAGGGACCGAATCCCCCAGTTTTACCTTCAGGTGGTGTTCCAGTTATCCCACCACCTGTGGAGCAGTGTTTTGTGCCTGCTGTACCAGTGGAGGAGGAGCGCAGGCTGAGCGCACTCCACAAGTTTCAGAGATAGAGACCCCTCAGGTTTCAAGGCAAGGTTGACCCTCAAGAAGCAGAGGACTGGCTTGAGGCAATGACCAGAATCTTCCGTTTGGTCAGGACACCAGCAGATCAGATGGTGATCCTGGCAGCGAGCCTTCTGCAGGGCTCAGTAGGGCGATGGTGGAGTTTGGTTATCTAGACTCACGACGAGGCGACTCTTGCATGGTCAGAGTTTGTGCATCTCTTCTGAGAGGTGTTTTCACCGGTTACCCTGAGAGTAGTACATATACAGGGGCTTCTTCCGCTCCATCAGGGAGCCATGACGGTGGATAACTATTCATCGAGGTTTACCGAGCTCTGACGGTACTCAATGAATATGGTCAGAGATCAGTACATCATAGCTCGGACTTTTGAGCGGGGCTTGCATAGAGATATCCGAGCTAGAATCATCCCTATGAGCATTCCAACTTATGCTAAGGTGCTCAAGCTGGATTTGTTGGTCGAGAGCTTCTTGGCAGAGCAGGGACAGCCGACAGTTTTTAGTAGTGGGTGAGCTGGAGCAGAGACCTCGGCAGCAGGGAGCCGACGCCAGGGACCCAAGCGTGGGAGACATTTTTAGAGGAGATCCTAGGACATGTGATCTGTCGTACATGGTTCACAAGGTGCATCCATCCAGACTCGAGAGAGGGGATTCTACTCATGTGATGTCAGGGGACATCTTGCTTGAGATAGTCCGACCCGCCATACTACTGATATGTGAGCAGTGGATGGACCACCGAGGCGAAGTCAATGTGTGGAGCAGACAGATCTGTGGTGTGGCGGATGTGGTAGGGGAGCTGGGAGAGCAGCTGGAGGTGGTCAGCGTTTTGACCATTTACCACCACCACCCCCAGGAGGTCCACCCTAGGTTCACGGAGCCGGTGAACATAGGTAGGGACAGCTATAGGCAGTATAGGCTTATGACCCAGGTACACCCTAAATGATTAGAGGTACAATCTGTGTCTTTTCTACATTGGTTTCTATACTAATAGACACAGGTGCAAGTCATTCCTTTCTGGCTGCTTATCTTCTTCAAGACCTTGAGATTCCAGTTGAGCCATTTACTCGACCATTACACTTAGAAACACCAACTGGAGAAGATTCATAGGTCACACACCTCTGCAGACAATGTGACCTGACCCTTGGAGGCGAGAGTGTTGGTTGGAACCTCTTGGTGGTAGCATCGAGGCCTTACGATGGCATTCTTTGTATGGATTAGTTATCCATAGTTCATGCCCAGATCGACTATTTTAGGAGAATTTTGCGGTGTGTCTACAATGATGGAATGAGGTTCTCTTTTGTTGGTGAAATAGAGACTCAGGCAGTGCAGGATGGACTCGTGCATAGAAAGGCACAACCGATTTCACATTGGTTGGCTGGCCTAGCCCTTTGTGCATCAGATGTTATGAGTTTCTAGTTTCTAGCAGTGGTGGATGAGTACGAGGACATCTTTTCGGAGGATATCCCTAGACTACTTCCCCGTCAAGAGATAGATTTCTGCATTGAGGTTCAACCCGGAACGACACTGATATCAGTATCATCATATCGGATGGCTCCTACATAGCTTCGTGAACTGAGGGTGAAACTGGAAGACTTTCAAAAGAAGGGCTTTGTAAGGCCCAGCATTTCACCCTGGGTGGCCCCAGTTTTGTTTTCCAAGAAGGCAGACTGGAGCTTGAGGCTATGTGTGGATTACCGGCACTTGAATCAGGTGAACGTGAAAAACCAGTATCCACTACCAAGGATCTATGACCTCTTCGACCAGTTGAGAGGGGAACGATGGTTCTAGAAGCTTGATCTACGATCAGGCTATCATCAGTTGCGAGTACGGGATGAGGTTGTACAAAAGACAACTTTCAGATGTCGCTACAGTCACTATGAGTACTTGGTGATGCCCTTAGGCGTGACGAATGCCCTGGAAGTGTTCATGGGACTCATGAACCGGATCTTTCAGCCCTATCTATATCGGTTCATAGTGGTCTTCATCGATGATATCCTTGTGTACTCTGAGTCCAAGAAGGAGCACGTGAGACACCTAAGGATGGTTCTAGAAACACTCTGAGAGCACCAGTTGTATGAGAAAATCTCGAAGTGTCAGTTCTGGATACAGGAGGTCCACTTTCTGGGACACGTTATCACAGTAGATGGTGTAGCAGTAGACCCAGCCATGGTAGAGGCAGTGCTAGCATGGAAGCCACCCCGGAGCATGAAGGAGGTGTGGAGTTTCCTTGGGTTGGAAGGCTACTATTGGAGATTCATTCTTGATTTCTCCTAGATTTCAGCACCCATGACAGCTTTGACCCAAAAAGGGCATCCTTTCGTGTGGACCGAGAGATGCTAGCAGGCTTTCCAGTAGTTAAGACAGATTCTGACAAGTGCCCCAATCTTAAGATTACCAGAGGAGGGTGTCGAGTACGTAGTCTTCTGTGACGAATCAGGAACTGGGCTTGGTTGTGTCCTAATGCAGAGGAAAGTGGTGATTGCCTATGTATCATGTCAGTTGAGTCCACACGAACAAAACTATGCCACCCATTATCTTGAGTTGGCCGCGGTAGTCTTCATGTTGAAGATGCGGAGGCACTACCTGATGGGAAAGCAGTTTGCCATCTACTCTGAGCACAAAAGTCTCAGATATATATTTTCTCTAAAGGACCTGAATTTGAGACAAAGAAGATGGCTTCAGTTCCTCCAGGATTATGACTTTGAGATCGTATACACACCTGGGAAGGGGAACATTGTGGAATATACTCTCATCTGGAAATCCAGTTCACAGTTGCTGAATGATGTGGCAAGGAAGTTGGCCTCCTTACAGTTATCCTTCATGGATAGATATGGGGGAGCTTACCTTCTGTTGATGGTTGTTACCCCTCCACTCTTGCAGTGAGTCAGGGAAGCACAACTTGAGGATACTAGCTATGAGACTCTACGTGCTTAGATAATCATGGGTGATGATGTCGATGGATATTCAGAAGGTGAGGAGCATGTTGTTCTTTTTAGAGGGAGTACAGTAGTACTATTGATGTTGCGGGAGGAGGTTCTAAGGTAGTTCCATATATCTCCTTTCACTGTGCATCCAGGCATGGAAAAGATGTACCAGGACCTTTGATGATAGTTCTGGTGGCCAGGAATGAAGAAGAGTGTGGCAGAGTTTGTTTCTCGATGCCTTACTTGTCAGCAAGTAAAGGCTGAGCACCAGGTTCTAGCACGTTTGACACAGCCCCTTGAGGTGCCAGAGTGGAAGTTGGATGGGATATCCATGGACTTTGTGACGGGTTTACCACGTACATACAGGGGATACGATGCCATCTAGGTGATCGTTGATCGACTCACCAAGTCAGCCAACTTCCTAGCCATACGGAAGCAGAGTTCGGGAGAGATCTTAGTGCGCCTCTACATGCAGGAGATAGTTCGACTTCCTGGAGATCCATCTACGATTTTCTAATATCGTGATGCTTGTTTCATATCTCGGATGTGGAGGGGATTGCAGGAAGTTTTGGGACTCAGTTACGCTTGAGCACAACGTTTCATCCTCAGAGTGATGGTCAGATGGAGCGGACCAACCAGGTCCTGGAGGATATGCTATGAGCTTTCATACTTGACTTCAGTCATAGCTGGGAGGATCACCTACCACTGGTGGAATTTTATTATAACAATAGTTACCATTCCACTATTGGTAGGGCACAATTTGATGCTCTGTAGGGGAGACCTTTTAGGTCACCACTTTGCTGGAATGACCCAGGAGAGTCAACACTCATGGGCCCAGATATGGTGCGAGCTACTCCAGAGAAGGTGTAGGTCATCTAGGATAAGATGAATACTACACAGAGTCACCAAAAGTCTTATAACAACAGGAGGCGGAGGCCCTTAGAGTTCGAGGAGGGAGACCATGTGTTCCTTCAGGTCTCACCTCGATGGGGATTCGGGAGGTTTGGCTGAGGCGACAAGCTATCTCTGAGTTTCCTCAGCCCTTTCCAGATTCTGAGTTGAGTTGTCAAGGTGGCGTATCACTTTTCTCTACCTCCTCAGATGGACCGGGTACACAACGTCTTATATGTGTCGCAGCTAGGGAGGTACGTGCATGATCCATCGCACGTCATTGACTAGGGAGAGATGGGCATCGATGATGGAGCGACCTTTGCTGGGTACCCAATGGAGATTGAGGATCGGTAGGATGAGATCCTTCATGGGTGAGCTATTACCTTGGTGCATGTCTTGTGGCAGCACGGGAATCTCCAGGAGAGCACGTGGGAGTGGGATGCTCAGATTCGTGTGCAGTACCCGCATCTTTTTTAGTAGCATTTGTTTTGGATTTTCGGGGACGTAAAATCCCTAAGGTGGGTGTGATGTAATATCTCAGATTTTTTCCGTGATTTATTTTTAATAATATGTGAGAATTATTTCAAGACCATTCTTTAAGGAGACGCGCAGTTCCGAGGCCCAGTGAGCCCAGAACAAATGTTTGAATTTAATTAAATAATTAAATAACGCGTGCTTGAGGTTTTCCTGAAAAAGTGGTATATCTCTAGAATAGGTGATCGGATCAGAAATCATAGGGCACCATTGCATTCAAAACAGTGATTTTACCATAGGTGAGGCCGAACATCGGCCGGTGCAGGTCGGTGGTGAAATCCAGTTTTTGGACGTAAGAGTTATAAAATATTTAAATAAAAATATTTTATTCTGCAGTGAAATATTTTTAAATCTGTTGCAATAGATATCTATTATCTTTTTAAATAAATGCCTCCATAGTGGTCCAGGGTTACAAAACCTCATAACCTTGAAACCCTTGGTGTCTCTGGAGAGCTCTGGAGAAAACCTACCTACGTATCAATGACGTTCTTGATGGACTTCGCCGGCGACGGCGACACGACAACCGGATCTTCGCCATCGATTTCCACGAATATAGGTAGGATGTTTAATTTTTGATATCTTCCTCTTTCTTGATTTCTATGATGAACACGGACTAATCCACGAACAGATTAGCCGGCGGATCGATCGTTCTTTTGGGACGGGTTTTTGAGGTGATTTGGGGGGATTGATCCATGTTGATCTTTTATTGTTAATGCTTCTTCTTCGCTTAATCCTGTTAATGGGATCAGATCAATGCCGTGATGAACAACGGTGGAGGTTCGTTCCTCAAGCTTGTTTCATTGGATTTCTCCCCTTTCTCTTCCATGTATTCTTCATGTTCTTCATGGGGCAATGAATAACGGATCGTTACGCATCCGTTCTCTGAAGAAATGATCCCAAACTGATGAATCGACACCACGACGATCTCGCGGAGGTGCGACGACGGTTTCGGCGAACAATTCAGACCAGATCGAGAGATATGAGTTCTCGGGTGTTTTTCTTCAGATAGATCATTCGAGGTTTATGATCCGATTTGAGGACCGAAAAAACCTGTTGCAGTGTTCGTATGATGAAACAAACCAACCCCTAGGGTATCGGGACGAACAGATGAGAAACCATAGATTCGGAGGATCAGCCGCGGCACGAGGAGGAAGACGGCGTTTCTGAAAAAAATCCTGACTACACGGCGTGAAGTATGGGCTACACGGCGTGTGTTCGTGGGTGGATTTACCTGGCGTGTACTCCGGGAGTACACGGACACGGGTTGGGTACACGGCCAAAGACCCGCCTTGTATACCCTTCCCCGGCCAGACCCATCCAGATACACGGGATACCCCATGTGCTGGTACATGGGCAGGAGACACGGACAGAGATCGTGTACGGGCACATGGCCAGCGTACACGGAGCGAGCCCCAAGTGCTCGGACACAGCGTGTGTTTCTTCTGCACACTGTGTAGTAATGTTCTATCTGACAAGACGAATTGACACGGGCTGTTTACACGGGCAGTACCGAGAGTCAAGGAACACAGCGTGTGATATTTATACACGCCGTGTAGTTGGGTTTCACACATCTTGGATGGATGACATAGGCCCTTTACACAGGCAGTACCCGAGGTCAAGGAACGTGGTGTGTAACCATACTACACCCTGTGTAAACTATCTTAAATGGCTTGAGCCAGTTGCCTTCTATGACTTGGGCTAGTTTCCTTAGGGTTTGTCCCCTTGGTCTTTTCTCTTAAATGTTTTTGGTATCATTTCCTACATAGAGGAGTATGATCCCTTCAGCAGGACTTCCTGAATAAAGTTGTTGGAATCCCCTCTGTGAGACTTAGATTCGGATCCTCTATTCATTCCTGGAACACTATATAGAGTTATTGGTATATATGTGACCAACTTTACTCGAGTGCTGATCATCTGCTCAGCAGATTAGTTCAGACTGAGTTGTTGGTATCACCCCCTAACTATTGGTTGTGATCCTCATCTGAGCATCATGTTCCCAAGTACTTGTGGAGTGTGTTCTCCCAGAATGAGTACTTGTGTATCTCTCTCTTCAGACCTAGGAGTGTGTTCTCCTTGGTGCATGCTTAGTGGAATCTTCGAGTTTAATCTTAGTAGTGGTTTCGTGATAGTCGATCGTGTATGAGTATATCTGGATATTCTTTTTATATGTTCTGTAGACATATACTGTGTAGAGATGACGACATATTTCCTTTGTGGTTTTTCCCTTTTTGTATTCCTTTGTGTTTTCGGGGTGTCCTACTGGGTATTGTTATACTCACCCCTATACAGTCTTTTCCCACACGTGTTGTGTCTTGTGCAGACGAGCGAGATTTTGATAGGATTCTAGGAGGACCACGACCGAACGGTGTTCAGTGAGATCAGACATGCCGAGGTGTGTTCCTACGGCTACGAATGGAAGTCCCAGTACCTTTCTCTATAGGTTGGATATTGTTGCAGACTCTCTTTTGGTGGGCTTGTACTTTTGGCCCACGGTTTTACACTTGTTGTACTTTACTTTCCTGGCGTACTCTGTTGTTTGGGTTTTTTTTAGTGTATGCATGCATTTCCATTTTTAGTAGTTTTTACTTTTCAGCTTTGTGGGCTTGGAGATGTTTGTGCATGTGTATAGGTTTATAGGCAATGCATCCCATGTTAGTAACATGCCTACTCAGTGCTAGTCACCAACCCCTGGCCTATTGGAGGAGGTCATTGGGAGTTGCGGCTTGGGCCCCACTGGGATGGGTTGTGATAGTATTCTTTTTAATTTTAGGTTTTTCTATACTAATACTGATTCTAAAAGGTGACAGTGGTCCATGGGATTTTATAGTTATTAAGATATTATTTTTTTAATTTATTATCCCCTTTTAATTTTTTTAAATTTTGATTGATGTAATCATCCATGATGCGTGATACTTAGTTTCATGTGCCTTTTCTATAATGTTTTACTATTATAAAATAATTTGTTTTCAGTTTAATCACTATCTTTTATGAATTGTTTCCTAATATATTTAAATTTCATTGAAAAAATAATTTTTTTATATTTATCAACATATACATTAAGGAATGAATATACTTCTTAATAACCTAGGGAATTACATTCTCCCTTCCTTGAATAAACTATGTTCTCACAATTTTAATTATCACATGCCAAAAAATATATTTGGGAATATAAATTATATTGATGAATAAGGATATATTTTATAAAGAGATATCATCCTTACAAAGTTAGGAAAAAAACATACATCCAAAAATTGGAATACCGCTAATATTGATTTTTTTCAACTATTTGGGCCATGATTCCATAGTTATTAGATATCAAGATCCACATTATATAATTTGTTACTAGATGGTGTTTATTATAATGAATTCATTAGTATAATATAAAAGGTTATTATGAAATTTATTTTCCATTCTTGAGATATTTTTTCCTGTATATGGAGGGATCCAATCGATCAATAAAATTGTAGTAAATTTATCTAAAGTATAGATAATAAGGATTCTACAAGGAACATTTATCTAAACATCATCTTGGAAAATAATAATTATACCACTAGAATATTTCGTTAATAAACAAATAATTGGGTCAACGATTCAATGATCAAAGAAAAATTTTAATATTTACTAGTGTTCCTTGTATCAAATTCCAAAAATTCATCTACAATACTATATTGTAGTGTATGTGTACCTTAAATATCAGGATCCACATGAGGAGTAATGATTTCATAGGAATTCCATTTTCCTATTGGTCTTGGTGGTTGTCGATGATCATCATCAATGTCAGTCCTTATATTAGGTCATTGACTTGGATAATTCACAAGTTCCCCACAAATAATACATTGGAGTATTAATGGTACCTTAGGATTAATACCACTTATTTTAATCATTATAACAAAACTCTTCATTTTTTTGTCAATAGTCTAATTCTTGATAACCGCCTCTTCAACAAGTAATGTATCTCCCTTTCCCATTGATTCAATTCCATTGCGGATTCTCCCAATATTTTTGACATGTTGGTGGTTGAATATTCCTTATTTAATTATTGTCATGGACTAAATTTTTATGGGTATCAGTATTTCTATTCTTGGGTTAACTCAATATTTTAACAATGATTACTTTATGAATCATATATCACAATAGTTGGTTTGGAATAATCATCATATTTTTCAGTTCATATTCCATTATAATGGTTGATGATTAATATACATCTCACATTTTCCATCACACCCATTTTTAACTTAGCTCCTTCGGGTTGCAGACATCCCAAAAACCAAAATGGTTAGCATAAGTGACATAGCATTAATAATATGTTAGAATTATCGTAATCATAAAAGGAATTAAACCTTAAAATGATTTTTATTTTAAAATATCACATTGGTCTATAAATCCATCTGTTCAACCTATACCCTTATTATTTTAACCTATGTTACTTTTAGATAGGTCATATTATACTTCTAAACATAATATCACAAATAAAATTGGAAATCAGTCCTGCATAGCTATTCATAAAGGGTATATGATAAATCAAAGAATATCCCCCAAGATTTTTTATCCATGTGTTTAGTCTTAGACCCACGCATCATGAATTAGTGTGATGATAATTTTAATCCTAAACTAATCCTTTTTAGTGTGATTTCCCCTATGTAAATCAAAGTCACAACCAAATATACTTTCTAGTATACAGGCGGGGATGTGTTACTATAAAATCCACCCACTCAAGACTTTAGCTATAATGTACCGACTTGAGATCAATTAAATGGTGCCTCGAGATGGTGGGTCACATGGCCTGAAGCGCACCACCCCATACACCATAGAATTCATAATCTCAGCGAGGAACTACTATTGTATAATGGGGAGACCATACCCTTATAATTATAGTAGAACAATGGTGTAATAAATGGATAATACAGAAGAATAGTTAATGATAACTAAATTAGAGTAAGTAAAATATCTAGATGATAGAAATGAGGAATCCATCAATAGAAATATAAGTACCATATAAATAATGTTGTAATATCATGTCTATAAGAAAAGAACATGAAACATCGAATAAACACACTTACATATAGGTAAATCAAAAAAACAAAAAAAAAGACTATCTGTAGATAAAATTAGAAGTCATTGTTTGGTCATATGCTTCCTCACTCCCATGATAATATAAATCCAGCATTGTTCATTGAGTGATTTCCCCCTTCCACACATTCATCCATGAAGTTTATCCAAGCACCAATCGGTGGCCCAAAAAAGGCATGATATATAATTAGCAAGCCACTACCAACGTTATCTATAACAAATCTAGCTAGTGAATAATAACTAGAGCCATGTGCGGGTATAACAGGTGAGAAGTATTGTAAGGTAAACATAATAATTATGTGGACCAAGCATTATAAGAACTAGGATATAACATACAATCGTCAATATATATATAATATCAATAATAGGTAGTAAACACCTCTGAATAAGCCACATGTGATAAGAGTAACATGCCTATGTGGGCCAACCCCTATGTTATATAACTTGGGAGACATATATCCAAAGATTTAAATTCATATAGAAGTCATATGTTCCATACCTCAATCAATTTGAATGGTTAGATACCTCAAATAAGCATTCATAAGTGTCACAAGTTTCATACCTTGATACCATGGTTGGTTCCATACATTAAGAATCATAATTTTCATACCTTTATAGTCATATGAAACATATCTTAATAATAGGTGTCATACCATAATAATCATAGGCGTCATACATTAGTAATAGGTGCCCTTATATAATAATCATTGGTTTTATACCTTAATAATTTGTTTCATACCTTAATAATCATAGGTTCCATACCTTAATAATAGGTTAGATCCATACTAAGATTTACAACATTAAGAAAATAAAATAAGAAATGATGAGGGATTTGTTTTTGTCTATACCCATTTACAATCATCATTTATTTAAACATATAATAATTTTAATAGAATTTTCTAACATGGAAAATGAGGCATTATCGCCTCCAACTGACACATTTAATTTATAGAATATTCCTCTATAAGGGTGGTGAGTTCACACATTCAAAGGGGTGGTGTAACACAAGGTAGATATAAGAAACACAACACACAAGTATCCACTGTTGAGGTTTACTACCTTCAACCATGATAATGTGATATAAGGGAGATCCAAACATGGTGGAATAATTAATTTAATTCATAATATTCAATTTCTAAGAAACAACCATAATGTTCAGCATGTGGCACAATGTCTATAATCAAATATAAAAAAATTTAGGAAAAAGTACAGACCACCTACCTTAAGTCATTGTTAGAACACTCGTCTAGTATCGGCCTCTAGTATGGTCTAGATTATAATAGATGAAAAAAGAAACAAACACACTGAAAATATAACATAATATATCATAACAAAATAATTTCATCAGTATGATTATTAAGGGAAAATGAGGTAAAGGATTGGAGATTTGATCAGTGGTGATCCAATGTGACTAAAGGATCTTGAATCAGATTCTGGATGGAAAAAATACTTCAAAACCTCGGTTATCCCATCATCAATGCTATCAATTTGGGAATTAAAGGGGATGCTCTCCACTGGATGAAAAAAGAAAATATAGGGGGTGAGTTATAATGATATAAGGTAAAGTGTAAAATTATTAAATAATTAAAAGTTGAATGTCTGGACACATTGTTAGACAAAATGTGAACCAACAGTATGATCAGCTCTATACCAAGACACCCCTCACATGGATTATAGTTCATTGTTAAACAAACTATGAAAAAACCATATTCACCCTCTATCTTAGCCCCACATAGCCATGTTTCCTGGTTACATAGTTAAGTCAAATTGTGTAGCCCTATTCTCTGACCTAAAGATCCCCACATGGTTTGGTCTAATTGTGCGGACTAGGCTGCACAGTTTCTACTAAATGGGTGGCCCAGTTGATCCTTTCAAAAGCTATGGATTTAAACTCTGAACTAACCATGTACATGTTTTTTTCTTCTGTAACCTCATTAGGAACATTAACATGGATAAAAGTAAGGAATCCAACTAAAAGTAAAAATTTTGTTCCGTATTGGAAGAGACTGAA
Organism: Viscum album; assembly: GCA_963277665.1. Taxonomy (NCBI): domain Eukaryota; kingdom Viridiplantae; phylum Streptophyta; class Magnoliopsida; order Santalales; family Viscaceae; genus Viscum; species Viscum album. The sequence continues at coordinate 2,094,010,680 of OY728122.1, forward strand.
AAAACAAACAAACACCCTGAAAATAAGACACAATTTATCAATCAAATTTAAATCTATCGGTATGAATATAAATGACAAAAGGAGGTAAAGGATTGGACATCTAACTGGTGGTGGTCCAATGTGACCAAAGGATCTTGAATCGATGTCTGTATGGAGAAAAGACTTCAAAACCTAGGTTAGTCCATGGTGAAGCTATCAGTGGGGGAATAAAAGGGGGTGATATCCCCTGGATGAAGAAATAAAAGATACTAGGTCAGTTATAATGATATAAGATAAAAAGTGAAATTTTCAATCAATTAAAAGCTGAATGTTTGGATTCATGGTTGGAAAACTTTGTGCCAATAGTATGATGAGTTCTGTCCCAAGACAACCCTCACATAGCTTGTAGTGTGTGGTTAAACAAACTATGCACGAACCATATGCACCCACTATCTTATCCCCATATAGCCATGTTTCTTGGTAGCACAATTAAGTCAAACTGTGTAACCCTATGCTATGACCTGAAGATGCCCACACGATTTTGTGTAACTATGCAGACTGGTCTATACAGTTTATACTAAATGGGTGGCCCAGTTTTTCCTTCCAAAATCTATGGATTTCAACTCTAAACAAACCTTGTACACATTTGTATCCACTATAACCTCATTAGGTACATTTACATGGATACAAGTAAGGAATCCAAATAAAAGTAAATGTTTTATACCTTAAGGAAAATATGTGTCATTAAAATCTTAAACCTTATATAAAATTGTCCCTGAATTTCCCTTCCAAGGGTTGTAAAATATCATCTAAGAGAAAATCCATTCACAAAGCACATATTTCAGCCTCTTACTCCCAGGTCTCATTATATACATGGTCATTCTACCTTAGCACCCACACTAAAGGTACATACCAACCTCAAAGAACCTTCATGCCTTAGTCCAAAATATGGATTGGATGCTCCTCAAATGATGAATATTCCTCCAAATCAACCTCATCAGGTTGAAAGATATGAGATGGGTCTAGATTATACGAGAGAAGTTGTAAACATGGAAGATGTCATGCATATCCTGGTACCTCTAAGGAAAATACAACTGATAGGTTAATGGGATGGATATCTCCATAACTTCAAAAGCTCTAAAAAACCAAGGTGAAAGCTTCCCTTGCTATGTAAACTATCGATTCCCTAGTATAGTAGAAACATATAGCAATACCTAATCCAAAATCTCAAATTATAGTGGTCTATAATCAAGATGAGAGTAATACTTTTTCCTATATGAAGATATATCCATCTACATCCTAATCAAAAAAACCTTATCTAAAGTATCATTAATGAGACAAGGTCCAAGATAGGATTCCATACTTCCCTCTAACCAGCATAATGGTGAATGAAATGTTCTGCCATATAATTCCTCATAGAGAGCCATATGTATTGTTGCCTAAAAGATTTTTTTGTAGGAGAAATCGACAAGATTTGTATAGTTCCCCCAAGAGACTATAAAATAAATTAAAAATGATCAAATAATTTCCTCTAGTACAAGTATATTTCATTCTGATTGAACATCATTCTGAGGGTAAAAATCTATACTCAAAATTAATTATGTACCTAGAGCTCTCTATAGACCCTAGTAAAACCTTGACATGGAATGAGCATCCCTATATAAGATTATAGAGTGAGGGAATATGTGAAAACAAATAGTATCATAGACATATAGTCTCCCAAGATTATATACTAAGATGATATCACTGATTTTTACTAAGTGAGTGGCCTTCAAGAGCCTATCGACGGTCACCCAAACCACATCACTACCTCAAGAGTGTATCGACAACCCAGTAACAAAATCCATCATGATGTCATCCCATTTCTACTGAGGAATGCGTAATGTCTATAAAATTACTACTGGAAATTTGGGTTCTAGCATCACTTGCTGACTGGTGGAACACCTATTAACAAACCCAGTTATCTACCTTTTCATACCAAGCCACCAATACTGAATATGTAGGTTAGGATACATCTTTTTAATACCGTGGTGTACAACCCAAGTACAAGCATGATACTCTCACATTAATCCCTCCTGAGATTCAATAGGAACTGAGATACATCCATAGATGTGTAAGTCCTTATCCTCATAAATGATCCATCCTGGAAATAGATCCCCACCTAAAATAGTCTCTGGTAAGACTAAGACCTAGAGATCTGATAATTTCTTCTTCTTCACTTTCCACAGAAGTCAATAGGTCACTGAAAATGATGAAGTTGCTAACAATCCATGATAGTCCTGAACCAACAAATTCATCTCAAAAAAGGTCCATAGGCTGCCCCTCATCACTAACCGCGTGAATTGCTTGTGTATGAGCCTTATAGATTACAAAATCTAATTAAGTATTTCCTTTCTATGGAGTATTGGAAAGATAAAAATAAAACTAATATTTTTATTAAACCCACCTACACAATTTTAGGTTATATTTAAACTATTTAAAGATGTAAATGAGGCTTTTCTGATCTATATACACCAAAAAATTCTCTCCCTCTAAATAATGCCTCAAACAATACAATACATGAAGATAAACGACTAAATCAAGATCCTGAGTTGGGTAGTTCCTCTCACATGACATCAACTAAAGAGACTCTTATACCATGAATCACACCTCATGAATCATAATTTCTTCTAGCTTGATTCCCAACACATCATAATAAACTATATAGCTTCTACCCTGGTATGTAATAATTAGGTTTAACACTGAATTTAGTATTCCTTTCAGCTCCTAAAAGGTTATCTTTCATGCTTTAGACCGTATGATCATCACACCCATATTAGTAAAGCCAAAAATAGGTTCTTCTAAATGTGAAAAGTCATGAATAAAGTCCCTATAATAACAAACTATACCTAATAAAATACATAAATCAAAAACATTTTTGGGATAATCCTAGGTAAATATAGATATCGCCTTCCCTGGGTCAACTTATACCCCTATCTCTGAGATAATGATACCCCAAAAGTGCACCTAATTGATCCAAAAGTGGAATTTATAAAGCTTGGCATATATATCGTTCTCTCTTAGTGTATTTATAATGTTATAAAGATTTTTTCGTGGTCATGTCATGTACAAGAATACACCAATATGTCATCTATGATGACTACCATTAATGAATCCAAAAATAGGTGGAGAACCCAATTCATTAGAGACATGAATATAACATGTGTATTCGTAAGACGAAATGGTATAATCAGATACTCATAAAGACTATACCCAGTAAAAAACACTATATGAGATATATCTAAAGATTTAACACATATCAGTAGATAGAATTACCTCAAATCAATCTTGGGGAAAACTTGATCTCATTGGAGTTGATCAAAGAGGACATCTATATGAGAAAAATTCTACCAATTTTTCATAGTAAGCTGATTGAAATTATGGTAATACAAAAGAATCTTGTTGGTTATAGTCACTTTCTTGAAAACAGAGCACTAAACCTCAAGGTGAATTGTTGGGGCATATTAAACCCACGTGATTCTATGTCCTCCATTTATCTCTTGACCTCCTACAACTCAGTAGTGGCCATCTAATAAGGGGGAGTGGACATTGGTGTAGCTCTTGGAACCATTACAATAGAGATATCTACCTATTTCTCTAGAGGTAAACTAAAAAATAATTCAGGGAATATATACCAGAAAAAATCTACCACAGGAGGGAAATCAGATTGATGTAGTCCCTAATCATCTATATGAAGGTTAGAAATCTTGGTTATCAATCCACCAACCCATGATGCTCTGGTCCTGCTCAGCTGTTATGGACCTACCATTCACCCTTGTGAATATAAGTACCTCCGTATAGTGATATAAATGATATCATATTGAAATATAATTCCTTATTGGAATGATAAGAAATCATCCAGTCCATCCTAGGGATGAAATCAAAGCCTATCATCTATAAGACAAAGAAGTTCCATAAAATGTGATAAAATTCTATCTGAAATGGGGGACCCCCACATTGGATTACACTCTTATAAGATGTACCCAAAGGAGTGTCAAGGGTTATCACCTCATAGAAGTACTAAATGTTGAGTGTGAGGCTTTACATAATATCCATAGAGATAAAAAAATTCTAATCACCTATGTTATACAAAATAGATACCAAGGTAGAAGCTACTAAAATAATACCTTGAACTATAGAAGGTATAGGAATCATCTCACTTGGAACAAGATACATTGCACAAACCAAACCCATCCCATGGAACTAAGATACAAAAATACTACCTTGAGTAGTTTCACTCTGCTGATTCTCCATAACTAGTGTATCACTCCCTCAACCTTGACCACCTCCTTGCCCTGACAAATTAGTATCAGTCCAACTCCCTACCTAATGTGGAGATGCTAATCCCGCTCAAGTACCTAGTGTTAGTGATGATCCGATATTAGTTGTCACTAGAGGGTAAGTTCTATAAAAAACTATAAATGACCCATAAATCCATAGGATAAATACACAACCGGGGTCCTCTTACATTGAGGATTCATGTTTCCCTATTTTCTGTACTAATGAATTACTACAAAAAAAACAAGTACATGCACACTGACTAGTACTACCCTCACGAGAGGTCCCAAAATGACACTTCCTACCACTGGATACTGTAACACTAGGTCAAGAAGCTGATCCACTTTGATATGAGCCTCTATCTTCCTTCACGTTTTGTTCAGTAATAAGAGAAAAATTTACTATTTCATACATGGTATTCAACTGGAACAAATTCTCCTTAGAATAAATAGGATCCCTGAGCCCCTCCTCAAAACGTCTCACATTCACTAGCTCATCTATGATATAGATAGGCATAGAGCACTGATGATCTATAAAATAGGATGATTAATACACAATAGACATAGAAACCTTTTATAGTTTCATGAACTCCCTCTCATGGTCGACCATAATGGTCTCAGTAAAGAAATAGTAATATATGTTATATTTGAGATCCCTCCAAATCACCTACTGATATTGGCCAACCTAGTTAAAAATATCCCACCAACGTTTGGTGGATCCTCAAAGGGTATATGTAGAGAGATTTAGTCAACTCTAAGAAGATGTATAAAGTGATCATAGATAGATAAGATAGTCGCAATCCCCAACAAGACATCCTAGGGGTCCACCACCTCTAAATAATTAGGTGGATGTTGGTGCTGAAACTCTCAGGTCAACCCTACCACAGAATGGATGGGTCATAGAGATCCATGAATAGTCTTTATAAGCTATAAAACTACCCTAGAAAAAGGGTATCATTTCCCACATCAGTGATAGCATGAGGTTCCATAAGTGGAACTACTGGAGGTAACACTAGTGTCTTAGGGTCCATCATCTCTAGGGAATGGTTACCACCACCCTCCTGGTGCATCACTCGAGGATTCCATGATGGCATATCTCTATAAATTCCATGAACATGCATCATATAGTAGTTCATAATGGTGATATTATTATTATTATTAGTATTATTAGAATAGGATAGGTACAATACTTCCTACACAAGTTTCATTCCCCTATTAATACCCCTTAATCTAGGTTTGGGGGATTGGAATGATCATAAGGATCATAAGAGACACTGCCTACTACCCACTACTCAGGCCTAGTCTGGGTGAAGCTCTCTATTTCATAGTAATGCTCATAGTACATGGAATTTCAATTGAAATTTATAGAGGAAAACAGCCTTAAATTTTCTATTAGAATCCCCATTTAATAATGAACTTTTTTTAATTTAATAATTTAATAATTTGTTTATTTACCTAATAGAATAGTCATTTGATGTAACATTCCAAATTTATTCAATTACATGCATTATAAATTTCAATGGGTAGTTCATATAACTAAATAAAAACCATTTCATTCAATAGTAGAATATAATAGGTAATATAAAAATACATGACTAAATGAATCATCATTCCCAACATATAGAGGTATATGAACCCTTTAAATTACAAATAAAATTCACGTATTCAAAAACAAACTAACAATTCATTCTATGTAACATCAGTTACATAACTCAAACATGTGATAATTGGAAAGTTAATGTTCCATCATCAACCTATACATGAAAAACCCATTTATGTTAATGCAGAAACTTTGATATACAATTATTCAATCCCCCATTTCCTTCATAAAAATTAGTTGTATAATAGAAATATCACTTAAGGCCTATAAAAATGTATCATGCAATCAGGTAATGTAACCTACATGGAATGGCCTAATTCAAGGCATATTAATCCTATAAGGTAAATATAATGATTCATGATTGATGCTTCCTTCCTATTCTAGGACAAAGATGATACATAATCCAACATCATAAAAATAATAACATCACATATCATGTGCCTCACCTAGTGATTGAATAAAATCAACTATAATAAGAATAAACCAGAACATCATGTCCCATTTAAGATAATTTTTATTTTTCCTATTATGTGTGTTATATTCTCCCTGGAATAGTCTCATTACAAAATTATGACACAACCTAGTTTCCTTTCTACTATCCCAAAATAGTAAGGAAATGAAAATAAACCACTAATACCAATTTGTAACATCCGGACCTCGGATGCACTAAATGATTCCCCGAGATGGTGGGTCATGTGGCCTAAAGCATGCCTCCTTGTAAACTAGAGACTTCTGACTAGAAGAAAGGGTCTATGGTGGTATAGTGGGGAGACTATACACTCATAATTAGAGTATAACATTAGTTCAATAAATGGATAATAATGGAAGCATGGTAAATGAGAATAAACCAGTTGAAATAAAATATCAAGATAATAAAAATATGTAGGAAATCAATAGAAATATCAGTACCATATAAATGTTGATGTAATTTCATGACTCTAAAAAATGGAAAATGAAACATGGAATCGACAGACATATATACAGGTATTTCAAAAGGAACAAAAAGGCCAAAAAGTTTATCTCTAGATAGCATCACAAGCTATAGCTTGGTCCTGTTCTTCCCCTCTCACATGCTATAATAAATAAAGAATTGGAAACTAGGCTCTTTCCTCTATCCTTTTCCACATCCATGAAGTCAATATAAGCACAAATAATTGGCATGAATAGTGTGTGATATATAAATAGTAGGCCACCACCAATACTGTCTATAAAAAATCAATCCTATTCATAGTAAGCCAAATCATGTGTAGGTATAACAGGTTAAAAGTAATGTTAGGGGAAACATAACAAACCCATGGAACAATCTATAGAAGAAGAAGGATATAATATATGATAATATATATATATATATGTATAAGTATATATAAAGTATCAATATCAGTTAATAACCTGCTCAACATAATCCACATGAGATAAGAGTAATAGTCCTATAAAGTCTAGATCCCTTGGTATATAACCAGTGTGACCTATATATAGAGATGTAAAATTATATCCAATTCATAGGTGACATGACTTTATCCTTATCAATGGTTCCATATCGTAAATAATCATACCTAGGGGTCAAGGGGGCCATACCTCGATACACTAGTCGGTGTCATGCCATAATATTATAGGTGTCATACCCTTATAATCAGAGGTTCCATAGCGTAATAATAGGCAGAATACCTTAATAATAAAAGGTTTCGTACCTTAGTAATATGTTCTCTGCCTCAACAATCATAGGTCTCATGCCTTAATAATAGGTTTCATACCTTAGTAATCATAGGTTCCATACCTTAATAATTGTTCATTGGTATACCAAGATATCTAATATCAAGTAAATAATATAATAAAAGACAAGGGTTATGTTAGTGTCTATTCAAATTTATAACCACTATTTAATCAACATTTTAATCATTTTAATATAATTTAATAACATGTAAAATGAGGCATAATCCTCTCCAAAAAACTCATTTAACTTACAGAAGCTCTCACTATAAAGGTGGTCATCTCACACACCCAAAGGGGTAGTGTGACATCAGTAAGATATAAGAAACACACCACACTCGTATCCTGGGATGAGGATTAGAACCTCTAACCATGATTAGGTGATACAATGGTAGCCAAAACTATATGTAGTAATTAATTTAAGGTATATAATATAATTTTGAAGAAACAACAATAAGTTCTGGCATGCAGCATGATGAAAATAGTCAAATTGACAACACAACCTTAGGGAAAAGGTATTGACCGCCTACCTTAAGACCATGGTAGAACACTCATACAGTATCATCCTTTGGTCTAGTCTAAATCAAAAGAAAATAACGAAATTTTTGAATGCCCTGAAAATAGGACATATGAGATTGCCGAAAAAAAATTACGTCAATATGAAGATAAATGGGAAAAAACTTCTAAAGGATTAAAGAGATTAATAATGGTCATCTAATCTAACATACAGATCTTAAATTGGGGTCTTTATGGAGAAAACACATCAAAGTCCAGGTATGGTCATGGGAGAAGATATCAACATGAGAATAAAAGGGGCTTCTATTTGTTGGAGGAAGAAAGAAAAGAGAGGGAGTAAGTTATAATGACAGAGGGGAAAATTAGAAAATCTCCCAATAACTAAAAGTTGAATGGTTTGGGCACATGATTGGCTAAACCACATGCCCAACATGTGCCGAGCTCTATCTGGAGACACCCCCCACACAAATTACGTTGTATGGTTAAACTAGAAAAGTAAATCCCATACACACCCTCTATCTCAGCCCTGTATGACCATGTGGCATGAATTCATGTTTAATTCTGATAATGCATCCCTATTCTTTTCCCTAAAACCCCTACATGTTTTTGTCTAATCATGTGGGCTGAGATTCAAAATTTCTATCAATCATATATCCAAGTTGTTCCTTCAATAATTTAGTGTTATAGGCTTTAAAAAACCTTAAAAACTGTAGATTCATTTGTAACCTCATTAGGTACATTTAAAATGATAAAAGTAAGGAATATAAATGAAACTAAAAGGATTTGTTCCTCAATTAAAATTTGGGACTTCATATTACGAATATATGAGAATATAATTATATATATATAATTATCTATAGGGTTTTCACTAATGTTTTCTAGTCATAATTTCTAAAAATAAATGAACCATACCGAGACACCAACTATAATGAACCATACCTAGACACCAACTATAATGAACCACAATTTGATACAATGTTTTAACCATAATTCCTTAACAACATTATTACACTAATCGTTTACTTAGGATATTTTTAGGTTTAATATTTTGTAAACTAGGAACATAATACATGGAATAATTTGATCACATAAAAAACACAAAAAAAATAATTATTAAGAAAATATATTTTATTACGTCAACCAAGATCTCCTAACTTCATAAGATTTCCCTGGGACATTTTTCAAAATAAATGTGTGTGCCTAAATCCCAAAAAGGCACAAATAATGAAAAAAATCATAAACAAATATCATAAATAAAAATTAAGTCATGATATAATAACAAGAATGTAAATACCCAAAACCTAGTTTCCTAGAGCTGGTGGTTACTTTATTACATTGGAAATAGATACAAGGAATCATATCTCGAAGGCCTAAAAAGTTCAGTAGTCTTGGTACACTAGATAATTACTTCAATTTCACATTAAATTTAGAAACCTAAAACAAATAATAGTATTTTATTGGATAACACCAATATTCCCTTTATCATATCCCGATATTTTAATCAAAAATAACTTCCTATAATCTTGGGTTAAGGAAATAAAAGAAACAGGTGGTCTCATATTCATAGTAAGGGTGTGATTACAATGGAAGCTAATAAGGAATGAATAATATGGAATAAATAAATGAGGATATATTAACTCCATGTAAATAATCACATGAGATAGAAACATGTCCATGTATATCATAAAAAATAAAAAAACATATAGAAATCAAGAATTGAGTTCATATTGATGGAATGCATAATGTTTATCATCTGTAATTTTTTTTTGAGGTGTTGTGCCAAGACATATTACATAAATGGGTAACGCCTCCGATAAATACAAAATATAGTTTGTCTTAGGAGACCTAATGATTCATCTAGGGGTATTATATTGTAGGACCCACCCATAACATAAAACATTCAATGAATTCATCATATTTTTATTCAATAAATCTTAATAAACATTCCTTTAAAATCAATAACATTCTCTATTGGAGGAACGAGCATATGGAATATCAATACATTTCCCAATCAAGCTGATCATAAACTATAATGACCATTGATTAACATACATAGATATTACATCATTCTTGTAGAATTCACAAACATACACTCAAATACTGTATTAATTTAGTGACATTGGAAACTTGGAAGGGTAAATAATTGGTTTACAATACATCTAAATCTTTTCCTGCCTATTTCTTCATATCTAGAACCCATTTTGACATGTCATACATAAAACAATTATTCATATCCCAGGGAAAACAAACATAGGAAAATGGCTATATTTTAATCTCTTTGAGGGTAATAATTGGATATATGTAAGTATAAACATGATCATAAAGGGTATGATAACGTGATCATAACATTAGAATATCATACCCTGCATATCAATGATCATCACTACTACAAATATGGAACTTATCAGCGCTATAATTGTCAATTAATAGCACTTAAAAAGTGTTGTCAATCGAGGCGAGGATAAAGGGGGGTCCCTTTTATCAGCACGCTGAGAAGCATTGACAAAGTCCCCTTTTATCAGTGCTAAAAAAATCGCCGATAAATGGGGCCTTCTATGAGCGCTTTTTAAAAGCACTGATAAAAGTTGATTTTTTTTTAAAAAAATATTTTTTTTTGCAATTCTGGGGGGCTTCAACAGTGCTTGAAGTCCCCCTTTAATAGCACCCACTACCCATGGTAGCCAAGTCATGCACCAGGATAGCTCCACCCAACCCCACCCCCCATTAACAACACTATGTAATGTCCCACACCTGTGCGCGCGACCCTCTTCCCCCAAGATTCGAACTCAAGACCTCTTGCCTGCGCGCCTCAGCCTTTACCACTCCACCATATTGATTTTTTTTTCATTTATTAATATATCTAGTTATTTATATATATATTTAGTTATATTTACTAATATATTAATATATAAGTTAAATTTGTTATATTAATATATATATCTGTATATTAATATATATATATATATATATTAACATATATATATATATATATTAACATATATATATATTAATATATATATATATATATATTTATATTCGTATTAATATATACATATATTTAATTATATTAATATATATATATCTATATATTAATATATATATATTAACATATATATATTGTCACATTAATATATACATATATTTAATTATATTAATATATCTATATATATTCGTATATTAATATATATATAGTTGTAATTTTTTATCTGTCTATTTATTTGTATATTAATATATATTAATATATATTTATAAGATTATTTTATATACATTTACAAAATATATTTTCTTTTGTGTGTTTTTATAAATAAATAAATTCATACATACATACATATATATATACAACACACACACAGAGATATATATTATATGTATATTTGTAGGTATAATTATACATATTTATATATATTTACAAATATTATCTATTAATATGTATATACAAAAGTGCTAGAAATGAGGTCTTGAAAAACCTAACAAATCGCAGAGTCAATGAAAAAGACATAAATTCTTCTTCGCGTGTCTGTTTAAGCTCCTTAAATAGTAAACTGTAGATCATGGAACAAACTACGATAACATAGGTGCTGGAGGTGAACAGACACATAGATTAGAATTTATGACTGTTTTAATAGAAATTTGACAGGGGTCCGGACACGAAAACAAAGTTCTGGAGGTCTTCTGGTGGTCATTTGGGATTTTCGGAACCAAGATGCATCCTAGACATTCTATGACTCAACCTTCTGCATATATCTCTTCGATTCCTTTGATTTGATATGTGGTAGAGGCAAAACGGACACCCGGAGCGTATGTTATGTCTGTTTGAAGTTGGACCTTTTTTGGAGTGCTATAACTGATATATCATTCTTTCCTCCGATATTCTAATGGTTTCGACTAGACGTGGTCATCACTAGTTTCACGAGATTCGATTTGACAGGTCGCGATGCTCAAACAGACAACCAAAGAAGAATTTATGCTCGTCTTAGTGAGTTGTTGGTTTCATAGATTTTCAGGAGATACGAGAGTTGCAAAATTTCAAACGACAATAACATCTGCTCCGAGTGTCCGTTTTGGCTCTACCACATATCAAATCGAAAATTTAAAAACTTTACACAATTTTGTGATCACCTAATCCCCTTTTCACGTTCTTTGAGGTTCAAAATGTCCAAAAACCCTCTAAAGGGTCATAAGTTTGGCTCCGGGGGTCTGTTTTTCCATAACTTCTACTCCGGGTATCCGTTTTTCCTCAACCACATATCAAATCGAATATTACGACAAGAAGTAAACTACGGTGACCATTGAAACACCTTCTAATATTATTCAAGGATCAAAAAGGACCTTAATCCCTACAAATAGAATTAATTTCTACTCCGGGGTGTCCATTTTTGGTCTATGACATATCAAATCGATATAAAACATATTTTAAAACATATTTATTATATTTATATCAATACAAAATTACTTATATTTCAATATATTGTTTTTTATGAATTTATTTTTTGAAATATACACATTTTTCATTGCTAGGAAAATGCGCGCTAATAAAACCCCCCTTTATCAGCGCTACTAAAAAAGCGATGATAAAGGGGGCCCGTTTATCAGTGCTAAAAAAAGCTCTGATAAAGGGTCTATTTTAGCAGTGCTTTTTTTAGAACTGTTAAAAGTGCCATTTATCAGTGCATTTTTTAGCACTGATATTGGGTGGCACTATGGAAACATGGAATCAGGCCCTTGCATAAACATATGGACAAGAAAATACCAAAATCATTAGAATAATACTCATAAAATCCATTAATGGGTTGTATATACACACACAAAGGAAACAATTAATGAGTAAGTTATGTGTCCCATTAAAATAAAAGTGAGGAAAATATCCCTTCCCTTATGTCTTGACACTCATCATACTCATACAAACATCCTCTTCTTTTGGTATCTCCTTTTAATTTTCACAAAATACATCTTTAGTTGTATTCATGTCCAATGTAAGGTTTCTATGATGAAGGTAGGGAAGATGGCAGGATATTTCGATCGATTTTTTCAAAACCAAATACGTTATAAATTGTGAAGAAAACAGAATTAAAGGTTTCCTTTTATAAGAGATGGAAGGGAAACTTTTGGAATTTCTTAAAATATTAATTTATAATAAATGAAATCTCAATCCAAATACCTCCAAATAGTAAGTATTTCAAAAATAAGGTGTTATAGGGTGATTATACAATAAAAAATATATATTTTGTGTTAGTTTTTGTGCAATTTTAAATCTTATCTATTTTATTAACCCTTATTTTACATATTTTAAATTTAAATATAGTAACAACATCTACAATATTAAAAGGTAGATATTATTAATTATAAGGTCTCAATTGAATAATAAATGGGTAATTTAGTATATTTAAGACCATATCACATCCCCTTTTATATTATTTTGGATTTTTAAATTTTTATATAATTTAATAAAATATTATTTTCATAAAATATCATTAATGTCTGTTTGACACTATTCATTACATTGACTTTAAGAAATTAAATACCGAAATATAACATCGAAAAAATTCATTTAATACACCCCTAAAATGTAATAGTTACCTATTAAATTCATTTTTAACCTTAATTAATTTTGACTATATTTATTTTAATATTTATCATATTATTTAATTGATTGTTTCATTAATTAAATAATTACTGCATCATCATTATATAATTATATATGAAATTTTTTCATTCACTAAATTTTAAAAAAAAATACCATGATATATATCACCCTTTTATGTTTCATAGTATACACATGGTTAAGCATATCATCTATTTAACCACATATTAAAAATATTATACTTATTAAAAGTATGCGTGTCATATTTGGTCCCTCTGTTTGATTTTAATAATATCCATGTCATTTTCAAAGATAAGTGTCCAGTAAATTATTTATTTTAGAACCTGAGGTGTTAAGGTTCGAATTAACTTCATATAATAATATTTTTATAAGTATTAGGGTGGTTTTATAAGATTTATAAAATTATTTTTACACTTAATTACCTGATTTACCCTTAATTGCAGTAATAAAAATTACCAGAATTACTATACATATTGTCCAAAAAATAAAACTGAACTAATTAATAAATATTTACCCTATAAAAAAATAGTTAGTCCATTTTTATAAATTCAATTTATATAATTTTCCTAAAATAATTAAAAATCAATCCCATAGATTGGACGAAACAATGAGTCTTTAAAGTGAAAATGTTCAAAAGATTGATATATTTTTATATCCAAATTACATATATATTTGATTCCAATGACATAAATTGAACAACATAATAAAAATTTATTTAATTAAACTATAAAATAAATCAAAAATACAATTTAACAATATAAATTATTTTGATGAAAAAGATGTTTTAAATTAAAATTCTGCATTTTTCACTATTCATCAAAATATGAAACTTAACATAAAAATACCAAAAACTCAAAACAAAATTAATTTTGATATCCTAATTTCAAATAATAAGTTTATTTTGTCAAATAGAATTTATAAAAGTTCCAAAACCTTGATTTAAAACAAGTACACCATCAAATGGTGGGAAAACTGCCTTTTTAGATAAATAGTTATTTTGTTATAAAAAATAGATTTGTTCTTATTTCATGTATAGAAAACATATAATAAGTATGTTTAAAGATATATTTAATATTATATATATATCATTAATATAAACCAATCTCTGTAATTTGTTTTATATTAAACTCACTTGTGCATTATTTTTTTAGAAAAACATTTCCTTTTATTTTAAAAAGGGTTCCACATTCATTTATAATTAATTAGTCAAAGAATTATATATACAAGTGTAAAACAAAATTTCTTAATTTATTAAATTATTTTTGTACCCTTCATTCTAATAGTTATTTTCTAATTTTATAGTTTAAATAATTATAATAATTAAATAATGTTTCGTAGAAACCTTGCGTTGTGTTCAAAGTAAGCTAAGATGATATTTTTTTTGTAGTGATTGTTTAACATGGTGTATCATATGACACATGAAATCAACAAAAATTAATTTATATGAAAAAAAATTCAGAAAAACATGGGGTGTAACATTCTACCTACCTTAAAATAAATTTTACCCTCAAAATTCATCATTCTAATACAAACAAATGAGGATACTTCTACCCCATTGTATCCTCAAGTTACAACACAGCTTCTTCAAACTGGTGGTTCATCCGCAAAACATTAACCTGACAAGTGATCATGTTTTTTAGAATATTATCTATATGATACAAAATTTCTACTAGTTTCTCTTCTTTAGAAGGATCTTGTTCTAGTGGTACAACCTATGATTTTAATATGTATAAAGGATCTGATACGTATTTACTCAAAATAGATATATGAAAAACATCATGAAATTGAGAGAGATTTGGTAGAAGATCTAATTGATAAGCTTCCATTCCAATATGATAAATAATTTAAAAATGAAATGGTATCCTAGAAATTTTATACTTCACATCAAAAATTAAAGGTGTATTATTTGAAAATTCATTTGTGGAAAACCCAAATCATAAAAATGAATACTAGAAATCCCATTAAAATAATAAAATTGGAAACATAATGATTACACAAATTAACTCATAACTAGGTTTCGACATTGGATAATATAGTTGTAAAGTGAAACATGGAAATACAAGAGAAAACTAACCATCAAGTTCTTATAGAGATTGATAGAGAATATTGTGAGAAAAAAGATAACAATCACACCGACATAATTTAAAGATTCTTAAAAAAGGTCAGTGATATCATAAAAAATAATGATAATGAAACAAAATTTTAATTTCAAGACTCTTTTCTTAAAATTAAGGAATTTTCATGAGAATATATATTTACCAGATTTAAGAAAAATATCACCCTTTGTTTTTCCTTGATCAATTTCCACTTCATCTCTTATTCTACGAAATAAAGGTGAATTTTTAATTCCTGAATCATTAGAAAATCATGAGTTCCATAAATCTAATGATATTTAATTCCATATATCTTTATCACAATAAAATTTTTAATAAAAGTTATCTAATAAGCATAAATCATTGCATTACAGAACATTAATCTCTAAAACATCATCCAAATTTCAAGGTAAATAATTTCATATATGGTTAACCTTATAAACCATCCAAAAGATTAAAATCCAAGACATTTGAAAAAAATATCACTAAATTTCCCAAAACAAATTTTCATTAATAACCTAAAAAACATGATGTATCTCCTAATTTTCAGATAATAAACACGTGAATACCATTATCATTTATTCTCTTGAAATGTGGAAATAACCTGAATTACCATAAAACCATATTGAATACACACATGCTTCTTTATTTATTTATATAATCTCTTTTATTATAAAAAATAATTAGTTTGATATTGGGTTTGTCCTTGTACAAATAGAATTTGTGATTTCATTATTCTAGAATCCAAGTAGACAATCACATTAAATTTCACTAATGGAGGAACAATAAGGTTTTCATAGGGATTATTCATTATAAATCAAAAATTAAATTACCAATAAAGGATATAAGGATAATTATTTTCTAATTATCATGGTTCAATTCATGCATTATAAATTTTCACTTTTTTCCTTTTTCCTATGAGGTTTTTTCACTTACCATCCATATTAGTCCTTGGATTAGTGTACTTGTTAGTGTAATGCCCAAACTCCTTACAATTGAAACACTAAATTATGGGAGGTTCCCTCTTTAGATACTTCTTTTTATTCCTATTAATTTGGTAGTCACATGCTTGATGAACACATTTCTCACACTTAAGACATTTACGAGTCACCTTAAGATAATATCCTCTATATTCTATTCCACAAGTTGGGCATAAATTAAATCAAATCTTCTTCTTTCCATAGTTTTTAGAGTTTCCTTTGAATTCAATCATTATTTTTTAATCATGAAAATCAAATATATGGGAAAATTAAATCTCCATTTTTTAAGAAGAATATGAGGATGGTACTTACTGAAAAATATGATCTTGAACTCATCCCAATCTAGGGATCCAATTTTATATTTTTCCCTATATTCTTGATAAAGTTTAACCACTGATATTATTCACCTTACAAGCAATAAGTACCCAACATAAATTTTCACATTATGAACAATGAATAATGAAAAAAATTAATGGTATGTATTTATTTCTCAGTAACTAGTGGATCATTTTTTATAATAATATAAGTTGGATGTTTCCTTAAGAATGATTCAAGAAAATATTGGTCCCTCCATTGGTCAGTTGGATGTCCAACATGATTCATGGCTTTGTAAGGTTATGTTCTCATAACAATAGGTTTTGCATTCCATATTACTTAAAATATGGTTCCTTAGGAGGCCGATCACAACATTCTCCATTATATTCCTCATTAATATGGTTCTTTTGGGTTATATCAATTGACAAAAACTATAATAAAATATTGTGAGAAACACTCATCATAGTGGGAAAACCTCATAATCAAGGAAACTTACCTTCAATATATAACATCTTATGTGTAATACATAGTTATTCATGATTTTTAAAAAATTATAGGATTATAAACTATACTTATACTTATCCTTACGGACATCACTAGAGATATCCTTAGAAATATCTTTAGGGATCTCACTAATGTTTTCTCATCCTTATTTCCAAAGGTTGACTAAACCTTTTCTATGATACCAACTATAATGACCTGAACTTTATGTACATGTATATTACATTTGTTTTGGAATACACATACAAACACAAAAATACCATATTAGGTTAGTGCCTTTGGAAACTTGGAATCGTAAGAAACTAGTTCATAATACATCTACATCTTCTCACACCCATTTCTTTATATCTAGAACCCTTTTTGATTTATCATACTTAAAAAAATTGTTCATATCATGAGGAAAAGAAATATATGAAAAGTTTGAGATTAGATTCCCATTAATTGTAAAAAAGGGATATATTTAAGTGTAAACATGAGAATAAAAGGTATGATAATTTGATCATAACCTAAAAAGATAATACCCTTCATATCAAGGACCATAAACATTATTAATGGAATAAATGTTTGGTAGTTTATAAGACATGAATCATATGTTAATCAAATAACATAATCCATGAGATTATAACTTTGAAATATGAATTGAAATTGTTTCATACACATAAAATTCCATCTTTTTGAACATGTATAAATAGTAACATGTTCACTCATTAAATTAAGGACATGATATTAGGCCCTTGCATAAACATATAGAAATAAAAATACCATAATCTTTATAATGATAATCATAAAAGATATGAATGGGTGTTATATACACCATAAAAAATAAAAAATTAGTGGATAATGTATGTGTCTCACAGAAATAAAATTGAGACAAATATCTCTTACCTTATGTCTTGACTCCCGTCATACTCATACAAACTTTCTATTATTTGGGTATCTCCATTTGATTTGAAAAAGGGACTTCTTTGGTTGGATTTATGCCCAAATTAAGGATTATTGGTTTAAGGGAGGGATGTTGGGACAATATTTTGGTAGAGTTTGTCTAATCCAAATAGGATCTGAAGTGTAAAGAAAAGAGAAGAATATGTGCCCTTTTATAAGAGAGGGAACATTTTGTTTGGTAGTGTCTCACAAGATTAATTTATAATAAATTAAATCTCAATCCAAATACCTAAAAATGGAAATTAATCATAAGATAAGGTGGGGTGGTGTCAATATCACATCAACCAATAGATTTTAAACATTTTTTGGAGTAATTTTAAACCTTATCTTTTTTATTAACCATTAGATAACCTATTTAAATTTTAACTATGGGAGTAATTTTAAATCTCAATCCAAATATAAAAGTTTTTTTGAACCTTAATTATGTAAAATTATATTTATATTAATATTTTTAATATTATTTAATGGATTTTTTCGTTAATGGCATAATTATTGCATCATCATTGTGTAATTATTTATTAAAATTATTTCTTTAAGAAAATTTAAGAATAAAATACCATGTTGTGGGTAAAACTGTGAGATTTTATAATAATATACATAGTTGAGTATATCTTCTATTGAACCACATGTTAAAAATATTGTACTTTTTAAAAGTAAGAGTGTGACATTTTGACACTCTTTTTGATTTTAATAATATCCAAGTAATTTTCATGGAAAATTTATATTTAATTATTAAATTTAGAAAATTATGTGTTAATTTTATATTTGACTTCATCCAATAAAATTTAGTAATGTTTTAGGTTGTTTTTTTAATATTTATAATATTATTATTACCCTTAATTACCTGATTTACCCTTAACCATGGTAATACAAATTACTAAAATTAATATTAATATTTTACAAAAATAAAAGGAAACTTATTAATAAATTTGGAAATTATGATTAAAAATATGGATTCTATTTTTATGTATTAAATTCACATAATTTCCATAAATTATTTAAAAATTAATCTCGTTGAAGGGTTGAAACAATGAGACTTAAAAGTGAACACATTAAAAATATTGATATGTTTTTATATCAAAATTAAATGTAAAATTGATTCCAGTTACATAAATTATATTAAATGATAATAATGGATCTAATTATACTTTAAAACTTATCAAAAATACATTTTAACACTATAAATTATTTTGATTATTTTTTTAAAATTAAAATTCAGTATTTTTAGTTATTCATTAAAATAAGAAACTTAACAAAAAGCACCAAAAAAACTCAACCAATGTAAAATTTGATATCCAACATTAAAATAAGAATTTTATTTTTTTTCATATATAATTTATAAGTGTGAAAAACTAGATCTAAAATATTTACTTCAACAAAAGGTGGAAAACCGACCTTTTTAGAGAAATTATTGTTTTATGAGAAAAATTGAATTTGTTCTTATATAATTTATAGGAAAAAAATAAGATGAGTATTAAAAATTTGATTTAATATATTATATATATATTTAATTAAGATAATCCAATAAGAGTTATTTTTTTATATTAAACACACTTGTTCATAGTTCTTTATAAAAACTTCCCCTTTTGTCTTAAAAATTGATTTACATTCATTCATACCCACTATTCTAATGGATGTTTTATAATTGTTTGTTTTATATAGTTATAATAATAAAATTATGTTTTGTAAAAACTCAGTGTTCCATATAAAATAAGCTAAGACTGTATTGCATGTACCATAAGCTTAACTTGGTGTAGTGTATAATAAAACACATCCAAGAAACGTAATTTACTTGAAACAAAAGTTCATAAAAACTCAAGGTGTTACATAAACCACCCAAAGAAACCTAGTAGATGGTATTATAAGATTATAACCTTAGGTAATCAAATTATTCATAAAAGGATGTTGACATGGATGAAAATAAATTCAAAATATCACAAGAAAATTTCTCAATGAAAATATACCTTTTAACTTTTAAATCACATATATAAAATATAAAATTTTCACAAATATTAAGGATAAAATTTTCTCGAAATATAACCTTTTAAACATGTAATGTAGTCTTCTATTTATCTATCGGTCTTGGGGGTGGTAAATTTATTCATGTCATACAAGTTAAAGAAACATTCCTCTCACAATTTTGAAAAAAGTTCGAAATGTACCTCACCTAGAATATTTCTTAAACCATTATTAATTAATTGTATCATGGGAAAAATGAAATAAAAAATTCATAAAATAATATTAAAAAAATTATTGAAAACATTTTTAGAAACCGTGGATATGAAAGCAAAATATTCAGGATATTGTAGAAAAACAAAGTCAATTTTCCTTAAAAATATAATTTTGGTATCTTAATTACAAAAAAAGTTTAAAATTAAAGGTAAAATATATTATTTCTATAAATAACCATATTATAATAATTTTTTTAATATAAAAATGTCAAATAACTCCCCCATTGGAGACTTAAACATAAATAATCCTGAATAATAATTAGATTGAGAAATAAACCCAGAGAACTTTGGAAAATTTTGAATCATAAACCTCATGAAATAAATAAAAATAACATATTAAATAATTTTAATATAAATATATTCATTAAATAACATATAAATGGGGTAGTTGATAAACCATATAAAATAAATCAGGTGCATAACATTAAAATATTCATCAATGAAAGAAAATTGGGATGCAATCCCAAAAAAGATCATATCGTTGTTGTGAGAATTAATCAATGTATTTATTTTGTGTAAAAAATTTAAATCCCAATAAAATGTGTAAATAAAACCTAAAATAATAAAAATTCAATAAAAACATAAACTTATAGTAGTTAATACAATTAAGAAGTAATATAACCCAATGAAAAGAAATTTAGTTATGAAACCCCTTACCTTAGGTCTGACTTCCTTTATATGTGTTTGAAAATATATTATAATAAATATATATTTATTATAAATAAATTATATAACCAAAATAAAATATATCATACCATATATTATTTACTTATAATCTTTTATCACCCATTTATCAAAAATTCTTTGATAAAATCATTGTTTCGGGTAATAATAGCTTCATTTTAATATAGGTTTTGGTTTGATAGTTTCAGTTATTATAAATTGATAATGGTTCCATAAAACACATAATTATAATAATGATCTAAATTATATATATATTAATTATATATATTTTTTATAGTCATCCACAAAATCTATTGATTAAAATTGACTTAAATTGTTCATGGAGACGATATGCTGTATTTACACGTGAACGATGTTGTCAATTTTTTATGGGTAAAAAAATAAAAATAATTCATATTTAAATAATAATTATTACATAATATTCATAATATATATTTATAAAACCTATTATTATTACTATCCATGTAAAAAATAAATGAAAAATGAATTACATCACTTCCTTATGGTGGTAGTCTACACGTACGCATGGGCGTTATGATTCTTTCTGAAATGATTGGAAGGAAAACATTTATATGTGATATTAAAATTATAGAAGTATAATTAATTCATGAATATAATATATATATATATATACATATAATAAATCCATTATTATATATAGCAATTAAAGGCGGTGATAGAAAATGAATTACATCAGTTCACAAGGCGGTAGTCTACAATACACACGATCAACAATTTTGTTTTCAATTTGATCGAAGAGGAGATGGATAAACGTTATTAACAAAAAAACATCATATATTGAATATATTTGTGTTTTTATTTCATTATAGTAAAATAATATTTTAAGGAGGCATAATAAAAAAATAAAATTAAAATGATCAGTTAAGAACGATACCTCTTCTCTAGACAACCTATTTAGGATGGTACCAAAACCCTTCCTATGAGGGTTTTATGAAAAAACAACTCTAGAATATGGGAATTAAATTAAAGAAGGACTTTGGATAGATATTTGAATAAAAAAATGGTTTTTTGAGTGTGAATAAAATAGAAGAGGAGGTTCTGGGTTACAAGTTATAAGGAAAGATATTTTTTACAAATACCCAACACTATTAAATAATAAGAAGTACATCTCAAACAAAGGGCCTTAAAAATTGATAAATAATGTATTATATGGAATATAAGGTCTATAAAAAACTATAAAAAAAATAAACCTATTTTAAACATGATATTATCTTTACCTCTATGGTTGCAAACTTTTAACATTTTAGTTTTCACCCCAATAGCTAGTTTTTTACCTAGGTAATTTATCCTTTGATACTTGAAATAAAATGAGTATTATTATATAATTTGTAACTAATGATTATAAATATGAAATATAATTTTTCAATTAAAAAATATAGGTGTTTATTAAATTAATTTTTAACTCGTGCGCATGTAACGCACAAAACCACATTTTAACCTTAACCACGATAACTACTATTTCTATCTTAATGGGTTAAGAATGCTATCATAAAAGGAAAAATTAGTCATAAATAGACCATGGATGATATGTTAAACCACATTAAATTAACATGTCTGATTTTAATATTTTAATTTATTATAAATAATTTAATAAAATATTATTTGTTATAAAATATCAATATTGTAAATATTAACACTATTCATTTAATTTGACTTTGAAAACAATGTGATAGAAAAGGAATTATAATATATTCCATTAAAGACACTCTAAAATATTATATTTAAATATAAATTTCATGGAACATAATAATTCTTTCATATTTTATTATTTTTAATATTTTTAAAGTCATTTATTTTATTTTTTTATTAAGTGAATAAATACCCTTGTCAACATTGCATAGGAATTTAATGTTATTAAACAACATATTTAAATTATAAACAAACTAATATCAATAAAATAATTTTATTATTTTCAAAATAATCATTAATATCCATTCAAGGATTTATTTTTTCCCTATGTGAATGCATAAGAGATATTTAATGGAAAGATAGTGACAATTTGTCTTTCTGTTTACATAAATTATTACATAGGACACCTTTATTGGAAAAGGTATAATAAATAATTTAATCCCAATAAAAATATTATAAGATTAAAAATCCATTCTTCTAATAAGATTGATGATGACAAATTGTTTCTTTATCAATTATTGTTTAGCATATCTTAACTCGATTTTACCCTTTTACCATGGTGATAAATTTTTATTGTTTTTACTATTCATTATGAACATAAATTATTTTATAATTATTAAATAATATAAATTATTCTATTTAAAAATATTTAATAATTTTTAATAATTTAATCCCCACTAATTTTCATAAATTTATTTTATAATTACCCCTAAAAGAAAGAAAAAAAGCAGTTTTTCATGAAAATGCATTTTTCAATAAATTGATGATGTTATATTAAATCTATGACTAGAAACCATAATTATTTGAATTTAAATTAATATATATATATTTATATATATAATCATTATACTTTATTTAAAAAGTATCTTATTTGGGTTTATTTTAATTAACCAATGTGGATAAACTGTATGTACTTAAAAACAATTTTCAGAAAACTATTTTTTAAGAAAAAAATAAACTTATTCCAAAATCTTGAAAATTATGGATTAAAATGTAATAAATTATTCTATTCTAAATAAAATGGTTAATATGTAAAATTATGGCAAAATATAAAGTATAAGGTTGAATTTAAATTAGTTTACCTATTAAAATTAACTGAAAATATTTGAAAAATCCTAAATTTTCATAATTTAATGAAAAATAAATATTTTAAGAAAAATATAAGAAATTTAACTTATGATAATTTTGATATGT
Organism: Viscum album; assembly: GCA_963277665.1. Lineage (NCBI taxonomy): Eukaryota > Viridiplantae > Streptophyta > Magnoliopsida > Santalales > Viscaceae > Viscum > Viscum album. The sequence continues at coordinate 2,094,034,990 of OY728122.1, forward strand.
TTATTTAAAAAATTAATTTTATTTTATAAAATATATTTTATAAAATTTCCAGAACAAAATTATAAAATTTTCTCATAAAAAGTGATAAATATAATTTTTGAAGAAAAATATTTTTTGAAGCATATAAAGACATCATTAAAAATTAAATCCAAATTATATAATATATTTTCGTTATTTAAAATATTTATATGTAATTTTAAAAAATTTGTTATTCCAATTCATTCTTATAATTTTAATGTCCATGCTATAATAATCTTGTTTGAATAGTATATCAGGGTTCACCTAGGATTGGTGTTGCATGTTTTATACACTATCAAACATGATCTTATTCTTTTAAAATATCAGGGGTGTTAAATTGTCCCCACCATCTATAAATTATGTCCTCAAAATTTGAACTCTTTTTTATAAATCTAGTATTTGACATTTGAAAAATCATTTGGCAAAATACCACATCATACAAAGGGTTAATAAAACATCCTCTTGATAAGAGAGAAATGCAAGTATGAAGGTCCTATAGAACAAAAAAACTAGGTTTCCATGTGGGAAGTCATTAGTGTGAAGTGAAAATATGTGTATAGAATAAAATTGTAATTCATAAATAATGATTGATAGTGATAGTAATCATTGATCACAATAAAGTGAATGATCATGAAAAATTTAATAGACAGAAAACCATAAACCAAAGAGGTGGGACAACGATTATCAATTCATCAAAAATTAAGGTAATAGGTTAGCATTTTCATTTCAATATCCATTCCCTAAATATGATGAATTATTCATCTATCCTAATATAGAACACCAAGATATATACATACTTGATATATTTTAATTTTATAAGCACAATTTTATCCTTTGGTTGTGATTCGATTAATTTCTATTTCTTTTCTTACTCTAATAAATTAATATCCAAGATGATTTTTTTATGCTAGAATCACTAATTTTTTTTAATGGATCATACGATCTATACAATAGTGACAAGTATTTCTATATATCTCTAAATATTTACCTAAAAAATGGTTTTCACAAGTTATCCAATATAAAACATTAATCTCAAAAACCACAACAATAACACCCAATTTTCAACATAATCCATTTCTTAAGTATATATCCTTAAAAACGTTTGAAAATATTTTTCAATAATTTAAAAACTCAAAACATTATAAATAAGGCCACAAAATTTCAAAAATAAACATAACATGAATCACCTGAACATTATAAAGCAACAATAAATGTCACGTACCAAAAATTTGAATACCATGGCCACTATAAAACCTCAATGAAAATATAACTTCTTCAAAAAGTAACTATATACGTTTTACATGAGTGAATTCATAGATTATAAAATATATTTCATAAATCAAAAAATATATTAAACTCCATGATAAATTAATTTTTTACCAAATTACTAATCATTTTCACAGTCACCAATACTATCTGATTCACTTCATCATTTTCAATAATAGTTTAATCTCATGTATACATTATTACATGAACATTAGGTATATTTTAAGGGTTTATCATTCCCCCAATTACATTTTTTAAATTAAATATCACATTATGTTTAAATAACTTTCCTAGGTCATGAGAACCCTTCAATATATGATTTTAAATCATTAATGAAAACTATCTCTAAAATATCCTTAGATGTTTCATGATTTTTATAATAGAAATATAATTAGTTTAAAACTTCTATAACATAATTTTCAAATCCCAATATATAAACACTTCAATACTTCCACTTTAATGGTTGTCATTTCATAAGTTCTTCCTTGGTTTAGGAGTTAACCCATGGATTAAGGCATTGACTCAAATAATTACCATGTTCCCCACACATAATACAATGCACTCCTAGGAAATTCATTAATATATACCATTTATTTTCTAATAGAAAACATCTTACACTTCCTTTGAAACATTCTTAAAGGTGTCTCTATCCACATTTTTGATTCGATAGAAATTGACTCATCTTTCTTCCATGGTCTCCAATATCAGATTCTCAACAATCTATATCGTTATCTTCTTTGGTGAGTCTAAGAGATAGATACTAGGTAAGTTTTTAATCATATAGCGTGATAAATTACTTTTCATAATAACAATATCATTCCCTCAAATCATTGTAATGATCCAAAATTTTATCGTTGAAATTTCCCTTTTCATAATTATGTCATATAGTTCAAAGAACATACATCACATAGAGAAACCATAAAAACATTATTTGTGAAAAAAGATAAATTAGTCATCAAATAAACCAGTAATGTTTCCAAATATTATAGTGGGATAATAAATATAAAATAATATGATATGAATAGGGGAATTTGGATATGATTGATCCACAATAATTACTAAAATCAGTAATAATGTTGTAGAAAAAAATATAATGTTACTAATAAAATATTCATTTTTGAGGATGAAATTATATATATATATACATACATATGAGATAAAATAGAATTGAATAAATAATTAATGTTATTTTAGGTATTTATAGAAACTATTAAACCCACATGACCGTTATAAATCTAACTACTAGAATAGTAATATGACTTTTAGAACAGTAATATGATCATTGGAATAGTAACATTACAAATGGATTAGTAATATAAATTTTAGGAATAGTAATATGACCTTTAGAATAGTAAAATCAACTATATAAATGTAAAATAATATTTAGGTATCTTATAAAATAAAAATTTGACATATTTATAACATGAAACAAGTAAATAAATGTTTTAAAAATGATAAATTAAGTGTTGGAATTTTTGTAAAACATAACTAATCTATTTGAAATTTTAAAATTAATATAATTATTTAAAAGAAAATTTATTTTAATAAAATGGATTCAAAAATAAATATTTTGTTTTATTATAATTTTATGATAATTTTATGAGACCATAAGAAAATTTTCAAATGTTCATAAAATTGATTATAATGTTAAAATCTGTATTTTTCAAATAAATAGAGATTTTATTTAAAAATTAAATTTCTCATTTTTAGAAAATTATTTTAATAAAACAGGTGCCATTTTTGAAATCAAAAAAAATTAGAAATTTTTTGTGCTAATTTTTGAGATTTTTCTAAAAGAGTTTATTTTTTTTGTGAATACTGGAATACAGTAATTTATAGATTTTAACATTATAAGAATAATACATTGATTTTTGAGTCATGGATGATGTAAGAACCAATTATTTCAAAATCACATGAACTATAGATTTTATATAGTCACAATAATAATCCCATTGATATTCTGGATCTAAAATAATAATCTAATGAATATAATAACCAAAAACACCCCTCTCTTCCCTTTATCAATAAAACCAATAACTGCCCCTTATCTTCACACCATATAATCCTTGAATCATAAAAAATATCAAAAAAAACCTATCTTATCCACTATAACCACATTCAAGTACTTATTTTATCACCAATAGACCAATTCAAGGTTCTTTAAGGGGTTCTTCAAGGAGGTGATATTCAATAGGTAACATTCTCAAACTACCTCTTTTAATTTATTATCATATTCTACCTTATCCTCACCTCATTAATTCATAAAATCATAATAACTACCTTATAATTTATCTAATATAGTCTTATATTTTCAATATAATATATTCTATCCATCACTTTTCTCATCTCCACTTATTCAATGAAATGAAACCATTGTCCAAATTATTGTGGTTAACCGTCTCCATGGATAATGAGTTTTTTACATTAACACCTTCAAGGATGATCATAAAAATATTATTTTATTTAAATAATACTATAATCAGAATATTATAACTTATTTCATGATCTATAACTAATACATATAAATTATATTAAATAAAATGAAACTAAATTGTGATGGTTAGAAAAACTGCCAAAATAAACCACACATTTATCTTTAACATTTTATCAAATGAATCATCCTCATATAAAAAATGATATATGGGACATTTTAAACATTTGGATTTTTAGTAATACTATTTTGTTTCACTTTTTTATTATTATTCCCATTCAATAATATCATCTATAATTATACACAAGTGAACTAACCATGAAACCATGAAACAAATACTCCCAGAAAAATAAAATTGAACTTTTATAACTCATAAAAATAGATATAAATAAACATAATAAGATTATAATAAATAAAATATATGTATAATATTTTCTGAATTATGAAATTAATTAATATAATTTTATTAACTAGGACATTAAGTGCAAGTGAAAAAAACATTCAGACATAAGGTAAGAGATCTCTTCAACCCTCCAGATTTCTTATGGGTTACATTTTCTCTCTCTTTGCCTCAATTTATCCAACCAATAAAATTATATAATTCTCATATATTCTATATAAATGTTCCAAAAATGTATATCTATATCAATTCAATTTTCTTGTTATAAGGAAAAACATGTTATAAAAGGTTCCCTTCTCAATTCCTATCGACAAGAAAACCCAATTAATGGGAACTTATTAGTTTCTTATCCATTTTCAAGTACACTCCATGAATTATTTTAAGCCACCTATATTTTTTAAAATTGATTATTTTATCATGAAAACTATTTTTTTCATTTCTTTTGTATGTACATAATTATTCTTTTATCCTTTTTAAGGAATCTTTAATCTTTTCCCTTAAATTGTATTTAAATGGCACATTTCTAAAGTTACATAAACTCTCTCCTTCATGTTGCCACTTAAGCTGGACATAATTATTCATGATCTATTATTATTTTTAATTTATTATTTTTCAAAAATTATTTAATCCTTTCTTTCATTTATTCCTTTATGGTACACCCTTTTTTTATGCATTATGACATGATCATGAAACACTTTTTTATTAATTGGTAACCCTTATGGTTATTCCTTATGTTTTATTTCTTTATATGGAACATATATTTATGTACCTGTTATGATGGGTGCACCCAAATAGCACTCTAATGAATTGGGAAATGTTTTGTCTCTTGAGATGTTTTATATGTGACTTGGGAGTAATCCTAATCTATCATGGGACTCTATACACCATGTGATATTTTCTTGGTTGTTAGCATGGACTGATGTTTATGTCTTGATATATGTTACTGACACATCCCTATATTTCCATGATTATATGATTACATGATCTATATGTTATTCCACAATATGTTTATCAGTGATCACTTCCTTTTATGTTATCATTTTATGCTTTCTAACTCATTTTTAAACTTCTTTTCCATGATTAATGATTGGTAATTATTAATATATGAAAATTAAACTAGTTTTAAATGAGAAACTATAAATCCTCCAAAATCCATCACAAAATCATAGATAATATATTCCTAGATATGAATCACTCTCACTATTTTCATATCCATACAAGGTATCCATGTTGTGAAAATCATTACCTAACTTCTCATGGACTTTTGAAAGGCTTTATATAATTCAGAGGTGAGTAGATGATCTGCATCAGATATGATCATTGAAGGTAAAACATGAAATTTTACAATTTCATGCATATATTAATTCTCATGTTCTTCCCCCATTAAGATATATTTAATTATAAGGGAATTATATTACTTTTTTAAACTATTAATAATCACATATATATAATTCATCCAATATGGATTATATGGAAATCAAATGATAATATCTATAGAAATTTGATTCCACATACAATTCAGAATAGATAAGATTTTAGTGATGATAAAGATATTTTGGTGCACTTATTCAACATTTTATCAATTAGTTAAATGTGACATATAATTGGAAATATATCTTCTCATACCAATAAACCATTAAAAATGTTCCATAATAGAAAAACTTTTAGTAGTGCATAGATACAAACTCTTGTAACGTGATCAAAAAATTATTGGTAAAATATTATCTAGTGGTGGATGCACCACCTCCATATAAGTGAACATGGTAATGTAGCATATTTATTTGGAAGATACCAAAATTCATGTCCCCTAGGATAATATATTTAAATCATGATTTCAATTTACTTATGGTTTTCCTGCATAAAATGTAGAGTTGTGTGTTTAAGAATTAAACAAGGTTCTAGAGGAACCAGTATTAGCAAAACATGGTTGTGAAGGATATGGGAATAAAAGAAATGGGAATGAGGTCTGGTTAATTTAATGTGAATCAAGGGGAACGATGATAAGTTTCATGGATATATATTCTATATGATTAAATTATTTAGTTATTTTGTTTTACACTCACTCAATATTTCCAATAACTATCTCAAGGAACATTTAAACTTTTTGATGTGAACATAAGTCCATGTATGCATTCTTTTGCTAGTAACACCAAGTGGATTAAGTTATTTTTTCTCTATGATTAGTGTGTATATTTTCCTCCTAGTACACTCTCATACTCTATGGAAATAAGTTTTTACTTTAAACGAAAATGTTTTATTTCAACTCTTATTCCTTCTCTCAATGCTCAAATATCAACTATTAAGTGATAATGCTTGAAAATAATTAATAATTGAAAAATAGTAAGAAGAAAAAGGTATATAGAATGTAATTAATTTATCATATGGAAATAATCGAAAAGTATACTTAACCAAAACCTCATTGTGATCTTATAAACACATGTTCATTCTATCATAATAAAAATAAAATGAGTAAGAAAATTTTTCTCTAATTGTGATCCTTGGGTGCATCTCCCTTCAATAGTAAGATGTCCAATCTCCACTCTCTTTGGAAATGTGAAGGAAAAATTCACTATGCTTGTGATCTCCCATTATTACTTCCTTTCAAATTTCGTGACAATTCCTCAGAAGAAATATGATTTTTAGATAATCACACATGGAATAATAACTTTCATTTATTTTGGTTAAGCCAATATTACTTACCCACATAATCCAATATCTCTATCACTTGGATTGGATAATATTTTTCCATCTTATTAATATATTTTCTAAATTTTTAGATAGTTTTTTACAAGTATTACCTTGTACCCCACAAGTTATAAATGTTCTCTATATGAAAACTCTCTTGATTTTTATCTCTCAATTATTTATTTTCCTTACTTACCTCCCTATTAACTAATAATATTTTTTCATAATGATTTGAGAACACAATATAACTTTTATAACACTTATTATTCTGAAATGGATGTATTTCATAATTATTTTAATTTAAATCCCTAAACATCCAATTGAAACAATAGATCATGCATTGAAACTCTTCATTATGTTGTCCCTACAATGTAGTCTCATTTTAGGTTCCTCTAGGTTATGATGTAGGAAATATAGAGTATGAATTGTGATCCAAAATTAAATTCAATAATAGAAATATTCATGTGGTTTGACATGAGTCATGTTCTCTAGGACATAACATTAGAATGTGGTTCGGGTAGTATTGTCTTGGAAATATAACCTTGATTCCATGAAATTTTGTATTCCCTTCATATAGAGAAACTTTTTTGATATTACTTTTCTTAGAATCCATAACAATTATGTCCAATTTATGCTATATTGATTTTTAAATATTTCCTATGTTGGATTTTATGAGAACATGTTGGTAGTAATGATGTCTTAAGTGTTTTTCTCCCACACATTGTTTCATCTAGTGCAGTACCGATAAGCTAACATTTCATCCTTTACTGAGTGGAAATAGACATGAAACGATTATCATGTTATCCCTATAGAGAATCAACATACACTCAAGAAATGATTCCTAGAATCGTTAGAACTAATTTTCTCTTAATCTGTCATGACCCATCCCCTAAGGCCCGTGTCGTGACTACCCCAAGCCCACCTTCAATAGGCCAGGGGTTGGCGACTAGCATAGGAAAGGCATATACCTAAAACCAAGAAGGCATTGCATTTATAACTTGTAAACTCACACAACTAGTATCACAGAAAGATATGAGCACAAAGTAAAACTACAATAAAAAGAGTGTGTACAATACGTAATGGGCCAGAATATAATCCAAACTGGAAGGTACAAGTAAAAATTAAAACAGCTCCTATGAACACCCTCTAATGATCCTACCTAAAAGATAGGTATATCATTCGTATGGTCATCTTTGTGGTACACCTTGTCTAAGGTCCACCTCAGTGTAGTCTCCAGTCCTGGTACCCTTGACCCTGATCAACAATGTATGTCATCTGCACAAGACACAATAAGGTGCTGGTGTAGCCCGTGCAGGGGTGAGTATAATGATACTCAATAGGGACCCTGAGACCCTCTTAGTTCTCTCAAAATCCCCAAAGGATAAACCAAAAATCATAAAAACAATAGTTAACCCTTCTTTGGTATATGACCATACATATACCAAAGTTATCAAGTGTACCCATCTCTTTCATTAGGAAACAGAAGTCCCAAATCTATAGCCAAAAGCTCAACTGTTACATGAATCAAAGAATACCACGAGGTTAACTCCACAAAGGTAAGTACAACAAAGGTAATGGCACATAGAAGAATACCAAAAAGGTGTCACCATGAAGGTAAGGGCTCATCTCACATGAGGTATAACTTAAGTACAAATGTATTGATGACTAACTATTTTACTAGATCATCTTACTTCGTCGAGAAGCTCTACTATTGACCCACAAAGGATCAAAGATGACCCACACAAGATTGAAGATGACCCACACATGATTTGAAGATTACCCACACAAGATCAGTATGCGCTGACCCACACAGGATCACTGAGCGCTGACCCACACAGGATCCGAAGATGACCCACATAGGATCAGTTTGTGTTATACCACACAGGATCGCTAATTGTTGACCCACACAGGATTCGAATATGACCCACATAGGATCGGTATGTGCTGACCCACACAGGATCACTGAGCGCTGACCCACACAGAATCTGATAGATGTTAACCCACACAGGATCGAATATTTTTAACGTACAGCTAGCCACAGGGCTCCCGCACTAAGCATGATTGATTCTAGGAGGTTCCACTCTTCAATCCATCAGTCAATACTTCAACATACATGAAGTCCCATTAAGAAGTATCCCAAAGGTCTTTCACGTAAAAAGGGACCAAATGCGATAGAGGGCACATCAATCAGATGCCCGGTCTGTAAGTTATTAGTGTTTCCGTTCTGAGGGCCCGATTGGATTCGGGTTCAATCCATCCTAGCCATACTCCAATATTATCTAAAACTCAAATGGATTATACCAAAAGGACCATCTCAATCCAAGGATCCCGATTCTGCAGACAGTACGTCAAACGGATGCCCGATTCTCCAGATATGGCAAAAAAGGTGTATCTGGGTCCAGATGGGCTCGAGTCTCATCTAACCCAGTCAGACCGCCCCGGCCTGACCTGGCCTGAGTAAACACAACCGGGTTCGGGTTGACCCATCCCGATCTGGGGATGACCCGGATGGGTTGGGCCGCAGCGGGCTCGGCCCACGAAGGGGGAGGACCAGCCGACTTGGCACGACCCCTTGCGGTGCGGCCCGTTGCGCTGCATCCCACACTGTTGGGTGGTCTTCCATGGCGGGGTCCGCCCAAGTTGACAACTGGGAGGGGTGGCGCTCCCCCCATGTCAATCGAATGGTCCGCTGGACCGTTCGGTTTCCCCTGCTGGTACACAGGACCCGCCGGTGGGTTCCTGCTCTATGTGACGCGGTCGACCGGATTCCCGGCCAGTCCTCCTCCCAGAGGAGCGATGGCACCACTGGACTTCCATGGACGACCGGATTCCAGTCTCCCTCCGACCTCCACCACAGCAGAGCGGCCATGGTCTCCTGCTCCGGCGGTGCAGATGTATACCCCCACTTCACCATGTGGTCGGTCGGCATGACAGCCGTCATCCCCTACTCAATCATGGCCTACAATCCATGGTCTTCTTCACTACCAGGAGTGCGGACACATGCCACCATGGTTCCACATGGCCGGTCGGGGTGCCAGCTTCCTCCACCCTCCGTCGCGGCCGACGTGTTGCAGCCTTCTTTGCTACCGAAGTTGCGAAAATGTGTCCCCCCAGTTCGATGCGGCTGGTCGGTGCATCAGCCTCCATCCTTCCACCCTCTTCCCATGATGAAAACATCATACAACAACAAATTTTGCAGAGGGATCAGGTCGTGTTTGTTTAGCCCACACCCTCCATATTAAAAAAATAATAGACAGTTCATGAGGATGGAATCGACGTGAATCCATGAATAACAAACAAGAAAAATGAAATTCAAAACCCATACCTTGTTTGCTCATTTGAGATGGCATGAGGAAGAGGATGAAGTCGATGAAGGGTATGCCAACGTTCGTTGCTCCTACAACACGTTTCAGATACGGTCTTGTACATCGTCCTCGTTCTTCGTTGGGGGGTCATTGTTGGAGGATCTCTTTCGGATTTCTCTCAAGCTCTTCCCTTATCCAATGATCCCAACCAAAAGGTTGAGGATCCAACTTTAATTGAGTTCAGATTATCCATTCAATTAATGTTATCATGTTAATTAAATTAAATTTGGCGCATTAATTAAATTATAGTTTGCACATTAATTGGGGAAATTCCAAAGGAAACTCACATTAATGGGGAGTTTGGGCGGTCCCCCACCAAGTATTCAAAATAGATGTTTGAATAAAATAAAATAAAAGTTGTTGTTTTATTTTATTATTTTATTCATTTAACTCTCCCATGAAAATCCAGGAAACTAACTTCCACCCTCGACCTACTATGGTCAAGGTGAACGTCTCCTTAAGTGATTATCTACACTGCGATTTCAATGGTTTCCCCAAATTTCAATTCCATGTACTGGTTAAAAAGTTATAAAAATTCCATCGCATGTTTACAGAACATACCCAAAAAAATCTGAAATTCATTCCAGGAACACTGAGCTTCAGAATCACATGCCATCAACATTTACAGACTTTTAATATTCCCATATAATTAAAAAAAATTAAATGGAAAACAATCTGGGTCTTTACAATCTCCCCACCTTAGGATTTGCGTCCCCGAAATCCATAACACAAACTAGGGAAACAAGTGGGAGTAATGAGAATGAATCTAAGCCTCCCGCTCGCATGTGCTATCCTAGAGGTTCTTGTTCTACCAACGTACACGCAGTAGAGGTATCGATTTCTTGCGAAGGACTCTCTTCTATTGATCCTCAATCTCTATTGGAAACTCCGAAAATGTTGCTCCATCCTCTATGTCTAGATCACCCCAGTCAATGATGTGCGAAGGATCATGTATGTATCTCCTCAGCTGAGATACGTGGGAAAAATTATACACCCAGTGAAATTGAGGTGGAAGAGCTAAGCAGTAATCCACCTCACCAACTCTATTGAGGACCTGAAAGGGTCTGATGATCATCAGAGATAACTTGTTGCCCCAGCCAAATCTCTACAACCCTCATCGAGGTGAGACTAGTAGAAAGACATGGTCACCATCTGTGAAATCCAGAGGTCTTCGTCTCCTGTCAGCATAAGACTTATGTCTACTATGTGCAGTCTTCATCCGCTCATAGATTATTTTCTCCTTCTATGTGGTAGCCCGTAACATCTCTGGTCCCATGATTACTGAATCCCCTGGGCCAGTCCAGCACATAGGTGATCTGCAGGGTTACTCATAAAATGCCTCAAATGGTACCATACTAATGGAGGAGTGGTATCTATTTTTTGAACGAGAACTCCACTAAAGGCAATTGATCCTCCCAAATACAGTCGAAATCAAGGACACAAGCAAGAAACATGTCCCCAAGGGTTATAATGGTCTGCTCTGTCTGACCATCTGCCTGAGGATGAAAGGTGGTTATCAACTGAATCTATGTCTTGAACGCCTCCTACAACCCCTTCCATTGTTATGAAGTGAAATGTGCATCACGATCGAAGATAATAGTATATTTCACTCCATGAACCATAAAATCTTTTGCATATAGAGGCATCCAAAACTCTTTATTGTTCCCTACTATCGGTTTGGTAGGAAGTGGGCTGACATGGTGAGTCAGTCAATGATCACCCAGATAGAATCATGACCCATGTCCATGTGTAGAAGTATTGTCATGAAGTCCATGTAAACTCTATCCCACATACACTCTGGCACTTGTAGTGGTTGAACTAATCCCACTAGAACCTGGTGCTCTGCCTTCACATGCTAACAAGTGAGGCACCATGAGAAAAACTTTGTCACTGCTTTCTTCATTCCTGATGACCAGTTCTGATGATGAAGGACCTGGTACATCTTCGCCACTCCTAGATGTACCTCTAGATGGGATGTAAAGAATTCCTTCAAAACTTCCTCCCATAGCCTCATCGGTACCATAGTACTTCCTCTAAAGAGGATGATGTGCTCCCCACCTTCAAAAAATCCATTAGGTGTCTGTCGTGTGGCTATCTGAGCACATAGAGCCTCTCAATCAGTGTACCCAAGTTTTGCCTCCCTACCTCACTGAATGAGTGGGCTAGTGACTGTCAGAGACTAAAGATAGGATGCTCCATCTTGTTCCACATAGGATATCTGCAAAGCTCCTTGCTACTCTGATGCCTCACTCAGCAACAATATACCATATCTCTTGCTGAGTGCATCTTTTACTACCTTCCCCTTCCAAGGAGTATAGAGTATCTTGATGACATAGTTCTGGAGGAACTCAAGCCAATGTTGTTGTCTCATGTTCAGGTCCTTCTGAGAGATGATATACCTGAGACTCTTGTGATTAGGGTAGACTATAAAATATTCAACCAACAAATAATGTCCACACATTTTCAAGGAAAAGACCACTGCTACTAACTCCAGGTCATAGATAGAGTAGTTCTTCTCATGTTTTATCATCTTTTGGGAACCATATGCGATCACTGCTCTCTCCTGCATCAGGACACATCTGATTCTGTTCCCTGATGCGTCGTAGTTGACTATGTACCAAACGCCCTCCTCCGATATCCTCAAGATGCGGGCACTCGTGAGTCTCTGCCACAGCTTCTGGAAACTCCACTGGAATCTCTTCGACCACACTAAGGGTTTCCCCTTCTTCTTCAACACTGATTATAGTGCAGAAACTCTGTAAAAGTCAGGCATTAACATCCAATAGTATCTAGCCAATCCCAGAAAACTCTGCACTTCCGTCACACTCCTGGGTGGCTCCTAAGAAAGCACAGCCTCAATTTTCGCTGGATCCACTATAAATGCAGCCTCTGAGATAACGTGTCCCAAAACGTGAACCTCTTGGATCTTGAACTTTTAGTTTTAGAGCATACCATCAAGCTGGTGCTCTCGGAGTGTCTCCATAATTATCTGCAGATGACAGGCATGCTCCTCCTCTGTCGTTGAGTATATTAGGATGTCGTCGATGAAGACTACCACAAAGCGATCCAGGTATGGATGGAAGATCTTGTTCATGAGTCCCATGAACACTTCTGGGGTGTTGGTCACACCGAATGGCATAACCAAGAACTCATAATGGCCATAATGACATCAGAAGGATGTTTTATGCATATCCTTGTCTCTTACATTGAGCTAGTGATAGCCTAATCTGAGGTATATATTTTAAAACCATTGTTCTCCCTTCAGCTGATCAAAGAGATCTCCAATCCTCAGGAGTGGGTACTTGTTCTTCATGGTCACCTGGTTTATGTTTAAATAGTCCACACAGAGTCTCAAACTCCCATCCGCCTTCTTGGCAAACAAAATCGAGGATGCCTAAGAAGAAACACTAGGCCGAATGACCTCCTTTCTCTACAAGTCCTACGGCTGTACTCTCAACTCTTGAAGCTCTATGGGAGCCATCCGATATGTTGGTGTAGATATCAGTGCCATCCCGGGGTACTATTTTATGTAAAAGTCCACCTATCTATGTGGAGGTAGGCTCTTAACATCATCAGGGAAAACATTAGTGTACCGGTCCACCACTACATGATAGCTCAGACTCTCAACATCAGTTGTTCTGTGGGTAAAGCTAGCCAACTCATGTGGGATCGACTTCACACTCCTCCAGGTAAGTCCATAATGTGCTGCAATGGTTCCCTTCTCACCGGTGAAGGTAAACCCGGTCCCATCCATGCTGATACACCACACGTTGCGCCTAATATAGTCGATCTATGAATGGAATCTATATAACCACTCCATACCCATGATGACGTCGTAAGGCCTTGACGCCATTACTAGAAGATCCCAGCTGAAGCTCTCTCCTCTTAGAGTAAGATCACACTGCCATCACCATTGTGTTACCGTCAAATCTACTCCCATATGAGTCTCTAGCTATAAGGATCGTGCCAACGGCTCCACCGGAATCTTTCTGCTTCGAACGAGGCTCATGGAAATAAAAGTGTGAATAAAACCTATGTCTATAATTACTTTAGCTAGGGTGGAATAGACATAGATTGTACATAGTATCATCTCCAGAGTTCCGTGGTCATAGACCATAGCTACCTCAAGCTAAGCCTGCCCTTATCCACATGCTCCCTATGGTAGGGGTGGACCACTTGGGGGTGGTGGAAGTAGAACCTCAATTTTCCTCCCACCGACTGCTTCACGGCTTTCTCCTATTCCACGTTCTCCTCCTTCCTACATACCTCCTCAATTGAATCTTCATCTCTACCCAGGCGGCCCTTTGACCATCTTATGGTCGTCCGTATGGTGGTTCAGGAAGTCGCGAGCCATGTGACCCTGCCCGCCGCACGAGTAACATTGTCTGCTCCTCACCTGTCCCACTCCATCTCTAGATCCTCACACAACCGACCATGTATCCTGTTATTGTACACCTATAGGTCTGGTCCTCTTGGACCTTTGCATCATCTGTCTACTGCTAGCTGTAGATTACTCTACTACATGAGTTCCAGTGGTGGGTCTCACTACCGGTGACTTCTCAGCAAGGAAAATCTACTCTAAGAGTGCTCGCTCTAACACTCCCACCTGCGTCAGGATGCTGAGGGAAATCATCGAAGATCAACTCTACCATTTCAGCCCCTACTCGAAGGTCCAATTCCTGAAGAAGGGGTTCAGCACCATCATCGTGGAGTAGCTCGAGAGCTCAGTGAACCTCGCTGAATAGGGAGCCATGGTCATGCTACCCTACTACAAGTGGAGAAGCTCTTGTATACGCACTGAGTGTAGGGTTGCTCAGATGAACATTGCCCAAAAAAGGCTCTCGAAGTCCACCCAGACGAGAGTCACTTCATCGTAAACCTGAACCATCAAGATCCATCATCTTCCTGCTACTACCTGAAGAAGACAAGGGGAATAGATCACCATGAGATGAACTGGCATCCCTACCATTCAGAAAACACTAACCACATCCTCCAACCAGTCCTCAGCGTCCTATGGATATATCTATATTGCCCCAGAAACTCAATAGAATATGGGGAAAGAACTCATGCAACATGATCAAGCGGTGTGTACCCTTTGCTGCTGGGGCTGGTGGCATCGACCACCCAATGGGTAGTGGTGCTGCTGGTACACCATCTGATGGTACAACTGCCATAATGGGGCCATGCACTGAAGCCTCATCACTCGGTGGGCTGTCATCGTGTACATTACCTAGATCCCTGGCTGGCTATCTTCATGGAGGTATCCTGAATGAACATGTGCGCTAAGGTCAATAAGTTATACCTGGTGAGGTGACTCAAAGTTATCATAAAGAAAACTTTTCAAAAACACACACGCAATCAGTTTTTTCATGCATAGAGTCAGAAATCAGATGTCAAGGTCCTAGTGTATGGATATGTCAGCCGCCGCACCAACACTGGATTCTACAAACTAATAGACACACTCATAACACTTAACACTATTTTCGATTAAAAGATAACAATGCAAGTTCTTCGGTAGAACCTACTCCTTTGTTGCCAATTTGACACGACCCATCCCCTGGGGCCTATGTCGTTACTACCCCAAGCTCGCCTTCCACAGGCTAGGGGCTGGCGACTAGCACCAGAAAGGAATATCCCTAAAATCGGGTAGGAATTCCATTTTTAAATTGTAAACTCACACAACCAATCACACAGCAAGATACGAGCACAAAGTAAAACTATAGTAAAAAAGAGTATGTATAGTAAGTAAGGGGACAGAATACAAGACCAACTAGAAAGTAAAAGTAAAACTGAAAATAGCTCATGTGAACACTAGCTAAGGATCCTACCTGGATGATTAGTACAACTCTCGTATATTCGTTGTTGTGGTATTCCTCCTCTAAGGTCCACCTCCATGTAGCCTCCAGTCCTGGTACCCTTGACCCTAATCAGCATTGTCCATCATCTGCACTAGACAACGCAATGTGTGGGCATAGCCTATGTAGGAGTGAGTATAACAACACTAAGTAGGGACCCTGAGACCCCCTAAGGTCTCTAAGAATCCACAAAGTATAAACCACAAAGCATGAAAACAACAGTCAACCATGCTTAGGTATATACCCATACATATAACTAAGATATCAAGTATACCCATAAATTTCATGAGGAAACACAAGGCCCAACTCTTTAACCAAAAGCTTAACTATTCCACAAAGGATAGAACACCATGAAGGGTACACCACAAAGGTACGTACCACAAAGGTAATGCCACACAGAATAATTCCATAAAGGTATCACCACGAAGGTAAGGACTTAGCTCACACCAGTTATAACTTAAGTACAGAAGTATAGGTGATTAAATGTATTTCTAGACAACTTACTTCGTCGAGAATCTCTGATTTTGACCCACATAGGATCAAAGATGACTATAAAGGATTGAAGATGACCCACATAGGATCTGGAGATGACCCTCATAGGATCAGTATGCACTGAACCACACAGGATCGCTGAGTGCTGACCCACACAGGATCCAAAGATGACCCACACATGATCAATATGTGTTGACCCACATAGGATAGCTGAGTGATGTCCCACACAAGATCTGATAGATTTTGAACCATACATGATCGATGATTCTTCACGTACAGCCAGCCACAGGGTTCCCGCACTATGCGTGCTTGATTCCAGGAGGTTCTGATCCTCGATCCATCAGTCAAAACTTAAACTACTATGAAGTCCCACAAATAAAGTATCCCAATGGTCTGTCATATAAAAAAGGACCCAACGCGACAGACGGCACATCAATAGGATGCCCAGTCTGTATGTTTTTACTGTTTCTGTTCTGAGGGCCCAGTTGGATTCGGTTTCGATCCAACCCATCCATACTCTAACATTATCTAAAACTCATGTTCATTATACCAAAAGTATGGTCTCGATCTAAGGATCATGGTGCTGTAGATGGTTTTTCAAATGGACACCTGGTTCTCAGGATATGGCCAAAAAGGTGTATCTCGGTCCAGATGGGGCCAGGTCCTGTCTGACTCGGTTGGACCGACCCAGTTCGGGTCAACCCATCCCGGTCCGGGTCTGGCCTGTTGGGACGATATCTAGCCTAGCCTGCGAAGGTCGTGGCCCGACCTGCTGGGCACTGCCTGTTTCGGTGCGGCCCGCTGGGTGCGGCCTGCACGGCTGGGTGGTCCGTCGTGGCGTGGTCCGCCCTGGCCAACACATGGGTAGGGAGGTGCCCCCCCCAGGTCACCTGAATGGTCCGCTGGACCATTTGGTTCACCCATTTGGCATGCAGGACCTGCCAGAGGGGTCCTGCTCAGTGTGACGTGGATGGTCCAATTCCTAGCATGTCCTCCTCCAAGCGGCGCGACGACGCCGCTATCCTTGCACGACCGACTGGATGTCGACTGCCCTCCGACCTCCACTATGGTCGGGCGGCTACGATCTCCATCTCCAATGGTATGGATGCACGTCGCTGCTTCGCCATGTGGTCGGATGGTTTTCCAGCCGACGTCCCCTACTCTTCCATGACCGAAGAGACGCCACCTTCTTCGCTACCGGTGGCGTGGATGCGCATCGCCCTGGTTCCACACGGGCGGCTGGGGTGCCGGCTACCTCCCCCCTCCGCTGCAGCCGACGATCCGTGACCTTCTTCGCTTCCAGATGTGCGGACGTGCGCCGCCCCAGTTCTATGTGGTCGGTCGATGTGTCGGTTGCCATCATTCCACCCTCCGCTGGCGAAGAACACTTTAAGCCATGAAGAATTTTTTGGAGAGATCGTGTTGTGTTTGTTTGGCCCGCACCCTACACGTTAGACCGATAGCAGATGGTTCATGAGGATAAAGTCAACATGAAGCCACTAAGAACAAAAAAGAACTATCAAATTCAATACCCCTACCTTATTTGTGCATTGGAGATGGCATGAGGAAAAGGATGAAGTCGATGAAGGAGACTTCGACGTTCTTCGCTCCCATAACACATTTCTGATCTGGGCATGTGCTTCATCTTCATTCTTCGTTGGGGGGGGGTTCTTCATTGGAGGATCTCCTTTCTAAGTTCTACCATGCTCTCCCCTTTGCCAATGATCTCAACCAAAAGGGTGAGGAGTCAACTTTAATTGAGTTGAGATTATCAATTTAATTATAGTTGGCACATTAATTAAATAAAAATTTGTACATTAATTAAATTAAAGTTGGCACATTAATTGGAGAAATTCCAATGGTTAACTCACAATAAAGGGGAGTTCGAGTGGTCCCCACCACCAAGTATTCAAAATGGAGGTTTCAAGAAAATAAAATAAAAGTTGTTGTTTTATTTTATTTTTTTATTCTTTTAACTCTCCCACAAAAATCCTGAAAACTAACTTACACCCTTGACCTACTGTGGTCAACGTGAAGGACTCCATAAGTGAATATTGGTGCAGCGAGTTCAACAGTGTCCTCAGATTTCAATTCCGATCACAAGATCAAATGTTACAAAATGTCGCTCGTGCGTTTACTAAATGTACCTGAAAAAAAATTCAGAAAATCATTTCGGGCACACTGGGCCTTGGAATCACACACCATCAATTTTCATGGACTCGTAATATTCGCATATAATTAAAACAATTACATGGAAAAAAATTCTGGGTCTTTACATAATCTTACTTATAATAGACTATATTGCCCATGACATATGGCCATGGTTGAATGGAACACTACATGGGATCCCTAACTCCTTAGTGTGTACTGGGTAAAGACTATTTTGGATGGGGGGATATATCCATAGGGTTCCGAAATTAGTATATGTTATCTCTTAACATAATATCAACCCCAAAATCTGAATTTTATGCAACTCTCTTGAACTTCTATTTATTTATTAACAATTTATTACCTTGAATATAATCACATCCCAAATTTAGTGAGTCACATTCTAATTCATCTTGATTAAAATCTATCATGAATTACTGATAATATTTGTATGGATATAAACTATTAATATATTATTCCAAAGACTTCAAAAATTCTATAAAATACCATTAAATAATTAAATATATATATAAACACACCACTCAGAATAGAAAAAATAAAGAAAAAACAATGAAACACTTTAAAAATGAAAATTTCTCTACAGTTGAGTGATTAATTATCCTCATGTAATTTCTCTAATTTTTTTCACAAAATCAAAAATAATTTTATGTTTATTTTTTGGTTCAACAAAGGTTAAACAAAAAAAATAGTTAGATCGTGATTTCAGTATACAACAAATTTATAAATCCATCTACTTTATGTTAGTCGTCAACTATTTTTATATCACTTATTTAATACAATATAAATATTAATATTATAATCTAAAACCACTATCTTAATTTGGGTTCAATATTCCCTTCACAATACAATTCGTTTGAAAACTAGGCACACAACTATTTTTTCTATTTTTATTTCCTAATCTATGATTTTCAATTATTTTTTAAGTGTTGAAACACTGGAAATAAACCATTCCATATAATAGGAATACCTTTAGGTAATCTTTCATAACTGGGGCATAAAATCAGGATAAGGGTGCTCGGCTCTTAGAATGTCTCTTCACTGTTATTTATGGCCCTAATTTTTCACAGAGACACACCCAGTGTCAAATCATATTGGAAAATTAAAATGGGATCCCAAATTCCCATTTTTCTCCTGTTGAAATGAATTATATGATTTTATTTCAAGATAGATACCTATGGTTTTAATTCCTTATATAATATAATCAACCCAAATTTGAGTTTAAGTTCTAATGTATAGAAATAAGATGGTGGCCCCTTAAATTCTTTTCTTTTAACCTTAATTAACCATGTTCATAAACAAAACTCCTTATTTTCAATGTGATTTATCCCCTATAGAACTAATGGATATAATTCACATGTTTTGACGCAAATATTTCACACACAATACTCCCCCACACTTCATTTTTTCCCAATAATTAAAATGAATAGATATAGGGAATTGTAAATATGATACAAAGGTATGATCAAATGAAATAGATAGGGAAATTATAATACTCCACTTCTTTGATAACTCTCAATGCTTATTGAATTTACTTATTTTATCTTTAATCCACATTATTTGTCAAATCTTTTAAAATGTAAGAAACACACTTGGTGGGTGAAATGATTCTTATTCAAAATAAAAAAACAATTATAAGTGAACATCTCAAGATGCCTCCTAAGATCACATCATTTATAGTCATAAAAATTACTCTCTATCCCTAAATATTTAATTTATATGGGTATGTATTTCTCAACCTACCCTTATTAAAAGTACAATATTATTCTCTATCCACTAATATTGATTATATATACATTATATATAGTAATATTTACAACAATATATAGGTTTACTTCAATTACGATAAATGATATATACCACTTTTACATAATCATCCCTAGAAAAATATTAATCCTTCAATTTAACGTAAGGACCAATTGTCCTTCCTTGATATTCCTCTTTTAGATAAAACAATAATGAAATAGTTTATCCATATCATTCATAATTTTAGCATTATAATTCGATTATATAATTTTTTATTTTACTTTATTCATATAAAATATACATCTATGAGTGTATATATGTATTTCATGTTTATATACTTCACATCCCTAAAGTGTAACGACCAATACTTTTTAAATGATAATTATTTCCTAAATAAATGTGTGTTATATTATATTATATAAGTATTATACACATATAGCACATAGAGAAAATACAACACTTTAATTAATTAAAGAAATTCGTTACATTAGGCAATGAAGAAAACTGTTAAAATTTAAAATATTTCAAGGGGATAAAATATATAAAATATAAATACTACAGTGGAAAAAAATAAATCACCTCGACCAGCTAGAATCCTCTTTCCCCCGAAAAACACTATGGAAGAGAAAATATATATATTAATAAATTAGTCAACATTATGAAAAATGGTAAAATTTACCCATGAGAGGAATTGATGTGAATAATTAATGAAGAAATTAAATAGTATTTATAGGAGGAAATGTGACAATTAGAATAAAAATACGACTATTGGGAAATGTAACCTAACAATTGGAATTGTAATTGGACCTTAAATTAAATAAATGTAGTATACATAATATTTATAATGAGTAATTCAACTAAATATATATATTATAATTCTATAAAATAAATATCCTGATTAAAAAACTAAAATAAAATACAAACACATTTTTAATAAACTGCATTTTATTGTATTTTACAAAAAGTGTAATTATAATATTAAAAAAATTAAAATTACATAGGTTGAAAAATTATTTTTAAAAAATTATTATCATTTTTTTAAATCATCACATCAATATTTATTATGATTTATTTTTTGGTAATTTTCTGAAATACATCAATTATTCAATAAATAGTAAAATTATAATTTTTCATAAATTGCGTATCTTAAATTACATCATTCACAATGAAATAATTACCTAATAATTCCTATAAAATGATAACCAACCATAAAATATGTAATTTTATAAAAGATTCATTAAATAAAATAAAAAAGATTTCCAAACCTTAAAAGTTCTTTCCAAACTATAAAATCTAATGTATTACATTAAAAGGTTTTTTATTTTTCCACATTTCCTTTTGATTAAACTAATTAATTAAAATTAATATGTGATTCAAAGTATTAAAATAATTTTATTTAAATAAAATACGGTCTATAATGTCAAAAATATCACTATTAAATCTTTTACCTTAGATATAGCATTTTATTCATTATTTTTACTAAAAATACCCCTCTCCTCAAGTATAAATAACCATTATCCCCCTTGGAAAACCACTCCTCCCAAACATAATAAAGAAAAAAATCTACCAAATCCTTTTCCTAAATACACATATAATATTTATGTAAAATTTTTAGTATCAAAAATCTAATCTTTCAGGATGTAATTGGCCATAAAAAAAGAACCATTTCATGAAAATGGTATTCTCATTTCATCTTTTTATTTTTATTCCTTTCCTAATTTCATATCATCATTATCTTACCTAATTAAAACCATATTAAAAACCAATATAGTAGTTTAAAATTATTTATAAATTTTTAATTTACTATAAAAAGTTTACTTTTAATATAATCTTATATTATATACTTTTCACCTCCACTGTAGAAAATGTCTCATTAACGGTCAGTTAACCACCAATGAGAACATTTCCAAGTATTTTCATATCACCAAACTTATGAATGGTTATAATAAATTATTTATGATATATAAATTTATCAATATTTTTATTCTAATATTTGGGTATTAATTGTACTTATTTATAAATGACCTTTGAGAAAAATGGAGAAATCAAATAAAAAAGGGAAATGTTTAAGGAAAAAATGATATCAAAATGCTTCAAAATCAACAATAAAAAATTAATAAAAAAAATCCAACTATTATAATTGATAAATAGTGACATAAATTAATATAAAAAACTTTTGTTTCAATATTGTAATAAACCAAATTTTATTATTCAGTAGGAGGGAAATCAGCGAAATAAAGTGGTATCTATGGTAAGGGGATTATCATACCTAATTCTTTCTTTTTTAGTTATCTTATCTTTCACCTAATTTTGTGTATTTGTATTACTATAATGTCCCAAAAATGAATTTTCACCATACATTACCTTTTATTTTTGGTATATACATGTTTTTATCTTGTCAAAATGATTAATAATCCAATTATAATTATTTTTTCCAAAAAAATACTTTTATTTTCAATACATGTCTTTGAATCCTATTGAGTTATTTATTTTTCTATTGTGAATGTTGATGTTTATGCCAAATATTTTTTAAAATATTCTTTTGGAAACCCTAATTTTAATCATGAAATTATGGTTTATGAAATCGTTATGAGACCCATTCCTTTATATGTGATATTTCAAGACTATAATTATTATATGTTCTATGTGGAATGCATGATTATGTGAATATTTTGATATCAAGGGTGGGAATGCAATTATATATCCCTACAATGCATTGGGAAATGTGATTTATCTCATGATATTATGTGTATTATGTGTTAACATGGTGTTATATTTGTTCACAACAATGATGTTATGATTTATGCAAATATGTTAAGTGTGGAAATGATGCTAGATTTTTTCAAAACTATGTGTGGTATTTGAAGATGATGAAATGATGTTTTATTTTTATTAAAATTACAAATTCAATTACTTTTTCAAATTATTCCACCATGATTAGGATGATGATCTCATGCTTATAAAATGATGATGATGATTTTGTTCACCCATGTTATATTGTTTTTCTCCCTTATTCCTCCTCTTACTAGGCTTTTAGCTCACCCCTATCTATGATGTATTCCCTCAAGTGACTACACGAACAAATGAGAACCAGATATTTTATATGTATAAAAAAGAATTATCTTTAAAAAATTATGTTTTATTATGAAATTATTAATGAGCCTAATTTTCCCAGTACACTAACCCTTTGGATCCTAGATTTGTAGAAATATTATGTTGTTTGTCTTTAAAATGACGTAATAGTCATGTAATTAAAATTAGTCCTATTAAAAAAGGCCCTATGTTCATCCTATAATAGTAAATAACAATTCTTATCAAGGATAATTGGTATGGAGACATACTAATTGGGGGTTTTAACCATTTTTATATACCCAAAGATAATCCTTTGACATATTATCTCAATCATTCCTTGATCTGAACAATATCTTCCCCAAAATTGCATTTAATTTTTTGTGTAATTTTAGGTTTCCTACTACTTTATAGTTTATAAAAAATGCATCTCTTATTTATGTATCCATACTTTACCATTAACATAATAAATTGTTAATTCAGAAAGTACACACCATTTTCACTTATATTAGACATTAAAACTCTATATATACAGAATGTGTTTTTTATTAAAAATTTCTATAGATTATTTTTTAAATTTTTTAAGATTGTTCATATTCAAATTTATTTTTTTATCCTTTTCCAATAATTTTCATAATGGTGTATTAATTTTTGATAATTCATTAATAAACATTCTATAAGATCTAGTATTCCCAACGAAATTTCTCACTACCTTAACTAATTTGTTGAAGGAAATGATGAAATTGCCATGCTTTTATCCTTATATCACACAATTAATTCATTTTATATGATATTTCCAAAAAAAATCATTCCTTATCCATGAATAGAAATTTAACCCAATTGTTTACTAAATTGGTCTCTTTTTATATAGAGAACACTCCTGAAATATTTTCTGAGAAATCATCAATATTCATCCCAATGATAGAGAATTCATCCATGAATACTATAATGATCTTTTATATCATATATGATAAAATGGACATCATATATCTTATAAATTTTTATGATTATCTATATAGTATATATTTAATTGACATATAGTAAAATGATTCATACGTACTTGTGAGAGTTTTCTACTCTTGGTTAGAAGGATCAATTAGTACTTAGTTATACCCAAAAAACTATCTGAAAATAAAAAATGATAATACTTAAAAATACTTAATGTATTTGATAAATTAATTCTAGAGGAAAAATTAACTTTCCTTATGTCCTTGCTTTGTTTAATATAGTAATTATCTATCCCCCCCATTTAGTTATAGTTCTTTTTGAAATTTACTTATTCTCATCATTTGTAATCATAGTCAAGACTCCCTACTTTGGTACTATATAAATAGTGTAAGGACCCGACCCTAGTTTCCCAGAACCGGTGCCTTATTTGATTACATTAGTATATAAACAACTAATAAGCATCTCGAATTACCGATCAGTTTAGTAGTCTTTAAGAAAATAGGTACATGCATGGAACCCATTTTACATTTTTAACTTAAAAAATATAATACATAACAAAAGATAAAAATTACATCCTTGAAAACTCTTTAAATGATCTCTTCTTCTTAACATGGGGAATGAAAAACAAATGAAAGGGGTGAGCTCAAATGATTAGTAAGGGTATGCAATACAATGGATGATATAATAACATAAACATTATGCATGTTGAATACATAAAAACATGTTCCTTTAAGAAAAATGAACACATTATGAAAGGAATAAGAGTTGAGTACATAATTCCATAAATAAACATAATCATGGGCACTCTGCTAGTTGAATAACAAAATGAACCATAAATTCTATTTTCATAATGAGGGAATGCATAATTTGGGACAACATAACCATACCATCAAGGCATCATGCCAAAATATATATAACAAAAAAACAAAATATTATTTATACTATCATAGGTAAGGATTCTATTCATTAGGGTATATCACTATTCATAAGGCTATGTTACTATTCATAAGGGTAGGTTACTATTCATCAAAAATTATGTTTTTCTTATCGGACTCCAAATAACTTACTCATTGCAACTGTGTATGTCGGATTTTTAAAATTAATATCACAAAAGTGACAAACATATGGTTAAACAGCTAGGTTATAACAATGTGGTGTTTGTAGAGACTCGGTGTTCCATTCATTCTATAATAAATCTTTTTGAAAATTCTTAGGGTGTTACATTATATCCTCCTTACCAAAATTTCATCCTCGAAATTTTAAATTTAACTTCAAAAGTTAATGGTTGATACTTGAAAACACCCTTATGGAAACCTACATCAAAAATAGTGTTAATAAAATATCTTCCTAAAAAAGGTTAATGGAGATGAGGTTGTCACCCCAAAAAGTATGCTTTCGAATGAGGTGACATTAGTTGGTAGAAAAAAATAGAACATGGAAGAAAAATCTAACTATGATGTTCTGATGGAACATGATAGAGGAAATGTTCAGATGAATATTGATTACTATAAAACTATAAACAAGAAAAATCAACGATATTATTAATGATAATGATAATATGAAAAAAGGTTATTTAAGACTATTTTCCTTGATTCGAGGAATTATTCCACTCTATAAGAGTATAAATATGAATTTCTACTTATAAACTCATCCTTTTATTGTAGTTTAACAATATATACCTCATCACATTGCATGGATTACACCATTTGGTGAAGCAATACATTAACCTCTAAAAGCATATACAATTTTCAACATAAACCATTTCATAAATGGTTAAAATTCCCAAAATATAATGATTAAATGCATTATAATGAAGTCCTCTAAATTTCCAAGATGAACTTATTATTAACCATTAATCAATAATAAGTTTATCTAAAATTCATATTCCAAAAATGTGAATAACTTAATCATGGATCCTCTTGAAATATCATAATAACTTGAATTACCTTAAAAACCAAACTGGAATCATGAATTCTTCCATATTCCTTAAGTAAGATACAAGTTTTTCGATATATTCCTTAAATCCAAAAGTGATGAAAAATTCATTGATGATATCATAGACAACTTCTCGACATGTCAATAATCAGTTCCAAGGTAGTCAATACTTATCTAAATCAATAATTTCTTCATCATTATCTCAACATCAGATATATATTAATGGTTATATTTCCCCCAATAAAGTTTTTTTAAGTTTAACATTCCACTGAATCACATTTCCTTTGTACCATTCATCCTATGACCTCAAATCCTTAATTAAAGAGTACTGTAGTAAAATCCTTATATATCTCATAATTCATACAAATAGTTCATTACTGAAAAAATATATAAACGACATGATTCTTGACTAGGAATATTAATCATTTTACATTATCTGTGGTAGCATCATAACATGATCATTATCCAAAATCATCATCTGGGGTTTATTCCCTTGATGATTGGGACATTGAATCACATAGTGTCACATCTCCTTGTAATTGAATCATTGTACATTGGAAACCATTTTCTTACCCTAGAAATCATGATCTTTTTGTCCTTTTTCTCCACACTTGTGTGCAAACACCCATTCCCTTCAAGAATTTACCAGGGTGATTAATTCCACAGTTATCACATATGGGAAAACACTTCTTTCCCTTCTTCCCTTTATCCCCATATCTCTCTTTCATCCTCTTATTGTTTTTGCTTCACTTCAAATACATAGGACTCAGAGAAGTCTTTACATACCTTGTTAACACATGATATTATTTCATCATATGATGAGGATACATGGGAGACAATCTTCCTTTGAAAAGATGGTTTAAGACCATTAGAGATATTATCCTTATTACTCTTCGTATCTCATGCATTGGTGAAGATCTTATTCCATCTTCTAGGTGCCATATCTAATCAATTCCATATTATATATTAGCTCATAAAATTATTAACTCTCTATAACTCTAAACATTTAATTGAACATAGCATAAATTTATGCATCATAAATCCTAGAACCATGTACTTTGGTTACATTAGGGACATAATTCCCTCAAAAGAGTGGGTAAATAAAATGTGAATTATCCTAAGCATATCCCCCGAGAGTGTCAAACCAAGAGTGCAGCAAGGCCCGTTGTCGTGTACCAGGATACCAGAAGTCACGATCGAAACTCCTTGTGTTTTAGAGCCACCTCTACATGTTTATATCTAGATAGGGATGTATTTTCTGTAAATATACACAGACTATATTACTTACCAAAATTCTAGGATTTTTTATTTTTTTACCCTCAATGACTATATCAGTGATTTGATCCCAAACTAACGGTTTCTAAATCTAGTTCCCAAGGTTTCTAATAATCTTCCTCAGATACCAACTGTAAGGACCAGACCCCATTTCTTAGAACCGGTTCCTTATTTGATTACAGTGTTATATAAACAAGTAATATGCATCCTGAAGGACTGATCTGTTTATTAGTATTGAATAAACTAGATATATACATGGAACCCATTTTATATTTTGAAATGAAATAAAATGTGATACTTAACAAAAGATAAAAAACTGATTCGTTGAAAACTCAATAAATGATCTCTTCTTCTTATGCTGTGGAAGGAAAAACAAATGAAAGGTGTGAGCTCAAATTCTTAGTAAGGGTAATAAATACAACATAAAATATCATAACATAAACATTAGGCATGTTGAATACATAAAAACATGTTCCTTTGAGAAACACTTGAACACATTATGGCAGGAATAAGAGTTGAGTAAGTAATGCACTAAGTAAACATAATCATGGATATTATACTATTTGAATAACAAAATGAACCATAAATTATGTTTTCATAATGATACAATGAATAATGAGGGAAAACATGATCACACCATCAAGTCCTCGTGCCAAGATCATAAATAATCATTTTGTTAGGGCCTTGTGCCAAGACTGTAGTTTGTCTAATTAGACCTACCGATGAACTGAGGGGATATAACAGGCCCCACCCAACACTTACTATGTCTTATGAATTCCTAATATGAATGGTGATAAACATGAACTACATACACATTCATATTGAAACTAATAAATTAAATGTAAATAGCTTTCCCCAAACATTAACCATAAACACTAACCATTCTAAGTAAACTGATGAATGGTTTTATGATATCATATCAATATAAAAAATAATAATAAACCATTAAATTAAATATTTTAGATTATAACATGTAATACTAATCTGAATAATACATATGAATCATCTAGAGTGTTGAAATAGATGAAGGCACTCTTATAAAATTTTCAAGTAAATCTTGAGATAAATACTCTTTTACTGTGAAAAGAAGTGTTCTTTTGGAAAAATATTTGTATAAAACCAGAAGTGAGTTAAGATATTATTTTCATTATAAAATTTTTAATTTTATAAATATAATGGTTTCTAAAAATAGATTATATAGTTCCCTTGGAAATAGGTAAGAATTAGATAAATTCCTTTCGATGAGGTTTGTATTTTGGAAACAATTTTGAAAGTTCCTCTTAAAATGAGTAAATATCCACAAAATAAGGAAGGGTTCTTGTTGGTAAACATATATATAACACTCACACATATTTTATGAGGATTATATCATAATATAATATGATTTGAATGAGGTAATTAGACAATAAAAGTAACCCCGAATGAAAATGGATGTTCGGGTGGAAAAACCCTTACCACTTTATAATCAATCGTTTTGTATGCACCAAAATTATTAATATTAAAATGATACATTGAATACCATGATAATAAATATTTTCAGGATTTGTTACATCAATGGAAATTATACATACACAATACACATGTATTAGTAGTGAAAACGGTAAACCTCACAAAAATGGAAGTGAGATAAAGAAACCCCTTACCTTAAGTCAGAATTTGTTCCGCTCTTGAACCTAATGTCCTAGAATATGAAATTATACTTACTAATAACTTATTTTAGAACCTATTATAAATTTATCTAGTTTATCATAATTCTATTTAGTTCATTTATTCCCTTATTGATAAGTTTTTATATTGAATGTTTTTGTTCTGTAATGTTCATTTTCTTTATTTCCATAATCGGTTCACTTGTTCTTAAGTAATGGAGTTCATGTGGAATGGATGTAAATATCTAGAATTTAATTCACATATTATTTATTATCATATATAGGTGTTAGTGGTCATTTTTATAATTTGGTTACATGGCATGACGATGAATTATTATATAGAACTTTAATGATAACTGTTTCAGTTAATTTGGTGGTTTTCATTACAACGAACTCATTTTTCTTTATAACATAAAACCATTTGTACAAATGTATTAAAGAACCTTAAATAGGTGATATTACATATATAATAATCTGGTTCAACCATAACAATAATGGTTTCATGACCATATTTGAGAATTATAATAGAAATCGAAATCCCATCGTCTGTGAATGTGGTAAATTGACACATCCCGAATGGTGTTCTTGCTACTAGTATAAAAGAAGATAAAAGGAACAGAAGATGATAACTTCTTGAACTATCATGAAAACATTATAGTACATGTAAGGTACCATATTCATCTCAACATTTGGATAATATTTGGTAATAATAGAAAAATAAAACAAATTAACTTGAAAGGAAAGACAAATAATTAAAAAGAGGAATTTACCTCTTTAACCAAACTTCCTTGAGATACTTTTTAAGGGAGAGGTTTTGGTCTTTTTAAAGGACCAAGTATTGTTGGAAATGGGATAGGAGGTTGGTAGGATATTTGGACAGAATTTGGAGAAGCCATAACTCTTGAGAGAAGTGAAGTGAAGAGGGAGTGATGGGAGGGTTTTATAGTGGTGGGGAGAGGGGATTTCTCAATTTTGTATTGATTAAAAAATTTATATACTTATTCCAAAACATAGGTATATCTTACTCCAACTTTAATATCATATATATACTATCATATTTAAGGTTAATATTCATTATGGTATATCACTATTCATAAGGGTATGTTACTATTCATTAGGGTAGGTTACTATTCACCAAAAAATAATTTTTTATTATCGGACACCAAATAATGTAATCATTGCAACCTTGTATGTCATATTTTCAAAATTCACATCACAGAAGTGAAAAACATATGTTTACTTGGTGATGTTATAACAAAGTGGTGTTTGTAGAGACTCAGTTATCCAAGCATTCTATAATAAATCTATTTGTAAATTCTTGGGGTGTTACAAATAGGTTTTACCAAATTCTTATCAGATATTGGATATATGTTCCTTACACCAGGAAACATGATAAATTCAACTTTGAACACATTCATCATAATTTGGTTGGGCCTTCTTTGGTATTAAATAGTTGTCTTAACCTCACTATTCATGAGAATTTTTAGCATATAGAATATTGGACTAATACCACTAATTCCTATTATAGACCAAGAAATATAATTCTTATGCATTCTTAAAATTTTCTGTAGAATCCATTCTTATTGATCCTGCAATTCATGTGATACAATAACAAACAACGTATCCAAATCACCCAAATATGTATATTTTAACATTGTAGGAAATAACACCTATTGAAAACTTGGTTGTTTCTTAAAAGATTATATTATGACTATTAAAACTAGGTAAATAATTCTCTAAAATATTTATTTGAGTACCGATTATAGTTTCCTTCATCAATAATTTTAGATTACTCCTAAATTATATTTGTATCTCCACCTTTGTGAGTGAATTCCACTATTTTTTCACTATTCACCATCAATATTAGACTAAAATTCAATTTTTACCACCTAATAAATTATATCTGATAAAAATAAGTCATCTAAAACATATGTATGATTCAAATACTAAAGTATACCCAATATATAGTTTTCATTATCCAATTGGAAAGTGATTTTACCTTATGGGGCACCAATTAAAGCACCTCCATTAGCCAGGAATGGACATTCCAAGATCACTAGTTCCTCTTAATCACTTTCAATGATTAATACCAATAAATTAGATATTAAGATATCTTTTACAATTATTACTAGTAAATTATAAATCATGACTAATGTACATATTATGGATCTATTGTTCAATTATAATAATTAATTTATGGTCTTGAGTTCTCCAATTCCATGTTCCTTGTAAAATTCTAGGGTAATCAAGTTGATACCTTATCCCAAATCCACTAAGAATGTGAATATTTCCTTACCTTCATAATCGTAGGGAAATCATTCTAAATATTTGTTATTTTGTGGTATATTCCACTAAATGATGAAACAACACTCCTAAATGAGTTATTGTAAAGACAAATCTTTATGTACTTCTTTGAGATGATATTTTTAAAGGATTTGGAATAGGGTAAAATTTTGGAATGTGCCTATGGAAATAGAATATCAACTTTGATATTTTGGAACATTTAAATGATCCTCTTGAAATAATTTTCTCTATATTTATCTAGGTCTCAATCTATTTTGAGGAATAGAGTATATGAATCATAATATTTGATATCACTATCAGAAATATTTAGTATTACTCACCTATATTATTTTTTTAACATAATAAATTTAATGGTATGTAATTTTGGGTGTTGGGATGGTTTAATTTGGGTTCAAGATGTGTTAGTTGTTTATTATTGGATTTGGGTGGAAATTATAAATTTTCAAGTATACCACAGGTAGGACCACACCATAGTGGAATTCATGTTATGAATGGAGTTTACATATGTGAAATAGGGAGACCAACACACCCAATTGTTATGTCATAGTCTTACTCAATTTCTGAATAATAAATACACTAGATTTCCAAAAGGCTTTATGTAGACCTCCCCATACACTAGAGGACACTGACTAGTGGAAAGTTCTTTTGAATAACTTTTTGGGGAGACTATGACCTCATATAAGAGTATAATAGTAGTAAAAATAAAATATAAAATATAAAATTCAAATACTCATGAAAACTATATAAAGATCTAAAAAATAAATGAAACATCAGATGTAATAATAATTGAACATGTCATACCTAATGGATTCCCCATGGGTGGATCATGTACAATAATTACAAAAGAAATAAAAGTAAACTGATGCTAACAACCTATCCCCAACTGGACCCAAGTCTTTACTAGTCCCATCATCCATGACACATCTTAACATACAAAGAAAATAAAAAATACACACTAGGTATTTCCCTATACATATCCCTATAACACATAATAGTATGTGTTTTGGGTACCCATGTGTCATGGAGACCTGAGAAGAGAGTGAGTATAACTCAGTAGGCCACTGCTAATGGAGTCCCTAAAATTAAAATTTTGACATGCAATTGAAGAAGTTTTATAGATAAATAACAATGAATTTTAAAATATTTAATATAAAAGAAATAATACCCTATGATTCCACAAGATCATGATGAAACATATGTTTAGTTATATTATTATCTATCTATTGGTCTATGAAAATTAATTGAAATAATTAATTTGGGTAGTTACATGGGGCCTCTGAGCACGTCATGATGATCATGCCAACTATAATGATTTGAATAGAATCCCAAAGGTCATCTTTTCTTTCCCCAATATCATGAACTGTCATATGGAATTTGTGTGATTATTATAAAATTACCCACTCACTAATAATCATATATAATTTATACTCTCATATGGGAATTCCCCACTCAAAATCAGGATGCTCATCCTTGAATTCAAATAGAATCTAATCACTCATCCTAACATTCCCAATCACCATGTATCATGTAGTTCTAAGCACACCACCTTTCCTTCCTGAGTAATTATATATTACATGTTATCCATGTTATCATCTTATAATTCCCACCCATCAAGTATCATATGAAATCCAAGAAATTAACCAGGAATTTCCAAGTATCATCAATCATATGAAATCCAATAATTCCGCCAGGAATTCCTAATAATTAGGCATAATTTTTTTCATTTTATTAACCAACCATCCAATTTCATTAATTTCTCATTATTACCAAGTACACCACTAACTATAGTTATTTTATTACATGTTAGGTAATATTTTTTACTTAAAAATCAAGATTTACTATTTCATACAAAACGAAGATAACTCATAAAATATAAGTCCAAACCATAAGTCCCATTAGCCTTTAGAAAACATTGAGTAACAATCTAATTCAATCAAGTGATTTACCATATTTCATACCAAGAACCATACCTATTACCATTAATATAACCCAATACATCATGTAATTTCAATACCCATTTCATATAACTTTTATCAATTTTCCCAAGGAAACCACTCAATTAGACTATAATAGATATCATTTAACCATTTCAAAATTATTTTATTATTTTTGGGATTCCCAACCCATTTATCAAATATCATATCATTATAATAGCTATGGTCTAAAGTTTATAACCTTTTATAACTATCTATGGTTGTGAATTTCCATTTCACAACCATCTATTCAAACCACATCTCCTCGTATACCATTCGAATGTAAATTAGGAATTTAAATATTTATATTCATTTCAAGGTTATTTTACCTCACTAGGAATTCCACTTGAAATTATTATTCCCTAATGTCTAAGGCATCTTAATCATGACATTTATCTAAGGATAACATAAACCCAAACAATTAAAATAAATTGGTTCAATCGCGATGAAGCTGACATGAACACATTATGCACACACTCAGAAACTATGAAAGATAATGGGTTAAATTAAAGTCACCATAAAAAATATCCCAAAAGGACTTTAAACACCCCTTATTGGCCTTCCGATCAACCTAATATGGAATAAATCAATAAACTAGACAAATTCTCCAAAAATAGGGCATAAACTGTTGTTTCTAATGCTTTCATCGGGGCCCACCAATGTGTTAATGTACACAAGATTTTGGTTTCCCTACTTCCTAATTTCCAAAGTTGAGTGAATTTCATCACTTTAATTGATGATGAATTCTCCTTGATCAAAACAATATGATGGGATGTTGGTTCCTCCTTCAATGGATTCCTTCTTGGATCTCCTTTCCTTGTCTGATTCTAACTTATAGAGTTTGGTCATGTTTGGGGAACTCATTCCTGATTCCATATCTTTATGGATTTTTGTTAATTACATTGTTACTGTCTTAATTGGGTAGAAACCATTTGTTTGGAGAGTAGTCATGTTGGGAATCACTGGGTATGTCTAGAAATTGGGTGAATTAATCAAATGTGGATCTTTTACTTAGGATGGAATATCATATGAGGCATCTTAAGCATGAAACCCATTAAGTCCTATGTCGATCACGAGTTAATTAATACCAGAGGTGTAAGTATTCCAAGGATTTGTACCTCACGCATCCCATGTTTTTCATGAGGTAGGTGTTTTTCTTCAGGTTCCAAGTTCTATATCCTATGAACATGGATTAGGATGTCTAGTTGAGGTGGATCAAGTCATGAACATAATTTATTATAGAAATGGGTTGGATTGATTAGAACAACCCATAGAGGTTAATCAAGGAGGTTCTTCCCTAGGAGGGAATATTTCAGATCAAAATGATTACCAATGGATCAAAACACCCCGTGGAGGCCGATCTAGGAGGTGCGTCCCTAGGAGGGAATATGTTACCCTAGGAATTTTGGATTAGAAGTACCCTTGAGATCGATACTAGATGGATAGATCTGAACTCTCATTGAGGTGGAACCAGGAGCTGTGTCCCTTGGAGGGAAGATGTCACATATGGAAGGTTAGATGATAATTCCTCTTGATATGGATCTGTGATAAATAGATCAAAACATCCCTTGAGGCAGTTCCAGGAGGTGTGTCTCTATGAGGGAAGATTTCACACTTGGAAGGTTACCAGTGGATCATAACTACTTGTGGAGGCAGATCTAGGATCGATGGATCATAATTCCCCTTGAGGTGAATTTGGTAGGTGCATCCTTATGAGGGAATATGTCACACCCCGAAGTCTACCAATGTATCATAATTCCCCATGGAGGTGGATCTGAAGGTGTGTACTAAGGAGGTAACACCATAAGTTTTCCATGGTCAGAATTGAACCTCAAAGATGTGTCATACGTTCCCTATTTAAAGTACATGGATCAAAACCCACATATTTTGAGGTTACAGTTTAATGTAATGGGATAGGACCAATCCATGTAGTTTAACATCATGTACTAATAATGATCATGTCAAAAGTGTATCATCGATGAGGGATAGTGTGGGGATCATGCATAAAAACCACACTGAGTGAAAATATGTGGGGATTATGCGTGGAAGCTATCCTTTTGAGAAGGATCATCCCTTAATCAGGGATATGGTAGAATTCCATAATTATTATATATGGGGATCTTGTGTTAGTCACATAGGGTAAGGCTATAGTTTTATGTCATTGGATGAGGATGTTTTCATGTAGTTTTACATCGTAAGACTAGAATGTGGAACCAGGCAGTTTTACATCATGAAACTCAATAATGGGGGGAATCACTCCTTACCCATGGTATTACGTGACCATTGCTCATGTAACTTTTGGAGGGGCATGCCATTGGTTCTTCCATAGAGGAGTGGTCAGTCATGGGGTCCACATTATGATCCCAATTATTAGAAGATAAAGAGGTTAAAATACCTAAGATTAGAATAAAAATGAATGTAGATGGATCAAGGTTCACTTGGGGTGATTTTTTCAAGTATAATTATGGGTGCCACTAGTCACATGGGGACTTGAGGTGAAGCTGAATCAGTCCTAGATTGGTGTGGAGGCCTTGGGAAATCAACCTTCATAAAGGGGTGTCAGCAAAAGGGAGGCACCATGGAGAGGCTCAAGAGAATTGATTCATGAATATTGGAGGTTCATGAAAGAAGGAATTTCAATTCTTGAGGTCTTCACCAAGGTTATAGGCTTCATGAATGAGTATTATTATCGAAACAAGGTGACCCTACCATTAGAGGAATAGATAATCCATTAGGAGAGTGCTTCATGAAAGAAGAATGCTTCTGGAATCATCAAGTTCCACAGAGGGCCTTATTCCTTTTGAAAATGAGAAGTCCATCATGAAACGAATCTCCACCTATGGTGGAGGATCTCAAGAACACAAGATAATTGGTTTCTCAAAGCCTGGATATCATGGATGATCCATTTTTTTATGTTACACAATCCTCAAGGGGTTCATGAAGAGAGACCAATTTTTAAAGTTGAAAGGTTGGATTCTTTACATAAAATATCAGACTGAAGGGGCTATTTTATGAAATGGATTCACAATGTTTGTAGGCATCCACAAAGTGGTATGATATTCATGATGGGACATTGATTAATGAGTTTGAGAGTCAAATTCGCAGAGAAAAAATCAACCATCCATGCATTCATAAGGTTCTCCACAACATTGAATGTCATTATACGAAGGTAACCATCAAGCCTTCATGTGTTCGTGAAGGAACCTTCTCAAACATTGAGGTTCATGAGCTCTAGTCCTTCACAAAGAAGATGATCTTTGTGAACTAGACCCTTTAGATGGATTTTAGGCCATTTCGGGTCATATTTATTCAAAACTGGTTGGGCCTTCCCCCACCATTCCCATGGTACATGTATTTTAGTACCAATAAAAATCCCTCTTAGAATGGGAGTTGATATGGAAAATGAGGGTGGTATTCTAAGGGATAATCACAAAAAATTTCACTCAACCCCCTTTCAAAAACCTCACTAGTGATTTTCCTTATATGAACCTCACATCACGGAGACCATTGCAAACCCAGGGCCATCCATAAATATATAATTAGTCAGGGGTGATTAAAGTCATCAGACATTCACTAGGAGAAAATATTTGGCTCTCTTTTTGTGAAACTCTAACACTTCATGAGTGATTCATGATATTGATTCCCATATATTTTGAAGCTCTATTTCCTTACAAACCTAACTCTATGAAAAATTTTATGTGAACTAGATTTTTGTGAACATGAGCTTCATGAATGAACATTGTGAAAGACCACCACAAATGATCATCATTATACATACTCAAAAAAAGTCTCAAATCAAATGTACTCTCAGGGAGTCAATGTTACCACTACTCATAGAGAAGAAATGGTTGGTAACATCTGGATCGGGGAGAGCGTCTGAAGCTACTTATACCATGAATCACTAATCACACTATTTAAGAAGTCCCATAGGGAAAACCCACTATTAAAGAGGCAATAATTATATGGATTTTTGCCAAGGGATGATGTTTTTATCCTTATAGAGAGTAGAGGCATACCATCCTACTAGTTCAAAGGTTTACTAGGGTAGTACTAGTGGCCTAGGAGCATTGGAGACAACACCTGGAAGGACCACATGCCAATTATAGATGAAATTATATAAAAATACATCAATAAAATTGATGGGGATAATTTATAGGATGAGTAATTCCCATAAATATATTTGTTGATTCTCAAGGCATATTTAGGGAATTTGATCAAGGGTGGAATAACAATTGAGACTTACACCAGAGTGGGAATTTTATTGATGAATGGGATTGGGGCAATTGGGAATTCACATCATTCCATGAATTTGAGGTGGATATTTTTTGAGTGGGGATCTATGATTTATCATGGGTCTCATAGTATCATTTCTAATTCCATCAAGAAATTATTCTTGAGCTATTGAGTATGTGGTTACTGAGGTCCAACATGTCCAATCTACATAATGGGGATGTCGAAGTCAGCCTATGGGACCTTCATAAAATCACATGGATCCGAATTCTTGGGGTGATGTATTAGAATTTAATCCTTGGAGAGAACGTATGGGGGGACCAATATAAGATGTTGTCTCTAGTGAAGGCATTTTTGGATCTAGTGTAAGTAATCGGTAAAGTAAAGTACGAGATAAGGGATATTCTCTTTAATCAATGGTTCATGTATTTACTATAAGAACTAGTGGGGGTTCATTTAAAGGAAATGATCCAATATAGAAGCTATCAAGGATTCCATGCATATGGAATCCGGCCTTTTTATTGAATAACATTTCATTATATTGTACCAAATGGGGATCTATTGTAGTTTAGTTTCTTTGAAATACTTTACATAATACATGAAATCATAACATATTAATTCAAGACACTTAAATGGATTCCTCATTGGTTCATCCTATGTAAAATTACCTCATATCATAACCTAGGTATATACATCAAAGGAAAGGGTGAGCATAAGTTCCAATAAGGGAAAAATAAGCGAAATAGTTTACTTATGATCTTGAGGAATGTCAATAAGAACATGAGTCCTAAAGATAAGTCATAATAAAGAGTAATATCATAAAAAATAATTTGAATAATAACATTGAACTGTGGCTACAACTTTTAATTGAGTCATTCATAAGTCTATAACCAAGGTTTATCATGGAAGTGTCATAAAATTTTCTAAGGTTATTTACCAAGATATCCTAAAACATGTCATCTCTAGATATTAAATTCTTTAACCAATGAATTGGATCACTATAAAGGTTCAAAATTAATATATATTAATTAATTTTATACACATATATCATAATAAAACATTTCATAAATAACTTGTGTAGAGTAAAAGAAATGGGTTTCATTTAAAAATCATGAAATTTTAAAAAAATTCTTAGAGATAGGATATTTCTCTCAATATTAACCTATAAAAAAGGAAATAGGTTTTCATGTATGTTAAAACTGGAATAAAATAAATCATTTCAACATCTAGTTAAATACCCTTGGAAAATAAATACGTTTGGGTATTCAAAAAATAAAATAAAACAATTTCTTGAGAAAAAGAGAGAAATTTGGAGAAGAAAATCTAGGCATATAATGGGTTTGAAACATGGTTTTAGAAAACATTAAAATGAGAGGGGATAAAGGTATTCCATTCATAAAGTAATCTTAATATGGTAAGGAGATAGAATAAAATGGACATACGAACATGTTATGGAGATTTGGAATACATACAACATAAAAAGGAAACGTGAAAGGAAAAGATAAGTTGAGAATTACCTTACCTCAAAGAGTGTTCCTAAAACGTGAGGATCAAGACCTTGGGGGATGGAGAAATCCTTGGTAGGAAAATCTATTATATATTTGTGTTTTATTAATTGGAAGTGAAATCAATTTAAGGAATGGGTGGGTATTTATATCAGAATAGGAGGATTTGTTTATTAATTTCCCCAGACACCTAGGTAATTGTAAATGAAAAACCATGGGATTGCCCATGGTAATTACCCATGGTATTGGCCACTTGAGACAAATATTATGATAGTTTAATAAAAAATAGTTGATAGGAATTTTATATTACTTAATAAATTATTATTAGGTCATTAAACATACCTAAACTAACCCAAATTTTATTTTTATTCTTCCTGAAAAACAAAAGTATTTTACAAAATTTTCATAAATTTACCCTAACCTAATTTCAACAATATAAGTTAAAAATGATATTTATTTTATCATAATAATTATCTAATTATTATAATTTTATCATTTAAGTATAAAAATCATTATTTATTAAAAATAATATCAGATAGAAAATGTGTAGTGAAATTGCATAGTGAAATTTACAACACTTGAAAATAAAAAAATAATTTTATCTTTTTTAATTAAATAGAAGGGTTTTAATCATAATATTTCAATAAAAAAATCATTACTCATAATAAATTAATTTATTATAGTAATTATATATTTTCCAAAAAGTACAATTTCTGTCTGAAAAATCTATTTATCAAATTCATAATATTTTAATATTAAGAAAAACTATTATTAAAACCAAATTCAGGGAATAGAAATATTATTTATACAAATGGATTATAAATTACGTAATTTTGGCCTTGATACATAACTCATTATAACACCTGCATATGACCTATTGTTCATGTGTGTGATGGTGATAGAATTTTGGGGATGCTCAACTAACGTCACGTGAGTGGTAATTTACACTAACTTGAAATTCTCCCAAGAAATTTCGTTCAAGCCTACCTTATTGCAGCTCGACATGGGATTGGTTAAGAGTGAAACCAAATGACGCTAACTCCCTCCCAATTTCTAGAAAATGGGATTCAAACAACATGACTCTATTAGATGAGGCCATCAAATATTCTTTCTGCATTAATTTACCTTAATCATTTCTACATATAAACAATAATAATAATGTTAAAATTATTATTATGAGTATAGTTTCCAATGTTCATATTGTGAAATGGTATTAAATGATCAATGTTTATATAACATTCAATACTTGATGGTTAAATTTCCAAATATAATCAATTCATTATTAGAGATATGTAGTCTTGTTATGTATGATATAATATATCACACATTTTACAAAAACACTTATCATTCAAAAAGTTTGGGTTGTTACATTCTCCCACCTTAATAAATTTCATCCCTGAAATTTCATCTAATTTACTCAGTTGAAAAAATGTCAGGGTACTTCTTCCTCATTGTTTCCTCTCATTCCCATGTGTCTTCTTCATAATTTTGGTTCCTCTACAATACTTTAATGAGGTGGGTATTCTTGTTGAATATAACCATATCTCCATAGTCCAAGATATCCACCTGATTCTCCACATAAGATATTTCATGTTCCAGTTGTACCACCTCAGTATTCAAAACATGTAAAGCATCTGGTATGTAATTACTCAAGAGTAATAGGTGGAATAAATCATGAACATGAACTATATTGGAAGGTATTTCAAGATGATAGTCCATTGCTCCTATGTGATCAAGTATTTCAGAGGGTCCAATGTACCTAAGGGTGCACTTCCCTTTCTTCCCAAACCGCATGACTCTCTTCCAAGGTGAAATTTGAAGAAATAATTTGTCACTATCATCAAACTCTAAGTTTATTCAATGGTATTCAGCATAGATCTTCTACCAACTCTCAGCAGACATTATGTGTTGTTGGATGTCAAGAACATTTTCTCTCATCTCTGGAATAAGACAAGGCCCAATAAGTTTTCACTCCACTGCTTCTTCCCAACAAGTATGAGTTATACATCCCTTCCAATATAGTTCTTCATAAGGTACCATTTGAATAATTGAATAGAATTTTTTTATGAGAACTCAACTAATGGGATATTTTGATCTCATAAAACATTAAATTCCATTGTGTGTGTTCTTAGCATTTACTCGAGTGACTGAATAGTCCTTTCAGATTGGCCATTAGTTTGAGTATGATAATCCATACTGAAATTCAATTCGGTAATCATAACATGTTGAGGAATTCTACAAATTTTTGACATGAACCTTGGATCACAATTATAAAATATAGAAAGTTTCGTTCAATGTAACCTCACCACTTCCTTCATGTAAATCTTGTAATTCTTTTCAAAATTAAAATTATCACAAATAGAGATAAAATGGGCATTCTGGTTGAGATGGTCCACTAAAAACCATATCACATTACTTCCTTTGGCTATTTCTCGGAGACCATTGACAAACTTAGCAGTAATATTATCCTACTTCTATGATGGTATGGGTAGTGGTTATAATACACCTTTAGAATGTTGTTGCTCTGCCTTTACTTTTTGACACACTATGAACCTTGTAGCATAGTAAGCCATCTCCCTCTTCATGTTATCCCACCAATAATGATCACGAAGGTCCTTATACATTTTAGTGCTTCTATGATGTATAAATTAAGTAAACTAATTAGTTTCATCCATCATCTCATTATTTATTTCCAGAATAGATGAAACACATAGCCTTGTATGAAATTTCAGTATACCTTCTTGATCAATATTGTACTTAGTAAACTTATCATTCTTTATAGCCTCTATATTGTTTTATAACAAAGGAATTTCCCTTTGATATTTCTTTATCTTCTCTAGTAATGATGGTTGAGAAATAATTTTGGGTAGATTTGATGATGTCCCTTCCGTTATAATTCCCATGTCTTGTTTTACTAGGTCTTTGATCAAAGGATCCCTTTAAAACCCCATCATTGCCAACATAATAAGTTCTTACCTACTGAATGCATCAAAAACATTGTTTTCTCTTCCAAGATGAAAATTAATAGAAATATCATATTGTTTAAGAATTTCCAACAATCTCCCCTATCTCATGTTCAATTCTATTTACATGAAAATATACTTTAAACTATGATAGTCGGTGTATACATCATGTTTTGCCACAAAATGATAGTTCTTCCATATCATAAGAGAAAACACAGTTATATCTAGCTCCAGGGCATGCATATAATAGTTATACTCATGAGGTTTCAACTATCATGATGCATATGCAATCACATTAACATTTTACATGAGGACACACGCAATTCATTTCAGAGATGCATCGCTAAAAATAATGAATCGTTCTTTGATAGAGGGTATAGTTAACATGGGTTTAGTAACAAATCTATTCTTTAACTCTTGGAAGCTTTCTTCATACTCCATTTTCTAGAGGAACTTGACCTCTTTTAGAGTTAACTTGGTTAGTGGATTAGAAATTCATGAAACTTTTTTTAAAAATCTCCTATAATTTCCCGCTAATCCAAGGAAACATTGAATCATAGTTAATATTCTAGGATGAGGACACTACTCCAAAACCTTTTTCTTGGTAGGATCAACTATTATTCCTTCATTCGTTATAATGTTCCCCGAGAATGAAACTTGTTGTAACCAAAATTCACATTTTCTAAAATTTCTAAAAATTCTCTCCATCCTCATTGTTTGAAATATAACCCTTATACGATCCTCATGAGTTTTGGAATATATCAATATATCATCAATAAAAACTATGAAACATTTATCAAGGTAGTCCTTGAAGACTCTATTGATTAAATCCATAAAAATAGTATGTCAATTAGTCAACCCCAAAGGGCATAA
Organism: Viscum album; assembly: GCA_963277665.1. Lineage (NCBI taxonomy): Eukaryota > Viridiplantae > Streptophyta > Magnoliopsida > Santalales > Viscaceae > Viscum > Viscum album. Next base: position 2,094,078,135 of record OY728122.1, read on the forward strand.
AAACACATAATGCCCATATCTTTTTGGCAGTAGTTATTTGGAATATCTTCTTTCTTTACCATTAGTTTATGATAACTAGATCAAAGACCAATATTGAATAATAATTTATATCTTTGAATCTATCCAAATAAATAATCAATCCTTGGAATAGGGAAATTTTTATTTATTATCCCCCTATTACGTTCTCTATAATCAATGAATAGCCACATTGATCAAACATTATTCTTCACAAAGTGAATAGGTGCTCTCCAAGGATACATACTTGGTTAGATAAACCCATTCTCCAAAAGATCTTGGACTTGTTTTTTAATTCCTCTAGATCCAAATTTTACATTCTATATTGGGTATTTGATATCGGATTGGATAAAGGAATGATTTAAATGGAGAAATATACCATTCTATCTAGGGGAGGTCAAGGTAACTCAGTAGTAAATACATCAATGTATTCATGAAAGATGAGGACATTTTTTCTTTGTATAATTTCATTTCCTTATTCATATTCACCAATCATTTTCATAAAAAGGTTGTTGGAGGGTCTTATAGAAAATTCTCAGGTCGATATATCTTTCCTTTTAACACAACTTGAGGTTTCCCATTAAAGACTACTGAGATTTACCTACACATGTAGTTGATCTTAGAATTTTACTTTGAGATCCATTCCATCCCTAGTATAATTTCAAATTCCAAAATGGGAATTATTTCTATATTTACAATGATATTGTGATTTCCAAAGTGAAAACTAGATATTAGATACACTGTTGATTCTTGGATAATCCCTCCAGGAGTATTGAAATATTACTCTACTTATAACAGTTCAAAGATTTATTATATATTCTTTTCAATATTGGAGTAAATAAAGGAGTGCATTGAACCAGAATAAAGAAAAGTACATGCTATATTTTATAGAAAAAAGGAGTGTACCTTCCACCACATAATTTGGATCTTCAACTTCATCTTCTATGATAGATAAACATAACCTTTCTCCCTTGTCCTATGTTGAGGTTGATGGTGATTCCCCTTAATTTACTTAGGATTTGGATAGTGATTGGAAAAGTTCCAAAGTTGTCAACACTTAAAGAATTGAACATCAAGCTGGGACTGCACCATCTTACCTTTGGTGTTAGTGTTGATAAGTTGAGACTTTACCCCACTATGACAGTTTCAAACAATATGAAAATCTCTTACACACTTGTAATGTTTCCCGCTCCTGAGCATGCAGTTCCCTAGATGATTCTTACCACATTTTTTGCACATGGGAAGTTGCAATTTATTTCTTCCTCCTCCTTGATCAAATATCCTCCCCATGTTTGGATCCAAATATCTCTTCATTTAATTAGATATATGGGACCACTTCTTCTCTCTGAACTCTAGTTCAACTTTTATAACACTACTCATGATCTCCTCATAGTTTTCATATTCTCAGTTAGCTAGATTCTTCGGTAGATAGGTTCCTAGTCCACCAAATAAACAATAAGAATTCCCTTTAGGATCCATGACAATATTATAGGTGTAATTAGAAAGTATTTTGAAATTCATCTCATATATTCTCATAGATTCATTTTCCTTCATATTCAACTCTATGAATTACTTCTCTATTTTTCTTCTAATTCAATGGGAGAAATATTTTTTCAAAAGGATCCCCTGAACTCATCCCACTCCATTGCATCAATATCCCCTATTGGATTCATGTTTTTAACTAGTGTCCACCACTGATCATCTTCTCCCTCTAAGTGGAACATGGAAATGGGGACTTTCTTATGTTCTTAACATTAGAGTATAGAATATATATTTTTTAGAGATTATCCACTGTTCAAGAATCAATGGGTTAGTAGATCCACTAAAAGAAGGTGGTCATTAGTGCATAAAGGACTCAATTGAATTTTTTTCACATCAAGGTGAATTCAGTCACTCATATTTATTCAAGTTACTACTCATAACTAGAGTTAGTTGATTCATTATTCTCATGAAGTTTTCTATTGTGGATTCCATTGAAAGGTCATGAGTTCCTAGTCCTTTGTGCTCACCATTTATGTGGTTTCTATTATTTACCTCCATTTTATAAAATAATAAAACCATAGTCAGAAACAAGTTTCATTTTATAATTTTATAATTCTAATGGAATTTTATTTCATAAAACATCTTGCTTAAATATATTATTCTTTAACAGAAATTACATTTTATATAAATCCTTCATAATGGTTCATAAAAATCATGCGATTAACTAAACATATCCCCCATGAGTTTCAAACCAGGTGCGTAGTAAGGCTAGTTGTCATGTACCAGGTTATACCGAGTCTGGCCTAATGCACCTTGTCAGAGGTTCCATAACTAGGAAACATCTGTTCTAGAACCACATCCATTTATTCATATCCATATATGTATTTATTTTCTAGAAAACCATATACTTCATACTTCAAAAAAATAACAGGGTGTTCTCTTATATATAAACTTTTATCTAAGGTTCTTCCTAATGTTTTCGAATCCTAATTTTCAAAAATAACTCAACCATCCCCTGATACCAACTATGTTATCCTACACCTTTTATTAGATAGCTTTCCATTACATTTTACAAAAAGATAACCTTTTAAAGTTTAGTTTCTTAGAAATATGGTGAAAAATACATGAAAGAATAACACATTAATTTAATCAAATAGAATTGATTATTAGTTGGATCATCCTATATAAAATTGTTATATCTCATAACCTATGGACATGCCTCATAGGAAAAGGTGAGCATAGAACCAAGTAAGGGGAAAATAAGGGAAATGATTTACTTATAATCTTGAGGAATATCAGTAAGAACATGCTTCAAAATGATAGGGAATGAGAAAACATAATATCATAACAGTAATAACATGAATCAAAATATGGAAATGTGGATACAACTTATAATTGAGTCATTCATAAGCGTATCACCAAGTTTTATGACATAGGTTTCATAAAAATTACTAAGGTTATTCACCAATATATCATAAAACATGTCATCTATAGAGATTAAATTCTTTACCCAATAACTTAAAGTGATATTTAAGAACACCCATAATATATATTAATTAATATTAGAAACATAGGTCATGATAAAACATTTCATAAATAACCCATGGAGAATAAAAGAAATGGGTTTCAAATGAAAATCAAGACATTTAAAAAAAATGCTTAAAGACAAGATCTTTATGCCATTATAAACCAATGAAAAAGGAAGTCGGGTTTCATGTATGATAATCCAATAATAAAATAGATCATTTTTAAATATATTGTAATACCCTTATAAATTAAATTGGTTTTGGTATTCACAATAGAAAATAATATAATTTTATGAGTAAAATAGTGAAATTTTGGGAAGAAAATATGACAACATAATGGGTATGCAATATGGTTTTATAAAACATTAAAAATAGAAGGGAAAATTGTATAAAATTTATAAAGGACTCTTAATACTATAATGTGATATAATAAAGTGGATATAATAACATATTATGGAAATTTGAAGATATACAACATAAAAAAGGAAACTTGAAAGGAATAGAGAAGTTTATATTTCCCTTACCTTGATGAGTGTTCCTAAAACATGAGTATCAAGACCTTGAGGGATTGAAGAAACCATAGGAGGACTCCTTGGGAGGTAAAACTATATTATATTCATTTAATATGAATTTGATGTGAAAGAAAATGGTGAAATTGGGGGTTATTTATAGAAAAATAGGAGGATTTGTTTATTAATTTCCTTGAACACCTAGGTAGTGGTAAATGCAAAACCATGGGCTTAACCCTTATATTTTCACTGGGTATTGGCCCCTTTAGAAAACCAGTTTGTTATTTTAATCCAAAAGATGCAACCTAAATCTTATATTACTTATTTCATTTGTTAAACATACCAAAAAACCCAGACTGCATTTTTATTATTCACGAAAACTAATGTATTTTAGAAAATTATCAAAAATTCACCCTAACATATTTTAGATGATATGATTTAAAAAATGATATTTATTTTATCATGATAATTATATAAATATGATAATTTTAACTTTTAAATATAAAATACCTTGTTTATTTAAAATAATAGTAGATAGAAAATCCATTTTGCAATTTCATAGTTAAATTTTTGACACTTGAAAAAAATAAAATTATTTTATCATTTATAATTAAATAAGAGTGTTTTAATAATAATATTTCATTAAAATAATAATTTATCATAATTAATTAATTTATTATAATAATTATATATTTTTTAAAATGTATAATTTCTTTCCAAATGATTCAATTTATCAAATTTTCCATATTTTTATATTAATAAAATCTATTCATAAAACAGAATTCGTGGAATAAAAATTGTATTCATAAAAATGTATTATATATTATGTAACTATGTCCTAGATACTTAATAACATATAACACCAATATACGATATAAGGATGAGGAGTGTGATGGTGATAGACTCCTAGGGTGGCTCAACTAACATTGTATGAGTGGTAGTTTCTACTAACAAAAACTTACCCCGTAAGAGATTCCATTAAAGCCTCACTTGTTGAAGCTGAACTTGGTATTGGTCAAGAGAGAATCCAAATAAAGCTACCTCCATATCATGTTCTAAAAAATGGGCTTCATATGGTATGACTGTACTGGATGAGTTCATCGACTCTTCTTTCTTCATTAATTTTCCCTTTTCATTTCCACTTTTAAATAGTAATTATAACATTAAAATTATTATTTATAGTATGGTTTACAACGAAAATATTGACCAACAGTCTTAATAGACCAATGATCATATAACGGTCAAAACCCAATAGTTACATTTCAAAATTTTCTCACTTCATTATTAGAGAGATATAATTTTTATGTATAATATAATATAACACACATTTTATGGAGACAATTATCATTCAAAAAGACCAGTTTGTTACAACACACATTCCCTAGATCATACCAGTGGGTCAAAGAGAACTCCTACTGATGGATCTTAGAGATAATCAAATGGAAGCTATGGGGATACATAATCCATCCATAATCTCATCCTATGGTCAGGCTAGTGGGATTCATTAATGCGATCATCAGTGGCTGGATGCTTCCTATGAGGGATGCATGCATGGGGGTGTAGCTGAGAACCTTCATTATGTTAGCGATGCTAGTGAAAGGGTATCACATCAATTTGGTTGTCCTAGTACTAGAGGGTTTGTACAAAGTGATTTTCCACATAAGCGAAGGGAATACTTGGATACATTTGTGTGGGACCCTCCATTTCTTGTTCTTCTAGGTGGGTGAACACATGGGGCCGTATGAGTACTTGAACCCCATTTATCCTCCTACTATAAAATACAGACTAATGATATTAAATATCATGGGGTGTCTTCCATTCAATTTAGGTTTGTTCGGCATGATGGATAAGGTCTGGCTAGTAGAGCACTTCACATTTCATCCATTTTCCCTTCCAATGGGGATAGTGATTAATGATGCTTAGGGACCATCAAAAAGTGATCATACCTCAAAGACTTCTGAAGTGGGGTACTGGTGGTGAGGGTTTACAATGAGACGATATGTGATCCATACAAAAATCATCGGTTTGAAAGGCAGTTCATGTGTTTGTAGAGGCTGACACTAAAGGTATACACAGAGGTGCAACATGAATTCCATTTTTTGGTGTTGAGTAAAATCTGGGGCATGATCATGAAAAAGGACAGGAAAATTCGGAATGAGTTATCTACACCTACTACTATGTATGGAATCATCCATGAATATGAGCTATGTTGGAAGAGTGTATATCTTAGGGATATGTTGAGGCGTTGGTCCACCTGTGCTAATGAAGGTGAGGCCCTTTAACTGCAAGTTCGAGGATGAGTGGTGGTCAGTGCATTCCATGGTGGAAGATCTAGCCTATTATGTAGGGAAATAGAAGTGGGTTCGACAGTTCATGGCCCTGAACATGTGTGATCCAAACAAAGAGGAGAAACACCGATGTGGATGCTCCTGATCAAGTGGGAAGATAAATAATTTGGTACCTCTATGGAAGTACTAAGGAAATTCTTTCAAGATATCAAGATTTGTTTACATCGTGTAGATATCCCTAGTGACACCATTTTTCATAAATCTTTTGACACATGGGATGTCTAAAGTAATCTCTCTAACGCTCATGGGATATAGTATCCGATTAAAAAATGAGATGTATCTCATTGAGATTAGTCATGCCAAATCTGGCCTTCTTGTGTCCCATGATGAGGTAGAGTGATATGTGGTGTATCTTGAGTACCTCATCCACTATCGTGTCACTACATGTGCTCTGACCGATTGGGTAAGGGTTTTGTTGAACATGAACCCTCTACCATAGTTGTCATCATCTAAGATGGCTATTCTTGTGCCTTTACCAAAGAAACTGGACAATTCTCAGTGAAACAATGCATATCTAGGATCTTCCATGGGAGTTAACATTACTTTCAACTAGGTAATTATCCATATCTTATGTACCATAAATATAACCTATTCTTAGAACTATTTCCTAACCCCCTTTTTTATTACTCATTCAGCAATGAGACATGAAAGAGTGGGAGGTCCATGATAGACCTGAAAATGAGGGTGATGGGACCTTAATCCTTAAAGTGGAATGTTTGGGGTCCCTTCCAAATGTTGTGACTATGAGAAGCCAACTATCTATGTTGGAAATTGAGGTAGAAATATCAGAGGGAACCTTTCCTATGGAACTACTTATGAACCTCCAGGAGATCCTCTTTGGATTGAATAATTCAAGTTATCCTCTTATTTTTATACACCCATATTTCTTATTATTTTACATTTTTTTCTTTCATATGCTTGACTGACTTATTTTTGAATGGTAGTTTGAATGGTTTTTGTACTTGGCCATTGACACCTACACTTGTGTTAACCATTCATGGGGATGATGTAGTGATGGTGAATGTTTCCATCTGGACCAAAATGGTCGAGGAGACTATGGTAGTTGGTTCAACCATGGAGTCTCTGTTGGAGGGTACAAATAAGACCATTCACTTAATGGATGGGGTCAAGGCGAGGCCTATAGTAGGGTATGATGAAGGATATTTGGTGGAGGAACAAATCATAGAGGCTCCACCAGAGGTGTCTATTGAAGATGAAATCACTATGGGGATAGTGGAAACTATTCCAATAGCTGAGGTGACTAGGGAATGGGAATTAGATGTGTCTACCCTAGAATTTCCATTGGCAGTGGCCATAGAATATGAGGATGAGATAGTTCCAATAATAGGGGTATATGAGGAGGTTGGAATAGTTGTGTCTACCTCAAAGATTCCACAGGGGATGGTAGAGGCTTCCTCCAAAGGTGGGAAAGATGACGAGGAGGTATTTCCTGGAGTATATACTCATTTACTCATTCATAAACACTTTCACCTAGATGAAACAATTTATGATATATTGGTGATCTTCCCCCTCATGATCCTACACCGCTAGAATACATCAATTATTATGGCTTGGATGTTGCCGAGGAGAACTTTATTATCCTTCAAAAGGTGTGTTGATGCTTTAGTAACTTCATCACACACACCCATATAATTGAATATCCAAACTGAGTGGATCCCTCTTCCAATAGCTAGTCAACTTGGGGAACGTTGGGGTGGATTATATCATCCCCCAAGTGTTATCCTAGGACTATCTTGTCATGGAGGCGCATGTGGAATGGGAAGCTCTTGACCTTGTGCAGCGGAAACATAAGGCTGATGGATCCAATGTTCTCTAGGAGGATAAAAGAGATATTGACCACCTAGAGGGGTTGGAACATGATCAAAAGGTGTCACTTCTACCAAGACTAAGATTATTAACATCCTAAATGCACAATTGTGGAAACTGATTCCAAAATGATAGAGTTGAAATCCATAGTGGTTGTGTACAGGTTGAATAGGACTGGTAGTGGATCAAAGACAATGACATCTTCTCTAAGGACGAAAAAGAGAAAGAAAATCTATAGGAGAGATTTCAAATCTTGGTGGCCACTCAGCAAGGGCTAGATGAGTGTGAGTTCTTGATTACTGGGGTCAATATGTAAATCAATTTTTAATGGATGGGCTCTAATATGTGTATGAACCTATGAAACTTTGTTTTTTTAAACTATTATATGCTTGGACATGATCTTTTATTTATTCATATTCAAAAGGTAACTAATGACCAATCCCTAAAATCAAGTGAGTCATTCCTAGTGTGAGAATTAATAGATGAACATATGAATTATCATTCATAGGAGAGTGTTAAAAAATCATCGAACACTCTGGGTCAACAAATTTTGACTGACCACCGAATGTATTCTGTTTGAGAAAGGTTGTATTTTTAAAATGGGGATCTCTAAAAACCCAAATTTACTTTCCAACATACATTTGTGCATGAATGGTATAATTCCAGGGAAATTGAATTCTGGCTAATCAAAGGGGAATGAAAATATTGAATCATGATTCCCAAAAACTAGAACATAATTGTAGTGGAATCATGATATATGATAATTACAGACCAGGTTCACAACACAAAATCTGCATTGATTATCTCAGAATGAGGATAGAAAAATGAGGGTTGACTATAGAACATGTTGGAATAAATGAGACATAAATGTCATCCAAAGTCCTTCAGGAATTTTCCTAGGATGGTAGGTGAGCCAATGTGGCTAGGAACCGTGCTATTAGGGGTCCCTTCGGATGTGGAGGGTGATGTGGATCTAAATAAGGGGAAATGGAAGCATGTGAATGAAGTTATGAAATGTTCGAATGGATTCTTACTCTCCTAGAATTATTCTATTATGACTTGAAGCATATTGGGTGGGTGTATTGGTCTGAACAAAAAGTCAATCACATCTTCTAGGGGAAGTCATCTCAAATGTTGAGAGATGGTCGAAGAACATGAATGATGTGGTAAAAGACCAACACTAAAGGAAAGGGCCTCTCAAGAGAGAACCTAAGATGTCTTAGAATTTTATGTCACTAATTGATGATGATAGAAACACAGTTTAATGTCATATGGTGAGGATTTTGGGAATTCAAATTAATTTCATATGGTATGAAAGATGCATTGTACAATTTAATGTCATGTGATCAAGAAGCATATCATATTTCATGTGATTGGGAAATGGTGTGTGTGGGGCTTATGTGATGGGCTTCCAAACATTTATTCCCCATGAAATTTCATGATGCAATCCTAGGTTCATTTTAGGGGGTAGAGTCACAGTTTAGTTGTGTGAAAGATGGGATGTTCGGAAGAGACATGAATGACTTTTATCCAATCATGAGAGTTGAGGGAAAAGGAGGATAGAAGGATTGGATACCTAACATTGATAAATAGAATATAGGGTGGGATTCATATAGTTTATGTTCATAAATCTTGGACCACAACTTTTATTATATGTTCATAAATTTTGGACCTATTGCAAATAGTTTAAGGCCATAATTATTAGACCATGGGTTTCATTTTAAGGTCATGAATCCTGGACTATATGGTTGGTGCATCAAATGAATTCATGTGATATTGAATGAAATTTACTCAACATTAATGGAGGGGCCAAGGAGGCTACCTGATGCTACAAATAATACCCCTGATACCAAACACATGATGTTTATAGTCATGATATTTATACTTAGTTTCTACCCCTAGTTTAATGTTATAGAGTTTTGACTATGAGGCACACTAAAGTTTTAGGGTGAAATAAACGAGTATAAACCCTGAAATAAATGAGTACTAGGAAGAACCATGTTCCAAGAGAATCATAAGGTTCATGTAACAAATAGTTTATGGCCATACTGCTTGGACCGTGGATTCTAATTTAAGCCCATAAAGCTCAGAATGTGAAACTATGGAAGGAAAATGCCTCATGATGAGTCAACAGAGGGGATATACCAAAGATAAAATATTTAGGTGTCACTGTGTATCCCATGAGAATAGGAATTAATCCACACATAGTTCTGAAACATTGTATGGTAGTAGACCAACACCGATATGTGGCTACCCTCTCGAACAAGAGAATTGAATCTTCTCCTACTTGGATATGAGGAATCTATGATTTATAAAGGGAAGGGAGATAGTTTAATGTTGAGTTATGAGGATGTTAGTTTTTGTTCATCCATTATTTATCATACATAGTATCTTGGTTTAATATATGGTAAAATAATCTCTAATTCAGAGGTATCTAAAAAACTTTGGGGTAAGAATGAACTTTAATATCATGCGTTGAGGAAGTTTCTTCATAATATCAGGCTATGATGGAATCTTAGCCAACTAATGGGTCAAGGTAATTAGATGGGGACTTTAACTATAAGAATGCACGAGGGACATTTTGGGTCGATTATGTCATAGGTAGTAGATGGTTTTCCAGTGTATCTATAGATGGGCCTAGAGATGGAAATTCTAGATGTCACTACATATCCCATGAGAATGGGAATAAATCCATGCATAATTATAGAGGTGATACCCATAGATTAAAGTCATGTAGTTTGGACCATGGGATGAAGTGGGATCAAGGATTTTTGTGTGGTTTATGAGTTGAAACGCAATGTGAATGAGCTGAGGAGGCCTTGCACCACATGAAGTAATCCTAAAGATGATTGAACTCAATTTAAGGTCATACAGTCTAGACCACAAAAAATAGTTTAGAGTCATGTCATTGGTACCATGAGAAATCAATTTAATGTAATGATGTATGGATTGTGGAAGTGTTTTTTCAAGGGTAATTTTTTTTTAGAAATGAGGTAATACCCAACATGAATGGATCCAAAGGATGATTGTGTACCACAAAAGTATCATGGGAAAAGAAGCTCATAGTTTGTGGTTGTAATGCTAGGACTGTAACTGGGGTCATAGGACCATGGGGTTTTTTAATTTTTGGTTGGTCCCAGAGATAAGGATTCTAGGAATCTCTATGTATCCCATTAGTATGGGAATCAAGCCACATGTAGTTATGAAACATGGCATGGTACAAGACTGATGCTAGTTGGGGGGATCCTATCTAGACATGAAATTTGAGTCATCCCATTGTTATCATGGGTAATCCCATGTTTGGTGCAAGGGGTAAGGTTCATTGACCATCCCATACTTATTAAATAGGGAATTCGAGTTCATCATTTGTTAAAAATCCTCTCTTATTTAAAATTCAATAGGCATCTCTATTTCATATGGGGTAATACTGTAGTTTTCACATCAGGCATTGAGGATGTTTCTTCATCTCATATTTATCATATGGTACATCCTAGTTTGATAAAGGGTAAGTCCATCAGTTATTCAGTGCCATCCTATACTTTTCTGGGGTAAGATTTAGTTTAACATATGTGTACTAAGGACATGAAGCTTTGTAGTTTAATTTAATACAACTAAAAATGTAAGATCTACAAAAATATTAAGTTCATATTACTTGGACCTATTAAAAATAGTTTAATTTTGTATTTCCTAGACCAGTGGCTCTTAGTTTAGTGAAACAAATTTTGGACCATGGGGAGTGGATTGTAAAACAGATATATGTAGCATGGGGGAGTGACAAACCCGTTGTGAATGAGGGTCTAGAAGACCAAGCACCAGACAACATATTCTTGGGAGAACCAGTATATAGTTTAGAGTCATGATGCTTGGAATCAAACCTACTATTTAAGGTCATAAAGTTTAGAACAAAGGGTGAGCATCTCAAATTGGGTACAGTTAGTATAGAAGAATTATAACCCGATGTGAATGAGGAACAAGGAGTACATTCCATCACACAACACATTCTTGGAGAAGTTTTCACATAGTAAAACAATTTGTAGAATTGAACTCCCAGTTTGAGGTTATACCGTTCAGACCCAATGTTTCCCTTATGTTATGTACAACTTGGGGAACTAATCATTGGTTGTAGGGGTGATAAATTCTCCATCCATGGTGACCATAGTATATGTGTCATTGTAATAAACCATATGAATGATGTAATGTTCTTCCCACTTGGAATCAAACTTTTATGCCTTATTTCTTGGTATCATTGGCATTATGAGAGCCAATATCATGCCACCCTAGAGGATGGAGTAGAGATCAACCTTTCTATTGAACACCCTAGCTATCTGGTTTTGGAACCTCTCTAGATTATTCAAGGCATGAAGCCTATTCACTTCAAGGGATTCCATCTCAGCCATATAAACTTATACCATATTTTATAGCATCTAATGGTCATATAAATATGATTGGAGTGATGAAAACTAAACCTCAGTGGGTAGGAATTCCTCTATTATGTACATATTGAATATGTGGTCACTTGGGTGGAATTCCATGTAATCATATGATAGGGCCTGAGGGTGTTGGGGAGAATTTTAATTAAAATTTTCTTTTTCTAGACCACCATCTTCTGGAAAATTTTATAGAGTTTCTTTTTGAGCACCTAAATCTATCCATTTTCCCGTACAATATAAAAGGAAGTATGGTTTGATTGGAATTTGTACTTGGTGTACAACCTCTTTAGTTTGGCAGCCTATATGTTGGTTCAATTTTTTGTGATAATATCTTGAGGGGATCCAAATTGATGGATGATGTGGGAGCTTATAAATTTGATCAATGATCAGTCCTTGACTTCCTTGAGGGGAATCACTTCTACATTCTTGGAGAAGAAATCCATCATGGTTAGAATGAACCTACACTGACAAGATTTTGCAGGAAGTTAAGAAAAAATAACATCGATTCCCCATACAGTAAATATAAATGAATACTAGGTGGTGTGGAGGAGATTTCTGAGGTCGATGAAAAATGTTTTCATCGATCTGAAATGCATGAAAACTCTTGGAATACTCGATGCAGTCATGGACCATGGTGATCCGTAAGTACCCCAACCTTAGAATCTGGTGTGAGTGATTTAATCCTGCCAAATGAGAACCACAAGATCCCACATGAACTTCCTAGATAACCTAGTGAATCTCATCTCATTGGATGCATATGAGGATAATTTTATCAAATTCACATTTTTAGAGAGTCTACACAAGGTTAGGCCCACTCTTGCGGGTGAATTACACTACACACCGATGGATTCTCTCATGATCAGCTCGATCAGATGGAAAAATTACATGCTGGAGATACTCAGTGAAAGGTGTTGTATAGTATTTTGTTTCCTCTATTGTTGGGGAATCTAGAGGGTACTGAAATATAAGCACTAACAACCAACTAATTCACCTATTTCTTGTCATCTTCATCTTAAATGATGAGAGTGATGACCCTAAAATGCACCACATATATGAAAAGGTCATCCTTAGCAGTCTCTTCAAGAGATGTGGATAAACTATCTAGGGAATATTCTTAATGATTCTATAACTAAGGGATATGTTTAACATCTATATGAGAAGTAAACTGGGCCATTAGCTGATTAGTTCACTTCGGTAGGGGAACAATCTCTTGATTTCTAATGATATAGTCTCCATTAATATGTTTAATAACTAATTCATATTCTCCCTTAACATGAAATCATGGGACATCAATCTCAATATCCATATCAAGACGAGTGATGATAGAAATATTCTCTTCCTTATTATTGGTGCAGCCTTCTGACAGATGAAATGAATAGAGTAGGATAACCTATATTTGGGTGATGAAGATGATCCCCAGGCCTACACTATTGAGATATGGATCATTGATCCTTCTATTGGTTGGGCTATGAGAGAATCCATCATAATGGATCTACCATTATGGTGTTTACTGATCCACTAAGAGGATGGCCTCATCTAGGAAATTGACATCTAGGTGAAATTATTTAGGTTCCAGCTAAGAAATGAAAAATTCTACCCTTTCCTAACCCCTAATGGATTTCAGCTAAACTAACCAGATGTCAAACTACTAATGGATCATTTCCAATCATTCTATTAATCCTGTCAACATGGAGGGATTCAGGATATCCTTCAACAGGTCAAATTAGAACATTAATTGTATCTCATGATGCTACAAATAATGATTCAACATGTTCACTATAAAAACTAGTGTGAGACAAATGTTCTTAATAGGGGATTATCTTGACTCTCTGTTATGGAGCATGTGACTGAGAAAGTGTATTTTTTTCTCTCCCCAAATTTTACTTCTAGGCGATAAGGGAGATGAGGGACTTCTCTAGGGTGATAAAATATAGAACTATAAGCTTCCCTAATACGGGTAGAATCAAAAAATTAGGATGCAACAAATACTTCTTGATTTTCTCATAGGAGACCTATAACTCTTCATCCTAATTGTTTATGGTTCCTTTCTTCATGATCTTACAAATGATCTTACACTTTCTAGATAGATTCTCGATTAATTAGTGTATGTAGGCTAAGTGGCATTGGAGGCCTCAAAGCTACTAGAGGATTCTCATGGGAGGCATCTGTGGATATGATCTTCTCTATGTCAATCTCAATGCCTCTGTATCTAAGGATGAAGTTGAGAAACTTCCCAAAGGTGACCCTAAGTGCATACTTTAGTGGGTTCATCTTCAAATGTTGGGAGAAAAATAAGACCAAAAATTTCTCAAAGTCTTTGAGATAGTCCCAACACTAGAAATATTTGACCACCAATTCATCCACATATAATTCCACCAACATCCTAAGGATTGGTTTGAATATGTAGTACATGGCCAACATATAAGTGTATCATGCATTCTTTAGGATGTAGGACATCACCTGATAGAAAAAGGTCCCTTTTGGTGCCAATAAGGTAATATAATCCTCATCCTATGGGGAAATCTGAATCTGATTATACAAGGAATATCCATCCATGAAGGACAGTTCCCAAATACTAGTTGTATCATTGATCTATATCTCTATCATTGGATGGAAAAAATCATCCTTCAGAAAATGGCATTGGATTTCATGGAAGTCAATAAAAATTTGATCTTCCCATTCTTCTTCCTAACTAGGATGATGTTTTCCAAACACATAGGGTACTGGACTTCCTCAAATAAGTTTTCTTTTATAAGATTGTGAACCTCAACCTTGACCATAGCATCGTGAGAGGGATTCATCTTTATGGGAGGTCGTTTAAACATAAAATGACTCCATGGGAAACCAATATGATGGATGGTGACATAGGGGTATAGTCCTAGAATCTCATCATAAATCTAGGTGAATACATTATGATGGTACTTCAGGAAATCTATATAATTTTGTTTTTCCCCTGGAGGCATGGATGCACTAATTAGTTTTTTCCATAGTTCTACCTCAGAACCAATGTTCACCTAAATCTACTCACTGAGGATGGTGGAGACACCCTTTTAAAATGAAGGATGGGTGTCTTTCATTTCCTCTTCATCATATGATGAATTAGAATTGTATGTAGGAAGTGTTTCATCTATGCCAACTGATTCGGGGGAAGCATTGTTGCCTTCCTTAGCAGACATAGAATCTCCACCGAGGGGTTCTAGTCTACTAAAACCAAGGTGATATAGGTTGTCGATCCAATTCAATCATGGCTTTAACTGTGGGGTCCATTATTGTTGTTAAAGTAATGGAGGAAAGTCAGATTCCAGTGATTCAACCCAACCCTATGAAACAATTTGTAATTCTAGAAAATGGTGTCCTTAGGGAGAACCTCTCAGTACTTCACAATATTGGGGGATTTTGGTATCACCTAGGCCCATAAAATGTAAGAGTATGATGTAATATAAGGAAATTCCTCTCATTTAGGTATGTGACTTCCATGAATCATGGAAATGAAAAAGAAACTCCCCAAGTCTAGTATTGTGGCATCCAATTTGTGAATCAAGTGAATGGAAGAATCATCCAAGTGTTCCCATGGAATGGCTACGATGGTTTTCCACTCAAACTCATTGGTCTATACCTTCTTTCCCAGTCTCTTGTAATACTCGGAATCTGGATAACAAGATTCACTGGATTCTATGGGAGAAAAATCTACATAGATCACCCCTACACGACCATTGAGATAGTATTTGAGGAACTGATGATATAGAGAGGGGAGTTCCACATGAAAATGAATTTAGAACTTACCCAGTAGTGCATTATATAAAGCATCCTATGAGGATCCCATGAATTCATCACTTTTTATCAAGCCCCGAAACTGGGTTATCAACTGAATCCTTCTATATGATCTTTTCTCAGTCCTATCATAATCCTAAATTTTTAGTTCAAAGGGAGTCAGGTATGCTTTGTTATATCCATGATGGGGGACTATCCGGGTCAGGATGAGGTTAATCATAGAACTTGAGTCCACCAGAATGTGGTGGATCTCCATGATGTTGAAGTTACTTGTGATGTATAGTGGGAAGATTTTCCCCTGATTGAGGGAACCCTCATACTCTCAGGAGAATGAGATGATGGCCTGGAATTCCTCTCGCATGGCCTCCTCCTCATAGTATGTTTCTGGGGAAGCTACTTAGGCTTAAAACTATAGAGGGCTCTTCAACTCTTCCTCTAAGGCCTTACATATTTCTTCCTATAAGTAGTAGGATTTGATAATTGATAGACTTGTAGTTATACTAGCGAGGTGGTTCAACATATCACATTTATGCACAAAAGACAGGTTTTTGACTATAGGGTGGTGTTCATTAGCATGATGCACAAGAGATGCTGATGGATTACCTGTTGGGATTTGGCTGGTAATAGAAATATCCTACTTCCCACTAACTAATTTTCTCATAACCACTATCATATGATTGTCATAATACTGAGGCCTGGCTATGGATAGACGTGGTCAATCATGGTGTGGTCATAGATGACCTGGTTGGTCAGTTAATATGCTTGTCTTGGTCTGGTCTATTGGATAAATTAACATGTTCATCTACGATTGTGTATCTAATCAAGTGGGTTGGGAGGATAGTTCAGGTTGATCTTTACCCAAAACCTACTTCCTAGCCTCGATTTCATGCATGGCTCAGTTTGAGGTACTAGCCTAAGAATTATTTCTATTTTCATGTCATCGACCATCCCTTCGATGAAATTAGCCGGAGGTATCTAGAGGGTTTAATTGGTTTTCTTCACTATTTGGAATAGTGAATGAGGCTACTAGATTGGATGAATTCATAAAATCATTGTCATTCTCATCATTATAGGGGTCTTCCAATGCTGGTAATACCATAGGGGAGGCTCCCAGCTAAGGAGCCATGAAATCACTGTGATTTCAATATGATTTCAAAATCGGTGGGGGACTTTGGTTTTACTTTCACTATCATTCTGTGATTTTTAATCCTGTGTTGTAGATGTAGAAGAAAAAAAAGAAAAGGAGTGGTGACCATAAGAGGATTGATCCTACCTAGTTGAGAATGAATGACACTATTGGAATGAATAGTGAAATTGTGAGCCAACTAGCCATCATAATTCTTGGTCACATTACTGGAAACCCACTTCCATTCACCTGAATCCTCAATATTATTGTCGGGCTCGAGGATGATATGTGTAACATGTTCTGATATTTCACCTTAATTGACCAAACCATTATATACATGGACCTTGATCCAATCCTTGAACACATATCATTACTTGATGATATGTCTATAGATCTTGTGGTATGTTTATTGGTCAGGGTGGTCTGTGCTTCCATCATCATAGGGCTTCCTGGACTCTGTCAATTTCATAGTCTCATTCTCTAGGGAACTGATGATATAGCCTAAGACCAATGAATCCTTGAAAAGGAGTGGTGAACCTAAGAGGATCGATCCTACCTAGTATAGAATGAATGACACTATTGTAATGAATTGCTACATTGTGAGCCAACTAGCCATAATAATTCTTGGTCACATTACTGGAAACCCACTTCCATTCACCTAAAACCTCACTATTATTGTCGGGCTCGAGGATGATGTGTGTAACATGTTCTGATATTTCACCTTAATTGACTAAACCATTATCTACTTGGACCTTGATCCAATCCTTGAACACATATCATTACTTGATGATATGTCTAAGGATCCTGTGGTAAGTTTATTGATCAGGGTGGTCTGTGCTTCCATCATCATAGGGCTTCCTGGACTCTGTCAATTTCATAATCTCATTCTCTAGGGAACCGATGATATAGCCTAAGACCTATGAATCCTTGAAAATATAGTTATGGTTTCTTATGTCTAGGATGGGAATCTTGGGAGCCTAGCCTCAATGAGGGGTGGGATCCTGGTGATGGGATGGATCCACGTTCTCTCATCTGTGTGGTTGAGCTTGCTGAGGTGGTGCCTAATGGTTCTGCACTAGGGGAGGCTGAGCATGGGACGGATGATGTACTCATCAAGGCTCTTCAGGCATGGGGCCCAACAATTCAAATGGATTAGGGGACCATATCTACATGGTGGTGGTGGTATCTTCTTTGTAGGACCTTATTTATTGACCTATAAGAGGTAGAAATTGTGACTATTTAGCATGATACATGGCCTCTTAAAGGTTTTGGACCTTATTACAGAATTTCTGGAACCCACTTGGGAAGCTTTAAGTGATGAGGGTAGGGACTATATTTGTATTAATATTCCCCCATTCACATTATTTAAAACTTCTCTTGATTCATCACTATATCCAGTGAGAATTTGAGGAATTTATACCGGGTGAAAAAATCTATGACCATCTTATTATGCATTTTCTTAAACTTGAAGACATCAAAAATATTTTTATTGAATATGAAGGAGTTGAACTAGTAGAGGAAATGTCTTAAAAGGTATTACTAACTAGTGATGGACCTTATGGCCTACTGGACATACCAAACAAACATGGGCCCTTCCAATGTCTGGATGGAACACTGATACTGGGTGGCCTCCTACTGCTCTAGTGTTCCCAACAAGGCCCCAAATTTTTTGATGAAGTGTAATAAATGATACAATGGGTCACACATCACATTTAAAGGGGTGAATATATGATTTCCAAACTCTAGGGGTGCTTACACGTCATCCACCCATGTTGGGTATGACTTTCCATCATGTGGGATCAGCACTTGGCACATCTATAGGGCATCAAGGTGAGCAGTGAGAGAATCTATAAAATCATCTTGTATAGGATCTCTATCTTGATGAGGATTCCATACCACCAATTTGTTGAAAGGATCATAAATTTGGTATGCAGGCTCATCATCTCATTGAGTAGGTCGACTTATGTCCCGAGGAGTGTAATTATGCTACTCAGATTGGTTAGGTGACTCATACATTAGTCAATTTCTATATACCCCTTTCGTCTTCTCTACCTATATGCACGAGATTATCAAGATTGAGTGGAGTCATCTTTCCAAGGACTAAATTATGTTATTTCCCCACTAGAGGAGAGATGGTATCTCTTGGGTAGTGTCATAATCTCAGCATCGACAGACCGTGAAATTAGTATAGAGCTTCTTGTGTTTAGCTAGATCATAGAGTAAAAAGGATATAGTGGGATCTACCATTATTTTTGGCATAAACTCAGATGTAATGGAGGGCCCAACATGTTCCTTACCCTTATCAATGTTTTGATGGGCATGAAATATCACTTCAATGGAAGGATCCTTAAGGCCAACTACCTACATTTGCTGGTGGGTGAGGACACCTATATGAGGTTATTCCTAGTACTGCAGCTCCCCTTTGGGTGTCTTTTACATATCCTGAACTATGTCGAAATCCCTATCTCTATGAACCTCTAGGAATTAACATATAACCTTTTTTACCATAACAGTACCCAGAGGGGATCCCTAATCGTCCATGGATAGGTCAGCATGTCACAATATAGGGATGAAGTGTAGAGAAACATATTCTCCCCAACCCCTAATCTAAAAATGTAAAGATGCCACTTCATTGACCTGGTAGATCACTTTGAGGATCCTGATGCATATATATTGGAGAGTCTAGTGGTATCCTAATGATGCATGGAACTGATTCTCTAGTAATGCTACCAAATCAACCCTTTGGAACTATATATCAATATCCCAAAGGTTCCCTCAGCTTTCTGGGTAGGCCAACTAATAATCAAAGAGGAATTAAAGTGTCACCCAGATGATATGGTAGACACAGATGGCCTGAACCTTGATAAAGGAATTTAGGATTTCAACGTTGGGACTCACTGGTAGCCAAAATACTAATGACAACTGATTAGTGGCCAGAACCACACACATGCTCTCTTCTTCAGATGGAGGGCTCTTTTCTTGTTCGGCCAAGACTCCAATATATGCTAGATGTGAAATAGGTGGAAGCACTGATATGGATCAATTTTTTAGTTGGATAGACATTAGGGGATCTACTACAAGAGTAAACTATTCACTTCATGATGTGATTTCTCTTTGGGTTCGTACCAACCATATAATCACATCTCTTTAGGATCAATTATTCACTAATTACTTATGTTAAAGGGTAGTGGTTCTTCTATATGGATCTGTAGGGTTATCACCATCTAAATGTGTCACCCTAGACCATAACAACTCTCCAAAAGCTTTTGTGTAGGTAGAGAGGAAGAAAAATGGTGGGGACGGGGAGAGTTTCATTGTGATACCCTCTGTATCAGTGGTTTTTGATCGGCTCAAGGAATCTTTGAGGGACCGGGACACAATCAAATCAGTGGCACATCAAAATGATGATCAACCCTTGAAATCACCTCATGCTGAAGGTGGGAGTTTTTCTAGGATGGAGGTTGTGGTTAGGACAAAAGGGGTGGCTCAGAGCGTTGCTATTTCAGGGGTCATCCAAAAATCAGAAGTGAGGGGATTGAACCTAAAGGGTGTCCAGACCAACAACTCTTTTGAGTGTTTGGACACAGAGGAGACTATACAAGATCAACCCTTTGATCTGAATGGAGGAGAAACAAAAGGTATGGAGTCTGAGGAGGACTGATTAGTAACTAAGGGGAGTCAGGAGGGGAATACCCCTAAGAAGAAGCTGGGGAAGGTCCACAAGGACTACTCGCATCTACTAGAACCGATGGAAACACGATCAGGTAAAAATTCTAAACCATATGAGAAAGAAATGTCATCTGCTTCATTAATTGTTGGGCAGGAGAAGCCTCAAGTTGCGGTTCAGGTAACCAGAAATGTCATGTTGAGTCTTAGTTGTAAACCTAATGCAAAGTGTATCGAAGTGGAAAATGACTCTAAAGAACCTATCCTCCACTCTGAGGAGGAAATGGTGGAAGATTTCCTTTGTGTCAACATACCACAGGAAGAGGCAGAGATAATGGGAAGACCTATTCAAGTGGAGGCCAACAGAGTGCAGGCTAATTGGATTGAGAAACAGGATATGATTCTGATGAGAGGATTCAATGATGGGAAAATTAGCAATGAATAGTATATTCAAACCTGGGACAAAATGGCGTCTCGCTTCGAAGTTGTTATCAGCGAAGACTCTGATGCTAAGGTATGTCTTATGAACTGGAAAATTTATAGGGAGGAAAGTACCAATAGTCTGAGGCTATGATTTGATGGCTTTGATTTTTCTTATGAGGATTCGCTGTCAGATTGTTTATGACTGGTTTCTTACATTTCCTAAAAAGTTACTCTATTAATAAAAAGTTAATTTTCAGTCAGATAGTGACTTGGTGTTTCCTGGGATTTCTTCTTCAGCAACGAGTGTTCACCCTTATTCCTTAGAATAGTTCTCAAGGTAAGTTAACTGCTTAGTCATTCATAGGACATCTATTATGGTTTTTAAAAACATGTTCTGGACCCCCCGTGTTGGTTGGTGGTGACACTGGTAGAACACTAGTGTTGAGAACCGGAAGTATGAGTATGACCTCCATATTAGTTACTGAAATAGAAGGGTGGACCTCCATAGGGATTGAAGATGGTGTGGGGAGGACCTCTGTACTGAGTCTAATCATTAAAGGTTGTCCCATAGTAGTTTTCATTGTTTATAGTGATTGAAAGGGTCAGACCAGCCTTCCTTTGAGGTGTTTGGGGTCTTGATCCAAATTGGATGAAGAAGGGTCAATGTTCACATATTGTAGGGACCTGGAGGGATGTGTTGTTTTGGGTAGAAGAAACTAAATTCATGGAAATAAATGACACTTTTCAGGCATTCTATTTATATTTCCCCTAACATTTTCTTTTGGTGGATTACATTGGGGATGATAGGGAAGGTGTAAAGTCCATCTATTATTCCGCCTGAGGGAACAGTCATTTCTGGTGTTGATGGGGCCTACTAGGATCCCTCCTTGGAAGATCTCGAGTATTAGTCGCATCTAGGGTGACTTGGGTGTTTCCCACCTCATTGGAATAGGGGAAAGACCCATACTATCAATCAAGGGAGAGACTCCTAAAGTGGTTTTCTATTGGAATGGGGGTCGTTTCCACTGGTTAAGCCCTTGGGGGTAGTGGTATCAGTGAGGCATTAATGCCTCTAGGTCCTAAAGGGTTGTATCCATTATGTTAATGACCCATTTCTTCCCATATCAGTGTACTATGGAATTGATCATCCTCCATTGAATGATATTGAATGGTGAGACGGGACATGGGCACTCGGTTTCTGAATTTGTGGAAGAAGTCGTGAAGAAAGAGTGATTGTGAAGTATTGATGAATCATTTCTTCTCATTCCCTAGTGACTATAGGTGTTTGGTGGTTATATTCCAATAGTATAGGTCTGGTAAGGTTGGAAGATTTACCTTTCATTACATGTACATGGAAAGGGATTCCCAATTCCCCAACATCATCCAATCTTCTAAAGACGGAGATGGATCCACATTGAAAATATCATCGAATAAGGAATACCAATTATAAAATACCCCAATTATCTACTATGTTTCATATTGGGCCAACTATTTTCATAGTGGGACCTAGTTCTGGAAGTTTAAATCTAGTGGCATGATAATATTTTGATGCCCCAACCCTTCAAGTCCCCATGTTGAGGAGAATAGTTTAACATCATGTTCACCATTTCTATTTCTGACACTTTCGATGGGGCTCACCGGCTTGTTAATGTAGACAGGTTTTATATTTCCTTGTATTCCCTCTTTACAAAGCCGGGTAGATTACATCAGTTTCATTATTGATGTCTTCTCCTTGATCGAAATTGTATGATGAGATTTTAGTTCCTCCTTCCACAAATTCCTCGGACATCATTTCCTAGTCTAGGTCTCCCTCCTAGAGTTATTTCATGTTTATGGAACTCATTCCTCATTCCATCTTTTTATGGAATCTCGTTAATTACACTGATTCTATCTTGACAGGACATCAACCTTCGGTTAGGAGATTAGTCATGTTGGGCATCATTGGTAATATATGAACATTGGGCTCATTGGGAATCTTTGAATCTTATTCTGAGGAGGGAATCCTATATGCCAAATATTAGGCATGTAACATAAGGAATCATGTTGTGATCATGAGGTAATTAAAACTATAGTTCTAAGTATTCTATGAATTTTTACCTAAATCATTCCATGTTTTTCATGTGTTAGGTGTTTTGGGTCAGCTCACAAGTTCTACTTCATGTGAAGATGAATTAGGATGTCTTGTTGAAACGGATTAGGGCACAAGTTTAAAATCATGCAGAAATAGGTTGTATTTATTTGAACACCCCATGGATCTTGATCAAGGAGGTGTGTCACTAAGAGTAAATATGTCACACTGGAATGTTAATTGATTGATCAGAATAGCCCGTTGAGGAGGACCCTAGATGTGTATTGCTAGGAAGGAATTTTTCACACATGGACGGTTAGATCAGAACTCCCGTTAAGGTTGATCCAGGATAGATAGATCAGAACTCCCCTTGAGGAGGGTCACATAGGTGAATACCTAGGAGGTAATATGTAACACCTAGAATTTTGGATTAGAATTCCCCTTAAGATGGATTCAATATGGATGAATCAGAATTCAACTTGAGGAGGATCTTGGAGGTTCATACCTTGTAGGTAATATGTCACACCTAGAAGGTTCCCAATGGATATTAACTCTTTTTAGAGGTGTATCTAGGATGGATGAATCCTAATTCCCCATGAGACATATCTGAGAGGTGCATCTCTGTGAGGGAATATGTCACACCTTGAAAGTTACCAATGGATCAAAACACCATGTGGAGGCAAATTCAGAGGTGTTTCTCTAGGAGGGAACACCATAATTTTTCCATGGATATAATTGAACATCATATAAGTGTGCTACATAACATATTTATAAGAGATGGATCAAATCCCACATAGTTTGATGCCACATTTTAATGTTGTGTAACAGGACCAACCCATGAAGATTAATGTTCTATGGTAAGGAAGTCTATGTTGAAAGATAAGTATCGACAAGGTATTATATGTTTATTTCACATAGAAACATTACTAAGTTAAATGGTGAGTGGTTTACACGTGTAATATTCTCTTTGGGATGGTGGGGGAGAAGGTGGGATCCTATCATAACTATGCATGAAGAATCTCATGTTCATCATGCAGGGTAAGGCTATAGTTTTACATCATGTACTGAATATTTTTTTGTGTAGTTTTATGTTATACAACTAGGCCATGGAATTAAATAGTTTTATATCATTCATATTGGATGTGGGGGGACTCACTCTATACCACTTGAGCCTATGTGACCACCGTTCAAGCACCTTTGGGAGGGGTATGCCATTGGCACTACCATAGAGTAGTGGTCAGTTATAGGTACTTTGTTATTATCTATATGATTATGAGAAAAATGGGTTATGATACCTATTAATAAAAGAAATATGCAGGTCGGAGGCTCAATCCACACTTCGGGTGAAGTGGGAAGACCTAGAAATGGGTGGCACTAATCACATGGGTACTTGAGGTGCAGCTAAACTAGTCCGAGATTGGTGAGGAGGCCTTAGGAATTCAACATTCATGAAGGGGTGTTAGCAGAAGGGAGGAACCATATAGAGTACTAGGATATTTTCTTCTCATATATTTGAGGATTTCAATGGAATTTCTTACAAATCTTTGGGTCCTCGTAGAGGTCAGGGGATTCATGAAGGAGTATGCTTCACAAAACAAGGTTAACCTACCTCAGAGGGGAGAGTCTTGATTAATGAGGGGAGTGCTTCATGAAGGCTAAATTCTTTGTGAAGACTCAAGTTACATATAGTTCATTCTTCCATTATTAATTCAATATGCCTTCGTGAAAGGAATCTCCATTTGGGGTGAATGCTCTCAAGAACACAAGGGAATAGGTTTCGCAAAGCCTATATTCCTTGGGTGATCCATTTTTCTTTATTTCATGATGCTCAAAGGATTCTAGAAGAGAAACTAATTTCAAATGTTTAAAGGTTGAACACCATCCCTACAATTTTGGACTGGAGGGGGTATTTATAGTCAAGGGTTTCATGAATTTTGGATGCATTCACAAATCTGTAAGATCTTTTCAACATGGTGTGGTTCTATTAGTCTAAGAATCAAGTTCAAAGAGACCCCATAAACCCATCATGTGTTTTCAATGTCCTCCTAAAGTTCCAAATTCATTTAACATAGGTTACTATTAAGACTTTTCATGATTGTGAAGGAACCTTCTCTGATAGGGATATTTGTGAGTGCTAGATTTTTTCGATAAAGCTGAGCTTTGCAAACCAGGCCCTCTAGAGGGATTTTGGAACTTTCTGGCTTTGATTCATTATGAACTGGTCGGGCCTTCCTAGACTATTCCCTTGGTACACATATTTTGGAACTAACACCCACATAAAAGGAATTATAATGATATAAAGTGAAACAAATAATAAAATGAAGGAAGATGACTCTTATACTTACCTTGGGACTATTATTTCTTCAAATCTAAGAATAGTCATCCATGAAATGAAAGAGTTCCACTAAGATCCAAGGGATAAGGGAGCGAATGAGTGAGACGGAGTTATTTCCATGAAATTTCAAAAAAAATAGGTAAATAGACTTAAGGGAGAGTTAATTTATTATTTTATTGTTTAATTTTTTAAATTGGTTCATGATTTAGTTACATGGTTCGGAAAACCGTTCACCAACTATGATTTCTTCATTGTCCAAAACGATCCATTATGCATAGTTACGACACATGGTCTTAAAGACGATGTGAAAAAAGTGCAAAATAACCTTGTAATTTATAATAAACATTCACATAGTCTCCTAGGACCCTTAGCATGACTAAAAAACAATGAACCTATGCAATTAAGGTCATGTAATTTGGGTTCCTGGTTAGCACTAACCGTTCTCTAACTAGGTGCCCCATGATACAAATCATAAAACCTGAAATCAAAGCCTTGAACCCCTAATACTCTTTTAAGACCATTGAAACAATAATATCCCTAAAAAATAAGTCCAAATAAAGAAATTTTTAAGAATTCAAACCATTATAATTCGAATATGAACAGCGATATAGAAACCGACCCCTCCACTATTTTGAAAAGTTCAAAAAAATCCATATTAAATTTCAAACACACAAATGGACATAAAGCATTAAAAACTCCCAACCATAAAAATTATCATCCTAGATAAGTCCCTATGGTCATCCATTCTCATCCATCTACCATCACCGGTCCCTAAGAAAGAAAACATCCTCATCAAACCCAAATTCTTTAAACACCCAAAACACATCCAAGACACCACTTCTAATTAAAGAAACCTGACAACCAAAAACTAATCCAAGATTTTACACTAAAACTGAAACACTAAGACGGTGACAAACTAATCCCATATATAAATTTATGTAACATACATACCTAGGATTATCTCAAAGGGTTCCTCGAGCTGGTAGGTCAGATGGCCATGACGGTGCCATCCTATAAGCCAAAGGCTGGTGACTAGCAACAAGGGTCCAATAGTGGTATGTTAGGGAGAATTTACGTTCATGATTAGAGTAGAATAATTTTATAATGTATAATAAGAAAATAAATTGTATAAGAAGTATAAATGAAAGGATGTGGAAGACTAATAATAAACTAATAAATTGTCCAGTGCAAAATATACAACCATGCATGCATGTCCAAATGTTCTTAGATAATATAAGGAATTAAAAAATAGAATGTAGTGCATAACTAATATAAAATAAAGGAAAATACCTCAAAGTATATGTATATGAGAATATTTAGCACTAGATCAGTCATGTGCTCCTAAGTTTCAATGAATACAAATAATATCAGGAAAGATGGAACCAAAACCAAATCCTGCAACCAGGAGATATGTTCAGGTATCCCACTACAATGGAGGCCTAGATATGGTGTGGGATATACTTAGTGATCCACCACTAATGGTGTCTAAAGCTATCCAGTGTATGAATATAAAATACAACAGTGTGTAGGTATAATTAATAAATATGTAATAAAAAATAAATTTAACAAGTCGGGATCAGGTTCCTCATGGACACATAACCAACTATACCTTCTTTGACCTAAGAAAAAATATCTCTGAATAGAAGTCACCCTAGGAATATATATATATATATACATCATTATAAATATGTATGTATATATGTATTTAATGTGTACATAATAATACACACACACAAATATATATATATATAAGTAGTACTGGCTTGGACTAGAGGTGTAACTAAAGTGTCTATAAAAATGGAGTCTCTAAAACCAAAAATCCATTCCAGGTAATCACTGGTAATTGATTACAGGACTGTAGTGATTTAAAGGACCGAAGGTGCATATTCAAGTTTCCCTATCATACTAACTATCATAAAGAGATAGCACTGGTCATATGAGATAAAATTTCATTATGAAATTCATATATCCTATGAGCTCATCTAAGGAATCATGTAATGGGGCACCCAAGTATCACCTATAGTGTCACGTAATGTTGTTAATAACTAATACCATCCTTGGAATTCTGTAATAAAGAAACCCAAATATAATTTGTAACATTCAACATTCATATTATCCCATCCATGGTGTTATTTCTAAAGGAAACCCAAGTATTTCCCATAGCTTGAGGAACAACACCAGCCTATGAGCCCGTATAATGCATTACATAAAAAGGAAACCCAAGTATCTCTCAAGGCATAATATAATTCCAATACCATATGATATTGTCCCTGATATTCTAGAATAAGTAAACTGGTATCTTTTATGGTATATATACTCCTAAATAGCATATAAGCCCATCCTAGGAATTCCATAAAAAGGAATCAGAGTATCACTCAAGGAGTACATAATTCACTCAATAATATAAATTTATGTAATATGGAAGGCCATGTTAGTAACCATACCTTCTCATAATTTTTAAATTAGTTATAACATGTCTATTTCTGAAATCATACCATATCACAATTCAAATGTAAAGAATAAATAAGTTCATGTACTAAATCATTCCATATCACCAGTTAAGTATACCCAAATAGGGACACCCCCATTTCTCAATTCAATTATCCCACAAAATCACCATATTTAATTAAAGAAGACAACACACCTTATAGGGGGTTTTATTATAAATAATTGGTGATCCTATCATTTTAATATCTTTAATTCAAGTTGATTATCCTTTATAAGAGGGTTAATTCTCTACACCTAAAAAGGTTATCAAGAGTAATAAAGTATAATAATTATGTACATTTAAATAATTCCCTACAAGGGTGGTTTAATTTTAAAAACAAACATATCGGACATAGTTATAAAAATAAATCATGCATGGGGTGGTTTGAGTCAAGGTGAGAATCCTCCAATAGTAAAAATTAGATACACAATGGCATAGTAATTTAAGGTATTTCATTTTACATATTTAATTTCACATTTTTGGGTAAATCATGGAAATTCAGATGTAAGGCACAATGGTGAATGTTAGAAATAATGATATTTTAAATGAATGTCATATGGACTACCTACCTTATACCAAGGGAGTTCCACTCATCCATTATCAGACATTAACTCAAGAAAAATTGAGAGGAATTGGAATAATAAACAAACACCCTGAAAATAGGGAAAATTATCACACATGAAAATAGAGCTGAAGACGTTGAGATAACCGAAGGAAGGGAGAACGAGGAGTGAATCACTTAACTAGATGCTTCCAACGCATTTGACGGTTCTCACATTGTGAATTCCTCTCGATTATCCCCTAATGATTTTATATCCTATATTCACTAGACACATCCCATGAAACCATTTCACATCATAAATGGAATCCATGAAATGAATTTCCGACAAAAACTATTTACTAGACCCAAAAATGATCATTCTTACTTTTCTATACATTCAAACCCCTAGGGATTCCGCCAAATCCTAAACCAAATCCAAAAACATCATTTCTTGACATTAAAACCCTATTAACCTTACTCGGATTCACAAAATTCAATGCAACCCATCCAATAATGGTAAATATTAAATTCCCATGGAAAATTTTCTATGCTTTGAGACACAAGACATTACACCCCCCAGAACTTTTCATCCCTGAGAAGCCTTGAGAAAAATAATGGAACATCATCTGACCTACCTAGGTCATGAAAATTTTTATAAAAAGGTTGTATTCAATTTTAAACACCCAATTCACCTTCAATCCTTATTGTTAAGCGTACAATAAATAATCTATTATAACTCAACACAAAGATCATATTCAAAACTAAACGCCAAGATGATTCTTACCTAAGACCATATAACCTGATACACAATCATATCGTCATTTCTTTAATCAACCAACCCATGGGGATTTCTTCCATATGTTCCAACTTTAGTGGAAAATTCCAAGACATGACATATCCACCATCGAAATTGCTTATGTAATCATTACCTTTTCATTCTAACTATCCTCCGAGCATGATTTTAAATAGGTCAAATAATTTATTACTAATCAACATAAATTAGCTTGGTCACACCATCTTCTCCAGGAAAATACATGGACAACCTTATACTAAACTCATTTCATCTCGATGATGTGCCTAATGTGGTTCGCCATTAACTACATTCATAAAATAAAAGTGAAATAAATTCATGACCCTACCAGCCAACTATCCCAAAAATACTAAGCTTTAGTAACCCATGCATTAAAAATCAATCCTATGGATTTTTATCCAAGTAACTTGAGCTTGTTTTGAGTACATTCATCAAATCCCATAATAATATTTCAGTGAAATATCCAACCCAAAATATCATTTATTTTTTCATGCTATAGCACAAATGGGGGTGTATACCTCATCCATCACCCTTGAATCTGCACAATATAATAAAAATCAATTGATCCAACCTACATGTCCCAGGGAACATTAAAATAATCTATTGGGTTAAAAAGAGGTAATCCAAATTATTCCAAACACCTTTGTTTATAAGTGATATTTCAGTACATAGATGATAAATACACATATTAAGAACACTGACAGAGCCCCATTGTGGTACCTATCATGGTGATTGAGTTAGAGGTTTATATGGTGTCCATGATTTTATCCAATTCCTTCATATACTTAAACCTAGGTATTAATCAAGATTGATTATGACTCTATAAACAATCACTCTTTCAAATCGCAACTCCCATAAATTCTATTTATCAAAGAAAATGTAATTTTAGTTTATATCATCATATAACTGATGCTCCCTTAGTGTACTCTGGACGATTTAAAGGCTGGGGGAATGATCACTTATAAACCTATAGTACACTAATAGGGTATCAAAGATTACCAATAAGGCTCGAGGAATTCCCATTATATTCAATAAGAAATGCCTGATAGGGTTGCCAACTAACCATATCCAAAATATGATAAATATAATAGCAAAAATAGTATTGGAATATTTTTTTCAAAAGTGCTTAGTTGTACCAACTAATGTGTCTTCACTAACCAACTACAATTCCTTTACCATGTGAGGATTCTCATGCTCACTGAAGAAGAACCACTGAATTACATCCCTATTTAATGGTGTTTTCAATGGTTTTGTACACTACCAACCATTTCATAATTGTGTTTCCTTTCAAGAACTAACATATTTCTAAACTCACTAGCCCCATTGGAATTCAAAATAAGTGCTGACAATTTCCAACTGGTCCTATAATTTTGTGTTCACTCTCGATGGAATGATATACTAAAACTCATTCAACATGGCACTAATGAGTTCCATATCCATCATTTACTAAGAATGAAAACTTTTAAAATTCCACACATTCCATCAACCACTGACCATGGGTCCTAGATATAGACTACTCATTATTACCAATATCCAATTTGAAAAGAGGGAAAAACCAACCACTTCAATGCATGCATGATTAGATTCACCTTTAGATGTATGTGTGTCACTACTCCTGATCTACATCCACATGAACCATATCATCATGAATAAAATCCAAACCAACCTAGCTGGTGGTGTATGGCACCTAATATTTTTTCAACATCATCCCAAACATTAGGAAGATTAAGATTTCCTTTAATGCTCAGGTCGTGCTACTTCATAGATGAATAGTTGTCAAAGCGTAAAAGATCTAGGATTAAATGATTTCTATCAAAATCAAAGGTTTAATTGCACCATTTGTATCAACTCATATGGTACTATGTATATAGACACATATTACCCCAATATTTCACAATAGTTTAATTGGTGTGTTTATCTTCCATTAATTTGCAGGCCCAACGACACTATACATCTCTAAAAGGGGGACAAATTAAATTATTTCACAAGTGGATGAACATTACCTAGGTATGTATAACCTAATAAAACTGATCATTTCATGATTCTCACACCATTAACATGGTTAAATTCATCATAAAACCACCCACCCATCAAGGGTTTCATTTTAGAAATAAGAGTCATAATTGGAACAAATGACACTCGAACGACACCAAAATAGAACCTAACATCTAAAAACTCATTATAACATTGATCAATGCATTTATTTTTGAGGGAAATATAAAAAAAGGATATCCAATTCCTTTTTAACACAAGTCATTGAATCCTAAAACATGAGTAATACTAAAAAGATCTCTCGTCTCTACTGCCTATCATTTTGGTTAAAGAGATATAAGAATAAGTCTTTGGGAAATGCTCAAGTTCCCATTCTAAAGAAATTAGAAAATTGACATAAGGGTTAAGCATTACAAGAGGGTCGATCTATGAACACTGTTTTAATGTTTTTTTAACCATTTATTTAATTCACATTTAATAACATCATGTACTAGTAATAAGGAAAAAGTGATTAAAAATTTATCTAGATAATTCCATAATTCAAATTAGGAAATTTATATCAAACTTCCATTTAAGAATTATTTTTTTAACTAACATACTTTGAAAGTTAGAAAGTTTATCACCTAAATTCCAAATTTTAATCATCATTTATTTATCCATAATAGTTCACAATTGGATTAATTAAAGAAAATTTCAATTCTAATATACAGAGGATAACAAACATTAACTTGTAATTCAAATTTTAATTAACCAAATCCTTATAATAAGTACATATCAAGATAAGGTAGCATGTATTTATTAATTAAAGGGGATTAGATCAGTAAGATTCCACTAAACATTTATATGTATCCCATATAAGTGGTTGTTGTCACTTTAAATAATTATCCCCATGTAGAAAATGTATAACCTAATGGGGTTAAATACTAAGTCATATCAATGTAATGGTGACATATAAGGGTAAAATCAATAATTACTAGATTCAATTACACCCTTGGTGGTTTTACCACATAATCACAAAGAACCTTGACTGACCTACTTGGGTCGATTCAAGTCTATCTTGAAGGCAACATTCCTCAACTGACCTGCGTGGGTCCACTTCTGAATTTTGGAATTTGGTTATACAGGCTATCAATCCCCAGTGATAGATTTACCATCATTTAAGTAGGAAATCATTTCTGACAAGAATTACAATTCATCATACACATACAAGAACCATGGTTGAGGTATATGAATTGGTATTTCAAATTTATAAAGGTAATTTCCATTATAAATTACAACTGTAATCCATATAACTGCAACCATGTTTTTTATTTGATTTTAGAATATAATAAATTTGTATTTAATTGTTTGATTTTATGGGTTACCCTTTTTAATTTATAAGTGCTCATACCCCTTATAAATTACCATTGGTACCCAATTTAATCATAACCACAAATGTTTTAGCCCATGCGACCAATATAAAATTACTTAAACATGTCCAAATTAGTTTGTTAAATAAAATTTCACCATCAATCTATGTAGAAAAACATCCCTTAGGTTTGTGGAAAATAATTATTCAACCAACCATATATTAAAATTATAACAAGGCATGATATCTCAAGCAGTAAATACAAAGAATTATGATCAGGTTCTATGTAATAAGGAATGTAACACCCCAAGATTTCATACTACATTATATCTTCAAAGTAATTCAATAGCTTTCGCTACACGCAACAACGAGTTCGATCGCACCACAACTTATTAAACTAACTATTCAAAAGGATGTTATGAATAGTATTAACTGAATTTTTAAATCATATATACTCTATATAATTTTAACATCCAATTTATGTGTTTATCATACATAATATAAGACAAAATTCATTTTTTCAGATAAAGTAAGTATTTTTAAAAAAATTCAATTTTACCGCCTTTTAATGGTGAACCCTATTTAAAACCAATATTTGACACTTTTATTTATTAAATTTAAAGAAATTAAATTCTTCTTTATAATCGGGATATAAAAATTTAGTTTGGATAAATTTTTGGTACTTTTCTGATAACTTTCATATTTTGATGAATAGTGAAAAATACTATGTTTTAATTAAAAACAACTTTTTAATCGAAATAATTTATAGTGATGAATTATGAATTTTAATGGTTTGGAAGTATAATTATATTATATTTTTATCATTTAATACAATGTATGTCATTATAAGTAATTTTACATTTATGTTTGACATAAACACATGTCAATCTTCTGATAGTTTTTACTTTTTAAAACCTGTGTTTTGGTTTTGACAACGGAAATTAATATTAAATTAATAAATTAAAATTCTATGTATTTAATTTGGTAAAATAGAATTAATTTTTGAATTTTTAAAATCAAAATTATCTTAGAGTGAATTTTAGGTATTTTTCTGAAAACATTGAGTTTTTGATGAATAGTGAAAAACAATGAGTTATTCTTTAAAACCGAATTTTTATTTAAATAATTATTTTTTTTAATTTTAAATTATTTTTGGTAAAAATTGATATATAATACCAATATTATTTCAATTTAATTCATGAGAGTCATTTTTATAATAAAATTAGATATATAAAATTTTATTGAACTTTTTATCGTCTTTTACCCACCTCCTAGTAGCTTTTAAAAATTTGCATAAAACTTAATTTTACCATTTCTGTGAGTTGAATTTAAAAACTTTGAGAGACACCATTTACCTCAATAAGTAAAATATTTCTCAATGAGATGAAAACAATTTTTTTTGAATAGTAATTTTTGACTTTTATTTACCACGGTTAAAAGTAAATAGGGTAATTAATGGTAAAATGATATTATTATTACCCTAAAACATGTCATAGTTCTATTGGATAAGTGTAATTCGACCAAAAGCAACCTTAGGAATAAAATATGATCCCTTAGGTCCACTTGGACTAGATTAGGACATTTAGTACTATTTAATTCAAAGAAGAGTTAAAAGTGATAAATTCATTGTTTAATAACTAATCCATTTTTAATATATAGGGTTACACAGAAGATAAATTCTAATATAAATATTCATTGTAAATATAAAAATATTTCCTACATAATGGTATTTTATTTATAATTTTTAGACATTAAATAATATAATTTATTTATGACACAATGATGATGGAGTAATTACATTATTAATGAAATATTAAAATAATTGATATCATAAATAACCAAATAAATGTAATTTGAGACTTTTTAGGAATTCCAATAATTTTCATGGTTAATATGACATGTTAGGGTTGATTAAATGAATTTTTTTCAAAGTAATAATTCTGTTATGAATTTAGAAAAAACAAAATATAAAATAGAGTCAAAATTGACATAAAATAATTTTTAAAGAAAATATTATATTATTAATTGATATTCTATTCCTAAAAATCTAAGGATAGGAAAAAAGACTTTATAATGATCGGTTCATAATTAATTAACCACTTGGGGTTCTATTGGAAGTTTATAGTAAGTTTATTAACCATATAATATAAAAATAAATGGAGACATGGTAAATGTCAAACTATTTAACTAAGAGTTAAATCTAAAAGATAAGGTTCATATAGTGACCCAAACCTATCTAAAACCAATTGGTTGAGAGGTTTTAGACCCATAACTACCTTATACATTAAATAATTAATTTTGGTTCCATTAGAAACCTAAAATTATATTATTATAAAATAATATTTCAATCTTTTTTTAAGGTGCCGCTCACCCCTCTTATAAAAGGGCACTTCCCCTTCTCTCAAGTTCACACCTCCAAATCAATTTGGATCGGCCAAACCCTGCCCAAATATCATCCTAACTATCCTCGTTTTATCCTAGGGGCCTTTATTTAGTCATAAATCCAACCTATGGATCCCGTTTGATCAAATCAAAAGGAAGAACCCGAAGAAGATGAAAATCTTTCATAACCTCTTCCAAGTTCTTTTCTTCTTCCACTTCTTCATTCCTTGTTGTTTCCTGTATAAAATAATAACTCCAGTATCTTCTATATACTATTATGTTATTATAAATATTTTACAACCATATTTGTTATTTTATCCATCCTATGAATGACATATCACCATGCTTGTGTGCGTATGTCTTACTGTCTTCACGTCGTGGTGTAGTTGTTATTCAATACATTATTATTTGGATGGGTATAATAATGATGTATAATTGATGTAAATAATAAATTTAACATTTTAATGTTTCTTTATATATTATATTCTATCTAATTACATATGATTTTTAAATCAAATGAATGATATTGTCGCTTGTGCGTACGTACGGATTACCGTCTCCACGAACGCGATGAGATTCATTTCCCCATCGTAATCATTCAGGAATAATTTTCATTTTATGATTAAAAATAATGTTTAAAGGATTAATATCATTCTGAATATTAATAAGATAAATCATATCCACACCAAACATTACTTACATAACAAATCATATGAAGGAAAACGAATCAGTTAACACCCGAAATGATGATACTGTTGAAATATCACTAACAAAGCAATATTAGAAGTTCATATATAATATCATATTAATGTATATGGTTCTTGTATAATTTGATAACAATTATTTCACCATTATAAAAGAGTTTAACCTACCCTCAACCAAGGAAAAGTACGAGGTAATGGGTTATCATCTCACTCCGTATTCCCGTGAGATTCATGCTATATCGCCACTATTTTCTTTTGTGTGGTGTATATACTGCCCATATATGTATTCTTTGTGTAATAAACTTTAATTAATGTGTATTTACAACTTCATTTTATGATACTTCTTTCATTGGGTGTATTGTTTGTAATTTACCAAATTGGTAAAGGTTAATTTCACAATCTCTTCATTATCCGATTTTGTTTATACATAATTATCTATGGGACCTCTTTATCATCCACATCCATGTTTATTAAAAATGTATTTCAAAACATTATTACTATTTTATAGACTATGGGTTACCTTTATTTATACCCTTGTTTTAATTTTTATAATATTTTTATAAAGGAATCTTTTCATCATTTTCCAAACAAGATCCTTTATAACGTTTTTGACAAAATTAAGGTAAAAATGTCTTTTTTTAACTTATACGGCGGGTGTAGCTATTCTCCGCCTTTATAACATCGTCAATGCTTCCCTTACAAGTTTACAAGAATATTTTCAAAATAAATGTTTTCTTTTATAGTTATGTGACTTTTAAATGATTTCAAAAAAAGAAAGTGATATTTCTCCAAAATAGTTTTGATTTCATATATATCAACATCCTTTGATAAATTTTACACTTGTTTGAAGTTGATTTATTTCATACAAATATTACATATTGTATTTAATGTTTTTTGATATGTTTGACTATGGATGAGTTATTTTTATTCCATTCATTGTTTATGGTCAAAGTATTGAAATTTCATATGCTAGTTTTAATACGAATATTTATGTTATAATTAAAAAATTTCTTAAGATGAATGTATTGGACTAGTATGTTTCAGGTTGGGGCTAGTAAAAGTAGGCCCTCTGAGTTAGCGTCCGGTTACAATAGACCCACCGGGTTGGAGTCTGGTTATAGAGGCTCTCTAAGTTGGAATCTGGTTACTGAGGCTCTCCAGGATGGAGTCCGGTTATAGAGGCTCTCCAGGTTGGGGTCCAGTTACAGTTAACCCCTATGTCCTCGCACGAGGCCTTGGCATAGAAATTAAAGTCTGGTACTATACATTCCCTCATTATGAAATTAGTTATTACATGTGATCATTCGACTAGTATAATATCCATGTTCATGTTTATATGGTAATTATTGATTTTTTTTATATTATGTTCAAGTTTATGTTTAAACAGGCAGTGGTTTTTATTACACATCTTTCCTTTAAGGTTTATAGCTTCCGCTAAATTATTTACCCATATTGAGCATCTGATCTCACCCCTTTCTTATGTTTTATTTTTCATAGGATTCCAAGAAGTTTTTTTGTTTGAGATGTACGGTTAAGCAAAGGGACTAATGGAGTCCTAAAATAACTATCTAAACTATATTTTATGTTTGAAATTGTAATGTAAAGTTCATGTATATAATCAATTTTCCAAAACTGCTAAACTGATCGGTCCTTAGGGACTTGTTTCCATGTAATCATGCCAATGTATTAAAATAATTCTCTGACATTGGGCTTTTGGGGTCGGGGCGTTACAGTTGTTATCATAGTAAGTTTAGAAACCCCCTTGGAAATATTTTCAGATAAACTCTGATTAGGTAACATTACCCTATGATAGAATTTGAGGATTTGTTTAAAAGAACTTCCTATAATTTTTGTAAGGTAGTTATTTTGATGGTTTTCCAAATAATACATCTCTGTCTGGATACGAGCAGGTAGAGGCAGCTCTGGCATAGATGTACTTAGGGGTAACACCCGAAAACACCACTTTGATCTAGAATCGAATAGGAAGTGGTGCAAGACAACGGACCCTGCAATACTCTTGGTTACGACACTTCTGGAGGATATGCTTAGGATAATTCACATTTTCATTACAGGCCATTACGAAGGAATGAGAACTCCAGCAATACGTATGATCCAAAGATTAAGAAGGATCATATCATTCATGGTATTATGCCAACATTTAGAAAGGAAATAGTCTCCCACATATTATCATCATATAAAGAAATGGTATCATGTGTTAATAAGATAAGTAAATATTTATCTGAGTCCTATGGATTTGAAGGGAAGCTAGAGAAGAAAAGGATGGTAGAAAGAAAGATGGATAAAGGGAATAAGGGAAAGAAAGATTTTCCCATATGTGATAACTATGGAAAGAATCACCTTGGTAAATTCATGAAGAGAATGGGAGTTTGTTATAAGTGTGAAGAAAAAGGACACCAAGTACGTAATTTCAAGGGTAAGAAAAAGGTTTCAAATGTACAACACTTCAACTTCAAGGAGTTAGGACAGTACGTAAATCAATGTCCAAATCATCAAAGTAAACCCCAAATTCTACTATTAGATAATAATCATTTTATGATACTACCGAAGATTAAGAGTAATGATTAAGAGCTCTTATATTGTTATTAAATTTTTGTTCCATTTGAGTATTGTATTAATAATGTACTTGGTAAAACAATTGTAGTGTATATAAGGATTGTACTGTAGTACTATTTCATTAAGGACTTGAGATTGTGTGGAACCAAGAAAAGTGAATCAATGGCAGGTTAAATTTTTGGAAAATATATGGTTGAGAGGAAGATAAACCTTGATATGATTATAATACTGAGGTAGTGAATTTGGAATAAGATATGATTGATTTGGATAAATAATATTGGATATTCTTGACTACCTTGAATCTGATTAATGATTTGTATATTCCATAATTGATGGTGATTACAACATTTTTTTTATATAAGGAATATATCCATAATTCTATAAATAATAAGGGATCATGAATGAAATCAATAAGGTTTTATGGTAATTCAGGGTGTTACCGTGTTTTAAAAGAATACATGATGAAGGTATTCACATGTTATTACGTGGAAAAGGGATCTTAATTGTGTTTTCCTTCCTTATAAGTTTTGGACTCTGAGATTGGACATAAGTATTTTGGATAAGTATAAAGGTTGGAATAGATCACGTTAAGTAATGGATACTATTGTTTACAGTTAAAACACTTCTTAAGATTATTTTTGGATTTTTAAAAAAAGGTCAACCCAGAGGTCGGGTGACAACCCATCACCTCTGGCAGGGCCACGAGACTTGAACCCCCAACTGAAGGGCAACAAGGGTGCATCACCTACCACTGGCCTACGTGTGTCCTGGATTGTATAATGTAGATTTTTTAAAGGTTAGATAGGTGAATTATAAATTCTTTATTATGGGAACCTTATACGATTAGGATAAATAGAATATTTTTTTTTGAAATCTTTTGAAGTGAAAGATGAGTTTCTGGTAGAAATTAGTTGAAGGATAAAACTATACTTATTAAGTATATATATATATATATTCCACTTATCCTATGGATAAATTATTTCTTAAACATTATGGAAGGGATATTAATACAAAAAATGTGTTATCCTAATACCTAATTTTTTGTTTAACTGATGGTATTTTAGATCATCAGAGATTCATGGATTTGAGGCCCTCAATTTTACACTTATTTGTGATTGATGACCAAAATCACTCCCTATAAATATTTATGTTTTTCTCCAATTATGTGTCTCTAATTTCCACCAAATTTCTCCAAATCAAGATCATAATTTGGTGGTGACCCTTTAATTTCTCTTCTCCTCTTATTAAGACTAAATTGTATTACCCCAATTTCTGATGTGGGTTTTCCACAAATGTATTTTCTATTTTTTAACCTTTTATCCTCAAAGAACAGTTTCAAATTATGAGGACACAATTAATTGAAGGAGGGGAGATTGTAACACCCCAATATTTCCTAGTACATTATATCTTTAAAGTAATTCAATAGCTCATTCTACATGCAACACTGAGTTCGAGCGCATCACAACTAACTAAACTAACTGTTCAAAAAGTGGTTATGAATAGTATTAACTACATTTTTAAATATTTTATACTCTATATAATTTTAACTTCCATATTATGTGTTTCTTATACATAATATAAGAACAAATTTATTTTTTTCAATAAAGTAAGTATTTTTCAAAAAATACAATTTTACCACATTTTAATGGCGAACCATTTTTAAAATAAATATTTGACAATTTTATAAATTAAATTTAATGAAATTAAATTATTTTTTATAATCAGGAAATAAATATTTAGTTTGGATAAATTTTCGGTACTTTTCTGATAACTTTCATATTTTGATGTATAGTGAAAAATACTATATTTTAATTGAAAACAAATTTTTTATTCGAAATAATTTATAGTGATGAATTATGAATTTGAATGGTTTGGAAGTATAATTAGATTATATTTTTATCATTTAATACAATTTAGGTCCTTATAATTAATTTCACATTTAAATTTGACATAAACACAAGTCAATCTTTTGATTGTTTTTACTTTTTAAACCCCGCTTTTTGGTTTTGTCAACGCGAATTAATTTAAAATTAATAAATGAAACTTCTATGTTTTTAATTTGGTAAAATAGACTTCATTTTTTCATTTGGAATATCAATATTATCATACGGTGAATTTTTGGTATTTTTCTGAAAACTTTCAATTATTGATGAATAGTGAAAAACAGTGAGTTATTGTTTAAAACTGACTTATTATTTAAATATTTATTTATTTTATTCAAATATATTTTATGTAAAAATAGATACATAAGAAAAATATTAGTTCAATGTAATTAATTGGAGTCATTTTTATAATAAAATTAGATATATAAAATTTTATTGAACTTTAACTGTCTTTTACCCACCTCCTAGGAGCTTTTGAAAATTTGTATAAAACATAATTTTACTGCTTCTAGGAGTTGAATTTCAAAAATCTGAGAGAAAAGGTTAATCTCCATAAGTAAAATGTGGTTCAATGAGATGAAAAAAAAATTTGGTGAATAGTAACTTTTGAGTTTTATTTACCACGGTTAAAAGTAAATAGGGTAATTAATGGTAAAATGATATTATTATTACCCTAAAACATGTCCTAATTCTATTGTATAAGTTTAATTCGAAAAAAAACAACCATAGGAATAAAATATGATCATTTAGATCCACATAAATTAGATTAGGACATTTATTATTATTTAATTCAAAGAAGAATTAAAAGTGTTAAATTAAATGTTTAATAACTAAACGATTTTTAATATAGGGTTAAACATAAGATAAATTAGACTATAAATATTCATTATAAATCTAAAAATAATTCCTACATTATGGTATTTTATTTATAATTTTTAGTCATTAAATAATCTAATTTATTTATGATACAATGATGACGCAGTAATTACCTTAATAATGAAATATTAAATTAATAGATATTATAAATATCCAAATAAATGTAATTTTGAGACTTTTTATGAATTCCACTAATTTTATAGGTTAATATGACATGTTAGGGTGGATTAAATGAACTTTTTTTGAAGTAATAAAGCTGTTATAAATTTAACAAAAACATAATAGAAAATAGTGTCCCAATTGACATAAAATAATTTTTAAAGAAAATATTTTACTATTAATTGATATTCTATTCCTAAAAATCTAAGGTTCGACCAAAATACTTTTATAATGATATGGGTATCATTATGAACCACTTGGGTTTCTGTTGGAAGTTTATTGTAGGTTTATTAACCATATAATATAAAAATAAAAAGAGACATGGTAAATGTCAAACTATTTAACTAAGAGTTAAATCTAAAAGATAAGGTTAATATAGTGACCCAAACCTATCTAGAACCTATTTTTTGAGAGGTTTTCAACCCATACCCATATCAGGCTTTAAATAATTCATTTTAGATCCATTAGAAGCTGAAAATTATTTTATTATATAATAATATTTTAATCCTTTCCTAAGGTGCCCCCACCCCTCTTATAAAAGGGAACTTCCCCTCTCTAAAGTTCACACCTTCGAAGCCATTTGGATCTGCAAAACCCTACCCAAATATCCTCCCAACAATCCTTCATTCATCCTAGAGGCCTTACTTTAGTCATTAATCCTACCTAAGTATCCCTTTTGATCAAATCAAAAGGAAGAACCTAAAGAATAGGTAAATATTTCATCACCTCTTGCAAGTTATTTTCTTATAACACCTCTTCTTTCCATATTGTTTCCATTATAAAATTATAACTCCGGTATCTTCTATATATTAGGATGTTATTATAAATCTGGTACCATCATATTCATTATTTTATTCATCCTATGAATGACATATAACCATACGTGTGTAAGTATGTCTTAATATCTCCACGTCGTGGTGTAGTTGTTATTCAATACATTATTATTTGTATGTGTATAATAATGATGTATAATTGATGTAAATAATAAATATAACATGTTAATGATTCTGTATATATGATATACCATCTATTTACATATGATTTTTAAATCAAAAGAATGATACTGTCGCTCGTGCCTATGTACGGATTACAATCTCCACGAATGCGATGAGAATCATTTCCCCGTCGTAATCATTCGAGAATAATTTTCATTTGATGATTAAAAATAACATTTAAATACTTAATATCATTATTATTATTAATAAGATAAATCTTATCCATACCAAATTTTACTTAAGTAACAATTCATATAATGTAAAATGAACCAGTTAACACCCAAAACGATGATACTGCTAAAATATCATTGACAAAGTAATATTACAAGATTATATATAATATCATATTTATGTATATGGTTCTTGTATAATTTAATAACAATGATTTCACCATTATACATGAGGTTATCCTACCCTCGACCAAGGAAAAGTACAAGGTAAGGGGTTTTCATCTCACTCTTTATTCCCGTGAGATTTATGGTATATTACCACTATTTCCTTTTGTGTGGTGTATATACTGCCAATATTTGTATTCATTGTGTAATAAAATTTAATTTATGTGTATTTAAAACTTCATTGTATAAAACTTCTTTCATGGGGTCTATGTTTCATAAGTTACCAAATTGGTAATGGTTAATTTCACAATCTCTTCATTATCTGATGTTGTTTATATGTAATTATCTACTGGGACCTCTTTATCATCCACATCCATGTTTATTAAAAATGTATTTCAAAACATTCATACTATTTTATAAACTATGGGTTGAAGTTATTTATACCATTTTTTTCTTTTTATAAAATATTTATAAAAGGAATATTTTTGTCCTTTTCCAAACAAGGTCCTTTATAAGCTTTTTGACATAATTAAGGTAAGAATGTCTGTTTTTAACTTATACAGAGAGGGTGGCTATTTTCCACCATTATAACATCATTGAAGCTTCCCTTAAAAGATTATAAGAATATTTTCAAAATAAATGTTTTC
This sequence comes from Viscum album, assembly GCA_963277665.1. NCBI lineage: Eukaryota > Viridiplantae > Streptophyta > Magnoliopsida > Santalales > Viscaceae > Viscum > Viscum album. Next base: position 2,094,121,396 of record OY728122.1, read on the forward strand.
TTTTATAATTATGTGACTTTTAAATGATTAAAAAAAGAGTTATTTCTCTTAAATAGTTTTGATTTCATCTATGTCAACATCCTTTAATAAATTTTACACTTTTTTGAAGTTGATTTATTATGATACAAATATTCCATATTGTATTGAAGGTTCTGTGATATGTTTTACTATGGATGAGTTATTTTTATTCCATTTATTGTTTATGGTTAAAGTATTGACATTTCTTATGCTAGTTTTAATACGAATTTTTATGTTATATTTCAACATGTTCTTAAGATTAAGGTATTAGACTACTATGTTTCAGGTTCGGGAAAAGTAAAAGTAAGCCCTCCGGGTTGGGGTCTGATTATAGCAGACCCTCCGGGTTGGAGTCTAGTTACAGAGTCTCTTCGGGTTGGAGTATGGTTACAGAGGATATCCGGGATGGAGTCCTATTACAGAGGCTCCACGGTTTGGGGTCAGGTTACAGTTAGCCCCTAGGTCCTGGCACAAGGCCTTGACAAATAAATTAGAGTCTAGTACTATACATTCCCTCATTATGAAATTATTTATTACATGTGATTATTCGACTAGTAGAATATCCATATTCATATTTATATGGTAATGTTTGATTTATTTTTTCTATATTATGTTCAAGTTTATGTTTAAAAAGTCATTGGTTTTTACTACACATCTTTCCTTAAAAATTTATAGCTTCCGGTAAATTATTTACCCTTACCGAGCATTTAAGCTCACCCCTTTCTTATTTTTTATTTTTCCCAGGATTCCAAGAAGTGTTTTATGTTAAAGATGTAGGGGTAAGCTAAGGGACTAATGGAGTCCTCAAAGAACTATCTAAGCTGTATTTTATGTTTGAAATTGTAATGTGATGTTCATGTATGTAATCTACTTTCCAAGAATACTAAACTAATCGGTCCTTCAGGACTTGATTCCTTATAATCATTCCAATGTATTAAAATAATGCACTGACTCTGGGATTCAGGGGTCAGGGTGTTACAAGGAACACCAAGAATGATATGCAAATAAAAATGATAAAACTAGAAGTATAATCACATAAACATGTTGTATAGGCAGTAATGAAAAAACATCATAGAATCAAGGCATAACACTCAAGGAACATCACACAAGTATAATACAACCTACATGGAATGGAATATGAATGAAGTTTAATATCTATGTGAATATAATGATGAATGTAATGATACTTCCTTTCCATACTTTCTAAGGTTAAAATCCAATAAATTAGTAATAGCTAAAGGTATATGAATCTCTCAAGTTGAAATCATAATCAACTATAATAATGAATTGGATAGACAGGAGTCTCATCCCTAGACACTTAGTATCTTCCACGTGCCAGGGGTGATCACTCCTAGACATGGATATTTACGAAGCACCAACACATTATTAGTCTCATGTCTACCAACCACAAATAGTAAGATAAGGGAAAATGAAACTACTCTAATACCAATTTATAAGGTACTAGATCAGGAGCTTCTCAAATGTTTCCTCAAGATAATAGGTCACATGTCCTCAAGTACACCTCCTCATATACTAGAGTCTACCGACTTGTAGTGAGGTTTCAATGGTGGTACATTGGGGACATTATACCCTCATGATTAGAGTAGTAAAACAATATAATAATGGATAAATCAGTCAAAATTGTAAGAAATGTGAATGAAAGGATATTAAATACTAATAATAAACTATTAAATTGTCCAATTAAAAATATAAAACCATGCATGCATGCATGTCCAACTGATTCTATGTAACCGAAGATAGTAAACATACGACATGTAATGCATAAATGACATAGAAGAAAGAAAAATTCACAAAGTATAACCCTATTATAATCTTTATAAATAGCTCATTAATATGAATATAATATAACATAAACATGAATAACAATAAGAAAGTTGAAACCAAAACTTGATCCTACAACCATGAGAATTGTTTGGGTACCCTAGTGCAATGGAAGTCTGAACAGGGTGTGAGAAATAATAAGTAGGCCAACAACATCAGTTTCTAAAGCTATCTAGTCTATGAATATAAAATATATTAGTGTGAAGGTTTAACATATAAATAATTAATACATAAATAAATTTAATAAGCCAGGCTTAGGTTACTCAGGGACACTGGGCTGACGATACCTTCTTTTGCCTAATCCGTAATGTCTCTGAAAATAACTCACCCCGTTAATATAGACATATATATACATAAGTATAAGTATATATTTGTATTTAATTACTACATGCATAATAACATGTATATATATATATATAATGATAATTTGTTCTATCCATGAACCGAAGTGTAAATTAATCGTCTATAGAAAGGGAGTCTCCAAAACAACTAATCAATTTTTGGCAGTCACATGTAACTGAACATAAGACCATTATTGGTCAAATACCCAAGGTATATATCCATAGAATCTAGTAAAACTAACTTTCATAAATAAATACCACTGTTAAAATGTGATAAAATTTTGTGATATAATTTTTACATTGTATGAGATTATCAAAGGTGTCTCATAATGGGGGACCAAAGTATCACCCATGGAGTCGCATAATTATTTTAATTTCTAAACATTTATTTAGTGTTCCTTAATAAGGAACCCCAATTATTTTTCATACCATCTGGCTTACCTATGATCCCATAAAAATAATCCCATAGAAAAAAAACCCAAATATCACCCAAAGCATGAGGGAAACATCTAACCTATGATCCCATTCATGTAATTCCATAAAAATAAAATCCAAGTATCGTACCAAGAATAATATAATTATAGTATCCTATGTGCTCATCCACAATATTCCATAATAAGGAAACAAATATCATTCATGGTATATATAATCTTAAATAGCCTATGATCCCATCCTAGGAATTTAGTAAAAAGTAACCCATGTATCACTCAAGGAATACAAAATTCAATCAATCATTTAAATTTAAGTAATATGGAAGGTCATGTGAGTAACCATGGATTATTATAATTCATAAATTAGTAATAAAGTGTTCAGGTTTAAAATCAATCCATATCACAATTCAAAAGAATATAATAAATAATATCATGTACTTAAGCATGCCATATCACTAGTCTAGTATACCCATAGAGGGCCATGTCCATTTTTCAATTCAATTATCCAACTAAATTTCCCCATTTAATTAAAAAATATAGCTCACCTCATGGGTGTTTTTATTATTAAATAGATAAAATATTATCATTTCAATTATATTAATTTAAGTTGAATATACCTTACAGGAGGGTTCATTCATCAAAATCAAAAATGTGATCAAGAGTAATCAATCCTTATAATTATGAAAATTTAAGTAACACCTTGGTAGGTTTGTTTAATTACCTAAACAGGCATAGACTGCATGGGAATATAAGTAACACACCCAAGGGGTGGTTTGATTCTAGGTGAGTAACCAAAAAGGATAAAATTACATACAAAATGGATAAGTAATTTAAGTTATTAGGTTTTACATATTTAACATTAACTTTTATGGTAAACACATGGAGAGTACACCCTGCGGAACAAGAATTTGTGTTATAATCGATGAGACATTAAATAGAAAGCATATAGACCAACTACATTATAACAAGAGAGTTAAACTCATCCATTATCAGCCTTTAAATCGAGTAGAATTGAGATAAATTAGGGCAATCACAAACACTATGAAAATAAGGTTAATTATCTTTGAGAATGATAACACCAAATATAATGAGATAAACAAAGGAAGCGATAAAGGGGAGTGAATCACTTACCAAGACGCTTTTAATGCATCCTACATAGCTCAATTCAAAGCTCAGACCAATGAGATCCATGGATACCTAGGAGAGGTAGAGGATCCACCATTGAGATTGGGTTCCCTCTAGTGTGTGATTAAAATAAGGGGTTAAGACCATATTATCCATTTTTAAAAAGGATTCCTATATGATTCAGGAAGTGATCTTGTTTCATGAAATGAATACAATTCATGAAATGAATCAAATAAACATCATTAATTTCATAGGATAATTTCATTGGGATTTCATGGCCTGTATTCATTTTCCTCACCCAGTGAAACTATTTCACATCGTGAATGCGATTCACAATGTTAATTTCCTACAACAACTACTTTTCAGAATTTCAAAATAATCAATCTTCATTCTTGTTCACTCATACCCCTGTGACTTCCATAGAATTATAAATTATATTAGAAAACATAATTTATTGATGTTTTAACCCTCAAAACCTAACTTTGATTCTGAAAATTCAAAATGAACCATCCACCAATGGATTATTTTAGATTCCATTAGGAACATTTTCCATGGTTTGAAACACATGAAATTACTTGGGACACCAATGATGTCACCATTCAAACCACTTCCATACCTTTGGGGATCCCCATAATAATATTCATATCACCACTACTAGTTCTAACACTTCGTACCACTTCCATTAGAAATGTCCATAGGGGCTTCAGAATCATATTCTAGTGATGTTCTAGATGTGGAGCCCAAATCACCACTGTAGAACATATATGATAATACTAGTTGTATTTCAGTACCCATCCCCATTATAAAAACCCAATAGAGAATGAAGTCATAACCACCATCTATGAACAAGCTATAGACATAATTAACCTTCCTTGAAAAACCTAGTTTGTCTAAAAAATACACCTATCATATCCAAAATGACATGTTGGAATTGGTTTTCAACTCACTTCATTCATGTGATTGAATCCACTATAGTCATGGTGGGTATCACCCCTCCATGGTAAAAGGAATGGTTGGTATAAAATGGGAAATGGATTTCCACCAAATCAATGAGTTTTATCATTCTGTATCTCCTAGGATTAATGGGACTGAATCCACTATAGTCATGGTGGTTATCACCATATTATGGTGATGGTTAGAAGTTTTTTAAGTCATTGAATTTTCTGCTGAACATATTCAGTTTTCTATGTCTCAAAATAAAAACAACATGTAATTAGTTAGGGGGATCTATAGACCTAATTAGGGACGTAATATCTCCCTTTATAACCCTTGTTATTCATTGTCTCACAAGGTCCAATGATCTAGTTGAACCTATGGAGAGGTTTTGGGATGATTTCTTCTCCCCTGAAGGGTGTGAAAATAAAGAAAATTTTTCAAGGTAGCCTATGATAACAATATTTATTCAAATAGATATTATAATTTTCTTTTCCATGAATAGGTATATACCTATCATTGGTGGTGGATCTCACTGGGTATCATGGGTGCATAAGAGTGGTTCAGTGAAATCTCTTCGATATTTACAACGACAAACCTAAGGTATGAAGTACATAATATATAGGGAATTTTTATAAAGATGTTTAGTATGTGTGTGTATGAATTCATAGACATGAGACCCATTGTTTGATATATCATCCTTGAGATTTTCATGTAGTTTCCATGCATGTCCTGTTATACCTATTCTTTTTGTGTTTGGATTGTTACCTTATATGCTATACTCTGTTGTTTTTTATTGCTTAGCTTGTGGAGGGTTTTCACATAGTATTACTGTGATTGGTGGAATCATCATGATTAGGTTAGCCCCCATAGGGGAGAATGTTCTCATTAGATGATGATGATGATGGTACCAAGATACATAGAAAGTATACTATATCCTTTTAGCCAAACTAGTGATAGAAAATGGTGTATGAAGGCCTTATGGCTTGACCCGAGATAATGGATGGGGTATGAAAACCTTGTTCCCTAACCCAGGATATAGTTTGTTGTGTGATAGCCTTGTGGCCTTACACGAGGATAAGCTAGGGGTGATACTGCCTTATGACCTGGACCATAGATTGATTGGCTATGGGACTTGATCTGAGAAATGTGTTTGTCTTGTAGCCTAATCTAATGTCATATGATTTCTGAGATATTCCACTTGGAATATATCAAAATTAGGTATATATGGGGCTTGTGGAAATTATTTTAGTGCACAATCACCTAACATATTATTAGTTTCTTATTTTTGTATTTACATTCTATCATGACGTACACATTTATATACAAGATCAAATAATGTTAAGGAAGTGTTGGTGGGGACCTATTTGGTTTATAATCATTCCCTTCGTCTATGTTATGGAGATTTCAAGGTTAGGGATCCAACTAAGGGTAAGGGATCTATATAAGGGAGAAAAGCAGGTGGATTTTGGAGGATGGAGGTAATGTTAGGAGAAACTATAGGCAATTAATACAATGTTTATGAATTATTTTATTCAGTTATTATACATAGGTTAACCTACCACATTCGGTGTCTTTGGGTTTATATTTTAGGACATAGATGTCAATTATTAAAACATGGTGATATTCTCTTAGTTTTTTATATTGTTGGGGGTTTTTTATTTACACCTATTTGTGATTTTGGTGTATGAATATTATTACCAAGGGTATAGTCCATCCATGGTACCATTCAAACCCTCACATCTAGTTTATAGCCTCTTCCATATGGGGAGTGAAGCATGAGATTGTGTATTACTATGGGCCAAACTGGTTGATTTGGGTTGGGATGTTACACCTTCCCTTCTATTCTTCTTTTTCTCATCCAATTTTTCTCCTAATTACTCATTTTTTTCTAACTGTTATGTTTCCCCTCTAAATTATTAACCTTCCTCCCTGGTTCAAATTACAACTCAAATTTTAATGGTTGTTCATTATATATTCCTTTAACGGTATTGCCTCCTCTAGCTGTAATTATAATAAATCCCCCTTAAGGATTTGTTTCAATTATATTATGAAATTTCCATATATTTATTATTGGGTTTTATAAAAAAGTTTCATAATCTGTACTTCTATATTGTGAATGCTTTCTTGATTACCTTGTATCAATTGATAGGTTATTGATATGTTTGAATTTTTTCTTGGAACAATGGCCCTTGTATTCAATTAATGTACCCAAAACTCCTTGATTTCTTTAAAAACATTTTTATAAAAGAATCTTCAAATATTATATTGTTTCTTGATTCACATAAACTCCTTGAGTTTTTTATTATTTGGTATATCGATTGGTTATTCCTAAAAAATCCTAATATTCCTCATTTTTGAAGTAATATTTTTGTTTCTAGGATATATTTTAGTGATTCTTCCATTCATGATTATATGTATTAGAAAATGAATCTATTTTATAGGTTTTATCCTATAATATCCCATCTATCTTTCCTTTTTCTCTTGATTGGGTGATTATTGTTAGTTTTTAATTTCAAAATTCATTAAATTATTATAATTATGGCCAAGGATTTTATAGTTATAATATTATTTCCTTTCTACATAATTCTTACATACTATATTTTTTTAGTTTTTTTACATGCCATCAATATATAAATTCATATCATCCATTACTATCACCACTTTGATAGTTACTCTTATTCCTCTAATTTTCATCTTCTTTGAATAGGAAGAAAGAATAATATAAGGATTTTTTAAGCTCACCAACTTTATTATCAATATAGGGACCTCAATGCTAATCCATTTGTTTAATTTTTTTGATAATGTTTTTTGTATTTAGTGGTAATCCTTACAACTACTAAATAGATAAAGACACCATTACGATTTCTAAAAAACCTAAAATTTAAAAACTATATGCAAAAAAATAAAAAATCATAGGAATAATGATAAGGAAGGACCAGTCATATAAATTTATAACAACCATCATAGAGCTTGAGGAAAACCATTCATATATCACGACCTATGAAAATGTGTTGACTGAGGCTACATTGGTTTTGGTCTCACTGTCAATTTCTACAAGTCATCATAGAATCTTCATTAGTAAAACCTCTACTATTAATAGGAATAAGAACCTTAATTATCATCTTTGAAAATTATCACCTAATAATCGATAAAAAACACCATGATACAACTAATGATTTTCAATAACATGTTACAATTTTCATGGAGGATGAAATTGACCCACCAACACCTAGCCATAATAATAACCCTAGACAAGAAAACAATGCTGCTAAAAACTATAATAACGGTGGAAGTGGAAAACACCCACGATGAAATGTAATCAGGTGAAGAAACACTTAATATTACAATCCCAACACCAATTTACTAAGTCATCTTCACCAAACTAAGATAATAACCACCACGAAAACATTCCATTAAAAGGATTCCACTACAACACCTTAGAAACTAATCATTAGAGAATACCCCTTTAAAGAACCCCACTTAATAGTTATCATAAGTGTAGATAAAAAGGTATAGACAAAATAAATTGTGGCGAATTTCCTAAAATTGATGAGATCACTATGATTGTAAAAGAGGAAAAAGCCTTCAAATAATGATAAATAAAGTAAATAATAGGCCTTTAACTATGAAAAATATGTAGCACAGTCCCAATCCACCATGATAAGCACCATACAGACCAAATATAAGGTTATGTATGGTGATTTTGGAGAAAATGGTAGAGGAGGATAGTGGAAGAAGGGGAAAGGAAGTACGCAATTCATCATAAGAGGAAATGACAATATTAGTGGACACTGCCACCGAAATCCCCCACTATCATGTATAAATTACACTAGATAAATCACCATTCCTAACTGAGGCTAGGACCACAAAATTACAGGTTATTGTGAAAATGAATAATTGGAATCAAAATTAATCCCTCCACTACATAACTCATATGCCAAGAATCAAACACCTTAATGAGAGAAACCCCCACTCCAAACCAAATTATAGAAAAACTGTAGATTGTATCCAATAGAGAGAGATGAAAGAAGACAATATTAAAGATAATGTTCTAGGAACAATGAGGATGAAAACCCATAGTAAGATAACCCAATGAGTTTAGATGGGTGGAGAAAGGTAAATAGATAAGGTCTTATAATTTTGATCAATATCATCACCATTGTGTTGGATTTTAAGAATAAAACCTACACATCATGAGATATGAGAGTATAAAGGATATCATAACAGAATTTGGATTCATCATAATAAATATAGGGACCACCTAATATATTATATTCTATGGTTTTTCACATTACATTAGTATATTTATAAAATAATTTCCTAAAAATATAATGTAAAAATTAATGATTATTGTTAGTTGTCCTAATACCTCTCCCATTCCATATAGAAATCCTCTTGAACTTTCTACATGAATATCAAGAGTATATTCCATAGATCCATTTTTCTCTATATAATATAGCTACTTCCAAAAATATAATTTTAGATCTCTTCCCAATTATTGAAATAATTATCCTCTTATTTCAATTACCAAGTTATTTTTTTCCATTTAGACAGTAGGTTAAGCCTCCTATCATGAGATCTTCTTCACTCAATCAGTTTAGTTGGAAGTGTTGGATAGTTTATAGGAATTCCATAATAAATAATAAAAAATATTTTCAAGGAATTCTATTAAAAACATTTAACTACGGTAGATAGTAATTATTAAACTCATTATGTTTTTTAATTTTGTATCAATTTGATGGAATAAGTGTTACCAAACACCTTAGGAACTTAAAAGTATCTTATAATTAGTAATTCATGATCATTCTAGATGATATCCTCTGGAAATCAAGATTCAGGTTTTGTTGTGTCCTTAAAAAATTAACTTCCTCCATGTATTGGATTCACTTTATTTACTTTGGTGGAAATTAATCTCAGTATTTAGCATAAAATATATCAAATATACATTGAGAATTCTAGTTTTCATATACCAAAAAAAATTGATAGTAAAATATTTAAATGAACGTTAGTATAAAATAAATTACACCTAGGTGTCTATAATCATGAATAATACAGTATCTGGTCTATTTTATTATATATTATTATGTATAGTAAATAAAAATTTTAAATTGGTACCTTCATCCTGGAAACATTTCCAAACATATTTGATCAAAAATAATGTTGTGGTAGTTACACACCCTCTCTATAAGTGAACAAGTTGATTTAACACATTTATTGGGATTTTACTTTGGTTATATATATAAAGAATACATTTTAAAAAATCTAGTTTGCTAATAGTGAGCATGTAGAAAAATTATTGGTGTGTGTTTAAGTCCATAATAAGGTTCCCAGGGAATAAGAAATTAAAAAACAAGTTTGGGAAGGAGATGGTCACAAGGGAAATAAATATAATAATTCATGGTCCCAATGAGGATTATTGGGGATGTAAGGATTGGTTTTTTTTCTTCATGTTTTCTATTTTCAAATCCACAAGGTCATTTTCAAAAACTCACTCAATATTTATAATCACTCATTCAAGGTACTATCTTGATGTAATTTCAAGTCCTTGTAAGGTTTCCAATTATAATTACACATAAGGGATTGATTTCATTATGGAATGTGATAAGGCTGTGACTTAACATCTTCGGAAACTCTCATACTTCAAAGAACTAAGTCCCTAATTCAAATAAATAGGACTTATTTGGACTCACATTCCTTCACTGAATCCCCTAATATCATCTACTAGGTGATCAAACTAGAACATAATTATGATAGAATAAATATATATATATATAATTAATTCAAGTATTTGGAAATAATATAAAACTAAACCTCTCTGAAACCCCACTAGGTGTTTATCCGCACATGCTCATTCAATTAAAATCAAAATAAAAAGTTTTCGAAATTTATTCTCTAATGTTTATTTTTAGGTACAACTCCCTTCATTGGATAGATCTATAAGTTATAGTCTCCCAATTAAAGTGATAAATTCCTAATCTATTGTTTTTATCTTCCCTTTATACTTCAACCCAATTTCTTATGGTCATTACATGTGGTTAATGAGTTATTTATATCAACACATTTTGCATGGAAACTTTCATTTCATTCAGTTAAACCCCCATACCTTTCCCATGAGAACTAGCTTTACTCTCCCATAGATTGGATTCCATATATTAAACTTAATATAGTATTCCCCAATTTTGATAGACAATTTTGTTGGGGGGTTTCTTTGGTTACCATAAGTTGTTCATGAGCTCTACATGGAAACTCCCATGACCAAAAATTCCCAATTTTTTTACTTACTTCTTCATTAATCATTTAGAATTGTTTTATAGTGCTTTGACAACATAAAATCACTTCCTTAACACTTATAATGGACATGTAGTTGGAATGAATAAGTTATACAACTTATATCCCTAATAATTTTTTTCAAATAATTAATATTTTGTTGGAGCAATATATTACGTCAGTGTGACAACATAGTCCAAATTTGGATACATATGGGTTTGATTGGAGGGATGACGGATCTAGTATTGAAACCTATGAAACTTTAAGTTACTAAACTATTCATGGGGTAAGATATAAGTTGTATTTCCTAAAATTTTTCCTTGACATCTGATATGGTTTATATTATCCTAATGATGTAACCTTGGTCTTATTACCTTTCATATTCTCAATAATTATTCTTATTATATTTCTTCAAGTTTAGAAATTTAATTTTACTCTCCCTCCATATTGATTCATGAATAGATATTTCATTGTCTAATATGATTAAACATTAGTAAAAATTACTTCTCTAGTGTTTTCCCCATATTACATTATGGTTGGAGTAGTCCTAGTAAGTTGAAACAACATTTATTGATGAGAATACACAGTCTTAAAATGATTAACATGGGATATTATTAAAGCACCAACTTACTCTAAAATCTGGTGTGGTAATCTTTTATCCTTGATTTGATCTCAAACGTACTTATTATACACTACATTGTAATTAATGGAATCTTGGATCGACTAAACCACTATGTTGGCTCCCCAAAACCTTCCATGGTTTTAGGTCAATACTATGCTGGTTGGGGGATGTAACCTTAAGATTCCCAACATAGAGTATACCCCCTGACATAATATCAACCTAAAATGTGAATTTTATGAAATTACCTTCAACATTTCTTTCATCATTCTTATATTATTTTCTTGTATCTAAACATATCCTAAATTAAGTGAATCACCTATAAATTAATCCTAATTCAAATATATCATGAATTAATTATAATAAATGAATTAATGCAGAACATTAATATTTTATTCCCAAAACATAAAAAATTATAAAAATCATCATATAGAAACTAAAAAATATCAAAACAAACATAACAGAATAGAAAAAAACAAAAAACAATAACAAATTTATGTAATAAACAATCCTTTATCAATGGTTTTTTCACAGAAGAAGGAACTACATATCGATTCATGAAATTTATTATACAATCAAAAAACTGAGACCTATAATTGGTGGTCTCTCCACAATTTAAAAATCCCCCAATATTTTAATATTCATTATATAATAGCTTCTCCTATTTAATCAACTCCGGAAAATAATAATTCTTTTGAAACATATATTGAAGCATTATCCCCTTCTCTTTATTAACCTCTAGGTAAATTTTTATAAAGAGACTCACCGGGTTAAACTCTTCACACAACTATTTCAATGTTAGAGATAAAACATTTTATATAATCACAACATCTATCATATTCCCATTTTGTGTTGTATTAGAAAGGTCATAATCAAATGATTGAAAAAACTCGAACAATCATTTCTTCTAAGAATTCATATCCTTTTTTGAGAAAATGTAACTTGTAATTTTATGTTTATTGTATATAATATACATTTCACCAAATATATTGTATATCTAGTATTTCAGGAAATATATAACCACCTTATATCAAGATCAAGCGATGAATAGTAATTCCTTTATGGTTTAAATTGGAGTGATCCATAATCTACTACATGATCACCTTTCATAAGATAATACCATAATCCCATTCATGAAGTATCACACTAAATCATATAGTCTTCTCTAGGATTTTGTAGAATTAAAATTGGAAATTTCATTTTATCTCCTCGAATGAAACCTGATATGAGGTACTCCATTTTAAATTTCCTCCCTTATGAGTACATACCATCAACAGTTAATAATTTTTTGATAATTAATTTATAAAATATAATTAATATATCATTAAACCAAAAAAACTAAATATCACAAATATTTCCAATACTTCCTAAGATATAAGTGTTTTCACTTTAATTGGATCAACTAAAATTCCTTATTCAAACAATATATATCATAGTATCTTTTCTTCTTGAATCTATAATTGACACTTAGATAATATTTCATATAGGTGATGGTTATAAAGGACTCCTAAAATATTCCTGAATTGATATTTGTGATCCTCTTTTGATTTTGAATATAACAAGATTCCATCTATGAAGGCCACAAAAAAATTAATTAAGGGATTTATGAAAAGTCCAATTCCAAAGTGTTATAAATGTTGTATTATTATTTTCCAAACTAAATAGTGTCATGAAATATTTAAAATGATTGTATCTATTTCAAATAAGTATAATTCGGTATATAGTATTATTTTACTTTGAGTTTTTACACCCTAAACTATGGTCAATCTTAAAGATTAATTTTCCTCCCTCTTAATTGGTTAGAGAGTTAATAAATATGGGTAAATGAGTATTTTTTTTATAGCCACTAGAACTAACACTCTATAATCAATTCATAAGTGGAGACACCAATCATCCAACTTTACAAAGAGCATATGAGCTATCTACAGGGAAACAATATGATGTATAAACCCTTTTAATTTAAGAAAATTTGGATTATTTTTAAACTATATTATATCAAATAGAGCTATTAATTGTGAAGGTAATGATTTAGGATTCACAATTGCAAAAACATATATAGAGAACTAAATTTCCCATTATAGAGTAAACATATAAAATTCATCAAGAAAAAAATTATATAAATATTTAACTATTTGTGGAAGCACATCCCTTGATGTCCCCATATAAACTTCTAATAAAAATAAATAATTTTTATGACAACTCTATGAATTCAGGGATATTAGGTTTATATCAGCTTGATCTTGGGTCTCATTCTCCATGAAATATATGATAAATTATAATTAATGAAATAAATATGGCCCCTCGATGATAAAAATAAATATTATCCTTGAATTTGATTATCTAATCTATTCATAGTATGATATTAAAGAGATATATTTTAAGGAAAAAGATGTCCCATTATATCTCCAACTTAGATATAATCTCCAACTAGAATGACCTTCGATAATAAAACTTATTCAACAAATTCATAAGAATATAAGTTATAAATGGGGGTGATTCACATGTATCAAATATATCCATAGTTTTAATAGTTGTAATAAGTAAAATACCACACACTATTTTTGTTCCAACATCAAATTCCATATGCACATGATAAACAGTATGTAATTTACAAAGTTAAAGATAAGTATGATATGCTACACTAACCTGAGGTTCTCTCATGAATTGGATTTTTCTAAATGAAGAATTACCATAAACAATACACACTTAAGGGAGAGACTCCACTTCCTTTATTAAATATAACTACAACTGGGGACCTTTTGGAGCTATGGAAGTAGCACCACTTCTATAAGAATGTTTGAGTCTAAAACAAATTTTGAGAAATCCTGTTACACATAAATTTTGAAAAAAATATCCTCCCAATATTGTGGTTTATAATATCTGATATTTACAATATAGTAACATTTTAAAATTTAATCAGTATAGATGTAGATGAGGCTAACTGATGTGAAGGCCTTGAGATACTACCACCTTCCATATGAATTAATCCCATTTATTTTTATTTTCAATGAAATTCACCTTCACTTCCACATTTAACCTAAATAATATCTTTAACCATATCAAACCACCTAGATTGGTATTTCACCACCATCACAGATTTATCCACAAATCCACCATATAATGTTAATTTAACAATAAATACATTAGATTGGATGTTATCTAGGGAACATGACTTTCTTGACCCATTGAGTATTTAATATGTCAATTGTAACTATTTATGGTGTAAAATTAATAGGATATAAAAAAATTTATGCATTATTCATAAATTTCCAATTACTATGTATAAATCACACATACTTCCCTTCCATAGCCAATTTTATTTTATCAGTGTAGAAAAACTAGGACATTATTATTTCGAAATCCTTTTATGCTAATATGTCTTTAAATTTCTCTCTAAAAAATAAACTCCCAAAACCACTTAAATGGGACCCTCAATTATAAATGTAACATTAATTAACTTTTAAAATTCAAATGTTTCAACGAATTCAATGATCTTTTCTATATTCTTTAACCATTTATATGCTTCCTGAGGATCTTTAAACCTCATAATGAAGTGGGGTTATGGTGAAGAAACACTAATATAGAATCAATTGATTGGATTTTACTAATATTAATTCCTTGTTTTATATATAATATAGTATATTGAACTATCTCAGTGATATTTTTATTGATATGAGGATTATCATAGGAATTATTTTTCATTGCTCCATCTAATAGGTATTGAGAGTTCTATAAGTGACATGGTTCAATATGAAATATTATAAATAAAAATAAACTTCATCATATATATTTAATTTATATTCATATTATATAAAAACCCAAATTTAAAATCACATATACATCATAAAAAATTTAAAGGATCCTAAAAAACCATTATAGGAGATAATTTAAAAAATGTAACATGTTTTAATTATATAATGTTATTCAAAATTATTAGGAAAACTATGCATCTAACCATATGTGGGATTATAGATCAAAAAATGGGTTACATAGTTTATAAACACGATATTTTATCTTTTCATCCTAACCATGTTCCATATAGTTTTACTATTGTTATCTTTATAGAACCAAATGTTCGGAAAATAAATCATTAAATAAGTCACAAAAAATGAAATATTCATTCCTAATATCACATGTAAACTATAGTTTCATAATGGAAAGTGTTTTCCAAATATTGAATTATAAAATACATCTTAAGACCTAATGATTCTAACTATTATATACCATGATATCCCATATAACATAAATTAAAACTTGGATATGATATTATTTTGTAGCAAACTATTTTGACACAATAAAATATGCCACCTAATTTGATCTAACACAAGGCCTATGGAGTGCACATAATCCCCTTAGGATGTCAAAAAATATCAATGCATCAATGATACTCAATTGAGGACAATTTCTCTTTTTTAATTATAAAATAAAATAACACTCATCTTGAAGTGTGATATGCACATTCTATATTTTATAATATCATTCATGTGAAAAAAATTATTTTCTATCAAATACATAACAAAAAATTACACAAAATTGTAATATAACTCCTCAAAATCCATAAAACAAAAACAATTGATTGAAAATAAACATAACCATCAAAAGATGAAATATATACAAGTGTTATATATCCCAAAACGAAGTATAATTTAAAAATATGGAAAATATTGATGTGAAGATGATTTATATAATTACAAAGGATAGATAAATATATTTATTTAAAAATAAATGACCAAAAACTCTCCCAAATTAACCATGTCTTAGTTTAAAGTGTTCAATAATCACATGTCCTCTCCTCCAACACGAACCTAAGAGCTATCTAAAATCTATTATCTCATAGAGGAACCATAATTTTACCTATATTAGTATAACCAAAATAGATAATAAAATGTCTACATGTAGGATGTGAGAGAAACATACCTAATAGAATTCCACCACATGCTCCATATATATCCATAATTAAATAAACAAATTCATTCTTATTTGAACTATAACTATGAAAATATTATTTTATCTTTCATGAAAACTAGTAACATAAACAAGAATATTTGAATACACTTTATAAAATAAAATAGTTATTCATATAAGGGAAAGTACACAAGTGATTCAAATATCAAAAGTATAAAAAGAGAACATAAATTTAGAATATGTTATAATAAAAACTAAAATAAAACATCATGGGGGATAACTTATGGACCTAAGGTAAGGGTAGCCTAGGGTCCCCTTTAGAGAATCATATCCTTGGTGTGTATTTTCATAAAAGCATCATGTCCCTATGGTTTTTATTTCCATGGGTGTACCATGTACACTATGTATTATTTACATGGGAGATTTAAATACATATGGAAGGATTTTTATTAAATAAAGACCATATCCTTATATAACCTCATGTATGGCACTAACAAAGTACTAATCTAGAATTCCCACCTTAGTAAATTAGGTGTTTATTAAAGGTTTTCCTAAGTAATCAATGTATTTCAATTACTAAAATATGATACATACAACCACCTATTTTATAAAATTCCAAAACTCTTTCTATAAATCAATGTGACTCATGAATAATGGACATTACAAAATAATATCAATGTATAAGGATGAAATATATAACAAAAAATTTTAAAAAAAAAATATGAACACCATGATAAATATTTATAAATCATATAAAATTATTCTATGAAGTTTTTTCCATGTAATTTATAGCAAAAAAAGATTTTATTACATTAAACACCATGTGGACATCATTAAAACAAAATAATATATTAGACCACCTTATTATTAATAAAAATTAGAAATAGATAATAATTAAGAACATAATTGATATGAATCATAAATGATTAAAATTATATATTTATATCATTTAAAATATCACATATAAATATTCAATCAGTCATTTTTCATGAAAGCATGGTAGTGACATAGATACACCTACTAGTGATTAAAAATTACAATAAAAACAAGTGTTATTCTACTAATGAATATGATAATAATAATAACATAAGATATTAATAAAATCCCTACAATTGAAAACCCTTAATTGGTAACCCCTAAATTTCTAGCCACATTATATCATGAAAATATTTTGGAAAATAATTAAATAAAAAATTGAGACGATGAGAAGAAGGAGTTTTGAGCTATTTACCTTACAGATTAATGTTTTAAGAGGATGAATTACAATAAATAAAATATAGAACCAATGGGAGGTCAGTGTCTCAGAACCATCCTCATGAAGTAAGGGGGAAATCAGACCCCATTTTTAAATATATATTTTAAAACTAAAAATATTTTATGTTTTTAAGTGGATGCATGGTTAGGTCACTCAGTTACATTAACCATGTGTCTACCTGTTTATATACCATTATGGATTATATAATACATTAAGGTTAATAATAACTGTTAGGGTAATAGTTTAACCTAATCGTGCATCATAAAAAATTTTATAAAAAAATTAATATTTAGGGAAAATTATAAAATAAATAATGAATCAAATGAATAAAGAATCATGCCTAAAAGTGAAATAATTAATATCAAAAATAGGGTTTTAAAATATACTTCAATAAACTTTAGTACACTAATTTGATCTCAAAATATCTTTTAAAAAGAATGGAAGTAAGTTCTAGATCACTAAAAATATGTCAAATTCACTAAAAATATAGGGTATTAGAAGGATAATGTCAAAATGATTCAGAATGCCTCTTGAGTCTAGTATTTTAATATAGGATGGTCACTAATGGGATAGAAGTTAAATAATAAATTATAAAATGATAATTATTTAAAATAATAATTAAAAGTATTAAAAAACATCAGTAATACTATGAAACTTGAGATTAAAAAATACAATCAAGATTCTCAAAAATGACTTGGTTTTCAATGATGATTCAGATTATTTATTTCAGCTCAAAAAAATGCATAAAAAGAAAGGAAAGTACTAAAAGATTATATACCAATAAAAAATCATATTTTTTATATTTAGAAACAATATAAACATTAGAATACATAAAAAACAAAAAAAAAGAAACAAAACATAAAAAAAATAGTAAATTAACTAGATACCTCCCCCATTCTAATATTTTAAATTATCATTAAATGTTTTTAGTCATTATAATTAAAATTTTATGAAAAAAATATAGTACAGTAAAATATGTATATAAGTGACTAAGGAAACCTAATTTAATTCTATATAGGTGGTTGTGAAGAGCGAAATATATTAACACCCCAAGATTTTTTGAATTTATTTGATAGCTTGCATTACACACAACACCATGTTTTAATGAACCATAATATACTATTATTATTATTATTTAAACATATCCATTATATCCTATACATTAAACTTTGTTATGTGAATATTAATAACCAATTTTTAAATTTTAATTTTAATTTGTTTATATAAAAAAAACATTGATGAAAAAAGTAATTAATTTTTAGTAAAGTCTATATTGTTTCAAAAAAAGTATTTTCACAAAATTATATTTTTATTTAAAAAAAATAAATGAAATTTTCTCCACTTTTAAAAAAATTATTCGAAAAAACAAAAATAATATTTTTAATCTGCATTTATTTTTAGAGAATTTTCTAAAAAGATTAATTTTCCGATTAATAGTAAAAAATATTTATTTTTATTAATATAATCCATTTTTAAAGGATTTTCTAAGATGGTTTTAAAAGTAAAATTAGTAAAATTATATATTTATTAATAAAATTTATTATATTGGAACCAATTTTATATTGAATTAAATTTTAAAATATTATATACTTATGAAAATTTTCTCTTTAGAAAGTCACTTTTTCATCGTGCCCATGGGTTTTATTTTAAATTAGATTCTGCAATTTTTTTGAATTGAATGTAATAAAATGTATTAAATATTTTTAATAATAATAATTCATATTATAACATAATTTCAAATTAATTTTTGGTCACAAATATTACTAAAAATAATATGAACTAATTACTGGGGTTAAGGTTAAAACGGTGTTTTGAACATTACATAAGAATGTGTTAAAATTAATTTACAACACACATTAAGTATTTTTTAATAAATTTGATTTCAAAAATATAATTCATGGGTAAAAATGATCAAAAAATTATCATTTTATATTTATTATTAATGTATAAATTATCTATTTAAATAAAAAGAGACTAGTTATTGTGGGGAAAATTAAAATGCTAAATGTGAGTAAACATAGAATCTAAGGGGATAACTGGTTTATAACATGTGTATTTTCTTATAGTGGGTGTTTTTATTGAATATATAATCCCATAAATAAATTATTTATAAATTTTTGAGGCACTTAGGTTTGGGGTTACTTCCAATTATTGAATATTTTGGTGTATTTACCAAAATGTCACTCCTCCTCGATAATAAAAGGAAACTTCCACCCCTCACTTAATCACACATATTAATCCCTTTGGATCCAAAAAACAGCCTAAAAATCCCTCCCCAAAATCCTTATAAGAATTATAGAGCTACATTTCATCCTAAAATATCAACCATATCGTCCTTAATAAGAGATCCAAAACAGATTTTTCTAAGAGAAGGTGACTATCTTCACTATACTCTTTCTTTTCAATAATTATATTACTACCTATATTCATTTATTAATAATTAAAATTAAATAAAACCTATATCTAAAATACACTGAGATGTTGTTATGTTGATTTTGTAACCTAAATCTGTCTCCTCTTCCATCAAATGGGAAACAAAACCATCCATCATGTGTACAATGGACTACCGCCTCGCAAGCCAATGTAATTCATTTTACATCACTGACTATCAATGTTGAATATAACTATCTTTTTAAATAATATATCATATATTAATAATATAATTATACTTTTATAATTATAATATCATATATAACTTCTTACTTTCCTTTTTGTGGAATTATTATAACATCACTGGTGTATGGCAGACTACCATCTCGCGAAGCGATGTGATTCATTTTTCAGTTACTCTTTACCAGGAAGTTAATAAGAATAATTATGTGTGATATATATAACATAATAATGACTCTAGAAATCTGATATATTATTAAACTTCCTTTAGTTCCACATATCTTGAAAATGGAAACAGCTTTCATGCATACATACAACCTTTTGTCTCCATAAATAGAGTAATTCATTTTCAATCTATAATTTTTATAGATTACTAAAAATAAATATAAAATGAATATATATTACATTTATATCATGTTTACAATTATATATATTATGGAACCATGATCAAAATCAAATTATCAAAAATACAAACCCAAAACATTCATAAAAAATAAATTTATTAGCTGAAGCATAATTTTAATAATGAATTATTAATATATAGGTAAAAAGGGTTGTAAGTAAATAATATATGGTATAATATGTGTTATTATGGTTATATAATACATTTATAATAAACCTATTTTTTATATTGGAATTTTTAATGTGTACCACGAATTCCAAGACTTGAGTTAAGAGATTTTTATCTCAAATTTCCTTCTTTAGAACATAAGTTATGTAATACACCAACATTATTTTATGAGGTATATATACAAACCCTTATATTTGTTTTATAGTGAATTTATTTATTATCATCATATTTAAATTTCTATTTAATGTTATTCATTCATGGGTCTTATATTTTTAAAGTTACCAATGTTATAAAATTCTTATGTTACAATCTCATTATTTATCGAGATTGTTTATGATTAAGATTCTGATGATAAACTATTGTAAAATAACTCTAATTAAACTCATGTATTTTCATATAATATATTCATTTATAGGGAATAGATGTTTTACTTTCATTTTTCTCTCTTTATGTACTCAATATTCCAAAAGAATAATTTTAATGAAAAATGGAATTTATTTATCTCTTAATTCGAAAATCATTTTTCATCCATGTCCATTTTTCCGAAAAATGTATTAAAGAATGTTTTTACTAATTACCAATGATTGATTAATGATGTTTTTAACCTTGTTTTAATATTTATATTATTTTTTAAAATGAATCTTCTTTTCACTTTCCAAATGATAATCTTTTGACTTCTTACCAAAAATGTGAAAGGAATATTTTTTTAATGTGTATGACAAGAATAATATTTTTCCAATACCATGAAAACTACATTTTGTAAAGAATCATTTATAAGTTTAAATGTTTACTTTCATGGAAATTTATTTTCTCAATGTTTTTTGAACTTTTAAAAAGGTTATTTTAAAAGTGAAATTGTTATTTTACTCAAGAAATGTTCCAATGGATATTTTAAAATTATTTTACATCTATGAATAAATCATTGGATGTTAATTATGTTCCACTGGAGATATGAACCAAGTACTGTATTTTTTCTTTGAATGGTTAATGTTTATGATGACAAGATTTTTAAGAAACTTGAAACTTTTTATAGGGTTTATGTTATGATAAAATGATTGAAGGTTTATGAAATTTATTCCTTTTACATAGGTTATTATATGATAAAATGTTTTTAAAACGCATTTATTTTCATGGGTTTTGATATGATGAATTTTTTATGATCCTGTGGAAAAAATATATACGATTTCATTATGTGATGGGTGGGACCTATATCTCCCTCTAATAAATTGGGTAATTATTATGATCTCATGAGATAAACAGGACTAGAATGGGGAGTGAACCCTGTTTATTAAGGTAAATTTTCCACTATGATTGTATAGAGAGTGAATCTTGACAACTATTATGGGTTCCAGAGTGAACTCATTCCACTATGATAGTTTTGGAAACGATCCTTGACTACCAAGGAAATAATTTTATATGCATATGTGTTTTCCATAATTATATGTTTATGTTATTTTATTCCTTTATGATTTAGGTCTTATGAACTTACACACTTTATTTCATGACCCATGTTCATGAAAAATTATATGTAGTGTATGGTTTCCAAATGTTATTCTCATATTCTCATACTCTTATGCTCATGTTTTATTGATATCTCTCTTGTTTACCCCTGCTGAGCATCTGAGCTCACCATTTCTTATGTGTTATTTTCCTATGTTATGAAGAAAGGTATTATATATGATATTTATAAGAAGGGATCTAGTAATGATGGGGTTAGTGGGAGATGATGTTGTTCACTTTTGAACCAGTGGTTTATATATCCTTGTTTCCAAAGGAATAAGAACTAGATGATTTTGGTGTGTACTGTTATGTTATGTAATTAATATTCATATATTAAGATGTAGTATCTTGGTTTCATAATTTTTGGTCTCTATAGATGGTACCATATAAAGGATTTTTAAAAAATTTGAAAACTAGGATGAGAAAACCTTATTGAGAAGCATAAGGATAATTTTAATTATAATAAGATATCATGTGATTTTAGTGAAGGATATGGTGAGTTGTTTCTGGAAAATTAGATTCATGTATGGACATTACAAGTAGATGTGGCTCTATCATAGTTTTACCTAGTACTAATAAATCCTAAAAGGGTGAATTGATATAAACTCGATTTTTTCATTGTGAAGAATAATGGGTCGTGTTGCACCCATGTTTTGATATTTTCAATGGATATGTTTTGGAAATTCACAAACAATTTATAAACATTCATTAATTATTTTATTAATTACTGTGAATGAATTGAGTTATACCTAAGGTTTCATAGATTGAAAATAAGTGTTCATGATTTATACATCCTATTGATGAATTTTTGTGATTTTGTGGTTCCCCAAAATGATTATTATTGGTCACACTATGATTTTTTGTTATAGTTAATGGATTGAACCCAAATAAACCATGTTAATGTTGAGTGAAATGGAAAATTAAATTATTTTACTCTTGAGAAAATTAATTTTATGGGAGTTGGAATGAGAAATATCATTTCTATGCTCACACAACTTTCTTAGGCTATAAATAAAATTGAACTTCTAAACATTCAAAGGAGGGGACAACATTCTCTTTAGTCCCCCATAATGAAACATAAAAATCATTTTAGTGTTTCTACTGATCCACTTGTTAATAAGAAATTTATTATTACCATTGGAAATATATTTTACATTCTCCAGTTATTAGATCATGAAAAATTTATTTTGTTTATAGAACATTTGGGAGGAGATGTGGACTAAAAGTGGACTCTTATTAAGAATATGATTCAAAAATATAAAATTTAATACACTAAATGTGATCATTTGAATAAATTATTTTTCAATAAGTACTTTATTAATATTCTACTCACAAAAGTATAGAAGGAATCCAATGATTTAAAGAAGAAAGTTGCTGAATATGTTGGTACTAGTGAGGTGAATTTTAAGAGACTTATGAGGTATTATTTAATATAATAATCTAACTAGAAAGCATGGTTCATAAATTATTCAGTTGTATAAAACCAATTATAAAAAGGGTGTTATTTATAAGGGACTTCATTAGTTATAAGTAAATTTTTTTATGTGCTATCAAGTATGAATTCGACATTTTAGTTACAAATAAATATTATAGTTTTGATAATAAAAAGAAGATGGAATTTAAAGGAAACTCTAAAGACCATGGAGAGAAGAAGATAATATTTCATTCATGCTCAAATATAGTAGTAAAAAAAGGGAAATTGTCTTAGTGGACTGGTAAATGTTTTATGTTTGGAAAGGAAGGCCATCTAGAAATTGATTTATAAAGTGATGGGAAGAAGTTGTCTAATAATGAAAATAAAGAGAGATATCCACAAAATAGACCACCCAAACTCTAGTGTTTCAAATTTTATGAGTATATGAATTATTATAACTATATTCCAAATATTATGGTCAATAATGATTAGCAACATGTGTAGCCTCTTAATATGAGATAAAATGGAAAATATCATGTGATCACAATTTCTGATTAGGGGTGTGATAATGATATAGTGAAAGGTTTACGTGCCTTCCACTCTAGAACTGCTAATGATTTATTTGACTATGGATCAACCAAATCTATTATATATACATAATTATAAAGGGGTATCAAAAATCCAGAACCATAATTAGATGTTGAATTAGCAGTGAAAACACATTAATAGTATAAAGATCACATCTCAAGTCTATGATTCTTCTCTGGTTGAATTTTTTAGGATTGGGCTTCCTACACACCTCATTATTCACCATATGGATGAATTTCATGTCATCAAATGCATGGATTATCTTTCTCTACATGAATCCCATGTAATTTTCTAAGTATGGGTAGAAACATTTAATATTACAGTCCAACCTATGATCATATATCTATGCGATGATAAATATAAACTTCCAATGGAAACCACATTAATTATATGGGTCTTGATTCCCATTAAAAATGGGCATTTTCTCATATCGTTAGAGAGAAACTCAATATCAATGACATGACTATTGTGCGGGAGTTTTTTTATTTCTTTCTAAAATAGTTTTCTAGTCTTCCACTGAATCGTTAAGTTGATTATTCAATAGAACTGACATCTAGTTATATACCTATTTAAACTACTCACTATATAATGGCCCCAATTTAGTTTTAATAATTGAATAAGAAACTATAGGAGAAACCTGAAAAGGGATTCATTTGGCCAAGTGGGTCACTGTGGGGTGAACCTATTCTATTTGTTAAATATAAATATGGATTGATGTGAATCTGCATTTTCAATTTTTTATAAGATCGCAATCAATAAAAATTGTCCTCTACCCCATAAGTATGAATTTTTTGATTAAATATATAGAGATTAGTAGTTTTCCAAGATTGAACACTATTATGGATATCATAAATTGAGGTTCAAGAAGGAAGACATACCCAAGAAAACAATCCGTAAAAGGTATGGGAACTTTTAATATATTGTGATTTCATTTGGTATTACTAATTACCCCACTATCATCATGGATTTAATGTATATGGACTTTATATATTACCTTGATTGGTTTTTTGGTAGTATTTATAGATGAATTATTATTTATAAAAAGAGAAATAAAGAGCATAAAAAACACATGGGGATTGTGTTAAAGACCCTAAGGAAAGAGAAGTTTTATAAAAAAATATATTGAGTGAGAATTTTGGCCACAAAAAGATTCATTTTTTGGTTTTATATTCTCATGTGAGGGTATATCAGTGGATTTATCAAAAACAGTGGCTATTTCTTGTTTTACTAGACCAACCATGGTAACATAGATCTAATTTTTTCTTGTTTCGACTAGATAGTATCAACAGTTTGTTGATAATTTCTCACAACTATCTAATAAAATCACCAAGTTAACTCTAATGGGAGACAAGTTCGTCTAGCCTGATAAATGTGAGTAAAATTTCAAGGAACTAAAGAGAAGATTAATCAACACACCTATTTTAACATTACCCTATAGTAGAAAAGGATTATTAATCTATTGCAATATTTCCAAGAATATATTAGGACGCATTATCATGATTAATGACATTGTTATATATTATACCCAATGAAAATTTATGTTTCATGAAAAAAATTTCCCAACATGGGATTTAAATTTAACTATGGTATTTTTTGAGTTAAAGATATGGAGGCATTATCTTAATGGACAAATGAATGATATATATTTTTATCATAAGAGTTTAAAGTATATATTCACACATAAAGATTTGAACATGATATATAGAATATAGTTGGAGAAAATAAATATTATAATATATCAATACATTACAACCCAAAGAAAGAGAACATGGTGGCTAATTATTTGCGTCAAGAGAATCATTCTATCTTATATATGATGAAGTTCAAAAAATATCCAATATTTATTCATTTATAAAGGATAGATCTAGAAATCATGATGGAAGGGATAAAATCTTGTCTTGCTAAAATAAGTGTTCAACAATCTATCCATATGATGAAAAAAGTGGTGAAAACGATGATGTGGATATTCAAAAGAAGATGAGAAGTGTTCTTAAGTTAGACCTTGATTATGATGGAAAGATAATTTTTCTGAACCATGTATGTTTTCTATCCATAAAATATTTAAACAAGGATCTATTTGAAGAAGCTCATAGTTATTCATTCTCAATTCATTAGGCAAGTACAAATATATATATAAATTTTAAAGAATATTTTTATTTGGATTACATGAAAGGAGATATTGAAGAGTGTTGTATTTTGTTTCATGGAATTTTAGAAAGTTAAGGATAAGATAAAAAAGTCTAAGTAGATTTTAAAACCATTACCCATACTATAATGGAAATGGGAAAACATCATTATGTATTTTCTCATCGAACTCCCCAAAAAGACTAAAGGGAACAACTATATATTGGTTGTAGTCAATCCCCTAACAAATTCCACACACTTTATCACTATCATTGAATATTTATCTCTAGATTATATTTCTAGGATACATATTAAAGAATTGGTAAGGTTTTATGGAGTCCCACATTATATTGTATTTTATCGGGACCTGTGGTTTACCTCAATGTTCTGGATAAGTATTTAGCAGGACATGGATACAATGTTGAGTTTTAATACTACATTTCATCCTCAGATAGATGGTCAGTATGAGAGAACAATTATAAACCATTATTTTATGTATATACTATGTTCTGTAGATTTCAAATGTGGTTGGTATTAACACCTATCAGTGGATGAGTTTACGTAAAACAATATATTTCACTAGATCATTCATAAATATCCCTATAAATCACTATAGAAAGATATTTAGAACACTGAAATGGGTTAAATTTTGAGAAATAGAGCAATTGGGACCTGATATAGCAAATGAAATCATAGAGAAATTCAAATCCATTAAACATCACAATAAGGAAGCTCAGAGTCAATAAAAAAAATTTATTGACAATCATCAGTGGGATCTAAGGTTTTTAGTTGGCGAGAAGGTTTTTCTATGAATTTTCCCATGGAATAATGTTATGATATTAAACAAGAAAGTAATGATAATACTTAAGTATATAAGTCCTTATGAAAATATTGACTGTAGCAGTACTGTATCGTATCAATTGGCACATTCACTAAACCTCTCTCAAGTCCATGATGTGTTCCATGTATCTCTCCTAAGGAAGTACATACCTGACCATTCACATCTATTGAACTTATATTTCATACAATTAGAATAGGATTTTTTATGAGGAATAACTAGCGGATATTTTGGATTGTAGAGATAAATTTATAAGAAATGATACCACTTACCAGGTCAAAGTTTAATAGAGAGATAACTAATATGAAGAAGCTACATGGGTGCTTGAGGATATTATTTGACAAAAGTATCCCAATTTTTTATATCATATTAATGGAATACAAGGGAAAATTAAAATATAATGGGGGTATAATGTAACACATCATTATTTTATGAAATATATTTTTTTCAAATAAATTTAATTCCATTGATAGTTGGCATTACATGCAACACCGAGTTTTAATGAACCACAATATACTATTAATATTATTTTTAAAACAAGAAAATTATAAACTAGACAATAAATTTTGTACTATAATTATAAATAACCACTTTAAAAATATTAATTATAGGTTTTTACATAAATAACCCATATTGATGAAAAAATTACTTAACTTTTAGTAAATTATTTATTTGATTCGAAAATACAATTAAAAATTTTGTTTTTATTAACAAAAAATAATAATTTTTTCCCATATTTATAAATTTTTATGGTAAAAATAAAATTAATTTCTGAAATCAACATTTATAAATTATCTTTGAGTAAATTATTTATAATTTTCTGAAAAGTTTAAATATGTTATGAATAATACAAAAATATTAATTTTAATTTAAAATTTATTTTAATTTAAAGAATTTATAAGATCCTTTTTATTTTGATATGGTTTTAAAAGAAACATTAGATAAATTATATATTTATTAATCCAATTTACATCATTGTAATCAATTTCATATTGAATTTTTTTATTAAAATTTCCTATACTTATATAACGTTTTTCTTTGGAAAATAGTGTTTTTATCACGTCTTCTAGTTTTATTATAAATTAAATTTTTCCAAATATGTGAAATGAATTTGTTAAAAATGGAATATATATTTTTAATAAGAATAATTTATATTTTATAATAAGTCAAAATTAATTCTTCCACAATATATTAGTGAAAATTATTCAAATTAATTATTGTAGTTAATGTTAATATTGTGTTTTTAACATTCCATATGCTTGTGCGGAAATTAATTTTAAACACATATAGGATATTTATTTAATAAATTGGATATAATATTTAGAATTAGTGTGTTTAAATTATTAGATAATTATCATTTTAATTTTATTCTTAATGGATAAATTACCTTGGTATATAAAAAAGAGACTAGTTACAATGGTTAAAAATAAAAAATAAAAAGTCAGTAAACTTAGAATATTAGGTGATAAAATGTTTAAAACATGTGTATTTTCTTATTTTGGAGGTATTTTTAGAACCTATCATCCATAAAATCCATTATTTATCAATTTTTAATTCACTTGGGGTAAGAGTGACTTCCCATTGTAGAATAGTTCGGGGTATTTACAAAAATTCCACTCCTCTTCAATTAGAAAAGTGAACTTCCTCCCTTCACTTATTGAAAAAAACATAATCCATTTGTATTGAAAAAAACATACCAAAATCCAAAAAATACATCCTTATCCAAGTTTTATATCTTCTTTTAATCGCAAAATACCAACCCTAGGGTCCTTAATAAGAGATCTAGATGTGGTTGTTCTAAGCGAAGGTAATTGTTTCCGTCGAGCTATATCTTTTCACTTATTATACTTAATCTATTAATGTCTTAATAATTATAATATAATAAAAACATAATATAACAAATAATAATATTTTCTTATATTTATATAATAAAATATATCTATCTCCTCATCCTTCAAATGGGAAATGAAACCATTGATCGTGCAAACGACGGACTACCACCTCATGAACTGATGTAATCATTTTTCCATCGCCACCTCTCAAGGGTGGATATGAATTTGGATTTAAATTGTATATATGATATAAATAACATAATTCAAATTATTTAATTATAACAACAAACATAACTTCTTACTTTTCATTCTATAGGAATATGATAACGTCGCTCGTGTGTACGGCGGACTATCACCTCGCGAAGCGAAGTGATTCATTTTTCACTTTCGTTTTAGATGAAAGGAAATAATGATAAATATATGTCATATATATAAAATAATAATTACTTTTAAAATTAAATATATTGTTTATATTCCTTTCATTCTATTCATTGATAAAATGGAAACAATATTCATGCGGACATACGACATATGGTCTCCATAAATGGTATAATTTATTTTCTTTCCCTAACATTTATATATTACTATAAATAAATATATAATTAATATATATTATATTTATATCATGTTTTAAATTATTTTTATGTTGGATCCATGATAAAAATAAATGGACCACAAATACCAAACCAAAATATACAATCAAAATGAAGCAGTTATTACCCAAAGTATAATTTTAACGAGAAATTATTTTTAAATGGGTAATAAAATTTCATAATCAAATCATATATGGTATAATATATATAAATAAGGTTTTGGAATAAATTAATAAAAAAACTATATTTAATAAATAGTGATTCTCAACATGTATGAAGAAATTCAATTCTTAAGATAAGGGATTTTTGTCTCAAATCACATTCTTTGGGAAATATGTTATATAATGGGCCAACATTTTTTAGGAGGTGTACATATAGATAATTTTAAATTTTTTATCTTTAATTTATATATTCTCATGAAATTTAAATTTTCATATAATGTTATCTAATCAAGGGTCTTATATTTTAAAAGATACCAAAGTGGTAAAAGACTTGTGTTATAATATCATTATTTAATTCGATTGTTTATGATTATGTTTCTGATGAAGAAATATTATAAACTATCTATAAATAAAATCATGTATTTTTTTATAATATTTTTATTTCTAGATAATATATTTTTTCCTTTATTTTTACCCTATTTATGTTCTCATTATTCCAAAACAATATTTTTAATAAAAAACTAAATTTATTTATCTCTTCAATTGAAAACCCTTTTTCATACTATTCCATGTTTTCTAAAAAAAATTAACGAATGTTTTTACTAATATTGAATGATTTATTAAATTAAGTTTTACCTTTTTAAATTTTTAAAAAATATTTTAAAATTTATCTTCTTGTCATTTTCCAAACAAGGTTCTTTTCAATTTTTATAAAAAATGTGAAATTAATATTTTTTTAATGTGTATGAAATTAATGTTATTTTACCCCATCATGACTGCTCAATGTTTTAAAGAATACTTTATTTTTTTAAAAGTTCATTTTCAAATAAAATTTTTTTTATTTTTTTATCAAACATTTTAAACGGTTATTTTTTTTAAGAATGTTCCATTTGATCTTTCAAAATCATTTCCCATCAAATGTGTCATCATATGATACTACTCATGATTTAATGGGGATATAACCCAAGAATACCATTATTATTCTTTCAATGAATGATTTATATTTAATATAAACATATTTAAATGAAACCTATTCATTTTTCCACAATTTATGTTATATTGAAAAAATGAATTTTTATGAAACCTATTTATTTTCCACATGTTATGATATGATTAAATGCTTAGGAAACCCATTTATTTTCATGGGTTATAACATGATTAAGGTATTATGATATTATATAACACATATATATGATTTAATTATGTGATGTGTGAGACCTATATATCCCTCCAATTCAATGGGTAATGATTGAGATATCATGAGATAAATAGAAGTAGAATTTGGAGTGAACCCAATTCAGTATAGGAAATTGTCCACTATGATAGTCTTGGGAGTGAACTTTGACTCCAATGATGGTTTGGGGAGTGAAAAAATTCCATAATGTTGTTTTTAGAAATGATCCTTAACTAATAAGTAAATAAATTTATATTCTTATGTTTATTCCCCAATTCCATGTGTTATTACAATGTTATCCTTCTATGGATTATGTTCTTTTATTCCTTTATGATTAATTTATTATTAACTACCAAGCTTTATACCATGGAACAATTTTCTGAACTCTGATATGTTCGGTATGGTTTCCAAATTTTATTCTCATGTTCCTATAATATTATGCTCATGTTATATTTATATCTCCCTTTATTAACCTTACTAAGCATATGAGTACACCCTTTATTATATTTCCTTACCCATGTTATGAATAATGTTATTATGTGTGATATTTCTAACAAGGTTTCTTGTTATAAAGTACATATTGGAAGATAGTTTAGTTTATTTATGATCCAATTGTTTATGTATCTATATTTCTAAAGGCATTAGATCTAAAACATTTTAGTGTGGATCATTGTGTTATGTAGTTAATATTCATCTATTAAGATGTAATATTTATGTATGGGAAGTTTAGGTCTCAACTAATCTAATTCAATAAAAAATTCATGATGTTGAGTAATTTATTTTTTATTTATTGTAAAAGCTCTCTTGGTGTCCTCTTTAATTATTTTCACTATACCATAAGGAATTTTTTTAGAAATGGTCAATGGTTTCATCCTTTTATTATACAAATTAACTACCTTTAGGTTTAATATAGATTTTAATAATAATAGATTATCTCTAATCTAGGATTTACTTGATGAAATAGTTTTTTCTTCGGATGCCTTATTGATAGCATGTGTAATTTACACAATTTACCCACTTCATACAGCTCTATATTTAGCTTGTTAATTATTTAATAGGCTTTTTGTTTTAACTAAATTGGTAATATAAGCCTTTTACAAAATTGATTTTGTAAAGAGAAATTTTTATCGGGCCACTGGAAGAAATCGTATAGGCCCAAATAAAATATCTGAGCCTCTTTATCAAGTCAATTTGGTTCTATTAAAATATTTTTTATAAAATTATATTCACTTTTTTGATAGAAAAGTAATTCTTTCCATTATTTTGAAAGTTTTATGGGGTATATATCAAGTGAATAATAAATAATTTCTCATCAAATATTCTACTATCCAGTTGTAAAAGTCCCTTTATTACATATAATATCTCTGTAAATTTCAAACCTATAAAAAAATATGTAACCTAACAACATCTATATCTAAATATGAATTGAATGTTCTGGTGGATTTAAATTCCACCAATTTCAAAGCATAATCACAAAGTAGGTATATGAAAACAAATATAAAAGAAACAATGAATGGACACCTAAAATATATTCCACAACATCAAATATTTCCTATTAAAACATATGTTATTAAATTATTTTGTGTCTCTTTGAAATGGTTCTAATGTGATCACATTTTATACATTTTTTACAAAAAATAATTTACACTTTTGAATAATTAAATATAATAAAATCTTAAATCCAACACATTTAATTTTGTTCTCAGATGTCCAAAGTGGCCTCTATATATTATTGTATTCAATAATTTTAGCATTAAATGTGTTTCATTTTCAATAATTCCTTTTATACTTACATCATCGTCATAAATGTTCAATAGGGTTGGGTCTTCACACACATAATTTTTAGATTTAACATTTAATTTAGTGATTTATTGCATATTTAAACCTACAAGAGCCTCATAAACAATTAAAAAAATAACTAAATTAACATACAATGGAGGGTAATTTGATATTGAATAGAGTAGATCACTTGATTCACATGCTCAATTATACTCTAATATGTTTATTACCATATTTTGTTTTAGTTTTTTGATGTGGTCTACCATGAGGTTTTTTAATCCTTTTTGTCTATAATATTCACATAAGAACCTTATTAAAGTGGCATCTATATAACCAAATTTGTTTTTATATCTTTCTTATTTTTCAATTGTTTTAAAGTTGTATATTTATAAATGATTTTTACATTACATAATAATAAATATGAATGAAATTTATATTAAGATATGATGATGGAATAAAAATAATTTTCTATTAATTTTTTGTTTACATAGGCTACATCCAACATTCTAGGGGCTCAATATATGATAGAAGGATTATTTTCCACTATTTCAAACAACATTACTCCAATATCCCTATTAGAAACATTGTAAATTAGAATAAATTGAAGATCATGATTTGGTGGTTGAATGATCTATGGGGTTGTAAGATTTTTTTTAATCTCATGGACTATTTTTTTTCATTCATAAAAAAAATATCAGTTCCTTTTTATAACAACATAGACAATAATAAGACTTTTTTATTCAAAATTTTGATGATCCTTTTATAGAATTGAGAATAACCAAAAAAACATGGTGAAATAAGTACGGTATATTAATGATAAAATATTGTTAATAATAGCTTAATCAACCTCAATTATATTCTTTTAAATTAAATTTATTTTATTTATGACTTGTTCTACAATGAAAATATTATATTTAATGTTAAAAACACAATTCTTATGAGTGAATATATGTGAAAATTTACATAGATTTGAAAAAAATGATAAAAAGATTCTAAAAATACTATAAATTCATCAATAAATACCTCCATGTAATGTTAAATCATTTCAAATAAAATAACTACCATATACCCCTGAAATGTACATGGAGAATTGCATAGACTGAATGAAATTATTCAATATAAAAACATACCTATTTGAAAATTTATGTTGGACTTCTCCTCATCTTTATGAGATTTAGGGGAATAAAAATAACTATAAAAACATTTAAAATGAAATAATTTTTGTGGATCTAAATACTCTATAACATTTGATCTTTCAATAGGTTGGTAATGTTTTATTTTAAAGTGAAACAGTTCAAATTATTTAAAAAATACAAATCCTTCAGTTATTATGAGTTCTATCAGGTATAAGTTAATTTATCTAAATTATGAAAATGGTAATGTAATATTTAGTATGTATATAAAGGCTAAATCTAACCAATTATCAGTCTAAAATTAGGTATATGATTCCAAACAAGAAAAATTATTCCACTTCCTTCTTAAAAAACACCAACAATGTGGGGTATATATTATATTGTGGTTGTCAAAAAGGGGTTTTTTACCCTAAAATAGAATAAAATTCATGAAAATAATAATGATATTTTGGGTTTTTTTATATTGTGGTTTAAAGTATGTTATTTATAATAATAGTTGGTGGGATATTTTCACAAATCAAGTATTGAAACTTCATATTTAAAGGAATAGTTTCAGCTAAATCTTTTTGGTTTTTTAATAATGTAAGTTCCTTATTTCATCAATCTATGCATAAAAAGTGTGCTTTATAAAATTAAAGATTTCAATTTTTCATTTTTAGTAAATAAAATAAAATAAATTGCAATAATACTCAATAATTTCATTATCAAGTATCTCATGATTAAATTTAGATTCAAAATAGCCTTGAAAATTGGGGTTTTTTAGAATATTTTATATAATAATGGTTTTTGAAGATTGTTTAAATATTAAATTCATAATTTTATAGAGTAATGAAGTATACCTTTATGAAAAGGATTACTTATTAATGTGTGAGACAGAAAATCTAAAATAAGTTTAAGGGGGATTCTTTGTTGATTCTGGAATATTAATGTTCACTATGTCATTTCAAAATTCGATAGAAAGTGTGAATTTATGAACATTCTTTATTATCCTAATAATTTTTATGAATTATATTCTAATAATTATTTATTCATGTGAATATATTTTATTATTCACTATATTGAAAATATAAAAACTTGTAAGTAATAATAAATCGTTTACCCTGAGAAACTCATCATTCAGTACTGTAGCATGGTAAGAAGTTATCTAATTACCAAGTTAAACAACTTCTCACATCATATTCATCTCCCAAAACTAAAAAAATATGAATAAATATATTGTTTTATAACCCTTATATATATTTTTTAATCATACAAAGCATTAGAAATGGTCAAACTCACTATAATAATATGTGTGGTAAATATAGTGTGATCATTTAATTTTAATAGCTCTAAATTGATATAAAAGTTAAAAAAATGTTTCTTCCCAAGATAAAATTATTATCTCCAAGTAGTCTATTCCACTTAATTCAATGCTTCTGATAAAATTTTACAAACCTTAGGATTTCGATGATGAATCTTATGAGAGTAAACTTTATTTCAACCT
This sequence comes from Viscum album, assembly GCA_963277665.1. NCBI lineage: Eukaryota > Viridiplantae > Streptophyta > Magnoliopsida > Santalales > Viscaceae > Viscum > Viscum album. The sequence continues at coordinate 2,094,156,935 of OY728122.1, forward strand.
TTTTAATGTATGTAAAACATCCTCATGAAATGTTTCCTCCATAGAATTATTTGACTAGATCATCTTAAAGGAAATTAGTAGCATTGGATGAGGTGATTTATCAATATTTCCTTCCCCTTTATCCTCACTCCTTGGTAATTTATTAATGGGTGTGTCCACTAGTTTTTTAGTATTACCTTTCTCTTCTTTATGGGTGAGTTTGGATTCATCAACTCTTTGTTAATCCTTTATATTTTACTGGCGTTAAATTCAACTTCTTGGAGGTGTAGCATTGAAATTTTTTGGGTTAAGAGTTGATTAAGATTTAATTTTACCTAACTCTTCATTGACCATTGTATTCATGGTTGTAAACATTTTCTTAAAATTATTCTTCAACTCATTGAGATCTATACCCCGATTTCGTAATGACAATTGCTAATTTTACAATATAATTTACTGATTATCACGACTCTCCATATGATTTTTTCATTAGTTCTTTTATATAATATTTTTCATTGAATTGAACATTAACTAGATGTTAATAAATATTTGATGTTTTTTTAGTAATACTTACTTGTTATAAGGGTAATAATTGGTAATAATGTTGAATACCTTTTTGTAATTGTGGCCTTTGTTTTCCATGGTTACAAAATCCGTATTACACATTAGTGTATTTATTTTATTCTTAGCTTCTCACTAGTTATTGAAAGAATTATTTCTAGTAAACTATATCACTAATCATTGTGTATTTCACTTGGGAGGAAAATATATATATATTGTTTATGATATTTATGAATCATGTATATTCATGGTGAAGTTAATGGTGGTTCACATTCCAAGGTTGGTAACATTTTCCTCATTAGATAATTAAGTAAATAAATTTTAGATTCAAGTAAATTATGGTTTTATCATTTTACCATATGGATACCTCTTGAGGTGGTATTCCTCATACTGAATTTTTATGATTTTTGATGAATATTCTTAATAAAACATTTTTACTCTAATTGATATTTGTTAATGGTGGATCCTCACAAGTATTCATCCAAGTTAAATATATCAAGGTCCGAATATTATTAGCATAAGAATAATAATATGTTATTCTCCTTCATAACATGGAATATAAAATTTTTACAAAATATTTTGAACTTATCTAAGTAATATTATATTGTTTATATAATATCATGTTATATTTCATATATCAACTTCTTCAAAGCTTTAATTTATAAGGTGGGAAATAATTTTTTTGGACAATTATTTATAGTTTCTCCAAATTTTATTCTTCTTCTAGTTATAAATTATACAATAACTCCTTTATATCCCCTTTGAGTGAAAAGTAGAATTAATTCCATTTAATTTGAACTTTTGTTACACCCAGAGGATTTAATGTTTTATAGGTGTTGGTAGAATTCTTTATATTATTGTTTCAGTCTTCACATTTAATATAGTTTATTTTCTTAAATTACCGAATTAGTATATGTTTTAGCTCAAAATATAATTTCCCATTAGAATAAAAATTTTATTTTTTTTGGTATGTGAAATTTGATGTCCAGCTATCCAAAATTGTTTTCTCTATATTACCAATTTTTTTATTCATGTATTCAAAATATCAATTAAATATAGATGGTATCAAATAAAAAACATAATTTAGTAAATAAATATTATTAATTTTTTTTTGAATAATTATAATAGATCTCAGATACCTTTATATGGATAGGAAATTTCACTCAACCTTCAGATCAATTTAAATTTTCTCATCATTTCTTGTTTAGTTTGTGTTTCAAAATTCATTCAAAAATAATCATAAATAGAAAACAAAGAAAATTATGTAATATTATTTCAGATTCTCTTCTTATGGAAACAAATTTCTTATAAATGTTTTTATAAGAACATTAAATATATTATTTATATTTTCTAAAGAATACACAATAGTGAAAATCATGGGATGAATCATGGGGAGTATTATTATAACTCTATGTTTTTAATGTATTTTTTATTTGTTTGTATTTTTTTATGAATAAAAATAAAATGGATGATGATTCAAAGTGGGAAGTGTAAATGAAATCATTATTCAAATATAAAAAAATTTAATTAATCCATATTTGTGGTGTAATTTGTTATTAGGATAACCCCGAGTGGTTTCTATCATCGTCCATTATATAAATTATTATTCAAAATTAATCTTGGATTATAATTCCTAACCTATTAAACATATACCATAGATAATTTTCAATGTATCATTAGTGGAGTATTAAAACATCCATAAATGTAATAAACTAAACATTTATAATTTATATTTCAATTAGTAGAATTAAAAATATAATAAAAAAGAAACCTAGGGGATCTAAAAAAACATCAGTTCAGTGATGCAAAAATAGCTCAATAAGAAAAAATATAATTTGTATTGGAATTAATTGAAGTGATTAAATGGAAATCCCATCACAGTCATATAAAATTATGTCTAATACATAATAAAATAGAAGAATAAAATAAATATAAAGGAATAACATTGGATATCCAATAGGTATATTCCTATTAAAATCAACCACAGTGGATGGATTAACTCTCTTTTAGAAAAAATAAAAATTGTAAAAATGAATAATGAAAGAAAGAAGTCATAAAAAATAAAATCAGTACTCAAATAGTGAAGATCGATTCCACTCTACAGTGATTTACTGTAAAACCCCAGGTAAATAAAGAATATGACATTTTAATATTTATCCATATTTGTGAATAAAATATTAATATTACTTTAAAGGGGATGCTATACTCGATGGCGTACCCAACACGCAACAACGAGTTTCTTGGGAGTCTTACGTTACACTCTAATAATAAAATAATATTATTTTAAATAGTAGTTAATGCCTAGACATTGTAATGGAGGGAATGAACAGAACTAACTAAAAAATGATTATATATGTTTGTCAAATATTTTTACTTTTTACAATAAATGTTAGAGGATTAAAACTGCGAATGAATCCAATTTTAAGCCTAAACATTCTAATATTCTTTAAAAGGTCGATTAACCGCCTTTTGATGGAGAACCTCTTTTAAATCCACTTTTTGACAATTTTATGTGTTATATTTGACAAAATAAAATTCTTCTTTAGAATCAAGACATCAAAATTTACTTTGTGTAAATTTTTGGTAGTTTTTTTCCGAAAAAGATCAATTGTTAATGAATAGTGAAAAATGTTGTATTTTAATTCAAAACCTCTTTTTAGTCTAATTTATTTATATGATTAGATTATATTTTGAATTGGTTTTAAAGTGACATTAGAATATATTTTTACCATTAAATCCAATAGTGGTTGTTGGAATTAATTTGTCTTTGAAATCGGACTTAAACTAGTGTCAATCTTTTGATACATTTTGTTTCATAAAAACACGCTATTTGTTTTGACAGCGGGAATTAATTATTAAATTAATTAATGCAACTTATATGTTTTTAATTTCTAAAATAGACATCATTTTTGAATTCGGAATATCAAATATAGCTTAGGGTGAACGTTTGGTAATTTTCTGAAAAACTTCAATTTTTGATGAATAGTGAAACCACTAAGTGGTACTTATAAAAACTGATTTTCTGTTTAAATGAAAGTTTGTCATCTTTGTGTTTTGAATTTCAAAAATCCGACATACATGGTTTTCATTAATAAGTAAAATGTGGTTCAATGTGATTAAAATAATTTTTTTGGTGAATAGTAACTAATTAAGTTTTTAATCGCGATTAGAGGTAATTAGTATAGTTTAAGGTAAGAATAAGGTTTTAATAAAATTAAATGATCTAGACACATGTCCTACCCTCATTGGATGTGTCATGTCCGACCAACACAATCCATGGGTCAACTTGGGGACTCCATGGAGCCACTTTGGTTGGAAAATGACATAAATATCTTTTTATTTAATGTTAAAGTAAAAATGACACAAACATTAAATGTTTTACTAAAACAATTTTTACATGGGGTTATACAAGTAATAATTTTGACTATAAATATTCATTGGAAATCTAAAATGATTTCCTACATCATAGTATTTATTTTATAATTTTTAGACATTAAATTAATTAAATTATTTATGACATCATGATGATGCAGCGATGACCTCATTATTTAACGATTTAAATAAAATGGAAAGATAATGTAATATCTAAGACCTACACATGTCCAAAACCTATTGGATGGGTGAATTTAGAACCCTTATCACCTTATCCTCGAAACACATCAATGTGGGACCATTAATATCCGAAACACATTCTAAACTAATGTAATATTTCCTTACTTTCCAAGACTGCCCCTCCTCTCCTCTTATAAAAGTCCCCCACCTATACCTCCTTACCCACACATTCGAAGCCTTTGGCTCGCCCAACCCCTGCCCATTTTGTCTCTCCACATCCCTCTATTACTCCTTGAAGCCTCACATTGGGCAGAAGTCTTCCCAAGGAAGCCTTTGAGCTTAAATCAAAAGGAGTTACCCAATTTAAAGGTAGTGTCTTCTCTTGTGTTCTTATGTTTTATTTTGCTTCTCCAACCCCATAAACTCTTTTTATTAATTTATTTTGTAAGAAATACAGTATCCAAAATATACTAGTATTTTTTATAAGAATTATTCGAGCTACACTTACACACACCTACATCTAATCGTTAAAGAACATATTGTTTCTGTGGATGGAAAATTTCTGCCTCACGAAACGATGATTGTTCAACATTCTTCTAACACCTACAAAGGTCGCCATTAAGATGACACTATATTTATATATGATATATGATATGTTTATGTTTTACTTAAGCTTCTGTATTTTTCATTTATTTCGTACCTTTATGGTTTCCATTATGGGTAAACGCGGTATCTTCATTTAAGGAAGTGCGGACTACCGCCCCCTCAAAGTGATTTGATTCGTTAATACCATATGTGGTACGTATAAAAGATATATTTAATGATATTATATATTATAACATAATTTAATTAAAATACTATTATGTTTCATTATGTTTTAATTCCATTAAATATGAAATAGAAATGGAAGTAGCGTCCATGCGTACGTACGGCTTACCGTCTCCATGAACGGTACATTTCATTTCTTATCTCAAAATGTTATGTACTATTCTAAGTACATATATATAATGGATATATATGTAATATATTACATCTAAATGATGGATATAATTCTGGAATTATAACATATATATATATATCATTGTGTTTTAATTCCATTAATATGACAAAAAATGAAAGTAGTGTTCATGCGTACGTACGGCCTACTGTCTCCATGAACGGTGCTTTTAATTTTTATCTCAAAATGATATGGAATAGTATAAAATGAATATATACTGGATAACTATGATATTTAAAACATCAATACTATTCTGGATATGATGTACCTATAACTACATGGAAAATTATTTTTCAACAAGTTCAATTTTTGACTCACGTACCAAACATCAACAAAAACGTCTGATATGAACTCATATTATTAACCAATTATTATAACATTAAAATATGTGATATTAAATGAATAATAATCATTATAGGAGGTCCTTAAGAAATTATAAATTGACCAAATTTTATTATTCAGGAATATAAAGAAACGAATAAGACAAGTTGGACTTGAGGTAAGGGATCCGACTCCTCTCTTTCTTTTAAAGTACACTCTTTTATGTCATTCCTTTTAAAGCTCATCTTTCTTGTTATTGGGATATTATTTTATATTAATATTACTGTAATTTTTATGTTCATATGATGAGAGACCCTATTCTCTCTCATCAATCCATTTTGGAAGATTTAAGTGGCGCCGTTAGGCTGCCGAGTTTTCGTAAGGGATTTTTCATCTCACTTTTATTTTCGTGAGATTTATGCTACATTTTCCACAATTTCCTTTGAGTGGTGTATGTACTACCCATTATTATACAATTTGTGTAGTATAATTTCATTTATTGTTATTCACATCTTCATTGTATGACCCTTCTTACATGGGGTGTATATTTCGAAAGTTACCCAACTCGGTAAGGGGACCTTTCACCCTCCACTTTTTAAAAGAATTCTTTTGTTATGTATTTTAATTCACATAATATTATGTTGGGATATGTTCTTTTATATCCTTATTGATGTAAATTTTATGTCCAAGTGATGAGATTCCCTATTTATCTATCATCAACTCATTTTCTGAATTTTGAAGTGATGCCGTTAGGCTGTCGAATTTTACGAAGGGAACTTTTTAACCCAATTTCGATTTCTTTGGGTTCAACATGTAGTTATTGAATATGTCATCCTTTGAATATGTTTGAATGAAATTTTATTAATTTACACTTAATATCAACTTATATTGGGTGTATTTATATATGTCACACATACTTTTGAGATTGATTTATCCTTAATTTAAGGATACCTTCTTTATAAGGGATTTCATCACATTTGAAATTTCTATTGAGACTTCATTGTTGTTATGCACCAATTCACTCTTATATGGTGTATATACTGTCCTTTGGAATATTATATCATGAATCCATTTATTCTCATGATATTATAATGTTCTGACTAAATGTTATTCCTCAATTATTGTATTCAAGTGTCTCTAATTTTGGTAAAAACCCCTTTAACCAAAATATCGCTTTAAATGTTTTAAATATTTGTTCTTATTAATATCCATGTTTTCAAAATGGTTTTAAGGATTTATTTATATGGATATTAATGGTTTAAAATTTTTAAAGCTTCAAGGTGGTATGGGACACTTTGATTCAAAAATCTCTTTATTAAATGTTTTAAATGGTTTTGGAAATGGTTTCTTTTTGAATGGATTCATTATTTCAATATACTAAAATGTTATATTGTGATTGAAATGTGGAAATGTTATGTTTCCTTTATGCATGTTTTATGTGATACGTTTATGTTATGGTTCTTGGGAATTGTTATGAAAACGGGTGGTTCTATGATAAAATAAGGGCAGGTGAGCCCGATATAGCTCTCCAATGCATTGGGTAACGCGAAGGAGTGAAACGTTAAAGTTTCTCCTAAGAGATTTAGGGAATATACTATGGTGGGTATTCCAAATGTAACCAAGAGGGTTACTCCCTATATAAGAATTTTATGAATGCATCAAGTTACCTATTATGTATTATGATTTCTATGATTTATTCATGATTTGATGAGGTATGTTAAAGTGCCTCTGTTTTATGGGTAAAGTATGATTTCATTCTTATGTATATATGAACTCATGTTTCTTTTCCATATTTTTTTAACCCTTACTGAGCTTTTTATGCTCATCCCAAGTTTTTGAAATGTTTTTCACAGGTCAAGGGTAAGTTACATGATGTGATGATAGTGTCAAGGATGTGTCAAGAAAGAATCCGTCTTTTATTTTAAATATGTTTCCATTGATGGGAAAAATGAATACTGTATTTTATGTAACCACTTTTCTTAAATGTGGAATGTAATGAAAGTTTCATGATCTAATTCTCTAAAACTCTAAACCTGAAAAGATCCTCAATGTGTAATATTGTAATAACTCAAGATTAAGAAAGGTTTAAGGCTGGGGCCTTATAGTTGGTATCAAAGGTTGGTTTAGATAACTTTAGAGGATAGGGTATTCTCTAAGAATAAGTGACAGTACCATAATGGTTAGGATTTCAGAAAGAGTCCTAGTTTTAGATAAAGTGAATAAGTAAGTATATCTTAGTGGTTATCTTCCTCATTAGTACATGATGGTTTTGTTGATATACTCACACTGACATTTCTGTTTTTAGTGAATGGATGGATCTAGTAGGCACCAAAGTGAAAGTAGGTTTGAAGAAAACTGTGGTGGTTCTCTGATTAAGAGACTAGATGAAATGGGGTATTCAATGAGGAAACTTGTGGTTGTTCTAATACAACTATCAAGGAGTCATTATCATCCACTTGAACATTTCTATGTTCTGTAATGCATCATGTACGAGATGACTAATCGATGTGGAAGTTCAGGTAATAGTTATAAAGGTAACCATTAGGGTTTATATGATACATACTTTTGAGGTAATTATGGGTTGTTATATGTTATGATGGAAAACGAAAGGCATGAGATAAACTTGAGGTTAAAATATTTTATGATTATTTTTTAAATATTTTATCTCGTTTTGGGGAATGTTTTTAGAATTATATAGTTTTGGAAAAAGGACAACACGCAGACCGTGTGACAACTCGTCGCGCCAGAAAAAGCTGCGGGAATTGAACCCACAACCAAAGTGCGACTGGTATTTATCGCCTACCACTGGACTACGTGATGTCCCTGGTTAGTTTGACTAATTCTTTTTAGTTATATGATTTTATGAATTAAGAGTAAGCTGATTTTGGGTTATATGTGTAAATTTATTAACCTATCATGGAGGATATGTGATTAGGTTAATTACTTTTCAATACGAGACTTTAGGAGCAACTGATGTTGTTTGGAGATAAATGTTATGATTTAACTTGGAAGACTATGTGAATAAATCCTTCAAATATTTGGGTTTCAATCTTAGTTTGGTTTACTTTGAAGTATTTTATGGGCAATTTGTTTATTGAATGGTCTTTGTTGAACTTTGGGTATTGTTTGATAAATTTTGGAGATTAAGAATAGATTTGTTTTTTAAGGATTATCCTTTTTGGGTATTATCTGATATTGTACTAACCTTTTTGGTTTTGGTTTTGGTTAAGGTATAAAGATATGGGAAGTATATAGTTCTCTTTTTTGGATTAGCTGATCCTCTGGAAGTTGATTATAGTACTCTTAATGTGAACAAGTCTTCCTAAATACTCGTCTTTTGGAGAAAATATTAGTTTGTGTAAGGAATCTAATAAAAGTTGAAAGTCAACATGATAAGTGATTATGTTTCCTTATGAATAAATTCCTCAATAAAAAGTAACTTAAAACAAAAATTTTGTCTATTAACTTTTCCTACTGGGGAATGGAATACTGTTTAACCCATCACAAGTTTGTGATTTTCTGGTGGTTAACTTTCTCCTAAACATGTTTTCTATCACTCTCCATCAGAACATGACCCAGTTTTCTCCTCCATGTCCATGTTTTCCTACATGGAATCCTAGTATGGGTTAACTCGGGTGACCTCTGTACTTATCTTTATTTATTTTAAAGTGATTGTTTTAACGACTCTTGTTCCGATGTGGGCCTTTTAAGGATGTTTCCAAGATCAATTTTAAAATTGTGAGGGCGCAATTCCCAAAAGGGGGGAAGGACGTAACACCCTAGGTAAATAAAGAATATGCAATTTTTATATTTATCCATATTTTTGAATAAAATATTAATATTACTTTAAAGGGGACGCTATACTCGATGGCGTACCCAACACGCAACAACGAGTTTCTTGGGAATCTTACGTTGCACTCTAATAATAAAATAATATTATTTAAAATAGTAGTTAACGCCTAGCCGTTGTAATGGAGGGAATGAACAGAACTAACTAAAAAATTATTATATATGTTTGTCTAATATTTTTACTTTTTACAATAAATGTTAGAGGATTAAAAATGTGAATGAATCCAATTTTAAGCGTAAACATTCTAATATTCTTTTAAAGGTCGATTAACCGCCTTTTGATGGTGAACCTCTTTTAAATCCACTTTTTGACAATTTTATGTGTCATATTTGACAAAATTAAACTCTTCTTTAGAATCGGGAAATCAAAATTCACTTTGTGTAAATTTTTGGTATTTTTTTCCGAAAAAGATCAATTTTTAATGAATAGTGAAAAATGTTGTATTTTAATTCAAAACCTATTTTTAATCAAATTTATTTATATGATTCGATTTTCTTTTGAATTGGTTTTAAAGTGAAATTAGAATATATTTTTACCATTTACTCCAATAGTGGTCGTTGGAATTAATTTCACTTTGAAATCATACTTAAACTAGTGCCAATCTTTTGATACATTTTCTTTCACAAAAACACGCTATTTGTTTTGACAGTGGAAATTAATTATTAAATTAATTAATGAAACTTATATGTTTTGAATTTTTTAAAATACACATCATTTTTGAATTCGGAATATCAAATACATCTTAGGGTGAACGTTTGGTAATTTTCTGAAAAACTTCAATTTTTGATGAATAGTGAAACCACTAAGTGGTACTTATAAAAACTGATTTTCTGTTTAAATGAAAGTTTGTCATCTTTGTGTTTTTAATTTCAAAAATCCGACATACATGGTTGTCATTAAGAAGTAAAATGTGGTTCAATGAGATTAAAATAATTTTTTGGTGAATAGTAACTTATTAAGTTTTTATTCGCGATTAGAGGTAATTAGTGTAGTTTATGGTAAGAATAAGGTTTTAATAAAATTAAATGACCTAGACACATGTCCTACCCTCATTGGATGTGTCATGGATGACCAAGACAATCCATGGGTCAACTTGGGGACCCCATGGAGACACTTTGGATGGAAAATGATATAAATATCTTTTTATTTAATGTTAAAGTAAAAATGACACAAACATGAGATGTTTTACTAAAACAATTTTTACATGGGGTTATACAAGTAATATTTTTGACTATAAATAGTCATTGGAAATATAAAATGATTTCCTACATCATAGTGTTTATTTTATAATTTTTAGACATTAAATAAATTAAATTATTTATGACATCATGATGATGCAGCGATGACCTCATTATTTAACGATTTAAATAAAATGGAATGATAATGTAATATCTAAGCCCTACACATGTAAAAAACCTATTGGATGGGTTGATTTCGAACCCTTATCACCTTATCCTATAAACACATCAATGTTTGACCATTAATATCTGAAACACATTCTAAAATAATGTAACATTTCCTTACTTTCCAAGAGTGCCCCTCCTCTCCTCTTATAAAAGTCCTCCACCACTACCTCCTTACCCACACTTACAAAGCATTTGGATCGGCCAAACCCTTCCCATTTTGTCTCTCCACATCCCTCTCTTACTCCTTGAAGCCTCACATTGGGCATAAGTCTTCCCAAGGAAGCCTTTGAGATCAAATCAAAAGGAGTTACCCGATTTAAAGGTAGTGTCTTCTCTTGTGTTCTTATGTATTATTTTGATTCTCCAACCCCCTAAACACTTTTTATTAATATATTTGGTAACAAATACAGTATCCAAAATATAATAGGATGTTTTTATAAGAATTATTCAAGCTACACTTACACACACCTACATCTAATGGTTAAAGAACATACTGTTTCTGTGGATGGTGAATTTCTGCCTCACGAAACGATGATTGTTCACCATTCTTCTAACACCTTCAAATGTGGACATTAAGATGAAACTATATTTATATATGATATATAATATATTTATGTTTTAATTAAGCTTATGTATTTTTCATTTATGTCATACCTTTATGGTTTCCATTATGGGTAAACGTGATATCTTCATTTAAGGAAGTGTGGGCTACCGCCCCCTCAAAGTGATTTGATTCGTTAATACCATATATGGTACGTATAAAGGATATATTTAATGATATTATATATTATACCATAATGTAATTAAAATACTATTATGTTTCATTATGTTTTAATTACATTAAATATGAAATAGAAATGGAAGTAGAGTTCATGCGTACGTACGGCTTACCGTCTCCATGAACGGTACATTTCATTTCTTATCTCAAAATGTTATGTACTATTATAAGTACATATATATAATGGATATATATTTAATATATTACATCTAAATTATGGATATAATTCTGGAATTATAAAATATATATATATATATCTCATTTTGTTTTAATTCCATTAATATGACAAAAAATGAAAGTAGCGTTCTTGCGTACGTACGGCCTACCGTCTCCATGAACGGTGCTTTTAATTTTTATCTCAAAATGATATGGAATAGTATAAAATGAATATATACTGGATATATATTTTATTTAAAACATCAGTACTATTCTGGATATGATGTACCTATAACTACATGGAAAATTATTTTTCAACAAGTTCAATTTTTGAATCTTGTACCAAACATCGACAAAAACGTCTGATATGAACTCATATTATTAACCAATTATTATAACATTAAAATATGTGATATTAACTGAATAATAATATTTATAGGATGTCCTTAAGAAATTATAAATTGACCAAAGTTTATTATTCAGGAATATAATGAAACGAATAAGACAAGTTGGACTTGAGGTAAGGGATCCGACTCCTCTCTTTCTTTTAAAGTACACTCTTTTATGTCATTCCTTTTAAATCTCATTTTTCTTGTTATTGGGATATTATCTTATATTAATCTTACTTTAATTTTTATGTTAATATGATGAGAGACCCTATTCTCTCTCATCAATGCATTTTTTATGTTTTAAGTGACGTCGTTAGGCTGCTGAGTTTTCGTAAGGGATTTTTCATCTCACTTTTATTCCCGTGAGATTTATGCTACATTTGCCACAATTTCCTTTGAGTGGTGTATGTACTTCCCATTATTATACACTTTTTGTAGTATAATTGCATTTATGGTTATTCACATCTTCATTGTATTACCCTTCTTCCATGGGGTGTACGTTTCGAAAGTTACCCAACTCGGTAAGGGGACCTTTCACCCTCCACTTTTTAAAAGACTTCTTTTGTTATGTCTTTTAATTCACATACTATTATGTTGGGATATGTTATTTTATATCCTTATTGATGTAAATTTTATTTCCAATTGATGAGATGCCCTTTTTATCTCTCATCAACTCATTTTCTGAATTTTGAAGTGATTTCGTTAGGCTGTCGAATTTTATGAAGGGAACTTTTTAACCAAATTTCTATTTCTTTGGATTCAACATGTAGTTATTGAATATGTCATCCTTTGAATATGTGTGAATGACCTTTTATTGTTTTACACTTAATATCTACTTATATTGGGTGTGTTTATATTTGTCACACATAATTTCGAGATTGATTTATCCTTAATTTAAGGATACCTTCTTTATAAGGGATTTCATCACATTTGACATTTCTATTGAGACTTCATTGTTTTTATGCACCAATTCACTCTTATATGGTTTATATACTGTCATTTGGAATATTATATCATGAATCCATTTATTCTCATGATATTATAATGTTCTGACTAAATTTTATTCCTCAATTATTGTATTCAAGTGTCTCTAATTTTGGTAAAACCCCTTTAACCAAAATATCGCTTTAAATGTTTTAAATATTTGCTCTTATTAATATCCATGTTTTCAAAATGGTTTTAAGGATTTGTTTATAAGGATATTAATGGTTTGAATTTTTAAAAGCTTCAAGGTGGTATGGGACACTTTGATTTAAAAACCTCTTTATTAAATGTTTTAAATGGTTTTGGAAATGGTTTCTTTTTGAATGGCTTCATTATTTCAATATTCTAAAATGTTATATTGTGATTGAAATGTGGAAATGTTATGTTTTATTTATGCATGTTTTATGTGATACGTTTATGTTATGGTTCTTGGGAATTGTTATGAAAATGGGTGGTTCCGTGATAAACTAAGGGCGGGTGAGCCTGATATAGCTCTCCAATGCATTGGGTAACGCGAAGGAGTGAAACGTTAAGGTTTCTCCGAAGAGATTTAGGGAATATACTATGGTGGGTATTCCAAATGTAACCAAGAGGGTTACTCCCTATGTAAGAATGTTATGAATGCCTCAAGTTACCTTTTATGTCTTATGATTTCTATGATTTATTCATGATTTGATGAGGTATGTTAAAGTGCCTATGTTTTATGGGTAAAGTATGATTTCATTCTTATGTATATATGAACTCATGTTTCTTTTCCATATTTTTTAACCCTTACTGAGCTTTTTATGCTCATCCCATGTTTTTGAAAGTTTTTTCTCAGGTCAAGGGAATGGTAAATGATGTGATGATAGTGTCAAGGATGTGTCAAGAAAGAATCCATGTTTTATTTTAGATATGTTTCTGTTGATGGGAAAAATGAATACAGTCTTTTATGTAACCACTTTGCTTAAATGTGGAATGTAATGAATGTTTCATGATCTAATTCTTTAAAACTCTAAACCTGAAAGGATATTCAATGTGTAATATTGTAATAACTCAAGATTAAGTAAGGTTTAAGGTTGGGTCCTTATATTCACCCTCCAATTTTAATAGTCATCCCAAACTGACCCTCTTCAAAAATAAAAAATAGAATAAATAACTAAAAATATGAATTTCTACCAATACTAGTGTGTGAAAATTCATCACTCGATTAATTTATCTAAATAATGGTGATGTAGTATCACGCTATATGTGTAAATATAACTCATACACCTCCTAAACTAGCAAAAAAATCAACCAGTGATGCATAAATCCCATGATCATGCTTCCCCTACCTTCACATATGCATTTATAAATAAATACATGATTTATAGTTATCTAATTTTCATCATAGTGGTATTCGATATATGATATATCACTATATTAATGAAAACATTATAAATATATGTGAATAGAGATTGGTGAAAGGTTGGATCAAATCGGGTAGTAAGGTTATACATCCTTTAATAGTGGGTTGGATTATTCGTCTTTACTGTTGGGAATGATAGATGACTTATGGGATTAACCAGTGGGATTAGATGGTTCTAGGAGTGTGGAAGAACTATAGTTCATTTTTTTAGTAATTCTATCAAACGAATGATGCCCATCTTGATGAACAAAAACTAGAATTAAAAACCAATTTCATATAGGTGTTAAATCGAGATTAGTTAGAAATAAAATATGTCTATTATGGGAGGATTTGGTTTCATTGGACTACCATTGAATTTTCTAATCCCTCTACATATGGTGTTTCACGGACCATTTGATAAGTTTTTGAATTGGATTTAATGTTATAGTGGAATTATACAAAATAAAATTTACTATGATTTTAATACTAGAGTGACAAAACATAGTTTAAATGGTAAATTGAGTTGATGTATAGTGGGTTTAATTCACCTTGTTTGAGGAGTTCATAACCATTTAAGTGGAATATTTGTGTGGTTATTGGGTATTTTTTCAAATAGGTATAGATTAAATATTTGGGTTATTTATTAAAGATGATAGTATATCTCCATATTTTTTAAATCTATTGAATATATTGAGATAATTCGACACCAAGGTTGAGATTCAAGATAGTTACTTACTTGAACTAAGTGGTGAGTGAAACTGAAGGAACTATAGGGATGGTGAGGTGTGGAAGCTTATATAATGGATATTCTATCCAAATTTGAGTAAACCAATACATTGATTTGGTTGTTTGTTATGAGTAGAGGGTTGGATGTTTTTTCCTGGTTGTCTTTGTCTGTATGAGGAGAAGGTTAATACTCAGTGTTAATTAGATTTGGTTTAGATAATTGGGTCTATAATTTAGGAGTTATGCTACTTGAGGTTGTGTATGGTCGAAGGCTTCAATGGTTATTGGTTTCGGGACTACTTTAAATTGGGAGGGGGAATGCTTATTGAATACTATAAGAGTACATAAAATTATAAATTTAAAATTCATAAAATAAAAAATAAAAAATCTAAATTTAACACAAAATTAATAAATATATTAATTTTTTTAAGTTAATAAAAATAAAAAATTAATAAATTAATTCTAAATGACACAAACAACCCAAAAATTAAATAAATTTTCCATATTTGAATAAAAATAGTGGAATAATTTATCTTGTAAAATATAAATAAATATATAAATAATCCATCTAAATTTTTTTTACCAATATCTTTAATTCATTTGAGAATAAATATTTTTTGGAAATAAAAAATAAATAAATTTGATGATAAAACAAAACACAATACATATTTTCTACCTAAACACATATTTTAAAAATTCTCATATTTCCCTAAACATTCCAAAAAAACTAGGAATTTTTACAAAGATCAATGAAACAACCATGTTTTACTAAAAATTATGGAAAATCTATGTTTCTTGAAAATGGATTTTATAAATACATACCAAAAAACAATCCAAATAAATCAATGTTAGGTAGATTTTTCATATGTGAATCAAGTTGTCACCCTATCTCATGTCCAACCCCACAAAGTTTTGAGGTTTCACCTTTCATCCTTAACTATCCAAACCATTGCTCAAATTAATAAATGAAATGTTGTTTTCCACTTTACTATATATTAATCTTATACACTTTAACATAATTATCTCTAAATACCATTTTTTATCAACATATAAATTGTTCAAGAATTACTAAATCAACACACCAAAGTCATTTACTCAATATTTGACCCCTTAACAATATCATTCATCAAAAAATCAATTTTTTTAATTATAATTAAAATATAGAACATATTTTAAAAACTATTCATTTATAAAAAAATCATTCCATTGAAAAGTTCCCATTTTTAGTTTCAAGAGTAAAAAATACATAAAAATACCTTTTTTTATTTAAAAATTAATATAGATATTAAATTTTCACCCAAAACCATAATTTTCGAAAACAAATCCCAAATTTTGAATCAATTAATAATCATAATCAATTAAAAACCCCATATTACGTTAACTAATCTCATGAAAAGTACTCAATCCACCTACCGAGATGTGTTGTTTTTGAATAATTGTCAATTAAATGATCTAAGATCACACAATATAATGAATCCCTCAAATCAATATCAATATGAATGAAAAGTCGAAATATATACTCATATATTCAAAGATATATAATCCTCAAGTCTTTATCTAAGATAAATAATGATATAGATCAAGAGAGATAACCTACATTAGTATTTAACCCAAAATATGATGAAAAACTAAAAATCCACAATAATAATCCATTAAAAAGTTAATAAGAAGCCTCCAAAATCTCCCAAAAAATCCCATTGATATATATTATAATTCTTAGAAATAATAATGAGGTTATTTTGAGGATTTCTCAGTGTGTAAATGTGAGTTGATTCTAATTTTTACCCATTGTTTTGGCTTCATGAATGGTCTCTAGAACCATACAGTAGACTGTGAATTCAACATTATATTGAAAAAACCCAAAAATGTATGGTTTCCATTCATGGTCTCTAAGACTAAACATGTAACTATGAAAAACCTGTGGTGTGATTCTCTGTCATCACTGGACCACTCACTAGTGTCTAGGAAGAGGGTTTCATGTATCCTTCGGCACACCATCTCATATGTCAGAGGATATAGACTAACTTTAAGAGTTTAATCTATTGTTGTGGGGATATAGTACCCTCATATCATAGTAAAAAGATTATGAAGATATAATAAAACAGAAATAAAAAACAATTAGAGTATGAAACAAATCCAATAAATAAGAATCATACTATATCAAATGAAATTTTAGAAAAATAAAAATTTATTTCTCAACTAATCTCTATAAAAATATGAAATGTTATACATGAAATTCACTTTTAAATGGATAAATTCAACATTATATAATGTAGTTATCAAAAACACATGCATTACTTTGGATATTTTAGACCATTATAAAATATAGATCAATATATTTAAAAGTCCTCTAAGAATAATAACAATTTTTAATATAGTCTTTGTCCAATAAACATTAGTATTAGTAAATAATAAGGGTTATGACAATGTTTGATTAGCACAAACAAAAGAATTGATGGCCTTGAATAGTAGGATCATACCCTATGAAGCCCATTTATCATGGGTTCTAAGGTAGATGGAATAACTAGGATTTTCCCTTGATCAATCCCAAGTCATGATTCAACAACCTAGACTTGATCAAAACCATTTATGTATAAATTTTATTCTTATTGAGATCATGTATAAGTCCCCAGCCTTAAACCATACATAATCTTGAGTTAATACAAGATTACACATTGAGGATCTTTTCAGGTTTAGAGTTTTAGATAATTAGATCATAAATTTTCATTACATTCCACATTTAAACAAAGTGGTTACATAAAAGATAGTATTAATTTTTTTCCATCAAGGGAAACGTATTTAAAATGAAACATGGATTCTTTCTTGACACTTCCTTGAAACTATCATCAAAACATGTACATTTCCCTTGAACTGTGAAAAACATTTCAAAAAAACTTGGGATGAGCATAAAAAGCTCATTAAGGGATATAAAAATGTATGGAAAGGAAACATGAGTACTTGTACACATAAGAATCAATGAAATCATACTGTACTCATAAAACATAAGCACTTTAACATACCTCATCAAATCATGAATAAATAATAGAAATAATAAGACATAAAAGGTAACTTGAGGCATTCATAACATTCTTACGTAGGGAGTAACCCTATTGGTTACGTTTGGAATACCCACCACAGTGTATTCCCTAAATCTCTTCGGAGAAACCTTAACGTTTCACTCCTTCGCATTACCCAATACATTGGAGAGCTATATCGGGCTCACCCGCCCTTAGTTTATCACGGAACCACCCGTCTTCACAACAATGCACAAGAACCATAACATAATCATAGCACATAACTTAAGCATAAAGTAAAGATAACATTCCCACATTGCAATAACAATATAACATTTTAAGATATTGAAATAATGAATCCATTCTAAAAACCATTTTCAAAACCATTTAAAACATTTAATAAAGAGATTTTTGAATCAAAGTGTCCCATACCACTTTGAAACTTTTAACATTTTAAACAATTAATATCCATATGAATAAATCCTTAAAACCATTTTGAAAACATGGATATTAATGAGAAATATTTATAAGATTAAATCATTAAAACATTTAAAACGATATTTTAGATAAAGGGTTTTCAACAAAATGAGAGACACTTGAATACAATAATTGAGGAATAACATTTAATAAAAATTTTATAATATCATGAGAATAAAGGGATTCATGATATAATATTCCAAATGATAGTATATACACCATATAAGAGTGAATTGGTGCATAACAACAATGAAGTCTCAGTGGAAATGTAAATTGAGATGAAATCCATTATAAAGATGGTATCCTTAAATTAAGGATAAATAAATCTCATAATTATGTTGCAAAAATATAAATACACCCAATATAAGTGGATATTATGTGTAAAATAATCAAAGGTCATTCACACATATTCAAAGGATGACATATTCAATAACTACATGTTGAACCCAAAGAAATCGAAATTGGGTTAAGAAGTTCCCTTGACAGCCTAACGGCGTCACATCAAAATGAGTTGATGAGAGATAAAAAGGGTATCTCATCACATGGAAATAAAATTTAAATCAATAAGGATATAGAATAAAATATCCCAAAATAATAGTATGTGAATTAAAAGAAATAACATAAGAAGTCTTTTAAAAATTGGAGGGTGAAAGGTTCCCTTACCGACATGGGTATCTTTCGAAACATACACCTCGTGAAAGAAGGACAACACAACATTGATGTAAATACTCATAAAAGAAATTATATTACACAATGAGTAAAAATAATGGGAAGTGCATACACCACTAAAAGGAAATTGTGGCAAATGTAGCATAAATCTCACGGGAATAAAAGTGAGATGAAAAATCCCTTACGAAAACTCGGCAGCCTAACGGCGCCACTTAAAACATCCAAAAATGGATTGATGAGATCAAATAGGGTCTCTCATCATATGAACATAAAAATTACAGTAATATTACTATAAAATAACATCCCAATCACAAGAAAGATGAGCTTAAAAGGAATGACATAAAAGAGTGTACTTAAAAAGAAAGAGAGGAGTAGGATCCCTTACCTCGGGTCCGACTTGACTCGATCGTTCTTTAACGTCCTGAATAATAAACTTGAGTTATTTTCTACTTGATTAAGAACCTTTTTCAAGTTAATTATTCCTTTTATATCACTTATTGTCATTTTATAAACATTATGTAATCATTTAAGTTAATAATTTTTGTTTTGTCGATATTTGGTTCTTAAGTCGAAAGTGGACTTCTTACAATTACATGTTGTTCGTGTGGTCAAAGGTTCATTATATCCAGGATGATATTCATGATTTGGATATCATATATATCATATATATCCATAATATACATGTATTTATAATATTACATAATCATTTAGAGTTATGAAATGAAATGCACCGTTCATGGAGACGGTAAGCCGTACGTACGCATGAACGCTACTTTCATTTCTATGTCATATTAACGGAATTAAAACTAAATTAGAAGTATGTATATTTAAATTCCAGAGTTATATTAATCATTTATATGTAACATAAATCATATATAATAACTTTAAATCCATCCTTTATACATCCCACATATGGCATTAACGAATCAAATCACTTTGAGGGGGCGGTAGTCCGCACTTCCTAAAATGAAATTATCGTGTTTACCCACAATGGAAACCATAAAGGTATGACACAAAAGAAAAATACAGAAACTTAAGTAAAACATAAACATATTATATATCATATATAAGTATAGTAACATCTTAATGGCCACCTTTTAAGGTGTTATACGAGTGTTGAACAATCATCATTTCGTGAGGCATAAACCTGCCATCCACAGAAACAGTATGTTCTTTAACCATTTGATGTAGGTGTGTGTAAGTGTATCTCGAATGATTATTATAACAAAATCCTAGTATATTGAAGATACTGGAGTTTTTACAAAATAAATGAATAAAAATAGTTTAGAGTGTTGGAGAAGAAAAATAATACAAAAGGACTCAGGTGAAGACATTACCTTAAAATCAGGTAACTCCCTTTGGTTTGAGCTCAAAGACTTCCTTGGGAAGGCTTCTGCTCAAAGTGAGGATTCAAGGAGTTAGAGAGGGATGTGGAGAGAAAACATGGGCAGTGGTTGGCCGAGCAAAAGGCTTTGGAAGTGTGGGTAAGGAGGTAGATGTGGGGGACTTTTATAAGAGGAGGGCAGGGGCACCCTTGGAAAGTAAAGAAAGGTTCCTTTATTTTAAAATGAGTTTCGGATTTAAAAGGTCCCACATTGATATAATTCGAGGCTAAGGTGATAAGGGTTAAAAATATACCCATCAAATAGGTTTTGGATATGTGTAGGTCATAGATTTTATATTATCTTTTCATTTTATTTAAATCCTTTATTAATGAGGTAATCGCTGCATCATCATGATGTCATAAATAATTTAATATATTTAATGTCTAAAAATTATAAAAAATATCATGATGTAGTAAATATTTTTATCTTTATGATGAATATTTATAGGCAAAAATCTGACTTGTATAACCCCATGTAAAAATTGTGTTAGAAAAACATGTCATGTTTGTGTCATTTTTACATTAACATTAAATAAAAAGGTATTTAAGTCATTTTCCAACCAAAGTGGCTCCATGGGGTCCCCAAGTTGACCCATGGATTGTCTTGTTCGGCCAGGACACATTCAATAAGGTTAGGACATGTGTCTAGGTCATTTCATTTTATTAAAACATTATTCTTACCTTAAACTACACTAATTACCTCTAATCGCGATTAAAAACTTAATAAGTTACTATTCACCAAGAAATTATTTTAATCCCATTGAACCACATTTTACTTCTTAATGACAACTATGTATTTCGGATTTTTGAAATTCAAAACACAAATATGGCAAAATTTCATTTAAACGGAAAATCAGTTTTTATAAGCACCACTTAGTGGTTTCACTATTCATCAAAAATTGAAGTTTTTCAGAAAATTACCAAAAATTCACCCTAAGCTATATTTGATATTCCGAATTCAAAAATGATGACTATTTTAAAAAATTCAAAACATATAAGTTTCATTAATTAATTTAATAGTTAATTCCCGCTGTCAAAACAAATAGCGTGTTTTTATGCAACAAAATGTATCAAAAGATTGACATTAGTTTAAGTCCGATTTCAAAGTGATATTAATTCCAACGACCACTATTGGATTAAATGGTAAAAATATATTCTAATTTCACTTTATAGCCAATTAAAAATATAATCTAATCATATAAATATATTATATTAAAAAAAGGTTTTGAATTAAAATACAACTTTTTCACTATTCATTAAAAATTGAACTTTTTCGGAAAAATACCAAAAATTTACACAAAGTAAATTTTCATGTCTCGATTATAAAGAAGAATTTTATTTAGTCAAATATAACACATAAAATTGTCAAAATGTGGATTTAAAAGAGGTTCTCCATCAAAAGGCGGTTAATCGGCCCTTTTAAAGAATATTAGAATGTTTACGCTTAAAATTGGATTCATTCGCATTTTTAATCCTCTAAAATTTATTGTAAAAAGTAAAAATATTTGACAAACATATATAATCATTTTTTATTTAGTTCGGTTCATTCCTACCATTACAACGGCTAGGCATTAACTACTATTTAAAATAATGTTATTTTTTTATTAGAGTGCAACGTAAGATTTCCCAGAAACTCATTGTTGCGTATTGGGTACGCCATCAAGCATAGCGTACCCTTTAAAGTAAATTAATATTTTATTCACAAATATAGATAAATATAACAATTTCATATTCTTTATTTACCTGGGGTGTTACATCCTTCCCCCCTTTTGGTAATTGCGTCCTCGCAATATCAAAATTGGGCATGGAAACTCCATTGAAAGTCCCACATCGGAAAAAGAGTCGGTAAAACAATCACTTTAAAATAATGAAAGATAAGTACAAAGGTCACCTAAGTTTGCCCATACTAGGATTCTATATAGGAAAACATGGACATGGAAGAAAAAACAAAGGGTCAGGTTCTGAGGGAGAGTGATTGTAAACATGTCTAGGAGAAAGTTAACCATAAGAAAATCACAAACTAGTGGTGGGTTAAATGGTATTCTATTCCCCAGTATCAAAAGTTAATAGACAACATTTTTGTTTTAAGTTACTCTTCATTGAGGAAATTATTTTTGAGCTTAACTAAATCATAATGAAACATAATTACTTGTCACGTAGACTTTCAACTTTTACTAGATTCCTTAATCAAACTCCTGTTTTCTCCAAAAGATGAGTATTTAGGAAGACTTGTTCACATTAAGAGTACTATAATCAAGTTCTTGGGAATCACCTAATCCACAAAAGAGAACTATATATTTCCCATGTCTTTAGACAAAATCCAAAACCAAAATTGTTAGTATGATGTTAGAGAATCCACAAAAGTATAATCTTTATAAAAAGAAAATCTATTCTTAATATCCAAAATTTTTCCAACAAAACCCAAAGTTCAAAGAGGACCATTTGATAAACAATTTGTCCATAAAATTCATCAATGTAAACCAAACTAATATTTAAACCCATATATTTGAAGGATTTATTCACATAGTCTTCCAAGGTACAAGTTTTCTTTTATCTCCAAATAACATCAGTTGCTCATAAATTCTCATATTGAAAAGTAATTAACCTAATTGCATATCCTCCATGCTAGGTTAATCATTTACATAGATAACCCAAAATAAACTTAATCTTGATTCCTAAAATCATCTAACTAACAAGAATTAGTCAAAATAACCAGGGACTTCACGTAGTCTAGTGGTAGGCGATAAATACAAGTCACACTTTGGTTGTGGGTTCGATTCCCGTAGCTTTGTCCGACGCAATGGTTTGTCACACGGTCTGCGTGTTGTCCTTTTTCCAAAACTATATAATTCTTAAAACATTCCCCAAAACGAGATAAAACGTTCAAAAATAATCATAACATATTTTAACCTCAAGTTTATCTCATGCCTTTCATTTTCCATCATAACAT
Source organism: Viscum album (assembly GCA_963277665.1). NCBI lineage: Eukaryota > Viridiplantae > Streptophyta > Magnoliopsida > Santalales > Viscaceae > Viscum > Viscum album. The sequence continues at coordinate 2,094,180,494 of OY728122.1, forward strand.
ATGATAACCCATAATTACCTCAAAAGTAAGGATCATATAAACCCTAATGGTTACCTTTATAATTAATACCTGAACTTCCACATCGATTAGTCATCTCGTACATGATGCATTATAGATCATACCAAGGTTCAAGTGGTTGATCATGACTCCTTGATGGTTGGTTTAGAACAACCGCGAGTTTCCTCATTGAATCCCCCATTTCATCCAGTCTCTTAATCAGATAACCACCACAGTTTCCTTCAAACCTATTGCCAATTTGGTTCCTGCTAGATCCATCTGTTCACTAAAAACAGAAATGTCAGTGTGAGTATATCAACAAAACCATCATGTACTAATGAGGAAGATAAACACTAATATATATTTACTCATTCACTTTATCTAAAACTAGGACTCTTTATGAAATCCTAACAATTATGGTAATGTCACTTATGCTTAAAGAGTACCCTAACCTCTAAAGTTATCTAAACCGACCTCTGATACCAACTATAAGGCCCCAGCCTTAAACCTTACTTAATCTTGAGTTAATACAAGATTACACATTTAGGATCTTTTTAGGTTTAGAGTTTTAGAGAATTAGATCATAAACTTGCATTACATTCCACATTTAAACAAAGTGGTTACATAAAAGATAGTATTCATTTTTTTCCATCAACGGAAACATATTTAAAATAAAACATGGATTCTTTCTTGACACTTCCTTGAAACTATCATCATAACATGTACCTTTCCATTGACCTGTGAAAAGAATTTCAAAAAAACTGGGGATGAGCATAAAAAGCTCAGTAAGGGATATAAAAATATATGGAAAGGAAACAAGAGTTCTTATACACATAAGAATCAATGAGATCATACTTTAATCATAAAACATAAGCACTTTAACATTCCTCATCAAATCATGAATAAATTATAGAAATAATAAGACATAAAAGGTAACTTGAGGCATTCATAACATTCTTATGTAGGGAGTAACCCTATTGGTTACGTTTGGAATACCCACCACAGTATATTCCCTAAATCTCTTCAGAGAAACCTTAACGTTTCATTCATTCACGTTACCCAATGCATTGGAGAGCTATATCGGGCTCACCCGCCCTTAGTTTATCACGGAACCACCCGTCTTCACAAAAATGCCCAAGAACCATAACATAATCATAGAACATAACTTTAGCATATAGGAAAGATTATATTCCAACATTTCAATAACAATATAACATTTTAATATGTTGAAATAATGAATCCATTCTAAAAACAATTTTCAAAACCATTTAAAACATTTAATAAAGATATTTTTGAATCAAAGTGTCCCATACCACTTTGAAACTTTTAACATTGTAAACCATTAATATCCATATGAATAAATACTTAAAACCATTTTGCAAACATGGATATTAATGAGAAATATTTATAAGATTAAATCATTAAAACATTTAAAACGATATTTTAGTTAAAGGGTTTTTAACAAAATGAGAGACACTTGAATACAATAATTGAGGAATAACATTTAATAAAAACTTTATAATATCATGAGAATAAAGGGATTCATGATATAATATTCCAAATGATAGTATATACACCATATAAGAGTTAATTGGTGCATAACAACAATGAAGTCTCAATGGAAATGTAAATTGAGATGAAATCCATTATAAAAACGGTATCCTTAAATTAAGGATAAATCAATCTCATAATTATGTTCGACAAATATAAATACACCCAATATAAGTGGATATTAAGTGTAAAATAATCAAAGGTCATTCACACATATTCAAAGGATGACATATTCAATAACTACATGTTGAACCCAAAGAAATCGAAATTGGGTTAAGAAGTTCCCTTGACAGCCCAACGGCGTCACATCAAAATGAGTTGATGAGAGATAAAAAGGGTATCTCATCAAATGGACATAAAATTTAAATCAATAATGATATATAATAACATAACCCAAAATAATATTATGTGAATTAAAATACATAACATAATAAGTCTTTTAAAAATAGGAGGGTGAAAGGTTCCCTTACCGACATGGGTATCTTTCGAAACATACACCTCGTGAAAGAAGGACAGTACAACATTGATGTAAATACTCATAAAAGAAATTATATTACACAATGAGTAAAAATAATGGTAATTACATACACCACTCAAAGGAAATTGTGGAAAATGTATCATAAATCTCACGGGAATAAAAGTGAGATGAAAAATCCCTTACAAAAACTCGGCAGCCTAACGGCGCCACTTAAAACTTCCAAAAATGGATTGATAAGATCAAATAGGGTCTCTCGTCATATGAACATAAAAATTACAGTAATATTAATATAAAAGAACATCCCAATCACAAGAAAGATGAGCGTAAAAGGAATGACATAAAATAGTGTACTTAAAAAGAAAGAGAGGAGTAGGATCCCTTACCTCGGGTCCGACTTGACTCGATCGTTATTTAACGTCCTGAATAATAAACTTGAGTAAATTTTTTCTTTATTAAGAACATTTTTCAAGTTAATTATTACTTTTACATCACTTATTGTCATGCTATAAACATTATGTAATCATTTAAGTTAATAATGTTTGTTTTGTCGATATTTGGTTCTTAAGTCGAAAGTGGACTTCTTACAATTACATGTTGTTCGTGTGGTCAAAGGTTCATTATATCCAGAATGATATTCATGATTTGGATATAATATATATCATATATATCCAGAATTTACATGTATTTATAATATTACATAATCATTTAGAGGTAATAAATGAAATGCACCGTTCATGGAGACGGTAAGCCGTACGTACGCATGAACGCTACTTTCATTTCTATGTCATATTAACATAATTAAAACTAAATGAGAGGTATGTATAATTTAATTCCATAATTATATTCATAATTTATATGTAACATAAATCATATATAACAACTTTAAATCCATCCTTTATACATCCCACATATGGCATTAACGAATCAAATCACTTTGAGGGGGCGGTAGTCCGCACTTCCTAAAATGAAATTATCGTGTTTACCCACAATGGAAACCGTAAAGGTATGACACAAAAGAAAAATACAGAAGCTTAAGTAAAACATAAACATATTATATATCATATATAATTATAGTGACATATTAATGGCCACCTTTTAAGGTGTTATATGAGTGTTTAACAATCATCATTTCGTGAGGCATAAACTCGCCATCCACAGAAACAGTATGTTCTTTAACCATTTGATGTAGGTGTGTGTATGTGTAGCTCGAATTATTCTTATAAAAACATACTAGTATATTGAAGATACTGTATTTATTACAAAAGAAATGAATAAAAAGAGTTTATAGGGTTGGAGAAGCAAAATAAAACAAAAGGACTCAAGTGAAGACATTACCTTAAAATCGGGTAACTCCCTTTGGTTTGAGCTCAAAGGCTTCCTTGGGAAGGCTTCTGCCCAAAGTGAGGCTTCAAGTAGATATAGAGGGATGTGTAGAGACAAAATGGGTAGGTTTTGGACGAGCCAAAGGCTTTGGAAGTGTGGGTAAGGAGTAGATGTGGGGGCCTTTTATAAGAGGAGGGGAGGGGCACCCTTGGAAAGTAAAGAAAGGTTCCTTTATTTTAAAATGCGTTTCGGATTTAAAAGGTCCCACATTGATATAATTCTAGGATAAGGTGATAAGGGTTCTAAATATATCCATACAATAGGTTTTGGACATGTTTAGGTCATAGATTTTACATTATCGTTTCATTTTATTTAAATCCTTTATTAATGAGGTAATCACTGCATCATCATGATGTCATAAATAATTTAATATATTTAATGTCTAAAAATTATAAAAAAAATATCATGATGTATTAAATCTTTTTATCTTTCTAATGAATATTTATAGGCAAATATCTGACTTGTATAACCCCATGTAAAAATTGTGTTAGTAAAACATGTCATGTTTGTGTCATTTTTACTTTAACATTAAATACAAAGGTATTTAAGTCATTTTCCAACCAAAGTGGCTCCATGGGGTCCCCAAGTTGACCCATGGATTTTCTTGGTCGGCCATGACACATCCAATGAGGTTAGGACATGTTTCTAGGTCATTTCATTTTATTAAAACATTATTCTTACCTTAAACTACACTAATTACCTCTAATCGCGATTAAAAACTAAATAAGTTACTATTCACCAAGAAAATATTTTAATCCCACTGAACCACATTTTAATTCTTAATGAAAACCATTTATGTCAGATTTTTGAAATTCAAAACACAAAGATGGAAAAATTTCATTTAAACGGAAAATCAGTTTTTATAAGTACCACTTAGTGGTTTCACTATTCCTCAAAAATTGAAGTTTTTCAAAAAATTACCAAAAATTCACCCTAAGCTATATTTGATATTCCAAATTAAAAAATTATGTCTATTTTACAAAATTAAAAACATATAATTTTCATTAATTAATTTAATAGTTAATTCCCGCTATCAAAACAAATAGCGTGTTTTTATGAAACAAAATGTATCAAAAGATTGACACTAGTTTAAGTCCGATTTCAAAGTGAAATTAATTCCAACGAACACTATTGGATTAAATGGTAAAAATATATTCTAATTTCACTTTAAAACCAATTCAAAATATAATATAATCATATAAATAAATTAGATTAAAAATAGGTTTTGAATTAAAATACAACATTTTTCACTATTCATTAAAAATTGAACTTTTTCGGAAAAATACCAAAAATTTACACAAAGTAAATTTTGATGTCCCGATTCTAAAGAAGAATTTTATTTAGTCAAATATAACACATAAAATTTTCAAAAATTGGATTTAAAAGAGGTTCGCCATCAAAAGGCGGTTAATAGACCCTTTTAAAGAATATTAGAATGTTTACGCTTAAAATTTGATTCATTCGCATTTTTAATCCTCTAAAATTTATTGTAAAAAGTAAAAATATTTGAAAAACATATATAATAATTTTTTAGTTAGTTCTGTTCATTCCCGCCATCACAACGACGAGGCGTTAACTACTATTTAAAATAATATTATTTTTTATTAGAGTGTAATGTAAGATTCCCAAGAAACTCATTGTTGCGTATTGGGTACACCATCGAGCATAGCGTCCCATTTAAAGTAATATTAATATTTTATTCACAAACATAGATAAATATAAAAATGCCATATTCTTTATTTACCTGGGTTGTTACATCCTTCCCCCCTTTTGGGAATTGCGTCCTCGCAATTTTAAAATTGGGCTTGGAAACTCCATTGAAAGTCCCACATCGGAAAAAGAGTCTGTAAAACAATCACCTTAAAATAAAGAAAGTTAAGTACAAAGGTCACCCGAGTTATCCCATACTAGGATTCCATATAGTAAAACATGGACATCAAAGAAAAAACAAAGGGTCATGTTCTGAGGGAGAGTGGTAGTAAGCATGTCTAGGAGAAAGTTAACCATAAGAAAATCACAAACTAGTGGTGGGTTAAATGGTATTCGATTCCCCAGTATCAAAAGTTAACAGACAACATTTTTGTTTTAAGTTACTCTTCATTGAGGAATTTATTTTTGAGCTTAACTAAATCATAATGAAACATACTTACTTGTCACATATACTTTCAACTTTTACTAGATTCCTTAATCAAAATCATATTTTCTCCAAAAGACGATTATTTAGGAAGACTTGTTCACATTAAGAGTTCTATAATCAACTTCTTGAGAATCACCTAATCCATAAAAAAACTATATATTTCCCATGTATTTAGACAAAATACAAAACCAAAATTTTTAGTATGAGGTCAGAGAATCCACAAAAGTATAATCCTTTATAAAAAGAAAATCTATTCTTAATCTACAAAAATTTTCCAACAAAACCCAAAGTTCAACGAGGAACATTTGATAAACAATTTTTCCATAAAATTATTCAAAGTAAACCAAACTAAGATTGAAACCCAAATATTTGAAGGATTTAGTCACATAGTCTTCCAAGGTACAAATTAACTTTTATCTCCAAATAACACCAGTTGCTCTTAAATTCTCATATTGAAAATTAATTAACCTAATCGCATATCCTCCATGATAGGTTAATCATTTCCATAGATAACCCAAAATAAACTTACTCTTGATTCCTAAAATCATATAACTAACATGAATTAGTCAAAATAACCAGGGACTTCACGTTGTCCGGTGGTAGGCGATAAATACAAGTCGCACTTTGGTTGTGGGTTTGATTCCCGCAGCTTTGTCTGACGCGACGGGTTGTCACATGGTATGCGTGTTGTCCTTTTTCCAAAACTATATAAGTCTTAAAACATTCCCCAAAACGAGATAAAATCTTCAAAAATAATCATAACATATTTTAACCTCAATTTTATCTCATGCCTTTGATTTTCCATCATAACATATAATAACCCATAATTACCTCAAATGTAAGGATCATATAAACCCTAATGGTTACCTTTATAATTATTACCTGAACTTCCACATCGATTGGTCATCTCGTACATGATGCATTACAAATCATACCAAGGTTCAAGTGGTTGATCATGACTCCCTGATAGTTGGTTTAGAACAACCGCGAGTTTCCTCATTGAATCCCCCATTTCATCCAGTCTCTTAATCAGAGAACCACCATAGTTTCCTTCAAACCTATTGCCAATTTGGTTCCTTCTAGATCCATCCATTCACTAAAAACAGAAATGTCAGTGTGAGTATATCAACAAAACCATCATGTACTAATGAGGAAGATAAACAGTAATATATACTTACTCATTCACTTTATCTAAAACTAGGAATCTTTCTTAAATCCTAACCATTATGGTAATGTCACTTATGCTTAAAGAGTACCCTAACCTCTAAAGTTATCTAAACTGACCTCTGATACCAACTATAAGGCCCCAGCCTTAAACCTTACTTAATCTTGAGTTAATACAAGATTACACATTGAGGATCTTTTCAGGTTTAGAGTTTTGGAGAATTAGATCATAATCTTGCATTACATTCCACATTTAAACAAAGTGGTTACATAAAATATAGTATTCATTTTTTTCCATAAACAGAAACATATTTAAAATAAAACATGTATTCTTTCTTGACACTTCCTTGACACTATCATCATAACATGTACCTTTCCCTTGACCTGTGAAAAACATTTCAAAAAAACTTGGAATGAGCATAAAAATATCAGTAAGGGATATAAAAATATATGGAAAGGAAACATGAGTACTTGTACACATAAGAATCAATGAAATCATACTTTACTCATAAAACATAAGCACTTTAACATACCGCATCAAATCATGAATAAATCATAGAAATAATAAGACATAAAAGGTAACTTGAGGCATTCATAACATTCTTACGTAGGTAGTAACCCTCTTGGTTACGTTTGGAATACCCACCACAGTATATTCCCTAAATCTCTTCGGAGAAACCTTAACGTTTCACTCCTTCGCGTTACCCAATGCATTGGAGAGCTATATCGGGCTCACCCGCCCTTAGTTTATCACGGAACCACCCGTCTTCACAACAATGCCCAAGAACCATAACATAATCATAGCACATAACTTATGCATAAAGGAAATATAACATTCCCACATTGCAATAACAATATAACATTTTAAGATATTGAAATAATGAATCCATTCTAAAAACCATTTTCAAAACCATTTAAAACATTTAATAAAGAGATTTTTGAATCAAAGTGTCCCATACCACTTTGAAACTTTTAACATTTTAAACCATTAATATCCATATGAATAAATCCTTAAAACCATTTTGAAGACATGGATATTAATGAGAAATATTTATAAGATTAAATCATTAAAACATTTAAAACGATATTTTAGTTAAAGGGTTTTTTAACAAAATGAGAGACACTTGAATACAATAATTGAGGAATAACATTTAATTAAAAATTTATAATATCATGAGAATAAATGGATTCATGATATAATATTCCAAATGATAGTATATACACCATATAAGAGTGAATTGGTGCATAACAACAATAAAGTCTCAATGGAAATGTAAATTGAGATGAAATCCATTATAAAGACGGTATCCTAAAATTAAGGATAAATCAATCTCATAAATATGTTCAGAAAATATAAATACACCCAATATAAGTGGATATTAAGTGTAAAATAATCAAAGGTCATTCACACATATTCAAAGGATGACATATTCAATAACTACATGTTGAACCCAAGAAATCGAAATTGGGTTAAGAAGTTCCCTTGACAGCCTAACGGAGTCACATCAAAATGAGTTGATGAGAGATAAAAAGGGTATCTCATCACATGGAAATAAAATTTAAATCAATAAGGATATAGAAGAACATATCCCAAAATAATAGTATGTGAATTAAAAGACATAACATAAGAAGTCTTTTAAAAATAGGAGGGTGAAAGGTTCCCTTACCGACATGGGTATCTTTCGAAACATACACCTCGTGAAAGAAGGACAATACAACATTGATGTAAATACTCATAAAAGAAAGTATATTACACAATGAGTAAAAATAATTGGAAGTACATACACCACTCAAAGGAAATTGTGGCAAATGTAGCATAAATCTCACAGGAATAAAAGTGAGATGAAAAATCCCTTACGAAAACTCGGCAGCCTAACGGCGCCACTTAAAACTTCCAAAAATGGATTTATGAGATCAAATAACATCCCTCATCATATGAAAATAAAAATTACAGTAAGATTAATATAAAATAACATCCCAATCACAATAAATATGAGCTTAAAAGGAATGACATAAAAGAGTGTACTTAAAAAGAAAGAGAGGAGTAGGATCCCTTACCTCGGGTCTGACTTGACTCGATCGTTCTTTAACGTCCTGAATAATAAACTTGAGTTAATTTCTACATGATTAATAACCTTTTTAAAGTTAATTATTCCTTTTATATAACTTATTTTCATGTTATAAACATTATGTAATCATTTAATTTAATAATGTTTGTTTTGTCGATATTTGGTTCTTAAGTTGAAAGTGGACTTCTTACAATTACATGTTGTTCGTGTGGTCAAAGGTTCATTATATCCAGAATGATATTCATGATTTGGGTATCATATATATCATATATATCCAGAATATACATGTATTTATAATATTACATAATCATTTGGAGGTAATAAATGAAATGCACCGTTCATGGAGACGGTAAGCAATACGTACGCATGAACGCTACTTTCATTTCTATGTCATATTAATGGAATTAAAACTAAATGATAGGAATGTATATTTTAATTCCATAATTATATTCATCATTTATATGTGACATAAATCAGATATAATAACTTTAAATCCATCCTTTATACATCCCACATATGGCATTAACGAATCAAATCACTTTGAGGTGTCGGTAGTCCGCACTTCCTAAAATGAAATTATTGTGTTTACCCACAATGGAAACCGTAAAGGTATGACACAAAGAAAAATATAGAAGCTTAAGTAAAACATAAAAATATTATATATCATATATAAGTATAGTGACATATTAATGTCCACCTTTTAAGGTGTTATATGAGTGTTGAACAATCATCATTTCGTGAGGCATAAACTCGCTATCCACAGAAAGAGTATGTTCTTTAAACATTTGATGTAGGTGTGTGTAAGTGTAGCTCGAATTCGTCTTATGAAAACATACTAGTATATTTAATATACTGTATTTGTTACAAAAGAAATGAATAAAAAGATTTTAGATGGTTGGATAAGCAAAATAAAACAAAAGGACTTAAGTGAAGACATTACCTTAAAATCGGGTAACTCCCTTTGGTTTGAGCTCAAAGGCTTCCTTGGGAAGCCTTATTCCCAATGTTAGGCTTCAAGGAGTTATATAGGGATGTTTAGAGTCAAAATGGGCAGGTTTTGGCCGAGACAAAGTCTTTGGAAGTGTGGGTAAGGAGGTAGATGTGGGGGTCTTTTATAAGAGGAGGGGAGGGGCACCCTTGGAAAGTAAAAAAAGGTTCCTTTATTTTAAAATGAGTTTCGGATTTAAAAGGTACCACATTGATATAATTCAAGGATAAGGTGATAAGGGTTCGAAATATACCCATCCAATAGGTTTTTGACATGTGTACGTCAAAGATTTTACATTATCTTTTCATTTTATTTAAATCCTTTATTAATGAGGTAATCGTTGCATCATCATGATGTCATAAATAATTTAATATATTTAATTTCTAAAAATTATAAAAAAAATATCATGACGTAGGAAATCTTTTTTTATTTCTAATGAATATTTATAAGAAAAAATATGACTTTGATAACCCCATGTAAAAATTGTGTTAGTAAAACATGTCATGTTTGTGTCATTTTTACTTTAACATTAAATAAAAAGGTATTTAAGTCATTTTCCAACCAAAGTGGCTCCATGGGTTCCCCAAGTTGACCCATGGATTTTCATGGTCGTCCATGACACATAAAATGATGTTAGGACATGTTTCTAGGTCATTTCATTTTATTAAAACATTACTCTTACCTTAAACTACACTAATTGCCTCTAATCGCGATTAAAAACTTAGTAAGTTACTATTCACCAAAAAAATTATTTTAATCCCATTGAACCACATTTTACTTCATAATGACAACCATGTATGTAGGATTTTTGAAATTCAAAAACAAAGATGGAAAATTTTCATTTAAACGGAAAATCAGTTTTTATAAGTACCACTTAGTGGTTTCACTATTTATCAAAAATTGATGTTTTTCAGAAAATTACCAAAAATTCACCCTAAGCTATATTTGATATTCTGAATTCAAAAATTATGTCTATTTTAAAAAATTCAAAACATATAAGTTGCATTAATTAATTTAATATTTAATTCCCGTAGTCAAAACAAATAGTGTGTTTTTATGAAACAAAATGTATCAAAAGATTGACACTAGTTTAAGTCTGATTTCAAAGTGAAATTAATTACAACAACCACTACTGGATTAAATGATAAAAATATATTCTAATTTTACTTTAAAACCAATTAAAAACTTAATCTAATCATATAAATAAATTCGATTAAAAAGAGGTTTTGAATTAAAATACAACATTTTTCACTATTCATTAAAAATTGAACTTTTTCGGAAAAATACCAAAAATTTACACAAAGTAAATTTTGATGTCCCGATTCTGAAGAATAATTTTATTTAGTCAAATATAACACATAAAATTGTCAAAATGTGGATTTAAAAGAGGTTCGCCATCAAGAGGCGGTTAATCGACCCTTTTAAAGAATATTAGAATGTTTACGCTTGAAATTGGATTCATTCGCATTTTTAATCCTCTAAAATTTATTGTAAAAAGTAAAAATATTTGAAAAACATATATAATCATTTTGTAGTTAGTTCTGTTCATTCCTGCCATTACAACGGCTAGGTGTTAACTACTATTTAAAATAATATTATTTTTTATTATAGTGCAACGTATGATTCCCAAGAAACTCATTGTTGCGTATTGGGAACGCCATCGAGCATAGCATCTCATTTAAAGTAATATTAATATTTTATTCACAAATATAGATAAATATAAAATCTTCATATTCTTTATTTACCTGGAGTGTTACATCATGCACCAATCCATGTTCGTTAAACGACCCCAATAAAGCACCACCATCGCACACCTTACCCTTAGGACGTACTCTAGTGTAATAAGGGGTTATATATCTAGACCATCATAATAAAAATATTTTTATTTTTATTTTTAATAATTATTATATTGATAAATTTATATTACAAATTTATCTATTATTATATAATGAGTTTATAAAAATTAGATTTTGACACGAAGAAATCAAAAACGTATTTTTGGGGAATATATAGTTCCAACTAAGACATTCTTTTGATAAATTAAAGAATTTTTTAAATAAATTATATTTTAATATAATATTGTTCTTATAAAATAATCATATAAATATAAATGATAATATGATTTAATAAAGTCCAATGTAATTTTTATAAGGGTCAAAAGGTGGTAAATATTATAAAAAATAGTATTTTCTAGTAAATTGGAATTGTATTTTAAGTTGAAAATTACATTGTTTAGAATAATATTTTGATAAGATAAATACTATTTTTTATATCAGCATTACAAAATTATCTAATGGTTAATTTTTAATCATTTTCTAAGATAATCTAATTTTTAGGAAAAAATTAAATATTGTATAAATATATAGTCTCTATTATGACATAATAATGTCCTAAAAGTGATTTAAAAAATGATATTAAATTAATAAATGGCCAAATATATATTTATACATTAAATTAATTTTTTTACATTATTTTATTGATTTTATAAACCATTAATTAATCTTCTAAACCCTATATTATATTTTGACGTTTTAAAATCAATTCTTTGTGAATATGATTCACTTCCAAATCATCAATTTCATTATTTTTAGGATTTAGTTTCATGGACATATAAAATTATGAATACCACTCCTATTTTGAAAAAAAATGTTCATAACCCATGGGAGGGTTTTTTTATTTTTTTATCATATAGGGTCCAAAACCTATGTTTAGAAATTAATAAAGAACTCCCTCTCTTTTACTATAAAAACACACTGATCCTCCCACTCTTACTCACTAAAAACTCATATATAATTAATTTACTCCACATATCCCTATCTAAAACCATCCTAATGTGTCACCAATATTATAATAATCTCCTCCTAGGATTCCATAAGTTCCCTCTAAAGGTAAGGGATTATATCCTCCTCCTCTTTATTCAAGCACTTTTTTTTATGCCATTGGATTTCAAATTATTCATGATGGAATAGGATTTTAAACATCCCTTTTACAATAATTATTATTTCTTTGTAATTATAGACTACATTTCACTTTCATTAAACCCTTCCAAGAATCTTTATGTACACCCACTATGTTTCAAAAATTATCAAGTGATTTTCCATGCCAAACATTGTGTAGTGAATACCTAACCCATTTCCATGGAAGGTATTTAACCTATATTTACCTATCCATCATTGTCTGGTGGTATTCTATGAATTTCACCCACACCCATTGATCAAGGGATTAAAATTGAAGAAATTTTTTTTTATGTTGTATGATCTCTGTGGAACACTAACGCATGTACATGATATAAATGTGACAGGTGGTCCCAGAATCATATAGCCCTCCAACATATTGTGTAATTTTTTTATCTCATGAGATACCATGAATGGTTCATAGGATGTTATCATAAGAACACTATTTTATTATTTATCTATGGTTAAACTTGATGTATTCTTATGTTTTCATATTTTATGTGGTTTTTCTATCCTTATGTTTCCCTGATCTTATCATCGTATTCCATGCTTTGATGTTAAATATTATAATTTTCACCTTTTTATTAAATCATTTCATTACTCTTGACACACTTATTATACTTTAACGTATTATATTATTTGATTCTTCCCTTAAGGGGCTTTATATCTCACCCCATTCGTATGTACATCCCCAGGTTATCTAGCGTAGTATTAGAAGATCAGTGGATTTTAAGGGCATGTTGTGGAGTTTTTAAGTAATGTTATTTTTTCCATGTTTTAAGATATTATAATATATATAATTAAAAAAATACACTAGGTCTCTTGATATTTTGGGTTTTCATTATGTGTATCTTTTATGTAAAAAATCACAAATAAAATTGTATTAAAGATTTGGGTTTCCATAGTTGGTATCAGAGATAAATCTAGTTATTTTTGGGAATTAAAATTAAAAACCCTTAGTTAAAGCCTTAGGGATAAGACTAAACATATGAAAATATCTCTAAATTATGTTAAATTATATATTATTTGGTTTCTAAACAAAAAAATTCATGTCTAGATGCTACAAGATGATATTGATCTGGCATAGTTATACATAGGGGTAATAACTCCAAAAAGGGCGCAATGGGTATTGATTCAATCATCCCCTAGTGAATGATAAGGAGGCCTTACTAAACCCCTAGTTTTATACAATCGGTTGATGTTTATTCATAATTTAATAATATCTTTATGAACCATTATGAAGGGAAAAAAATGACTATAAGATTTTATGTTAGCAAATAGACCATGGATAACATAGATTGAAACCAAAAAATTCATAAGTTAAGGAATGTATATAATTTATATTGTAACCTAAAATATTCCATAGTTTCAATTCTATTTAATTGAAAAATTGAAAATTATCTTTCCTAATATTTCTTTTAGTCCATTCAATGGCTATTAAGAGGAGAAACCAAGTCGACAAAAAATGTGGGAGGCAACGTGATGATTTCCCAAATGAGATGCCCAACCCTATAGAAGAAGGAATCATGAAATTATGACAATAACTTCATATTTAACTCAAGTTTTGAATATAGACTATAATATATGGGAGCAACCACATCCCCCTAATAAATAAAGTTTCAAATGATACCTTTATGTGACGAAAGACTCTGACATTAAGTGGATCTTCTGATCCTTTAATCATGGATGAAAGGATAAACTCCATCCAAAAGACCTTATACATCCTCCAATTCTCTAAGTAAGAGTATTATTTTCTTCCCATTAATCATATAGATGGATAATCTAATCAATTGTTGATATTGATCTAAAATATGAATCTTTATGAGTATATCTAAGTGACGGAGTGGAAATAATTCCTAAATTTTTTTTTGATAAACAATTTTCTCACACCATATAAATAAAAATAGATATGGAGTTCCTTAGACTGAAGTAAAAGGATGATTAATCGATTAGGTAGTATGAGAAAAACTTCATAATACTTGTGTGATATCCTATGGATCTATCATTGACCAAAAAATAAATATGACTACTTATTTGGTGGGATAAAGATGAATCTGTGGAGAGATTTTCATATTTAAGGCTTTGAAAACTATAAGGAAATTGTCCAAAGTGTCCTTAAAGTAAAAAATGGAAGTCAATGAATGTTAAGGGTTGGGATATAGAAATTGGAGAATGGGATTAAATTTTTTTTTAGTGATGTATAAATATCATGTTGTCAGGAATGTCTAACACCCCACTTATCAAAAGTGTTGGAAGAATTATCATAGAAATTCCTTAAAGGGGAAAAGGAAATGCTTTAGGACTGAGAAGTATGGGAACCTTTCTAGGAAATACCAACAGGATAAATCCACAAATGTGATGGAAAAAAAAATCATATAGTAAAACCTCATCCTTTTTTCTAATGTTTCAAGTATAAGGAATAAGGAAACTATATGAATCAATGAACTAATCCAATTTTTTCAATGAGAACTAAAACTAACAACCTCTAAGGCCTATAGACAAATGGATGGATTATTGCACCACAACTGATAAGGTGGATCCCAACAAAAAAGTGGTGATAGGTACACTAGTTATAAATTCAAGGATAGAAAACATAAAATTTGATTATGGATCTATTCATTCTTTTATATCATCTAATTTTAGTAGAACTATTCATGCACCACCTCGAAATGGGGAAGTCGGATTATCGATGAATATAGAAAATGGGACAATTATTGCATCATAAAAATTATAATTCACCCCTATCAAACTTTTTTGGATGAATTTACTTGGAAAATTTCTGATAATTACTTTAGATAAATTTGATGCTATTATGGTCATGTATTCGATTTCCTTGTATATAGCCAACATAAATTTCCTAGAGAAGGAAATCACCCTCTATATGGAAAATTACCCTCTAATTCTATACAACTATAAGGTGGAGAATGAATATAATTTTGTATAATTATCCCAATCATATATATTGTTGAATTATGAGAAATCATATCTTACTAAAATAATTTAGACTAAATAAAATATCATCATTAATGACATTCCCATTATAAGGTAATATGGTGATGTGTTTCTTGAATAATTCCCTGGTTTTCCTCAAAGTCATGAGGTTGAGTTCTCAATCGATATTATACCCATTTCTAATATCCAAGACTCCATATTTATTAGAAACTATTTAACATGAAAATTTGAAGAAAAAACCATTTGAGAATCTATATAAATGGTTAATATAACCATGTGATTCTCTATGGGGTACGTTGGTCCTCTTTATAGAGAAGAAAGATGGGTCAATGTGCCTCTGCATTGACTATCATGAGCTCCAGATGATCATCATAAAGAAAATAATCATCTTCCATGGATTGATAACAAATTTTATTAGCAATGTGGAGCCTAGATCTTCTCTAAGGTGGATCTTTGGTCGGGATATTATCAAGTAAAGGTGAAGAAGTAAGATATCACAAAAAATACTTTTCTTATATGGTATGAGAACTATGAGTTCACAGTGACGTAATTTAGAACCAATAATGCTCCATATATCTTCGTGGACATAATGAATAGATTATTTAGAGATTACCTCAAAAATATTGGAATTATTTATTGATGGTAATCATATGTACTCAAAAATCAAGGAGGGGCATAAGGAGAATTTGACCATTTTGTTGAATACATTGTGAAAGGAAAAGTTATATGAAAAGTATGTTAAATTCTAGTTTTAAATATAGAAATTGACATTACATGGGCATGTTTTCCCCAAAAAAGGGATATGTGTGGATCCCATGAAAATAGTTTAAATTGAAGTATATCTGAGACCAACATCTATGATATAAATCCATAGTTCCCTTGGACCAAATGGGTACAATAATTTTTCTGTGAGAAACGTATCATGATTTTCAATCCCACTAACCAAGAAAACAAATAATTTTAATATATTAGACCCCTTTAATCCATTTATTTGTGAAAATCTAGTTTTTGAGGTGTTTTGGAGGTCATAGTGACTCATTTCAAGAGTTTTCTAGTTTTCTCGTTTATCCAATTGGTAGGTCACATCGGTGAGTGTTTTCAGTGAGTGAAATCGATGAGTTTCATCAGTGTCTCACAGTTAGTGGGTCATGTCAATGACTCACTATTGGTGTGTCATTTTAGTGACTCATTATTGGTAGGTCGTATTGGTGGGTCCCATTGGTGACTTATTGTCTGTAGGTCATTGTTTGTGACTCACTATCAGTGGATCATGTCAGTGACTCATTGTCAGTGGGTCACATTCAGTGGGTTGCGTTGGTGACTTGATGTCAGTAGGTCACTATCAGTTAGTGGAATTAGTGATAAGAATCAGTGATTGGATTCTGTAGGTTGATTCAGTGAGTTGCATTGGCGACTCGCGTCGGTAACTCAACCAATGGTGAGTCATTTCCAGCTTTTCCCAATTTTTCCAGTTTCACCCCGCATACATTTAATTTGATGTAAATAAAGTTTAAAACTTTGTTTGAACATTTATGAATTAATTTCAAATGATAATAATTATATTTTTAATATACCTTTTCCCCTCATACTTTTAAATGGTCATGTTTTGTGGTCTTGGCCATGACCTGGCTTTTAGGTACCTTGAAGTTTTCTCCCTTCCATTAATATAGCATATGGAATTTTCTAAAACTAATATCCTCTCTCCCTTAAACCCTTACATTTCTCTTGGTACACCCTGATCATTTCTTCCCTGTATATTTGCGTGTTTTGTTCTGACCTTCGGATCATGTTTTCCCATGGATTTATTCCTGCTGCTCGTGCACCCCCAGTTTTAGTGCAATGAGGGGTTCCTAATCGTCAATTTTTCTAGGTAGGGATTCCTTCATCTCTTTATAATTGTGTATCATGTGGGGTGGGTATACTAATGTCTATTTTTTAATACATTTGGATCTAATTTAAATGAATAAATAATCTCGGGTAGAAGATGATGATAACAAAGATAATCGGACCCATTACATTAGTCATAGATCAGTGGTATGAAAGATATTTATGATGTTTACAATGAATTATATATTATCCTTATTAATTTTTGTGATCATAATTTGATACATGAACACTAAAAATCGTGGTCGTTAGTAGCCTATATTTTTACACTTGTCTTGTGAACGCTTTTTTTTTGGAAGGTTGTGAACCTGGAAACTTGATTAATCAAATATATCCAATTAAATAGAAGTATTTCCTAGGATACAAATTGTCGAAACAAACTTTTTCTATGATAACAACTAAATTAGTAATTAGAGAATGATTGCGTTAAATCTGAATACACCTTGAATTTTTTTGTGTGGTTGTGTTCTTTGTGTGGTTCTTTTCTTTCTTGTTCTTTATATGGGTTATATGTTTCTACAGTTGATATCATGATAGTGTGTGTGGATGGTTTGAGGGTGTAATAGAGTATCTGGTTTATATAATGTTTTTTTTTTTGAATTGGTTAGTGGTGTTGTGTAGTGGGACTCCAACTGGGTTGTGTTTTGTTTGTTTTGTTTGGAATGTTGTGGATATGCATCTAGGAGATTGAGTATGGTTGTGGTGTGATTTGTTGGAGGGTACTATTGTGAGTTGGGGGATTTTACTTAGGAAGGTCGGTATTAATTTGAAAAATGGTAATGTTAGTGGTTTTATTGGGTTCTAAGTGGGGAGGAAGTGTGAAGTGGGGTGTTTTATCAAAGTTTTCTTCCTCTCTTTGGATTTATTTTGAGGTGGTTTGTGTGTTGTCATTGTTATTCTCTAAGGTATCAATGGAATAACTGGTATATACTTAATAACATCAAAATTATTAGGTGTTGAGGGTATTTATTTTATCAACATCTGAAGTTACCACCATTAATTCAAATATGTGTATTTAGAGGTAGAAACAAATGTGGCGGTGTTATGGGGTGGTTTTTTTCATGAGAAAACATAGGTTCAGCTGATTTTTTGGTACGTACATATATATAATTTTAATTTATTTTGATTATATTTGAACCCCCTATAGAGAACTATATTCCAAAAACCCTCATTATCCTAGGGGGTTTCTTTCCCAAACATCTTAGTGGGTGGATGGATGGTTGGCCACCCACACTTCCCTGATCCCTCTTCCAGGAGGTGATATCCCAAGGTTCTTAAGGTAAGTAGTGGTATGTGAGGCCCATGTGTGTGTGGTCAAGTTGTGTTTCCTATGTGTCTCCTAGATGTGGTGTGTTGTGTTCCTAGGTGTCTTCAAGATGAGATGTGTTGTGTTCCAAAGTGTTTGTGGGATGTGATGTGGTATGTGTCCTAGGTGTCTACAGGAAAGATGTAGTTGTGATTCCCATGTGTGTGTGGGTGTGATTTGATTTTGTATGTGTCCTAGGTGTATGCAGGTGGGTTGTGCATTGGTTTGGTATGTTTGGAAGAGGTGGGAGCACCGTGACATCTATCATTAGGGTGTGAGAGCAGCTAATAAGTGGGAAAGTGGTGTGTGGTACCCTATCATCGATGTTCTTAATATATTACTTTACATGACATGAGTATTTTGGTGATTGTGTCTTCGGTGAGGATGGGGTGGCTTGTATACCTTGTTAGGTGCATTTGGGTTTTTTGTTTCTCATGGGGGAATTAGTATCCCTCTCCACATGTGAATGAGATAATTTTGATTTTCCTACTGATTATACTTGTATGCTCACCCTACGTATATATAACTATTTTCAGGTTTATACGAGAAATTTGGGGATCATGTTGAGTATCTCTAACTTGAGTTTTGGGATAGTTGTTTTGTTGTTGATTAGCCTTGTTTTTTGTATTTACTTTGGAGATTCTTGTTTTGTAATAGTTATATTTTAAACATTCATATGGGATAGATTTACTCCATCTTTTATATATATTTCTTGGAGTTGTTTTGTGGTTGATACATCTTATCTCCCGATCATGGTTACTATAAATAGGGAAATGAATCCCAAGTTGTGATATTTCTATACCTTTGGTGTTGGTCTCCACCCTAGGGCCTACTAGAGGCGAGACTTGGGGGGTCGTTATCTCTATTCCTTCATTGTTATCTTAGAAAGAGAAATATTTGGAGGGAGGTGGTCATTAAAGAATGATATCGGAGGTGATTGTTGATATATATGGCATGGTTTAGAGTTAGGCACAATGGGATTTCATGGGTTGGTAGGGAAACAATGTTATGTGATCTTAGTACATGACATAGTCCAGGGAAGATTGGCAAGGACATGGGATTGTTAGGGCCCGCTGTGATTTGATACAAGGACTAAGAGCCTACCAAATGACCATGTGAGGCTACACCATTTGCAGGGTAGAGACCCTGGGAAAGGTATATGCGTAATAATGAATAGTTTTCTTATTTGAATTGGTGTCTTGGGAAATTGGGAATGGATAACAATAAAATGAGTTAATATTAAATTTAATCAAAATTTTATAATACTTGAGCATAGGAGTACCATGCTTTCTTTTTATTTGTGGCACCTAGTCATCATCCACGAGTGGCTCAGTCAGTGGAGGCTTAGCAGGCTTATCTGGCTGATCGGTGGAGGGTTGATCTAGAATATGAGGACTACTAGTGGTATATAATGTAAAATTCCTTCTAGTGATAGACCATAGGAAATGTATGAGGGTAGTGTTTTGGACATTGAGACAAAGAGCTAGCTCAAGGAAATTGAGATCACCTTCGGCCTGATTTAGGATTTTATAGAGTACTGGGTTCCATTTTTGGTTATTCAAATGAGGGGAGCTACACATTGGTGGTGGATGTTGTACCTAGGGGAGAGAAATGAGGGTGATGTTCTGTGGTTCGATTTCGATAAGGAGTTATGGGTAGAATTCCTTTATTCATCCATGAATGTTGTGAAGTGGCAATATCTACTCTCCCTCCAACATGGGATTATGTCGGTATGGGAGTTGGGTACTAAGTTCAATGATCTCCTTCACATCTCCCTAGATCACTTCCTGAATAAGGAGTCCTGGGTGATATTCTTAGAGGAAGAACTTCGTTCTTCTTTCTAGTATGCAGTTACACCCTTTACGTTTCTAACATACCTAGATGTCCATAAGGAGGTGGATTTGGTTGAGATAATTCACTCTCAATGAGGTATACATAAAGAGGGGATCCATTAGGGTTCTTCTAAGGGAAAGGATGACAGTGGTAGGTATTAGGCACAAGGGTCGTTGAGGTTTTGGTAGTCAGGGAGTTGACCAAAGTAGTTTATGTTTTGAACATATGGTCATTGTGCCTATCATATTGTCATGGGTCCAGTGAGATTTATCTATGGATTTTTTGGGCACCTTGGGAGTGAGTACTTGATGGTCATTAAAGCTCAGTATTATGGAGGTGGTAAGGTTAAATTCCAACCACAACCATAGTTTTTGGCTATGATGTTTCAGTAGCAGGGACAACAGGCTCCTTTTCCACCAAGGGGAGACATAGCAAGTGGAGGCCAACCTTACGGTTTTCCTCATGGATATCAACCCAAGAATTATTGAGGAGGTTTTCATCGGCAAAGGGGAAGAGGAGATAGTCATAGTCAGTTACACGACATAGAGGTAGCAGTTTCTGTCGGTATTGAATACACATTATAGATTTAAGAGTCTTTGATGTAATGTTAATATTTTCCATTTAATATAAAAGGACATAGGATTTATTAGTTTATTATTTCTCCAAAAGTATTATTGATTATATTAAATAAAAAGTTTTATTTATGGTTTAGATATTTATAGATTTTGGATCAATCATAAACTATGTTTTGAAATTAATTACCATGGGAAAAAAGTAAGTTTGACTAAAAGGATAAATGTTAAAACAAAAAACCATAAATAACTCAATTCTATCTCAATAAGGTGTTTCTGGGGTTATTTTAGACCCAAAATCTCTATATGATCCTATTTTTTTATTTATCAAATTTGAAACTTGATTTGTAACCTTACATTATTGAAAAAGTAAGTATCACTCCCAAAACATCCTTTCTCGACACTTATAAAAGAGTGACATCTTCACCAATTCAAGAATAACCTACCATTTACATTTATCCTTGAAAATATTTAACTTTACTCTCCTTAAAACCCAATATCGTGAACATAATCACCTATTAATCCATATCTATCCAAATATCTTTAAATTCAAGGAGACATCCAATAGAAATCCAAGTCCCTAATGTGAGTATTATCAACTACTTAATTTTATTCTTTCTTATAATCTTAAAGGTTTATCCTAGACACACCAATATAATTATATTATTATAATTTATATAGTTTAATGTTAATATATAAATTTTATTATCTGTATTTACTTGTACTATCATTCCATTAAGAAAAAAACTATGGTTCATGCTTTGTGCAGACTACCACCACCATGATGTAATACATTTATTTTATCCTTCACCACAAAAAAAGGGTGGTTATAAAGGTGTTATTAAAGGATAAATATTATTTATATGATATTATTAAGGTTTTATATATCAAATTGGATAACCTTGTAATGATATGATCAACAAACAACCATAGTTAGCTCAATCATTTTGAATAAGTGTTCAAAGAAGATAATATTTTATTTAGATCATATAATACTTTCATACCAATTAATTATTACAATAAATAATTATAATTATGATGTATCAAACTAATAAACACTAAATAAGATCTTTATTCTCCCCTTATAATGATATTAAAAAAATACCATATAATCATTCATTAAATCAGTGCATGTTCATGTCTGGGTGGATTTAACCACTTACCAAAACAATAATTTGAATTTGTATCATGAATTGATATGTGAAAATAATTATTATTATAATTTTATGTAACTTTGTATATATACAGTTGTTTTTTCATAGATATTTTTGATTAATATTTTAATCATTAATTAAAAAACACTCTTTATTCATTAAAAATATCTGAAACTTGTTTATTATCGATTTGAGGTTCAATGATAAAGACTAGAAAACTGATTAAAGATATTTTAAACCATATAAATTATTATAATTCATACCTAATTATAAATTTAATGAAGTATAAATGATAAATTTTGGAATAAGAATTAATATAAATACCAGCATTATGAAACTAGTACAATCGATCAAAACCATTAAACACCTGATATGGAAAATCAGGAGACTTAATGTCGGGAATGACTATTTGTAAAGAGAATAAATGAAAATTTACATGAATAATGCTAAAATATTTGTTATTAATATATATATGTTCATAATATATGAGTTTTAATTACATATGTGGAAGTCAGGAACAAGAGGAAAGAGTTTTAGTCTCAATTTCCCTTCATTGAGAAAAGTGTTGTATTTATGAACTTATTTTCATTTATGTGGTGTATATAATACCTATTTGAGATAAAATAACATTAATTATCTTTTAATAATGATATTTTATGTTTAATTACAATATTTAACTTTCAATTGGTTTTTATAAAATTATTACTCAAGCAATAAGGGTTTTCTCGACCTTAATTACGATTCTCTGATACATGTTACATGTTATGTACCATGTTAACCTTATATAGTGCTCTATAAATTTAAATTCCATTTAATTTTACATCCTTTATTTAACTTTTTTTCTGAGATTTAATATTCAAATCATGCTTCATTAATAAAGAGGCTATTGATTCATTTTTTCCCCTATAGCGATAATTTTTGGTAACTTAATTTATTTTCATTAAGTTATAATCATTTTTTGAAATTATTTTATATATATTAGGAACATTATACCATTTTATTTTATTATGTGGTATTATATCTTTTTTTAGGATATTAATTTCAACCACAAAAACCTTTTGAGAAAAAATTTCATTTCTTAGGATATATTTACATTTTTCGAATATGTTATGATCATGTCATTCCAGTGTTGAATTTGTCATATACTCTTTGTTCTATAAGGTGAGAACATAAAATTTTACAAAAATAATATTGGATTATGTTCAACTATAAATTATGATATTATATTAACATGGGAAAAAATATTTATGTGTCATATATTATCAGTCCAATCTGAATGATTATTTTCATGTTGACCAAGTATTGTTTAAGAATTCACCATAATTCTCAATATGGGTTATGATCATGTCTCCCTTTATTTAAATGGAGAATATTATTGATATTATTGATGATTATTGACCAATAACATAGGTTTATCATGTATTTATATTACATAATCTTCATTATAGGGATAGCCATATTTTTATTTAGCTAGATGTTCCTTAGTGAATGGTTTGAAAGGTCTTGATGGATCTTATGGTGATTGTATTAAAATTAATTAGGTGACTAGTGAGGTAAAATATTATGTAGAACCTCGATGTCATGAAAGGTCTCATGAAAGAAATAGTTTGTGTTTTCATGTATGCCACTTCCCATAATATTATAGGGTCTTGGCGTAAGGCCTTGACAATAGGATGGCATGCCAATGGTCTTGAAGACAAGTAAATTGTCTAAGATGATGGCCCTTATTGAAGGTTTTTTATGTTTAGAAATATTCATTTCATTGATATTATATATTTATTATTGATATCCCTAATTTCATTTAGTTTCATAGATATAGCATGATTTCGTTTTCATGTTGGTTATGGATTTATATTTTTTATCTATTCCTACCATGTTTATACCATGATTACTTCGGTTATATGTCTCCCTTATAGGGTGGTTGAGCTTACCCCTTGTTATATTTTTCATTTCCCAAGGTTATGGATAAAATTAGTGAATAGTACATGTTTAGAATGATAGAATTTGTTAAATAACTTGTGGTAGATATTGATTTCTCATTATAGATTAAGGAGTTTTTAATGTAATGGGAATGTTGTCCATTTAATATAAAAGGGAATAGGATTAATTAGTTTTTGATTGCTCCAACATATGGCTCACATATTTTTATTCATATAAAATAACCAATTACTTAATACAAGATCCAAAACACTAGGAAAAGTTAGGTGATAGTCTTTAACTACCAAGGTTTCTAAACACACACCATTCATAGCTCGATGATCCACCTCACCCATTGAAATATTCTTTAATCTAATTGGTTATTTTTTATGAATTCAAATGTGTGAACCATATGTTTTATCCAATACCCAACTTGTAGATAATGAAAAATTTCATTCAATGAAAAAAATACGTAAAGTAGAAGAATTTCCTTAATTCTTATTCCCATCTTTAAAATTATTATTCGAGTGTAATTTTGTTCCTCATGAAAAGTAGAAAAAATCTTTCTCATTTCCCTCCCTCTATATGTCTGGACTTTTCAAAGGGCAATGCATCAGTGTCTTTTTCTTGGACTTACCCTTAGACCCTTTAGCCTTTCCCTTTCTCCTCTTATTCAACCTAAGGACTAATGAATTGATATTATTCATATCCTTATCATCTTTTTGAACTAAATCAAAACATTAAAGGACTGAAAATTTTATTTTATTAATATTGTAATTAATAATAAAATTTGAAAATCTAGGTGGTGAATATGTAATAATGATATTGGTTTCTAGATATTGGTTCAGATTGAACCCAAGGGATCCAAGTCTCTTAATATACCCAATCATCTTTTGTACAAGACTACCTAATTTATTCCTTTATGTTATCTATACCTATAGAGTGCACTGGATATCTCATAACTTTCTTTCTTAGATCTCACCAGATACAACTGCTGAAGATGAGTTGATATCTTATAGGCATCTTCATCTTTATTCATTTTATGCAATTAACTGGATAAATATAACAACATCATACATTTTACATCTAGTGAATCATCTACATCATTATTATAATTGTCTTTATCCACTTTGATTTCTCCCTAAGGGGCTCAGTATGAAATGGGTATTCGAGAACATAATGTTTTCTTTCATGGTGTATTACTATAAACAAGCACCTATATCACTCTTAGAAGTTATGGTTGATCGGGATATGTTATTTACCTAGTATTGATCACAGTGATAATTCTATGGTGGTATTGGTGATTTAAATATTTATCTAAAAAAATAAATTAACAGTTATTACTTTTTCTTGATTACCTTTAGACATTATTTATTTATTTATTAAATAACTAAATGTATCCCAATATTTTATTTCATCTCAGTAGCCCTAAATATTAGATTTGTAATACTATGTATCTTGAGTATTCTAGTGGATTGGATCCCTGAAACCCACCCTTAGAGCCTATGATATTTGGCTATTCAACTACATTTATGGTTTCATGAAAGACACTATACTAGAAAACTACATTGACTTGTGATTTCTTAAACTGTTGAGTAATGTCATATGTTATTTTTTTTAAAGTTTGGGGTCAAAGCGTCATTTATTATTAAATAAAAGAAAAGACCTCTTTAACTTGGTATTGGGAGACCCATTACATAGTCTGAAGGCCCAGTGGGCATTTAGCCCACTACATGGCTCGTAGGGCCATTTTTTTGGCCCAAGGCCAATTCTATGAATAGTACTGCTACAGTACACGCACTGCTACAGTACGCACAGTACCAACCTCTGCTACAGTACCCTTCCTCCAAAACAGTGACCTGCCGCCGCTACAGTACCCACCATGCAGACCCGTTCAGAGCCTAACAGACTCTGTGTATGGCTATTATGGGACAAGAAAACCCACCATGACCTAATAAATATCAGTCATACCTGCCTTATCCCATTGTGGGTGGGTAAGATACAATAGGCACCACAGGATCCACCTAATTAGGGTAGGGGCCACACTACATGATAGGGGAAGTATCCTAGGGTTCTTGGTTCTAAATATTGGGGGAATAATATTAGGGATCCCATGGGTGGTTCACTCTAATTTTAGGGTCACGTGGAGGCCACAAGGGATGATTGTGGTTGAGTCTATAGTCAGTGGTGACTGTGGGGTCGGCTGGATAGCGGCATCAGCTGCGGGGTTGATCAGAATGGAGGTAGCGACGAGGTTTATGGATGGAAACCCACATGGCTCGACTTGGATAGGACCTTGCAGTGGTATATTGGGAGGGAATTACTACAGTGTAAACTTGGTGAGAGTGAATGTAGCGCACTGGTGTAGTGTTGCACAAGGAATATAAAGGGTTCGCACCCCGTTTTTCAAATTGATTAGAGTTTTTTTAACAATTATATAGCTTTCAACAGAATCTATCCTAGAGTAATATATTATTTTAATTTATTTTATTTTTTCCAGTTGGTGAATTCTCTTCCTAACCCCATATTCATGTTTTATATTTTTATTTATTCATAATGTAAAAAATCCAATTATATTTAGGCTTTAAATTATTATTATTTGATCTTAAAGAATCCACATCTAATGGAAATAAAGGTATCTACTGTAGAAATTATGGCTACCTATTCTGGCTTCCTGAATTCTGTTATAAAAAATATAATTTCTTAAAATATAAGAACACATACATACATATATATATATATATTATTCTTTAAAAAATATAACCCAAAATACTAAACCGCTTTCAATCCATATTAAAATTTTCATATAGATGTAACATGGCCATATAAAATCAAATTGTCACATGGTTTATTCCGTTGGGAAAAAAATAAATCCCTATACATAAATTTCATTGTAATTTAATTTTATTAGATCATGAAATTTATGTGCTCTCTTTGATAAAAATTTCTGGTATCGTGTTTCATAGAGTAAGTTTTTGGGCCAAATATTTAAAATTTCTCATCATCAAATAAATGAAACATATTCACCTCTTGAGTAATAAGATATATTATGCTTTGAGTATCTCACATGAATTATAAAAGAAAAAAATTGACATTATAATGAATGCCTCGTTCAGATTAAATAATTCTTAACAACATCTCTTCGCTAGTAGATGTTGCTCGAAGGATCTAAGGTCGAACCTCTCTAGATCATATGAACAAACATAAAGAATATATGAATCCTACATTCATTGAAATCCCTAAAATAACATCATTTTCTAATGATTCCATCAACATCATGACGATCACCTTGCTCTCTTTCTTTTTATTTACATAGGTGTTCTGGGATCACTCACATTGATAGAGCCTTTCTCTCTCTATAATATTAAAGGAGAGTGGAGATCTCAATCCAAGGGAATGAATAATCATCTATAAATGAGATCTATCTGACTCATATAGTGGATTCCTAAAATATTCATATAGGGTTCCCTAGCCCCCAAATATTTAGTGTCCACTAAATAAGAAATAAATAAAAGTTATGATAAACTGAGTTCATCATAAATATTATTTATATTTTATCATATCCTTCCCTTGACTTCTGAACCCACATTAACATATCATGAAAATATATGAATATGTTAAAAAATACCTAGGGAACCTCCTCCCCAAAACCCCATTTCATAAAACAATGTTTCTCCAACGACCTAAAACAAACACACATGTCTTAGTTTTGCTTCTAAGGTGAGAAACACAACCATTTAACAACTAATCTATGTTATCCTCAGTGATCATAGGATTCTAGAGTGACACCCTTGATTGATGATACCTACACCCCCATATTAACCCTCACTAGGGTGAACATAACACTGGGGAACCCACCAAGTTTCCCTATATCACATATCTACCTGAAAATCATATATGGTCCCTACTTTGTCGCTTCCAAATCTCATGGTTGAATCTTATCACTCAAATGGAATAAAATACCATGACATCTATTTGATCATATCATGGTCTCAAGAGCCTCATATACATTACTATACAATCTACAAACTATAGGGATAGCCTCAAGCTCCTCTATATTTCAGGTCTTCTAGATCAGTCAACTCACACCCAACCCTTCTATAATTCCCACCCATTATATACCCACTGGGGTACTAATTTGATAGTGGGGTAGGAACACTCTCCCCACTCTCTAATCAAATATATTATATTTCCTAAGGCATCCCACAATCCCATCATGGTTGAATACGCCAATTATTCACTATTCATCACTAGCCCCAACTCAAGGTAACTAAGAGTACCTATACTAAGGACTTATGTGACCACTCTCAACCTATTGATTCCCATTTAGGGGGAATGTATATTTAGGAACATATTTCTAATAATTTCCTTGACTATCGGTAGTAAATTTACCAATATAGTTCTCAAAGATCTATTGTGGACCTTAGCACTTCATCTATTTGCTAGAATTTTACATAATTAAATAGATTATTTAACTAAAAAACCAAATTTTTCAATCTTGGAATCATGTCCTAAGAACCTATCTTATGGAAAAATTCCCAACATTATTAATTATGAAAATTCAAAATTTATTTTTTTATGATTTAATTTATATATTCATAATTTCATAAAAACTCACTTGGGGAAGTAATAGTGTCAAAACCCTGATCAATATACTATGGTGATGTTCAGAAATGAACTCAAGACTAATCCACAAAAAATCCGCAGTTTGATAAATTAAATCATCTTTTAATTAATACTAATTTCATCAAAAATCATAGAGAAAATCATATGGTTAAGTTCCTCCAACCAAACTATGAGATAAAATGTAGGATCATCCCATCGATATGTCCTTTATCCACATCGAGTAAAATTACAATAATTCTAGATGATTGTTACCATGACCTAGTGCAAAACATCACCAAAACCCCATCCAAAATCATAATTAAATCATCAATTATGATAGAGAAACCAAACTGAAAGAAGAGGCAAGGAACAAAAAATAACTATAGAAGAAACACCAATAAATCTATCTGGTTCATGGGGGATCAAATAGACAAGGAAAGGGGAAATTAAATTAACAATGTCCTTTACAGATTCCCTTGGTCCTCAAAAACCCATGGTGGTTGACCATAAATTATTGTTCTATACCCATTTAAAAAACCTAGGGATAAGTTATAGTGTGACTCATAGGTCATATCTTGATTCTTCCTTAGCCGAATAGGTTATGGAATACAATTCTTAGGTCGCAGTGTGACCAAAATAATTAGAGGACCTAGCCCTCAGCCTACTTCCATAATGGTGTGGCATGACTTTGTAATGATACAACTATGCAAGGAAGAGGGACCATCCCCCTACCTATCACCATCATGGTGTGACCACTATGGGTTGTTGTGTGATGATATTCTCCCATAGGATGTACTTGCCTCCTCCCCTCCTCATGATGTGGTAATCAAATGCCACATGCTAGGACACCCCTCATTTTAGGCCATCGCAGTATGACTTGTAAACTATAACAAAATTTACCAGGGGGTCACCCTGGCCTCTCTTTAATTTGAACCAAATTACTTGTAACCCATTCCAAGCCTTGATCCTTATCCAAAAAATATTCTTAGAGATTCTTTATGCCTTAAAATTTCAATCTAAATCCCAATTATCAAAATGCCTCATGTCTAGGACAAAAAAAAATCCCTATTAATCTTACAACCTTTGAAAACATGGGTCTTTACAACCTCCCCCCTATAACACCTCTCATACATAAGAAGTCCTAATGGTTCAACAGCTATAAATACCAACCAATAATGTTTATCAATTCATTCTCCATTCATTGTGTTCTATCTTGGAATACTGAATGAGCTTCCATTTCATAACTCTATACCCAAGGCACAATATTCTTTAGAACACTAAGCTACCAACTTACCACCTCTTCCAACACTGAGATAACACCCAATTACACCCGCTTATCTTAAGGAACCATGGTGTCTTCAATTAATTTATCCTTAAACTTATACCACTTCCCCAATAAGGATCTTATCATAATGGTCAATTTTAAACTACAATACATCCACCATAGGAATATTGTCTACCAAAAATACATATCTAGTTGTCATATAACCCTCTCAGTGTATTTTCCACCTCACCAAACCAAATTTCATGAAAAACACTAGTCACCTTAGATGCCTCACCTTTCTAAAATAATATTTGGCCACACCGACAAATGCACTATCACGTCACTCAATAAAAATTCCTTAACTACTTAAGGCATAATAGAATCATCCAAAACCCACATCAACGTCTGAATCCAGCACTTGGTGTCATTCCAGGATGGGATCATCTACCAACCAAACCATCTATCATTCTATCACTCTAGGAATTGGTTCACCTATGCAATGAATCTTCCTCATATCATATAAAACCCCTACTTCAGCCTGATTCCAACACTTCAACTCCTTCCTTCACCACATCCAAATCACAGATATGGTTTTTACTAAAGAACTAGATAAAACATGATATATCTTATCACCAGTTTCCTAACACTATATCAACTTCCCAACAACATTTTCACATCATCCCTGGACCTACTAAAAAAATTCACATGTCCATAATTGATTTATTGCTACCCACCTCAAAAGTAACCTCAACATTTCTCTATTGAACCAAATAAATATCTTCATGATCTATACTCCATTCATTTCTACATTTAATGACCGGACAAGGTCTACTAATACCTGAGTGCTAATAGAATCATTGATTACTACATATTCCCAAATCACTAGGAATTTCATATTCAACACTCATCAATATTCCATCCTTAACTAGGGTCACACCCTCCAATAACCAATAGTTTAGTTCCCATTATATGAATTCCCTTATATTTTTCCTCAATAAAAACATTGAATGGGTATTATCATCATATGAGTGTATCTCCTCCTGATCCACATTCACCCATCTGATCAACCCCTAACACCATCCATCCATTATGTCACCAAATACTACATAGATAACACCTCTCATTATTATCAAACACATCATGTAACATCCCAGGTAAATATAGAATAATAAATTTTTATATTTATTAATATTTACGAATTAAATATTAATTTTACTTTAAAGGGGTCTCTATATTCTATAGCGTACCTGATACGCAACAATGAGTTTCTTTGAAATTGTACGTTGCACACAAGTAATAAAATAATATTATTTTAAATGGTAGTTAACCCGTAGCCGTTGTATTGGCGGGAATGAATAGAAATAACTAAAATATGATTATATATGTTTGTTAAATGTTTTTATATTTATCTAATAAATGATAAAGGCTTAAAATAAGAAAAGAATTCAATTTTAGGCATAGATACTCTTATATTCACTAAAGGTCGACTTATCACCTTTTCATGGAGAACCTCCTTTAAATATAGTGTTGGTCCCTCTTATACATTATTTTGGACCAAATAAAACTCTTATTTAGAATCGGGTAATCAAAATTTACTTTGTGTAAATTTTTTGAATTTTTCTGATAAAGTTCGTTTTTTTAATGAATAGTGAAAAATGTTGTATTTTAATTCAAAACCTATTTTTAATATAATTTATTAATATGATTAGATTATCTTTTGGATTGGTTTTAAAGTTAAATTAGAATATATTTTTACCATTAAATCCAATAGTGGTCATTGGAATTAATTTCACTTTGAAATTGTACTTAAACTAGTGTCAATCTTTTGATTCTTATTGTTTCATAAAAACACGCTATTTGCTCTGACAGCGGGAATTAATTATTAAATTAATTAATGCAACATATATGTTTTGAATTTTGTAAAATAGACATCATTTTTGAATTAGGAATATCAAATATAGCTTATGGTGATGTTTTGGTATTTTTCTGAAAAACTTCAATTTTTGATGAATAGTGAAACCACTAAGTGGTACTTAAAAAACTGATTTTTCGTTTAAATGAAATTTTACCACCTTTGTGTTTTGAATTTAAAAAATCCGACATAAATGGTTGTCATTAATAAGTAAAATTTGGTTCAATGGGATTAAAATAATTTTTTGGTGAATAGTAACTTTTATGTTTTTAATCGCGATTAGACGTAATTAGTGTAGTTTAAGGTAAAAATAATCTTCTAATAATATGAAATGACCTAGACACATGTCCTACCGTTATTGGATGTGTCATGGCCGACCATGAAAATCCATGGGTCAACTTGGGGACCCCATGGAGCCACATTTGAAGGAAAATGACATCAATATCTTTTTATTTAATGTTAAAATAAAAATGTCACAAACATGAGTTGTTTTACTAAATCAATTTTTAAATGGGGTAATAAATGTCAGATTTTTTACTATAAATATTAATTAGAAAGATAAAAAGATTTACCACATAATTATATTTTGTTTATAATTTTTAGACATTAAATAAATTAAATTATTTATGACATCATGATGATGCAGCGATTACCTCATTAATGAACGATTTAAATAAAATGAAAAGATAATGTAACATCTAAGACATACACTTGTCAAAGACCTATTGCATCAGTATATTTATAACCCTTATAACCTTATACTAGAATTATATCAATTTGGGACCTCTAAAATTCTGAAATCATTTTATAATAAAGTAAACTTTTATAACTTTCAAAGAGTGCCCCTCCTCTCCACTTATAAAAGGCCCCCATATCTACCTCCTTACCCACAATTCCAATGCCTTTGGCTCGGCCAAACCCTTCCCAGTTTGTCTCTACACATCCCTCTATTACTCCTTGAAGCCTCACTTTGGGAATAAGTCTTCCCAAGGAAGCCTTTGAGCTCAAATCTTAGAGAGTTACCCGATTTTAAGGTAATGTCTTCACTTGTGTTCTTTTGTTTTATTTTGCTTCTCCAACCCCCTAAACTCTTTTAATTCATTTCTTTTGTAACAACTACAGTATCTTCAATATACTAGGATGTTTTTATAAGAAGGATTCTAGATATACTTACACACACCTAAATATAATGGTTAAAGAACATATTGTTTCTGCGGATGGCGAATTTCTGCCTCACGAAATGATGATTGTTCAACATTCATATAACACCTTCAAAGGTGGACATTAATTGGACACTATATTTATATATGATATATAATATGTTTATGTTTTACTTAAGCTTCTGTATTTTTCATTTGTGTCATACCTTTATGGTTTCCATTGTGGGTAAACACGATAATTTCATTTTAGGAAGTGCGGACTACCGCCCCCTCAAAGTGATTTGATTCGTTAATGCCATATGTGGGACGTATAAAGGATGGATTTAAAGTTATTATATATTATTTATGTTACATATAAATTATTAATATAATTCTATAATTAAAATATACGTACCTCTCATTTAGTTTTAATTCCATTAATATGACATAGAAATGAAAGTAGTGTTCATGCGTACGTACGGCTTACCGTCTCCATGAACGGTGCCTTTCATTTCTTACCTCTAAATGATTATGTAATATTATAAATACAAGTATATTCTGGATATATATGATATATATGATATCCAAATCATGAATATCATTATGGATATAATGAATCTTTGACCACACGAACAACATGTAATTGTAAGAAGTCCACTTTCGACTTAAGAACCAAGTAACAACAAAACAAACATTATTAACTTAAATGATTAAATAATGTTTATAACAAGGTAATAAGTGATATAAAATTAATAATGAACTTGAAAAAGGATCTTAAGCAAGTATAAATTAACTCAAGTTTATTATTCAGGACGTTAAAGAACGATCGAGTCAAGTCGGACCCGAGGTAAGGGAACTTCTTAACCCAATTTCTATTCTTTGGGTCAATCTCCTACATTCAAATTATGTCATGATATTATTATGTTATATCTTGTATTTGTACTTCCTTTATGTGTACTTATAGTGAATACACATAATATATCTATTTTATTCAAAAAAATGATCTTTGTAAGGGACTTCATCTCAATCTCCTTTCATTGAGGCATATTTCGTTTTATACACAACTTTCTTTTATACGGTGTATAAACCCCTTTCACTTTTACTTTTATACAAAAGAAATCTTTTTCTATGAAGCGTTTTACTAAATGACAAAAAGGAATGTTTCTTTTAACGTACACGGTGACAATGACTTTTTCTGTCGCCGCGAGTATTATTTGTTCTTTGGCTTCCTCAACAAGTCGTAATGTTTTTAAAATGAAATAAATACCATATAATATTTTATGTATTTTGGTATTGAAAATGGTTTTTATAATGGATTTGTTATGTCAATATATTTATGTGATATATTGTGATCAAAGTGTGGAGATTTTTTCTTTCCATTATATTTGTTTTATGTCTTTTGATTTTATAATGGTACTTGGACATTTGACAGGTGGTTACGTGATAAACCATATGACGGGTGGTGTCGTGAATACCAGGACGGGTGGTTACGTTATAACCTCCAATGCATTGGGTATGGAAGTCGTCCATAAGGCTATTCCATTAAGTGATATGTGTGGAAGTCGACCGTATAGTTATTCCATTTAAGTATGTTTATGTCCCAAGTTACCTTTATATGTTATGTGATCTTTATGAGGGTTTTATGGTAATCTTTTGGTTACAAATGGGGTAAGTAATGAACTTATATTCAGTGAAGATTTTCTACTACTTTATAAAGGTGAAAAGTATTAATTCGATAAAGTATACATGGTTTACTTGTTGTTTTGAAAAACTAACAGTTTTCATTCATTGTATATCCCTTACTGAGATTTTTATGCTCACCCCATGTTTTTTTGAAATGTTTTTCACAGGACTTAAAGTGGAATAGGGTCAAGGATGGGATCAAGGAAAATTCATGCTATTTAAAAGATGGAACTAGACATGCTTATTTTTAAGATTTTTTTTATGGAAACTTAGTAGAAGTTTCTACTTTGTAATCTTTTGAGATGTAATAGTTATGTTCTAATTCTATAAAACTCTAAACTTGAAAAGATCCTCAATGTGAATTATTCATTTAATTCAATATTAAGTAAGTTTTAAGGTCGAGGCCTTATAGTTGGTATCATAGGTCGGTTTAGACAACTTTAGGAGTTATAAAATTGTTAAATTATAAATTAATTTATGGTATGATTGAAATGATATAGCATTTAAAGATTACCATATTGTTTTGCCTAAGATATTTCTGTGTTCAGAATGGTTTTCCACAGAGGAAACAAAGCAGCTATGTTGGGACGACATCAGGAGGAAGACAACCTTCCAAATCATCAACCTGAGATGGTCGGTATTGAAACTGAACAGTTTGTTGCTGTAATGGCATAGTTGAATCAGGCTATAAATGGTGGTGGTATCCATGAACGAGATCAGCCAGATCAACCACAGAGGAACATGTCAGTGGTGGAACATTTCATGACGCAACATCCCCCATCATTCCGAGGATCATCTGACCCTGTTCTAGCCGAAGGGTGGATTAAAGCACTGGAGAAGATTTTTGATGTCATGGGGTGTTCAGAACATCAAAAGGTTGGTCTTTCTATTTACTGTTTTGAAGGTGAAGCTGATCAGTGGTGGTCGATGGTGAAAAATATCAGGCATAGTGATGAGATTGATGATCTTCACTGGGACGAATTCAAAGGTATGTTTCTTGAGAAATATTTTCCTAAGGTGGTTCATCTTAGGATGGAAAATCAATTTCTAGAATTGAGGCAGGAGGATGACTCAGTGGCTGCTTATGAAGCAAAGTTCACTCGACTGGCAAGGTATACTCCAAACTTCATACGAGATATTGATAGTAAAATCAACCATTTTTTACTTAGGGTTAAATCCAAGGTATTGAAGGGCTTTAGCTTCTCGTGAGTTAAAAAGTTATGAAAAGCTTGTTCGATGTGCAGAGAAGGTGGAAATGGAGTTTGCCGATGATTAGGTGTTCTTTTACAAACAACAGAATAAGAGGTCCAGTTGGCAGGCAAGGGGAAGAATTCCTCAAAGAAGCAAGGAGGTAAGAAAACCAAACATCCATCCTGTGATAAGTGTGGTAAAATGCATCCTGGAGAATGTTTATCCAAGTCTGTAAAGTGCATTAGGTGTGGTAAGTCTGGTCATATTGCTCATAACTGTAAGTAAGATGATCAAGCAGGCAATGAAAAGTCAGCGGTAAGATGTTTTAAGTGTAATGAAATGGGTCATTATGCAAATGAGTGTCTAACGAAGAACTCAACTGAGGGAAAGAAGCCAGACTACAGGCATAAAGTGGTGGTGAAATCCTTTGCAAATACTTCAGCAGATGTTGGGCCATCAAATGAAGTAGTATCAGGTACATTGTTTGTTTCTTCAGATTATGCCAATGTGTTGTTTGATTCAGGGTCTACACATTCATTCATTTCTGAGAAGTTTTCTAGTAAATTGGAAATTCCATCTCAAGATATGAATCCTAAACTTATGGTAAAAGCACCCGGAGGAAACATTGAGACAAAAAGGAATTATAATAACCTTCATATCCTTGTGGGCGGAAAGAATCTACCAGCAAACCTTATTGTTTTGCCTCTAGTAGAGTTTGATGTTATTTTGGGCATGGATGGGCTTTCTGTTTATCATGCTAAGATTAACTACAAAGCTAAAATGTTTTCTTTTCAGAAATATTTTCAGTTTTTGTACAAGAATGAACCCTTGATTTTTATAACATATCAGGAAGTTGAGAAACTACTAAAAGATGGAAATGAATGTTACCTTTCACATATTTTTAAAAATAAATAAACTGTTCAAATTAATGATGTGCCAGTGGTAAATGATTATCTTGATGTTTTTCCTGATGAGTTGCATGGTATTATTCATGATCGGGAAGTTGAATTTATTGTTAACTTAGTTCCTGATTCTTATCCAATTTCAAAACCCCCTTATCGAATGGCTCAAGTTGAACTTTTAGAGTTAAAGAAGCAATTGTAGGAGTTATTAGATAAAGGTTTCATTCGACCTAGCACATCACCATGGGGTGCTATTTTCTTGTTTGTAAAAAAAAGATGGCTCAATGAGACTTTGCATTGATTATAGAGCCTTAAATAACATTACTATTAAGAACAAGTATCCTTTGCCTCATATCGATGATTTGTTTGATCAGCTCCAGGGATCTCAGTATTTTTCGAAGATTGACTTGAGGTCGGGGTGCCATCAGTTGAAAGTAAAAGAAGCTGACGTTTCGAAGACTGGGTTCCATACTAGATATGGCCATTATGAATTTTTAGTTATGCCTTTTGGGTTAACCAATGCACCTGTTGTATTCACGGACCTTATGAATATAATTTTCCATGAGTTCTTGGATAAGTTGGTGGTTGTTTTCATTGATGATATTTTGGTGTTTTCAAAAAGTAAAGAGGAGCATGAAAGTCATTTAAGGGTTATCTTGCAAACCTTAAAAGAAAAGAAACTGTATGGAAAATTTAGCAAGTGTGAGTTTTGGTTACAAAAAATTTCTTTCCTTCGTCACATTGTTTCAAAAGATGGAATAACTGTTGATCCTACTAAAACAAGAGTTGTTGAAGAATGGACAAGACCCACAAATGTAACCGAGATCCATAGTTTCCTTGGTTTGGCAGGTTACTACCGAAGGTTTTTTGAAACTTTTCCAGAGTTATCTAGTCTAATGACTAAGTTAACTCGGAAGGGTGTTAAGTTTATCTAGAAAAAAGAATGTGATGATTGTTTTCAGGAGTTGAAAAGAAGATTAGTGAATGATCCAGTTTTGGTACTTCCTTCCAGGAATGGTGAGTTTGTTATCTACAGTGATGCTTCATTGAAAGGAATTGGCTGTGTCCTTGTGCAGAATGATCAGGTAATTGCATATTCTTCACGTCAGTTGAATACTCATGAGGTAAATTACCCTACACATGACTTGGAATTAGCTACTGTTGTTTTTGCTTCAAAAATTTGGAGGCATCATTTGTATGGAGTAAAGTGTGAAATATATACTGATCACAAAAGTTTAAAGTATATATTCACTTAGAAAGAGTTGAACATGAGACAGAGGAGATGGCTAGAATTAATCAAGGATTATGATTGTACGATTCATTACCATCCGTGAAAAGAAAATAAAATGGATGATGCTTTGAGTCGAAAAAGTAATTCTTCATTAACAATGTTGCGTTTGGAACGTGATCCTTTGGTTAAGGATTTGATAAACTTTGGAATAGAAGTTTTTGGTGCAGGATGTTCTTCTGTTTTGTTTCAGGTATCAGTGAAATATTTTCTATCAGACAGAATCAAGCAAGCACAGAAGCAAGATAGTGAGTTGTAGAAAAAGGTAGAGCTAGTTCAGAAGGGTAAGTTTCCTGAATTCAACATTGATAATGATTGTGTTTTTAGGTTTGGGAAGAGATTATGTGTGCCTTGTGATTCACAGTTGAAGAATGAGTTGTTATGTGAGGTTCATAGTTCCCTGTTTTTAGTTCATCCTTGCAGTACTAAGATGTGTAGAGATCTTCAGGAGTATTACTGGTGGGATGGAATGAAAAGAGATATTTCTGATTTTCCTGTGAAGTGTTTGACTTGTCAGCAGGTTTAATCAGAGTGGCAGTTACCGAAAGGGATGCTTCAGCCTTTACCAGTTCTAGAGTGGAAATGGGACAATATATCCATGGACTTTGTTGTGGGATTACCGAGGACATCTTGAGGTAATAATGAAATCTAGGTTATTGTTGATCGATTGACTAAATATGCTCATTTCCTTTCTATTTGAGATACTTTCTCTCTAGATCAACTTTCTCGATTGTATCTTAAAGAGATAGTCAGGTTCCATGGAGTTACCCTCTCCATTGTATTTGATCGTGATCCCAGGTTTACATCTAACTTTTGGAAAGGCCTTCCGAAGTCGTTGGGTACTGAATTAAATTTTAGTACAGCTTTTCATCCGCAATCAGATGGGAAGTCAGAACGAACAATTCAAACCTTTGAGGATATTCTATGAGCTTGCTGTATGGATTATCAGGGAATTTGGGACCAACATCTTTCTTTGGTTGAGTTTTCTTATAATAACAGTTTTCATTCCAGTATACAGATGGCTCTGTTTGAAGCATTATATGGTAAACGGTGTCGAACTCCAGCATTTTGGGATGAAGTAGGTGAAAGGACGCTGATGGGACCAGAATTGGTAGAAGAGATGGCAGAAAAAGTTCAGTTGATTCAGAAACACATGAGAATAGATCAGAGCAGACAGAAAAGTTATGCAGACAATATGGGGAAGGATCTATCTTTTGAGGTAGGTGATCATGTTTTTCTCAAAGTTTCACCGTGGAAAAGTGTGATGCGATTTGGTAAGAAATGAAAGCTGAGTCCAAGGTTCATTAGACCATATGAAATTTTGGAGAGAGTTGGATCAGTTTCATACCGAGTGGCTTTACCTCTGAGTTTATCTCAGGTACACAATGTTTTTCATGTTTCGATGTTGAGAAATTACATGCCAGATCCATCTCATGTTTTGAGCTCAGAGGTAGTTCAGTTGGAAGAGAATCTCTCTTATGAAGAGAAACCAGTCCAGATACTTGACCGTAAAGAGAAAGTGTTGCGGAATAAGGTAATTCACAAGGTAAAGGTTTTGTGGAAAAACCATATGGTTGAAGAGGCAACATGGGAATCTGAAAATGCAATGAGGGATAAATACCGCCACTTATTTTGATTAGTGAATAAAATTGTGAGGACGAAATTCCCAGAAAGGGGGGAGGATGTAACATCCCAGGTAAATATAGAATAATACATTTTTATATTTATTAATATTTACGAATTAAATATTAATTTTACTTTAAAGGGGTCTCTATGTTCGATAGCGTACCTGATACGCAACAACGAGTTTCTTTGAAATCTTACATTGCACACTAGTAATAAAATAATATTATTTTAAATTGTAGTTAACCCGTAGCCGTTGTATTGGCGGGAATGAATAGAAATAACTAAAATATGATTATATAAGTTTGTTAAATGTTTTTATATTTATCCAATAAAATATAAAGGCTTAAAATAAAAAAAGAATTCAGTTGTAGGCATAGATACTCTCATATTCACTAAAGGTCGACTTATCGCCTTTTCATGGAGAACCTCCTTTAAATTTAGTTTTGTTCACTCTAATAAATTATTTTGGACCAAATAAAACTCTTCTTTAGAATCGGGTCATCAAAATTTACTTTGTGAAATTTTTTTGTATTTTTCCGATAAATTTCATTTTTTTAATGAATAGTGAAAAATGTTGTATTTTAATTCAAAACCTCTTTTTAATCTAATTTATTAATATGATTAGATTATCTTTTGTATTTGTTTTAAAGTTAAATTGGAATATATTTTTACCATTTAATCAAATAGTGGTCGTTGGAATTAATTTCACTTTAAATTGGACTTAAGCAAGTGTCAATCTTTTGATACTTATTGTTTCATAAAAACACGCTATTTGCTCTGACAGCGGGAATTAATTATTAAATTAATTAATGCAACTTATATGTTTTTAATTTTGTAAAATATAAATCATTTTTGAATTCGGAATATCAAATATAGCTTAGGGTGAAGTTTTGGTATTTTTCTGAAAAACATCAATTTTTGATGAATAGTGAAACCACTAAGTGGTACTTAAAAAATGATTTTTTGTTTAAATGAAATATTACTACCTTTGTGTTTTGAATTTCAAAAATCTGACATACATAGTTGTCATTAAGGAGTAAAATGTGGTTCAATGGGATTAAAATAAGTTTTTGGTGAATAGTAACTTTTATGTTTTTAATCGCGATTAGAGGTAATTAGTGTAGTTTAAGGTAAAAATAATGTTTTAATAACATGAAATGACCTAGACACATGTCCTGCCCTTATTGTATGTGTCATGGCCGACCAATACAATCCATGGGTCAACTTGGGGACCCCATGGATCCACTTTGGAAGGAAAATGACATTAATATCTTTTTATTTAATGTTAAAGTAAAAAATGCCACAAACATGAGTTGTTTTACTAAAACAATTTTTAAATGGGGTTATACAAGTAAGACTTTTGAATATAAATATTTATTAGAAATATAAAAAGATTTCCTACATCATGATATTTTTTTATAATTTTTATACATTAAATAAATTAAATTATTTATAACATCATGATGATGCAGCGATTACCTCATTAATGAACGATTTAAATAAAATGAAAATATAGTGTAAAATCTAAGACTTTCACTTGTCAAAGACCAATTTGATGAGTATATTTAGAACCCTTATAACCTTATCCTCAAATTATATCAATGTGGGACCTTTAAAATCCTAAAATCATCTTATAATAAAGTAAACCTTTATAACTTTCCAAGAGTGCCCCTCCTCTCCTCTTATAAAAGGCCCCCACCTATACCTCTTTACCCACACTTCCAAAGCCTCTGTCTCGGCCAAACCCTACCCATTTTGTCTCTCCACATCCCTCTCTTAATCCTTCAAGCCTCACTTTGGGTAGAAGTCTTTCCAAGTAAGCCTTTGAGCTCAAATCTAAGAGAGTTACCCGATTTTAAGTTAATGTCTTCACTTGTGTTCTTTTGTTTTATTTTGCTTCTCCAACCCCCTAAACTCTTTTAATTCATTTCTTTTGTAACAACTACAGTATCTTCAATATACTAGTATGTTTTTATAAGAAGGATTCGAGATATACTTACACACACCTAAATCTAATGGTTAAAGAACATACTGTTTCTATGGATGGTGAATTTTTGCCTCACGAAACGATGATTGTTCAACATTCATATAACACCTTAAAAGGTGTCCATTAAGATGAAACTATATTTATAAATGATATCTAATATGTTTATGTTTTACTTAATCTTCTTTATTTTTCATTTGTGTCATACCTTTATGGTTTCCATTGTGGGTAAACACGGTAATTTCATTTTAGGAAGTGCGGACTACTGCCCCCTCAAAGTGATTTGATTCGTTAATGCCATATGTGGGATGTATAAAGTATGGATTTAAAGTTATTATATATGATTTTTGTTACATCTAAATGATGAATATAATTCTGGAATTAAAATATACATACCTATCATTTAGTTTTAATTCCATTAATATGACATAGAAATGAAAGTAGCGTTCATGCGTACGTACGGCTTACCATCTCCATGAACGGTGCATTTCATTTCTTACCTATAAATGATTATGTAAAATTATAAATACATTTATATGCTGGATATATATGATATATATGATATCCAAATCATGAATATCATTCTGTATATAACGAACCTTTGACCACACTAACAACATGTAATTGTAAGAAGTCCACTTTTGACTTAAGAACCAAGTATCGACAAAACAAACATTATTAACTTAAATGATTAAATAATGTTTATAACATGGTAATAAGTGATATAAAAGTAATAATGAACTTGAAAAAGGTTCTTAATCAAGTATAAATTAACTCAAGTTTATTATTCAGGACGTTAAAGAATAATCGAGTCAAGTCGGACCCGAGGTAAGGGAACTTCTTAACCCAATTTCTATTCTTTGGGTCAATATCCTAATTTCAAATTATGTCATGATATTATTATGTTCTATATTGTATTTTTACTTCCTTTATGTGTACATATAGTTAATACACATAATATATCTATTTTATTTAAAAAAATGATCTTTGTAATGGACTTCGTCTCAATCTCCTTTCATTGAGGCATATTTCGTTTTATACAGAACTTTCTTTTATACGGTGTATAAACCCCTTTTACTTTTACTTTTATACAAAAGGAATCTTTTTCTATGAAGCATTTTACTAAACGACAAAAAGGAATGTTTCTTTTAACGTACACGGTGACAACGAACTTTTCTGCCGACGCAAGTATTATTTGGTCTTTGGCTTCCTCAACAAGCTGTAATGTTTTTAAAATGAAATAAATACCATATACTATTTTATTTATTTTGGTATTGAAAATGGTTTTTATAATGGATTTGTTATGTCAATATATTTATGTGATATATTGTGATCAAAGTGTGGAGATGTTTTCTTTCCATTATATTTGTTTTATGTATTATGATTTTATAATGGTAATTGGACATTTGACGGGTGGTTACGTGATAAACCATATGACGGGTGGTGCTGTGAATACCAGGATGGGTGGTTACGTTATAACCTCCAATGCATTGGGTATGGAATTCGGCCATATGGCTATTCCATTAAGTGATATGTGTGTAAGTCGACCGTATAGTTATTCCATTTAAGTATGTTTATGTACCAAGTTACCTTTATATGTTATGTGATCTTTATGAGGGTTTTATGGTAATATTTTGGTTACAAATGGGGTAAGTAATGAACTTATATTCAATGAATATTTTTTACTACTTTATAAAGGTGAAAAGTATTACTTTGATAAAGTATACATGGTTTACTTGTTGTTTTGAAAAACTAACAGTTTTC
Source organism: Viscum album (assembly GCA_963277665.1). NCBI lineage: Eukaryota > Viridiplantae > Streptophyta > Magnoliopsida > Santalales > Viscaceae > Viscum > Viscum album. Next base: position 2,094,224,191 of record OY728122.1, read on the forward strand.
ATTCATTGTGTATCCCTTACTGAGCTTTTTATGCTCACTCCAAGTTTTTTTGAAATTTTTTTCACAGGACATAATGTGGAATAGGGTCAAGGATGGGATCAAGGGAAATTCATGCTATCTAAAACATGGAACTAGACATGCTTCTTTTTAAGAGTTTTTTTATGGAAACTTAGTAGAAGTTTCTACTTTGTAATCTTTTTGAGATGTAATAGTTATGTCCCCATCATTCCGAGGATCATCTGACACTGTGCTAGCTGAAGGGTGGATTAAAGAACTGGAGAAGATTTTTGATGTCATGGGGTGTTCAGAACATCAAAAGGTTAGTCTTGTTATTTACCGTTTTGAAGGTGAAGCTGATCAGTGGTGGTCGATGGTGAAAAATATCAGGGATAGTGATGAGATTGATGATCTTCACTGGGACGAATTCAAAGGTATGTTTCTTGAGAAATATTTTCCTAAGATGGTTCATCTTAGGATGGAAAATCAATTTCTAGAATTGAGGCAGGAGGATGACTCAGTGGCTTCTTATGAAGAAAAGTTCACTCGACTGGCAAGGTATGCTCCAAACTTCATACGAGATCTTGATAGTAAAATCAACCGTTTTTACTCAGGGTTAAAGCCAAGGTATCGAAGGGCTTTAGCTTCTCGTGAGTTCAAAAGTTATGAAAAGCTTGTTCGATGTGCGGAGAAGGTGGAAATGGGGTTTTCCGATGATTAGGTGTTCTTTGACAAACAACATAATAAGAGGTCTAGTTGGCAGGCAAAGGGGAAGAATTCCTCGAAGAAGCAAGGAGGTAAGAAAACCAAATATCCATCCTGTGATAAGTGTGGTAAAATGCATCCTGGAGAATGTTTATCGAAGTCTGGAAAGTGATTTAGGTGTGGTAAGTCTGGTCATATTGCTCGTAACTGTAAGGAAGATGATCAATCAGGAAATGAAAAGTTAGCGATAAGATGTTTTAAGTGTAATGAAATGGGTCATTATGCAAATGAGTGTCTAACGAAGAACTCAACTGCGGGAAAGCAGCCAGACTACAAGCATAAAGGGGTGGTGAAATCCTTTGCAACTACTTCAGCAGATGTTGGGCCATCAAATGAAGTAGTATCAGGTACACTGTTTGTTTGTTCAGATTATGCCAATGTGTTGTTTGATTCAGGGTCTACACATTCATTCATTTCTGAGAAGTTTTCTAGTAAATTGGAAATTCCATCTCAAGATATGAATCCTGAACTTATGGTAAAAACACCCGGAGGGAATTTTGAGACAAAAAGGAATTATAATAACCTTCCTATCCTTGTGTGCGGAAAGAATCTACCAGCAAACCTTATTGTTTTGCCTCTAGTAGAGTTTGATGTTATTTTGGGCATGGATTGGCTTTTTGTTTATCATGATAAGATTAACTGCAGAGCTAAAATGGTTTCCTTTCAGAAAGATTTTTAGTTTTTGTATAAGAATTAACCCTTGATTTTGATAACATATCATGAAGTTGAGAAACTAGTAAAAGATGGAAATGAATATTACCTTGCACATATTGTTGAAAATAAAGGAATTATTCAAATTAATGATGTGTCAGTAGTAAATTATTATCTTGATGTTTTTCCTAATGAGTTGTCTGGTATTATTCATGATCGAGAAGTCGAATTTACTGGTGACTTAGTTCCTGATTCTTAGCCAATTTCAAAACCCCCTTATCGAATGGCTCAAGTTGAAATTTTAGAGTTAAAGAAGCAATTGCAGGAGTTATTAGATAAAGGTTTCATTTGACCTAGCACATCACCATGGGGTGATCCTGTCTTGTTTGTTAAAAAGAAATATGGCTCAATGAGACTTTGCATTGATTATAGAGCCTTAAATAATATTACTATTAAGAACAAGTATCCTTTGCCTCATATCGATGATTTGTTTGATCAGATCCAGGGAGCTTAGTATTTTTCGAAGATTGACTTGAGGTCGGGGTACCATTAGTTGAAAGTAAAAGAAGCAGACATTCCATAGACTGTGTTCCATACTAGATATGGCGATTATGAATTTGTACTTATGACTTTTGGGTTAACCAATGCACCTGCTGTATTCATGGACCTTATGAATAGAATTTTCCATGAGTTCTTGGAAAAGTTAGTGGTTGTTTTCATTGATGATATTTTGGTGTTTTCAAAAAGTAAAGAGGATCATGAAAGTCATTTAAGGGTTATCTTGTAAACCTTAAAAGAAAAGAAACTGTATGAAAAATTTAGCAATTGTGATTTTTGGTTAAAACAAATTTCTTTCCTTCGTCACATTGTTTCAAAAGATGGCATAACTGTTGATCCTGCTAAAACAAGAGTTGTTGAAGAATGGCCAAGACCCACAAATGTAACCGAGATCCGTAGTTTCCTTGTTTTGGCAGGTTACTACTGAAGGTTTGTTGAAAATTTTTCACAGTTATCTAGTCCAATGACTAAGTTAACTCAGATGGGTGTTAAGTTTATCTAGACAAAAGAATGTGATGATTGTTTTCAGGAGTTGAAAAGAAGATTGGTGAATTCTCTAGTTTTGGCACTTCCTTCCAGGAATGGTGATTTTGTTATCTACAGTGATGCTTCATTGAAAGGACTTGGTTGTGTCCTTATGCAGAATGATCAGGTAATTGCATATGCTTCACGTCAGTTGAAAACTCATGAGGTAACTTACCCTACACATGACTTGGAATTAGCTGCTGTTGTTTTTTATTTAAAAATTTGGAGGCATCATTTGTATGGAGTAAAGTGTGAAATATATACCGATCACAAAAGTTTAAAGTATATATTCACTTAGAAACAGTTGAACATGAGACAGAGGAGATGGCTGGAATTAATCAAGGATTATGATTGTATAATTCATTACCATCTGGGAAAAGCAAATAAAGTGGCTGATGCTTTGAGTCGAAAAAGTAATTCTTCATTAACAATGTTGTGTTTGGAACGTGATCCTTTGGTTAAGGATTTGATGAACTTTGGCATAGAAGTTTTTTTTGCAGGATGTTCTTCTGTTTTGTTTCAAGTATCAGTGAAATCTTCTCTATCTGACAGAATCAAGCAAGCACAGAAGCAAGAGAGTGAGTTGTAGAAAAAGGTAGATCTGGTTCAGAAGGGTATGTTTCCTGAATTCAACATTGATAATTATTGTTTTTGGAGGTTTGGGAAGAGATTATGTGTGCCTTGTGATTCAAATTTGAAGAATGAGTTGTTATGTGAGGTTCGTAGTTCCCCATTTTTAGTTCATCCTGGCAGTACTAAGATGTATAGAGATCTTCAGGAGTATTACCGGTGGGATGGAATGAAAAGAGATATTGCTGATTTTACTATGAAGTGTTTGACTTGTCAGCAGGTTAAAGCAGAGTAGCAGTTACCGAAAGCGATGCTTCAGCCTTTACCAGTGCCAGAGTGGAAATGTGAAAATATATACATGGACTTTGTTGTGGGATTACCGAGGACATCTCGAGGTAATAATGCAATCTGGGTTATTGTTGATTGATTGACTAAATATGCTCATTTCCTTCCTATTCAAGATACTTTCTCTCTAGATCAACTTTCTCGATTGTATCTTAAAGAGATAGTCAGGTTGCATGGAGTTCCCCTCTCCATTGTATCTGATCGTGATCCCAGGTTTACTTCTAACTTTTAGAATGGCCTTCCGAAGTCGTTGGGTACTGAATTAAATTTCAGTACAGCTTTTCATCCGAAATCAGATGGGCAGTCAGAACGAACAATTCAGACCTTAGAGGATATTCTACGAGCTTGCTGTATGGATTATCAGGGAATTTGGGACCAACATCTTTCTTTGGATGAGTTTTCTTATAATAACAATTTTCATTCCAGTATACAGACGACTCCGTTTGAAGCATTATATAGTAAACGGTGTCGAACTCCAGCATTTTGTGATGAAGTAGGTGAAAGGAAGATGATGGGACAAAAATTGGTAGAAGAGATGGCAGAAAAAGTTCAGTTGATTCAGAAACACATGAGAACATCTCAGAGCAGACAGAAAAGTTATGCAGACAATAGGAGGAAGGATCTATCTTTTGAGGTAGGTGATCATGTTTTTCTCAATGTTTCACCGTGGAAAAGTGTGATGCGATTTGGTAAGAAAGTAAAGTTGAGTCCAAGGTTCATTGGACCATATGAAATTTTGGAGAGAGTTGGATAAGTTGCATACCGAGTAGCTTTACCTCTGAGTTTATCTCAGGTACACAATGTTTTTCATGTTTCGATGTTGAGAAATTACATGCCAGATCCATCTCATGTTTTGAGCTCAGAGGTAGTTCAGTTGGAAGAGAATCTCTCTTATAAAGAGTAACCAGTCCAAATACTTGACCGTAGAGAGAAAGTGTTGCGGAATAAGGTAATTCACCAGGTAAAGGTTTTGTGGAAAAACCATATGGTTGAAGAGGCAACATGGGAATATGAAAATGCAATGAGGGATAAATACCCCCACTTATTTTGATTAATGAATAAAATTGAGAGGACGCAATTCCCAGAAGGGGGGAAGGATGTAACATCCCAGGTAAATATAGAATAATACATTTTTATATTTATTAATATTTACGAATTAAATATTAATTTTACTTTAAAGGGGTCACTATGTTCGATAGCATACCTGATACGCAACAACGAGTTTCTTTGAAATCTTACATTGCACACTAGTAATAAAATAATATTATTTTAAATGGTAGTTAACCCGTAGCCGTTGTATTGGCGGGAATGAATAGAAATAACTAAAATATGATTATATATGTTTGTTAAATGTTTTTTATTTATCCAATAAAATATAAAGGCTTAAAATAAGAAAAGAATTCAATTGTAGGCATAGATACTCTTATATTCACTAAAGGTCGACTTATCGCCTTTTCATGGCGAACCTCCTTTAAATATAGTTTTGGCCACTCTAATACATTATTTTGGACCAAATAATACTCTTCTTTAGAATCTGGTCATCAAAGTTTACTTTGTGAAATTTTTTTTTATTTTTCCGATAAAGTTCATTTTTTTAATGAATAGTGAAAAATGTTGTATTTTAATTCAAAACCTCTTTTTAATATAATTTAATAATATGATTAGATTATCTTTTGGAATGGTTTTAAAGTTAAATTGGAATATATTTTTACCATTTATTCCAATAGTGGTCGTTGGAATTAATTTCACTTTGAAATTGGATTAAACTAGTGTCAATCTTTTGATACTTATTGTTTCATAAAAACACGCTATTTACTCTGACAACGGGAATTAATTATTAAATTAATTAATGCAACTTATATGTTTTGAATTTTGTAAAATAGAAATCATTTTTTAATTCGGAATATAAAATATATCTTAGGGTGAAGTTTTGGTATTTTTCTGAAAAACTTCATTTTTTGATGAATAGTGATACCACTAAGTGGTACTTAAAAAATTGATTTTTCGTTTAAATGAAATTTTACCATCTTTGTGCTTTGAATTTCAAAAATCTGACATACATGGTTTTTATTAATAAGTAAAATTTTGTTCAATGGGATTAAAATAATTTTTTCGTGAATAGTAACTTTTATGTTTTTAATCGCGATTAGAGGTAATTAGTGTAGTTTAAGGTAAAAATAATGTTTTAATAACATTAAATGACCTAGAAACATGTCCTACCCTTATTGTATGTGTCATGGCCGACCAAGAAAATCCATGTGTGAACTTGGGGACCCCATGGATCCACTTTGGAAGGAAAATGACATTAATATCTTTTTATTTAATGTTAAAGTAAAAATGTCACAAACATGAGTTGTTTTACTAAAACAATTTTTAAATGGGGTTATACAAGTAAGACTTTTGACTATAAATATTGATTATAAATCTAAAAATATTTCCTACATCATGATATTTTTTTATAATTTTTATACATTAAATAAATTAAATTATTTATGACATCATGATGATGCAGCGATTACCTCATTAATGAACGATTTAAATAAAATGAAAAGATAATGTAAAATCTAAGACTTACACTTGTCAAAGACCTATTGGATGAGTATATTTCGAACCCTTATAACCTTATCCTCGAATTATATCAATGTGGGACCTTTAAAATCCTAAAATCTTTTTATAATAAAGTAAACTTTTATAACTTTCCAAGAGTGCCCCTCCTCTCCTCTTATAAAAGGCCCCCACCTCTACCTCCTTATCCACACTTCCAATGCCTTTGGATCGGCCAAACCCTACCCATTTTGTCTCTCCACATCCCTCTCTTACTCCTTGAAGCCTCACTTTGGGTAGAAGTCTTCCCAAGGAAGCCTTTGAGCTCAAATCTAAGAGAGTTACCCGATTTTAAGGTAATGTCTTCCCTTGTGTTCTTTTTTTTTATTTTGCTTCTTCAACCCCCTAAACTCTTTTTATTCATTTATTTTGTAACCACTCCAGTATCTTCAATAAACTAGGATTTTGTTTATAAGAAGTATTCGAGCTACACTTACACACACCTAAATCTAATGGTTAAAGAACATATTGTTTCTATGGATGGCGAATTTCTGCCTCACGAAATGATGATTGTTCAACATTCATATAACACCTTAAAAGGTGGCCATTAAGATGACACTATATTTATATATGATATCTAATATGATTATGTTTTACTTAATCTTATGTATTTTTCATTTGTGGCATACCTTTATGGTTTCCATTGTGGGTAAACACGATAATTTCATTTTAGGAAGTGCGGACTACCGCCCCCTCAAAGTGTTTTGATTCGTTAATGCCATATGTGGGACGTATAAAAGATGGATTTAAAGTTATTATATATGATTTTTGTTACATTTAAATGATGAATATAATTCTGGAATTAAAATATACATACCTATCATTTAGTTTTAATTCCATTAATATGACATAGAAATGAATGTAGCGTTCATGCGTACGTACGGCTTACCGTCTCCATGAACGGTGCATTTCATTTCTTACCTCTAAATGATTATGTAAAATTATAAATACATGTATATTATGGATATATATGATATATATGATATCCAAATCCTGAATATCATTCTGGATATAATGAACCTTTGACCACACGAACAACATGTAATTGTAAGAAGTCCACTTTCGACTTAAGAGCCAAGTATCGACAAAACAATCATTATTAACTTAAATGATTACATAATGTTTATAACATGGTAATAAGTGATATAAAAGTAATAATGAACTTGAAAAATGTTCTTAAGAACGTATAAATTAAATCAAGTTTATTATTCAGGATGTTAAAGAACAATCGAGTCAAGTCGGACCCGAGGTAAGGGAACTTCTTAACCCAATTTCTATTCTTTGGGTCAATCTCCTACTTTCAAATTATGTCATGATATTATTATGTTCTATATTGTATTTGTACTTACTTTAGGTGTACTTATAGTGAATACACATAATATATCTATTTTATTTAAAAAAATGATCTTTGTAAGGGACTTCGTCTCAATCTCCTTTCATTGAGGCATATTTCGTTTTATACACAACTTTCTTTTATACAGTGTATAAACCCCTTTGACTTTTATAAAAAAGGAATCTTTTTCTACAAAGTGTTTTACTAAATGACAAAAAGGAATGTTTCTTTTAACATACACGGTGACAATGACCTTTTCTGCCGTCGTGAGTATTATTTGGTCTTTGGATTCCTCAATAAGCTATGATGTTTTTAAAATGAAATAAATACCATATACTCGTTTATGTATTTTGGTATTTAAAATGGTTTTTATAATGGATTTTTTTATGTCAATATATTTATGTGATATATTGTGATCAAAGTGTGGAGATGTTTTCTTTCCATTATAATTGTTTTATGTCTTATGATTTTATAATGGTACTTGGACATTTGATGGGTGGTTACGTGATAAACCATATGACGGGTGGTGTCGTGAATACCAGGATGGGTGGTCACATTATAACCTCCAATGAATTGGGTATGGAAGTTGGTCGTATGGCTATTCCATTAAGTGATATGTGTGGAAGTCAATCGTATGGTTATTCCATTTAATTGTTTTTATGTCCCAAGTTACCTTTATATGTTATGTGATCTTTATGAGGGTTTTATGGTAATCTTTTGGTTACAAATGGGGTAAGTAATGAACTTATATTCAGTGAAGATTTTTTACTACTTCATAAAGGTGAAAAGTATTACTTTGAAAAAGTATACATGGTTTACTTGTTGTTTTGAAAAACTAACAGTTTTCATCCATTGTTTATCCCTTACTGAGCTTTTTATGCTCACCCCAAGTTTTTTTGAAATGTTTTTCATAGGACTTAATGTGTAATAGGGTCAAGGATGGGATCAAGGAAAATTCATGCTATCTAAAACATGGAGCTAGACATGCTTCTTTTTAAGAGTTTTTTTTATGGAAACTAAGTAGAAGTTTATACTTTGTAATCTTTTGAGATGTAATAGCTATGTCCAAATTCTCTAAAACTCTAAACCTGAAAAGATACTCAATGTGAATTATTCATTTAATTCAATATTAAGTAAGGTTTAAGGTTGGGGCCTTATACATCAGGTCTCCATTACCCATAATCATCTCATAAAAAATATCTTAACTCAGCATGCATGCAGTTTCTCATCAATCCACAAATCAATTGGCACAACACATACCTAGTGTGCACCTTCCCTCAGGAATTGAGGCTTTTCTTGAAAAAATTATACCAAACCTCACTCTCCTCTCCGCAATAAGATCGAACCACTAGAAAAATTTCTCAAATGTTCTTATCTAATATCCAATTCCACCTTATCCAAACCAAATAGTTGTACAATTATTTACTAACTGATTGTATAATAAGTCACATGCTCCCATGATTCACATCTCAAAAAACCTATTCTTACACACCAAAACCGCCAATCATTCCCCATAGTATGTAAATAACGTCTAGCTAGAAGAACCCAAATTCAAACTTTCTAAATGGTTTGAGGAATTTCACTCATTCCAAGGCTAACTAAATGATCACTTTCCACCTAGGAATCATCCCAAATAGAAAGTGTCCACCCATGCTCTACCCATCCTAAACCTAACCATCTAGGTGTAATATCATAATCTTATCCAGAAATGAAACCAAAATCAATAGGTCCAGGCATCTTACTGATCATTCCCTCCAAAACCAAACATCAATACCAAAATCAATCTAATTTATTTATATTAAAAATCCCAAAGAATCTCCATGACAATATCACATACTCGATAACACCTCTCATGCATCTATCCCATAAACCAAATAATCCAACATTCTTCTAATCCCTAGATCCATTTATAAGCCTGGGATAACCCCCTATCAGGTTAACCTCACATATATCAAGGGAATTATACTCTCTTACCAATCCCATAAACCATGATTCTCTTTGGGTACAACTTATAGGGAAACACTCGTACTCTCATCTCAAATATCTCAAGGAATCATACATATCAATGAACCCCCTATAGGGTTCCAACATAAACACATCACATATCACATTATAAATTATATTCCCTATTTAGGAACCCATCCTTGGCAGGAATCTATATACATGAATACCCCTCATGGATAAAGCCACATCCATGAAAATAAAAACAAATCATCCTATAAATATTCAAATTGAGAAAAACAACAAACACATTTTTTGGTTAAGTATAGATCCACCAAGAATCTATATGACAAAACACGATATAGGTAGTTTTAGAAACATTAAATAACTTAACCAATTTCCTAGTCTGAAACCAGTATCAAGGAATAAAATGTCAGTACTAACCCACCAAGTGCCACTGTACTTTCCTTGCATTGAGGGATTATATATTGATTACAAGTGATCATATCGCCCTAGGATCCACATAAAATATAATAAGAATAAATAGACTATAGTTTATCTCAATAAAATTTCATCAATAAGTTATATGAGAAAACACCATATAAAATATTGTTGACCCTTTAAATATTTTTACCCTTTGTTATCAGTGATCTCAATCAAACACTACCACATGAACGTCATATGAATACTATGTTCAAAAAATGGTTCATATAGAAAAAAATCATGACAATAGGACAAGATAAAAAATATAATAACATCCATAATACACATATCACAATTTAATAAATATCCTAATTATAATAATGGAAACTATGAATAGAAATTTCAAATCCTCGGTAGCCTATACTTCCCATGGAAAAAGGAGTTCACACCACACATATCTAAGTTTTATCACATTTTAAGACACTTCCCTATTCCCTATATACCATACCAAAAATATAATGATAGTGAAAAATATTCTAACATACCTCTTTGTAATGCTACTTCATCAATGGAATACTCACCACTTTCTGGGTTGGAGGTGTCATATGACCTCAAGCATTCATCCATGTACACTAGAGGTTACTGACTAGCAACAATGGTCTAAGGTGTTTTAGTGTGGAGATTTCACCATTATATAAAAGTAAAAAAAATATTGAAAATATCTTATAACATCCATAAAAAACAATAAATGTCTAAAAACATAATAAATAAGAATATTAATTTATCTAATGAAAATGTGGAAGTATATATTTATATAATCCAACTGATAATCCAAAAATATGATCACATACATAAATGAAAAATAATAAAAAAAATCATAATAGGATTCATTTCCATCCTCATGTTGAACCACATCCCCATCTCCAAACTCCATCCGAGTTATTATATCTAATCATGATACAATATGCCTCTTCCCAACTAAATCCAATAATCAATCAGGTATACTCAGGTACCAATGTGTCATGGCCACCCTAGAAGGTGCCAGTAAACTCAGTAGGGAACCACTAATGATATCCTTAACATAAATATTAAGGAAATGTATGCCCATATATTGCGATCATAAAAGATAAATCCACTACATGTAATAAAATAAACCACCAGCAATCCTCAGGTTCTTAGGTGACACTCAAGATTGATCATACCTTCTTTACCTAGTGTCAAAGTGTCTTAGAGCATAAAACATACCACCCAAGGGGGAACTCATGATGACCTAAAATAATAAAATAATAATTCACCTAGGGGAATCTTGGAGAGCCCTAAATATTATAAGAAAAACATACTCATAGGGAAACTTAGGTTACCCAAAACCAAATAAATAGATATATACCTAGGTCAGAAACTCATCTCACCTAAAATTAAATCATACTCAATGGTGGAAATTATCTCAACCTGAACAATACCATACACCTAGGGTAATTAATATCATAAAAAACATATCCTAAAATATACTCCCATTGGAAACACAACTCTCCCAAAACTACATCACGAACACCCAAAAACAACTTATATCACCCAAAAATCATGAATCATGCCTCTATTATCCATGGGTTTTATCATTACCCCAATTCCATGAACCTCACTCATATATCAAAAAAATATGTAAATATATCAAAAAAAACCCAGGACACCACCTCCCTAGAAACTCATGTCATACCACATGGATTGACCACAATCTTGAACCTAACACATATATTTTAGGATGGCCTCTAAAATGAACAACATGTCTATATCACTATAACCATGCTTGTTTATCCCCATTGATCCTTGGGTAATTGGTTATAACATTAGATTGATGATATTTTCCCCCACACAAACCCTATCTAGGTTCCACATAACAAAGGGTTTCCGAATAGGGTCCCCTAGTTCACATTTTTACCCCAACACCCTATTCGGGCTCTATTGTCTCGTTATTGAATCCAAATGATAAATCTCATGACCAAAAGGGAATAAAATTCATTAAAATACTCATGATCATATAATAGTATCAGGATCCTCATGGTGAATTCCACATTTTCTCCACACTAGAGGGATAACCTCAATCACATACCCCATTATGGTCTACTATATTGGTCCACTCACACCCTTACCTTCTATAATTCTTACACATGGTGTACCCACCAGGGTCGCAATATGCTAGTGGAGGGGAGACACTTTTCCCACTCCTTAATCAACTAGATCAAAGGTTCTAATGTATATCATGGTCCCAGCATGGCCAACTCAGTATTCCAGTTCTATCACTCACCCATACTCAAAGGAACTAAGGGCACTTGTACCAAGTTCCTTTATATTCATTATCATCTTATTGATAACCCTTTAGGTTTAATGTATCTCAAGGAACATATTTATAATCATGCAATAATCCATTAGTGGCCAAGGTAATAATACATTGATCAAGGGTTCATTATGTCCCTTGGTACTTCATCTATCCTTGACTCATTTACTTAAGAAAACAATTTATTTAATTAAAAATTAAAATCACCCACAGTGGTGACACTGCATATTAAATACTACATAAAAAATACATAAAATTGGGTACGTTTTTTGGGACCAACTACCTCATATGTAGTTATTTTCTTAAATAATATTTTGGCATCACTACACAAGATTTTTTATGCCTTACATCATCTCTTGGAAGCCTATATTGAGGAACAATGTCTAGGGCATTTGATTATAACAATTTATAGTTAATTTTTTTATGATTTAATCTAAACAGTAATAATTTCCTCAAAACCAACCCAATGTAATAAAGAAACAAAAACCATGAGAAATGGGTACATTTTACTCCCGAAACAATCTTTAACCTTAGATACACATGATACCAAATTTTATTACCCAAATCATTGGTCAATTAAACCAAATTTCACCAATGTTTTTTGAAAAATCCATAGGGTAATGTACCTCCAACCAAAAAATGTGTGATCATCCTCCTAAGACATATTCTATCCAATACGAGGAAAATCGAAACCATTATAAATGATTTCCACCATAATATAATGGAAATCAATATCCAACTCCTAGTAGAAATAATAATGAAATTATAATCTATTAATGGATAAATGGATATAATGGAGAAACATTTCAACTTAACCATTAAGGAAAAATATTATAAATCACCATGTATTAAGGGTGGATTTAAGGGATAAGAGAATGAGGATATGTGGATGATAATGTTCTCTCCTAATGAACCTAGTCCCAATGAACCCAAGGTATCTAGCTAGTATATTACCGGTATTCAATGGTTTAAAAAAATACACTTAGGGATAAGTCATGGTGAAACCTAGGGGTAACAGCATAGACAAGGATCATTAGTGGGAATGAGGGGTCACAACACACTATTTCCATACCAGAACAAGTCACAGTATATCTCTCTAAGGTCGCAATGTGATAACCCCAAGAAGAGGGACTTAACCTTGTCCTACCTCCATCATGGTTCGACCCTCCAAGGTTATGATATGACTAACCCATGGAGAGGGGATAACCACCTAACTATGACTATTATGGTGAGACCCCTATGTATTTTGATGTGGTGTGATTTAAAAATGGAGTCACATGCTTCCTCCCCTGATTTTAGTGTGAAAATCATTACTACATGTTATCTCTCCCCTTTTTGTTGATCATCATGAAATGGCTAAAGGGTTTTCCAACATGGCTTTCTACTTATATCAAAACTATCTAAGGGGGGTCACCCGACCCCAATTCAATGTCCACAAAAGCACCCATAACACCTATCGAGCCTTGATACTCATCCAAAAACAAATATATGAAATTTAATACCCCTTATAATTCTAATCTAAAACCAAAATATAATAATGAACCATGTTCTGGGATAAAAAATTGAATTCCATTTGAATTTCAAAACACTTGAAAATTTCAGTTTTAAATACTCCATCTAAACACATTTCATGTATATTATCTAGGGATGTGCATATGACCTCTCATCCTTAGAAAATCATATATTGTATTCTCATTAAAATATATACACCAATAAAACTTTTTCCCTATGTTAAATTCCCAAATATGGATCTAGTTTTGAAATCAATACTCATTTTTTGGGATCATATAAGCCTTAAAATAAACATCAATAAACTATAAACCTCACATTAAACTTCAATATTGCATCCCTTATTCATGAAACATATATATATATATAATATGAATCCCAAAATATGGGAATTACAATTATCCCCACCATAAGAATTTTTATCCCTAAAATAGACTAAACACACTCTTCTTCAAATAACTATGGACACTACCCCTATATCATAGCTTCTCTCTCCAAAGTATCTTCTTAGATCATTTCATGATTCTATAATACTAGTAATAATGTCCCACTTGATCTATATAGGATCTTATCTTTTTGACCTTTTTCCCAAATAGGCATCTCAACATAAAAACAATCAAGTTCAAAAAAATATCTCCCATATCTATACATTATTTTTTTCGATTCAATTTAGAAACGTGAAAAATGTTATAGATCATTGCATAACATTGTGGAAATTATATCCAATAATCCTTTTCACCAATTTAATAATTTATTTCAATGGGATCCATATATTTTTGTATCAATTTAATTATCTTTTATGGTTTAAATTTCTTAACCACGGGGTTACTTTCAATAACACATGATCTCAGTATAAAATCTCAAGGGTCATTAAAAATTGACATTAAGATTTTTCTTGACTCTAAGTAGTGATCATGTACTTCCAAATCAATTTATCTTGAACGATTATCTCTTGCACTAAATTGGGTCCAATAAGAGTCTTATCATCATTCTAACCCAACACAATAGTGATTAGTATGGTCATCCAAATAATGCGTTATAAGGTTTCATATGGATCGATAATTGATAACTATTATTATAAACAAACTCCACCAAATAAAGAATATTTTCCAATGATTTCCAAAAATTATAGAAATATTCACTAACTATGTCTTATAAAATCAAAAATAATATGATTTCCATGTCCATCTATCTTGGGATAAAATAAAATACTCATTTTAAATAGTATCCATATAGAATATTATAGACCCTTAAAAATACAGATGTAGATCATCGGTCTCTATCTGAGACATTGGACCTTGAAACTCCATGGATCCTAATGAATTATTCAATATAAATCATAATGAAATCATCAATTGAAAAATATTTCTCATATAGGTAAGAAGTGAATCATTTTTATTATTCAATCCATCACTACCCAAACACCATCAAAATGATTTACTGATATAGTATATCCAATCATGAAGACCATGGAAATATTATTCCATTTACCTGTTGAAATGGGAAGAGTATATAAAAACATTTGGATCATTACTTTTCACCCTTTAACTATTGGTATAACGAACAATGTAAAAATGAAATCAATGACACCTTTCTTTATTATTGATTACCAAAACTGAAATCTAATGTTACAATACATCTTGGATTCTTTAAGATACACTACCCAACTCAAGTGGTGAAATTTTTTGAAACATCGTTTTTACCCTATAGTAACAATTATTCATTATTTAAAACAAGTCACTTAATCTAGTGAAACCAGTCTTCCATCATTTTTTCTAACATTAAGATAATATTTGATCTTTTTATACATCACATTATATAATTTATTCTCTCTTACCCAATCTAATATAAAGGATGTCACAATGAGTCTAGAGAGAAACACACCATTCATTTTCTCCCTGATCTATTTGTTAAATTCAACCAATAATCCAATCAACTGTCATTAATCCTCATTATCTTTCACTACATAAGTTGTAATTTTCCTTTTAAAATAATTTTTTACTTTATTTCCTTTAACAATTGTATATATAATCACAAAAAAAAGTTTCAAGGTACTCTCCCCACCCGTGTTATCATAGGTTGAGATCACACTATAATAAAATATACTTCTACCCCATAATATCTCTATACACTAAAAATTTATCACCAAAAATATAATGTCTAAAAATTTTCAAATCATGAACAATATAAACTAATCAATGTAATTTATAGGGTAATTCATCTAATATGGTCTCAACTCCCTAGTTCTATATTCCATATCGCTATAATTTTGTATCAATATACATCCCAAACCTAATCTAGATATATTAAAGTATACTTCATAAGTAATTATCGGTATATGTTGAATCAAAACTATGACTAAAGTAATTATTTTATTTAGCACCTAAAATGCCTCTTAGCACTTCAAATTCTACTCAAACATCAATCCCATTTGTGACAATGCTATCATAAGAAGTTATAATTTTGAAAATTCCAGAATGAATATCTCGTAATATCCAACCAACCCAAGAAAATTAATATCACTAATACATTATTAGGTTTATATAAATATATTACTAAAATAAAATTATTAAGATCAATTAAAAGTATTTTATATGAAAAAACATAGAAAATAAATTTTACCATATATATCTAAAAATTAGATATATAGATTTTACTGTACAACTTATTCTCATAGGGAATATCTAAAAAATACTTTGGTGCCTACCATGATCTTCATCTAACATCGAATATATAATAATTTCATCAAAAAATAACACCACAGATATATCCAAGTACTAGTAG
This sequence comes from Viscum album, assembly GCA_963277665.1. Taxonomy (NCBI): domain Eukaryota; kingdom Viridiplantae; phylum Streptophyta; class Magnoliopsida; order Santalales; family Viscaceae; genus Viscum; species Viscum album. The sequence goes on from OY728122.1 coordinate 2,094,240,528, forward strand.
AAATTATGATTCATTAATTCTATAAAAACTATAGATTATTTTAGAAACTCTAAAAGGAGAAAACCAGAACATATAACGGTCATATTGATATAATTTATTTTAATATCCTATTACTTTCACCATAATTAAATATACCATGGCCAAATATTGATCATGGAAAAACTAATAATTCCCTTAGATGTAAAAATAAATAATCAATTTAGTGCAAGGTATTTTTTTCATTATTAATTATTTTATATTTTGATAGTGAATAGATGGAATTAAATTTCTATCATCTTTATTGGAAAATAAAATTAGTGGTTCGCAAGGGTAAATAATTAATTGAATGAAACCCCTATATTAAATCTTATGAAGAAGCACCTTCAATTCCTAAAACACTAATAAAGATATATGAGAAGATGGTAGGGAAATGGGTATCTGCCAAGGAATAATTCCAATGAAAAATACAACATCCCACATAATTAGTAATCCAGAGAAATACTCCGAAAAAAAAATATGAATGTTGATAAATTTTTTTGGAAGTTTATTATTCTCTAACACTGATCCAAGTAATTGGATATCCAACTAACATCATATAAAACAATCATCACCCACTATCAGACCCATCCATCATCTATGAATATCCCACTCTCCCTTAAAATTACGGATAGTCTCATCTAGTTCTATAAAGAGAAATCATAAACTAAAAATATATTTGAGATTTGAATTTAATAAAATAATCCATATTCTTAATCAATTCATACATTTTCATCTCATGAACTAAAAACCCCCAATGATATTTATACATTTTTAATCTTAAACATGATGGATGATTATTAAAATATATGTCTAATTTTCTCACCCAGTGGGCTATTTATTCTCATTGAATATGGATTCAACTAAATTTGAAGCCCCAATTGATAAAACAATCATTTATAGATAAATTAATGTGATTTTCCAGTTTCAAATAATGTAGAAGTAATTATAAAAGAAATTAGAAAGGTACCTCACATTGTAGAAGGCCCTAAATCAGTCTTATCCTCCACTGATTTCTATTTTGTGCTGAATATTTTCTCCTGACTCTTATAAGGTGAAAACTAGTCCTCTTAATGATGTCTCCCCACTCTATCATGAGTCCTATACTTAGATTGTTTTGTTAAATCAACATATATTTCAACACCTAGATTTTTTTAGACAAACTAATGCTATTCAATTTTTAGAATCATTTTCAAAATCACTTCAAATATCCAACCTTTCCAAAAAAGATACACGTGCTCATATGATTCATAAACATTAACTTCTATTGAACTACTTCACTAAAATGGAATCACATTGGAAAAAAAATTTCCTTGATAGACAAGAGGAGAAATATTAGAATAAATTCCATGAAAGTCCTTATATTTCATCTTTTATCCAATGAGTGATATTCTTCCTTCGAGATAAGAAATTGATATAAATTCTTTATATTTGTTTATAATATCTTCCTAGATATATATATAATAACATCTTAATAGGTAAGTAGCTTATTTAAGATAATATTTGATCCTATGTATAATCATAGTCACTTCTTAAAAACATGATCCTTAAAATTTTCATTCATCACAAATTCTGGTACATTTTTCAGATTGATGAAAATTTTCAATAAAAATTCTATAACTTAGATATTACATTTCGTAAAATATAGAATCTGTGCATATCTAGAAAACATAAATTTATTTAATTGAAATTAACCAATAAATATCATTTAAAATCCCTTCTAGTTATGGTCATTATTATTCTTAACTACCTAAATTTGATTCCATCCACTTACTAATTGATCCCCCTAGTAATTAAGATAAAACTCAACATTTATGGTCACAGTTTTTTATAAAAACAGGAATATATGATATTTATGCTCCAACCACTCTTCCACCAACTCTGACCTAGTGTCACCTCAAAATTATGGTGGATTTTTATTTTCAAATTCTAAGGTTAAATCTACCTCACTTGACTTTCCCATATTATCATCTCAATCAATTTCCTATATATTTTACTCCTCCATGGTAGAATTCTACATCATTGTAACCCACATCCCATTTGATCTCTCCTAGATGTCTTGATTGTATATCACACAGAATATTTTATCCAAAATTTTATAATATTTCAAACAACAGTCATAACATTAATTCATATTGTGATCTATGCCTATGTGTATTCTTATTCTATTGGATAATCCTATTCCAAATTACTTCTTTACAATAATCCAAGCATGTTTTCATATCTTCTTTTCCAAATCATTCTTGAAAAACCAAAATTATTTAGTTATTAGAAGTTTATTTTTTATGATATAAAATCATGTTCTATAAAACTATTTTCATGTGATGAATTTTATTCCATGAATTCAATGTTTCATGAAAAATTTCATGTTTCATCCTATTGTGGGTTTACACAGTAAAAATAACAATCTCTTGAGGCCACCATTAAAATCTATTCTTACCTAGATTTCTGTGTAACTAGAAAATCATTACAAAAAAGGTTAGTTGTATCTTTTTATAGATCCATTCAAGTTCTGACCATACTATTGTCCATCCAACCAAACTTATTAAGAATCAACTTGGAAACCTTTAATCTTATACCACTTTAAAACATCCTGCACTAGGAGCCCAAATTCTAAGACTTGATTTTGGATAACACATGGACTCAAGTTTTCTTCCTAGTCACTAAAGGATTTTGGCCAATTTTGAGGATAAAAATGAATAATTAGGGTATGGGTTTAAATTAAAACATAGACTTAAAAAATCATTTGAATGTAATTTTTAAGGAAAAAATACCATTTTAAACAAGTTGTGCATTATAAATATATTTTTTCATAAAATGAATCATGAATAAAAATATATGAATAGATTAAATAAATAAAAATAAACTTGAATACACAAATTCTTCTACCATATATCCAACAAGGATCTATGGATCACCACTAATAAAGATAAAACCCATTACCTTTCCTATATCATGGCCAATCATGTATGTATGTCCACTAAAGTTCATATATAGGGTTGAGTGTAAACCTGAAAATATTTCCCCATTGATTTAAATATTGTTTAATTTATAAAAAGTTTTAAATATGAAATTCCAATCAATATATGATAAATAAAAATAAAAAATATATATTTGATTTAACCATAAAATTTCCAAAACTAATGTGTCATTGAAAATCATCATCAGATCATCTCAAAATATACATTTTTTTGCAAAAATATATAAAAAATTTTGATTTAAAAAAAGATATATTTTATCCTTGAAAATATTATTTTTCAATGCTAATTTATTTTTTCAAAAAATTCCAAGAAAATTATTTGTTTCAAATAGACCAATGAAAACCAAGAATTTCTCTATATATAATAGAAACTCTTTGTTTACTTGAAATCATTAATTTAAATTCATAACAATGTATAATACTAATAAATAAATGTTATCTAGTTTTAAAATGTATAAATCAATTTGTTTCTCATAAACATGTTTAATATCACACCACAGTGAGGTTTCACGTTTCATCCCCAGTTATAATAATCACTTCATGCCTTAATGAATGTGGTATAAGTATCCACTTTACACTACATAAATCTTAAAATTTTCAAAATATTTCTAAAAAAATCCATTTTCCACCCACACATAACTTTTGCATGAATTACCAAATAAGCACACCAAAACTATTTATTCAATATTTTAATATTTACCAAAAGAATTCTATTCCATCAATATAACATTTTTGTTTTTTCATAATAACCACTTTAAAGGTTGGAATTGGAGAAAATACTTATTAAAAAACAAGAAATGAAATTCATCCCCAAAATATCAGATGAAAATTATGGAAAAATATATTTTATTTCATAATTTAAATTATAATAATGGAGTACAACTTGATGCCTTGATCTTAGCACTATCACTGTGTCCCAAAATTATCAACGTCATCACCTCAATCATTTTATATATCATAGTAAACCATAGTCCCAAATCCTTTCACCATTATAACCCAACAAAATAAAATTCTCTGAGAATAACACCACTAGAATAGCTAGAAGTTAACCCAAATCATGGTCAATCCAAACTTACCGAAAATCTTTGGGAAAACAAACTATTATAATCCTTCACAAAAAAAGAAAAAACTAAACCCCTGAAGATTCATTTAACAAAATCACAATTCCACCTCTAGTAAACTATAATCACCACACAAAATCAATCAAAATCATAAAAGAAAATAAAAAATGAATAAATTTAGCCGAATTAATAAACCCTTTAAGAACACACATCATATTTCCATACCATATAGAGATGATATCGCTAGGACACCAAGTCACCTCTGAAGCAAGGGAGATAAACCAATGATTCTAAGAACTAGAAAGACCACACCCAAACTTAAGGGAACCATCATTTATATTAGCTAAAAATTACTAAAATAGAAGCTAATATTTAGTGATATATTTTGAACCAAGGAAAAGTCAGGAATAATGATATAGGTAAGTGTAGATGTGATGAACCTCTATGAAGGAACATGGGGATCAAGACCTAATGTAATGTGAGATGAAATGGAAAATTGTTATTTCATTGATGTAACACCCTGAGTATAGTAACCTAGTGTTGGTGTTTAATTTATGACATGGTATAAGATACAAAGGATCAAACCACACAAGATCGATTGGTTTAGAAGTCTTGGAAATATGGATACATATATAATTCTTATATTACATTGGAACTATAAGAACATATAATAATAAAAATCCCTGCATCCTTTAAATAATTCATAATATTTTTATTTATATGTTGGGGAAAGGAAAGCCAATAAAGGGTGGGCATAGATAATCATTAAGGGTTATGTACAGTGGATGATATCAAGAGTGAATAAGGAATAATCAATATGGTAGAGTGGATAGTCAAAAAACATTCCATTAAAACAAACACATGAGTTCGATGAATATCCTTGGAAAATATCAATATAAAAATCTCATGGATAATAGAAAATGAATTCTTAATAAAGGAAATTCATAATTTTTTACAATCTTGATCAAGGACTCTCAAACAAGATATCATGAATCATACAATGAAGGACTTTTAACTAATATATCATTCTTAATAAATTGGTAAGTGTAAACCATATTCCAATCTGATATGGAATATTTGTTGTTCTGTCTTATGAGACATGTAGATGAGTTGAGGGGTTATCTATAATGAGGACCCACCCATCACTAGAACATCCTATGAATTACTCATATATTTAATGATAAATACAATTCATTCTCAAATATCCTTATAAATTAATAATTATATGTATTGAATCAAGAATATAGAACATTAATACTTCCTTGGTAAATAGAATAACTTAATTAAAAATATTTATATAATTGATTCCCTATATTGAAATTGTATACATCTGAAACATTATAAAATTAATAGAAATGATTCTTAATTCAAAAATGATATTAAAAATATGGACATGAAGGATAAAAATAATGTCTAATTAATTATAGATAATAATGGATAACATGATCACAATAGATTTAATGATCTAAAAATAAGGTATAAAACAATATTAGTAAAGGATGATAGAAGAACATTTATTCATTAAAGTTGAAGGTTTTATAATAAAACGATGTATTTAGAAATGAAAATAGAAAATATAGATTAAAAATAAATTCCTTGTAACATCGTGTAAGGATGGAGTTATAAATCACCTTTCAAAGTTCTTCTCATTCTGTTACAAAAATAATACCCATTTGTTTGAATAAAATTTTAAATAAAATTTTCCAAAATATTGAGAGAAATATTTTCTTTGAAAATAAACATTAAAACTTGTAATCAAATCTTAAAATAAAATAGTATTCATGAAAGTGGGAAAACCTGTACTTGTAGTGTATGTTAAAACAAATATTTAATTCACACTTTTTGTAAAAAGTACAAAATTTGGAAAACAATAGGAATAATATTTTTAAAAAAATATATAGAAAGTAAAACATGGGTAAAAATAACATTAATTTTAACACACATAAATTATAATACAATATTACCATTAAGAAAAAAAATAAGTTTGGTAACTTTCTCTGCATGTGACACCAAATATAAACAAAACCATGATATATTTAGATAAATTATAAATATTATAACCATTGATAACTTAGCTATTTAATTTGTAGAAATGAACAATATTTACCAATTTATGATATATATATATATATATTTAATATGGACTACATTAATATTAATAAAATTCAATTAGTTTACCATAAATGACTAATAAGATAATTTATTACATGGAAAAGTATTTTTATAAAAATAATCATCCTTTATTAGAAGAACAATAATATATCAAGAAACATATGATTAATCATAAATTATCTTTGATATCAATAATTTGTTAACAATAATGTTTTTAGTAGATGACATGAAATAAGAATAATCACATTTAATATTTTGAAATGTCATTTTCCAATAAAAATGAATTTTCAATTAAATATCAACATTTTATTCAAAAAATAAATTTATAAATTTTTGGAATTTTAAATTAATAAAAATTAATATCATTCATAAATTCATAATATTAAAATTTAATAATTATTAATTTTTGATGTTTGTTTAAAATACCTGTTCTTTGTCGAAAAATATGTTTTATAAAACATGTAATTTGTATAAATTTTCCACTAAATGAGAATAGAATAGAACTTTAGAAAACCTTTTAAATAATAAAATATAAATTTTATATATAAAGTTATTCATTTTAGAATATTATTTTAAATTATAAAACCTATAGTATGAATTTTTATATCTAATTAAAATATTACATTAATAAAAACTATTTTTGGTCAATTTTTGGAATCATGTATTTTTTAAGCGATATTTGGTTTTGGATTGACTCGGAAGACTTAAATTATTTTTTAAGGGATATTTGGTTTTGGATTGACTTGTAAGACTTCAATTAATTAGTTTTTTTATAAAAAATAAATTTATGAAATTAAAACTAGTATACTAGATAATTTTATCTTATGTATATATATATATATATATTTATTTATATTTAAAGCTTAAAAAATGATTTCTCTATAAATTATTTTTACATTTTTAAGTGCTTTTAGTTTAAAATTAATATTTCATAATTTTATAAATTTTATTTGTTAAAATTATTTTCCAATTTGAAATTAGAAGTATCCAATGATTTAAATTTTTTAATTTTAATCATTTTCATTTAAACTGATTTCAAAGGTTTTAAATTAATTACCATGGGAAAAAAGTAAGTTTGAGTAAAAGGATAAATTTTAAAACAAAAAACCATAAATCACTCAATTCTGTCTCAATAAGCAGTTTTTAGGGTTATTTTAGACACAAAATCCTTATACCATCCTATTTTTTCCATTTTTCAAATTTGAAACATGATTTGTAACCTTAAATAATTGAAAATGTAAGTATTACTCCCAAAACATCCCTTCTTGTCACTTATAAAAGGGTTACATCTTCACCAATTCAAGAATAACCTACCATTCATATTTATCCTTTAAAATATGTAATTTTACTCTCCTTATAACCCAATATCATGAACGTAATCCCCTATTAATTCATATCTATCCTAATCTCTTTAAATTCAAGGAGACTTATAAAGGAAATCCAAGTCCCTAATGTGAGTATTATCAACTACTTAGTTTTATTCTTAATTATAATCTTAAAAGTTTATCCCGGACGCACCAATATAATGATATTAGTATAATTTATAAAGTTTAATGTTAATATATTAATTTTATTATCTTTATTTACTCGTACTCTCATTCCATTAAGAAAAAAACTATGGTTCATGCGTTGTGCAGACTACCACCTCCATGACGTAATACATTTCATTTATCCTTCACCACTATAAAAGGGTGGTTATAGGGATATTATTAATGGATAGATATTATTTATATGATATTATAAATGTTTTGATATGTAAAATTTGATAACCTTTTAATGATATGATCAACAAACAACCATCGTTAGCTCAATCATTTAGAATAAGTGTTCAAAGAATATAATATTTTATTTAGATCATGTAAGACTTTCATATCCATTAATTATTCCTATAAATAATTATAATTCTGATGTATCTCACTAATAAACACTAAATAAGATCATCATTATCCTCTTATAATGATATTAAAAAAATACCTTATAATCATTCATTAAATTAGTGCATGTTCATATTTGGGTGGATTTAACCACTTACCAAAATCATAATATGAATCTGTATTATGAATTGATATAGGAATATAATTATTAGAATAATTATATTTAAATTAGTATATTGTAACAGCCCGAGATTTTATGAAAAATATACTTTTTTATTTCACTAATGTCTTGTGTTATACGCTACACCAAAAGGATCTTGCACAACACGCATCCTTGACTTGCCTTGCATTACACGCAATCACAACCTTCCTCGATAGCGTGTGTGGTACGTAATCCTGAGTTTCACTAAACAATGATATGCTATAAAAATATTATTAAAACTAGCCGTTATGAATAGTAATAACCACTTTTTGAAATCCAGTAAATCTTATTTTTTCAAAATGAACTTTATTTTTGGATCCGGAGTATCGAATTTAGCCTAAGGTGAAATTTTGGTACTTTTCAGATAACTTTCATATTCTGATGAATAGTGAAAATTACTAAATTATAATTAAAAACAACTTTTTTAATCGAAATAATTAATAGTGATAAATTATTAATTTGAGTGGTTTTAAAGTATATTTAGAATATATTTTTACAATTTAATACAATGTTGGTCATTTGATGTAATTTCACATTTAAACCAGACATAATCAAGTGTCAATCTTTTGATAGATATTGTTTCTTAAAAACACGCTATTTGTTTTAACAGCGGGATTTAATTATAAAATTAATTAATGCAACTTTTATGTTATGAATTTGGTAAAATAGACTTCATTTTTGAATTCGGAATATGAAATATAGCTTGGGATGAAATTTTGGCATTGTTCTGAAAAACATCAATTTTTGATGAATAGTGAAACTACTAAGTGGTAGGTTAAAAACTGAATTTTGCATAAAACTTAATTTTACCACTTCTGTGAATGGAATTTCAAAAATCCGAGAGACACGGTTAATATCAAGGACTAAAATGTGGTTCAATGAGATGAAAATAATTTTTTGGTGAATAGTAACTTTTTACTTTTTTTACCACGGTTAATAGTAAATAGGGTAACTAAGGGTAAATATGATATTAATATTACCCTAACACATGTCCTAATTCTATTGGACAAGTGTAATTCGACCAAAAACAAACTTAGGAATAAAATATGACCATTTAGGCCCACTTGGATTAGATTAGGACATTTATTATTAATTTATTTAAAGAAGGGTTAAAATAGTTAAAATCAAAGTTTAATAAGTAAATAATTTTTAATATGGGGTTATACATAAGATAAATTCGACTATAAATATTCATTAGAAAGCTAAAAAGATTTCCTACAGGATGGTATTTTATTTGTAATTTTTAGACATCAAATAATATAATTTATTTATGACACAAAGATGATGTAGTAATTATCTTATTAATGAAATATTGACATAATTGATAATATAAATACCAAAATAAATGTAATTTAAGACTTTTTATGAATTCCACTAATTTTCTAGGTTACTATGATATATTAGTGTTGATTTAATCAACTTGGTTGGAACATATAATTCTGTTATGACTTTCACAAAAATCATATATCAAATAGTGTCAAAATTGACACAAAATAGTTTTTAAATAAAATATTATATTATTAATTGTTATTTTATTCCTAAAAATCTAAGGTTCGTCCAAATGACTTAGATAAGGATATATGTATTAATAATATACAATTTGGGGTTCGTTTGGCATGTTATAGTAAGTGTATTAACCATATAGTGAAAGAAAACAAAAAGACACGGTAAAAGTTAAATTATTTAACTTAGAGTTAAATCTAATTGATAAGGTTAAAATAATACCCTAAACTTGTCTAAATCCTATTTGTTGATAGGATTTCGACCCATCCCCACTTTAGCTTCGAAATAAGACCCTTTGGAACCATTATAAACCGATTTTGACTTTAATATAAAATAATATTTTGAGATATTCCTAAGGTGCCCCTCTCCTCCCTTATAAAAGGACACCTCCTCCCCCTCCTCCTCACACCAATTTGAGCACTCAAGCTCGGCCAACCCCTGCCAAAATACCTTCTCCACTTCCCTAGAAACATCCTAGAGGTTATGGTCTTCCTCAAAGACCAATTCTAGTGCCCTAAGAGGAGGTCTCAAAGAGGCACTTCAAAGAAGAGGTAATTACCGTTACCAATTCTTTCATCTTTATTTCTTCTTCCACTTATTCTTCTTAGGTTGTTTCATTATGAAGTAATAACATCAGTATCACTCATATACTGATATGTTATTATAAGTATGAAACAACCCTATTTCACCATCTATCCATCCTACGGAAAAAGAAATCACCGCGCGTGCGTACGTACGGAATACCGTCTCCACGCCGTGGTGTAATCTATTTTCCACCACCACCTTACATGGATGGGTATAATGGTGTAAAGAAAAACTATACATAGTTATTACAACATAATATTGATTCTGATATATTGTATAATCCACTCCAATTTAATTCAATATTTATAGAAATGATATCATCGCTCGTGCGTACGTACGGACTACCGTCTCCACGACGCGATGAGATTCATTCTCCATGTTAACCATTTAAGAATGATTATAATGTATATATAAGAAATAATAATGAAATATATGACATTATAAAGCTACTGGATTTATGTATATATATACATATGTATGTCATCTACTTACTTCCATTTCAAGACAATAAGGAAAGAAAAACAGCGTTCATGCGTACGTACGGACTACCGTCTCCATGAACGGTGTTTTTCATTTTATTTATCTATCTATTATATATATATATATATACTGAATATATATGATATATAAATCATATTTTATATTCTGGAAGTAAGTAAATCATGATATAAGTAATAATTATGTCAAGAACAACATGTCAAAACACCTACGATAAATGAAACGATTTTACCCAAAACGCTTCTTTAACATGGAATTTACAAAAGAACGGGTAATATAATGTCATAAGTGAACCATATATGCTATCATAACAATGAATATGATTCTGGAATAAGTCAATAACATGATTTAAATCATTATACAGGAGGTTCGGACACTTACAAAGCAAGTCGGACATAAGGTAAGGGAAATATCACAATCTCATTTTTATCCGAGATTGTTTATTCGTAAGTATTTACTGGGGTGTATTTTATCATCCACGTCCATGTTCCTTCAATATGTAATATTGTTTCCATCCACTTACAATAGTTTAAATCCAATTTTACTCTTCGGTGAGTTTTTAGTAAAGAATATGAAAGGAATCTTTTGTCGCTTTTTCATACGAGGTAATTTTTGACTTTTCCGACAAAAGTACGAGAAGAATGTTTTTTTAACTTATACGGCACGAACGGATTTATACTATTTTATAAAGCCTTATCTTCATGAAGCTTCCTCTAAAGGATTTCATGACTATTTTCAATAAAATCTCTTTCTTTTAAAATTGCATGTTGTTTTGTGAAAAGAAATTGATTTTGAAGAAGAAAGGATATTTTCCTCAAGAATTCAATTCAAGTGTGTTATCAAAATTATTTTCCATATAAGATAATAAAGGGTTCTGTTTCTATCCATATTTTTACATTGATTTGACTATGTTGTGATGGAATTATGTTTATGAATTCCTTTATCTTATATGAATGGTTTTATGATGTCATGTTGTTTAAGAATCCCATTTTTATTACATGGGTTATGCAATGATGTATGATTTATGATTTTGTGGCACACATAAGAAAGGATTCATTAAGAGATGGGTGAGACCTATATCCCCCTCCAATGCATTGGGTAAAGATTTTATATCTCATGAGATAGACATGGCTGGAATGGTAGGTTATACCGGTTCAGTGAAACAGGACTGAAACGAGGATTACTCGATTCAGAAAGGGACTTTGTCCACTAAGATAGTCTTGGCAATGAGTCTTGACTAACAAGAAATGATTCTCTATGATTATGTGTGTATGCCACAATTAGTAATGTTTTAAGTTATGATTTCATTTTCACTTCTATGATTTATCCCATGTTATGATATTATGAGCTCTTTTGCAGGTTAAGATTTCCAAAAGCTATGTTCTTATGTATATGATGTGATTGATATTTCTTTTGTTTATCCTTACTGAGCATTTGAGCTCACCCTTTTATGTTTTCTTTTCCCCAGGATATAAAGAAAGGTTTTAGGTAAAAAAAGGGGAAGATCTTTATGGGATATATTGAAGATCTTTCACCACGTTTAGAAGATTACGTTCCGAGTTTCCAAAGACACTAAACTATTACGATCCTTGTGTGTGTGTTTTTGTTATGTACTAAGTATTCCGCAAAATTAATGTAATGTCCATGTACGATAAGCTTCGGGTCTCTACAGTTGGTATCAGAGGAAAGGTTTAGTCAACCTTTGGAAACTAGGATGCGAAAACGTTAGTGAGATCCCTAGAGATATTTCTAAGGTATGTCTAGGGATGTCCCTAGGGATAAGAATACATATAGGTTATAGTAATAGAATTACGCTAACGATCATAGAATTAAACCTAAGATGTTGGATATTGAAGGTACTCCCCCTTTATTATGTTGTTTTCCCTAGCATGATTTTTGCCTCTCACACTATTCTTTTTGGGTTTTAGACGATGGCTGGAACCCGAAGGAACCGTGTTGATCAATGCAATGGACAATGCAATGATTGCCCTCCTGAACAAACAAATGTTATGGGAGATGGAGTGCAAAATCTTATTGCTATACTTACACAAGCTATGAATCATTCTGGACTTCCAAATGAGAAGAGAAGGGAACAATATTCTATTGAGTCCTTCATGAGGCAACGTCCACCTTCTTTCAGTGGGTCTTCTGATCCACTTGTGGCTGAACAATGGATCAGTACTACTGAAAAGATATTTTCAGTTCTTCAGTGTTCTGAACATGATAAAGTCATCCTAGCAGTGTATCGTTTGGAAGGAGATGCTGATCAATGGTGGAATCTTATTAAGAATACAAGGCAAAGGGATGAAATTGAGTCTATGGAATGGGACGAGTTCAAGAACTCATTTTTCAATAAGTACTTCCCTCGTATTCTTCGAACAAAGATGGAGAAAGAGTTTCTTGAACTGAAGCAAAGGGATGATGAATCTGTTGGTACCTATGAAGCAAATTTTACAAGACTTGCAAGGTATGCTTCTGGAATTATCATCCAACCTGAATGTAAAGTTGATCGATTTTTCAGTGGCTTAAAACCAAGTCTTCGAAGGGAATTAGCTATAAGAGACTTCAGTAGCTATGAAGAAATTGTGCGTTGTGCTATCAAGGTAGAAATGGAAGTTGGTGTTACATATCCATCTCATGGTTTTGACAAGAAACGAAAGATGGAGTTCAAGGAGAAATCTCAAAATAATGGTGAAAAGAAGATGAATGTTTCCTTATGTACAAAGTGTGGAAAGAAGCATGGTGGAGATTGTCTTAAAGGGACTAGAAAATGTTTTAAGTGTGGAAAAGAAGGTCATCGAGCAGCTGAGTGTCGAAGTAATGGAAAAAGGTTTTCTAATGATGTGAATAAAGCAAACACTGTAGAGAACGCACCGCCAACACTTCAATGCTTCAAGTGCAAGGAAATGGGGCATTATGCTAATAATTGCCCTAATCCAAGGGTTAGTGATGATCAACATGAGCAACCACTGAAGGCAAAGGACAAAGGGAAATCACATGCGATCACTATTGGCAATGTTGAATATGACAACGATGTGGTGGAATGATTAAGTGTTTATGTAATGAGATTCCAAAATAATGTTGTATCATTGAGTGTTGCAATATTTATTGATGTGGTATTCAAAGTGATTGAGATATTTTTTGGAAATAAGATGATATGCGCATAATGAAGACGAGAAAATGAAATGTTTAATAGTATTCATGAGCTCATGATTGATATAAGGACTAAGTGATATCATGGTTTGAGTATATAGAATTTTGAGGATTTTGGTATGTGGAAAGTGTTAACTTTTAACTGCACTCATGTTTTCACTAAGGTATTCAAGAGAATACACGATTAAGGACTTTGAATGTTTGGAATGTGACCAACAAGACATATCTTATGATATGTGGGGATCAACGACAGTATTAAATCTCTGGTAATCGATGTCACTATATTATGAAAGTGGACTGCAGTATTATGTATAAGCCTAAAGATTAGATTGGATTATGTTGGACATAAGTTAGTATTGTTTAAGGATAGAAGATTTTCGATATTATTGATGGGATGTTATAGTAACGTAGTTTTAGAAAAAGGGACAACCTGCAGGACGGGCGACAGCCCATCGCTTCGGACAAGGCTGTAGGAATCGAACCCACAACCGAAGTGCGACTGACCTTTATCGCCTACCACTGACCTACAGGAAGTCCCTGTTTAGTAGAAACTAGTTTTATTATATTAAGCAGTATGATATATGAAGTATAAGTCCATTTTAGAAACCATATGTGATTAATCTCACTATAGATCGACTTATGTATATAATTTTGCTAACCTTTTGTTTGAAACAGATGGAATGGCCCGTCATTCTATCACATGATCTGCTAACACTTCACGAATAACAAATTCAACTTCATTTATTTAAGAGATGAAGTGGAAATTGTTAAAGGCACGAACAACAGTGAGATTGTACCAAAATAAAGTAAGTATTTATTCTAATTCAAATTCTTTAACTTTAGGGAAATGATCTTGAAAACCAAAAATGTTGTCCTAGTTCTCTTATACCTGATGAATCAGATGGTACCATAGATCGTCACAAATTTATGGATTTGTGATTACTGGCTTTTCCATAGCCATGTTCTCTATCACTCTCCATCAGAACATGATGGTTAGATTTCTCTTCCATATCCATATTTTCACCTATGTGGAAACCCAGTGATTAGTTTATTTGGGTAATCGTTACATTTCATACTTTAGTTTTTAAAGCCAAGTTTTGGTATTCCCTTTTACGATGTGGGTTTCTATTAAAGAAACTTTCGAATAGTAAACCATTTATAACCCCGACGAATTTCGAGGGCGAAATTCATTTTAAGGAGGGTAGAATGTAACAGCCCGAGATTTTATGAAAAATATTCTTTTTTATTTCACTAATGTCTTGTGTTATACGCTACACCAAAAGGAGCTTGCACAACACGCATCCTTGACTTGCCTTGCATTACACGCAATCACAACCTTCCTCGATAGCGTGTGTGGTACGTAATCCTGAGTTTCACTAAACAATGATATGCTATAAAAATATTATTAAAACTAGCCGTTATGAATAGTAATAACCACTTTTTGAAATCCAGTAAATCTTATTTTTCAAAATGAACTTTATTTTTGGATTCGGAGTATCGAATTTAGCCTAAGGTGAAATTTTGGTACTTTTCGGATAACTTTCATATTCTGATGAATAGTGAAAATTACTAAATTATAATTAAAAACAACTTTTTTAATCGAAATAATTAATAGTTATAAATTATTAATTTGAGTGGTTTTAAAGTATATTTAGAATATATTTTTACAATTTAATACAATGTTGGTCATTTGATGTAATTTCACATTTAAACCAGACATAATCAAGTGTCAATCTTTTGATAGATATTGTTTCTTAAAAACACGCTATTTGTTTTAACAGCGGGATTTAATTATAAAATTAATTAATGCAACTTTTATGTTATGAATTTGGTAAAATAGACTTCATTTTTGAATTCGGAATATGAAATATAGCTTGGGATGAAATTTTGGCATTGTTCTGAAAAACATCAATTTTTGATGAATAGTGAAACTACTAAGTGGTAGGTTAAAAACTGAATTTTGCATAAAACTTAATTTTACCGCTTCTGTGAATGGAATTTCAAAAATCCGAGAGACACGGTTAATATCAGGGACTAAAATGTGGTTCAATGAGATGAAAATAATTTTTTGGTGAATAGTAACTTTTTACTTTTTTTACCAGGGTTAATAGTAAATAGGGTAACTAAGGGTAAATATGATATTAATATTACCCTAACACATGTCCTAATTCTATTGGACAAGTGTAATTTGACCAAAAGCAAACTTAGGAATAAAATATGACCATTTAGGCCCACTTGGATTAGATTAGGACATTTATTATTAATTTATTTAAAGAAGGGTTAAAATAGTTAAAATCAAAGTTTAATAAGTAAATCATTTTTAATATGGGGTTATACATAAGAGAAATTCGACTATAAATATTAATTATAAAGCTAAAAAGATTTCCTACAGGATGGTATTTTATTTGTAATTTTTAGACATCAAATAATATAATTTATTTATGACACAAAGATGATGTAGTAATTATCTTATTAATGAAATATTGACATAATTGATAATATAAATACCAAAATAAATGTAATTTAAGCCTTTTTATGAATTCCACTAATTTTATAGGTTACTATGATATATTAGTGTTGATTTAATCAACATGGTTCGAACATATAATTCTGTTATGACTTTCACAAAAATCATATATCAAATAGTGTCAAAATTGACACAAAATAGTTTTTAAATAAAATATTATATTATTAATTGTTATTTTATTCCTAAAAATCTAAGGTTCGTCCAAATGACTTAGATAAGGATATATGTATTAATAATATACAATTTGGGGTTCGTTTGGCATGTTATAGTAAGTGTATTAACCATATAGTGAAAGAAAACAAAAAGACACGGTAAAAGTTAAATTATTTAACTTAGAGTTAAATCTAATTGATAAGGTTAAAATAATACCCTAAACTTGTCTAAATCCTATTGGTTGATAGTATTTCGACCCATCCCCACTTTAGCTTCGAAATAAGACCCTTTGGAACCATTATAAACCGATTTTGACTTTAATATAAAATAATATTTTGAGATATTCCTAAGGTGCCCCTCTCCTCCCTTATAAAAGGACACCTCCTCCCCCTCCTCCTCACACCAATTTGAGCACTCAATCTCGGCCCACCCCTGCCAAAATACCTTCTCCACTTCCCTAGCAACATCCTAGAGGTTCTGGTCTTCCTCAAAGACCAATTCTAGTGCCCTAAGAGGAGGTCTCAAAGAGGCACTTCAAAGAAAAGGTAATTACCGTTACCAATTCTTTCATCTTTATTTCTTCTTCCACTTCTTATTCTTAGGTTGTTTCATTATGAATTAATAACATCAGTATCACTCATATACTGATATGTTATTATAAGTATGAAACAACCCTATTTCACCATCTATCCATCCTACGGAAAAAGAAATCACCGCGCGTGCGTACGTACGGAATACCGTCTCCACGCTGTGGTGTAATCTATTTTCCACCACCACCTTACATGGATGGGTATAATGGTGTAAAGAATAACTATACATAGTTATTACAACATCATATTGATTCTGATATATTGTATAATCCACTCCAATTCAATTCAATATTTATAGAAATGATATCATCGCTCGTGCGTACGTACGGACTACCGTCTCCACGACGCGATGAGATTCATTCTCCATGTTAACCATTTAAGAATGATTATAATGTATATATAAGAAATAATAATGAAATATATGACATTATAAAGCTACTAGATTTATGTATATATATACATATGTATGTCATCTACTTACTTCCATTTCAAGACAATAAGGAAAGAAAAACAGCGTTCATGCGTACGTACGGACTACCGTCTCCATGAACGGTGTTTTTCATTTTATTTATCTATCTATTATATATATATATATACTGAATATATATGATATATAAATCATATTTTATATTCTGGAAGTAAGTAAATCATGATATAAGTAATAATTATGTCAAGAACAACAAGTCAAAACACCTACGATAAATGAAACGATTTTACCCAAAACGCTTCTTTAACATGGAATTTACAAAAGAACGGGTAATATAATGTCATAAGTGAACCATATATGCTATCATAACAATGAATATGATTCTGGAATAAGTCAATAACATGATTTAAATCATTATACAGGAGGTTCGGACACTTACAAAGCAAGTCGGACATAAGGTAAGGGAAATATCACAATCTCATTTTTATCCGAGATTGTTTATTCGTAAGTATTTACTTGGGTGTATTTTATCATCCACGTCCATGTTCCTTCAATATGTAATATTGTTTCCATCCACTTACAATAGTTTAAATCCAATTTTACTCTTCGGTGAGTTTTTAGTAAAGAATATGAAAGGAATCTTTTGTCGCTTTTTCATACGAGGTACTTTTTGACTTTTCCGACAAAAGTACGAGAAGAATGTTTTTTTTAACTTGTACGGCACGAACGGATTTATACTGTTTTATAAAGCCTTATCTTCATGAAGCTTCCTCTAAAGGATTTCATGACTATTTTCAATAAAATCTCTTTCTTTTAAAATTGCATGTTGTTTTGTGAAAAGAAATTGATTTTGAAGAAGAAAGGATATTTTCCTCAAGAATTCAATTCAAGTGTGTTATCAAAATTATTTTCCATATAAGATAATAAAGGGTTCTGTTTCTATCCATATTTTTACATTGATTTGACTATGTTGTGATGGAATTATGTTTATGAATTCCTTTATCTTATATGAATGGTTTTATGATGTCATGTTGTTTAAGAATCCCATTTTTATTACATGGGTTATGCAATGATGTATGATTTATGATTTTGTGGCACACATAAGAAAGGATTCATTAAGAGATGGGTGGGACCTATATCTCCCTCCAATGCATTGGGTAAAGATTTTATATCTCATGAGATAGACATGGCTGGAATGGTAGGTTATACTGGTTCAGTGAAACAGGACTGAAACGAGGATTACTCGATTCAGAAAGGGACTTTGTCCACTAAGATAGTCTTGGCAATGAGTCTTGACTAACAAGAAATGATTCTCTATGATTATGTGTGTATGCCACAATGAGTAATGTTTTAAGTTATGATTTCATTTTCACTTCTATGATTTATCCCATGTTATGATATTATGAGCTCTTTTGCAGGTTAAGATTTCCAAAAGCTATGTTCTTATGTATATGATGTGATTGATATTTCTTTTGTTTATCCTTACTGAGCATTTGAGCTCACCCTTTTATGTTTTCTTTTCCCCAGGATATAAAGAAAGGTTTTAGGTAAAAAAAGGGGAAGATCTTTATGGGATATATTGAAGATCTTTCACCACGTTTAGAAGATTACGTTCCGAGTTTCCAAAGACACTAAACTATTACGATCCTTGTGTGTGTGTTTTTGTTATGTACTAAGTATTCCGCAAAAGTAATGTAATGTCCATGTACGATAAGCTTCGGGTCTCTATAGTATATATAGGGTTTTTTTGGTTATATATATTTTAAATTAATATTTTATTCCTTAATTTAAAAACACACTTCATTCATAAAATATCTCTGAAACATGTTTACTATCGATTTCAGCTTCAATGATAAAGACTAAAAAACTAATGAAAGGGATTTTAAACCATATAAATTATTATAATTCAAACCTAATTATAAATTTGATGAACTAGAAATGATAAATTTCTGAATAATAATTAATACGAACACCACCATTTGGAAACTAATATAATCGATCAAAATATTTAAACACCTAATATAGAAAATCAGGGGACTTCATGCAGGGAATGACTATTTGTGAAGATAATAAATTACAAATTACATGAATAATGATAATAATTAAGTTTTTAATATATATTTGTTCATAATATATGAGTTTAAATTACATATGTGGAAGTCAGGAACAAGAGGAAAGAGTTTTAGTCTCAATTTCCCTTCATTAAGAAAAGTGTTGTATTTATAAACCTATTTTCATTTATATAGTGTATATAATACCTATTTGAGATATAATAAAATTAATTATCTTTTAATAATGACATTTTGTGTTTAATTAAAATCTTTAACTTTAAATTGCTTTTTATTAACGTATTACTCAATCCATAAGGGTTTTCTCGATCTTAATTACGATTCTCAGATACATGTTACATGTTATGTACCATGTTACCTTTATACAGTGCAATATAAATTTAAAATCCCTTGAATTTTACATCCTTTATTTAACTTTTTTTCCTGAGATATAATATCCAAAACATGCTTCAATAATAAAGTGTCTATTGACTCATTTTTTTCCCAGTAGCGATAATTTTTTGTAACTTAATTTATTTTCATTAAGTTATGATCATTTTATGAAATTATTTTCTATATATTAGGAACATTATACCATTTTACTATATTATGTGGTATTATATCTTTTTTTAGGATATTAATTTCAACCGCAATATCCTTTTGAGAAAAAATTTCATTTCTTGGGATATGTTCCCTTTTTTCGAATGTGTTATGAACATGTTATTCCAGTGTTGAATCAGTCATATACTCATTTTTCTATAAGGTGTGAACATAAAATTTTACGAAACTCATATTGGATGATGTTCACCTACAGATTATGATATTATATTAACATGGGAAAAAATATTTATGTATCATATATTATTAGTCCAATATGAATGATTATTTGCAGGTTGATAATGTATTGTTTAAGAATTCACCATAATTCTCAATATGGGTTATGATCTTGTATCCCTTTATTGGAATGGAGAATATTATTGATATTATTTATTATCATTGACCAATAACATATGTTTATCATGTATTGATATTCCATAATCTTCATTATATGGATTTCCATATTTTTATTTAGCCAAATGTTCCTTAGTGAATGGTTTGAAAGGTCTTGATGGATCTTATGGTGAATGCATTAGAATTAATTAGGTGACTAGTGTGATAAAATATTATGTAGTCCCTCGATTTCATGATAGGTATCATGAAAAAAATAGGTTGGGTTTTCATGTATGCCTCTTCCCATAATATTATAGGCTCTTGGCAAGGCCTTGATAATAGGATGTCATGCCCATGGTCTTGAAGACATGTAAAGTGTCTAAGAAGATGGCTGTTACTGAAGGTTTTTTATGTTTAGAAATATTCATTCCATTGATATTAGATATTTATTATTTATATCCCCAATTTCATTTAGTTTCATAGATATTGCATGCTTTTATTTTCATGTTTTTTATGGATTTATATTTTATATATATTCTTACCATGTTTATACCATGATTACTTCAGTTATATGTCTCCCCTGCTGGGTGTTTGAGCTTACCCCTTATTATATTTTTTATTTCCCTAGGTTATGGAGAAAATTAGTGCATAGTACATGTTTATAATGATATAATTTGTTAAGTAACTTGTGGTAGATATTGAATACTCATTATAGATTAAGGAGTTTTTTATTTAATCGGAATTTTGTCCATTTAATATAAAATGACATAGGATTTATTAGGTTATGATTGCTCAAAAATATATAAATATATAAACCATAAATAATTATTTTATGTTATAGAATCAATAATCGTTATTGGTTTTGTATTTTTGGATGATTATATCTAGGATTTTATAGTTGGTATCAATGTATGTATAAAATGTATGTGTCTATGAGCACCATATCTGGGAGCTTGGGTTTGGGGTATCACATTAAAAAAATATTTTTATATTATTAAAAACATTCATTAAAAAATTAAATAAAATATATATATGGAATAAAAATAGATCGAATGAAAACTTCAAAACCAGATTCCTAAAATAAAGACCCTTACATGTAACTTACATGTTGATTACTGATCTAATAAGAGAAGAAATAGAGTAAAAATGCATAAAACTCAAAACCAATAGAATAAAATAGAATATATAGGGTTTAAAATATTATGATCATATAATTTTATGAAATTAAATCTAATCATAAATAACCCAAAATAAAATAATATCGTAAAGACAATCCCTTTCCTTGGGTATTCTCTTAGTCATAGGTGATTTATCCTCATGTATAATGAATTAAAAATTATTAAATATTTTCTTGATAACCTTTATATTATCTATTCCATTTTTTAAGTTCTTTTTATAATCATTTTATATCTATTCATTGAATAATTCTTACTTACATCGATCACTTTAATGTTATTGAGTAAATTTTTCTAAAATTATATTAGTATATTGTATATGGTTAAAAGATTCATTTAATAATTCCATAATATCCTTAATGTTAATAATTTTATTAATAAATTTTTTATTATATACAATTTTATAATCATTTTTTCATGTCACTAATCGAAAAATAAATCATATTGATCTTTAGAGGTGGTAGTCTACACAAATGGAGATATCATTATCGAATGGATGGAAGGGTTAATAGGTAGGTGATATAATATATTTCAAAAATCATATTAATGTTATAAATAGACTATATATTTCATTAACTACAAAATTTTAACTATCCAAGTAAAATGTAGATGAAAAAAATTACACTGCTACGTGGAAATGGTAGGTCATATTTACACAGGAGTGATGTTTTCACTTTCTATAGGATATAAAGGAGGTCGAAAATGGTTTCACCATAACCATAATAACATATCTATATATTTATGATATTGGAGTTATTATTTTTTGATATATACAATATATTTATAGGAATTAGACTAATAAATGAACTTTTAAGGGGAATGATAAGATTTCCTCTTCTTTAAGAGACTTCCTTTTTCTAATACCTTAAGCCTTCTTAGGATGTTATTAGGGAAAAACCAAGATCTGTAGAATGAATGTAGGGAATATAGGAAAGTTTTTGTGTCAGTTTTTGTAAATAGATCGAGATTATTGTATGTTAATAAGGGAGGATAATAGGTTCCCTTTAATAAGTGAGGGGAGGGGCAAAAATGGAATTAATTAAAATAATTTAATAATATAGTCATTTACTTGTGAAAATGACACAAAATTGTAATATATTAAAATATGGAGAGTTTAAGGTCAAAATAAAACCCATCAATGAGGTTTAATAAAAAAATTTCATTACCTTGAACCCTTATCAATTTATTTTTGACCCATTTTACCCATTTTACCCTTAACTGAGGTTATAAATATTTATCATGGTTATTATTCATTATCCCCAAAAAATTTAATTAAACATAATAAATAATATTATATATTATGATTAAAAATAAGTAATTTATTTTACAAGACTAAACTCTTATATGTGGTAGAAATTACTTTAACTATAGGTTTTCAAAACACAATGAAAACCATTTCTGGAAAACTTTTTTTTAATCATAAAAAAAATTATTGAAAAATAATGTGTAATTTTGATTATAATTGTATTATTTGAATTATTATATGTCAAAGTATACTTATTTGGCTTTTAAACTAAACCAAAACTAAAAATTACCTTGTAAATACTTGATTAATAAAAATAACAAAAAAAATTATTTGAACAAAAACTTTACTTAAATATCCAAAAGGTTAAAAATATATTTCTATGTTCACCATTATATTTTTATTTAAATTATATTAATTAAATTATAATATTTTCTAATTTTTTTAATAAAATTCATGTTAATTTTATATCAACATAAATAAAAGTGACTACTTTGTAAAATTAGTATTTTTCACTATTAACCTAAAAATAAAATATTTCTAAAAGATATCAAAAATAAATCCAAATATAATTTTGAAAAGTTGATTTAAAAAATAAAATTATTTTCTAAAAATTAAATTCATAAGATTTTTGAATTTTGTTTTTAAAAATATTCTTTGATAAATTTATGTTCATTATTTTATAGTAACATTATAAATAAAATCTTACTTACAATAACTGAATCTCGAGTGCTATATTCTTCATTCCTTAAAAAATATAATCCTCAAAATTTAAAGAATGTCACCTCATGAATAAATTTGGATTTTTATTTATTATAACTTCCTCATGTTAGTACGTTTCCTCTTTTATTTTATGTTTTTTTTTTCAAAGTACTTTCACAGTTGAATCATCTAATTAAGCAATACATGTTTTCTAGTGTTATGAATCTAGATAGGCTATTCACAGTAAGATAAATTAGGTTCCAATTATATTTCCCCATAGTTGATCATATTCATTGGTAATGGTATACACATATTCAATAAATAAATATGGAATGGGTCATGGAATTTAGAGAGGCTAGGTGTCATTTCCAAATGTTAAGGCACAAATCCAATTCTTTCTAGAATTTTAAAATGCTAGATATACATAGGAATTGGTTTCCCTATCCTTATGAACCATATAAACCCCACTCACAAAGATACCTTTAAAAACATGATCTCCCACTTAAAATTTTAAATCCTTCATTTGATTATTAGTATAGATATTTTACCTTCTTATATCTTCCTTGATATGACCCTAAATAGTTCTCACTTTCATTATTGTCTCCTCAGATCATTTTGGGACAAGATGCTTCCTTCCACCAAATTCATCCCAATAATTTAGAATGTGGTATCTTTTCTTATAAAATGATTCATATGGTTCAATTTTAATTCTATAAATTAATCAATTATTGTATAAAAATTCCACAAAAGAAAAATATTGACCCCACATACCTTGAAAGTCAAGTGAGCACAACAACAACATGTATTCTAATGCATAAATAAACCTTTAAGATAATACATCTATTTGAGGATGATAAGTATTTCTCAAATGTATCTTGGTGTCAAGTAACTTCTGAATACTCTTATAGAAATTTTATGTGAACCACGGGTCATGATCATATATATTTGAAATAGGTGCATCATGAAGTCTCAAAAAATTATTAATATGGAGTTGTCTAAGGTGATTAGGAGGCTGATCTTCTCTTATAGTGAGGAAATATACTTACTTGGTAAGGGGATCAATAATAAACCATCTAGAATTATTCTTTTTCAAATTATTTGGAAATACAATAATAAATTCTATAGAAATATCATCCCATTTCCGCAAATAAATTTATTCAGGATGGATAACTCTTTTAGGATGTGGTCTCTCATCTTTTAACTATTAACAAACCATGAATCTAGATACATAGTTTATAATATTTTATTTCATATTGTCTCTCTAAAAATGGTCCTTAAAATCCTGAAATATTTTGGTGATACGGGGGTGTATTGAGAATTTTTCTCTACGATCTTCTTCTAATAATTCTATTTTTATCTCTGGAATGGATGAATGACACATCCATTTCCAAATTTTAATATACCATCTTCATAGTTTAAGTCTACCGACCTTCCATCATTCATGGATTTTATTTACCTTTGAATATTCTTATCATAAATTTTTAACTTCTTATTTCCTCTAGTAAGGATTCTTTAGAAAAAATTTAGTATAGATTGGTTTTTTTCTAGACATAATAATCCTCATATCCAACTTTACTAAATCTAATAATTTTGGATCTTTGTCAATCCACATTTTTGTCAAAACATCATTATATTTCCTACTTAATGCATCATTAAGATTATTTATCTACCTAAGGTGGTTTTGTATTGAAAAATCATAATTCCTGAGTAATTGAAGTCATTGGATTTTCCTCATGATGAGTTCTTTCTATGAGAATATGTATTTCAAACTTTTGTGTTCCCTCTATATTTCACATTTTTCACTATAGAGGAAATGCCTCCATATATTTAATGAAAGTATTGTATCTTCCAACTCTATATCATGGGTTTGATAATTATATTCATAAATCATTTACTTCCTTGATGAATAGGACATGAATTTATCATTCTCCATAAGGAAACATCTGCGTACTTTCTTTGATTCATCTTTATATATCATAAAACCATCCCTTCTTAATGGTAAAGATAATACCAGTGCATTGACCAATATCCTCTAAAATTATTTAAAAATTGTTTATATTATTCTAACCATATGAACATAAACCCTTTATGGGTCAACTTGGTTAACAAGTTAGAAAATCAAGAAAATTTTGAACAAATCATCGATAGTAACCTACTAATGCAAGGAAACTACATACCTAATTTTTTTTATTCACATTTTTCATTCCATAACCACATTTTTTGTTGAAGTATAAACTTATATCCCATAATTAGAGACAATATATCCATGAAAATAAACATCAAAAATCCAAAATTCAGATATACCAAATTTTGTATTTAACTCATTTTCTATAATATTCTTATGACTAATTCACACATGACTATTATTCTCATCCTAACCTTAAGATTATACCTAGATATTATAAATAATATAAAATTCTACCCCACCTCATTGGATTTATTAGTGACACGGGAGAAACTAGGACATAGGTGACATCCACAGGACACTAAAGGCTAGTAATAAATTCCAAGGAGCATAAGAACATTTGGGGTATGATTTTCTATTTGAAAGAAAAAACATACAAACCACGAAAACAATAACCAAATAAACCTATATATGATTCATGATTACAATATACAACTCAAAAGATAACCAAACTATTGAACTATAAAATAGTACAAGTGGAAACCAAAATACAAACTTAAGAGGACCAATAAGGCCACAAAAGCCTTCTTTTTATTTATTTTTGGATAATCCCCCTTTTTTAAAGGGTTGAAGGGGAACCCTTACATAACCCATAGGCCCAAGGCACAAGGCCCATAAACAACCCAATACATGACCTTAAATTCCCAAGACCTGACACACTTGAAACATCCCCTCCCTAACATTAGCATCTTGAAGGCGCCTAGTTCCCCATCTGGCACAAATGATCAACTAGAATTGCCCCATGTAGAGATTCAGAATTCCTACTCCTGACGGAAGTTTACATACCCACTTATTATTCCAATTCAATTAGTTTGTCTTTGGTGGTTGAAATTTTTTCTACGAGTCATCATCTGGGCCTGCTCCTGTGTGGCTTTCCCGAGTTGCTTCTTGCACTTTTCTATGGCCTGAAAGCCCTGTGGCCCAAATAACATTGGTGTCTCGAAGTCCCTTATAACCCGAAGGCCCTGTGGCCTAAAACCCTTTGGTTTCCTGAAGGCCCTTGAGACCCATAGGACCAAATTGATGGCCCAAAGGACCATATCGGATGAATAGTTCTAAATCCTACAATATTGAATAGTACCTGCTATAGTAACTACTACCGTACTACTACAGTACCCCATAAATTCACCCCCACCTAGATTTGATCATGGGTCTCTTAGATTCCAGGAAGGAACCTCTATCACTTAGGTATAGGTTCATTGGCGGCCAAAAAACTCAAAACTAACAATAACTAGAAACACCCAACCCACTCCAAGATCCCACTCTACATGCAATGAAATGGTATAAAGAAGAATCACTAAATAACTAAGATACCTTGAATTTACCTATGTCTAAATATATGACATCTTCATTTTCACAATATTGCCTAATTAGGGGGTGAGTATAAACTCATTAGGATCTCCTGAGTGATATCCCAACTCATTCCACAAGAAATAAACATATTATCACATTTTATAAAATAGTTTTAATTAGTAAAAATTGTTTATGTCATAGAAATAAACTAGTTTTCTAAGGAATGAATCAAAAAAGCCTATAAAACATTTCTCATTTGATTTATAATTTTCTTTTCATTGTACACATGCACAACCATGCACAAAAAATCATTCTTGGTGTTACCATTGATGGTGTAACTCACATCCATACTTAGTCCAACATTGATAGTGGTACTTCGTCACCATTATCCATCCCAATAAACTCACACTCAACCATTTATTACAACATAATACCAATTTATTTACTAAAATCCAATTTCCATTCCCACTATTTCACATAAATCCATTTCTTTATCTTAAATAATTTCAACAAAAAATTAACCTGCATCAATACAGAACAATAATTTTAAAACATCATTCTAAAATTATAAATATGGGGTTTTCGAAAAACTAGTCAACTTTACAAGATTTCAAATCTAATACCAAAACAAAATTTACATCAATTTTCTTAAAATAATTTTACACCAATTTCAAGAAAATCATTTAATAAAAACTAGGAATCTAGGTTCTGAATAAAATAGATTGAAGGGAGAATCTCCCTACCTCACAAACATTGAAGAATATGAAAAACAGCACAACAAACCTTTAATATCAAATCACAAATCATGTTACCTTCACTAGATACAACAATATTCCATCATAAAATTATTCAAAATACAAAGATATATCCATAACAGACATGATCTATTGTTCCTAGAGGGGGAACCATGGATCTAAGAAGAACAATGAAGAACCAGAACATACTATCAAATCCAGGCCTCTGACGCACTATGATACACCTAAGGATCACTCCATGATCGAAGGGGGTCTTCTCTCAAGCCTTAGGAATAAAAGGAATTCGATTTATGGGAGGATTAAGGGAAAACAAGGGTAAAAGGGATTAATTTTTATTAGATCCAATTTTTGAGGAGGACCAACTATACACTTAATAGTTAGGTTGTACGGTTTGGAAAACCTTGCACTAATAATGTGGTGCTAATTTCTTAATTCCATACCTTTCATAGTTAGATTGTACGATTAGAAAAAAAAATCTGTGACAACTATGCATTTACCTCTATTTCAAGTTTCATAGTTTCTCCTAGAAATTCACATGGTTTTAACAAACCATGTTACAACCTTTTTCTTTCCCTATACCCAATGTCTTCCCTTGAATGTTTTCCTAGAGATGCTACACAATTTCTACTAACCATGAACCAACCGTGAACCTCTCTAAAATCCTCTAAAACATTCCAAATCCTCTCATATCCTCCTCAAACATAAATCAAACATCATATAGGCTCAAAATAAATGAATAAATATTCATTTAACTGTAATAGGGGATGATAAATTCTCCCCACCATTGGCCGGTCCACCCATGAAAAGTATAAAATGCATATTTTCTTAGAAGAGTTTGCTCCATTTCTCCCTCATTTCCTTCTCACACTCCCATGATTATTACTAAATTTGACCATGTTTCCATACAACCCACACTAGACTAATTGGTTTCCCTTGAATGATCATATATTGCTTATATATAATCTTTGTTAGCATATAAATGAACACATCATCCATTTCTAGGTCAATGTGACCCCGTTGAATCACATGGTCAGGATCTGGTTAGAACTTATTTAACTGAGCTACATGAAACACATTTTTCCCTGAGCTGAACTTTAGTTAAAAATCCAAGTTATATACCACCTTACCTAATTTTTCAAGTATCTCAAAAGTGCCTTTTTATTGAGGAGAAAATTTATATGGTTTACTGAAATGATGATGCCCAATCCTTAGAGAGATTCCCAAGAACACATGATCACTCACCTCAAATAACGATGGTCGTCGAAGAGGACCCAAAAATTATTTATGATGACTCTGAGCCTTCTTTAGTCATTTTTTGATCAACTAAATCTTATCTATATTATCTTATAGAATTATAAGTCCAATTAATGAAGTCTCTAATGTTTCCACCCAAAAAAGTGGATAACAAAAAGGAAACCCATAAAATGCTTTAAAATTGTACATATTTATCAAGGTATGGTAACTATTACAATATGATAACTATACTAAAAGTAAATTCTATTCCCAGGATCCACCAAAATCCATCACACAATCCCTAAGCATGTCCCATAATGTTTTAATTTTCTGTTAAGACTATCCATCCATATGATGTTTTTAATTATTACTCACAGTCAATTATGTTCCAAGGGCTTACTATAAGTATTTCTAAAAATGAGATGTAAACCTCGACTCTCTATTTGATACAATTGAGACTGGAATAAAATACATCTTTAAAAAATTTGTAATTTTTATTTTAAACAAGTCTTCCACCAAATTAGTTTCATGAATGGGGATGAAATGAGAAAACTTCATGATTCAATCCTCAATAACCCATATGGAATCGTGTTTCTTAACTGTCTTTGGTAGAATTGTTATAAAATCCCTGGATATCTTCTCCCATTTAAAAAATAATGCAACATACCTTCTGTTCATTGATGCTCTGACTTTACCTACTGACATGTGTGGAATGTCAAGACAAACCCCACTTCAAATATTTTCATTACATCCTACCAAGACTTTACTTTCAACACTTTATACATTTCTTGAATCTCAAGGTGAACATCCCATCTCAACTGGTGGCAAGAATTAAGAAGTTGTTCTATACAGGCCAAAGGTACTACCATCTAATCTCCAAACCACAACACTGAATTACTATAAAGCTTCCATCCCTAAATGATCTCCCCACCACTGAGTTTTGAACGTATAGTAAAAAAATCAGGATCAAATTTATTAGTAACTCTAGCCTTCTCAACAAAATTTAGATCAAACAAAACTGGAAATAAAATTACAACACAAACATGGTATGATAATTCTATATGAATATCTTCTATAACTAAAATTAGTTTCCACTAGTATGAAGCCTCTTTAGCCAACTAATTATATGACTTCATGATCAATTCATCCTCCATAGAGTTTTCTTTTTTTAGTAAAAATATTAAGTCGAATTCAAAAATTTGTAGACACTACATCCATATGAACTACCTTAAATTCAAATATCATTGTGAGAAATTGTTTTTCAAACTCTTTTGATCTATAAAAAATGTGTATTTTTTTTATAAAGAGTTAATCACTTAAATTCATTAAATAATAGACCATAGAAACTAATTCTAAGTCATGTGTTGGGATGTTCTTCTCACTCAACCATAACTACCATGATACATAAGCAACAACATGATCTCCCTGCATGAGAACACATCCCAACCTAGATCCTGATGCATCAAAATAGACTACATATCCATGTTCAAACTCTAGAAATGTGAGTATATGTGCTGATTCAAGTCTAAAAATATGTTCTTAAAAGGATTTAAAACTTTACTCATTTCATTTGAAAGGATTTCCTTTCTCCATCAAAGCTATTATTGGTTATTCCAAGAATGAAAAATCATGTAAAAACCACCTGTAGTATCCAATTATGATAAGGAATATATGAATTTCAAAGAAATTATTTGGTGGTTTCCAATATATAACTACTTGTATCTTTTTTAGATCTATAGAAATAAATTTTTCACAAATAAAATAGACAAGTAAATGTACCTATTATTTCTAGAAATCAAACTTTGATAACATGGAATAAAAATAAAGTTCTCATAATATATCCAACACTATTCTTTTTCACTCGTCTAGATGTAGAATATGATACCTAAGAAGCATGAGATGTTTCTCTAGTACTCAAACATAGAGTGTTGTGACAATTTCCCTGAAGATGTCCCATATTCTTTTAGTTTTGAAATGATCTATGTGGTTTCATACAATCTATCTTCATGTGATCAAGTGAACCACATTGAAAAAATCTCATCTTATTTTGAGGTTGAGGAGAGATATTACTTATCCCATGTTCTAATTTTGAGGTGTCCTACCACTATGGACTTAGGTTTCCCTCTTCCTCGTATTCCCAAAATTAGAGTTACCACATGTTCCTATAAGAATAAAAAATTTCCTCCAACAATATTTCCCAAGGTATTGTTTTATACTGCAGTCACTCTATCAAACATATCAATCGAATCTATTATAAAAATCATAGAAGTCTTTGAGAAAATATCTAGTTGTAATCCCAACTAAAAAAATGTGTACCTTCGAGGAATAATGTGAAACAACTTCTAGAAAAAAATAATATATTTATATATTTAGTTTCATACTATGTAACTAAAGGATTCACTTTCTTTGAAATAAATAAGTATGTTGTTCTATCAATCTAAATGGAATGAGGATAGAATTTATTTTTGAAAAAATATTTAAAATTCTCCCATTCCATGCCTTGTTACAATTTATCCTGAACTTATAATTCCCACCATTAGAATTCCAAATCATCCATCATATATGTTTCCAACTTCACTTTTTGCTCTTTTGGTGTACCAAGAAAATCAAATATTCTATTAATCCTATTCCACCAAACATATGATTTTTATGTCTTATAATCCCCCATAATGAGGGTTGGATTTTTATTTTTGAACTAAATTGAATGGTCTAAGTATATCATTTCATCATTTATATTACTTATTCTCAGGTCCTATAATGCCTAGAAAATGTTTCGAACAATCTTTTCATTAAAAAGAGGATCAAGTGAAACAATATTTCAAATAGTATCTTATTTCTTATTTCTATGATGCCTACCCAGTTCCATTAACTTTAACAAAAAAAACTCAATTTAGTCTCACTCTTTAGAACAGAATGCTTATAAATTCATATTTACCACATTAATATATATCAAAACATATATTTCATCAATTCAACCATCGTTAATCATTTTAACCATTTTTTATAATATTTCAACCATGGTTTTCAAAATAACCATTCTTACTAATTTCAAGAATTAAAACTTTTTCTATTTCATTAACAATTATCTCATAATGAACAATTCAATCTTATTGGGAAGCCTTACTATCAATTCAGGTCATCAAACTCTCATCATCTAAACCCATGAGGATGAATTTAAATATCACCTATAAGTGTCTAAAAACACTCATGTACCCAAACTCCCTAGTAACATGATATTCAACCTAAAGAGGTTAGCTATGAATTTTAATACTCCACATTATACATTTTGATAATCATATTCTTTAATACCATCCTAAGAGACAGACTGATACTATTTCCAACTCCAGGATCAAATAAAATTATCACAATTTCTTATGTCAATGACCAAATAATGGTGATTCCATTTTCCTAGAAATATAGACGAATCGAACAAAGTTGATTCCATTTGTTATGTATATAATAGTAAAAATTGATTCTATTTTCCTCAAAAATATATTTTTACAAACCAATAAAAATACCATTGGTAACATATCAACCCTCCTCATTAGCTTGAGGAGTGATGGGGAATCAATTAGGCTTTATGTGGAATCACCAATAAACCAAATGTTGGAAATAAATGCAAACAGAATCAATAACATATGGGGTTGACTTTCATTTGAAAGATAAAACATCCAAACTATTAAAACAATAATAAAAAATCTATATGATGCATGAATAAAAAATACAACTCAAAACAAAACCAAACCCATAAACTATATTAGAGTACAAGTGGAAACCAGAAGACATACTCAAGAGGACAAAAAAGGACACAAAACTCAAAACTCCAAAGTGAAAATAGCTAGAAACACCCCCACCTTATCCAAGATATAACTCCACATTCTAGAAAATGGTATCAAGAAGCATCACTGAAGAACTTATATACCTTTTATTTACCCGTGTCTCAATATATAATATTTAAAAATGAAAAATATTTCCCAATAGGGGTGATTATAAACTTAGTAGGATCTTCCCAATGAATTTCTAACTCATGCCTATATGAAAAAACATGTTAAAACATTTTATAAAAAAGTTTTAATCAGTAAAAATATTCATATCAAATCCATAGACTAGTTTTATAAGGAAATAATCAACAAAGACTTTAAATTATTTCTCACTTGATTTTTCCACGTCCACACACACAAATACACACACACACACATGATATTGGTGTTAAAATCGATGGTGGAACTTCATGTCATACTCCATCCCCATTTTATTATGGTACTTCATGACCATTATCCATCCTACTGAACTCACACCCAACCATTTAAGCCAACATCATACCAAGAAATTTAACATAACCCAATTTCCATTCCAACCATTTCACATAAAATCATTTACTTCTTTTAAATCATCTCAAAAACCACCTAACATGCATCAAAACCAAAACATATTTTTTAAAACATCATTTTAAAACTATAAATAAGTGGTTTCCCAAAAACCAATCAACATTCCACAATTTCCAAGCCAATACCAAAACAAAATTTACATCAAGAGTTACACAATAATTTCATAGTCATTTTAAGAAAATAATTTAATAAAAATTGATCCTTAAAGTTCTAAAACAAGAATCCTTGAGAGAGAATCCTACTACCTCATGAACATTGGTGAAAACAATGAATGACACAATAAAAATCAATATCTAGTCAAAAATCATGTTCCCTTCACTATATCCAACAATATATTTTCATAAAATCATTCATAAGACATTTATATGCCCATAATGTACTAGATTTATGGTTCCAATAGAGAGATAAACCTTAGATATAATAATAACTAGGAATAACTTTCACTTACTAATGAATTTGAGCCTCCAATTCACTATGATTTTCCTAAGGATCACTCTCAAAATGATGGAGATCATCTCTCGTGCCTTGGGAGAAAAGGGAATTAATGTTATGGAAGGATTATTTGAAAAACAATGGTAAAGGGTCTTAATTAAGATTATATAAAATATTTAAGGAGGGTTTACTATACACTGCATGGTTAAGCTACATATTTTGAGAAATTATGCACCAATATGCTGATTCTTCTATATTAAGTTCATACCTCACATGGTTGGATTTAATGGGTAGAAAAATATTTTTCCAACCATGAATTTTCCTCTATTTAAAGTTTCACAGTTTCTCATAGGAATTCAGATGGTTTGACCCTACCATGTGCCAATTGTGCCCCTTCCCAAGTCTCATTGTCTGCCCATACATGGATTCTTATAGATGACGAATGGTTTCTATTAACCAACCACAAATCATGGACCTCCATAAATCCTCTAAAATGTACCAAAATCCCTTGAAACTTTTCAAAATATAACCTTAACATTATATAGACTAAAAATTATGGATTAAAGGGTCATGTACCTAAAACGGGGGGTTCTATAAATAAACACCACAAAAACAATTATCGAGATAATCCTCGAATACTCCTACCTAAAAATCCCTAAAATGGAGAGAAAATTAGTAAATCTAAAGAGTGTTGTTTTAAATTCATAATGTCTATAACTCATTCAAAATTTCATCTTTGGAATATCCTACTTCTTTACTGACAGTTGATGATACCTAGAATAAAGAAAAATTATTTAAAAAATGGTCTCTGTGAATTTGATCAAACAAGTCATCGATTTAGGGAAGAGGATTATTAGTCTTTATGGTAATAGCATTGATTTCACTATAATTTGTGTACAACTACATAGGACCATATTTCTTCTTAAAAATAATAGGGGATCCCCATGTTGAAACACTAGGGGATATAAATACCTTTCCACAAAACTCATATAGTTATTTCTTTAATTACACTAATTACATTGTGGTTATCTTATAGGGATTCATAATTATTGGTTTTTCATCAGGGATGGGATTAATAAAAAACTCAACTTCACACTCATTAGTATGTCCAGGTAGTTTTTCAGGAATCAAATAAATGTATTTTTTCACAATTGGTTTATCCTATATTCTAATTATACATTTCCCATTCATAGATTCCATCTACAATTCTTCTCCAAGAATTTCATTAACAATATCTACTGGAGGTGTATCTAGACATGATTCAAATGATGTATTCTCCACTTTAAAGACAATGTATTCCACATATCCATCTCAAATTGTAATATATTTTTCTTGGAAATAAATTTTTGAACTTTAATTGGAAAACCAATACATTACAAGGATTATATCAATGTCAACCATACTTATAATAATCATGTTTACAAATATGGTATATATATGTTTCATAATAGGAACTAATTGACAAATACTTTTTGTAAAAATAGTTCAACTATAAGTCTTGATTGAAAATCCCTTCTTAGGGAGATAGGTAAATATATTATTTTCTTGGAAAACTTGGATTATATGAAAGAATGTGAAGATATAGAATCAAATAAAGCATTAGATAAATTTGAGGTTTTGATTAAAGTGTCTATCATTACATATTAAGGTACTTAAACCTCAATTAATGTAATCAAATAAGCTTGGACTTCTCCCCTTATCATCTTTTATTGGAGGTTCCCTTAACTATTGAGATATTGGTTTGAATAATTCCCCATATATTAACAATTTAATCACTAGATAGAAGTGATTTATTTCCTTTCCTTAACTTTAAGATCTTTAAGATGCCATTCTCCACACTTGAAATAAACTCATGATCTATTTTAGTACCTAGGTGTTTATTTCTACAATTATGACATGTTATAAATATCTTCATCCCTTTATTATTCATTAAAATATTTCATTTTTTATGGAATTCATCTATCCTCTTATTTTCTTGATTTCCATTGAAGATATAATACTTATAAAATTATATCTGTCACGAACCAGCCTGGGTCGACCCTAAACCGATCACCCGAGCCGGCTCGTGGAAAGTCCCGAGGGGCGTTCCTGATCCCCTTGGGATGGAAACTAGTTCTGGGCATCAAAAATTAAACTTTGGGAATGATTTTTCCAATGAGAAAAAGCTAAACACACAAATAAAAACTGACGATAAAAATAAAAACTAGCAGAGGAAAGAAAAAAACTAAATAGTAAACATACCTCCATGTGACTTCCATGTCACCTCTAACACTAACAATATACCTTAACATGCAGGCGAAATAGGAAGCTGAACCAAGAAACTAAACCTGCATCTGAAAAGATAGGATAGGCATGAGCATTAAAAATGCTCAGTAGGGTTGCCCAAGTAAACCACAGAATCCAACCAAGACCACTTTCCATAATCAAACCCAAAAACAATAGTTTGCACATACAAAGATAGAAAAAATAGTGTTTCCATATTTTAAGTAAAAAGGATCCTAATTTACCATTTTAAAACCAACCCACACTATAAACCGTTTTTTCCAAAATGATGCATTTCTTAAAAATTGAATTTCAAATCCTTATTTATCACATTTTTGCAAAAGAAG
The DNA here is from genome assembly GCA_963277665.1 of Viscum album. Taxonomy (NCBI): domain Eukaryota; kingdom Viridiplantae; phylum Streptophyta; class Magnoliopsida; order Santalales; family Viscaceae; genus Viscum; species Viscum album. The sequence goes on from OY728122.1 coordinate 2,094,277,201, forward strand.
AACAGGTAATAAGTAAATGATGGAAACCAAGTTAAATTAAAATCAACCAAGAATATATAAGCAATAACTATAGGCGATCCTAAACATCCCTAGAAAACCCCTGGATGAACTTGGTTTCAGACTACTTGCCAACGTGGTACTCCATTTTCAATAACCAACTGGCCACCCTAATAGCCAACTAGTGGCACGCCCCACAAGACCTATCTACCAAGGGGGAACCAACCCGTCTAATTAGGGCTGGCTAGAAACCGTCACTCGATATTCTAAAGGACGCCTAGGAACCCATGGTGATTTTGATAATGTTGTGTAAGTAGGAGGCCCTCGCACGCGTGACTCATCTCACCGCACTTTCCAACCCCTTACACGGACACCACTACATGACAATTCTCGAAGGTAAGTCCCCCTGTAGAGCTGCCTCACAAATATGAATATATGAAATTCCTTCACATTTAACAAGGTTCCAACCGAGCCTTCACATCATGTGCAGTTTCAAAACATTTCGTAAATGAGTTAAGTTTCCAATCGGGCACACACACCTTTCCCAAAAGTCAGTATAAACACCCCATTCAAAACCCAATACCAAATGGGCTTTCCAACCAAAAAACCATTCAACCAACACGAAAGTCTAATCGGTCCAACTTCTTTTCATCCCTCTTTGAAATAACACATTATTTTCTCTGAAACCTAGTTTTAAGAAAACATAGCTTTAATGTGTCATTTCCATTTGGAGGCACATCCATGTGAGAACCCAGTGCTCCCCTGAATGTGCCAACATCCAATGGAACATCTGTTTTTAGAATAATCACCTTAGAAAACATCTTTCATAAAACACTTTAGCATTGAAAACCAAACCCAATTCCTTCACAACACTTTATAAAATCAAAATGCATCTTTTAAACCAACAAACCATTTCCAAATATATTCGAAAACAAATTATTGGTTAATATTTTTGTTAAACAAACACACCAAATCAATTTTACATTTCCAAAACACAATCACTATAAATTACAACCAAACAAATCACAAAGCACTAAATTTAACTTTACCAAGAACCTATGCATTTCATAGAAACCGACATCAAAATACACTTTCAAAATTTTAAAACAACAATATCACTATGTCAGATGATTTTCATAAATACAATAGAGATGAAAACGATATAAAAGTATTAATTGAAAACATTCAAGTTCTCAAGGTTTGAATCAAAAAGGGAAATGGTTGGAAATGCCTACCTCGACACGTGCAAACATAGTGTAACCCCAACAAAAAGAGGAATGATGCTCCACAGACCAACTGCAAAAAAAATTGCACCTCAACAAATCCAAATCACCAAAATGATACTCGATGCAACCAAAGGAAAATCTCACCTCTGTGATCCTACCACATTGAGGAACAAATTTGGATAAAGAACTCTTGGTAGGCATAAAAGGAAGGAAGGGGGTTTCACGCTGCTAGGGCTGTCCAAGAAGCCATTGCACACTGAAGGGGAGAGACCGCAGGGCCAGTGCGCTACTCGGGTCGCACTGCACGGAAGGGATAGCAGGTCGCAGTGTGCCTCATCAGGAGGGAGGTATGGTTGCTACGCCATAGAGGGAGGAGAGGCTTGCGCCTTCTATCTAGATCGCACTGCCTAGGATGCGCAGTAGGGAGGGAAATCCAAAGGAGTGTCCGACCATGGGGTGAGAGGGAGGAGCACCGGTGGCTGGTGAATGGATGGCGGTGGTTCGCCGGACCAGATCCGGATGGGAGGGGGCGGTGCTGGCGCAGTTAGGTGGGGTAGTAGGGGGCAGGCCGACGGCGGGCTGGCGGAGGTGGACGGCGAGGCGGCGGTGAGAGGCCCTACGAGGCGGAGGCGGCCGGGGGCCGGAGCACAGGGATGCGGCCGACATAGGGTTGCAGTGCGCAGGAGGGGGGGCTGATGCACGGCCAGATGGAGGGGGGTGCCGAACAGGAAGGGGGGTAAGGGTTAGGTTTATATTTTTCACTTATAATAATAATTATTATTATTATAATAATAATAATAATAATAATTAGAAAAACAATAATAATAAATTAATAACCTTAGTAATAATAATAATAATAATAATAATGAAAATAATAATTATTATTTAATTATAATAAAAATAATTATTATAATCAAAACATTTATAATAATAAAACCATTTAAAAATATAAACACACGCATATATACACACACACACACATATATATATACTTATATAGACATATTTACCTATATATAAACATATATAAAAATATATTTATTTATTTATTTATTCACTCATCCAACTAATTTAATAACATTAAAACTGAATGACCGTGCGGTATTCGCGCACCATATGGTACCCAAGCGGGCTGCGCATACCCAAGAGGAAAGCACTTGCCCATGCGGACTACGCGTCTTAAACGTACGGTGTTCACGCACTATCCCAAACCATAAACTCATCCCAACATGAAAATTTTAAATCGGGACTCATCCGCACTTATGCAAATAAAAAATCACCCAATGCCAAGAGAAATAAAATAAATAAAATGACTAAAAAAACAAATGAGACTATTCTCCCAACCACAAACACTTTCTGCCCCCAGGAAGTCACCCAGCCAACAGTTAGCATAACTCGAGTTCATGCCCAGGAAAAACCAGAAGAAATTGAGAGGCTCGGGGTAACCATTAACAACACAAGTCACACTTCGACCAGCTCGATTACAATCATTGTCCGAGGTTGATGGGAGAACACAGGAGGGCTCTCCCCACCACATAAATTCACTAACACGAAGACCTTGAAACTCGAACACACCACCACAGGGGGAGAAATGCGGGAGCTCCCCAAACTGAACTCATCCCAACTTTTCAATGCTAACGAAAAAACTCCACCACTAGGATTATAACTATTCTGGAAAAAAACTGGAAGACGAAGACACCGTGAAAGAGGAATTAACTACAAAATTCAAACACAATAAATAAAAAGCCACGGAAAGGCGTCTGGCCTAATAAAGAGCCTATAAATGACACCCATTAATTTTTAAAGACCAAATATCCCCCTAACGTATGCAGCTGAGACCATCCCCAAGATCAAAACGGGTTTTTTTAGTCACGGACCCGACGCCCTTCAAAGAATCTGAACGATTTAGAAACTACACCAAGAGCAAATGAGGCCACTTGGACTGCATTAGAATAAGCTCATCGTGCAACCACAATAAGGATGAGCTTACAAATATGACAAGGATTGAACAAGAAAAATTTGGATATTTCCCTTCAGAAATCTAAAAACATGGACCAGACCAAGGTTCCACACACTTTCGGCAATTCCTGACAGTGTACGAGCTTCACCCTGAGACCTGTGGTTGGGGCCTTGATGGCTGAAGCATCTCTTGCCTCACAGTCATCCATTTGCATCCTACAGTCCCCAAATCCTTCTTCTCAATGGTTCAAATGACCAAGATGGTGGAATTTTTTCAAATGGATGCAGGATGATGGCTTAGAATTCCCAAAGAGGCTACACTAGTGGCACATAAGAGAATAGTTAGACAACCTGGAATTCAGCACCGACGAAGATGTTGTCTTGGCGACAGGTTCCTCCAGAATGCACCCCTTTCCAGATGGGGGAACCCTCACTAGAGATAATTACCATCAAGCAAACCCCAAACTTCAACGATGGTGAGACACTTCCCCTTTTCTAGTCCAAAACTGGACCCTCAAATAAACCCGAGACAGTATGAACCCTAACAACCCTGGGAGTTCCCAACAACCTGAAGACCCACTCTGATTTCATAACCACACAAATGCCTCTAATAGATTTTGATTACTTTGATCGATAATCAACATGCAAAAAAGTGTTGAAAACTAGGCATGACTCATTAGAAACCTTAGCGACCTTTCTGGGTGCCATACTCAGAACAACACGAAAAACAAAACTGAAAATGGCATCTAGCCAAAACTCAATCAAAGAAACATCCCGATCCAAGGGCAACAAACTCATAAGATAAACATATAAAAACATGATTAAAAAATTTCTTTTCCAAAAACCATCATTTATTTTAAATTTTAAAACTCTCCTATGGCCCCTTATGGACTATCACATGTGTGTTCACCCAATCCCGGCTACATCGTTCACAGAGAAGTGCTCCCAAGCACCCTCTACACGTATTGATGCACATGTGAACCTCTATAAAGAATACCAAGGTTTGACCACTTTTTTCCCTTATCAAATCCAAGCACACAATAAAACATTTCAAATCAAAACACTCCCACTTTGAAAACCCAATTCACCAATTTCAAAACAATTTAAAAAGATACACTTCCATTTTAAAACCACTTTCATTTTTAACACATTCTCACATCAACCGAGATCAAAACGAAACACAGTCAACAACAAACCACTAGAAACAGGAACTAGTGCATATGCCTAACTCGGCAACAAGGTGGTGAGCCATATCCCAAGTAATGTATATCACTAAAAGGACCTTGAACTGGACACTTGGACTCCACATGGGTCACCACCCCATGTGAGGCCACAAAATGAACCAATTCGCCTTCATTATCAACCCTTAAACCACAACAACCAATGGAAAAAGACTCAAAACCCAGACTACCCCTGGTAACTCAGGTCTCGTCACAGGCGGTGGTGATCAAGAACCAACGCGTAACCTACCTCCTGAGTCCTGACAAATCCTAATCTCCTTCTACCAGACATCCCAAATATCAAGGACCTCCTCTGATACCATTTTGTCACAAACCAGCCTGGGTCGACCCTGAACCGGTTACCCGAGTCGGCTCGTGGAAAGTCCCGAGGGGCGTTCCCGATCCCCCTGGGATGGCAACAAGTGTCGGGCATCAAAAATTAAACATTGGGAATGATTTGTCCCATGATAAAATGGTAAAAAGAAAAATAAAAACTGACGATAAAAATAAAAAACAAGTAGTGGAAAGAAAAAAAAACTAAACAGTAAACATACCTCCATGTGACCTCCATGTCACCTCCAACACTAACAATCCGCCTCAACGGGCAGGCGAAACAGGAATCTAAACCAAGAAACTGAACCTACATCTTAAAAGATAGGATAGGCGTGAGCATTAAAAATGCTCAGTAGGGTTGCCCAAGTAAACCACAGAATCCAACCAAGACCACTTTCCAGAAACAAACCCAAAAAAAGTAGTTTTCACATACAAAGATAGAAAAAATAGGGTTTCCATATTTTAAGGATAATGTATCCTAATTTTCCATTTAAAAACCAACCCACACTACAAACCATTTTTTCCAAAACGATGCATTTCTTAAAAACCAAATTTCAAATCCATGTTTATCACATTTTTGCAAAAGAAGAATAGGTAATAAGTAAATGCTAAAACCAAGTTCAAGTAAAAGAAACCAAGAAGATATAAGAAATAACCATGGGCGATCCTAAACATCCCTATAAAACCCTTGGACGTACTTGGTTTCAGACTACCTGTCAGCGTGGTACTCCATAGTCAATAACCAACTGGCCGCCCTAATAGCCAACCTGTGGCACACCCCACAAGGCCTATCTACCAAGGGGGAACCAACTCATCTAATCGGGGCTGGCTAGCAACCTTCACTCGATATTCTAAAGGACGCCCAGGAACCCATGGTGATTTTGATAATGTTTTGTAAGTAGGAGTCCCTCGCACGCGTGACTCATCTCACCACACTTTCCAACCCCTTACACGGACACCACTACAAGACAATCCTCGAAGGGAAGTCCCCTTGTAGAGCTTCCTCACAAATATGCATATATGAAATTCCTTCACATTCAACAAGGTGCCAACCGGGCCTTCACAGCATGTGCAGTTTCAAAACATATCGTAAATGAGTTATGTTGCCAATCGGGCACACACACCTTTCCCAAAAGTCATTATAAACACCCCATTGAAAACCCAATACCAAATGGACTTTCAAACCAAACAACCATTCAACCCACACCAAAATCCAATCAGGCCAACTTCTTTTCATCCCTCTTTGAAATAACACATTATTTTCTTTGAAACCTAGTTTTAAGAAAACATAGCTTTAATGTGTCATTTTCATTTGGAGGCACATCCATGTGAGCACCTAGTGCTCCCATGGATGTGACAACATCCAGTGGCACATCTAGTTTTTAGAATAATCACCTTAGAAACCATCTTTAATAAAACACTTTACCATTGAAAACCAAACCCAATTCTTTCACAACACTTTATAAAAGCAAAATGCATCTTTCAAACCAACCACCATTTCCCAATCTTTTCTAAAACAACTTATTGGTTCATCTTTTTTTTAAACAAACACACCAAAGATATTTTAAATTTCCAAAACACAATCACTATCAATTACAACCAAAAACATCACAAATCACTTAATTTAACTTTACCAAGAACCTATTCATTTCATAAAAACCAACATCAAAATCCACTTTTAAAAATTTAAAACAACAATATCACTATGTCAAATGCTATTCATAAATACAATAGAGATGAAAACGATATAAAAGTATTAATTAAAAACATTCAAGTGCTCAAGGTTTGAATCAGAAACGGAAATGGTTGGAAACACCTATCTCGACACATGCGAACATGGAATAACCCCAACGGAAGGAGGAATGACGCTCCGCAGACCAACTGCACACAAAAAATTTCACCTCAACAAATCCAAATCTCCAAAATGATACTCAACGCAACCAAAGGAAAATATCACCTCTATGATCCTACCACATCGAGGAAACAATTTGGATAAAGAACTCGTGGTATGCATAAACGGAAGGAAGGGGGTTTCACGCTGCTTGGGTTGTCCAAGAAGCCACTGCACACTGAAGGGGAGAAACTGCAGGGCCTGTCCGATGCTTGGGTCGCACTGTAGGGAAGGGATAACAGGTCGCGGTGTGCCTCATCAGGAAGGAGGTATGATTGTTACTCCATAGAGGGAGGAGAGGCTTGCGCCTTCTGTCCAGATCATGCTGCCTGGGTTTTGCAGTAGGGAGGGGAAGCCAGAGGATGGTCCGGCCATGGGGGGAGAGGGAGGAGCACCGGCGGCCAGTGAACAGATGGCGGCGATTCGCCGAACTAGATCTGGATGGGAGTGGGCGGCACCGGTATGGTCGGGTGAGGGAGTAGGGGGTGGACCAACGGCGGGCTGGAGGAGGCGGACGGTGAGGCGGCGGCGAGAGGGCCGGCGAGGCGGAGGCGTCCGGTGGCCGGAGCACAGGGATGCGGTCGGCGTAGGGCTGCAGTGTGTAGGAGGGGGGCTGTTGTGTGGCCAGAAGGAGGGGGGGCGCCGAACAGGAAGGGGGGAAGGGTTAGGTTTTTTTCCCCTTATAATAATAATAATAATAATAATAATAATTTGAAAAACAATAATAATAATAAATTAATAACTTTAATAATAATATTAATATTAATAATAATAATAATGACAATAATAATAATTAGTTAATTATAATAAAAATAATTATTATAATCAAAACATTTATAATAATAAAACCATTTAAAAATATAAACACACACACATATATATATACACAAATATATATATATACTTATATAGACATATGTACCTATATATAAACATATATAAACATATATAAACATTTATTTATTTATTTATTTATTCGCTCAACCAACAAATTTAATAACATTAAAACTGGATGACTGTGCGATATCCGCGCACCATACGGTACCCAAGCGGACTGCAAGCGGGATGCACGTACCCAAGCAGAAAGCATGTGCCCAAGAGGACTGCGCGTCTTAAATGTACGGTGTTCGCGCACTATCCCAAACCATAAACTCATCCCAGCTAAAAATTTTAAACCAGGACTCATCCACACTTACGCAAAAAAAAAATCACCCGAAGCCAAGAGAAATAAAATAAATAAAATGACTAAAAAACGGTTGTGGCAATATCTTTATCTTTCTGGAACCTGATACTATATCATTATTTGATGAAAATTATTGAGAAACCAGTTTACTTTAGAGACACTTCTTTAAACCATCAAATAAATTGTCAATTTTCTTTCTATATTGCGTATTTAGTCTATAAAATTCCTGGATAATCTTTTAAAGTAAGTCTAATACACTGAAACACTTACTTATTTCATTTAATTAAAGTAAGAAAATTTCTCTCCATTTTAAACTCATTGTTCTCTAAGATATTATTTCTATAATAATATCACTTTAAAAGTTTTTTATTCCATACATTCTATTTCATCAACCAATTTAGTGTTCTAGATTAATGACTGTCATTGATCAGCATCTCCCTTCAGACAATACACTTCTAGAATAATATTTTTCCTTTCATTACATCCCAAATCTAGGAACATATTTTTGTGGAAATGAATCCATTATTCATCTTCCAATTGATTATTTGTTACATTAAAATATGGAGTCTTATGTAGAATTATGTGATCTAAGATAGGTTAATTTTTTGGTTGAATAACATTTTTCTCTTTATGGTAAAGGTTATTTAACATATCCTAAGTCAGCTACCAAAATATATCCATGATCTTCCCAATCCCAGAACCAGATATATTATCTCGATTAGTAGGGAAATCCCTATATTTATTGTGGTATTTGATTACCCTTCTTCCACTAGGTTTAATCTATAAGTAATGGAATACATTGAGTTCTCTCATAATCATTATGAATATTGAGGCATGAAATATAAAATACAATAATGGTAAATGTTATGAAATAATCTAAGGGGTTATCATAATTATCATGTTAGCAATGTTAATTTAAAATTCAATTCCCAAGGTTCTTACTAAATATCCTCTAATACCAACTATAACACCTCAACTCCAATAAACTAGGTTCGTTGTTTACTTTATTACATTGGTACAAGATACAAGGGATATCACTATGAAGGATTCATCAATTTAGCGGTCTTGGAAAACTTAAATAAACATGATTACCATATTGGATTGGAAATATAAAAACATATCATAAGAAACATTCCAATATCCTTAAAATAATTCATAATATCTTTCTATATATCATGTGGAAAGGAAAACAAATAAAGGGTGGGCTTAGATGATCAATAAGGGATAATTATAGTAGAAGCCATCATGTAACAACCCATATAAAGTTAATAATAAATTTTATGCATTATTATTATTCATTAATTATATTTTACATTTTTATATTCATTAAAATAATATTAACAAGAATTCAATCAAAAAAGAAATAGTATTATTCTTATTAAATTCATTTTCATGTATTATAAGGTTTTATTTAAAATTTTAACTTATAATTTTAGAATTTTAATTTTAGAAAAGGAACATAATTTTATGAATCCTGAGATCCAAATTAGGTAAATAAGGACCTTTTATTTTTTATCATTATGTATAGTAAGCATAGTAAATTTGTGTCACCTCGGTAAGGGAATATCATGTAATTTAAATTAAAAATAATATTAAATGGACTAAAAATAAACTTAACATTTTTTTAATATATTGGATGGGTTCTGTTCAACCATCCTCATACATTATTTGAATTTACGAATAAATATCACCAATTTTCTTTGAAATCGAATTATATATTATTTTAGGTGAATGTATATCAAAAAATGTCACTCTCTTGCTTTTAATATCTATAATATTTTGTTACAGGGATGAAAACAAATTATGTTTGTTTATAAAATTTTATTTAAAATATAACATATTTTTTTATCATGGTAATTGTTTTTAAATTTTTTAGCGAAGTAATAATTTCCTTAAATTATTACACAACACTGACATAGTGCTAGTGAAAGTAGTAAAAAATAAAGTAAATAATTTTAAAAACTATAAAAGTAATATGTTTGGGTGAATTTTTCCATACCACAAATTTTATAAATAAATATAACAACATATGGATGCTTTAGAGGTTTATATTTAAATTACATTACTATCTTGATGTCATTAAATTCAAATTAGATGAATAGTTCCAAAAATGACACAAATGTTATTTTATAATAAAAAAAATATTATATTAAATGCTTTAAAGTTCATAAAAATATAATATTCAGTCATGTAAATGGTATATTGTTAATTATATCAACCATGTTCTATTTATTACAATTTATCCTTTTATAGTAACTTTCATGGACACTAAAACTAAAAAACATTGAAATCACGATAATTTTCAAAAGGGTTGGGGGTTAAAACAAAAAGATAAGGGTGAAAAATAATCTAAAATTTTCTAAATGTTATTTTATGTGATAATTTAAAATCATCCTAATCATAATCCTATATTAAAATTATATAAATTTGGATCCATTTTTACATGAATATTAATTTATACTAATTTAATACATAAGGTAATTCCATAGGTGACCTTCCCTCGCTTATAAAAGTGAACCTATGCTTCTCTATACCTCACACCTTTTGAGAACTCCAGTTTGTAAAATACTTTTCCAAGTCTCTCTCTAACTTAACTCCCCACATCCTAAAGTCCCTTTTATAAATAAAAGACAAAATATAAGATTCTTAAGGTGTAATCCAAAGAGGTTGTCTGAGGAGAATGTATAAGCCTAACTTACCTATTTCAAGTTTATTTATTCTTCCACCTCCTTTAAATATTCTTTAACCATGATAAAATAATAAAATCAACATATTAAATATACTAATATGTTATTATGATTGTGGTATAACCCTTTATCATCTTTTTTTACATCCCATGGTAAATAAATTCACCGCTCGTGCGTACGTATAGATTGCCACCTCCATGAAGTAATGTGTTTTTTCCATCACCGCATCCCATGTAGATTTATTATGATGGATTGTGTTAATATATATTTTATTAATTACATAATTAAAATTTTATAAGATAATATATCATCTACTTTCTTTCCTTTTCATCAGTTAAATATCAATAATGTTGTTTCTGCGTCTGTGTAGACTACCACCTCCATGAAGCAATGTAATTCATTTTTCATCACCACATCACTTGGATGATGTGTATATAAGTTTATATAATAATATAATAAGATATTTATGATATAATAATCTTTATATAATGTTAAAATAATACTTATTTTCTTTCCATAATGATCACTGGAAAATGGGAATATTAATCATGTGTACGCATGACCTACCTTATCAATGATTATAACATAATTAATTTTTCTTAACCATACTTCATGGTTAGTTTTAGAGGTATAATTAAAGTATAAAAAAATTAATTATTTCATCAATATTATTCTACATATAATTTAATAATGACCTATTTTGGCATAGTCAACCAACCAAATTCATTTTGGGAACATGAGTTGAATATCATCAAAACAACCATCACGAATTTAAATTATTAAGTAATTGAATATAATATAGAAATAAATAAAACAAAATGATTAATAAAACTGAAAAGGGTTCTTAATAAATTAAATAATTAACATAATTTTATTATTTTTTATGATAATGAATGTATGTAATGATTCAGACTAAAGGTAAGGCACAGTTTAACTTAAAACCTCATTTTAAATGTTTTAAATATTTATTTTATAAGTATTTTTAATCCGTTTCCATTAGCAAAAAATTATTTTATAGAATTATTTATATGGAAATAAATGAATTATAAAGGAAATTTCTGTCACTTTTTACATTCTTTCAAAGGTTTTTAAAAGGAATATTTTTTTTTATTTTATATGGGATGTTTTGTTTTTCTTTACAAAAAATGAAATAAGAATGTTCTATTTTAATGTATACAGTATCAATAGGTTTTATCACTGCTAAAACCATTATATGATTTTTGCGTTCCTTTTCGATCAATAATTTTGTTCATCATATAAAAACCTTCTTTCCATTTTTATGGTTATTTTAGTTTTGAAAATGGTTTTTAAACATGAAAGGGTATTTTTATATCCAAAAATATTTTTCATATACGTTCATAGAGTTTTTCAATGTTTTTATGATGAAAATGTGAAAAAATAAAAAAAAATTATTCATGATATACTAATTTATAATTATATATTATGATGGATGAGCCTGATAAATCTTACATAATAGGTGTGCCTAATACAGCTTATATGACAGGTGAGCACGATACAACTTAAACGGTGAGTGAGGGTGATATATCTCTCCAATGCATTGGGTATGGTTCATTTTAAAATAAGGAGGTAGTTAATTTTTGATTTTTATCCTATGGATTTGACTAGGGTCCAGTTAATTCAAATATGAGTTTAAAACTGGTTGAAAATATAATTCTCTAACTTCCCTAAAAGGGTTTTTATTTTCTTTTTAAGGATTTCAGAGGATTTATTTAAGAAAAAACTATGTATTTTTTATTTTTTATTTTTTATTTCATACTATAAATGAATATTTTGATTAAGGAAAACATTTTATTGGTTTTCATGTTATCACTAGATTAACATATTTCTTAATTTTATGTCACAAAAATTTAATTCTCATCCCATTTTTTAAAATGTTTTTCACAGCATTTAAGGATGATTAAGAATAATAATGAAGTCATGTTGAAAGTCATAAATATTTTCCATGAAAATAAAATAGGTTTCATCTTAAAAGTTTTGTATTGTGGTAAAAATTGATACTGAGTAGAAGTGTCCACTTTTTAATATATGGGTTCATTGTGTAAGAGTTATGACCTACTTATCGAAGCCAGAAAACCTAAAATGCCTTTAGGAATACATGAAAGTGAATTATAGTCTAAATACTCTAGATTATTTAATGATTAAGGTTGTTTCCATGAATTTCATGAGTAATAAAGGCATAATCAATATGAAAAATTCAATAATCTAAACACATACCATTCAATTAAGTACTTGAGTTTAATAAAGATCCATTTAAAATATCAATATATAAATCACATGGATAGTGGAAACTAAATTCTTAATAAATTAAATTCACAATTATAATCATTCATGATGATGTCCTCTCAAAAAATATATCAGTAAATCTCACCATTAAGGCTTCTCAACCATGACATCATTCTTAATAAATGGGTAGGTGTAAACCAAATACCTATCTAATATGGCATGTTTGTTGTTTTGTCACATGATACCTATCAATGCATCGAGGGGATACTTGTAACTAGAACCCACCCATCACATGAACATGCTATGAGTAACTCGTATATTGAATGATAAATAAAATTCTCTCTCAAAATTATTTATAAATTATTAATTTTCCATATTGAAACAATAATACATAACATCAATATTTCACTAGTAAATAAAATAACATACTTAATATATTCCTTCAACTGATACCATATATAGAAATGGTATATGGTTGAAATATCATCAAAGTAATATAAATGATTCTAGATTCATCTATGATATTAAAAATAATGACATAAAGGATAAAAAATGTCTAGTGAATAATGGATAGTGATAGAGAACATGATCATGAAAGAGTAAATGATTTCAAAAAAAATTCATAACACATTATCATTAAGGTATTATAGAAGACCATAGATTTATCATAAATGATGATTTTATAGTAAAGCAATGACTCTATAAAACAAAATATAATAAATACATTAATATCAAATTCCCTTTAACTTCTTGTAAGAATGGAGTTATTAAGAAATTTTCAAGATTCTTTTCATTCCATTAAGAAAATAGGACCATTTTCTTATGATATCATTTTAAATAAAAAATAAAAAAATATTAACAAAAATATTTTATTTTAAAATAACCATGGAAGCTTGTAAAGGAATCATAAAATTAAATATTTTTCATGGTGGTAGGAAAATCCATTTGTTCTATGTACATTAAAACAAATATTTTTTTCAAACCATTGGTAAAAAGTACCTTGTTCATAAAAAGACAAAAATATTCCTTCAAAAAAGATTATAGAAATTAAAAAATGGGTAAATATAAATTTAATAAATATTTATATAATATAAAAAAATTCATGAAAACATTTTAAATGAAATATTAAAATGGAATAAAAACAGATGGAAGGAAAACTTTAAGAAATGATTTTTAGAAGAAAGTCACTTGCATGTGACTTACTTGTTAATTATTGATCCAAAAGTGAATAAATATAACATAAACCTACAATCCCAAACATAAAAATGGTAAAATATATTATATGGGATTTAAATAACTGGGATTATAAAATTTCCCCAAATGAAATCCGAACATAATCAATCTCAAAATAAAATGAGATTATAATATAAATCCCTTACCATAGGTATGAAAATTACAGTGCATGATTGATCCTCCTATTTAATGAATTAAATTTAGTCAATACTTACTTGATAATTTTTTTCATATTTATTCCATTTATCAAGATCCTTTTATAATAATTTTAAATCCATTCATTAAATAATTCTTGTTTACGTCGACCACTTCAAGGTTGTTGAGTCAATTTTTCCAAAATTGCATAGTTATATTTTTCATGGATAAAATATTTATGTAATGGTCAAATAATGTCAATTTTTTTAGTAATTTATAGATTATAATTTTTATTATATAAAATTTTAGAAGCTTCCTTGCATGGTAGTAATAGAAAAATGAATCAAATCGCTTTGTGGAGGTCATTGTCCACATGTACAGAGAAGCAATGTTATCATTTTCATATGGATATAAGGGTAAGATGGTGGATGATATCATATATTTATAGAATAAAAATTATTTCATTAATATATTTTATATTTCTTAATTACAACTTTATAACCATCAATGTAAAAGGGAAATGAAAAAAAAATTACACCACTATGTTGAGATGGTAGGTCTTATGTCACATGAGCAATGTTTTCATTTTCCATATGATATAAAACATGCGTAAAATGGTTTCCCAATAACCATAATAACATCTAATTATATTTTTGATACTATATTTATAATTTTATTATGAATACATTATATTTATAGGATGAATAATAAGAAATAAACATTGAAAGAGGAAGGTAAGATGATTACCTCTTCTTTGAGAGACCCCCTTTTTCTTACACCTTAAGGATTCTTAAGTTGGTATTAGGGTAAGAACAAGCGATCAATAAAGAAGGAAAGTAATCTTGGAATTTTTTCTGGTAGATGTTGTTTGAGCTATATGTCTCAAAGTTTATGAAAAATTGAGGATAATTGGTTCCCTTTTATAAGTGAAGGGAGGAACACATATAGAATTACTTAAAATATTTTAAAAATGTAAAGACATTTTCTTGTGAAAGTGGCTGAAAATGTAATTTATTAGAATATTATTGTGTTGAATTTGAAATACAACCAAAAAATGAGGTTTTTGTATGTTTTTTTATTATCATGAATCCTTATCCCCTTATTTTGAACCCTTTTAATACATTTTATACCTAACCAATGTGATAGATATTTACCATTTTTACTATACATTATGACCAAAAATTAAGTTAAACTTATTACCTAATTTTAATTATGATTATTAATAATATAGAATCTATTTCACATGAATAAAATCCTATAATTTATATAAATTATTTTAAAATAAGTTTGAAAAACACTACGAAAACCATTTTTAGAAAAAAGTTTGTTTTAATCATTAAAATAATTTTATAGTAAAATAAAGAATAATTTTGATACCAATAGAATTAATTAGACTATATTAAATCAATAGAGACTTATTTATCTTTAAAACTAAACCGAAACTGAAAGGTTCCTCGTAAATAATTTATTAAAACATAACTAAAACAATGTTTATTTGAACAAAAACATTACTTATACTTCCAGAATGTTTATAATATATTTCAAGTACAAAATTATAAATATATATTATTAATTATTTAATATATATTTGGTCTAAAAGAAGGTTTTATAAACTTTCAATTTATTATTATATCATTATAAAGTACTAAAATTGATAGTTTTGTAAAATCTAAATTTTTCATTATTCAAATAAAAATATACTATTTTTGAGAAATATTAAAAACTCATCCTAAGATAATTTTTTAATTTTGATTTCAAAAATGAAATCAATTTCTTCAAATTAAATTTATAAATTTTTGAATTTAGGTTTTAATCACATTCTTGGATAATGTTATGTACATTATGCTATAGTTTGTTTAGAAATAAAAGTATTACTTACAATAATTGAATATCGATCGTTACAATCAAAGAACAAGTAATGTACCAAAGAATTAAAAACACCAAATATAGAATATCCTATAGATTTTGTTTATTTTTGTTCCTTACCTTTTAAAAATGAATCACATATATAAATGTTGTCTAGTTTTAAATAGGTAAGATTCAACCGCTTTTGACTTTTTGAATGTTTTTTTAACCACCTAAAATTTGAACAAACCAATATTATATTATAAGAAAATTCTTTATATTGTGAAACATTTAAACATTTTACATTTTTGTTAAATAAACTCCGAAAAATTAATTAAATAAATATTTTATTTTCTTTCTTCATCAAATAAGACAGGTTATTATTTGAAAAAAATGTATTTTTATTTTCAAATTTCACATTATTCTAATCATCACAAAGAAATTAGATACTTATTAAAATATATTTCACACCACAAAAAACGAAAAAAAAATTGTAATGAAAATTGAATTTGAAATTAAATCTTCTCCAAAACATCTTACTTTTCCCTTTTAATTGACACCAAAGTAACACTACCACTATCACTTTTATTAAAGGATATTAATTTTGAAATTTCCTCAGTCATATATCATGAACATACACTATCAGGGTACCACACATCCTTTTTTATTATTACAATATGAGTTTCCTATAAAAATATATTTATTAATTCTTTGGTACCCACAAAAATTTATTTCCAATTTGGTTAGAAGAAGAATTATTGTGAACCCAAACTTATTTCAAGTAAAGTTTTAGAAGAAATCCTAAAAATAGTGATTTTTTGTGATAAAAGCCTTGGTGTGACCAAGATACTATGGAAATTTTAATGAAAATTAATTTATATAAAATCTCTTCATGTGACATCTAAATCATGAACACTTGAAACATCTCTAATTAAACTATTAACAAGGAAGTTCTTATGTATTTTGGGTAATTGATTTTCAAAACCAAGACCAATAATTGGTTTATTCAATTCTTTCATTCTTATCATCTTATCAAAACTTTACCATACTTGTAAATATTTGTAAAAATATATTTTAACCTTTTAACTTCATTTCTAAGCATATCATTTTCTTTCAAAACATATTAAAACTTAATTCATTGAGATTCATTATATGTGGACTAAAAATATTTATGTTTGAGATTTTCAAGATGATTAATTTCTAGATATGCATATAATTTATCATTTGATATCAATGGAATATTTTTCATTTTTTCATTTTCAAGAAAAACTTCCTTATATTTACTCTTAATGTTTTTGATTAATCCAATAATATTTTTAATATTATGATAGATTCTATCAATATATTAGTACAAATCACTTTTAGAAGACACAAAATAAAATTTAGAAGAGGAATAATTATAATATTGAATTTCATATTTTAATAACTCTATTAAACATGGGTCTAATAATTATTTTCTTGAACTAGATTCATCACTAGAATATAAATCTGAAGTATAACTCCAAATAAATTCCAATTATTTACTTTCTTTTTTTTTATTTTTCTATATTTATCTTTTCATTCTTGTGTCTTGGGAAGTTATTTTTATGGGTCCCTCTTTCCTGGTATTCATAATAGATAACTTCATCATCATCATTAATCTATTTTCTTCCTTTATTTCAAGGGTAATTATCTTTAACTCATCACGCCTTCTCATTGGATTGATATGGCGGTGAGAAGTTACTAGGCCTTAAGAGACTTCCCCAAGATGAAAAAGGCTATAAATATATACCGAAGGTATTCAACACCTGTGGGGGTATTTTCACTTTATGAATAAAACCACTAACCAAAAAATACAAAACTAAAAAAACACTATATAATTCATGATAACAATGAAAGACAAATCAAAATTTCATTTATCAATATAATACTAAATTCAAGTACCATAGTGGAGGAATATAATATAAATGTAAAAAGAGGAAGAGTATAAACCAACAAGACTTGAATACAACTATAACTCCAAAGCTCAACACGCTCTATTCTCCAACATCACCAGATAGCCCAAGTATCATGAGGTAGTGCTAAAGATGTGTGATACCTTACATTTTACCATGTCCCAGTAGATTATATCTAAAAATAACCAAAGTTCCAAAGAAGGGGTGGGTACTAAGACTGAGTAGATTTTCCCTAATGACTTCCCAACACATGCCACTATGATAGAAAAGTTAGAAACATTTGTATAAAAAAATTCTATAACAGTTTACAATTAATTATAAACTATTTCTATATCAAAAAAAATTTCAACAAAATCAATTTTTCAAATAAATCAAAAATACAGTGCTTTAAAACCATTTCACAAGTTCCATTTGGAATAACCATTCAATTGTACATATCCACCACCAACCATGCATACATCATTTTGATAGTTTCATACTCATGAGAGGTCTCTAGTCGATTTACCAAGTCATTACAAGGTAATTATATCCCATATTCCATTACAGCTATGGCACATAGTATAAAGTTATATTTCAACCAAGCCTTTTAAATTCAATATGAATACACACACCAACTATGCCCAAAAACCATGCCAATACAAACATGCCCAAACTGTTTCGATAAAATAACATTTTTATTGAAACCCTTTTTCCAATAATCCATTTCAAAATTCTATAAATGTTATTTTTTAAAATCTAGAAACTAAATCACTTTGAACAAAAAATTACAACAATTCCAAAATTTTACCAAAAAACATAAATCATCCATAAATAGGATTTATATAATGATTTGAACAAAAAATTCATAATCAATTTTAATAAATTAAATTAATTTCAAACTGAGACAATCAGTTCAACCAAGAGGAGTTAAGAGTGAATCCACCTACCTAGAGAGTTTTTTAGGAAGATAATAAATGACATGAAAAAACATCACAAAACTAGGTTGAAAACTCCACAAGACTTCCTTATACCTCCTTCCCTATCATTAACAAGTCCTAACTTAATCATATTTGGAATCTAAAACTTTAGATCTACCCACATCAGGTGTATATCTAAGAAACTGAGGGATATGGTGAAGTTGATCTAAGAAAAACACCAAGAACGACCAAGAATGATCACATACCATGAGGAATTTTCTTTTAATCACCATGGGAAGCTTTCGGGTCACCTCTAGATTGATGGGAGAACCTTTCTTGACCATTGAGTGATAAAATTGTGAGTTAGGGCCATTTTAGGGTAAAAAAGAGGCATTAAAACACAAGTCTAACCTAGATCCACTTTTTTAGGATCTAGTTTTTTAACCACACATGGTTTTATCACACTGTTTGGAAAACCGTGTACTTACCATGCACTAGCCACTATCTTAAGGAAACCCCCCACATAGTTTCTTCACACGGTCTCTAAACCATGTGCCAACCCTACCAAAGCCACTGCCTCAAAATTAACCAAGCCATTTTTCAAAGTGCACGATTTCTCCTAAGTGGACACACAGTTTGGAAAATTTGTGGGCCACCTGTGTACCTTCCCTTTTCCCCTATCTCTCTGTTCACAGTTTCCTAGATATGTTTCACAGTTTTCCCAAACCATTCACCATCTATGAACCTATAAAAAATCCCCAAAACCCTCCAAATGTTCTCCAAACTCTCCCAAACTTTTCCCATATACTTTATATACTTAAAAGACATAATTAAAGAGTGACTTACTAGAAACCATGGGTGATAAATTCTCCCTAACATTATTCTTTATGTCCCTAGAAAGTAGAAAAATATAATTTCCCTAAAATAGTTTCAGCTATTTCTCTTTTATTTCCTTCTCATGTTCCTATGTTTCTTTCTAAACATTACCATGTTTCCACAATACCCATGCTAGAATGATGCTTTTTATGAAACATTTTCTATTTCCAATCCATAATTTTCACTGGGGTATGTACCGATAAATAATATGGCTTTAGGTCAATGTGATCCCATCTAATCACATGTTCAGGGTCAAATTGATACCTTTTCAACTGAGATACATGGAACAAATTATTCACTACAATGAACCACGGTGTAAATGCAAAATGATATGGTTTGGTACCTCACCAACCCATTCCAGTATCTCGAAAGGACTTATTTATAGTGGTGATAATTTTCCCTACTTCCCAAAATGTCGGTTTCCAAGACTTCGAGAAATACTCAAGAACACATGATGTAACACCCCATGATTTGATAGTACATTAGTTCTTCAAAGTAATTCAATAACTTACACTACACGCAACATCGAGTTCAAGCACACCATGACTTAACAAACTAGTCGTTCAAAAGCAGTTATGAATAGTATTAATAGAATTTTGCAGTTTATATAACCATTATAATTTTAGAATCCATGTTATGAGGTTCTTAGACATAATGTAAGGACAAATTCATTTTTTTAGTTAAAATAAGTATTTTTCAAAAAATGCAATTTTACCGCCTTTTAATGGTGAACCATTTTAAATCCAATATTTGAAACTTTTATATATTCAATTTGACAAAATAAATTTCTTCTTTGGGATCAGGACAAAAGAATTTAGTTTCAATAAATTTTTGGTGTTTTTCTGATAACTTTCATATCTGGGTGAATGGTGAAAAATAAGATATTTTCACTGAAAACAACTTTTTTAATCAAAATAATTTATAGTGTTAAACTATACATATGAATGTTTTGTATGTATAATTAGATTATATTTTTACCATTTAAAACAATTTTTGTCATTGTAAGTAATTTCATATTGAAATTGGACATAAACAAATGTCAATCTTTTGGTAGTTATTATTTCATAAAAATACATTTTTTGGTTTTGACAACGAGAATTAATTTTAAACTAAGAAATAAAATTTCTATGTTTTGAAATTGTTAAAATAGACTTCAATTTTGAATTCATAATATCAAAATTAGCGTAGGGTGAATTTTTGGTTGGTTTCTGAAAAATTTTATTTTTTGATGAATAGTGAAAAACACTGAGTTGTAGTTTAAAACTGAATTTTTATTTAAATAATTATTTATTTTATTTAAATTTATTTTAGGTATAAATAGATACATAATACACATTTATATTCCATTTAATTCATTAGAGTCATTTTGTAATAATATTAGATATATAAAATTTTATTAAACTTTTCACCGTCTTTTACCCAGCTCCTAGGAGAATTGGTAAATTCACATAAAACATAATTTTACCACTTCTGTGAGTTTAATTTTGAAAATCCAAGTGATGAAGTTAATATCTAGGGGTAAAATTTGGTTTAATAAGATAAAAATTATTTTTTTTGAATAGTAACGTTTTAATTTTATTTACCACGGTTAAAAGTAAATAGGGTAATTAGGGGTAAAAATGTTTTTATTATTACCCTAATACATGTCCTAATTATATTGTCTAAGTATAATTTGACCGAAAAAAACCTTATGAATAAAATATGAACCTCTTTGATCCACTTGGATTAGATTAGGACATTTATTATTATTTAATTAGAAGAATAGTTAAAAGAGTTAAAATCAAAGTTTAATAAATAAAACATTTTTAATTTAGGGTTACACATAAGATAAATTAGACTATAAATATTCATTAGAAAGATAAATATATTTCCTAAATAATTTTATTTTATTTATATTTTTTAGACATTAAATAATTTAATTAATAATGACACAATGATGATACTAGAATTACCAAATTAATGAAATATTAAACTAATTGATATTATAAATAAACAAATAAATGTAATTTGAGACTTTCTATGAATTACAATAATTTTTTAAGTTACTATTACATATTGGGGTTGTTTATATAAATTTATTTCAAAGTAATATTTCTTTTATGAATTTAGAAAAAACAAAATACCAAATAGTGTCAAAATTGACATAAAAGAGTTTTTCAAAACAAATATTATATTTTTAATTGATATTTTATTTATAAAAATCTATGGTTCTGCCAAAAAACATATATAATGATAGTTGTATCATTAATGAACCACTTGGGGTTCTCTTGGAAGTATATAGTAAGTTTATTAACCATATAATATAAAAATACAAAGAGACATGGTAAATGTCAAACTATTTAACTAAGAGTTAAATCTAAACGTTGAGGTTAATATAGTGACCCAACCCTATCTAAAACCTATTGGTTGAGTTGATTTAGACCCATACCCACCTTATCTCTTAAATAATCCACTTTTTATCCATTAAAACCGAAAATTGTTTTATTATAAAATAATATTTTAATTTTTTCCTAAGGTGACACTCACCCCTCTTATAAAAGGGCACTTCCCCTTCTCTCAAATTCACACCTTCAAAGCCTTTTGGATCGTCCAAACCCTAACCAAATATCCTCTTGAAATCCATATATTTATCCTAGAGTCCCTCCTTTTGTCATAAATCCAACTTAAGGATCCCTTTTGATCAAATCAAAAGGAAGAACCCGAAGAAGATGTAATAATTTCACCACCCTCCTTCAAGTTCTTTTCTTCTTCCAATTCTAATTTCTTTGTTATTTCCATTATAAAATAATAAATCCAGTATCTTCTATACACTTTGATGTTATTATAAATATGGTATACACATATTCATTATTCTATCCATCCTTTGAATGACATGTCACCATACGTGCGTACATACGGATTACCGTCTCCACGTCGTGGTGTAATTGTTATTCAATAAATTTTTATTTGGATGGGTATGGTAATGATGTGTAATTCATGTAAATAATAAAATATAACATGATAATGATTATTTATATATGATATACCATCCAATTATATATTATTTTAATATCAAAATAATGATATTGTTGCCCGTGCGTACCTACAGATTACCATCTCCACGAATGCGATGAGATTCATTCCCCATCGTATCCATTCAAGACTAAATTTCATTTGATGATTAAAAATAATTTTTATAGACATGATATCATTCTAGATATGAATAATATACATACCATCCATAAAAAATATGGCTCACATAACAAAGAATATAATGTAAAATGAATTTGTTAACACATGAAACGACGATAATAAAAAGATATTATTAACAAATCAATGTTAAAAGATCATATATGATATCATATTAAGGTATATGATTATTTTATAATTAAATAACTATTATTTAACCAATATAAAAGAGGTTAACCTACCCTCGGCCAAGGAAAAAGTACAAAGTAAGGGGTTTCTTATCTCGCTTTTAATTCTGTGAGATCTCCATTGTTCACCACTTATTTATTGCATTTAATGTGTGTACTGCCCATGATTGAATTTATTGTGTAATATACTTTAATTTATGGATATTTACATCATCATTGTATTATCCTTCTTTCATGGGTGTATGTTTCTTAAGTTTCCAAAATGATAAGGGAATTTGAAATTTCAATTTCCACTCATTCGGCTTTACGCATACTCCATTAATTATTTTAATTCAAGATTATGTGTGGAATCACTATTCATTTTCTTATGTCATAATTTCCACTCCCCTTTTTATGTATATACTTTTGATACACATAATCAATCCATGGATAAATTCTCAAGTAGTAGATATGAACTTGATAAGATTAATTTTTACTCAATCTCCATTTATTGAGTTAAACATCCAATTCCTTGGTTCTGTTTTTAAAAGAATATATGTGAATGCCCTTTGATTGATTTACACTTAATATCCAATAATATTGAGTGTATTTATATTTTTCACACATAATTATGTCGTTGGTTTATCCTTAACCTAAGGATATGGTCTTTATATTCAATTTACATTCTATTGAGACTTTGTTGTTGTCATACACCAATTCTCTTTTATATGGTGTATATAATGTACTTTGACATATTATATCATGAATCCCTTTATTCTCATGATATTATAAAGTTTTTATTACCTCAATTATTTGTATTCAAGTGTCTCTTTTTTTTGTTATGAACTCTAACTAAAATATCATTTTAAATGTTTTATAGATTTATTATTGAAAATCATTCTCATTAATGTCCATGTCTTAAAAATGGTTTTAAGGTTTTATTTATATGTACATTAAAGTTTTAAAATTAAAAATCCATTTAAAAGTTTTAAATTGGTATGGGACACTTTTATTCAAAAACCTATTTTAAATGGATTCTTGACAAATAGTGTGACTTTTAAATGTTTTCAAGAAAAAGGGGGATATTTCTCTCAAATAGTTTTGATTATTATTTTCATCTATGTCAATATTCTTCATTATTATAGATTGAGGATAATATATTACAATAAAATCTTCCATATTGTATTTAATGAGTTATGTTTGGTTTTGGATGTGCTATTTTTATTCCATTCATGGTTTTTGGATAAAGTATTGACATTTTTTATTCTAGTTTTAATACAAAAGTTTATGTTATGTTTAAAACTTTTCATATTATGAATTCATTGGACTTTGTAAGTAACGGGTGGAACCTGTTATATCTCTTTGATGCATCAGTAGGTCTCATGAGACAAACTAGTGTCTTGGAAAAAGGCCTTGGTAAAATCTTATTTGTAGTATTGGCACGAGGCCTTGACTATGTGGATATGAATGTCTGGAATTATGAATTACATCATTATGAATGTGGCTATTGATATTTAATGTGATTATTTGACTAGTAGAATATCCATGTGAATAAGTAAATTGAATTATTTGATTTTATCTTTTCCATATTATACTGAAATTCAAGTTTAAAAGGATTTTGTTCTAATCTTATACATTGCCTTAGATGTTTATGCTTATTTATGAAAGTTTACACTATAATGTTATCCTTACTGAGCATCTGAGCTCACCCCTTTCTATGTTTTATTTTTCCTAGGATGAAAAGAAGTATATTATGGCTGACCTCAAGGGATATTCTATGGGATCTCAGTGTTGTCTATGGAAACAATGTTGTTGTTGTTGTTTTCCATTTTATGGTTTAATGTAAACCTTATGAATTTATCTAGTACTTACAAGTCTACTAAACTAATTGGTCTTTCGAGACTTGATCTTTTATGATCATGCCAATGATACGTAATAATCCACCGACTTTGGGCTTCTCGGTTTGGGGCGTTATAGTTGGTATCAGAGGAAGTTTAGTATAAACCTTGGAAACTAGATTTAGATAAACTTTGATTAGATCACATAGCTCTAAGATAGACTTTGAGGATTAGTATGGAAGTAATTCCTAGAATTTTAGTATTGTATAGATTTTATGAGTTTTCCAAGAAATACATCCATGTCTAGATACGAGAAGGTAGAAGCGGCTCTGGCACAGATGTACCTAGGGGTAAACCCCAAAAACACCACTTTGAGCCTGACTCGAACGAGAACTGGTGCATGAAAACAGGACTTGATACACTCTTGGTTACGACACTCTCGGGGGATATGATTAGGATAATTTACATTTTCTTTACAAACCTATTTGAAGTATTTTAATATAAGATGAGAATAATTGACCTTGGTTAATCCTAAGGTGTTTCAAAATTGAAAATATGGTGTCATGGTATTCTCTAAATGATTTTATGACTATTATTACTCACACAATGATTTTTGGTTTTAGTAAATGGCTGGATTCCAAGGAAGTCATAGTAACTTTGATCATGATGTACAAGGTGGGAACGGTGGTGGAAATGAGCAACAAAATGGAATGTTGATAGGCATAAAATATATCATGTTCATTCCAAATCAGTTTTCCAAAAATATGATAAAAAAACATATATATTAACCAACTCCCAGACTCAATAAAGAATAGAAATTTGATGAATGATAAGAGTTCCAGCAGTGGAGACCATGGAGAAAAGAATCCTCAATTTCCATAATGCAGGAAATGTGGAAGGAGACACCCCAAGAAAGTGTCTCAATGGAACAAAGAAATGTTTTACGTGTGGGAAAGAAGGACATAAAGTGAAGAATTTCCTAGGAAAAATGAAGATTACTATTGAAGAAAATAAAAAAAATGAAATAATCCATTTATAGTCATTTTCATTAAATTTAGGGGACCTAGCCATTACCCGAGTGAATACCCTATTCTATAGGATATTTTCTTGGTCAAAGAAGAAGCTATGTGGAAATAAATGGTTGGAGAGATGTTTAAAAATATTATTGATCCATATTGATGGGATTACTTTGTAATAATTTTCTATTATATTTTTAACCCTACAATTTTCATATGAAAATGATATTTAAGGAAGAATTAACTTTTCTCTTGTGGATATAGTTACAAATAACCATTTGGTTTTATATGATCATTGGGTTTGAGGTAATTACAAGTTATTATGTTTTGGGATGAAAATGTAGGGTATGAGATAACATTTGTGGTTAAATTATATTTTTGTTATTTTGTGGAATTTATCTCATTTTGGTAATGTTATAAAATATTGTTTTTGAAAAAGGAAAACACACAGACCGTGTGACAACCCGTCGGGTTGGACAAAGCGGTGGGAATCGAACCCACAACCAGTGTGCGATTGAGATTTATCACCTACCACTGGACAACGTGAAGACCATGGTTAGTGTGAATAATTATTTTTAGTTAAATGATTTTATTGATCAATAATAAGTTGATTTAGGATCTTATGTCTTATCAAATGAATACCCTCAGTATAGGAAAATGATTTTGTGATTAAGTGATAAATGTTATTTTGGAAGATGTTTGCTTTGTTGGGAACACTATATGCCCAAGGAAAATAAAATGCTTTGGGATTTCATTTGAGGAGAAATGGTGGATTTTTATCTATGTCTTTATTGTGGATATATAGTGATTTGGGTTATTTATGGAAATGATTAACCTATAATTGAGAATATGTGATTAGGTTAATTACTTTTAAATATGTGAGTTTAATAGTAGTTGATGTCTTTTGTAGATACAATTTAATGTGGAAGACTACATAACAAAATTATTCTATGTTTTGGGTTTCAATATTAGTTTGGATTATATTGAAGGATTTTAAGGACAATTTTTTATTGAATGGTATTTATTTAACCTTGGGGTATTGTTGATTTAGTTTTAGAAATTTAGATTAGTGTTTCTTTATCTAATGGAACATTATTTTGGGGGATCATCAGATCTTGTACTAACAATTTTTGTTTTTATTAATCTCTAAATAAAAGTTAAATATATAGTTTATCCTTTGTGGATCATGTGATTCTATATAAATTTATTCTAGCTCTTTCGGTGTGACCAAGTCTTCTTGAATACTCATCGTTTAAAAAAATGAGTTAGTGGTAGAAAATTATTAAAGAATGAAACTATACATACAAAGTAAGTATATCTATTTACATTCTAAGTCAATCTCATAAATGAATTCCTCATCTTTATGTAATGTAACTAAAATCAAAAGAAATCTGTTTACTTTTCCTACTGGGAGACTAATGACTGTTTGTCCCATCATAAGTTTGTGGTTTTCTTTTTGTTAACTTTCTCCTGATCATGTTTTCTATCCCTCTCCATCAGAACTTGACACTTAGTTTATCTTCCAAATCTATGTTTTTATACATGGAATCCTAGTATGGGTTATCTAGGGTGACTTTTGTACTTCTCTTTCATTATTTTAAAGTGATAGTTTTATTGACTCTTTTTTTGATGTGGGACTTTCTATTATATTCCCAAGACTAATTTCAAAAATTACGAGGAAGCAATTTATTGAAGGAGGGAAGACTGTAACACCTCAAGATTTCATAGTACGTTAGTTCTTCAAATTAATTCAATAACTTACACTACACGCAACATCGAGTTCAATTGCACCACGACTTACCAAATTAGCCGTTCAAAAGCGGTTATGAATAGTATTAACAGAATTTTGAACTTTATATAACCCTTATAATTTTATCATCCATGTTATGAGTTTCTTAGACATAATCTAAGGACAAATTCATTTTTTCAGATAAAAGAAGTATTTTTCAAAAAATGCAATTTTACCGCATTTTAATGTTGAACCCTTTTTAAATCCAACATTTGATACTTTTATATATTCAATTTGACAAAAATAAACTTCTTCTTTGGGATTGGGACATAGGAATTTAGTTTCAATAAATTCTTGGTGTTTTTCTGATAACTTTCATATTTAAGTGAAAAATAATATGTTTTAACTAAAAATAACTTTTTTAATGAAGATAATTTATAGTGTTCAAATATACATATGAATGGTTTTTATGAATAATTATATTATATTTTTACCATTTAATTCAATTTTTTCATTGGAAGTAATTTCACTTTGAAATTGGACATAAACAAATGTCAATCTTTTGGTAGTTATTACTTCATAAAAATACACGTTTTGGTTTTTGACAATGGGAATTAATTTCAAACTAATAAATGCAATTTATATGTTTTGAATTTGGTAAAATATAATTCATTTTTGAATTCAGAATATCAAAATTATCTTAGGGTGAATTTTTGGTATGTTTCTGAAAACTTTTATTTTTTACTGAATAGTGAAAAACACTGAGTTATAGTTTAAAACCAAATTTTTATTTAAAAGATTATTTATTATATTTAAATTTAGTTTAGGTAAAAATAGATACATAGTACCCATTTATGTTCAATATAATTCAATGGAGTCATTTTGTAATAATATTAGATATATAAAATTTTATTGAACTTTTCACCGTCTTTTACCCACCTCCTAAGAGAATTGGTAAATTCAAATAAAACTTATTTTTACCGCTTCTGTGAGTTGAATTTAAAAAATCCAAGAGACACGATTAATATCAAGGAGTTAATTGTGGTTCAATAAGATAAAATTTATTTTTGGGGAATAGTAACTTTTACTTTTATTTACCACGGTTAAAAGTAAATAGGGTAATTAACGGTTAAAATGATATTATTATTACCCAAATACATGTCCTAATCCTATTGGATAAGTATAATTAGACCAAAAACAACCTTAGGAATAAAATATGAACCTCTTTTGTCCACATGGATTAGATTACAACATTTATAATTATTTAATTCAAAGAAGAGTTAAAAGTGTTAAAATCAAAGTTTAATAAATAAAACATTTTTAATATAGGGTTACACATAAGATAAATTCAACTATAAATATTCATTAGAAATATAAATATATTTCCTACATAATGGTATTTTATTTATATTTTTTAGACATTATATAATTTAATTTATCAATGAGAAAATGGTGATGCAGTAATTACCTAATTAATGAAATATTAAACTAATTGATATTATAAATATCCAAATAAATGTAATTTGAGACATTTTATGAATTAGAAAATTTTCTATGTTAATATGACATATTAGGGTTGGTTATATTAATTTTTTTATAAGTAATAATGTTGTTATAAATTTAATAAAAACAAAATACCAAATAGTGTCAAAATTGACATAAAAGAGTTTTTTAAAACAAATTATATATTATTAATTGATATTATATGTATAAAAATCTAAGGTTCTGCAAAAGTACGTATATAATGATATTTGTATCATTAATTAACCACTTGGGGTTCTCTTGGAAGTATACAGTAAGTTTATTAACCATATAATATAAAAATACAAAGAGACATGGTAAATGTCAAAATATTTCACTAAGAGGTAAATCTAAAAGATAAGTTTAATATAGTGACCCAAACCTATATAAAACCTATTGGTTTAGTTTTTTTTGATCCATACCCACATTAGAATTTAAATAATCCACTTTGGATCCATTAGAAATCGGAAATTATTTTATTATAAAAAAATATTTCAGGTTTTTTCTTAAGGTGCCCCTCACCCCTCTTATAAAAGGGCACTTCCCCTTATCTCAAATTCCCACCTTCAAAGCCATTCGGCTTGGCCAACCCCTGCCCAAATATCCTCTCAACTTCACTCAATTCATCCTAGAGGGCCTCATTTGGTTAGAAAGCCAACTTAAGTATTCCTTTTGATCAAATCAAAAGGAAGAACCTGAAAAGAGGTAATAATTTCACCACCCTCTTTCAAGTTCTTTTATTCTTCCACTTCTTATTTATTTGTTATTTCCATTCTAAAATGATAAATCTAGTATCTCCTATATAATGTGATATTATTATAAATATGGTACAGACATATTCATTATTCTATTCATCCTTTGAATGACATGTCACCATACGTGCGTACGTACGGATTACCGTCTCCACGTCGTGGTGTAATTGTTATTCAATACACTATTATTGGGATGGGTATGATAATTATAATGACCCATAATTGACATAAATTGTTATTTATTCAAAATTGAATCACACTTATTACAACATATAACAAAACCATGAAAGGACCGTATAGGTATAGTGTCTTTAGAAACTGGAAAACATAAACAACTGGTTCATAAATCATTTACATTGTCTCCCATTTATTTCATCATATCTAGAGTCACTTTCAGAATATGCTACTTAATACCCTTATTCCAGACCTAGGGAAAATAAAACATACAAAAGGGTGAGCTCAAATGCTCAGTAAGGGTAAACAAAAGAAATATCATTCATATCATATTCTTAAGAACATAATATTTTGAAAATCTTGTCCTACAAAAGAGATCATAATATCATGACATGGGATCAATAATAATAGCGAAATGTAATCCAAATAATCATAACTTAAAACATAAAACTTTGTGGAATACTCACATAATAATAGAGAATCATTTCTTATTAGTTAAGACTCATTTCCAAGATTATCTTAGCGGACAAAGTCTATTTCTGAACTGAGTTCACTCCTCGTTTCAGTCCTGTTTCACTGAATCGGATTAACCAACCCTTCCATCCATGTCTATCTCATGAGATATAAATCTTTACCCAATTAATTGGATGGAGATATAGTTCCCACCCATATCATAATGATACCATTCTTATTTGTGCCACAAGATCATAAATCATATATCATAACATAACCCATGTAACAAAAATGGGATTCTTAAACATCATTCCATCATAACATAAATCATATAAGATAAAAAAACTTCATAAAAATAATTCCA
Organism: Viscum album; assembly: GCA_963277665.1. Lineage (NCBI taxonomy): Eukaryota > Viridiplantae > Streptophyta > Magnoliopsida > Santalales > Viscaceae > Viscum > Viscum album. The sequence goes on from OY728122.1 coordinate 2,094,308,042, forward strand.
TCATTACATAATCAAATCAATGTAAAAATATGTATATAAAAATAACCCTATATTATCTTAGATGGAAAATAATTTTGATAAAACAATTGAACTCCATTCTTGAGGAAAATATCCTTTCTACTTCAAAAACATTTTCCTTTCTTAACATGTCATATAATTTTAAACTAAAATAAGTTGATTAAAAATAAACTTGAAAACTTGTAAAGGAAGCTTCATGTAAATAATGTTCTAAAAATCCATCCATGTCGTATAAGTTAAAAAAACATTCTCCTCATACTTTGGCCAGAAAAGTCAAAAATTACCTCGTACGAAAAATGACCAAAGATTCCTTTCATATCTTTTACTAAAAACTCACCAATGGGTAAAATTTTATTTAAAAAAATTTATTAGGATATAAATAATATTACATATTGATGAAACATGGATATGGATGATAAATATTCCCCAGTAAATTCTGAAGTAAAAACAATCTCGGATAAAAATTGAGATTGTGACATTTTCCCTTACCTTAGGTCAGATTTCCTTCATAAGTGTCTGAACCTCCTGTATAATGATTTAAATAATGTCATTGACTTATTACAGAATCATAATTATTGTTATGATATCATATATGGTTATATTCTTAGCTTCTTACTAGTAATATTTCATTGCTACTTGTTATTCGGGTGTTTATTACTTTTTGTTCTTATGCGTGTTTTGTCGATTAAATTCTTTTTATTCTTTTTAGGTTATAGATACCTCATTTAAATAATGGTATTAGTGTAATATGTATCATATTTATACATTCAATTCAATTATATAATCATTATTAAATGAAGATCATGTAGAACGAGTCGCATCACATCGTGGAGACGGTATTCCGTACATACGCACGAGCGATGATATTGTTCCCATGATCATGGAATTTTATTGGAGTGTATGTATACTATTTAATAATAAATATTACTTTAAAATAATAATATATGGTTATTTATTTACACCATTATACCCATCTATGTGAGGTGGTGGTCGAAAACAGATTACACCACGGCGTGGAGACGGTATTCCGTACGTACGCACGCGCAGTGATTTTGTTTTTCGTAGGATGGATAGAAGGTGAAATAGGGTTGTTTAATATTTATAATAACATATCAGTATATTATTGATACTGATGTTATTACTTCATAATTAAATCACTAAATAAGAATAAGTAGAAGAAGAAATAAAGTTGAAGGAATCGGTAACAGACATTACCTCTTCTTTGAAGCGCCTCTTCTTAACCTCTTCTTTGGGCACTAAAGATGGTCTTTGAAGAAGACAAGAACCTCTAGGATGTTTCTAGGGAAGTTGAGAAGATAAATTGGGAGGGTTTGGCCGAGCTTTAAGGCTCAATGTGGTGTGAGGAGGAGAGGAAGGAGGTTCCCTTTTATAAGGGAGGAGAGGGGTACCTTAAGAAAACTTAAAATATTATTTTATTATAAAGTCATATTCAGTTTTTAATAGCTCAAAATTGATTTATTTAGAAGATAAGGTGGGGATGGTTATAAATCCTCTCATCCAATATAATTTATACAAGTTTAGGTTTCTATTTTAACCTAATCATTTAGATTTAACTTTAAGTTGGATAATTTAACTTTTACCGTGTCTTCTTGTTTTCTTACACTATAAGGTTAATAAACTCACCATAACAAGCCAAAATAACCAAAAGTTGTTTAGTATTAATATATATAACCTTATCTAAGTAATTTTTCCGAACCTTATATTTTTATGAATAAAATAACAACTAATAATATAATATTTGTTTTAAAAACTATTTTATGTCAATTTTGACACTATTTGGTAATTGAATTTTTTGAAACTCATAACAGAATTATTAGTTCTAAAAAAGTTACTTAAATCCATAATAAAATGTCATATTAACCTAAAAAATTATTTTAATTCATAAAAAGTCTCAAATTACATTTATTTTAGTATTTCTAACATCAATTATGTTAATATTTCATAAATAAGATAATTATTGTATCATCATTGTTTCATAAATAAATTAAATTATTTAATGTCTAAAAATTATAAATAAAATAACATTATTTAGGAAATCTTTTTAGCTTTCTAATGAATATTTATATTCGAATTTATCTTATGTATAACCTTATATGTAAAATATTTTAGTTATTAAACTTTTATTTTAACTATTTTAACTATTCTTTAAATAAAATAATATTAAATGTCCTAATATAATCCAAGTGGGCCTAAATGGTCATATTTTATTCCTAAGGTTGTTTTTGGTCGAATTAAACTTATCCAATATAATTAGGACATGTGTTAGGTTAATAATAATAACATTTTTACCCTTAATTACCCTATTTATTTTTAACGATGTTAAAAAAAACTAAAAAGTTACTATTCACCAAAAATTATTTTCATCTCATTGAACCACATTTTAGTCCTTGATATTAACTGTGTATCTCGTATTTTCGAAATTCCACTCACAGAAGCGGTAAAATTATGTTTTATGTGAATTTCCAAATTCTCCTAAGAGGTGGGTAAAAGATGGTGAAAAGTTCAATAAAATTTTTATATATCTAAAATTATTGTAAAATGACTCCAATTAATTTCTTTGAACTTATATAGGTATTATGTATCAATTTTTACCTAAAATAAATTTAAGTAAAATAAATAATTATTTAAACAAAAAGTCGGTTTTTAAATAGTAACTTAGTGTTTTCACTATTCATCAAAAATTGAAAGTTTTCAGAAAAATACCAAAATTTTACCCTAGGCTAATTTCAATATTCTGAATCCAAATATGAAGTCCATTTTGAAAGGTGAAATTTTAAAAATTTTAAAAAGTGGTTATTACTATTCATAATGGCCAGTTTTAAAAATATTTTAATAGCATATCGTTGTTTAGTGAAACTTGGTATTGCATACGACGCAAGCTATCGAGGAAGGTCATGATTGAGTGTAAAGAAAGCCAAGCTAGTGTTGTGTGTAGTGAGAGATTCATTTGATGATGTATATAAAAACAAAACATTTCTCATAAAAATCTCAGGTGTTACATTCTACGCCCCTTAAAATGAATTTCGCCCTCGAAATTCGTCACTTGGTAACAAACAGATGAGATACCTCTCCCTCATCATATCCTCAAGCTCCCATGTAGCCTCTTCTAATTGGTGGTTCCTCCATAAAACTTTCACCAAGCGAGTGGTCATGTTCCGTAGTACTTTTTCGCTACGATCCAGAATCTATACCGGTTGTTCTTCATAAGAAAGATCTTTCTCCAGCAATACAACTTCTGAGCTTAGTACATGTGAAGGATCGGGTATGTATTTTCTCAAGAGTGATACATGGAACACATCATGAACTTGAGAGAGATTCGGTGGAAGAGCCAATCATTAAGCTACCTTCCCAACACGATCTATTATTTTGAAAGGACCGATATACCTAGGGGTCAGCTTTCCCTTCTTTCCAAATCTCATTAGTCTCTTCCAAGGAGATATTTGTAAGAAAACTTTATCACCCACTTCAATCTCTAGGTCTTTTATTTAGTTGTCGGCATAACGTTTTTGTCGGCTCTGAGCTACTCTAATGTGTTGTTGAATAGATCGGACATTTTCTGCCATCTCATCAACAAGATCAGGTCCTAATAGATTTCTTTCCCCAAATTCATCCCAGCAAGTTAGAGTCCTGAATTTATTTCCATAGAGAGCTTCATAAGGAGCCATTTGAATACTAGAGTGAAAGCTATTATTATAAGAAAATTCAAACAAAGTTAGTTGTTGATCCCAACCACCTTTGAAATCCATAGAGCAAGCTCTTAACATATCTTCTAGATTTTGAATTTTCCTCTCAGACTGACCATCTGTCTGAGGATGATAAGCAGTGTTGAAACTCAACTCTATATCCAGAGTATGCTGAAGACTTCGCCAGAACATTGAGGTAAACCTCGGATCCCGATCAGATATAATGGAAAGTGGCACTCCATGAAATCTTACCACTTCCTTTACATATATCCTTGCAAGCTGATCTAGAGAGAAATATTCTCTAATAGCAATGAAGTGTGCAGACTTTGTAAGACGATCAACTATGACCCAGATAGCATTATTGCCTTTGGATGTTTTAGGAAGTCCGGTGAAAAAGTTCATAGTGATGTTTTCCCATTTCCATTCGGGTATGGGTAATGGTTGTAACATCCCCTTATACTTCTTTCTCTTAGCTTTAACTTGCTAACAAACCAAGCATCGAGAGACATATTTAGCAACATCTCTTTTCATGCCATCCCACCCAAAGTACTCTTTCAGGTCCCTATACATCTTCGTGCTTCCAGGATAAATAGATAATGAAGAACTATGAGGCTCATCCAGCAGCTCCTTTAATTCTGGGATGGGAGGAACACAAACCTGATTTCTGAACTTTATTATCCCATCACAATCAATGTTGAATTCAAGAACATTTCTCACCATCTTTTGTAACTCTACATCTTCTTTTTGTGCCTCTTTAATCTTCAAATGTATAGATGGTTGAACATTCATTTGGGAAAGATAAGATTTTTCCCCTTGTATTATAATTCCAATATCCATCCTTTGTAAATCCATAAATATTGGATCTTTTGTGATCCTCATCATGGATAAGATAGGATGGTCTTGTCGACTTAATGCAACCGCCACCTTGTTTTCTTTCCCAGGGTGATAATGAATTGAGCAGTCGTAATCCTTAATCAACTCCAACCATCTTCTTTAGCACATATTAAGCTCCTTTTGTGTGAAAATATACTTTAAACTTTTTTGATCAGTATAAATATTACACCTTTCACCATAAAGATAATGCCTTCAAATCTTTAATGCAAAGATTACCGCAGCTAACTCCAAATCATGAGTTGGGTAATTTTGCTTTTGGATTTTCAACTTTCATGAGGCATAAACTATCACCTTATCATTTTTCATAAGAACACACCCCATCCCCTTCTTGGATGCATCACTGTAGATCACAAACCTTTCTCCACTATAAGGAAGTGTGAGTACAGGTGCACTGGATAACCTTCTTTTCAACTACTTGATATTTTCTTCACATTACTTCATCCACATGAACTTAACTCCTTTTAGAGTCAACCTGGTGAGTGGATTAGATAATCATGATAAATCTTTCACAAAACATCGATAATATCCATCCAAACCAAGAAAAATTCTGATCTCGTTTACTGTTGTTGGTCTCGACCATCTTTCGATAACCATTTTCTTTGCTGGATCAACAGATATCCCCTCTTTTGAGGTTATGTGACCCAAAAATGAAACTTTTTGAAGCCAAAATTCACACATGGTAAATTTGGAATTAAGATTCTCCTTTCTCAGGGTCTTCAAAATAATTCTCAAGTGATCTTCATGTTCTTCCTTTCTCTTTTAATAGACAAGAATATCGTCTATAAATACTACCAAAAACTGATCAAGATAGTCTCTAAAGACTATATTCATCAGATCCATGAAGATAGCAGGGGCATTAGTAAGACCAAATGGAATCACTATAAATTCATAGTGTCCATACCTTGTACGGAAAGCTGTATTTGGTATATCCTCCCTTTTGACCATTAATTGACGATACCCTAAATGAAGATCAATCTTGGAAAAGTATTGAGCTCCACATAGTTGGTCAAATAATTCATCAATGCATGGGAGAGGATATTTGTTCTTGATAGTGATCTTGTTAAGTTCTCGATAATCAATGCAGAGTCTCATTGATCCATCTTTCTTCTTAACAAATAGAACAGGTTCTCCCGAAGGTGACGCACTAGGTCATATGAATCCATTATCAAGATTCTCTGGGAGTTGCTTCTTCAATTCCTGCAACTTAATTGGGTTCATTCTATAAGGGGTCTTTGAAATAGTTAAAGCACTCAGTACGAGTTCTATTGAAAACTCAACTTCACGATTTGGTGGAAGACCCGGCAATTCCTTGGGAAAGACATCATCAAACTCCCGTACAATGGGAATATTCTTAATCATGTGTTTCTTACCAACCATTTGAGATAAATAACCTTCATTTAGTGGAATCAAGACCCATAAGATGGAAGAAATTTCCACTGGAAGGTTATGTTCATCCTTGCATCAATAGACAATCATAGATTGATCTAGAATATAAAATGTGACTTCCCTTCTTTGGCAATTGATATGATCTCCATATAAAGAAATCCAATCCATGCCAAGATTCACATAAAATTTTACTATAGGAAGGATCAAAAGATTTTCAGGAAGCACTTTCCCACAAACTTCAATCGGAGAAGAATTATAAACTTTTTTATGTGACTATTGTGCTATTAGGAGTTTTCACAGCTAACTAAACATCTAATTGTTGAGGTAATACGGTGATACGCATAGAAAATTCTTCAGAAATAAAAGAGTGGGTGGATACAGAATCAAATAAAACATTTTCTACTTTAGAGTGGATGGTAAGTGTACCTTTCACCACTTCATCATCCTACTCCACATAGCTGATAGAAATTGCATGTGACTTTCCTTTGTCTTTAGCCTTAAGAGTTTGTCGATGTCGATCATCATCAACAACCCTTGGATTAGGGCATTGATTGGCATAATTCCCCATTTACTTGCACTTGTAACATTCAAGTGTAGGAGGTGCACCCTATGTAGCATTTTCTTTGTTCGCATCATTAGATATATTCCTCCCATTATTGCGGCATTCAAATGCCCGATGACCTTCCTTTCCACATTTGAAACATTTACTTGTCCCTTTAAGAAAAATCCCTCCATGTTTCTTTCCACAGTTTGAGCATAATGGAAAACTCATCTTCTTTTCAGTGTGCTCTTTAGATTTTCCTTTGAATTCCATTTTCCTCTTCTTATCAAACCCATATAACTGATGGGTTACTCCAATATCTATCTCAACCTTGAGAGCACATCGAACGATTTCCTCATAGCTATTGAAGTCCCTTATGGCTAACACCCTTCGAAGACTTCGTTTTAAGCCACTAAAGAATCGATCAATCTTACTCTCAGGTTGGATAATAATCCCAGAAGCATACCTTGCAAGTCTTGTAAAATTTTCTTCGTAGGTACCAACTGATTCATCATCCTTTTGCTTTAGTTCAAGAAACTCCTTCTCCATATTTGTTCGAAGAATACGAGGGAAGTACTTATTGAAAAATAAGTTCTTAAACTCATCCCATTCCATGGACTCAATTTCAACTCTTTGCCTCATATTCTTGATAAGATTTCACCATTGATCAGTATCACCTTCCAAACGATACACTTCTAAGATGACTTTGTCATGTTCAGAACATTGAAGAACTAAAAATATCTTTTCAGTAGCACTGATCCATTTTTCAGTAACTAATGGATCAGTAAACCCTCTGAATGAAGGTGGACGTTTCCTCATGAAGGATTCAACAGAATGTTTCTCCTTCCTTTGCTCGTTTGGAAGTTCTGCATAATTCATAGCTTGAGAAAGTTGTGTGAGCATGGCTATAAGATTTTTCATTCCAGCTCCCATAACGTTTGGTTGCTCAGGGGGACAATCATTGCACTGCCCATCGCATTCCACATTAACACGGTTCCTTTGGGTTCCAGCCATTGACTAAAAACAAGGATAATAGTGTGAGAAACACTAATTATAATAGGAAAACCACATAATAAAGGATAAAATTTTACACTTAAGGTCTTATCTTAGGTTATTCATGGACATTTCTAAAACACTAATATTGTCTTCTATGCTTAGATATATCCTTAGGGTTCTTACTAAGGCTTTCACATCCTAGTATCCAAAGGTTGACTATACCTTTCCTTTGATACCAACTATGACGACCCATACTTTACATACATTGTTATTGATTCAAAGTTGAAGCACACTTATTACAACATATAACAAAACCATGAAAGGACCGTATATGTATAGTGTATTTAGAAACTGGGAAACATAAACAACTGGTTCATAAATCATATACATTGTCTCCCATTTATTTCATCATATCTAGAGTCCCTTTTGGAATATTCTTCTTAATACCCTTATTCCAGACCTGTGGAAAATAAAACATACAAAAGGGTGAGCTAAAATGCTCAGTAAGGGTAAACAAAAGAAATATCATTCATATCATATTCTTAAGAACATAACATTTCGAAAATCTTGTCCTACAAAAGAGATCATAATATCATGACATGGGATCAATCATAATAGTGAAATGTAACCCAAATAATCATAAAATAAAACATGAAACTTTGTGGAATACACACATAATAATAGAGAATCATTTATTATTATTCAAGACTCATTTCCAAGACTATCTTAGCAGACAAAGTCCATTTCTGAACCGAGTTCACTCCTCGTTTCAGTCCTGTTTCACTGAACCGGATTAACCTGTCGTTCCAGCCATGTCTATCTCATGAGATATAAATATTTACCCCATTCAATGGAGGGGGATATAGGTCCCACCCATCTCATAATTATTCCATTCTTATTTGTTCCACAAGATCATAAATCATACATCATAACATAACCCATGTAATAAAAATGGGATTCTTAAACATCATGTCATCATAACATAAATCATATAAGATAAAAGGACTTCATAAAAATAATTCCATCATAACATCGTAAAATCAATGTAAAAATATGGATAGAAATAGAACCCTATATTATCATAGATGGAAAATAATTTTGATAAAACAATTGAACTTCATTCTTGAGGAAAATATCCTTTTTACTTCAAAAACATTTTCCTTTCTTAACATGTCATATAATTTTAAACTAAAAGAAGTTGATTAAAAAAATTTAAAACTTGTAAAGGAAGCTTAATGGAAATAATGTTCTAAAAATCCATCCATTCCATATAAGTTAAAAAACATTCTTCTCATACTTTGACCAGAAAAGTCAAAAAGTACCTCGTACGAAAAATGACAAAAGATTCCTTTCATATCTTTTACTAAAAAATCACAAATGGGTAAAATTGGATTTAAACAATTGTAGGTGGATATAAATAATATTACATATTGACGAAACATGGATATGGATGGTAAATATTCCCCAGTAAATTCTGAAGTAAAAACAATCTCGGATAAAAATTGAGATTGCGACATTTTCCCTTACATTACATCTGATTTGCTTCGTAAGTGTTCGAACCTCCTGTATAATGATTTAAATAATGTCATTGAATTATTACAGAATCATAATTATTTTTATGATATCATATATGGTCATATTCTTAGCTTCTTATTAGTAATATTTCATTGCTACTTGTTATTAGGGTGTTTATTACTTTTTGTTCTTATGCGTGTTTTGTCGAATAAATTCTTATTATTCTTTTTAGGTTATAGATAACTAATTTCCAGAATGGTATTAGTGTAATATATATCATATTTATTCATTAAATTCATTTATATAATCATTATGCAATGAAGATCATGTATAATGAGTCGCGGCACATCGTGGAGACGGTATTCCGTACGTAAGCACGAGCGATGATATCGTTCCCATGATCGTGGAATTGTATTGGAGTGTATGTATACTATTTAAGAATCAATATCACTTTACAATAATCATATATGGTTATTTATTTACACCATTATACCCATCTAAGTTAGGTGGTGGTCGAAAACAGATTACAGCACGACGTGGAGACGGTATTCCATACGTACGCACGCACGATGATTTTGTTTTCTGTAGGATGGATAGAAGGTGAAATAGGGTTGTTTCATATTTATAATAACATATCAGTATATGATTGATACTGATTTTATTACTTCATAATGAAATAACTAAAGAATAAGAAGTAGAAGAAGAAATAAAGTTGAAAGAATTGGTAATGGACATTACCTCTTCTTTGAAGCGCCTCTTCTTAACCTCCTCTTTGGGAACTAAAGATGGTCTTTGAAGAAGACCATAACCTCTAGTATGTATCTAGGGAAGTGTAGAAGATAAATTGGTAGGGTTTGTCGGATCTTGAAGGCTCAAAGGTGTGATGAGGAGAGGGAGGAGGTGCCCTTTTATAATGGAGGAGACGGGCACCTTAGGAAAACTTAAAATATTATTTTATTATAAAGTCATATTCGGTTTTTAATAGCTCCAAATTGATTTATTTCGAAGATAAGGTGGGTATGGGACGAAATAATCTCATCCAATAGAATTTAGACAAGTTTAGTTTTCTATTTTAACCTTATCATATAGATTTAACTTTCAGTTAGATAATTTAACTTTTACCGTGTCTTCTTGTTTGCTTACACTATAAGGTTAATAAACTTACAATAACAAGCCAAACAAACCCCAAGTTGTTTATTATTAATATATATAACCTTATCTAAGTCATTTTTCCAAACCTTAGATTTTTAGGAATACAATAACAATTAATAATATAATATTTGTTTTAAAAACTATTTTATGTCAATTTTGACACTATTTGGTAATTGAATTTTGTGAAAATCATAACAGTATGATTAGCTCGAACAAAGTTAATTGAATCAATACTAACATGTAATATTGACCTATAAAATTAGTGTAATTCATAAAAATTCTCAAATTACATTTCTTTGAGTATTTATAACATCAATTATGTTAATATTTCATAAATAAGATAATTAATGTATCATCATTGTGTCATAAATAAATTAAATTATTTAATGTCTAAAAATTATAAATAAAATACCATTATGTATTAAATCATTTTAGATTTCTAATGAATATTTATAGTCGAATTTATCTTATGTATAACCCTATATTTAAAATTTTTTACTTATTAAACTTTGATTTTAACTATTTTAACTATTCTTTAAATAAAATAATATTAAATGTCCTAATCTAATCCATGTGGGCCTAAATGGTCATATTTTATTCCAAAGATTGTTTCGGTCGAATTACACTTATACAATAGAATTAGGACATGTGTTAGGGTAATGATAATATCATGTTTACCCTTAATTAACCTATTTACTTTTAACTGTGGTAAAAAAAAGTAAAAAGTTACTATTCACCAAAAATTATTTTCATCTCATTGAACCATATTTTATTCCTTGATATTAACTGTGTCTCTCAGATTTTCAAAATTCCACTCCCTGAAGCGGTAAAATAAATTTTTATGTGAATTTTCAAATTTTCCTTGGAGGTGGGTAAAAGACGGTGAAAAGTTCAAAAAAAATTTATATATCTAAAATTATTATAAAATGACTCCAATGAAATAATTTGAATTTATATAGGTATTATGTATCAATTTTGACCTAAAATAAATTTAAATAAAATAAATAATTATTTAAATAAAATTTCGGTTTTTAAATAGTAACCCAGTGTTTTCACTATTCATCAAAAATTGAATGTTTTCAAAAAAATACCAAAATTTCACCCTAGGATAATTTCGAAATTAAGAATCCAAAAATGAAGTCCATTTTGAAAGTTGAAATTTACAAAATTTCAAAAAGTGGTTATTACTATTCGTAATAGCTAGTTTTAATAATATTTTAATAGCATGTCATTGTTTAGTGAAACTCGGTATTGCGTATGATGCAAGCTATCGAGGAAGGTCGTGATTACATGTAAATCAAGCCAAGAGAGTGTTGTGTATAGTGAAATATTCCTTTGATGATGTATATAAAAACAAAACATTTCTCAAAAAAATCTCTGGTGTTATGATAATGATGTGTAATTCATGTAAATAATAAAATATAACATGATAATGATACTTTATATATGATATACCATCCAATTATATATTATTTTAATATCAAAAGAATGATATTGTCGCTCATGTGTACGTACGGATTACCGTCTCCATGAACGCGATGAGATTCATTCCCCCATCATATCCATTCAAGACTAAATTTAATTTGATGATTATAAATAATGTTTATATTCATGATATCATTCTGGATATGAATAAGATACATTCTATCCATAACAAATATGGCTCACATAACAAATAATATAAAGGAAAACGAATCCGTTAACACCCAAAACGACGATAAAACTAAGATATTATTAACAAATCAATGTTAAAAGATCATATATGATATCATATTAATGTATATTATTATTGTATAATTCAATAACAATTATTTCACCATTATAAAGGATGATAACCTACCCTCGACCATGGAAAAAGTACAAAGTAAGGGGTTTCTTATCTCACTTTTAATTCCGTGAGATTTTCATTGTTCACCACTTATTTATTGCAAGTGGTGTGTGTACTGCCCATGATTGAATTCATTGTGTAATATACTTTAATTTATGTATATTTACATCATCATTTTATGATCCTGCTTTCATGGGTGTATGTTTTTTAAGTTACCAAAACGATAAGGGAATTTGAAATTTCAATTTCCACTCATTCGGCTTTACGCATACTTCATTGATTATTTTACTTCAATATTATGTGTGGAATCACTATTCATTTGCTTATATCATAATTTCCACTCCCCTTTTTGATTATATACTTTTGATACACAAAATCACTCCATTGATAAATTCTCAAGTCATCGATATGAACTCGATAAGAGTAATTTTAACTCAATATCCATTTATTGAGTTAAACATCCAATTAATTGGTGTTGTTTTTACAAGAATATGTGTGAATGTCCTCTGATTGATTTACACTGGATATCCAATCATATTGAGTGTATTTATATTTGTCACATATAATTATTTTTTTTATCCTTAACCTAAGTATACGGTCTTTATATTCAATTTACATTCCATTAAGACTTCTTTGTTGTCATACACCAATTCTCTTTTATATGGTGTATATAATGTACTTTGAAATATTATATCATGAATCCCTTTATTCTCATGATATTATAAAGTTTTCATTACCTCAATTATTTGGATTCAAGTGTCTCTCTTTTGGTTAGGAACTCTAACAAAAATATCATTTTAAATGTTTTAATGATTTATTATTGAAAATATTTCTCATTAATGTCCATGTTTTAAAAATGGTTTTAAGGTTTTATTTATATGGACATTAAAGTTTTAAAATTAAAATTCCTTTTAAAATTTTCAAATTGGTATGGGACAATTTCATTCAAAAATATATTTTAAATGGCTTCTTGACAAATAGTATGACTTTTAAATGTTTTCAAGAAAAAGGGGTATATTTCTCTCAAATAGTTTTGATGATTATTTTCATCTATGTCAATATCCTTAATTATTATCGATTGAGGTTAATCTGTAACAATACAATCTTCTATATTGTATTTAATGAGTTATGTTTTACTATAGATGTGCTATTTTTATACCATTCATGGTTTGTGGATAAAGTATTGACATTTCGTATGCTAGTTTTAATACGAAAGTTTATATTATATTTCAAACTTTTCATATGATGAATGCATTGGAATTAGTAAGTGACGAGTGGATCCTGATATAGCTCCTTGATGCATCGGTAGTTCTCATGAGACAAACTAGTGTCTTGGCACAAGGCCTTGACAAAATATTATTTGTATCCTTGGCACGAGGCCCTGACTATGTGGTTATGAAAGTATGGAATTATGCATTCCATCATTATGAAAGTGGCTATTGATATAGAATGTGATTATTAGACTAGTATAATATACATGTGAATAAGTAAATTTCATTATTTTATTTTATCTTTGCCATATTATGCTGAAATTAAAGTTTAAAAGGCTTTTGTTCTAGTCTTATACACTGCCTTAAATGTTTATGCTTATTTATGAAAGTTTCCGCTAGAATGTTATCATTACTGGGCATCTAAGCTCACCCCTTTCAATGTTTTATTTTTCCCAGGATGCAAAGAAGTATATTATGATTGTTCTCTATGGATAGTCTATGGGATCTTAGTGTTTTCTTATGGAAACATTGTTGTTGTAGTTTTCCATTTTATGATGTAATGTAAACCTTATGAATGTATCTAGTAATTACAAGGCTACTAAACTAATCGGTCTTTTGAGACTTGATATTTTATGATCATGCCAATGATACGTAATAATTCACTAACTCTAGGCTTCTGGGGTTAGGGTGTTACACATGATCACTGACCTCGAATGAAAACAGTCATCGACAATGATCCGCATATGATTTATAATGACTCTGATCTGTATCCATCTGTTTCCGGGTCAATTGTAGCTTCTCCATTTTTCTTGCACAAGGCTCATCCCAACTAGTGAATTATCACCTATTTCCACCCAATAAAGTGGAGAATAAGAAATATTCCCATATAATTCTTTTAGAGGATCTATATGTATCACATCTTGATAGCTATTTTTTTTATGAGAACTCAACTAATGGAACATGTTCTTCCCATGAGCCACCAAAATCCATTATACAATCCCAAAACATGTCCTACAATATTTTTATCATCCATTTGTATTGGTGTTCCATCTAAGTATGATACATCATACTCATAGTCAACTGAGTCCCAAGTGATTTCTATAAGGATTTAAAAATATGAGACTTATACCAAGGATCTCTTCCTGACACAATCAAAACTGGTATTCCATGTCTCTTTACCACTTCTCATATATTGATTTTGGATAGAACATCTACTGTATTAGTTTCATATATAGGGATGAAGTGATCCCAATGGGGTAGTCGATCCACAATCACCCATATAGAATCATGTTTCAGAACCATTCTTGGGATACCTGTAACAAAATCCATAACTATATGCTCCCATTTCCACATGAGAATAGTTATAGACTACAATATACCTATTGGTCACTGATTTCCTACCTTAACTTTCTAATAAGTTAATAATCGTGAAAAAAACTCAACCACCTTCCTTTTCATGTCAAACCAAAAAAACCTCACTTTAAACTCTTTATACATCTTCTATATTCCCAAATGAACATCCCATATTGAATGGTGGTAATAATGAATATGTTTTTCTTGAAAATTCATATGTACAACCATCTAATTTATGATCAACAACACTAAACACCCATCTAGTTTATAGACCTCAATGGTATCCCTAACATTGGGTTTTGAACTTATTTCCACACATTCTCCATTAAATTTCTATTTCACCTTTACCATGTTTACCAAATAAAGAACAAGAGAAACTATAAAGAAAACTACAACATCACCTCAGTCTTCGCATTCTACATGCATGCTGGCTAGGACTAACATCAAATACCACTCATCTGAATCTTCTCTTTCCAACTCAACAAATGAATTTATACTTAATGCATATACCCCCAAATTATATTTACTTGGTGTATAAATCAATTCAAAGTAAAACATTTTGAGATAATTCATTCATCTTCTTTACCTCAGATTCAAATCCCATTGGGATGAAATATGTTTTAAGCCCTAATGATCCATGAACATAGTAAATTTCTCACCAAAGTGATAATGACACTAAGTCTACAAAGCATGGATGACTACATCTAAATCCAAATCATGTCTTGGGAAGTTATTCTCATGAACCCTTAACTTCCTTGATCCATATGATACATCATGATCTCCTTTCATGAGAACACACCGCAACCTATTTCTTGAAGCATCACAATACACCACATATCCTTATCCTGATTCTGGAAAAATCAAGATAGGTGTGGATGTAAGATAAAATTTAAACTCTAGAAAATATTTCTAGCATTCATTAGTCCATTGAAATGAGACGTTATTCTTTTTCAATGTAGTCATAGGATAGTCTAGTTGTGGGAAGTCACAAAAAAGCATCAGTAATAAATATATAGACCAATAAAACTTCATATCTCAACGACATTCTTCGTCGGTTACCAAGAAACAATAGCTTCAATCTTTTCTGGATCCATTGAAATCCCTTTTTTATAAATTACATGTCCAAGAAAGCATATGTATTGTATGAAAAAAATAACACTTCAATAATTTGGCATAGAAATGATGATATTTCAATATTTCCAACATTGTTGAAAAGTGTTGATCATTCTCAGCACTTTTCCTTGAATAAAATAATATGTCATCCATGAACACTATAAAAAAGTCCAGATATCACTGAAATATCTGATTCAACAATTCCATGAAGACCACTGGTGCATTCGTAAGACGGAAATACATTACCACATAGTATTAACTAGCATATATTCTTTTGAATGATGTCTTCGGAATATCCTCCTTCTGGACTTGTAATTGGTGATATCCTAATCACAAGTCAATCTTAGAGAACCACTGAGATCCCATCAATTGATTGAACAAGTAGTCAATGCATGTAAGTGGTTATATATCCTTTATTATAACTTGTTTAAGCTTATGATAATCGACAAACAACATTGCAGTCTCATCCTATTTCTTTATGAGCAAGATTGGTACTTCCCATGGAGACGTGTTTGTCCAAATGAAACCTTTGGTTTCTTGATATTCCAACTACATATTCATCTCCCTTAATTATATTTGTTCTATTTGATAATATATAATTGAAATAGTATTGTTCATCAAGAAGAGATAAATCATAAACTCCAGTTCCCTTACTGGTGGTAACCCATATAAATTTTCATCAAACACGTCAGGAAACTAATCCACGAATGGTGGGAAAAAGTTATTCTTGATCTCTTACATTGATTAAAATCTCAACTCCTCTAACTTGTAAGATATTGTTCCAACTGTTGGTTTCAATAATCGTGTTTCACCCATCTTCACATTTATTTCTCCTCTAAATAGATTCTCGACACCATCCTCTATCGCAAAAAAAACTTCTCTTTTATAACTATCGATGTGTTCCTTGAATGTTTCCAACCAATCCATACCCAAGATTAAATCATATACATCCATATCCATCAAAGAGAAATCCCATTTCATCTCATCTCCATCTACAATTATAGAACATTCTCTATAAAGAAAGGCTCAACATTATCTTTAAAAAATTAGAGTTTGAAGTTTTACTACAAAAGGAACATCTCATGTTTTAAACATATAAATTCAAAAATATTAGAATAAATAAATGAATTTTATTAACCAATATAAAACAACACTTTTATAATGGTAGAATTCAAAATAATCATAACTCTCACCATAGATGGTCCAACCTGATCATCCATAATCACTTGTTTAGCACCGTATAATTTCTTCATCACTACATTTTATTATTTGTTTTCCTTCTGAGATTTCCCTTGTTGGAGAGTCATGTTATTCCTAGAATCACAATGGATTGCTCTGATCTATTGATGAGATTGATTCTTCTTCCCTCACCCCTTTGAAGCATACAATTCCTATGATACCTGAGAAGTGTCTCGATAACCTAACCTTGAAGTATTGTGACAATAGCACTGAAGATTCCCCATCTTATTTAAATTATGGAATTCTCTTGGTGATGTCGTACACTCTCACTTCATGTGGTTGAAGGAACCACATTGGAAACATCCCACTTTGTTCATGGGTCTTGGAGGAAGATTCATCGATCCATTCGATTGATTCTGATTCACGCTCCCACCTTCGAAGTAGGTGTCTGTATTCCATTTCTCACAATATTAAAGTTACCACCTATTGCCATGGGTATCAACATACTTCCTCCTTCAATATATCATGAGATATCCCTTTCATCCACCATCACTCTATTGACCATCTCTGTATAATCAGTAATACAAAGCATAGAAATCATTAAGTGAATGTCCTTCCTTAATATTTATTCAAAGATGTGTGCCTTCAAGGATGCACTATAAGAAACATCAAGTGTACAGTTCTCTAAATTCATGAATTTATCTACATAGTTGTTGATAAAGATATTTTCCAACTTTAAGCTGAAAAAGATCATTCTTATCTAAATCTTGAATGTGTGAGGATAGAATTGTTTGTTGAACAATTATTCAAAATCCTCCCAAACAAAGCCTTAATCCACTTTATGCTAAACCTCTAGATATGAACACTGGTATGAAATATCTTGAAGCATATACATTTCTAGCTAAACTTTTAGCTCATCTTCTGTACCGATGAAATTAAAGATACGATTCATCTTGTTCAGCCATTCATATATTTTTTTCTAGTTCAGAATCACCCCAAAATATGGTTAGATTCTACTTCAGGAACTGGATGGAACGATCCACTTGTCTTGGCTCATCCCTCTGGTTCCCTATCTCCACAGCTTGAAATTCTTGGATGATACTCTGAACCAGCTATTTGTTCACCTATGGATTAGGTTCAACCATAATTCTCTACAGCATCTTATGTTCGATTTCTATGACACCTACTTGGTTCCATTTTCTATAGAAACTACAAATTTCATATGTCTAACTCTCAAGAAATTGAAGTCCAATAATTTAAAATTTTATCACATCAACTTTCACAAAATTTCTTTCCAAAAATCAATATTTTCTATGTTCAACCATTTTTGAAAAATATTTACTTTTTTTGAAAATCCAACTATTTTCAAAATACCAAAATAATGATCTTTTTCAAAGTCTTTCATTTGAAAACATCTTTAACATTTTTACAAAAACAAAAACTTGTGAATAAAATCATAAATCATTACTCAAAATGATGCAAGTACACCTCATGAGAATTCATTCCTCTAATTCATGTCATCCTCATCTCATTTTTTAAACCCATGACAATGATATTTCAAACCCAAAAGTGTCTCTAAAATACTTATGTACCCAGCTCTATCGTAACTTGAAGTTTGGAATAAAAAGGTTAGATATGTCTTTTTATACTCTATATTTTATGTCTTGACAATCCTACTTCTTTTTATGATCCAAACTCAAGGAATATAGAAGAATGAATTCAACTCCAAGATTGAAAACCAAGACTAAGTCAAAAAACACTTCTTCTTGGAAGGACATAAGTACCAAACAGATACCATTTGTAACATCCTACCCCTTCTCATTGGATTGAGAGGGTAGTGAGAAGTTACTAGGCCTAAAGTGACATTCCCAAGATGCCAAAAGATAGTAATAAATGTCAAAGCGCTTAAACACATGTGGGGGATGATTTTCCCATTAAGAAGAAAAACAATAACCAAACAATACATAAACAAACAACCACAATATGATGAATGATAACAATGAAAGACAACTAAACATTTGATTTATCAAAATCCAAATAAATTCAAGTACCACATCATATGACTATAATATCAAAGTAAATAGTGGAAGACTATAAACCAACAAGACTCAAAGACAATTATAACTCCAAATCTCTATAATCTCCATGTTCCAACTTCACCATACATCCCAAGTATCACAAGGTAGTGCTAAGGATGTGTGATACTTTATCTATTCCCATGTCCCAGTAGATGATATCTGCAAAAGTACCTTTGTTCTAAAGTAGGTGTGAGTACTAAAACTCAGTAGATTTTCTGAAATGACTTCTTTACTCATGCCACAACGTTATAAAAGTTAACATCATTTATATAAAACTATTTCTAAAATAGTTTATAACTAAATATAAACTTGTTACATATCAACCATTTTTCAAAAAAATCAATTTTTTAAAGAAACAAAACCAAAAAATGCTTTAAAACCATTTCACAAGTTCCGTTTAGCATAACCATTCCATTCCACATATCCACCACCAATCATGCATGATTCATTATGACAGTTCCATACTCATGAGAGGCTTCTTATCAATCTACCAAGTCCTCATAAGGTAATTATATCCCATGTTCCATTACACCTTTGGCACTAATCACAAGGTCATATTTCAACAAATCCTCATAAATGAAATATGAACACACACACCAAGTATGCCCAAAAACCATGCCAATCCAAACATTCCAAAAATATCAGTAAAACAACCTTTTTATTGAAACCATTTTTCCAAAAAAGTCATTTCAAAAATCTAGAAAATCTATATTTTAAAATCAAAATTTTAATATCAAGAAACCAAAGCACTTTTCACAAACAATTACCACAATTCCACAATTTTACCAAAATCCATAAATCATCACTAAAGAGGATTTATATCATAATTTTCACCACAATTTCACAATAAATTTCAATAAATTAAATTAATTTGAAACTAATCCAATCAATTCTAGAAAGAGGAGATGATAGTGATTCCACTTACCTTAAGAGTTTTGGAGAAGATGATAAACATCATGAAAAACATCAAAAAACCGGGTTGAAAACTCCTTGAACCCGCCTTAAATATCCTCAACTATCAATAACAAGGACAAATATAATCATATTTGCAATCCAAAACCTAACCTATACCAACAGTGGGAATAGATCTAAGAAGATGAGAGAGAGGGAGAAGTAAATCTAAGAAAAGAACCAATAATTACAAATAACGATCATATATCACGAGAAATCAGATTCTAATCACAAAGGGAAGCATTCAGACCACCTTCAGATGGATGGTAGAACCTTCCTTGGCCTTTATGGGAGAACAATATAGAGTTGGGGTCATTTTGGGGTAAAAATGAGGAATTAAAACACAAGTTCGTCCAAGATACACTTTTTAGGTTCTATTTTTTCAACCGCGTATAGTTTAGTCACACGGTTAGGTAAACCATGTGCCAACAATGCACCAACCACAATCATAAGGAAACTACACACATGTTTTCATCACACAGTCTGTAAACCATTTTCCAACCATTCCAATGTCACTGAATCAAAAAGAACATGGCCATTTCTCAAACCTCATGGTTTATCCTAAGCAGACACGTAGTTTTTGAAAACTGTGTGCCACCCATGCACCTTCCCTTTTGACCATGTATCACTATACACAGTTTCCTAGAGATTTTGTATGGTTTTCCCAAACTGTGCACTAACCGTGTACCTATAGGAAATCCACAAAACCCCTCAAAAATTTCTCTAAACACTCCTAAACATCATCCATATACTATATATACTTAAAAGATGCAATTAAATGGTTACTTACCAGAAACTAGTGGTGCTATATTCTTTTTGTTCCATCTTGAGTATCCTTTCTTCCTTATTCTTTGGGAAACCTATAAAAATTGGTCTCTTTCACTACATTCCAATTAAAAATTAGAAGAGTGAGTGGTAACATTCACTTTTTGATAAATATTATTACCCTTCTCTTTTAAATTCTCCTATTGAGAAATATTTTTTTAATATAAATTCATATTGAAGTAAATTTCTAATAATCTCCTCTAAATGGTATTCTTTGAAATTTTTAATTTTATTATTTCTGGCCTTTTTAACATGACATTTATTCAGTAAATCTCTTAAAAATCTTTTAACCAGAATATAATTATCAAAAATTTCCCTCAATGAACACATTGCATTTATAATATCATGAATCTATGAAATATTTGGTTAAATATTTCTACTTCTCTGAGTTTGAATTACTGATACCCGGCTCTTCACAAGCCAAATATAGTTCTTATAAGATTATTAGAATTGAGATGAGTAACTTGTAGTATTTTTAAAATTTCAAGTATTGTTTTGAATATATAAATATGACTATACATATTTCTATTGATTTCAAAATATATAATATTCATCACCTTATAATTCAGTACATAAATTACTACACATTACCGACTAATATATCGTGATCAACATTAAGTAGGTTGTATGGTTTCGACATGATTATCCAACTATCAATGCTCATGTGTTTAATAAAAGTATCAATATGAAACTAATAGTATTAATAGTTAGTTCCATCAAAGAGTTGAGGCATTTAAGGTGTCCAGCCATCATTTTCTTTCATTTCTACCATCTCAAAATGGATATTTTCCCCTTGATTTTTTGGTAAAAATTTTTATTTGCACAATTAATTGAAAATATATTCTATATCTTGGGAACCTCCTATGATAAAAAATTTTAGTTTCTAATGATAATGTTTTAATGGTCTATATGGGTTGATTTGACCTTTTAAAATAATTTTATCTATTTATCAAAGTTAAGTTAATGCATTAAAAAATAAAGATAAATAATAGTGATACTTATAGTAGTTCGGATTTAAATGATCCTACTCTACTCTTACCCCCTCTAAAATAACGAGAGATATGACACCCACTATAATGGACTCTCTGAATTTTTAAGAGAGTAATAACCCATTACAACTGTATTTTTAATCCCTGGAGGTGAAACCTAAGACAACAGCCTTTTGAGAACCTATTATCTTAACCCAATCACCATGAATTTTACCCAACTATATGAAAAACCTTGAAGATTCCTTTTAAATTGGTGTTAGAAATAAAACCATCCTTTTAATCAGTCTAAGACACAACCAAATCCCCAAGATTTTGGGGTTATGGAAGAACCAGATTCCTGAATTCTGTTTCAGAGCCACAACCCACTATCCTAACTTTTAATGGGTGGTATAAGAGAATACAATTACACACAAATAAAAGAATAAAGATAATTAAAATCATAAAACTAGATAGAAAATTTACAATCTAAGAGTAAATTAATCAATTTTATCTTCAACAACAAAGGATCAAAATATTATAGTTCAATGAGAGTAGTAAATAATCATCAGTGTATGTCACCCGATTCAATAATATATTCAACTTTATTTATTTTGATCTAGATATGATAAAATTATTATATAGAGTTATTCTATGCATATTATATTCAAAAAATTAATCTCATTACATTTATTCCTTCCTAAATAACAATATTATTTATTTATTGAATACATATGAAAAACACACCCATGTGGTTCACTATGATAATATTTAATATTAAAAAGATATTGTACAATGATAACATTTTATAATACTTAATAAATTACCAAAAATAATAATAATAAAATTAAATTCCCTTTTAATATTCTTATAAAATATTCTAGATAAACTATTCAAATTTCAACCAATTTAAAATTGAAACTCAAATTCTCCTAGGAAACCTCCATGGGGATTCAACCCATGTTCCAGGAATTTAGTCTTGTATTTCATTCTATAAAATTATTTAGCATCCAAATAATTCATAAGAATTTAGGAAATAATTAAATTGATATAACAAACATTTAAAATAAACTTTTAGTTAATATAAATGAACTATTATATAAAACAAATGAAAAATAGATAATCTTAGAAAATACTACACATTAGGTATAGTTTGTTTCTCATGATAGGTCATAGTCATGGTGGGTTTACCATGTGATGGTCATGATCATGGTTACATGGTTTTATAATGCATGGTATCATAACATATAAAATGTGGTCACTTGAACCATGAAGTCGCATAAAATTCAACATGCAATCACTTCACTTCTCTTCATTTGGTCACTTGGAAATATAATATCAGGTAACTTGAAAATATAACATGTGGTCAGTTCATATTTTTTTATGTGGTCAGTTCCACACTTTTCCAAGTTTTCTAGAGTATACTAATAAAATACTAACAATATATAAAATAAAAACTCATGTAATGATTTATTTTTATCCAACACTAATTCATAATAATATAATTATCAAAACATAAATTATTTAATTAGATTAAGGATCCACTCAAAATTTATCATTATTTTTTAAAACCACATCCAAATAGTTTATTCACAACGATTCATTAAAAAATCATCCCCAATAATTAATTAGAATAGATTTTATTTATAAAACTTCTAATAAACTAATATAAATCAATTTTTCTATAACTATATATGGTTTTATATAATCATAACTAATAAACTGCTATAAATATCTAAATTTTTTGTGGTGAGTGAGGATTACATGGGTTTGGTAGGGAAACCATATTATTCAAAGTTAGTGTGTGATTTGGAAAGGGAGGTTAGATATGACATAGGAATTTAGGCCCCCCTATGATCTAACATAAGGAACATAAGCTAAATAAACACTCTAGGAAATATAATCTTGATTTTTGGTTGTATACCATAGAGAGGTACCTATATCATGCTTGGATATGCTTGTGATTGAATTGGGGTGATATTTGGGGAGTTAAAATGAAGCTAATTAAATTATCTTAAGTAAAATTACTTGTTCAAGACTTATGGATTCATTTTATATTGGTAAGATATATTAAGGTTTTAGGAATAATAATGGGCGTTATTAGGATCAAAATTATTCTTTATTCCACTGTCTCAAGATATTTATGGTGTAGTTGGGTCTTATGTTTTAAGTGAAATCTTGTCTAAATTAATTTGTATATATATATTTGAACTCTTTATATTGATTTATATTTATTTACTTACACATATATTGTTAAAAGGGGTGTAAATATAGTATTAAATTTAATATCTAAGAATTAATGAATTCCAATTGAAGTAACTATTTAATGGAAACTTTGAAAATGTTAAGACAAACCTTATGCTTATAATTTCTTTGGGAGTTTATTTTGGTTCCTTAATGATTGTTGCTGATATTATAGTAATATAAAGGACCGTTAATTAGACTAAATATTTTGTTTTATAATCATTTTTTTAAAACATACTCTATGTTAATCTATATTTCATATATTGAAGTTAATATTGTTGATATTGATTAGAAAGATATAATTTTATGACTCTAAGAGTTAAAATAAATATATTATGAAAGAATGAAACCTTTTCTATTTTTTAGATATGTGAGTTATTAATGGTTTCTTTTTTAACATGGTATGTTATTCATCAAGTTTATTATATCTTAAATTTCTTATAGTTTTTATTCTGATTAATGGGAATCATGTTAATAGTTTAACATAGAATTGATTGAGATGTTAATATATTTTAAGAATTATAAGTTTTAAAGGATGATTTATTGATTACTTAAATATATTTAATTAGTAATTAAGTATTTCTAGAAATATGAGTTCAATTTTGATTATGTTTTTTTAAAAAAAATTACATTCTATGTAATGATGCTTTTAGTGATGTTCAATAATATTTCCTTTGTTTCTAAAAAAATATGTGCTTTTGGGTAATATTGTTTCCTTTTTAAATAGAATATTTAATTTTTTTAATTTATGTTTAATTTAAACGTGTCTTTGAAAATGGTTTAGGATTTTTGAGAAAGGGTTTGGTCTAAACCTAGTTCTAAAGAAAAAATAAATTTTTCATCTGAATGGTTTTTGGAAAAAGGATGTTTTGGGAGAGATCTTGTAGTTTATATGAATATTTTTAAATGTGTGAGTTTTAGGAAACGATTTCAATTTTTTGAACCAATATTTTTTAAAAAATCCATTTTAGAAAGTTTTAATTGATTGTATTTATATAAACTAAATTTTTATTCCTTTGAAGGGTGTTGTTGGGGTATTTTCTTCAACTATTGTCATTATACTCATGGGGAGGTAGACATTATTAGTAGGTTAATAATGGGATTTTTGATTTCTCAATGGTTTTATGCGTGGTGATATGTATGTTATAATGCATTTGTTTGATTGAAGGATGGAATAGTGTTGATTTGGAAGGGTGATGAAAATTTTATATTAAGGGTGAATTGGTTTAGTGATTAAAAGGTGTAGGAGTTGATGTCATTATTAAAATGATTATATGTTTTTATATCATTGGTGTGTAATTTAATTATTTGACCTAATATTGTTTATTTTGGTGTGGGGAGTGAATAAATTTCATCAGAACATCGTCGACGTGTTTTTCTCTAGAAGAAGAAGGGGGGTCCATGGAACAAGGTGTTTTTTGGATTTCATTTGGAAAAAGAACTGAGATTCCTTTGTGGAGTCTCAAGCCTCAATGTTGAGGATTATTTATAAGGGTTTGATGTTTCATTCATATATATAAGGGATACAAAACTACTATTGTTTTCTATAGAAATGGGTTTTCTTATAAGGGTGGATCGAGTATGGTGGAAGAAGAATCATGATTGTCTGAAATAGTTTTCTTAAGAAGAGTTCACTACCTTAGTTAAGGAAAATTTTATACCCTATTTATGGGGGATAAACATATTAGGAAGCTCATATAGTTATAGTAAAGGTACTTTAGTGTATGTGATCTCAGGATTTTCTTTTTCACCTTGATGATCCAGTTCCCAGTATTCTTAGTTATTGAAGACATGGTAGTGAGGAATATTGAGTGTGGATTGAATTTTAAGATTCAATAGATGTTGTAGAGGTTGTGGTCAAAGTCTTGGTTGGAGGTGATGGACTATGAATATACGATTAAAAGGTATTTGGATTAGGATATGGATAAGGATTAAAATGCTTCCACAAGTTTGGGGTCTTTTGTTAGGAAGAATCAAATAGTGGAGCAGACTTCTAGAGTTAGATCATGGATTTAAGCCCTTGATATTGAGTGTCTCGTTATGTACTACGGCTGGTGGGTTGATCTATGATAAACCATATCCTTTATACAAATTAATTAATGATTTATTACATAAAAGATACACATAATATAAACCTAAAGAATCAATTGGTATAGTTTATTTGCGTAATTAGATAAATAAAATAGTAACGTGAAATAGGGATACGATGAAATTATTTAAAAACTTCCCAAAATGAGATTAAAATATATCGATATTTTAATAATTCATGGGATAACCATGGGATATACATAAGAAAGGGGTGAGGTATAAATCCTAGTAAGGGGTTATTAAAAGCCTAACATGATAAAAGTAATACATGTAAGATGAGATGCATATCAAGGTGACATAAAATGGATTAGAATCATAAACATCAAAATCTAATAAAATATAAGATGATAAAATCATGGAAATATGGTATTGTGGCACCAACATAAAACATGACACATAAGAATAATTTAAGGCTACCACTAAGATAAAATAAAATTGTCTTTTAGGGTAAACTCTCATTCACAATAAAAGGTTTCTCATGAGATAAAACATTCCCAATGCATCAGAGTGGTATATAATTATGGTCCCACTCATCACATTCATATCATGCACATACATTTGTGTTCCACAGAGATCATTAAACTTAATAAATCATTTAATCACTTCCAAAACCATGATTAAGAAGTATGGGTTATATACATATAATTAAAAAATCAATAAAGGATAGGTATAACTAGTTGAATACCCTTGAGTAGAAACAAAATTGGCTATTCACTAGTCAAATGATTGGCATTAAAAATCATTGTAAAATTCTATCACCATAACATGTGTTCATAAAGTTTTATTTAAGGTATGAATGAGATAAAAATTTAATATCTAATTACATGGTAATCATAATTATGGTAAATGTATGTGTAAAAACATTAAAACATAGAAAATTTAAAATAAAAAGGGCATGGTAAAAAGTAATGACATGAAATAAAAATAATGGTTGAGAGTACCTAACATTGAGAGGGTGTTTCTAAAATATTGGTAGGATCTTTTTAAGAGAATGTAACTATATTTGGGAGGTATTTATAGAATGATATGGATAGTAACTTCATTATTAATGTGTTGTGGGTGAATAAGTGTGGGAGGTTGGGTGGTTTTTTATAGAAAAAGAGGGTGGAATTTTTAATTATTCACTAAACATAGGATTTAGACTCTATATGATAAAATATTAAAAACCAAAATCCTTCCCATGGTTTTTCCTATAGTTTCTAAAGAAATAGGATTTTTTAAAAATATTTTATAAGTTCAGGAATAAAAATAATTATAATAATACCCTTGTTGATGTGGAAGTGAGTAATGTTTATAAAGAATTGATTTTAAAACCATAAAATATAATATAGGTTTCTGATGATTCATTAAGTGTATATAAAATTAATCAAATAGCTTAAAAAACATTATTTAAAAGTTTAAATATTTATTTGGTTGTTTATTCCATTTATAATAGTTATTACATCATTTTTGGTCATTTATTATGTCATAATACAAAGCATATATTTATAAAATATTTAATTTTTACCCAAAAAATCATATTGACTCGGAAAATTATAAAAAATCATCCTTATATAATTTTAATATAATAATTTAAAAAAAATATTTTATTGAAATAATTACCTATATATGAGAATATTCACTTTTAAATAGAAATTCTTATTTATTGAAAAATGTTGGTTTTTACAAAAAGAATAGTTTCTTATCCCTTATAAATATTACATTGGACTTCATTAAATTGTATTATCACTTGTATTTAAATAAATAATATTTAAAAATATTATTATATGAAAATAAAATTTATTTCAAAATTATTGAATTTACTAAATATATATTTTTTAATTAAATCTATATATTTTCTGAAAATACAATTTTTGTTTCTTTGTATCAAAATCTAATTTTCATCAACTCATATATAATTGAATATAAAAAAGAAATATTGAAAAGGGTTAAATATAAAAAATTATTTTATTAAAAATTATAATATAAAAATTCTTACTACTAGGGTATAGATACATAACTTCATATTACATAAGTGTATTCCTTAAGGGTGAGTTGTGTGATGGTGGGATTACTTAGGGTGATTTGGTAAACTTGGTTTGGGCCATGATCTCAATAAACTTAAAATTATACCATAAATGGTTTCATTTTTAATTTTTTTTAATCATGGCTTGTTCTTGTTTAAGGGAAAATCCTAGAGATGTTATCTCCCTCAGAAACTCTGATAAACATCCTTCATAGGGTATGATCCTACTAGTTAATGTCATCGCTTCTTCTGTCTGTGTCAGTTATACTTTATCACAACCCTTAATATATACTAATCTTAATATTTATTATATAATATTTATATTATCAAAGTTTATGATTCTTAATTGAATTTAAAAATCTACTATCTATATGTTATAATTTTCCAAAATAACCAGAGTAGTGCATGTGTTTCTTATACCAACATTTCTTGATAAAACATTTATTTATTCAAAATTTCATCTATAAATGTTTGGTTTGTTGAATTATTCCCCCTTTATATGTTTTTCCCTCAATTTATTCCATACAATAAAATTTATTGTGTCACTTCTATTTCATCACATCTTAGGGTTCCAATATTTCATCCTCAAACATATGCTTCCACCACAACACTTTGACCAGGTGAGTTATCTTATTTCCTAGAATTTTTAATCTACAATATAAGATCTTCACCGAATACTCCTCATATTAAATATCATTCTCCAGGGGTTCCACCTCAAGATTTATAACATGGTAGGGGTTTGGTATGAACTTCCTCATGAGGGATAGATAGAACACATCATGTACATGAGATATGATAGGTGGGAGTTCTAGTCAGTATGGCATAGCTCTGATGAGATCACAGATCTAAAAGGGGATTATGTGTCTAGGACTAAGATTTACATTCTTCCCAAACCAAATTAATTTCTTCCATGGTGATATATGAAGTAAGACCTTATATTCAATTACAAACTCAAGGTATCATCGATGATCATCTGCATAGATTTTATGTTTACTTTGGGTAGATTTCATACGATATTGAATGGTTTGAACCTTATATAAAATCTATTGGATATGATCAGGTCCAATGGCCTTGTTCTCCCAATATTCATTCCATCATGTTGGATTTTGACACCACTTCCCATACAAAGCCTCATAAGGTTCCATTGGGATGATATAATTGAAACTATTTTTATATGATAACTCCACTATGGAATATGTTATCCAATTATCATTGTGAATACATTGAATATGATCTCATCATATCCTCTATAGTTTAATTGATTCTTTTTTACTGAGGGTTAGAAGAAGTACTAAAATTTGACTCTATAACAAGTTCTGGCTAAAGTATTCTCTAGAACCTCAAGGTAAAACTCATATCTCTAATAGATAAAATGGTGATTACTACTCCGTCAAGTCTTACCACATACCATATTATTATCATAGAAATTTTTTCAAGAGATAAATATTACTTTGTAGACATGAAATGTGATGAATTTATAGGGTCAACAACATCCACCCAAGTGGAATTATTTTCTTTAGATATCCGAGGAAGTCTTATGATAAAATACATGGTTTTGTTTTCTTATTTTCCTACTGGTATAGGTAATGGTTTCATCATACCAGTAAAATTGTACCATTCAGCCTTGACTTGTTGGCATACCAAGCATTGAGATACAAATTCATCAATATCTCTCTTGATTTTATCCTTCTAAAAGTTTTAATTATAATATCTATATATAATTACCTAGCCTTAAACATTACGTAGTCTTGAGTTTTAGTTTATAATTAACTTTATTTCATTTTTATTATCTTTAATGGTTAATATTTTTAGATAATTTGGTCATAACTCATACATAAAAACCTATATTTTTCAAAGTGGTTACTTCTGATAGTATCCTTTTATTCCACAATAAAAAAATAAAATTAAATGGGTTTTATATTCATGAAAAATATTCAATAATTTCAACATGACATCTTCTTTATTATTTCTCATCCTTAAACAATGTGAAAAACATTTTAAAATTTGGAATAAGAACAAAAAGCACAATAATGGGCCAAAAAATAAAGAAAGAAATCATTAGTCCATGAACACTTATAAAAATGTTCCTTTTTAAAAATAAGCTTTGGGATCAAAATAAAAAATGTATTACTTTATATATAATTTTATCTACCCAACTATTTTCCAGAAAAATTCATAAGAAATCTTATATTCAAAATAAAATTCCTAAATTTTTCTTTACAGTTATAAAAAACTCTTAAAATAATTCACAAAGTTATAATTTTAACCCTTACAAAGTACAATATACTTTACTTTAAACATAATATCATTATCTTACCTAAATAAATCATAATATTTCCATAAAACCCATATAAATCTTATATAAAACATGTATATAACTTGGGATATCATTTCCATATCACTCTTAAAAATGGAATAATCATACGGTCAACTTCCATACCCAATACATTAGTGTGATGTCATGAACAGACCCGTATTTAGTTTATAATAGAACCAAAAATCCTTGGTTAATAACATAACCACTCGTTAACATAAATAATGCCCATGAAACATAACATAATAATAACATATAAAATTTTTTATCATAAAAACATTCTTTATACCCATAAGAAATCCTTTTTCAGATACATATATAATCATTTTCTTAAAAACCCATTTTCAAAACTAAAATTTACAGAATAAATAAGAAGTGATTTTTAAATTTAATTAAACATTTAATAATGTAAATTAATAAAAAAATATAATAACCATTATGGAAATTCACAAATTAATTATCACCGTATACATTAAAATAAAACATTCCTTTTGTGTTTTTTTAAAAATAGTCAAACATTCGGTAAAAAAATTAATTTTTAAAACCCATTAAAATAAATTATAAAGAAAAATAGGAAATCGCTTTATAATTATTTTATCTACACATAAAAAACAACCATCAATAATTTTTAAATATATTTTCATTGAAGGAAAATATTTTTAATGGAAACTTTATAAGTGGATTTTTAAAAGCAATTCCCTTCCATTAAGCTCGATTAACCTTGTGAATTCATTATTTTCCTAATTCATAATCATAGCTAAATTATTTAATTTTTTGGGAACTTTTTACTATTTTATTATTACTTTTATTTAACTTATTACCATTTTATATAAAATTACTTAATAATTTAAGTTCATGTTAGGTGTTTTGATGATATCCGGCTCATATGTCCAAAATGACTTTTGTATGTTAATGATGGTAAAATAAATCATTATTAAGTTATATAAAAAATAATTATCATGAAATAATTATCATTTTTATACATCAATTATACTTTTAAAACCAATCATAAAATAATGTTGTGAATAATGAACTGTGTTATAATCATGGAGACGATAGCTCGTATATATAACTGAGTAACGTTTCCATGTTTCAATGATCATTATAGAAAGAAGATAAGTATTATATTATCTTTAAATAATGATAATTAAAACATAAATATCATATTTTTTCTTTAAATATACTTATATATATCATCAATGTTATGTGGTGATGAAAAAATAATCACATCGCTTCATTGAGGTGGTAATCCACGCTTACACACGAACAACGTTATCATTTTGTAGTGTTTGGAAAAGTAAGAGATTAAATGATATATTATATTTTTATATTGATAAATATTTCATTAATATAATATATAAATATTAATTCCATCATTTTAACTAGTCGTTAGATGCAATCCTAAAAAACATGTTACATCAGTTCACGAGGCGGTAGACTATCGTACACACAAATGTTAGTTTTGTCTCCCATTTGATGTAAGAGGATAGGGATTTAGATTATTAAATTAAAATAATAACATATAAGTATATGTGAGATATTTATTTTATTATAGCATCAGGTTTGAATAATATTTTAAGGAGGTTGAAGAATAAACAAAACAAAAATGTTTGATTAAGAACGATGCCTCTTTTTCGGACCTCCTCTGCAGAATTATACCTAAAGACTTCATAGAGTGAATTTATGATCAAAAATTTACTCTAGGTTGTGGGTAGGGATGTAAGAAAGATATATTTATGGAAATATGAATAAAAGAGTAGAGGAGGTTCCCATTTATGTGTGGAAATGAGTGGAATTTTTCTAAATACGCAAAACTATTCAATAATGGGGAGTCCCTCTCAAACCAAGTGCCTCCAAAATTTAAAAATAATGGGTTTGGTGTAATATAAGGTCAATAAAAATCTCCATAATTAAAAAATAAACATTTTTTTAACATTTTATTCCTTAACCACTATGTTGACTCACCTTTACCATTTTAGTTTTCACCTATGGTATTAAGTTTTTTTACTCTTTAGGGGTCAATATAGTTACTATAAAAGGATAATTAGAAAATAATTGGACAGTGGTTGATATTTTTAACCATACCCTAATTAATTGTATAAATATATTATTTTAAAAAAAATTATATTATTTGATAACATTTTATTTACTATAATTTATCATTAATGTCAATTTTGAAATTATTCATTTAATCTGACTTTAAAAACACCAAGAAAAAGATGGATTTATATTATATAAGATTAAAAATTACCTAAATTTTTATACATAGATAAATAATTCATGGAAAACAATAATTAATAAAATTTATATTAATTTTAATATATTTAAAATCATTAATTTTATTTTTCTATTAATTAAATAATTGTTCTGTCATCATTGTGAAAACTCTTAAGGTAATTATTTCAAAGCCAAAAAATAAAAATAAATTAACATGATAAAAAATTATTCTCCAAATGAATATTTATAAATTAACATTAGTTTTATTTATACCTATCATAAAGTATTATATCTATTAAAAGCAAGGAAGGTTCCTTTTTGTCTTTTTCATTATGTAAATTGTTATATAGGTCATAATCATGGAATGTGGCTCCAAAATGTTAAATATAATGCAAATAGATGAGATAGAGTCGAAATATGGCTATCCAATTGAAATTTTACAATATTTTAAGTCATTATAATCCTAATATCTTTAGTTTAACTCCTAGTTAACCTGATTTAACCTGACAATGCTAACATTTTTTTCTGTTTTTTACTTTTCATTTTGATCAAAAATTAAGTTGAACTTATTGACTAATATTAATTATAATAACTAAAAAATAAGGCTTCCATTTAATGATATTAAAATAATATAATTGGTAGATTTTAATTTAAAATTAAAGCCACAAGTGCGATGTAAATTTTTTCTCTCAATAAATGTATTTTTCAAGTATAAGGTGATATTATATTAACTCTACGACTAGTAATCATCATTATATGAATTTAAATTAATATATTATATATTAATCTTAATTTTTAATTTAAATAATTAATAATTATTTTTTTTTTAAATTAATTGAAAAATATAAATATTATGCACTTTAAAAATAATGTTTAAAAACTGTGTTTTTAAGAGTGAAAATCAAAAATCAAGAAAACTGATGATTCAAAAAGGGGTTAATTAAATTATTCTACATAAAATGGTTAATATTTCTCAATAATAATAGATTAAAAATATAAATGTACTTTAAATTAATTAATTTATTTAAAATAAATGATGGTATTTAAAAAATTTGTAATTTTCAATATTTATTAAAAATAAATTTTTTCCAAAAAAATCCCAAAATTTAACACTAAGTAAATTTTGATATTATAATTTAAAAAATTCAGTTCATTTTATAAAATATATTTTCAATAATCTCAATAAATTAATTATAATACTTTCTCACGAAAATAAATAGTAATACATTTTTGAATAATAACATATTTTTTGAAGAATAAAATGATTTTTTTAAATGAAAAGTTCTTCTTTACTAAGAATTTATTAATACATATATATTTGTTATTATATTTATATAAATTTAATAAATTAGTTAATAATATTATTTCTCTCAAATTTAACATCTAGGTTATAATGGTAATATATTCGTTGGGTCATTTAATCTCGGTGTTTCATATTATATACACTATAGTACATAAGAGTCTAATTTTAAAATATTAGGTTGTTATATTACCCCCCCCCCATTTGATAATTTTTTCCCTCAAAATGTTAACATTATATTCTTAATCAAAGGTTTTATATTTAAAAATACCTTTCTTGAAATCCAAAATAATAAAATGGGTGAATAAAACTTACCCTTAAAGAGAGGGAAAATAAAATACAAAGGTCACCTCTATTAATAAAAAACTAGCTTTCCAAATAGTAAACAATTGGTGGGAAGTGAAAATATGGAAATTGAAGAAAAACATTATTCCAATTTCATGATAGAGAGTGACAGCGAGAATTGATCATAAGAAATTTATTGATCATGAGATAGTTAACTACTACAAAAACAAAAACCAAATAGGTGTGAAAAGGTCATTGTAGTATTATAAATGAAGATAATAAGATAATATTTTATTCTTCAAAATACTTTTCCCAGAATCAAAGATTTCCTTACAATCTATAATAATAATATCATGAAAATATAGTTACTTTTCTTCTATAATTTCATCTGTTAATCAATTTCCACCACAATTTCATCTTTTTCCCAAACAATGATTATTCTAGATGAATTCTTATGCCCAAATCACTAAAAAACACTTTTAATGGATCATATAATTAAAAAAAAGGATAAATAACTATTACTCATATATTTTGACATTTACCAAAACCAAAATAGTTAGAACAGGGTAATATATTTCCAAAAATGAATAAACTATCATATTATGAAATAAAACATTAATCTCTAATGCCTCAACAATAAGAACCAAATTTTATCTTAGATCATTAGATAAACAACTATCCTTAAAATTAAAAATATTCCTGACAAAATAAAAACCCAAATATCAGAAAATTTTAATCACATATTTTTCTAAGATTGATTGAAAATATTTCTCCAAATAACACCAATAAATTTTAAAGGCTTATAATAAAAATGTATATGCCTTAATTATATAATATCTAAGATATACTAATCATTTATATAAATAACTTTAACCACTAAAAATCCATTGTAAAATCATAAATTCATCAAAAATAATATTTAAATGTTTATTCCTCAAATAAAATCCCATAATGTTAATTATACCATAATTATATAAGCTTCAAAAAATAATGAACATCCCTTGAAATTACATTAATCACATAATCACCAAATCACTTTTCAATCCCATTGTTATCCATATGATAAAGAATAAGTTCCAAAATTGAACTTAATAATTATATTTCATACTATTTAAGTAAAAAAGTATTCCATTTTAATGAGGGAATCACATAGTAAAGTAGTATCCACTACACCCTTTTTCCCTTTGGTTGTGGGTTCAAGCCCCACATACTTTCCGGATGTGATGGGATGTCGCCCAACCTGTGGGTTGTCATTTTTCTAAAACAATATAATTATTATAACATTCAAAAAAAAATATGATGAAAATCCTTAAAAAACCTCAATCATCAATGATCATATAAAACCAAGATATTTTCAATTCATTTAAACTTATGTACACAAAACAAAAATATTATTCTTCCTAACATAACATTTTCCCATGATAAACTTAGGGTTACATATACCTTCAACATCAATCAACCGAAATAAATATATCACAAAGTACTCCCATCACATAAAACATCAAAAGAGTATAAATTATTTTAAAATTATGACCATCCTTAAATCATAATTCTTGAATCCTTATATTTTTAATACCTAGTTATTCAATGTTATTTATAATCCAATAACCATGATTTTCAATATTAAGTATTTATACCCTATGTGACTAACTTTGGAGACGCGTTAGCCAAATTTCCCAACTCATCGCAATTAAAGAATATTACAATCCACTTATCATTATTTTCCTTATCATTTTCCTTATAGTAATGATCTATATTACTTAACATTACACATCAAAATCATTTCCTATATCTTATAATACATTCCATAGGGTGGTTTTTACCACACTTTACACAAGAAGAGAACTTTATTTTCTTACATCTATATTTCTATGATGGATTATTACCCATTTCATTATATCTAGAATTGTTCTTCTAATTGTCATCATGGAATGAATGATAATTGGAATACTCTATTTCTACCTTCTCAACACATTAAACAAGTTTCTCACAAATTTTAAATTAATGAGAAGTTAATTACCTTAAATATATTGGTTTTAACCTTGAGTAAAACTGATTAATTTTTCTATCATTGTATAGGATCAGATTTGGTACATGCAATGAGAAACTGGTGAATTTTTCTTCATATGTGGCCACAAAATCTTCCATATTTTGTCTAAATTCCAATAATTTTTTCTCCATCCTAATTCAAATATCCTTGGTAAAATATTTCTCTAGAAAATGTTTTTAAATTCAACCATTTCTAAAGCATCAATATCTTCCATATCTATGATATTCTTAACCATTGAACACAAATAGTCAACCTCACCTTAAAAATATTAGGGAGTAATAGTTAATATTTGATTATAATAACAACCCATGAAATTAAACAACTTTTCTAGTTATTTAATTTTTCCCTCATCTAAGACTAAGTCCAATGATCTACTGAATGCTGGAGGAAATTATCTCATGAAATGATCAACTATCAACATGTTCTTATGTGGTAAATCTTATTGCTCCCTAACATGGATACCACCTCCATTTATAGTTTACATAAATTTATCCATCACAACAAATAATTCCTTATTTTCAATTACAACCATTCTCGATTACTAATTTGGATGGATATTGTTCCTTTGATACCTTTCTACTATAGCTTCCATGTTTACTCTATGGAAAAAATTATGAAAAACAATGTTTATAAAAATAAAAATTTTAATCATAAAATTTTTTGATAACCATAAATTAAAATAATTTAATGGTATTTTCATTTATTATTCTGAAATCTAAATTAATCTAAACCTTTCTTCTGATACCAGTTATAAGGACTCGACCTTAAGAATTACATAATATTTAGTTTTAGTCATGAATTTTCGTTATTTCATTTTTGAGGATCATATAATGTTAATAGTTTTATATAATTAGGTCTTAACTCATATATAAGAAAACAATGTTTTACAAACGACACTTTTAATCAGTATCTATTTTTTCATCAATAAAAAAATTAAAAAGAAAATAGTTTTCATTTCAAGAAAAAAATTAGGACTTTCATCATGACATATTATTTATTTTTAACCATCCTTAAACCTTGTGAAAAATATTTCAAAATGTATTATTTGCACAAAAATATTAGTAAGGGACATAAAAAATGAAATAAATAAATCCCTAGTATTTGAATACTTATAAAAGTTTTCTATTTTCAAAAAAAATACTGGGGCTCAAAATAAACATTTTATTACCCAATAAATCACATTCTATGCCCATATTTTTTCATAAAAAAATTCTTAATAAATATTAAAATCAAAATAAAAATCATAAATGTTTTTTTACAGTCATGAAAAACTCATAAAAAATCTTCAAAAAATTATACTTTTCACCCTTAAAATTATAATATACTTTCTATAAAACATAATATCATTATATTAACTTGAGAAATTATAATATTTACCTAAAAAACTATAGAAATCAAAGATCAAAAATTTATGTGACTTGTGACATCATTTACATATCACACTTACAATCACTCTTCTAAATGGAATAACCATCCAGTCAACTTCTATACCCAATGCATTGGAGGGATATCACGGAACCACCATTACTTGGTTTATAATAGAACCTATCATCTTTGTTTAATAATATAACCACCCATCATTATAAATAATAACCAATAACCATAACATAATAATTACATATAAAATATTTCATCAAAAAAACTTACTTCACATCCATAAGAATGTATTTTCAGATATTGATATATCACTATTATTTAAAACCCATCATTCAAAACTGAAATTTATATAATAAATATAAATCGGGTTTTTCATTGATGATAAAATGGAAACATGTAATTTAAGACAAAAAATAAAATAATGAATATGGTGATAAGAAAATTTATTGTCTGTATATACGTAAAAATCGAACATTACTTTTGTCTGTTGTAAATGAAGTCAAACATTCATGTTGGATTAAAACTGAAACACATTATTTTAATAATCCAAAATCATGTTTAAATTTTTATTAATGAGTTTCTTATTTTTGTTGGAAAATTGTTTTTTGTTAGAAAATGGTTTTATGGCCATATTTTAAAAAAATTCATATGTTTGAAACTTACACTGACACCCTATCTTATGTAAAATAAGATTACCATGCCACCTTACCATGTAAAGATCAAGTGACCCTCCACATGAATGAAAAAACCTTTTACCATGATTTAGATGAGTACAACATTTCATAATTCATGAAATGATCACACATTGAATATTAAGCTTATTGTATATTGAGAATCACCTTACCGCATGTACAATCAAACTACCATGATATGGAGTTATACCTACTGTGTACCTCACTATGAAAATCAAGTGACCATGAAAAGGACACTACCTACCACATGATGAAATAATGATACTATGCAAATGTATGTACCATTTTTAACAAGTAATGCAATAAATGTTCCTATTATTCTAGTGACTACACAAGAAAATAGATTACCACATAAAGTCAGGAACCCAACGTAAGATCAAATGAACTTATTATTCCATGCCTTTAGTAAATCATCTACATGAAAAATTACTATGTGGAAATTCATCTATATTGAGGAATTGACTATGTGGAAATCACTTATGTCGATGAGATCGCTTACAAAGTAATCAGCTATGTGAATGAACCATCTACATGATGTGCCTTTAAAAAACTCTTAAATACCAATTGGATACATAAATCATTATTTGGATGCATGACCAATCATCTATTTCATTCTCATTGATAATTTTAAATATCCAATGGTTAGTTTTTGATGAACTAATTAAAGTGTCAGTGCATTTAATATTGCATTAGTTTTTCTTCAATGGATACTTTTGGATCAATATAATTTTGAGAATAAAACATAATCATGAGAAGATGATGAATGATTTAAAAACATATTACCTTATATATATAATAATAAAGGATCCTACATGCATGAACTTGTGCTATAGATAAGACTCTACAATAATCTAGTTTTTCTTAAACATTCTATAAAACATGTCCATGCTTCTTCCAAATACAAATTCAATTAATATATAAAATCAAAGTTATTTAGATCATGCCTTGTCACTTTTTTTATTCTTAATCTATTTCCCTTTTTTGTTACTAACTTCTGGTCTATATTTATTACAATTTTTTTATCTATAAACATAGTATCCTATATAAAAATGGAGATGTCATTAAACTCTATTTCAAATATTTTCATTTTTACTCACACATATAAATATAGAATAGGTTATGTCTGGGAAGTACATATTTTATCCCATGAAGAACTATGTAAGAGGATTTGTACCTAGAAAATCTCATGTATTGTTGTTTGTAAATCCTAATCCAATTTTTCTGTCATTTTATTTTATAATAATCTACCTGGAAGCAGGTGATTACTAAGTAGAGTGGATTAAGTCTCAGCTTGAGGCTGAACCCCTTGTTAGAATCTAGTTGTGATTTTTTAATTATTTTATAATTATTTTTAAATAAAACCTTAATTTATATTCTTAACCATTAAAAAAAACATTAATGTAATATTTAATCTTAATTTGGGTATTATTTATTTTTTTGGTTAAGTAAATTTGTTTCAAAGTTTGAAGTAGTTTAAATGTTATTTTAACTGATCCTTGATCCCATTTTTCATAAGATATTTGAAAAATCAAATTATATATTTCAATGTTTATTGATAACTGGTTGTTCTTTATTAAATTTTGGGATTTGGTTTTTAAATTGTTTTTAAATATAAATTTAATTATAAACTCAATTCACCCCCTCTTGAGTTGTCCACTCTGATTAGCATTTTATATTAAAGGGTTTTTCAAATATCTTTTATCTATAATCTAGTTGTATGTAAATATATTAAATTTATATTTTTTATAAATTAAATTCTTTATGGATTACAATTGAAAATAAATAAATTCCACTAATCTAAATATTTATTTTAATAGAAATAATTATACTCAGTGGGAAATTAAAATGAAAATTCATA
The DNA here is from genome assembly GCA_963277665.1 of Viscum album. NCBI lineage: Eukaryota > Viridiplantae > Streptophyta > Magnoliopsida > Santalales > Viscaceae > Viscum > Viscum album. The sequence continues at coordinate 2,094,348,181 of OY728122.1, forward strand.
TAGAAATTATGGGATTAGATATCTTGACTATAATTAAAGATAAATATGAAAAACAGCAAAATTTTGGAGCTTCTTAGAGAGATTCTAATAAGTATTCATATGATATTAATTGTAAATATATAAATTATTTTTACTCTAATTTAGGGTAAGTTTAATTTAATAAAAAATAATTTTGTGATACTGATTTTAAAATTTACAATACCCATTAATATATATCATGAAGGAACAATTAATATTGAAAAATTCCATATATAAATATAATATTAGATATGATACTTTTAAGATGAATCTTGATAAATATATCTTTGACATGTATCTCAGGTTCAATGAAATAGTAAACATGATACACGCATTGGGAAAGAAATTTACTGAAAAATATCAAGTCATGCATCTTCTCAGATGCCTATAAGAAATATGGAGAGGAACCTCTATGTCAATAAGAGAGTCATGTGACATTATCACACTACCAGTGAAGGATATAATTATAAATATAATGATATTTTAAGAATAATTTCAAGTAAAAAAAGAGGAAGTGTATGAACTAAAAAAAAGTTAGTAGCCTTTAAGATTTCTAGATTTAAACAAAAAAGAAGATCAATGATAAAATTTCAAGTGATAAAGATTAACCTAATGAAAATTATGATGAAATGGAACATCTACAAAGATGATTTAATAATTTATATAAAAATCATATATTATTCAAGAAATAAAATTATAGTAGTGTGTATGATAAAGGAAATTGGAGAAAATATTGGAAGAAGGATGACACTACCAATGAAATAATCTGCTATGAATGTAAGAAAATTCTCATATCAGATGTGATTTTCCTTAGCTCAAGTGTAAGAAGAAATATGAGGATAATAAAAAAATGTAAAAAAAGTATATTAAATCCACTTGGAGTTCCTCTAAGGACAACTCAAGTGAATCAGACTTGACCAGATAGTATTGAAATGGTAAATCTAATATGTTTTTTTATAAAAAACACATCTGTGTTATTAAATGTTTTTCCAAATTATCCTGTTCATATTTAAAATCATACAAATAATGAAAATAATGAAGAAAATATGTCTAGGGATGAGTTATTTTAATATTTTAGGATGTTTCAATATACATTTAATGAATTAAAAATAAATATAAATGTCCAAAAAAAGTATCAAGTTTTATATGCTCACTTTAAAACTGATCATATTGTTGAAAATGACAAGAATGCTCAATTTCTCAAAGAGAATGTTGAGCTAAAGTTATCTAATGAAAAATTAAATATTGATCTATAGTGGTATACACATGTAAGAAAAACCCTTACCTAGATGCTTCGTAAATAGACAACTCCTAAATATACTATAGCAATAGGATTCCAACCTAAAAAAGGAGAATTAATAAAAATAAATTTTTTTCCATCTTCCAGTTTTACTCATTTAGTTAGTATTTATTATTCTACTATATCTAGTAAGGTATTTACTTATAAAAGTATAATACATTATTATAGGAAACCAGTAATACAATTATGTATTTCAAAATCACTTACTACTAAAATATATGGACCCAAAAAAATATGGATACCAGGTTCATTTTTTGTTTAAATATTTTTATAGGAAATAAAAATGAATAGTTCTATTAAAAAGCTATGTTATTTGGATAGTGTATGTTCTAAAAACATGAATACAAACTAATCAATAATCAAAAACATGATCAAAGTGGATGGTGGACATGTAAATTTTAGTAAAAATGAAAAAGAGAAAATAATTAGGCTTGGATAAATCGATAACTCTAGTACAATTTTAATTTCTAATGTTTTATTTGTAGATGGATTGAAATATAATTTTAATATAATTTCATAACTGTGTGATGATGGTTTTCATGTTATGTTTTTAAAACATTCTTGAAAAGTTTTTATGACAAATAAGCTTAGTTTTTACAACCAATGGAAATAAAAATTACTCTACTGTAAATTTAAATTCTTTGTTTTCTCAAAATGATTCTTATCTAAGTTACTTTCACAATGAATATTTTCTTGGGAATAGGAGACTAGGACATTGTAATATACACTCACATAGATATATCTATGAAATATTTAGTTAAGGATCAAGCCAAACTATAATTCCTAAAAGATTAGTTCTCTAATCCATGATAAGAGGGAATGAAGAAAAAAATATATTTCAAATCAAGAAAGAAGTTTCAAATTCTCAACCTTTAGATTTGGATCACATTTATTTTTTTGGATCGTCTATAGTTTCATGTTTATATATAAAACATTATGATTTTGTTATAATGGATGATTATTCAAGATATACATGTGTGTTTTTACTTTCTCATAAAATTTAATATCTTTCCTACTTTTCCAAATATTCTATATCTATATAAAAACATAGTGTACTTAGAATTAGGACCTTAATAATTGATCATGGTTGTAAGTTAAAAAATCATGAGTTTTAATCATTGTTCTCATGACACATCTATAATCATAACTTTTCTTCTCCTAGGAACCTACAACAGAATGATGTAGTAGAGATAAGAAATAGAACCCTTCAAGATATTTTCTAGACTATGATCTATGAGTATGATTTACCTCTTTACTTCTAGGAAGAATCTATGAAAACAAATTTTTAATTAATTAATAGAGTTTTAATTATACCTTGTTAAAGAATACCCCATATGAATTATGTATTTATAGAAAACTAAAGGTTAATTACATTATAGTTTTTTATCATAAAGTATTCATACTCAATATAAAAGAGAATTCAGACATATTTTCATACTCAAGTTTGATGAAATGGATCCACTTGATCCTAAAACCACTTTATAAATTCTTGAGGATAACCTTTCAATATGAGATACAAATTCCAAACCTGGTGACAATATTTTTAAAACCTATAAAAAATATACCTGTTTTGATGAATAGTTTGAACCTAAACCTATAGAATATAATAAAGTACCTAACACTTATCTCTATAAATATATTATAAAACATAGATATAATCCCTTATATGTTTTTGTAGGATATCTAGATATAGGAACTCAAAAAATATATTCTCATATAAATCATGTTGAACATCAAGATTTCTTATTGTAGCTTGAACCTAAGAACTTCAAAGATGAAATAAATGATTAATTGTGGGTAATGTCTATGAAATAAGAGTTAAATTAGTTTAAAATAAATAGAGTCTGGGAATTATTGAAATTCCTTAATAATACCTAACTATTGGAACTAAATGGATGTTTATAAACAAGGTTGATGAGTCAAGTAAAATAGTTAGAAACAAATATAAATTAGTTTCATAAGGATATAGTCAAGAGTACGATATTGAATATGATGATACCTTTTCTCCAGTAGTTATACTAGAATCCCTCAGAAGGTTTCTTTCCTAAGAAGCACATTTTAATTTCAAACTATATCAAATGGATAATAAGACTACATTCTTAAATGGTTATATTGTTTAGGATATTTTTTTAGAACAACCCCCTAGATTTCAAAACCCATACTTTATAAATCATTTTTTAAAATTAAAAAAAGCTTTATATAGTTTTAAAAAATCTCTTAGAGCTTGTTATGATAGGCTCAACTCATTTTTATTTCCAAAGGTTTTACTAAAGGAATTAATAACCCCATTTTATTTGATAAAATAATTTTAAAATATGTTTATTAGTATAAATATATATTGATGATATTATTTTTGGATCGTCAAGAAATTATCTGTATACTATTTTTTTAAAAATGATGAAAACTAGAATTTAAATGTGTTTGATGGGTGAACTTAAATTATTTCTTAGTTTTTAAAATTTTCAAAATAAATAAGGAATTATTCTAAATCAATGAAATTTCCCAAAATATATATTAAATTTTTTTGGTTTGGATAGTACTAAAGGTATTGATATTCCCATGAGTTATAGCTGCAAGTTGGATCTTAATGAAACTAAGAAACCAGTTTATCAAACCACTTATAGAGGTATTATTGTAATTTTACTATACATAACTATTAGCCAACCTGATATATTTTTTAGTGCATATATGTGTTCTTGTTTTTAATAAAATAAAAAATAGTCACATTTACTAGTTTTCAAAATAATTATCAAATACCTCAAAACTAAAAACAATGTAAGATTGATTTAATATATATGGGAAGCATTTGATTTGGTTAGATATGCAGATGAAGATTTTTGTGGTTGTAAATTATAAAAAACAACACTTCTAGAATATGTCACTTTTTAGGAAAGTATATTGTATCATGGTGCAGAAAAAAATAGAATTTCATTTCATTGTCCATTGTTTAAACTGTGTACATATCATCAAGAAATTTATTTTCATAGATTCTATTTATGAAAAATACATTACTACACTATGGATATCAATTTCAATATGTTCTTATAAATTTTGATAATAAAAGTGTGATAAATATTTCTAGGAATCCTATATCTCATTTTAAAAAAGTACATTAAAATAAGATATCTATTTTAGAGAGATAATTTTCAAAAGGTAGTTATAACTATTGAGTTCATAATTACTAAACATCATCTTAATGATATATTTAAAAACCCCTTAACTATTTAGAGAATCAATTATATCATACATGAATTGGGCATTATAAATTATACCTAATTTTTTAAATTAAATTTCATCCACTGTAGTTATCTATGTTTTATTTATATTTTGTTGTCATAACTCTTATGGATGTAACTATGAAGTATTATTTACATGTTCAGTATTCCAACCATTAGTTTTTTTTCATATTTTTAGTAGTCATACTATGAACACTTACCCATTTTTTAAATTAAATTTCATCCACTGTAGTTATCTATGTTTTATTTATATTTTGTTGTCATAACTCTTATGGATGTAACTATGAAGTATTATTTACATGTTCAGTATTCCAACCATTAGTTTTTTTTCATATTGTTAGTAGTCATACTATGAACACTTACCCATACAGTGACCATACCTACCATGATTATTTTCACACATGGTAACTATAACTACCATGAAAAGTTAGTTTGTGTAGTCAGTATACTTACTGTGTGGTCATGGTTAACATGAAAACCATGTTTATGTTTTTAACATACCCACAGTCAATACACATACCATGTATATTTACTTAAAATTTTCAATGAAAATATTTCAAAGTGATTTTATTTTTTTTATTATTATTTTAATCCCTAAATGATTTAAAAAAATTTGAATCAGAATCTAAATTTTCACCTATGTTTTCCATAAGATAACCTCTATCCTTTTAAGTTATTTTGAGAAGACATATTTTTCTTATCTTAAACCCACTCACTCTCTACAACTTAAAAATATTTTCTTTTACTTTTTTAGAATGAACTTTCAGATATCTCAAACCAAACTAAAAAATCCAAAACTGAACTGCACCACCAATGTCATGCATCCAATCAAGCTATCTCCTACTAAGAAATCAAGTAAATTGAGGGGAGCACAATCACATATATAAAGATAAATAGTCTACATATTTTTTATCATCTAATATATATATAAAAAATAAGTTCATTCTCAGTGGTTTCAATAAATAATATTGTTGGTTTAGAACATGATTCAAAATAAAATATGTACTATTGAGTTCAGAGAAAATGGTAGACCTTTTTACACAAATATGGTTAAGGATTTCAATGCACACCTAGATTTTTATTCTAGTGATGAAAGATATATCGTCTTAAAAATGTTAATTAGTTAGGTTCTAAAGTTTTTATTAAAACACTGGGAAAAGTGCATGGATATTCCACACAGAGGATGGTATAAGCATCTCCCAAGATCATATCATGTTAATCATACTCACTTTCAGTTTCAAAGTGCTTTGGATGAACTAAATGGTAATTGAATCCCTATAAGGCCATTAGTTGTTGATTTGAATAGTTATTATAGGCTACTTTTCAAGTTTATCTATCAAATAATATGTCCAAGAAAAGGGAATTTTAGAATCTTGAGGCATCATGATAAATTTTTTATTTTTTTATGAATAATTATATTTAGATTAATCTTTATAGATACATTGTGATACATATAGTTGATTTCTGTAATCCATATTCAAGGTTCTATTATTTACCTGCTCATTACAATATTGTTAGAGTATAAAGGTTTAGTTCCTCAATGGGAGAAAAGATAACTTTATCTGATGGATTTTGTCATACTGAAAAAAAAATTAAGGTAATGATATTTAACTAGAATGCATGGAAACAATAATGGTTGACTGTCATAGAGAAACTGTATAAACATTTTAACTAAGTAAAGTACCTTGATATACCTTGGGATATATTGGATATATTTCTTCAACATGAGTATGTTTTAGAAAATTTAAATGATGATATTTCCCTTTATAAATAAGTAGAAGAGGAATTAACTATGGAAAAAGAGGAGGATGAAGAACTGATAGAAGTTTTTGACCTTGATTAAGAAGCTAGAATGGCTCATGAGGATTAGAGAAAATGGTATTAGTATATTAGAATTGATTAAGGTAGGGATATCTTAAAATAGTATCCTATTATAGGGAGTACCCTTAGAAAACCTATTCCTAGTACTATTTCTAAGGGGGATGTGTCCCTTGGATCTCTTGTATTTATCTTACACTATCATTATTCTAATGAGGATGATCTTATAGGGAATCCACCTGGACATGGTGGACCTACCATTATTTTTTTACAAATAACTATAAAAGGATATTTTTTGATTTGGTTGGCATTGAAGAGATAGTTATAGTGTCTCAACCTATTATTTGGGGGGATATAGTTGAATATTCCGATAGATAAATAGAGGATTCCATAGATATAGATGGTAGGAATCATACTAATGATCCATATCCCTCTACTTATACACCCTCTATTCCATCTACTTCATATGCCACTAAAATGACATGGTTTTATTTAAATCATAAATGACGGAAATATTCAATAAATTGTTTGTTAATTTTGATAACTCTTTCAAATAAATGATAAAAGATGATATTTCTGAATTTATTACATTGGTAATCAATCATCTTCATCCTAGATTTAATATCATAATTAAGATTATGAAGATTGAGATTTCAAATTTGAGATCTCAAGTTAGTTCTCTTCCAGACAATCTATCTAACATGATGATTTTGTCAAACTAATGATTAATGAATTATATGTTTCAACTTGACCTTGTTCTTCCTTTTTCTCGTTATAGTCAATTAGTTTTTTATGAATATAAGGTTAAAAAACTTATTTGAGTTTATTTGAAGGTCATGTTTGATGATTTTAAAATGACCATATAATCTATTTTTGATGGGTTTCAAAACTAAGTTTCCAAGACCCTATAATCAGTTTGATAAGATTCCAAGTAAGCTAGTATAGACCAAGTAACCATCAAGAGGGAAATTGATTATTATTTGAGTAAGATCTTTAAAAAGTCAAATATAAAAGGATTGCTTAGAACTATTTATTTGGAATTAAATATTCCCCTAGGAATCAATATTTTAAGTGAATGTTTGAGAATCTCAGAGCTATGAATCCAAATTTAGAATATTTCTTGTAGAATCATAATGATTTTTTTCACAATTTGGAGCATGGTTCTTAGCTATTTAGTGATTTCACCTGGTTAATGGATACATATTTATACACTTCTCAAATAGTTGTGATAGTCTCCCATTCCATTCATTTATCCCTACATAATACCTATTATAACATTAATCCTTTTTTCCTCACACCATCATAAGACTTTCAACAACTTATACTTATTTCTAGATGTGTGGTGATTACAGAGCCTAACTCATCATCTCATCCTCAAAAAAACTATAATCATTCCTCTATATTAAGATGAAAGGATCATATCCTTCCAACTTGTGTTTGAGATTTACCACATTTAGATTTAAATTTGGATCTCTCATAGGGAAATTTTTTATCCTTTTGTACTTCCTATTGTAATCTCTTTTGATATCTTAATAGAATACTCTCTTTTATTCTCATTTTTCTGTATTCTTACTTCTCTTAGTTTTTACTTATTTTACATTATGATAATCCAAAATGGAGGAGTAATTAATGGGGTGTGATAAATTAAAAAATATTTGTTTCATTGGAAAATTTTCATGATTTTAGGAACTTTTTAAATTAAAATTCATTGGAGAACTTTTCATGATTTTTAGATTTTTCTAAAAGCTAATTCAATCCACTATAATTTTCATTTTATGTATTCAAATAAATTCAATTTAAATTTCTTGATTTTTAACATTAAAAATGGGGAGGTTGTTGTCTTATACCATCACCTTCTAATTTTAATCATCACAAATCATGTTTATATTATTGTTAATGAGTTTCATGTTTTTTGTTAGAAAATGGTTTTCTAGATAAATTTTTAAAAAATAAGATAAGTATAGAACATACCATGAAACCATACCATAAGTGGAATAATATTATCATACCACCTTACTATTTGAAGATCAAATGATTGTGTCACATTACCATGGGCATTAACAAACTTCTTACCATGATTCATATGTGAAAAAATTTACTTGTGTCCTGAAAATACCAATAGTTGAAGATTAAGCTTACCATATGTTTGGAATAAACATAATTAATGTCCGATTAATCTACTGTGATATGGAGTTGTACCAATTTTTTACTAGACCGTACAAATATGTTAAGTAACTATGTAAAGGAAACTCCATACCATATGAAGAAATCAAGTTATTGTGCTAAGTTATATAAAAATTTCATCAAGTATTATACTAATGGCCCACATTGTTATAGTCACAACATGAAGAAATTGATTATTTCATTAATTCATGAACCTACCACAAGATCAAATGAAATAACCATGCCACCCCTGCAGTAAATAGGCTATTTGAAAAACTCATATAAGATCATTCAACTATATTGAGGAATCACATACGCAGAAATTTCTGACATTGATAAGATCACTTACGAAGAAATCAGCTATGCTAATAAAATATCCACATGGAATGCCTCTAAAAAACACATAAATAACAATTTTCTATGTGAATTTTCATTTGGATACATGAAAAATCATCTACATTTTTCCCATGAATCATTTCAAATCTCTGATGGGTAGTTTTTGATTCATTAATTGAATCATCAGTTCCTTTAATATTGCATTGATTGTTCTCTAATAGCTACTTTTCTATGAATGAAATTTTAAGAAGAAAACCTGGACATGAGAAGAATAAGAGTGATTTAAAAAACATATGATCTTACTTATAAAATAAAATAAAACCCTACACATGTGCACATATTCTATAGAAAAGACTCTGTAACACTCTGTACTTGATGAACTTCTCATGAAACTTGTCCAATATTCTAACAAAGAAAAATTCAAGTGATCTTTATAAGGGAAGTTATTTTGATTGATCCATGTCACTTTTATCATTATTAATATATTTATCTTTTATTTTATTCATATCTTTTGATCTATGTTTTATTACACTCTATTTATCTTTAAGCACAATCTCTTGTATTAAATTGGAGATTTTTTTACACTCTCTTTAAAATATTTTCATTTTTCTCCCATGTATAACTGTGGAAGAGGTCCTGTGTGACCTATAACAGTTTTATACCATCTATAACAATGGATGAGTCATTGTGCATAGAAAATACTATGTACTATTGTTCGTAAAACTCCATACAGATTGTGCATTAGTTTATTTTATAATAAAGTTCTTGGTAGTAAGTGATTTCCAAGTAGAGGGGGTTAAGTCTCGTATTAAGACTAAATCCCTTGTTAAAATTCCAATGTTCTTTATCATTTTTATTTTATTAATTTTTAAATCAAACCTACTTTAATATTATTAACTGTTAAACAAAACTTTACTCTGATAGTTAATCTTAATTTTTGCTATATATATTGTGTTTGGTTAAGTAAATTAGTTTCAAAATATGAATTACATTAAAAGTAATTTCAATTGATCCATGATCCTATTTTTTAAAGATATTTGATTAATAAAATTATATATTTATATATTTTTTATTAACTGGTTTTTATTTATTAAATTAGGGAATTTATTTTTTAAATTGATTTCAAACAAAATTTTATTGGAAACTCATTTTTCCCCAATATTGAGTTCCCCACTCTAACCAACAATTCTGTAAAAATATTCATTTCTTAAAATATTTAAAATAAATTCGAAGGAGTAATAAAAAACATTTATAATTATTTTTAGTTCAAATAAAAATCATCCATAAAATAATTTTTAAAAATAATAACATGTAATAAAAATAGTTTAAGGGGAACTTTCAATGAGAATTTAAAAATGAAAGACCATTTACTTGTACTCGACTCATCATGTTAATTCCTTATCTTGCTAAATAATAAACTTAAGTTAATTATTTACATTATTGATAACCTTTTTCATGTCTATTTTTCTTTTTATTTCACTTATTTATATTATATATACAATTACTTAATCATTAAATTCACATTGTGGGTTTTGATAATATTTGGATCATATTTCTAAAATGACTTTGGTAAGAGGAATATGGTAAAAGATGTCATTATTACATCATATAAATAATAATTATCATTAAAAAATTATAATTTTTATACAACAAGTATACTTTCAACACCAATCATGAAATATAGTTATGAAAAATGAACTGTATTATAATCATGCAGATGGTAGGTCTACGTACGCATGAGTAGCATTATCATTTTTCAATGATCATTATGTAAAGAAGGTAAGTATTATATTATCATTAAATAATTAAAATTACATCATAAATACCATTTTATTTCTTTTAATATACTTATATATAACATCCTTGTGATGTGGTGATGAAAAATGAATCACATCTCTTCATGGAGGTGATAGTCCACATGTACGCACCAACGACGTTATCATTTTCTATTAAGGGGAAATATAATAAATTAAATGATATGTTATATTTCTATAATGATAAATATTTCATTAATATCATATATAAACATTTATTTCATCACTATAACCATCCATGAAAGGTCATGATGAAAAATGAATTACATTGTTTCCTTAGGTAGTAGTCTATCGTATACACGAATGATGGTTTTGTTTCCCATTTTATGGAAGAGGGGATGGATTTATGATTTTAAATTAACATAATAACATCTTATTATATGTGATATATTTTTTAATAATATCATATTGGTTTAATAATATTTTTAGGAGGTGGAAAAAAAACAAAACAAATCCGCTCAGTTGAGAACGATACCTCTTCTTCTGACCACCTCTTTAGGATTATACCTAAAGCCTTCACATATTGTCTTTATAATAAATAAAAGTACTAGGATGTGGGTAGGGAAATATATAATATATTTCGGTAGTTATTTTTTTTTTGATCCCATTTTTTTTGGTACGTCCCACTTTGAGTTTTTTGTTTGAGCCATGTAGGTTGAGTCTTGTTCGGAGACAGAGAGACTTTGTTGGGGAAATGACCTAATTTTTAATGATTTATGTTTTTTTGAATTAATTTACTCTATAAAAAATTTAAATGTATTTGAGAGGTTTTTTTATGCTTTATTAGTCTTTTGGGGAGTTTCAGGTCCTTTTGATGATTTTGGGCAGAATGCTATCTACAGGGGATTCACATGTTGTGTAAAGGTGTTATATGAAATGTACATTCTACCAAACTCATGTCATGAAAACAATACAGTGTATGAAATAGTTACAAATCATGTAAAGCATTCAGGTTTTGAAATAATCAATTGGGATAAATATGAACCCAAGGCGATGTGTTTTTTGGCATATCCCTCTAAAAAGAAATACACGACGTGTGAATGAGTTAAATACCATGTAATACCTCTAGAAGTTTCTTTAAATGTGTCATGTGGATGATTTTTTTCATTAGATCCTCTACATACTTCCCTATATGGACCCTAGGTTGTATCCATGGTGATTTTGGAGCACCATCCTCCCTTTTAGATGTTCTCTTTTTTGGCCTATATTAGAGCTATTTTTCGAGTGAGAAGATCCTTTATTATAATTAAATTGATGAACGGATTAAAGATTGTTTAGAATGACATGGGATTAGGGTGACTCCTTGATATAAAATCACCCTTGTGTTATCTTGTTTATTGATGTGACTAGTGTATTATTTGTTATTACTATATGTTAAACAAATTTTTTAAATAAAATATAGATGGTATTTTTCAAAATTAACCATTGAGATTTATAATATGATATTTTTGATTTAAATGATGTAATGATTATATATAATGATATAGGCAGTGACACATGCTGAAATTCTTATATACCAGGCTTGAACCTGATACTTGTTATAATACTTATAAATCAAGATTAGACCATATACATGATGAAATTCTTGTATATCGGGAATGGCCTTAATTCAATGCTAAAATTATTATATACTAGGCTTGGACCTTATTTATTTCTGAAATTATTATATAGTGAGATTGACCTGGATTTCTCGAATTTATACCATGGGTATATGCTTATGGTTTGAATGGTTATGATACATTCTCAAATACATTACAACATGGTGCCGAAGTAGGTTATGATTTACCATGGTTATATGTTTATGGTGGGCATGTTTGGGACACATGCTCAAAGATATTCTAGCATGGTATCGAAGAAGGTTGAAGTGGTATTAATTTAATTTCTTAATTAATTAATACACCTATTTATATTATTATTTAAGGAAATTATTATCAAACTAGTTATGTTTAGACATTTTGGAATTGACCTAATGATTTTAATCACACCCTATTTGGGATGTTATTTGGTACCTGAGTAGATTACATGGATGTAGGATGGACAAGGGAATGAGACCATGTGGTTGATTGTTGCTTCTTGTATAGGCTAACATTTGGAGATGGTACCAACATGGGGATCAGGACCAGTGACTTTGAATTTTTTTAGTCTACTAGTCTTTATTTGTATTACTTCTAGAATGACATTTAGTTACATTCCTTATTGAAAATACCTTATTCCTCTATTAATTATTGGATTATTCAGTTGGATTTTTCTATGGGATTTTCGACTATGTTGTATTATTTCCACTAATATGATATTTATTTATTGTTATATTTATTATTTTCTATATGTTATAACTTTTTAATCAAGGGAATAGTCTCCCCACTATAATTATCACAGCCCTTATGATAATTGGATGCCTTTGGAATATGAGGAGGTTGTCTTTAGGTCTCGTAACGAACCCAATTTTTCCATGTGAGAGAGTGTCATATCGGGGAAGGATACAATGTTGTATCAGAGGAACTAGGTTTCTTTTATATTACCTTGATATTTGAGAAAGGTAGAAATGAAAAAGGGATGTGTCAGGTATTAATAATGAATTGGTAAATGGGAGAAGCTAACCCATGTATAAAGGAAAATTCAAACTCCCATTAACGGATTTTTTATACTATTTTCTTGTTAAAATTGATTTTATTTCACCTTTAGTTATTCAAATATTATGTGACATTATTATTTCATGATTTTATTGTTTCATTATATTTATACTTGTGTCCTTATATGGTGAGAGATGAGTATAAATGCATGATAACAGGCACATTGGGATATATGTTGACATGCATTTTTCAAGATAGGGATATATTTATTTAGTGTGATATATACTTTCCTATTTGGACTATGATATGAGATAACTATTATATCTGAGAAATTTAATGAAATGATCTATCATGTTATGCTAAAATAATTTCATTCCATGTTTATAGGGACCAAGAGTTAATGGTAATCTATTTTTTTCACTTGTTATTATTGAAATTGTAGTTAAAGAAAGTGTTCTAAGGAGTGTGTTTTTTCATGTAGAGAAAAATCCTCCTCATCATCTTCGATTTTATCATTAGGAGAGTGTTAATCAGAATGATCCTAAAACAACAGAGATAGATATTCTTATAGATCCTGAGGATCAAATGGATGTTCATCTTTATAACATCCTTTTAACGGTCATGCGATTCATGAAAGAGATATTGTCTATAGAATGTCTTCATTGTATGAGATGAAAAGAGATTTATATATATAACATCCACCTATGTTCACTGGGAAGGGAGTCCCCTAGGTAATTGAGTTCTGGATTGAGTATTTCCATATGATCTTTAAGTATCTTGAGATACCGACAGATAATATGGTAAAACTTACTACATATATGATTCGTGGACCTGCAAAATATTGGTGAGATATTATAGAGAACTTTGGGAAGAAAGATGATATTTATTATAAGAAATTTAAGTAAAAGTTCATGATCCATTTATATCTTAATAAATTAAGGGGTGAAAAGGCTCATCAATTCTTGAACCTGACATAGGAGGGCATGTGAGTGGGGAACTACACTGAGTGTTTCATTTACATGCAACTCCTCACACCATTTATAGCTAAAGATGACATCTCAATGGAGAGACATATTTATGATGAATTTTTATGATATGAGGTCATAGATAAATGTATTATTTCTTTACTATTTTGTGGATGTGATAAATCAGGCACTCATCAAGGAAGGGAATCTGAGAGAGGCCCCAAGTGTTGGTCATAATATTTTAGTAGGGTGAACTGTGAGCTCTTCTTCTAGAAGAAAGAAGAGTTTCTATGATAGTTTTGACCAAGGAAATACAGTTAACACCAATAGGGGTAGTGGTAACTGATCTTAGGATAATGTTTTATTGATATGATATCATTGTGGAAAGATGTACAACAACAGGCCTCAGTGTCCATACCTTTATTTGGAGTATCCTTCCAATGATAAAGTGGGACACCTATAAAGGTTTTGTTGGAGTATGCAGTAAAAGAGAATTGGAAGGGGATCTAGATAGGTATTGGTGTTTGTAAATGACTCAGATACTCCTCAACAGACATGTAATTGGAGTTCCAAAGGCGTTCTAGTCAAGGTAGGGAATGTGGTACCCCAATGCAAGAGTGGTAGTACCAGGAAGATGGAATAGATCAAGTGAGTAAAACATGATCCCAGTGAAGAGGGTTCGGTCAGATAAACATTATGCAGACCACTCCAATTATTGTTGACGTAGAATCTTCTACTATTAAAGGTACAATTCTTATATCATCTACATTCTTTTGTTTTATTTGATATCATATAATCACATTTCTTTTTATCCACTTTTTTAAACATTTTAGGATTTGATGTGGAAATATTTGATGGTGTTTTAATTATTGATACACCATTGGGAGTGAAGTTATATAATATCAAACATTTCAAGGCTTATTCTCTATATATTGGTTGTTATCATTTATTTTATAAACTGTTAGTGATGGGGATGATAGGATCAAACTTGATTATTTGTATGGATTGGTTAATTTTATACCAGGATCATATAGACTGATACTGAAGGAGAGTTAAATTTCTATATCCAGAAGCAGTAATCTATTCTCACCAGGGTGAGGGATCCTAAGGCTAGATGTGCATAACCAATTTAGTGTAGATTGGATTTTCTCATAGCTCTGATAGATGTTCTTTCTCTAGATGATGGTGGAATGGAATGGGATTATTTTCAACAAGTGTTAGACCATTTTGAGGATGTTTTTCAGGAGTTCTACAACTTACCACCAGATACAAATATTAAGTTTACAATCAAATTAGTGTCGGGAGTAGAGTTAGTTTGTATCCCACCTTATAGAATGGCACTAATAGAGATTCGGGAGTTGAAATTTTAGTTATAGTATCTAAAAACTACTGTTTTTATATATCCTACTAAATATCCTTTGGGTTCTCCAGTTCTCTTCACCAAGAAGATTGATGGGA
The DNA here is from genome assembly GCA_963277665.1 of Viscum album. Lineage (NCBI taxonomy): Eukaryota > Viridiplantae > Streptophyta > Magnoliopsida > Santalales > Viscaceae > Viscum > Viscum album. The sequence goes on from OY728122.1 coordinate 2,094,363,859, forward strand.
CTTTGCGCTTATGCGTGGATTATTGGAGATTAAACTAGATGGTGGTTAAGAATCGGTATCCTCTTCTATGAATTTATGATCTCTCCAATCAGTTGAGAGGTGATAAGATCTTCTCCAATATCAATTTGAGATATAGATACCATCAGTTGAGGGTGAGACTAATGTACATACCTTGAACATATTTCAAGAGTATGTGTAGCTTGTATGAGTTTGCAGTGATTCTTTTTGGGTTGAATAACCCACCAACGGTATTCATTGGCTTGAGGAATCAGATTTTTTTTGGATCATTTTTTGTGTTTTTTTATATGACTTCATAGTTTACACCCATTAAATGGATGGTCATTCCAAACATCTTGACACAATCTTGATTACTTTGATAGAGTAGTGAATTTATGCTAATCTAACCAAATGCAATTTCAATATTGGAAAAGTTCACTTCTTAGGACATGTTATCTCAAAGGATGGAGTGTCAGTAGACGCTGATAAATTTTTAGTCATGGTATGTTGAGAGAATCCTAATAATATCTTCAAAATTTAGATCTTTTATGGTTAATAAGGTTATTATTGGTGCTTTCTCCAGGACATATCTCATTTGGAAGCACCAATATCATGGCAGACCAAGAAAGGAGTGATTTTTTTTGTCATATTCTTACAAGAGATATTTTTAGGAGATGATGGGAATGTTGACCTCAGTATCTATAATAACGTTAAATTTTCGTGGTAAATCATATACCATTTACTATGATGCATCTGAAGTTATACTTAGATCATTCAAGATATTAGAGGATCAAGTGGTTACTTATAGATCCATATAGTTGAGACCGCATGATAGGAAATAACCTACTCATTATTTGGAGTTATTGGTAGTTGTAAATTCCCTAAGATTTTGTTGGTATTACATTATGGGTGAGAGGTTTATGTTTTACATAGACCACAAGATCCAAAAGTACATATTCTCTTAGTGGGACATAAACCTTCAACAAAGAATGTGGGTTGAGTATCTACATACTTTTAACTTAAAGTGGGATTATACACTGAGAAAGGGAAATGTTTTTACTGATTATTTAAGACATAATATATAAATAGATGCAGTATGGGAGTCTTGAGATGAGTGGTGTCTAATTTCACCCTTTGAGTCTTGGCATCTAGATGTTCAGGAGTCTTAGGGATAGGCAGCTAGGACTTCGACATCTGTTATTCCCAAAATTTTGGACCAGATCAAGACCTAGAAGTTATTTAATCCAACGTTCTTAATTCTAAGAGATATCTTATATGGTTTGGAGACACCATCAGAATAGTCTCATGGATGTGGATATTATCTTCTTTTTTATGGCCGAGTATAGGTTCCTACAGGGTTGTGTGTGGAGATAATGAGAGAGTTTCATTCTTAAATATGGGTCGTATATCCTAGTTTGAAAAATATGTATTTTGATCTTTGTATATAGTATTGGTGGTTAGGAATGAAGAAGTATGTGTTAGTATTTGTGAGAATATGTTTCACTTTTTAGTAGATAAAAGCCGATAATCATGGGACAACTAGTCTTTTCTGCCTTCTCCCATTCCTGAGTGGAAATGGGATAATGTAACTATGGATTTGGTGATATTATTTCCTTAGAAAACCCATAAGAATGATGTTTTATAGGTGATTTTGGATCGGTTGAAAAATTTATCCCATTTCTTTCCTATCAGGGAGACCTTCATAATTGATGATATGGGTAGTATATACATATGTGACATAGTTAAACTACACTGTATTCTAAGGAGTGTCATCTCATACAAAGATCCTTGTTTCACAACATGGTTCTAAAAGGGTCTTTAAAAGGCTCTAGCCCCATAGGTTCTTTTGAGTACAACCTCTCATCCTCAGATTGATGGTCAATATGAGTAGACTATTAAGGTTCTTAATGATGTGTTTTGAGCCTTCTTCTTGTATTTTTATGGTTCATGGGAGCATCATATGAAACTCATGGAGTTTTCGTGTAATAATGTCATCTAAGCATCGATCTAGATGGAACCTTTCAAGTATTTTGGTCGAATGTCATTAAATTCACCTCTTTTTTGGATGGAGGTACGAGAGTTAGTTCTTATTCAGCCTAGTATCATTTAGTGGACATATAAGTAGGTTAAATTGATAAAGATTCGGTTTGTGGCCACACAGATCAAACAGAAATCTTGCACTGACCATTGGAGATGACATCTGGAGTTTAAGGTTGGTCATCACATTTTCCTTCGAGTTTCACCTAGGTTGGAACAATTCCATATCAAGAAATGGGGAAATTTATCACCCAGGTTTTTTGGTCTGTTTGATATAGTGGGTAGGTTCAGTCTAGTGGTGTAGCGATTAATCCTTCCATAATGCTAAAGTTATATGCATGATGTGTTTCACGTATTGTCGCTTCGGAGATATCATCCAGACCCTTCTCGTGTGATAGATATAGTAGATGTTGATCTTAGTATTGATGTGTCATTTTAGGAGTATCTGATACGAATTTCGTAATATAGTGAGAAGTATCTTCAGGGTAGTACTATACCTCTAGTTTGAGTATAGTGGAAACATGGGTGAATTTCAGATGAGACCTGGGATAGGGAGTCTTGTATGTGAGTAAAGTGTCCAGAATTGTTTTCTGACACCCCATAATGATTCTTGTAGTAACCCAGGGATGAGATGTTATTGGGTGGGTGGATTATAAGATCCCGTCATTTTCTAGGTATATCCCTCTTTTAGTTTTTCATTTGAGACTTGAGGTATAAGTTTTGTTTGAATATGGAGATCCTTTGTTGGGGAAAATGACCTAAAGTTTAGGGATGTATGTTTTTTTGAATTAATGGATTCTAAATATATATGTGTTGAATGGTATTTTAAGGATTTTCTATGAATTCTAAGGATTTGGAGGTGTTTAAGGTCCATTTTTTGATTTTGGGATGAAATTTATTTGCAAGTGATTTGAACTCTATGTAAAGGTGTTACATGACGTGTATATTTTTTCATAAACATTTCTTGAAACTAGTACAAGGTGTCAAATAGTTACACATCTTGTAAACCATTTAGGTCATATAATAATCAATCAGGATAAATATTAACTTGAGGAGATGGGTTTTTAGCATATCCCTCTAAAAAGAAATACATTCCATGTTAATAAGTTACACATAGTTTAATATCCTGAGTAATTTTTTTAAAGGTTCTAAACAGTTTATTTTTTTCCATTACATCTAATGCTTCCTTCCTCCTCTCAAACCTAGGGCATCTCTAGGGTGATTTTGGAGAACTATCATCCATTTTGTATATTCTGTTTCTGTGATCGATCCCTTGTAATTCATTCTTTTTTTCCCTTCTCTCACTTTGTTCTCTATCTTTTTTGGTGAAATAACATGAATATGGTTGTTTTTTGTTTGATCTTGATCAGTTGTGATATAGGATCCTTCTTTCGATCATTTGTGCCTCAATTATTGTAGGATAATCCTTCTATTTAGAAGTATGTGTAGTGTTTCAATTAAACTAACATAGTGTGAACCTAAATTAATTAAATTATGAATTTTATTATACCTTGAAACCCATTTAGATCCAATTGGTTGTTGACCTTGATTAGGGATATCATTCAGGTGAGTGAACTACTGATTATAATTTAATTGATGAATGGATTAAAGTGTGTTTATCATGACATGGGATTTTGGTGACTACTTAATATAAAATCACCTTAGCTTGGATTGTTTATAGAACTGACTGGCATGTTATTGGTTATGACCAAATGGAAAAAAAATGTGTAATTGAAAGATAAATATTAATTCACATAATTAAACATTGAGCTTTATGATATGGTATTATTATTTATGTGTTATAATTATTATATAATGAGCCATGTTGTGTGACAAATACTAAAAGGCTTATATAATAGGATTGTCCCAGATAGATGTTGTAATACTTATATATCAGGCTTGGCCTTGATACATGCTAAAATTCGTATATACTGAGCTTGGCCCTGATTCAATAATGAAATCCTTATATATCGGGCTTGACCCTTATTTTTTTCTAATGCTTATATAGTGGGCTTGGCCTAGATTTGTGGAATTTATACAATATGTATATTCTTATTGTTGGAATGGGTATGAGACATACTCAGATACATTATGGAATAGCATCGAAGCAGGTTATTATTTACCATGGTTATATGGTTATGGTTGGCATGGTTTGGAGACATGTTTGGAGATATTCCAGTATTGTTTAGATGTAGGTTGAAGTGGTATTAATTTAATTTTTTAAATTAATTAATACATATTTTTATTGAATTAATTCATGAACTTATTATGAAACATGTTATGTTTCGACAGGATGGTGCAAACCTACTGAGTTTTACTCACACCTTATTCGGGCCTCCATTTTGTACCTAATCAGATTATATGGATGTCAGATTGGACAAGGGAATGGAACCTTGCTATTGATTTCTTCTTGATGGATAGGTTGGAGTTTGGAGATGGGGCCAACATAGAGATAAACACCAGGGTCCTTGAGTTTTTTTAATCCTACTAGTATTACATTTTTATTACTTATAGCATGACATATATTTACATTCTAGTAAAACATTACATTATTCTTTTATTAATTATTAGATTATTAAGTTTGATTTTATTATTTTATTTTCCATTTTATTGTATTATTTCGATTTTTTATCCTCCTCTGATATTTATTTATTATTATATATATTATTTCCACTATGAGGTAACTCTACAAATGAGAGGTATAGTCTCTCCACTGTGCTTATCACACCCTCACTGCTAATCGGAAACCTATGGCGTATAGGGAGCCGCACTTGAGCTCCCATAACAAACACAATCTGGCCACTAGAGAGAGTTCTAGATTGGGGGATTTTACATTGTTTTATCCAAAAATCTTTGTAATTGTAAATAAAATATGACAGGAGGATCCATTTTAAAAGTGAGAATGAGTTAAATTTTTATAAATACCCAAAACATTTAAATAATGAGAATTCACTCTCAAACCAAGTGCCCCCAAAATTAAAAAATAATAGATTGGATGGAAGACAAGGTTAATCCACACCTCGGACACTAAAATAGAATATTTTTTAAATATTCTCTTCCTTAACAACTAAGTTTACTCACCTTTACCATTTTATTTTTCACCTATGGTAACTAGTTTTTTTAGTCTATAGATATCAAGATAGTAATTATAAAAGTAAAATTGGAACATAATTGGATGATGGTTAATATTTTCAATCATATCATAACCACTTGGTAAAATATAGTATTTTTATAAATTTTGAAACCTTTAATACTATTTTATTTATTATAAAATATCATTAAAGTCATTTTTGACACTATTCATTTTGTATGACTTTAAAAACATCAATACGAAGATGGATTTCAAATAAATTCCATTAAAACTTGTATAAAATGACATAATTATATGAAATATTCATGGATCACAATAAATAATTCAATTCATATTAATTTTAATATTTTTTAATTTCATTAATTTTATTTTTCTATAAATTAAATAATTATTTGTGTCATCGTTGTGTAAGATCTTAAGGTAATTATTTAATTGGAAAAAATTATAAATAAATTACCATGATAAAAAAATTATATTTAAAATAAATATGTATAATCAAATATATTTTGTATTTAACCCTATTACAACGTATTATAGACATTAAAATCATAGAAGGTTCTTTTTTCTCTTTTTCTTTACTTAAATTATTATAAATGTCATAATCATGCAATGTGGATCCAAACTAATAAATTTCCTATAAATATATGTGATAGGGTCTAAATATAGATATATAATTGAAATTTGACAAGTTTGGAAGCCAATATAACCCTTATCTATTTTTCAACCCCCTTTAAACTTATTTGACCCTTAACCGTGGTAACAGATTTTTACTATTTTTACTATTCATTATGATCAAAAATTAATTTTCACATATTAAATAATATTTATTATTTTGATTAAAAATATGGAATCTATTTTATGAGATTAAACACATATAAGTGGAATAATTTAATTTAAAATAAAACCTGTGATCGGGACAAAAATGTTTTTTCAAGAAATGTATTTTCCAAGCATAAGATGATTTTATATTAACACAATGACTAGTTATCATCATTATATGAATCAAAATTAATATTTATAGATATATAATCTATAAATTTATTTTAAATAATTCCTCATTGTGTTTTTTTAATTAATTAAAATGGAGAAACACTATGCACTTTATAACGGTTTTCAGAAAAATGTGTTTCCAAGCATAAAAATAATCTTATACTAAAATAATGAAAATTTATGCTTAAAAAATAGTTAATTATATTATTATAAATGATATTTTTCATATTTCATATTAAGTAAAAATTCAAAATATGAAGGTAATTTTAAATTTCTTTATTTAATTAAAATAAATGATAGTATTTAAAAAATGTAAATTTTCATTATTCACTAAAAATCAATATTTTCATAAAATACCAAAATTTCACCCTAATTTAATTTTCATATAATGATTTCAAAAATTAAGATCATTTTATCAAATTAAATTTCTAAAATATCTAGAAATTATTTATAATTCATACTCAAAACATGCAATAAAAATAATTTTTTGAAGAAAATGTATTTTTTTGAAGAATAAGATGTCTTTATTAAAAATTGGGTAATTATTTACTAATAAATAATAAATATGTAAATATTGAGCATTATATTTATATAAATTCTCTAATTTAGTTGAAAATATTCATATTGGCCAATATAAAGGCCATGTTATAACATGAATATTTTTTTGGGTCGTTTAGCTTAGTGTTGCATGTCATATATGCTATCAAAAATAATTTTATTATTTTAAAATATTTGGGTGTTACACTATAATTCTTTTTTATTCCTATATTAATATAAACTATTGAGTTATATGCATCATCTAGAAGATTCCTCTTCAGTTTTGGCTTTTATGGGACACATATTCAAGTTTCAAACCTCATAAATCTATCTTTAGCAATATTGAACTCCCAAATATTCACTACTATTTTTTATAGCACTTCACCACCTTTTCTGGCCTCAATAATCTTATCAACAATGGATGTTTAATATTTTATCTAAGAAAGTTCATATTAAGATCCTTTTACTATTCCCATGTCCATTTTTTCATGTCTATTAAGATTGTATCCCTTTCGATCCTCATCATGGATAGGGTTGTGGTGTCCCTTCTACTCATATAAGCTTCCACATTATTAACCTTTATAGTATAGTAATGGATTAAATAGTCAATATACTTTATTATCTCTAGCCACTGTCATTTTGAAATATTTATCTTCTTTTTTTTAATATATACTTGAGGCTTTTATGATCTTTATATATTTCATACTTCTCCCTATAGAGATAATACTACCAAATATTTAATGTGAACAACAATATAGAAAATTCCAGATCATGATTTTTGTAGTTATTATCATGTATATTTAATTGGTTGGAGGAATATACTACCAATGTTTCATAATTCATGATTAAAAAACATGATCCCTTTTTGGACACATCACTTTAGATCACAAATCCTTCCCCTTCTAGTGGGTAATGTGAGCACAAGTGTAAAAATTAGCCTGTTTGTCAACTCTTTAAAGCTCTCATCACATCCATTAGTCTAGAAAAACTACACTCCCTTCTGAGTTAGCTTGGTTAGTTGGCATTAATACTATGAGAAGTTTCTCATAAATTGATGGTAGTACCCAACTGATCCAAGGAAACTATAAATCTCCATCACATATGTTTGACTTAGACATACCTCAATTGCCTATATTTATTAAGGACCCACATATATACCTTTTATGGAGATGACATTCTCAAATAATGTTACATTCTCCATCCAAAATTTTCATTTATTATATTTTGAAAATAAATTTTCCTTTCATATGGTATTTAGTATATCATTAAAATGATTCTCATGTTCCTCCTTTATTTTGGAATAGATAAAAATATCATCTATAAAGACTACCAAATAATTATTGAGGTAATCCCTAAAGAATAAAACTCATTAATTCCATGAAGATAGATATAGATTTAGTGAGTCCAAATGTAATCACTAAGAAATCGCAGTTCCCATAACTTATATGAAAATAATAATTAGGGATATCCTCATTATTCACCTTTACTTGATAATATCCTAACTGAAATTCCACCTTAGAGAACTATTAGGCTCAGCTTAGCAGATTGAACAAGTCATAAATCCAATTAATATGATACCTAATCATTATAATGATCATATGTATCTTATGATAATCAATTAAAAGGTTCATTGACCCATCCTTATTCTAGAGGAAGATTATCAGTGCACCCCATGGTGAAGCACATCGGAATATAAAATATTTATCCATATTCACTATAGTTTCTTCTTAGTCTCTTTAAGTTCAACAGTATCCATTCTATATGGAGTCTTGGATATTTAAAAATATATGGGTATAAGATAAATTAATAACTCAACATCATGGCTTAGAGTAAGACCGTGCGATTATTTAAGAAACACATTATCATATTCCCTTATAATGGTAATGTCATCAAGGATGACCTTTTCTTTAGTCTCAATCATTTTAGTTAGATATGATTTCTCATAAGGAAATATTATCCATGCTTGAGATGAAAATACCAAAGGAGATTCATCCTACTCTAACCACTTGTATATAATCAGAGGGTGATTTGACATACAAAGGGTTATTTTCTTCTCTTGGTGATTTATGTTGGATCTATACAATGAAAGATAGTCCTCAACCAAAATAATGTTAAATCCCTCTAAAGGGAGTATCACAAGGTCTTTAGGGAAGTTCATCCCACAAATATTTATGTTGGGTAGTTATATACTTGGGATACAATTATTTCCCCAATTTCCATTTTCACTAATATCTCCACTTACATATTTTGAGGTGACATTTTAATAGTTAAACTAAACATTCATGATATGAAATCATTCATAGAACCATAGTCACATAAGAAATTTAATTCTCATGAATAAAGGATAAGACCTCTTTTCACTATTTGATGGTTCTAAACATTTACTTCATCTAAAATATACTTATGTATAATAATTTTCAAACTATTACACATATAAACAGAAATATTATGATCATTAAAGTGACTGCTCATAAATAACATACATTCCTTAACCTATTAATTTCTTGGTTTCAGTCTTAGTTATCCATGATCTATTTCCTAACATAAAATTTTATGGTCATTTATTTCCATTAATAATGGTTTATAAAGTGATTATGAATTTATTAAAGCATATCTCATTGGAGTTTCATACTATGTGTGTATGAAGGACATTTTATTGTATACTAGGTGACAATCAAGTCATTTCCTAATGCTCCCTTTTTGGGGTTATCACCCCTAGGTCTGACTGTTCTATATCCAAATCCACTTTTAGTATCCATAGATGGTTTTTTATTCTAGGAAACCAATTACTCTATACTTTTCCATAATTTCGGAATTTTTTCCTATGTTTATAATTATATTTAAGGATTTTACTAAAGTTTTATAATCTTAATTCCCATAAAAAACTAGAGATTCCTCTAATACCAACTATGGAACTCATATCATTAATACACCTTAACTCATGGTTTATTACATAAAAGATACAAATAATAAAAACCTATAATATCAATATTCCTTATGTCCATGAATAATTAGATAAATAAAATAATAACTTCAAATAGGGATATAATGAAATTATTTAAAAACTCCATGAAATTCCCTTAAAATCCATTTAGCTTTTAATATTTCACGAGATAACCTGGGGATGTATATATGAAACCAGTGAGCTATAAAGATTATTAACTCAAAAAACAAAGCATAACATGATGAAAGTAATAAAAATAAGCTAAGAGGCATATCAAGTTGAAATAAAAGGGTTGAGAATCATAAACAATAACATCAAAGTGTAAAGTAAGATGGTAAAATCAAGGAAACAAGGTATTATGGTGATAATATAAAACATGAAATAATATGCATAAGTCAAGGATAAATGCTAAGAAAAAATAACACAGTATTATTAGGATATCATATTTTGAACCATATATGGTATTTCATGAGATAAAAACATCACTCAATGCATTAGAGGCATATATAATTGTGGGATCACTTGTAATATTCATGTCATGTACATGCATTTTTATTCCATGTAGATCATACAAAATAAGATAAAAACTCACCACCTTTCCCCCCCAAAATTTTGGAGTGTGGGTTATATACATGTAATTCATAAATACATAAATTATAGGTAAAATGGGTGACTACACTTGAGTGTAAAAGGGTATGAGTATTCACTACACAAATGTTTGACATGAAAAACATCAAGATAATTTCAGTAGCATAATGGGTCTTCATAAAGGTTTATTGAATGGGTGAATGAGATTAAAAGGTAGTTTTGAATTAAACAGGAATCATAAGTCCAAAAAATGTATTTTTAAAACACATTAAAACATGTAATATTTTAAATCAAAATGGATTAGTACAAATAAATTACTTGAAATAAAAAAAAGAGAGTCCCTTACCTTGATATGGCACTTCTAAAACCATGGGATGAGCTTCTTAAGAGATTTGAAACACCTTTAAATGTATTTAGACAAGTACGGGGATATTAACTTCATTTTAAATTTGTTTTTATTGAATAGGATTTAGAGATTGGGTGTGTATCTATATCAAAAGATGGGGGGATTCTTTATTAATTTCTAAACTTAGGTTTGGGACTCTATATGATAAAATAATCAAAAAAAAATTATGATAGTTTTCCCATGTATTATTTAAAAGATTATTGGTTCCTAATATTTTATATGTCCAAGAACCCAACTCATTAAAATAATACTCTTGGTTATGTGGAAGTGAGTCATGTTTATAAATAATTCATTTTAAAAATGTAAAACTATAATATAGGTTTTGGTGGATTCAATAAGGGTTTATAAATTTCATAAAATAAATTAAAAAAATTATTTAAAGGGTAAATATTTAATTATTTGTGGATGAAATTTTTAGTAGTTATTACATCACTTTTGAGATATTATTATGTCAAAATAGATACCATATATTTCTACTATGTTTAATTTTTACCCAAAAATATACTATCTCAAAAAATTATTAAAAATGTCACCATTAACTAATTTAAACATTCTAATTTCAAATATAATTTTTATTTTGTCAAAATAATTCCCAAAATATGATAATTTTAACTTTTAAATCAAAATTCTCATTTATTGAAAACATACTAGTTTTTATGACAATAATAGTTTTCGGGACCTTGTAAATATTACATTGGACTTCATTAAATTATATTATAATATGTATATAAATAAATAAAATTTAATAAGAAAATTATATGTAAATAAAATTTATTTTAAAATTATTGCATTTATCAAAAAAATAATTATTAAATACATATATTTTCCAAAAATACAATCTTCGTTTCTTCGTATGAAATTTTAAGTTTCACCATATCATATATAATTATATATATAATGTAATAAGGAAAAGGTTTAAATATGATAATTATTTTATTAAAATGTGGGATATATAAATTCATACTACTATGGTATAGATATATAACCCCTTATTACAAAATTATATTCCTTAAGGGTAAGGTTTGTGATGGCGGGGCTTCCATCAGGTGCTTCGGTTAACATAGTTTGGGTTGTGATCTCAATAAGATTAAACTTCTCCCATAGAGGGTTGTATTAATTATTTAGTTGTTTAATATTATCTTGGTCATGGTCAATAGAAAATCTTAGTGATTTCATCTCCCTCGTAAGATCTAATTAATGGGCTTCATAGTGTATGATCTTACTGGTTGAGGCCATCACTTATTCTATTTGTGTCAATTAGAATTTATCATAACCCATAATATATAATAATCTTAATAGTTACTATAAAACATCTATATTATAAATGGTTATGATTCTTAACAGAATTTCAAATCTGACTGGTTTTATTTTATAATGGCCCAAAATAACCAAATCAGTTCATGTGTTTTTTGTAACTACATTACTTAATAAGATATTTATTTATTCAAAAAGGAATTTCATTTATAAAATTCAGGGTCTTTCCATGATTTTTTTCTATTATAATATTTAAAGTCATCATAGATATTAATTCCCCATGGTTCATGGTGTTAATTAGTTTAAGTAACGTGTTTTTTTATAGGATGGTCAGGTTTTAGTGGTTAAAAAGTTAGGATGAGGTGATTTGGGTGTGAGAATCTAAAGGTGAGTATGTTCTGAGTGGTTGACCTTATTCATTTAGAAGGAAACTTCTTTTTAAATGATATTTAAAAAATTAGTTTAAAATGTTTTCTTTGTAGTATCATGACTCCATTTCTCTTAGTTTAATTTTGAACATAAAAACTTCTTTTATTTTAAAAGAAAAGTTGATTAAACATTGACTAAATTAAAATGATATAAAAGAGGTTTTATAGTTTTTAGTAGAAACTTTGATTGTTTTTAAAGTGCATGAGGGGTTATAAAATATATATTTATTAAATTTAATTTTTTAAAGAACATGATTTCACAAACTATTTTTGGTATTATGAAATAAGTAATGTTTGGTAAGGGAGGTTGAGTTTTGGGCTAGATTGGCTAAAAATTCCCTTTTTCTCTATAATGATCATATATTTTATAGAAAAAAATCAATTTAAGAGGTATAAAATGTGGTTGTTTGGTTTTATAAATTTCACTATTATGGTAGTTCTTGATTTTTAGTATATATCTTTAGTCATATGTGGTGGGTGTGTGGTAAATGATTTTTCCTTAGGAATGCTAATACCTAGTAAATAGGATGTGCATTCTTAAAATTCCTATTACTCATTGGGTTTAAGGTGTAGTTTCTTCAGATAGAATTGGCTTTATTATGGTGGTATCTCTCTTAGTGGTCTATTTTTATAAATTTCTTTCCCTATGTCAAGATGATATAGATATTTCAGATTATTTACTAAGTTGACTGAGAAGATTATTTATGTGATTCTGGATTGAGACTATGTATTTTTTGTACATCGTTATGATTTAATAATAGAAAGATACCTATTTTAAAGGTATTTTATGGGGTATTTGTTTTATGAATAATCCCTTACCTATTTTATTTAACATATTATTTTTTATTCTCAAATGTGAGAATCATTTTAGAGGTATTTGATGTAAGGGCCCATATTTTTTAGACCCTTTTTTTTTTTCATTTCATCATGTTTTGAGGGAGTACTAAAATATCTTCTGGTAATTTTGGGGTTGGATAAATTTAATTTATTTTTAATATGATATATACATCTAGGAGAATTAGTTTTTATGTGTTTGGAATTATTTATATAATTTTGGGTTTTATTATCCATTTTTTGGGTTTTAGCCTAATTTTGGATAATTTTATGGTGGTGCTTATGTTTTTTCATTGTCGTAGAGGTTACCCTTGTGAATTACCTTTACATATGGAATGGTTATTATTCATGACCTTAACTAAAAATTTCCCTTGGATTCCCCTCAAGAAATGACCCTTAAATTTTAAAGAGTTGGTCAAGTTTATAAATGTAAGATTCATTCTTGTAAAGCACGAGAGTAATTCTCCTAAATGTAAGAGTATTTACCTTTTATAAAATTTTATGTAAGAGTCCTTTATGAAGAATAAGAGTACATTTTTGTATCCCTAATATTCTTTTCCTTTTCTTGGAAATTACCCTTATGTTTCCATTGATGACCCTTATCACAAACTAACCTGAATAACCTGTTAAAATAGTACCTAAATCAATACAAACATTACCTGAAGGCCACTCCCAATTCCCATGGGATGGATACTAGTATATGTAAATCAATAAAAACATCAATACATAATATTTTTTTCTCATGAAAAAAAAACAAAATGATGGCATTGGATAGAATCCATAAATAGTCAATATTATAATACTATCATGAGGAAAAAATCCAAGAAAATAAACAAGTATATATCGTAAAAAGGGACATCAAACCCAAATAATAACATAAACCAATGATTGCATCATCACAAGAACTACCAATAACATGTGTATCATATATATCACATATCACCATGAACTCCTCAGGTACCACTATCAAGAACACCCACCACCTATAATAGGTGCATTCCGATTTTTGGATTGAGTAATAAAAAGTGCATAAATGCCCAATGGAAAAAATTTGGGAATGAACAACACTAGAATAGTGGGATTCCTATAAGTATTACATAATACATTCCTAAAAAATAAACTAAATATGCTTCATTTTAAATAAAAACATGGCATGGTATTCTTTTCATAATTAAGAATAAAAAATGTTTTTAAAATATTTCAATAGAAAAAATAAAATAGTAATAAAAGTGTATTTCTATAAAAAAAGACATGATTAAAAATTTATATCAAAATATGAATGAATAAATTATTTCATATTATCTGTAATGTATAAATCATTTTCAATCATTTTCAATTATATAACCATGGTTTTGAGTATTGAGGTTGGTTAGATCAAGGCTCATGGTTTCACACATTCTTAGTGAAATATGGATACAAGTGTGCACGCTTCCATGGATCTCAAGCCTATAGGGTATAGAAATATTTCCCAAATAATGATCCTCCTACCCTTAATATGTTTAGTGATAATTTTCATCATCAATCCATTATTGGGTAGTGATAATACATTTTTAGGGTTTTTATGCAAGTCCACCCACCTAACTACCCAAGATCCCATGCGATTCAAGGAGATCATTCAATAAATCGAGGGAAAATCATTTGTCTCAAATTAGTTTCTTCAATAATTGATCAAGAATACCAAAATCATGTTTCAAACATTCCATTTCATTTCAAAATCCAATATTAATGGGTTTTTATCAAAACTTGTTCCTTTCAAAACAATTCATTTGATTTCAAATCCATAAAACATTTTATACCATCATTTATCAAGATTCGTCATCAAATAATTGATTCCTTTCAAATACATGTTATAGAAATCAACACATTATTTGAAAATCCATAATCAAATACGTTCAAAACACAACATTACATTTGAAAACATTTATCAAAGATATCAATTAATGATTTAGGGATTAATTAGAAATTCATTTCAAATCAAGCAAGAAAAAATGGTTTCAATTGATTGGAATTACATTATGAAACCACCTACCTCAATTCATATGATTAATAGACAACAACACAAGGATTCCAAATTAGAGGGAGAATATATGATAAAACAAATCAAGAAGAATCCTAGAATCATAATTCACTAAATCAATATCTAGATCCATCAATGAAAAAATGATCCAATGCTCTTGAAAAAGGAGTGATATGAATAAAATGTAATCCACAATTGAATCAAGGATACACTTACCAAAATAGATTTAATGATTTAATCAAAAATTTGATCTATGAAGATTCTATTTTGGAAGACCCAAAATCACCTAAAGGGAGTCTCTAAATTCAAAGGGATCAAATTAAGTTCAAGGGAGAATATTAATGAAATAAAAAGATAGTTTCATGGGACATAATTACAAGAATTACCCTAATTTGATCACCCATATTGATGTCATCAACAAGACATTGGCTTCCACAAACTTTTGGATTGTGCCTAGATGAATATATGGGCCACTGGAAGTCTAACTAGCATTCTGTTGGTTCTAGAAAAAATGCCTTCACCAATGTACACCCCACCAGCTAGCTAGTGGAGATTCTATAGGAACTCCCTACTGTCAGCATGCCACCGATTGACTAGTGGCTCTTATAGATGAGTTGGTGGACCTCCTATATCTAATATGGTTATAATCTCATGTCCGTCATCAAGATAACCTCTTGAGACATCTCCCGAACACTCAAAAAAAGAATCTAAACATAATTATTCCCTATTTAAAGGCTTAAACAAGTAGTAACATCCAAGAATCAACAGGAACAAAAAGAGATCAACTTAAAAAACAAGAATATCCCATGTAAACCAAGAATCATACCTGAATGTAAGTGCCAATATGCTACAATTTTACACACCAGAAATGATTTCATCCTCTAAAAATATTGTCAAGAAGACTGGTCTATAAAGGGATTAGTCCACTACTATCTCAAAAATTCCTCAATATCCCACATATCAAGAGATCCAAATCTGTTCCACCAAAAAACCTGAACCAAAGGTATGGACTTCCCAGGAAGAACATTCATATTAGAATCAAAAACTTTAATCGGGTTCTCAGTCATGGTCATATCAAGTTCCACATCAAGGTTATCCCAACTCAAAACATGATGTGGGTTTGAAATATATTTCTTGAGTTTTGACACATGAAAAACATTAAGGATCTATTCCATAAAATGTGGAAATTAAAATTTGTAATCCACCTTCATTATCTTTTCAACAACCTCAAACAGTATAGTGTAACTCGGTGAAAAAGTCCCTGATTTTCTAATTCATCGGTGACCCGATTGAGGTAAGACTCTCAAGAACACCTGGTCACTAACCAATAACACTGAAGGATGTCAAATATGGTCCACATAGTATTTATAGTGTCTCTACACTTTCACTAACCTCTGGTGAATCATCAATATCTTCATTTTCATTTCCTTAACCGAACTATTTCCCGCAAGGAAAGCTTCACCAATCTCCAACCAATAAAGAATATATTTATAAGTTCAACCATATAAGGCCAAAAAAATTCCATTTTAATGGATGACCAGTAGCTATTATTGTAGTAAAAATAAACCATCCCTAAATAAAAATACCACACTCCTCTAAAGTTAAGGACACAAGCATGAATCTTATCATTAAGAATTTGTATAGCCCATTCTATCTGACTATCCATCTTATAGTAGTACATTATGATTAATTTTACCTTGGATCCCATATCCCCTTAATAAATCTCAAAAATCATTATATGAACCATGGATCCATATCATAAACAATGGTAGATATAACTCCATGAAACCTAACAACTTCCTTCACTTACAAATTTCCCAACCAATTGAATTTGCTGGTATCATAGATATTAATAAAAAGAGATAATTTTTCCAATCAAACAATCACTACACAAATTTCATTATTTTTCAAGGAGTATATGGAAACCCAAAAACAAATCACATATATATATTATATCACTTCCATGTATCATAGTAAGTGGTAGAATCATACTAGAATGCATACGATGTTCATCCTTGATCTATTAAAAAAGTATAATAATTGGGAAAAAATTAATAATATCCCATTTAATACCTAGCCACCATAATCATCAACTCATGTCACGAAATAACCTTTTTATGATTGGATGGACAACCCACTAGGAAATATTATAATCCCATATCATAGCCTTCTTTATATGTGACAGAACTACATAATGAAACATAAAAGAAAGGATTCCCTAAGAGATAAATACCATTCTATGATATTCTCCCCACCATTTGAAGAATCACTATTTTGTTTCATTTTTCCTAGAGAATAAACTCAATTAGAGATGATTTTAACTAAATTTATTCCAAAAAAACATTTGTCTCATCCTTATGGGATCCAAAATGTATATGAGAAAAGATATCCATGAGTTTCAACTCTTTAGAAGATTACTTCATTGACTGGGATGGTTGTTTCCCACTCAAATCATGAGTAATAATATTACAATTTATAGGGGTGTAGGCAATTCCAAACTCAAAAAATTTGTATAGGTTAGATACTTTTGTTATAAGATGTTAGGAGTGGTTGATGTTGTTTGTAGATGAACAATGAAGTTTATTTTGGAAGACTATCTTATCAAATCCTTCTTGTATTTGGGTTTCAATCTTAGTTTGGTTTATTTTGAGGAATCTTAAGGACCATTATTTATGGAATAGACTATGATGAACTTTGGGTAGTACCATGGAACTTTGAAGATTTAAAAGTAGTTTCCATTCCTATGGGATTCTTTTTTAATAGTTGTTTTAACTTACCCTTTCTATTTTTGGGATAATGTTTAAAGATAAAAGAAATAGATAGTTGATCTTTTGTGGATTATGTGATTCTCTAGAAGATGATTCTTGGGACCAAGTAGTTCTGAATGCTCATCATTTAGAGAAAAGATTAGTTTTGGTAGAAACTTATAAATTATGAAACCCTACATGAAGATAGATATATTTCCTTATGTTTTTATTCTATGTTGTAAATGAATTCCTCAAAGTTATGAAAAGGAACGTAAAACAAAAACATTGTTGGTTTACGTTTCCTACTAGGTAATCAAAGACCGCTTACATACATCATAATTTTGGGATTTTCTGGTGGTTAACTTCCTCCTAATCATGTTTTCTATCACTCTCCTTTAGGACGTGACCCTTTGTTTTCTCCTCCATGTTCATGTTTCCTACATGGAATCCTAGTATGAGTAAACTCAAGGGGCCTTTGTACTTCCTTTTCTTTCTTTTAAAGTAATGGTGTTACTGACTCTTTTTACAATGTGGGACTTTCAACGAAATTTCAAAACCCAATTTTAAAAATTGCGAGGACGCAATTTCTTAAGGGGGGAAGATTGTAACGGCCCGAAATTTTGAATAAATCTTATTTCCTCATTTCATGTGTTATTTTATTTTATTTTTATACTCAACAAAAATGTTTTATTTGATAAACATGATTATAATTAAAATGAGACCAGTGGGTTTTGACTGTTATATGACCATCGGTCAATATGACCGCTGTGAACAAAATGTTTTGATTATTGTCTCTAAATATAAGTAATCTTGGTTAATTATTATAGAAAGAAGATTTGATGGCCTCACCTAGTAGTCTTGGACCGATCGAAGCCCATCTAACAGAGCTTGGGAAGGAGGTAGCACCATTGGGCTTTGCTCTGGACCAAATCCAAGCTGAACTTCATCATGTGAAGCTAGAACGGAATCGCCTTCGCGAGAAGTTCAAACTGATATAAATTACTACTCGGGCAATGTTGACGGAGCCGCCCCAAGATTCTATCACCCTAGCACACCTTACTCTTAGGTCCTATGCTGGTATTATAAGGGGCTATGTAACGAGACCATAACTGCCTTGTGTAATCCTTGTTTTAAATAAAAATTGGGATTTCTTATTATGATGATGTTTATGAATTTTCAAATGACCAGATAAATATAGTATGCATATTTTTGATGAATTTTAGAAAAAGGATATTTTAAAAATGTTTATGTAAACCTTAAATAATTAAAAATGTGTAATGATTTTCAAAAAATGGTCTTTTACAATTATGTTCAGTACAAAATTTGGAGTCTAATAAGATCAACTTGATTTTTGATGAATAGTAAATTATGAATAGTGATTTTATGATTAGGATTAGTAATATGACCAAATGGATTAGTAATCTCACTTAAAGAAAGTTTTAAAATAATCTAGGCACCTTGATTAAGTAATGTGATTCAATAAAATGGTTAAATAACGGTTTCATAAATTATTATTCAAGTATTAGTTTTTTTCGGGTGAATAGTGTTTTTTAATTAAAAATTAAATTAAAAATATTTAGAAAATTATTTTTATAAAATGGATTTTATTTTTGAACTCAGAGCACCGATATTATGTTATGGTAATTTTTGGGGTTTTTTCTGAAAAAATGAATTTTCGGTGAATAGTGTATTTATTTAAAAATAAATTTAAAAATATTTAGAAAATTATTTTTATAAAATGGAGTTCATTTTTGAAATCAGAGCATTGATATTTGGTTAGTGTGAAATTTTGGGATTTTTCTGAGAAAGTTGAATTTTCAGTGAATAGTAAAAATGCAGTTTTAGGGTTTCGGTATGTTTAATGACATCATAGTTGTGTCATGATGATGTCATGAGATATTTTAAGGGTTGGCCAGCCAAGGGTGATGAATTATTGTTTTGGGGGCCCCATGTGGCCTAACTCCATGGTAAATGCCAAGGGAGAGCACATGGGTTTGAGAAAAGCACATGTGAGGTGTCCCTTGGCCATTAATGCATTGTCCCCTCATTTTCCCTATAAATACCAAGCCCTCCTCTCATCCATTCGACTCCCCACTCTTCCCCAACGAAGTTCTGGTCTCATTACCTCCCAAGGAGTCCTCCCAAGGTGCCCCCAAGCCCTCAAGGTCCTAACATTTGAGGTTTAAGAGTTGCATTTTAAGGTAAGGGATCTGACCTCTCTCTTTCTTTTCAAGTGATCTCTTTTTTGTCATTTATTTTATGCTCCATGTTCTTATGTTGGAGGATGTTCTTTTATATTCATTATACTGTCCTTTTTATGTTCTTATGATGAGAGACCCCCTCTTACTCTCATCATTTCATTTTATGAATGTTTAATTGGCGTCGTTAGGCTGCCGAAATTTTTGTAACAGATTCTTTCTCCCTTCTCATTTTTCAAGATCTATTTTCATGTAAAGTATTTCAAGTTCCTTTTTATTATGTTGGGGTATGATCTCTAAATTTATCATACAAATCTTTTATGATCATATTATGAGAGACCCCATTTGATTTATTCAATTCAGTATTTTGAAGTTTTAAGTGGCGCTGTTAGGCTGCCGAATTTTTAAGTGGTTCTTCACCCTTCTCGTTTTGAAGTTATACTTTCATGTCAATTCTTTCAAGTTCCTTTTTGTTATGTTGGGGTATGATCTCTATATCTATCATACTGATATTTTATGACCATATGATGAGAGACCCCATTTTATCTCTTCAATTCAGTATTTTGAAGTTTAAGTGGCGTCGTTAGGCTGCTAAATTTTTAAGTGTTCCTTGCACCTTTCTCCTTTTTCAAAGTTCTAATTCCATGTCAAGTATTACAAGTTCCTTTTTATTATTTTGGTGTATTATCTCAATATCTATCACACTGATCTTTTATGTTCTTATGATGAGAGACCCTATTTGATCTCATCAATTCATTTTTGGTTGAAGTTTATGTGACACCGTTAGGCTGCAGAATTTTCATAAGAGAAATCTTATTTTGTCTTCCTTTCATGTTCTTCATTTCATATGGTATATTTTCAAATTTCATTACCATGTTCTTAAATACCTTATATTATGTCCCTCTACTGTTTTATGGGTCATTTATTAATGTTTGACCCATGTCCCCTCTCTTTTCAATGTTTTCTAAAACCTTGTAACATAGCCGTTATGCTGCAGAATTTTCGTCTCAAAATGCCTCTCTCTTTTCTCAAAATTATTTTATGTTATAAAGTGAATACTCAAAGCTCTTATTTCTACAAGGGTATTCACATATATATCAAAATTTTATATTTTAAATTCTGGGATTTACATACATGAGACCCTCTTTCCCTTTCCGTGGCTTTAAAGTGACATTAAGATCATGTCTTTAAAGCAGTTTTTAAAAACGTTATGATTATGAAATGAAACCCATTTATTTTGTGCTATATGGGTTCTTTATGAAATTTTTGATGATGATATATGTGGCTCACATGATAATAAAGGAAAATTTAAGGGTGCGCCCTGATAGCGCTCCAATGCATTGGGTAATGATGTAACCACTAGAGATTACAATTTTCACGATACCTTGGTGAATAACCTTGGTAATTTTCAAATGACACCTTGGGGATGGACCTTGGTGATATGTTCATGATTGTCTATGTTAAATGATGTATCCACATCTTCAAGTTATGAAAAATGTTATTTTAATTATGAAATTCCTCATGATTTCTTTCTCATGCCTCAAAGTTCTTTTCATGACCTTATTGAAGTATCTCAAGTTCACATGTAAAATGTTTTCCCTTGTTTCCCTTACTGGGCCTTCTGCTCACCCTTTCTTTTGATGTATGTCCCCAGGTTATGAGATGCAGTAATGAACCAAGGATGAACATAAGGAGAAGCCTTTCAAGTGTTTAAGAAGAATCTTATATTTTTTCATGTTTAAAGCTCCTGGTTTCCAAGACACTAAACCTTAAAGATCCTCGGTTTTGTAAAATGTAATGAAAGTTTATGTGATAAAAAGGCGGGATACAATAGTTGGTATCAAAGGGAGGTTTAGTTATTTGTGGAAATTAGGATATGAAAACATTAGGAAGAACCCTATAGAAAAGTTTAAATATAGGAAATCTTCCTGGTATTTTGGTGAGTATTGAGTAAGGGGTTTCCAAGCAAATACATCCATGTCTGGGTACGAGCAGGTAGAGGTGGCTCTGGCACAGATGTACATAGGGGTTAAACCGGAAAACACCGACTTGAGCTAGACTCGAACGGGGACTGGTACACGACAACGGGCCTTGCTGCACTCTTGGTTACGACACTCCCGGGGGATATGCTTTGGTAAATTCATAAGCTTAGTATGAACCATTGTTAAAGGAACAAATATTAACATAAGAATATATGATCATGGATAACCTAGATGGGAACCTAGGGGATCACAAGTTAGGGTATAATTTTCTTCTACAAGTTATCCTTATATGATTTCAGTTCCTTTTCATTATTACTGTCTAAGCACTTAAGCCCCTAATTATGCTTTCTCTTCTTAGTTAATATTGGGAAATTGAAGAACATGTCCCAACAACCAATGTGATAGGAAATGCGATGATTGTCGTATTAATATGATGGGGATGATTAGGGGATTAAAATATGATTATTATTTTGGAAGACGTTCACTATTTTGGGGACCCTATATGATCGAGGTAAATAGATTACTACGGTATTTTCATTGAGGAGTAAGGTTGACTTATATTTTGAAGAATCGATGAATTTAAGGTGGACTTATAGTAAATTAGGTTACTTATGGGAATAATTAACCTGTCTTGGGTAAAATATGTATAGGTTAGTTACTTTTGTTATAAGATGTTAGGAGTGGTTGATGTTGTTTGGAGATGAACAATGAAGTTTATTTTGGAAGACTATGTTATCAAATCCTTCTTATATTTGGGTTTCAATATTAGTTTGGTTTATTTTGAGGAATCTTAAGGACCATTATTTATGGAATAGACTATGATGAACTTTGGGTAGTACCATGGAACTTTGAAGATTTAAAAGTAGTTTCCATTCCTATGGGATTCTTTTTGAAGAGTTGTTTTAACTTACCCTTTCTATTTTTGGGATAATTTTTAAAGATAAAAGAAATAGATAGTTGATCTTTTGTGGATTATGTTATTATCTAGAAGATGATTCTTGGGACCAAGTAGTTTTGAATGCTCATCGTTTAGAGAAAAGATTAGTTTTGGTAGAAACTTATAAAAGTATGAAACCCTACATGAAGATAGATATATTTCCTTATGTTTTTATTCTATGTTGTAAATGAATTCCTCAAAGTTATGAAAAGGAACGTAAAACCAAAACGTTGTTGGTTTACGTTTCCTACTAGGTAATCAAAGACCGCTTACACACATCATAATTTTGGGATTTTTTGGTGGTTAACTTCCTCCTAATCATGTTTTATATCACTCTCCTTTAGGACGTGACCCTTTGTTTTCTCCTCCATGTCCATGTATCCTACATGGAATCCTAGTATGAGTAAACTCGAGGGGCCTTTGTACTTCCTTTTCTTTCTTTTAAAGTAATGGTGTTACTGACTCTTTTTACAATGTGGGACTTTCAATGAAATTTCAAAACCCAATTTTAAAAATTGCGAGGACGCAATTTCTTAAGGGGGGAAGATTGTAACGGCCCGAAATTTTGAATAAATCTTCTTTCCTAATTTCATGTGTTATTTTATTTTATTTTTATACTCAATAAAAATGTTTTATTTGATAAACATGATTATAATTAAAATGAGACCAGTGGGTTTTGACTGTTATATGACCATCGGTCAATATGACCGCTATGAACAAAATGTTTTGATTATTGTCTCTAAATATAAGTAATCTTGGTTAATTATTATAGAAAGAAGATTTGATGGCCTCACCTAGTAGTCTTGGACCGATCGAAGCCCATCTAACAGAGCTTGGGAAGTAGGTAGCACCATTGGGCTTTGCTCTGGACCAAATCCAAGCCGAACTTCATCATGTGAAGCTAGAACGGAATCGCCTTCGCGAGAAGTTCAAACTGATAGAAATTACTACTCGGGCAATGTTGACTGAGCCGCCCCAAGATTCTATCACCCTAGCACACGTTACTCTTAGGTCCTATGATGGTATTATAAGGGGCTATGTAACGAGACCATAACTGCCTTGTGTAATCCTTGTTTTAAATAAAAATTGGGATTTCTTATTATGATGATGTTTATGAATTTTCAAATGACCGGATAAATATAGTATGCATATTTTTGATGAATTTTATAAAAAGGATATTTTAAAAATGTTTATGTAAACCTTAAATAATTAAAAATGTGTAATGATTTTCAAAAAATGGTCTTCTACAATTATGTTCAGTACGAAATTTGGAGTCTAATAAGATCAACTTGATTTTTGATGAATAGTAAATTATGAATAGTGATTTTATGATTAGGATTAGTAATATGACCAAATGGATTAGTAATCTCACTTAAAGAAAGTTTTAAAATAATCCAGGCACCTTGATTAAGTAATGTGATTCAATAAAATGGTTAAATAACGGTTTCATAAATTATTATTCAAGTATTAGTTTTTTCAGGTGAATAGTGTTTTTTAATTAAAAATTAAATTAAAAATATTTAGAAAATTATTTTTATAAAATGGATTTCATTTTTGAACTCAGAGCACCGATATTATGTTATGGTAATTTTTGGGGTTTTTTCTGAAAAAATGAATTTTCGGTGAATAGTGTATTTATTTAAAAATAAATTTAAAAATATTTAGAAAATTATTTTTATAAAATGGAGTTCATTTTTGAAATCAGAGCATTGATATTTGGTTAGTGTGAAATTTTGGGATTTTTCTGAGAAAGTTGAATTTTCAGTGAATAGTAAAAATGCAGTTTTAGGGTTTCGGTATGTTTAATGACATCATAGCTGTATCATGATGATGTCATGAGATATTTTAAGGGTTGGCCGGACAGGGGTGATGAATTATTGTTTTGGGGGCCCCATGTGGCCTAACTCCATGGTAAATGCCAAGGGAGAGCACATGGGTTTGAGAAAAGCACATGTGAGGTGTCCCTTGGCCATTAATGCCTTGTCCCCTCATTTTCCCTATAAATACCAAGCCCTCCTCTCATCCATTCGACTCCCCACTCTTCCCCAACGAAGTTCTGGTCTCATTACCTCCTAAGGAGTCCTCCCAAGGTGCCCCCAAGCCCTCAAGGTCCTAACCTTTGAGGTTTAAGAGTTACATTTTAAGGTAAGGGATCCGACCTCTCTCTTTCTTTTCAAGTGATCTCTTTTATGTCATTTATTTTCTGCTCCATGTTCTTATGTTGGAGGATGTTCTTTTATATTAATTATACTGTCCTTTTTAAGTTCATATGATGAGAGACCCCCTCTTACTCTCATCATTTCATTTTATGAATGTTTAATTGGCGTCGTTAGGCTGCTGAAATTTTTGTAACAGATTCTTTCTCCCTTCTCATTTTTCAAGATCTATTTTCATGTAAAGTATTTCAAGTTCATTTTTATTATGTTGGGGTATGATCTCTAAATTTATCATACTGATCTTTTATGATCATATTATGAGAGACCCCATTTGATTTCTTCAATTCAGTATTTTGAAGTTTTAAGTGGCGCTATTAGGCTGCCGAATTTTTAAGTGGTTCTTCACCCTTCTCGTTTTGAAGTTATACTTTCATGTCAATTCTTTAAAGTTCTTTTTTGTTATGTTGGGGTATGATCTCTATATCTATCATACTGATATTTTATGACCATATGATGAGATACCCCATTTGATCTCTTCAATTCAGTATTTTGTAGTTTAAGTGGCGTCGTTAGGCTGCTAAATTTTTAAGTGGTCCTTGCACCTTTCTCCTTTTTCAAAGTTCTAATTCCATGTCAAGTATTGCAAGTTCCTTTTTATTATTTTGGTGTATTATCTCGATATCTATCACACTGATCTTTTATGTTCTTATGATGAGAGACCCTATTTGATCTCATCAATTCATTTTTGGTTGAAGTTTATGTGACACCGTTAGGCTGCAGAATTTTCATAAGAGAAATCTTATTTTGTCTTCCTTTCATGTTCTTCATTTCATATGGTATATTTTCAAATTTCATTACCATGTTCTTAAATCCCTTATATTTTTTCCCTCTACTGTTTTATGGGTCATTTATTAATGTTTTACCCATGTCCCCTCTCTTTTCAATGTTTTCTAAAACCTTATAACATAGCCGTTATGCTGCAAAATTTTCGTCTCAAAATGCCTCTCTCTTTTCTCAAAATTATTTTTTGTTATAAAGTGAATACTCAAAGCTCTTATTTATACAATGGTATTCACATATATATCAAAATGTTATATTTTAAATTATGGGATTTACATACATGAGACCCGCTTTCCCTTTCCGTGGCTTTAAAGTGACATTAAGATCATGTCTTTAAAGCAGTTTTTAAAAACGTTATGATTATGAAATGAAACCCATTTATTTTGTGCTATAGGGGTTATTTATGAAATTTTTGATGATGATATATGTGGCTCACATGATAATAAAGTCAAATTTAATGGTGCGCCATGATAGCGCTCCAATGCATTGGGTAATGATGTAACCACTAGAGATTACAATTTTCACGATACCTAGGTGAATAACCTTGTTAATTTTCAAATGACACCTTGGGGATGGACCTTGGTGATATGTTCATGATTGTCTATGTTAAATTATGTATCCACATATTCAAGTTATGAAAAATTTTATTTTTATTATGAAATTCCTCATGATTTCTTTCTCATGCCTCAAAGTTCTTTTCATGACCTTATTGAAGTATCTCAAGTTCACATGTAAAATGTTTTCCCTTGTTTCCCTTACTGGGCCTTCTGCTCACCCTTTCTTTTGATGTATGTCCCCAGGTTATGAGATGCAGTAATGAACCAAATATGAACATAAGGAGAAGCCTTTCAAGTTTTTAAGAAGAATCTTTTATGTTTTCATGTTTAAAGCTCCTGGTTTCCAAGACACTAAACCTTAAAGATCCTCGGTTTTGTAAAATGTAATGAAAGTTTATGTGATAAAAAGGCGGGATACAATATGGTCACTCTATAAGAGAACACATCACTACCCCATACCTAAATAATCATAATAGACAATGTAGCCATTCCCAACCTATGGATGATTTAACACTGGTGAAAAAGTCAAATGGAATTTCAAATCATTGAAGGAAGTCTGAAATTTTGAATCCCATACAAAATTCACTCCATTTTGAGTGAGTTCAATCAATAGAGAATCTATCTTAATGAAATCCTTCACAAACCAGTGATAATACCCTACTAATCCCATGAAGCTCTGAATATCAAATACATTATTTGGTTCTTCCCAAGAAAATAAGGCTTTCACCTTTTTAGGATCAACTGAGATACCATGATATAAGACTATGTTCCCCAATATCTTCACCTTCTGAATCTAGAATTTTAACTTTGATATCTAGGTATAAATTTTTTTAATTCCTCGTGATATCCAAAACTACCATCAAATGAAGCATATGATCCACATTGTTTTTTGAAAAAACCAATATTTCATCCATGAATATCACTATAAAAGAGTCAATATATTGGTGGAAAATCATATTCATTAATGACCTAAATATATATAGAGTGTTGGTCAGACCAAATAGTGTAACAATATAGTCATAGTGTCCTTACCTACTCCTAAAAGTGGTCTTTGAGATACCAGACTCCTTGAAATTAAACTAGTTGTAACCATACTGAAGATCAATTTTAGATAACCACATCTACCCTTTATTATAATAAAAAAATCATCAATGTGTGGAAATGAAAACTTATTCTTAACCGTAACCCAATTGAGTTTTGGTTAATCGACGCACAAGTGAATATTTCTATTATAATTATTGTAAAAAAACTTGTTTTTCCATATGGAAACACACTGGGGTGAATGAATCCTCAAGATATAAAATCATCCGACTGATCCTTCAGTTCCCTCAATTTATTTGGATCCATATAGTAGGAATGAATTGATATATGTTGTCTACCTGGACCCAAATTGATAGAAAAATTTATCTCCCACATTGGGGGTAAACCAGAAAATTATGAAGTAAACACTTTTGGGATCTCAATAACTACTGGAAGAAGTTAACTCTATAAAGATTCCTAATCTATTTAAAATTAAAAAAAATATTAAATTCTTCCCAACTATGTAATAGGAGGTATGTCTCTACTTGAACTCAATTCACATTCTTCCTCAAAAACATGACACTCTCCATCAGGGGTAATAATGGACACCCACTAATGATAACAGTTTAGTTGAGATTTATTTTCCACCAAATGTTCTATTCTAAGAATAAGATCTAGATTTTTCAACACAATACCAAAACTCCCCAGATTATCTCAATATCTGATAAATGTATAGAATAATAGTGGAATCAAAGACCCTAATATCTATTCATCCCAAGATGCATTGCAATTTTCATCACATAAAGCATGATATCCATAGAAAGATTAAATATATCTATAGTGTAGGTTGATATAAAAGAATAAGAGGCACCAGTATCAAATAAATAACTCACTATAGATAAATCTGTAGTAGTGGTACCTCTTACTATCATAGGACCCACATCATTTCCCACTGGTGGCTCATCTACAACATGAATTTTTTTTTACTTGATGAATATGGATAGAACCACAATTTTCTTAATGCATCTGACTAATTAATAGATTATCTTAGTACTGAAAATCTTGTAGCACTACGTGGAGTAGTAAAGACATGGAAGAACTTGTACATGTTACCTAAATTTCCACATTAACTATAAACCATTTTTTCCCATGAAATAATGCTTCATGTTCCCAACATTTATTTGTTTTAAATAACTCATTGTGCCTTTACCAGATGTTGTAGTTGCTCTAAAATATTTTGGAAGTTAAGGAACACCACTAATATTTCCACCATGAGACTCATTTCACTTTATATTTCTTTTAATGAAAGCACTAAAGCTATCACTAGGAGCAGGATGACCTCCCATCAACCCTAACTTACTATATGTGTTAATTTCCACCACCAAAACCCTATTCATAACATCATTATAAGAGGTAATATTTGGTATAATGATTTTCTACTTGATATCTAATTGAAACCATATATGAAACCTCCCTTATTTCAACTTCACATTCAACACTACCTCATTTGAAAAATGATAATGTTATGAAAAATTATTTTACTATTTATTCATTTACCAATTACCCTACAAAAGGTTGAAAAAATCCATGAACCTAGCAAATACCATTGACTCTAGATTGAATTTATCTATAAAAAGAGTCTAAAAGTATTTACACTCTAAGTTCTTGCTATTATTTTCTAGACTTATAACATCATTGAATATCATGTTAGGAACCTAAATCTTGATGATGGAACACTTCACCTTAATAGATCATTCATTAAGGTACCAAATCTACAGCTTGAATGGGAATAGATGAAACTCCTTGGCCCAAAACTTAGACTCCACACACTACTACCTCTATGAGGTTCTTGTAAATTAGAGGGTTCCCTTATTGTGGTTCATTAGCAGCTCCCTCCTAAATCATAATTAGTCATATTATTGGGGGAATAGTATAACACAACATTTATAAACAATAAGAAAACATCGGTCAAGAGACACAAAAAACATCAACTCTGTCAATAATATCTCAACTTGGGGATAAAAAATCTCCTATCAATGTTTGGAAAAATTCCAAAATAATATTAAAAACCCATAAAATATTATTTTACCAACCACCCATGGAAACTTAAGGCCAGATATGATGTGATCAGGCTAGGAAATCGCTTGAAACCTACTCCTTGAGTCTCAATGATCCTTTTTCCTATCTACAAAGACATCCTAAACTACATACTAACATATAAGAAATGAAATGAACTCCTTTGATACCAATTTTTCATGAAACAGCTAATATTGGAAACTAAAATTTTACGCAAATCAATCCTGACATGTCCCAAATAAAATTCATGATCCCCAAAGGCTAGAAAATAGTGCCTGGGTATCAGGAAAAACATTAAGGGGGAATGATTTCATCATAACAACACCTAAACAAAAGAATAGTAATAGCTAGAATCCCAAAATAGTCAATATTCAAATATATTCATCAAGAAAAACTACACAAGATAAAAAAAAATTATATCCCATAATGAAACAACAAGCTCAATGCATCACATAAACCAATGACAACATCACCACAAGATCTACTTTGTGACGACCCAACCCAGCTGACCACTAAAATAATAGCCAGACTGGGGGGGTCACATTGACTCAAGTGTGCCTCCTTATATTATAGAGGCTTCCCACTAGTGTAAAGGGTATTAATAGGTGATAGTGGGGATAATATACCCTTATATCAGTGTATCACAACAGTTTTTTGGGAGGTGGGTTTGGTGGCCGATGATGCTCCTCGCTCGGCCTATATTGGTTTGGTTCTTTTCCGCTTCGGCTTCTCGGATATCTTCTTAATATTGTCACTGAAGGTTCATTTTTTATTCTATGGTGCTGGTTTTGTTTTCTTGGTGGATATTATGATCTCCGATAATCTGTGTGGGGTTTGGATGGTGACGACGACAGCGGTGCTTGGACGGCGATGTCGACTGTGGTTTTTTTTCTCTTGTGAAGACAACATCTGTCATTTTAGATTTCTGTATTTGGTGATTTTATGGTGTGGTGATGGATGTCTGCATCAATGATCGACGATGGTGAAGTGAAGAAGGAGTGGTTTTTTCTATGATGGGACTATGTTGGGACGACCTCTGGTGGTGTGGCTCTGGCGGGGATGGATGAAGATGACGATGTCGAGCTGTTTTCCTAATGATGATGGTGGTTGGAAGATGAGTGACCGGCTGACGTAGGTGCCTCATAGTTCGTGGCCACCTTAAGTTTGGAATTAATTTTTTGAATTTCAAACTTAGTTTTTGGTTTTTGGTCTTGGATCCCTCCTTATGTATGTGGTTACCGCTTTCCCTTAAAGCGGTTTTCAGAAAATCAAATAAAAATATAAATATTAGTAGTAGTAATAATAAAAGAAAGACAGAGAATCCAAAGAATAATATAAATAGAATATAAAATATTTCCAATTCTAATATAAAACAATGAATCCATGTCCCGATGATGATACATAACTAAAAAACTAGACATACAATAGGAAACATGATATAAATTAGTACATTAATAAATATAAGAAAATAAATCATTAAGGGAGAACTCCATGAGCATCCTGATATCCAACTTAATCTTGTGCTCCTAACTCACAGGTACAAGCAAGATAGAGTAATAAACCATCCATGGTCCTGTGAACTTAAGGCCTACTCAGGTATCCTAGTGTAATGGCGGCCTGAGTAGGGTGAGAGATATAAATCTCAATAGGTTACCACCCATGGTGTCTACAACCAAACCCGGTCTTTTTATAATAAGGTAGTGTGCAGGTCAAATGAATAATAAACCAAATTTAATAAATAAATAACTTCCCACTCAGGTTCCTAAAGGACACCTACATCGACTCATGGCTGGAAAGAGATTTCTGACCAGTAACTATATATATTAATAATTATATATACAGTTTAGTTATATATTTCTTCCACATATATGAACCAGGTATGTATGGACGTAAGCATCCATATAACTAGAATTAATAGGTGTTGGATAGACCGAGGCATAACTCAAGCATCTATAACTAGTCTGAATGATCCTGCAAGCTCAATCAATAGGGTGTATGCCCTGCATCTCATAATGAGTGAGAGAAATCATGCTCATCACTTGAGATGGTGAGTGTACCATCATCTCAACACTCAAATTTATGAGTGTTTCATCCTTCCAACACTCAACAATGGGCATGAAACATAATTCCACTATCCTAATAATGTTAATGCTGTGATATTCCATCAATAAACACCTGATGTAAGGGAGTATGATTTACACTATGCTCAAAAGTACCCTTACCATCATTCTATAGCCTATATCAAGGCATGATCATATTTATAAAAATATTCATGAGGTATTTCCTATCATGATTTACATTTATCAAGAAATTACCAATAAGGGAGTTCCATTTATTACAATTAAAATTAATCATGTACTTAAGCATGACATTATCAGACTATCCTTTCCAACCTTTGTATTTTATTCCATTTGAGTTATTTAATTAAATTCACATAAGATGTGATTATTTAATCATAACATGAGGCATGGTTTCACCACCCAATTAAATTCCATTTCAAATAAACCATTTAACATAATCAAGGAAAAAAATCCATTATGTACAAGATATTCAGATTAATACATGACATGTAATTAAACCAAACATGGAAAATAATTTTACAAGGCTCAAAGAGGAACTTAGAAGGTTTTATTTCCAATTAAGTATTTAACTACATGGGAAATCCCATTTATAAAGAAAACTATTCAATTTTTAAAACCAACCAAGAACTTAGAAGGTTCTTTGATTCATATTCTATTTATACAAAAGTTGGGATAATATATTTAATAACATAATTTGATTTAATTTCTTAAAAATTACATATACCAAAAAAATAAATAAATAATAGAATAAATAAGGACCAAAGTATTATGTACAAGCACATATCAAAACACCGCATATAATTACTTTTTAATTTTAAATAAAATGCCCCTCATTCAAGGGGTTTTATTATAAAAGAATGATATTTTTTATAAATAATTCATTTAACATAATTAAAATTCATTTCAAGAGTCAAAATTCAATTTATTAAAGGATGAATTTTAAAATGATACCAAATATAGAAAATCAACTACATGGTTTAACATGGAACTTAGAAGATGCCATCCTCAAATGGGAAATTTCAAAAAAATCTATTACAGTAATAAGATAAGAATAATGATTATAAGGAATTCCATGTATCAATTATTTTAATTAAAAAGGTCATATTTAATCTAGAACACCCATGGGGTGTTTATGGTCTAGGTTTACATTCTAAAATTGCTAGACAATGTTTAATGGGTACGTCTCAAGGTGATTATACCAATTTAAAATGAAGAAAAAATATTTTAGTCAGTAAAAAACAAAGTCCAATGTGCAGTAAAATGAAAATATATATAAAATGATCAAATTTAATGAAATAATCAAATTCCAACAACCTCTTTATTAGTATATTCTACTCATCCAATATTGAGGTCTGATTCATTCTATTTTGGAATAAATATAGTAAATGGATATCCACTCAGAAAATATGGAAAATGAGCTTGCACCATGATAACTCAGTTGAGAGGATATTAAATGAATAAATATTCTAAATGAATTGAGAGCTTACTGATGTGGTTCCATAGATACTGACAATGTTCAATTCAGATGACAAACAAAGGAGATCTTACAAATCCTAGGTTAGGCATGGAGGGGACCCACGAGGTATAAGGAGAAGGATCACATGAGTAGAGGAAGAAGAAAGGATAGAAAAAGAAAATTTAAACTCATTAAGGGATGTTTCATAATTTCACCATCAAAATGAGGTCACATGTTTTGTTTTCATGGTTTTCCAAACCGTGATCCAACTCTATGGCACCCTCTTCCTAAGAAACCCACCTTTCACGGTTTTTTCCATAGGGTTTTCCTAACCATGAGTTAACCATGTGATAAATAGTTCCTAGGTACTACCTAGGTGGAAATAACCATGTGGACTAGGCTCATAGTTTAGGTAAACCGTTCAAAGCCCATGCGCTTCACAACTGATCATCTGAAATTGGCCACATAGTTTCAGATAAATTGTGCGCCCTGTTCAGAGTACCCAAACATGATATTTTGGAGACCGGTGATCCTGAAACTAAACTAGACACCCGGGGGACCTCTCAATACTTTAACCAAGTCTCAAAACCACACTTTGAATTAATTATACTCTTGGAATTATGTTTTTAATCTCAATTAAAATAACGGATCGTCCATTAAATACCAAAATTCCAATTCCCTTGGTTTTTTTTACCTTGGATCAAAACCACGGGTCGTTACAACCTCGCCACCATAAAACTTATCACCCATGGGAATCCTTGGGTAAAAAACAAAAACATTACCCATCCTAAAAGGTTTTTGAATTATCATTCAAATTCTCATGTTTCATTTCATAATTTCCAACACACTTCAAAGCATTACTTGAGCATATGGTACATAATTCGTGAACGTAAAACCTCAATATTTTGTTAAATTCATTTTTTTAATTAATTTCATATTTTTGATAATTTTAATTTAAAAAAAACCTTAAATATAGATTTTTTACTAAATCGCTATGTTTGGATTGTATTATATGCACCATTAAGTTAAGCTTGCGCTACACGTAATACGTAGATAAGCTTGTAGTACACACAATATAAAGTTTCTATGAAATATGATTTTATTAATATAATTATTTAAATAATAAAATTATATCCTATCCATTAGAGAGGAATATATGAAAAATATTAATTTAATTATGAAAGTATGGTTTACATATGTAAAACCCTTTTCAAATTGAATGGAAATCTTTTTCTAAAAATCTATTTAAATGCTCATAAGTGTGTTTTATTCCAATAAATTAAAAAAATAAAAAAAATTGTATTATATTAATGAGATATATATATATAATATTAAATATAATTTTTAACATTCATCCTATGTATTTTCTATATATGATATAATAACAAATCCAATTTTACGCATAAAATAAGTATTTTTATAAAAAGATAATTTTACCACCTTTTAATGGAAAAGAATTTTAAATATAATTTTTGATAGTTTTAAAAATTATATTTGACAAAATAAACTTAATATTTCAAATAGGGATATAAAAATTTACTTTTTATAAATTATTGGTATTTTTTTGATAAGTTTCATGTTTTGATTAATAGTGAAAAATATTGAATTTTAATTGAAAATATAATTTTCATTGAAAATATTTATAGTGTTAAATCATATATTTGAATTCTTAGATAAAAATATTATAATTTAATCCAATTTATTTCATTGTAATAAATTTCACATTATATTTGGATATAAAAACATTTCAATCTTTTCGATGTTTTTACTTTAAAAACTCATTTTCTCATTCTATCAATGGGATTAATTTTAAATTAATTTTAGAAATTTATTTGTTTTTAATTATGTTAAATAGATTAAATATTTATAATAGTAATTTAAAAATTTATTAAATATTTCCACTTATTTTTTGATAATATGAATAGTAACTTTTGTAATATTTAATACAACATTTAAGGGTAAATTGGGTAATTGTGGGTAAAAATAATATAAAAATATTATAAAAAACCCTAACACATTATAAAAAGTTATTATATGAATATAATTATACCCTTAACATGTAAGGATATAAATTTAAAAATTTAATGAAAAAATTTCAATGTAAATGACTTAAATATTATTAAACTCAAAGGGAGTGGCAAAATGCCATGCTCTTACTTTTAATATATAGAATATTTTTAATATGGGGATAAATAGAAGATATTATTGACTATATATATTATTAATAAATATAAAATGTTTATATACATAATATAAATTTATTTTTTAATATTAGTGAAAAAATATTTATCATAAATAATTACAAAATGATGGAGTAATTAATCAATAAATGGAACAATCAGTTAAATGATATTAGAAAAATTAAAATAAATATAATTTGAATTAATTAAGGTCATACACCAATATCATGGGTTAATATTACATGTTAAGGGTGTATTTAGTTATTTTTTTGATGTTATCTTGATGTATGTATTTTCTTAAAGTCAATGTTATGAATAGTGTCAAAATTGACACATGATATTTTATGAAAATAATATATTATTAAATTATTTAAAAAACATAAGAATATTAAATAAGGTTAATGGGATGATATATGGTCTAAAATATCATATATTGTCCATTTATTTTCCAATTGAATAATTTATAAGTAAAAATTACATACTCTTAATATAGAAAAATTGGTTATCATAGTTAAAATTAAAATGGGTTAATTAAGGGTTAATCAAAATGATAAGGATTAAAATAACAAAAAAAATTGTCTAAAATATAATGGTTGATGATATTAAAATATTATACCATAATATATTTTAATACATCTCTTTTTTGAGGTATTTTTACTTATATTGAATTTTTTATAAATTAATCTTTTGAGAAATTCTAAAAGTTCCCCTCACCTTCATTATTAAAGGACCCCTTATCCCTCATATAATTTCACCATATTTAGTATTATAGATCGAATAAACTCTAAAAAATATATTTTAAACTTTCCTACCCACAATATAGAGTTGCTGGTTTTCCCAAAGGACCAACTCTAGTGTCTATTAGGGGTGATCTAAAGGACTCATTTCGAAGAAGAGGTAATCACTCTAAATGATCACTCTCTTTTTCTACTCTTCTATAAATTATATAAATATATGATATATATCATATAATAATGAATTTATAAAAATAAATATTCTGAAATTTTATTATGATAATTAACACACCATTATACATCCCCTTTCTCATCAAATAAGAAGTGAAAGTATTTCTTTTGTGTACGTACAACTTACTGTCTCCACGTAGCGATAAAATTCATTTTCCATCACCATATTTCATGACTGTGAATTATTATGGGTTTAATGTTTATATATTATATTTATTAAATAATTATACTTCTAAAATTAAAATATCATATCTACCTTTTTACCACCTAATCTTTTAGAAATGACAATGTCACCCGTGCGTATGTGTAGCTTACTATCTCCATGATGAAATGTGATTTTTTTCATCTATATTTGATATGGATGGTAATTAGGATTAATTTTATGAATATATATGATATATATAACATAAAAATTATTCTTTAATGATAATATATCCTATAATTTTCTTTTTTTAACATGACCAGAAAATGGAAATAGCATCCATGCATATATACAACCAACTATCTCCTTGAACGGTGTATTTTATTTTATATCTCTATCATTTATAGATTATTATAAATACTATATAAGGAATACATAATATATTTATATCATGGTTATCATTCTGGAGATAATTAAATCATTATATAATTAATAGGACCAAAAATATAAAGAAATCAAAACACATGCAAAAAACAAAGTAGATATTACCCAAAGTGTAAAATTAATGGGGAATTGTAATTAAACAAGTAATATAAGGTCATAATTAAATCATATATGATATGATATAATTTAATAAGTTTCTTTAATATATGTATAAAAATTTTATATTTATTATACAGGAGGTTCTCATGAGTACGGTGAGAGTCAAGACGTAAGGTAAGGTATTTTTGTCTTACTTTTATTTCTATGGGACACATGCCTTATAAACTACTAGTTTCTTCTATGTGGGGTATATGCTTCACATTAATGACTTTTATGAGTCTTGTATAGAATATTATGGTATTTTCAAATATATATATATATATATATAATTTTATTTCTTTCATGTTATAGATGATTCTTCTAATTATTAAGTGATGATTATTTATTTCAAAATCTCATCAATATTCGGGATTGTTTCGTATTAAGTCTCTATTGGGAAATATTTGTCTTAATAGTCCATGTTTTCTAAAAAAATTCCAATTTTTTTTTATTAATACCCTATGGATTTTTAAATTCATTTTCAACCGTTTTGGACTTTTTACTACATGGTTTGAAAGTAAACTCTTTTTCATTTCCCAAATGAGGTACATTATGGCTTTTCCAAAAAAATTACAAAAGGAATTTCGTTTTTAACATATATGGAATTAACATAATTTTCCACCATCTTGGGCCTATAATGTTTTGAATAATCCCTTACAATCTTAAAATTTAATTTTCAAATAAAATTATTTCTTTTAAAATTACATGGCATTTTAAGAAATAAAAACTTTTTCAAATAAGAAAGGATAATTTAATATAGAATTATTTTCAAGTGATATCTCAAAAATATTTTCCACCTAAGATAAAATAATTTTATATTACTTATATTTTTTATAGTTAGGTGCTTCAATTATACAATTCTTATTATTTCTAATAATGTTTTATGTATATGGTGGAATGATATTTATGAAACCCATTTCTATTCCATTGGTAATGTTATGATTGAATGATATTTATGAAAACCATTTAATTTCATGGGTTCTAATATAATAAATGATTTATGTTTTTATGGAAGACATATGTATGGTTTTTATTATGTTATGGGTGGGACCTATATTTCCATCCAATTAATTTGTTAAATATTTATGTATCTTGATTTAATGACTAAAAAAAGTCAATGGGACTGATCTGCTATGGAATATTGGGAGACCTGATCCACTATGGGAAGATTGGGAAACTCGATCCACTATGGGAGGATGGGTAAACCTGATCCCTTACAAAGAAAGGATTGTGACTGGGGATGGTGGTTTGTACCTATCAGTAGGTGTAGTCCCCATGAAGTTCCCTGTTATATTTGTTAAATGTGCTTTGACTTATGGGGAATGAAATAATATGTTTATGTGTCTATCACAATTTCCATATATGATGCCATTATTATACTTTCATGGATGATATGATTTTATTTTATTATAATTTATGTATTATGATCTATAGATATTTATTCCATGACTTATGTATATGATCTTTGATATGCGGGGTATGATCTTCAAATGTTATGCTCATGTTTTCATACCCTTATTATCATGTTATAAATATGTATATTCCATGTTTACCATTACTGAGAATCTAATCTCACCATTTATTATGTTTTTTTTTTAGGAGACAAAGAAATGTTTTTAATTATGATATATCAAAAAGGGTTATAGTTATTAATAAATAGGGGTCGGGAGAATTAGATGTGGTATGAACTAGTTATTTATGATTCAGAGTTTCCAAATGCCCTAAAAAAATATGGTCTATGGTTGTGTGTTTGTGTAATGTATGAAATTTTCTGAAAAAGTGACTTAATTTCAATGTATGTTAAGATAGGTTTGTTATAGTTTCTATCAGACCAATGATTAAGTCAACCTTTGGAAA
Source organism: Viscum album (assembly GCA_963277665.1). Classification (NCBI taxonomy): domain Eukaryota; kingdom Viridiplantae; phylum Streptophyta; class Magnoliopsida; order Santalales; family Viscaceae; genus Viscum; species Viscum album. The sequence goes on from OY728122.1 coordinate 2,094,402,758, forward strand.
CTTGGATGAGACAACTTTAGTGAGATCCCAATAGATATTTCTAACGATATGTCTAGGGATGACTCTAAGGTTAAGTCTAAGTATAGGTTATAATCTTAGAGTTTTAATAATAATCATGAATAACCTAGGATTAAACATAAGGTTTCATATATTCAAAAATTATATGAAATTTTCCTTGATTATGTTAGTCTACCACTATGATTTATATTTCTCAAACTATAATTTATTGTTTTATTAAATGGTTGGAACGCTAAGGTACTATGTTAATGTTTAATGTGATGGGAAATGTAATGATTATACTCTTGAACAACCGAATGTTATGGGGGAAGTAATGAAAATTCTTGTTTCTATAATCACACAGATTTCTCAAGCTCTGAATGAAGATGGACTACTAAATTATCAGAGGAAACAACATTCTATTGAGACCTTCATGAGGAAACTTCCACTTTTATTTAGTGGGTGAACTAATCCATTAGTGGATGAATAATGGATCAGTACCACTAAAAAGATATTTTTCATTATCCAATGTTCAAAACATGAGAAATTCATTTTGGATGTCTATTGTTAGTAAGTTGAGGTAGATAAATGGTGGAATATTATCAATAATATGAGTCAATGAGATGAAATTGACTCCATGGAATTGGATAAGATCAAGAAATTATTTTTAAATAAGTAATTTCCTTGTATTATTTGTAAGAAAACTGAAAAAAAAAATCTTCAGTTAAAGAAAAATGATGATGAATCTATTGGAACCTATAAAGAAAATGTTTCAAGACTTGTGAGGTATGCTTCTAGAATTATCATCCAACCTGAAAGTAATTTTGACTGATTCTTTAGTGGATTAAAACCAATTAGCCAAATATCATTATCCATAAGAGACTTTAGTAGCTATGAATAAATCATCTGATGTTCCATCAATGTTGAAATGGAAGTTGGAGTTGTGCATCAATGTCATGGTTTTTAAAAGAAAAGGAAGATGGAGTTTAAAGGAAAATATAAAAACTATGGAGAAAAAATATGAGTTTTTCAATTATGTTCAAATTGTGGAAAGAGGCATGGTGGATATTGTCTAAAAGGGACCGGTAAATGTTTTAAGTTTGGAATTGAAGGTCATATAGAAAATGAATGCCTAAGTAATGGGAAGAATTTATCTAATGATTTGAATAAAGAAAAGGTTTCAAATAATTGTCCTCTCACAGTTCAGCTCTTTACCTGTAAAGAAAATGGGTGTTATGCTAACTAGTGCCCAAATCTAAGGGTTAATGACAATGATCAACTTCATCAACCTCTTATATCCAAATACGAATGGAATTATCATGTGATTACTATTGGATATATGAAGTATGACAAATAAGTTGTGAAATTATTGAGTGATTTTATATTATAAATCAAGAATAATGTTAAGGATGTACTTTTATAGTATTATGGGATAATGAATAATCTAAGGATTGTTCCACTCTAGTTTTCCTTAAGGATTTTATGGAATATATTGAATGGTACTGGTAACCATGAAATGTGATTATGGTAGTAAGGTTATATTAGAAAGGAATAATAACCCTTAATATGTGCATATTGGGTTGTAATAAATTAAATGTGATAGTGTTGATGACCTTGGGACTAATAATATGGCAATATGGTTTATGATATCATGGATTGAGTTCATAGAATTTTTGGATTTATGGTCTGAGGAAATAGTTAACTTTGGAAATCATGAATGTTTTCACTAAGGCTTTATGGTAATTCAGGTTATTACCATGTTTCAAGAGAAAACATGATAATGGTATTCACATGTTTGGAATGTGACAACCAAGAGCTGCTTTATGATACAGTGGGTCAATGATAAAAAGATTTTGTGAAATTAAGTGACTTTATTTCTAAATTTTTAGACTTTCAACCTTCTTAAGGGTTACAAGGTTAACCATTTATAAAATGGTTTATGTTAAACTTTGATTGAGGTTTTATATATTAAAGTATTATCTTTCCATATGAGGATTTATACATATTGGATAACTCGTGATAACCATTTTATTATGATAAAGATATATGCAATGATCTATCATTCTATTTATAGATATTTTGATCTACTAATACTTCATGAATGAAAAATTCACATTCATTTATTAGAATAAGAGATGAAGTGGAAATTGATTAAGGCACAAAAACGAGTTAGATTTTATTGAAATCAAGAAAGTATATCTTCTCATGAAAATTATTCAATGTTAGGAAAAGGGTCTTTAAATAAAATATTTTTCCCATTATCATTATTTTTTAAGATATAAATTACCCTTTTTAATCCTCTTTCGGTTATGTATTTTTATTGGTAACTTTCTTTTAACCATATTTTCTATCACTCTATATCAGAACATGAGAGTTAAATTTATCTTCTACGTCTATGTTTACACTTTCCGCATATGTTCTCCTATATGGAAACCCAATGATGAGTTACTTTGGGTAACCGTTATGTTTCCAAATTTCCATTTTTAAAGGGAATTTTGGTATTAATTTTTATGATTTGGTTTTCAATGAAAGGAAATTTTAAGTAGTAAACCTTGGTTAACCTAGATGAATTTTGAAGGTGAAATTCATTTTAAGTGGGGTAGAATGTTACACCCCTGAGAGTTTTTGAAATAATTTTTTTTCTAATTAATTTAATCTTTTCAATAATTTTCAGTTCACATAACACTGAATATCAATTTTTTTATTCAAAAGTACTAATTTTGGCGTTATTTATACGCACCACCAAATTAATCTTTCACTACATGGAATACCTAGATTAGCTAGTGGTAAAAATAAAACTAAGTTTCTAAGAAACATCATTTTATTATTTTAATTGTTTAAACAATATAATTATAACTTGTGCAATATAATTATTAATATGAACAGGATTAACTGAATTATGGAAGAATGTTTTACACATTTAAAATCCTTTTGAAATTAAAAGGAAATATTTTTCTGAAAAACTATTTAAATGAAAACAAGTGTGTTTTATACCAATAAAATAAAAACACACTCTTTTTGGATTATATTAATGATATAAATATATATAATATTCAATCAAATTTTTATCATTCATCCTATGTGTTTTCTAGAGATGATATAAGAACAAATACCATTTTACGTATACAAGATGTATTTTTATAAAAAGATCATTTTACTTTATTTTAATGGAGATACCATTTTAAATATAATTTCAGAAAATTCTATAAATTATATTTGAAAAAATAAACTTCTTATTTGAAATTTTGATATAAACATTTACTTTTGATGAATGTTTTGTATTTTTATGATAATTTTCATGTTTTGATGAGTATTGAAAAATACTGAATTTTAATTGAAAACAGATTTTTCATTGAAATAATTTATAATGTTAAATTATATATTTGAATGGTTTTAAATTATAATTAGATAAAAATTTTGTAATTTAATCCATTTTTTTTCTTTTTAATACATTTCACATTGAATTTGGATATAAAAACATGTCAATCTTTTGGACGTTTGTACTTTAGAAACTCATTTTCTTGTTCCATCAATGGGATTGATTTTAAATTAATTTTAGAAAATTATATGTTTTAAATTATAAAATATAGATCCATATTTAAAATCATAATGTATAAATTTATTAAATAGGTCCCTTTTATTTTTGGATAATATGAATATTAAGTTTAGTAATTTTTAATACAACTGTTATGGGTAAATCGAGTAATTAAGGATAAAAATAATATTATAAATATTATAAAACTACCCTAACACTTGACCAAAATATATTTGAAGAAGATAATTTCACCCTTAAAAAATATTTATCTAAATTCAATAATTTAATAGACACTTGTCCTTGAAAATGACTTAAATATTATTAATCTCAAAGGGAGTGAAAAAATGTCACACTCTTACTTTTAATATGTATAATATTTTTAATATGGGGATAAATAAAAGATATTATTAACTATATATATTTTTATGAAATATAAAATTTGTATATACATTATATAAATTTATTTTTAAATTTTAGTGAATAAATAATTATCATAAATAATTAAAAAATAATGATGTAGCAATTACTCAATTAATGGATAAATCCATTAAATGATATTAGAAATATTAAATGAAATATAATTGGACTTAATTAAGGTTATCCATGAATTTTATGTTTGAATATGACATGTTAGTGATGTTTTAAGATAATTATTTAGAATTAATATTTATGTATGTATTTTCTTAAAGTCAAAGTTATGAATAGTGTTAGAATTGACACTTATTATATTTTATGAAAATAATATTTTATTAAATTATTAAAAAAAATAAATAAATATTAAATAAGGACAATTGGATGATATATTGTATAAAATATCATAAATTGGTCATTTACGTTCCAATTAACACTTTATATTTAAAAATTACATCCTCTTAATATAGAAATATTGGTTATGAAAGTTGAAATTAAAATTGGTCAATTAAGGGTTAATAAAAATGATAAGGATTAAAATAATTCCAAAACATGTATAAAATATATTTTTCGGTTCTATTACAACCTTATCACATCTTAGATTCTAATTAATGGACTTTTTGACTTATTTATATTAATATTGAATGTATTATAATTTAATATTTTGAGAAATTCTAAAAGTGCCCCTCACCTTTATGATAAAAGGACACATCCTCCCTCATATCATTTCACCATATTGAGTCTTATAGCTAAAAAACTCTGAAAAATTCTCTTTTACACATCCCTATACTAATTAAATAGGTTTTCTTCTTTCCAAATCACTAACTCTAGAGTAATTTAGAGGAGATCTAAAAAATCTATTTCAAAAAATAGGTAATCGCTCAAACCGATCACTCTCTATTTCTACTCTTATATACCTAATAAAAATATATGATTTATATCATATAATAATAACTTATTAATACTAAATATTCTTAAGTTTTATTATTATTATTAATACACCATTATACAACCCTTTTCCCATCTAACAAGAAGTGAAAGTATCACTCGTACGTACGTAAGGCTTACCATCTCCACCTAGGGATACAATTCATTTTCCATCACTATATTTCATGAGTGTGAATTATTATGGTTTAAATGTTTATATGTGATATTTATAAAATAATTATACTTATTTAACTATAATATCATATCTTCCTTTTTACCACTGAATCTGTAGGAAATGATAATTTCTCTCGTGTGTACGTATGGATTACCATCTCCATGATGTGATGTGATTCGTTTTCATATATATTTCACATGGATAATAATAAGGATGAATTTTATTAATATATATGATGTATATATATAACATAAAAATCATTATTTAATGATAATTCATCATATGATTTTATTTCATTTAATATGATAAGAAAATCGAAACAATGTTCATGCGTATGTACGGCCTACCATCTCTATGAACGGTTCATTTCATTTTCAAGATATATCTTTTATAGATTATTATAAACACATATATGATTAATATATATGATATTTATCTCATTTTTATCATTAAATATATAATTAAATCAGGATATAAGTAACAGGACCAAAAAATATAACAAATCAAAACACATGCAAAAAACAATGTGGATATTACCTAAAGAGTAACATTAGCATGTAATTATTAACTAATAGGTAATATAAATTCATAAGAAAATAATATATGATATGATATAATTGAATATGGTTATTTAATAGTTTTATAATAAATTTATATTTATTATATAGAAGTTTTTTATGAGTATGATGAGAGATGATACATAAGGTAAGGGGTCTTTGTCTCGCTTTTATTTTTATGGGACACATGCCATGTACACTAATTGTTTATTCTAAATGGTATATAAATGACCCATTAATGTATTTTATGAGTCTTATCCATATAATTTTATTTATTTAATGGGATATATGATCCTAATGATTATAATTTTATAAGTATTTATTTCACAATCTCAGTAATATTTGGGATCATTTCATTTTAAGTATCTATTGGGGAATATTTTTCTTCCATGTCCAGGTTTTCTAAAAATATTTCCAAAAATGTTTTTACTATTATTATATTGATTTTTAAATTCATTTTGACCCATTTTTTAATTTTTAATATGATTTTTTTAAGGAAATTGTTTTTCATTTTCCAAACAAGGTACTTTTGTGACTTTTTTTGTAAAAGTATAAAAGGAATTACTTTTTTTAACTTATATGGTATGAATGAAATTTTATACCGTCTTGATGCCTTAATGTTAAGAAGATTAAATTACAATATTACGAGGTTATTTTGAAAGAAAATTTTTTCTTTTAAAATTGTGTTCCATTTTTAAAAAAAGAAAATTTTATCAAAGAAGAAAGGATGTTTTCCCAATAATTGTTTTCAAGTGATCTGTCAAAATTATTTTCCATATAAGATAACATTATTTGATGATACTTTTGTTTTAATAGGGACATTATTTAATGACACAATTCTTATTCTTTCTAGTAATGGTTTGTTTTTATTATGGAATGATATTTATAAACCCCATTTATTTCTATGGTTTATGTTATGATTGAATGATGTTTATGAAACCCATTTCATTACATGGGTTATAATATGAAGAATGATTTCTGTTTTTATTGCACACGTATATATGGTTTTCATTATGTGATGGATGAGACCTATATCTATATCTAATTCATTGTGTAAATATTTATGTCTCTTGAGATAATGATAGAAACAAGTCGACATTATTGATCCAATATGGAAGATTGAGAAACCCAATCCACTATCGGAAGATAGGGAAACCCAGTCCACTATGAGAAGATGGAGAAAAAATATGCCTTACAAGGAAATGATTGTGACAGGAGATGGTAATGTTTACCTCCCAATAAGTGTAGTCCCCATGAAGTGTCATTTTATGTTTTAGAAATGTGCTTTGACTTATAGGGAATGATATTACAGGTTTATGTGTCTTCCAAAATTTCCAGGGTTGAGGCAATTTTTATACTCTCATGGATTATGTGATTTAATTTTCTTATGATTGATGTCTTATGATATTCCAATATTTATTCCATGACTCATGTATATGATATTTTATATTAAAGGAATGATATTCAAAGGTTACGCTCATGTTTTAACACCCTTATTCTCGTGTTATGCTTATGTATATTTCATGATTACCATTACTAATAATCTGAGATCACCCTTTCTTTTGTTTCTTTTCCCTAGGATATAAAGAAATTTATTAAATCTAATATGTACAAAAGGGGTATTGTTATGAAGAAATGGGTGGGATAAGAATAATATGTGTCATGAACCAGTTGTTTTTGTCTCCATGTTTCCAAATGCACTAAAATAATACAGTCTTTGGGTGTGTGTTAGTGTAATATATGAAATGTTATGAAAAAATGGTTTAATGTCAATATATGTTGAGATAGGGTCACTATAGTGAAAACACAATACAACACTCATTTTTTGATTGAAACACTAAAACAAATCTTACCCATCCCGTTTAGCTAGAGACATGATCTTGACGTCGTCTCTTTAAACAACTAACTGAAGGTGCCTCCATCCATTAGTTTTTAACATTAGAAAGGGCCAATTAAAAGCCCTAGAAAACCCTATCATTATAATTTCATTAAAAAAACATGCCCATAATAATTATAACAATTCTCCCAGTGTGGTTTCTTTAACAGGGTGAATGTGATTATGTTAGAGGCCATAACCAAAACCTCACTGTAAAGAAATGTTCGAATCTTGATTGAAAAAAATGAATATGGTCATGAAATCTTTTTGGGAAGACATAATCGACCTTTACACCCCACTCATCTTGACTCTAATACATGGTTCAAAATGGTTCTATCTGATCGTATTCATTGAACAATAAGTAAAACCACTTGAGCCACTATGTCCAACTTATCTCGAAGATGCCTGGATTTGGTGTCCAATGCATTTTAAACTGAAATGCAGCACCTTCCTCCATGTTGTATCATGTTTAATATCATAAAGATCAATAAATCCTATACCTATCTTTTGGTGATGTTCCATGATCAAACCATCACCTGGTCATTTAAATTATTATGCCTCACCATGAATAAGGGGTAACTTTTATCCATTGCACTATAATAATCACCCTTTAAACATCACATATAATCCTAAGAAAACTCTGATATAACCTCAGATTCATTAAAAATGAGTTCAAGGAACTAACCCAAAGTATTCCATACTCCAAATTTATGAAGATACATTGGTGTAATGCCAAAATTTCCACATCAGATCATTGAATGAGGCCAGAGCAACATCTACCTCATGGTCAAGTCAAAGGAAAATGACTAGTGTACAAGAGTCCATCTAAGGAATTCCTACAGCAGAACCCTTGTATCACTCATTTCTAACCATGACTTGAATAAAACCACACATCCAACATAAATATTTTATTGAGATTAATTTTCAAGTCCAATAACGTTTAAAACATTTGCGTGGTGTAAGACCAAAACTCTCTAAGTGAATCAAGGATGAAATAAATAAAGGGGACATGGTCATCTCTTTCAAAAGATTACACTAATATGAAACAAAGATAGCCAAACTATTAACAGTCAAACCACTTCTGGTCGACTTCTCTAAAGAACCTCAGCTTCACCCACCAACACATCACCATTAACCAATCACAATACTTTACCACCTAAAGGCATCCTGTGATCATTCATGCTTTACCATCAAAGCTCATCAAAATCCAATGGAGCTTCTTAAGGGTTCCATAAACAACCAACCACATCAATATCGTGCTACTGATAAATCACTAGCATGTGCACTAGAACCAACATGAGGCTCCCCACCTTAGGGGTTTCCTAGTCCTCGAAAGGAGAGATAGACTAGCCACTCATAAGAACGCTATATCAGAACCACATTAAATGAAAAAGATTAAGAATTTGGCATGAAAAAAAAACTAAACTGATGGGCATATCAAAACACTTGATCCTCATGGAAATTCATCCTGAGAATTGGGATGAATTTAATTCTCCTTTTACGCCCAGGTCACTCTACTCTGTAGATGACCTAAGAATGTAATCTACAAATCAAGGATCAACAATTTCACCAAACTCAACCTGTTCATTACAAAATCAAGGAAAAATAAGAGTACTGTGTATATAAATGCATATTACCCTATCATTTAGAAGCAAATGGAAAATTTGGGATACGAACCATATTCTTATCAACCCTATGAATTCAAGTATCTGATGACCCATACAGAAAATTAGCTCAAAATTCATCATTCTGAATGACTATAAAATAGACTTATGATCTATAGAGTCACCCAAAGAAAGATAAATAGGGTCACAAGACCTACGAATCATCTGAACTTTCCTTTGGCATGTTTAATCTGCTAAAACCGATCATTAATCGGTGATCATGCCTGTAACAACTGTCAAGGACAAAACGACCATCCATATAAAAAGGGGTGTCATTGGAAGATAAAAGTACTACTCGGGACAATGGCACCTGAATGCTACCATACAATAGAAATATCATGGAGTTTAGAAAGTAATTTAATCTCTAAGGGTGATACCTACCACGAGATATCCCCTTACAAAATCATAAAAGTTGACTATGTCACTAGTTCACACCAACCAAAAAGTCACTAGGATCTTCACCTATCATTCAAGCCACTACTAAAAAGAGAAGTAATCCTACAGAAAATTATCATGTTTCCATTCAAATATAACTCAAAAGAGATATCTAAAACTACCCTTACATGAGGGTTTAAATAAGGACACCACTTCAGGTTCCACTTTAAGACATTACACTTATTCGTATTTGAACTTTTAAATATTTGAAGGATTTTAAAAAACACCAAGTCCTAATAGGGAATTCTTATCAAACATAATTTATAAAAATTAAACATTTATTGAAATCCCATCATAATTAATTATTTTATTATATAAATTTTTTTTAGTTTGTAAAAGGTAAGGTGACCTACGAGGGTCCCATTAAGCCAACCTAGGTTCTTAAAAATGCAACCCAATAGCATTTTCATAACTACTAAAGTTTTAAAATCACATTTATTGGTTCATATCATAAGTAACATACCCTAACTAACCTAATTTGGTTTAGTTTTGTATTTTAGAAGCTAATCACATGATCTTCACGCCCATTTGATAAGGCCACAATCCATTATAGGGGAAACCATTCATTTTAAAACAAAACTAAATTGCCTTTACATTTTATCCATTTAAAATATATCATGGCTATATAAATAATGGTTTTTTATATGGGTGTCCATCTACCAATCCATTATGTGACCATACACTTTATAGGATGGCATTTGGATCCCACAAACCAAAATCACTTCAATTTAAAAATTTGAACTTTGGAAGCATTCACATTTTAAAATGGGTCTCAATATATTTATATAAGGGTCCATGGGTGGTTTGAGTATAAAGGTTGCCTTTTCCCAATTATAAGTCACCCATAAACCTTACAACTTAAAATTGGTACCTGTTTAATCACAACTAATAAATTCTGCCCATGCATCCATTTATATATATCAAAACAAAAATAGCATGTTATTACAAGCAGTAAACATTGAGAAACATTCTAGATAAATAGGCATCATGGAATATAATAACCTCATCACTGAATACACTCAAGGCTCATAATTAAATCTAAATAAAAGCTAAAAATTCAACTACATGGTATGACATATGCATGAAATGTGAATTTACTATGTTCCTATAATGATGCATGTAATGATTCATACTAGACATATTAGGACAAGGGTAATATACCATAAATTTCATAAATCAATAAGCAGTGGAAAGTACACCATTCACTAAAGGTGAAATCATAATCAACTATAACAATAAACAGCACGAACAACAATCTCAACCCTATACACTTAGAATTCTCCTCATACATGGGTTAATCACCCCCATGAATGGTTATTTACCAAGAACTAACACATTCCTAGTAACTTATACACCATCCTAGAATAGTAAGACAAGGAAAAAAAGAAGGCTCTGATACCACATTGTGATGTCCCATCCCGACTGACCACTAAAACGTTAGTCGGACCGATGGGTCACATGGACTCAAGCGCACCTCCCTATATGAAAGAGGTTGTAGATTAGTAGAAAGGGCCATAGGATGTGATATTGGAGAGATTATACCCTCATATCAGAGTATCATAGTGGTTTATCAGATAATAAATAACAAAAAATGATATAAGTAGTAATAAAAGAAAGATTTAACAATGTAAGAATAATATAAACTGAATATAAAATATGGCCAACACCAATATAAAATAATTCATGCATGTCTAGATGATGATATATTACTAAAATAGTAGAAATAAAGTAGGAAACATGGTAAAATGTAGTACATGAATAAAGAAAAGAGGATAAAATTGTAATAGAGAACTCCATGAGCATCATGGGCTCCAGCTTGGTCATGTGCTCTTAACTCCCAGGTATAATCAAGACAACACAAGAAACCATCCATGGTCCTATGAACATAAGGTCTAATTGGGTACCCTAGTTCAATGGTGTCCTGAGCAGGGTGTGAGATAAAAATCTCAGTAGGTTACCACTCATGGTTTTTGTAACCAAAACTATCCTATGAATAGTAAGTAAGGTAGTGTGGAGTTCTAATGAATAATAAAGAAAACAGAATAAATAAACAACAACCAGCTTAGGTTTCAAAAGGAAACCTTGTGGCTCTACCTACTTTGGTTCCATGTGTGTACAAAAGTAAGCATCCATATACCTATAATACTAGGTGTTGGCTGAATTAGGGTGTAACTCAGTCATCCGTAACTAGTCTAAATGAGCCTATAAATCCAAAAATAGGGTACATTCCCTGCATCTTGTAATGATTGGGATACACCATGCTCATCACTTAAGACGGTGAGTGTTTTTTCATGTCAACACTCAAATTCATGAATGTTTCATCATGTTGACACTCAACAAGGGATGTGGAACATAATTCCACTATCCTAATAATGTTAATGGTGTGAGACCCCATGACTCAACACTTAATGTAAGGGAACATGATTTTTTCCATTCTCAATATCACTCTTAACATCATTCCATAACCTATATCAAAGCTTAATCATATTTATAATAATATCCATGAGTCATTACCTCTCATACTTTACATTTATCAAGCCATTATAAATAAGGGTGTTCCATTTTTTTAAAATTAAAATTAAGCATTTATTTATGCATGAAATGATCATTGTGGTCTTTCCACACTATACATTTCATTCCATTTGAGTCATTTAATTAAATTCACATAATTTCTTCTTATTTAAACATAGCTAGAGGCGTATTTGAATCACCTGATTCCATTCCATTGCAATTAAACCATTTAACATATCCAAGGAAAGTAAGCCATAATGAATAATATATTCACATTAATATGTGACATTAAATTAAACAAAACATGTAAAAAAAATTCTAAGGTTCAACAAACTGAAACTCAGGATGATATTAATAATTTGGTTTCAGATCTTTCATGGTGTCAAAATTTAGTACATGATGTGGCAGGTCTATCTGTTCAACAAACTGAAACTTGGGATGATATTGATTTGACTCCTGAGTTAGAATCATCTCATTTAAATGAGTTCTTTAGGTCCACTGAGTATTATTTATATCCTGGTTGTAAGATAATTAATTTTGAAGTATTCGATAAATTTATGGCCCCTAAATCAGATAATGGAATGTCAAATAGTTGTTTTGATCAGATATTCTCTTTGTTAAAAACACTGCTACCTGAAGAAAATGTGTAGAGTGTGAATTTCTATGAGGGAAAGTGGTTGGTTCATAATCTAGGTCTTGGTTATAATAATATTTATGCATTTCAAAAGACTACATCTTATATTATGATGAAAATGAGTTGTTGGATAGTTGTCCTACATGTGGACAATCAAGGTATAAAGAATCTCAACTAGGGAAGTTTGGATTTGTTCCTGTAAAACAATTTAGATATTTCCCACTCACACCTAGATTTCAGCATTTATTTTTGTCTCAAAACACATCATCATTGATGTTATGTCACAAAACAAACATTTCAACTAGTAAAATCTTAAATCACCCCTCTGATGGTGATTCATGGAAACATTTTGACAAAGTGCATCCTTCATTTTCTTTAGAAGTCTGAAAGGTGTGATTGTGTCTTTCTGCTGATGATTTCTATCTATTTGGTTCTTATGGTAGTTAGTATTCATGTTGTCATGCCTTTATAAATCCATATAATTTACCTCCATGGATGTTGATGAAGGAGCCATATATCTTTTTGACCTTATTAATTCTAGGACATATGAACAAGAATATTAATGTTTATTTGAAACTATTTATTAATGAGTTTAATTTATAGTGGAGTAATAGTGTTAATAAATTTGATGTTTCTGTGAAACAAAACTTCATATTGAAAGTTGCATTGATGTGGATAATTAGGGAATTACCAGTATATGGCATGTTATCTGGCTGGAGTACACATGTTCCAAAATCATGTACATACTGTATAAGAGACAGCAAATCATTTATTCTCGTAATTTGAAAAAAACCTTGCTTTTTCTACTGTCATCGTAGATTTCTTCCAAACAATCATCCTTTTCAAACAAATAAATATCATTTTAGAAAAGGAAAAGTCATAAAAGATGGGCCTACAAAAATTATCTTAGGTATAGAGTTAAAATCATTTTCCTCTTCATTACCTCTAATCACATTTGGACCAATAATAAACCAATAGAAAATTTATGGGTTTGGAAAAGAGAACAATTGGATAAAATAGATCATTTTTTGGATTTTCCATATTTTTCTGATTTGTTAGTCTATCACATGTTATATGTGAAGCATATTGAGATGAACAGTTTTTATATTTTATTTCATACAAGTTTGGATACACCAAGTAAGACCATAGATAATGTAAAGGCACGATTAGATCTTGCCCAAATTTTCAAGCAACCAGAACTTGAACTGTTTGAAAATGTCAGATCATTGAAATGGAAAGGGAATGATTGAGGAACCCCTTAAATGAGAATAGTATAGACTTAGGAAAAGGATATAATGAGATAGAATAAATAATCTCACATTTAAAACATATAAAACGGAATATAATACTATAGCACAAAAATCATATCGATATATGAAAAATGGATGTAAAGATACAATATAAAAAAAGTAATATACTTGAAAATAGAAAGAGAAGGATTGAGGAAACCATTACTTCAACATAATAATAGGTTTGTAAAAGTATATAATGAGAGATAATAAATAAACTCTCATTTAAAAAATGTTAAAAGGAATATAATACCATGGAATAAAAATAATGGAACTACATGAAAAATTAATTTGAAGATACAATATAAAAAAGTAATGTACTTGAAAATGGACACAAAAGGATTGAGGAAGCCTTTACTTTTGCATAGTAATGACTTAGGAGAAAGATAAAAAGAGAGAGAATAAATACAAACTAATTTAAAAAATATAAAATATAATATAATACCATGGTATAAAAATCATGGAACTATATTAAAAAGTAATTTAGAGAGATAATAATACAAAATTAATGTACTTGAAAATAGAAATTGAAGGATTTAAAAAATCCTTACCCTGATAGGTTGCTTCTTAGAGTTTGATAGAGACTCATTATAATCTTAGTAACACATTTAGAGGTCTCTATATAAGTATGGGGAGAGGAAATTCATTGCTAAATGGGTTTTGAGTTGAGATTAATGTGATAAAGGGTGTCTATTTATACTTGTGGAGGGTGGTATTAAAGGGTTAAAATATTCGATATTTTATTATAAAAGCCAAACACTTGTGGATAAAATTAATTAAAACTAATTTTATTTATTATTAATGAGTTATAGAGAGTTATTTTACCTTTAAATACATACTAATTTTAAATTCACCTTCCAACCATCCCATTAATTATATAAAATCCAAAAAAAATTATCTCAAAAATAAATTTTTTGGTTCTTAAATATAAAGTATAAATTAATAAATTAAAATTAAAATTTATAAATTTATTTTTATAGTTATTAAATTAAATTTTCATTGGACTAAATTTTTCATAAATTTTTGAATCATGAACACTTATTATTGATGTAATAAAATCATTGTACCCATAAAATGGTAATTTTCACTTCTTTAACAAAAAAGACACGTTGTTAGAGAATTCCAAACAATTCACCCAAAGATAATTTTTCTATGATAAGTCTAGAAAATAAATTTATTTTATCAAAATAATTATCTAAATATGATAATAATAAATTTTCAAAAAAACACTTATTTATTAAATTTTAAAAAAATAATTTCATAATAAACATTCTCACAATTAAAAAAATTACATAGGGATTCATTAAACTATATTATCATTTAAAAATTGTTTTATAAGATTATTTCATGAAAATAAATCCTATTAGAAACTTATAAATCTATCATAAAACATATTTATAATGTAATATATTAATAGTCTAAAAAATAGTACATTTTTGGTTATATCATAAATTATCTCGACGGTCACTTAATTGCATCTATGTAGCCAACTATAATAATTTTTAGTTGTGTTATTGAATAATGTTCATAATTTCCATTGACCATATTGGATTAAAATATTAATATAGAACAACCAAATTTCCTTATAAATACACTATTATTCTCACATCATCATTCACTAGGTCACTTACAATGCCATCGGTACTAGCCTATTCTTGCACAAGAATCTTTGCCGGACGGCCATGCGATGGTGGAGAGATACCATCATGACGCAGATGTTGGGGAGAGGTAGTTCCTTGTAGTTATAGTTTGGTTGAATTCCCTTAGAACTTTGGGTCATGTAATGTTTCATAAGCCTATGGGCCATGTAATATCTAAGCATGCGGGCCTTATAAGGGTTCCCCCTCATCCCTTGATAGGGGGGTTATCAAAAATCAATAAAAAAAATAAGGCCTTCATGCCATTCAGGTCACTTACAAAGTTTCTTAAACATCCTTTGATAATGTCTATCATTTTCCTATCACTACTATTTATTTTTAAATTTATTATGGTAGGAATAATATTCATGGGGGATTTCATGCCTATATATTACCTTTTACTAATTATATTATTCTTTGATGTTTATATCCCTTTACTCTTCTTTGTTTTTGTAATCAATATTAACATGTGTTTTGAAATGTAACAGTATTTCTATTGTAATGTAGTTTATTTTATTGGATATTATCATTTAGTAAATTAATTATTATTAATTAGTGTAATTAATAATTTTTGAGAGTTTATTATGAAACATGTTACTTATAATTTTAGAATGAATATTTTAAAGTATTAAAACATATACACATAACAAGATAAAAACATTTAGAAATCAAATAAACCTTAATGTAAATATGAAATGTGTAATAATTTATTTTTTACATTTAAATATTTATTTTATCATATGTCGTACATATAATGTAATATGATAGATCATCTAAAGGTTTATGTAATAATATTATGATAATGAAAACATGCATCATACTTTTTAATCATTAAATTTCATTGACTTAATTACCAAGATGATGTGAAAATAAAAATCTTAATAAAATGAATATAGTTTAAAAATAATCATGAAATTAATAAAAATAATGTATATATATAAAAGGTAAGAAGGTTCAAGTATGGAAGAAAATAGTTTTGCAGAAGTAAATGATCCCTTATCACCCTTTGGTCATGGGTTCAGGGCCCTTGGTCAAGACAAACACATCAGGTTGTCACTCAGCCTTCGAGCCACCCCTTTACTAATTTTTTTAATAAATTTACATTTTAATTGAAAATATATAAACAAATAACTTTGGTGATATATAATTGTATAAATATATAGATTATTAAAATAAATAAATTCATTTAGCATTTTTTTATAATTATAAAATAATATTTATAAAATAATTCATTGAAAATATGAGATGTCATAGTTATAACCCTTATGAATTGGTCAACACTCTTTCAATTTTTTTCAAACCTACTTGTATTTACTCTTAATCATTTTTGTAAGATTCATTCGTAATTAAAATATTTGTTTTTTCTAGAATAACCTAAAATGATTTTTTCAAAATTAAATGTTGAATATTAATTAAAACCCATATAAATTTAATATCTACTAAGAAATAAATAATTCGTTCTCCCCTATAATATTAAATCCATAATTTTAAGGAATTTAAAATTTAAAAATGTTCCAATAACTGTCTTGAAGAATTTAATGGTGATTGAAGTTTTTATTGAGTTTTAAGAAAGGGGAATTCCTCAAAAACCCACAATATGGTTCACAAATATAATATTTTATATTTAAAATTCCCTGTCTATTTTTACAAACCTTTTATGTCTCCCGATCCCTGATGATCAAAAATTAGTCCCTAGATATTTTTGGGACCTTCCTTACAAGTTCTGGGTATTTAAAAATATCTCCCTCTCTCCATATACCTATATAATGAGCATAACATTTAGAAAGGAGTCCTATAACAAGTTTAAATTTCTCTATGCCTCTCTCTTTCCTTACTACTCATTTGCAGAGGGTTTTCAAGGCTTCACATATAGGTAGAGGATTCAATAACTCTCTTTTATTTTTTAAATATTATTTAATCATCATGTGGTTGATTCAAAAAAATAAATGTTGTGAATTTTCCAAATTTTGATAATAATTAGAAATAATAAAAGAAAGGTTGGGAGAGTGTCTCTTCATATTTATATGATATTAGGTTATTTCATGAAATAAATTGATATTTATATGTTTTTGGTGAGATATAACTATTTCTATGATTTATGAACTTTTCTTATGATTATTTTTTGGAATCACCTATCATAAATGGTTAATAATCTTACATTGGTAATAAATGGGTTGTTTTTATAACCTTGGAAGTGTGATGATGATTTCTTGTGATGTAAATTAATTACTAGGTAATAATGAAAAATATTCTTTCTTATGTGACTACTGTTGGTTATATTGTGGTTATTATAAGTTTTTTCTGATACTTTATTCTAAATTGGAATATTTTTCCATAGGATGGTGTATTTTTTGACTTGGTGGTAGTGGTAAAGATGGGTTTTTTTATAGGTTTGGATTAGGGAAATTATGGTGGTGGTTGGAATGGGTTTAAATGGTATTTGTTACATTAAATGGTTTTGAGGTGTGGGGTTATATTGATAGATGTTTGATGATATGGAATGAAATGGAAAATATCATGAAAATTGGTGGTGTGATGGAACTAAATAATGGTGGGTTTTCCTAAAGATATTAATAATTAAAAAATGGTTAGGGGATGAGATAAAATTGGGTGATGATTTATTAATGGAATATAATTAAATATGGTTAATGTATTTTATAATGAATATAATATGGATGGTGAATAGTAAATAAAAAATGGTTAAAAATACGTTTAAATGGAATTCATGGTTGTTTTGTGGATGTCTTGTGGGAAATAAAAGGGTTGATTGATGTTTTAGAAGTAGAATTTGTTGTTAGAAAACATTTATGGATGTGTAGTGACGGTAATGAGTTGTGGTACTATTGTTGATAAAAACCCTCTAGGGTATATTTTTTTATGGATTTGATATATATATATATATATATTATTTTTTTGATTTTATATACACCCCACCTAAGTCAGACAACCTTACGGATACTTATCTTTTTTTTGGTTCTAGGTGTTTTTCACAAACATCGAGGTTAGTGAGGGGATGGATGGATAATTACTCCCTCTTTCCCACTCTCCCTTAAAATGTGGTATATATTATGTTGGATCAAAGTAAGTGTATGAATATAAGTTGTGATGGATTAAAAGTATAATATGGCATACATTGTGATATAGTTATATGGTGGGGGTCATGCATAGATTGAATAGGGAATGAAGTTTACATCCATCATGTTAATGATACCCTAAGATGATGTAAATGTGATTTGATATTAAAATATGGATATTTTGTATATAGTTGTGGTAATGTGGTTATACGATTATGATGTTTCTATGTGACTTTTATATGTTTGGATGTGGTTATGATGATATAAAGAGGATACAAGCATAGTATATATATTATTGGGTCGTGAGAGTGACTAACTAGTGGGGAAATGGCTATAGGGTTCCTTATTGATATATTATTTTAATATTATGTTATTATAATTGGATGAGATATTGGGTAAGTGAGCCTTGGTGAGTTTGGGTGATAGTTGACCTTTTGTGGGCTTGTTGGTTTTTCTATTTATTCATTAAATCATCATTATACTTCTTCTATATTTTAATGATATATTTCATGAAGAATCCTAATAAGTATACATGTATTCTCACCCCTATATATATAAATCTATTTTAAATGTTTCCATAAAGGATTTAGAAATCGAGTCGGACATTAGTATCTTGGGGTTAGGAGTTGTGGTTGGAGTTTCTTCCTTGGGAGTTTTTTTGGATATTTTATCTTAGATATTGTTTCTTATATGAAACTTTCATTCATTGTGTTTATTTTTTCACATTAGTTTTATTTATATTATGGATTTTACTAGTGGTATAATTATTTTATATTATTTTTATTTTAAGGGTAATTCCTTCCATTTTTCTGACTTATACCTTTGGTGATGGTCACCAACCCGTGGACTATTGGAGGTGGGTTTTGGGGTCACTCTAATCTTTACTGCAATCCTAGGAGGGGTTCCCAGTAGGGGTGGGTCATGAATGAATTGACATGTCTATATCTGATTTAAGAGATCCATTTAGATAGTATTTATTGACTATTTGGTTCAATTTATAGAAGGTTCAATATTCAGGGAAATTAATTGATCATACCTGGATATTTGAAGAAGATAAACCAGAATGAAAGGTAATTTCACTTTGGAATTATTAAAATATGGTAGATATTTTTTATATTGTAAATATCACATGAAAGATAATGATATAACTCTAAAATTGATAATTTTATCTTATCTAGATTTGGATAATAAGTAAACAAAGGAATCTTTTAATGATGTATCAAATATTGAGTTTCATGATGTAAGTATAATCAATTTTTGGTATTGATCATGGAGATATCATCATGCATATAAACCGAGGAAAACTTCCCTAAAGTAGTGTTTGAATGAAGATGATTATGGAGTTACCCTTAATATGTTTTTACTTATCCCTAAAAACTATAGTAAATATAGTTATACAATTCATTGAGTTACCATGACCTAAATATTATATCAACCAAATAGTGATTAATAGGGGATTTTGGTGCACCTGAACATCATCGTGTATATTATCCTTGGATGTATCTCAGTGTGGGTGAACCAAAAAACCCCTTGAGTTACTATGTGCTTTAAATTATATATTTTTTTATATATTTAAAAAAATAGATATTGAGGTAGAGATACATTTAATGTTATTTATTCTATCAAGAGAATAAGAGTTTATTATGGGAGAGGGTTAAGTGAGAAATGTTTTATTTTAAAAGAACCCCGATTCACCACACCCTCATAGGGTTCACCAAGACTCTCAGTGTAATCCACTATTCCCAACCATTGGTATTATATCCTAAAGGATCTTACTTGTAGAATAATCTATTAAATCTAGTTTTTGGCTTTGTTTCATAAATGTAATCATATATGAATCCTACCATTTTTAATGGTACTAACTTTAATGATTAGATAATGGAGATTAATTGATATCTATAGGATTTTGATGATTATTTCTTGATGTATGTACATCATGATTCTTATTTTAGGGTGTAAAGATATAGATGTAATGAAACAATGGATATTGGTTAGTATTATAACCAATGGTATTCAAGAAAACATTTCATTGTGATAATAATTTTGAGTTATTGTAATCATTGAAGGGAATTTATAGAGAGTCAATGGAAACCAAGTATGTTATTTTATTCCTTCAATAGTTTATTAAAAAAATTATGCTGGGTTATTAATGAGTAATGTTGATGAAAATATTCTATCATCAAAATGAAAGAAAAGATAGAGTAATAAGAAAAAAAATCCATGAGTGGTTGGGCACACCTATTGGGGTAAGTGTGATTAGTTTTGTTGAAAAAAAATTATAACACTATTATAGAAGTATCTTTTAAATATAGAAATATATATTCCACTATAGAGATGGAAATAATTTGTTATTTTGATGAATAATTGATAAAACGCTATTTTTTCAATCTGTTGAATAATCGTGAAGTAATCAAAAAGATATTCAATCCTTCCATGATAAGGTGGATCAATTGAAGATAATTCATGAAGTTGAATGCATGTTAATAGAATAATTGAATTTATAAAATAAATTTTTAATGAAAGATTAAATTTATTTTGAATAAATCATTTTAAAGGATGAGTGAAAATATTATATGAATGATTGATTTACTCAGAGAACTTGCACATGATTTTATAGAACAAATGGAAAAGGAGAAGGAATCTAAAGCTAATTTTATCAATCTCAAAACATAGATTGATAAGAGGATAAAATATGTTAAATAATAATGTTCAAGGATAGAGGATATTAATTTCCAAATAAATGATAAGGATGTGAAAATCATATACCATGAGAGGAATATGAAACTATCAAAGAGAAATATAAAGATCCCTCCCATGGAATCCTTAATGAGTGGATCTCAAAAAGTTCAAAATATAAAATCGATGAATAAACAAAAATTTCTTTACAAATATAGAATAAATAACTCTCAAACAAATTTGTTGTTAAATATTTACTATTCTGGAGTTATGGGACGCACCATGGATGGGTGTTTTAAATACAAAGAATTAAACTATTGAATAAGGTTTACTACAACATATCAACCTAGAAAACGGTACCTGGGGTATGATATTATTAAGATATGATTTATATATTATAATAATATATTTATAGTAAGGTGATATAGGATGAAATATGTGGGGTATATCAAGAGTAAACCTCTTATTCCCATATCTAGGAGGTAACATGAATAAAAAGAAAGAAAAAATATGTTGAACTAAAAAGTATATTCTCCATGTTAAAGTAAAGTGATAATAAAATTAATTGAATGGTAAAACATTTTCTAATGGATATGTTTTTATGGAAACTACCATGGATATAACTTAAACATGAATATATTTTAAAGAATAAATTATTCAATAGTAAAAAAAATAAAGATGAATGCTTGAAATAAGACTCTCCAATGATAAAAATATTATGAGGTAGTACTAATAGATATTGAATAAGAGTAGTATGAAGTATGCATAAGTGTTCTCACAAATACCATTATAGAGAAATAGTGGAAAACTGATGGAAGAGCCCTCACATTGAGGAAGAATGATAAAGGATTAAATATTGAAGAATCAATATAGTAATCATGTACAAATGGAATTAGTGTCATAATGTGGTTGGATTTCAAGATAAATAAATAGAGGATTCAAATTAAAGTATCTAGAATGAAATTTTTTTAAGTGATATCATTCAAAGGAGGACCACTAAGAAGGCTTGGATGAAATTTGGAAGTAAAAGAGTAGGTTCATAATAACCAATCACATACCTCTAGTTGAGGATGTTTGGAAAGTATACCTCACCCCATGTTTTTAATTACCCTAACTATTATCAAATTGGTTCACATTTAATGGGATTATACAATCCATGGAGTGAATCCATTGCATAATTTGGTTGAATTATAAGTGGTATTAAGGCATGATCTAAGTTTACAAGTGGTATGAGAGTGTTTCAAGTGTTATTGAGGATAATATATAATTAAATGGTGAAAAAACTTATGTAAAGTTATAATTTTTATCAAGACTATTCTAATAAAAAAAATTGAAAGGTATAAAAATATGACCCAGAATTAACAATGGAATTGGAGAAATTACAATTAGTATTAAGTCCTAATCTAAAATAAAAAATGTTGAATATGATATTTTAAGTAATATCTAGGTAAATATGGAAATTCATGATTGGTATCATACAAAAACCATTTGGTATCTAACCTCTAAGTATGAAGAGTAAACCTTAATATAGAAGTAGTAATAAGATTTAATTATATGACTTGTTTATTTTTACTTAACATTTAATATCATCTTATTATTTTTAGGATATAAAAATCTATTGAAGATTAATTACTCCCATGATTAGTATTAATTATCTAATTGGTAGTAAAAATGAATGAAATCATAGGGATTACGTTTTTTATATTCAAAGTCTATTTTCCCCATTTGGGAAAAGATAAATACCTTTTAAAAAGAGTAAAATAATTGGTATCAAATAGTAAGACTCACACACTTGTAATTTTAGGATTATTTACTAATGAACTTTTGTGAAGTGTTATTGAGATAATAGGGAGTCTCTAAAAGGAAGTAAATAAATCAAGTTACATGAATTTATAGAAGTGAGTTTGTGTAATGAAACTCAATGATTTTTTTAGCTTATAATTTCATTTCCTACATTGAGATTTCACTCATGTAAGCATACAGGATTTGTTGATAACTCTTTACAATGTGGTAAGATCACTCAATGAAAATATCTTAGAGTGAACCGTAAATTTCAAGGGTTATTAGATCTTGATAAGAAAATTTTAAATTATTTAAATCACTTTGAGTCAGAGGAGTAATAGTGGAAATAAAAGACAAATAAGGTTTATAAATGGTTGGAAAATCCAAAAGGATTTGAATAAAAACAAATCATCGATGTAAAAGGTTTTGGGAAAGCATATATATATGAGTTATATGAAAAAATTAAAATTAAAACTCTCTAAATAAGTGTTTAATAACAATGTTTGAATTTATTCTTTATAAAATGGGGATAATAAATATTAATACAACATAGATATTGTGGAATCCTTGAACAATATGCCCAAGGGGGTATTAATATTTTTAAATCTATAAGATCAATTGAAATGACATAGAAAAGAGTTGAATAAAATACCTTGATAAATTTAATTTTCAAGGGGATAACAAAGAATAAAATCCAATTAAAATACCATTTTAATTTTATTCCCATAGGGGGGAGAAGAATTCAACATAAAGGGGAATAGAACCATTAATTAATTAATTAATTTGGAGCCTTGTATTTTAACATGACCCGACCCATTGAGACCCCACCTAGGTTGGTAGTAAGCCAAGTTTTCCACCCTAAGACCACCTTTAATAGGCCATGTAAAGGTATTGGGGTACACAGAAGAAGATTTTGGGATGGGGATTTAATAAAAATTCACCAGAGTGATGGAAAGTTTTGTCTACAAAAAACTGAGCCTCAGTACATTTCTAATAATATCGTGTGAATTAAATCAGCACAAAAAAAATAAACTGAACAATTACCTCATTCCAATTGAAGGCGTGTTCAACTACATCTCATCACCGATGATTAGTGTTTAAAGGATTAAAGGCCTAACCCCTCTAGATCATCCACACATTCTCTAAGAATCTACATTATCTTCGTTTTTCATATTCTGGGTGCTATCTCGAAGCTTCTATGAATCCTTTAGAATCAAAAAAATCACCATTATCCCATGATTTTGATTCATCGAAGGCATTCTTGGATCGATTTCTTTAATAAATACATTACCTCTCTAAAAAGTGGTAGGAGATAGAGGCTTTAAATACATTGTAATTAATAGCACAAGGAATGAGGTCCTCCCTCCTACTTATATAGTAGATTGCTTAAAATACCTAGAAGGGTTCCCCAGCCCCTGGAAATAAAACTCCCACTAAATAAGCAACAAATAAATAGTTATGAAGAACTAACTATGTTATAATAATTATTTATATTTTATCACATACTTGTAATATATATTAAATAAATTATGTGAAAAAGTCAATTCATTGACTTGACTTGAAATTCCTGCTAATATTAAAGGAACCTTGAATATTAAAATAATATTCTTTCATATAATATTATTCCATGTATTTAATTAAATACTTTTAAATACATTTAATAAATAGATTCAATACAATTATTCTATACTCAAATAGTAATGAATTTATTCATTCATTGGTGATCAATTACTTGGACAACTCTCGGACCATATGGTTGGTCCCACCATGTCCAATGTTCCTATTCACTAGAATAGGAAATATTCTTGAATACGCTATTTTTTGTGAACCTCTAGGCCCTTATCATGATAGTAGTCAATATTATTCACAAAAAAAAGATTTTGGCAACCCATATAGGCCCCTAAAGAGATAATGAATAGTCATAGAAATGACAACCCTCCTACAAACAAGAACTATGTAATATAATCTATTTGCCTTATATTTCACATAAAGAAGGACACACACTTATGTCATCATTATTTCTTGATTTATTATTTGTTAATATAACAGGACAGACATACCTTAGACTACCTTGGCCAAGGATTTATAAAGGTACTACCATCCTGATCAACCAAGCCTAATATGTTACTTCCTAAAATCAGATGTGAAAAATTCTATCTTGATCATTCAACCAATTCCATACCACCAATGATGCACCCAACACAAGTGAACTTGCCTAGAATTTATTATCATAGTTTATTCCTTACATCAAAGTATGTGATCAAATGGCACACATTTATAATGATCTCAAGTAAGGAGACCAATACACATTTCTATAGATATAAAAATCCAATGACACCCAAAACTTTTGTTGTTTCTATTGGTTGGTTTGTCCTCATGATCTCACTTACCAGAGATCACCAAGTGAAAACTTCTTGAGATGAAGTCTTAATGATTATAATCCCCTAGCACCTTGTCACGACCCGCCCTCGGGGTCCGTGCCGTGACTACCCCAAGCCCGCCTTCCATAGGCCAGGGACTGGCGACTAGCACCAAGGCGTAAATCCGAGTAATATGGGAAGGCATTGCCTTTGAAAAGTAAACATCACCACAGAGTAAGCAAGCGGAAAGTAAACACTAAACAAAAGCAGAGTACAACTGAAAGTGCGGAAAAGTAAATGGGCCAGAATACAAACCCAAACTGAAAGTAAAGTACAACTCGAAAAGGGAAAAACATCAACTGAAAAGTAAATGCCGCTACTCCGAGCTGTCCACTGGAAATCCCACCTGAAGGGTGGGTACAGATAGCTCCTCTGCTCCACGGGTCCCGCCGTCCGCTCCGTGCACGTCCCGCCCAGTGGTCCACCTCCGGGTACCGTCCCGCTCTGCAAGCCTCAGCTAAGGTCAACGCTGTCCGTCGTCTGCAACCAACACAACGTAGTGCGGGCAAAGCCCGTGCAGGGGTGAGTATAAGCTACTCAGTAGGGACCCCGAGACCCATGAAGGTCTCTCAAATCCACAAAGGATAAACCAAGAAGAAAAGAACAATCACGAAGTAACAACCGACACTGCTTAGGTATATGCCCATACATATACCTAAATCATCAATTAAAATACGCTCCAACCTCCGAGCCCAAGTACAACTCAGTCCACACAGGAAAGTATACATATTCCACATAGGAAAGCAAAACATAATCCACACAGGATTGCACAACACAATCCACACAGGAAAGCAACAGGATTCAGCTCACACAGGTATACTTCTTCAAGGACGATAAAGATGATCACTGATCCATCTAAGTCGTCGGACCCACGAAGGATCGATAGGTAACTAACCCCCGCAAAGACCCACACAGGATCGGGCTCACACAGAACCTGTAGGCGCTGGCTCACACAGAACCGCTGAGCGCAAGGACCCACACAGGATCGGGCCCACACAGGACCTGTAGCACTGATCTACGTAGGATCGCTGAGTGCTGTAGTCGTCGTCGTCGAATCCACACAGGATCTCTGTACTGTCGTCGTCGCAGTCACAGTAGCAGTCGTAGCAGTAGAACAGTCGCAGCCAGCACTAGGGTTCCCGCACACAGCAAGCTCGTTCGGAGGGTCCGCTCCACAAGCCGAGAGGCTGATACATCAACTGTCACAAAGACCAGAGTTGATGTATCCAAAAGTTCCGTATCGTCAACAGGAACTCAACGCAACAGACGGCGCGTCGATCGGACGCCCGGTCTGAGAGTTATTGGCATTTTCGTCTCCGGGGCCCGGTTGGTTTTTAAGGCTAAACTAACCCGACCGTACTCCACCTGCGTCCAAACCTCGGGCGGAGCATGCCAAAAGATCCGTCTCACTAAGAGGAACACTACGCGACTGACGGCACGTCAATCGGACGTCCGTAGCTCAAGATATGAGTGTTTCCGCTCCGAAGGCCCGGTTGGTTTCGTGAACGAACCAACCCGGCCGAACTCAAAGTAAACTGAAACCTTGAGTGCGATAAACCGAAACGACCGTCTCGATCCAAGGATCGCGTTGCCGCAGACGGTTCGTCATTCGGAGGTCCGAGGCTCAAGATATGGGCCAAAAACCGATTCTGGTTCGAAACGGGGGGGTCCGGGTCCGGGCCGACCCGGCCCGACCCCCCCCCCCCTGGGGCAGCACGGCGGCCGGCGGCGGCCGCCGCCGGCCGCCGCCGGCGGCGCGGCGGCGCGGGGAGCCGCGGGGAACCGCGGCGTCTGTCGCCGCGAGGAGGCCGCACGCACGCGGGGGCTAAGCCCCCGCTTCCTGGAAATTCGGCGTGGCAATTGCCGCGCCCCTTGATTGAAACCGCCCCCACGTGGGGGCCGGTTGAAGTTAAAACCGGGGGGCTGCTGCCCCCCCCCCCCCCTCCTTTAAAGAACCGCCCCCCTCATAAAGAGGGGGGTTTTATGTAAGGGTCGGGGGATTAATTCCCCCGGTTTTTAAGCCTTCCGGCCGGCCAGCTGGCCGGCCGGTTTTCTCAAACGGGACCGGAAATTCCGGTCCCCCCTTCGGCTTCCGACGCCGGCGGCCCGGCCGCCGGTCTTCTCTTTCCACCGCGGCCCGGAACCGGCCGCGGTCTCCTCGTCCCGCCGCGGCCCGGAACCGGCCGCGGTGTTCGTCGTCCGTCGCGGTGCGACGGCACCGCGCCCCTTCGCCGTGTCTTGATTCCTTTCAACGCGGCGCGACGGCGTCGCGTTCTTGAAGATTCTTCCTCGGCGTGGCGCGACGGCGTCACATAAGATTAACGTACAATTATCCGCGTGGTGCGACGGCACCACGCCACCTTGCTTCCGCCCGCAGATAAACAACATGAACGATGGAGGGGGTCCGGCCGTGTTCATGCGGTCCGGCCCCCCTCACGTTAAATAATAACACAACTTTAAATAATCAGCATCCTCACGTTAGTCATACGAACCACGAGCAAGAATGAAATAATTAAATATTAAATCAAAAACCCCTACCTCGGGTATAAGGTTCGAGGATTTGTCAACGTTCCGCGGAAGACGACGTCGCGGAGGTCGGGCGTCGCGGAAGCCGTTCGTCAAATCCGATGACGAAGGGATGCGTTCGAAGAGACACGTCGTTGGCGAAACTTGTACGCCGACGAAGATTGTCCGAGGAAGAAGTGGCGTCCCCTTTCGTTGACACGGTAAATGAAGAAGAGCGGAGCGGCGTTCTTCGTCGGAAATTGAGCGTTCTTCGTCAAGTCTTGAGGAAAGTCAAATAATAAAGAAAACAACGAACTCAAGAACCTCTACCTCGATAGTCGCACGTTGACGTAGTCGTGGAATATCAGTGTCGATTCCTTTGACGTCGGAGGAAGAGTCGTTGTCGATGGCGTTCGTCGCGGAAAACCGTCGCGGAAGAGATGACGCGGAAGAAGTACGTCGCGTCGCGGATACGGCGTCGCGGATGGACCGTGTTCTTCGGCGGAGAAGTTCTTCGTTGAAGAACGACGTTCTTCGCGTTCTTCGTTGAGTTTGAAGAAGAATAAGAGCTCTCCACCTCTCAAGAAGACAAACAAATAACCCCCAAAATAAAATAAGACAACATCTTATTTTATTATCACATAACACATTAGAATTTCAAAAGTTTGAAATTCAAAAGGTTTAACTCCCAAAATTAAAAAGGTAACTCAAGACAATAAATGAGGCGTTAAGGGAGTTGGGAGAATTTGAAAGGTTTAGGGGTTCGTGTGGGCCCCACCACACTTAATCCTCCCAAGGGAGGTTAAGTGGGTGTGGGTCCCACTTCCAACCTCCTTTGGTAGGTTTTTAACAAGTTATAATAAAATTTGTTCTATACAAATTTTATTTAACTCAAACTAAAAACCCCTAAAATAAACTTTCAACCCGCAACAAACGCAACTCCCGAAAAGGTCTCTTTAAGCGAATATCGGCGCTGCGAGTTCATCGGTGCCCTCGTATTTCAATTCAGAGCACCGGATCAAAAGTTAGGAATTCCCGCTCGTTCGTTCACTGAACGTACCCGAGCCAAACTTCGGAAATTAATTCCGGGCACTCCGGGCCTCGGAATCAGGTGCCGTCTGAAACCGCGCTCTTGTAAAATTCTAAAGAAAATTAAGAAAAAAATTCCCTTGAATTTTACGGGTCTTTACATTACTCCCACCTCAGGGCTTTACGTCCCCGTAAAGATACATCAAAACTAGGGAAACAAATGAGGGTACTGAGCACGCATCTGAGCCTCCTGCTCCCATGTGCTCTCATGGAGATTCCCGTGCTGCCATCTGATGCGCACAAGAGGAATCGATCGCCCACGTAGGACCCGCTCCTGTCGATCCTCTATCTCCACTGGGACCTCCGTAAAAGTCGCCCCATCGTCAACGTCAAGCTCCCCATGGTCAATGATGTGTGTCGGGTCGTGCACGTATCTCCTCAACTGGGATACGTGGAAGACGTCGTGCACCCGGTGCAACTGAGGTGGTAGAGCCAGGCGATAAGCCACCTCACCAATCCTGCGGAGAATCTGGAAGGGTCCGATGAAGCGCGGAGATAACTTGCCGCCTCGGCCAAATCTCCGAATACCACGTCGAGGTGAGACCCGCAAGAAGACGTGGTCGCCATCCTCGAACTCCAGTGGCCTCCGCCTCTTGTCAACGTATGACTTATGCCGGCTCTGAGCTGTCCTCATCCGCTCCTGGATGACCTGGACCTTCTCTGTCGTGGCCTGGACCATCTCCGGTCCCACCAGTGCTGACTCCCCAGGGTCTGTCCAGCACAAAGGAGATCTACATGGTCGGCCGTACAACGCCTCGTATGGTGCCATCCCGATGGTGGAGTGGTAGCTGTTGTTGTACGCGAACTCCACTAAGGGTAGGTGGTCCTCCCAACTACGACCAAAGTCGAGGACACATGCGCGAAGCATGTCCTCGAGAGTCTGAATGGTTCTCTCCGTCTGACCATCCGTCTGAGGGTGAAAGGCTGTGCTCAGACGTAGCTGTGTCCCGAACGCTTCCTGTAACCCCTTCCAAAGTCGGGAAGTAAAGTGGGCATCTCGATCAGAGACGATAGATGATGGTACGTCGTGGAGCCGCACAATCTCCTGAACGTAGAGACGTCCCAAGCTCTCCACTGAGCCCTGCTCTCTGATGGGTAAGAAGTGTGCCGACTTGGTGAGTCGGTCAACAATCACCCAGATGGAGTCGTGACCTCTGGAAGTGCGTGGAAGTCCAGTCACGAAGTCCATTGATATGCCGTCCCACTTCCACTCCGGAACCTCCAAGGGTTGTACCAAGCCTGCTGGTACCTGATGCTCTGCCTTTACCTGCTGACAGGTGAGGCATCGAGAAACGAACTCTGCTACTGCCTTCTTCATGCCCGGCCACCAGTGCTGTCGTCTGAGGTCCTGGTACATCTTCGCCACTCCAGGATGTACCGCTAAAGGAGAAGTGTGAAACTCTCTCAGTACTTCCTCTCGCAGAGCGACAGGCACCATGGTACGTCCTCTGAAAAGGATGTCGTGCTCTGCTCCAAGGGAGAAACCATCAGGTGCCTGTCCCGAGGATATCTGTGCACGCCGTGTCTCACAGTCAGCATCCCCGCGCTGTGCCTCTCTGACTCGCTGCAGTAGTGGAGGAGTGACTGTGAGAGACTGAAGAAAGACTGCTCCATCTCTATCCACGAAGGATATCTGCAAAGAGGCTAGCTGCTTCGTCGCCTCCTCAAGTAGCTGAATGCCCGTCCTCCTGCTGAGGGCATCGGCTACTACGTTCCCCTTCCCATGAGTATAGACTATCTCAAAGTCATAGTCCTGGAGGAACTCGAGCCATCGTCGCTGTCTCAGGTTCAGGTCCTTCTGCGAGAAGATATACCTGAGACTCTGATGATCGGAAAAGACTGTAAAGCGCTCGCCCATCAGATAGTGTCGCCATGTCTTCAGAGCGAAGACC
Organism: Viscum album; assembly: GCA_963277665.1. Classification (NCBI taxonomy): domain Eukaryota; kingdom Viridiplantae; phylum Streptophyta; class Magnoliopsida; order Santalales; family Viscaceae; genus Viscum; species Viscum album. The sequence goes on from OY728122.1 coordinate 2,094,433,844, forward strand.
ACTGCTGCTAACTCCAGGTCATGGGTAGCGTAGTTCTGCTCATGCGGCCTCAACTGACGTGATCCATAGGCGATCACGGCCCGCTCCTGCATCAGAACACATCCGAGTCCGGTCCCTGATGCATCGCAGTAGACTACGTACCCTACTCCCTCCTCAGGCAACCTCAAGATAGGTGCGCTAGTCAATCTCTGTCTCAACTCCTGGAAGCTCTGTTGACATCTGTCTGACCACACGAAGGGTTTCCCCTTCTTCGTCAAAGCTGTGAGTGATGCCGCAACTCTGGAGAAGTTCGGCACAAATCTCCGATAGTATCCAGCTAGTCCCAAGAAACTCTGAACCCCAGTCACGCTCCTGGGTGGCTCCCAAGCTAACACAGCCTCAATCTTCACGGGATCCACTGCAACTCCCGCCTCAGAGATAACGTGTCCCAAGAAGTGGACCTCACGTATCCAGAACTGGCACTTCGAGAGCTTACCATAAAGCTGGTGCTCTCGGAGTGTGTCTAGTACAACTCGCAAGTGATAGGCGTGCTCCTCCTCTGTCGTAGAGTAAATCAGAATGTCGTCGATGAAGACCACGACAAACCGATCGAGGTATGGCTGAAAGATCCTGTTCATGAGAGCCATGAACACTGCTGGAGCATTGGTTACACCGAATGTCATAACCAAGAACTCATAGTGGCCATACCGACATCTGAAGGCTGTCTTCTGCACATCCTTGTCTCTGACTCTGAGCTGATGATAGCCTGACCTGAGGTCTATCTTCGAGAACCACCGTGCTCCCTTGAGCTGATCAAAGAGGTCATCAATCCTCGGTAGCGGATACTTGTTCCTCACTGTCACCTGGTTCAGGCGACGATAGTCAACACAAAGTCGCAAGCTCCCGTCCGCCTTCTTGGCGAACAAAATCGGGGAAGCCCAGGGTGAAACACTGGGTCGGATGAACCCCTTGCCCTGCAAGTCCTCCAACTGTACCCGTAGCTCTCGAAGCTCGGTGGGGGCCATCCGATATGCTGGAGTGGATATCGGGGCTGTCCCGGGGTACAAGTCAATATAAAAGTCTACCTCTCTGCGAGGAGGTAGCCCTGGAACGTCGTCAAGAAAAACGTCCGCAAACTGATCCACCACTGCAGGAAAACCAGGACTCCGCACGTCAACTGCTCCAAGGATAAGGCTAGCCAACTGATGAGTGATGGGCTGTCCTCTCCTCCGCGGAAGTCCATCCTGTGCTGCTAAGGCTCCCTTCTCGCCAGTGAAGGTGAACCTGCTCCCGTCGGTGCGTACACATCGCACCTTGCGCCTAAAACAGTCAATCTGTGCATGGACCGTAGATAGCCAATCCATTCCCAAGATGACGTCGTAAGGCCTCGACGCTGCTACAAGAAGATCCCAGCCGAAGCTCTCGCCTCCTAGAGTAAGCTCACACTGCCGGCACCAGTGCGTAATCGTCGAGTCTGCTCCAGTAGGAGTCTCTAGCCATAAGGATCGAGCCAACGGCTCTGTCGGAATCTCCGAGCTCCGAACAAGGGCAGCGGCTATGAAAGAATGACTCGCTCCTGTGTCTATAAGAACTACAGCAAGGGTGGAATAGACACAGATAGTACCTCGAATCATCTCGGGTGCGCCGTGGTCGTAGGCCTCTGCTGCCTGGAGCTGTGCCTGTCGCTGCCCGCCATCTCCCTGTGGTCGGGGTGGACCTCCTGGTGGTGGTGGTGGCAGAGCCTCAAAGCGTCGCCCACCACCGGCTGCTCGTCCAGCTCCTCTGCCTCGTCCGCCTCCTCTCTGCGGACCGCCACGGTCGACCCTATGCCTCTGCCTCGGTGGTCCCTCAACCGTCTGTTGTTCCTCGGCACGGCGGGTCGGGCAGTCACGAGCCATGTGGCTCTGCCCGCCGCACGAGTAGCACTGTCTGCCTCTCGAAAGACTGGCTCCGCGCTGTGTGCCCCGCACTGCTGAGCCAGTGCCTTGAGATCGTCTGCCCGAAGGTCTGGTCTGTCTGGACCCCTGAGTCATCCGTCGACTGCCTGCTGCAGATGACTCTGCCACGTGCCGCCCTGCGGTGGGTCGCTGTGCTGGTATAGACTCAGCAAGGAAGCCCTCGATCAGAAGGGCCCGCTCCAGTACTCCTGTCTGAGTCGGCATGCTGAGGGAGATCAGCGATGCCCTGATCTCGTGTCTCAAACCCTGCTCGAAGGTCCGGGCCCGGAAGAATGGGTCTCGTACCATGTCGGTCGAGTAGCGCGAGAGATCGGTAAATCTCGCCAAGTACTGAGCGACCGTCATGCTGCCCTGCCGCAGCTGAAGAAGCTCCTGGATACGCACCGCACGAAGGGTGGCTGGGACGAACTCCGAGCGGAAGAGGCCCTCAAAGTCCGTCCAAAGAAGAGATGCCTCATCGTGCACCTGGAGCATCAAGCTCCACCATCGTCCTGCTGCTGCGTGTAGTAGGCTCGCAGCGAGGATCACCATGAGGTCTGCTGGTGTCCTCACTAGCCTAAACACTCGTACCACTGCCTCCAGCTAGTCCTCTGCTGCCTGGGGATCCGTCTCCCCGCGAAACCTGGGCGGTCGCTGGCGCTGAAACTCATGCAGTGCGCTGAGGCGACGTGCATCGTCAGCGGCTGCTGCTGGAAGCATCGGGGGCTCGGCGGGTAGAGCTACCGCCGGTGCCACTGCTGACAAAGGGCCCTGCACCGAGGCCTCATCGCTCGGTGGGCTGTCGTCACGCTCGACTCTCGGAACCCTAGCTGGCTGCCGTCGTGGAGCCATCCTGAAAAGGAAACAGGTGCGCCACGGTCAGAACAGTATACCTGGTGAGCTGATATAAGTAATCACAAAGAAAACTTTGAAACACACACGCAATCAATGTTTTTGTGCATTAAGTCCGAAATCAGAAGTCAGGGTCCTGGTGTACGGATACGTCGGCCGCCGCACCAACACTGGACTCCCTGGACTGATAACCACACTCAATACGCTAAACATTATTGCTTCACATAGAAAAGATCAGAGTTCGCGGTAGAACTGAACTCCTCTGATACCAATTTGTCACGACCCGCCCTCGGGGTCCGTGCCGTGACTACCCCAAGCCCGCCTTCCATAGGCCAGGGGCTGGCGACTAGCACCAAGGCGTAAATCCCAGTAAAATGGGAAGGCATTTCCTTTGAAAAGTAAACATCACCACAGAGTAAGCAAGCGAAAAGTAAACACTAAACAAAATCAGAGTACAACTGAAAGTGCGGAAAAGTAAATGGGCCAGAATACAAACCCAAACTGAAAGTAAAGTACAACTCGAAAAGGGAAAAACAGCAACTGAAAAGTAAATGCCGCTACTCCGAGTTGTCCACTGGAAATCCCACCTGAAGGGTGGGTACAAATAGCTCCTCTGCTCCACGGGTCCCGTCATCCGCTCCGCGCACGTCCCGCCCAGTGGTCCACCTCCAGGTACCGTCCCGCTCTGCAAGCCTCAGCTAAGGTCAACGCTGTCCGTCGTCTGTAACCAACACAACGTAGTGCGGGCAAAGCCCGTGCAGGGGTGAGTATAAGCTACTCAGTAGGGACCCCGAGACCCCTGAAGGTCTCTCAAATCCACAAAGGATAAACCACGAAGAAAAGAACAATCACGAAGTAACAACCGACACTGCTTAGGTATATGCCCATACATATACCTAAATCATCAATTAAAATACGCTCCAACCTCCGAGCCCAAGTACAACTCAGTCCACGCAGGAAAGTATACGTATTCCACATAGGAAAGCAAAACATAATCCACACAGGATTGCACAACACAATCCACACAGGAAAGCAACAGGATTCAGCTCACACAGGTATACTTCTTCAAGGACGATAAAGATGATCACTGATCCATCTAAGTCGTCGGACCCACGAAGGATCGATAGGTAACTAACCCCCGCAAAGACCCACACAGGATCGGGCTCACACAGAACCTGTAGGCGCTGGCTCACACAGAACCGCTGAGCGCAAGGACCCACACAGGATCGGGCCCACACAGGACCTGTAGCACTGATCCACGTAGGATCGCTGAGTGCTGTAGTCGTCGTCGTCGAATCCACACAGGATCTCTGTACTGTCGTCGTCGCAGTCACAGTAGCAGTCGTAGCAGTAGAACAGTCGCAGCCAGCACTAGGGTTCCCGCACACAGCAAGCTCGTTCGGAGGGTCCGCTCCACAAGCCGAGAGGCTGATACATCAACTGTCACAAAGACCAGAGTTGATGTATCCAAAAGTTCCGTATCGTCAACAGGAACTCAACGCAACAGACGGCGCGTCGATCGGACGCCCGGTCTGAGAGTTATTGCCATTTTCGTCTCCGGGGCCCGGTTGGTTTTTAAGGCTAAACCAACCCGACCGTACTCCACCTGCGTCCAAACCTCGGGCGGAGCATGCCAAAAGATCCGTCTCACTAAGAGGAACACTACGCGACTGACGGCACGTCAATCGGACGTCCGTAGCTCAAGATATGAGCGTTTCCGCTCCGAAGGCCCGGTTGGTTTCGTGAACGAACCAACCCGGCCGAACTCAAAGTAAACCGAAACCTTGAGTGCGATAAACCGAAATGACCGTCTCGATCCAAGGATCGCGTTGCCGCAGACGGTTCGTCATTCGTAGGTCCGAGGCTCAAGATATGGGCCAAAAACCGATTCTGGTTCGAAACGGGGGGGTCCGGGTCCGGGCCGACCCGGCCCGACCCCCCCCCCCCCCTGGGGCGGCGCGGCGGCCGGCAGCGGCGGCGGGCGGCGGGCGGCGGCGCGGCGGCGCGGCTGCGCGGGGAGCCGCGGGGAACCGCGGCGGCTGTCGCCGCGAGGAGGCCGCACGCACGCGGGGGCTAAGCCCCCGCTTCCTGGAAATTCGGCGCGGGAATTGCCGCGCCCCTTGATTGAAACCGCCCCCACGTGGGGGCCGGTTGAAGTTAAAACCGGGGGGCTGCTGCCCCCCCCCCCCCTCCTTTAAATAACCGCCCCCCTCATAAAGAGGGGGGGTTTATGTAAGGGCCGGGGGATTAATTCCCCCGGTTTTTAAGCCTTCCGGCCGGCCAGCTGGCCGACCGGTTTTCTCAAACGGGACCGGAAATTCCGGTCCCCCCTTCGGCTTCCGACGCCGGCGGCCCGACCGCCGGTCTTCTCTTTCCGCCGCGGCCCGGAACCGGCCGCGGTCTCCTCGTGCCGCCGCGGCCCGGAACCGGCCGCGGTGTTCGTCGTCCGGCGCGGTGCGACGGCACCGCGCCCCTTCGCCGTGTCTTGATTCCTTTCAACGCGGCGCGACGGCGTCGCGTTCTTGAAGATTCTTCCTCGGCGTGGCGCGACGGCGTCACATAAGATTAACGTACAATTATCCGCGTGGTGCGACGGCACCACGCCACCTTGCTTCCGCCCGCAGATAAACAACATGAACGATGGAGGGGGTCCGGCCGTGTTCATGCGGTCCGGCCCCCCTCACGTTAAATAATAACACAACTTTAAATAATCAACATCCTCACGTTAGTCATACGAACCACGAGCAAGAATGAAATAATTAAATATTAAATCAACAACCCCTACCTCGGGTATAAGGTTCGAGGATTTGTCAACGTTCCGCGGAAGACGACGTCGCGGAGGTCGGGCGTCGCGGAAGCCGTTCGTCAAATCCGATGACGAAGGGATGCGTTCGAAGAGACACGTCGTTGGAGAAACTTGTACGCCGATGAAGATTGTCCGAGGAAGAAGTGGCATCCCCTTTCATTGACACGGTAAACGAAGAAGAGCGGAGCGGCGTTCTTCGTCGGAAATTGAGCGTTCTTCGTCAAGTCTTGAGGAAAGTCAAATAATAAAGAAAACAACGAACTCAAGAACCTCTACCTCGATAGTCGCACGTTGACGTAGTCGTGGAATATCGGTGTCGATTCCTTTGACGTCGGAGGAAGAGTCGTTGTCGATGGCGTTCGTCGTGGAAAACCGTCGCGGAAGAGATGACGCGGAAGAAGTACGTCGCGTCGCGGATACGGCGTCGCGGATGGACCGTGTTCTTCGGCGGAGAAGTTCTTCGTTGAAGAACGACGTTCTTCGCGTTCTTCGTTGAGTTTGAAGAAGAAGAAGAGCTCTCCACCTCTCAAGAAGACAAACAAATAACCCCCAAAATAAAATAAGACAACATCTTATTTTATTATCACATAACACATTAGAATTTCAAAAGTTTGAAATTCAAAAGGTTTAACTCCCAAAATTAAAAAGGTAACTCAAGCCAATAAATGAGGCGTTAAGGGAGTTGGGAGAATTTGAAAGGTTTAGGGGTTCGTGTGGGCCCCACCACACTTAATCCTCCCAAGGGAGGTTAAGTGGGTGTGGGTCCCACTTCCAACCTCCTTTGGTAGGTTTTTAACAAGTTATAATAAAATTTGTTCTATACAAATTTTATTTAACTCAAACTAAAATCCCCTAAAATAAACTTTCAACCCGCAACAAACGCAACTCCCGAAAAGGTCTCTTTAAGCGAATATCGGCGCTGCGAGTTCATCGGTGCCCTCGGATTTCAATTCCGAGCACCGGATCAAAAGTTAAGAATTCCCGCTCGTTCGTTCACTGAACGTACCCGAGCCAAACTTCGGAAATTAATTCCGGGCACTCCGGGCCTCGGAATCAGGTGTCGTCTGAAACCGCGCTCTTGTAAAATTCTAAAGAAAATTAAGAAAAAAATTCCCTTGAATTTTACGGGTCTTTACACACCTGATATTCAAACATCAACTATGTCCAATAAATAAGATGTATCTAGACCATAACTCATATGTTTAAGATTAATTTCATGGTATCTCAAGGTTCTTATTATAGCCAAATAATTGCTATAAATTTTTGATATTCTAGTTAATTTTGGAAAATTACCATTTAAATAGTGGGTGAAAACATATCTACACTATTATGATAAGTGTGTATCATGTATAACTCATCATATCCATGATATGATAATTAAAAAAATACTATTTAGTTGGTTCTAGGGAACCCACTATTACAACACTCCCACATGAGTTAGAGTCAAATTGATAACTATCCTTATTAGATCTCACATGATTAAGATCATGTTTCTGCTAAGTCATAGCTTTAGTTTCTAGGACTTCAACATCACCCCTATGTGGCTATTATATTATGTGAAAACTCACCTCCTTAAGTAATAATCCTCAACATATGTAATCCCTAAGTATATATCCTTTTTATATTATCTAAACTTGAAATATTGCCTAGTACCAATAAATAATTATCATCATGATAATACTTTACTTACTAGGTGGGATTCCAAGAACTATAAAAAATAATAACATATTATATGCTGCTTCTTTATTTAACTTATAAGCTATAATAGGCTCATTATTTGTAGGTATGGATACCACTTACTTTTATTATCCTGTCTTTCTCATTATATTAGTATAACTATGATATTAGATCATATTGATCTAAAGAATACTAGTTTGTGTCCCCTTAAAACAAGAATCATTTCTTCTCCACATACCAAATAAATGCCTTTTATACCTTCTTAAGTATAACTGGTTAGTTCTAACTACTTCCATTGCAGTTATCCTAGATATAATTGATATTTTCCTATCATAAAGTTTCTGTTGGAAATATTTTTCCTTTTACATATCATGGAATATGTGATTGATCCATCACAAAAGCGTAAGGAATTCAACTCACCACTTTAATCTCCTCCTATTACTATGAATGTTTTCTTGGAGATATATCTTCAATGTGACACTAGAAATAATTCTCTCTCCAATTTTTGGAACTTTTATTTTTCAATTCCATGTCAGTAAATGTACTATTAACTAGGTCTAAGAAACTGTTAGATCTATTGCAGTAGATCATATTATATAGAAAATAGGTTTCTTATTTAAGTCAATATTTAGATAAATATTTTTATTCTTGTCTTAATTAATAGTAATACCAATGGTTTTTTACCATATGTTATCAAACATATTTTTCTTGGAAACATTAGCACTCCCACTAACCTCTATTAGACGCCTGGAAAAAATCATTCCAAATGAATATTTTATGATCATGTTTCTTACATATATTTTGAACTAGATTTCTATAACTTGAACCCCTTATAAAAATTTGATGGTGTCACCATCCCTTTTTTGTTGTGTTGTATACAAATATTCCATGATTATAGGACTTGACATCCAATTATCCAAAAAATGATCATAGATATTATCTATAAAAATTTAAATTCTAATGGATTTAGTCATAACGACATGGTATAACTAATTAGTCCTTATTGGTACGACATTTGTACCATACATTTATAGATTCACTTGAATACCCACCGTAGTATTCGAAATAATAACCCTTCTGTACTTTGATACATGGAATCTATTATTTAATTTTAATTAATCTTGTCAAATTTAGATATTTTTTATATAATTCCTACTTGTAAGAATTATTATTCTCAATGAATAATGTATCACCATCATTGGTGAATATAAAACCATCACTATTTTTTATCCTTCCAACATGGTCTGTGTCTCTGGAAGATTCTCTTTCCACATGCTCTTATGGAACTCGTTCCTATATCGACTATTTGTGCATCTATGGAATTGACCAAACTCAATTCAATCTTTCTCCCACTATATCAAGTATATATGTTCACCATTTTATATAAATTTAGGCTATGACTTAACTAAATATTTTATATCATAGGTATTTATGTAATATCCTAAGAAACTTTTAGGATAATTACTTTATATGCGCATTGTGTTTTTCTTGATGCAATGTTTTTATATCCTAAACAAAAACATTTCATTAAAACACATGTTATTATGAAATAATGGATTTACATCATACTATAACTCATATGATATCCATTTTTCATGATATATGGCATATGTCTATGGGATAACGTTGTTTTTTAAGAATCATATCTCAAAATATAAGTTTTTCACAATGCATATAAATCTCAACATTGATACTCCTTTAACTTACATATTGACTTCGATGTGTATAAGGAAATGTGAATTTAGGAATTACTTCACACTACATTTTTTTGATCAATGTTAACATGTAGGACTCATTATTGATCCTCCTTATTAACATAATAGTTTTGATGTAGATAAGGTAATGTGAATTTAGCAATTACTCCATGCTACATTATATTGATCAATGAATTCTTGGTCAAGATATTATTCAGCATACCAACATGAAGAAACTCATATATTATGGACATAAATATACCATACTTTAATAACACATTATTTAATTAATGATTTAATTAATCTAAAAAAAAAGTAGAGGAATATGCCTCTAGTTTCTTCTTATAATAGTTCATGCTCTTTAGCAGAACTAATTCTGAAATCTTTGTGTCTTACCATTGTTTCTAGATTTTTATTTGTCCCAAAATGAGTATTTCAATAATAAATAATTTCTTTAACTCTAAATATTATAAATACCATAACGGTCATATCCCTGACATCCACTTAATTTTGTTTAACAAAGTAATATCTTTCTACAACTATGTATATAAGTCTTACATTTTATATTCATCAGGTGTTGCCAATGATTCAATAATTACTGAACTATTAGTTGAGTATAAAATAACAAAAAAATCATTCATGAACTATAATAATGTCTTATTATTTATAAAGAATGTGTGACACAAATTTTTTGGTAATACTTAAAAAAAATTAATCTAGAATCATTAACTTGAAAATTAGAAGTTGTGTGCTTCTCACCATTAACTTGGGAACCACCCTTTCTCAAATTCTTGGATAACACACCTTAGTTATTATAATGTTTCTATACTTGGTTACTAAATTCAAATACACATTGTGATTGGAATATTTTATTTAATACTCAAGAAGTTATAATAGAAACATTAATTTCAATTGATGAATAAACTTGAAGAAGAAGCGACTGCTTTTTTCTTTTATTCAGTTCATTGAAATTAATATTCTGTATATATATTTTATGATATGTGAGGTAAATATTGTTTGAAGTAAATTGATAAGATGCCTTTGATTTCATGATTTTGATTGGGCTTTTCAACCCCTGTTTCATCTTTTTCACCATAATAAGTAAATATTATACATTATTTAAGTTCTTATTTAATTGGTGAACATTTAACTAAAAGGTAATGAATCATTTTCTCCCTACTGTTCATTTTTCAATCTTAAAATAAACTGGATAAAATTGGTAAAAAATTTAAGAATGGGATATCTAGAAAGATCATGATTTATCTTTCAATTTTACACATATCCAGTGTAATCATCATCCATTCATATATTGCTTCACTTTTTCCTAGAAAGATTCCTTGAGATGTGACAAGACATGAAATCATTCTTGTCATTATTTTTATCCACAAATCACATCATACATTAATAATATCCTTATGAAATAACCATCATATAAATCATACATGATCCTCCTATAATCATTTGTATCGCACCTACTTCCTTAGGAATATTAATGGGTAATGGGGACACTAGAACCTTGAATTTATGTTTTCATAGTACTTTACAAAAGTCCATGTACTATAATTTGGAAACACATCCCGGTTTGAACATTTTCGTTTTGCAATAATTATCATAGTTTACTTGTAATTATACTTCCCATTATCTACAAAAAAATCTATCAGATTTTTAATTTTATCATGATTACCAATTTAGACATTATTGATTAATTAATTAAATCATTAAATGAATCCTACTATTTTATTAAAATCTAGAAATGATCTATACTAAAATCAGAATACTCTGTCTCTTGAGTATTCTAGTAGCAAGGATCCTTGAAAAATCCCCTCATAGTCTACAAGATTCTCCTACGACACTACTCGAAGAGTTCAAGGTAGGAATTTTATTGTCCAACTACATTAACTATCCCCTCATAGTCTACAAGATTCTCCTACGACACTACTCGAAGAGTTCAAGGTAGGAATTTTATTGTCCAACTACAATAACTTTCGGCTCCTTGATCTATTAAGTGAAGACCCATCTTCTGAAATCATAAAAATTATTTACTCAATGCTTGCATCTAAAGTATCAAAAATCTGGATTTTGATACTTCTTTACTAACAAGCTCAATTAAGTCAACCCATAACTCTCATAAAACTCCACAGTAGTAGGAAGAACTCTCAAATTTGGCTGACGATCACCCCATACACCTAGTTTTGTTCATAATTAAATGATGGAAGTCATTTTATGACTTATTATTTTTGTGAAGTTTTTAATATTTTTCAATGAATGTAATCAATTTATATTGATCAATTTATACTATGTTATCATGCTCACAACTAAAGACTAATAGAAAAACATTTTTCTTGTATTTATAAATTTTAAAATTTATTATTTTATGTGTTTCCTAATGAAATAAAAAAATAGTGAATAAATTCATGAATGAAATAAAATTAACTGATTGGTCTTTAGAATCTAATATTGGTTGATCAATTTAAACTTAATGGATCAACCATAACCTAGGGGTATTATACCTGAATAGTGTCTCGGCTCATTATGTAGCTCATACCTCATCTAGTGTGTCAACTTCTCATCCAGATATCTCCCCAACTTAGTGTGGCCCATGACTTACAGTGTCGTCATCAAAATAAAAATATATTCACAAGAAGATGAGGGGGTCTTGAGAAGTGCAATGTGAATATATATAAAAAAAATGAAGGATGTGTAGGACCTTATATATATTTAGATTAAAATATTGATGCAAAAACAGTTGATAAAAGTTAACTATTCATTACAAACATCGCATACATATAATAAATAATTAAATAAAAACATAAAAACACAGTTGTTCAATGCTCAAGACTGGTCAACGGTTAAAATTGAAGTGTGATAAAATTAAATTGAAATGAATTTAAAGTATGAGGGTATTTAAATAATTTAAATGAATTATTTAAATACAAATAATTTATTTAATTCACATTTAGTCTGATGATTAATTTAATTTTTATCATAAAATTAAATTAATCAATTTATTTATTTATTTATTAATTAATAAAATTAAATTAATAATTTTTTAACTAAATTAAAATTTTATAATTTTTTTTAAAAAAAATTATGTTATTTTTTATTTTATTAATAATTATTCAATCCCTGAAACCCCATGCAGGGCCAATGTGAGTTGGGCTGACCCCATGGAGTCATGTTCTGGGCCTAGAAAGACCATGTGCAAGGCTACTATATTCTTCCCAAGCACTCTTAATCCCGTTCCTGATCGGATCCAACAGAACCAAAGGGAACATGTGGTAGGTGTTACCTCATGACTAGGTCATCCCAAGCTATGTTTTCACCCAGGGAGGGTTGTTTGGTTTCAACTCTGGTGGCGGGTGAGGTGGTTGGTGGTTTTCCAGTTCCAGGCGAATAGGAAAGTGATCTCGGTTGTGGGTGGAGGTGGCACCAGTGTTGACGCTCGAAGGGGAGGCAGTCGACGGTCCATTCTGGCGAGTGGGGATGGGATCTACAAACCAAAATGTGGATGCTTCCTCACTATTCTTTGGCATCATCTTGACCCTAATACTCAGAGGGTGGCACGAGGTGGCTTCAGCCGGTGGGGTGCGAAGGAGGTCAGTGGATCGGGACGGGTGACTGACTAAGATGGTGATGCACCACGGTCATATGTATTGGAATAAAAAAGAGTTAGTGTATGTATGCCATTCTAGTGGATGGTGTAATGGGAATAGATGGTGGCTGGAAAGAAGGTGAGGTCAGTGAGAACCAAGTGGTGACTAGAGTCGAGCCCGGATGGGGAGGATGTCAATGGAGGTGGCCTATGGGAGGGTGTTTCCTACCACAGATGCTAGAAAGAGTCTAGAAAGGGGTTCATAGAACCCTCCCCATCTAATAAACTATATTTTTTTGAACAAAAACCCAAATTTAGGCTTTCAAAAAAAGGTTTTTGACCCCATTTTTGTTTTTGTTCTCCAAGTCACCACCCACCAGTTTATTATTTTTTCATATCTTCTCCAATTGATGAAAAATACACCACCATGGTTCTTTGCCTCATTCTCCAAATTCCAAATTCTAGTGAAATATAATTTTAAAATAATATTAAAATTGATTAAAAAATTTACAATTCCACATTACCAGTGGAATTTTCACCTATCGGCCAGATGGAAACTAGTCACTTGAATCTAGTCTGTACTAGTGTAAAAAAATCTACAGACCATATCGAGTAACCGGAATCTGATTATTGGATCTTTGATTTTTCTTGTTCTATAAAAATTGAACCTGTAAAACATCCATGTTCAATCTATATTAAATTTTTTTGATGATCAAACATGGTCATATGATATGTGATTGACGTGCGTTTTGATCCATTGGCACTGAAATTAAACTCTATAATTAATTTAATGTAAATTTAATTTATCCTTGGATGAGAAGCTTAATTTGATCCCTTTGATGCCAATTTAAGTTCTTTAGGAATGAAATGTAAGCCAATTGGCTGGGGATTTAAAATTTTATCACCTAAGTGATGAAACATTTCATCTCTAGTGATCCTAGCCCCAATAGGGGACTGAGGATCTATCATGAATTTAATTAGAATAAAAAAATTAAACTAAATAGTTACCTTATTTTAGTTGAAGGTTATTTTGTCTGCAACTCATTTAAAGTGATTTTTGCTCAAAGGTTCTAAAGATAAACCCCTATATATTATCCAAACATGATCCAAGAATGATCACACTCACAATTCATCAAATTCTAGGTGCAAGTATAGAGCTCTAATGAATCCTTCAGTGTTGCAACAATCACTTTGATCTCGTGCCTTCGATCTGTTGAAGAAATTCTTAGATCAGTCACTCAGAGAGAGAATTTATCTCTCTAAAAAGTTGGAGGAAAGATAAGATCTCATTCTATAAGAATAAATAGCGCATGGAATGATCTCTTATCTCCTTATATAGTGGATTTCTCAAAATACATGGAAGGGTTCTCCAGCCCCCAGAAATAAAATTCCCACTAAATAAGAAATAAATAAATAGTTATGACAAACTAATTTCATCATAAATACTATTTATATTTTATTAAAACCTTTTAAAATATATTAAATATACTATGTGATAAACCCAATCCATTAACTCGACTCATAATTCCCACTAAAATTGAATAAACCTTGAATATTAAAATAATATTTGTTCATATAATATTATTCCATGTATTTACTTAAATAATTGTAAGTAAATTTAATAAATAAATTCAATATAATTATTATATACTCGAATAATATTGAATTAACTTATTCATTGGTGATCAAATACTTTGAAAACTCTCGAACCTCATGGTGGGTCCCACCATGTCCAATATTCCTATTTACCAAAATTTGGTAGGTTCTTGAATATGATATTGTGTGTGAACCTTTATACCCTTATCTCGATAACACTGAATAGTATTTAAGGACCAAAAGTGGATTCTAGCAACCCATCAAGGTACCTAAAGAGATAAGGAAAAGTTATATAAAAAACAACCATCATAAAAACACGTATTGTGTAATATAATCTCTTTGTATTATATAATCACATAAAGAAGAATGAACACTTGTGTCATCATCCTTTCCTACTTTATTATTTGTTGATTTAATTAGATAGACATACCTTTAACTACCTTGGACAAGGATTTATGAAGGAATTATCATCCTAATCAACCAGGCCCAAGATATTACTTTCTCAACTCAGAAGAATAAAATTCAATCTATATCATTAAAAAAAATTCATACCACTAATGATGAACCCAAAACAAGCTACCTTTCCACAACTTTATTTTCATCGTTTTTTCCTTGCATCAAATTATGCAATCAAATAACACACATTGGTAATGATCTCAAGTCAAGAGACCAATAAACATGTCCGTAGATAGGAAAATCCAATGATACCCAAAACATATGGTGTTCCTATTGGTGGGCATGTCACCAAGATTTCACCTAGAAGATATCACCATGTGAAAACCTCATAAGAAGAACTCCCAATTCTTATGAGCTCCCAACACCTGATAGTCATACATCAACTCTTTCTAGTCAGTATGATATATCTGGACCATAGGAAATATATTTTTAATTAATGTTATAGTTTCTTGAGGTTCTAATTATATAATGATAACTACTATAAACTTTTTATATAACAATTAATCTATTAACATTACCATTTAAATAGTGGATGTAGAAATATATACACTATTATGGTAAGTGTGCAACATGTATAACTCACTATATCCATGTTATGGTAATCAAAAATTATTTTTTAGTTGGGTCTAGGGCACAAACTATTATAATACAATGGGATATTTACTTACTTAAAGTAGGTATATCACACAACATTGGAAGACTTATCATAATGTACATATACATAAACACAAATATACCCACCAATTATAATAATGTATACTATATAATTAAATCAAAATATATATATAATACATGAGAAAAACTATAATCATCAAAAAAAATTAATAATAGAAAGTAAATAGAGGAAAAATAATGTCCCAATATCCCAAAGTAAAAAAAACAACCTAAAATAACTAGAATATGAAGATGAATCATTGATACATAGCTCCTAACATGAACTCTGTTTGCACCTATCACCTCTAGGTACCATTAATCTTTGTTCCACTGACACCTTGTCTATCAAGATAGCCACTAAATCATTCATCATCATCATAAGACACAAAACATGTGGGATAAATTTACATGTAGAGGTGAGTATATACATACCATGTAGGATTACCTTAAGACAACAAAGTATAGATTAGAAAACTAATCGAGTTAAAATCCCAAAGGCAATAAGAATCCCAAATATTATTATAATTATAATAAAAAATCATTTAAGTTTTTCTCATTATACAAAACCCATATATAGAGGAATCGTCCTTATAAATAAATCTAAGAATCTAGTTACCTAGATCTGAAACCCATGACACCTCTCAGAAATTATATTACGAGACTGCACCTCATGAGGGTAAGAATCAATCAAAGGAGTAGATAACCTTAATGGAGAAATCATGCTTTGTCATGTATAATGCCTTAGATGATAGATTAAATGACTCCATGGATAAAGGACCCACACCTTACATAAGTTTGGGAGTTCCTAACTCTATAAATCATGTATAGGGTACATTTACCTTGTTAGTACCAAGGGAGTACTGATCTAATGCCCAATTTTAAGGAGCCATGCCCCAAGAATATGAGGGCATACCGAACTCTGGGAAGAATGTGGGGGGACCTGGTCACAATTATTCTACCAGGGGAATTCATAACCCTGTGTCCACTTTTATTTTCATATTTGATCTTAGTAATTTACCCTATAGAGCTATGGAAACTGAACTTCCTAAATTTCCTCAAATCTAACCTATGACACTCAATAGGGGTGTTTTATCACATTTTATATGGAAAAATTCTTAATATAGGATATTAATTTTCCCAAAAAATAACATGTATATAAAAAGATGATAAAATACCCATAAAGTGATTATATCAGGATATGCCCCCTTTGGGGATTTGACCTAGTTGTGGAGAAATTCATATATTTTTGTCACAATGTTCAACCCATTTCCTTTATGATATAATGAAAACCCCATTTTTAGTCATCTTCCTCACCATAGTTAGCCATGCTATAATTGAAAGTGATATGTTGTAGCCTAGTCACACATCATGGTCATCAGACCCCAATGTAATGAAACTTATCATCCTCATCAATGTGATCTTATAAACTTAATATTTCATAAAATATGTATCGGTTATAACATGAAGTGATTTAGTGTGATTATCCCTATAAAAAACTAAGAAAAAAACTTGAGGACACATGTTGTGGAATGACATTCCTAGTCATGGAGAAATGTGACTCTATAGTATAACATATCTCTTATTATAACCTCAATTTAGTGTTTCCATCTATATATCACACCCCTCCTATAATGAATCATTGATTTATCCTCTATTTTTGTCTGAAAACTTCCACAAAATCAAAATATAAGAAGAGATGGGAGATTTGAGGGAAAGATTCAGAAACACTGTATCAAATACAAAAAAAAATAACCAAGGAGATTTTTTACTAGAAAATAGTGATATTTCATAAGAATAAAAATTTATTTACTATTGGGGAAACATAATAATATATCAAACAATAAAACACAAAAATCCATCAATAATCACAAGGATATCATAAATCAATGGAGAAAGAATAAAGAATAAGTTCTACTTTAGAATTTTCCTATCAGTGTTACCCAATTTCTTACTCTAAAGGCACTAAGATATCACCATATGATCACTAGATATTTAAGATCCATATAGGTCACCCAGGTATCCAAAAACGCACCACCAAGGTTTTGGAGAACAAGTGAAATAT
This sequence comes from Viscum album, assembly GCA_963277665.1. NCBI lineage: Eukaryota > Viridiplantae > Streptophyta > Magnoliopsida > Santalales > Viscaceae > Viscum > Viscum album. The sequence goes on from OY728122.1 coordinate 2,094,451,149, forward strand.
ATAAAAATATAGAAGAGATATGGTTTGATTTATATTTATAATGAAAATCAGAGCCATCCCAATCATGGTACAATGGATACCATCATGTCAAAATGATTCTCACTCAATAAAAGATCTGAAAACTGTGGAATAATCAAAACACTTCATAGACCCCCATTAAACTTAGTCAATGCGCATTAAATTCACATGGTTCCAACACATTATGATTCAATGAAAGGTGTCATAATAATATCCTTAAACCTCTGGAAATCACAATGTTACCCTCATACCTCCTAAATCAACCCCCTGATATTGACTACGATGAAATCCCTCCATCATAGTGCAACAAATCCAATATATTATTAACACAAAAACACAAAATCTACACGATATAATCTATTTCACCACGGTAACAATCACAGTGAAAACTAACTCACCGTGTCTCAAGACTCTTAAAATCAAATAATAATTTAAACAATAAAAAATCTAGGTGATTATATCCTCCACAAATTTAAGTAATTTCATTATAAAAATCATAACCAACCTAAAAATGTGAGGGTACTGAACACATATATGACACTCACACTCCCATGATCTCTCATGAAGGTTCCCATGATACCATAGGGCACCCACAAAAGGTATCACTCAACCTTTAAGGATCTTATACTTTTGATCATTGATCACAAACATTTACTCCAAGAATTTTTTATAATACTTTATGTACTTCTCTCCCAGGTTTAAAATGTGTGATGGGTCATGAATGTACCAGATGTGACACTTGGAATGTGATGTGCATCCAGTCCAACTGTGGGGGTAATGTCAAGTGATAAGCAACCTTGTCTACCCTGATCAGCATTTAAAAGGGTCTAATGAACCTTGGGGATATATTACTTCCCTTAAAAAATATCTATAAATCATATCATGATGAAAAATTTAGGAACACATGATCTACCTACCTAAAATACAAAGGAATTATCCATTGGTCTATATAAGACTTTTGATGGAATTGAGTTTTCCTCATCCACTCCAAGATCACCTATAATTTCATTTTCATCAATAATGATGTCTCTATACCCATTAATGATGACACTCCATTATTCATCCAAAATAGGGGTGACTTATAGGGTCTCCCATATGGGACCTTGTAATTTTTCATGCCAATATATGAGGGATAGTTATTGTTGAATGAAAAATTCACTAAATGTAAGTGATCCTACCATAATTGGATAAAATAAATCACATAAAACCATATCAAATATTCATGAAAAGGTATAGTTATATCATTCTATCCATCCTTATAAGGGTGTAATATTTTACTTAACTACAACCAAGTCTTGAATGACTATTAAAAACTCATCCATAACTTAGATGTTAATCTATCCTATCAATCAGAAACAATCATGACCTATCACAGAGTGTGGAGATCCCATCATAAAATCCATCGATATTTCATACCAATTATATTCTATAACCTTAAGGTGTAGGGATAAAACTATAAGGATCTATTGTTATACCTTCATCTTTTTGAATGTGAGACATCAAGAAGTAAACTCAGCAAACACTTCACTTCATACCCAACCATAAAAACTCGCACCTGAGGCCTGGGTACATATTTATCACACTTGGATGTACCACTAAGGGGGAAGTGTGTAACTCTTTTAACACCTCATCATGAAGTGCAATAGGAACCCATGTCCACCCTTGAACAAGTATTTCATACTCCCTACATTTATAAAATCCATCAAGTGAATCATTTCAGGATATCTAGTCATGTAGGACTTCACAGTCGACATCTCTCAACTTGACCTCCCTTTATTAATGAAGAATAAAATGGAGCACCACCATCAATCAAAGTTAAGCCACATTTCCCTCATCCACTAAGGAAAATTATGTCGATATCAACTACTAAAATTCTGTTGGAACCACTTTGTGTATAAGGTTGAATTTGTTTTCAATAGTTGTCAATGAAGATCAAAATGAAGGAGATCATGAAGTACTCCGATGAAGTAGATGAATGGTAATTCAGACGATTGTTGTACTAATTATAAGTTCAAAGAACATGTGTCAAAGGTGATACATTATTTACAAAAATGAAGAATGTGAGGTGTAATCCATCTGAGGATGATTAAAGAAGAATGTGGTTTTTGGATGAAGACTATGCAATTCCTCCTTATTGCTTGAGAACCATGGGTTTTGATGAAGACCTTGCAATTCCTCATTATTGCATGAGAACCATGGGATTTTGATGAAGTCCATGAAATTACTCATGATTGCATGAGAACCATGAAAGATACTTCTTGACATATTGAATCATATGGTTTGCATGAAGTAGATCATGATGGTTGATGAAGAAGACAATGTGAAAATGATTGGAATTCGAAGATGTCCATGCGGGGATTGGAATTCTGAGATAGCCATGCACATCACATTGTCATAGAAGATGATTATCCGAAAGTTATGCCTTAAAATAATACATATCACAATAGTGGAGTTTGTGATAAAAGCAGAAGAGTTGTTGAAGGATACAGATCACCAAGAAGAAGTGCTTTTGAGGTGATCGTACTTGTTGACAAAGAAAACAAACGACATACAAATTTGTTGAAAAAAAAGATTCCATGGTGGAATGTTGAGTTCAAGGAATGTGGATAATGATCCATGTTTTATTCAATAAACATTGACAAAGGAATGGATGATCTGGAGGCGGACAAAAAGACCAGATACAAGGTGGCGCCATTTCCCAGTGTTTGCCAAATTTTTGGGCCTGAAAATCGACAAATGAAGAAAAGTGGTTTTGGAAAAGAGACTTGCGCGCCGTGTACTTGATGGAGAGAAAACTTGCGCTCCATATGAAATTCAAGATCAGAACATGGAAAAATGGCAAAGGGAAGAGGGTTGCGCAAGTGTTGGGTTGGTCGTGCAAGTGACCTGCGTGCTGTGAAGAGACTTGCATGCCAGTGCCTTGAAAGATCGGAAACTTGCGCGCCTATCGTTTTTCAAGAACACAACTTCAAAATATGGAAAAGGAAAGAAGGTCACGAAAGTATTGGTTGGGTCGCATAAGTGAGTTGTGTGATAGAGTCCAGGGGTGATGAGCTGTGTGCCGAGACTTGTGCACTGAGGGGTGACTTGTGCGCCACCGCGCAGGTTGACCAGTTTTCCTATAAATAGAGGACCACACCTCCTCATTTCCACGGAGTTCAACACTTCGAAAAATCAGATCTCCCATCGTGTAGGTTTGGAAGTCTCGCAAGTAGTGTGTGGTCACGCAGGTAGACTTGCGTGCCAGTGTTTGAAGCTGCGCGCCGGTTGTTGGTTGCACGCCCAAGGCGGTTTGGGCGAGAAAGGAAGTGTGTCGCGCAGGTTAGAAGTTGAGGAAGGCAGTGTCATGCAGGTGGTTTGGTAATACCTATGCGCCAGTTTAGACCTGTGCGTCGAGGACTTGCGCGCCGTATTGGGACTTGCACACCAGGCAAGGAGAAGAGCGCTAGGTGTTGTTGGAGTACGCCCGTCCTTTTTGGAGCTGCACGAAAGCCGGAAGATTGCCCTGAACCTTTGGTGCAAAGTGAGATTGAAGAGGAAATATAAATGATACATGCATGATCTCATGCATTCATGGAGAACTGATTCTGACAATGCAATTTAAGCTGAGCTTCATCTATTGAGCAATCACATAAGTGATTGTGATTCAGGCAAACGAAGGCAAGGGGATATAGTGCATTCAGTCATTGCACTAAAGAAGAAGGATTGAACTGAAAAGAGCATCAACTCTAAACCCTGATGTAAGAAAAGCCTCATGCTGAACAGGATACAAAGAACTTCATGTCTATCTATTGAAGAGACCTTCACATCTATAAACTGAGCGGGACTTCACCAATGGCAGTGATCCAGGGGGAGTCAACGGGAGTGACCCGAGGGACGCAGTGAGCTATCCCTGAACCTTTGTAAAGGCAGTGAGCCTGGGACAGAGTGACTATTCCCAAACCATTTTAATCCACAACTAGTGAAGATTAGTGCAATTTGGTATGACCGGAAACTTGTCGGCGTATGCTCCTTGGACGTAGCCCTTAGTGGTGAACCAAGTAAAATTGATGTGTTATATCTTTTCATGTGAATGTTTCATTGCTGATCATATCCATCATACAAGTTTAAGTATTTCCTACCAACGTGGGAACAATATCCACAACTTTAAGAAGAAAAAGTTGACACCCTGATTCACCCCTCCCCTCTCAGGGTGTCCCGGGGTCCTACAAATTCCTCTTCCATCAACTAAGCCTATAATTTCCTAATAACAGTATCAATTATTATCTTTCCTTGATATGCAGTATAGATAATATCAATATCATAGTCCCATGGTAATTCCTACCAATTCCTTTTCCTTAGATTAATATCTCTCTAGGTGAATATGTACCTAAGACACTTATGGACCATGTAGACTACAAACCTATCATTGAGAAAGTAGTGTTTCCAATTAATTGATGAAAATAGTACTGATTTCATTGAAAAATAATTTTTTTTTATAGTTTTATTAATGAGATATAATCTTTCAAGACCCATACAAAATAATTGGATGTCACTTCATTAGCACACAACCATTTCCATCTCTTGAGGAATAGGAAAACACAATGTACTCGACTCTTTCCTAATGTAACCTCAAAACAAGAACACTCGTTAATCTCCACTTAAGATTATAAAAATCTCTCTAAAATTTCTTATAAAAAATGATGGGCTTATCATTTTTAGTAAGGGAGAACATGGGATTCACGATACTGGTGAAATATGGAAAAAAAACCTTTAGTAGTATCATGTTAACCCAATAAATATATTCACCTTAAACGTGATCTTGATTGAATCCCAATAAATAACTATCTCGATCATTTTTTGTTCGATAGCTAATACACCCTTTATGATTATATACCCCAGGAAATGGACCTCTTGAATCCATAACTAAAACTTTAAAAGATTACAATGGAGTTAGTGATATGAAAGAAGGTATAATATAATCCTAAAAATATTTTTATTCTCATACAATAATAATAAATAGATGAGGATGTATTCAATGAGGAAAACCCTGAAATGGTCTAATAAATGTTGCAATATTTGGTTCATGAGACCCATGAACAAAGTTAGGGAAATTTTTATACCAAAGGGAATCACCAAAAACTCATACTGTCCTTAGAGACACCTGAACATCGTCTCCAATATATTATCCTCATAAACCAATATTTGGTTATATAAAAACGTTATATCAATATTTTATAACCAACCCACACCTTTTAGTAGGTATAATAGGTCATTTATCTATTTCATAGGGTATTTCTTATTTCTTATCACCCAATTCAGGTAGTGATACTCAATAAAAAGCCTCAAGTTCCCACCTGGATTCTTGGACAACAACACCAAAGATAACCAAGGTGACAAATTGGGTCCAATGAACCATTTCAATATAATATCCTATAACTACACCTTTAACTCTATGATCTTACCTAGGGTCATCTGATAAGCTGTAAAAAATATATAAGTGGTCCTGGTGTAGATCAATGTATAAGTTGATCTCCTCATAAGGTGGAAATATAGGTATATCCTTAAGAAATATGGTTATATAATCCTATGTTACTATAGGAAGATAATATTCTAAATATCCAACTACACAAGATCTAAACTCACCAACTAGTGGGTGATTGGATACAATTTATTTTGTATGTACCCACTCATCTCAACTGAAGGTCCCACTCTCCCATAAAGGCAAACCTCAACCCATTTTCTTGATAGAACATAAATATATAATGGTAACAATATATATATGAATAGTGTAACACCTTTATATTTTATTTTATGTTCCTTCAAATTAATATTATATTCTATATCATATACTATATGCAACACCGAGCTTAAACAAAAAACATCATTATTACATAAATATGACTATAATAACCTAGTTATTAGATTGTCGAGTATAAATAGGTGTAATAGAATGATGAAATAAATGTAGAAAACTTTTCCAAATAAAAATTTATTGATTAATTACAAATAAATAAGTGATAAAATTTAAATTAAAATAATAAGAACATATAAGGTTAGGAATAGTAAAATTTCAAAGATGGTCAATTTCTATAAAAGTGGGTTTTCTTTATATTTTATGTGTATCAAATAAAATCTAGATTTTTATTATTTAGAGTATTATATTTATTAAAAAATATTATCTAAACATTAAAACCAATGAACAATCATCCATACATCGACTATCAATTTGTTATAAATGAAGATAAAATCATTTGGTGATAAAAAGTTATTTTTTTGAAAACTATATTCAATGGTACAAGGTTTTTTTATCATAATAAATTTAATTAGTCACTCTTTATGAATTAATTTGATGAAATTTATTGATAATATATTCATTAAAATAAATTATTAGTCATTTAATGGTTATTATTAGGTAATGAATGGGAATAAATTCATTTTATTCTTTGAAAATACATTTCTTTATAAAAATTATTTGTTTAAGTTTTGGCATGGATATTATAATTATTTTCTATCAAATTCAGAAATTGTATTTGATAAAATTAACTTAATGGTTTTATTCAAAACATTAAAATTGGCTATGGGTGATTTTTTATTTGATTTTTCTAAAACAATTCATTTTTTAGTGAATGGGGAAAAATACCGTTATTACAAATAAAAAATATTTAATAAAATCATCATAATGTAAGCTTGATTTTAAAATTAATAAAACCTTTTACTCAACCAAATATATTTATAATTAGTAAAATAAAGTATTTTAAAACATTATTTTGAATTCTAAAACCCATGCTTTACATTTTTGAACTTAAGTTACATTTTATTCTAATTGAGAACTATATTTAGATATTTACATTTAATAGTGTGTTTTGAAGGTTACATTTGGTTTTAGAAAAATAAAAATGTTATATAGATTTATTATTTATTTATAATCAAATTAAATTCATGATAATCAGTAATATACATATTTTTAGTGTAAAATAATGTTTACGCTTAAAACGGGAATTTTAAAAAAACTATTTTCATTGTGTTTTGTATTATTATATTAAAATTAACATATTATAATTATATAAATTTATATATTTAAAAATTAATTTAAAACTTTTAATTGTGAGTTTAAAATTTTTTAATGAGTTTGTCTTTATTTTTTGTCATGACGAATAGTAATCATGGTTAATTTTTATCACTATAGTAAAGGGTAAAACATGTTAATTGGGGTTAAAACTTATTGATAAGGTCAAAAAATATCATATTAAATATTTATGGATAAGAATATTTCAACCCTTATCACATTAGATTATAAATTTTGTTGTTTTAGTGTCACTTGACAATGATTAAGACATTTATTAAATCTAAAATATAATAATAATTACATGAGTATCACTCCCCTCACTTATAAAAGGGGACCTCCTATCCTCAATTATTCACAAAATTTGAGCACTCTAGCTCAAATAATCCTCATCCAAATACCATAAAAAATATCCTACTTGAATCCTATAGGTTAATGTATCTTCAATAGACCATCCTAGAATGATTAAGGTGTAAACCAAATGAGGTTTTCCAAAGAAGAGGTATAACTTTTAACCAAGTCCTTTCATTTTTAATTCTTCTTCTACCTCCTTTAGACCTACAATAACAATGATGATATAATAACATCATAATCTTAAATATACTAAAATGTTATTATGTATACGTTAAAACCCTTTTTCATCTCCATTTTCATCCTATGGGAAATGAAAACATCGCTCGTGCATACGTGTGGACTACTACCTCCATGGAGTGATGTGTTTTGTTTTTCATCTCTACCACATATGGATGGTTATTGTAATGAATTTAATTAATATTTATCATATTTATGGATTAATTATGATTATAGTAAGATAATATATTACTTAACTTATTACCCTATCATCCATTTTAAAATGATAATGTCTCTCATTCGTACGTGTGGTCTATAACCTCCATGAAGTGATGTGATTCTTTTTTCCATGCCACCATTAAAAATAGATTCTAAAATTTTATTTAACATATAAAAATTATAATTATTTCATTATTAATATTATATATATGATGTTACAAAGAAACCTTTGACCATGATCAACAGACTGAAGTTTTTTTAATATTATATATCAAACGTCCTTAAAATATCCAACGTGAACTTAATTGATTTAGTAACTATATATTACATGGTAATAAATGAACGAAAAGGGGTTATTATAAGTTAATAAACCTTAAAAAGTTTATAAAACAAGAAAATAATCAATATAATTTTATTATATTTTATTTAAATAATTTTTATGGTGAGGCGAACTCGAGGTAAGGGATTTCTCATCTCAATTTCATTTATTTAATACTTACACCATTTTCACCACATGTTTTATTTTTTATTATGCATAAACTACCAGATGAAATAGTTTTATAATTCATTAATAGAAATTATAATGGTGTAAAAATTATTTTATTTTATCATCTTCAATGTTATTTTTGATTCAAATGTTACTAAAATGTTATTGATTTTTAAACCTTGTTTAAAATATTTTAAGGTTTTATTTTCGATAATTTTCCATATGTATCCATTTTTTGTAAATAAAATTGAGTAATTGTATTATAATCTTCAAAATATTTTTTAAATTATTTTTAAATTATCTTTTACATTTCTTATAGTGGTTTAAATGGTATCTTTTTAACGTTTTCTATACAAGTTATTTTTAAAAAGTGTGAAAAGGATATTTTTTTTAACATATGTGTCAAGAATAGAATTTTCTAATATCACAGATATAATTATTTAGGAATATTACTCTATAATTTTTTATGGTTTTTAAAAAAATATCATATTTTCTATTATTCTAGTAATCATTCATTTTAAGTCAAAGAAAATTTATTTTTATCCTTATTTTTTCATGAAGACCAAAAGTACTTCTGTATATGTTTTAAACAAAATATTTTATGAGATTTTATGATTAAAATGAAATATTCTATGTGTTTTTTGTATTTTATATTCCTTATATATTATTCATGATTATTTTTGTGCCAAATATATTTCTCTAATATAATGATTAATAATCTTGTTCTTCCAAGAATTATATTGGAATTCACTGAGTAGGTTATTTCACTTATTAGGGTTCTTGTAAGGGTTTTATGAAGATGATTCCCAAAGGAATATATATGAATTTATATGATTGAAAAATATTTTTTAATGAAATATTTTTATTTCCCAAATTAAATAAATGATCATATTTTTTACGATAGTTAATAACCCTTTTAAATGTAAAAGGTATGTTTTTAAGGAAATTTCTTCCATGGGTTTTCATGTTTTATAAAAAACCCTTATTAATATGATATTTAATTATTTATTTATTTAAAAAATTATGAAAAGTATTGGGAAATAATGTTGATTTCATGATTAAGAAAAAAATATTATATATCAAAGTCTATTGTGTAAAAGTGAAACATTTCTAATAGATTTTACAGCTTTTCAAATAAATTAAGAGGTTCATTTCATTTTTATATCTATTTCTAGGATATTTGTGATATTAACTAGTTTTCAAATTTTTTCATAGGCCCAAATGATGAGTAATAACTATATAAAGTAATATATTTCCACTATGTTGTCTTGTTTTTAAATGGAGAAAGAGTGACTTGAATGAAATAGATAATTAAATTTAAGAATATTATTTTTGTATAAAAATATATGTTTAGTGAGAGTTTACAATTTATAATATATGGGTTTTATATATAATATTTTGTACTAATTCTCTTAAAATATAAACCTAAAAGATCATTGGAATATAATAAATTGAATCTCGTGTAATAAAACATCTAATTATTGGTTGATTTTAATATGGGGTGTTATATTAAGTATCAGAGAAAAGTTTTAGATTACTTTAGTGGCTTGAAAATTACTAAATGAGGTTTATTTAAGAATTTTATATACCATAATGTATTTTTAACTCTAAGAGTATTCATAAGTTAGAATTATAATATAACTCTAAAGATAAGTATGTTATGGAGAATTATGGTTATTTTTTGGTGAATCGAAAGAGATGAATAGAAGATGACATGGTTTAGGATATCTAAGAATTTATCCTCATCATAAGATGGTTTATTATCATTTTATTTTATATAATCACACTAACTAATTTTGTTTTTAGTTAATGGTTTGAACTAATTGGAACCATGTTAGTAATGTATGTGAAGGACATTGTAGTGGTTGTCTGAACGAGTAACCAGATATAGTAGGACATGGAGTGAAAACTTTAATGGTCATTAATAACCTTCTATCTTGAGTTATAATTAAAAAATTGAACATAGGGTAGTTTTTTAATACACTAAATAAGAAAAAAACGGAGTTTTAGGGGATTATGGTGATAAATTCCATGGAGTAAATAAAGTTATACTTTATACATGTCAAGAATGTGGGTAAAAACACCCTGGGAAATATCTCAATGGAAGAGGAAAATGTTTTATGTGTTGAAAAGGTCATAGAGAAATTAACTACTAATGAAAAATTAAGAGTTAATCCATAACAATGGACTGAAATAAAGTTATTCCTAAGGTATCAATTGACTATTTTAAAATGGGGACCATTGGAATTATGAAAATAAATTCCCTAGGTAGAATTATTGTGAAGGGTATCACTAATATTGTATGAATAAAGGTTTTATAATTAGATATGAAGAAACTATGAATTACATATAAAAGTTATGAGTTATTTTAATAGTTTTGCTTTTTTTAAATACAGGAAACATAATTAAACTAATATTTATGAATATTAGGAAGTGATTCATATTTTTTTATTATATATGGTTAAAGGTTTATGAAGGAAGTTGAATGGTTGAAGTGTTTACATATAGGGTTAAAAGAGTTAAGATAAAATGGTATTTTATTTAAGGTTTGATAGTCTTTAAGAGTGATCATAAGTCAAAAGTATAAACACTATTTTGACGTCTTATGTAATTATATTCTATGTTTATTAATAATATTATGGGCAATGTTTATTGGGTTTTACTAACAATAATTGATTGAAGTATAAATAACTATTTCGATTAATATGATCTTTGATGTTGAGGTTACTATAATTAATTATGATAAATGGTTAATATATATTTTTTAAATATATTTTATCATATAAATAAGCATGGTATTGAAAATTGATTTGGTGATTAAGTGATTAAAGTTAGTTTTGACATTAATTATATTGGGAATATTATATGATTAACATAAACAGAATATTTTTAGCTAGTATGACATTTTATGTCAAAGTGGTTGATATTAATTAAGGGATAAAAATTGAGTAAAATTTTGTAAGAATTTATGATTTTATTTCCTTATGGTAATTTAGGTTATTTATGGAAAATATTATCATATTTTGTCGAAAATATGATTAGGTCACCTTTTTGGTATGTTAATTTATGAGTAATTGATGTTGTTTAGAGATAATGTTTTTGGAAGAATATTTGACTAAATCATTTAATATTTCCATTTAAAAATTTGGTCTAGCATAGTTTGAAGAGTTTTAAGGTTAGTTATTTACGTAATTTTTTATGTTAAACTTTGGGTTTTATTGTTGACACTTTGAAGATTTATATAGTATTTATTTATATCAAGGATTATTCATTTTGGGTATTATATTAATGTTTTTTATCCATTTTTTGGTTTTAATAAATGAATAGAAATATGATGAATATCTTATCATCCATTCTTAGATATTATGATCTATAAAAATTCAATTTTTTTGCATCAACCATGAAAAATATCGTCATGGTCATTTATATTTTAGAATATGAGATTTGGTGGAAGTAAAAAAAATACTCAAAACATAACTGAAGGTTGAAATTTTTCAAATAAATAAAGTTACAATATTTTCACATAGTATTTATCTTGTTGGTAAAATAATTCCTCAAAAAATTAAGATAAATATATCATTATTTATGTGAAAATATCACTCAACTATCATGATACACTTTTCGAAACTATTTCACTAATATAGGTCTCATTATGGTAAATGTGTGGTTTATGAAATATTTAGTGAATGATAAGTTTATTAGTCTAAACTTAGTCATAAAATTTATCATCAAAAGGAAATATAATCAATATTTATAGCCACTATTATGTTTTTATCTTCAACTCCTTGATATTGATTTAGAAAATGTTTTAAATCCTTCATTCATCGGACACCAGATAAAATTATGAAGATGAAATTTCTTTAAGGGGGAGAATTTGAAACCAAGATATTTTAGTTTATATCCATTTAAATGAATACTATGTTCAATATCATGTATCTCATGAAACATCGATCTTAAACAAAATTCAATATTATTATTTAAATATGAAAGTTATTACCTAGCCGTTGGATAGAATGGTATAAATAAGAGAAAAAAGAAATATATGTAGAAAGGTTTTCATAATGAAATTTTTTTGATTAATTACAAGGAAAAAATTAATCATTTTTGAATTATAATAATTAACTCATATAAGGTTAACAATAGTTAAAGTTTAAAAGGGTCATTTTTCTATAAAATATATTTTTCTATATGTATTATATATTTCATTTAAAATTTAATTTTTCATTATTTAGAGTATTATATTTATTTTAAATTTTTTTATAAATGGAAAATAATGAATAATTATTTATACATTGATTATCATTTTTTTATAAATGGAGATAAAATAATTTGGGGATAAAAATAGAAATTTTCTGAAAATTATTTTCAAGTGTATCATTTGTTTTTATCATAATAAATTAATTAATCACTATTTATGAATAATTTTGATAATATTTAGGGATAATATATCTAATAAAACAAATTAAAAATATATAATGGTTTTTAATATAAATTTAATGAGAATAAATTCATTTTATGCTTTGAAAATACATTTTTTCCTAGAAATTGTTTTTACATGCTCTGTGCACTGATATTATAATTATTTTATTCCAAATTTAGAAATTTCATTTGATAAAATAAACTTAATTTTTTTTATTAATCATATAAAAATTATATTAGAGTGATTTTTTGGATTTTTCTAAAATGGATGATTTTTTTATTGTATAATGAAAAATTCTATTTTTAAAATGCTGTAAATTTTAAGATACCATCATAATGTAAACAAGATTTAAAAATTCATAAAACTATTATCTCAAAAAAAAAGATTTTAAGGAGTAAAATAAATCATTTAAAAACATTGTTTTGAATTTGGAAACTCATGGTTGACTTTTTGGTACTTAAGTAATATTTTATTCTAATTTAAAACTATTTTTGGATCTTTGCATTTAATTGTGTGGTTTAGAGTTACATTAGGTTTTAGAATGATCTAAATGTCAAATAACATTATTTTTTAATTATAATCCAATTAAACCCATGATAATCAATAATATGCATAATTTTAGTATAAAATCATTTTTATGTTTAAAACATAAAATTTTTTAAAAACTATTTTTCATTGCATTTTTCATTATTATATTAAAATTAATTTTTTCCAATTATATAAATTGATTATTTAAAAATTATTTTCATATTTTTAAATATGAGGTTCAAATTTACTAATGATTTCAATTTCATTTTTTTCATAATGAATAGTAACTGTTTTAAATTGTTATCATTGTGGTAAAGGGTAAAAATGTTAATTAGGGTTAATACTTTCTGATAAGGTCATAAAATCTCACCGTAAATATTATTGGATAAGATTTTGTTGAAAATTATCACCTTATATTCTAAATTTTATTTTTTAGTAGCAATTTACCAAGTGTGATACATTTATAATGTTTAAAAGTTAAGAATAACTACAATAGTTTCACTCCCCTCGCTTAAAAAAGACACCCCTTTTCCTCACTTATTCACAAACATTGAATAATCAATATCAAACAATCCCTATTATAATACCTTCCTAGATATCATCCTCATTTTTTATAGGTTATGGTCTCTCCAAAAGACCATCCTAGAAGGGTTAAGGTGTAATTCAATGTCAGTTTACAATGAAGAGGTATAACTCTTAACAAAGTTCTTTGAAGGTTATTTCTTCTTATCCCTATTTAAAACCTATCATAAACATACTGATATATTAAAATACTTATATTAAATATATTTAAATGTTTTTATTTTTATGGTGACACTATTTTCCATCTCATTTTCTATCCTATGGTAAATAAAAATGTCACTTGTGTGTACGTGTAAACTAAAACCTCCATGAAGCAATGTGTATCATTTTTAATCACCATCTCAGATGGATAGTTATTATGATGTATTTAATTAATATATATTATATTTATAATATAATTATTATTCTTTAAATATAATATATTACTTAAATTTTTTACCTTCCATTTGATGGAAAATGGTAATGTCGCTCATGTGTACATATGGACAACCACCTCCGTGAAGCGATGTGATTCTTTTTTCATTTCCACATTTTATGGTTAGCTATAAAATTATATTTAATATATAATTATAATAAATTGTTAAGTTCTAATATTCTGGATATTATAGAACAATTGTCCTTTTGGCCATGCTCAACATACCAAAGTTGTTTTGGGATTATAAATTGAACATCCTCAAATCATATGACATGAACTTAACTTATTTAGTAACTATATTACACATGGTAAAAAATGAATTAAAATGGATTATTATAGGTAAATAAACCTTAAAAATTTCTTAAAAATCAAATAATTAATATAAGTTTGTTATATATGATTTAAATAACCTACATGGCTAGTCACATTAGAGGTAAGTGATTTCTCATCTTAATTACCTTTCTTTGAGACTTATGTCATTTTCCCCACATGTTTTATTTTTTGTACTGTGTAAACTACCACATGAATTTATTTTATTATTAATAAAATTTAATTAAATTCATTTATAAATTATTTTCCAATTATCTCCTTAAATGTTCTTTTGATTCAAATGTTACTAAAATTATCAGGATTTTATTTAAAACTTGTTTAAAATGTTTTAAAGTTTTCTTTTCAAAACATTTTCATCCAAATCCATGTTTCATAAAATGTTCCAATATGGTTATTATTATAATAAAATTATTTTTTAAATTCATTTTGAACTATCTTTAACATTCCTTTCTATGGTTGAAAAAGGAATCTTTTTAACATTTTTTATACATGTAGTTTTTTAAAAAGTGTGAAAGGAATATTTTTATTAGATATACATCATGAATAGAATTTCCTACCATCGTGAAAGTTATTATTTAATAATAAAAATCTACAAGTTTTCATAGTTTTTAAATTAATAAATTATTTCCAATTCAACTAGGAAATTTTCATTTTAATAATTTTCCAATAAAAAGGGTTTTTATCCTTATTTTTATGTGAATCCTGAAAGTACTTTTGTATATGTATTAAATGGAATATTTTATGATATTATATGATTTAAATGAAAGATTATATGTTTTTTTATTCTGTTCTATCTATATATTTTTCATGATGATGAGTGATCCCAATATTAATCTCTAATCTATTGGGTAATGATTTTTTCTCTGCATAATTATGCTAGAGTTAACTGAGTAGGTTATTCCATTTGTAAGGGTTTTTTAAGGGTTCATATAAGTGTTATATAAATCTTATGTCCCAAAGAACCTACATGATTATTAAATTTTTTAAAATAGTTTTAAGGAAATATTTTTATTTCATAAGGTGGGAAAATGAGGTTTTGTATTAAAAACATTTATAACCCTTTATGGGTGAAAGGTATGTTTTCTCAGAAAATTTTTTTCATCAGTTCTCATGTTTTCTAATTAAACCACATAATTATGTCTGTACCTTAATTCTTGACTATAAAATTTATAACAATAAACTTTGGTAAAAAATAATATTTCATGAGTAAGTAAATGAATATTTGAGCTTAAATTTTATTGTGTAAAAGGTAAATTTTTCTTAGGGATTTCATAGTTTTTCAATTAGAATAATGGGTTAATTTAATTTTTATATCCCTTACTAGGATCTTTGTTCTCATTCCAAGTTTTAAAATTCTTTTCACAGCACCTAAAGATGAGTATGAACTATATAAAGGTCAATCTTACTACTATGGTGGATAATTTTTAAATGAAGAAAAGTGTCTTGAATGAAATAGAGGTTTTAATTTATAAGTCCTACTTTTTTGTAAAAAATAGACATTAAGAGTAAGTTACCAATTTTTAATATATGAGTTTAATATATAAGATCTTGTACTGATTCTATTAAACTCTAAACTTAAATAATCACATGATTGTAAGAAAGTGAAACCCTTATTATAAGACATATAATTAGTGGTTTATTATGATACAAGGAGTTATATTTGGTATCATATAAAGGGTTTAGATAACTTTTAAAGTCATGAAAGTTTCTAAATGTAGAAAATTTAATAATATTAGATACCATTTCAGGTTAATAGATCCAAGATTTTTTACTTGTGATAATTATTCTATAACCATAAATATTATTATGTTATAGAGAATTATGGTTATTTCTTTGTGAATAAAAAGAGGTTAATAGAAGATTAAATTGTTAAGGATGTCTTAGTATTTACCCTCCTCATCATATGGTTTATTATCATTTTATTTGATATACTCACATAATTAGAATAAACTATGTTTTTAATGGATGTGAAGGACATTGTGGTGGTTATCTGAATGATAATCCAAACAAGATATGAGATTTAGTAAAAACACTTGTGGTTATTCTTAACCAACCATCTTGAGTTATAATTAACAACTTGAACCTATGTGAGTCTTATAACGCACCAAGTAAGATAAAAATGAATTCTTAGGTTATTTTTGATGATAAACTACATGGAAAAAAATTAAACTTCTTACATATCATGAATGTATTAAGAAACATCCTAGTAAATTTCTTAAATGAAGAGGAAAATGTTTTATTTGTGGAAAGTAAGGGAATGGAGAAATTAACTTCCAATGAAAAACTAAGTGTTTATCTTGAACAATGGAGGGGAATAAATTTATTCCTAAGGTAACAATTGAATTTTTTAAATGTGGGGATCATGTGTATTATGAAAAGCAATTCCCTAGGTGGAAAGCTTGAGAAGCGTATCGATAAGATCATATGAAAAAATGTTTTACAACTAAAGGTGAAAAAAACTATGAATAATGTAAAAACATGTAAGATTTATTTTAATTGTTTTTATTATTTTTAAAGTTTGAGTGGTAATTAAATTATGATTGATGAATATTACTACTAATTATTGTTTATTTATTGCATAGGGAAAAAAGAGTACAAGTCAGGTTAAGGGGGCTTGAAATAGTGAAGACCAAGGGCATCCCCTATAACAAGGTTCTCCCCCTAAGTGCACAAAGGGTTTATACGTGAAAATAAAATGGTACCTGTAACATGGGTAGACAAAGAAGTAAGATTTTCTTCCACATTGTTCCCCTCACACTAAGTATGGAGCATTCAGATATTGTTGTTGAGAAAGCCTTTACATCTTTTGATAATGTAAGAGATTGACCAAGTGGCGGTGCCTGTGTCGAGGAGAGAGTTATGTAGAATAATGGAGTCCGTTTCCACCTCAGACAGAACAATATTCCACTGACAACATAAGATTAAACTAGTGAGCTTTGCCTAGGCCTCATCTTGAAGAGGCTGTCTACAATGGAAGTCGGATGAGAAGGCCAAAATGATAGAGACTTTGGGATCGCACACAACCCCTCCTCCCCTCATGGTTCCTTAGAGGCAGGAACCATCTGTATTGAGTTTAAGGCCCTTAAGAGGAGGGCACCAGTGGATTCAGGAGTCTTGAGGAGGGTTGTGGAGAACCTGAGCGGGAGGACAGGTCACTTGGAGAGGTCTGAGGGTGGGAGCATCATGCCAGTTTTTTACCACTCTAACCAAGTCAATAAGAAGGCTATTAGTGCGGGAAATAAGGGACTGGCTGGAAGACCTGACTTCCTCATGGAGAGCCTTGAATCTGGCTTGCCAGATGCACCAGCAGTCAACGTTAAGGACAACCGCTCGAGCACATTGTTCAGGCCCCGCATTGCTAGCATCATAGAACCATTGGTCCAGGAAGAAAGTGCCTTGCAGAGCCTGAGAATGGACAGCCGTGAAGTCACTAAAGTAGCCTCAGATGGATCGCGCTCAATCGCCCTCAAAAAAATAGGTGGTGTAGGATCTCCTCCCTACTTTTCCTACAACACGTGCATCTAGAGACAGTAGGGATACCCATATTTTTGATGTTGTCGTCCATAGAGACTACCTGGTTTCTGATTCTCCAAGAAAGTAAGTTGATTTTTGTGGGTATTGATTTGCACCATAACAGACCGTTCCACTGATATGTAGGGTCCTGAGGGAAAGTTTACCTGCAGAAGTCGTGCATGGAGAACTTACCAGAGGAGGATGCTGTAAAAATACATTTTTCGGGAGTGGAGTTCATGTCGATGAGATCAAATGTCTCCTGTTGAGTCTCAGTCACGACTGTGCTTGTAAATTGTGGGTAATTGTGGGCTTCTTTGAAGGAAATATTTGGTGTCGGGAAGCCGGGGAAGCCAAGTGGAGAGCCTGCCCAATTGTGGTGCCAAAAGGAGATGTTTCCTTTCCCTACTATCCAGCGTGAAAGAGGTTATAGGGTAGGGAAGTGTGAAGAGGTCTCATACCAGAGAGGGTATGCCTACCTAGTCATCATTTCCGAGTTAATTTTGTATCTGGAAGACATTGTCTTTCGCCATAGGGTGCATTCTTCAATGGTATCCCATGCCAACTTTTCATGCAAGCAGCGTAGAGTATCAGAAAGACTCATCACATTGATGCCCCCTTCTTGGATGGGTGTAACCATCCTAGCCCAAGAGGTCCAGTGCCGTTTGATTTCTGAAAGAGAACCCCATATAAACCCCATAAGAACCTTGTCAATGGTGTGGATAACCCCCTTCGGTACCTTTACAGCAGCAAGAGAATGAATAAGAATGGTCGAGAGAACACTTTTGATCAATGATATCCTCCCCTAAAAGGATAAGAACTGGTGTTTCCAGTTAAGGACACGTCCTGTGATCCTATTCACTATGTAGTCGAAGTGTCAGATGCGCATCCTACCTGGAGATAATGGGGCACCAAGGTACTCAATTGGAAAGGAACCTCTCTGCATGTCAAGGCTATTACACAATGATTTGGCCCTTCTTTCTGAGCATTCATATTTTTTATTGTAGGAAATAAATATTAAGGAATAAGATGATAAATCCTTGTTAAAGGATTATGAGGGAAGTTCAATGATTGAAGTGTTTAAATGTAATATCTCATTACTTGAATCCAGGTATTTCTTAATCCTTTTTTTAATAATACCTTGAGGGGGTTTATCTTAAATTTTTTTAGGTGAATCTTGGAAAGTTTTGTAATGTTTTTGGATGTGCATGGTGGTTCATTGTTAGGGAAAATTGTGTGGTTTGGACCAAAAAATCATGTAGCAAAGGTTGATCCACCAGAAAGGGGCACATGGTTTGTCTAAACAATACATCCACCCCTATAAACCACGAAACCTTGAATGGGGATAGTTTTCCTGATTGTATCATAGTAAGTTAATCTATATTTCTAAAACATTAACCCCATATAGAAGTATATTAGGGGCATACAGTTAGAGAGTATGGTTATTACCAACTTTGTGGATCGTACAGGAAACCATGTTCCGAGTTTTAATTCCAAATTTTTTTTATTAAAAATATTGGTACCCATGTTTTAACCACTAAATACCCCTATTCAAACCAAATATGTTTCATTGTCCTTTGGAGGATCCCAAGAGGTGATTATGACTCCTCCAACCCCTTATCTTGGTGGATTGAAGAACCGATGATTGTTTTTAATCTCATTCTTGTGATTTTTTCTCATCTCATGATGTTTCTTATGATATCCTATTCTCTCATACTTATAGAGAGATATATCATAATTTTTTTGATGGATCTAATCTTTATTTTTATAAATATTTATTATAGGTTTGATTCCTTGATCTCATATTCCCTTTTTCTTCATTGGTGGATCTTTTGGTGGGTGTTGTGTTGACTTAATCATGTGATTAAAGGTAGGTAGTTCCATAATGATTTACCCTATAGTTGAAACCCTAATATATTTAATGATTTGAAATTAGTTTTTAATTTATTTGAAAATATTTGAGATGTTTTTATATTTTATTTAAAAAGAGAATGGAATTGTGAAAACCCCCCATTTTCAATTGAATTGAAATTGTTGGGTGGATTTTGAGAAAAAATGATTGATTTAATTGAATGTTGATTTAATGGAATGATTTTATTTTTATTATTAATAAATTTGGCTTAAAATTAAATATGCTTTTAAAGGCATGAATTTGGTGAAAACCAATTTTTTTAAATGAAAAGGCATGTTGAAAACTGAATTTGGGAAATTTGATTGTAAATGATGAAATGATTTGAAATGATTGGTTTCCCCCTAATTTATTAATTTTTCTAAGCATGTGTGGGCCTGGGTAGTTAATGGATAATTAGAAAAATCACACTAGTAATCTAACTCCCTAAAAATGTATTGATTATGACCACACTAACTAAAAAAAATTAGTATGATTTTCCATGATGGGTCCCCAAATGGGGTGTAGATTGATTCTCAAAATGGGTCCCCTAGTGGGTTGTTGATTTGAGTTTATAGACCTATATTGTTGTATGATGATGATTTAGAAGTTTAAGGATCCTATTTCTAGGAACTAACTTGTTGTAAGGCTTATGAGTATGGGTCTTTGTTTTGTTTGACTTGATTATATATGCGATAAATTATAGAACTTTTTTATTCAAGACAACTTTTTTATATAAATGTTTTATATAAAATGTTCTTTTAATCCTGTTTTGATGTATCTACCATCTTATTGGTTTGAAAGAATGTTTTTTTTTAATATGTAAATTAAATTCCATGCCTTATTTTTTAAAAATTTAAAGAATATATTGTTTACTGTAATTTAATTTATTATGGAACACTTGGTGAGACCCTAATAGTATTTTTAGATCATATCATACCTTATGCTTTCAGAATTTGTAGATTATCTTATGGAAAGTCCAAGAAAAGGGGAAGTTCCACTTGATGGTAGTGATTATACTTAATTCATGTGAAATTAAGTGATAGAGGTGATCATTTGAGACATGATCCACTTGTTACATGGTCCTTCCAAGTTTCATCTTGATAGATAATGTGTCATTGATGATGTTATATTTGGGTATTGTTTTACAACTTTGACTCTAGTACTTTTTCCTTGAGGATTGTTGGCATACCATCTTGTATCATTTATCTTCTACTTTATTGTGACAAAACCATTCCCTCTTGATATTGAGATGATTCCAAATTCTAGTCACAAACCCGTGGGGACTATAAATTCCCTTCAAGATCTTTCATGACTCTCTCAGGTATTATCGTGCTAGGGTATTCAAGTCAGTTTTTTACACGGTAGTATCAAAGGTGTAAGTTTTTCATCTTTCCATGAATTTGGTATGTAGTTAGGTTGTCCTAGTAGACATGAGATAGTATTTTGGGACTTAAGAGGTAGTTTTGAATGAGTTTTTGGCCATCTCTCATCATAAAAATCCTTAAGTCACTATGGGTGTTTAGGAAAAGTGTCTTTGAGGAATGTTTTATATGGTTCTAGTCTTTTACAAGTTGATCTGAGTTCTTTGATATCCCTATAACTCTTGATTGGGTTGATGATTTATTTATCCTTACTGATGTTTCAGGGTTGTTCGTTGATGTTGTGTAACATCGTGACTCTAAGAAGACATTTGAAAAGGCCCAAGGAGGTAGCTACAGGTGAACCATAAAAGGTGGATATACTAGTGGACCAAAATCTTATTGAGATAGTGGTGTGTGTTTTCCACACTTATGGATATGTACCTATAATCATTCTCATTTAGGATCTAGTTATGTAACCTCAAAGGGATGAATCGAGATATTTTTCTCAATATTTTCATCACCAAAATCCACCACCTTTCCAAATATCAAATAATCCTCAAGAGGCTGATTATTTGTTGAAAAATATTGAGTTTCTTTTTGAGTTAATGGAAATGAAATAATATATAAAGCTGGAGTGCACTACCTTTAAGATAGAAGTTCCTAGCAGGAGATGGTGGGATCTAATTCTGATGGTGAAGAAACATGAGGGATTGGAGTGGAATAAATTTAGAGTTCTCTTTATTGATTATTTTTATCTAGAATATATGGTCTTAGAAAAATCCATGGTGTTTCTCAGCCTCCAAAAGAGTCAAAGGACCATAACATAGTATGTGAATCATTTTGTTGAGATTATTCATCATTCTCTTGAGGTTGTTATGAATGATAAACTGAAGGCTCAGAGATTATATATGGATTTTAAATCCGATATCTAATCTTAAGTTCTTATTCTAAATATCACTTATTATATTGATGTACTAGATAGAGTGTTGATGGATGATCTTGATCTAGCTGGTAATTCAGTTTTGATAGGAGTTCCTTTTTCTCCCAATGTAAATTCTATTAATTCCTTTAAAGGAAAGAGAAATCATGTTGAGTATTGTGGTTTTTCTAGACATCGGTCATCATTTAGACCTCCTTCAGCATCAGGAATAGGCCCTATGACTTTCTTTTAGTATATAAAGGATAGTAATTTGAAACAAGTCTGGATCAAGGCAGACAATATCTATATTATGTATGGAAATTCAAGTCATATTTATTATTTCAGTCACATTTTTTCACCATGCAATAATATGGGATCATCATCACTTAAAATTGCTATGGTGAAATCTGTTTCTTTAAGAACTAATGGTTTTCAACCACAGTTTTCCATAAAAAAATTTCTCCATAGATTGGAAGAGTCTCTAGAGGAATATTATGTATTTCTAATGAATATGAGAGGTATCATCACTATAGATTCACCTTTAGTGAATTAATTATTTGATATTGGTGCATCTCACTCATTCATATCAACTCATATTTTTTATTTTCTAAATCAACCTATTGTGATTTTATATTAGGTGATAAATATTACTAAGCCCCTTGAAAATAATATAGAGTAGTTTCACTGATGTCCCACTTATGTTTTATCTCTTTTATAGATTTATCTTACCTAGAAATATTTGGTTCTTAACATGAAACCATTTGATGTAATTTTTTTGGATGGATTGGCTGATTTCTAGGTCAAGTTTCATTGTTATCTTCGATGTGTCTCCTTTACTACACTCAATGGAATGTTTCATTTTTTTAGAGAGAATGGGACATGAGGTCAAGTATAAATGGACCTTATTTTAAAGTGTTAGGCATGGTATTATTAGTATTCAATTTTTATTTGGAGCAATGAACCTTGAGTAGTGATCTTCATCCAGTTATCGTCGAGTTTACCAACATGTTTCCATCTAATTTATCTATCTCTCTTATGGTAAAAGAGCTGGTGTTATCCAGTAATCTAGTACCTATTACTCAGATGGTATTAATTACCACTTATCATATGAAACTAGTTGAACTAAAAGAGTTAAATATATAGTTGGATGATCTTCTAAAGAAAGGCTTCATATGCCCAAATGTTTCACTTTGGGAGGGCCTATTCACTTTGTAAAGAGAGGTGATGGGGCATGTTGACTTTGTGTTTTTTACCTGTAAGATCCTGAAATTTTTTGGAGATTATTTTTGGCACAATTTCAGGTACTTTTTTTACTTAAGTTCCTTTGGTTGGATTTATGTCATGGGTGCATTTGGATGAAGTCTAAGAAAATCTTGGAGAAAATAGGTTGTGCATGGTTGGATCATGGTTTGAACAAACTGTGCGGCTGCTTAGGAGAAACGGTGTGCCCTCTTGTTTTTTGAGGCAATAGCTTCAACATGTGTAGTGCATAGTTTTAGAGGCCGTGTGAGGTATACATGGGATGTGCCCCCATGAATCAGTGGTTAACGCACGGTTAGTGTATGGTTTGTCTAACCATGCAACTAAACTGTGCTCGGGCCAAGTCTGAGATCCTAAAATTGTGGATCTCACTTGTTTTCAAGTTTTAATGAGTTGTTTCAACTTTTATGCAGTCCTAAATCCGTATTTTACTTTTCTAAGCGTAAATTAAGGTTCTACCATTAACCCGAATGGATTCTAATCCCTTACAAACATCGTTCATTGAGATTGAAATCCCAAATTGAAGATCCCCTCTTCTTCCGGTAAGTGGATTTCATTCTGATGCTTCTCCTATTATTTCTTCTATATTTCCCTAATATTTTCATAGAAAATATCCTATTTTTATTATAAATAATCCTATGTGGTGAGTTAAATATCTAGGATTTAAGATCTATATCTAGATTTATGATATCTTGATGTCTTTGAAATTGTTTTTGGTTTAAGGATTTAGATCCAGAACTTTTATCAACGCCGTCATGCTACTCAGATTTTGGGGATTTCTATTGGGAAAACATTCATCAAAGAAATAAGGTAGGTGGTCTAAATATAATTCCCATAGTCATGGATTTGATATGTTTATCAAATATTGTGTAATTTCTAGCATCTTTTAGCTGTTGTCTTCCTTGAATTCAGTTTATTAGATTGTCTAATTCAGTTATCGAAGCTTTATTGAAATAGGTGATTAATTGGGGAATTTATCATGAGACAAAGGGAATTTCCTATTAGATAATTAATTTTTGGAAATTAGTTAAAATATATTGGGATTTTAATCTAAGTAATTAATTTGAGGATTAATTATGAAATATCGAATTATCTATGTTGAGATAATTAATTTTGAATTAATTATGGGCTTTGAGATTATGATCTAGATAATTAATTATGGGATTAATTATGGAAAGTTGAGATTTGAAATGAGATAATTAATTCTATAAAATTATTTATGGGTTATGAATTTTGAGATAGGTTAATTAATTAATTAATTAATTAATGTGATTGACACATTTAGTTAATTGTGGTGTTAGCTAATGGATTTGATGTATTTAACTAGTTGTTAAATTAGTGAGGGAATTGATGTAGATAATTAATGGATGAATTAATTATGTATTTAATAATGGGAACATGGTCATTATAAATTGATAAGTACAAATGGTAAGTAATCATACTTATAAGTAAGAGAATGGGAACATGGTCTTTCTAATGTAAAGTAGACATGGTAACATAGTCATTATACTTATAACTAAAGATAATGGTAACATGGTCATTCTATTGAGGGGTAAGCATGGTAACATGTTCATATTACTTAAGTTTATGATATTGGTAATTTTGGCAATGTGGATTATAAATGTGAAATTAAAGAATGGATATAATGGCACTCCGAGTTATGTCCTCTCCTGAGAATATTCGAACTCTGGAATGAGTCGAATCAGATATGGAGATATCATATAACCTTGAATACTTTGATCTTTAGAGAGAATTTGGTATTAAGATATGATATTACCTAGAGAACACTTCAGGATCTAGTACAATATGAAGTTAGTATTGAGGTACGGGTATCCTTGGGAACCCTGTAGTTAATGAAGTTGGATAAGAATAAAATAAAATGTGATAAATTTTTTATTATTGCATTGTACTTATTTCCTTATTGAACTGCATGAACTATCTTTGGAATTGACTTGTTTTAGACATTGTTAGTGGTGTCCTACCAAGTCATACTCACACCCTACTTAGGCTGCCTAATCAGTACCTAGATAGATTATATTATTGTAGGAATGGATAAGAAAAAAGGCCCGAGGATAAGTGGCTGATTGGGGATGGATCTTGGAGGAGGGAACCAGACATGGTTCATGACCCATTTAGGGAGCCATATTGCCTTTATTTTCAGTTTCATATTTTACAATTGATGCTTATATTGGCATAGTATGTTTTCCCTTTTCATTGAGTATTTTATTTCATGTATGGTTATCTCATGACATGAGTATTTTTCTGGTTATATATGCTTCCTCTCTTGTTTATTTACTTATATTGGTGTTTTACTCTGGAAAATGAGGGTATAGTCTCCCCATTAATGACTTACCAGACCCTCACTTATAGTCAACAGCCTCTATAATTTAGGGAGGCATGCTTGAGGTCATGTGGAAAACTGGCTTGGGGCACTATCACATGGCTTCCGGGTCGGGACGTTACAAAGTGGTATCGGAGGTCCAGTTTTCTTTCTTCTCCTTTGTCTTACTATTTTGGGAGAGGTAGACATGAGTATAAAAAGATTCAGGGCTTGGTAATAATTTTGTGCATTGGTGTTAAAAACCCATGTATGGGGGAAAACCCAAGTAATCAGGGTTGTATTATTGTTAGTTCTATTTTCTATAACAGTTGAATGTTATTTCACCTTGGGTGACGCACTTATAGTGTGATGTGATTATCATTTATGAGAATTTTTGAGTATTGATTCCTGGAAAAGAATAGAATTATTTTTGAGTCTTCATGCATCATTTTCAAAACTTAGGGTTATTATCACAAAATTTATTTTAGGAACACACGGGGAAATGGGTTATGGGTAAGTTGTTGAACTTGAACTGTTTTCCTAGTTGATAGATTATAATGAAAAATGGTGCCTAACATGAATTGAGAAAGATTGTAAAATTATATGAAATGAGATTAATTTTGAGTCTAAATGAGAAACATGATTATCATAGTGTATTTACCCTTGTTAACCAAAACCTAGGAGTAGAATGGTTAAGGGTAGTGATAGCACCTTAGTTTTGACCGTGTGGAAAGGTTGGGGAAAAAGCTTATTGTGATTATTTTCCTCTTACATAAATGTTATAATGTTTTTTTATGAGACTTGAGATATGTTTCTGGCCTTTTAGAGAGTATTCCTCCATGACGCTTATTGAGGGGATGATCGAGGGGTGTGCCTAGGAATTTTTTTTTCAGTTAAAGGGCATGAGGCACCAATCGTTCCAACTGAAGATAAAGGGTAACAGTTTCGAGAGAACTTTTCTCACTTCATGCAATTCATGGAAAGAGACCCAGGGCGGGTTGGGAAAAGTATGTCTGAGTTGTCAAGGTATGTTCATAAGAGTTCAGGGAATATCATTTCCTATGGGATCTCTATGTTCTTGATATAACGATATTTGACCAAATTATGGGTATGGACTAGCTAGTCGCATACCAAGCCCACATCGACTGTTACCATAGGAGTGTTACATTTACATCTCCTTAGGGTGACCAGTATATTCATCTTGGTGAGTGGTATATCCAAGTAGGTCGAGCAGGGATAATTACTCAATAATTAGGAGAGCTCACTGCCCAATTTTCTAGTCTTTTGTTGGATGACAGGGGTGTTAGGAAAGATTTTTTTCCACCAGTAGTGGAACTATTTTAGGATGCCTTTCCTAAAGACTTCTTAGGGCTACCACCTAAGAGAGATGTGAAATTAACTATAGAGCTCATGCTCGGGGAGGATCTAATGTCTATTCCACCGTATAGAATGGCACTTTTTGATCTTCAATATCTCATGACCTAGTTGGAAGAATTGGGGGATAAGGGATTTATCCATCCACGTATGTCACCTTTGGGATCACCTATTTTGTTCACAAAGAAGGCTAACGGGATTTTATGCTTATGCTTCAATTATCGTATATTGAACAAAATGACTATAAATAACGGATATCCTCTTCTGCATAATGACGGTATATTTGATCAGTTGAAGTGAGATTGTGTGTTCTCAAAGATCTATTTGATATTAGGGTATCATTAGTTGAGAGTACAGACTTCTGATATACCAAGGACTACTTTCAAAAGCAATTGTGACCTTTATGTGTTTTTTGTAATACTGTTTGGGTTGAAAAATGAACTACCATCATTTATGGCCTTGATGAACTGGATATTTCATCTGTATCTAGATCAATTTGTGGTGTTGTTAATGGATAAAATCTTGGTGTACTCCAAGATTCATGATGGTTATTCCCAACATCTTGACATTGTTTTGAGTAAATTTAGAGATCATCAGTTATATGTCAATCTATATAAGTTCCAGTTTTACATTGACCAGGTACACTTCTTGAGGAACATCATCTCAGTTGAAGTTGTGTTAGTGGACCCAGAGAAGGTTCATACAGTGGTTTCATGGGAGCATCCAATGAATGTTTTTGATATCTGAATATTCCTGGGGTTTTGGGATATTATAAGAGATTCATCCAAGACTTTTCCTGTTTGGCAGCACCACTTCTGAACTTGACCAAAAAGGGAGAGAAGTTTTAATAGATGGAGTCTTGTGAGAGTGATTTTCATGAGTTGAATAAGTTCTTGACATCAGCACCAGTATTGATCCTACCTGAGTTAGGTGAGGAGTATACGGTTTATTGTGATGCTTCTGGGATTCGACATGGAGTTGTACTGATATAGGTAGATCAATTTTTGGTGTATGGGTCTTGGTAGTAGAGGCCTCATGAATTTAATTACCCTATGCATGACCTCAAGTTGGCAGTAGTAGTATATGATATTAAGTGTTGGAGACACTATCTTTGGGGAGAAAAGTTTACAGTTTTTATAGATCACAAGACTTGAAGTATATATTTTCACAACATGATTTAAATCTTCCGCAAGAGATATGGGTAGAGTATATTCATTCCTTTGATTTTGAACTGTCATATATGCCTCATAAAGGAAATAGTGTGGCTAATTCCTTAAGTAGGAAAACTCTGACTCAGATGGCTCAGGAATCAAGTGAAGAGTGGAAGATGATGACCTTACTGACTGGAATTCATGTAGTCGTTCAGGAGAGTCAGGAGAAGATGACTCTGGTTTCAGTTGTAGTGGAGTCTATGCTTATAAGACGGATCAGGGACAGACAATTGAGGATCTAGAGTGCTTATCCTAGATAGAAATCTTTGAAGGTGGAGATACATCTTTAGACTAGTTGATATATGAGGATGATATCATCTATGTGAAGAATCTAGTTATGGTTCCTATGAGAATGCGAGAGGATCTCATGGAAGAATTTCATGCCTCAAAGTGGTCGGTTCATCCAGGAATAACCAAAATGTATCATTACCTATGATAATAGTTTTGGTGGCCATACATGAAAAAAGAGATAGCATGGTTTGTGACAAGATGCTTCACCTATCAACAGGTGAAGGCAGATTGTCAATCACTAAGAGGATTACTATATCCATTGCCTATTCTGAAATGGAAGTGGGACAACAAGACCATGTATTTTGTGTTAGGTCTCTCAAAAATTCTTAGGAAGAATGACACTATTTGGTTCATTGTGGATCGACTAATAAAGGTAGTGCATTTCTTTCATGTATGAGAAACCTTTATAGTAGAATAGTTGGTAGAACTGTATATTTAGGAGATAGTTTGTCTGCATGGAGTGACATGGACTATAGTTTCATATCATGATTCATGCTTTACTTTAAATTTCTGGTAGGTCTTGTAGAAATCTCTTGGCACTCAAGTTTTATTGAGTATGGATTTCCACCCAAAAATAGATGGGTAGTCAGAATGTACTATATAATTGATTGAGAATATGCTACAGGAATGTGTTCTTGAATTTGACGGATCTTGGGAAAAGTATTTGGATTTAGTGGAGTTTTCATATAACAACTTTAATCAGTAAATTGTAAATATGGAACCATATGAGGCTCTTTATGGTAGGCCATGCAGATCACCACTATATTGGATAGAGGTTGGTGAGTCAGAGTTGTTTGGGCTGAGTCTCATGCAGGAGACATCAGAGTAGGTATAGTTGATTCAACAATGTATGGTTATGTCTTAGAGTAGATAGAAGTCGTATGTTAATAGATGGAGATGACCCCTAGATTTTGCAGAGGGTGATCATGTGTTCCTTCGAGTGTCTCTAGGGTTGGGTCACTGCAGGATACAGAGGTGGGGCAAGTTGGAGACCAAGTTTGTAGGACCTTTTGAGATAGTAGAGAGAATCAGGCCAGCAGCGTATCAATTGGTTATTCTATAGAGATAAATCACTATACATGATATTTTTCAGGTATCACAACTATAGTGGTATCATCTCGACCCTTCCCATGTGATCGATATGGATGATGTTGACCTTGATATTGATGTGTCCTTTGAGGAGCATCTAATACGTGTGTTGGATTGTAGTGAGAAAGTGTTGAGTGGAAAGGTTGTGTTGATAGTTCATGTGTTATGGAAACATAGATGCATACAATAGGAAACATGGGAAAGAGAATCAGATATGAGGTCTCAATGGACCAATGTTTTTTGCTCAAAATCTTAGAAAGGCTTAGAAATGCAGCTCGAGGATGATCTGTTATAAGGTAGAGCGATTATAGGATCTCAACCTTTTCTGGAGATTTTCTTGGGTATAATTTCAGGTATTTTTTTTACTTAAGTACCTTAGTTTGGAGTTATGGATTTTGGTGCATTTGTGTAAAGTCTATGAAAATCTTTGAGAAAAGAGTTTGTGCATGGTTGGCACATGGTTTGAAAAAACTGTGCGACTGGTTAGGAGAAATCGTGCACCCTCTGGTTTTTTAGGATGTAGCTTCAGCACAGTTGGCACAATATTTTAGCAGTTATGAAAGTAATCTATGTGAATTGCCCCCATGAAGTAGTGGATAATGCTAAGTTAGTGCACTATTTGTTTAACCGTGCAACTAAACCGTGAATGGGCCATTTGTGAGATCCTAAAATTTTGGATCTCACTATTTTTCAAGTTTTAATGAGTTGTTTTACCTCCTATGCATCCCTAACTAAGTATTTTACTTTCCTAAGGGTTAAATAATGTTTTCCCATTGACATGCAGGGATTCCAAGGCCTTACAAACACTATTCATTGAGATCGAAAGCCCGAATTGAAGATATTCTCTTCTCCCTGTAAGTGGATTTCATTCTGATGCTTCTCTCATTCTTTCTTATATATTTCCCTAATCTTTTCATAGAATATGTCCTATGTTTTCTTAGATATAAACCTATGTGGTGAGATATAGATCTAGGATTGAATATCTAGATCTATATTTATGAGATCTTGATGTCTTTGATCTTGTTTTCAGTTTAGGGATTTAGATCCAGAACTTATATCAACGTCATTGTGCGGCTCAAGTTTTGGGGATTTCTGTTAGGAAAAAATTCTTCAAAAAACCTAGGTAGGTTTTCTAAATATAAATCACATAGTCTTGGTTTAGATATGTATATACATGATTATATAATTTCTAGCATCCTTTATTAGTTATTTTCCTTGAATTGGGTTTATTAGATTTACCAATTGAGTTATTGAATCTTTATTGAAATAGGAGACTAATTGGGGAATTAATCATGAGAGTAAGGGGTTTCCATATTACATAATTAATTTGGAGACATTAGTTATAAGAGATAGGGGTTTTAATCTAGATAATTAATCAGGGGATTAATTATGAAATTTTAAATTTTCTATGTTGAGAAAATTAATTGTGAATTAATTATGATATTTGAGATTATGATCTATATAATTATTTAGGGGATTAATTACAGAAAGTTGAGATTTAGAGTGTGATAATTAATTTTGGAAAATTAATTATGGGATATGAATTGTAATATTGGATAATTAATTAATGGGATTTAGAAATTTGGTTTATTGTGGTGTTAACTAATGGATTTTATGTATTTAACTAATTTTTGAATTAGTGAGGGAATTGATGTGGATAATTAGTGTATGAATTAATGATGTGTTTAATAATGGGAATATGTTCAGTCTAAATTGAGAAGTAGAAATGGTAACATGGTCATCATACTTATGAGTAAGATAATGGGAACATAGTCATTCTAATGTGAATTATACATGGTAACATGGTCATTATAATTATGATTAAAGAGAATGGGAACATGGTCATTCTATTGAGGGGTAAGAATGGTAACATGTTCATCTTACTTATGTTTTTGATATTGGTGATTTTGGAAATGTGGCTTATAAATGTGAAATTAATGGAAATAATGTCACTCTGAGTTATGGCCTCTCACAAGAATATTATAACTCCATCATGAGTCAAATCAGGTATTGATATATCATAGAACCTTAAATACTTATAGCATCGGTGAGAAGCAGGTATTAAGATATGATATTTCCTAGGGAACACTTTGGGCTCCGGTATGAGATAAAGTTAGTATTGAGGTACGAGTATCCTTGGGAACCATAGAGCTAATGTATTTAGATAAGAATAAATGAAAATGTGATAAACTTTTTATTATTTCATTGTACTTATTTACTTATAGAAATTCATACACTATCATTAGACTATACTTGTTCTAGACACCATTGTTGGTGGACTACTGAGTCATAATCACACCCTACTCGGGCTTCCTGATCGGTACCCGAATAGATTATATTTTTGTAGGACTAGATAAGTGAAAATTCCATGGGATAGGTGGTGGCTGATTAAAGAAGAATCTTGGAAGGGGAAACCAGACATGGTTTGAGACCTTTTTGGGGAGCTATAGTATCTTTTTATCACTTTCATATTTGAAACTTGACAGTTATATTGGCATATCATGTTTTCTCTCTCAGTTGAGTATTTTATTTCATGTTTGGTTATCTCATGACACGAGTATTTTTATGGTTATATAAGATTCCTATATTTATTATTTACTTCATCTTGTGTTTAACTCTAAAAATGAGGGTATTGTCTCCCCATGAATGACTTACTGGACCCTCATTACTATTCGGAAGCCTATATCATATGGGAAGGAAATGATGAGGTCATGTGGAGAACTGAATCGGTGCACTATCATGTGGCTTCCATATCGAGACGTTGAATTACTAAAAAATCAATCAGGTTACATTAAAGAAAAATTATATATTTCAAGGAATTGATAATTTGTTTGATTAGTTGAAAGGGGTGAAGTGGTTCTCGAATATTGATCTTCAATCTGGTTATCACCAACTGAGAATTAAAGAATCTAACATTTAGAAGATGAAATTCAGGAGTAGGTATGGCCATTATGATTATCTTGTTATTCCTTTTGGTCAAATCAATGATTCTTCTGGGTTTATGGAATTGATGAATAGGATATTTCATGAGTAACTTGACTCATTCGTGGTAGTCTTTGTGGATAACATCTTGTTTTACTCTAAGACTTAGGAGGATTATGTGCATCATCTAATAGTAGTTCTGTAAATCTTGAGGGATTGCCATCTTTTCATGAATCTTTAAAAAATTAATTTATAGTTTCTGGATGTGACATTCTTGGAACATGTGGTCTCATAATATGGTATTTCAATTGATCCTAAGTAGGTGAAAGTTATTATGAAATGGTAGAAACCATGAATTGATTTCAAGATAAGTATCTTCTTGGGATTTGTGGGGTATTACCTCATGTTTGTTAAATATTTCTTGAATTTAGATTCTCCAATAACCTCTATTAGTTATAAAGGAGTGTAGTTATTATGGGATGTAAAATGTCAAAGTTATTGTGATTATTTCAAATGTATTTTGACTTTTGTGCTAATACTAGATCTTCCAAAGGATGATCAGGGCTATGTAATCTTTTGAGATTGATTAGGTTTGGGTTAGTTTATGGACTTATGTTGGGTGATCAAATTGTACCATATGGTTCCAGACATATTAGGCCATAGGATAGGAATTATCCAACCCATGATATCAAACTTGAAGATGTGATGAATTCTATTTAGAGTTGTTGGAATTAAATTTTCAAGGAAATGTTTTCTAGTTATTCATATCATAAAATATTGAGTTATATCTTCTCTCAAAAATATTTTAACCTTAGGTTGTGGCATTGGTGGTGTACATATAGTCTTTTGATTTATACATTTCCAACACCCTTGGTAAGGGAAATGTAACTATGGATGCATTGAGAAAGAAACTTTTGAACCAGACTTTGAAATAATCATCATAAGATTGAAATATGATGAATCTATTTTCTTAGATGCATTTATAAGTCTAGGAGGTTTGGACTGAGATTGTTCTGAAAATTTTTCAGTTGACCTCAACTCTTCTCGAGATGATTCAAAAAATTTAGGAGTATGATGATGAAATATATGACATTATAGACTCATGTTATTGTGGGGAGACCATTGGTGAGTGGTCATTCTCTTCAAATGGTGTCCTATGTTTCTTGAATTGGTACATTCTTCCTTTTACTATGAGAAAATTAGTGATGGGGGTTATCATAATTCCTATTGGGTGGTGTGAACAGGTTCCATGAGATGTTCTATGATTTTTTTTTGAAGATTATAGTAGATAGGAATGATATGAGACATCACTAACTTTATTTCACATTGTTAAACATGTCAGTGAATCAAGGTTGAGCACCATAAACCTTCAAGTTTTCTTCAAACCCTTCATGTTCCAACTTGGAAGTGGGATGATATTTTTATGGATTTTATGATTTATTTTTTCTTATACTTTTTAAGAATAATGTGATATAGGATTTGATTGATAGGATGACCAAATTGGATCACTTTATACCCATCTGAGATATAATCAATGTTGAGGACTTGGAAAGTATGTGTGTGAAACAAATTATCCATTTCATGGAGTTCTTTCTACAATAGTCTTTGATCAGGACCCCCATTTTACTTAACATTTTTGGAGATTACACTATGATGAAATGGGGTTCTAGTTATTTCTGATCATGATATATCATCCATATATGGATGGACAAATATAATGACCTATACATATTATTAAGGATATGTTATGTGCTTTCATTCTTTACTTTGGTGGAGAATGGGATGAACATTTGTGACTAGTTGAGTTTTCTTAAAACAATACTTATCAGTCAACTATTAGAATGGATCCTTTTGAGGCCTTATATGGAAGGAATTTTAGATATCCTTTTTTTAATGGATATTCGTGAAACATCCTTGGTTAGACTGAGTTTGGTCCAAGAGACAACGAAAATGATTTAGTTGATTCATTAGATAATGGTGTTGAAATAGAGACAATATAAATCTTATGTTGATCATCATTGATAACTATTATATTTTTCAGTTGGTGACCATGTTTTTAGAAGGTTTCACTTTGGATGGGTCACTGATAGATTGGGAAAGAGGCTGAGGTTTGTGTGTCCTTTAAAAATTATTGAGTGGGTTGGGAAAGGGTCCTACTATTTGGTACATCCAATTTAGTGGAATTAAATCCAAAATTTGTTTCATATATCATTTCTATGTAAGTATATTTCTGGCCCTTATCATGTCCTATTCTATGAAGATCTTGATGTTAAACATGATTTGTCCATGACTGATCATTTAGTTAGTATTTTTTATTATAATACAAATATTCTTCATGGGAAGATCATACCTTTGGTCTATGTTCTATAGAATCATGGTTCTGATTCACATGAGACTTGAAATAATGATGCAATAATGATAGAGTAGTGGCATCATCTCTTTGATATAGAATCTTCTTGATAGGATTTATAAGGATATAAATTTTTTATGGCGGTGAGTTTGTAACATCCTGTTACTTGATTTAAAATATTTCTGGAACCTTTTTTGTCATACCTTTATAGTGGATTGTGCTGGTTTTCTTCTGGTGATGTTTGGAAATATTTTTGAAATTTTGGTGTTGTGCATCATTGGCAGACAGTTAGGGAAAATAATTCACTTTGGCCTAAAAAACATTCGGCCAAGGTTAATCAACTGGAAGGGGAGAACGGTTTTTCCAAACCATGTAGTCACCCCTCCAAACTATACACCCCTGGATAGTGAGGGTTTACATGGTTGGATAATGGTTAGTTTAACCACACTAAAAATATGTGTACCCCATCCATAAGTCTAGTAGGGGTGAATAGTTAGGGTACACTGTTAATAATAATCATGCATCGCATACAGAAAACTATGCATGAATATTTTAATTCCTCAAAAAAAATTATTAAAAATCATATGACCCACGTTTTAACCTCTAAACACCCACATTCAACCTTAATATAGTTTCTTGGTATTTTGAGGCTCTCAAAGAGTGTTTTTGAATCCTCCTACCCCTTATCTTGGCAGATAGAAGCACTGATGATTGTGTTTGATCTTCTTCCGATGAGTTTTTATTCTCTAATGTTATTTATTCCAACATACTCTTATCTCCTCCTTAAAGAGTGATATATCATCATTTTATTGATGGATATAATATCTCTTTTGATGGATGTTGATTCTAGGTTTTATTCTTTGATCTTCTACACCCTCATTCTTTGTTGGCAGATTTAATTGAGGGTGTTCGGTTTATTTGATCATATGAGTAAAGGTAGGTGGTTCCATAAGGATTTACCCAACAATTGAAACCCTAGATGATTGATTAATTTGAAATTATTTTTTAATAAATTTAAAAACCTAGATTTGAGATGATTTTATGTTTGACTTTATAAGGGCATGTAATTGTGAAAAACCCCTAATTTCAATGGAATTCAAATTGCTGGGTGGATTTTGGGAAAAATGATATATTGAATTGAAACTATATTTTATGGAAGGATTTGGTGTTGATTCTTGAGAAAATTGTATTAAAATTAATGATGTTTTAAAATGAATGAATTTTATGAAAACCTGTGATTTTGTTTTTAAATGAAAATGGATGTTGAAATCTAAAATTGGGAAATTGAACTTTGAAGTATTAAATGATTTAAAATTATTTATTTGACATTGATTGATAAATTTTTTGAATCTCTTTTTAGAATGGGTAGTTAGTGGATTATTAAGACAAGCACTCTAGGGATTTGACTCCCTAGCAATGGATTTATGATGAAAATTCTAACTAAACAATATTTAGAATGAACTCCCATGATTGGCCCCGAATGGGGTGTATATTGATTCCCATAAGGGGTACCCTAATGGGGTGTTTATTTGAGTTTGAATGTCTATCTTGATCAGTGATGATGATTGAGAACTATGAGGATCAATTTTCCAAGAACTAACTTACTACAAGGCTTATAATTATAGTGCTTTGTTTTGTTTAACTTGATTATAAATTCTATTGATTATAGAACTATTTTATTCATGCCTACTATTTTGTACAAATTTTTTACATAAAATGTACATTTAAGTTCATTTTGATTTATCTTTCATCTTATTGATTTAAAATCATGTTTTATTGAAAATATGAAAATGTCATACCATGCCATGTTTTATTTAAATTAAAATCATAAATGGTTTATTGTCCTAGAATATCTTTTTGAAACTTGATGAGCCCCTACTTGGATATTTATCTCACACCCTACCTTTTCATTCTAGTGTTT
Organism: Viscum album; assembly: GCA_963277665.1. Lineage (NCBI taxonomy): Eukaryota > Viridiplantae > Streptophyta > Magnoliopsida > Santalales > Viscaceae > Viscum > Viscum album. The sequence goes on from OY728122.1 coordinate 2,094,488,182, forward strand.
GTAGATTATCTTATACGAGGTCTAAACAAAGGGAAATTGAAAAATGGTGGTGGAGGATGTACTTGATTCATGGGACCTGGAGTGATATGGGTGATTGGTGGAGATGTGATCCACCTATTAAATGAGATTTTTGAGTTTTTTATTGATACATGTTTTGTCTTTGATGATGTTCTATTTGGGTATTATTTTACTTATTTGGTTATGGTGCTTTATCTTTGAGGATTGTTTCCATACCATATTATATCATTTTTCTTCCACTTTATTTGGGAAAAACCATTCCCTCTTTATCTTGATAATATTTCAAGGTCCAGTCATCAACCCATGCAGATTTGGAATGACATTCTATCTATTTCAGGGCCATCTGGGGTATTAGTATACCAAGGTATTTGGGTTGGTTCGTGACATTACATATAGGGTTTCAATAGTTATGATATAATGGTATTTTATTTATGTATTGATAATATTTAAGAGTTATAATATGATCAAAAGAATAGATACCCTTTGTAGTCCTTATGTTATTATATTCAAAGGTGATTAATGATATTTTGGTAGATGTTTATTGGGTTTTAGGAATAATATATAATTGAAGTATCGATAAATTCTTAGATTAATATAATCTTTGATGTTGAGGTAATTATGGTTAATTAGGGTAAAGGGTTTATAAATTTTGGGAACATATATCTTATCATATAGATAACCACAATATTGATAAGTGATATTGTGATTAAGTGATTAAATTTATTTTTTAATAATTTCACTATATTTGGGACATTATATGATTAGGTAAAACATAATATTTTTATATAGTATGAGGTTTTATTTCAAAGTGGTTGATATTAATTTATGAATTAAAATTGAGTTCATATTTTTAATAATTTATAAATTTAGTAAATTTTGGTGATTCAATTTATTTATGGAAAATATTAGCATATTTTTCAGAATCTATGATTAGGGTGTTTATATTTTTGGTATGTGAATGTATAAATAATTGGAGTTTAGAGATAAATGTTATTGGATGAATATGAGATCAAATATTTCTAATATTTAGGTTTCAAACTTTGTTTCTAGAACCTTTTGAATACTTTTAAGGTTAGTTATTTATGGAATGTTTTAATTTTAACTTTGGGTATTATTATTGAGATTTTGGATATTAATGTAGTATTTTCTCATATGAAAGTTTATTCATTTTTGGGTATTATCTTAACTTGTGTTAACAATTTTTTTCATAAATGGATGGAGACCCAAGGAAAAACTTTTTATCATTTTTTGGATCTTATGATCAATTAAAATTCAATTTTAGTGCTTCTTTCCTAAAAAATATCATGATGTTCATCTATTATTAAGAAGACAGGATGAGGTAGAGGTAAAAAACTACATGAAACACAAATCATTGATGAAATTGTGTAAATTAATCGAGTAAGTATATATTTTATCATATTCTCTATCTTATTTATAAAATTATTCCTCCTGGAAAAGTAAGATAAATTTATTGATTCTTATGTGAAAAATATCTCTCAGTATTCATGATTCACTTTCCAAAACTCTTTCATTAATATGGGTCTCGTTATGGAAAAATTTTTGTTTAATAATTATTTGAGAAATATTAATTTTACTAGTCTAAAACTAGACATCAAAGTTCTCAAAATGAAATATAATCTATATTTCTTCCTACTTAAATATATTTATCATTCATTCCTTGGAATTGATTCTAAAAATATTTTAAATCATTCATTCACTGAACATGATATAAAATTATGAGTATGAAATTTCTATAAGGGTTGAATGTAAGACTCAGATATTTTACTTTATATCCCATTAAATGAATATTATGTTTGATAGCTTCTTCCACATGTAACACCAATCTTCAAAAAACCACAACATTATTATCAAAATATGACTTTTATAACCTAGTCGATGGATTAGAGGGAATGAATATAAGTAACCAAATTATGAAATATATATAGAAATTTTTTCTTAATAAAAATTTATCAATTTATTGGAAGAAATTAATTAATAAATTTTTAATGATAATAATTAAATTATATATAGTCAAGAATAATTAAACTTTAAAAGGGTCATTTTTTATAAAAGAGTGTTTTCTTTATAATTTAGATGTTTTGTTTAAATGAAATTTTTTTTCTTATTTAGATAATAAATTTTTTAAAATAGTTTTTTTATAAATTAAAAATATAAATAATAATCCATATATTTATTATAATTTTTTTACATTAAAGATAAAATCTTTTGGAGATAAAAATAGATGTTTTTTAGAAAACTATTTTTAAGTGTGAAATTCACTTTTATCTTAATAAATTAAATTAATCACCATTGATGAGTTATTTTTATGAAATTTAGTGATAATATATTATATCAAATAAATTAACAATCAACTAATTTTTTACTAGGAAAAAAATGGGAATAAAGTCATTTTCTACTTCAAAAATACATTTTTCTCTAAAAAAGTATTTGATTGTTTTTTGAAATAATATTAGAATAATATTATACAATGTTTATAAATTATATTTTATAAAATGAAATTTATTTTTATATTAAACTTATAAAAATTATAATAGTGTTACTTTTTTGATTTTTTTTTTGAAATGGTCGATTTTTTATTTAATAGTGAAAATTCATGTTTTTACAAATACTATAACTTTTATGATATCACCATAATGTAATATTGATTTTAAAATACATAAAACATATATATGAACCAAATATGTGTTTAAATTAGTAAAATAAATCATTAAAAAAACTTTTTTATTTGGAAACTCATGTTTGGTTTTTTGGAACTTAAGTTATATTTTATTTTAATTAAGAACTATTTTAGGATATTTATATTTAATAGTGTGGTTAAAAGTTTTAATAAAGTTTAATAATGATTAAAATTTCACATAACATTACTTTGTTTATTTATAATCCAATTAAACTCATAATAATCAATAATATGAATAATGTTAGTGTAAAATCATTTTTATGCTTAAAATGAGCATTTCTCTAAAAATATCATTGTTCTTTTTCTTCTTATATTAAAATTAATTTATACTAATTCAAAAAATTGTATCTTTAAAAATTAATTTTATATTTTTAATCAAGAAATTCAAATTTATTAATCAGTTTAACTCCATTTTTATTAATAATGAATAGTAAACATGGTAAATTGGTATGACCGCTATAAAGGTTAAAACAAGTTAATTAGGGTTGAAACATTATGATAAGGTCACAAAATAACTTATTAAATATTATTTCATAAGATTATTTTGACCCTATCACCTTGAATTATAAATTGGATTATCTTAGTGTGAATTTACCATGAGTAAGACATTTATAGTATTTATAATTTTAGAATAATTACAAGAGTGTCACCCCCTCACTTATAAAAGGGCACCTCCTATCCTCACTTATTCACAATATTGTAGAACTATATATCAATAAACACCTAAAAAAATACCTTCCACTCCAACTCATGTCCTAAAGCTTTTTTCCTCTCCAAAACACCAACCTATAAGGCTTAAGGGGTAAGCTAATGAAGGTTTTCCAAATAAGTGGTATAACTCTTAACCACGTTTTTTCATGTTTATTTCTTATTCTACCTAGTTAAAACCTATCCTAACCATGATTATATAATAATATAAATATATAAAATGTAATTAAATTTTATTATTTTTATGGTACAAACGTTTTTCATCTCCTTTTCCAACCTATGGGAAATAAATGCATCGCTTGTGCATAGGTGTGAACTACCACCTCCATGAAGCAATGTGTTTCGTTATTAATCACCAACACACATGGATGGTTATTATGATAGATTTAATGAATATATATAAATTTTTTGGCATAATTATAATTATTCAAATATAATATATTACTTACCTACTTAACCTTTCATCTGTTGGAAAATGATAATGTCGATCGTGTGTATGTGTGGGCTACCACCTCTATAAATCTATGTGATTTTTTATCATTTATACCTTTTTTTGGCATGTTATAAAACATAATAACTATATCGTGATTAATAATCTATATATTATGGAATAATAATCCCTTTTACCATGGTTAAGCAATTGGAGTTTTTTGGAATTATGAATTGACATCCTTAAAACATATAACATGATCTTAACTAGTTTAGTAACTATATAACACATGGTATTAAATGAAATAAAAGAGATTATGATAAGGTAATAAACCTTAAAAATGTTCTTAAATAAGTAAATAAATATTATAAATTCATTATAAATGATTTAAAGAATTTACGTGGTGAGTCAGACTTGAGGTAAAGTATTTCTCATCTCAATTGCCTTTCTTTGAGATTTATTTTATTTTCCCCACATGTTTTATTTTATATGGTGTATAGAGAATAATATCCCTTACCCTGGTATCCTAAATATATTTGTTAGTTTATTACATTTTCATAATATTCAAGAGATCAAATCTAAAAGTAAAAAATATTTTAGTAGTCTTGGGAAACTAGATACATACTTGAATATCGCATTGTATTTAAAAAAATACAACATAGTGAAATTAAATATTTTTCATCCTTGAACTCATTCAAAATTCCTTCTTTATATCCTGGGTAAAGGAAAAAAACAAAGGTTTATCTCAAATTCCCATTAAGGGTTACATACAATGGAAGTTATCATGAGTAAATAAGGCATAATCAAAATAGAAAGGTAGATAACTCAAAACACATGAAAATTAATCCATAACTTGAGTGTGAAGAATAATGCAGTAGGAATAAATGATGATTAAATAATTAAATATAAATAATCACAAAAACTTGAAACTTATCCATGGATATCATAACCATTCAAATAATAACATGGAAATCAATAACTAATCTTATAATAATGGAATGAATAATATTGGACATCATAAAATTACCATAAAGGTCTCATTCCAAGACATATTACATAAATCAGTAAGGCCTCATCCAAATACTCAAACTATTTTGTCTCGTAATACCTACCAATGAATCTAGGGGCTATATTGGTCCCCACACAACACTTACTAAGTCCAATTTATTCATCATATGAAAGTGAAGATTAATATTTCAATACATAATCAATATAAACATTCAAATTAAAAAACCAGCATATGAAATATTAATATTTTCCTACTAAAATTGATCATAAACCATCCAGAGAAAGAATAAATACACTATCATTACAACATATTCTCAGTGGAGTATAATTAAAATTAAGGGTTGTTGTCCTTTATTAATATAAATATAATAAAAAGATCATTAAAAAAATTCTTGAGAAAAATACCCATTTCACATTGAAAATAAATTTTAAAAACTAATGATTTCATAAATAATAGGAAAACAATTATTTGAAATGAACCATGGAAACTTATAAATTAAGCATCAAATAATTGATCAATCATGGTGGAAGGAAATTACATTCAAGATTAGTATATTAAATCAAATATTCCTTTCACGTTTTCTATAAAATGTAAAAAAATACCTTGTTCATAAAATAAAAAGTGGACTCCTTTTAAAAAAATAAAAAATGGGTAAAAATATCTTTAATAAATCATTTTATAGTATTAAAAACATTCATTAAAACATTTTAAGGAAAATATTGACATTGAAAAAAAATATTCCCAACTGGGTAGAAAAACAAAGTTAGTTTTCCTTGAAAACATGATTCTGGTATCTTGAGAACTTAAAGAATGGAAAATTAAAGTAAAACTTATAATTTATATAAATAACCAAAGGGTAAGAAAAGATTTTAGGTTTAATATATAAATATTAAATGATTCCCCCATCTGAGACTTAAACATAAATAATCTCGACTAATGATGAGATTGTGAAATAAACCCTTACCACTTCGGTAACATTTGAATCATAACCCAAATGAAATAGAATTCATATGAAACATTAAATACAATGAATATATATATTCATGATATAAAATATCAAAGTTTTAGTATATACATCTCATAAAAATATATTTTTTCATAATATCAAACATTCCTCAATGGAATGGAAATTGAGATAAAATCCTTTAGAAATATCATACTATAGAAGTGAGAATTAATCAATGAATTTATTATGTGTATCAAATTTAAATCCAAATAAAGAAATTTTAAATACAACATAAAACAATTAAAAGTAAATGCATTCATTATCTTAGAATATAAAATACAATGAATAAGTAATATAACCCAATTAAAAGAAACTGAGTTATGAAACCCCTAACCTTAGTTCCGACTCATTACATATGTTATTTATCTTTCTAAATAATAATATTATAATAATTATTTAATTTCTTAATAAAAATTTTGATTTTTATTATTCATTTTATTTTATTTATTACCATATTTTATTTAATTACTTAATCAATTAAGTTCACATTGGATGTTTTGACAATATTTGGTTCATATGTCCAAAATGAATTTTGGTGGGTTGAATATGGTCAAAGAGTTTATTATTCCATCACCTCCAGAATAATAATCATGAAATAATTATCATTTTCATACATCAACTATCCTTTTAAATCCAATCATGAAATATGGTTATGATAAATGAAATATGTTACAATCATGGAGATGGAAGGTTGTACGTACACATGAGTAACATTTCCATTTTTTAATGATCATGATGGAAATAAGGTAAGTGTTGATTTATCTTTAAATAATAATAATTATACCAAAATTATCATATTATTTTTTAAATATAATTATATATATCATCCACTTGATGTGGTAATGAAAAATGAATCACATCGCTTCGTAGAGGTTGTAATCCACACAAACGCATGAGCGACATTGTCATCTTTAAATGAATGGAATGTTACGAAAATATATGATATATTAATTTCAAATAATGATAAAAAATTATGGAATATAATATATATATATATATATTAATTATATCATCATAAATATTCATAAGAGGCACTAATGGAAAATGGATTATATCAGTTCGTGAGGCGGTAGTCTGTCGTACACATAAACAATGGTTTCATTTCCCATTTAATACAAAAGTAGATGGATATAGTTTATGCCATAAACATAACAAAATATAATTATAAGGGATATTATTATGTTATTATATCATCCTGGGTGAATAATATTTTAAGGAGTTGGAAAAGAAATAAAAAAACTCTCAATTAAAAACAATATCTCTTCTTTGAACGAACTCTTTGGGTTTACACCAAAATCCTTCCTAAGAGTGTCTTATGATCAAAATAAGTCCTCAAGGACATGATAAGGGAATTAAATATTTTGTTTTTATATGGATTTCCCAAACCAAAATGCTTTTAAAGTGTGAATAAAATAGGAAAGTATGTTCCTTTTTATGTTCTTTTAAAATTTATTATAATATTAAATTAATATAAATTAATTTTCATAATAAAATGACTCCAAACTGATATAATTAAAATATTAGATGATTATAGGTCAAAATAATATCATAAAATAAAAAAATAAATTTTAAATTAGGCTTTTACCCTTATCTCTTTGTTGTAACCCACATTAACCCTTTTTGACAATTATCGCAATAATGATTTTTTTACTCATTAGAGGTCAATATAGTTATTATAAAAGAAAAAATGTTACATAAATTTACCATAGATTATATTTTAAAACATATACTAATAAACTGGCCAAAATAGTATTTTATGAATTTTAAATCATTATATAAATTATCATTTATTATAAAATAGTATTAATGTCATTTTTGACATTATTTACTTAATTTAACATTAAATGCATCAATTAAAAGGTTGATTTAGAATATATACATTTAAAAAATCTCTAATATGGTATATTCATTAATAAATATCATATAATGATATAAATCACTCAAATTATATTACTTTTAATATTTTCAAGATTATTAATTTTATTTTTCAATTAATTAATGAAATATTGTGTCGGTGTTGTGTATTCATTTAAGATAAATATGTAGTCACCAAAAATTATAAATAAATTACCATCATGAAAATAATTTCATTATTCTCTAAATAATAATTAATATTCATTCACATCTTTCTTTTTTCCTAATATGAATACATAAGAGATATTTAAAAGTAAGTGACATTTTGTGTTTTTCTTTACTTAAAATATTATATAGGTCACTTTTATGAAAAAATATCAAATAAAAAATAAATAAAAATCCAAATTTGATAATATTTTAAATAAATTCATACAAAAAGACTGAATATGAAAAATTATGGGCTTATCACTTAGTATTAAGCTAAGTTAACCTGATTTACCCTTTTACCATGGTGACAAATTTTTGCTATTTTTATAGTTCCTTATGACCAAAAAATATGCTAAACTTATTAAATAATAATAACTATTAAAATTACAAATATGTAATCCATTTAAAAAAATTAAATCTCTATAAGTGGAATAAATTCATTTTATAAGGATCCCGCAAAGCGCAACAAAAAATGTTTTTCCATAAAAAATCATTATTTAGACTAAAAGTATATTTATACCAAGATGAAGTATAATGTTAATTAACATGTGATTAATTATATTATTTATAAAAAAATTATTCTTACATTAATTTATAATCAAATTCAAAATATTATAGAGATTTTTCAATAAAACTAAATGAAAGTTTTATAAAAATTAGTATTTTCACTCATTACTGAAAAATCAATATTTTCTGAAAAATACCAAAATTTCACCCTAAGATAATTTTGATATGAATAATTAAAATATAGAGTTAATATTTTACAATAAGGTCTCTAAAATTAGTAAAAAATAATTATTTTATTTTCTCATAAATAGAAATAAAAACATTTTTGATGAAAAATACATTTTTCAAGCATATAAATATTTTCTAAAAATTGAGCCATTATTTAAAAATATATTTTATTTATCTAAAATATTTATACATAATTTTCAAAAATTGTTTATTCTTATTCATACCTCTAATTTTAACAAATATTTTATAATGGTCTTATTTAAATATTTTAATAGTATATCATGGTTTGTTTAAACTTGATGTGGAATGTAACACATGTTATATAATAAATAAAATTTATTTAAATAGAACTATATTCTAAAACATTGTGTTGTTGCATTCTATACCCTATCAATTATATTTTAGTCATCAATGGTCAAACCTTTTTTGAAAACCTGCAACGTAGATAGGGATACTAAAACTTCTTTTAAAAAATAGTGGAAATCCTAAAGGTTATCTAAAATATCACACATTTAGGTTCTTAAATAAGTAAAACATTGGTGTGAAGTCAAAATATATATATGGAAGAGAAGAATAATATCCTAAGACTAATATATATTTATATAAAACATGGTCATGAGAATGTTATTAACCATAAAACTATAAATAAATGAGGGGTGAAAAGATCATTGATTCCTCAGAAATGAAGGAAATAGGAAAAAATTTATGTTTCAAGAACCATTCCCTAGAGTTTGGAATTACTTTACCATAAAAAATAATAAAATAATTAATTAAACTAACTTGACATGTATGATTTCATCCTTTAATCAAAATCCACTACCATCACAAATTTTTCTCCAAGAAAAGAGTATTCAAGATAATTTTTTATCAAGTAAGCACTAAAATCACCTTCTAATAGATCACATAATCTACAAAATAATAAAAATTTATTCCTACTATGTTTAATAAAACCAAAATTGTTTGAATAAATTAAGATAATAACCAAAATTATTAAACCTTCATATGAAGAAATAATACATTAATCTCCAATATTTAATAATAAAACAAAAGGTTTAATATAGATCATTGATTAAATAAATAACTTCGTATCCAAAATGAACTCAATAACCTCGAAATAAAAGAATTTTTTAACCTCAAAGTTTATCTAATATCCTATAGCTTACATATCCAAAAATGTAATATCATTCTTCCCAATCAATATGTTACATAAAACCTAAAGGTTTTATATACCTCAAAAAAATAAAATGTCTCCTCAAATATCATTAATCACATAAAAATCATAAAAATTAAAAAAAAAATCGATCCTATAAAATGTTTCCCAAAATAAACTTAATATTTATCCATCAAAATAGTTAAGTAAAAACAATATCATGCTAACCAGGACATTTCATAGTCAAGTGGTAGATGATATACCCATTTCACCATTTGATTGTGGGATCGGGGCCCTGCGACCTTGCCGGATGTGAGTGGTTTTCGCCCGGTACATGGTTTTTCCTTTCTATAAAACTTTATTAATATAATTCTTATAAAAATTAAAAAAATATAATGAACATCCTCCCAAATAAAATTAATCATCGAATCACTTTTCAATCTCGTGGTTATTTATATGATAAAACATATGTTCCCAATTTTTAATAACCCATAATTACCTCATCATCAAAGATCAAATAAAACCTAAAGTTTATCAATTATTTTAAACTTATTTCCATAAAATAAAACAAATATTACTAAAATAAAATTTTCAAGAAAACATATATTAAACCAAAGGGTTATATTCTCATAAATTTCTCCCAAAATGTCCTTAATCATGTTAAATTGCCATCAAATAAAATCTCAAAATGGGTATCTATTCCCTTAAATATATTATAAACCATAGACTTATTATCCTAATAAAATTTAGGTTTATCCCATATCACTATAGAATATCATAGGTTTCTATTGGTTCTATTCTCTAATTCATCATAATGGTTCGTAGAGAAAATATGAATTCACCCAAGCATATCCCCCAGGAGTGTCAAACTAGGTGAATAGTAAGTAAACACTCATCATGAGCTAGAATTATGGCTAAGATATACTCGACCAACTCTTTTTGGGTTTATTACCCATAGATACTTCTATTCCAAAACCACATCAACTTTTAGTATCTAGAGAGGGATGTATTTCTAGAAAAACAACAAAATTTGTACCTTACCAAATTTTTAGGATTTTATCCTATACTTAGACTTTTCCTCAACATAATTAAAAGGGTTATGTTCCCTAATATATGTTTTCATAAATATAGTTCCTAAGGCTTATATTAATCTTACTCTAACACCAACTATAATAGCCCCAACCCCAATAGGCCAGATCTTGTGGTTTCTTTATTACACTGGAATAAGATACAAGTGATTGCATCCTAAAGGATTGACTATTTTAGTATTCTTGGTAAACTAGATACATACTTGAATCTCACATTACATTTAAAATCATAAAAATATAGAATAGTAAAAGTAAATATTTTGTATCCATGAACTCATTCAAAGATTTATTCTTCATATCATGGGGAAAGAAAACAAAATAAAGGGTGAGATCAAATGCTTAGAATGGGTTACATATAGTTAAATATATCACAAGTAAATAATGCATAATCAATATGCCAAGGTAGACAACTAAAAATACATTTCATTTATTCTATAACTTGAGAATGAAGAATAATATGGAATTAATAAATGTTGATCAAATAATTTCGTATAAATAATCACAAAAACTTAAAACTTATACATGGATATCATAAATATTAATACAATCACAATATGAAAGGGGAGAATAAAAACTCCTACCAAATGTGTTTTCCATAACCATAATACATAATAGGCCATTTAATTCGATCACAAAGGTAATTTTATTTATAAAGTTTGGGTCATTACAAAAATGGTCCACCTATCTCAAGTACTAATAAAAACCACCATAGAATGGTAACACACACATAAATGGTAAAGTAAACAAGGCAGTCATAGCATATCATCATGAGTATATATCAGTACACAAAAAATCATGTGATTACAATCAAACATGGAAACAAGATACTCTAGTATCTCCCATGGAATCAAATATCACAATGAGTCTCGCGGGATATGAACACCCACATGCAATCACAACCAAACACAGCATCAAATATCTCATCACATAAATTATAATATGGAAACATGTGTAAGGGAGAACCCAATAGGTAAGGAAATTTCTACCAAAGGTGTCAATGTTGATGTTGAGGTTCCTTGAGGGATTCATTACTCAAACTATTTTCACGCACCAACCAGAACATGATCGCATGTCAAGGTATCTTATAACCATTTCCAATATGGAATGTTATTGATTCTATAGAAAGTAAAAGAGAAACAATACTAGGGGTAAAACCAATTCTTACTCGAGGTCTTCCACTTGAAAAACCCCAAAGAACCTAGAAATATGGGATGCTCGACAGTGAAATAAAGTTGTGGGGCATGGAGGTGTACAAAAAAACACCCACCATGACACAGGGTGGTACCCCATGGCATGAGGTTTACTTGGATATGGCCACCACAACACTGATATGACATATATGGCATGGTCTCTCTAACAGTGAAACATCGTGATGTAAATAATAATGGTTGTGGTGTAGATAATGGAACACCACAATGAAAAGGAGGAGTTTGTATCTTAGGAGTCAATCTATATAGTGTAGGACAAGGTGTTATGGCACAAAACCACACTGGGTCAAGCACTACTATGTTGTAGGGTTGAGTTTTTCGATATGACATTCTCATTGTATCCCTTCAGGAAAAATAGAACCATTATGAACATTGAATGGAGGAGAAATATTATGAATTTGGAGGGTTTCATACCACATAGAGAATTTTTTTTGTCCTCATAAAAAACCCTCTTCAATTCTTAAAAGGGTTCCCCAAATTCAAGATCATAACAGAATATTTAAGGATTTAACTCCCAAAGATCAATAGGTAGACCAGTCATCTATAACTGATGTGTAAACTTCTCTACGGTGTAGTAGGAAGTGCTATGGTGAAGCCTCTAATGAACCAACCCTCCACGATGAAGGCTACAACATAGCCTCTTTTAACAGTCATACTATGGAGAAATCCCTTCTATTTTGGCATCGACCTATCTCAAATGTAGCATTGCGGCACAACAATATAGGCCACAATATAACACCATTTTTTTGCAATAATATTTCTAAAAATATATCTTAATCCTCCTTAAGCTTCCTAATGAAGGTTTTAGACATAGTGGAAGCATTTGATGGGGCATGTCCAACTCAAGTTTTTATCATAACCTATGATTAATCAAAGATATACATCGATGATAAACATCACGACTAAGGGATTGAATCAAATTTTAATTAATAAGTGGTTGCGCCCAAATTTACCCTATGGGTAAAAGCGATCGATGTAGTACATGTAGGGGTCGAGTCCACAGGGACCGAAGAAGTAACCTTGAGACGCTATGATTTGGTGAAGGATGGGCTATGAAGTAGCCAACTTTGGTTTTGATTTTGGATGGTTTCAAATAACACTAAGAAACCTATGTGAATTCAATTCAATGAAAATGGGTTGATCTAGGATTATGCTCGGGGTGGATTGAATGAATTTTACTTCTTTAAACAATTTTGGTTTTATTAATTCTTGATGAATCCATTCTTCAAAAATAGCACTAACTTCATCATTTTCTGGTTTGGTGCTTACTAAACACAATTAATAATCCCCTATACACTTAGAGAACCAAATTCATGATCTCTCTGAGGTATATGGTCATTTAGTAATTGAATTTATTTTTCTCAAACACAGTAAAGATGAAGAGTAGAAATAACTGAAGAATGAATGTCTTAAATTAATTATCCAATTAACAACAATTCGTTCATAAAATAACATTCAATCCAGCCTTCGCATCCTCCTAAGATCAACCCATTAAGGGTTTATCCCTCCATTGATGATATACTCTCAATGGTGGGCGGAAGATGGCTAACAAGAATTGGATTGAAGAAATTAAAACCGCGGAAATAGCGAGCACTCCTCCGTGTGTGTGAATGAAATTCACACCTATGTGTGAACTAATTCACAACAACACAGAGATATCACTGTGCTTTGTGATTATAAAGTTTTAATAAATTAAATGGAAAATATATAAGAAAAATAAGTTGATTAAGAACATAAAGATACAAAAAAGAAACTTACATGGAAATGGAAAACATTACAAAGGAAATTTGGAAGCAAAACATTACAATGAAACAAATCATCCAAGATGATAAGAAAATTTTCCACCCCTATTCCCTTCCCCAATTGCTCCTTATATAGGCATATTAGGAGCCTTAGGTACATCCCCCAACAATTAATTCACCCCCCAAAAATTAATAGAGTCAAATGGAGGGTGAATAATCAAAAGGAAATTGATGTTTCGAATTTGACCCGGAAAACTGTCCAGATTCGTCCACCACATTTACGTGTGAATTCGAAATTGAAGAAGGCCGAATCCGGAGAGGCTGTAGAAGAGAAATATCTTCATCCATCTGTCCTCTATGATCTGTAAAAATTGCAGGAAATTTCGCTTAGCCGTTTGGAAGTTATAGTCGAAATTGTGGGACGGATTTCTGTGCATTAATGACGAGTCCTCCATTTAAATCTCAACTTCAGATCCATTTATCATCATGAAAACATCAGAATTAGCTCCTGCCACAGTTGAATAGAATGATCCTAATATTTTTATCTTTCTACTGTATAAATTTGAGCTTCATTGGGCTTGGTTTCTGGGCCCCACATTTGTTTGATGGGCCTTAGGCCCATTATGCTTTTTCCAGCAAGTTTCTGCCTTCAGGCGCAAAATTCTCCATCTTCCTTTGGGATTCATCCATCGGACCTAAAAGATAAAATGTTCCAAACAAAGTGATCAATCATATCCCAAAATTTCAAATTAAAATTATGAATATTGTAATTTTCACAAGCAAATTATTGAGTGGGCCCAAATTGACATTTTAAGCATGAATTGCACAATGATGGGAAATGAAGTTCAATTTCTGAATTGGAATAAAATTGATGTTTATAAACTTTTAAACACATTAATATTAAGAACTTAACAATGAATATTAGCCACTTTAAGTGACTAATAACACCCCCCAACTTGAGTTTTGCTAGTCCCGAGCAAAATAAATTACAAATATGAAATTGAAATCCCCTTTTCCAAAAACATTTTAAATACACATTTCTCACCCATAAGACCTCATACCAAAAAAATTATGGAACCCATAAAAATCATTTAAAACAAGCTAGGTCCATAAGCATATCCCAAGCCCAAGCCCATTCCTTTGTTCAAATTCATTGCCACATTTCATCCAATTCCAATTAAGCATGATAAAGTGTTGTGCATCATAAAAGATATGGGGCCCATTTTATTGTTCAAGGGGAAAAAAATGGAAGCGCTAGGTGGGAATCACATTAAACCTTAAGATGAGTATCCCTTTTTTTATTTATTTTTTATTTATTTTTTTTAACCACAATAGATATGAAAAGACTAACTCTGGGCAAGACAACTATAGAGTCACGATCCCCAAGTGTCGGACGCCACACATATTGTCAATTTCATGCTCTACAATAGAGATATAAAGCCTAACTCTGGGCAAGACAACTATGGAGTCACGATCCCCAAGTGCCGGACGCCACGCATTTGGACAAAACATTGCTCTATGTGGTCTTTTTTTGTTTTTTTTTTGTTTTTTTTTTTGTTTTTTTGTTTTTTTTTGGATACTCAAATTAAACTAAAAGTGACCCCAGAACCCTATGCTATAATGAAAGGGACCCAAGAACTCAAATTTACACCCACAATCCAAAAGATGTGCATTGTGGCATTTTTATTAAGAGGATGAAAATGTAAACTTTGAAAAATCACATTGGACAACCGCACTTTCCAAAAACTATGCTCATGAACTTAAACTTGCATTAAAATCAGAATCAAGGCATGCAAAATTTATTTGATATCCAATTTTAGAGTTTGCAATGTGTCTTTATCATGTTTATGGTTAATGGAATTTTTTTTTTCATGCATGTTCTTATTCAAAATAAAAAACATTTTTTATCCCCCCCCCCCCAACTTAGAATAACACTATCCCCAGTGTTTAAAGAAAAAAAAAGTTAGAAGGGGGTAGGAGATGAGTTCAAAGATAAAATTGAGAATGAAAAACATGGAACAAATTCACCTGGTTTTTAAAGTTGAGGTTCATGATACTCCAAATTACTCCTTTGATCTCTTTGGGGATGTAGTCACCTCCTTGATTGAACATGTATCACCCAAAATAGTTCTTGAACCATAAAAAGAAGGACAAAGCAGACAAAACAAACAACACAATGATTTATTTAATTCCAAGTACCATCATTTTCATGTTTTTTTTAAATCAAACTAATGATACATTGTCTTCTTTTAAATTTCTGGGTAAGGTATTACTCAGGGATCACACCACGTGACACGGATGAATACGGTGCTCCCCTTTCATACCCATCCATACTCATAAAAGAAGAACAGGTCAAGAGTCTAATAATTTTTTTTTTAACCTACAAAAACATAAATAAAATAAACTGATGATACATTGTCTTCTTAAAATTTCTGGGTAAGGTATTACTCAGGGATCACACCGCGTGACACGGATGAATACGGTGTTCCCTTTTCATACCCATCCTTACTCATAAAAGAAGAATAGGTCAACAGTCTATATATAAAAAAAAGTAACAAAATTAAGCAGAAGGAAACAAAAGATGATTCCCAGTGATTGGAAACATGAAAACCACGGGTTGCCTCCCGTGCAGCGCTTTTGTTTAACGTCGTTAGCCCGACTTGTACCCGAAATCTATCAATTTTTCTCTGGTTCATATGTTGGCTCAGTTAACTCCTCCTTGGTTTCTTGTTTATTGAATGATTCAATGAATGGTTTTAACCTATGACCATTGACTTTGAAGACATGACCACTTGTGGGATCCTGAATCTCTATTGCCCCATGAGGGTACACATGATGCACTAGGTATGGACCAGACCATCTGGACCTTAGCTTTCCTGGGTGTAGATGAAGATTTGAACTATACAAGAGCACAAATTTTCCCAGCTTAAAGTGTTTGACTTTGAGATTCCTAGATTGGTAGGCTTGAACTTTAGATTTATTGATCCTTGAATTTTCATAAGCCTCCATCCTAAGTTCCTCGAGTTCATTAAGATCTAATTTCCTTTTTGTTTCAGCCAAAGAAATGTCAAAGTTCATTTTTTTTATTGCTCAAAAGGCCTTATGTTCAATTTCAACAGGTAAATGACATGCTTTTCCATAAACCAATCTATACGGTGACATGCCTAGGATAGTTTTGAAAGCAGTTCGATATGCCCAAAGGGCATCTAAGAGTTTCTCGGTCCAATCTTTCCTAGAGGGATTGACAGTTTTTTCAAGAATTTGTTTAATTTCTCTATTTGCCAACTCAGCTTGACCGTTGGTTTGAGGATGGTATGTAGTGGAAACTTTATGAGTAATACCATACTTAGACATGAGTGAAGCGAATGGGCGGTTGCAGAAATGGGTTCCACGATCACTGATTATAGCCCTAGGAATTCCAAATCGAGAAAATATATGCTCTTTCAAAAATCGGATCACAACATGGTGGTCATTGGACTTGGTGGGAATGGCTTCAACCCATTTTGAGACATAATCAATAGCTAAGAGGATGTAGAGGTATCCCTTAGAGTTTGGAAAGGGTCCCATGAAATCAATTCCCCAACAATCAAAGATTTCAACGACCAGAATAGGAGTGAGGGGCATTTGATTCCTTTTGGTAATGGATCCTAATTTCTGACACTGAGGACAACTTTTGCAGAATTGGAAGGAATCCTTAGTGAGTTTCGGCCAGTAGAAACCACTTTGGAGGACCTTTGCAGTGGTTTTCTTTGTAGAAAAGTGGCCTCCACATGCCTCTCCATGACAAAATTTTAGAATGGACTCTTGCTCAGACTCCGGAATACATCTCCTGATGATTTGATCAGGACAGAACTTGAAGAGGTAAGGATCATCAAACACATAGTGTTTTACGTCAGAAAGGAATTTCCTCTTAGCTTGGGTCCCCATGAATTTTGGAATGTCACCCGTCACCAAATGGTTTGCTATGTCAGCATACCAAGGGCAATCACTCACTGAATAGAGGTGCTCATCGAGAAATGAATCAGACACAGAGAGGTGGTGTGAGTTGTCTTTGAATTCCATCCTAGAGAGTTGATCAGCTACAATATTTTCAACACCATTTTTATCCTTAATGGTTAAATCTAACTCTTGAAGAAGAAGGACCCACCTAATCAATCTAGCCTTGGCATCTTGTTTTTGGAAAAGGTATTTTAGGGCTGAATGATCAGTGAAGACAATGATGGGTGATCCTAAGAGATAAGACCTGAATTTCTATAAGGCAAAGACAACAGCAAGCAACTCTTTCTCAGTGGTGGTGTAGTTTATTTGTGCATCATTTAAAGATTTGCTTGCATAAGAAATGACATGTGGAGTTTTCTCACACCGTTGTCCTAAGACTGCTCCTACTGCGAAATCACTTGCATCACACATGAGCTCAAAATGAAGTTTCCAATTTGGAGATTGCATGATAGGTGGAGATATAAGAGTTGACTTGAGTGTAGAGAATGATTCCTCACAGCTTTCTGTCCATAAAAATGGAGCATCTTTTACCAATAGAGCACAAAGTGGTCGAGAAATAGAGCTGAAATTCCTAATGAACCTTCTATAAAAACCAGCATGTCCTAAGAAGGACCTCACTTCCTTAACAGTTTTAGGAGAGGGAAGGTGACGAATGATGTCAACCTTAGCTTTATCAACTTCAATCCCTCTACCAGATACCAGATGACCTAGAACAAGTCCTTCCCTTACCATGAAATGGCATTTTTCCCAATTTAGTATGAGATTCTTATCCTCGCACCTTGACAAAACCTTTTCAACATTTATAAGGAATCCCTAAAAAGTATCCCCAAAGATGGAGAAGTCATCCATGAAGACCTCTAAAAAATCCCCCACCATATCCGAGAATATTCCCATCATGCACCGCTGGAAGGTACCAGGGGCATTACATAACCCAAAGGGCATGCGTTTGAAGGCAAAAGTGCCAAATGGACAAGTGAAGGTTGTTTTTCCTTGATCCTCTAAGGAGACTTCGATTTGATTATACCCTGAGAATCCATCTAGGAAGCAATAGAATTGATGACCCGCCACTCGCTCGAGGACTTGATCAATAAAGGGTAAGGGGAAATGGTCTTTCTTGGTACAAGAGTTGAGCTTCCTATAGTCAATACAAACTCTCCATCCACTACTGACCCTTGTTGGAAGCATCTCTCCATCCTTGTTGGTTATTACTGTGATTCCAGCCTTCTTTGGAACCACATGGATTGGGCTAACCCACTCACTCTCAGCTATAGGATAGATGATACCGGCTTTTAACAATTTCAAAAGTTCTTTTCTCACTACTTCCATGAGATTAGGATTGAGTCGCCTCTGAGGTTGACGACATGGCTTTAACTCAGATTCAAGAATAATTCTATGAGTCCCGATAAGTGGGCTAATCCCAGGGATATCAGATAGGGTCCATCCAATGGCTTTCTTGTGTCTCCTAAGAACATCTAGAAGCATCCTCTCATGATCGGCTTCAAGGGAGGAAGAAATGACAACAGGAAAGGATTAATTGTCCCCTAAGTAAGCATACTTTAGTTATGAAGGTAAGACTTTAAATTCAAGATCAGATTGGTCATGACTTTCCAAGAATGGTTGAGACTTTGTATTGAACTTAGTTTCTTTGTTCAGATTTCTTGACAAAATTGGTTCCTTGTGAACAGAATTTTCATCCACTAAATTTTCCAGAGTAGTGTCATGAATGGATATGGACTCAATGTTATTGATTTCAACCATGGTATCATTGATTGGTGATTCTAGAAATTCATCAATAGAGCTGTCTGAAAGGGATTCAATCCAAGGAGGAAAATTTCCCTCATGTGAATAAAGAAAATCAATCTCTTCTTGACTTAACCATCCTTCGGTAACTCCATGATGTTCATTGAGTTCATTATCAACACTACCAATCCAATTAACCTCATGGATCTCTTCATCATCCCCAATTTGAGAGTTTGCATTGTAGATGTTCAAGTCTAGACTCATGTTCCCAAAGGTGATGGTCATGTTCCCATTTCGGACTCGGATTACAGAGTTGATTGTTGCAAGGAAGGGACGACCAAGTATGATTGGGGTTTGCTCCCTAGGACCTAAGCTTGGGTGATTGTCCAGAACAATGAAGTCAGCTGGGTAAATGAAATTTTCAACTTTTACCAAAACATCTTTTAAGATCCCCTTTGGAACTCGAACACTACGATCAGCAAGTTGAAGAGTGACAGATGTGGGTTGGAGTTCTTCGAGCCCTAACTGACAGTACATGGCATAAGGAATGAGGTTCACACTAGCACCTAGATCACACAAGGCTTTGACAACTTTGTTCTCTCCTAGTTCAACATTTATGTAAGGGCATCTTGGGTCTTTCATCTTAGGAGGAATGGTCCCTTGAATGGTGGTACTCACATTAGCAGCCAAAAGGACTTGGTTTTTATGTGAAAATTTTCTTTTAAAAGTGCACAAGTCCTTAAGATATTTTGAGTAGGAAGGTATGGTTTGGATGGCATCGAGAAGGGAAATGTTCAACTTGACTTGTGAGAAGATTTCCCTCAATGTTTCACTCAATTCAGGCTTGGTTTTCCCCCTCATGCGTTGAGGAAATGGTGCAGATTGTGGAGTCGTTTGATGAAGTGTGGTTTCATTCACATTATTATCAGTTTCTTCAGTTTGATCTTGTATTTCATTTGAATTTTCATTAGATTTTGAAGATTCACATGGTTTCTGACTTATCTGTTCTGGTTTTTCAATTGATTTCCCACTTCTTAAAACTGTCACAGCCTTTAGTTGTTCGTGAGTTGTTTGAGTGAAACTTGTCTCTCCCCTTGATGTTTGTTGTGGAATGGCTTGTGTGGGCATGGGTGCCTTTCCAGTTTTTATGGTTTGAAGTTCTTGTTTAATGGATGAGAATTCTGAGTTCATTTTGTCCATTTGTTTGCACAGTTGTTCTAGTAGGCTTTGTGGAACATTTTGGGTTGGTGCTTGAGCTTGTGGGTTTATTCCAGGAGGATACTTTGGTTGTTGGATAGGTTGTTGATATTGGACATGAGGATTTTGGAATTGGACCGGTTGTGTTTGGAACTGATTATGAGGTTGAAAGTTTTGTTGAGGGTATGGTTTGATACATTGTTGTTGTGTTGGTTGTTGATTGTCCTTCCAACGAAAGCCCGGATGGTCGTTATACCTTGGATTGAAGGTGTTCGTGAATTGTGGCTTTTGAAAGTTCATTGAATTAACTTCTTCTGGTGGTCCTCCTAAAAGAACATCCTTGATGGAAGGAATGGTTGGACAATTATCAGTCTTGTGGTCATTCTTGTCACAAATTGTACAAACAAGCTCAACAGTTTGGGTTTTGTGGACCTTCCTAAGATCAATCTCCTCAACTTTCCTCGTGAGTGCAGCAAGTTTTGCTCTAAGGTTTTATTCTTCTCCAAGATTGTAAATTCCACCAGATTTTGGTGGCTTCTCATAGTATGGTGATGTTCCCCATGTTTGGTTTTGTTCAGCAAGATTTTCTAGATACTCGTAAGCATCATTTGGGGCTTTGTTTTTGAAGGTTCCATTACACATCATATCAATGAATTGTTTGTTTCCGGGACCCAACCCTTCATAGAAAATTCTCACTTGTTCTGGGATTAAGAAACCATGGTGTGGTACCATGTTTAATGTGTCCTTGAACCTTTCCCATGTTTCGTAGAATGTTTCTCCCTCTCTTTCAAAAAAGTTTTGTATGCTCTTTTTAAGTGCAATTGTTTTGTGATGGGGGAAGTATTTTTTATAAAATTCTCGTTGAAGTTGGTCCCAAGAGTGAATGGATGCTGGTCTCAAATTGTTTAACCAATTCTTTGCTCGGTCCTTAAGGGAAAAAGGGAAAAGTCTCATTTTAGAAGATTCAATTTGATTTGGTGCTCACATGGTTTCGACAATGTCATTAAATTCTTTAACATGAAGGTAAGGCATCTCAGACTCCATCCCATGAAAGGTTGGAAGGTGGTTCAAGACATGGGGTTTGAAAACATATTGGGCATATCCTATGTTATCATGCCTAATGCATGAGGGTGCATTGGTCCAGGTTGGTGTGAGGTAGTCATTCATGGTCGGGTCTGCAACAATTCCCAAGTTAGGGTCCTGCCCGTTATTTTGGTTCCCTCCCCGGTTTATGATTTGGTTTTGTGGGAGATTCTCCATTGTATCGAACTCAACGTCTGAATTTGGAGTATTAGGAAGATTTGGATCTAAAGGAAATAGACCTCTTTTAGTGCTTGACTCCCCAGCCCTAGGAGTATCCACCCTAACTAATCTGTTTGAGTTATCGCTGGTGTAGGCGGACATGCGCCAAAAGAAAAAAAAGCGAGAAAGGGAAAATATAAGAGAATTGGGATGAGAATAGAAGAATGGGGGTAAGAAAAGAAGGTTTTTGGTCTAAGGAACTTACTTGGTCCCCGGAAACGGCGCCAAAATTTGGTTGCGCCCAAATTTACCCTACGGGTAAAAGCGATCGATGTAGTACATGTAGGGGTCGAGTCCACAGGGACCGAAGAAGTAACCTTGAGACGCTATGATTTGGTGAAGGATGGGCTATGAAGTAGCCAACTTTGGTTTTGATTTTGGATGGTTTAAAATAACACTAAGAAACCTACGTGAATTCAATTCAATGAAAATGGGTTGATCTAGGATTATGCTCGGGGTGGATTGAATGAATTTTACTTCTTTAAACAATTTTGGTTTTATTAATTCTTGATGAATCCATTCTTCAAAAATAGCACTAACTTCCTCATTTTCTGGTTTGGTGCTTACTAAACACAATTAATAATACCCTATACACTTAGAGAACCAAATTCATGATCTCTCTGAGGTATATGGTCATTTAGTAATTGAATTTATTTTTCTCAAACACAGTAAAGATGAAGAGTAGAAATAACTGAAGAATGAATGTCTTAAATTAATTATCCAATTAACAACAATTCGTTCATAAAATAACATTCAATCCAGCCTTCACATCCTCCTAAGATCAACCCATTAAGGGTTTAGCCCTCCATTGATGATATACTCTCAATGGTGGGCGGAAGATGGCTAACAAGAATTGGATTGAAGAAATTAAAACCGCGGAAATAGCGAGCACTCCTCCGTGTGTGTTAATGAAATTCACACCTATGTGTGAACTAATTCACAACAACACAGAGATATCACTGTGCTTTGTGATTATAAAGTTTTAATAAATTAAATGGAAAATATATAAGAGAAAGAAGTTGATTAAGAACATAAAGATACAAAAAAGAAACTTACATGGAAATGGAAAACATTACAAAGGAAATTTGGAAGCAAAACATTACAATGAAACAAAGCATCCAAGATGATAAGAAAATTTTCCACCCCTATTCCCTTCCTCAATTGCTCCTTATATAGGCATATTAGGAGCCTTAGGTACATCCCCCAACAATTAATTCACCCCCCAACAATTAATAGAGTCAAATGGAGGGTGAATAATCAAAAGGAAATTGATGTTTCGAATTTGACCCGGAAAACTTTCCAGATTCGTCCACCACATTTACGTGTGAATTAGAAATTTAAGAAAGCCGAATCCAGAGGGTCTGTAGAATAGAAATATCTTCATTCATCTGTCCTCTATGAGCTGTAAAAATTTCAGGAAATTTCGCTCATCCGTTTGGAAGTTATAGTCGAAATGGTGGGACGTATTTCTGTGCATTAATGACGAGTCCTCCATTTAAATCTCAACTTCAGATCCCTTTATCATCATGAAAAAATCAGAATTAGCTCCAGACACAGTTGAATAAAATGATACTCATATTTGTATCTTTCTACTGTATAAATTTGAGCTTCATTGGGCTTGGTTTCTTGGCCCCACATTTGTTTGATGGGCCTTACGCCCATTATGCTTTTTCCAGCAAGTTTCTGCCTTCAGGCGCAAAATTCTCCATCTTCCTTTGGGATTCATCCATCGGACCTAAAAGATAAAATGTTCCAAACAAAGTGATCAATCATATCCCAAAATTTCAAATTAAAATGATGAATATTGTAATTTCCACAAGCAAATTATTGATTGGGCCCAAATTGACATTTTAAGCATGAATTGCACAATGATGGGAAATGAAGTTCAATTTCTGAATTGGAATAAAATTGATGTTTATAAAATTTTAAACACATTAATATTAAGAACTTAACAATGAATATTAGCCACTTTAAGTGACTAATCAATAAGAGAATGTTGGAATTAAAACAAAGGATTGTCACATATTATTTATTATTTATTTAAAAAAATATATAATTAATTTGTGAGGAATGCTTTATTTGTTGATGAATCTAAAAACATATCTACATCATACCATTGTTTCATTGTAGGAATAAATCATATATCCCCTCTATAGGTGATGCACATGTGCTTCATGAACCTCCAAACATCACCATAGGAATCTCGGGGGTGCTAACATGGGAGATCCTAACACCTAAATCATTCATCCTTGATCTCATCAAGAATATTTTCAATGAAGTGTTCTTTTCGATCTCTATAGACTTAAGAGTGGTGGAGGAGGAGGATCACTCTTCATTCTTAGAGAGGGATCTCTCTAAGGTTTTTATATAATTCTCTCTAGATGTCGTTGTGAATAACCAATGAAAATAGAAATCTCTTAAGAAATAATATAATTGGATTTATTTACTGCTAGGGTTAGAAAAAATAATTGTATTGGTGTACTTATTTTTTTTCTTAATCCATTTAGAACACCATGTCTATAATAATGATATTATTATTATTTATTGACATTCATAAAGAAATAAAATTAAATTAAATATTATTCATTCAAATAATATTCAATATATATTATTTCTAACCGGACGAATAAACTCATTCCTATATTCCTCCACAATATTTATCAGACCTTGAATAATGAATATTTATTTAATAAATAAATATCACTATACTATTAAGTAATAAATAAATTAATATTATATTTATTAAATATCATATAAATATTTGTTAAGTATTATTCTCAAAAATATTCTCTTGAATGACTGGTGATGGAATATATGAAATCAATAAAACATGAATAATTATGAAACCATGTGCCGGAATAATATTTATTCAACTTGATAAATAATAAATAATAGTATTACTTAACTGAATTTATGGATACACTTAGTGTGTGACCCTCTAGGCCTATTTATCAGTGTCATTAGGCAAAAAATCCCAAAGTCCAAGGTTAGCATCTAGAAACACACCAAGATTCTCATAGAGAAATAAGTTAATGTAATGATGATATAAAACCTAAAAGAGATGATTAATATGTAATATAATCTCTTTATCATGATATCTCTAATCAAACAGGTTACATGCTGGTGTCATCAACCCATGTACTCGATGTGTGTTTCTTTAAATTTCTAAAAATTGAACTTGCCTACAAAATACCATGGACATGGATTTATTTAGTCTATATCATTTCCAATAAAGGTCCTAAGATGTCAATTTATGTTAAAATGGGGGGAAATCCTTTCTCGCATTATTCATTAATAAAAGATTACTCATGAGGCACCCAACATATCCTACTTCACCACGAGAATATGTCATCATGGTTTTCATCAATACATCAAAGTATGTGACCCATAACATCCATTAATAATAATAATAAAGTATAAGGACAAATACACACATTTTTTGGATAGAAACACCCAATGATACATATAAATGTGAATTTTGTATGGGCGTGGCTCATTCTTATAATATTCTACACTGAAAATTTCCAAGGGTGTACACCATGAGAAGGTGCCTCAAATTCCTATGAGTCTTCACCCTGGATATCTTCTATCATTTGTTCCATCAAATAATTTTATCCAGCTATATAAGATATATTTAATGAAGGTACTGGGAATGTATCAGAATCCCCAAAAGTGGTATTTTAAAAAATTTCACCGACGATCAACAAAAACTTGTCGATGTCAGCAAATCACTTCTAGATTACTTCCTCAGGACCATGCATGAAAGGGATTAAGCACAATATTATAACCAAAAAATACCTGGATTAGATCCAAAAATGTGCATGAAGTATGCTCATTGTTGTTGATAACTTCTTGAGGAATTAAAATAAAAATTCATCTAGATCATCCACATGTGCTACAAGAAACTTCGAGAGTGCTAATCATAGAATTATGGGTGCTAGCACGGATAACCAACAACACCTTCGATGCTCCAATGATCATCGTATCACCTTTCTTGGAATGCCTAAGAGAAAGCTCAATCTGGGCTTCTAGATCTAGAGCCTCTCTCTATAGAGAATGGTAGAGAGATGTAGAGAGAGATGGATCCATGAATAGTCATTAGCAAATCAATCTTTTACTCTATTTATAGTGTGAAATGGAATTACCTAGAAATGTCAGTCCGACCCACAAAAAATTAACACACTATATAAATAATATTTTTAATACTAAAATGAGTCAAAAATATCATATATTATCATCACTTTTCTTGTAATATAATAAATATATTACGTGATAATGCCCGAGCCTATAACTCGGCTCGTACATCCCATAAATAATAAATGTACCTGGAATATTTGAAACTAATATTCATTCAATTAATTTTTTTATATTTACTCTAAAACTTGTAAAAATATTTAATAAATAAATTCAAGGTTAATTATTCTTAACTTGAATAATATGAATTTATTTATTACTTTTTTGATCATCCCCCCTTGTCCAATTCCTGAACCCTAGTGGTGGGGCCCACCATTTCCCATATACATATTCAATTGAATAGGGAGGATTATTGAATATTATATTGTGTGTGGCCCTCTAGTCCCTTATTTTAATAGTAGTGAATACTATTCACAGAAAAAGAGTGGTATCTAGCAACCCATCATGGCCCCTAAATAGATAAGCATTGTCACAACAGCAAAAACCAACCAATGAACACGCATATATAATTTAATCTCTTTGTCTTTAATATCTCATAATACAGGACGCACACTCGTTTCATTTACCTTATCATGATTTATTATTTTTTATCTAACTAGATGTATTTACCCTCAACTACCATGGTCAGGGTCTTTTGGAGGGACTACCATCCTGATCAATATGGTCTAAGATATATGAATTTCTTAACCTGGAAGTGATAAATCCATTCTTGACCATTCATCCAATGTCATGCCACCAATGACACATGTAACACAAGCTACCTCATCATGATTTCAATATCATGGTTTTCACCTTGAATCAAAGTACTCAATCAAATGACACACATTGGAAATGGTCTCAAGTAAGGAGACCATTACACATGTTCATAGATAAGAACAACCAGTGACACCTGAAACATGTGGTGATCATATTGGCGGTTAATTCCTCATGATATCACTACTATAGAAAACCAAGTATGAACTTTATGAGAATAAGTATCAATTATTATAATCCCTCAGCACCTAATAGTCATATATCTACTATGTCCAGTCAGTAAAATGAATCTAGATCATAGTACCTTTGTTTAATATTAATGTCATAATACCTCAAGGTTCTCATTATAGCCTGGGATATTATATAACCTTTTGATACAACAATAAATCTAGAGACATTGACATTTAATAGTGGATAAAGACAAGTATACAAAAAAATGGAAAGATAACATCATGTGTAACTAACTGATGTTGGGTCTAGGGCACCCAGTATTACCACACTCCCACAATAAAATAAACTAAATTTAAAATGAAAACAACTTTTTTCTTGGAAATAATTTATATGGATAAATTATATTATTGAATAGTTTTAAAGTATAAATATAATATATTTTTATCAGTTAATATAATTTAGGTCATTAGCATTAACTTTATGTTGAATTTAGATGTAAAAACATTTCAATCTTTTGTAATGGATTAACTTTTAAAACTCTTTTTATCATTTCTTCAATGGGTTTAATTTTAAATTAATTACTATAAGTTTTGGGTTTTGAATTTTGAAAAATTGATTCCATATTTGGAATCAGTTTTTCCAAATTATTTAAACATCTTTATTTTATTTTTGGGCTTTATGAATAGTAACTTTGGTAATTTTTATTAATATAGTAAAAAGATTAATTGGGTAATTAAGGGTAAAAATAATATTACAAAATTACCCTAACACTTGTCCTAATATAATTGGATGAGTGTGTTTCGACCTAAATCATCTTTGGGTCAAAATGGTGTCCTTTGGAAGCCTCTTGGATGATATTAGGACATTTAATTTATTTTTTATTAAAGAAAAATCAAATTTGTCTTACTCAAAATTTAATAAAAATACCATTTTTAATATAAGGTTATATAGAAAATAAATTAGATTATAAATAATTATTTGAATTCTAATTTTTTTCATTATCAAGATAATTTATTTGTAATTTTTTGGAAATAAATAATTATCTTAAATACTTATACTTTAATGATGAAAAAAGTATTTAATTGATGAGAAATTAATAAAATAATTATTATTAAAGTGATAATAACCATGAAAAGACTCAAACACTTGACCAAATATTATTGTTCAAGTATATATCGACCATAACCATCCAAGGGTCGAGTTATTGCCCATTTGAATCCTTATATAAGAGATTATGATAAATATATTATTTATTTAATGTGATGATAAACCTATCACATTCATGTTTTGTCACAACACGCCTTCACCAAGATGAGGGGAGGGACAAAAACCCACCATACCCTTCCTTATTCATGTTAAAGGAGAGATAATTACCCCCAAGTCCCACCATCAATAGGCCCTGGAGTGGTGACTAGTACCAAGGGTATAAAATCTCACAAAAATGGAAGGCATTACCCTTTTTATAGAACAATATTTGGAGATAAGATGGTAAACCCAAACAACTCCAAGGACTAGAAGTAAAGGTAAATCCAAAATTCCATTCACATATGCATGTTCAATATAAACTGATACAAATTACAATAAAACTCTAAATGGATGTACCAAAAAAAAGTAGCAACGACAACTGTCCCGACATCCGTGCTAATAAGGTCTATCATGGCCCTCAAAATTCTCCTGGAAACCTGAAAGCATTTTTATATACGTAGGGTGAGTATACAGGTATACTCGTTAGGGAAAACAAAAAGCTCTTGTGCACATGTGGGGAGGAATTCTAAGGCCCTGTGAAAAAATAGGTAACCAAAACACCTATCAAGGAAACTATCCACCCAGCCTCACCAAGGCACACTCCCCAAATAATGCAAGTTAGGTAAATTAATATTAATAACACATCAATATTTGGGTACCCTGCACCACTTTCCCACTAGTTATTTAGGACATCCTACGCGTCAAACCTCCCTCACAAGTTCCACTATAGTCGCACTTCCACACCAACAATAACCATATGGGCCACCACAACCACGCATCCCACCTGCAGACACCCAGGACACCACAACCACACATAACCACACCAGTAGACACCTAGGCCAAAATAACCACCACCATGCCTGAAGACACCTTGTATAGAAAAACCACTACCACGTTCAAAGACACCTGGGCCAAAACAACCATGGCCACGCCCAAAGACACATGGACCTTATCCCAATGACACTTGGGAAACAAACCTGCCCGCACACACCTATGCCAACCACCACAACACACCCTGTTGAAAAAGTCTTGAACCATAATGAACCTTAGGCCATCACAGCCTACCTAAATAGTCTTACTATACTAGGGATATAGAACAGAAATGAGCTAATAATCAACCACTCATAAGAATTTTGGGAAAAACACCCCCCCCCCCCCATGAAATGGGGGTGTTCGGCATGAAGTGCTCAACATTGGTGGGTTGAGTATAAGAAAAAAAAGAACTAAATTGTATAAATATAGGTAAACAATCACTCATCCCAAACTAAGGTTTCTGAAACCAATAATTAGCCCACGCACGGCCACTTTTGATGCTACTGCTACATGTAAAACTATGCAACATTCACAACCAGAGCACAACCCATTTCTAGAAAACAATTTCCCCGTTATACTTTTTCTTGTTATCATGTTCATGTAATTCCATTTAAAACATTCCTCCACTATGAGGAAACTAAAAATAATATCCACAATCCAAAATAGAAACTGATGTAAAAATAGCCAAGCATGATTTTAAGCAATCAAACCCATTTCTCTTTTAATGTCGCATTAACAAAATGGATCTATGAGATCCCTCAATATACTGGAACCAAACCAAGCCCCAACATACTGGATACAAAAGGCCTCAAGTTAAAAAACTAGAAAACCCACAACCAAAGGCTCTATTCTCCTCTACACCACCCCAAAAGGCATCAAATAGGGCAACCATACATGTCACCAGAACAGAGCAAGAAGTTTTCAAATTTATCCAAAACCATTCATTAAGTTCCTTCTTTCTGTTTGGTTAACCTGGGTGATCACACAAGGGTTTATCATTCATCGTATGTCCATATAATCAACCAATTTTATGTGATTAACCAGTTTCCATGTTACAACCATTCAATTACAAGATCATCCATAAAAACAGAGGTTCATTTAGTGTAAAAGAAAGAACCACCAATGGCCGTGATTTTCAATGGACATAATTCCATAAATTTCAAAACATAAAAACAATGGTAAAACACATAAACATCATCAACTTTCCCCCTCCCTTCATCCTTTAAAATACCATTAATTATATTCATTAAATATAGTTTCATCCATGTCTCTATGGATCTCCATCATACCCACCTCGCATGATGGACTGTAAAGGGAGATTAATGAAAAACCCCTACATGGAGGATCAAGGATCGAAGTTTTCTCCTCGCACTAAGAACTAGGGATGTGCGACTTGAAAAGGAAGAACTCAAAGGACTCCAAGGCTAAGCAAGAAGGGCTCCATCACTGGTTCATGATTTGTCTCAGGAGGAAGTCTCCAGGCGCACTCAAAGAAATGGAAAGGGATAAAGGAAGAGAGGATCTCAGCTTAAGAAGAGGCCAGATCCTAAAATCAAGGAGACAATTTTGAAGTGCTTAAAATTCATATTGTGGCTTGACCACACAGCTCAGTAGCTTCACATGTTAGAATTATTTATGATTTAACAATTATCCTTGAAGATGATGGAGATAATGGATGTGACTTAATATATTTTCTTTAAATAGGGAAAACATGTAAGGGTCAAAACTGGAAAACACAGGAAGCTGGAAAATTAAACAAGGGTGAGATGGGCCATGAATTTTGGTAAGTCTAGGGTCACCCCACTCTTAAGGGATTTAAAAAATCATTTATAGTATTATAAATTTCCTTAAACCACTTTAAAAGGGTAAGAGGACTTAAAAGAGGCTTTATGGGAAAACTGGGGAAAGAACCCCAACACCCCTCAGTGACACCCTACCACTGACACCAACACCCTCTGAACTCACTGATGGTGTCCAGGACACCCCAAACAATAAAATTTGGAAAAGTAATGGACTAGGAGGGTTTATTCCATTACATCAGATACCTCTCAAACTATTCTCATCCTCGAGAATTAGGAATAAACCTAACAAAAAGAAAGGGGTCTGAACAACCACCTCATAAGATACCTCTCTGGGAAAAACCACCCTAGAGTTTTTGGAATGCTAGAACAAACCTCCAAATCTAGGGATACCTCTCTCTCATATATCTTCTAAAAAATTATAGAAACACTACCACTCTTCTCTCCTAAGTAACCACACAAACATATAAAGGTCACATTAAGAAAACTTATAGATTAGGGAGTCCTCTTTTTTTCCATGTCAATATATTATCTTATTTGGGAAACACAAACTCGCCTGAATAGGTTTAATCACATACACATTAATGCATCTCGATTTGGTGTCAAGTCCTCCCCTCCCCATAGTGATAAACTTTTACACACATTCAAAGAACAAGGGAATCAACCCATCTTATACCAAACAAGGTCTATCATTTCATCACAAAAAAGAACATAGAAAACACAAGATCAAAACTCAAAATAGCTATGGGTATTGGGAACGCATATGTGCCTCCCATTCCTGGGTACTCTCCTCTAGGCCACCATGAATCCACAACACACGAAATAAAGGAATGGTCTATCCATGAATCACCTTTTCCTTATGATCCTCGATCCTCATCTGTCACTCCACAAACACCGCATTTTCCTTGATATCCAACTATCCCCAGTCGAGGAAATGGGATTCATTGTGTAGATATTAACAGAGATGAGACACATGGAAGGTATTGTGGATCCTCTCCAGTGATGGTGGTAATCCCAGCTGATACGCCACCTCACTGACTCATCCCAACACCTTGAAGGGTCTAATGAACCTGGGAGAAAGCTTACTCCCCCTACCTAACCTCTTTTGACCACATCATGGGGATACTTTTAAGAACACGTGGTCCCAAACCTCGAACTCCAAGGGTATCCTCCTATTATCATCATACAACTTCTGCTGGTCCTAATCTACCTCCATCCTCTCATGCACAAGCTGGACCTTCTCTGTCATGATATGCACTACCTAGGGGCCAAGAACACCTACCTCCCCAACCTCTGTCCAGTACACGAGTGAAAAACATGGTCTCCCATACATGGCTTCTAATGGTTCCATGCCAATGGTAGAGTGGTAACTATTTTTTCAGAAAACTCTACCAGAGGCAAGTGTCATACCTAGGATCCTGTGAAGTCTAGAACACACACTCGCAGCATATCCTCCAACATCTGGATGGTCCTATCTATATTCTTATCTTTCTGAGGGTGGAAATAGTGTTAAGTGAGATCTGGGTGCAAAAAGTGTGCTACAATACCTTCTATACTTGTGATGTAAAGAGTGTATCCTGATCCAAAAAGATGGTTTTTGGAACTCTATGCAACCACACAACTTCACCCATGTATGTATGTGCTAAGGCATCCACTACGCTCGACTCCTTAATCGCTAAGAATTGAGGTGATTTCGTTAACTGATCCACCACTACCCATATGGCATCACAACCTCCCTCATCCCCGGGTAGTCCTGTGATGAAATCCAATGAGACGTCATCCCACTTCCACTCAAGAGCATCTAAGGGATGAAACAGACCACCAAGAACATGGTGTTCAGCCTTCACCTACTGACACATGAGGAAATTTTTTACAAACTCCACCACTTCCCGCTTCACTCTAGGCCACCAAAACTGACCCCTCAAGCCCTAATACATCTTGGAGACTAATGGGTGTAATTCCATGGGTGAGTTATAGAACTCACAAATAACTCTCTAGTGCATTTCCTATGGGATAAACAACTTCTTGTGGAAAAGCATCTAATTCTAACCATCCTTGTAGAGCATCACCGTGGCTAAAACTATCAGTAATATCTCCATCCTCCAATTATCCCCACTAAGACTCCTTTTGTGACTTACTGCTCAAGGAATTGGGTACCATATTCCCCTTTCCTAAGGTGTAGGAGATCTCGAAGTCGTAGTCCTGAAGAAACTCCATCCACCTATATTGTCTCAAGTTCAGGTCTCACTGGGAGAAGACATACCTCAATCTCTTATGATCTATAAAGACCATGAAGCATTTCCTAATGAGGTAATGCTGCCACAACTTCAGTGCGAACACAACTACTACAAGCTCCAAGTCATGGGTGGCATAGTTACGTTCATGAGGATATAACGGCCCAGACCCATAAGAGATCACACCCTACTGCTGCATCAGCACACACCCCAAACCTAGATAGGAAGAATCAAAAAAACTTCAAATGTTCCCCCTTCCTCTGGCAATCTCAGCACTAGGGCACTAACCATCTTCCCCTACAGATAATTAAAAGCTACCCGGCACTGGTCACTCCATATGAAATTCTGGACTTTCTTAGTCAAGGTCGTCAAAGGTGCTTTAACTCGAGAGATGTCGGGCATGAACCTTCAATAGTAATAGGCCTATCCCAAGAAACTACAAACCTCTACCACGTTATTGGGTGCTTCTCAAAAAACAACCACCTCAACATCTGATTGGTCCACTGCTATTTTTGCTAGGACACCACGTGTCCAAGGAAGTGCACCTCTCACATACATAACTTTTACTTTGATAACTTATCATAGATCTCTGGTGGTGTCTAAGGACCTCCAAAACTATCCTCATATGCTCGGTGTGATCCTCCTCTGATCTTGAGTAGATCAGGATGTCATCGATGAACACGACTACGAACCGGTCTAGATACTTGTGGAAATGGATTTCATGATCCCCATGAACATATTTGGTGTGCTCGTAATGCCAAATAGCATGACCACAAACTCAATATGTCTATATCTTCACCTAAAATCAATCTTCGATATTTCACCCTCCTTCACCCTCAACTAGTCAAAAAGGTCGTCAATTCTCGGAAGGGGTTAATGGTTCCTGACTGTTACCTAATTCAGCCTTTGGCAGTCTATGCACATCATGAGACCATCATCTTCCTTCTTTGTGAACAAGACTAGTTCACCCCATGGAGATGATCTTGGTTGGATAAAACCCTTCTTTATTGGGTCATCAACCTGAATCAGTAACTCTCACAACTCAGAAGGTTCCATCTGATATTGAGCCATCGAAATTGAATGGGCACCGGGTTATAAGTTTATCTCGAACTCAGCATCACATTGAGGGGGTAGAGTCACAACCTCTTAAGAGAAGACTTATAGTAACTCACTAA
Organism: Viscum album; assembly: GCA_963277665.1. Lineage (NCBI taxonomy): Eukaryota > Viridiplantae > Streptophyta > Magnoliopsida > Santalales > Viscaceae > Viscum > Viscum album. The sequence continues at coordinate 2,094,522,657 of OY728122.1, forward strand.
CAATCCCAGGAACATCCACCATCTCTACATCTAATGATTCCACTAATATCTCAACTAACAAGGAAAGAAGGGATTTCACATGCCAGCTACCCTCTTGGAAACCCCACTCACCAATGAAAGCTACATGATGGCCATCCATATCTAAGAACTCGGCCCTTTTCCTAAAATAGTTGATAACAACATTCAGAGAAAATAGAAATTCAATGTCAAGGATGACATTATATGGATGCATTTGCAGGAGAAAGAGATCTCTCCTAGACTAATGCGGCCTCCACATCAGTCTGCATCCTCAACAAACATCAAATAGGCTGGTCTGACCTCCAACTAGCGTACCCAGAACCAGGGGCATGGAGAGTATCTCTACTTCTAGTCCCAAGTCATGGTCTAGACCAGGTTTAATAAAGGAGTGTGAAGCTCCTAAATCGAAAAAGGCATGATATGAGTATTAAACAAACTGATTGTACCTCGAACAACCTCTGGCCTTGCTGGAACTACTGCCTCTACAGCATGCAACTGCCCACACCCAACTCCTCCGCCCCTCATCTATCAGTTTCCTCCCCAACTACACCCCGAACGAGATCCCTAAGGAGAACCCTAAGGTCAGCCTCCTCTGGCACCATCCGCCCTTAGTTGAGCAGGAGCTCGCTGTCCCGATTGCTGCTACTAAAAAGGTCTGGCCAACAATTGGTGTTGTTGAGGTGGGTGCTAAACCTTCCCACCCCCACTGTACTGCACTTGGTCTGGGAACTGATTCCAAAGATTCCCATAGCTTCCACAGATAAAGAACCCCAGTCCTAGGCTTATAGAGAAAGGGTGAGGATCAAGAGATCAAAACTGGAACTGTTGAGGCCTGCTCCCCATTAACCGAAACCTGGAAGGCCTTGATGCTAGAGGCCTAATGCTAATGTCCTTCTCCATTGACGATCCCAACTAGATCCCCACTCGTGTAACAACTCATAGCATGTGCATCCTCTCCACCACTTCAGCTTTCTTCTAGACCTCCAAGTACATCAGTAGAGTGAAGGGAGTCACAGTGTACTGAAGGGAAGGTCCAAGTGCTTCCTCTAAGCACATTTCCTATGACTCCTCATCCGGGAATAGGTCTAGAGAGAAACTAAGGAGTTCCTTGAACTTGATCCCCAACTCCCTTACCAAAATACTCCCTTACTGAAGGGAGAGAAGCTCCTGCCTCTTTTCATCCTTCATCATGGAAGAAAGGAATTCCGCCCGGAACTCCTTCTCGAAGTCAAACCACGAAACCTCAGCTTCCTTCTTCTCCCCAAGATAGAGTGTCCACCACTGAATCACTACTCCCCACATTTGGATCATGGATAGAGGAACCTAGTACTCTTCTGGAGCCTAGATCAAGCTGAAATCTATCACCATCTCCTCAATCCATCTCTCTATCTCCATGTCTGAGATGCTTCCCTCGTACTTCCTAAGGGTCTACCACTAAAAGAAATGAAGCATATTCTTCCAATGATCATCCTCCTCCTCTTGATCATCTCTCCGTTGATCATTAAAATCAACCTATTAGGCCTCAATTTCCTGCACTACTCGTGGAAGTCGTTCGAGTTTCATAGTGGTAAGGAAAACACAGAATGCCTAATCCCAAGTAGTGTGGAAAATTCTCTGAAAATTTGTTCAAACTTTTTATTTATTTTAAATTCCCAAAACACCAAAAACTCACAAGAACACAACTCATTATGATGCATGTACCTTTCCTAGGGTCGCTACCCTGCAATCATTATAGCCTCATTTGGTCGTTCGGTAGGTCCAGATTCCCTGCATGGGATCACGGGGGGGGCCTAAAATCCTGTGTCCTTGCCAGTATTTCATGGCCTATTTTACACACCAAGATTGTATAACATTTTTTCCCTACCATCCCATGAAATCCTTACTATGTCTAACCCCAAACTTCATCCAATCTCTCAACCTACCTATGATACCATTTTGTCATCACCCACCTTCACCAAGATGAGGGAAGGGACAAAAAACTGCCAGACCTTTCCTTCTTCAAGTTGAAGAAGAGATAATGACCCTTGAGTCCAGCCTTCAATAGGCCCTGAAGTGGTAACTGGAATCAAGGGTATATAATCTCACGTCAAATGGAAGGCAATACCCTTTTTATAAAACAAGTTCAGAAGATAAGATGGTAAACTGAAACAACTCCAACAACTGAAAGTAAAAGTAAATCCAAAACTCCACTCCCATATGCATGTTCAATATAAACTAATACAAAGTACAAGAAAAATCTGAAAGGACGTACCAAAAGAAAAGAAAATTAGCAATGACAACTGTCCCGACATCTGAGCTAGTAAGGTTTGGCACGACCCTCAAAGTCCTCTTGGAAACATGAAAGCAGTTTTATATACGTAGGGTGAGTATATAGGTTTACATAGTAGGGAAAACCAAAATCTCTCATGCATAAGTGGGGGGGAATTCTAATGCCCCGTGAGAAAAGAGGTAAATAAAATACCTAGTAAGGAAACTATCCACCTAGCCTCACCAAGGAACACTCCCAAAATAACACAAGTTAGGTAAAGTAATTATAATAACACATCGATATTTGGGTACCCTACACTGCTTTCTCACTTGTTTTTTAGGACATCCTATGCATCATACCTCCCCCATAGGTTCCACTACAGTCCCACCGCTGCCCCAACAACAAACTTATGGGCCACAACAACCACGCATCCAACCCACAGACACCTGGGTCACCACAACCACACATAACCACGCCAGCAGACACCTAGGCCAAAATAACAACCTCCACACCCAAAGTCACCTTTTCCAGAACAACCATTGCCACACTCGAAGACACCTGGGCCCGAACAACCACTACCATGCCCGATGACACCTGGGCCTCATCTCGAAGATACATGGGAAACAAACCTGCCTGCACACACCTAGGACAACCACCACAACACACCATGCCCAAATATTCTTGGGCCATAATGAACCTTAGGCCATCATAGCCTGCCCGAAGAGTCTTGGGCTACCTGGGAGAGGTAGAAGAAAGGATCTAATAACTATCCACTCAAAAGAATGTTGGGAAAAACACCCTCCCCCGTGAAATGGGGGTGTTCAGCACGATGTTATCAACATGGGTGGGGTGCGTATAAGAAACACAAGAACTAAATTTTATAGATATAGGTAAACAAGAACTCATCCCAACCTAAGGGTACTGAAACCAACAACTAGCCCACACGCGACAACTTTTGCTGCTACTGCAATATGCACAACTACGCAATAGCCATAACCAAACCACAACCCATTTCTAGAAAAAAATTCCCCCATTTTACCCATTCTCATTATCATGTTAAATTAATTACATATAAAGCATTCCTCCACTTCCGAGAAACTAACAAACATAGCCACAATCCAAAACAGCAACTGAAGGAAAAATGGCCAAGCATGATTTTAACTATTCACACTCAGTTCTCTTGTAAAGTCACAACAACCAAAGGGATCTATGAGATCCCTCGAAGTACTAGAACCAAACCAATCCCCAACGTACCAGATCCACATGGAATCAGGTTCAAAAACTAGCAACCCCACAACCAAAGGCACCATTCTCCTCTATGCCACCCCACAAGGCATTAAACAGAGCAATCATACATATCACCAAAATGAAGCAAGATGTTTTAAAATTTATCCAACACCATCCATTAAGTTCCTTCTTTATGTTTGTTTAACTGGGGTGATCACAAAAGGGTTTCTCATTCATCAGGAATCCATTTAATCAACCAAGTTTATGTGGTTATCTATTTTCCATGTCATAACCATTCAATTACAGGATCATATAGAAAAAATAGAGGTTCATTTAGTGAATAAGAAAGGACCACAAACGGCCACAATTTTCAGTGGACATAAATCCATACATTTCACAACGTAGAAACAAGGTTAAAACATAGCAACATCATCAACTTTACCCATCCCTTCATCCTTTAAAATCATGTTTATTATCTTTATTAAAGATGGTTTCATCTAGATCTTGAAGGATCATCATTATACCCACCCTGCATGATGCACAGTAAAGAGTCACAAAGGAAAAAGCCCCAAATTAGATGATCAAGGATCAAAGTTTTCTCCTCACACCAAGAACTAGGGATGTGGGACTTTCAGAGGAAGAACTTCAAGGACTCTAAGGCTAGGTGGGGTGGGCGCTAGCACCAACGTACGATTCAGCTTGAGAGGAAGTCTCCGGGTGCACTCAGAGAAATGGAAAGGGATAAAGGGAGAGAGGATATTGGCTTAAGAAGAGGTCAGATCCTAAAATTAGGGTGACCATTTCAATATATATAAAATTCAAATCGTGGCTTGACCACGAGGCTTGGCGGTTTCACACATTGAGATTATTTATGATTTAATAATTCTCCTTGGAAATGGTGGAGATAACGGTTGTGACTTAATAGATTTTTTTTAAAAAGAGAAAACACGATAAGATGGAAAACATGGAAAGGGTGTGACGGGCTACACATTTTGGTAATTCAAGGATCTCCCCACTCTAAGGAGATTTAAAAAATCATTTATGGGCTTAGAAACGGCCTTAAACCACTTTAAAATGGTAAGAGGATTTAAAAGAGGCGTTATGGGAAAACTAGGGAAAGAACCCTGACACGCCACAGTGACACCCTGCCACTAAAATCGACACCCTCCTGACTCACCTATGGTGTCTATGACACCCTAAACACTAAAATTTGGAAAATTAATGAACTAGGAGGGTTCAGGACATTACATGTATTTAAAAGTATAACATTTTTAATGTTAGATTTTCTAGAAGATATATTCAACTAAAAGTATTATTTTGAAATATAGTATATTTATATTCATCAAAGTATTTTATTTTTAATTTTTATTCAAAAAATAATTGTATCAAATAATTACACAAAATTGATGTTGTAATTATTTTATTAATGGAGATAAAAAATAAATATTATTAAAATATTAAAATAGATATAATTTTGGATAATTAATATGTATAATTAATTTTTAGATGAACTAGACCTCTTAGTAATATAATAAAATATTTTTTTCAAAGTTATCTTATTATTTTAATATTTTTAAAAATCAATGAATTGAATAGTTTCAAAATTGACACTATTGATTGTTTATCAAAATAAAGTTTTATTAAATTATTTAAAAATAATAAAACATTTTTTAAAAATATATAATAATTATTATATGGTCAAAAATGTTCTAAGGTATTTATTTATGGTCTAATTAAAATCAAATAAGTAAATATTGCACCCTTTTAATATTTATATATTTGTTACCCTAGTTAAAAATTAAATATAATAACTAAGTGTTAATTAAAATGATAAGGTTTAAATTGATATAAAAACATGTTTAAAAATTATTTATTGATGAGATTACAACCATTAATCATCTTATATTCGAAATTGGGGTTTTTTTAGGTTTTTTTAGGTTTTTGTATGGGGTATGATTTTATTATAAATTAATATTTTTGGAGATCCCAAAAGTGCCCCTCACCTCAATTATAAAAGGGAACCTCCTCCCTAACATATTTACTTCACTTTGAGCCTTAAATATCATGAATCACCTACCCGTTTCCTTTATAAACATCCATATTTACATTATATTGTTTATGTTATTCTTCAAATATCAACTCTAGTTCTTTATGAATAGATTTAGAGGGAGCACGTCGAAGAAGAGGTAATCTCCTCTATCGATTCTTTCAAACTTATTTCTTCTTCTACTTACTCTTCATGAGTTTTTTATTATAAAGTAATAACTAAAGTATCAATTATATACTGAGATGTTATTATGATTATGAAATAACTATATTCCATCTTTTATCCATCCTACAAAAAATTAAATCACCACGCGTGTGTACGTACATCTTACTGTCTCCACGTCGTGGTGTAATCTATTTTTCACCACCACCTTACTTGGATGGTGATAATGATGTAAATAATAAATATATATATGATTATTATAACATTTTATTGATTATAAAATATTATCCACCATCCAATTCTATACCATTCATCAATTATGGTAATGATATCATCGCTCGTGTGTACGTACATCCTATTGTCTCCACGATGCGATGAGATTCATTCTACATGATATTCATTAAATAATGATTATATAAATTAATGGAATTAATAAATATGATATATATTATACTAATATAATTCTATAAATTATATAACTATAACCTTAGAAGAGAAACAAGAACTTATCTGATAAAACATGCGTAAGAAAATAAAGAAGTTAACACCCAATGGACGAGTAATAATGTTACTAATAGATGGATTATAATATGATAATATATTATATCATAAAAATTAATATGATTCTGAAATAAGTCAATGAAATTATTTAAATAATTATACATAATGTTTGGATACATGCAAAGGAATTCCGACCTAAGGTAAGGGATTATTTCGCAATCTCATTATTATCTGATATTGTTTATATGTAAGTATTTACTAGGGGTATATTTATCATCCACACCCATGTTTACTAAATATGTAATACTATTTATATTCTTATACAATTTTTTAAAGTCAATTTTACCCATTGGTTAATTTTTATTAAATGTTATGCAATAAATATTTTATCATTTTTCAATACGAGGTGATTTTTGATTAATCTGATAAATGTACGAGAAGAATGTTTTATTTTAACTTATATGGCATGACTTGTTTTTATGTTTTCATAACACCATATTTACATGAAGCATAATTTACAATATTTAAAGTTTATTTTCAAATAAACTCTTTATTTTAAAATTGTGTGTAATTTTGAGAAATGAAATGGTTTTTGAAGAAGAAAGGATATTATCCTCAAGAATCAATTTCAAGTGTTCAATCAAAATTATTTTCCATATAAGATGGAATTATTTAATAGAGATATGTTTCAAGTATATTATCCCTATTATTATTATGGTTTTATTATGTTTTTTATGGAATTATATTTATGAAATCCATTTGTTTTACATGGATTATGTTATGATGGAATGATGTTCAAGAAACCCATTATATTCCTTGGGTTATGATATGATGAATGATTTATGTTTTTTTGGAACACGTATGAATGATTTCATTATGATATGGGTGGTACCTATATATCCCTCCAATTAATTGGGTAAATATTTATATCTCATGAGATAGATAGGGTTGGAATAGTAAATGATCTTCATTCAGTAATATAGGGCTGGAACGAGGAGTGAGCATGGTTCAGTAATGGACTATTTCTGTTATAATGGTATTGGAAATGATCCTTGAATAATATGAAATGATTTTTTGTGATTATGTGTGTGCCACAAAATTTCATTTCATATATTATGACTTTTGGGATTACTTTCATTGATTCTTGTGAACTTTTATGATTATCTCATGGCATGATATCACGATCATTTATATACAGGATAATATTTTCAAATGTTTTTCTCTTATGTCTTATGATTATGATATGATTAATATCTCCCTTGTTTACCCTTAATAAGAATATGATTTCACCCTTTCATATGTTCCTTTTCCCCATGTCAGGAAGTAGGGTATTATGTAAGATATGTCAAAAAGGGGTCTAGTTATGATGAAATAAGTGGGAGACAATGAATATGTATAATGAACAAGTTGTTTATGTTTCCCAGTTTCTAAAGACACTATACCTTTATGGTCCTATCATGGATTTTTTATATTTTTTAATTAATATTATTCAATTTTGAAGTAATATCAATGTATGTGAAGTATGGGTCTCTATAGTTGGTATAAGAGGAAAGGTGTGGTTAACCTTTGGAAACTAGGATAAGAAAACCATAGGAAGACTCTAAGGATATTCTTAAGTACAGGTTACAATCTTGGTGTTTTATAAATGATCAGGAATAACCTAGGATAAAACCTAAAATTTCCTAAATTGAAATTTTATTCTTTATTGTGTGGTTTTCCCATTATGTTTAGTGTTTCTCATATTATGATTCTTGGTTTTAGTCAATGGTTGGATCCCAAAGGAACCATGTTAATGTTGAATGTGATGGGCAATGTAATGATTATCCTCCTAAGAAACCGAGTGTTATGGGAGTTTGAATTCAAAACCTTAATACTATGATCACACAACTTTCTCAACCTATGAATCATGTAGGAATTACAAATGAACAAAGTAGGTAGCAACATTCTATTGAGTCCTTCACGAGGCAGTTTCCACCTTCTTTCAGTGGGTGTTTTGATCCACTAATGGTTGAAAAATGGATTAGTACAACTAAAAAGATATTTTCAATTCTTCAATGTTTAGAACATGATAAAGTCATATTTCTAGTCTATTGTTTGGAAGTTGAAGCTGATAAATGGTTGAATCATATCAAGAATATGAGTCCTTCATGAGGTTGTGTCCACCTTATTTCTCAAGCTATAACACCCGGATGTTTTTATGAAATATTTTCTTTAAATAATTTTAATTATTTAATAGATTGAATTCTATGAAATCGTGAGTTTAAATGAACCATAAGATTCCCTTAGTATAAAATGACCATTATAACCTAGATATTAGGTTATCGAGAATAAATATAACTAAATTATGAAAAATTATGGTGAATTCATTGGCTTCCAATTATTTATGAAAAATATAAATCAATTATATATTTGTGTTTTTGTATTAATAAATTGAGTGGATAACTATTAGTAAATGAAATTATTGAAATTTATATTTTATATAATTAATAAAAAACTTTTAATATTCTTCTAATATATATTTTTTTTCATTTGTCATGAATAAACCAAATTTTATGTATAAAAACCTATATTTTTTCAAAAGAGTGATTTTACTGCCTATTAATAGTGAACCCTTTTTAATGTAAAATTTTGACACATTAATAATTTTTATATGAAAAAATAAAAAAAATTTTTGGATGAAGGGTATAAAAATTTACTTTTTATGAGTTTTTTATATTTTTCTGATAACTTTCATGTTTTGATGAATAGTAAAAATGCACTAAATTTTAATTGAAAACAAATTTTTTCATTAAAATACTTTATATGGATAAATTATATTATTTAATGGTTATAAAGTATAAATAGAATATATTTTTATCATTTAATATAATGTAGGTCATTGGCATTAATTTTATATTGAATTTAGATGTAAAAACATTTCAATCTTTTTCAATGTTTTAACTTTTAAAATCCATTTTCGTATTTCGAAAATGGGATTAATTTTAAATTAATTACTGCAACTTCTGTGTTTTGAATTTTGAAAAATTTATTCCATATTTGGAATAAGTAGGTCCAAATTATTTAAATATCTTCATTTTATTTTTAGACTTTATGAATCATAACTTCGGTAATTTTTATTAATACGGTAAAAGGGTAAATCAGGTAATTAAGGGTAAAAGAATATTATAAAATTACCCTAACACTTGACCTCATATCACTATATGGGTTTTTTCGACCTAAGTCATCCTTGGTTAGAAACGGTTTCCTTTGGATTCTACTTCTAGGAGATTAGGACATTTAATTTATTTTATTTAAAGAAAAGTTAAATATGTCTTACTTAAATTTTAATAACTATCCCATTTTTAATATAAGGATATACATAAGATAAATTAGATTATAAATACTCATTTGAAAGATAAATTTTTTTCATTTATCAAGATAATTTATTTGTAATTTTTATGAAATAAATAATTAACTTAAAGACTTATACTTTAATGATGCATAAATTATTTAATTGATGGCAAATTAATAAAATAATTATTATTAAATTGATAATAACCATTAATAGACCCAAACACTTGAAAAAATATTATTTTTCAAGTATATATTAACCATAACCATCCAAGGGTCTAGTTATTTACCATTTGGATCCTTATATAAGAGATTATGACACTAATATTATTTTATTTAAAGTGATGATAAACTTGTCACATTAATGTTTTAATAAGTATAAAATTTTTAATATTTTATTTTAAAGAATATATATTAGACTAAAAGTATGATTATGAAATACAGTAGATTTATATTCATCATATTATTTTATTTTTAATTCTTATTCAAATAATAAGTGTATTAAATAATTACACGAAATTTATGTTGTAATTATATTATTAATGGAGATAACAAATAAATGTTATTAAAATATAAAAGAAATATAATTTTAGATAATTAATATTTCCAACTAATTTTAGATATGAAATTTACCTCTTATTAAAATAATAAAATATTTTTTTCGAACATATCTTGTTATTTTAAATTTTTTAAAAATAAATGAATTGAAAAGTGTCAAAATTGACAATATTGATGGTTTATCAAAAATAATTTTTTATTAAATTATCTAAAAATAATAAACCATTTTTTTAAAATATATAATAATTATTATATGGTATAAAATGTTCTAATGTATTTATTTATGGTCTAATTGGCATCAAATAAGTAAATATTGCACCCTTCTAATATTGAAATATTTGTTACCCTAGTTAAAAAATAAACAGAATAACTAAGTGTTAATTAAAATGATAAGGTTTAAATTCATATAAAAACTTGTCTAAAATTTATTGTTTGATGATATTGTAACACAATATCATATAATAGTATAAATTGGGACATTTTTTAGGTTTTTTGATGGGTTTTTATTTTATTATAAATTAATATTTTTGGAGATCCAAAAAGTACTCCTCACCTTAATTATAAAAGGGAACCTCCTACCTCACCTCTTCACTTCAATTTGAGCCTTCAAGATTGGTAATATCCTTGAATTTTTTTTTTAAACTTACCTAGCTACATTATATTGGTTGTTTTCTTCTTCAAAAACAAACTGTAGTGATTTACAAGGAGATTTAAAGGGAGCACATCGAAGAAGAAGTAATATCCTCGACCAATTCTTTCAAACATATTTCTTAGTCTACTTCCTTTTAATGAGTTTTTCATTATAAAGTAATAACGCAATTATCACTTATATAATTATATGTTATTATGATTATGAAACAACCATATTACATCTTCTATCCATCCTAGGAAAAATGAAATCACCACGCATGCGTACGTATGGCCTACCGTCTCCATGTCGTGGTGTAATTTGTTTTTCACCACCACATTACTTAGATGGGTATAATGATAGAAATAATAAATATATTTTATTATTATAACATGATATTTATTCTGAAATATTATACACCATCCACTGCAATACCATTCAACAATTGTGGGAATGATATCGTCACTCATGCATATGTACGGCTTATCGTCTTCACGAAGCGTTGTGATTCATTCTACATGATCTTCAGTAAAGAATGATTATATAAATTAATAGAATGAATAAATACAATATATATTATACTAATATAATTCTATAAATGATATAACTATAACCTAAGAATAGTAACAAGAACTTATCTGACAAAACATGCGTAAGAAAATAAAATTAACACCCGATGGATGAGTAATAATGTTACTAACAAATGGATGATAATATGATCGTATATAATATCATAAAAATGAATATTATTCTGAAATACTTCAATGAAATTATTTAAATAATTATACATGAGGTTCAAATACATACAAAAGAAATCGTACCTAAGGTAAGAGATAATTTTTCAATCTCATTATTATCCGAGAATGTTTATATGTAAGTATTTACTAGGGTATATTTATCATCCACGTCCATGTTTCCTAAATATTTAATATTATTTATATTCTTATACAATTTTTTAAAGTAAATTTTACCCATTGGTGAATTTTTATTAAACAATATGAAAGGAATATTTTTTCATTTTTTAATATGAGGTACTTTTTGACTTATCCGAAAAAAGTACGAGAATAATGATTTCTTTTAACTTATACGGCATGACAGGTTTTTACGTTTTCATTACACTTTATTTCCATGAATCTTACTTTACAATATTTTAAATTTATTTTCAAATAATTTTTTTTTATTTTAAAATTGTTTGTTATTTTGAGAAAATGAAATGTTTTTGAAGAAGAACGGATATTTTCCTCAAGAATTAATTTCAAATGTTCAATCAAAATTATTTTCCACATAAAATTAAATTATTTAATAGGGTTATGTTTCAATTATACTATCCTTGTTATTATTATGGTTTTATTATGTTTTTATAGAATGATATTTATGAAATCCATTTGTTTTGCATGGATTATGTTATGATGGAATGATGTTTAAGAAACCCATTTTATTCCTTGGGTTATGCTATGATGAATGATTTATGTTTTTGTAGAACACATAAGAATGTTTTCATTATGAGATGGGTGGGACCTATATATCCCTCTAATAAATTGGGTAAAGATTTATATCTCATGAGATATATAAGGATGAAATGGGAAATGATCTTGGTTCAGTAATATAGGGTTGGAATGAGGAGTGAGCTCGGTCCAGTAATGGATTATGTATGCTATGATGGTCTTGGAAATTATCCATGACTAATATGAAATGATTTTATATTCTTATGTTTATGATACAAAATTTCATGTCTTATGTTTTGACTTTTGAGATTACATTCATTGATTCTTATTAACTTTTATGATTTATCCCATCGCATGATATCACAATCTTTCATATACAAGATAAGATTTTATAATGTTATGTTCTTATATCTTATGATCATTATATAATTGATATCAACCTTATTTACCCTTACTAAGCATCTCAGATCACCCTTTCATAAGTTTCTTTTCCCCAGGTCATGAATAAGGGTATTAAGTAAGATATGTCAAAAAGTGTTCAAGTTATGAAGAAATAAGTGGGAGACAATGAAGATGTCTTATGAACCGATTATTTATGTTTCCCGGTTTCTAAATACACTATACCTATATGGTCCTTTAATGTATTTTTTATATTTTTTAGTGAATATTCTTCAATTTTTATGTAATATCAATGTATATAAAGTATAGGTCATTATACAAACTCTTTTCATCGAAACACATGTCCGGATGACTTAATGTATGTCCCTCATATTATAATTGTTATGATATTAATTAGTCATTATATTTTTCATATAGTTATGGTATTACACTATTATTTGAAAAGTATATCATGAAATATAATGTATGTTTCTGCAATTTTCAACATTGATACTACTTACATTTTAACTTTGATGTATAAAATATATGTTTAGGAATTACTCCATGCTACATTTTATTAATCAATGTTATCATGTAAGACTCTATAATTGATCCTTCTCATTGAAGTCAACTTTGTTATGTAGATAATGTAATGTGAATTTAGGAATTACTTCATGCTACGTTATCTTAATTGATGATTGCATAGTCGTGATATTCTTCAGCATGCCAGATCAAAGCAAATCATATCTTCAGAACATGCACCTACTTAACTTTACCATTCCTTAATTAATTTAAGGAATCTTATGAAGTATATATACCTCTAGATTATTCTTATAATAGTTCATGCTCTCTTTCTGAACTTATTCCAAAATATTTGTGGCATACCTTTATTTATAAAGGTTTCTTTATCCAAACTAAAGATGTCAATAATACCAATAGTGTTTAGCTTTACTGAGCCTAAATACCAAACTTGGTTTATTCTTGATGTCCATTTTCATTCCATTGAAAAAGAATTATCTTTCCACAAATGGGTATAAAATTATTATATTTATATTCATCAGGTATTTCTTTTGATTCATGAATCACTTGAACTATTACTAGAGTATTGAACACCTCAAACAACATTAATTCTTGAATTCAGAATAATGTCTCTTTATGTCTAAAGAACACATGAGATAAATGTTCTGGTCATACTCAATAAAATTTATACAAGAATCATTCACATGGAAATATATAAGTCATGTACTTCTCACCGCCAGCCTGGGTATCACCCTTTCTCAGGCACTTGGAGAATAAACATGAATTATAGTAATATTTCTATACTTACTTGGTTACTATATATCAATATACATATGTGATATTCCTATTGTATTTAATACCAAAGAAAAAAACCTGAAACATTACATTGATGAATATTCCTGAAGAATAAGCGGTAACTTTATTCTTTAATTCTGTTTATTTCGGTTAAACTTCCATAGTTTTATTTCATAATATGAAATGAAAATAACCTCATGTTAATACCTCTTGCTTGAAGTATGTTGAAAATTATCCCTTGGCATTACTTTCCTTTAGACTTTTCATCTTGTATTCCAATTTATTCTCCATACAAATTAAAGATGAATCTTTCTTTTATATTCTTATTTTCTTGGTGAACCACACCAAAAAGGTAATGAAGAGTTTACTCATAATTTTTTATTTTGCAACTTATAACGATACTTGAGTAAATAGGAGAAAATGATATGAGAAAGGGACCCATTGAAAGATCATGATCCATCTTTCAACTTACACATGTTGGTGTAACCATCATCGTATTTATATATTACTTCACTTTCTCCTCATAGGATTCTCAGAGATGAGACTACATGTAATATCTCTCATGTCATGATGTAGTGACTGCAATTAACATCATAAATTTATGAAACCATAATGACATAACCATCATATGGTTTTTATATGAGTATCTTATAATTAATTTATCACCCTCGCTACTTGATGTGACTTAACAGGTATAAGGGAAAGGGAAACCTTGAGTTTCCTATATAATAATACGATACAAAAACACCCATACTATTCTTGGATACTCATGTTATTGTATACATGTATTCTTTCTATTATTTATCGTAGTTATTTATTATGGTATAACATTCCATTTTTTCTACTAAAATGAATTCTAGTAGATTAGTACTTTTTATCGTGATTATCGATTTAGATATTTTTTATTAAGTAATTAAATCATTAAATATAGCCCACTATTTTATTGAATTCTAGGAACTCTCTATGCTAGAATTAGAATATGTTGTTACTTAAGTATTCTAGTGGTAAGGATCCTTGAACCTCCCCTTGTAGTCATCAAGATTTGGCTACACCACTACTTAAAGGGTTCAAGGTAGGCGTTTGGCTGGCCAACTGCATGAACTCATGGTTCTTTGATATATTGTGTGAAGTCCCAGATTCTAAAATCATAACACAATTTTCTCAACACTTGCCTCTAAAATTACAAAAAACTTGAATTTTCTAATTCTATACTACAATTTTAATTACGTCAACCCACCGCTCTCATAAGATCTCCCCAGTAGTAAGATCCACCTTCATCTTTGGCATGAAGAGCACCCTGAACATCCAGTTTTGTTCAAATTCAAATCATGGAATGCAATTTAGACTTAATATTTATTTGAGGGTTTTTTTGTAGTTTTTTTGTAATTTTAATGTGATGAAAGAAATCATTTTCTATCTTCTTAGCATGTACTATGTGATCACACTCACAATAGACCATGCATGAAATAGAAAAATCCATCACGACACATGTTCATTTTATCTATGAATGCTTGTTTATTATTATTCTATGTGTTTGTGTGTTAACTACACATACACAAAAATAATAAACCATGCAAAAATAAAATGACAACCTGATCATGAACCAATTATAATGCTTGATCCATTGAGTGAATAATGGATCATCCTAGACTCTATGGGTTATACCTTGAGTCATGTCGCCTACGGCTCAAATTGTAGCGTCTACCCATCCAATGCATAAGCTTCTGTTTGGTGTGTTACTATAACTTGGCCCAAAATGCATCTCTTCTTATCTCATCATTATACAACAATACTCAAACGTAGGTGAGGGGAACTAGGGAGTCTAAAATATAACTATGAAAGTGGACACATAGGCCCTTATACATATAATAACGCAAACAATTCACATATCGTTATTTATTTAGACTACTTATAACAAACCAATGAAATAAATAATTAAATAAATAAAAAGCACAAAATATGAAATGGTCAGTCCATAGCTCATGACCATTCAATATGCATTAACTTGCGTATTTAAAAATAAATGCAGAAAAAAAAAGTTAAACTTTCATTAACTAAATTCAGAAGGAATTTTATTGAATTAAAAAATCACTCTAATTTTTAATTCAATAATTTTCTATCATTCGGTCCCAATAATTAATTTAATTTTAAAATAAAAATTAAATTAATTAATTAATTTAATTTAACACCAAATTAAATTAATTAAGTAGAAAATAATCGAAAATTAATATTTAATTACTTTTAATTTATAACGGAAATTAAAATAATTAATTTAATTAATTTATGAATATATTATAATTAAACGGTTCCCGAAAACCCCAGACAGGACCTAGGCTGTGTTAACCTCATGCATGGGGTTTTCTAGACCAGGATAGTATGCCCAAGCTTGTTTCGATTCAGATCGGATCCAAACGAACCCGCTGCAGGGTTACCTCATGGTGGACACCATAGGCAGGCGATCTAAGACCAGATCTGGAAGCCAGAGGAGCCTCTCGGTGGATATGGTGATGTCAGCGCCAGCCGGGTAGGGCCACAATGGGGTCCCGAGTTCGAAACTAGCCAGTTTAGACCGCTGATGGCATTGCGGAAGGCCGGTCAAGGCCTCACAGCAGTAGCAACTGGGTAGGCGGTGCTGAAGGGGTCTACCGGATATGGTGAGGGGCACCACGCAGGATTACGGTGAGGTGGCACATCTGGAGGGAAGACGCGGGGTGGTAGATTAGGCGGAGTTTTTCCTGGATATACAGGTTCTGGATCATATCCAGGTGGTCAGGATGGGCCGATGGAGCTGGTCGGACCACTGGTCGGTGGTGCGGCACACAGGAGGTGACATGGTGGGATTCGAAAGGGGGGAGACCAGTGGCGCTCCACGAGAAGGAGGCACGAGCGGCCGGCCAAGTTTCACCGCTTGGAGGAGAGGGTCGTCGCAGGTTGGTGGGTTACTGGGGAGGCACGACGAGGGTTGAGGGGTGCGGAGCTGAAGGAGGGTAGAGGCACTGCGGGGAGGTGTGGCAGCCTGAGTCAGCTCGCCAGACTCACATGGGAGGGGTAGGGCGCACTGATAAGGTGGCCCATCCCTCTATGTTTTTTTTTTGGACTTCATATTTTCCACACCTCTATGGGTGTGTTTTTTCCAACAGCCAACTTTTTCAATATTTTTTATCTTGTCCAACAAAAATGGATGCCTTGACCGTAGGAAAATAATGTCACCCCAAAAACCTTTCTTTTAATTTTTCAACAAAACCATGTATTGACCCGACACCTTCCTTTTATACTAACTAGTACTCACTCGCGCATTCTCATGGTGATTTGATTCCAATTATCTAAAAATAACCAACAACTCAATAAAAATTCATGATCCACTGCTCAAATAAAATAAATGTTTCTGTTCTCTTTAAAAAAATCTAATGCTCAAATTAAATACATGATACACTGCTCATGTAAAAGAATAAGTAATAATGAATATAAAAATATGAAAATTCAAACAGTGAATGCCAATGTCAAAGAAAAATATTCAAACCGAGAAAACATAATAATATGTTTACAATTAAATCTTTCTATCTTAAAAAAGAAGATGAGTGTTGTAACAGTAGTTTCTGGTTATTCATAATGTCTCATGTGTTCTTGGGAGAGAAACTATTAGCATACAACCATGTTAGTAAATACCTCCAGTAGTGGTATGAGTAGTTGTTGTAGTGTATCCCCTATCCTGGATATTGGGTTTATTGTGTTGTAGAACATTACAGTAAAAAATATAGGTGAGAAAACATACTGGGAAATAAATTATACATAAAAAACAATAGAAAAATACCTCCATAATTGTGTCATCATCTAAATCAAATGAGTTGCAGCAGTGATCAACAAGCAACGAATTGGCATGGGACAGCAGCAACAATATTAGGCAAGGCAGACTGTCATATGGAAGGAGTCTGCTCGTGGATGACCTTGGCATTTGGGACATCAGCAACTATCATGTGATTTTGAAATATTATTACAGTTAAATGGTCACATAATATATATTTCAGTCAGATGTAGAGTTAATGAACATGATTATTCAATATTTCAAAATTTCAATAAAGTGATACTTAATATTAGAATATAATTGGTCAAAATATATTGAAATCATTATGAAAGGGATACCTCATTCACACTAATGATGCTTCAAAACTATCTCTTGAAAATGGAAAATATATACCTTCACAGAAAATGTAATGAAATTAGTGAAACCAGAAAATAACAGAAAGGTGGAAATATTGTATTATAACTCCATATAGAACCTACATATGATAAGGAGGACATGGATATTTAGGCTACACTTTCTCAAATTGAGTCTCAAAAAATAGGGTGACAACTCACATGTTGCTTGTTCAGTCATAAAATATGTGTAATGAAGATATCAAACCCAATGGTAAAATGAGAAATCCAATCTGTTCAGGAATGTATTCCAAAAACTCATTAAAGAAAAAAGTACAAAAAATGATTGAAATGGATAATTAAAATTATGAAAATGAAGAATTAAAAGGGATGAATATGGATACCATATGTGTTGTGACATGGCTACATACGCACCCATGAACTTCCTCACAACTGGAGCTGCTAGAATCACCGCCTATCATATTGCAAATAGGTTGGTCCAAAGCTACCTTAACATATACATTGATCCTCAACAACAAAAGATAAATTATTTTGTTTCAATAACTCAAATGCATGTTTTTTTATTACAACAGCACATATCCCTTCCAAAATAAGAACATACATAACATATATATTGTTAATAAAAAATTAATTAACACCATAAAAAAGAACATTATAGATATTTGAAAAAAGAAAATTCTATCTTCATTTAATAATGAAAAACTGAATATTCAATGTTTATAAAATTCCTCTTTTATACTCATCTTATTGTCTGGTTCCAACTTCAACTGAACTGTCACTTTTTCCATGAAAAAACATGTTTTTCAATGTGAACATATACCGTTAAATAAATAGAATTCACACATCAATTACCATAGAATGGAAACCCCACCAAAAAGTCGTCATCAAACAATAAATGAATAAAAATATATAGTATTCAGTTACATGGAAAAGAAATAGTAAAAAATCCCTTGCATCACCTAGTCTATTTCAAAAATCTTAGCCCTGAAAAAATTCCAAATCAGTCAAAATAGTAGCCCATTGGGCCCCAATTCTTACCAATCAGAATTGATTTGGAAAGACATACCAAAAACATATGAAAACATATATCACTAATGACAAGTACTGCATGTTTTCAAGATTATTCATAACATTCTGGGTGTGGAATAGTTAAAACCATGAATATTAAAGTTTCAAAACGTTGACATGTAAGAAAACATAGAAGAAGGACCTTCTAGGGTGACGAAGAGCCGATGTTCTGAGAGGAATCATGTCACGACCCCCTCCCACCAAAGATGCCCCTCCTGAGCTGGCAATGGTGAAAGGAAGATAATGACCCCCGAGTCCCACCTCCAGTAGGCCCCGGGTTGGCGACTAGCACCAAGGGTATGATTTTTCACAAATATGGGAGGCATTACCCTTTTTATTATTTTGGATCGGGAAATAGGACAAGTCAACCACCAAAAAGGGAAAAGAACAAGTGTATATAAATAAACCCAAACCAAGCCCACATGCATGTTTAAACAATTTTTATAACAAGGTACAAGTACAAGGAAGCTCAAAAGTACAATGCCAAAGAAAACAAGAGAACAACAACTGCATCAACTCCAACTGCCCGACTAGTAGGGTCCCGCACGGCCCTGGTAGTCCTCCTGGAAACCTGAAAGTAAACGTAGGGTGAGCATACAAGTATACTCAGTAGGGAAACTTAAAGCTCTCGTGCACAAGTGGGGAGACACCCTAAGGTCCCGTGAGAAAACAGAAGAACCAGAAACTAACAAGGAAAAACTATCCACCCAGCCTCACTGGTCACACTCACCAAGTAACACAAACAAGTTTAGTATATATATATAGAACAAAAGTATTGGGTACCCCGCACCATTTCCCACTTAATTAGATGCTGCTCTTCCTAACGGCAAACGTCCTGACGCTACCACACTCTTCCCGCCCGCACACACCTGGGCCAAACCACGCATCCCGCTCGCACACACCTGGGCCTCACAACCACGCATCTCGCCCGCACACACCTGGGCCACAACCACTAATCCGCCCGCAGACACCTGGGCCTCATCCCGAAGGTTCTTGGGAACGGTAAGCCTGCCCGAAGAGTCTTGGGCTAAAGGTCGCCTCAAGCCATCACAGCCTCCGAGACCTACCCGAAGAGTCTTGGGTGTAAGGTCACCTCAAGCCATCATAGCCTATGGAAGAAGGAGCAGGAAGGAGCTAGTAACTAAGGGGGAACACCCTCTCCCATAAAATGGGAGTGTTCGGCACTAGGTGCTTGACATGGGTGTGGTGCGACAAAACACAAAGATACAATTATATATATATACATATACCAAACACACAGCCCAACCTATGGATTCTTAAAAAGAGAAACTGAGCATGTGCCTCGGCACTGCTACTACGAAGCATGCATCAACAACCAAACAATCATCCCCCAACCCCATTTAGGTTTTCATGTTTCATACAATGGTTTAACAAATTATTACTACTGGGCAACTATCATCCAGACAAAACCTTTCACAAACATATCCCTGCCATCCACAACCAAGGTTAGGTAAAACGCAAGCAACCACATGCCATTTCATTTACAAAAGATTATCACAACCATACAACATTCCATCATTCATTTATTTCAAAGTTCCACACATAAAACCCTTTCCACACACAAAACATTTCCGCATTTGAAAACACCTTTTTCTTCAAAACACTTTTCATAATCAAAACACTTTTCATAAATAAAGGCATTTTCCACAACCAACCACTTCCCATTTCAACCCCATCGTTTACAAAAACATTTCCCACAAAACAACCAAACCACCAACATGTTCATTATTCCAATTTTGTTCAACCGGGGTGATCACACAAGGTTTTCATTCTCATTTAATCAGCCAGTCTTTACATGCTTATCCATTTTCCATGTTTTAACAAAACCAACCACAAACAATTCAGATATCAATTGCGCACGCAAAGGCCACCAACGACCTTGATTTTCAGTAGGCAAATGCCTTTCAATCCAAAATCACAATCAGAAGATAAAGAAACTGGAAGGCAATAGAAACAGCACAAAACCCCAAACCCTTCTTTATCCGGTTATTATCTTTATTTAAAGTTCAACTGCATCCCATGGAACAGAAGAGAAATATCCCACCCCGCATGTTGCACCAAATAGAGAGACGAAGGTAAACCCCTACCTCAAAAGGTCCCGATCACGTCGCTTCCGACGACGTCCTTCGGTGTCCTCCGCCTTCGCCAAACCCGACAAACGCCTCCTAGGATGGAAGCTGGAGAAGGAAGTCTGGAAGGAAAGGTGACAAGTCTGGGCTTAGAAGTTTCATCTCGTTGCTACAATCCTGTGGCCGCTGACGGATCGTAATTCGGAGCTCGGACAAAGAAGTTAGAGGAGGAATACTTCTCGATTGTCCAAGAGCGTCGTCATGTGGAGAATAAGTGATTGGTCTGGAAATAATCCGCGACCCTTTCTTATATAGCCAATGAATAGGTAAAACAGTATGCAGCGTGTATTGATGAATACACGGTGTGACTGCACACCTGTTACGTGTTTTGACTGGTCAACACACGACACGTCACGCGGTTTCCACGCATTTTAAAAAAAGACGTTAATTTTATTAATATGTGTGTTTCGTTGACCCGAGACATAACTCATAAAAAGGTATCCATCACTGGTCTTAAAATGACCGTCTTCATTACAGGATTACACTGCCGCTGACGGTTCGTCATTCCGACACCATATGAAGAAGTTACGGTCAAATTAAGATTATATAACCCAAAACAAAAACATTATTATTATATTATTTAATTTAATTTAACACTTATTTTTTTTCCACCTCAAATAAGAACCCACTCTCAACATGTCTTAAAGTGAAGCGCATAAGCCCCCATGATTGACTTCACTTTTATATTATCATTATTATCATTTAATCATTATTATATTTTAAAAATTTCTCTCTCCAATCTATTTTTTTCTTTCATGATTCTCTCCCACCACCAAAAGTGGCGCCTCCCATCATTTTATTAAATATTCGATTTTATTTCATATATTTTACAATGATTAAATTAAAACCATTTTATCTAATTAACACCAAATATTTTCACGCCACCATTATCAATTATTATTATAAAAAATTATTATTACAACACGTGTCGTGTTTGACCACATCAAATTTTTTACAAAGAAATGAACCGGAGAGGTCCGGGCCATTACACCAGATACCTCTCAAAACATTCTCGTCCTCGAGAATTAAAACCAACCCATAAAAGGGGGAAAGGTCCGAACAACCACCCCTCAAGATACCTCTCAGGCCTCTTGTCATAACAAGAAACAACCGACAACCCGAATTATGTGAGTTAGGAATTCCATCTCCTATGTCAAGATATTATCCGCTTTAGGTGGCACTGACTCGCCTGCACGGGTTTAATCGCATCCGCATTAATTCCTCTTGATTAAGGACTGAGCCTTCCCACTTCCATATATTAGGATTTTCCAACTTACACTGCACCCAACAACGTACAACCCACACACTGCCCGGACACATGGCTTGAGGAATTCCTTCTCCCATGTCGAGATATTATCCGCTTTAGGCGGCACTGACTCGCCTGCACGGGTTAAATCGCATCCACATTAATGCGTCTCGATTAGGGATTAGGTCTTCCCCTCCCCACATGATAGGGCTCTTCACGTACATTTAAAGAAAAGCGGGAAACAACATAGCATTAAAAACTCACAAAAACAAGGTCTAGGCCCAGAGAATGAGCAAAAGAGGTCCAACAAAGGAGTGTGATGATCTTGAATTTAAACAAAACATAAGTGAGAGAATTTAAGTAAAACCGGAAACATCTCTCTCGATCTCTGGCCTTGCTAGGGTTGCCACTTCTATTGCGTGAAACTGTCTGTGTCCCACTCCTCTGCCGTTCTGTTGACGTCCAGGTGCCATAGTTGTTCGGTAACCAGGGAACGCCTAAGCCCAAGTAGTAATGAAAAACTCATTGTTTTAATTATCATTTTATTTTAATTTCTTTCCCAGAACACCCAAATCAAGTAAAACACAAACATGATGATGTATGTACCTTCCCTAGGGTCTCTACCCTGCAATCAATATAGTCTCACTTGGTCGTTCGGTAGGCTCAGAGTCCTTGCATCGGATCACGGGGGGCCCTAAAATCCCGTGTCCTAGCCGGTCTTCCCTGGCCTATGTCACGCACCAAGATTAACGAACACTGTTGCCCTACCATCCCATGCAATCCTCATTGTGCCTAACTCCAGACTCCATCCTATCTCTCAACCATCACCTTTGATACCATTCTTTCACGACCCCCTCCCACCAAAGATGCCCCTCCTGAGCTGGCAATGGTGAAAGGAAGATAATGACCCCCGAGTCCCGCCTCCAGTAGGCCCCGGGTTGGCGACTAGCACCAAGGGTATGAGTTTTCACAAATATGGGAGGCATTACCCTTTTTATTATTTTGGATCGGGAAATAGGACAAGTCAACCACCAAAAAGGGAAAAGAACAAGTGTATATAAATAGACCCAAACCAAGCCCACATGCATGTTTAAACAATTTTTATAACAAGGTACAAGTACAAGGAAGCTCAAAAGTACAATGCCAAAGAAAACAAGAGAACAACAACTGCATCAACTCCAACTGCCCGACTAGTAGGGTCCCGCACGACCCTGGTAGTCCTCCTGGAAACCTGAAAGTAAACGTAGGGTGAGCATACAAGTATACTCAGTAGGGAAACCTAAAGCTATCGTGCACAAGTGGGGAGACACCCTAAGGTCCCGTGAGAAAACAGAAGAACCAGAAACTAACAAGGAAAAACTATCCACCCAGCCTCACTGGTCACACTCACCAAGTAACACAAACAAGTTTAGTATATATATATAGAACAAAAGTATTGGGTACCCCGCACCATTTCCCACTTAATTAGATGCTGTTATTCCTAACGGCAAACGTCCTGACGCTACCACACTCTTCCCGCCCGCACACACCTGGGCCAAACCACGCATCCCGCCCGCACACACCGGGGCCTCACAACCACGCATCTCGCCCGCACACGCCTGGGCCACAACCACTAATCCACCCGCAGACACCTGGGCCTCATCCCGAAGGTTCTTGGGAACGGTAAGCCTACCCGAAGAGTCTTGGGCTAAAGGTCGCCTCAAGCCATCACAGCCTCTGAGACCTACCCGAAGAGTCTTGGGTGTAAGGTCACCTCAAGCCATCATAGCCTATGGAAGAAGGAGCAGGAAGGAGCTAGTAACTAAGGGGGAACACCCTCTCCCATAAAATGGGAGTGTTCGGCACTAGGTGCTTGACATGGGTGTGGTGCGACAAAACACAAAGATACAATTATATATATATACATATACCAAACACACAGCCCAACCTATGGCTTCTTAAAAAGAGAAACTGAGCATGTGCCTCGGCACTGCTACCACGAAGCATGCATCAACAACCAAACAATCATCCCCCAACCCCATTTAGGTTTTCATGTTTCATACAATGGTTTAACAAATTATTACTACTGGGAAACTATCATCCAGACAAAACCTTTCACAAACATATCTCTGCCATCCACAACCAAGGTTAGGTAAAACGCAAGCAACCACATGCCATTTCATTTACAAAAGATTATCACAACCATACAACATTCCATCATTCATTTATTTCAAAGTTCCACACATAAAACCCTTTCCACACACAAAACATTTCCACATTTGAAAACACCTTTTTCTTCAAAACACTTTTCATAATCAAAACACTTTTCATAAATAAAGGCATTTTCCACAACCAACCACTTCCCATTTCAACCCCATCGTTTACAAAAACATTTCCCACAAAACAACCAAACCACCAACATGTTCATTATTCCAATTTTGTTCAACCGGGGTGATCACACAAGGTTTTCATTCTCATTTAATCAGCCAGTCTTTACATTCTTATCCATTTTCCATGTTTTAACAAAACCAACCACAAACAATTCAGATATCAATTGCGCACGCAAAGGCCACCAACGACCTTGATTTTCAGTAGGCAAATGCCTTTCAATCCAAAATCACAATCAGAAGATAAAGAAACTGGAAGGCAATAGA
Source organism: Viscum album (assembly GCA_963277665.1). Classification (NCBI taxonomy): domain Eukaryota; kingdom Viridiplantae; phylum Streptophyta; class Magnoliopsida; order Santalales; family Viscaceae; genus Viscum; species Viscum album. The sequence goes on from OY728122.1 coordinate 2,094,547,765, forward strand.
AACAGCACAAAACCCCAAAACCTTCTTTATCCGGTTATTATCTTTATTTAAAGTTCAACTGCATCCCATGGAACAAAAGAGAAATATCACACCCCGCATGTTGCACCAAATAGAGAGACGAAGGTAAACCCCTACCTCAAAAGGTCCCCATCACGTCGCTTCCGACGACGTCCTTCGGTGTCCTCCGCCTTCGCCAAACCCGACAAACGCCTCCTAGGATGGAAGATGGAGAAGGAAGGCCGGAAGGAAAGGTGACAAGTCCGGGCTTAGAAGCTTTGTCTCGTCGCTACGATCCTGTGGCCGCTGACGGATCGTAATTCGGAGCTCGGACAAAGAAGTTAGAGGAGGAATACTTCTCGATTGTCCAAGAGCGTCGTCGTGTGGAGAAGAAGCGATTGGTCTGGAAATAATCCGCGGCCCTTTCTTATATAGCCAATGAATAGTTAAAATAGTATTCAGCGTGTATTGATGAATACACGGTGTGACTGTACACCCGTTACGTGTTTTGACTGGTCAACACACGACACGTCACGCGGTTTCCATGTATTTTAAAAAAAGACGTTAATTTTATTAATATGTGTGTTTCGTTGACCCGAGACATAACTCATAAAAAGGTATCCATCACTGGTCTTAAAATGACCGTCTTAATTACAGGATTACACTTCCGCTGACGGTTCGTCATTCCGACACCATATGAAGAAGTTACGGTCAAATTAAGATTATATAACCCAAAACAAAAACATTATTATTATATTATTTAATTTAATTTAACACTTATTTTCTTTCCACCTCAAATAAGAACCCACGCTCAACATGTCTTAAAGTGAAGCGCATAAGCCCCCATGATTGACTTCACTTTTATATTATCATTATTATCATTTAATCATTATTATATTTTAAAAATTTCTCTCTCCAATCTATTTTTTTCTTTCATGATTCTCTCCCACCACCAAAAGTGGCGCCTCCCATCATTTTATTAAATATTCGATTTTATTTCATATATTTTACAATGATTAAATTAAAACCATTTTATCTAATTAACACCAAATATTTTCACGCCACCATTATAAATTATTATTATAAAAAATTATTATTACAACACGTGTCATGTTTGACCACATCAAATTTTTTACAAAGAAATGGACCGGAGAGGTCCGGGCCATTACAAATCATTTCCTGATTTAGGATCTAGTAGTCTAAGTATCACTGCTGAAATTAGTACTCCATTTTTTGGAAAAAAATATATGTGAATCCTAAAACACTTCAAGGGGAATACATAATAATCATCTAAATTAAATAGATTCCCCATTTAGAGATCCATTTATGGAGTTTGTTTCATTGCAGAATACCTGAATGAGAAGAAAGATCACATGAGTAAAATAAATGCAACACTATATTCATTTAATAATGAAAAACAAAATATTCATTGTTTAGAAACCAGAAACAAAAAAAGATATTTTCTCATAGATAAACCTATGAATCTATTATAGAAAATAAAAATTCAAAGTAACAGAAAATTAAGAAACTTCATTAACAAAAAAAAACAAAACGATTTAACTATTAATAAAAAATTAAAATGAAATCTTCAGTTAAAAATCAAGAAACACATATGAAAAAAAATTCATTAAAAAATACCTAATAAAAAAATTAACTGAATTTTCAGTTAGAAACAACAAAATCAAAACAGAACTCATGTTTGTTATATCAACTAAACAAACTGATACAGAAAAAATTTGATACCTATACAAAGTATCAACCATAAACATAAGAGAATCGAGGGATAAAGGGTTGGTTGATAGGGGAAATGGTCCTGAAGGAATGCGTAGGGACCGCGAGGAAAGAAGCCAAAAATGGAGAAGATGTGGAAACCCAAGATTGAGAAAACCAAAGAAGCAGAAGGAGGTGGACTGCGAGGAAGAAATAATGGAGGAGCAGTGGAAACTGGAGAGTGGGGAGATGAAAATCAATTCATTTTGAAACAACATTATGTGTATTTTTTCAGTATTTTGTAAACTCAATTCATATGGATGGAAATTTTGAAAGCAATGAATAGATAGATCAATCCTCTAAAAAGTGATTAATCTATATGAGCATAGAAAGGCCTGAAGATTTTTATGTTGAATGCACAAAATTTTTTTTTTGGAAATAACTGGTTAAACTAATATGTGCATAGTGGAGATGTAACGGATATGCTAAAAAAATATGTTTGAAACATGATGAAATAATAAAAACTTACACAACATTAGTGCTGCAACTGATTTATAAAGATACACAACTCCAAAATGAGTCACTACTCCCCTTTCTATGATGGTGTATTTCTCTAAATTGTAGTGTGACTCCATCCTGTGACCCAGTATGTAGGATCAAGAGTATCCCAACACAGTTAATGTTTACTAATGATTCATCACCCATTCTCATTCTAAATCAGTTATAATGCTCTAATAATTTGTGCAAATTTTAAATTTTCACCAAAACAAATAACATATAAATGAACAGACTATTCAAATAAAAAATAACAGTTGTAGAAGTTTCTAAGCCATCATCACAATATTAGTAAACATTAATTTTATATGAAAAGGAATAAAAATTTATTTGTACCATTGAGAAATCAAATATATTATGTAACATACTATTCAAATAATAAATAATAATAATGAACATTGAAACCGGAACACTGTAATTGTGAATGTCAACATAATGGAGATAGTTTGGAAACCAATCAAATATAACAAAATCTATACAGAAAAGAATTTAATTGTGAAAATAAGGGTGTGTGAGGTTACAAAAGTTGTAGTTTATTAAATGATAATCACATTGTACCTTCCACGATGGTGTATTTCTCCAAAATATAGTGTTACTCCACCATGTCCCCTTGTATGATGGATCGAATCATTGCATTAATATTGATTATATTTAATATATTGAATGCATAAATTAGTGGTAAAATATTTCAATAAAAGTGGATTAAATATGGAGACAGTTAAAATAGTAAAAAACATAAAGGATAATCACATTGTACCTTTGTACTGATGTTCATCTGACACATTGAACAATATCTATACATAACAATTGAAAATTTATAAATATAATGTATAAAATTAGAATAAATAACAAATCAAATAAACTGTATCATATTCAATAAGTCAAAAAAACTAAACCATAACCAAGGAAAATCTGACAATAAAGAAGACAATAAATTGAAACCAATAAATCATAACAAATTCAAATGAGAGGAGGCTAACGATCTGTAATAAAAAAAACCCCACACAATGGTAGAAATAAGACAGCTTCTGAGGAATTAGAACCGACCTAGTTTAGATGTTATAGGCTTTGAGCTTCATATGTGTCTTTGCATAGGAGGAAATCAGAGATAATTGAAATAGTGTCCATATGGAAGTAGATATTGTAGGAAATATAAACCCCGACATAAGAAATCTAAGGGAGATATAAAGAAATAGTATCGTTTTTATTTTAGAAAACCTTGCCACATGCCAATCTAAATAGGTGAGTCATGGAGGACCGATTGGTAGAATAAAATGATGACAGTTATATTTTTGTGTGTAGTATATGGAAGACTTAGATTCATTTACAATTTTTTAATGCATTCAAAATAAAACCAACCAAACCGGATGACAAAGAGAAGTGGATAATACATGGAAACTCTGATGTTTTTCTAGTGCCAGGACCCATGCCTCATCATTCAAGGTTATCCACCAAACATCGCACAACAAAGCCCCTCCCTCCAGTCATGTCACACCATTTCTAGTTTCCAGTCATTTTGCATCAAACCCATTCAACCAGACTGGATGTCACTACATAAACTTGTGAAAATGGACAGTGAGAATGCACAAAAACTAAATTTTCTATAAAAAATAGTTTCTTTGAAATACTAATCATAAATTGATCAGTAGGATTACCATTTGGAACTATGATGGGGATAAATTACATGTTTGAGTATGCATTAGAGAAAAACAAAAACTTGTCATGAACTAAAATAGAATGTGGTAAAACCCGATCATTTGCGAAGGTGGATAAGTCGACAATGGTATGGAGGGTGTGGAGTAGCAGGTTGGATGGAATTCGAATTACCATAAAGAGACGGCTATGGTACATGTCATAGGAGGGCGTGGAGAAGGAGTAAAAATTTAGTGGGTGTCATAGCAACACCCGACTGAAATCACGAGTCGGAGATGCCGAAGTAGGGCATGGAGGATACCATAGTAAAATGCAGTTGGTATCATAGAAACACCTGATGGAAATCACAAACTAGAGGAGCTGAAGGTAGAGGATCCAAAGATGGAGGATCTGAAGATGGAGGAGCTAAAGACATAGTGGAGCCGAATGCGGAGCCGAAGGCGGATCATGCGGAGGTGGAGTCGCAGCTGGAGAGGGGATTCAATTAGGGGGGTAGATAGAGAGAGAGGATTATGGGAGGGGGATTTGGGGAGGGGTGCGATAACCCTAGAGCGAGTAGTGGGGAGTCGGGGAGGGGTGGTAGAATCCATGTAAATCCTAATTGGGGGTGGGAGGTTTTTACGCCTTTGGTGGAGCGATACAAAATATGGGGTGATGTGGCTTCGTAGGAAGAGGACACGTGTACAGAAAAAAGCCTTCTTTAGTAAATATATAAATTTCCAGAAGCCTAATACTTAGGATTATAAAAGTAATAAAATTATTATAAAAATTAATTTATTATAATAATACTATTATAGCTGGAAAGAACTATTCTAGCTGAGAAATTTGATGAGGTCAGGTTTACCGGAAAAAAAAATCCGACATGAAAATTTGGATGGTCACAACATGGACATTTGATGTCGGATCTACACACCATCTATAGTGTTGGGACCAAAACGACACCCTCTATCACATTTAATGCAAATTTAATTTTTATTTGATTGAAAAACTTTAAGAGCCCCTTTGATACCAATTAAAGGTACTGGGCTTGGAGCGGAAGCCCCAAAAGTGGGATTTTAAAATTTTCACCGATGATCGACATAAACTTTCTGATATCGGTGAATTGATACCCAATTAATTCATCAGGAACATGCATGAAAGATATTAAGCATAATATTAAAATTGTAAAATAGTTGGTTTAAATTTGAAGCTACGCATGACATCTACTCGTAGTTGGTGATCAATGCTCAAAGAATCTAAATCTTAATTCCTCTAGATCATCTACACGTACTTCAAGAAACTACAGGAGCACCGATTGTAGAATTTTGGATGCCAGTACATAGATATGATGACACCTTTGATGCTCCAATGATCACTGCATCGCCTTTCTTGTGATGCCTGAGAGCAAGATCGATCCCAAATCCTAGATCTCGAGCCTCTCTCTCTAGAGAGTATGTGAGATAAGTAGAGAGAGATATCTATGAATAGTAATTATCCAATCCCAATTATCCACTATTTATAGAGTGAAATGGAATTACCTAGAAATGTCAGCCTGACCCCTGAATAATTAACACACTATATAAATAATTTTTTGACTCCTAAAATAAGTCAAAAATATCATATATGATTATCAATTTTCTTTTAATATAATAAATATATTGTGTTATAATACCCAAGTTAATGACTCGGCTCGTACTTCCCAAAAATATTAAATGTACCTTAAATAAACTAATATTCATTCATTTAATATTTTTATGTATTTAGTTTAAAACATGTAAATACATTTAATAAATAAATTCAATGCTAATTATTATTAACTTGAATAATATAAATTTATTAAATGGTTTGGTGATTTTCCCTCCTATGACAAATCCCGAACCCCAGTGGTGGGGCCCATCATGTCCAATATACTTATTCAACTGAATAGGGCATATTTTTTAATGTGTTATTGTGTGTGACCCTCTAAGCCCTTATTTCAATAGCACTAAATAATATTCACACACCAAGAGTGGGATCAAGAAACTCATCATGTCCCCTAAAGAGATAAGGATTGTTACAACAACAACAACCAACCTATGAACACGCATTGTGTAATATAATCTCTTTATCTTTAATATCTCATAAAGCAGGATGCACACTCTTGTCATTTCAATTTTCTTGATTTATTATTTGTTAGTCTAACTAGATGGATTTACCCTCAACTTCCATAGCCATGGTATTAGGAAGGTACTACCTTCTTAATCAACATGGCCTGAGATATATGACTTCCTTAACTTGGAAGCAATAAATCATTTCTTGACCATTCAACCAATGTCATGTCATCAATGATGCACCCAACAGAAGCTACCTCGCCATGATTTCAATATCATGGTTTTCTCCTTGTATCAAAGTGCATGATCAAATGAGATAGATTTTCAATGTTAACAAGTTAAGAGACCATTACAGATGTTTGTAGATAGGAAAAACTAATGACGCCTGAAACATGTTTTGTTCCTATTGGCAAGCCAGTCCTCATGATCTCACTACTAGAGATCACCAAGTTCTAAATTCATGAGAAGAAGTATCAATGATTATGATCCCCCAACACCTAATATTCAAACATCTACTCTTTCCATTCAGTAATATATATCTAGACCATAGGACCTTTGTTTAAGATTAATTTCATAGTACCTTGAGGTTATTATTATAAACTGGGATCTATTATAACCTTTTGATACAATAACTAATCTGTGGACATTACTATTGAATAGGGGACGGACAAAAGTCTATACTCAATGGTAAGGAAACATCGTGTATAAATAACTATATACACGATATGGTAATAAAAATCACTACATATTTGGGTATAGGGAACCCACTATTACAATATTTAAGATTACTTTCATGGCACTTCTGGGTTCTCATCAATGTAGGGAACTATTAAAAACTTTCAGTGTGATAGCTACTCCTATGACATTATTACATACTATGTCATGAAGAAGAAAAATCATGATGTGATAAGTAGTTTATTATTATTCAAAACAATGAATACAGGTAATCATAAGGTCTATAGAAATCAGTTCTAGGACCCCAACTCTGACAGACACCCATTTTCACTAGAGTCAACTACTAACAACCTTCATTTTACTAGCTCTCACATGATACTCATGCTTCTACAGAGATAATGATTTAGTTATTATTTATAACATTTTTTCTTCCATGTAAACTTAGTTTACTATAATTTCACCATTCTTAGAAAAATACCCCAAGAGATGATACTTTTGAAGTATGTGCTTTTTTTTGGGTGTGACCTTGTCTCTATTGCAATATCCATTGCTACAGTATTATCATAACATAATGTGATAGGGTCTTTACTGATTAGTAACCCATCAAGATCATGGAGAAAGTTTTGTATCAAAATTTATTATTTGGATACATCATGATTCATTGTATACTCGATATCCACTCCAAAATTAGCGAAAACTGGCTGCTCTGAACTCTTCTAGCTAACGGATCCTTCATTTATACTGAAAAATTATCCTGACTGTGACAATAGATCACTCTGATCTATTCTAAATATATCATTAATATAACCCCTAATGTCTATCTCATCTTATCATTCATACACTAAGAACATATCCTTAGTTCTTATTTGATACTTAAGGATATACTTGACAGTAGAAAAATTTGTTTCACCAGGATTAGCTTGATATCTTCGTACCATGATCAATGCATAGGAAATATCAAGTCCAGTACATGGAATGGAATACATGATTGATCTTATTGTCAAAGTGTATCTATAACAACCCAAAAATTTATCAATGAAATTTCCCTTCTTATAATTATATTATATCGTATAAATCACATAAATTCACATAGAGAACACAATACAAACATTATAAGTGAATAATGAATGAAATGATAGGTATTTCTAGAAGCTAAGGAGCTTATACAAGTGAAACAGTAACTTTACCTTTAAAATAGTAATATGAACCTTAGAAATAGTCATTGAACCAATAGAATGGTAACTTTTCCTATGAAAGTATAAACAAAATTTAGGTATCTTATGAATGAAAATATAATATATTTATTTCATGAAATAAGTAAATGAATGGTTTAAAAATGATAAATTAAGTGTTGGTATTTTGTAAGTCATAAATATTTAATTAAAATTTTATAATTAATATAATATTTTAAAATAAAATTTATTTTCATAAAATTTATTAATAAATTAATATTTTTTTCTTTTGATTATAATATAATTTGGTGAGACCATAATTAATTTTTCAAAGTGTTATACAATCAGTTGTAATTTTAAAATTTGTATTTTTTTAGTAAATGATGGATTTAATTAAAATTTAAATTTATCATATTTAGAAAGTTATTTTCATAAAATTGAGTCCAATTTTTAATTCTACACAAAAAAATGATGTTAGTGAATTTTTGGGATTTTTCTAAAATAGTTGAATTTTTTATGAATAGTGAAATAAGGTAATTTACGATATTTAGAAAATCATCAATTATTGAGTAATATAAGATGTATGGATGATGTAAGCCCATAATCTCTAAATATCTTTAATTATTAAATATATTCAGTGATAAGGTTCAAAATATTCATAGTCCTAATCCAAAATAATAAACTAATGAATAAAATAATCAAAAAAACACCTCACTCTACCCATATAAATACCACCTCTAACCACTTATACTTCTCACACCTTCTAAGATTTGAGCCTTGTCCAAATTTTTCTAAATCCTCTTCCCAATTCTCTACCCCATTTCTAGGATCTTTTGGTCTCAAAAAAAAAATACCAAATCCAATTTCCCAAAGGAGGTTCTCAAGGAGAAGAATTCAAGAAGTAAAATCGTCTTTCTTTTTCTTTTAATCTCTTTGCATTTTTTTCATTACTTATTCTCTTATCACCTCACCTTATCAAAGTAGAATTATAACTAGATTATTTTATTTATTCTGTAATTTTATCTTGTTAATGTAATAATCCATCATCATACCTCTTCTCTCTATTTTATTCTAAAAATGAAAATGTCATTCATGAGGTGTTGATCTATCACCTTCGAGGATGACAAGTTTTAATTTTCCTACACCACATTCAAGGATGGATATAAAACCATTATAATGGTTTAAAAAGGTTTTAGAATTTATTTTATAACATTTTTTATGTTTTTAACAAACATATATACATAATACTAAATGATAAAACAAAACGAGTTCCTTGTGATCGAAAACATACAAAATTAACCTAAATAATTATTATTAAATTTTTATCTAATTACTAATACTCTTATCTGAAAAAAAAATATATAAGACCAATTAAACTTATGTAAGTTCCTTAATAACAGATAATTTCAATTTTCCACAACTATTCTCATTTTACATGATCTTCCATAAATGTATTCAAGTGAACTGATCATGATGACCAAGAAAACGAACACTCTAGAATGATAAAATAGAATACTACAACTCATAAAAATGGACATAAAAGAACTTAATAAAATTATAGTTAATCAAATAAAAGGATCATAGTTTATTTATTTATTAATTAATGAATCTAATTTGGTTATCAAGAATATTAAACTGAATAAATCATTTGGACACAATGTAAGGGGATTCTCAAACCCAATTCCCTTTATTTGGGTTATCCCTTTTGTGCCAAATTTCAGGGTGGATGTTCTTTTATTATTCATAAAATATAATTTCATTATCCTTAACTTTTAATTTATGGGATATATATGCTTCCAATATTATTTTATAACAAATGAAAAGATTTTTCCAAAAGAAATATTCTTTCTAAAAATAAAAGTTTTACTTCCCTTTTGATTATTTCTTCTTCACTCAAGATTGGTTATTCTTATACCAAGTCTATTATTCCATTTTTATTTTAGAAACCCTATTTTTTATTCAAGAAATTATTCTCATGAAACCCATTTCTTTTCCCTGGGTTATTTTATGGAAAATATTATTATATGTTCTATGTGTCATGCATGATTATGTAAATGTTATGATGTGATGGGGGCACCCAGAATTATATAGAACTCCAATTCGTTGGGTAATGTGATGTATCTCATGATATAATGTGAAAAATTCATGGACATGATGCTAGATTTTTTAAAAATGATAATGATATGATTATTCACATATGTTATGCATGAACATGATGTTAGCTTTGTTCACAACTATGTTTTGTATTTAACCACTAATACCTTATGTATCATTTTTATGCATTTAGGCATTACATACCTTTATATATTGCTTCATCTCATGATTATGATGATGATCCCATTACTATTTTATGATGATGATGATTATGATCACCCATGTTATAGTAATTCATGTATTTCTATATCCTGTTACTGGGATTTTATATCACCCCTTTCTTTGATGTATATCCTTAAGTGATTAATTGTACTAAGGAGAAAAAATGGACATTAAAAATCTAGAGAATAATGAATTAAATAAATTTTATGTTTTATTATTTATAAGTAATGTATGGTCCTGATTTTCCCAAAACACTAAACTTTTAGACCCTGGTTTTGTAACACTATTATATTGTTTATCTTTAAAATGATGTAATGGTTATGTAAGAAATAGTAGGGGCTCTATAGTTGGTTTCAGAGCATGGTTTAGTTAATTTTTTAATTAGGAATAGAGAACATTAGTGAAAACCCTTATTATGAGACTAAGTATATATATGTACCCAAGATGATTTTTTTGAGAAAAATATTAAACATAGGGATCCCACAATATATGGATTTACAATTGATTTCATGAAGGAATAAATTATTTATTCATGCCTTTTTGACTTATGTTTTGTTCAAACCTTTTCTATTTTAGAAAATTGTAGGAACTAGGAGAAACTTCGCCAATAACCCAGGTGAGGGAAAATGTAGTAAATACCTGAATGAAATACCCAATGCCTTGGGATATGGAGTTAAAAATTTTATGGTGATGCTTACCCAATTTTATCAGGCTATGAACAATAAACTGAATAATTTGGAATTTCCACCTTCACCGAAGAGGGAGAAATTTTCTATCAAGTCTTTTATGTGGAAAAAACACTTATTTTTAGTGAATAGTATGATCCACTAGTCATGGAATTGTGTATTAACTCAGTGGAGAATATATTTTCAATTATTCACTGTTATGAGACAGATAAGGTGCCTCTGTCCATTTATCATTTAGATAGGGAGGTCAATAAATGGTGGGAAATGATTAAGAACACCAAGATAAACAATGAAATTGAAGAGATGGAGTGGGAATACTTTAATAAAATATTTATTAACAAGTATTTACCTCTAACTCCTTTTACAAAAATGGAGAGATAATTATTAAAGATGATGAAAAAGAAAGTGAATATCTTACTTTAGTGGAAACTGATTATGTATTGGGCATGGATTGACTATCTTTATACAAATCCAACACCAACTATCAGGAAAGGAAGATCACTCTTCACATCCTGAGGCATCCTCCAATTTTGTACAAGTGTAAGGACAAGAATGAATATCCTTCAGAATCATCATGTCAATTGTGGATATTATTTCCATATGAGTAAGCATGTGTATATCAAATGATTGAGACAAAGTATAGAATCATGCTCGAAGACATTCTCATTGTGAGGGACTACACTGATGTGTTCCTCAAGGAATTTCCTGGTCATACTCCTAACTGAGAGGTTGAGTTCTCAATTGAACTTATTCTTGGATATCTTCCTATATCAAAGAAACCTTATAGAATTACCACCACTAGGTTGGAGGAACTGAAGAAGCATTTTCAAGAGAATCTGGACAAGGGTTTTACACACTCGAGTACTTCACCATGGGATGTGGCAGTCCTCTTCATCAAGAAGAAAGATGGATCTATGTGCCCCTATACTGATTTTTGTGAGCTCAAAAAATCATGATAAAGAAAAAGTGTCCCCTTCCATGGATATATGACTTGTTCAATCAACTGTGTGGGGACAAGTATTTCTCTAAGGTGGATATTCTATTAGGATATCACCAATTAAAGGTGAAGAAGGAATATATTCCCAAGACTACCTTTCAAATGAGGTATGGAAACTATGAGATCATAGTGATGAATTTTTATAGTACCTATGGTTTCAAGTATTTAACCCTTAATTTATATTTTTCATGGTTATAAATTTTAAGGGTGAAGGATGGGAGAGTTGGGTGAACTCAAGATAAGTTTTTGGGGCTAAAGTAGGTGTGCACGGGCTGCGCACGGTTTTTCTAAACTGTGTAGATATCCTAGGAGAAACCGTACACAGTTATAGTTTTGAGGTACTAGCTTTGGCATAGTTTGAGCATGGTTAGAGAGACCGTGTGAAGAGGCCATGCAAGGGTTTCCTTAAGGTAGTATCTAATGCATGGTTAGTGCACGGTTTGTCTAACCGTGTGAAATAAACATGCATGGGGTAAAAAAAGATCCTTAAAAAGTGGATCGGGGTCAGCCTTGCCTTTAATCCACTTTCCCCCCCCTAAACTAGATATAACTCTATATTTTCCATCTCCTAAGGCCAAGTATTGTTCTCCCATAGATCCAGAGGCAATCCCAAGGCTTCCCTTGGTGATTTGAAGTCGGATTCTTTAAGTATGTGATCGTTCTTCATCGTTCTTGATCGGTTTCCTAGATCTACATAGATATACCACTCCTCTCTTCTAAGTTTCATAGATATAGACCCATTATGGATAGATATAAGATTTTTGATTCCAAATATGTTGACATTTAGTCTTGATCATGATATTAGAATAAATCAAAGACAATTTTGTGGATAATAAACTCATTTTCTTGTTTGTTTTTGTTCATTGTCAAATTTCATCAAAACCATTGAGGTAGGTGGCTTCTCTATTGATTCATCTTGCTAGAATTGATTTTCCTAGTTTCAAATTGGATAATTTTAATGAAATTGATTGTTAAAATAATGTAATAAATCTTCTTTAGTTATAATTTATGGTTTTTGTTAAATTGTGTGATCTTGGTGAATTGTTGTGCCAAGGTATTTAGTTTCTTGAATTTAAAATGATAGTTTTAAATTATGGATTTACTGGAATTGCTAAATGAGTTTATAAAAAAGGGTTTTTCAATAAAAATTATGTTTTATTGAAATGTTTTGGCATTGAAAAGGTTTTTATGGAAATGGTTTTTAATAAAAAGGTGTTTTCATTAAAATAGTGTTTTTTTGCATGATCCTTGGGAATATTTGGCGTGTGTGTTCATGTTGTATTTATTGGGATTGGTTGAAATATGAACTTGTGATCAGTACAAAAGGAAAAAATGGAACATGGGATATAATTACCTTGTGACTACTTGGTAGATCTATTAGAAACCTCTCATGATTATGGAACTATTATCATGTAGCATGTATGGTTAGTTGTGTGGATGTCTGGAATAGATTGGGTATACCAAAGGAATATTGAGAAATGGTTTTAATACTTTGTTTAGTTATTTTTATGAAAAAATTAATTACTATAAAATTGGTTTCAATTGAAATTGTACACTTTTGGTTATTAATGGTTTTTAAAACTTGTTTATATTTAGTTATAAACTATTTTTAGAAATTGTTATATATAAACTATTTTATGTAAATGTTGATAACTCTTATATCCTAGTGTAATGAGGAGAGAATTCATTGTTGAAAACCTACTGAGTGTTATACTCACCCCTTCTTTGTAACTTTGGTGATTTTTCAAATGTTATCTTTCGGGACATGGGAAAAGGTAATGTATCACATGTTTTTAGCACCACTATGTGATACTTGGGTTGTTCGGTGATTGTAGAGCTTGGAGCTTGTGGATCATGGAGTCTTGTGGTATTTTGAGAGTTTTTATTTGTTTATTTGTTGTTTAATTTGATATTTTCTTCATCTTACACTGTGGTACACATTGATGTAGTTTTGAGATAAATGAAGTGGTTGAGTTATCTTTCATTTGTTTGTACATCATATAGTGAGTTTTTTTGTTATGGTTTGTTGAGTTAATGGTTTTATTATTAAAGGGTAAATTGTACCCCGCTTGTATTTTAAACCCTTAGACATTTATTTCCAGCCTTTGGTGTCTTGGGGATGTCACTTAAGTCCAAGTAATGACTCATTGTACTCTCAAGTCAATGAGAATTAGTAGTTCATTACAAATGGTATCATCTTGTTTGGTCCTTTCCTAACAAGTACTTTTCACTTTCTTAGACTTTGAGTTGATTCATCCTTGTATATTCCTTGGGTTGTGATATTATAAAGGAGTTGGATTATTGGGACTTGAAATGTATATCATAAAAATATGTAACTAACACGTTTATGAGAAACTCCAAGTTATTAGGGTGTTGGGTATATAAGTGTTTTGGAGACACTTATAGGATACCGGAATCTCATTGTCATGGGTTAAGCCAATGAGATGATCATCTCATGCATTAGAGGAATGACTTACCACTAGTATTAAAGACTTCATTTGGATTAATGATTTGTGATCTTGTTAAAAGGTGTAAATTTTTGAAAAATGTAGAAATGTTTTTCAAATGAAAGATTTTGAAAAGTGGATACTTGGTGTATTTTGAAAATGGTTTGATTTTTAAAAGAAAGAATGGATTTTTAAAAAAATTGAATGTAAAAAAGTTTTTTTTTGGAAAAAAATATTGTGATTGTTGATGTGAGAGAATTTAAAATGCTAATCCATCAGTTGCTAGAGAGTGAGACTTATTGATGTTGTTGTTTGTTTAAAAATAGCACCCAGTAGGCATCGTAGAAACCAACAGGAAGAAGATGCAGAAAAAGTAGTTTCACCTGGACCACAGGTGAACCAAGAGCTAGTTCAAAGTATCGTTCAAGAATTTTAAGCTGTGGATACAAAAAAACTAGAGGGATGAACCAAGGCATATAGATCATTCCATCCAGTTCATGAAGCAGAATCCACCAATCTTCTAGGGTGATTCTGAACAAAAAGCGAAGGTGTGGAAGAATAAGATGAATTGTATCTTCGATTTCATCAGCACACCATCAGATCTGAAGGTCAATATGGAGACTTATGTGCTCTAGGATCTCACATGACAGTGGTGGGATTTGGTAGTCCATGATAAATTAGATCATGGTCTTAGTTGGGAGAATTTTGAGGAATTTTTTAATAAACAATTCTATCCTCACATGTTCAAGATCTATAGGATGACAGACTTCTTTATCTTGAAGCAGGAGAATCTCTCTACCACAGAATATGTGGCTAAATTCATGCATATAGTATTCTTTTCACCTGAAGTTTCGTCAAGTACATACATGAGGGCATGCATCTTCAAATTAGGTATAAGTTAGGAAATTCAATCGAATATTGTGGTGCTCTATATTAATGACTATACAGAGATGGTGAATAGAGAAGCAATGGATGAACGTCATATCTTAGGATCTATGGGAAGAGTAATTATGATGATACCTATAGGAAATGGTGGGAACTTGAATGTTGGGAGAAAGAAAAAGAGGGACACTTATTAATAAGGTGGGAGTGGTACTCAGAATCAGATAACTGGATAAATAAATCTTCCTCCCCGACCAAAGAACCAAGCAGGATGATACCAATGTGGATCCTTTGAACACATAAAGCGAGAGTGTACAACACCACTAATAGAATGCCATAATTGTAATAATATGGGACATCTTAAGAGATTTTGTCACAATTCTCCAAGGTTAGGTTCTTGAGAAACTTCTCAGGTGTCACAAGCATTGTATGCTTTAATAGGACGAGGCCATAAGAATCAGTCAGATCAGAAAAGAAGAGATAGTCAGGGCGATTCATGGAATACCATGACTCCTCAGTAAGGGAAATATCATCAAGGAAAAAAAGAGCATAGTGTAGCGGCGAAGCAATTGTATAGAGCTGAGCAGATGATTTTAGATGATTAGTTCGGACCATCTATAGTGAGAGGTATGATTATTTTGAATTATACCTTTATATAAGTTTTGTTTGATACTAGTTCATCGCATTACTTCATTTATTCTCATGTTGTTGATTTTATAAGTATAAAATTAGAGATGATGCCTTCTTTGTTAAAACTCCAAACTCTGCTTGGTGAAATAGAATGTCAAGACTTCATGTGTAAAGCATGTTCTATAATTGTTGATCATTCTGAGCTGAAATGGGTCTTCTCAGTGTTGGATATGGATGTCTGTGATGTAATCCTGGGTATGGATTGGATGAAAATGTTCAAGGAACACATCGAATATTATAGAAGAATGGTTAGTTTCACATCTGAGGATGGAATCAAACATATCTTCAGAAGAGAGAAGGTTATAAATAAAGTTTACATAGTTTTGTTGGAACCAGGGGTGGGAATGATCTCTTATCAGTTGGAAGCACTAATTTTGGTATCAATGGAAGAGATCATGGAATATATTTTTCCAATAGTTGTGGATCAATTTCTAGATGTATTTCCCAAGAACTTCTCTGGTTTACTGCCTCTAAGGGAGGTGGATTTTATGATTAATATCATTTCAGGGACCAATAAAATTTATCTTTCATATTATAGGATTTCACCAATAAAGTTAATGTAATTGAAAGTGTAGTTGGAGGATCTTGAAATCAAAGGATTCATTTGACCAAGTACTTCTTCATGGGCAGAACTCATCTTGTTCGTGAAGAAATCGGATGGAAATCTAAAGATGTGTGTGGTTTTCTGTAAGCTTAAAAAATTTATGATAAAGAATATGTATCCACTTCCGTGAATTAATGATCCATTTGATCAATTTAGGAGAGATCATGGGTTCTCTAAAATTGACTTATGATTTGGAAATCATCATTTTTGTGTTTGGAAGGAAGACATTCTAAAGACATTTTTCAGAAATAGATATGGCCACTATGAATATGTAGTCACTCCTTTTGGTCTTACGAATGCACTAGCAGTATTTATGGATTTAATGAATCATATATTTCAGATATATCTAGATTCTTTTGTTATGGTTTTTGTGTATAACATACTGGTGTATTCAAGGACAAGGATTGATCTTGAGAAACACCTGGTGAAAATGTTACAAATCTTGAGAGATCACCGTTTGTATGCCAAATTTTCTAAGTGTGACTTTTTGATACAAGAGGTATGCTTTATTGGCCATTTAATTTCTAAAAAATGTGTTTTAGTAGACCTTGAAAAGATAGAAGCTTTGATCTCATGGAAACCTCTGAATAATTTCTTTGAGAAGCGAATTTTTCTTGGTCTAGCTGGTTATTAACAACTCTTTGTGCAAGACTTCTCATGACTAACCTCTCCAATGAAAACTTTGACAAAGAATAATGACCCATTATAATGGAAAAATTAATGGTAGAAGTATTTCCATGAGATAAAAGTTCATCTCACATCAGCACCTATCTTGATTTTTCTAGAATCAGGACAGGGATATGTGGTGTATTGTAATGCTTCGAGATTGGGGTTGGGCTATGTTCCTATAAAAGGAGACCATGTTGTGGCATAGGTTCAAGACACTTTAGATTTAATTATAAGAAATACCCAACACATGATTTGGAGTTAGCTGTAGTTTTCCATGCATTGAAGACCTGGCATCATTTTCACTTTGGTGAGAAATTCACTGTGTTCAAAGATAATAAAAAATTACAACACATTTTATCACAGTGAGATTTAGATATGAGACAAAACACATGTATGGAGTATCTCTAGATTTCTAAACTTGAATTGATGTATACACCAGGAAAAGGGAATTTTCTGTTGGATGCAATGAGAAAAAATTCATATGCTCAGTTGGTGAAAGAAACTTCAGATTAATGGCAGTTGATGTCATTCCTAGCTGACATGAATATTGAATGTAAAGAACAAGGTGATGTTGTGATTTTATTTTCAACTATTCTTGTTCATGATTTGGTAAATATGGTCAAAGAGGCACAAACATCTGATTAATAATGTCGAGTTATGAGTTTAGAACTCAATGGTGGGGAGATTATTGAGGGATAAAAACTGGATGGGAGTTCAGTTTTATGTTTTAGAGATCAGAAGATTGTACCTATGCCTTGTTAGGAACAACTTCTTCATGCTTACCACCATTCAAGATGGGTTGTAAATCTGAGTACACAAAATATTTACATGGCGTTAAAGGAATAGTTTTGGTGGAGCGACATGAAAAGGAATGTAATGCCCCGTTCCTAGAATCCCAGAGTTGGTAAATTATTTTAATACATTAGCATGATTACAAGAATTAAATCTTGAAGGACCAAGTAGTTTAGTAGTTTTGGAAAACCAGATACATACATAGGTTTAATATTACAACTTGAAAAGAAATACAACATATAAGTTTTGTTGGGAACATCAACCACTCCAAGATTATCCCTGCAAGTCAGTCATAATAAACTTCTTTATGTCCTGAGAAAATGAAACATAAGAAAGGGGTGAGATAATATGCTCGATAAGGGTAAGAAATACATAAGATGATATCATAAAAATAAACATTAGTCATGGTGAATAATTAAAAACACATGCCTTTTAAAAATAGACTTGAACATAATATGGAAGGAATATGAGCTGAGTAAATATTTCCATAATAAAACATAATCATGGGTATTCTACTAGTTTAATAAACCCATGAACTATAAATTTATAGCTTCATAATGAGGTAAATGCATATGTCATACATTCTAAAACATACCGTCAATGCCTCGGCCAAGACGTCTAAAAATGATTAAGGCCTCAGCCAAAACCATATCTCAAAATGGGAAAGGCCTCTGCCAAGTCCACATTTATTTGTCTAATGAGACCTACCGATGCATCGATGGGCTATAGCGGGCCCCACCCATCACATAATAATTATAATTCTTTCCTCGTATTATTGAGTATAAACATAAGTAATGTGTATATTCATATTGAAATTAACATATGATATGTAAATAACTTTCCCTGAACATCAAGCTTAAACACTAACCATTCAGAGTAAATTGGTGAATGGTTTTAGGATAGAACATCCACAATAAAAATATTATTAAACCCTCCAATAAAATATGGTATCTAATATCATAAAATATTATTCCCAATAATACATATAATCAACAAGATTGTTGAAACAGACAAAAATACTCTTATAAAATCATTGAGAAATTTTTGAGATAAATACTCTTTTATTTTGAAAAGAAGAGTTCTTTTGGAAGTATTTTTATAAAACCATAAATGAAGTAAGTTATTATTTTCATAATAAAAGTAGTGTTTTTAGAAAGATAATGGTTTCTAAAAATATATTATATATTTCTCTTGAAAATAGGTAAGAATTTGATAAATTCCCTTGAATCGGGATTGTATTTCAGAAATAATTTTGAAAGTTACTTTTAAAACATGTAAATCCACATAAAATAAGGAAGGATTCGTGTTGGTAAACATATATAGAACATTCACACAGAATTTATGAGGATTACATAATAATACATAATAATTTAATTGAGGTAATTATACAATAAAAGAAACCTGAATGAGAATAGAGGTTCAGGTGGAAAACCCTTACCACTTTGTAACCAATCGATTCGTATGCCCAAAAATTAGTAATCTTAAAATTATACATTAAATAACATGAAAATAAATATATTAATTATATGTTACATAAATTTTTAGTATACATACACCATACACAAGTATTTGTAGTGAATACAGAAAATCTCACAAAAAAGGAAGTGAGATGAAGAAACCCTTACCTTAAGTCTGATGGTGGTCTTCACTTGATCTTAGTGTCATGGATAACAAAATTAAATTCATTAATTAATATTTATAGAACCTATTATTTATTTAATTTATTTATTATAACCTTATTAATTTAATTAATGGCCTTATTTATGGGTTTAGAGATCCAATTTCATTGTTTTGGAGTGTTTTCTTCCTTGGTTTTCATGATCGGTTTGCTTATATTTATGTACAGATAAACATGTAGAATGGGAATGGTTTTACAGAATAGAAGTTGTATTTTAATATTTAAAAAACATAAGATTACATTGTTATAAAATTGATTTGGTTATTGGGAGTTAAGATGAATCATTATATAAAACTTTAATGATAATTGTTTGGGTTAATTGGTGGTTTTTTATCACAATGAACGCATTTTGATTTATAAATTAATAACATGAGTAAAAAATGATTCTAGAATATTATATAAGATATAATAAATAAATTATAATTTTTTAAACCATAAAAATGGTTTCATGACCAGTATTTAAGGAATTAAAAGGAATCGAAATCACATCATCCGTGATGTTGGTAAATCGACACATCACAGATAGTGTTTTAATTTCTTGAATAAGTGGGAGAGAAGAAGAAGTATAATGGTGAGTCTTCCATAAACATGATGAAATACATAATATTTACGATACTGGATCATTCATGCCTCTTGGATAAGGGGAGGTGAGGAAAGAAGAAGAATAGAAAAGAAAATGAAAAGAAAACAAAGAAAACAAAAGTGGGTGTTTACCTCTTGATCTCTTCTCCTTGAGATCCTTCTTAAGACCTTTGGTTTTGGCCTTTTGGTGAGACCATCAGCTCTAGGATGTGGTTAATAGCCTTGGGAGGAGTATTGGGAAGCACTTAGGTAAGGCTCAAGACATGATAGGTGTGGTAGGAAGCGGGAAATGAGGGTGGTATTTATAGTGGAGGAGAGAAGGTATTTTACATTATTTTAATCATTATTATAATATATTTTTTCTCAAGACTATGAATAGTCTTAATTAATATGACCCAAAATAGTAATAATGGAATGTGAGTTAGAAACAAGTGGTATTACATCACTTATTATGTCATAAATGGTGTATTTAACTGAGAATTTGAATATACAATATTTTACCGTATTTTACTATTCATTAAAAATTTAAGAATTCCAGAAAAATATCAAAAATTAACCCTAACCATTTTTAAATATGTAGAATTCAAAAATTAACTCCATTTTTTGAAAATAATTTTCTAAATATTTTTAATTTAATTTTTATATAAAATCATAATTTATTCGAAAAAACAACATTAAAAACTATAACTTGTTTTATAACACCTTGAAAAATTAATTAAGGTCCCATAAAATTATCTTATAACCATAATAAAATGAAATAACAATTTATGATTACATTTTATGAAAATAAATTTCCATTTTAAATTATTAAATTAATCATAAAATTGTAATTAAAATATTTATAACATACGAAAAATACCAATACTTATACTATGATCGTTTTTTCACTTTTAAGATGTATAAATTTTGTTTATACATTCATGGGTGAATTTTATATTTTTTTTCAATTAAATATTCATTACTATTCATTAATATTCATAAGTGTGTGTTATTATTCATAATGGTATGTTACTATTCACCAAAAATTTTGTTTGTCTTATCAGACTCTAAATATCTTACAGAACACAACCGTGTATGTCATTTTTTCAAAATTCAAATCACAGAGGTGGGAAAATTATGTTTACTTGGCTAGGTTATAAAAAAGTGGTGTTTTGTAAAGACTCGGTGTTTCATGCATTCTATATAAAATTTATTAGTAAATTCTTAGGGCGTTACAAAGAAGGTGGACAAGTTTGTCTCCAGGTGCTTAACTTTTTATTAGGTTAAAGTAGAGCATCAGCAGCCGACAGGTATGTTGTAGTCTTTACCTATCCCAGTGTGGAAATGGGAGCAGATAGAGATGGATTTTGTTACTGGTCTCCCAAGAATGTTTTAGAAATACAATTTCATTTGGTTGATAGTGGATCATCTTACCAAGTAGGCCAATTTCTTCCCAATTCATGAAAATAATACAGTGGAGGATCCGTCCAAAATTTATATCAAATAAGTGGTAAAGATGCATGGAGTAACAACATCGATCATTTCAAATAGAGATTTGAGGTTCATGTCTCATTTCTGTAAATCCTTATAGAAATCCCTTGGAACTCAATTGAATATGATTATGACATATCATCCTCAGATTGACAACCAATTTGAAAGGATGATACTGACATTGGAATACATGTTGTGGTCTTGTGTAATGGATTTTGGTGGATCATGTGAAGAGCATGTACCCTTAGTGGAGTTATCATATAATAACATCTATCGGGCCTCGATACATATGGATCCATTTGAAGCATTGTATGGGCATCCTTGTCATCCTATACTATGTTGGGTGGAAACAGGTGAGACTTCACTAGTTGGGCCTAGTATTATCCAAGAAACAAAAGAGAAGATTTAGTTGATCCGCAATAGGATGGAGATGGCTTAGAGTCTTAGGAAATCTTATTCAGATTATCATCGAAGGCCATTTTCATTTTCTGTGAGTGATCATACATTCTTGGGGATCTCTCCAAGACTTGGTCATCATCATTTCGAGAAGCAGGGAAAGTTATATCCTTGATAAATTATCCCTTTAGAGATACTATAATGGGTCGGAGAGGTGGAATATCAGTTGGCATTGCCACTATGGTTCAGTGTGATGCATAATGTGTTCCATGTATCTCAGTTGAAAAAGTATTAGCCTGATCTTGACCATATGATCAGATGGGATCATGTTGACCTAGAGTCGGATGCTTCGTTGGTACATATCCTAGTGAAAATTATGGATACACAAGATAAAGTATTGTGTGTTAAAATCATCAGTCTAGTGAGGGTTTTATGGAAACATGGTTAGATTCAGGAAGAGACTTGAGAGAGTGAGAAGGAAATTAAAGAGAAATGCCTAGAACTCTTTCAGGGCAGCGATGGTTTTCTACTTTCTGGGGATGGAAAGACATATGGTGGGTAGAATTCAGTACCCCTAGTTTCTGTTATTTAACCCTTAATTGATTCTTTTCATGGTTATAAAGGTTAATGGTAAAGGAAGGGAGAGTTAGGAAAACTCAAAATAATTTTTGGGGATAAAGTAGGTGTGCACAGGCTGCACACAATTTATCTAAATCATGCATATATCCTAGGAGAAACTATGCGTAGTTGGATTTTTGAATCATTATCTTTGGCACAATTTGATCACTATTAGGGAGACCATGAAAAGAGGTTGTGTGAGGTTTCCTTAAGGAATTATCTAACGCATGGTTATCACACGGTTTGTCTAACCGTGCGAACTAACCATGTGTGGGGTTAAAACAAGATCCTAAAAATTGGATCTGGGTCAAACTTTCCTTTAATCCACTTTTTCCCCCCAAACCAACTCCAAATCAAAATTTTCTTTCCCCTAAGTCCAAATAGGGTTCTTCCAATGATCCGAAGGCAATCCGAAGGCTTCCCTTGGTGATTCAAAACCGGATTCTTGAGGTATGTGATCATTCTTCATCGTTCTTGATCGGTTTCTTATATCTACTTAGATATACATATCCTACCTTATCAGTTTCTTAGATATACACCCATTATGGGTATATCTATAATTTTTGATTCCAAATATGTTTATATTTGGCCTTTATCATGATAGGAGAATAGATCAAAGATGATTTTGAGGAGAATCAACTCGTTTTCTTGTGCGTTCTTCATCCATTGTCAAGTTTCATGAAAACATTTGAGGTAGGTGGATTCTATCTCAACTCATCTTGCTATAATTGATTGTATTAGTTTTAAATTGGTTTATTTGAATGAAAATGATTGTGGAAAGCATGTAATAAAAAATTTTAGTGATGATTTATGGTTTTGGTGAAATTTTGTGATCTTGGTGAATTGTTGTGAAAAGGTATTTAGTTTCCTGAATTTAAAATGATATTTTAAATTATAGATTTTCATGAATTTCTAAATGGTTTTATGGAAAACAAATTCAATAAAAATTGTGTTTTATTAAAATGGTTTGGAATTGAAATGGTTTTGGTAGAAATGGTTTTCAATAAAAAGGTGTTTTTATTGAAATGGTATTTTTTTTCTAGCATGATCCTTGGTAATATTTGGTGTATGTTTTCATGTTGTATTTATGGGTTTTGGTTGAAATATGACCTTGTGCTCCTTTCCAAAGGTCAAATGGAACATGGTATATAATTACCTTGTGATGACTTGGTAGATCGATGAGAACCCTCTCATGAGTATGGAATTGTCATCGTGTAGCATGCATGGTTGGTTTTGTGGATGTGTGGAATAGATTGGGTATTCCAAGGGAATATTTATAAATGGTTTTAAAGATTTGTTTAGATATTTTTCAAGAAAAATAACCATCTGGAAAATTGGTTTCAATTTCACTTGTACTATTTTGGTTATTATTGGATTTGGAAACATTTTTAAATTTAGTTATATACTATTTTTAGAAATTTCTTTATATAAAATGTTTTATGTAAATGTGTCTAACTCTTATATCCTAGTGTCATGAGTAGGGAAGTCATTGGTAAAAACCTAATTAGTGTTATACTCACCCCCGCTTTGGAACTTTGGTGCTTTTGCAGATGCTATCTTCCGATACATGGGAAAAGGTAAAGTATCACATGTTTTTAGAACCACCTCGTGATACTTGGGTTGTTAGGTGATTGTGGAGCATGGATTCTTGTGGTCTTTTGAGATTATTTATTTGTTTATTCACTATTTACTTTTATATTTTCTTTGTCTTCTGTTGTGGTACACTTTGATGTGGTTTTGAGATAAATGAAGCGGTTGAGTTGTCTTTCATTTTTTCATACATCATATAGTGAGTTTTTTGGTTATGGTTTGTTAAGTTAATGGTTTAATTCTTAAAGGGTAATTTTACCCCACTTATATTTGAAACCCTTAGGAATTTATTTCCATCCTTTGGCATCTTAGGGACGTCTCTTAAGTCCAAGTAATGACTCATTTTACTCTCAAGCCAATGAGAATTAGTGGGTTATTACACTTTTGAACTCACTAATTCTTCAAAAATATTCATGGATGTAATGAATATATCCTTTATAGATTACCTTGAATTTTTTTGGTGATATTTATAGATGATATTATAATATTATCCAAGAGAAAGGGGTACATAAGGATCATTTTAATACTATTATAAATACTTTTTAAAGAGATAAAATTTATGAAAAATCTAGAAAAAGTGAGTTCTGAATATAGGAAGTAACATTCTTAGGGAATTTTATCACCTGCAAGGAAATATCTGTGGACCCTTCCAAGACAAAGGGAATCGAAGAGTAGCCTAGGCCAACATCTATAATGGAGATCCGTAGTTTCCTTGGTCTATCTTTGTTTTACTGGTGATTTTTTAAGAACTTATCATGATTTTCAAACCCACTAACCAAGCTGAATTTGAAGGGAGAAAACATTTTCTTGACCAGTGAATGTGAATACTACTTCAAAGAGTTAAAAAAAGAGGCCTATCACCATGCCAATAATCACACTTCCAGAAATTGGGGAAAAATTTTTGGTATGAAGAGATGATTCAAAGAATGGATTAGGTTATGTACTGGTGAAAAATAATAAAGTGATAACCTACACCTCAATTCAGTCCAAAATTCATCAGCAAAACTATCCCATGCATTATCTAGTGTTGGCAGCTGTGATCTTCATATTGAAAATATGGAGGCATTATATCTGTGGGGAGAAGTGTGAAATATGTATTTATAATAAGATTGTAGAGACCTAAAGCTTGACGTACATGGAAATTACATTACTTTTGCGGAATACCTAATACATAACAAAAATAGACACACAAGGACCGTAATAGTTTAGTGTATTTGGAAACTTGGAACATAATCTTTTAATCTTGGTGAAAGATCTTCAACATATCCCATAAATATCTTACCTTTTTTTCTTACCTAAAACCTTTATTTACATCCTGGGGAAAATAAAACATATAAAGGGTGAGTTCAAATGCTCAGTAAGGGTAAACAAAAGAAATATCAATCACATCATATTCATAAGAACATATCATTTAGGAAATCTTAACCTGCAAAAGAGATCATAATTTCATAACATGGGATAAATAATAGTAGTGAAATGTAATCCCAAAAATCATAACATAAGACATGAAATTTTGTGTAATACACACATAATCATAGAAAATCATTTCTTATTAGTCAAGACTCGTTTCCAAGACTATCTTAGCGGACAAAGTTCATTTCTGAACCGAGTTCACTCCTCGTTCCAGTCATGTATCACTGAACCAGTTTAACTTTCCATTCCAACCATGTCTATCTCATGAGATATAAATATTTACCCAATGCATTGAAGGGAGATATAGGTCCCACCCATCTCATAATGATATCATTATTATTTTTTCCACAAGATTATAAATCATACATCATAGAATAACCCATGTAATAAAAATGGGATTCATAAATGTCATGCCATCATAACATAATCCATATAAGATAAAAGGACATCATAAAAATAATTCCATAATAACATAATCAAATCAATGTAAAAATATGGATAGAAATAGAACCCTATATTATCTTAGATGGAAAATAATTTTGATAAAATGCTTGAACTCCATTCTTGAGGAAAATATCCTTTCTACTTCAAAAACATTTTTCCTTTCTTAACATGTCATAAAATTTTAAACTAAAAGAATTTGATTAAAAATAAACATGAAAACTTGTAAAGAAAGCTTCATGGAAGTAATTTTTTATGAAATCATAAAATCCATTCATGCCGTATAAGTTAAAAAAACATTCTTCTTGTACTTTGACTGAAAAAGTCAAAAAGTATCTCGTACTTAAAACGACAAAAGATTCCTTTCATATCATTTACTAAAAATCAACCAATAGGTAAAATTGGATTTAAAAAGTTGTAGGATGATAGAAATAATATTACATATAGAGTAAACATAGATGTGGATGATAAATATGCCCCAGTAAATACCGAAGTATAAATAATCTCAGATAAAAATTGAGATTGCGAGATTTTCCCTTACCTTAGGTCCGATTTTCTTCGTATGTATCCAAACCTCCTGTATAATGATTTAAATAAATTTATTGACTTATTCAAGAATCTTAATCACTGTTATGATATCATATATGGTCATATTATTATCTTCTTATTAGTAATATTTCATTGCTACTTGTTATCGGGTGTTCATTACTTTATGTTCTTATGCATGTTTTGTCGAATAAATTATTATTATTCTTTTTAGGTTATAGATGCCTCATTTCCAGAATGGTATTAGTGTAATATATATCATATTTATTCATTAAATTCATTTATATAATCATTATGCAATGAAGATCATGTAGAACGAGTCGCATCACATCGTGGAGATGGTAGGCTGTACGTACGCACGAGCGATGATATCATTCCCATGATCGTGGAATTTTATTGAAGTGTATGTATACTATTTAAGAATAAATATCAATTTACAATAATAATATATAGTTATTCTTTACACCATTAAACCCATCCATGTAAGGTGGTGGTGGAAAATAGATTACACCACGGCGTGGAGATGATATTCCGTACGTACGCACGCGCGGTGATTTCGTTTTCCGTAGGATGGATAAAAGGTGAAATAGGGTCGTTTCATACTTATAATAACATATCAGTATATGAGTGATACTGATTTTATTACTTCATAATGAAACAACTAAATAAGAAGAAGTATAATAAGAAATAAAGTTGAAAGAATCGGTAACGGACATTACCTCTTCTTTGAAGCGCCTCTTCTTAACCTCCTCTTAGGGCACTAAAGATGGTCTTTAAAGAATACCAGGACCTATAGGATGTTTCTAGGGAAGTGGATAACAGAAATGGTCAGGGTTTTTCCGAGCTTGAAGGCTCTAAATTGTGTAAAGAGGAGAGGGAGGAGGTGCCCTTTTATAAGGGAGGAGAGGGGCACCTTTTGAATTATAAGAAATATTAATTTATAATAAATTCCAACCCCACTTAAAAACCCCCAAAATGACTCAAATCAGAATATTAGATGCGATATGGTTTAAATCACATCAAAAACTAAAATTTAGAAAAGTTGGGAATTTATTTAAAACATTATCAACTTGATTTATCCTTATATAATCTATTTAATTTTACTTGTGGTAATAAAATTCTAAATTTTAAATCACTATAAATAATTACTTATATGTTGTGAATTGTCAATAATTGGTTAATTTATGAAATTTTGGACCAAATAAATTTTAATTTATAATTTGTAAATATTTTTGTAATTTTTAAACAATTTTATATTATGTTATTTTTATAAAATAACAATAGTGTCAATTCTGACACTATTCATTTATTTGGATTTAAATAAAATCACCATAGAATATATCTTCAAACTAAAAGCTTTAATATATTCATAACATGTCATATGTATCTATAAAATTAGTGGATCACATTAAATAGTTCATATAATATTTATTTTTATATTTTTAAAACCATTTATTTGGTATATCTCTTAATAAAATAATTACTACAACATTTTTGTATAATTATTTAATATACTTATTTTTGCATAAAAATTAAAACTAAAATCCTATGATGAATATAAATATAATACCTTTCATAATAATATTTTTACTTTAATTTATCATCTTAAAATCACAACATTTAAATTGTTATATTTATTAAATTATGAATGTGACATCTTTGACATCATTTAAAATAAAATAATATAAATGTCATAATCAGTTTTATAAGGCTCCAAATGGTCCACAAATCGACTCTTGTATTCTTAGGGTATATATATACTCTAAAAATAATTTTTGGTCAATTTTATGGTCCTTTTGATAGGTATTGTTATTTTAATAAAAACTATATTATTGATTTTTCACTAAATAAACAATTTCTGCATCACTATTGTGTCACCATTAAGGATGATTATTTAATCCCTAAAAATTCTAAATAAATTCTCATGATGTAGATAATTTTTCTATATTTCTATAGACTATTAATGTTATAAGTTTCATGAAGTTTATCAATAAATTAAAATTATTATACTTATAAGATTTAAGAGAGCGACATGTTGTCACTTTCTTTAGTTTTAATAATAATTAGATTATTTTCATGGTCAAAAGTCCATAAAATGTATCTAATCTGACCCTAAGGTGATATGGGTCTACTCTTAGTCATCCAATATAATTTTGGTAGGTTTTAGGATAATTTTATAATCTTAGGATTACCCTTAATTACCCAATTTATCTTTAACTGAAGTAAATAAAAATTACCGTAGTTACTATTCATAATGACTAAAAATAAAAAGTAGCTTATTAAAATAATTTGGACCTACTGATTCCAAATATGGAATCCAATTTTCTAGATTCAAATCAAATAAGTTTTAGAAATTAATTTAAAATTAATCTCGTTGTTAAGAAAAATGAGTTTTAAAAGTTAAAATATTGTAAAAGATTGAAATTATTTTACTTATGAATTCAATGTAAAATCAATGTTAATGACATAAATTATATTAAATGGTAAAAATATATTCTATTTATATTTTAAAACCATTAAATATTATAATTTAACCATATAAATTATTACGATGAAAAAAGTTGTTTTTAATTAAAATATAGCATGTTTTTACTATTCATTAAAATATGAAAGTTATCAGAATAATATGAAAAAGTTATCCAAAGTAAATTTTTATATCCTAATTCCAAATAATAATTTTATTTTTTCAAATTGAACTTCTCAACATGTCAAAAACTATATTTAAAGTTGGTGCACCATCAAAAAGCGGCAAAACTGCATTTTTTGAAAAATACATATTTTACCCGAAAAATTTATTTTATTCTCATACCATGTTCTAGAAAATGTGTATGATTAATAATAATTTTATAAAATTAAAAATGTAGTTAATACTATTCATAACGGCTAGTCCATAATAATATTATAACAATATTAGTTGTTTAGTGAAACCCGGTATTGCGTACAACACACGCTATCGAGGAAGGTCTCAATTACGTGTAATGCAAGTCATGTCAGGGTTGCATGTAGTGAAAGACTCCATTGTGGTTGCGTATAACAGAATCCAACCATATTTAATTTATACATTGAATATATATATATATATATACACACTCAATGTTGCGTAGAATAACTAATATCAAATGAACTTGAAATTGTGTGTAACATGATCCAAGAATAGTATTGCATATACTGCAAGCTAATATGGTGTTGTGTATAGAACAAACTAATTTTGGTGTAGCGTATAACACAAGACATGAAAGAAATTAAAAATAACATATCTCATAAAATCCCGGGGTGTTAAATTCTACCCCCCTTAAAATGAATTTCACCCTCGAAATTCATCGGGGTTATAAATGGTTTATTACATGAGAGTTTCTTTCATAGAAACCCACATCTTAAAAAGGAATACCAAAACTTTTCTTTAAAAACTAAAGTATGAAATGTAATGGTTACCCAAATTAACTAATCACTGGGTTTCCATATAGGATAACATAGGTGAAAATATGGATATGGAAGAGAAATATAACCATCAAGTTCTGATGGAGAGTGGTAGAGGACATGGCTATAATAAATCCAATAGTCACAAAGCCATAAATTTGTGATGATCTAAGGGACCATCTGATTCATCAGATATGAGGGAACTAGGACAACATTTTTGGTTTTCAAGATCATTTCTTTAAAGTTAATGAATTAAAATAAATATATACATGATTTTGGTACAATATCACTATTGTTCGTGCCTTGAACAATTTATACTTCATCTCTTAAAGAAATGAAGTTGAATTTGTTATTCATGAAGAGTTAGCAGATCATGTGATAGAATAATGGTTCATTCCATCTGTTTCAATAAAAAGGTTAGCAAAAGTTATCAAATATACATAAGTCCATTTATGGTGAGGTTAATCATATATGATTCCAAAAATGAACTTATACTTCATCTATCATACCACTTAATAAAATAAAACTAGTTTCTACTAACCAGGGACTTCCTGTAGGCCAGTGGTTGGCGCTAAAGGCCAGCTGCACTTCAGTTGTGGGTTCGATTCCCACAGCCTTGTCTGACGCGATGGGTTATCGCCCATCCTATGGGTTGTCCTTTTTCTAAAACTACACTATTATAACATTCCTGCAATAAAATCGAAAAAAGTTCTAGCCTTAAACAATACTATCTTAATTCATTTCAATCTTTAGGCTTATCCAAAATACTTTTGTCCAAGCTCATAGTATAAAGAAAACAATTACTAGAAATATCATCTACCGAGTATGTGAATACCATCATTTATCCCCCATATATCATAAAATATATCTTGTTGGTCACATTCCAGACATGTGAATACCTTAATAATGTATTCTCTTGAAAAATTAATACCCATTAAACCTTAGTGAAAACATGTGTAGCGATACGGGTTTTTTTGTTGGGTTTTTTGCCCTGTCATACTTTGGAATATTTTTAGGACTAATTCCAGAGCTAGGCGCAAAGAGGGCGTGCGATTCCGAGGCCCGGTGTGCCCGAAATTAATTTTATAAAAATATTAAGTATTTTTATACTATGCACATGGCGGGGGTGTGATATCTCCTAAATGGTAGCTCAGAACGGGAATCTGAGGGCACGGTTGTGTCCGGAACATGCCGTTTACCCTAGGCAAGGTGTAAACTTTGTGGGCGCGGGTCTGCGGTGAGAAACGCCACCAGGGGCGTTTTCGTAAATAAGTGGCAAAGTTAGTGTGCGAGCGTCGGCTCGAATAACATCTGAACGGAGTCTCGGATAAAAAATCTGAGACCTCCGTTGCGTTCAGAACGACGCGTTTATCGTAGGGGTGACCTTACTTTTGTTCGCATCGGGCGTCGGGTCCGAGGCGAGTTTGGCGTCGGCGGGCGGCTGATATAAATATCAGCGCCCCCCCCCCCCCTTTACCGTTCCTCTCGGCGTTCTTCACCGTTCTTCGCTGCCACTCCGCCGAATCGAGCAAACGAAGCGCCCACGAGCTCAGAATTCGACGACGGACGTTTCAGGAGCACGCAACGGAAGCTCTGGAGCGCGGATCTGAGGCAGAACGTCGGCGTTTCGCCCGCGAGGTAGGCGGATTTGAGTTTTAACCCCCGATCCCGTTTTTGCTGCGTTTTTCTGTAAATTGAAGCCGTAGCAGTATAGATCGGGTCCTGAGGGTCGTGTAGACGCATCCGGATCGCAAAACGGACCACCGGGGTGCCCCCGGCGGTCCGCGGAAGGTCTGTCGGCGCGGCACCGGCGGATTCCGGCGGCCCGCGGCGGAGGGCCGCCGGCCAGGGCGGGCCGGCGGCGGCGGCCGGTCCGGCCTCTTTTGCTATACGGGGGTCTTTAAACCCCCGTATCTTGCAAATCGGGAGTCGGATTCGCGCGCCGTCTAAGGCGATGTGACCCTGACGACGAGGCGAACCCTCCGGTGTGGGTTAGAGGGTTTAAAGGTTCGGGATCGTGTCCCGGGAGCTAGAAACGTCGTAAAAAATAATATTATTTTATTATTTTACGACTTCAGACCGTTGTAACTTCTACCCGGAGCATCTGATTGACGTGCCGTCAGTGGCGTTGAGACCCTGATGGTACGACGGACTTTTTGAGATGGTTTCCGAGTGTTGGGTCTGTGAATAGGGTGCGGGCCCCACGAGGCCGGGTTTTGGCGTTTGCGGAGAAACGCAGCTTTTGCACCAGGAGTCCGATTTTGGCGGATGAATAGTCGATCCTGTGTGTTTTTCCGAGGGGATCGCAATGGTGCAATCCGTTCGATGAGTTTTGGAATCTGGGCATGGGCCCCACCCGAGCTGGCCTTCGGTGAATAGTACCTTTTTCACCGGGTGTCCGTTTTGGACGAGCGAGTAGTCGATTCCGCTTGTTTTTCCGAGGGGATCATCATGGTATGGTCCCCTCGATGGGTTTCAGGATCGTTGTGTGGGCCCCACACGAGCTAGCTACGGGGAATAGTGCCTTTTTCACCGGTGCTCCATTTCGGGCGAGTAAACAGCCTATCCGGCGTTTTTTTCCACGTGGAACGCGATGGTGGCCTCGGTTTTGGCCTAGGAGTTGCGCAGTGTGGCGTTGTGGTGGGTCGCTTGGGTTAGCGACGTTTGGACCAGCAGTGGTGGAGGGTTCTCCCTTGGTTTGTTCCTACGAGGGTTCGTGTGG
This sequence comes from Viscum album, assembly GCA_963277665.1. NCBI lineage: Eukaryota > Viridiplantae > Streptophyta > Magnoliopsida > Santalales > Viscaceae > Viscum > Viscum album. Next base: position 2,094,580,552 of record OY728122.1, read on the forward strand.
TATCACAACCTACGTATGGGTTTGTGATCCTCTCGATGAGATGTTTAAACTGTTATAGTTGTGGTATCCCTCCGGTGGGCCCAGAGTGGATCCTCTAGCATCTTTACCCTAGATCGGGTTCTTGGTATCACTGTGACCGCTTATTTACGGGCGGTGATCCCCTATCTAGCAGGTTAACCCCATAGGGTTTGTGGCATCATCGGAAATATGATCCCCTACGCGGTGGGCCGTGCTCAGTAGGGTTGTGGCATCATCGGGTTTACGATCCCCTACTCAGCATGATGTTTATAGTAGGGTTGCGGTATCGTTGGTTATACGATCCCCTACTCAGTTCTTGGTGTCGGTAGGGTTGCGGTATCGTTGGTTATGCGATCCCCTACTCAGCGCGTGGTTTCGGTAGGGTTGCGGCATCGTTGGTTCAATCCCCTACATCGCGAGTTATACCAGATAGGGTTCCGGTATCGTCATGTCCATCTTTATATGGACGATGATCCTCTATCTGAGTGTGGAGCTTATGTCGAGCGCCAGATCGCGTTGTGGTATCCCCCAGCGGATCCTGGGTGTGATCCCCTATCTGTGAGAACTACGTATGCCAGATCGGGTCGTGGTATCCCCCAGCGGACCCTGGGAGTGATCCCCTATCTGTGAGCTACGTATACCGGAGTGGGTCTTGGTATCCCCTAGAGGACCCTAGCGGCGATCCCCTATCCGAGGAGTTTGGTGGTTATGGTGTTTCAGTGATGTTATCCGACGAGCGTGGTCTCTCGGGTGAGCGTCTGGGATGTTTGTTTGGGACCTGATGGAGTGTATCTCTCGGATGAGTGTCATCTGGTATGACAGTGATCATGGGGTGTACTCTCCTTGTTGGGACAGTTGCTGGTGATGAGGTCGGTACCTCTTGTGGCTTTGTGGCGTGAGCTGAGTATATCTGGTTTGTTCAAGGTGTATGTATGGGCATACACTTGAGCTGAGCTGAGCTGACTTGTTGTGTTTAGCCGAGGATGGTCACGAGATGGAGTTTCTCTCTCGTCTGGGTTCCCTCTGGCTTGGTTGAGCGGACTGTTGCCTTTCAGTTTCTCCCTTTGGTTTTGGGTTTTTGGGGTGCCTACTGAGTATGTTTATACTCACCCCTGCACGGGCTTTGCCCGCACATGTTTGTGTCTTGTGCAGACTACAGGCCCTTCGACGGAGTCCCAGGAGGACCCAGAGCAGGTGGAGCTTAGTGAGCGTGTTGACCGGGGTGTATACCGGAGCTGTGCCGAGGGAGCTTTCCGGCTGGTGTTTGTGGCAGCGTTTCCCTTCTTCAGAACAGGTTAGATGCGCTTTTGTAGTTTTCTTTTGGTGGGCCCTGTTTTGCCCTTTTGTACTTCTGTTGTACTCTGGTTGTGGGATAGTGTATGCATGCATTTACTTTTTCAGTTTCTATATCTCTGCACTGTTGCATGGAGGTGTTTCTGGGTGCGTGTGTACAGGTACCTTAGGCTAATGCCTCCCATGTGTGTGATAGCCTACTCGGTGCTAGTTTCCATGCCCTAGACTATTGGAGGCGGGCTTGGGGAGTCGCGACTCGAGCCCCGTTGGGTCGGGTCGTGACAGAGTGGTATTAGAGCAGGTTCCACCTTTGGGATCTCAGAGCGTAGCTGGTCTAGCTGTGAGCTTGGTTTGGGTTGCATAGCGGTAGTGTTAGGATGTTTCGAGTTCGGCTTTCAGGCCAGGGACTGCAGTGTTGGTGCAGCGGCCGACGTATCTATACACCAGGACTCTGATAACATGCCCTTCGACTCGGGACATTCGTACACTGGTCGTGGGGACATAATGGTACATGCATCATATAGGACTGGGTTTTTGGTTTTTCCTTGTCCTTCTTGAGTCAGCTCTCCAGATATACTCTTTGACTGTGGTGCGTCTTGAATGTATTTCAGGATGCCTCCACGACGACAGTCAGCGAGGGTTCTGCAGCAGGATTGTGCTGATGACCCGCCCCGTGTAGTGGCTGTGGAGCAGGGCGCAGGTTCTGAGGTTGCACCTCCAGGTGGTATGCTAGTTGAGCCACCACCTGTCGAGCAGCTGGTTGTGTCGGAGGTGCAGGATGAGGTTGCGCGCAGGCTGAGTGCGCTGCACGAGTTCCAAAGGCAGCGACCTCTGAGATTCCGGGGTGATCCATACCCCTAGGCAGCTGATGACTGGCTTGAGGCAGTCACCCGAGTTTTCCGCCTAGTGAGGACACCTCCAGATCAGATGGTGGTCCTAGCGGCGAGCCTTCTGCATGGTTATTCCGGGCGATGGTGGAGTTTGGTGACGCAGTCCCATGAGGAGGAGACGCTCACATGGGCAGAGTTTGAGAGGCTCTTCAGGGAAGAGTTCTATCCGGTGACTCTGAGGTCAGTGCGGATTCAGGAGCTTATGCAGCTTCGACAGGAGAGCATGACCGTATCGGAGTACTCAGCGAGGTTTACAGACCTGTCGCGCTACTCCCTGGATATGGTTTGAGACCCGTTCTTTAGGGCTCGGACCATCGAGTAGGGCTTACGCAGGGACATCCGAGCAGGTGTGGTTTCCTTGTGCCTGCCCACCTATGCTGGAGTGCTGGAACGAGCGTTGGTGGTGGAGAGTTTTCTGGATGAGCAGATTCCCCCTGTTAGTGCTGGGCACTCGAGAGATGAGACTTCGACGGTCGGATCGGCATCTGGTAGCCGACGTCAGACTCAGGGGTCTGGACGTGGCCGACGTTTCAGGAGGCGACCCCAGGATGGAGGATCTGAGCCTCAGGGCTCACAGGGCTCGCAGGCCAGTTTTGGTCAGCCGTAGGAGAGGCGGTGTTACGCTTGCGATGGTCGGGGACATCTTTCTAGAGATTTTCCCACCCGACGTGCTACTGAGAGGGAGCCAGTCGATGGACCGCCTTGGCAGAGACAGTGTCTCGAGCAAGGAGGTCCGCATGGTGGCGGACGTGGCGGCGGAGCTGGTGCAGGAGGAGGAGGTGGTAGGCAGTATCAGTTGCCATCACCCCCACCCCCAGGTGGACCATTCCAAGCTCAGGGAGCTGGTGGTCGAGGGCGAGGACAGCTGCATGCCCTGGAGGCTGTTGACCCAGAGGCACCGCGGATGGATAGAGGTACGCCTTGTGTCTTTTCTACTTACTGCAGTAGTTTGTCAGACACTGTTTAGCGGTACTCTTTCCTTTTGTTGCTTGCTCGAGTTTTGTTCAGGGCATTGGTAAGACCCTGTGTGGGTGTTTTTTGGTGATCTCGCTGGTGTGTGATACCCAGTTGAGAGTCCATTCGTTTTCCTTGTGCTTAGGGCTTTTCGGGGACGAAAAGTTCTAAGGGGGGGAGGATGTAGCGACTCGGGTTTTTTTGTCGGGTTTTTGGCCCTGTTAGACTTTGGAATATTTCTAGGAATAATTCCAGAGCTAGGCGCGAAGACGGCGTGCGATTCCGAGGCCCGGTGTGCCCGGAATTAATTTTATAAAAATATTAAGTATTTTTATACTATGCACATGGTGGGGGTGTGATATCTCCTAAAAGGTAGCTCAGAACGGGAATTTGAGGGCACGGTTGCGTCCGGAACGTGTCGTTTACCCTAGGCGAGGTGTAAACTTTGCGGGCGCAGGCCTGCGGTGAGAAACGCCACCAGGGGCGTTTTCGTAAATAAGTGGCAAAGTTAGTGTGCGAGCGTCGGCTCGAATAACTTCTGAACGGAGTCTCGGATGGAAAATCTGAGACCGTCGTTGCGTTCAGAACGGCGCGTTTACCCTAGGGGTGACCTTACTTTTGTTCGCATCGGGCGTCGGGTCCGAGGCGAGTTTGGCGTCGGCGGGCGGCTGATATAAATATCAGTGCCCCCCCCCTTTTCACCGTTCCTCTCGGCGTTCTTCGTCGTTCTTCACCGCCACTCCGCCGAATCGAGCAAACGAAGCACCCACGAGCTCATAATTCGACGGCGGACGTTCCAGGAGCGCGCAGCGGAAGATCTGGAGCGCGGATCTGAGGCAGAATGTTGGCGTTTCGCCCGCGAGGTAGGCGGATTTGAGTTTTAACCCCCGATCCCATTTTTGCTGCATTTTTCTGTAAATTGAAGCCGTAGCAGTATAGATCGGGTCCCGAGGGTCGTGTAGACGCCTCCGGATTGCAAAACGGACCACCGGGGTGCCCTCGGCGGTCCGCGGAAGGTCTGCCGGCGCGGCATCGGTGCGGCGGTGCGCGGCGGAGGGCCGCCGGCTAGGGCGGGCCGGCGGCGACGGCCGGCCCAGGCCGGTCCGACCTCTTTTGCTATACGGGGGTCTTTAAACCCCCGTATCTTGCAAATCGGGAGTTGGATTCGCGCACCGTTTGCGGCGACGTGACCCTGACGACGAGGCGAACCCTCCGATGTGGGTTCGAGGGTTTAAAGGTTCGGGATCGTGGCCTGGGAGCTAGAAACGTCGTAAAAAATAATATTATTTTATTATTTTACGACTTCGGACCGTTGTAACTTCTACCCAGAGCGTCCGATTGACGTGTCGTCAGTGGCGTTGAGACCCTGATGGTACGAAGGACTTTTTGAGATGGTTTCCGGGTGTTGGGTCTGTGAACAGGGTGTGGGTCCCACGAGGCCGGGTTTTGGCGTTTGCGGAGAAACGCAGCTTTTGCACCAGGAGTCTGATTTTGGCGGATGAATAGTTGATCCTGTGTGTTTTTCCGAGGGGATCGCAATGGTGCGATCCGTTCGATGAGTTTCGGAATCCAGGCATGGGCCCCACCCGAGCTGGCCTTCGGTGAATAGTACCTTTTTCACCGGGTGTCCGTTTTGGAAGAGTGAGTAGTCGATTCCGCTTGTTTTTCCGAGGGGATCGTCGTGGTATGGTCCGCTCGATGGGTTTTGGGATCGTTGTGTGGGCCCTGCACGAGCTAGCTACGATGAATAGTGCCTTTTTCACCGCTGCTCTGTTTCGGGCGAGTAAACAGCCTATCCTGCGTGTTTTTCCGTGTGGAACGCGATGGTGGCCTTGGTTTTGGCCTAGGAGGTGCGCAGTGTGGCGTTGTGGCAGGTCACTCGGGTTAGCGACGTTTGGACCAGCAGTGGTGGAGGGTTCTCCCTTGGTTCGTTCCTACGAGGGTTCATGTGGTATCACAACCTACATATGGGTTTGTGATCCTCTCGATGGGATGTTTAAACTGTTAGAGTTGTGGTATCCCTCCGGTGGGCCCGGAGTGGATCCTCTAGCATCTTTACCCTAGATCGGGTTCTTGGTATCGCTGTGACCTCTTATTTACGGGCGGCGATCCCCTATCTAGCAGGTTAACCCCGTAGGGTTTGTGGCATCATCGGAAATATGATCCCCTACGCGGTGGGCCGTGCTCAGTAGGGTTGTGGCATCATCGGGTTTACGATCCCCTACTCAGCATGATGTTTATAGTAGGGTTGCGGTATCATTGGTTATACGATCCCCTACTCAGCGCTTGGTGTCGGTAGGGTTGTGGTATCGTTGGTTATGCGATCCTCTACTCAGCGCGTGGTTTCGGTAGGGTTGTGACATCGTCAGTTCGATCCCCTACATCGCGAGTTATACCAGATAGGGTTCCGGTATCGTCGTGTCCATCTTTATATGGACGATGATCCTCCATCTGAGTGTGGAGCTTCTGTCGAGCGCCAGATCGGGTTGTGGTACCCCCCAGCGGATCCTGGGTGTGATCCCCTATCTGTGAGAACTACGTATGCCAGATCGGGTCGTGGTATCCCCCAGCGGACCCTGGGAGTGATCCCCTATCTGTGAGCTACGTATACCGGAGTGGGTCTTGGTATCCCCTAGCGGACCCTAGCGGCGATCCCCTATCCGAGGAGTTTAGTGGTTATGGTGTTTCAGTGATGTTATCCGACGAGCGTGGTCTCTCAGGTGAGTGTCTGGGATGTTTGTTTGGGACCTGATGGAGCGTATCTCTCGGATGAGTGTCATCTGGTATGACAGTGATCATGGGGTGTACTCTCCTTGTTGGGACAGTTGCTGGTGATGAGGTCGGTACCTCTTGTGGCTTTGTGGCGTGAGCTGAGTATATCTAGTTTGTTCAAGGTGTATGTATGGGCATACACCTGAGCTGAGATGAGTTGACTTGTTGTGTTTAGCCGAGGATGGTCACGAGATGGAGTTTCTCTCTCGTCTGGGTTCCCTCTAGCTGGGTTGAGCGGACTGTTGCCTTTCAGTTGCTCCCTTTGGTTTTTGGTTTTTGGGGTGCCTACTGAGTATGTTTATACTCACCCCTGCACGGGCTTTGCCCGCACATGTTTGTGTCTTGTGCAGACCACAGGCCCTTCGACAGAGTCCCAGGAGGACCCGGAGCAGGCGGAGCTTAGTGAGCGTGTTGACCGGGGTGTTTACCGGAGCTGTGCCGAGGGAGCTTTCTGGCGGGTGTTTGTGGCAGCGTTTCCCTTCTTCAGAACAGGTTGGATGTGCTTTTGTAGTTTTCTTTTGGTGGGCCATGTTTTTCCCTTTTGTACTTCTGCTGTACTCTGGTTGTGGGATAGTGTATGCATGCATTTACTTTTTCAGTTTCTATATCTCTGCACTGTTGCATGGAGGTGTTTTTGGGTGCGTGTGTACAGGTACCTTAGGCTAATGCCTCCCATGTGTGTGATAGCCTACTCAACGCTAGTCGCCAGCCCCTGGCCTATTGAAGGCGGGCTTGGGGAGTCGCGGCTCGAGCCCCGTTGGGTCGGGTCATGACAACATGAATGCTGTTAAAAGCTAAATCTTTCTACATACAAAAATACCAAAAATTCTATATACTCAAACCATGATATCACTTTGTCCTCATATCAGTCATGAGATCATTAATACTATCAAACATTTAATTTTTTTCCCTTATCCCTTCATTATGCGCATATCATCTTCTTTCCAAAATATTTGAATCACTTTTCATGGTTACGAGTACCATATAATTATTGAAAACCATAATAAACAAATACATAGATATTCCAATATTCCACAGTACTATAAATTAGATTCCATAACATTATTTTGGAATCCCTTTACATAAACACATAATCATTCTACCACATCATTTTCATACTCAACATTGCTAACAGTGATCACATGTGACTTCCCTTTTTCATTTGCCTTAAGAGGTTTCCCACATTGATCATCATTAACCCTTGGATTAGAGAATTGATTAGAATAATGCCCCATTTCCTTGCACTTGAAGCATTGAAGTGTTGGTGGTGCGTTCTCTGTAATCTTTTCTTTATTCACATCATTAGCAATCCTTTTTCCATTACTTCGACACTCAGCTGCTCGATGACCTTATTTTCCACACTTAAAACATTTTCTAGTCCCTTTAAGACAATCTCCACCATGATTCTTTCCACACTTTGAGCATAAAGAAACATTTATCTTCTTTTCACCATTATTTTGAGATTTCTCCTTGAACTCCACCTTTCGTTTCTTGTCAAAACCATGAGATGGATATGTAACACCAACTTCCATTTCTACCCTAATATCACAATGCATAATTTCTTCATAGCTACTGAAGTCTCTTATAGCTAATTACCTTCGAAGACTTGGTTTTAATCCACTGAAGAATCGATCAAATTTACTTTCAGGTTGGATGATAAATCTAGATGCATACCTTGCTAGCCTTGTAAAATTCGCTTCGTATATACCAACAGATTCATCATCCTTTTGCTTAAGATCAAGGAAATCATTTTCCATCTTTGTTTGAGGAATATGAGGGAAGTACTTATTGAAAAATAAGTTCTTGAACTCATCCCATTCCATGGATTCAATTTCATCTCGGGACCTCATATTCTTAATTAGAGTCCACCATTGATCTGCTTCACCTTCTAGACGGTAAATATCCAGAATGACTTTTTCATGTTCTGAATAGAGAAGTATGGAAAATATCTTTTCAATGGTACTAATCCATTGTTCAGAAACAAGTGGATTAGAAGACCCACTGAAAGAAGGTGAACGTTGCCTCATGAAGGACTCAATAGAATATTGTTCCCTTCTCTGCTCATTTGGAAGTCCATAATGATTCATATCTTGTGTAAGTATATCAATAAGATTTTACACTCCATCTCCCATAATGTTGTTTTGTTCAAGAGGACAATCATTGCATCGTCCATTACATTGATCAACACGGTTCCTTCGGGTTCCATCCATCGTCTAAAACCCAAAAAGAATAGTGTGAGAGGCGAAAATCATGCTAGGGAAAACAACATAATAAAGGGGGAGTACCTTCAATATCTAACATCTTAGGTTTAATTCTGATATCATTACCATAATTCTAGGACTATAACTTATACTTATACTTAACCTTAGGGACATCCCTAGACATACCTTAGAAATATCTCTAGGGATCTCACTAAAGTTTTCGCATCCTAGTTTCCAAAGGTTAACTAAAACTTTCCTCTGATACCAACTGTAGAGACCAAAAGCTTGATGTACATGGACATTACAATACTTTTGCGAAATACTTAATACATAACAAAAACAGACACACAAGTACTGTAACAGTTTAGTGTCTTTGGAAACTTGGAACATAATCTTCTAATCTTGGTGAAAGATCTTCAACATCTCCCATAAAGATCTTCCCTTTTTTTTGTTACCTAAAACCTTTCTTTACATCCTGGGGAAAATAAAACATATAAAGGGTGAGATCAAATACTCAGTAAGGGTAAATAAAAGAAATATCAATCACATCATATTCATAAGAACATATCATTTTGGAAATCTTAACCTGCAAAAGAGATCATTGTTGTACCTCTCGAACCCCTCAAGGTTTTATTTTCATAATCACAATCACCCTCATATTTAACTAATCCTCTTTCAAGTGTTTTTGGTTGATAGGAATCAAATCAGGTGGCCAAGGAATTGGGCCAAGAAAGAAAGAAGGCAAAGTGGACTGAAAATCAGTCCACCGGCCAACCGGTGGCTTCACCACCGGTCGGCCGGTGGACCCTGGGAAGGATGCTGAGCCACTGCCATCTCACCGGCCAACCGGTGGCCAAGCACCGGCCAGCCGGTGGCACCCAGAATGAACAGGGTTTGCTACTGCCTCACCACCGGCCAGCCGGTGGCTCTGGCACCGGTCGACCGGTAGAGCCTGGACCAAATCTCCTCTTCTCTGCCAAGGCACCGGCCAGCCGGTGGCCCTGTACCGGCCAGCCGGTAGCCCAGTCAAACTAGCCGTTGGCTTTGACCAGTCAACCTTCTTTTGGCCTCCAACGGCTCCGAAGACCTCTCCAACGGCTCCGAAGGCCCCCAATGGGTTCCATGCCTATAAATAAAGGCCAAGGAAGCCCCGGACACCTACCGGAACAATTGTGAATCCACCGTACACATTTTCCATCCTTGGCGTACCTCCGGCGGACTTCCTCCAAGGGAACCCACCTTGCTCCAACAACTTCCACATCCAAGGAGCTCCTCCAAAGAAGCTTGGAAGCGGCCTTCAACATCTCCATCCAATCAAAGGCGCCCAAGGCTTCTCAAAATACGGTTTTTATTGTTTTTATCTTTTGAGCTTAAAATTGGGTTTGTGCCTACAAACCCCAACTCCTTTTCTATTCCTCTTTCTTTTGGGTTTCACACCACCATTAAGGTGTGAAGAGGTTTCTTCAAGCCTTTCCTTTTAAAAGGCTTGAGTTTTCGGTGAGCTAGCCTTCACCCGTTAAAAAGGCTAGTGGGTTCTTGCTAAACCATTAAAAGCAAGTGGGTTCTTGCTTAACCATTTCAAAAGCAAGCTGTAATAGGTCCTAGTGCTACCTCAAAGCCTAGTGGGTTTCTTGCTAAAACCATTGAAAAGCAAGCGGTAGGAATCTCTCAACGGTTGAGTTGGGAGCGGAGACGTAGGCCGGGTTTTGGCCGAACTCCGTTATCAATTTCGTGTGTCTTGCCTTCTTTATTTCCGCTGCACTTTACTTTGATTTTTAATTTGTTAATCAATTTTTTAAAAGGCAATTCATCTCCCCTCCTTGGGGTGTTCTTCCGACCCAACAATTGGTATCAGAGGGGCGTATTTGAATAATTCCCTAACCCGGTTTCAAATTAAAGATCCTATTTTTTTTTATGGCTTCTACCGCTTCTTCCTCTCAATCCCCCGAAGGATTTTCTTTGGATCGTGCTCCATTCTTTGATGGAACCGATTATAGTTTTTGGAAAAACCGCATGGCCACATTTCTTAAAAGTATTGGCTATCCTATTTTTAAAATTGTTATGCAAGGATTTTCCCTCTCCTCTCCCGATGAATCTAAATGGACCCCCAATGACATTGCTTATTTTGAGCTTGATGGCAAAGCCATGAACGCTCTTCATTGTGGTCTTGACCGAAATGTATTTAATTGTATTTCTACTTGCTCTAATTCTTATGATCTTTGGAAATTTTTAGAACTAACCTATGAAGGTACTAGCATGACTCAAAAGCAAGAATCCGATCAAAAGCGAGAATCCGATCAAAAGCAAGAACCCGACGAAAAGATCAAGCCCGTTTGCCCACCTCACAAGAAAAGGGCCAAGAAGAAGAAGAAGAAGGCTTTAAAGAAAACATGGAGTGATAGCTCCTCCTTCTCTTCCTTCTCCTCGAGCGACAATGGTAATAATTGCCTAATGGCAAAACATGAGGTATCTTCCTCCTCTTCCTCCTCTTCCTCCTCTAGTTCTTCTAATTCATTTAATCATTTATCATATGAAGAACTCCAACATGCTAGAGACCAACTCGAAAATGGTTTTCATGAGCTCTCTTCAAAATTCGTTGCTTTGAAAAAGAATTTCAAAAAACTCTCCTCCGAAAAAGAACAACTTCTCAAAGAGAAGGTGGAGATGTCCCTAAAAATCCAAAATTTTCCAAATGTTGATTCCATGGAATCAACCATCAAAGACCTAAGGGAGACCCTAGCTAAGTTCACCCAAGGGGAACAAAATTTGAACAATCTCCTAGGTTCCCAACGTATATCTAGAACCACCCAAGGGCTAGGATACACCAACCGAGCTTCCTCCTCCCATGCACCCACTATTTTTGTAAGGGGGAGCTCCGAATTTAAATTTTGTAACTATTGCAAAAAACCCGGGCACCTAATTTATGAATGTAATTGTAAAAACGCCCGGTATGGTCAACCCAAAAGTATTTTCTTTTCCGATGAGTTTTATAGGAGAAGACCCGCCATGAAACAAATTTGGATTGAAAAATCCCTTTTGGCGAGTCTCACGAGACCAAAATTTGTCACGGTTTCAAAAACCGCTCCCCAGTGATTAGTTGTTTTTATTTAGGGGGAGTTAGGTTCTTTTAAGCCTTTTTGTGAATTAAAAATTTTCTTTCAAAATTCTCATTTTAAGTTTTTTATTCAAAAATTTCTATTCAAACTCTCAAACTCAACTCTTGGTTTCAATTATTTCAATTCAAAATTTTCTTTTAAAATTTCATTTCTAAATTTCCAACAGTTGGTATCGAATTCTTTTTTGATTCAAAACTCTCAATTTCAAAAATTTCATTTGATTTTCAAATCTCAAATCTTGTTTTTCAACCTTTTTCCCTCAATCAAGTTTTATGCCCCACTCTATTTTGATAATCACAAAGGGGGAGAAATTTCTTGATTGATTGGGGGAGAATCCTTTTCATCATGGTTAAGCATTTCCTTTCAATTTTAGTATTTTTCATTGTTTGTTTTGGTGATTGTGATCATCAAAATAGGGGGAGATTGTTGTACCTCTCGAACCCCTCAAGGTTTTATTTTCATAATCACAATCACCCTCATATTTATCTAATCCTCTTTCAAGTGTTTTTGGTTGATAGGAATCAAATCAGGTGGCCAAGGAATTGGGCCAAGAAAGAAAGAAGGCAAAGTGGACTGAAAATCAGTCCACCGGCCAACCGGTGGCTTCACCACCGGTCGGCCGGTGGACCCTGGGAAGGATGCTGAGCCACTGCCATCTCACCGGCCAACCGGTGGCCAAGCACCGGCCAGCCGGTGGCACCCAGAATGAACAGGGTTTGCTACTGCCTCACCACCGGCCAGCCGGTGGCTCTGGCACCGGTCGACCGGTAGAGCCTGGACCAAATCTCCTCTTCTCTGCCAAGGCACCGGCCAGCCGGTGGCCCTGTACCGGCCAGCCGGTAGCCCAGTCAAACTAGCCGTTGGCTTTGACCAGTCAACCTTCTTTTGGCCTCCAACGGCTCCGAAGACCTCTCCAACGGCTCCGAAGGCCCCCAATGGGTTCCATGCCTATAAATAAAGGCCAAGGAAGCCCCGGACACCTACCGGAACAATTGTGAAGCCACCGTACACATTTTCCATCCTTGGCGTACCTCCGGCGGACTTCCTCCAAGGGAACCCACCTTGCTCCAACAACTTCCACATCCAAGGAGCTCCTCCAAAGAAGCTTGGAAGCGGCCTTCAACATCTCCATCCAATCAAAGGCGCCCAAGGCTTCTCAAAATACGGTTTTTATTGTTTTTATCTTTTGAGCTTAAAATTGGGTTTGTGCCTACAAACCCCAACTCCTTTTCTATTCCTCTTTCTTTTGGGTTTCACACCACCATTAAGGTGTGAAGAGGTTTCTTCAAGCCTTTCCTTTTAAAAGGCTTGAGTTTTCGGTGAGCTAGCCTTCACCCGTTAAAAAGGCTAGTGGGTTCTTGCTAAACCATTAAAAGCAAGTGGGTTCTTGCTTAACCATTTCAAAAGCAAGCTGTAATAGGTCCTAGTGCTACCTCAAAGCCTAGTGGGTTTCTTGCAAAAACCATTGAAAAGCAAGCGGTAGGAATCTCTCAACGGTTGAGTTGGGAGCGGAGACGTAGGCCGGGTTTTGGCCGAACTCCGTTATCAATTTCGTGTGTCTTGCCTTCTTTATTTCCGCTGCACTTTACTTTGATTTTTAATTTGTTAATCAATTTTTTAAAAGGCAATTCATCTCCCCTCCTTGGGGGGTTTTGGCCGAACTCCGTTATCAATTTCGTGTGTCTTGCCTTCTTTATTTCCGCTGCACTTTACTTTGATTTTTAATTTGTTAATCAATTTTTTAAAAGGCAATTCATCTCCCCTCCTTGGGGTGTTCTTCCGACCCAACAATCATAATTTCATAACATGGGATAAATCATAGTAGTGAAATGTAATCCCAAAAATAATAACATAAGACATGAAACTTTGTTTCATACACACATAATCATAGAAAATTATTTCTTATTAGTCAAGACTCATTTCTAATACTATCTTAGTGGACAGAGTCCATTTCTGAACCAAGTTCACTCCTCGTTCCAGTCCTGTATCACTGAACCGGTTTAACTTGCCGTTCCAGCCATATCTATCTCATGAGATATAAATCATTACCCAATGCATTGGAGGGAGATATAGGTCCCACCCATCTCATAATGATACCATTATTATGTGTTCCACAAGATCATAAATCATACATCATAACATAACCCATGTAATAAAAATGGGATTCATAAACATCATGTCACTATAACATAATCTATATAAGATAAAAGGACAGCATAAAAATAATTCCATCATAACATAATCAAATCAATGTAAAAAAAGGGATAGAAACAGAACCCTATATTATCTTAGATGGAAAATAATTTTGATAAAATTCTTGAACTCCATTCTTGAGGAAAATATCCTTTCTACTTCAAAAACATTTTTCCTTTCTTAACATGTCATAAAATTTTAAACTAAAATAAATTGATTAAAAATAAACTTGAAAACTTGTAAAGGAATCTTCATGGAAGTAATTTTTTTATGAAATCATAAAATCCATTCATGCCATATAAGTTAAAAAAACATTCTTCTCATACTTTGTCCGAAAAAGTCAAAAAGTATCTCGTACTTAAAACGACAAAAGATTCCTTTCATATCTTTTACTAAAAATCCACAAATAGGTGAAATTAGATTTAAAAAAATTGTATGAGGATATAAATAACATTACATATTGAGTAAACATGTATGTGGATGATAAATATTCCCCAGTAAATACCGAAGTATAAACAATCTCGGATAAAAATTGAGATTGCGAGATTTTCCCTTACCTTAGGTCCGATTTGCTTCGTACGTATCCGAACCTCCTGTATAATGATTTAAATAATGTTATTGACTTATTACATAATCTTACTCACTATTATGATATCATATATGGTCATATTATTATCTTTTTATTAGTAATATTTCATTGCTACTTGTTATTCGGGTGTTTATTGCTTTACGTTCTTATGCATGTTTTGTCGAATAAATTCTTTTTCTTATTTTTAGGTTATGGATAACTAATTTCCAGAATGTTATTATTGTAATATATATCATATTTATTCATTCAATTCATTTATATAATCATTATGAAATGAATATCATGTAGAACGAGTCACATCACATCGTGGAGACGGTAGGTCGTACGTACGCACGAGCGATGATATCGTTCCCATGATCGTGGAATTTTATTAAAGTGTATGTATACTATTTCAGAATCAATATCACTTTACAATAATCATATATAGTTATTATTTACACCATTATACCCATCCATGTAAGGTTGTGGTGGAAAATAGATTACACCACGGCGTGGAGACAGTATTCTGTACGTACGCACGCGCGGTGATTTCGTTTTCTGTAGGATGGATAGAAGGTGAAATAGGGTTGTTTCATACTTATAATAACATATAAGTATATGAGTGATATTTATGTTATTAATTCATAATTAAACAACTAAAGAAGAAGTATAAGAAGAAATAAAGTTGAAATAATCGGTAATGGACATTACCTCTTCTTTGAAGCGCCACTTCTTAACCTCCTCATAGGGAACTAAAGATGGTCTTTGAAGAAGACCAGGACCTATAGGATGTTTCTAGGGAAGAGGAGAATATAAATGGTCAGGTTTTGGCTGATCTTGAAGGCTCTAAATTGTGTAAATAGGATAGGGAGGAGGTGACCTTTTATAAGGGAGGAGAGGGGCACCTTTGGAATTATAAGAAATATTAATTTATAATAAATTCCAACCACACTTAAAAACCTCCAAAATGACTCAAATCCGAAGATTAGATGGGATAGAGTTGAAATATCATAAACTAATAAAATTTAGACAAGTTGGAAATTTATTTAAAACATTATCAACTTGATTTATCCTTATATAATCTATTTAATTTTATTTGTGGTAATAAAATTCTAAATTTTAAATCATTATAAATAATTACTTATATGTTGTGAATTGTCAATAATTGGATACTTTATGACATTGTGGACCATATAAATTTTAATTTGTAATTTTTAAATATTTTTTTAATTTTTAAACAATTTTATATTATGTTATTTTTATAAAATAAAAATAGTGTCAATTTTGACACTATTCATTTATTTGAATTTAAATAAAATCCTAAAAGAAGATATGTTTGAACTAAAAGATTTAATAGATTCATAACATGTCATATGTATCTATAAAATTAGTGTATCGCATTAAATAGTTCATATAATATTTATTTTAATATTTTTAAAACCATTTATTTTTTATATCTCTTAATAAAATAATTACTACAACATTTTTGTATAATTATTTAATATACTTATTTGTTGCATAAAAAATAAAAATAAAATCCTATGATATAAATAAATATAATAAATTTCATAATAATATTTTTACTTGAATTTATCATCTTAAAATCACAACATTTAAATTGTTATATTTATTAAATTATGAAGGTGACATCTTTGACATCATTTAAAATAAAATAATATAAATGTTATAATCGGTTTTATAAGGCTCCAAATGGTCCAAAAATCTACCCTTGTATTATTAGGGTATATATATACTCGACCAATAATTTTTGGTCAAGTTTCTGGTCCTTTTGATAGGTATTGTTATTTTAATAAAAACTATATTATTGATTTTTCACTAAATAAACAATTTCTACATCACTATTGTGTCACCATTAATGACAATTATTTAATCCCTAAAAATTTTAAATAAATTCTCATGATATAGATAATTTATCTAGATTTATGGATACTATTCATGTTTGAAGTTTCATTAAGTTTATCACTAAATTAAAATTATTATACTTATAAGATTTAAGAGAGTGACATGTTGTCACTTTCTTTGGTTTTAATAATAATTAAATTATTTTCATGGTCAAAAGTTCATAAAATGAATCTAATCCTACCCTTAGGTGATATGGGTCTAATTTTAGTCATCCAATATAATTTTGGCATGTGTTAGGATAATTTTATAATCTTAGGATTACCCTTAATTACCCGATTTATCTTTAACTGAAGTAAATAAAAATTACCGTAGTTACTATTCATAATGCCTAAAAATAAAAAGTAGCTTATTAACATAATTTGGACCTAATGATTCCAAATATGGAATAAATTTTTCCAAATTCAAATCACAGAATTTTCAGAAATTAATTTAAAATTAATCTCGTTGTTAATAAAAACGAGTTTTAAAAGTTAAAACATTGTAAAAGATTGAAATTATTTTCCCTATGAATTCAATGTAAAATCAATACTAATGAAATAAATTATATTAAATGGTAAAAATATATTCTATTTATACTTTAAAACCATTCAATATTATAATTTTTCCATATAAATTATTATGATGAAAAAAGTTGTTTTTAATTAAAATATAGCGTGTTTTTACTATTCATTAAAATATGAAAGTTATCAGAATAATATGAAAAATTTATCCAAAGTAAATTTTTATATCCTGGTTCCAAATAATAATTATATTTTGTCAAATTTAACTTGTAAACATATCAAAAACTAGATTTAAAGTGGGTACGCCATCAAAAGGCGGCAAAACTGCATTTTTTGAAAAATACATATTTTACGCGAAAATTTTATTTTATTATCATACCATATTCTAGAAAATGTGTATGATGAATAATAATGTTATAAAATTCAAGATTTAGCTAATACTATTCATAACGGCTATTCCATAATAATATTATAACAATATTTGTTGTTTAGTGAAACCCGGTATTACGTACAACACACGCTATCGAGGAAGGTCAAAATTGCGTGTAATGCAAGCCATGTCAGGGTTGCGTGTAGTGCAAGACTCCTTTGTTGTTGTGTATAACAGAATCCAACCATATTTCATTTATACATTGAATATATATATATATATACACTCAATTTTTCATAGAATAACTACTATCAAACGAACTTGAAATTGTGTGTAACACGATCCAAGAATAGTGTTGCGTATACTGCAAGCTAATACGGTATTGCGTATAGAACAAACTAATTTTGGTGTATCTTATAACACAAGACATGAAAGAAATTAAAAAGAATATATCTCATAAAATCTCGGGGTGTTACAAAGATCTTCAAATATATATTCAAACAGAAATGATCTTAATATGCACTAGTGAGATGGTTATAGGTCATCAAGGATTATGACTTCTCAATCCACTACCATCCTGGAAAAGAGAATAAAGTGGTGGATTCTCTAATTAAAAAGGATACTTTAACATTATCAATGATGAAAATTGAGAGGGATCCAATCTTTTTAGATTTGAAATATATGGAAATGGGAATAATTAAGGAAGGAACATCATCAATCCTTTCTCAAATTATTAGTCACCTATCAATCATAGAGAAAATAATGTATGCTTAAAGAAATTATTTGTAAATTAAGAAGAAGGTGGAAGATATATGAAAGTATAAATCCCCAGAGTTAAAAAATTATGAGGAAAGAGTTGTAAGATTTGGGTCACGACTATGTGTACCATGCAATCTAGAGATAAAAAAGGAGATTCTGAATGACGCACAAAGCTCAACCTTCTCTATTTACCCAAGGATCACAAAGATGTATTGAGATCTCCGAGAGAACTATTCATGGGAAAATATGAAAAATGATATCTTTGAATATAAATCAAAGTGTTTGGTATGTCAGTAAGTGAAGGGTGAAAGACAAAATTATAAGGGGATGATGCAACCATTACCCATACCAACATGGAAATGGGAAAACATCACCATGAACATTATCACTAGACTTATGAAGAAATCTATAGGAAACAATTCTATATGGGTTGTTGTGGATCATCTTATTAAGACAACTCGCTTTATTGCAATTTTATAGGACTTCCCATTGGATCAATTTTCATGGACATACATTAGAGAAGTGGTAAGTCAACATGGAGTACCACTATCAATTTTATCTAATTAAGATCTAAAATTTACCTCTAAGTTCTAGAAATGTCTCCAACATGCTCTAAACACTAATATGATCTTTATTATGGCTTATCGTCCTCAAAATTATGACCAATCTAAGCAGACTATTCAGACACTAGAAGATATGTTCAGAGCATGTTTTATGGATTTTAATGTAGGATGGTACCAACATCTTCCTCGGTTTGAGTTCTCTTACAATAACAGTTTCCACTCTAGCATCCAAATGGGTCCATATGAATCCCTTTATGGTAAAATATGAATAACATCAGCATGATGGGATAAAGTTTGGGAACATAAGCTGTTAAGACCTAAAATGGTTGAATAACTGGTGGAGAAGGTGAAAACCATTCAGCAGCACATTAAGGTATCCCAAAGTCGACAAAAGAACTATTAAGATAATTATTGATGGGGCCTATATTTTGAGCTTAGAGGCATGGTATTCCTTTTAATATCTCTATGGATGAGGATCATGATATTTGATAAGAAATTAAAGATGAGTATCAGGTACATCAGCCCCTTTGAGAGTCTTGATTTTGTCGAAGTTTTGGCCTATCAACTATAACTTAAACCTACCATATCTCAAGTACATGATGTATTCCATGTATCCCTATTGATGAAGTACATACCAGATCCCTCACATGTACTGAATCCTGAGGTGCTATAGATGGAAAATGATCTCTCTTACAAGGAGCAGTCAGTGAAGATCTTAGACCGTAGAGATAAAGTTCTACACAACAAGACTAATCACCTAGTCAAAGTACTATAGATGAACCATACGTATGAATAGGTAACATGGTAACCATAGGAAGTGATGAGGGTTAAATTCCATCACCTTTTTATGTAAAATTAAATTTTGAGGCAAAATTTTCTTTAGGGGTAGAATGTAACAATCCATAATTTTATTAATAAAATTTTAATTATTTTAATTACGTTATATAATAAAAATCATATAAAATAACCTAGGGAACACAATACAAACTTTATAAATGAATAATGAATTAAATGAGAGGTATTTCTATAAGCTAAGGAACCTATACCAATGAAATAGTAACTTGACCTTTTAAATAGTACTATAACCCTTAGGAATAGTAATTAAACCAATAAAATAATAACCTTACCTGTGAAATTATAAATAAAATTTATGTATCATATTAATAAATATATCATATATTTATTTCATGGTATAAGTAAATAAATGTTTTAAAAATGATAAAATAAGTTTTGGTATTTTTCTAGGTCATAAATATTTATTTTAAATTTAATAATTAATATAATAATTTAAAAGAAAATTTATTTTCATAAAATGTATTCATAAATTAATATTTTTTTGTATTATTATTATAATATAAATTTATGAGACCTTAATTAATTGTTCAAAGTGTTATAAAATCAGTTATAATTTTAAAATCTATATTTTTCAAGAAAATAATGATTTTAATTAAAAATTAAATTTATCATATTTGGAAAATTATTTTCATAAAATAGATTTCATTTTTTTATTATAAACATGAAAAAATGTTTAGTTTGAATTTTTGGGATTTTTCTAAAATAGTTGAATTTTTGATAAATTGTGAAATATGATAATTTACAGTGTTCAACAAATACATGAATTATTGAGTTGTAGATGATGTATGGATGAGGTAATACAATAATCTGGAAATATTCTTAATTATTTAATATATTTATTAATAAGATTCAAACTATTCGTATTCTTGATCCAAAATAATAAACTATTGAATAAAATAAACAAAAAACACCCCTCTCCTCCCCTATAAATTCCACCCACACCGTCTCTTCTCCTCACACCTTCTAAGATTTGATACTTATAAAAAAATTTCTCAATTATCTTATCAAGACCCTAATCCAGGTCTATGATCCTTTGGTCTCAAAAAAATCATAATACAATTTTCTAAAGGAGGTTCTCAAGTAGAATAATTCAAGAGGTAAAATCCTCTTTCTTTTTCTTTTAATCTCTTTTCATTTTCTTTTATTTTTTTATTATCTCCTCACCACCCCTTGTCAAAGTGGAATAATAACTCTAGTTTATTATATATATTATAATTTTAGCATGTTAATGTAATAATTCATCATCAAACCACTTCTCCACTCCCCTTTATTTTAAAAATGAAAACATCTTCTGTGGGGTGTTGATTTATCGCCTTCGAGGATGAAAAGTTTTCATTTTCCTCCACGTCCTTCAAGGCTGGTCATAAAACCATTATAATGGTCAAAAATATTTTAAAAAATATTTTATATCCTTTTTATGTTCTTCAACTGACATATATACATAATACTAAATGATAAAACAAAACGAGTTCATTGTGATCGAAAACTGCCAAAATTAACCTAAGTTGTTATCATTAACTTTTTATCTAATGAATCATCCTAATATCTGGAAACAAAATAGTATATAAGACCAATTACACTTATTAAGTCCATTAATAACATATAATTTTAATTTTGGACAATTATTCTCATTTTACACGATCTTCCATACATGTATTCAAGTGAATCGGTCATGAAGACCAAGAAAACAGACACTCCCAAACGATGAAATTGAAAACTATAACTCATAAAAATGGCCGTAAAAAATAAATAAAATTATAATGAATAAAATAAATGTATAATAGGTTCTATATTTATTAATTAATAAATCTATTTTTTTATATATGATATTAAAGTGAAGAAATCATTTAGACACAAGGTAAGGGGATTCTCAAACCCAATTTTTTTTCTTTGGGTTATTCCTATTTCATGCCAAAATTCTGTGTGAATGTTCATTTAATATTACATAAATATAATTTCATTATCATTACCTTTTCATTTATTGGATATAAATGCTTCCAATTTGATTTTATGACAAACTCAAAGATTTTTCCAAATGAACTCTTCTTTCTAAAAACAAAAGTTTTACTTCTCTTGTGATTGTTTCTTCTTCACTCGAGATTTATAATTCTTATACCAAGTGTGTTTTTCCCTTTTTATTTTGTAAAACCTAAAGTTTATTCATGAAATTATTCTCATGAAACCCATTTTCTTTACATGGTTTATTTTATGGAAAATATTTTTATACATTCTATGTGGCGTGCATGGTTATGTAAATATTGTGATGCGATGGGTTTGATCATAATTATATAGCACTCCATTGAATTGGGTAATATAATTAAACTCATGAGATAATGTAAAAAATTCATGAAAATGATACTAACTTTTTTCAAAATGATTATTTTATGATTATGCGCATATGTTATGCATGAACATGATGCTCTCTTTATTCACAACTATGTGTGGTATTTGACCACTAAGACATGATGTTTAATTTTTATGAATTACCACAATCCATGCCTTTATCTATTGAATCCTATCATGATTATGATGATGATACCATGCCTATTTTTATCTATTTCTTCATCTCATGATTATGATGGTGGTATCATGCTTATGTTATGATGTTGATGATTATGCTCACCCCATGTTAAAGTTATTCATGTATTTATCTATCCTCTTACTAGGATATTATCTAACCCTTTTATTTTATGTATATCCTCAGGTGATTACTTGTAATAAGGAGAACATAATTTCCACTAAGAATCTAGAGAATAAGAAATTAAATAATTTTTATGTTAAATTATGTAAAAGTTATGTATGGTCCTAATTTTCCCGAGACACTAAATCTTTGGATCCTAGTTTTGTAATACTATTAAATTGTTTATCTTTAAAATGATGTGATAGTTATATAAGAAAAAGTAGGTTATCTATAGTATAGGATCTTATGCATTAACTATTTATCATGTTGTGTATGATGACACATTTTCTTAGAAGGATGTGTACCAAGTTACGATGGAACCAATCCCCCTTAGATTGTTCTATAGTAAATATTTTTCGTGTCTAGTCAATGTGTGTACATTGACTTAGTCTAATTATCCTCTGGGATCTATCATCGATTATCTTAATTACTATAATATAAGTTGCTTCACCTAACTCCTTCATAGATAAACACTTTTTTAACCAATCCTTATCAGACTATAATACTGGTATTTTATTCCCAATAAGTAATATGTCATCAACATATACTATTATGATAAAGATTGCATTCCCAATAAGACTCTTTTAAACACATGAATTGTATTTATTCCTAATGAAACCAAAATATTTTATAGCTTCATGGAATTGAATATTTCATGACCTAGATTCTTACTTCAATCCATAAATTTATATCTAAAACATGCATATCTTTTTGGAATCACCTAGAGTTACAAACCATTATTTTTGTGTCATTAGACATCTTTCTAAAATTTACCATTAAGGAAGGATATTTTATTATACATATACCAAATTTCATAGTCATGGTAAGCATCTATAACAAGTATAATTGTGATGGATTTCAATATGGAAACAGATGAAAATTTTTTATCATAGTGAATTCATTGACATTTTTTAAAACTTTTAGCCACTAGTCTTACTTTATAGGTAATTACTTTACCTTCCATGTCTAAATTTTCCTTGAATACCCTTTTTCACCTAGTAGGATTTCCATCAACTGGTGGATCAACCAGAACTTGAACTTGGTTCTGATACATAAAACCCATTTCAGAATTCATGGCATCTTTCCATATTACAACTTTTAAGATATCTACAGGCTCTTTTTATGAGAAAGGTTCACTATTTTCATTCAATAATGAGTCACCATCTTCAGTGACTAGAAAACCATATCTCTCTAGTTATCTTACATCTATGGTGATCATACATAGTACTTGTGTTTTAGGAATTATTTCTTCCATGGGGGCCTATGGAATCTGTTCATGTACCAACTATTTTGTATCATGATTATCAAATTCATCAATGTAAATCTTTCTCCCACTACAATTCCTAAGGATGATCTCCCTCTCAATAAATAAAAAAATATCTTGTGATAATCACTTTCTTATCTAAGGGTATATATAGTTAGTGTCCCTTTTTTTCCTTAGGATTCACTATAAAGATAAAATTTATGCCACAGGGTGATAATTTGTTTCCTGAGAATACATTAAGAAACACCTCACAACCCCATACACCTGTATGTGAAAAAAGGTTTCTTTCTAGACCATAACAAAAATGCAATTATCTTTACCAATTTAGTGGGTACTCAGTTTAGTGTAGATTCCCCAGTTTGTAATAAATAACACTAAAATGATAATGGAAGATATGAATGACTCATCATTGACCTTACCATGTCTAGAAAGGTATGGTTCCTCCTTCCACTAACACCATTCCATTATGGTGTTTAAGGTGGAGTGAGTTGAGATAGAATCCCAAACTCCTATAGAAAGTCAATAAACTCATGGTTAATATATTTACCACCTTAATCTGATTGAAGATTCTTTGTCTTATTTCCAAGTTGATTATCAACTTCATTCTTGAATTCTTTGAATTTCTCGAAGGACTTGGACTTATAACTCATCAAGTAGACATATCCATATCTACTCAAGTCATCAATAAAAATTATGAAGTATGAATACCCACATCAAGATTCTACTATAAATGTTCCACACACATCAGTGTGTACTAATCCAATAAATAATGTGACCCCTTCACCTATTCCACCGAATGGTAGTTTATTCTATTTTCCTTGTAAAAAGCATGATATCTTTCAAGTGGTTTTATCTCAAAAGTGTCTAAATAACCATATTGATAGATCTTTGTCAAAATATTCTCATTTACATCACCAAGATGGTGATGCCACATTTGGGTGTTATATGAGTTGTACAAATGTGATTCATTATCAATTTTCAATACTTTTTTTCATAATTAAATACATAAATACCATTATTTAAATGTGACATACCATAACATATGATGTCCTTATAGAATAAACTACTTTTATTTCCAAACTTGAAAACCAAACCATCTGTATCTTGGAAGGATACATAAATTTTGGTCTTGGTAATAGTTGGTACCTAATAACAATCTCTAAAAACCAATATCATTCATTTTGAAAATGAAATGTGTTATTCTCCAATGGCTAGAGAAGTTATCCTCACATCATCTATAGCTCAAAAATCCACCTTTCCACTCGATTGTTTTTGGAATATACTTGGTTCTGACATTTGGATTCAAATATGAGAATTATAAGTTGTATCTAATACACAATATTTAGATATTAAAATATTGAACTCAATAATGAATTCACCTTTATCATTCCTTTTCTTCTAGGTTATGTTCCTCTTTAAGTGGTCTTGCTTGCCACATGAAAAACATACTGCTTATTTTTCCTTTCCTTGCCTCTATATTTTCCTCTTCTTGGAAGGATGGTTCTCCGGATATTTATACTTTTTATGAGTCTTGTCCATTTTACCTTATTCTTAATTTTCTTATTCATCATAAGAACTGCAAGTTTGTCACGCCCCATGTCCTTTTCCACATGGTGAAATAGTGTAATAAGTTATAAAATAATCTTCTCGTTATTGTTCATGTTATAATTAACAATAAAATTAGAGGGATTGGTTAGTGAGGAGAGTACAAGATATGTGTGAAACTCATCTAGGAATTTAATCCTTAAGATCTCTAAGTGTCCAATGTAGCTGATAATCTTGACTACATGATTCCTAGCTAGCATTGTCTCTCTAAGATTGGTTGTAAATAGAGAATTTTAGATCACTTATCTCTATTGTCTCACCTTCTCTTGATAGCAATCCTAAAGTTGAGACATCATGTTATACACACCCATGTCCTCATTTTTGTTTAGAATCACATTGTTTATGGATGATAGCATAAAAACATTTAATATATATGGAATCATTTAAATGTTTCTCATAGAGATACAACTCTTCCACACTAGCCTCTTTACCAGGATTTTTAGGAATATGTTCTTCCAATACATACAATTTCCATTCATGGAGTAGGATAATGCGTGAGTGTGTTTTTCACTCTTGAAAATTTTTAATGGTGGTAAGGATATCCTTTTAAAGTATGGATCACAATGATAGGTTTTAAGTCATGTTTATTATTGTTTCAATAAATAATATGAGGATAATTTTAGTACTTTACCTGAAAAAAATTAGATAAATAAATATTATATTATATTTATTAATCTCCCATTATTTTATCAAAACCCAACTTCCCTCACCTTTGAATTTGGAACATCCTTTTTACTACACATTATAATGGAAATGATCTATATTCCCCTTCTCATCACCCCAACACTGTTCAATCAAGCAATTTGAATGGTTTTAGGTGGGAATTAAAATTTTGACTGCATTAACTCAGAGTTCCTTGATCTGTTGAGTGGACTGCTCAATCCTAAAATCCTTAAATTGGATTTCCTCAATATTTTCTCTTAATTACACCAAGTCTTGTTTTGGTAGTCAACCCTTGATTTAAAATAAGTTAAGTCAACCCAAAACATCAAGTTGTAATTCTCTGATAATTGAAAGCACCCTAACTTTGGTCGGTCAAGCACTTTGAACTATGGTTCAATTTTAACTTAAATAGTGTAAATCTACACTAACTTAAAATATATAGTTGAGGAATATTATATATATGTGTAACTTTCCCATTTTATCTTTATTACACAGTTATTAATATTATGTGTATTTACTTAAGTTATTAAACATGTCTTTGATAAAAATTTTGCATAATTCAATTTATTTTAGTTCTATCTTGTATAATTATTACTTCATTAATTTATGTGATCATGACTAAATATCCAAAATGAAATAACTCTAGAAATAAAATAATAAAGTGTTATGATCATGAGATTTTACTAATTATTAATTTATCAATTAGGTGATAAACTAATCATCGACCTAGGGGGAATGCCTTAAACTATTTTAGGGTTTGTATTTCACCTTTCCACCTATCCACCTATGTATATCTCTTAGATTTCATTCATCTCAGCTCTAAAATTTAACTGCCTATACTAGTTTGGGAGCTCCATCCATTACATATTTTTTTACTCACACACATAGGAGGGAACCAAAGGATTGGTTAATAGGTTTTTGTAAAAGAAAAAATGGGATCGTAGGACCTTACATAATGAGAGGAGGGATGACACATAGACCATCAATTTAATTTAAAAATAAATTAAAATAAATTAATCACATACATAGGTTTGTTCTATTCTCATGATCATAAATGTACTTGAAATGAATTATGCATTTAATAAAAATGGCATTCAATTATAATCATTCTTATTTAAGATAAATCGTGCTCAAATAAATTATCTTCTTTAATTAATAAATTATTTTATCTTAATTGTCATCCAAAATTTCTTTATATTCTCATGCATCATAATTTTAAAAAAATTAAATAAATTTAATTAAAATTAACTATGTATAAAACTTATACCTTAGAGGAAACATGGTGAGTACCTATCTTTACTACCCAATGTGTATTATATTCATATACTATTTACTTATGTGACATGTGGAATATATGAATTATCATGTAATTTCATGTTGTGTACATATTTAAATAGATGACACACGGAACACATGGAATTTACATAGCATGTTACATTTCAATGTGCATAAAGTAATAAGTGTATTACCACTTATACATGATATGAAGTTCTAAATATTACACAAAAATTAATTAGATATTTAATATGTATAAAACTAATCACAAGGAATTTACATAGTTAAATTAATGACACATAGAACAAATATTGACAAAGTTTAAGAAGTATAATAAATTAATTTTAAATTATGTGAAATTTGATAATATACATGGTGTGTACTATCTGGCTACACAACATTTATATTTCTCATTGAATACCTACAATACATACCTAGGGACTAAGCATGTAGTAGTTCCATGAAAAATAATGAAGTACACAATTTTTACATGGGCTACATGACATGTGGTCTCTAAGATACATGGTCACTGGTCATGTAGGTTATGTAAGGAAATACATGGCTTGTCTTTGACTAAAATACGACATGTCATGTATGGATGTTACACGCTGTGTAATCTGGTTGAAAATGCACCAAATTGTCCGGGTCAAATGGCAGTGTGTTTAAATAAACCTCACATGTAATAAATTTACATTGATCGAATTTATTTTAAATTAATTCATGGTTAAACATGGGTACACGGTGTGTACCGATGGTCTATATGATGTGTACTGTTCTATTTTCTGGCCATAATCCTTATCACCTATAGATGACATCTTTAAATTTATTTCATTAAAAAATTAATCAATTTGATTATATTTGTGATAATAAAGAGGAAGAATAGAAAATATCATGATTTGGATTAAATAATGATTAATCTGGAATTGAAAACTAGTGATAAATGTGTAAATAAATAAACTATATTTAAATAATTATAAATAATTATGTGAACTCTCTAATACCACTTGAAGGCTCTGGGTACAATGGAAGTGTTCTATGGAGCATGCCCAACTCAATTTTTTTTTCATAATTGATGATTAATCAGAGATGTACATCAATGATAAATGTCATGACCAACGGAATTGAATCAAATATTAATTGAAAAGAGAATGTTGGAACCGAAACAAAAGATCATTGCATATTATTTATAATTAATTTACTAAATTAAAGAATTACCTAGGAATGAATTCTTTCTTCGTTTATGAATCTTACAACTTATCTACATCATACCATCGTTACATTTTAGGAATCAAACATAGATTCCCTCTAATCGTGATCCACACATTCTTCATGAATTGTCGAACATCATTGTAGGATTCTATAGGTGCTAGCATGGAAGATCCTAATGCTTGTGTTATTCACCTTTGATCGCATTGATAATCTCTTCAAGGAAATATTCTCTTTTATCTCTCTAGACTTCAGAGTGGCGGTGAAAGGGGATCCCTTTATATTCTTGAGAGAGTTCTTGGAAAGGGATATTTCTAGTTCTTTGAGCGAATTATATTTGGATGTCTTCATGCACAACCAATGAAAATGAAAACATCTTAAGAAATAATATAATAGTGTTTATATACCTCTAGGGTTAGAAAATAATAATTATATATGCACCCTTATTATTTTTCTTAATCCCCACAGGGCCTCATGTCTATATTAATAATATTGTTATTATTTATTGACATTCTCAAAGAAAGAAAATTAAATTAAATATTATTTATTCAAATAATATTCAATATATATTATTTATCATTGGACCAATAAAATCAGTCCTCCATTCCTCCAAAATATTTATCAACCCTTGAATAAATACTATTTATTTAATAAATAAATATCACTTCATTATTCACCAGTAAAAAAATATAATATTAAATAAATAAAAAATAAATATTTGTTAAATATTATACTCACAAAATACTCTCTTTAATAACCGAGGATGTAATATATTCAATCAAGAAAACATGAATAATTATTAAACCATGTGAGGAAATAATATTTATTCAGCTTGTTAAATAATAAATAATATTGTTATTTAACTGATGTTCTTGATACACTTACTGTGTGGCCTTATAGGACTCCTTATTAGTGGAATTTAGATAAGTAACCTAAAGTTTAAGGTTTTAATCTAGTAACATGTCAAGGCACACAATGATATAAAATATCATACATATGATTACTGTGTAATATATTCCATTTATCTTGATATCTCTAATCAAGAAGGTTGCATGCTGGTGTCATCAACCCATGTACTCAATGTCTCTTTCTTTAACTTTCTAGAAATTGAACTTGCCTATAAAAAACCATGTCCATAGATTTATTTAGGCTATATCATTTCCATCAAATGACCTAAGATATTAACTTCCATTAAAGAATAGGAAAATCCTTTCTCGCATTATTCATTAATGAAATATTACTCATGACACACCCTACACATCCTACTTCACCACGAACATATATCATCACATTTTTTATCAATACATCAAATTACATGACTCATAACATCAATTAATAATAATTTTAAAGTATAAGGACCAATACACACATCTACAAATAGGAACATCCAATGAAACATATAAATGTGGATTTCCCACTGGTGAGTCTCATTATCATAATATCCTAAACTAGAAATTACCGAAGACGTACATCATGAGAAGGTTCCTCAAATTCCTATGAGTATCAACCCCTAATAGCCTGTATCATTTTTATCCCTTGAATTATTTCATTCAGCTACAGAATATATATTTTGGGAATATTTTTGTGGCACTTCTAGGTTCTCATCATAGTGGGGAAATATTATGATCTTTTAGTATGAATGTTACTCTTAAGACGTTATCACATACTTTTTCATGTAGAACAACAATCATGACATGATAAGTAGTTTATTAATATTCAAAAATATGAATACAGGTAATCATAAATGACACAGAAGCTAGTTTTATGAAACCAACTCCAGCACCTAAAACCCTTAGGCCTTCACCTAAACATGGCCAAACTTAAGAACAAAGAGAAAAAAAAATATTAATGAAATTAATTTTAGGGATTTATAATTATTCCCCTATAAATACTTCTCACCATCCATAATTATATATAGGGTCCTGCTCAAACATCTCAATCCACTAAGCTTGAATGTCAACCTCTCACTCCCAAAACATCTCCCTAATCCATTCAAGTTTCCATTGATTCTGTATAAATGTTTTCATCATCCCTTGAAGTAATTTCTTATTATAATATATAATCTACACCATACGTTCCTTGTAAGATACATTAGGATCTATCTAAAGGTCCCCATAATCAATGACATGCATAGGATCTGCCACATACCTCCAGTGTTGTGACACACGAAACACATTATGAATACCTCAGTAATGAAAAAGGAATATCTAGATGGTATGAAACTACCCATATCTGCTTAGTGTCCTAAAAGGGTCTAAAAAATATTGGAGTAATCTTTCCATGCTTCCTCAGACATATGTGTCCTAACCGAGGAGTCACTCTCAAGAAAACCTGATCACCCATAGTGAACTCTAAAGTTCATTCCTTTGATCAGCATAAAATCTATATCTGCTCTGAGTGGTTGTAATGACCCAAAATTTTGAATAAATCTTGTTTCCTAATTTTGTGTGTTATTTTATTTTTTATACTCAAAAAAACTATTTTATTTGATAACATGAGTATAATTAAAATGAGACTGTTGGGTTTTGAATATTATATGACCATTGGTCAATATGACCGCTGAAAACTAAACGTTTCGATTATTGTCTCTAAATACAAGTAATCATGGTTAATTAATATAGAAAGAAGATTTGATTGCCTCACCCAGTAGTCTTGGACCGATCGAAGCCCATCTAACAGAACTTGGGAAGGAGGTAGCACCACTGGGATTTGCTCTGGACCAAACCCAATCCGAACTTCATCGTGTGAAGCTAGAACAAAATAGCCTTTGCGAGAAGTTCAAACTGATAGAAATTACTACTCGTGCGATGTTGGCTAAGCCTCCCTCGGATTCTATCACCTTAGCACACCTTACACTTAGGTCCTATGCGGGTGTGATAAGGGGCTATGTAAGGAGACCATAACTGCCTTGTGTAATCCATTGTTTTAAATAAAAAAATTGGTATTTCTTCTTATGATGAAGTTTATGAATTTTTAAATGACCGGATAAATATAGTATGCATATTTTTGATGAATTTTAGAAAAAGGATATTTTAAAAATGTTTATGTAAACCTTAAATAATTAAAAATGTGTAATGATTTTCAAAAAATGGTCTTCTACAATTATGTTCAGTACGAAATTTAGAGTCTGATAAGATCAACTTGATTTTTTATGAATAGTAAATTATGAATAGTGATTTTATACTTAGGATTAGTAATGTGACCAAATGGATTAGTAATCTCACTTAAAGAAAGTATTAATATAATCTAGGCACCTTGATTAAGTAATGAGATTCAATAAAATGGTTAAATAACGGTTTCATAAATTATTAGTCAAGTATTAGTTTTTTCGAGAGAATAATGTTTTTAAATTAAAAATTAAATTAAAAATATTTAGAAAATTATTTTTATAAAATGGATTTCATTTTTAAATTCAGATCATCGATATTATGTTAAGGTAATTTTTGGGGATTTTTCTGAAAAAAATGAATTTTCGGTGAATAGTGTATTTATTTAAAAATTAAATTAAAAATATTTAGAAAATTATTTTTATAAAATGGAGTTAATTTTTGAAATCAGAGCATCTATATTTGGTTAAGGTGAAATTTTGGGATTTTTCTGAGAAAGTTGAATTTTCGATGAATAGTGAAAATGTTGTTTTTAAGTTACGAGTGTTTAATGACATCATTAAATGATGTATTAAGTATTTAATCAATATGTTCGACTTATGAATAGTAATATAAGGTATGAGGTGTCCCAAGTGTCCAATACCATGGGCAAGCCCATGGTTTTTCCAAAACCACTTGTGAGGTGTCCCTTGGCCATTAATGCCTTGTCCCCTCCAATTTCCTATAAATACCCACCCTTTCCTCCTTTAGTTTTCACTCCCTACTCTCCCCCAACGAAGCTCTGGTCTCATTACCTCCCAAGGAGTCCTCCAAAGTTTCCCCCAAGCCCTCAAGGTCCCAACCTTTGAGTTTTAAGAGTTACGTTTTAAGGTAAGGGATCTGACCCCTCTCTTTCTTTTCAAGTGATCTCTTTTATGTCATTTCTTTTATGCTCCGTGTTCTTATGTTGGAGGAGGTTATTTTATATTCCCCTTATTGCCTTTTTCATGTTCATATAATGAGATATCCCCTCTTACTCTCATTATTTCATTTTATGAATGTTTAAGTGGCGCCGTTAGGTTGCCGAAATTTTTGTAACAGATTCTTTCTCCCTTCTCATTTTTCAAGATCTATTTTCATGTCAAGTATTTCAAGTTCCTTTTTATTATGTTGGGTTATTATATCTATATTTATCATACTGATCTTTTATGATCATATGATTAGAGACCCCATTTTATCTCTTCAATTCAGTATTTTGAAGTTTTAAGTGGCGCCGTTAGGCTGCCGAATTTTTAAGTGGTTCTTTCACCCTTCTCATTTTTCAAAGTTCTAATTCCATGTCAAGTCTTTCATGTTCCTTTTATTATGTTGGGGTATTATATCTATATCTATAATACTGAACTTTTATGTTTATATGATTAGATACCCCATTTTATCACTTCAATTCAGTATTTTGAAGTTTTAAGTGGCGTTGTTAGGCTGCTGAATTTTTAAGTGGTTCTTTCACCCTTCTCATTTTTCAAAGTTCTAATTCCATGTCAAGTATTTCATGTTACTTTTTATTATGTTGTGGTATGATCTCTATATCTATCATACTGAAATTTTATGTTCATATTACGAGAGACCCTATTTTATCTCATCAATTCATTTTTGTTGAAGTTTAAGTGACACTGTTAGGCTGCTGAATTTTTAAGGGATTCTTTCACCCTTCTCATTTTTCAAAGTTCTACTTTCATGTCAAGTCTTTCAAGTTCCTTTTTATTATATTGGGGTATGATCTCTATATATATTATACTGATATTATATGATCATATGACAATAGACCCTATTTTATCTCATCAATTCTTTTTTTATTGAAGTTTAAGTGACGTCGTTAGGCTGCCGAATTTTTATAAGAGAAATATTATTTTTGTCTTACTTCCATGTTTTTCATTTCAAATGGTATGTCCTTAAAATTTCATTACCATGATTCATATCATTTATATTCTGTCCCTATACTATTTTTATAGATCATTTATGAGTGGGTGACCCATGTCCCCTCTCTTTTCAACGTTTTCTAAAACCCTGTAACGTAGCCGTTATGCTGCAGAATTTTCGTCTCAAAATGACTCTCTCTTCTTCTCAAAATTATTTTATGTTATTAAGTGAATAATAAAAGCTCTTATTTCTAAAGGGGTATTCAAATATATATCAAAATGTTCTATTTTAAATTCTTGGATTTACATACATGAAACCCACTTTCCCTTTCCGTGGGTTTAAAGTGACATAAAGATCATGTCTTTAAAGAAGTTTTTTAAAACGTTATGATTACGAAATGAAACCCATTTCTTTTATGATATATGGGTTGTTTATGAAATGATTGATGATGATATATTTGTCTCACGTGATAATAAAGACATGTCAAGGGTGCTCCCAGATAGCGCTCCAATGCAATGGGTAAAGACTTAATCTCTAGAGCTGACCTTTTAGACTGATACCTTGGTGAATAACCTTGGTAATTTTTAATGACACCTTGGGGATGGACCTTGGTGAAACAAAATGATTGTCAATATTAAATGTTTTAGCCACATATTCAAGTTGCGAAAAATTTTATTTTTATTATGATATATCCTATAATTTCTTTCTCATGCCTTAAAGTTCTTTTCATTACCTTATTGAAGTATCTCAAGTTCACATGTAAAATGTTTCTCTTGTTTCCCTTACTGGGCCTTCTGCTCACCCTTTATTTTGATGTACGTACAGATGAAGTAATGAACCTAGGCTTGTTTTCATGTTTTATGTTCCTGGTTTCCAAGACACTAAACCTTAAAGATCCTCAGTTTTGTAAAATGTAATGAAAGTTTATGTGATAAAAAGGCAGGATGCTATAGTGGTGATCAACCTCTTCTGTATCATCTTCACTCTCTGAAAGGTATCTTGAACCATATTGGGACCCACAATCACTACCTCACCTACCCTATGCCAACAAAGCAATGAACAACATGACCTCTCGTAAAAATCCTTGTAAGGTTCCATCTAAATCGAAGCTTGGTATCTATTATTGTATGTGAACTCAAACACATCTAGTTGGTCATATTAATAATCACTAAATTCAATGATGCAATCTCAAAGAATATCCTCTAATTTACATATAGTCCACTTGGATTTTCCATGTGTATGAGTATGGGACAATGTGCTCAACCTCAACAAAGTCCCAAGGGCCTTACACAAGACCTACCAAAATTCCACTATAAAATGTGTGTCTCTTTCCAAAAAAAAATACTCAAGGATACTCCATGTCAGCATACAATATCACAAACATAGATATTTACCATCTTTTCCACTAAGTAAGTCTCTCTAATTAATAAGAAGTGACCTGACTTAATTAGTTGATCGATAATCACCTAGACCACATCATGACTCCTCAGGGTCCTAAGTAACCCTAAAACAAAGTCTATCAGGACATATTCCCATTTCCACATGGGTACAGGAAGTAGCTAAAGCAAAAAAACCAAGTCACTGATGCTCATCCTTTACCCTCTAGGAGGTAAGGCATCGAGAGATAAACACAATGATGTCTATCTTCATCCCTGGAAACCATAACTATCACTTAAAGTCATTTTATATATTCATTACTCTAGGATTTACTACCCATATAGAGGTAGGGTAATCCCTCATCAGATCCTCTCTAACAAAAGAACAAATTGCTATTATCCCATGCATCGTGATCATGTCATTGTCTCTCAAAACCCATCTGGATATCGAGTCCCTACCAGCCATCTGTTTCCTCATTACAACACACTCTAGGTCTGATTTCTGACTAATCTTTCCCTGATCCACAAGTTAGGACGTGATCACTAAAGGGGTGCAAGTCATAGATCCTAGATCCTCCAAAGCATCCACCCTCCAAACAGCCAACAAACTCATCAAATGATATATCTCCCTTGATGGTCAATCGCCAATATCCTATTCAACATAAATATTATGGAAAATAGAATCTGCAATGACATTACTCTTCCCAAGTTCATACTCCATCACAAATTCAAACCTTTGAAGATACTCAACCTGGTGTCTATTTCTTAGGTTTACGTCCCTCAATGTGAAGACATAGAAAAGGTTCTTATAGTCTATGTAAATAAAAAATATATCACTAAAGAGATAGTGTCTCCATCCCTTCGGAGAGTGAACCACATCTTCCAACTTAAAGTCATGTATAAGGTGGTTCCACTCACTAGGTCATAGATGAAGATACCCATAGGTTACTACCTTCCCTCCTTGCATCATTACCACTCCCAAAACAATTCCTAATGCATAAAAGTACACTACACAACCAATCCCAAGATCATAGATTATTAGAACTAAGGTTTTCTTCAACCTTCCCTTTATCTTAAGGAAGGCTTTTTCACACTGGTCCGGACACTGGAACTTCACTCCTTTCTTCTTCATTAATTTAATGGGTACTAATAGACAAGATAAGTCCTAAATAAACTTTTGGTGATATCCTTCTATTCCTAGGAAGATGATGATCTTGAACACATTCTAGGGATGTGTCCAAGGAATAACTGCCTCTACTTTCTATGGGTCCATGTATATTCTTATCTCAAACACCACATGTCCTAGTAACATTATATCATGAATTTAGAAGTCACACTTTGATAACTCGACATAAATCCAATGTTCTCAAAGCATAATCAAGACTATCTCTAGGTGTCTAGCTTGTTTCCATAGTGTTGGTGAATAGATGAGGATGTCTTTAATGAATACCATGATGAATGAATACAAGTATGGGTGAAAAATATTATTCATGAGGTCCATGATCACTTTCTACACATTCGTTATCCAGAACAACATCACCAAGTAATCATACAACCCATACTTTCTCTAAAACACCATCTTCAGAATGTCCTCCTCTCTAAATCACAATTTTTGATAGATCAATTCAATATCAATCTTGGAGAACCACTATTATCCCTGTAACTAATTGAAAAGATCATAAATCCTAGTCTGGGGATATAGGTTCTTCATTATCCACCAGTTCAAATTTTGGTAATAAACGTAGAGCTGAAGACTAGCATCTACCTTCTTGGTGAACAACAAAAGTTCACTCATGGTGAAGTACATTTCTTGATAAATCCCATATGCTCCAAATTCTACAAATGCACCTTCAACTCCTTTATCTCGGTCGACACCATATGATACAAGGGTATCAAAATGGTTTGTGCACCTGGTACGAGCTATAACTCAAAGACAACTTCTTTATCAAGAGGGAATCATATTAACTCATCTAGGAATATTTCCTGATAGAGATCCATGATTGGAGGGAGAAATGAGGGGGATGTCATTAATCCTACCAAAAAATACAATCCCTCCATCAATGTTGTGATCATCCCAACTGAACCCAAGTTTAGACCAACTCTACCTGCTATAAGTTCCCACTCTCTGATCATCAAGAACTTCTCTCCTTTTTTCAAAGTGAATGAAAAACATCTCCTATAGTAATCAATTTGATCTCAGAAGCTGGTCATTAAATCCATGATAAGGATCACATAAAATTTCATCATATCCAAAATCATGAACTCCCATAGATGTCCATAACCAGTGAAAACTGTAGTACACTCTAGGAATCACTAGATATGGTCCAATTTCATTACCAATGGTTTATCAAGGGAGAATAATTTAGAGGATAACATGACCGGTACATCAGTTCTATCAACTACCTGTGATAAAATGAAATAATTGGAAGACCAGGCATTGAAAAAAGTAGTATAATAAGTGGATGTGATCAAGACCATACCTTTAACTATAGATTGTAATGGTCTATGAATTATCGATTTGTTACTTTTCTAGTTTTTGGTGTTTGAGGTGTTTTAGGGGAGGCTTGAGGTGGTTTCATGGTGGTTAGAGGTGCAACAGAGCTGTTGTATGATATTTATATCATGGATGGTTTACATGACCTGAATTGGTGATTTAAAAATTGTAAAGCTAGAGAATTCATGGATTTTTTTTGGATGAGGTGTACAACATGAAATGGATTAACATTATAAAATATGAAGTCATGGCATGGAATTAATTCGATCCAATGTGATGTGAATTTCAGTGGAAGTTGGAAAATGGGAATTCACATTGTGAACGTGTTACACAACATGAATGTGTTGAGTTTTGGGTTATTTTATAACCCTTTCAGTTATTTTTCTTCCATTAGTCCCTACCACACTCTCTCTATTATTCCAAATGAAACCTAGTCATCATGAGGATATCATCTCACCCTCTTCCCCCTTACTTCAATCCTTATGTTCTAGTTAATGTATGTTGGAGATATGTGGTGTGTTCTACTATATTTCCCATGGGTTTCCTTCCATTCTTCTTTGAATATCTTCCATGGTGGTACGGTTTTGGTTTGCGTTGTGTATGGGTTTCATTTTTGAAAACCCTTTGGGGGATGTGTAGGTTGATTCATTAGTTATGAAGCGGTGGTTTCTTGGAAGTTTCTTTTTCACCCTACAGTGTGCAGTGAGATTGGAAATCTTCCTTGATTTAGGGGATCCTCTCTCTCCCTTGTTTATGTTCTATGTGTGAGATATGCATGCCTTTACTTACCTTTGGGGGGATATTAATAGTCATCATAGTAAGTTAATTAATTATAATGTCTAAAATTGATGTTAATGGGGAGTTTCTACATGATTTACTACGTTTATATATGTTATTTATGTTATTATGAATTCCTATGGAAAAATATAAAAATAGTGGCTATTAGGATCCTTTTTTGTTGTAATTATTATTTTTTAATGACCCTTATTATGTTTTTGTGTGATCTAACCATGAATAAAAGGTCAAAAAACATATATTTGGATAATAATTAGTTTCCCCTAGATATATGATTTTTATGATAATACCCATGCTAAATACAGAATATATGTGATAATACCAATGAATAATTGTGGAAGCTAGTTTGGGTTGTTGTCGTGTGTTTGTGATAGTTGTGTTTACCCTTGTGGTTTGGGTTGTTTTGTAGTGATGTTAGTGATCATATGGGTTGTGTAGTATGTGTGGTAGTGAAGCAGTGGTTGGTTATCATGGATGTGATGTGGGAAGTTGTGTGATGTGTCATGATGAGGTTTTGGCATAGAGGTTGTGCCACAGTGTTTGTGGTGCAGAGGTTGTGTCATAGTGGTTGTGGCACAGTGGTTGTGGCACACTGGTTGTGGCACAGTGGTTGTGGTGCAGTGGTTGTGGCACACTGGTTGCGGTGCAGTGGTTATGGCGTAGAGGTTGGGGCGTAGAGGTTGTGGCGTAGAGGTTTTGAAGCAGAGGTTGTGGCACAGAGGTTGTGGTGTAGTTATTTTGGTGCAGTGGTTGTGGCGTAGAGGTTATGGTGATGTGGTTGTTTCATAGTTTCATTATTATGGTATTTGGTGATATTTTTTCATGATTTTTGTGATTAGTGGTCTATATGGTGAGATGTCTTGGGCGATGTGACGCGTTGACAATAGTGGATGTGTGGTGTTGTGGTAGTGGTTGTGTGAGTTGCGATAGTTGTATCATGGCATGGTTGAGATAGTTAACTGGTTATCCATGGGATGAACTATGATGATAAATGAAATAAAATATACTAGTAGATAAATGAGATAGATAGGAAATAGATGTGTCGTAATTGGATAACTGAATTTAATAAATGAATGAATATTGTAATGTGAAATGAAATGTCTAATGAAAAATGTGGAAAAACTTGTAACTAGAAGTGGGAAATGTTGTGTGTTTTGTGAGGTGGCTGTGTGGTGTTTCATATAGTGGTGGAAGAAGTTGTGATAATTGATGTGGTGTGCACTAGTGTAGTTGATGTGAACCCATAAGTTGGGTATTGTGTGTTATCTATAAATCATGTATGTTTGTGTTATTTTTTACATGCTCCACTTGAGTAGGATAATCTTACTAATGCTCATAGGTGTTTATTTCTATATGTTTTTCTGAACATCCGGGATGGTAGTGATACAAATGGCTGGATACCCCCTCTCTCCCTTCAGTAGTTGTGATATGGTCTGGTGTTTAGATTACATAGCAGTTATGTGTCACCCAGGTGTCTGTGGGATGGATGTGATGTGATGTGATGTGTGGCCTAGGTGTATGTGGGAGGGATGTGATGTGATGTGATTTATGGCCCAGGTGTATGTGGGTGGGATGTTATGTGATGTGATGTGATGTGTGGACCAGGTGTTTTCATGTGGGATGTGATGTGATGTGGTGTGTGGCTCAGGTGTCTATGGGTAGGATGTGATGCAATGTGATGTGATGTGTGGCCAAGGTGTATGTTATTGGGATGTGATGTAATGGGGTATGTATGGAAGGGAAGGGATAATATGATGTTCAGTTTTGGGGAATGAGATCATAAAATCAGTGGGGAAGTAGCAGTGGGGTGTTATGATTTGTTAGGATCTCAATGATATATTATTATATTGGATGCCTGGTTTGGTAAGTGAGACATGGTGAGGTAAGGTTTGGTAAGATAACATATATAAGTGCTTGTTGGTTCTTCTATTTGTTCATTGATGCATTATATTTCTATTTTCACATGAACACTTGAGTTCTTGGTTATATTACTACTGAGTATACATGTTGTGGTCACCCTATATATAGAAAAGTTTTTCAAATTTCCAGTGGGATTTTGGGGACTGATGTAGCACTGCCAATTTAAAGTAAGTATCCATTTATTTATGTATTTTAAGTATGTAGAGTGTTTGGGTGAAGTTTGGGAGGGTTTGGAGAGCTTTTGGAAAATTTTTGGGGGTTTTCTAGAGGTTCTTAGTTTGAGAAAAGTTAGTATAAATCATGCCACACATCCAAGAAACCATGAAAAGTGAAATAAAGGCTTAGGCATGCAGTTTGGTCAAACTGTGAGACCAACCCAGAGAAACCATGTGAAGTTGGAAAGAGGTATTCTAAATAGTTGGTTCATGGTTTGTCTAACCATGAGAGTCAATTGTATGAGGTTCTTCTTATTATAGAGGCTTGTACATGATTAGTGCACGGTTTTCCTAACTGTGCGACCTAACCATGCACAGCGAAAAATGTGATCCAAGAATTTGGATCTCACTCAGTTTAGAAACTTAACCCATATTTTTCCTTTATTATAACCCTAAATCAGTTTTCTCTCCTCCCAAAGGCTATGGAGACTCTTCCCTTTGATCCGAGGTTGATCTGCTAGAAAATATTGGTGCGTTAAAGGCCATATTGTTCGGTGAGTCTCCGTTCTTGGTGGTTTTTCTTAGATATCTTCTTCCCTCTCTTGGAATGTTATATCCAATCCATTGGTTTGGATCTAGGTTTTATGATTCCAATCATGTTTATATGTGGTTCTTTTGATGTTATGGAACTAGATCTAAGGTGTTGTTTTGTAGTTTCAACCTAGTTTTGTTGAAAAATATTTTTTCATTCTTCATTTCTGCCATAGTTTCTGAGTTAGGTGGCTTCACTCTTGACTCCTCTTTTTAGAACATGAATTCTTGGATTAAAATTATTTGAATTACTTGGATTTGATTGATTTTTTTTAAATCTTGGTAGAAATCTTCCATAGAGATAGTTTGTGAACTTGTGGAATTATTGTGCAAAGTGCTTTATTGAAAGATTTTCAAAAGATGATTTTAAAAATGGTTGTTTGGTTTGAATCATGGAAAAATGTTTTGTGGAAAGTTTTTCAATAAAAATATTGTTTTATTAAAATGGTTTGGAATAATTTTTCTGGAATTCTTTTGGTGTAATTGGTTGGTGTGTGCTTATTTTCATTGGCGTGAACCTGTGGAAGGGTTGTATTCCATAGGGGCACAGGTATATAGTTACCTTATGAAGACTTGGTAGATCGAGGAGAGACCACTCATGAGTATCTAATTTTTACATGGTCATGCATGTTTGGATGTGTATATATGTGGATTTGAATGGGTTATACCAAATGAGAAATTTTGGAATGGTTTTCAAGAATTGTTTGGTTTCTTTCCTTGGAAAATGGATTGGTTTGGAAAATGGTTTGGCTTTGATATAAAATATTTTAAATTGTTTTATATTATTTTATATAAATGTGCTAACATGTTATATCCTAGTATCATGATTAGGTAGTTCATTTGGGGAAAACCTACTCAGTTTCATTACTCACCCCCTACTTGGGCACTTCAACGCATTTACAAATGTTGTTTATCGAGACATGGATAAAGGTAAAGTACCTCATTTCTTTAGTGATGCATAGTGATAATTTGAGAATGGATTGTGTAATTAGATTATGGAGCATGTTAAGGAGATGTGGACTTATGTCTTTGGAGTCTTTGATATTTGTGGTTTATTCATCCACTTTGGTACTCTAATATTAGTTGTGGTGTATTTGGTAGTGTTGTATTTTGATTAGTACTTTGTGTTGTATTACATTTTTAGCATGCATCATATAGTGGTTTTTAGTTATGTTATGCTTGGTTGTGTTTATTTTTTTCAAATTGAAAATATTCACCTAATTGCATTGAATCCCTTGTAATTTATTACCAACATTTGGTGTCTTGGGGATTTCACATAAGGTCAAGTAGAAATTCTACCTCAACTCAAGCTAATGAGGAGGGGTGGGTTATTAAAAGTGGTATTAGTTTGTTCAATCCTTGGGTATACATTGTTTTAGTCTTGGATTTGAAACTAATTATTTATTATTCCTTGATTTGGGATGGTAGAAAGGAGTGGGATTGTTGTAACTGGAAATGTATAGCATGAAAAGTCATATCAAACCTCTTTATGCTAAACTTAAAGTTTCCATGGATATGGGTACATAAGTGTTTTGAGACACTTATAGGAATTTTTACCTCATTTTTATGGGTTTAGATAATGATAAGAGCATGAAATTCATTGTTAGAATGAATTTCCACTAGGATTTCATATTTCATTTTGAGTAATGATTTATGATTTGGTGAAAACGTGTTGATTTTTGAAAAATATTGAAATTATTTTCAAATGTAAGATTTTGAAAAGGGAATGGTCGTGGTATTTTTAAAATGGTTTTATTTTCAAAAATCATGGTGGAATTTTCAAAATTGGGTTTAAAAAATAAAGTGTTGATTTTTGGAAATAATTGTTGTGATAATTGTGATGTGGTAAATTTTAAAAATTTTAAGCCTCCAATTTCTAGAGATTGATAATTATGGAATTTTTTGGTTATCGAAAATGGTACTGGTAGGTGTAGAAGAAACCAACTAGAGAAAGCTTCTGAGAATGTGGTTTACCCTGAGACACAGGTGAACCAACAGCTGGTTTAGAGTATTTTCTATTATTTAATTCCATGTATAGAGGGAATGGAAGGGATGAACTAAGGTGAGTGGATAATTTTGTTCAATTCCAGAAGCAGAATCCACCCATATTTTGAGGTGATTTGGAACCAAAGAAGGTAGAGGTGTGGTTGAATAGGATGAATCAAATCTTTGATTTCCTAGGCATACTATAAGAGCTAAAATTAAATTTGTAAATTCCCATGTTGTAGGATCCTGTATGCCAGTGGTGGGATTTAGTAATTCAGGCTAAATTAGACCAAGGAATTTCATAGAAGGATTTTGAAGAATTTTTCAACAAAAAATTTTATCCTCACATGTCTAAGATTACTAGAATGGTTGAATTTCTTATCTTGAAGTAGGAAAATCTCTCATTGAAAAATTATGAAGCTAAATTTATGAATTTACTCCATTTTGTGCTCAAAGTTTCTGCAAGTTCATCTATGAAGGAACAAATTTTTGAATCAGGAATGATGCAAGATATTTTCATGAAAATAGGTGTGATTTGTATAATGAATTATATGGAGATGGTCAATAGAGTGGCAGTATAATAAAGGGATATCTTAGGAGATACTAGTGGAGGGATTATATTGATACCTATAGGAAATGGTGGGAACTCTAATGTTGGGAACAATCGGAAGAGGGAACTTATTTTTAAGGTAGTGGGATGACTTGGAATCAGATGACTGGATTGGTGAATATTTCTCCAAAACCAAAGGGTAAACTTGGATGTTTTCAATGTGGCCTTTTTACCACATTAAGTGAGATTGTATGGCACCACCTAAATCATTCCAAAATTGAAATCAGATAGGTAATTTCATCGTTATTATCACATTTATCCAAGTTCAAGTGTTCAGGACACATCTCATGTGTCACATACATCATATTCTTCAATGGGACAAGGGTAGAATAATGCCTCTCATTAGCATAACCAAGATATCCATAGTGATTCCAGGAATACCATGACTCCTTAGCAAGGTAAATCTCAAAAAGGCAAAAAAGAACAAATTTCAATGAGTATGTTGTTATATAGAGATGATCAAGTTATTCTAGATCATCAATTTGTACAATCCACAGTGAGAGGTATGATTATTTTTAATTCTACCCATCTATAATATTTTTTTGATATGGTTTCATCCCATTAATTTATTTATTATTATTTTTTTGATCTTATGGGTTTATATTTTGAGACGATTTCTTCTGTTTTAAACTTCAAAATCCTCTTAGAAAAAGAGAATGTCGAGCCTTGGTGTACAAATAAAATTCTATAAATATTGATGGAGCTAAGTTGATATGGTATTTCTATATTCTTGAGATGGATGTCTATTAAATAATCATGGGTATGTATTAGTTAACTATGTTCAAAGCTCACATCGATTGTTATACCTGAATGGTTAGTTTTATGACTAATGATCATGTAAAACATCTCTTTAGATGAGATCAGAATGTAAA
Source organism: Viscum album (assembly GCA_963277665.1). Classification (NCBI taxonomy): domain Eukaryota; kingdom Viridiplantae; phylum Streptophyta; class Magnoliopsida; order Santalales; family Viscaceae; genus Viscum; species Viscum album. The sequence continues at coordinate 2,094,624,022 of OY728122.1, forward strand.
GGAATGTGTAATAAAATTGTTGGAACTAACGGTTGGATATATCTCACACTAGTTGGTAGCATTGAATTTGGAATCAGAGGATGTGATCAGGGATAACAATTTTCCAACAATTGTTGATCATGTTCTGGATGTGTTTCCCAAATATTTCTAAGGGTCTCCACCTAAAAAAGAGGTGGATTTTAAAATTTATCTCTTACCAGGGACCAATAATATATCACTTCCATTTTAGCAGATGGAACTAAAAAAATTAATGGAATTAAAAGTCAAGTTGGAAGAGTTAGAAAACAAAGGGTTCATTCAGCTAAGTATATCTCTGTGGGCAGTAGCGGTCTTGTTTGTCAAAAAGGCATATGGAACTCTTTGGATGTGTGTGGATTATCATATGCTTAACCAAGTTATGATAAAGAATCGGTATCCTCTTCTATGCATTGATGATTTTTTTATCAATTTAGGGGATCCCAATGGTTCTCTAAAATTTACTTATGATCATGATATCTTCAATTTCTGGTTCAAAAGGAGTATATTCCAAAAATATATTTCAAGAGTAAATATGGCCATTATGAGTATATGGTTATGCCTTTTGGTATTATGAATTCAATAGTGGTCTTTATGGAGTTGATGAATCAGATATTTCAAAGGTATATTATTTATTTTGGGGTGGTGTTTGTGGATGACATATTAGTGTATTCTAGGATAAGGGATGAGAATGAGCAACACTTGACAATATAGTTGCGAATCTTAAGAGATCATCGTCTATATCCCAAATTATATAATTGTGATTTTTTAATATAATAGGTATATTTCCAAGCCCATGTAATCTCTGAAAAAGCTTTTTCTATGGATCTATAAATGATAGAGGTTTTATCTCTTGGAAACCTCCAAAGAGTGTCTTTGAGATATGCAATTTCCTTGGTTTGGTTAGTTATTAACGACATTTTGTTCATGATTTTTCACAACTAGATTCACCTAAGATGGAATTGAAAAAGAAGAATATTTCATTTCAATGGAACGATGAATGTTAGAAGTATTTTAGAGATATTACAGTTCTCCTTACATTAGTACCAATCTTGATTTTTCCAAAATCAAGACAAGAGTACATGGTGTATTGTGATGCTTCAAGATCAGATTTGGGATGTGTTATCATGTAGAGTGATAATGTTGTTTCTTATAGATCAAGTTAATTACAATTGCATGAAAATAACTACCCAACACGTGATTTGTAGTTATCTACTGTAGTCCATGCTTTGAATACTTTACGTCATTACCTCTTCAGTGAGAAATTTACAGTGTTTACAAATCATAATATCTTGAAATGCATTTTATCACAAATAGATTTTAATTTGAGAAAAATAAGATGCATAGAGTATCTCCAAAATTTTGAATTTGAATTGATATATTCAATAGGAAAACGAAATTTTGTGCCAGATGCATTAAGCATAAATTCTTATGCTAAGTTGGAAAAAAGAGGCTTCATACCAATGGCAGTTGATGTTAGTGATAGCTGACATGCGTGTGGATTTTGAAGACCAAGGAAGTGTTTTGGTTTTATTTATAGTTTATTTGATTCCTGATTTTGTGTATATGGTAAAAGAGGCATAGAAATTTGATTCATAATGTGTTTCTATGAGGTCAAAACTCAATGGCGGGGAGACCATTGAGGGTTGGAGGTTGTATAGGACTTCAGTTTTGTGGTTTCGAAACCAGATGCCCATACCTATGGATTGTAAAGAAAAATTTCTCTAGACATACCACCATTAAATATGGGTTATACATTCTACAATAAAAAATATGTATAAGTAATTGAAATCACAATATTGGTGGGTCAGAATGAAAAGGAAGGTGGATGAGTTTTTTTCAAGATGCCTCACCAGTCAGCATGTTAAGGAAGTGCACTAGTGGCTAGAAGGTATGTTGCGGTATTTACCTATTCCTGATTGGAAGTTGGAGAATATTTCCATATATTTTATGATAGGTCTCCCAAGAAATTTTTGGAAATATGATTCCATGTGTATGATAGTTTATCAGCTCACAAATTTAACTCATTTCATTCCTATTCATGAATCTCATATGGTGGAGGAATTTACTAAAATATATATCCAAGAAGTGGTAAAGATGCATGGTGTACCAGTTTTGATAGTGGAAGACAAAGATAAAAGGTTTAAACCTCAATATATATGGATCCTTTTGAATCATTATATGGGTGTCTTCTTCTTTCTCCACTTTTTTTGGTGGAAATAGGTGAGAATTCACAGTTGAACCAAGCCTTGACCAAGAGACAATGGAGAAGATTCGGTTGATCAGAAAGGGGATAGAGACAACTTAGAGTCATCAGAAATTGTATGCAGATCATTGCCAATGGATGTTTTCATTTGAGGTGAGTGATCATATGCAGTTTAAAATATATCAAGTCTTGGGCATCATCATTTTGGAAATCAGGTAAAGTTATCTCCTTGATACATAGGCCCTTTTGAGATAGTTTAGAGGGTTGGTTAGGTGGAATATCAGTTGGATTTTCCACCATAGTTCAGTTCAATGAACAATGTGTTTCGTGTATATTAGTTGAAAAGGTACCAGCCAGATCTTGACCATGTGATTCTATGGGATCACATTGACCTATATCCTGATGATTCATTGGTACATGTGTTGGTATTGATTGTGGATATGCAATAGAAATTATTATGTGAGAAAATAATCGGTCTAGTGTGGGTTTTGTGGAAACATGGTCAAATTTAGGAAGATACTTGGGAATGAGAGAAATAAATGGTCGATTAATTGTGTAACATCCCAATTTTTAAGAAAAAACACTATGTTCAATAGCATACATGATATGCTACATCGAGCTTAAATGAAAAACTAAATATTATTATTTAAATGTTACCATTATAAATTAGATGTTGGAATGGAGGGAATGAATAATATCAACTGAATTATGAAAATATTGTTTACACATCTTTAAATAATGATTCATTGGATACCAAATTTATTATAAATGTAAATAAAAACCAATTGAATATAAAGGATATATTTTTATAAAAACCTATTTAAAAGAGAATAATAGTGTTTATAAAATCATATCACTCTTTATGGATTTTTATTTAATTAAAAATATAACTTATATATTCAATGTAATTTTATAAATTCATTTTATAAGTTTTCAAGATATGGTATAAAAACAAATTTAATTTTTCAGATAAAAGAAGTATTTTTCTAAAAATGCAGTTTTACCACCTTTTGATGGTGAACCCTTTTTAAATATAATTTTTGTCACTTTTATATGTTATATTTGACAAAATAAACTACTTCTATATAATTGGAACATAAAATTTTACTTTGTTTAAATTTTTGGTAATTTTCTGATAAAGTTCATTTTTTTAATGAATAGTGAAAAATACTGCATTTTAATTCAAAATTATCTTTTAATATAATTTATTTATACAGTTATATCTTTATTTTTATTGATTTTAAAGTGTAATTATTTTAATTTTTTATAATTTATTTCAATTTTGGTCATTTTAAGTAATTTTACTTTTAAATTGGATATAAACACATGTCAATCTTTTGATAGATTTTACTTCTTAAAAACCCGTTTTTTGGTTTTGACAACAGGAATTAATTTTAAATTAAATACTACAAATTATGTGTTTTGAATTTGAAAAAATTAATTCCATATTTTTAATTAGAAGGTCCAGACTGTGTGAATATGTACCTTTTATTTTTGGACATTATGAATAGTAACTTCAGTAATTATTTTATTTACTATGGTTAAAGGGTAAATATGGTAAATAAGGGTAAAAAATAATATTATAATAATATTAAACTACTCTAACACATGTTCTAATCCTATTTTATATGATATTTCCGAACATGGGTATCCTTGGGTCAATTTTGGGACCCCATGGAGCCACCTGGGTATGAAAATGACATTTTATAATAATTAATTTAATGTAAAGAGAAATATAACATAAACATGTATCTTTTACTAAATCAATTTTTATATGTGGTTATATAAATGATCACTTTGAAAATAAATAGTCGTTAGAAATCTAAATAGATTTCCTAAATCATGATATTTTATTTATAACTTTTAAACATTAAATAAATAAATTTAATTATGACACAATGATGATGTAGTGATTGCTTCATTAATAAAGGATTCAAATAAACGATATTAAAAATATTAAAATAATGTAATTTGGTGATTTTAATGCCATAAAAATTTTTTTGGATGGTATTAATATATTATATTTTATTTAATTTTTTTTTGTTCGAAGAAATAAGGTTGTTATTAATTTTTTAAAAATTCATGTATGAATAGTGTCCAAAATTGACATAATTCATAACTTAAAATTTAAAATAGTTTATTAAATTATATTAAATTCCTAAAAATATAATATTATTTAAAATGGTTAATAAAAGTACAAATATGTTATAAATGACTTTTTTGGGTATTTTGACATGATATGGTAATTACATTAACCCATAATATGTAAATAACATGATGTCACTATAAGATTAAAAAGGGTAAATAAGGGTTAAACCAAAAAGATAAGGATAAAAAATATATTCAAAACTTGTCTAAAAATTATTGTATAATGGTTATTTGAACCAAAATAATCTTATATTTTAATTAAATGAGTTTTTTACCATTTTTAATCGAAATTGAATTTATAATAAATTAATATTTCTAGACTTTCCCGAAGTGCCCCTCCTCCCTCTTATAAAAGGCCACCAACCCTACCCATTTAATCACACCTCTAAATCCATTTGAATCATTCAATTTATGATCAAATAAGATCCCAAAATACCTCCTTTCCTCTTATAATCCTTACCTTGGGTATAAAGAAAATTGAATAAAGCTTTTTGGCTCAAATCAAAAAAGTTACCCAATTTAGAGGTAACGTCTTCTCTAAAGTTCTTTTCTTTTATTTTCCTTCTACACTCCATATGATCTTATTACTCTTTTATTACATAAAAAAACCAGTATCATAAATATACTAGTATGTTTTTATGACAATTATTTTAACTACACTTACACATACCTCCATCTAATGGATACAAACATACTGTTTCGGTGTACAGAGAACTACTGCCTCACAAAACGATGATTGTTCACTTTTTCTCCTACCACCTCTCATGGTTCCCATTATGATGGAATAGTATTTATATATTATATTTATTATATTTATATTTTCTATATGATTCTTTATTTTTCATTTACGTCAAAAATTTATTCTTTCCATAATGTGTAAATACGATAATTTCATTTGAGGAAGTGCGAACTAACGCCCCCTCAAAGTGATATGACTCGTTCATGCCATACATGGAACGTATAAAAGAAGGTGTTAATTAAATTATGTAATTTATATAAAATATGATATTATACTATAATTATAATATACTTATGTATCATTTATTTTTCATTCCTTTAAATATGAAAGTAGCGTTCATGCGTACGTACGACTTACCGTCTCCATAAACGGTGCATTTCATTTATTATCTCCAAATGTTATGGACTATTATAAATAAATATATATTGGATATATGTGATAATTAAATCATGAATAATATTCTAGTGATGATGTACTTTTGACTACATGGACAATTTACATCAAAACAATATCATTTTCGACTCAAGTACCAAATATTGAAAAAACGACCGATATGAACATAAATAATTATGTAATTTTTATAAAATGATGATAAGTAATATAAAATGAATAATAAACTTGAAAATGTTTTGAATAAAGTATAAACTAACCTAATTTTATTATTCAGTAATATAAATAATGAACGAGACAAGTCGGACTCAAGGTAAGGGAAACTTTCACCCTCCTCTTCTAGTCAAAGACTTCTTTTATGTTATGTATTTTAATTTAAATTTTCTTATGTTGGGGTATGTTATTATATATCCTTATTTCTTTCCATTTTATGTCCAAATTATGAGTGACCATTTTCTCTCTAATCAACTCTTTTTCTGAATTTTTAAGTGATATTGTTAGGTTTCCGAATTTCCGTAAGGAAATTTCTAAACTCAATTCCCACTCATTGGGTTTTACGCATACTCTTTCGATTATATTATTCCAAGATTATGTATAGAACCACTTTTTATTTATTTATGTAGTAATTTCCACTTCGCATTATTTGTATATACTGTTTCTACACATAATCATCCCATTGATAAATTCTTACATCATTTATATGAACTTTGTAAGGGAAATCTTAACTCAATCTCATTTCATTAAGTTAAATATCCATGTCGTTGGTTTTTTTATAAGAATATTTTTGAATTACCTATGATTGTTTTACACTAAATATCCAATTTTATTAGGTTTATTTTTATTTTTTACACATAATTATGTCATTGATTTATCCTTAATATAAGGATATGATCTTCGTAAGGGACTTCATCTCAATATCCTTTCATTAAGGCATGTTTTGATTTATACACGACCTTCTTTTATACGGTGTATAATTATACCCTTTTCAGTTAATTTAATTAAATGGTTTTCAAAAGTAATATTTTATTATGAATCTTTTTACTAAACAACAAAAGGAATGTTTCTTTTTAACATATGCGTCAACAATGACCTTTACTCCACTGTGAGAATTATTTGATATTTGGCTTCCATAGTAATCCATAATGTTTCTAAAAGGAAAATAAATACCATATACCATTTTTACATATTTTAGTATTGAAAATGGTTTTGAGAAATCATTTATTATGTCAATATCTTGAAATGATATATTGTGATTGCAATGTGGAAATTTTATCTTTCCTTTATGCTTGTTTTATGTGTTATGAATATGTTATGGTTCTTGGGAATTATTTACGTATAAGGGTGGTTTCATGATAAACCAAGGGTGGGTGAGCCTGATATATCTCTCCAATGCATTGGATAATGTGAAGGAGGTAAACGTTAATGTTTCTCCTAATATATTTAAGGAATATATTGTGATGGGTATTCCAAACATAAATCCCTATGTAGTTGTGAAAGCTATAGTATAAGTATGTTATGGATGCCACAATTTACCATTATGATTTATGATTTCTATTTTTTATTCATAAATATTATGATTTCATGAGGTATGTTAAATAGCTTAAGTTTTATGATTGAAAAGAATTATTTTTTTTATTTGTATATATTCATGGACTAATGTTTTATTTCCTTATTTAATATCCCTTACTGAGAATTTTATGCTCATTCCATGTTTTTGAAATATTTTTCTTAGGGTAAAAGGAAGGTTAAGAGAAAATAATAATTAAAGAATATTTTTATCAAGAAAAATAATAATTATTTTTTATTTAAGGAGTTTTATTATTTTGAAAAAAAACTGGATAGAGTAGAAGTCTATACTTTTTAATATTTGAGATGTAACGTAATAGTTATGGCCTAATTCTCTAAAACTCTAAACCTAAAAATATCATGAATTCTAATTCTTGACTTCACTCAGGATTATGTAATATTTAAGGATGGGGCCTTATAGTTGGTTTCATAGGTCATTTTAGATAACTTTAGAGGTTAGGGTGTTATGTAAGCATAAGTGACATATTTTATGTAACCATAGTGGTTAGCATATTAGAAAGAGTCATAGTAATTTTAGATAAATTTAATGAGTTTAAGATAACATGAATAAATATATCCTAGTGTTTAATATCCACATAAGATAGTGTATGATTATTGTAATTATATACTCACACTAACATTTTTTGTTTTAGTAAATGGATGGATCTAGAAGGCATTAATGTAAAAATCGATAAGAAGGAAACTGTGATGGTTTTATGAATAAGAAACCAAATGAAATGGGAGCGGAAATGAGAACACTTGTGTTTATTCTCAACCAACTATCTGGAGTCATGATTTACCACTTCAACCTTGGTGATTTTTCTAAGGCATCATATATGCGAGAAACTAATCCCTATTGAATTTTGGGTAATAATAATAAAAGTAAGTATATTAAAAAACCTATGTGTCAAGGATGTGGAAATAAACACCTTGTAAAATGCTTCAAAGGGATGGGAAGATGTTATAGATGTGGTAATGAAGGTTATAAATTAATAACCTATCATGGAAAAAAGGAAGCATTCAATTGAATCTAGGAAAGGGAAAGGAGTTCATTATGATGGATCAATTGAATGTTTTAAATGTCATGTGTATGGTCATTATGCAAATAGATTTCCTACTAAGAAGGTTTGGGAATGGGATCTGCGATACTATATAAATATTTGATTACCAATTCCTAATGCCTTTATAATTGAATATGAGGAAACTAAAAATGACCTCTGAAAGGTATGAATTATTTCTTAGATCATGTTTTTACATTATTGAAATCATAGGACATTCTGCATGATTTTTTTGTAGGAAAGAAGTATAAAAGAATAATATGAAAAAACATTGATAAAGGATCATGAAGAATGTTTGATGATTAAGATGTATACATTTTGGGAATTGAAGAGTTATGTTTAAATGTATTAATTATGGGATTACTTTGGAATACTTATAGTATTTTTAACCCTTAAGTTTATTATATTAAAATTTAAATTGAGTAAGAATTGTATTTTCTTTTGTGGATGTAGTTATAAAGAACCATTAGGGTTTATATTATCCTTGAATTTGAGGCAATTATGGGTTATTACATTTTGGGATGAAAAATGTGAGGTATGAGATAACCTTTTAGGTTAAAATATGCTATGGTAATTTTTGAGGAATTTATCTTCTTTTTGGGAATGTTATAAAATTATATAGTTTTATGAAAAAGACAGCCCGTAGGAAGGGTGACAACCCGTTACGTCTGGGAAGGTTGTGGGAATCGAACCCACAACTGAATGATGACAAGGGTGTATTGCCTACCAGTGGACTACATAAATCCCCTGGTAAGTATTACTTATTCTCTTTAGTTTAACTGATTTTATGGATAATGAATAACTTGATTTTTGGAACTTATGCTTTATCAAATATATATCCTTACTATAGGAAAATTGTTTGGTGATTAAGTGATAAATGTTATTTTGGAAGACGTTCTATCTTTTGGGAACATTATATGCCTAAGGAAAATATAATACTACGGGATTTTATTTGAGGATTAATGGTTAAATTTTATTTTGGAAGAATCTATGTTTTTATTGTGGACAAGTGGTGATTTGGGTTATTTATAGAAATGATTAACCTATCATGGAGAATATGTGATTAGGTTAATTAATTTTATATATGAGACTTTAAGAGTAGTAGATATTATTTGGAGATAAATGTTATGATTTATCATGGAAGACTATGTGATCAAATACTTCTGAATTTTGGGTTTCAATCTTATTTTGGATTACTTTGAAGAATTTTAAGGAAAATTTTGTATTGAATGGTCTTTGTTGAACTTTGGGTATTGTTTATTGAATTTTGGAGATTAAGAGTAATATTTATTTTTATAATGGATTATCCTATTTGGGGATTACCTGATCTCGTACTAACAATTTTGGTTTTGGTTGATTTCTAAATACAGGGGAAATATATTGTTCATCTTTTTTGGATTATGTGATTCTCTAGAAGTTAATTCTAGCACTTCAGGTGTCACCAAGGCATCTTGACTACTCATCATTTGGAGAAAAGATGAGTTTATGGTAGAAATTTCTTAAAGGATGAAACTATACTTGAAAAGTAAGTATATTTCCTTATGTTTTTAGTCAATATCATAAATAAATTCATTAACATTATTAAAATGAACTTTAAACAAAAACGTTTTCCTTTTACTTTTCCAAATGGGGAATCAAAGACCGTTTAACCCATCACAAGTTTATAGTTTTCTAGTGGTTAACTTTCTCCTAATTAGGTTTTCTATCACTCTCCATCAGAACTTGATGGTTAGTTTTTCTTCAATATCCATTTTTTCCTACATGGAACCCTAGTATGTGTTATCTTGGGTGACCCTTGTAATTCTGTTTCTTTCTTTTAAAGTGGTAGTTTTATTAACACTTTTTCCAATGTGGTATTTTAAATGAAGTTAAAAAGCCAAATTTTAAAATTGTGAGGAAGAAATTTCCAAAAGGGGGGAATGATGTAACATCTTGAGTTAAGAAAAAAACACTATGTTCAATAGCATACAAGATAGGCTACATCGAGCTTAAACAAAAAAATAAATATTATTATTTAAAAGTTACCATAATAACCTAGCCATTGGAATAGAGGGAATGAATAATATAAACTTAATTATGAAAATATTGTGTAAACATGTTTAAATAATGATTCATTGGTTACCAAATTTATTAAAAATGGAAATAAAAACCAATTTAATATAAAGAATATGATTTTATAAAAACCTATTTAAAAGAGAATAATTGTGTTTATAAAATCATATCACTCTTTTTGGAATTTTATTTAATGAAAAATATATGTTATATATTCAATGTAATGTTTTAAATTTATCTTATATGTTTCTAGATATGAAATAATAATGAATTTAATTTTTCGGATAAAATAAGTATTTTTTTAAAAATGTAGTTTTACCACCTTTTGATGGAGAACCCTTTTTAAATATATTTTTCATCAATTTTATATGTTCTATTTGAAAAAAATAAAATTCTTCAATATAATTGGGAAATAAAAATTTATTTTTGTTAAATTTTTGGAAATTTTTTGATAAAGTTCATTTTTTTAATGAATAGTGAAAAATACAACATTTTAATTCAAAACTACATTTTCATATAGTTTATTTATACAGTTAGATTTTCATTTTAATTGGTTATAACGTTTAATTATATTAATTTTTTATCATTTATTCAAATTTTGGTCATTGGAAGTAATTTTACTTTTAAATTGGATATAAACACATGTCAATCTTTAGATAGATTTATTTCTTAAAAACATGTTTTTTGGTTTTGACAATGGGAATTAACTTTAAATTAATTACTAAAAAATATGTGTTTTGAATTTGAAAAAATGGATTCCATATTTGAAATTATAAGGTTTAAATTTTGTGAATAGGTACCTTTTATTTTTTTGACATTATGAATAGTAACTTCAGTAATTATTTTATTTACCATGGTTAAAGGGTAAATATGGTAAATAAGGGTAAAAAATAATATTATAATAATATTAAACTACACAAACATGTGTTCTAATCCTATTTTATAAGGTCTTTCAAACCATGGAAATCCTTGGGTCTATTTTGGGACCCTATAGAGCCACTTGGGTGTGAAAATGACATTTTATAAGAATTAATTTAAAGTAAAGAGAAATATAACATAAACATTTATCTTTTAATAAAACAATTTTTATATGGGGTTATATAATTTATATCTTACACAATAAATATTCATTATAAATATAAAAATATTTCATACATCATGATATTTTATTTATAATTTTTAGACATTAATAAATAAATTTAATTATGACGCAATGATGATGTAGGGATTGCTTCATTAACAAAGGATTCCAATAAATGATATTATAAATATTCAAATAAATGTAATTTGGTTATTTTGATGTCATCCAAAATAATTTTGGATGATATTGATATATTATCTTTGATTAAATGCCTTTTATTGTAAAAACGTTGAGTATAAATAGTATCCAAAATTGACATAATTCGTAACTTAAAATATAAAATAGTTTAATAAATGATATTAAATTACTAAAAATATAATATTTATCCAAATGGTTAATAAAAGTACAAATATTTCATAAATGAATTTTTTTTCAGTGTCATTTGACTTAATTTGGTAATTACATTAACCCACAATTTGTAAATAACATGATATCTCTATAAGATTAAAAAGGGTAAAATAAGGGTTAAACCAAAAGGATGAGGATACAAAAATTCAAAACCTATCTAAAAATTATTTTATGATGTGTATTGGAACTAAAATCATCTTATCTTCAAATTAAATGAGTTTTGGACCATTTCTAAATGAAATTTAATTTATAATAAATTAATATTTCTAGGCTTTCCTAAAGTGGCCATACTCCTTCTTATAAAAGGCCACCACGTCTACCCATTTAATCACACATCTCAAGCCCCATGGCTCATAAAATTTCTTCCCAAATAAGCTCCCAACATACCTCCCTTCCTCCTAGAATCCTTACCTTGGGTATAAGGTAATTCAAGAAAGCTTTTTGGCTCAAATCAAAAGAAGTTACCCGATTTAGAGGTAACGTCTTCTCTCAAGTTCTTTTCTTTTATTTTCCTTATCCACTCCCTATGATATTTGTATTCTTTGATTACATAAAAACATCATTATCCTAAATATACTAGTATTTTTTTATGAGAAGGATTTGAACTACACTTACACACACCTCCATCTAATGGATACGAACATACTATTTCTGTGTACGGTGAACTACTTCCTCATGAAACGATGATTGTTCAATTTTTCTCCTACTACCTCTCAAGGTGCCCATTATGGTGTAAATGTATTTATATATGATATATATTATATTTATATTGTCTCTATTCTTATGTATTTTTCATTTACATCATACCTTTATTCTTTCCATAATGTGTAAGTACGATAATTTCATTTGAGGAAGTGCGGACTACCACCCCCTCAAAGTGATATGAATCATTCATTCCATACATGGAACATATAAAGGATGGAGTTAATGAAATTATGTAATGTATATAAAATATTTTATTTTACTGGAATAATAATATAATTATGTATCATTTAGTTTTCATTCCTTTAAATATGAAAGTAGCGTTCATGCGTACGAACGGCTTACCGTCTCCATGAACAGTGCATTTCTTTTTTATCTCCAAATATTATGGACTATTATAAATACATATATACTGGATATATATGATAATTAAATCATTAATAATATTCTAGTGATGATGGACTTTTGACTACATGGACAATTTACATCAAAATAAATTCATTTTTGACTCAAGTACCAAATATCGACAAAACGACCGATATAAAATTAAATAATTATGTAATTTTTATAACATGATGATAAGTAATATAAAATAAATAATAAACTTGAAAAAGGTTCTGAAGCAAGTATAAATTAACCTAAGTTTATTATTCTGGAATATAATGAACGAACGAGACAAGTCAGAATCAAGGTAAGGGAACCTTTCACCCTCCTCTTTTAGTCAAAGACTTATTTTATGTTATGTATTTTAATTTTCATTTTATTTGTTGGGGTTTGTTATTATATATCCTTATTTCTATCAATTTTATGTACAAATTATAAGATACCCCTTTCGCTCTCATCAACTCATTTTCTGAATTTTTAAGTGATGTCCTTAGGTTGCCAAATTTTCGTAAGGGAATTTATAAACTCAATTTCCACTCATTTGGTTTTACACATACTCTGTTGATTATATTATGCCAATATTATGTGTGGAATAACTGTTTATTTATTTATTTAGTAATTTCCACTTCCCTTTATGTGTATATACTGTTTCTACACATAATCATCCCATTGATAAATTATTATTCCATTTACATGAACTTTATAAGGGAAATATTAACTCAATCTCATTTCATTGAGTTAAATATCCTTGTCCTTGGTTTTGTTTTTCTAAGAATATTTGTGAATGACCTATGATTGTTTTAAACTAAATATCCAATTATAGTGGGTGTATTTATATTTTTCATTCATAATTATGTCATTGATTTATTCTTAATATATGGATACAATCTTTCTAAGGGTCCTTGTCTCAATATCCATTCATTGAGGCATATTTTGGTTTATACACGACCTTCTTTCATATAGTGTATAATTATACCCTTTTCATTTAATTTAATTCAACTATTTTTAAAATGAATATTTTTTTACGAAGTGATTTAATAAATGACAAAAGGAATGTTTCTTTTTAACATACACGACGATAATGACCTTTCCATTACTGTGAGCATAATTTGATATTTGGATTCCTTAACAAGACATAATATTTATAAAAGAAAAATAAATACCATATAGCCATTTTATATATTTTGGTATTGAAAATGGTTTTTAGAAATTATTTATTATTTCAATATCTTAAAATGATATATTGTGATTGTAATGTGGAAATGTTATCTTTGATTTATGCTTGTTTTATGTGTTACGAATATGTTATGGTTATTAGGCATTATTTACATATATAGGTGGTTCTGTAATAAACCAAGGGCAGTTGAGCCCAAGATAGCTCTCCAATTCATTAGGTAACATGATGGAGGTAAACGTTAATGTTTCTCCTAAGAGATTTAGGGAATATATTGTGATGGATATTCCAAACGTAACTCCCTATGTAGTTATGAAAGCTAAAATATAAGTATGTTATGGATTCCACAACCTTTATGATTTATGATTTCTATATATTATTCATAAATTTTACGATTTCATGGGGTATGTTAAAGACCTTATGTTTTATGATTGAAAATTATTATTTCTTTTATTTTTATATATTTAAGTACTAATGTTTTCTTTCCTTATTTTATATCCCTTACTGATATTTTTATGCTCATCCTAAGTTTTAGAAATGTTTTTCACAAGGTATAAGGAAGGGTAATAGAAAGGAATAATTCAAGAATATTTTTTTCAAGAAAAAGAATTATTGTTTTTATTTAAGGAGTTTTATTGTTGTGAAAAAAATTGGATAGAGTAAAAGTGTCTACTTTGTAATATTTGAGAAGTAATGTAATATTTATGGCCTAATTATCAAAAACTCTAAACCTGAAAAGATCATCAATGTGAATTCTTGAATTAACTCAATATTATGTAATGTTTAAGGCTGGGGTCTTATAAATATCCTGAACTATTTCGAGATAGTGGTGTTTTTCTAATTTTCAAGGATAGAAAGTGTCATGACCCCATCCCTCCAAAGATATCACAATGAAGGGACAGAGAAAATAACCATCGAGTTCCACCTCCAATAGGCCCCGGGTTGGCGACTAGCACCGAGGGTATGAAAATATCATATATGGGAGGAATTTACCTCTATAATATAAATAGGATCTGAATATAAGATGAATCATCCACAAATAACTCCAAGACATAATATAAAAAGAAATCCAAAAATCACCACACATGTATGTATAAATAGAACTGATACAAATACAATAAAGTCTCCAAAGTAAATACCCAAAGTAAACCTAAATTAGTGACACAACATTCGTCCAAAGGTCCATGCTAGTAGTGTCTATCATGGTTGGAATAATCCTCTTGGAAACCTGAAAACTATTTTATATACGTAGGGTGAGCATACAAGTATACTCATTAGTAAAAACCCAAGTATCTTGTACACATGTGAAAGAAACATACTAATGAACATATGAGAAAAAAAAGAAGAATCAAACAACAGCTATCATGTTATACTAACCATACCAAACTTACTAAGTCATGCTCACAAAATAACACAAACCAAGTAATATAGTATAATAAGAATCACATCGATAAGGGTACCTTGAACCTCTTTCCCACTGGTATGTCGCTCTCACACCCAACGTCATACATCCTGAAGCACCCATATCTTTCATATATCACACTACCCCATAGGCATGCTCACAACACACCTCACCCACAGAAACCTGGGATCGCCTCCCCAAAATCACAGTCACAACACAACACGCCCGCAGACACCTGGGTTCGCCGCCCCACAAGGACAACTACAACATATATCTCCCAAAAACACCTGGGCCACAACACAACCATTGTAATAACCAGAGTATTAGGGTATTGTGAACATGTAGTAAATTAAGATTTCTCCCTCCTTCTATTATGCACGACCCCCACTAGAAGTCACCCCACAAGCATGGTCACATCTTTCCTAAAAACACCTGGGACACCACATCTCACCCACAAACATTTGGTCTATCACATCTCACCTAAAGGCACATGGTTCATCACAACCACCATCTAATGTGATATCATACCTCCAGCCATCACAGCTTTTTCAATACCTACCTTACTTGGAAGAGAGAAAAGGAATGAGTGGGTACCCATCCATCCGTACTCCTCACCGGATATTGGGAAAAACACCCCTCGTGTGACTATGTGGGTGTTGGAACATATTTTTAGATGTAGGTGGGATGCGTATGGAAATTATAAGAATATACAAGTAATTATATATAGTATCAAACACTCAATCTCAAACTATGGGTTCACAAACAAACCAACCAACTAACAACACTATCACTTTTGATGTCGCCCCTAAATGCATAACATTCCAAAACAAGCCATAAACTCTATTTCACATTACCAACCAATTTCATTTAATCATCTCATTTTTTTCAATATTTATCATCAACAACATATAATAAAAAAACCTGCCATTTAATTATCTATTAAACATTTTCATTCCATTAACTAAACCAACCCAATCCATTTCAATCACTATTAAACAATTATTAATTTATTTTATAACTACTTGGGCATTTCTCACAAAGAAACTACCACCTCACTGCCCCAAAATCATGGTCAAACAAACCATCTCCTCACCACCCCAAAAGCACGGTCAAACAAACCACCTCCTCACCACCCCAAAGTACGGCCAAACAAACCACATCACCCCACTCTCTATTGAAACCATACATCATGGTCCCACAAGCATGACTACACATCACAACACATCAAGATCATTTCTATAGGTATACAAAAGGGTTTTTATCATATTCCACTTTATTTTAGGGGTGTTATCACACAATCCAAAATCCTAGGGAAACCATTTCATTAGAAAAGTATAAGTAATTAACTAATTCTCTTTTATGGTGATATCACAACAATCACGATAGTCACAATAGTCCCAAATATCACAATACATATATCTTGTGCAAACAAATACCCCAATATCCATGATTTTCAATGGGGCATCAAGCCCGTACAATCCACAATATTACAATAACAAATAAACCTGTAAAAACATGTGAATCAAATCCCATTTATTGCTTTCAATTCAATTATCCAATTCTTCGTATTTTATTAAGCCGGAACAACCATAATCCATATATAAACAAAAGTAAACCACCCACCCCCACCCACTATATGATACACAATATGGAGAAACAAGGGAATCCCTACCTCAAAGAACCTTGTCGACTCGTTGTGCACTATAGGGAGAAGAAGAACACTCTCAAACCCCAACCACACCATGGGAAACATAGATCAACCTACACCATATCCAAAATACTATAAAAAACCCTAACTCACACCCCAAACCATAACAACAACACCACAGTGAATCCCTGAGATAAGAATTGATGAAAAAACACCATGAAGGGAGAATAACCTACGACTAATCAACCACGTATTTATAACAAACAACCATTGGGACCAACCGATCAAAGAGGGAGGAAGATGGCTTGAATAAATTCTGAGGGATCCTAGGGTTCAACCAAAATTAGAGGAAGAAGAATCCATGGACGAATGAATGAAAATTCACCTGAAAAAGAATTCAAAAACTACACTGGATTAGGGGTTTACATGACGTGAAATCCCCTTTCGCGTCGTGTAATCCTCGGGGTTCAGTTTTTCCAAAAAACACATCACCTTTTTATTATTTAACCTAGAAAATATACACTTCCTGAACTAGTCTTGTAAAAGTCTTGAAATCAACTTTCACATCATATAATACACTTACACGACATGTATTTCTTGTAGTAACTCTATTACACCTCCAAATCCCATGAAACTATCGAAACCTCCCCCAAACACCTCTAACAACCAAAACTAGAAAAGTAATGGACCATGAGAGTACGAACCATTAAATAAGATACCACTCAAATTATTCTGTACCTCAAAAATAAAAAAACAATCCCAAAAGGAAAGGGTTCTAAACAACCATCCCATGAGATACCTCTCAAGGATCTTGTGATACCTTAAATGCTACCACTAGCTAAACACACCAACCAAAATGACCACAAAATATGTTGCACAACCACAAGTCTCCTCCTCTCACACAACCAAACTTCCATATCACCCTACACAACTATCTTAACCTCCACACAACCCAAACCAACAACCGCTAAATCCAACGAACCGCACCTTCCTAAACACATGAACCAAAGAATTATATATTCCATGTCAAGATATTATCCTCTTTTGGTGGCACTGACTTGTCCACACTGGTTTAGTCATTTTGAAATTAATGTGTCTTAATTCGAAATTAGGTCATCTGCTTTTCATACATCAGGACTTTATCAAACATCGCACCACACACATCCCAAAATAAGGAAAACAGGTCATCTCTTAAAACAAAAGGATCCAAACATTAAATCACAAAGAAAAAAAGAGCAAAGAAAAACTCAAAAAAACTCTGGGTATTGGTCACAAATCTTCGTCTCTCGCTCCCAAGTACTCTCCTTTATCCCACCATGCCTCCACAACACACAAACAAAATAAATGGTCCATCCATACATTTCCTTCTTTTGGAGATCCTAGATCTCAACTGGTCATTCCAAAAACATCATTTTATCCTCGATATCCAACTCTCCACGATCAATGACATGGGAGTCATCCTGAAGATACCAAAAAATCTGAGAGATGTGAAAGACTTCATGGATCCTCTCCAACTGTGGTGGAAACAACAACTGATAAACCACCTCAATAACTCCCCCAAACACCTCAAAGGACCTAGCAAACCTAGGAGAAAGCTTACTCACACTTCCAAACCTATGTTTCCCACATTTAGGGGATACCTTCAAGAATATGTGGACCCCAACCTCAAACTCCAAGGTCCTCCTACTATGATTGGTATAAGAATTATATCGATCATGCACTACTTTCATCCTCTTATGAATAATATTATCCTTTTATATAATTCTCTACACCACATTGGGACCAAGAATGGTTGTCTCCCCAACATTCATCCATTACAATAGGGAATGGAATTGTCTTATGTACAAAGACCCAAATGGATCCATGCCAAAGGAAGAGTGATAGTTATTATTATAAGAAAAATCTACCAAAGGCAGGTTTCATACCCAAGATCCACCAAAGTTCAAGATGCACACCCACAGCATATCCTCCAACATATGGATAGTTTGTTCTGTCTTCCCATCTGTCTGATGGTGGAAAGAAATGATGAGGTGTAGTTGAGTGCCAAAAGAATTTTGTAATCCCCTAAAAACACATGAGGTAAAACATGCATCCCAATATGAGATAATGGAACTTGGATATCCATGAATATTCTCTACCTCATCCACATACCTCTTATCCAAAGCATCCACTGCACCTAACTCCTTTATTACTACGAAGTGGGACAATTTTGTCAACTAATCCATGACCACCCAGATAGCATGACAACCTCCCTGAGCTTTGGGTAACCCTGTGACAAAATACATCGAGATGTCATCCCATTTACACTTAGGAACATCCAAAGGTTACAACAAACCACCAAGAAAATGATACTTGACCTTTACTTACTAGAAAACCAAACACTTTGCGACAAACTCCACCATATCCTATTTCACCCTGGTCCATCAAAACTATGCCCTCAAGCCATGGTATATCTTGGAAACTCCTATGTGTACTGCCAAATGTGAGTTATGAAACTCAAAAATGACTCCATATAGCATTAAAATCATAACAAACAACCTTCCATAAAACAAAATCTGGTTCTTATCATCATTTGACCATCCCTCAGGAGCATCGCCATGACCAACATGATCATGCATCACCTATGCCTCTGAGTCTCCCCACAAAGACTCATCTTCTTACTGAATTAGAGAAAGACTTCACCCTTATTTGAAACAAATATCCTCTACCACCATCCACTCTTGTATATAAGTGCAAGGCTACTAACTCCTCCATTTCTCTCCAAGAATCCTCAGACTCCAGAAAAACACCCTTCCATGACTTCCTTCTAAAAATGTTGGCCAAAACATTCCACTTTTCTAAGGTGTAAGAGATATCAAAATCATAATCCTAAAGAAACCCCATCAACCTCCACTTTTTTAAGTTTAGATCACACTAAGAAAATACATACCTCAAACTCTTATGATTTGTGAAGACCACAAAGTGCTCCCCAATGAGGTAATGTCTCCACAACTTCAGCGCAAAAAAAAACTGCTGCTAGATCTAGAACATTGGTGACATAGTTATTATTTTGGGGATGTAACTTCCAAGACCCATAAGAGATCACTTATAACTATTGCATAAGCATGCATCCCAAGTCTAGATGGGAAGTGCCACAAAACATCTCAAACAACATACATTTCTCCAACAACTGAAGCACTGGAGCACTGACTAAATTCCCCTTCAAGTAACCGAATGCTACCTAGAATTGATCACTCCACACAAAATCTTGGTCTTTCCTATTCAAAGCTGTCAATGGGGCTGAAAATTAAGATAAATTGGGTAAAATACTCCGATAATAGCCTGTGAGACCAAAGAAATTGTGAACATATACCATGTTCTTAGGTGATTCCCAAGAAACAACAGATTCAAACTTCAGTGGGTCTACTTAGACACCCTACTGAGACAACACATTCCTGAGGAAATAAAACTCTCATGTACAGAACTTAAACTTAGACAACATTACATAGAGCCAGTGGCTTCGAAGAACATGCAAGACAGTTCTGAGATGCTTGGTATTCTCCTCCTATGAATTCGAGTATATTAAGATATCATTGATGAATACGATGATGAATTGATCTAGGATCTCATGGAACATGGAGTTCATAAGCCCCATGAACATGGTTGGTGCATTCGTAACATCTAATGGCATGACTAGGAACTTGAAGTGCCCATACCTATATCTAAAGGCAATCTTCGGGATATCTCCCTCCTTCACCCTTGACTAGTAATATACCAACTGCAGATCAATCTTAGAAAACCTACTCTCCCATCTCATCTGGTCAAAAAATATATTCTATCCTTGGAAGAGGATGAAGGTTTTTTACCATCACCTGATTCAACCTTTGGTAGTCTATACACAACCTTAGACTACCATCTTCCTTCTTTGAAAACAACACTGGAGAACCCCACAGAGACACACTAGGCCAGATAAAAACCCTCCTGTATCAAATCATCTAACCATACCCTCAACTCTCATAACTTATAATGTGTCATCTGATAAGGATCCATCGAAATCAGAGAAGCATCGGGTTGCACGTATATCTCAAACTCAACATCATGTTTATGGGGTAGCTTCACAACCTCCTCAGAGAAAACATCTAAGAACTCTCCAATGACCCTGGGGACCTTCACTATCCTAGTGTCCATTAATTCTACAGACAACTCAGTCAACAAGGAAATAAGGGGATCCAAAAGCTAACTACCCACCTAAAAAGTCTACTCACCAACGATAGCCACACTCTAGCCATCCACATTTGAAAATATGACTCTCCTCTAGAAGTAGTCGATAACATCATGTATGGAATATAACCAGTTGATGATGATGATGACATCGTATGGATACATCTGTATCAATAAAATATCCCAATGGGACTGATGAATCCCCATCATCAATTTTCACCCTTGGCACACATCAAACAAGCTGGTCTAACCTCTAGCAAGCATAGTCAAAACCAGGGGTATGGGAAGCCTCTCTATATCGAGTCCCAAAGCATTGGAAAGAGTGGGTGAAATAAAGGAGTGCAAATCTCTTAAATCAAACAAGGCACAAAAAAGGTTACTAAACAAAAATATTGTACCTATGATGATCTCTGGATCCTCTTGAACTACTACCTCCATTACGTGAAACTAACCACTTCCATCTCCTCTACCTCTCTATTGATGACCACCTCCACAACCATGCTCAGGTCATAGTCACTGAACATGAGGAACGTCTTGAGTTCGGACTCTTCCTGCTCCACCTCCCCTTGGTGAAGCAAAAAACCTACTACCCCTACTACTAAAATGGCCTCACTAGAAACTGCTACTAAGGCTAGTGTTAAACTTGTAAGGAAACTGATGATTAGAGAATAATATCACAACATGAGGTGCTCTTGAATTTGTTAAAGTGGTTGTCTTTGTTTTCAACCATTAGTGAGAAGTATTGTGTAATGAATGAGAAGAGTTTTTAAGTTGATTGGAAGTGTCCATAGATGAGTTTCTAAAGGTTCTGTGTTTTTTTAGAGATATCTTGATTTCTATATGGAAGTTTGGAAAATGGTTAAGTCTTGTACTTTATGAGACTTTGAAGAGTTTCATGTACAACTTTCAGTCTACGCATAAGATATTTGAGTTTTTTGGAATTTGTAAAAGGCATTGTCATGTATGACTATTCAACCTACCTGTAAGACATTTTAGTTTGTCGGAATTTGGCAAAGGCATTGTTGCATACAACATTCTCTAGGCTGCATATGATATGTGAAACTCGTACAGTGTTTGAAGTGTGTGTAAAACTTTATTTTATTGTGATTGTTTTAGGACTTTTCAATGGAGCATGTATGATATTGAAAGATATGTATGATATTTGAGAATCCGATAAGGTATCTAACGATGTTATACTTAGTGAACAAAATCACAAAACTAAGAGATTTTGTTTAATGCTTTGTTGATCTTTATTTCCAAAATATCATGAGCTCAGTCAACATCCATGATTATAGACGAGATTCAAGGAAGTTTTAATGAAGATTAAATGAGATGGATCATGACTAAAATTAATGGAGATTTAAAATTAAAATATTTGAAATTATTCTTCACAATTGCTGCTACTATTTTTCCAGGAGTCCTTGACCAAGAACATTTATGCTGAAAAAGAAGTTTCCAAAATCGGTTTGGAGACATTATTTATATTCAATATGCGAATATAGAAAAGGAAAAAGAGAAAACTGGTGTTAAAGAATTGTGAGAAGGTCCTGATACTCTGTTTTATCGAAGTGAGGGAAGAATATTATGACTTGTGCTCCATCTTTCAATTCTGATGAGGTTGAGGCAAGATATTTCTACTGCCCATTCTTCCAGGTTATGACAACCTTGCTTTTAATACAAACTTAAACATGATTCATTACATAAAACTTCACTTGATACAACAAAGAAGATTGAGAGGTTTAGTGTCTTTGGGGCTTAGGATCATTACATAAAAACTTGAAACATGAAATACAACATCTTTATTGAAAACTTCCTTTACATGACCACTACATTCCCTCGTACATAGCATTGCATGGGATAACCTGAGGACATGCATAAGAAAAGGGTGAGCCATAAAGCCCAGTAAGGGAATACACATGGAATAACATGAGGAGTACAATACATGTTAGACATTAGTCACATCAATAGATCACAAGAGAAACATGAACATAAAGGCATGATAAAGCGTGATAATCATAACATGGAAATGTGGAAACAACACTTAACATGGAATTAGCATGAGCCAAGGCTCATTGCACATGGAGCATGAGTAATTCCTAATTGCACATAAAGCACGAGTAAACCCACGTTACACTTGAATTATCATGATTCAACACTCATTTCACATGACGTATCATGATACTATACTTTACCCAATGCATTGGAGTGCTATAAGGGTGCACCCTTCTTAAACATTTCATTTAATGCATAAGTGTGCCACGTGGATCATAAAACATGGATTCATAAAATATAATCATTTATTCCACGATAAAGGAATGTGGAATTCATACATGAAACTTTATAATCAATAATTAAATGTGCATAAAGGTGAATACCCTTGATGGAGAAATGGGCATGGTATTCACTACACAATGGCATTGGCTTAGAAAATCGGTGCGATTTCGGCAGCGTAACAGCGTGACATAAGAATTCATAAAGAATGGTTGATGATATAGAAAGAGGTTCCTCATCATATTTACATGTAATGGAAAGTAATTAGGTCATATAGATACATGTCCCAATAATTTTAATGGAATTTAGATTCATTATACAAAATTATTGCTTGAATGTAAATGAGAAGAGAGAAGTTCCTTTCAGAATTTCGGCATAGTAACGGGTGTACATGGGAGGCATTTAATGAGAGAGAAAGGGTATACCATCATTCAAAAATAAAGAGGGTATTATGAGGGAGGTGTGAAACCATACCCCAAAATTCATAATTGAAATTAAAAGGACAAAAAACTTAAAGATAATTGGACAAAAATGAGAAAGGAAGAAAAAACCCCTTACTTGGAAGTCTGCTTCCAAAGGCTAGAGAGAGGCTTGTGAGAGGCTTCTTGGGAGCTTGGGGCACCTTGGGAGGATTCTAGAGAGAGTAGGTCAGAGGTTGGATGAACTCCAAAGGCTTTGGGTGAGGAGGAAGTGGGATCTTGGGTGGGTTTATATAGGGATGGTGAGGGAATTCTTTATTATTTAGGTTTGGGACCCCTTATATTAAATTAATCCAAACCACAAACCATCCCATGGTTTTTGGAAAAGGGAAGATGAAAACAATATTTTATAAGGTAAAAGTCCTAAATTATTAAAATAATGAGGTTTCTTATGTGGAGGTGAGTCACACTCCCATGGAAAATAATTTAAAAAGACAAGATGTTTAATAAGTCTTGAGGGGTCCATTAATGCTTTCAAAAGTAAGTCAAAAAAACACAAAATCACATTATTTTAATGGTAAAACATATATTGGCCGAACATAAAGGTCATAGTATTTTATTACATCACTATTGGGTCATTATGATGTCATAAAACACATTATATATTTAAATTGTATTTAATTTTTACCCAAAAATTTGACTGTCTCAGAAAATTATGAAAAATTCACCGTTGGATAATTTTGACATTTTGGTTCCAGAAATAACATTTATTTTTTCTAAATAATTTTCTAAATATGTTAATTTTCACTTTTAAAATAAAAGCCGACATTTATCGTAAATTCACGGGTTTTGACAAAAATGGCTTTCAAACCTTAATAAAAATTATAATTGCATTCATACAATTATATGATCATTTATATATAATAAAATTAATCTAATAATAATAATAATAATATTTTATTAAAAAATTATTTAATTCAAAAATCCCTTAATTTAATAAAATATATTTATTAATTAAATAATAACTAAAAAACACCATTTGTACTTTAAAAACTATTTACAATGTATCAATAATGACAAGAAATTATATTCATTATTATATACAAAAAATAATGTACATGAACATAGTACTATTTATTTGTTACATAACCCCTTAAAACAGCCACATAATACCTAATGTTAAGGTGTGCGATGGTGACAGACTCTTGAGGTGGCTCAGATAACATTGCTCGAGTGGTAATTTCTATCAACTTCCACTTCTCCCATAGACGGCCCCGTTCGAGCTTGACATGATGAAGCCCAGCTTGGTCTTGGTCAAGAGCAAAGCCCAAGGATGCCACCTCTTTTCCAAGCTCTGAAAAATGGGCTTCGTATGGGGCAATTCTACTGGATGAGGCCATCACTTCCTTTTTCTGAGTAAATTTGGATTTGTTAAAGCCCTATATTTATACTAATCATGTGGTCACTGTTCAACGACTATATTAGCAATGGTCAAAATTCTTAACATAAAACCAACAAAGTTGATATTTTATATAAACGTTTTACATAAAAAGACATTTAATTACATCAATAGAGTTTTCCTTTATGAAACTTTGGGTCGTTATAATATTCCCCCTTAAGAAATTTCACCCTCAAAATTTTCCTTTTCCCACACTAAAACAGATGTGGGTAACTCGGCTTCATCATTTCCTCCGATTCCCAAGTCGCTTCCTCAAACTTGTGGTTTCTCCACAACACCTTGATGAGGGGAATTGTCTTATTTCGTAGAACTTTTTCTCTAAGATCTAAGATCTTCACTGGTTACTCCTCATAAGAAAGATCATCTTCCAATTGTACCACCTTAGAAGAGAGTACATGTGAAGGGTTTGATATGTACTTCCTTAAGAGGGATACATGAAAGACATCATGCAATTTGTCCATAGTAGGTGGAAGTTCTAGTAGATAGTCCACGGCCCCGACACGATCAAGAATTTCTAAGGGGCCGATGTACCTTGGACTTAACTTCCCTTTCTTTCCAAACCTCATGACCTTATTCCATGGAGATATACGTAGAAAAAACATGTCTCCAACTTCAAACTCAAGGTCTCATCGACAGTTATCTTCATAACTCTTCTGTCGACTCTGGGCTGCCTTGATATGCTGCTGAATGGTTTTCACCTTCTCCACCATTTCCTCGACTATTTCTGGTCCAAGAAGCTTACGTTCACCAGCCTCATCCCAACATTCTGATGTTCTGCACCTTTTCCCATACAGGGCTTCATATGGTGCCATTTGGATGCTTGAGTAGAAACTGTTATTATAAAAGAACTCAACTAGAGGAAGATTTTGATCCCATCCTCCTTTAAAGTCCATTTAGAACGCTCTCAACATATCCTCAAGTGTTTGGATAGTCCGCTCGGATTGGCCATCAGTTTGAGGATGATAGGTCGTACTGAAGTGCAATTCAGTATTCAGAGCATGTTGAAGACTCTTCCAAAACTTAGAGGTGAATCTTGGATCTCGGTCAGACACAATAGATAGTGGTACTCCATGCAACCTTACCACTTCCCTGATATATATCCGTTCCAGTTGATCCAATGAGAAATCCTCCCGAATAACAATGAAGTGTGCAGTCTTTGTAAGATGATCCACAACAACCCAGATTGCATGGTTGCCTTTGGATGTCCTCAGAAGTCAGGTGACAAAGTCAATGGTGATGTTCTCCTATTTCCATTCTGGTATGGGCAATGGTTGCATCATCCCCTTAGACTTTTACCTCTCTGCCTTCACTTGCTGGCACACCAGGCACTTTGATGTATATTCAACGATCTCCTTCTTCATATTATCCCACCAAAAGTTTTCTCGGAGATCTCGATACATCTTTGTGCTCCCTAGTTGAATAGAGAAATTTGAACTATGTGCATCATCCAAAAGTTCCTTATTCAGCTCCAGTCTTGATGGAACACATAGTCTTTTCCCAAACCGCACAATTACTTCTTCATTAACATTAAAATCCAAGGATTTCCCTTTTTTGATAGCTTCCACTTTTTCCTGAATTCCCACATAATCCTTTTGAGAATCCTTTAACCTTTCCAAAAGAGACGGTTGAGCAATCATTTGTGAAAGGATTGATGATTTTCCCTTCTCTATGATTCCCATGTCCATCTTCATCAAGTCTAAGAATATTGGATCCTTCTCAATTCTCATCATTGATAGAATCGCTGGATCCTTTCTACTTAGGGAATCTTCCACCTTGTTCGCTTTCCTAGGGTGGTAATGGATTGAATAGTCATAATCCTTGATGAGATCTATCCATCTTCTCTGGTGCATATTAATCTCTTTTTGTGTGAATATATATTTAAGACTCTTGTGTTCAGTATATATCTCACATTTATCTCCATAGAGATAATGCCGCCAGATTTTCAAGGAAAATATCACCGCCGCCAACTCCAGATCTTGTGTTG
This sequence comes from Viscum album, assembly GCA_963277665.1. Lineage (NCBI taxonomy): Eukaryota > Viridiplantae > Streptophyta > Magnoliopsida > Santalales > Viscaceae > Viscum > Viscum album. The sequence continues at coordinate 2,094,651,328 of OY728122.1, forward strand.
GATAGTTTCGCTTATGGATTTTCAACTGCCTTGAGGCATAGGATATCACTTTATCATTCTACATTAGCATACAGCCTAATCCCTTCTTTGAAGCATCAATGAATACCACAAAAAGTTCCCCACTTGTGGGTAAAGTGAGAACGGGCGTAGTGATAAGCCTCTTTTTCAACTCCTTGAAGCTTTCTTCACATTCATCACTCCAAGAAAACTTTACTCCCTTCCGAGTTACCATGGTAAGAGGGTTGGAAAATCGTGATAAATTCCTCACAAATTGTCGATAATATCCAGCTAACCCCAAGAAGCTACGGATATCTGTTACCGATGATCGTCTCGGTCATCCCTCAATTGCACCTGTTTTGGAGGGATCCACAGATATCTCATTTCTTGTGATGATATGGCCTAAGAATGAGACATCCTAGAACCAGAACTAACACTTTCTGTACTTTTCATAGAGATTCTCCTCGCGAAAAGTTTCTAGTACATTTCTTAAATTCTCATCATGATCCTCCTTGGTTTTGGAGTATATTAGAATATCATCTATAAAGACTACCACAAATTTGTCGAGGTAATCTATAAAGACTCTATTCATCAAGTCCATGAATATTTTTGGATCATTGGTGAGTCCAAAAGTCATTAATATGAATTCATAGTGCCTGTATCTTGTACGAAAAGTAGTCTTGGGGACATCTTCCTTCTTCACCCTTACTTGATAATATCCCGACCACAAATCTAGCTTGGAGAAGTATTGTGCTCCACACAGCTGATCAAACAAGTCATCGATTCATGGGAGAGGATACTTGTTCTTTATCGTGATTTTGTTAAGTTCACGATAATGGATGCAAATCCGCATTGACCTATCCTTCTTATTGATGAAGAGGACTGGTGCACCCCATGGTGAAGCACTTGGGCATATAAACCCTTTATCCAGATTCTCTTGTAGTTGTTTATTAACCTCTTCAAGCTCTACAACAGCCATTCTATATGGAGACTTGGATATTGGTAAAGCCTCGGGTATAAGTTCAATTGAGAATTCAATATCTCTTCTAGGAGGAAGACCAGACAGTTCCTCGGGAAACACTTAAGCAAATTCCCTCACAATAGGCATTTCTTCAAGGATGGTTTCTTCCTTGGACTCAATCATCTGAGCCAGATACGCATGCTCATAAGGCAGTAATATCCATGCTTGAGATGATGGATCTAAAGGAGATTCATCTTCCTCCTTACACTTTTAAAGAATCAGGGGTCAATTCTCCATATGGAGTGTGATTTCCCTCTCCCGACAATTTATGTTGGCTCAATATAAGGAAAGCCAATCCATTTCAAGAATTGCCTCAAATTCCACCAGAGGGAGTATGACAAGGTTCTCCAGGAAATTCAATCCACAGATTATAATAGGGGAGGACTTATATTCATGGGATGTAATGATTTCCCCATTTTCCGTACTCACCGACATCTTCACTTCCATGATTTTTGGTTGTGCTGGGATTGTTCTACTAAACTTTTGAGATATAAAAGAATGTGTAGAACCTGAATCAAAAAGTACGTTAGCTATTCTTGAATGAATAACTAGAGTACCTGTCACCACTTCATTTTCAGGGTTCACTTCGGCAGAAGTGATGGCTAAAGCTCTTCCTTGCTGCCTTGGAGGTTGTTGGTTGCCTCTGAAAACCCTTGGATTAGGGCACTGATTTGAAAAATGACCCGGTTATTTGCATTTGTAGCATTGAACAACGCGTTGAGGTTCGAACGGAGCATTGCTCTCCTCTATCGCAGTTGCGGGTCTTTCTTGCCGATAATTAACAGCTAGGTTCCCTTATCTTCCACACCTGAAGCATTTCCTCATCCCCTTAAGGCAATTTCCAGGGTGCTTCTTTCCACTCTTTTGGCAAGTGGGGTGCTGGATCTTCTTATCACCGTTGGATTTATCCATCGGACCACCAGCATTGAAGTCCACCTTAATCTTCTTATCCCCATGATACCCCTATGATTCTTCGATCTCCATTTCAACCTTGAGGGCACATCGGACAATTTCCTCATAGCTGTCGAAGTCACGGATCACCAATTCTTTCCGTAGGCTAGGCTTCAGCCCACCAAATAAGTGGTCAACTTTGCATTCAGGGGTAACGACAAAGCTGGAAGCGTATCGTGCAAGCCTTGTGAAGCTTGCCTCGTACGCTCCAACAGATTCTTCATCTTTTTTCTTGAGGGAAAGGATGTCCCTTTCCATCTTAAGCCAGAGGGCGCGCGGAAAATATTTATCGAAAAACATCTTCCAGAAATCCTTCCATTCCAACGCCTCGATCTCCTCCTCAGGCTTTGTATTTTTAATCAATGTCCACCATTGATCAGCTTCACCCTCCATATGATAAGACACCAGGAGAACCTTCTCTTGTCCAGAACATTGAAGGATGGATAATATCTTTTCAATGGAGTTGATCCATTTTTCAGCGATCATGGGATCAGATGATCCACTAAAAGTAGGAGGCTTTTGTCTCATGAAGCTCTCGATAGCGACTTTTTCTTTATTAGGGGGGGTTGAATGTTCCTCTTGATCTATGTTTCTATTAAAAACTTGAGTTAGCTGAGAGATAAGCCTGACAAAGTTCGTGATTCCTGCTCCCATTGGATTGGGCATCTCATTAGTATAGTCATCACACTGATCTTCACAACGATTGTTAGCCTGAGTCCTCCTATTACCGGCCATTGGCTGGAATAAATGGAAAGTTAGGGGTAACACATAAAGGACAATCAAAAGACAAAATTTTATGACTTATAAATAAACTTTTATTTCCTTAACTCATGAGTCTATAGGCTTCAATCTAGGATTTTCATGATCTACCTTCTAACATATATTCTTAGGGGCATTTTTTTTAATTCCCTTAATAAGGGTTCATACTAAGATTGTGAATTTACCAAAGAATATCCCCTGGGAGTTTCATAACCAAGAGTGCAGCAAAGCCCATTGTCGTGCACCAGTTCTCGTTTGAGTCTAGCTCAAAGCGGTGTTTTCGGGTTTTACCCCTAGGATACATATATGCCAGAGCCGCCTCTACCTGCTCGTATCCAGACAGGGATGTATTTTCTTGATAACCCACTTAATCAATACTCACCAAAACATAGGGACGTTTTTATTGTACTTAGTCTTGTATCTAAGGCTTTACTAGTGTTTTCTAATCCTAATCCCAAAAATAACTAAACCTATCCTCTGACACCAACTATGACAACCCTGCTTTTAATACAAACTTAAACCTAATTCATTACATAGAAATTCACTTGATACAACAAAGAAGACTGAGAGGTTTAGTGTCTTTGGGGCTTAGGATCATTACATAAAAACTTGAAACATGAAATACAACATCTTTATTGAAAACTTCCTTTACATGACCACTACATTCCCTCGTACTTAGTATTGCATGAGATAACCTGAGGACATGCATAAGAAAAGGGCTGAGCTATAAAGCCTAGTAAGGGAATACACATGGAATAACATGAGGAGTACAATAAATGTTATACATTAGTCATATCAATAGATCACAAGAGAAACATGAACATAAAAGCATGATAAAGTGTGATAATCATAACATGGAAATGTGGCAACAACACTTAACATAGAATTAGCATGAGCCAAGGATCATTACACATAGAGCATGAGTAAATCCTCATTGCACATAAATCACGAGTAAACCCTTGTTGCACTTGAATTAGCATGAGTCAACACTCATTGAACATGACATATCATGATACTATACTTTACCCAATGCATTGGAGCGCTATAAGGGTTCACCCTTCTTAAACATTTCATTTCATGCATAAGTGTGCCACATGGATCATAAAACATGGATTCATAAAACATAATCATTTATTCCACGATAAAGGAATGTGGAATTCATACATGAAACTTTATAATCAATAAGTAAATGTGCATAAAGGTGAATACCCTTGATGGAGAAATGGGCATGGTATTCACTACACAATGGCATTGGCTTAGAAAATCGGTGCGATTTCAGCAGCGTAACGGTGTGATGTAAGAATTCATAAAAAATGGTTGATGAGATAGAAAGTGGTTCATCATCATATTTACATGTAATGGACAGTAAGTAGGTCATATAGATACATGTCCCAACAATTTTAATGGAATTTAGATTCATGATACAAAAGTATTGCTTGAATGTAAATGAGGAGAGAGAAGTTCCTTTCGGAATTTCGGCATAGTAACGGGTGTACATGGGAGGCATTTAATGAGAGATAAAGGGTCTCCCATCATTAAAACATAAAGAGGGTAGTATGAGGGAGGTGTGAAACCATACCCCAACATTCATAATTTAAATTAAAATGGAAAAAAACTTAAATAAAATTGGAAAAAATGAGAAAGGAAGAAAAAAACCCTTACTTGGAAGTGTGCTTCCAAAGGCTAGAGAGAGGCTTGTGAGAGGCTTCTTGGGAGCTCGGATCGCCTTTGGATGATTCTAGAGAGAGTATGGTGGAGTTTGGACGAAATCCAAAGGCCTTGAGTGAGGAGAAAGTGGGATCTTGGGTGGGTTTATATAGGGAAGGTGAGGGAATTCTTTATTATTTAGGTTTGGGACCCCTTATATTAAATTAATCCAAACCAAAAAAAATCCCATGGTTTTTGCCCATGGTTTTTGTAAAAGGGAAGAGGAAAAAAATATTTTATAATTCCAAAGTCCTAACTTCTTAAAATAATGAGGTTTCTTATGTGGAGGTGAGTCACACTCCCATGGAAAATAATTTAAAAAGACAAGTTGTTTAATAAGTTTTGAGGGGTCCATTAATGCTTTGAAAAGTAAGTCAAAAAAACCCAAAATCACATTATTTTAATGGTAAAACATATATTGGCCTAACATAAAGGTTATAGTATTTTATTACATCACTATTGGGTCATTATGATGTCATAAAACACATTATATATTTAAACTGTATTTAATTTTTACCCAAATATTTGACTGTCTCAGAAAATTATGAAAAATTCACCATTGGATAATTTCAACGTCCTGATTCCAGAAATAACATTTATTTTATCTAAATAATTTTCTAAATATGTTAATTTTCACTTTTAAAATAAAAACCGACATTTATCGAAAATTCACGGGTTTTGACAAAAATGGTTTTCAAACCTTAAAAAAATTATAATTGTATTCATACAATTATATGATAATTTATATATAATAAAATTAATCTAATAATAATAATAATAATATTTTATTAAAAAATTATTTAATTCAAAAATCCCTTAATATAATAAAATATATTTCTTAATTAAATAATAACTATAAAACACCATCTGTAATTTAAAAACTATTTATAATGTATCAATAATGACAAGAAATTATATTCATTATTATAAACAGAAAATAATGTACATGAATATAGTACTATTTATTTGTTACATAACCCCTTAAAACATCTGCATAAGACCTAAGGGTAAGGTGTGCGATGGTGACAGACTCTTGGGGTGGCTCAGATAACATTGATCGAGTGGTAATTTCTATCAACTTCCACTTCTCCCATAGACGGTCCCGTTCGAGCTTGAAATGATGAAGCTCATCTTGGGCTTGGTCAAGAGTGAAGCCCAAGGATGCCACCTCTTTTTCAATCTCCAACAAATGGGCTTCGTATGGGGAAATTCTACTAGATGAGGCCATCACTTCCTTTGTCTGAGTAAATTTGGATTTGTTAAATCCCTATATTTATAATAATCATGTGATCACTGTTCAACGACTATATTAGCAACAGTCAAAATTCTTAACATAAAACCAATGAAGTTGACATTTTATATAAACATTTAACATAAAAAGACATTTAATTAGATCAAGAGGGATTTCCATTAATGAAACTTTGGGTCGTTACGTAGGTGATAGCTGCTGTAAAAATCATTTTCATGTATGCATGTTTTTATTCATGATCTAATCATCTCAAAGAACGTGATAAGTTACCAACGTGCATTTGTTTTTATTTATTTTTTTTTTCAGGCAGCCGAGACCCATTTAAAATTATATCTTATTTTTTATGCAAATATATTTTGAAGCACTCTAAATATCTAATTCATCCAATAGAAAATAGGAAATATTCAAGGCTAGTGGTACCAGGATAAATAACATTATTCATTTTTAGTTGTAGTACATGTTCATGGATGTCAGTTGTCCTTACTTTGTCCTAGTCATTAGATAGATTATTAAGATTCAATGATGTACATTTTCCCTCATTGTCCCTCTCTTGTAATTAATGTTATATTAGTTATAATCTAGGTCTCAAAACTTTAATTGAACAAAGAAAAAGTTGGTTATCACATTGAGTTCGAACCTTGTAAAAATTCTCGTGTGTTGTTTGACTTCATTTCATATTTGCATACCGATAAGGAAGTGATATTAAGAGTGGATAAAGACTCTAACATGTCACAAGTGTTTAATTCATTAAAGGAAAGAATTTGTAAAAACAAGTACTACTAATTCACCCTCCCTTAGTGGTACACTAACTTACCTAGGTATTTCAAGTGGCATCAAATACACTACCCCCCCCCCCCGAGATCCTACTCTTTGAATTCAACCATGAAAGTTCAGAGTTCTAGGAAGATCAGGGGTGTTCCCCTTTTGATAATAAAAATTTTCATGGTTGGAAGAATCGTATGATACCTTATCTGCTTTCAAAAGGTTTGGAAGTTAGTGATGTTGTTATCGTGGGCTTTCCATCCATTTCAGGAGATGGAGTTGTATTTTCATCTTTGTCAAATAAAATTTACACCAAATTTTTAGGTTTGAGGACAATGAAAAAAATGTGGGACAAACTTGAAAATATGTTTGAAGGAAAATCATGATCAAAGAACTCAAATTAAAACTTTTGAGATCTAAGTTCAAAGATGTTAGAATGGTTGATGATGAAACTATAGATGACCATTTCATTAGGGTAAATGAAATTGTTAGTCACATCATAGGATTTGGAGCCAAGTTGGAAGATTATTCCATGGTTAAAAAATTAATGAGTAATTATATATACATATTTAACCCAAATATTTAAACCATTGATGATAAGGAAGATCATTCCCTTGACGAGTTGTACAATACTCTTTTGAATTATAAAATGATAAAAACACCCATCTTTAAGAAGAAGACAAAGGAGGAGATCATTTTCAAAGACATGAGAAAAATAAAAATTATGGAATAGGAAGTTGATTCCTCTATTGGCTTTGAGGATGATGATGATAATGAAAGTGATGAGGACCACAAGAAAGTTATAACTTTTATATCAAAAAATATGAAACTAGGTAAAAGCAAGTAAAATGAGAAAGTATTGGATTCTAGACAGTGGATGATCCTCACACATGACTAGGGATTAAAAAATCCTAAAAAATATATAAAATCATGATAATGGTACAATTACTTTTGACAATAAAATCTTTTTAAAAATCAAGGGTATTTCAATAACAGAAATAGAGGCCCAAAAACTAAAATCAAAAGATGTCTTGTATGTTGGTTGACTCAAACACAATCTAATTAGTGTGAGTCAGTTGTTTGATGATGGAAATGAGGTAATTTTTAGTAGAAACATTAGTCTCAGCAAGAGAATAAAAGTTGAGAAGATTATCACTTCACATGAGAGGACCAATAGAAATTTCATTCAGATTGGATACTCACAAAGTTCTTGTTACTTGAGTTTAACAGATGAAAAATAAATTGTGGCATAGAAATCCAAGTCATATTTTTTCTGAGAATCTTGAGAAATATTTACAAGGGTGATGTGGTGAGGGACTTCCTTTACCTCAAAAGAGAAAGGGAAGAAGTTTTTGAGACATTCCAAAAGGGAAAATCACTCATGGGAGGCATAAAAGAGTAGAAATTTAGACCATCCAGCCACTTGAGGTGATACACTTTGATTTGTGTGGACCCATGATAAACAAGTCCACTCAAGGCGATCTTTTCTTCATCTCATTTATTGATTATTACACTAGAATGACCAATGTGATGTTTAGAAAATAATTTGAATTCGGTCTTGAAAAACACAGTATACGACATTAATACAATACCCCATATACACCCCCAATAAAATGGATTTTCTGAGAGAAATAGTAGGATCTTAGTTGGTATGGGAAGAATAATGTTAGAAGAATATGAGCTCTCAAATTTTTATTGGAGAGAAGTTGGTCGTATAACTGTCCATATTCAGAACATGTGTTTGTTGAGACCATATTCCAACATGAATTCCTATGAGATTTGGTACAAAAGAAATCTCATCATGGAAAATTTCATAGTGTTTGACAGTCCTTGTATTATTAAATTCAAGAATTCAAAGCTGGGAAAGTTCGATGAGAAGGTTGATGAGGCTATTTTTTGGGATACCTATAAGTGGAAAAGGGTACAAATGCTATAACAAAAATCTTTACAAATTTTTGACCATTATGATGCGAAAATAATCAAAAATTAACCCTCAATTGGTGTTTCAAAAGTAGTAGATTTTGAGTTTTTTGCTGAAAACAAAGAACAAGTTAAAGATAGAGTTAAACAGTCAAAGAATGAACTACAACCTGTTGAAATTGACTCATAATTGTTGGAAAAAAATCTATCATGATGGTTCATTTGTGTTGATTGTGTTTTTTGAAAAGGTTTGAAATTATTGATAAAGACTGGTTGCCAACGGAGGCATGAAGAGTTGACGCAAATGTCTAAAATGATCACGTAGAGCGCAAATGTCTGAACTAATCATGTCAAGGGAGAATGTCTAAACTGATTACGTGGAGCACAAATGTCTAAACTTATTACGTCGAGTGTGAATGTCTGAAGTTATTATACAGAGCGTGAATGTATAAACTGATCATGCGGAGCATGAATGTCAGAATTGATCACACGAAGAACCACATGATTTTTAGAAGGTCTCACGTTGAGATCATAAAAAGCACTTGAGGACACCGCATGATTGTCAATTGATCTCATAAAGAGATCCTAAAAATCACATGGAGGAAGAAAGGATGGAAATGATGGAGATATCTCACAGCCGTTTGAAATCATGTGACCACGTGATTTTCTTTAGATCTCGCGATGGGATCACACGAAGCACACATGATTGTCATTGGATATTGAAAAACACCTGAAGACAATGATGGTGATCATGAAAAATACACGGGACATGAGACATGTGATCATGTGAAGCGATCACGTGAAGTGCATAATGTTTTTTGCTGATACGGTGGAACGGATGAATAACTATGATTTTTTGATTTAAGGTGGTAGATTTATGCCTATAAATAACCCCTAACCCATCCTTAAGAGTCAGAGAAGTTTTCTTAAGTGGTTTGATCTGAAGAAAACTATTTCACATGATCTAAAGAAGGTCTTGCATTAGAATTATGCAATTCGCATAATCAGAAGAAGTTCTTGCGAAGGAGTCTCACTGAGAGATCTCACAAAGAAATCATGTGAAGTGAAGTATGTGTGGGGTGTTTGCATGCATAGGTAGACCCTTTGATATCACACAAACTGTGTAACCTTAAAAGGGTCTTGTGCCAGAGTCATGCTATCTGCATGAACAGAAGGTCTCGTGAACGGATCTCATGAAGGGATCTCATAGAGGGGTCTCATGGAGGGGTCTCGCGGAGGGGTCTCATAGAGAGGTCTTATAGAGGAGTCTTTTGGAGAAGTATTGCATAGAAATATTATGGATAGGTTGTGTGATGGAGTCTTGTATAGGGGTTACACACTCCCATAAGAAAATTATTTCACAAAGGTGGTTTTCATCTCTTTAATGAATCAAGAGAATAAAGACACACACACACACACAAGTGTGAATCAACTCAGAACTAATTTTCAGAAGTCTCTATTGGAGGAGAAGATCATTAACTTTAATAGAGAGAACATTGAACTTTTAAATTGTGAATGGTTATAAACCAGAAGATACTGTGAGTCCACTCTGAACCTCGTAACAGTAGTGTGCTTTTTTGGATTTGGTACATCGACACATTGTCATTGTATGATCCTTAAACATAGCCTAGTGAGGGTGAACCAAGTAAAATTATTATATCATGTGCATGTTTTAGTATCCTATTATTATATTCTACGTGAAGGAGAGATAAGTGAGTTTTGTTTAATGATGAAACAAGATCCAAGAGAGACTATTTTTTAATCTTTCATGCTCTAATTCACCCCATCCTCCCAAGGTATTTAACTTTGTTGAGCTAACAATTGGTATCCGAAGAAAGATTTAAATTCAGTGCTTCTCTCTCATCAGAATCAATGGTAGTTTTTAATAAAAAAGGTATTCTGATCTTTGATGGAAACAATTTTTAGTTATGTAAGAATCATATGTAGCACTACTTTTGATCATTAGGTATGGATGTGTTTACAATAGAAATGCATGGTATTTCTTCTAGTATCAATAGTTGAGATTTATCAAAATTAGATCGAAGAGAATTATATGTTTATGAAAAAAGAATAAATGCCTTAGGGGGGATTTATCCAACACAATTTACACGAAGGTGATTTCATGAAATTAATCACATGCCATGTGGGAAAAACTGCTAAATATCTACAGAGGTGATTCAAAAGTTCAAGAAGATAAATTGTAGGTTCTGTAGAATAAATATGAGGACCTAAGAATGCACCCTAATGAGTTTGTAGATACTTTATTTGATCAGGTGAATTTTGTTATAGAATACATGTGTGGCCTTAGATAAATTCTCGATGATGTAAAGATCGTTAAGTGCATCTTGAGAATACTTACACCTCAGTTTGATCTGAAGGATTTTGTACTAGAAGATAAAGATCCAAAGAAGCTGACATTAGATATCTTACACAGTAATCTTATCACATACAAGATTAGAAATGATGATAATGAGTATGTGGAAAAAGGGAAGTCTAAAGAGGTGGCATTCAAATCCATGCAGAAAGTCACTATAGAAGATGGTCAGGAAAAAGATGTTGTTGATGGGTTATATCATTTATTTCCTCAGAAATATAAAGGGGAAAATGAAAGTTTAAAGGGAAACTTTATTTTGTATGATTTAGTTGTATAAAGGTTGGACATCTTGTAGCAAAGTTTCCCAAGAAGTTTCAAGATGGTGATGAAACTCCCAAGAATAATTCTTTAGCTAATACGAAAGGTGAGAAAAATACTAAGAGAAATTTCTTTAGAGAGAAGAATATACTTTCATAAGAAAATGACAGTTCAGAATAATTTGAGACATAATAAATGAGAGACTATAAGGGTCATGAATAAGATGTTATGGTTGCAGTTGTGGGGAATTCCCAATCAAGGGAAGAAAGTGACAATGATGGAGGAGTCAACCTTCAGGTTGAATTAGAAGTTATTCCTAAGGAGATAGATTTTTGGAGATCCAAAACAAAGAAAACCAATATAGTGGTTCATGATGACAAACTCTATAAGTAGAAGCAGGAGGAAGAGAAGTCTGAGTTGAATGTTGAAATTAAAAAGCTCAGATCTGAAAATCTAGATAACTCAGAGAAAGTAGTTGAGTTAAAAATCAAGGTTGAAGAAAAAACCAAGGTTATTGGTAGTATAACTAAAATAATAAAATATTGAGCCAAAAATATCAAAGAACTTGAGGAGAAAGTTGCCGGCCTATGAATAAATGTGAAGGATCAAGAGAAACTCTTGACTCTTGATATGATATTGGGAAAGTGGGTTTCACAGGCAACAAAAAAGTGAAATTACAATTTAGAGGTCCAGAAAAACAGTCAAACGAATGTCTGGAGAAGATGTTTACACATCAAAACAACACTACTGGTATGGGATTTTACAGTAAATAGAATGTAGTAATGGTTGATGTCAGACCATAAGATCCCATTTTGAGGTTGAAGATTGATTTGATTATGAATCAGAATCAGAAGATTTAAAGAACCCAATGGGAAATCAGTGGTGTAAAAATGATGCACATGATTACACCTCATATCAGGTGTTATTGTTGTGGAAATATGTGGAATTCCAAAAATGTATGTTCCATATTCAAGAGGTATCGAAGGGAGAAATAGAAACAGGGGTAGCCAAGAAGAGTTCAGTATTCTAGTAATTCATTTCATGATCATTGTTTTTGGTGTGGAGGATTCAAACACATGACCATATATTGCTTGTCAACAATGAAAATAAAAGTACTGAAGCAGACCCAAAGTTGTTGCATATAGTAGCCCAAGAGATCATTGAATGAGTTTAAAATGAAAAATAAATTTACAGCTTTGCAAGACAAGGTTGGGCCATCATAGTCTGAGGAATATCAAAAATATTAGTTAGCATCAAGTATGAAGCCAAAGACATGGATCAAAAAGAAAAGAGTTGAGTATGCAGTAGTTGTAGAGATTGTCTTCAAATCATTAGATCACACTAAAATATGTATATTGATAGTGGATGCACCTTTCATATGACTAGAAATAAGAATCTGGTGAGAGGAATTAGTTACAACAAGGAAGGTGTCAAAAGATTTGGAAATGATGAAGGTTTGATGATCATTAGCTCAGGAAAAGCCAAGTTTGGGGGCAAAGACATGAGACATGCAGATGTCTTGGTTGTTGAAGGCCAAAGTCAGAACTTTCTATGAGTCAAACAACTATGTGACTCAGGGCACACTATAAGCTTTACCAAGCAGTTTTGTATCATCAAAGAAGAATATGATGTAGTTGTTTTGAAAGGAAAGCTCTCGAAATGGAATCTCTACCCTATGAGTAAAGAAAATGATATATTCTTTATATCCAAGGAAGAAGAAAAATAAGTTGTGGCATAAGCGTCTTTCTCATATGATCCAATCATCCTTGGAAAATCTGGTGAAATGTGATATTGCTCAATATTTTCCTCAATTATCATGTGAGCGTACTCATACTTGTGATGCTTGTCAACAAGGGAATATTACTATAAAGACGTATAAGGAAAAATATCAAAGGTCAAAAAAAGTGATTGAATTGGTGTATATTGATGTATGTGGACCTATTTCACCAAGAGATATTGATGGGAAGAGATTTTATGTCCTTTTCATTGTTGATTTCAACAGAATGTCATGGGTTTCAATTATTACCCACAAGTCTAAGGTGTTTAATTTCATAACATATTATCGAAGGGAAGTTGAAAAGATGCTAGATCAAAAAATCTGGAAGTTATGAACTTATAATAGAAAAAAGTTCACAAATACTCAAGTGGAGGTTTATCTTGAGAAATATGAGATAGGACACCGAGTTTCAGCCGTAATAACTCCACAGAAAAATGGAGTGATTGAGATAAGAAATTGGATTGTCAACAATATGGATTGAACGATGCTTATTGAGAAAGACCTTCCAAAAAAGATTTGGGAAGAAGAGGTGTTGACATCTATATATATATTTCTAACAGAGCCTTATTGTGTCCAAAGTAATAGAAGACTCCATATGAGTTATAAAATGAAAATAAATCGACATTGAAATACTTTCGAGTCTTCAGAAGTAAGTGTTTCCTTCTCAATAAGGAGAAATACAGGAAGTTTGAATCCCATGAATATGAATGGATATTTCTTGGTTACTCAAGAAAAATAAAGGCATATAAATGCTTCAATAAGTAGCTGAGAAAAGTAATAGAAAGAAATGATGTTTTTGTTGTGGAAAATGAGAATAACCTTCAATAAATTCATGAACAGTCTCTGGAGGATAGTAATGAAGAAGTAAAAATCTCAGTGTAAGTGCAAAAACCTGAGGCATATTTATAATAGGATTCAAATGATGAGAAAAATAATGTTAGACGTGTGTTTACACAAAAACCAAAGAGCTGAGCCAAAATTGATAGGCATAACATAATTTTTGATCAAACAATGCCAATGTAGACAAAGCGGATGAAAAATCTACATCAAGAATATTTCCTATCATAGGTCGAGTCAAGGTGTTTTGAAGAAGCCACAAAGGATGAGAATTGGGTTCAAACAATGAATGAAAAACATGACCAAATAGAAAGGAATTATACATGGAATATTGTTTCGATACCAACAAATAATAATGTCATCAGAATAAAATGAGTTTTTTGTAACAAGCTGAATGAAGAAGACACAATAATTTGGAATAAAGTACGACTGGGGTGTAAAGTATACTCCAAAATAGAAGGTATTGATGTGGATGAAACATTCACACATGTTTCAAGGATGGAGATAATTTGATTATTCTTATTCATAGTAGTGCAAAAGAAATTCAATTTTTTAAAGATGGATGTGAAGTCAACATTTCTGAATGGGATTCTGGAAGAAGAAGTTTATATTGAACAACCTGATTATTTTCTCATTCATGAAGATGAGAACAAAGTTTTTCAGTTAAAGAAGACTCTATATAGGTTGAAGCCAACACTAAGAGCTTAGTATTCAGGACTTGATCAGTATTTGAAGCTCAGTTTCTAGCATGGTGGAGTTGATTATAATTTCTATGTCAATTAAGAGAGTAATCAAAGGATGATGATGTAGGTATATGTTAATGACATAATCTTTGGTGGTTTGAATGAAGTATTGGATTGGTGTAGCCCAATCTATTTTGGATGATATTTGGGTCAAACGCTTGTGGCTTGTACTATGAACCAGGTCGCAACCTTCACATGTTGAGCTCCGTGGTGAGCTCGTTGGGGGTTGTAGGGGGAAACGTTTCCCTACTCTGGGGGTCCAGAGGCCGAAGGCCCCCCGACCAAATTTTGGGAAATTGTAGCAACTCTAACCTCTATAGCAGATATGACCGACCAACACCAACAAGACACTATAGTAGTATGGACTTTGGAGTAAATAGTACTGTAGCTCCTAGTATTTCTAGCACTGGCACTGTAGCACTTTTGACTTGGATGACCACCTTTCACTGTAGCAATGCGGAATTTCAGCCTCCTTTCACTATAACACAATGGACATTCTGACGGTTGGTGGAATAGTGATTCTTCTTCCTTAATAGCCCATTTTGGGCTAGGGTTTCATGAGTTAGAAACTCTTATTCTCTCCTTCTAATTGTTCTTCCAACATTTAGTGAAACTATACCTCTCCATGGACGTAGGGATTTTTCCCAAACCACGTAAATTTTTGTGTTCTTGTTCTTCTATTTTTTTCCTTTTAATCTTTTGTGATCTATTTTTCGCTTCATTTCTCCCAATGTTTCCCACAACATGAAGCACAATGTGAGTAGTTTGAAGAATTCATGAAATGTGAGTTCAAAATATCAATGTTTTGTGAGTTAACATTTTTCCTTGGTTTACAAGCAATATAAGGAAGACATGGAACATTCATTTCTCAATAAAAATGTCAATGAGGTTCTGAGAAAGTTTAGGATGAAAAATTCCAAAGAAATGAAAACTCAAGTTGCTTTATAGATAAAATTTTCAAGGGATTATGATGGAAAAGAAGTCAATATCACAAAATACATATAGATCATTGGTAGTCTGTTATACTTAACGGTGACACGACATAATATTGTTTTTGTCACATGTTAAAAGAAATCCCAAAGAAAACCACTTACTTGAAATGAAAATAATACTTCGGTATATCAAAGAAATGATGGATTTTAGTTTAATATACAGTGAAAAATCATATAAATATTTATTGAGTTTTACAAATGAAGATTGGGCCAGTTTAGTAGATGATCAAAAGTTGACATCAGGTGGTGCATACTATCTTGTCAGGCTGTGTATTTCTTGGCTAAGCAAGAAACAAGATTGCATTTCATTGAGCACTACAGAAGATGAATACATCACGACTATTCAATCTTACTCACAGTTACTGTGGATGAAATAATAATTTGAATATATGGGAGTTAAAGTGAAGTCTCCGATTGGAATCCATTGTGATAATTCAAGTGATATAAATTTTAGCAAAAAATCAGTCTATCACTCAAAGACAAAGCACATTGAAATTAAATATCAATTTATCAAGGAGGAAGTGGAGCATGACCTTCTGAAGTTAGAGTATGTGCCTACTGAACTGTAGGTTGTAGTCATCCTGATGAAGGCCCTACCCAAAGAAGCATTTGAATGAAATCGACTGTCTCTTGAGGTTTAGTCGAATCCCCACACTTGAATAATTTTGATGTGGGTCCCCATATCCCTGAGGTATGGTGTGTGTTTTCCTATGTATTGATATGCATTCTTTACCATGTTTCATACCACAAAAGAGTGACCTTTGGTTTCATTAACAAAGGTGGAGAAAATATCTTAATCCATACAGGGAGAATCTGATAGGGGGAGCAGCAAAATAGGGGGAGTTTTAAATATGGCTATGCTAAAATTGGTCTATCAAAGAAGATGAATCATGAACATGAGTGATAAGTTCATGATGCTAGCATTTTTCACATATAGTGATCTCGAGGGCTGAGATTGTATTGTCTTTTGGTGTTGAGAAGGTTTCTGGTGAAAGGTTGGAGAACAAAGTGATTCATCGATGAACTTTTCATGCTACTCTTGTTTCTCACACTGAGCTTAACTCATGTGGGATTAGAGTACATGGTAAGGAATTCCTTGATCACTATCTGAGGATACAAAAATAAAATGGTTTTTTATGGGCATGTTTTTTCATCAAGTTGGTTCTAGAAAGTTTTGAAGCATTTTTAACAAATCTAAAGGGGGATATTGTTGAGAAAAATCCCTCCTGATGGTCCTTTTGGGTTGATTGTGTTGGTTGACAAGGTTTGACATTGTTGACAAAGGTTGGTTGTCAAAGGATACATGAAGAGTTGAGGCGAATGTCCAAAATGATCATGTGGAGTGAGAATGTCTGAACTGATCACGTAGAGTGTGAATCTATGAATTGGTCACACGGAGTGCGAATGTCTAAAATAATCACGTGGAGCATGAATTCTAGAATGGTTCATGTGAAGGGGTCACGCGAAGCACCGTATGATTGTCAAAAGGTATCACGTTGAGATCATGAGAATCACTTGACGACAATGCATGATTTTCAATTGATCTTGTGAAGAGATAACACATAGTGCATGAAGGAAGAAAGGTTGAAAATTAGGTAGATATCTCACAGTCGTTCTAAATCACACGATCACAAAATTGTCTTTGGATCTCACGATGAGATCACAAAAATCACAGTGATGATTATCATTGGATCATGTGAGTCACCTGAAGACAATGATGGTAATAATTTGAAGCACTTGTGACATGCGACAAGTGATCACTAAAAGAGCTCGTGACATGCGATAGGTGATCACACGAAGTGTGTAATGTTGTTTTCTGAGGTGGTGAAACGGACGACTAACCACGATTTTCAGAGTTAAGGTGGTGTATTTATGGATATAAATACCCCTAAATCATCCTTAAAGATTCAGAGAAGTTTTCTCAAGTGGTTTGATCTAAATAAAAGTATTTCGCCTGAGCTGAAGATGGTCTTGTGCCAGAATCACGCAATCTATCTAATCAGAAGAAGGACTCATGAAGGAGTCCCGTAGAGAGATCTTTTGAATGAATCATGTGAAGTGAAGTATGAACAGGGTGTTTTTTCATATAGTCAGACCCTTTAATATCACACGAACTGTGTAACCTTAAAAGGGTCTCATGCAAGAGTCATGTGATTTGCATGAATATAAGGAATCACAAAGGGATTTTGTGAAGGGATATCATAGAGGGATCTCATAGAGGAATCTCATGGAGGGGTCTCATGGAGGAGTCTTTCTAAGGGTTCTTATGGAGGAGTCTTGTAGAGAGGTCTCGTAGAGCCATCTCACGGAGAGGCTTTGAGGATAAGTCTTGTGTGGGAGTTACACACTTCCTGAAGAAAAGTATTGCAAGAAGGTGGTAGTCATCTCTTTAATGAATCAAGAGAATAAAGACACACACACAAGTGTGAATAAACTCAAAACATATTTTTAGAAGATTCTTCTAGAGGAGCAGTGCATTCATTTCAATAGAGATATCAATGAGCTTTAAAATTGTGAATGGTTGTCAACTAGGAGGGATAGTGAGTCTGCTTCGAACCTTGTAACAGTAGTACGCTTTAGTGGATTTGTTACATTATTACATTGTAATTGTATTCTCATTGGATGTATCCTATTGATAGAGAATTAAGTAAAATTGTTGTGTCTTGTGCATATTTTAATATCATTTTATTCTGTTTTATGGGGAAGTGAAGAGAAGAGAGTTTTGTTTAACGATGAAATAAGATCCAAAAGGGATAGTTGTTTTTAATCTTTCATACCCTGATTCACCCCCACCCCTATCAGATTATTTAACATGGTTGGACTTACAATAAAAAACTAGTGGTGAAGAGGATGATGATTTGAATAAAAAATAGAAGTGTCAAAAGCTCAAGAAACATGTGGAGCCTGATAATATTATTGGAAATCAGTCAGCACCTATGCTAACTAGAACAGGACCACAATGTGAAAACTAGATAGCTTTAATCTCTCAAGTCGAACCAAATTCAGTGGATAAAGCTTTAAAATAAAAATAGTGGACTAAGGCTATGATGAGATAAATCAAAATTAAAGGAATGCTACATGGGACCTTGTTTCAAGACCAAATAACAAAAATGTTATTGGACCAAAATGGGTGTTCAGGAACAAACTAAATGATCAAGGAAAGGTTTTCATAAACAAGTCCAGACTTGTATGTAAAGTTTATTCTCAAGTTGAAGGAGTGAATTTTGAAGATACCTTTGCTCCAATTGTAATATTGGAGGCCATATGAATGTTCCTTTTATGGCAGCATACATTCCATACGAAATTTATCATATAGATGTCGAATCTACCTTTTTAAATGGAGAGATTAAAGAAAACATGTATATTGAGAACCCTAAGGGTTTTGTGCTTGATAATGATGGATCGTGGGTATGTAAATTAAAGGAAATTTTATATTTCTTAAAGCATTCCCTAATGGATTAGTACGCAAGTCTTAATAAATATTTGAAATAGATGAGATTCACCAAGGGAAAGTTGACGACAATTTCTACATCAAATAAATGGAACCAAGTGCACTTATTGTTGTTGTGTATGATGATGATATTATCTTTGCAGTTGACCAAGAAAGTGTTGGCATAGAATTTTCTAAACAAATGAAGCAACAATTTGATATGTCCATTCTTGGTGAAATACGATACTTATTGGGGTTAAAAGTCATGTAAGGATAAGATTTTATTTTCTTATTCAATGTAAATTATTATAGAGAATTGTTAAAGAAGTTTGAAATTGAGGATTCAAAGCCATTGTCTACGCCCATTCAAGTGGGGCTGAAACTGTCAAAGAGAATTTAGAAAATTGATTGACATCTTAATTTATCTCACAGTTTCTAGACTAGATATTGTATATGTTGTGAGTCTGTGCATGATATCATAGTGACCCCAAAGTAAAACATCTTATGGCTATTAAAAGGGGTTTAGATATGTTAAATGGACTATAACTATGGGATGTTATAAAGGATGGGAAAATAATTTAATCTATCCAGATTTACAAATTCACATTGGCTAGGTGATTGTGATGATAAAAGTTCCAATTCAGGTGGAATTTTCCTTTTGGGAGATAACTTTGTGAACTGACGCCGTAAGAAGAAAAATTCAGTTACCTTAAGCACCACTAAAGCTAGATGTGTGGTTGTTACAAGTGCTTACACCCATATGATATGGATGAAAGGTAAGCTTGATTATTTGAGATTAAAGGTGGAAAATCATCTCAAAATCTTATGTGATAATCAAAGTGTTATAGACCTATCTAAAAAACAATTGCAACACTCAAGGTCCATGCATATTGAGGAGGGTCTGGTTTTGAACCTCCACATCTATAACTTTTTTTTCCTTTGTACCCTCACCCCCAAACCTACCATGAAAAGAGAATGTGGCCCATGAAGACATCAAGCTGAAATTTATTCCTACTCAAGACCGATTGACTTATATTTCCACCAAGGTTTTCCCTAAGGACAGATTTGAGTTCTTGAGGTTGAACATGAATGTTCATCCCCTCTCACATCATTAAAAGTTGTTGGGATGACCCCCACTGAGTCTTGAATTATGTGTCAAAGAGGGAGAAGTATGTTCACAACTCTTTGCATGAGAAATTAAATTTCATTCACATGGGGGTGTTTGTTCAATGGAGGATAGGTGTATTTCTATCCTTATCTTTAATTTAGTGGTTGTGGTTATTGTGAAAAGGGGGATAGATTTTAAGTGGTGAGTGTTTTCATTAAGGGGGAGTGCATATTATCAGTTGGACAAAATGTTGCTTGTCACCAAGAGATGAAGTTATCTCAAAAACACTACTCTAACATGTGGTGTGGTGTTAAAATGTTTTTCCCCTGACAAAGGTTGTGATTCAGTATCTCATGGATGATAAGTTAAGTTTCACGATGAATTTATCATCTCTGGCTGCCTCCAAAGGGGGAGCTTGGAATTCCCTTGAATTTGTTGAAAATGTTATCATTGTTTTCAATCATTAATGAGAAGTATTGTGGAATGAATGAGAAGTATTTTTTAGTTGATTGGAGGTACCCAGAGATGAGTTTCTAAAGGCTGTGTGTTTTGTTGGTGATATCTGGATTTCTGTATGGGAGTTTGGAAAATGGATTAGTGTTGTACATTGTAAGACTATAATGATTTGAGCGTATGAATTTCAGTCTAAGTGTAAGATTTTTGAGTTTTTCAGAAATTTGAAAAGGCGTTTCTACGTATGATTATTTAGTCTTTGCATAAGACATTTGAGTTTGTTGGAATTTGGAAAAGGCATTGTCATGTATGGCTTTCTCTGAGTCGTGTATGATATGTGAAGCTTGTAAGATATTTGAAGTGCAGGCATGACTTTCTTTGAGTGTCTATGAATTTGGAAATGGTGTATGATTTTTCAATAGAGTGCATATGATATTGAGAGAAGCATGTGATATTTGAGAACTCTATAAGATATTTGTCTTTGTATGATATCTATCTTCATATGATATTATACATAGTGAATAAATTTAGGTAATTTGGATATTTTGTCTGAAATTACTTTTCCCAAATTTATTTCCAAAATATCATGATCTTATTTAACAACCATGATTCTAGTCAAGATTCAAAGAAGTTTTAATGGAGATTTTGAATTCAAATATTCTAAATTATTCTTTAGATTGCTACTACTATTTTTCACTGAGCCCTTGACCGGTATTGTTTGCGCAGCTGAGAAAGGAGTTTCCAAAATATGCTTGGAGGTGGTATTCATATTCCATATGAGAATATAGAAAAGAATAAAAAGAAAGAAAAATGTTCAATAATTGAGAGAAGGTACCGATACTCTACTGTATCGAAGTGAGAGAAAAGAAGAACATGACCTGCACTCCATCAGGAAATTATAGAGGTTGAGGAAATCTATTTCTACAGCCTATTCATCTAGGCACCTACTTCTGTGAAGGGGATCGGTTTCATGTATGAATGCTCTCATGCATGATCTAATCATCTTGAAGAATGTGAGAAGAGACCAATGTGAAATTATTACTTTTGTTCAGGTAGTTGAGACTCATTCATAAGAAGATCTTATATTTGACGCAAAGGCATTTTGAATCACTTTGAAGATATGATTAATCCAAGATAGAGGAGGCAATATTCAAGGCTGGTTTCATTCATTTTCTGTTATAGTGCAAGTTCAAGGATGTCATATACCCTTAATTTTTAGTATTCATTTGAAAAATCATCAAGATTCAAGGATGTACACCACCACTCTTTTCAAATCATTGCTATATTAATGATAATCTAGGTCTCATAACTTGTTCCGAACCTAGAAAGGATAAGGCTTTCACATTGAGTCTGAACCATGTAAAAATTATCATGTGTTGTTTTTATTCATTTTATTTTTTTATATAGGTGAGGAAGTTATGTTAAGAGTGGATCACGACTCTTAACAGATCATTGGATTTTGATTCATTAAAGAAAAGAATTTGTAAAATCAAGTACCACTGATTCACCCCCTCAGTGGTACACTAACTGATCTTGAATTTATAACATAATGAACATTAATAAATTATGAGAAAGAAAATGAAACATAATTCTAAAAATTACAAGAGGAATAAAACCAGAAGTAAATAAAAAGGCTGTGAAATTGAAATCTTCATTCTTATGATTTTCCCTGAAGATCATACCACCAATTATAACTATGAAAAGAAGACACAATATCATAAATATGAGAAATTTTGAGAAATAAATGAAGGATTTGGATGAATGAAGTTTTTATAAGTTTGTAAGATTATATATAGGAATGAAATTGGGTGATATAAATGTTATATAACCATTCAAAATACCATCGTGAATACATATAACCAATTGATGTATTGAAAATGTTATAACGATTTTTGAATCCTTTTCTAGAAATGAATAATGTATTATAAATAATATATTTAAAATGAATAATAAATAACTAATACCCATTTAATAATCAAGGTGTGATAATAAATCAAAGTATATTCATTCATTACATAAGACATTGTTTTTTTTAAGATTTTTTTTTCTAAAGTATTATGTATTTTAATTTAAAAGTTAATTTTCACATATTTATAGATTAAACTTGAAAAAATGAATCTCAATTTTGGAATCTAGTTATCAAAATTAGTAGTGTCAATTTTATTTTTGGTGAAAAAATAAGTTATTAGGGCGAATGGTGAATGATGTCTCTAAACAATAAAAAATCTAAAAAATAGTATATGGGTAAAATGATCTATACAACTTATAAAAACCAAAATACATGTTGATAATGGAGTTAATATTATCATCCCTCTATTTTTTTCACTTATAGGACACTTTTAATATTAAAATGACCTTATATAACCATTAAGGAACGATAAATTGCAATTATGTCACTCAAACTCATCTATAAAAGGACTCCTCCATTACTCATCCCATAATAATAATATTAGGTTTTCTCTTTAATCATTGAAAAAAATTTCTTTCCCAGATTCCTATATCATGTTGGTTAGCTTATGGTGTAACATACCAGGTAAATAAAGAATAATACATTTTCATATTTATTAATATTTGAAAATTAAATATTACTTTTACTTTAAATGGGTTTCTATGTTCGATAGCGTACCCGATACGCAACAACTAGTTTCACTGAAATCTTACATTGCACACAAGTAATATAATAATATTATTTTAAATGGTAGTTAAAACGTAGTCGTTGTATTGGAGGGAATGAATAGAAATAACTAAAATATGATTATATATGTTTGTTAAATGTTTTTACATTTATCTAATAAAATATAAAGGCTTAAAATAAGAAAATAATTCAATTTTAGGCATAGATACTCTAATATTCACTAAAAGGTCGACTTATCGCCTTTTGATGGCGAACCCTCTCTAAATATAGTTTTTGTCAATATTATACATTCTATTGGACCAAATAAAATTCTTTTTTAGAATTGGGACATCAAAATATACTTTGTCTAAATTTTTGGTATTTTTCTGATAAAGTTCATTTTTAATGAATAGTTAAAAATGTTGTATTTTAATTCAAAACCTCTTTTTAATCTAATTTATTTATATGATTATATTATATTTTTAATTGGTTTTAGAGTGAAATTAGAATATATTTTTACCATTTAATGCAATATTGGTCATTGGAATTAATTTCACCTTGAAATTGGACTTAAACTAGTGTCAATCTTTTGATATATATTGTTTCATAAAAACACGTTATTTGTTTTGACAACAGGAATTAATTATTAAATTAATTAATGCAACTTATATGTTTTGAATTTTGTAAAATAGACATCATTTTTGAATTCGGAATATCAAATATATCTTATGGTGAATTTTTGGTATTTTTCTGAAAAACTTCAATTTTTGATGAATAGTGAAACCACTAAGTGGTAGTTAAAAAACTGATTTTTCATTTAAATGAAACTTTACCTATTTTGTGAATTGAATTTAAGAAATCCTAAATACATGGTTTTAATTAGTGTGTAATATTTGGTTCAATGGGATGAAAATAATTTTTTGGTGAATAGTAACTTTTATGTTTTATTAATCGCGATTAGAGGTAATTAGTGTAATTTAAGGTAAAAATAATATTTTAATAATATGAAATTACCTTGACACATTTCATACCCTTATTGGATGTTTCATGTACGACCAAGACAATTCAAGGGTCAACTTGGGGCCCCCATGGATCCACTTGGGTAAGAAAATGACATTAATAACTTTTTATTTAAAGTTAAAATAAAAATGTCACAAACATGTATTGTTTTACTAAAACAATTTTTACATGGGGTTATACAAGTCATATTTTGGACTATAAATATTCATTAGAAATATAAAAATATTTCCTACATCATGATATTTTTTTATAATTTTTAGACATTAAATAAATTAAATTATATATGACACCATGATGATGCAACGATTACCTCATTATTTAACGATTTAAATAAAATGAAAAGATAATGTAAAATATAAGAACTACACTTGTAAAAAACCTATTTGATGGGTGTATTTCGAACTCTTATCACATTATACTCTAAATATATAATTTTGGGACCTTTAAAATCCGAAACTCATTATATAATAAAGTAACATTTTATAACATTCCAAGAGTGCCCCTACTCCCTCTTATAAAAGGCCACCACCTCTACCACCTTACCCACACCTCTCAAGCCATTGTCTTGGCCAATATCTGCTCATTTTATCTCTACACATCCCCCTCTTAATCCTAGAATCCTTACCTTAGGCAGAAAGCTCTTAAAGAAACCCTTTTGGTTCAAACCAAGAGGAGTTACCCGATTTAATGGTAATGTCTTCACTTGTGTTCTTTTTTTTATTTTGATTCTCCAACCCCCTAAACTCTTTTTATTCATTTATTTTGTAAAAAAACCAGTATCTTAAATATACTAGGATTTTTTTTGAGAATTATTTGATTTACACTTACACACACCTCTGTCTAATGGTTAAAGAACATATTGTTTCTGTGGTTGGAGAATTTTTGCCTCATGAAACGATGATTGTTAAATCTTATTTTAATACCTTTCATGGTGGCCATTGATATGTCACTCTATTTATATATGATATATATTTTTTTATGTTTTCATTATGCTTCTGTATTTTTCATTTATGGAATACCTTTATAGTTTCCATTATGGGTAAACGCGATAATTTCATTTTAGGAAATGCGGACTACCGCCCCCTCAAAGTGATTTGATTCGTTAATGCCATATGTGGGGTGTATAAAGGATGGAGTTAATGATATTATATATGATATTATACTGTAATTATAATATACCTTTATATCATTATGATTTCACTCCATTAAATACGAAATATAAATGAAAGTAGCGTTCATGCGTACGTACGGCTTACCGTCTCCATGAACGGTGCATTTCATTTCTTACCACTAAATATTTTATACTATTATAAATACATGTATATGATGGATATATATGATATATATGATATCCAAATCATGAATATCATTCTGGATATAATGAACCTTTGACCACATGAACAACATGTAATTGTAAGAAGTCCATTTTTGACTTAAGTACCAAATATCGACAACACGAACATTATTAACTAAAATGATTACATAATGTTTATAACATGAAAATAAGTGATATAAAAGGAATAATAAGATTGAAAAAGGTTCTTAAGAAAGTATAAATTAACACTAGTTTATTATTCAGGAGATTAAAAGGCAATCGAGTCAAGTCGGACAAGAGGTAAGGGACTTCGTCTCAATCTCCTTTCATTGAGGCATATTTTGTTCTAATACAAGACATTCTTTTATACGCTGTATAAAACACCTTTGAATTTTCATTTCATTCAAAGGGAATCTTTTTCTATGAAGAGTTTTACTAAATGACAAAAAGGAATGTTTATTTTAACGTACGTGGTGACAACGACCTTTTTCGCCGCCGTGAGTATTGTTTGGTCTTTGGATTCCTCAACAAGCTGTAATGCTTTTAAAATGAAATAAATACCATATACTATTTTATGTATTTTGGTATTGAAAATGGTTTTTATAATGGATTTGTTATGTCAATATATTTAAGTGATATATTGTGATCGAAATGTGGAAATGTTTTCTTTCCATTATATTTGTTTTATGTCTTATGATTTTATAATGGTACTTAGACATTTGACAGGTGGTTACGTGATAAACCATATGATGGGTGGTGCCGTGAATACCAGGATGGGTGGTTATGTTATAACCTCCAATGCATTGGGTATGGAAGTCAGCCGTATGGCTATTCCATTTAGTTATATGTGTGGAAGTCGACCCTATGGTTATTCCATTTAAGTATGTTTATGTCCCAAGTTACCTTTATATGTTATGTGTTATTTATATGGGTTTTATGGTAATATTTTGGTTACAAAAGGGTAAGTAGTGATATTTTATTCAGTGAAGAGTATTTACTACTTCTTAAAGGTGAAAAGTGTTACTTTTATAAAGTATTCATGGTTTACTTGATGTTTTGAAAAACTAACAGTTTTCCTTCTTTGTGTGTCCCTTACTGATCTTTTTATAATTACCCCAAGTTTTTTTTGAAATGTTTTTCACAGGACATAATATGGAATAGGGTCAAGGATGGGATCAATGAAAAGTCATGTTGTCTTAAACATGGAACTAGACATGACTCTTTTTTTTAAGAGTTCATGTTTTGTAAGAAAAAGGAACTTTGTAGAAGTGTCTACTGTGTAATCTTTTGAGATGTAATAGTTTTGATCTAATTCTCTAAAACTCTAAAATTGAAAAGATCCTAAATTTTAATTATTCATTTAATTCAATATTAAGTATTGTTTAAGGTTGGGGCCTTATAGTTGGTATCAGAGGTCAGTTTAGACATCTTTAGAAGTTAGAAAAATTGTTAAATTTTATGTCCATAAATTAATTTATGGTATGATTGAAATGATGTAGCATTTAAATATTATCATGTTGCTTTGCCTAAGATATTTATGTGTTTATAATGGTTTTTCTAAGAGGAAACAGGGAAGTTGTGCTAGGAAGGTATACAGATGGAAATGAACTTCTAAATCAGCATCCTGAGATGGTCAGAATCAGAATTGAACAGTTTGTTGTAGTGATGGCTCAGTTGACTCAGGTGATAAATCATGGTTGTGTTTATTGATGATATTTTTGTGTTTTCTAAAAGTAAATAGGATCATGAAAGTCATTTAAGGGTTATCTTTCAAACCTTAAAAGAAAAGAACTTGTATGGAAAATTTAGCAAGTGTGAGTTTTGGTTACAACAATTTTTTTTCCTTGGTCACATTGTTTCAAAAAATGGCATAACTATAGATCCTTATAAAACAAAAGTTGTTGAAGAATGTCCAAGACCCACAAATGTAACTGAGATCTGTAGTTTTCTTGGTTTGGTAGGTTATTACCGAAGGTTTTTTGAAAAAATTTCACGGTTATCTATTACAACGACTAAGCTAACTCAGAAGGGTGTTAAGTTTATCTGGACAAAAGAATGTGATGATTGTTTTCAGAAGTTGAAAAGAATTTTGGTGAATGCTCCAGTTCTGGGACTTACTTCCAGGAATGGTGAGTTTTTTATCTACAGTGATTCTTCGTTGAAGGGACTTGGTTGTGTTCTTATGCAGAATGATCAGGTAATTGCTTATGCTTCACGTCAATTGAAAACTCATGAGTTAAATTACCCTACACATGATTTGGAATTAGCTGTTGTTGTTTTTGCTCTAAAAATTTGGAGGCATCATTTGAATGGAGTAAAGTGTGAAATATATACTGATCAAAAAAGTTTAAAGTATATATTCACTCAGAAAGAATTGAACATGAGACAGAGGAGAGGTCTGAAATTAATCAAGGATTATGATTATACAATTCATTACCATCTGGGAAAAGCAAATAAAGTGGTTGATACTTTGAGTCGAAAAATTAATGCTTCATTAACCATGCTACATTTGGAACGAGATCCTTTGGTTTTTGATTTGATGAACTTTGGCATAGAAGTTGTTGGCACAGAAAGTTCTTCTGTTTTGTTTCAGGTGTCAGTGAGATCATCTCTATCAGACAGAATTAAGCAAGCGCAGAAGAAAGATAGTGGGTTGTAGAAAAAGGTAGAGTTGGTTCAGAAGGGTAAGATTCCTGAATTTAACATTGATAAGGATTGTGTTTTGAGGTTTGGGAAGAGATTATGTGTGCCTTATGATTCACAGTTGAAGAATGAGTTGTTATGTGAGGTTCATAGTTCCCCATTCTCAGTTCATCCTGGAAGTACTAAGATGTACAGAGATCTGTGGGAGTATTACTGGTGGGATGGAATGAAAAAAGATATTGCCGATTTTACTGTGAAGTGTTTGACTTGTTAGCAGGTTAAAGCAGAGCGGTAGTTACCGAAAGGGATGCTGCAGTCATTACCGGTGCCAGAGTGGAAATAGGAAAATATATCCATGGACTTTGTTATGGGATTATCGAAGACACCTTGAGGTAATAATGCAATCTATGTTATTGTTGATCGATTGACTAAATCTACTCATTTAACTCCTATTCGAGATACTTTGTCTCTAGATAAACTTGCTCGGTTGTATGTTAAATAGATAGTCAGTTTTCATGGAGTTCCCCTCTCCATTGTATCTGATCGTGATCCTAGGTTCACTTCTAACTTTTGGAAAGTCCTTCAGAAGTCGTTGGGTATTGAATTAAATTTTAGCACCGCTTTTCATCCTTAATCAGATGGGAAATCAGAACGAAAAATTCAAACCTTGGAGGATATGCTACGTGCTTTCTCGATGGATTATCAGGTAAGTTGATACCAACATCTTTCTTTGGTTGAATTTTCATATAATAATAGTTTTCATTCTAGTATACATATGGCTCCGTTTGAGGCATTATATGGGAAGCAGTATCGAACTCCAGATTTTTGGGATGAAGTGGGTGAAAGGAAGTTGATGGGACCAGAATTGGTAGAAGAGTTGGCAGAAAAAGTTCAGCTGATTCAGAAGCACATGAGAACAGCTCAGAGAAGGTAGAAAAGTTATATGGATAACATGAGGAAGGATCTATCTTTCGAGGTTGGTGATCATGTTTTTCTCAAAGTTTCACCATGGAAAAGTGTGATGCGATTTGGTAAGAAAGGAAAGATGAGTCCAAGGTTCATTGGACCATATGAAATTCTGGAGAGAGTTGGATCAGTTGTTTACCGAGTGGCTTTACATCTGAGTTTATCTTAGGTACACAATGTTTTTCATGTTTCGATGTTGAGAAAGTATATGCCAGATCCATCTCATGTTTTGAGCCCAAAGGTAGTTCATTTGGAAGAGAATCTCTCTTATAAAGAACAACCAGTCCAGATTCTTAACCGAAGAGAGAAAGTGTTGCGGAATAAGGTAATTCACTAGGTAAAGGTTTTGTGGAAAAACCATATGGTTGAAGAGGCAACATGGGAATCTGAAAATTCTATGAGGTATAAATACCCCCACTTATTTTGATAAGTGAATAAAATTGTGAGGACGCAATTCCCAAAAGGGGGGAGGATGTAACATCCCAGGTAAATAAAGAATAATACATTTTCATATTTATTAATATTTTCAAATTAAATATTACTTTTAATTTAAAGTGGTTTCTATGTTTGATAGCGTACCAGATACGCAACAACTAGTTTCTTTGAAATCTTACGTTGCACACTAGTAATATAATAATATTATTTTAAATGGTAGTTAACACGTAGTCGTTGTATTGGTGGGAATGAATAGAAATAAATAAAATATGATTATATATGTTTGTTAAATGTTTTTACATTTATCCAATAAAATATAAAGGCTTAAAATAAGAAAAGAATTCAATTTTAAGCATAGATACTCTAATATTCACTAAAAGGTCGATTTATCGCCTTTTGATGGAGAACCCTATTTAAATATAGTTTTTGTCATTCTTATACATTCTATTGGACCAAATAAAATTATTTTTTAGAATCGGTACATCAAAATTTACTTTGTGTAAATTTTTGGTATTTTTCTGATAAAGTTCATTTTTTAATGAATAGTGAAAATGATGTATTTTAATTCAAAACCTCTTTTTAATATAATTTATTTATAGGATTAGATTATCTTTTGAATTTGTTTTAGAGTAAAATTAGAATATATTTTTACCATTTAATCCAATAGTGGTCATTGGAATTAATTTCACTTTGAAATTGGACTTAAACTACTGTCAATCTTTTGATATATATTGTTTCATAAAAACACGCTATTTGTTTTGACAACGAGAATTAATTATTAAATTAATTAATGCAACTTATATGTTTTCAATTTTTTAAAATAGACATTATTTTTGAATTTGGAATATCAAATATAGCTTAGGGTTATTTTTTTGCATTTTTCTGAAAAACTTCAATTTTTGATGAATAGTGAAACCACTAAGTGGTAGTTAAAAAACTGATTTTTCGTTTAAATGAAACTTTACCACTTTTTTTAATTGAATTTCAAAAATCCGGCATAAATGGTTGTCACTAGTGTGTAAAATGTGGTTCAATGGGATGAAAATAATTTTTTGGTGAATAGTAACTTTTAAGTTTTATTAATCGCGATTAGAGGTAATTAGTATAATTTAAGGTAAAAATAATGTTTTAATAATATGAAATTACCTTGAAACATGTCCTACCCTTATTTGATGTGTCTTGGCCGACCAAGACAATCCAAGGGTCAACTTGGGGACCCCATGGAGCCACTTGGGTAAGAAAATGACATTAATAAGTTTTTATTTAAAGTTAAAATAAAAATGTCACAAACATGTATTATTTTACTAAAAAAAATTTACATGGGGTTATACAAGTCATATTTTTTACTATAAATATTCATTAGAAATCTAAAAAGATTTCCTACATCATGATATTTTTTTATAATTTTTAGACATTAAATAAATTAAATTATTTATGACACCATGATGATGCATCGATTACCTCATTATTTAACGATTTAAATAAAATGAAAAGACAATGTAAAATATAATACCTACACTTGTCAAAAACCTATTGGATGGGTGGATTTCGAACTCTTATCACCTTATACTCGAAATATATAATTTTGGGACCTTTAAAATCCGAAACTCATTATATAATAAAGTTACATTTTATAACATTCCAAGAGTGCCCCTCCTCCCTCTTATAAAAGGCCCCCACCTATACCACCTTACCCACACCTCTCAAGCCATTGGCTCAGCCAATATCTACTCATTTTATCTCTCCACATCTCTCTATTAATCCTAGAAGCCTTACCTTAGGCATAAAGCTCTTCAAGAAACCCTTTTGGTTCAAACCAAGAGGAGTTACCCGATTTAAAGGTAATGTCTTCACTTGTGTTCTTTTGTTTTATTTTGCTTCTACAACCCCCTAAACTATTTTTATTCCTTTATATTGTAACAACAACAGTATATTAAATATACTAGTATTCTTTTATGAGAAGGATTTTATTTACACTTACACACACCTCCGTCTAATTGTTAAAGAACATACTGTTTCTGTGGTTGGCGAATTTCTACCTCACGAAACGAGGATTGTTCAATATTCTTTTAACACCTTTCATGGTGGCCATTAAGATGTAACTCTATTTATATATGATATATATTATGTTTATGTTTTCCTTATGCTTATGTATTTTTCATTTATGGCATACCTTTATGGTTTCCATTATGGGTAAACACGATAATTTCATTTTAGGAAGTGCGGACTACCGCCCCCTCAAAGTGATTTGATTCGTTAGTGAAATATGTGGGATGTATAAAGGATGGAGTTAATGATATTATATATGATATTATACTAGAATTATAATATACCTTTATATCATTATTTTTTCACTCCATTAAATATGAAATAGAAATGAAAGTAGCGTTCATGCGTACGTACGGCTTACCATCTCCATGAACGGTGCATTTCATTTCTTACCTCTAAATGTTATATACTATTATAAATACATGTATATGTTGGATATATATGATATATATGATATCCAAATCATGAATATCATTCTGTATATAATGAAACTTTGACCACATGAACAACATGTAATTGTAAGAAGTCCATTTTTGACTTAAGTACCAAATATCGACAAAACAAACATTAATAACTTAAATGATTACATGATGTTTATAACATGGAAATAAGTGATATAAAAGGAATAATAATCTTGAAAAAGGTTCTTAACAAATTATAAATTAACACTAGTTTATTATTCAGGAGATTAAAGAGCAATCGAGTCAAGTCGGACACGAGGTAAGGGACTTCGTCTCAATCTCCTTTCATTTAGGAATATTTTGTTCTAATACAAGACATTATTTTATACGCTGTATAAAACACCTTTGAATTTTCATTTCATTCAAAGGGATTATTTTTCTACGAAGCATTTTACTAAATGACAAAAAGGAATGTTTATTTTAACGTACGTGGTGACAATGACCTTTTTCTCCGCCGTGATTATTAGTTAGTCTTTGTCTTCCTCAACAAGCCGTAATGTTTTTAAATTGAAATAAA
Source organism: Viscum album (assembly GCA_963277665.1). NCBI lineage: Eukaryota > Viridiplantae > Streptophyta > Magnoliopsida > Santalales > Viscaceae > Viscum > Viscum album. The sequence goes on from OY728122.1 coordinate 2,094,683,686, forward strand.
TACAATATACTCTTTTATGTATTTTGGTATTGAAAATGGTTTTTATAATGGATTTGTTATGTCAATATATTTAAGTGATATATTGTGATCTAAATGTGGAAATGTTTTCTTTCCATTATATTTGTTTTATGTCTTATGATTTTATAATGGTACTTGGACATTTGACGGGTGGTTATGTGATAAACCATATGAAGGGTGGTGCCGTGAATACCAGGATGGGTGGTTACGTTATAACCTCCAATGCATTGGGTATGGAAGCCAGCTGTATGACTATTCCATTTAGTGATATGTGTGGAAGTCGACCGTATGGTTATTCCATTTAAGTATGTTTATGTCCCAAGTTACATTTATATGTTATGTGTTCTTTACATGGGTTTTATGGTAATATTTTGGTTACAAAAGGTTAAGTAATGATCTTTTATTCATTTAAGAGTATTTACTACTACTTAATGGTGAAAATTGTTACTTTGATAAAGTATTCATGGTTTACTTGATATTTTGAAAAACTAACAGTTTTCCTTCTTTGTGTATCTCTTACTGAGCTTTTTATGCTCACCCCAAGTTTTTTTTGAAATGTTTTTCACAGGACATAATGTGGAATAAGGTCAAGGATGGGATCAATTAAAATTCATGCTGTCTTAAACATGGAACTAGACATGACTCTCTTTTTTAAGATTTCATGTTTTGTAAAAAAAGGAACTTTGTAGGAGTGTCTACAATGTAATCTTTTGAGATGTAATACTTGTGATCTAATTATCTAAAACTCTAAACCTAAAAAGACCCTCAATGTGAATTATTCATTTAATTCAATGTTAAGTAATTTTTAAGGCCAGGGCCTTATATATGGTCTCTAGAAGGACCCTTAAATCCTTCATTGCAAAGGAAGTCGGTACAAGAAAGAGTGGTTCCGTTAATGTAATGATTTCTTATTAAACTCATTAATTAATCTACTCTCCACTCTTCTTAAACCCCACCCACAACTCTAATTATGTGACATTAACATCATTATGGTTTTTTTAAAATTCATTACTATAATATAACTCTATACACTCATTCATTAGTATACCATGTTCTATTTTGGATTAGTCCAACCACCCGCATGAAGGATGTTATTCCATCTGCATAATTTTCATAATGGATGGGTATCAATACATTATTAGTGGAAATATATGATACTAAAAATTATTATATTTCATGATTATGGTTCTTAAATGGTGGCTCCCAAACAAATGATCATTTAAAATTAGCTTGTTAATATTTGTAATATTACCCATAACATACGGGTTGTGAATTTCATTCTTGTGAACCATTCTCGTATCTTAAACCAGATGAAAAGGGAATTTATAAATCATTATAATATTATGATTACCTTTACTAATTTTTCAATAATGAACTTAATAATATAGATCAATGATCAAAACTTCCATACTGAAACAAGCATCATATAATTGAAACTATTAACATCTGATGGTGAAAATAAACTAAAATCTAATTAACATATATATAATAAATGGGTATACATTATTAATATAAGGGGTGTTAAATATAAATAAGGTTCTGAAATATATTATCAAGAATTCTATGTTCATTATGTAGGAGGTTAGAGTTTGCGGTGTAATTTAGTCAAGTCGAGCAAAGTATCTCAGTACTCGAGCTCGAGCTCGGTACTTGAACTCGGTGCTCGAGCTCGACTCAATGATCGACCGAGTATTGATTTCCCAGATCAAGATCAACTCGAACTCGATTAAGCACTCGATAAGGCTCGACTCAATTCAATTAGGATAATTTTTTAGAAATTTAATTACAAAATATAGCTCAAATTTGAGCTCAAACTTGAATTTGTACTTGAGATCGAAAGCTCAAGCTCAAAATTAAATACATATATATTGAATAAAAATTATATATTAAAAAATTATATCACAAACTACTTGATTATTTTGTTATAATACTCGAGCTCGACTTGAAAGAAACTGATCCGAGTTCGAGAATTTGTCGAGTCGAGCTCGAGTAGCTCGTGAGTAATCGAGCTCATTTACAACCCCAGTTAGAGTGCATTCATCGAGGTTAGGAGTAAAAGTAAGGGTGTTCTCTCCCAACTTATTTTTTAATTAAGATTATTGATACCTAAACTTCCATTAAGAGAATTTATATGGACTTTCAATCTAAATCCCTAATTTTTTCATCAATGTCAATATCCTTTAATGTTTTTTATGTTTCATTGGGGATATTTTTTAATTGAATCATCCAATTTATTTCATTGAATTATTTATTTTTATATATTTTGAATGTATTTATGAAATTCATTTCATTCCCATCGATTAATTATATTATGATGAATTTATGAATGTTTTATGATTATGTAACACATATATATATGGTCTATCATTATGTGATAGGTGATCCTCAAATTATATAGTCCTATAATGCATTGGGAAAATGTTACATATCCTAAGATTTTATGTTATGGGAAATGAGATTTTATCCTAGTTTACAATGTTAGGGGACATTTTTTTCCACTACATTGATGGTATTGGTAGTGAGCCTTGATATAAGATATGATTTTCTATTCTTATACAGGTGACACATTTCAATGTCATGTCTCATTCCTATGTTATGTATTGGATTTATTTTATGATTCATGTTATGATCCATGGTTCTTACTCCTTTGGGTGTGATTTTATGATTATGTTCCCATGAAAACAAATTCATTTCATACATAATTCTTTATGATCACCCATGTTGATTTGATTAACATCTCTTATGTTGTGCCCCTTACTGAGCATCTAAGCTCACCCTTTTCTTATATTTTCATTCCTTGGGTAATGGATAAGAATATTACATATTATATTTCTAAGAATCAGTCAAGTGTGATGAAAATATGAAATAAATGTACAATATGGTTTAAAATAATATGTTTATGTAATTAATCTCCAAATATACTTAACCATTAGATTTTGAGGCTATGATTTATTTTGAATTGTAATGGATGATAAAGTATAATGATGTGATATGTATGTATATTATGGTTTGATAATCTCAATTGATATCATAGTGATATTTAATTTTGGGGGTAAGTTTATAGAGAATAAGCGCAAAAAACTTTAATCATCATAGGTTGTACCAAAAGTAATATAGGTTGAACATAAAGTGTCATAAGTTGAAATGAAGGTGTCATAGGGTAAGACATATTTGGATTTATTTTCATTATAGTATGATTACTTACTCTAGTTATTATTGTTTAATACTCAATACTAACCTTTTTGGATTTAGTAAATGGATGGAACTAGGAGTAACTAAGTGAGTAACAAGTGTGATGGACACTGTAATGATTGTCCCAATGAGAGACCGAATAGAATATGAGTTGGAGTGGAAAATATAATAGAAATTCTCACTGAAATCAAGACATAAATGGAAAAATTAGAAATAAATAAAGGGTTGAGTAATGTAGGTTATTGTGTCCTAAATATGAATACCACACTTAAGAAATCAAGACATAAATGGAAACATCAGAAATAAATAAAATACATAAAAGGAAACATGAAAAATAAAGCAAATGTTAGGTCATGAAAATGTTTGGTGGAAACTGTGTGCCACACATGATACATATACAAACTGACAATGAACACATATTGTCACCCTCTCCACCTCCAACATATCAACAATACAACTAATCATTGTCCGATGATGAACACATATATTCACCCTCTCCACCTCCATCTCTACTTCCAGGTACCACCTATAAGAACATTATATTGAAAATTAAATAGTGTTTCATATTTATATTAAAACTTAAAACCAATAAAATATTGAAAACTAAATGATTTTGAATTTTTTTGATTTACCTGCTCACCACCAGTCGATACAGTACCACCAAGGGCATATCTGCTCATATTCTGATGTATTTCAGTCAACTCTTTCTGCAAAGCGGATATCTGATCCCCCTGATTTTGAAGTGTGTTTCGTAGAGAAACAATCTCTTTCTTAGCATCTCTGAGTATGGGCTGACTACAACTAGGAGTATATGCAACTACCATCCCCAGTGTCCTGCTAAAAACCTTATATAGTACTGGTCCCAAACTCATCCCACGCACTATACTAGGATGCTCCTTCCCAAGGACTTTAGCAATCGGGTCATCCTAGGAGACTGAGTAGGACTGCTCAGGATTGGCATCCCATAGTTCTTTAATTTTTACCTACAAATCAAATATCAATATATATTAACATAGTAAAAACTGATATTAAGTTATTATTATGAAAAAATGAGTTCATACCCCAACTTTTTTGACAGTCTCATTAACAAAACTTCCATCGGATTTTTTGTGAACATCCAACCACACTTCAGTTCAGGATGATTCATGCCCTAAACTATATGACTGAATTAAACAAAGATAAACAAACAATTTAATATATTAAATAGATAATATTGTATTATAAATATTTGAACTAATGAAAAGATTACCAGAGTTGATCGGATTCTAGAAAATCTTTTTGACTCCGCAATGTGAGGGATGACTTGCTTTGCCCTGCTTGATTCATTATTTCTTGAGAGATCCGGAAATAAATAAAATGAAATTTAATAGTAATGTATTCAATTCAATCTCCTCTTCATATACATGTATATATGTAAAATGAGGTTAATATAATAATATATATTTAAATACCATCTCCTCCTCATCACAATGTCTGTCAACAAAAACTTTCCACTGTTCTTTGGTTACCCCATTGGTAGCTTCTCATACATTTTTTGGACGGTCAATGAAGTATCATTGACATCACCCCACAATCTCCATTTTAATTCTTTCCATTTCTTACCAAGATTTTTCAACGTCCACTTTCGTGCTATCACATCAACAACTATAAAGTGGAAAAACATCTGTATACAAAAATTCATTTTGAGCATATTAATAACATGAAATTCAATTACACCATAATGTATTAAAATTAACTTTATTTGGGAATCAAAAAATTCATTTTTCCAACTTTAAGGCATATGTCTCCAATCATCATAATAATTAGGAAGGGAAATGGGCTCCGCTGCCAGTTAGCCTAGAATTTGGCCATGTAATCCCGCAGCATCATCCGTAGGGACCCCATATGAATCAAATGGGGAAACTATCTTATCCCCATTCATATTCCACACATCTGAAATTTTTATATTTTTCTCCATAGTTTCATTTTTTTCATCTTTAATGAACAAACAGTTAGTATAAAAAAAGTTCAATAAAATTGTTTATATTAAAATTTGTACCTATAACAGTGACCCTCCAGTATGTTTGTAATGAACTAGAAGTGTCACGTTGCCGCCCGACTGATGAGGCTGCTAAATGGGGATTCAACAACTCAGCTTCTAAAGGGATGCTCACAGAGGGTGTGAGAGATGGTGCAGGGGGAGATGGTGTGGGGGGTAGGTAGCTGGTGGCTCAGATGTCGTAGGGAGGGATACAGATTGATCGTCATCTTTCGCAATAGTGGATGAAACAGTGTATCACTTCCTCCTTGGAATTCCTAACATTTAATCAAATAAAATTAAGTTCAGAACATATATTTCAAAAAAAATATGCAGAAAAAAAAAATTAAAAATGATAATAGATTCCCAGTACTAACAAACAAAATATACATAACAATGATAATGAATGACTGCATAAATGAAATAATTGGTTTCTGAATGAATAAATGACTTTACATAGAATCATTTTACCCTTAAATCATGTATGTTTCCTACTCCATTACTTCATATACTTCATTCATCCTTGCTAGACTAATATTTTCAATGTCATGATAGACAAATAATTCTGCTTCTTGTTATTGATGAGATTCAATTTCAGAGGTCAAATCTTCCACTTCATCACCCATATCATACAAATATCTTAAGTGGTGATGGACACTACCCTATTCCCTCCCCCGCCGGAGGGGTAGGGACTCCATCCTCACACAGGCTCCCGTCCTGCCTTCTTTCCATTCTCAAACCCGGATTCCCTTCCCCCTTTCCCTTCTATAGATCTTAGCCCTAAAGTGCCGGATCTGTATGGAGGATACCCAAACCTCACTTTATCTTCTTCGGAATTCTTTGAATCTTCTTCATTATTGCATTTGACCCTGGTGGCCCGCTTTAGGCATCTTCATCCTTCGGTCGATGATGTTGACAGGTTCGTGTCCGCCTCCTGGGGCTTAAAGGATGTAGCGGTTGTGGGGCTTCTCGACAGGCGGCACATGATGGTCCGGTTCGCGTCGGAGGAAGATTTAATCCTCGCGTGGTCCAGAGCTCCTTGAATCTGCAATGGATATCGCTTCTTCCTCTTCCTCTGGTCCTATAATTTCTACATGAAACGGGATTCTCCTTTGACAGCAATCTGGGTTAGTTTTTCCGAACTTCCTCTTCCCATCCAAAATCCGGCTATTCTTCGTATGCTTGGAAACTTTGTGGGACGTTATCTGTGTTTGAATAGTAGAACTGAATCGATATTCCATCCTATTGCCCCGAGTATCTGTGTGGAGGTTGATGTTTCAAAACCTTCTATCGACTATGTCTGGATCACAGTTGGCAAGGAATTCTGGTGAAAACAACCTGTGTTATTCGAAACATGGTCTGACTTCTGCGCTACGTGCCGCCGGTTGGGGCATTTAGCCGAGTCTTGTCGTCGCACTTCACTGGGTGGTTTGGCCCCATTGAAGGAAGGTCACCAAATTTATGGGAAGGTGTATTGTTTTGCTGTAGCTCAGGATGAATGCTCCCAGGAGGTGCTTTCTAAGGTCTCTTCTGGTTCAAGAAAGGGTTCTTCGCCAAAGGAGTCAGTGCCGAAGGTTGCTGATGTCTTCGAACGCATGAAGAAGGACCTGGGTAGCTCTGGGTCTCAGGTTCAGTTGGGGGAGTCAGTGCAGGTGGTGGATCTGGAGAATTGTGCACCGGTGGATGTGAACCAGCGGGGGTATGTGGCTTCATCCTTGGGGATTCCAGAATTAGAGGCTCAAGAGGCCCCTGTCAAACCAGTAGAGGAGGTTTTGGTGCCAATAATCTTTGTCCAAGGACCCAAGGGCCTTAAGGGTCGAGGCTGGGAGGATACCTACCAGGAGATCTTCATGGGCCGTGGCTACTCTCAAAAGGAGAATGAGTCACCTACTGTGCCACTTCAGGGGGAGCCTGTATTGTCTTCAGGTGTCACTTGTGGTCAATGTGGCCAAGAGGGGGCGAGTGTCTTGGATCCATTTGATACAAACATTCCCTTACATTCCCATAAAGGCAATTCAGAAGCTCTGAGCAGGTCAAAAGAGGAATCGGGGGTGACTGAGAAATCGCTTTGATAGTCTAGAAATGCAGGATGAGGAGCATGTGGATGATGACTCTGGCGATGATGGTCACAATCATCCCCTCTCGGATAGCTTGGACCTCGCCTATTATAATGGCCCCCATATCCCTAGAAGGAAGAAAGGGAATAAAGGTAAACGTGATGTAGGGAAATGCATTGTTTTCCAGGGGAAAAAGCCCAAGGGACGCAAAGACTACTCTCATTTTCCAAAACCGATGGAAACCAGGTCAGCCAAGAAGGATAGAAGTAAAGTGAACAAAAGCTCAGTTGACAGAGATAGTGGGGTCTCAAGCCAAGACACAAGAGTGATAGAGGAAGAGATAAGGGACTGTTTGAAACTCATCATTCAATCTAAGGAAGAAATGTTTGAAAAAAGTCCTTAGAATGAACGCATCATAGGAGGATATTTTAAAAATTTATGAAAGACATGTGTAGGGGGATATTTCTGATGATATTTATGAGTGGATTGACAAAGAAGACCGGATTGTTGCTCGGGGTTTCAACTGCGGTATAATCACCATGGAAGAGTTCATCCTGACAATGGACAGGATGGTGTCCCACCTCGAAGTCCTTATCAGGGAGGATCCAGAAACTCAGGCAGGTAACTTGCACTGGGAATTATATAAATTGGATAACTCAAGCTATCTTAGTCTTGTTTTTTGTAATTCTGTGAGCTCTTTTAGCACATAGTTCTTTTCTATGTGAACTTGGTTTCCCACTTCCCCTTAAAGTGTCATTTTTAATAAAAATTTATATTTGGATGGATGAGAAACTGCACTCCACCCTTCATCCATAATATCATTCACATAATATACCATTTTTTCTTGTGATGATAAGATATATGGATTATGTAGTTCAAAATCACCATCATCCATCAGTGAGAGAAGTTCATAGAAGTAAATTGCAAGGAATCTCTTTTAACACCTCTGATAATATCGACCCAATTTCATTTGAATAAAATAATTGAAAAATGATTGTGTTAGTTTAATTCAATAATATTAGTCATCTTTCCATAGAATTCGACTTCAGCAAATGTAAATATACCACTATTCTGTGTTTTCAAACCCTCTTCTCGATCGACTGTACGAAATCTAAATCCATTCACGTTGTAAGAATTGAATTTTCTAACTTGTTTTAGAGGACCTCGAGCAAGAAACTTCAAATCTTATGACACCTCTACTTGAGTATCAGTATTCACGATCTAAAAAATAAATATAATTTATTATATTTACAAAATATATGTGTCAAACTAATATTCATATTTATTGCAATATTTATGAACTTACACATCATGCAAACCATTCTACAATACCTTTATTAACATCTTTCATTATATCTTTCTAATTTTGTGTTCGGCCTCTCATTCATTTTTTTGTATCCTCAACTCTTCAATAAATGGATTTGAAAATTCACTATTCAGGAGCACATATCTATGTGCCTGTAATAATTCTAATTCTGTCAGTGTCACATTTGAGGTCCTCCCAACTGATCGGCCAATAGCAGGAAATGTTTTTTATTTATGATGTATTTGAGATTGAGTCGACGTGTCATCAACATGTACAACTCGATTAAATCTTGTCTCAATATCATCCAATTATCTAGAACAAAAGGTAAGATACTCCTCAGCTAAACAGCCTTCAGCAATAGAGCCTTCTGGTTGAGATTTATTTCTTAGGTATGATTTCAAATGCCCAAGATATCTATGAAATAAAATAAACATAATTTTGAATTTAATTAAGTGCCAAAAATTGTTTACTTAACTGAAAAACATATAAATAAAGTACATCTCAATTGGATACATCCATCAATAATGAACGGAGCCTCCTAATTTAGCTTCCTCAACCAAATGCACAGTTAAATGCATCATTACATTAAAAAATGACGGAGGAAAGATCATCTCCATTGCACAAAGGGTCAATAAAAACCTCTCCTGGAGGTTGTCAAGTTGAAATGGATGTAGATATTTCTCACATAGTTGTCTGAAAAATGTGCAGAATTGGAGTACAACAACAGTAATTTTTTCAGGTAATAATGTACACAATTCCAATGGTAGTAACTATTGTAACAAAATATGTGAATCATGACTTTTCAATCCACGTAACTTATGATTCTTCAAGTAAAAACACCTCGAGATATTACTTTAATACACATTAGATACCTTAAAATTCTTTAAAATTTAAAGGAATGTTTCTTTATCCCTATTTTTCATTGCAAAAATTTTCGAAGGATACTTTTCATTCTCATCTGGCCAGAGATCATCTTTAATGTTCATTGCTTGTAAGTATTTGAGAGTATTGAGATGATCCTTCGACTTTCCATGCTCATTAAGCAATGTGAAAATAAAATTTTCACATATATTCTTCCCAATATGCATCACATCAATATTATGCACAAATTAAATTTCCAATATGTAAGTTTGAAAAATATACTTTTTTTCTTCCATTTTTGCATTCCAATTTCGCTTGACAATGCACTTAGAACCCGTTTTTTGCTATCATTCAAATGAAGAACCTTCCCAAATTTGGTTTCATAATTTCCAAGTTGTGTCAATATTTTAGAACCAGTTAACAACTTTGGAGGTGGTCTACAATCAATGAAACCATTAAATTTTGATCTGTTCAGCCGAAATATATGAGATGCATCGAGAAATCTTTGATGGCACAAGAAGAACCATTTTCTACTTTGATTTAGCCATTTAGGCTCAAAATCAAAGTTAAAAATAGGACAATCCAAACACATGTAAGTGTTCCAACCAGATAACTTCCCAAGCCTAGGGAAGTCACTAATTGTCCACATTAAAGCAGCAAGCATTTTGAACATTGTCTTAGAAGAAGCATCAAATGTCTCAACACCGTTGCTCCACAAATCCTGTAATTCTTCAATTAAAGGCTGCAAGTATACATCAATATCATTTCTAGGAATTTTTTTTCAAGAAATAATCATCAACATGATAAAAGACATTTGTTGCATACACATCCACAGAGGCGGATTGTAAGGGATCAAAACAACTGGCCAAATGCTATAACCAGTACTCAAAGTCCCAAATGGGTTGAATCCATCGGTAGCCAATCCCAGTCAAACATTCCAAGGATAAGCTAAGAAATATGGATTTAATGAATAAAATTTCTTCCACGGTTGTGAATCTCGTGGATGTCTCATTAACCCATCATTGTTATTATCTACAGAATTCCACTTCATGTGTTCGATAGTTTTCGATGACATGAATAATCTTTACGATCGAGGATTTAAACAAAAGTAACACAAAACCTTTGCAGGTGTATTCCTTTTCTTCTTCTTCATGAAAGTATGTTGATTTAGACTTCCAACATCACCTATTTACTGCCATCTAGAAGAAGAACATTTTTACAATCCTGACTACTTGAATCCTCACACCAATAAAGCATACAATCATTGGGACACACATGTATTTTTGTATAATTCAGACCAAGCCTTTTAACAACTTTTTTCATATCATAAAAATACTCAGGGATGTTTGCTTCAGTAAATTCATCATTCAACAATTCCAATATCATATACATTGCCTTATTTTTAATTCCACATAGACATTTGATATGGTACAACTTCAGCATAAAAGAAAGTTTTAAATATTTCAAACATCCTCTATACAACTCTTGATTTCCATCGTCAACTAAATCATGGAATGTATTTTCCTCAGTGAAGTTTTCTCTTACATTAGTCTCCACAAAATCAAGAGGACGATACACTGATATTCTAAAATCTTGATATGGTTGTCCTATAGTCTCAAAAACATCACTTTTCTCGTTGATATTTATAGCACCCTCTTCTGGTTGTTCTGATATGTTTTGATGTTGATAGTGGTCTCTTGCAGTGCCGAATGCATCATTTATAAGGTTTTTCATTTCATTTTCCATTGTCGATGAAGTTGGGAGGTCATTTTTTGGATTTAAATCAGTGCTCAACCTTTCTGTAAAGTTTGATTCTCTGTGCCAAATCCAATGCAAATATTGACCAGGGAATTGCTTCAATATTAAATGTTCATAAACTTCATCTCTCTTCAACCATCTTCTAAATTTACATTTAGTACATGGACATATTATTCTCCCTTCAATGGATTGATTGGAAATTGAAAAATCTAAAAACTCATTCAAACCCTTAATATACTGAGGTTCATTCCTCGGTAATGTGATCCATCTTTTTTCCATGTATATCACAATGTGCCTACACAATATTACAAAAAATTAAAACACATAACTATTACTAAATAGGGAAAGAGATTCATATATACTAGTTGAAAAAATATATAAATATGTTACATAAGGTTTTCCTATATCAATACATATGGTAAATCACCCACTAGTGGTGTCATCTAAAGTAGTACCACCACAAAGGATTAAAATTAAATTGGGAGATTAGGGTGAGTGAACAAAGTCCAACCACATTACTCAACTTAAGAAAGTTGAAGGTTCCCATCTCCCATTAAATTAAATAATTCTAACCATTCTTTGATGTGGACCAATATTTAGGGGGAGATATGATCCACGGGGTGGATGTGCTAATAAAGTACATGTTATTAAGCTAAAGGAATATCTGATTAAATCCAAAAAAATGCATGAAATAAGTGATGTAATAATTATTTCAAGTATCATTTGATATAAAATATGATCATAACATGTCATGGATGATCATGACTCAGCAATTGGTGTTAAGAAACCACTTTTTTTTCTTCAAAACTTGATATAGAAGTTTCATGCTGAAGTAAAGTCACTTGTTTAATCTAGAATTACATAAAAAATGGATTATTCTAGAATAAAAAGATGTTTCCAAGCCTTAAATAATATAATCAATGATGTCATATTGAATCTGGTTCATAACAAGGGATATCAAGCACTGAATTTAGTATAATTATACCACTAATAACGAAGAGGTACCATCCATACCATCTCATAATAATGTTTGTAAATCTATTTTTATGAAGGGAGTGGGTAGGAAAAAAATTATGTACAAGTATGGATTTTGAAATGTTTGATGGAATATTCCACCTTAGCTAAGGTGGATAAGGAAATTAAGGAATTTTGTTGACCTTATAGATCTAAACAAGTTATAAACAAGACCTAATGTCATTATTCAAATGAAATAAGATGATCATGGGATGTGGATCAATGTTGGTGTTGCAAAAAATTCATTTATTGTGAATTAGATTATTGGTATAGACCGTTAAATGAAAAATTAGAAAGGAATACAATTCTAAGGGATAGAAATCCAGATATGAAGAAGAAACATCCATAGGTTAAGAGAAACATGTATACATAAAAAATAATTGGAAATTTTGAAAATGTGTGTGATGTGTGAAAAAATAGTATTCATAGGATTGGTCCATGTTCATATCAACCTATATATTAATTGAATAATAAAATAAGGCCACATAAGTTAGTGAATAAATAAAAATAATCCTTAGGAAAAAGTGAAATAATATTGTAAGAAAAAAACCTCCTAAGAATATTTCACATAGGGAAGGTAAGAGGCCTTGGAATCTAAATTGGAGAAGTTTATGAAAGGTTCATAATCTAAAAGAACTAATAAAAAGGAGGAAAGTTAGCAGTATCCATGTTGAAATTTCAAAAATTCTACCAATGAAAAAACTAACATGTTAGTTATATAGATGGAAGTTATAAAGAAAATCTGGAAAATAAAATAAGCACAAGAAAAGTATAGTAAAAAAGTAAAAGAATCGATTCCATATAAAGATAACTTAGTTCAATGTGTGTGGTGAAAAATGGATGGGCACACTCCTAGAGATTGTTATAAAATAATTCCATATTACCAACCACGAATAGAAATAAAACCTCCTATAATACTATTTTTTAATGAACTAACATGGGTCTCAAAGAGTATTCTTGATCACCATGGGCAAGAGACAAGCACCTGGGTATCAACACACATAACCATGGGAGTGATTTCAAACTAAAATAACAAGACAATATCTATCTTATATAACAAGATAATTATAATAAATCATATTACATCATGGATGAAAAATTAAACGACCATGAGATATAAATAAACCAATCTGGAAAGATAAACATGAAAAGAAACTAAAACAAAGTCTTCATGTGACTATCGGTTACCACTATCCAAACCAACCATTAAAGTGACAACAACCCAAAGATGCATTCAAGATACATGACATTGTTATATTTATCTACATACTAAAAGACCATACCTCCATACACCAAATAAAATATAAAAGTTTTGAAAAAAATTCATAGTAATATACAACCATGAATCTATACAATGTTTATGACCCTAGAAAATTTTGTTCTATCTTAAAAATGAAACAAAATTGAATAAGTAATTTATTTTGAAAACAATTCCAATTAAACATCCATTGGTTTGATTTAAAACATTCCATATTCCAATAAATTCATAATATGAAAAAAAAATAATGAAATTTAAATAAATTGAAATAAACAAAGAATCCATAAGATAAACATGTGATCATTAAAACATGAAACACTACCATCACGAATGAAACCAAACACAAAGCATGAATGGGATCTAGCCTATAGGAATACATTAATAAAACCCATAAGAAACACTAGACATGAAATTGTTTATCCCAGTGAATCTGATTCCTTCCATATCCTAAAATTATCAAAACCATACCACTTAGTTGTGATACACTCACAAAGGGTTGCATATGTCTATAACCCTATGAACTGAAGGCTCCAAAAAAATATGAAAAACAATACCTATGACTATGAAAACCACCATCGGTAGGGGAGGGGATCCAACCTAGGGTAGGAACTTGACGGGGTCGGGGGAGAAGGCAGCGTCGCAGGTGTCGGGGGGGAGAAGGGAGGTCAGCAGCGACGGGCAGTGAAGTCACCAACGACATGAGAGGGGAGCGGAGCTAGTTTTGGGGCTTATCGAGGGGAGAGGCCTTGTGGGTGTTGGGGGAGAAGAGGGTAAGCTTAGGTGGGGGGGGAGTGTCACCACTGTAAAAAAATAAATGGGTTTCACGGTGGTTTTTAATAAACCACTACTAAACATTTTTAAGGAAAGTTTTAGCGGTGGTTTTGTAAACCACCACTAAAAGACCGCCGCTAAAGGTGATTTATGTTGTAATATTGAATTATCAATAAATTCACGTGTAAAAATGATGATTTTATCCAAATTCTATGACTCGTCTCCTATTTAGGTTTGTGGGAAGATACTGTTGTCCCAGATTAGCACAACAGGTAAACTACATGAGAGGGTGAATTGTAGTAAAAAATGTGACTTACAATTTGTTTCCACCTAAAGTATTAAAACTAACATAAGATATGAACTTCCATTCAACCCATATATAATTAGAGTAAAAAAATATATGTGAGTTGGAAATTTAACTTGTCAAAACTTTATAAAGTTCTGAAAAAAATAAATACTCATCAAAAATTAAAAAAAACATATAGGCACAATAGAAATTAACAAAACATGGAGTACCAGTTAACAAACCAAGTACCTCTTAAAGGATATTATAAACCATGATTTTACCCAAAGTACAAGGAGAATTTTTTAACATAATTCAAGTTATCCTTTAATTTAACCTATCAAATGGTCTATCTTCTAATCCCCTGTAAGTCCATGGATTTATACTTGTTAGAAGGTATCAATGTCCGAACCTAGATTCCTTTTCTTCCAAACCCAGAAGTCCTCAATCCAGACGATTGACATCAACTCTACTTCCACAACCTTGAATCTCACGATCATAAAGATTAGATACATCTTTGTCTTCCTCCTTGGAATCCCTCTATCTCAAAGGTTAAAAAAATCTGCTATTACAAAATAAATGCTAAGAGTTTTATAATAAAAACCTCTCAAATGAACTCTTAGTAGAATAATCCAAAATAAGGATTACACTACTTAGAAGATCTCACAAAAAAAGTAGTTGCACAACCTCAAGTGACCAGTGGATTTTAAAATTCTTAATAATTCTTCTTTTTGGCCCTTGAAGCTACAATCATATTTATAGGATTAAAACCTACTTATTAACTCAATATGATGTGGTGTTGTTTATTTATAGATGGAGAAAAATAATATAATTTAGGTAAAATCAATATAGGACTCTAAATACATTTAATTGGGTTCAACACCCTCCTCAAGATAGAGCATATGTATCTTGGAATACGAGTCCCACAAAAAAGAAACAAATGAAGATAAATACAGTATAAAGACTAAACACCGCCCTCAAGATGGGCCATCATAGGTGTCGTGCATGCCTAGCTTGGACAAAAAAAGCGCATATGGGCACCAGGAAGGACTTTAATGAAGATTTCAGCAAACTAATGATAAGTGAGAATGTATCCAAAGTTGATGTGTTTTTTCTCTAGTTGATATTGAAGGAAGTGAAAATCAAATTCAATATGATTTGGGTGTTCATGAATGATATAATTAGAAGAAATATTTGTGGCTTCTTGATTATCACGCCAAATTTTATCATGAATCTGTGGAAGAAACCCAACTTCATGAAGTAGTTGGAGAAGCCAAGGAATATCGATAGTGATAGTTTCCATTACACGATATTTGAATTAATCACTAGATCATGAGATAAAATATTATTTCTTACTACATAGGGAGATTAAATTACTGGTAATAAAACTCAAAATCCTTGAAGTAGACTTATGGGTAGATAAACAACTAACATATTCAATATCAAAAATGGGATCAATGTTCAGATGATTGTGATGAGATTAGTGAATAACACATGTGGGGTATTGTTTAATATATTTGACGATGTGAAGAAAAAATTACCACTGGTATTTCATTAGATGATCCATGAACGAACCAACCTTGTTGACAATGCAAGAAATATCCAGATAAGTCATCATGAGATAATTGATTTTGTTGAAAAGACCACTACAGTAATCTGGAAGAGAATACGAGCTACTTTCATCATGGAGGGACCATTCCCCTATAATAATTTTTGTTTCAAAAACAATTTTTTGAAATAAGATACTATCTTTTAAGTTATCTAACACGTATTTATATTGTGAAATAAATTTTTTGTTGGAACATCGAGACACCTCAATGCTAAGAAAATATTTAAAGGGACCCAAGTCTTTGGTATGAAACTGTTGTTGGAGGTATGATTTGAGATGAGTGATTCCATGTGAGTTTCTACCGGTGATAATTATATCATCAACATAAACCACTAGACAGATGTAGCTAGAGGATGTCTGGTGATAAAAAGGTGTGATCTTTCATACTATGATAAAATCCAAAAGTGGTGACCATAATGTAAAATCTTCTGAACCAAGCACGGGGGTATTTCTAAGTCCATAAATAGATTTATGAAGTTGGAAAATAAGGTATTCATACCCTAAAGCAATAAATCCTAGAGGTTATTATAGATAAAATTCTTCATCAAGAAAACCATGCAATAAATAATTCTTGACATCGATTTGATGAAGAGGCCAATGATATGCAGCTGCAAGAGAGATGGATAATCGTATAAAGGCCACTTTAGAAGCTGGGGAGAAAGTGTCGAAATAATTGACACCATATGTCTTAGCATGGAATTTAGTGACAAGGTATAGTTTAAGGTGATGAAGAGTACCATTAGAATTGAGACACACTATATAAATCCATTGGTCGCTAATAACCCGTGTACCTACCAGAAGGGGGAGAAGATCAAATGTGTTATTTTTATCTAACTCTTGCTATTTGTCCTACATTGATTGGAGCCAACTAGGGTGAGATTTTGTATTAACAACTTTACTAGGAACATATATCTTCTCTTGATTCAAAAAAGAGTGTTCATTGTCGCGGATAAACCTTTGTAAGAATCTGCATATAGAGGTTGGTATTGGAAAGAGCAAGTATCTTTATGCAATGCAATTGGAGATCCATCTTTGGTCATGAAAGGAGCAATAGATAAAGTCAAATAAATGACATCCTTGGTGTGCATAGGGGGTTTGTTTGATGGATGGTGAGAATAAACATCCCCAAAGTAACGATCATCAATGTTGTACAAAGGGGGCGATGGTGGGTGGATGGTGAGAGGGAGAAAGTCATCAATGGGGGTATCAGAGAGTGGAGAGACGGAGGAGATGAGAATAGAGAGTCCTTGATAAAAGAGACATCAACAGAGATGACATATCACCTTAAGTCAGGAGAGAAAGAATAATGGCCACATTGGGTGAGAGAGTACCCCAGAAAAACACATTGTAGGGCCCATGGAGAAAATGTAGAGGGATGAAGATGAGTTTCACAAAAGAGAGTCCTTGATAAAAGAGACATTAACCGAGATGACATATCACCTTAAGTTGGTAGAGAAAAAATAATAGCTACATTGGATGTGAGAGTACCCCAGAAAAATACATTGTAGGGCCCATGGGGAAAATTTAGAGGGGTGAAGATGAGTTTCACAAACATAACAGAGACACCCAAACACACGAAGAGGGATAGATTGAGGAGGGAGAGATAGAAACATAGCCTGAAATGGATTTCCCCCTGGAAGGATAGATGATGCAAGATGATTTATAATAAATGTGGTAGTAAGAATAACATCACCCCAAAATTTAATAGGCACATATATGTGAAATAATATGAAATGAGCGGTTTCTAGAATATGATGATATTTAAACTCAACCACACCATTTTTTTGAGGTTATTGGGACAATAAGTTTGATGATGGAAACCATGATCCATGAGAAATTGATGAAGGGAGTAAGATAACTATTCCCATCCATTTTCTGAGCATAATTATTTAATAGGCATCAAGAATTAAGTGTAAATTTCATGGTAAAATGACTTGAAAATATAAAACATTTTAGAATGATCATGGAGTAGATAAACCCAAATCATTCGAGAAAAATAATCAATAAAGGATACATAATAATGATATCTTAACTGACTTGGGACCATATAGGAACCCCACACATCATAATGAACTAAATCAAAAAAATTAAATGCACACGATAATAAGTGAGTAACATAAGACGTGTCATGATGTTTAACAATGTGGAGAGATTTGCAGTGAAAAGAATGTGTAGATTGAGATGGGGGAAAAGCTGATGTAACACGGAAGTAGATATATGACCATGGAAAAAATGAATCTCCAATGAACATGCAGAGGTGGATAAGAAAGCAAGGGATGTCGAGGAAACAAACATGTAAACCCCATCATGAAGATGATTGTAATGGTTCATGCCTTCTTGATTCATTACATTGCTAGTTTTGGTGGTTTTAGGT
Source organism: Viscum album (assembly GCA_963277665.1). NCBI lineage: Eukaryota > Viridiplantae > Streptophyta > Magnoliopsida > Santalales > Viscaceae > Viscum > Viscum album. The sequence goes on from OY728122.1 coordinate 2,094,702,204, forward strand.
GTTCGGGGGAGGATCCAGGAGTTATTGGTGGAGTCTGGAGCTTCCAAAAAGTTGTTGTAGGAAATACACATCATGTAAATGTGTTACACGACATGTAATGGTGGTTCATAGCTTGTGTAGTAGGGTGTTTCACAGCTTGTACATGGACAAGGGGTAACCCATGCAAAGGGTACATGTCATGTAAGTGGGAATCATGATGCGTAATAAAATAGGTGTGAAAAATATTTTTAGGTGATGTATTTTTTGACAAAACTTAAATCCTGACATTTACATGACGTTTAGGGATTACATGCCATGTAAATGTCTTGTGCAGTGCATTTTTAAAGGTTATAGTGCTCAAGTTTATTTCTCAAAACCTATTGTTGATTCCTCCTCTCTCATTCCAGCTGACCAATAGCTCCCTCCCTTGGCGTTTTGAGATTCCTTTTGATAGGGATTTATTCCTATATTTCCATCTTTGATCTGTGGTGAGTTCTCCTCTCGATCTTGTCCGTTTTCTTATGTTCTTATTTAGAGTTTCATTGTGGTGGTTCATTTTGGTTTAGGTTGTGTGTTTGGGCTACATTTTGATGATCATTTGGTGTGTTGTAGGTTGATCCATAGTTTTCCATGTGCAGTTATGGTTTGTGGGTATTTCTTCTTCGCACTACGGTGTGCAACAGGTTGGAAAGCATCTTTGAGGTAGGGAATCCCTATTTTCTCTTTATTTTTTATCATGCAGGAGGGGTTTACTTTTGTTCATATATGATTTGTGGTTGTTCTAACTTAATTAAAGATAAAGAACAAGTTTAACTTAAATTTAAGGGTAAAGGGGTTTGATTCATATGTTTTTACAAATTTGATAGTATTGTGATATTGTGGATTATACGGGCTTGATGCCCCACTAGAAATTGTGGTCATTGGGGTATTTTTTATGCTGGATGATATGTATTGTAACTGCTGTGATTTTTTTTGTGATTGTTATGATATCACCCTAAAATGTAAATTGGATAACCACTTATATTTGGTTAATAAAATGGTTTCCCCGAGATTATTACTTTTTTGATAGCACCCCTAAAATAAAGTGGAATGTGATAACAACCCATTTGTAAAATATGTAAAATAATCTTGATGTGTTTTGATGTGTGTTCGTGCTTGTGTGACGGTGATGTGTGGTTGTGGTGTGTGGGCCTAATGGTTTTTTTGGTCGTGCTTTTGTGGCAGTGAGGTGGTTTTTTTGGCCATGCTTTTGGGGTGGCGAGGTAGTGGTTTATTTGTGCTAGATGCCTGGGTAGTGATGGAATAAATAATTTTTTAATAATGTTTGAAATGTTTGATGCTTGGTTTGTTTAATGGTATCGAAATGGATAATGAATAAATAAATGATGTTTTTTATAGTTAGAAGTTTTTTTACTAAATAATGAAATGAATTGGATGGATAATGGAAATTGGTTGGTAATGTGAAAAGGGGCTTGTGGCTTGTTGTATGGTGTTATGCATTTAGAGGTGGCAGAAAAAGTGACGATGTTTTTAGTTGGTTAGTGTTTGATAGTGCACCCATAGGCTGGTCTTGTTTGTGGATATATGTATATACTTGTATATTCCTTTTGATTTCTATATGCACCCCACCCACATTGAGCATCATGCGTCGACACCTGCATAGTCACTCAGGGTTTTTTTTCTCACATCGGGTGAGGAGAATAGATGGATGGGTACTCGCTCTTTCCTACTCTTTCTTCTAGGCGAGCTAGGTATTTCAGAGGTTTTGATGGATATAGGTATGTTAGTTTATTAGCTGGTGGTTGTGATAGATCAGGTTTTTTCGAGAGAGATGTGATATGACCGTTCTTGTGGGGGGACTTTTGGTGGGGGTCATGGATGGTAGGAGGAGGGCATGAGGTTGATTTCCTACATGTTCATGATGCCCTAATTTTCTATTTATGGTTGTAGATTTATTGTGGCCCAGGTTTTTTCAGGCGAGATGTGATGTGAATGTTCTTGTGGGTGGTGAGCTCAGGTGTTTGTGGGCGACATGTGGTGTGGTTGTGCTTGTGGGTCTGTGTGGTATACATAAGAGATGAGAGTCTCAAGACATACGATATTGGTGTGTGAGAGTGTCATACCAGTAGGAAAGCAGTGTATGGTTCCCTTTATCGATGTCATTCTTGTTATATTATATTACTTTACTTGCATTATTTGGTGAGCATGCCTTGGTGATTTTGGGTTTTGTTAGTATACCTGTATAGGTGTCGTTTGGTTTTGTTTTCTCCCAGGTTTGTTGGGAACTTTGAGGTGTTGGGGTGTGTTGGAAAAGAGGCATATTGGTTGGAATTACCACCATGGTTAGAGAGGATCCATGACATCTTCCACTCCTATCATCTTCTTTGGAATCTTCACAATGACTCCCATTTCCTTGACTAGGGATAGTTGGATATCGAGGGCAACGCGACATTTGTGTAGTGGCTAGTAGAGATCCAGGATCTCTAACAAAAGGAACTGCATGGAAGAAACATTTATTTGTTTATTGTGTTGTGTAGGCATGTTGGTATGTAGGAGATTACTTGGGAATGTGAGACGCATGTGTGTTCCTAGTACCCAGAGATGTTTTGAGTTTTTCTTAGCTCTGTTTTTCTTGTGCTATGATGTTTGGATCTTATTTAATGAGATGAGTTGTTTTTCTTATTTTGTGTTGTATAATGTGTGGTAAAGTAATAACATATGAGAAGGGGAGGACCTAATTCCTAATCGAGACACATTAACAGTGATGCGATTAAACCTGTGCAGGCGAGCCAGTGACACCCAGAGTAGATAGTATCTTGATATGGAGGATGGAATTTCTTGATTCGTGTGTTTGGGATAATGTGGTTCATTGGTTATAGTGGTTGTTGGTTTGGGTTGCATGGAGGTTGAGATGGTTGTGCAGTAGTTGTGTGGTCGTGTGAGAAGGGACAATTTGTGGCTTTGTTGTGATGAGTTTGTATGAGATGTTTGTAGAGGTTTGGTTTTTAATTCTTGGTTAGTGGTAGCGTTTGAGGCATGACGAGATCCTTGAGAGGTAACTCATAGGGTGGTTGTTTGGACCCATTTCCTTTTGGACTTAGTTTGGGATTCTTGAGGGAAAAAATCATTTGATAGTTATCTGATGTACTGGTTTGTGCCTTCCTGGTCCGTTACTTTTCAAGTTTTGGTGGTTAGAGGTACTTGAGGGAGGTTCTGGGAGTTTTCAGTGGAGGTTGGAGCTGCATCAAAGTTACTATAGGAAATACACATTGTGTAAATGTGTTACACGACATGTAATGGTGGTTTATATCTTGTGTATTAGGGTGATTAACGACATGTATATTGCTAAGAGGTAGCTCGTGAAAAGGGTACATGTCGTGTAAGTGGTATTCACAACGTGTAATAAATTAGGTGTGAAAAATCTTTTGAGGCGATGCATTTTTCAGAAAAAACTTAAATCTTTACATTTACATGAAGTGTAGAGATTACACACCATGTAAATGTCTTATGAAGCACATCTTTAAAGGTTTTAGTGCTAAGGTTTATTTGTAAACCCCTACGAACGACCCTCCCTCTCTCGTTTAAGGTGACCAGCCACTCCCTCCCTTGAAATTTTGATATTCCTTTCGATGGGGATTGATTCCCCGCTTAATGTCTTGGATCCATGGTGATTTATCCTCTCATTCTTGTTTGTTTCTTTCCATTATTCTTTGGAGTTTTACTACGGTGGTGGGGTTTGGTTTGGGTTGTGTGTTTGGGATACATTTTGATGATCCTTTGGTGCGATGTAGGTTGATCCATATTTTTATATGCACATTTGTGGTTTACAGGCATTTCATCTCGGCCTATGATGCACAATGGGTTGGAAGGATTCTTTGTGGCAGGGAATCCTTCGTTTCTTTTTAATGTGTATCATACAGGATGGGTTTACTTTTTTTTCATCTATGGGTTATTGTTGTGTTACCTTAGTTAAAGATAAATAATTGATTTAACTGAAATTTATGGGTAAATGGGTTTGATTTGCATGTTTTTACAGCTTTGATATTATTGTGATATTGTGGATTGTAAGGGCTTGATGCCCCGTTGGAAATTGTGGTCATTGGGGGCTTTATTTGTGTTGGATGATATATATTGTGATTTCTATGCTTTTGTTGTGATTGTTGTGATATCACCATTAAATTGAAATTATATAACCATTTGTATTTGGTTAATAAAATGGTTTCCCCATGATTATGGCTTGTGTGATAATTCTCTTAAAATAAAGTGGAATGTCATAAAAACCCCTTTGTAAAATTTGTAAAATAATCTAGATGTGTTGTGATGTGTAGTCATGCTTGTGGGATGGTGATGTGTGGTTGGGGCATGTGGGGATGATGGTTTGTTTGTATGTGCTTTTAGGGTAGTGAGGTGGTTTTTTTGGCTGTTCTTTTGGGGCATTGAGGTGGTGGTTTCTTTGTGCTATATGCTCGGGTAGTGATGAAATAAATAATTGTTTAATAATATTTTAAATGGTTGGTTCTTATTTTGGTTAATGGGATGGAAATGGATAATGAATAAATAAATGATGGTTTGTGTGGTTAAAAATGGTTGATACTAAATAATGAAATGAATTTGATGGATAATGGGAATTAATTGATAGTGTGAAATGGGGCTTGTGGCTTGTTGTGTGGTGTTATTCATTTAGAGTTGGCAGCAAAAGTGATGATGTTGTGAATTGGTTGGTGTTTAGTTGTTAACCCATAGGTTGGACTTATGTGTGGATATATGTATATAATTTTATATTCCTTATGATTTCTATAATCACCCCACCCACGTAGAGCACCATGTGCTGACACCCTTATAGTAACATGGGGGTATTTTTTCTAACATTTAGTGAGGAAAATAGATAGCTAGATACCCACTCTTTCCCACTATATCTTCCAAATGAGGTAGGTATTTCACAAGATGTGATGGCCAGAGGTCTTTTAGTGCATTAGTTGATGATTGTGATAGCCCATGTATTTTTGAGTGAGATGTGATACGACCATGGTTGTGGGGCGGCTTCTGGTGGGGGTCGTGTATGGTAGGATTAGGGAACAGGGTTGATGTCCTACATGTTCATGATACCCTAATGCTTTGGTTATGGTTGTGGATGTGTTGTGGACTAAGTGTTTTTGGGAGAAATGTGATGTGGTCGTGCTTGTGGGGTGGTGATATTAGGTGTCTTCTAGTGAGATGTGGTGTGACTGTGCTTCTGGGGTGGTGTGGTATACAGAAGATATAAGAGTGCCAGGACGTGTGACATCGGGGTGTGAGAGGGTTATACTAATGGGAAAGCGGTGTGAGATACCCTTTATCGATGTTATCCTTGTTATATTATATTACTTTACTTGCATTATTTAGTGAACATGCCTTGGTGAGGTTAGGTTTGGTTAGTATACGTGTATAAGTGTTCTTTGGTTCTTCTGTTTTCTCATGGGTGTATTAGTATGCTTCTTTCACATGTGCATGAGAGACTTTGGTTTTCTTTCTGAGTATACATGTATTCTCACCCTACGTATATGAATTATTTTCAAGTTTCTATGAGGATTACATGGACTATTTTGGGTTCTACTAGCGCGGACCTTGGATAGTTGTTGTGTCGCTAGTTTAGATTTTCTTCTGAGTATTTACTTTAGAGATTTTTTTTCTGTATTTGTTCTATTTCTACATACATTGTGGGATGGTTTTGGTTTCTTTTTGTATTATGTCTTGGAGTTTTTTGTGGATGATTCGTCTTATATCTCAATCCTATATTATTATAGAGGGTAATGCCTCCAATTTCTTTATATTTTTACATCCTCGGTGCTAGTCTCCAACCCAGGGCCTACTGGAAATGGGACTTTGGGGGTCATTATCTCTCTCCCCTCATTACGGTATCTTTGGAAGGAGGGGGTCGTGACAATGACCTCTTCCAATCTAATGATTCATCAACCACTCCTAAAATATAATATCAGAGGATTAGAAAACAACAACACAATTAAATTACTTTGTAAGATTATTAATGGATATAAGATTAAATGGACTTTGAGGAACATGAGCCACTAATTTCATCCAAATATAAGGATTCTAGGAGAAAGTACCAAACCCGATAATTGGAATGGTGGATCCTTCGACAACAATGATTGTAGTGTCCCTGAGGTATGGAAAATAGGTAGTAATCATACCTACATTTACAGTGAGGTGATCTAAAGCACCAGAATCAAGAATCTAGGTGGTTGGGTGATAGGAGACATAGGTTGTGGGGACACTGGTCTGAGAAATAAAGTCCGAAAAGGAAGCATGCATCTATACACCCTGATGAGAGTCTAGAAGCTTCATCTCTTTTTTAGAGAGAACCAGTTTGGGATGGGTGTCCAATGGATGATGTGTGGATTCTATTAGAGATGCTTAATCCTATCAGGGTTACTTATACAAATGACTATGGATAACCTTACAATGATCAAATAGATTCACAAGCATTCCATAATACTGACAAAAGGGATGATTGTGACCCCCACCAAGACCATGCCCATGAGTACCCAAAAAATGACCACTGCCACGACCTAGGAGAGAAGTGAAATTTTTAGTATCAATGGAGGGAAGGAGTCGATGGGATTTACCAAGATGATGGTAGACCAATGGAATCTCAATAGGGGATGGGTTAGCCAGCATCTCGATCACGGTTGTTTCATATTCTGGATCGAGACCCTAAATAAGACTAAAGATACATAGTTGATCTTGTTGACCCAAATCAGCCACCAGTGTCTGAGGAAAGGGCCAAAGCTCAAGTAACACATCACGCAAGGATTTACATTCAATGAAATATGCCAGAAATAAATGTTGTTACTGAAATATGGTTGTGAGTCATTGAATAAAATCTGACACCAAGGCTAAATTGTTGGTTTCTAAATACATGAGATTCAAGTAGTCCCAAATTTTCTTAACAGTGTTGGAATTTTTGAGTTATATCTTAACTGATCATTATATATAATTGACAAAAAATGTAAAAAAATTCCTATCAACCATCTTCCAAAACTTATACATTGGATCATACATTAGTGTTGGAAGCTCAACAAGGTGAAAATTGAGATCCATATCAGTCAGTGACATATGAACTATCTTATGGTAAACAGAGAATTTTGTGGCATCAAGACACTCATCCACAAGATGTGTGAAGGAAGTGATGAATTGTGTAAGGACTAAGGAACTGGGTGTTGAATCTTCCATGTCAGGAGGGTTACTGAGAATGGGAAGAAAATAACCACCAATGCAGAAGGAAGAGTTTCACAAGGGAGGATGCCAATAGGAATGGATGAGAATATAGTAGGTAATTTGGCCTCACCAAGAAGAGCAGGGATACATAAAACCATTCATGAATACCATTGGAGAATATAGAGTGTCCATGTTAGAAGACCACAAAAGTATTACACTAAAAAGGGAGGGGGCTGCTGACAGCATCATAGATGGATGGAGGTCCATGTCAAACAGGTCACACCATCAAAAGGGATCTCCTAGAAGTGGGATCTGACTATGCTTGGAGTGGCGGCTGGGAGTAGTAGAGGGGAGCATGCTGAGGGAGGGTTCCATATGACATTTAGGGGAACACTCCTATGAAGGGATGACACTCAACCAACATGTGCAATGAAGTGGTCATGCTTGTATGGGAGGTGTGGTGATGGTGATTTGGTTACCTAGGGTGTGTGTGTTTGAGATTTATGGAGGATTAGAGCGACGCGATGGAGTAGGGATGGGGGTCGGCACACAAATAGATTTGTGACAACTACTAAGGTGGAGGTGTCTGTGCTGGTGGGATGAGCAACAATAAGGAAAAAGGTGGGGGTCGACGATGACATATGATGTGAGGGTTCCTCTGATACCATATAAGATTAAAACCTACTCCTTACCTCAATATGAGGCAGATTTTTTTTATTTATGGATGGAGAAAAATAATAAAATTTAGGTAAAAACAATGTGGGACTATAAATACATTTAATTGGTTCCAACAATATTTATAGGCAACCCCTCAATGGTCGAAATTTGTATTCTTTGAGATTAGTTGTAACTGCATTAGAAGAAAATTCATTATCTTTTATTAAACTTATCATAACTCCATATTTTCCAATGATGATAGTCCAACACCACTACATTTCTCATATATCGGGTGAAATTATTCTAGAATAAAAACTCAATCCTCCAGATTTTCACACTAAAAACCTTTAGAATTAAGGTTATTGTATTTTCATTCTGTACAACAAAAACACTCAAAACAAAAACATTCAATTTATGATGAATTATAACATGAGGGTTATGTGATTTTAAAAACTAAAGATAAAGTGAGCCTATAACTCAACAATCTTCCTCTTTTTGAAAAACACATACATGAGTGAAAATTTTATAAAATAAACTTCCCCTATGTAAAGCTATAAAAGATCTACCCTTGGTAAAATAAAGAAATTTTTAACCCCCATCCCTTTTGAAATAAAGTAATTTTTAATTTATAAAATTTCTAATAAATCCAATTTTCTTGAATATTTTACCTCTTAAAGATATCCCCATAAATAAGTAAATTTTTCAATTTTTCAAAATTTCTCCCCCTTTGAGATTTTAAAAAAGAAACCCAAAAATAAATGAACAAGAGTAGTAAATTCCATTAATTTTAAAGAAAAACACCCTTCTTTGAAATATATAATCTTCAAGGAACTTATCTCCCTAATATTTCAATATGAGATTCTAAAATAAGAAACAAACACCCTTATTTTCTTTTGGGCTATTCATAGTGAAAACCAAAAACATTCATGAATTGGAAACTAAAATATTCATGTAATAGAATTTCAAGCATTAGAGTAACGAATGAACAAAATATCAAACCAATGTAAATTGGAATCATAAATATGATGGAAACTAGAAATCATACATGCAACAGAAATTGAAAATAAATTCGTATACAATGAAATATGTCAAAATAAATCCATAGTTGAGTTTAGTTTTTACAAATCATCATGAAATAAACAAGTATCATATTTTAAGATTTTAATATTTCTTAAGAAGTTTATCAATCACATGATTTATCTTCTTGATTTACTTATCATGCTTAGCCAACTTCTCTTCTTGAGTGGAAATATTCTATTCCTAAATAACTGAATTCTCTACCAAGGAGACTAACTTTGATTCCTGCTCTGGTAGCTTCTCTTCCCAAACTTCAGAATTCCATATTTTCTCTTCCAATCAGATATTCTAAGAAAGAACCGGATATTTTTTCTCATCAATTGATTTATAATTCCCTTAAACCTTCTCATAAAGATTATTAAAAAATTCTTCAATCCATTCTGATCTCTTTCATAGAGAATCAAAATTCTCATGAAAGGAAGCACTTTTCTTGTCAAAAAAGTTGATGTCCTTATCCTGGGACTTTACAAACTTAGAGAATTATCTCATCTTCCAACTTTTAAAATCATATTCTTTATTAAAATTTATCAAATACCCTTTTAATTCAGAAATAATATCAACTATTTTTTTATTACCACATTGCAATCTGAGTGTTGATAATTTGATCTTGTATAATATTCACTATGGTGTTAAGTTCTAACAAAATGTCTGAGGCACTATCCAAATTCTTTATGAGAATATATGAAGAGTCTAACTTAAATTCAATTTGTCGTGATATCATACTGGAAGTAGAATCTAATGAACTATCAGTCTTTTGTTTCTCTTCATACTTTTCATGTTTATTTTCTTGAATTTTAACCTTGTTTGGAGAATTATTAATAACATTGATGGAATAATCAGATTTTTCAACATCAATTCTATTTCAGCCATATGATTATTCTAATGATCTTTTCCTTTTCACTTTCAGTTCTACTGGATGAGCTATAACTAGATCCATAACTCTTCTCCACTTTTGAAAAACCAATCTTAGTGGATGGAGATGAAGTATGTGCTTTAGAAGTATGAACTTAAGTTTATTTTAGTGAAGGGTCATTAACAAATCCTTTCCCCTTTTCAAAGTTAACTTCTTCAATTTATTCCATTTCTTAAAAATATTTTTTTACTTTAAAATATTCCCTTTCAGGGAGGACTTCAAATGAATTAACTTACACATATAGAACTTCCAATGGATTATACTTCCATTATAATGGCTTCTTTGGCCTTCTCAGCACCTTCTCCAACTTTTCAAGTAGGATAGGAGAGTGAAAAATATTTATCTTAAACTACCTTGATTGGTTCCTTCCCTTTTCCTTCAAATTTGAGCTTCTTCTTGATTGGTAGATCTTTAACAATATACTCACATATAGTCATGGAAGGTAATATTTCCCTTGAAACATGATAGAATCTCACCTTTACTGAGTATCCATTCTTCTTATTTTCCCTAAATAATTTCAAATGAGTATATTCCCTCAAATCCTTATCTTTCACTTTATCCAAACCAAAGAATAGATTTTATATAACCCGTTCATCTTTCTTCTTCTTAGCTTCTTCAACACTTTGTCTCCGAGTTTCACTATACTCTTCCACCAATTTTTTAAATTCATCTCTATAATATCTTTTTATTATATTCTAATGAACTGTAATTTCTTAAATATTATTCTTATTCAATGGTGGAGTCCTGTTAATGGGGGTAACTTCTAAATCTTTTCTCTAATCCTTTTACATCTTCATTCTCATCTCCTCAACTTTATTTTTGATGGATTTTAGCATTTTATTCCACAACATCCAATGAATTATCAACAAAATTATTCTTGTGAATGTCATACATCCACCTCATTTGAGAAATAGTCTAAGAATTAATCAGATTCTTCTTAATTCTTTCTGGATGTGCTTCATTCTCAAATCCCTTATCTTGAAAAAACTTTACCAAAGCCCTATTCATCATTTAGGAGAATAATAAAATCTTTAGATTAAACATTCCTATGTAGATAACTTCAATGCAATTCCATACAAAATTAGTGAGATTCAACTTCCATATTTTGATAATAGAATATAAAATATATACATTTTGTATCTTCATGGTGTCCTTATCAACCTTCCTTAGTAGAAAAAATGACTGAACAAAATGAGAAATGATTCAAAGTTCTGGTGACATGTGGTTCATTTTTTTAACTTTATCCTTTATAAAAAAACTTTCCTCAACCATAATCTTTAAAAAAGATCCATAAACTTCTAAAATATTATGAGAAAAGAAATGTGACTCACCCTCCAATAGAAGCTCAAGATGCCCAACAAACCTCTCTAAGGTTAAGCTCAACAGATTCTGAAAGAGAGTAAATTATACACTTTTCTCATATCCCGATTCAATAAACCCTATGGTTCCATAGAACTCACAGATAATCATGGAATAAAATAGAAAAAAAATTTCTTTCTAAATATTAATACCTTCCCAACCTTGATACTTAATTACATACTTCAACAAAAACAAATACTTAGAAAATAAATCTTTATCAACCAACCTTTCATGAGAAATATCATTGTTTGAGATGTCCTCAGACAATGCCATTGCTCAATCAGAAAACAAATAGTGATTTAGAAATTATCAAAATTATCTAGGATCAACTGATAATTGAATGTATATAACAAAATTTAGGTACACTTCTTTATTTAGGCACTACGGGAGGCTAAAAAACCATTGATCATCAAAGATCATATGGTCTAGATAGTTTCCTATCAAAACATATGATTAAATAAATTCTTTAAAGAGAATAAAATTTAAAATTCTTAAATTATAGGTTTCATAAAAGAAAAATTTCTTAAACATTTGTCATCTAATAAAATTACATATTATCAAAACAATTAAATCCCATTCAAAATAAAATAACAAATCTTTTATAAATTTTTATGTAAAAATAAAATAATAAAATACATTATGATATTATTTTTTTGAAGATAGTTATAGGAAATAAAATTTTAAAGATATTAACTCTTTTGAAATTAAAATCCTTTTGTTCAAAAAGTTAGCTAAAAAAATAAACTCTAACTCCTCCTAAATAAAATGAATTGAAGTAATATATTAAGAAAAACTTTAAGATATTAAAACCTTACAAACAAATGAACTCACAAAAAAAGTAAGTTCTATTAATCCTAAAAATAGTTACCAGGTATCAGTGATAAATATTCAGTTTTTGGTACCTATGACTTCAAATCTTTGGAAATTGAGATTTCATAAGATATACCATCTTAGGACACTAGGTATTTGCCAAAAGAAATTTTCAAACCCAAATTTTTTGGTTCTTTGATGCTCATAATCATCCAGTTCAATTGAGATAAAATCTCGTGTTCTTCCAAAAGATTTAATTGTGTTTAAAGAGAAGTTATTCATCCAATGACCTCTTTGGAACATTTACCATAATGTTTCCTGACTAGGAACAAACTAATTCTTCTGATATGTTAAAATTTTGATGGTTTTTCTACCAATATTGGATATAGTCTTTTTAGATATAATATTTCCATACATCTTCTCAAACTAATCTCACTCTATAATAAATTTAGACAAGAACTTCTTAAAGATTTCAATTTTAGTTTTCATGTGATGTTATGTTACTTTTGTTCAGGTACTTATTGAACCTTTTTTTGATCATGATTTGGTTGGGTCTTGATTTGGGGTTGTTTGGGATGTTTTTGGAAGTTTTGGAGGCCCATGGGGCTATGCACAGTTGGTTCATGGTTAGGGAAAACTATTTGGTTTGGCCCAACAAACCATGCAGTCTATGTTAGTCTATTTGGGGGTAGTTTGTCCAAACCATGAAACCACCCCTCCAAACCATGCACCCCTAGGCATAGGGTTTATGTAATATTGGCTCACATTTAAAGTAACCATGTGTGAAAACCATGCACCCAAAATAGAAGCTATATGTAGGGTGTATAGTTAAGGTTCATGGTTACTCCTAACAGTGTAGCCTCTCCAGCAAACCATGTGCATGAGTTTTTAATGCTCATAATTTTTAATTAAAAATACCCAGGACCCCTTTATAACCTCTAATGACCCCCTAACCTCATATTGGATCGACCTAATCCTTCTCTAGTAGTCTAGAGTCTTCTATCTTAGAATTCTAGGTAGATTTCCTTTGTTCTTAAAGGATCGTCTCAATGTATTTTGTATTTTTTATCTAGTTTTTCCTTTTTTTTCTTAGATCCTTATTGGATATCTTATCCTATCATCTTATAGAACCAAAAGGGGATGTGTATTCCATATATAAGGTAGAGTATTGGTGTATTTATTGTGGATATAGGATCATTAGGACCTGATCTACTCTTCCCCATCCCCAGTCACCATTCTCAAAGGCGATTAGTTATGCCTCCATTCTTGAGGTAGGTGTTTCTATAAAAAGGGTTAATTATATGAATTGATTATTATTTTTGTAAAATTACATTACTTTATTCATTAGATTGAAGTGATTTTTGGTTTTAAGGTATTTCTTGGAAAGATTCATATTTTTAAAGGGGTTTTACTTTAAAAATGGGGTTTTAACACCAAGTGTTTGATTAAATGCTTGATTGGTTAGTTTTATTCAGAAATGGGTTTTCAAACACCGAAGTGGATTGGATTACCTTTGAAAATGTTTTAAAAATTTTGATCATGGTTTTGAAATGTATTTTTACAAACTTGGCACATTGGGAACCTTAGGTGCATCAGGAAAGGGACATAAGTAAACCTAGTGTGTGTAGCACCTCTAGGGGTTACTTTTGGAATATCGATGGACTATGGAAGGACTTTATATTCATTGGTAACAATATATTCTCCATTTATGATTCTTTTCTAGTACATATTCTCATAGTCTAGGTAACAATACAGTGTGATTTTCCATTTACAATTTGTTTATCGCGTGATGTATTTGGTCATGGATAGTTGTTCACATGTTTTTCATATGAGGTTGTATCACATAGTTTCATGTGATGGATTATTTCATGGATATGTGTTTAATTTCTTACCTTATGGTGCGTGGATATGGTTTCCTATTTTATCAATTATAATTTTCATATTCTTGGATTTGTGAATATGAAAGGATTTTATGAAAACCAAAGGAAATGATTTATAAATGGTTTTGGATTTATGAAAATTATTTGTAAAAATATTTTTGTTTTGAAAGATAGAACTGCTACATTCTTTTTATTATACCTTATATAGACTCTACGGTGGTATCCTACTGGGATTTGTGCTCACACCCTACTTTTTCATTTGGTCGGTTGTAGAAATTTTTTGTAGGACCTAGGTAAAGAGAAGGTAATATTGCAGAATGAAAGATTATTTATTCATAGTTTCCTAAATAGTAGTAATTATTTGTAGGTTACAGTTGGTTGCATGGAGACTTATTGGTCTTGTATTGTCATACTTTCGGGTTTAGCCAGTTTTTCTTGGATTGTATGGATCTTTGATGCATCTTTTTCTTCTGTGTTGTAATATGGTTGTATGTTTTGTTTTTTTTATATGATACTTTTTTTTTTGTTATCTTATTGCACCTCACCACCATGACTGTATGGATCAAGTGGCTTGTCTATTTTATGTGAGTTGGTTCATTACAAAATGTTATCAAAGGGATGCTCATCCTGAAGTGTGTTAACAATACCTGAGTATGGTTGTGTTTCTTGGGTAGAAAGGAGTTAATACCATTGAAATCTAGGCAGTAAGTGAGGGAGGTCTTCTGGATAGGTCATTTCTATGTTTGAACTTGAGTCACAATGGGTGGTCAGAAATTTTTTACCATGTTTGAGACTTGGAGTTTGAGGTCATCTAAATGAACCATATGGGAAGTTTATTTAAATGGAAATTTCTCTTCTTAAATAATTTTTTCATTCATGGAATTCATATTGATTTAAATTCTTGATATTTTAAAGAAAGGATGTGAGTTCTTGAAGTTGTTCATAAGATTTTATGTTATTCACTTTAGTTGATTGGACATTGTACTAATACAATTAACACCTTTATCAACCACCAAAAGCGGTCACTAATGGTCTTTAGCAGCTGCCTTGAGACAGCTTTTGGAGGTCGTTGTTGCTCCGTTGATAAAGACCAATAGTGACCACCAATGGCGGTCGCTAAAGATCCTTTTAACAATGTAACATTTCATCTGTGCAGGAAACAAGGTGGGCACGCGGGGAAAACTGTGGTGGACGTGAGGAAATACAGAAGCTATGTCCGTCGGCCATGTCGGATCTATGTCGGTCGGAGGGAGGGGTGGGTGCAACATTGAGGGTTTAGGTTGGTGGGTGGGGAGGGTTAACGGATGGGTTCAGTGGTGAGGGGCAATGGGAGGCATCGAGGGGTGGCGATAGGGGTGGATGAGGGTTGTAGGGGTGGTGGGGGGGGGGGGGGGCGACACCGACGCTGGTGCGGTTTGAGGAAGACAGCGGTTGTGGGGCAGTGGGTTGCAGCGGTGTAAATGAGGAAGACAGTGGTGGAGGCGGGAAAAATCCCCTTAAATTTATTTTAGTATTAGCGACCGCCTATGGCGGTCGCCTGTGTCCATAGGCGTGAAAACCTAATTTTCTAGTAGTGTTGTCTTATGATTAACATAAAATGCCTATAAGAAGAGCTATTCTAAATCCAAGAGATGAATCTATGAGATAGGATCTGAAATAGAATCCTCTATTGGGACCATATTCGGTTGAACCTATAATTTTTACAATTCAGACTCTTAGTCAAGTGGGTGTTGGGAACTCAGGATGATCAGTGGATCATGGCTCAAAATTTACTAAGAAGAATCTACCTATATTTTGTGTTAACAAGGGAACCTAGAAATATAAGGAGTGGGTTGAGTGGGTTTAGTGGATTGAGAATATATTCAACTTCTTTAATACTCATAAGGACTCTAAGGTGGGTTTTTCCACATACATGATCGAGGGTTGAGTAAAGAGATGACAAGTCTCTATTGTGAAATCTAAGTTTCATGAGAATATTACCTAAACTTATTTCAAGAAAATATTTAACCTGTATTTTTACCCTAAGATATTATATGTAGCAAAGACTTGGGAGCTTCAAACCTTAGAGCAAGGGGAGTGTACCATTTTTAAGTATTCTATCTATTTTTCTAAGTTGGTGCATCTGGAACTGGATCTTTTCACTAATGGGCACCTAAACTCTTTAAGGTTGAGTTGGGATTGAGGCCAGATATTTAGTCAATATTGATTCTCATGTGTCTTCTGACCTTCATAGAGGTGGTCAAAAAATCATTTTTAGCTGAGGTAGACATAGCTGGAATGAAAATTTTGGGTGGATCTTCGGTTGGTGTAGTTGTTATTCAGGGTGTATTTTCTATACAAAAACAAATTGAAAGGGTGGTCAGTTTAATTCCGGACTAGTTTTAGGGGCTTTGTTAGGGAAGTTTCTAGTTTTATACTACCAATGTGGAAAGAATATTCATACCAAGCCTAATTATGTGGAGGTTACTAAGACTTTTCATCATTGTGTATAGCATGTTCACCTAAATCATTTTTGATAAAGGATATCCCAGGGCAGTAAGGTAGGATCCACTCTCATCAAGGTTTTTTAGGTTCATTTCGATGCTTCTAGGGGTGGTGGGTCTAATCCTCAAGTTAAGGGTGATGATCATGTGGCTAATACCAGATGGATTTATGTAGAAGAGTATGTTCCAAAGGAATCTGAATAAGGTATGGATAATATTAGTGGTATGGTTTTTATTTCATCTTCTATGGTGATAGATTTGTTTGATACATGTTCCACTCATTCTTTTATATCATAAAATTTAGTTGATATGTTGGTATTACATTTGGATCTTATGACATAATTATTGGATCTTTAAACACCTTTAGGAAAGAGGTCCGAACAAGGTTTCAAGTGTCCTGCATGTCAGATGAGGATAGACAACTACGAGGTGATATGGGACTTTTTAGTTTTTGATATTGACATCTTTGACTTGATAATTATCATGGATTGAATGATCAATGTTAAGGCCCATGTAGATTATCATCATCATTGAGTTTAGTTTTTA
Source organism: Viscum album (assembly GCA_963277665.1). Classification (NCBI taxonomy): domain Eukaryota; kingdom Viridiplantae; phylum Streptophyta; class Magnoliopsida; order Santalales; family Viscaceae; genus Viscum; species Viscum album. The sequence goes on from OY728122.1 coordinate 2,094,719,120, forward strand.
TCTTCCTATGGGGTCACTCATGTTTTTTAGGGTGAGTGGGACTCCATGTTTTTAGTGCATGTATAACCACAGGTGAATGTGTTTTTCGATGCATTGAGAAGAAAATTATCGACACAATCTGTGAAGGAATCAGTTGAGGAGTGATCTATGATGATTTTTTTTACTGAGTTGGGATTGGGAGTGGAAGAGGTTGGTGGATAGGTGTTCTTGTATTTGATTAAATATGAATCATATTTTGATGAGAAATTTTGTCTCAAGCAAGTGACAGGCATCGAGTGCCAATAATTTAGTAGAATCCTTTATGGTGGGGAGACCTCATGTGGGTGGTCTCGGTATCCCATTGGGGATTTTTTATTCCATAATAGTTTGGTTGTTCTATTTTCTCATAGGAAGGAGTTGATGGATAGTGGAAACCAATCTTGTTTTTCCCTATAACTTGGAGCTACCAAGATGTATCACAACATGAGATGTGATTTGGGTGATCATTTATCAACTTATGAAATCAGATCATTTCTTACCTATCAAGGGGACGATGAAAGTGGAATAGCTCAGAGACTTGTATGTTTGAGAGAGTATGATACTTCATGGGTTTCCCTCTATGATTGTTTTTGATAGGGACCCAATATTTATATCTAGGTTCTAGAATGGTTTTTAGGATTTGATGGGTTCCTAGTTGAAATTGATCAAGGCTTATCATCTATAGATGGATGGACAAATAGAGAGATAAATATAGGTTCTTATGGATATACTTTGGTCTTGCGTGCTTGATTTTGGTGGATCTTGGTAAAATAATTCTCCTCCGGTTGAGTTTTCCTATAACAATAGTTATCATGTTTTGATAAATATGGATCCCTTTGAAGTGTTGTATGGTATTCCATATAGATCTCACTTGTGCTAGGAAGAGTTGGGAGATCAGTCCTTATTTGGGCTGATTCTTGTTCAAGAGACAACAGAAAATGTGCATTTGATCCATAATAGGTTGGTCAGAGCACATAGATGTCAAAAATATTATACGTCTCATCATCATAATCATCTAGAGTTTGATGTTGGTGATTGGTTTTTTTTCATAGTTTCACCTCTCTTAGGACATCATCGGTTGGGTAAGCAGGGTATATTGGAACCAAGGTGTGTTATCCCCTCTGAGAATCTGGGGAAACTTGAAAAGGTGTAATATTTATTGGTCTTACCATCTCGTTTGACTTTTATCCACAACATGTTTCATGTTTCCCAGCTGAGGTGGTATCACTCGGATCTTTCCCATGTGATTGAATGTGAGGGTATTGATATTTAGCCCAATACCACCATTATGGAGAAACTGGTTCATATTAGGGATCTTGAGGATAGGTGATTCATGATAAGATGATTCCTCTATTCTGGGTACCATGGAAGTGCATATGGGATAACCATGAGATGTGGGAGTGGGAATCTTTGATGTCGTACTAGTTTCCATCTCTTTTCATGAGTTCGGAATATTGAGAACTCTTTAAGGATAGAAAGCCTTTATTATGGGGAGATCATAACATTAATTTAGTTTCTTTTAGGTACTTATTGACCCTTGGTTTGACTTAGATTTGGTTGAGTCTTTCTTTGGGGGGTCTTTTCGGGAAGTTTTTGGAGGTTTTGGAGGCCCATGGGGCTTTGCACGGTTGGCACATGGTTAAAGAAAACCATGATGTTTGGCCCATAAAACCATGTGACTACCCCTCAAAACTGTACACCCCTAGGAAGTGGGGTTATGCATGGTTGGTTCATGGTTAAATTAACTGTGCAGAAAAACTGTGCACCCCAAATAGAATCTATTTATAGAGCACATGGTTAAGGCACACAATTATTCCTAGATTTGTAGCCTCTCCAGCAAACCATGCATGTGGGTTTTTAATTATTTTAATTTTTAATTAAAAATACTTGAGACCCTAGTTTAACCTCTAATGAACCCATAACCTCATATTGTCTCAACCTAATACCTCCCTAGTGATCTAGAGGCTTCTCTCTTGGGATTATAGGTAAATTTCCTTTGTTCTTGACAGATCATCTCAAGGTATTTACATTTTTTATTCAGTTTTTCATTTTCTTCTTAGATCCTCATTGAATATCTTATCCTCTCATCTTGTGGAATATAAAGGTTATTTTTATTCCATATCTAATGGGTTGGGATGGAGGATTGATTCATTTCTTGTGGATCTAGGATCATAAGGACCCGATCTACTCTTCCCTGGTCGTTGTTGTCAAAGGCGATTAGTTCTACCTCTGTTCATGAGGCAGGTGTTTCTATACAAAGGGTATATTCTATGAATTACATATTTTTCTTGTAAAATTACATTGTTTTATTCATTTAATTAAATTGATTTTTGGTTTCAAGGGTTTTTTTGGAAAGAGGCATGTTTTTAAAGGGGTTTTACTTTAAAAATGGGTTTTTGCACACCAAGTGTTTGATTAAATGCTTGAGTGGTGGTTTTGATTCAGAAATGAGTTTTAAAACACCAAAGTGGATTGTATTGGATTTAAAAATGTTTTAAAAAATTTCATCATGGTTTTGAAATTTATTTCGAAAAACTAAGCACATTGGGAACCTTAGGTGCATTGGGAAAGGGGAATAAGTGGTCCTAGTGTGTGTGTGGCACCATTAGGGTTTACTTTTTGGGAAACAGACGGATTTTGGAAGGAATAAATATTGGTTAGTGCCAAAATATTCCTATTTTAGGATTATTTTATGTCTAGTACATATTCCCATAGGCTAGGAACCAATACAATGTGCTTTTTCATTTATGATTTTTTTATCGCATGACAGATTTGGTCATGGATAGTTGTTCACATGTTTTTCACGTGTGATTGTATCACATGGTTTAACATGATGGATTATTTCATGGAGATATGTTTACTTTCTTACCATTTCATGTGTGGATATGATTTCCTATTTTATCACTTATAATTTTTATATTCCGGGATTTTTGAATATGAAAGGCTTTTATGAAAACTAAAGGAAATGATTTACAAATAGGTTTGGATTTATGAAAATGATATATATATAAAATTTTGTTTTAAAATCTAGAACTGCTACATTCTTATTATTAGAGCTTGTATAGAATTTGTGATGGTATACTATTGGGCTCTATTCTCACACCCTACTTTTGACTTTGGGAAGTTGTAGACGTTGTTTTGTAGGAACTAGGTAAAGGGAAGGGAATCTTATAGCATTTAAGCTTCTCTTTTCATGATTTCCTATGTGGTGAGATAGTTTAGAGGTGATGGTTGGTCACATGAAGACTTATTGGTATTGTCTTTTCATACTTTTTGGTTTATCCAGTTTGGATTGGATTGTATGGTGCTTGTATGTATATTTTTCTTCTGCATTGTACTCTGGTTTTATGTCTTGTTTTGTTTTATACAAGACTTGTTTTTGTTATCTTGTTGCACCTCACGAACATGATGGTCCATTTTGGGTGTCTTGTCTAGTTGAATTGGGTTGGTTTGTTACATTTTAACTTGATAATATTATGTTTATCTTTGGAAAATTTCAATTTATTCTCATAAATTTTCAAATTTCAATCATTATTATTGGAACGATCTTATGATAATTTAATAATACTTTTTCCTTTCCCATCAGTGATAGCCTTAGAAAATTTACTTTTCAAATATTCTAAATCTGAATGTAACATCTCATTCCTACTTATCTCTTTAGTAATCTCATTTGTAGTCATAAACAATTCCTTCCCATTTTCAATTGACTCGGTTCTGAGTACACTAATTGTTTTGGTAAGTTTAGAAAAAACATCAGTAATATCCTCACTTTTATATTTTATTAATTTATCATTATTTTCAAGGGTTGTAACATAAAAATCCATTTCCTCAATAGTGGAATCATCATAACCATCTTCACTTTAAATTTTACTACCACTTTCACCATAAAAACATTTTGATTCAAGAGGTATATTAGGAAGCACTTTGATAGTCATTTTTTTATGAAACTTTTTTCAAACTTTTGTGCATTAGTATATAATCCAATGATTCTTGTTATATCTTCACTATTTTTTAATGAACTATCGAAAGTAGAGTCACTACCACTAGCACTCCAAGTATCCAGTGCTTTGAAACTCTTCTCTTATCTTAGAATATTTCTTCGAATACTTCTTATATATTCTTTTCAACTCAGGATAATCTGTTCAAATATAAACAAAATTTCTACATTCATAAAAAATTGGTTCTAATGAATCTTTCTTCTCATACCTATCATTTTATCCTTCAGGTTATATTTATGAAAATTACTCTTTCCAATATATTGATTCACCCTTCTATAAAATTGAGCAATACTTAACTCAGCACAACTATTATATCTGGATGTACTCAACTTATCATTACATGATCTAGAATTTAATGCTCTAGTATATGTAAATGCAACACCGTTTTTATTTTTTATTTTTTAGCATCTCTTTTTAAGTGACTCTCATATTGTATTAAATTTCCGATCAATTCATTAATACTTAACTTAGAGATATGTTTTGTATCACCAATATTCATTCTATTAGACTCCCAACCCTTTAATAGAATATCAATAATTTTCAGCAAGTTTTTCATCTAAAAATTATTCATCTCTAAGAGATTGTATACTGTTAACAATTTTCATCAACCTTTGATGAATTTTTGCTACATTTTCACCAAGTAATAAATAAAATGCTTGATAATAATCTCAAAGAAAATCTCACTTAGTTTTTAATACTTTTGAAGTTCTAAAGTACAAAACATCTAGATTCTTCTTAATTTCATTGGTTATTCGACAAGATAAAACTTACCTATATGTGTTCCTCTATATAGAACATATAAATGTATTCCATACTCAAAAATTCAACTAAAATTCAGACTTTTCTTCTCTATTAAGGTGGTAACTTATTCCATAATCTTGTGGCTTCTATATAACATAAGAAAATTTTCAATTCCTCTATTAAAAATAAAAGTCTCAATACAATCTCTTTAATAATCATAATCATTACCATAAAATATAGGAGGTTGATTAGGATTGATATTATCAATACTTAAAACATGTATTCCTAACATCATAAAAAAACTTTTCTCTATCAGACTATTAGGAGTAAGAACCTAAAAATAAAATTATGATAAACTAATGAAAATTAGAATAATAATAATAGGCTTAGTCTTAGATGTTGAGACCTACTCTGATACCAAATGTTGGTATCAATAAAAAATAACTGATTCTCAAACCCTAGTAGAGTTGGGATCTGATACCAAATGTTATACTAGATTAACACGTCAGATAAACTACCAGATGGGGGTCAATTATACTAAAGAATGTGACTTACAATTTGTGTTCATATCAAGTATTAAAACTAAAAAAAGATATGAACTTTTGTACAACCCATATTAAATCAAAGTAAAATATATATGCATGGTGGAAATTAAACTTCTCAAAACTTTATAAACTTATAAAAAAAAATACTAAATGGAAATAAAAATAAGAAACTTATAGGCATAGTTGAAATTAACAAAACACGGAGTATGGGTTAACAAACCAATACTCCTTAAAGGATATTATAAACTATAATTTTTTCCAAAGTACAAGGAGAATCTGTAGACCTGATTCAAGGTATCCTCAACTTTAACCCATTGAAAGGTATATCTTCCAATCCCATGAAATTAATTGATTTTATACCTATTTGAAGGTCTTTCTTTGAATCCCATAGAAGTCCTCAACATTATAGCTATCAAAAGGTATTAGTGTCTAAACCCATATACTATATCTTTTGAATCCAAAATTTCTTGATCTAGATGATTGAAAACAAATCTACTTCCACAACCTAGAATATCAAGATCGAAAATATCAGATACAACTCTACCTTTCTCCTCAGAATCTCTCGATCTCAAAGGATCATAAACTCAATGATTACAAAATAAATACTAAGAGTTTTTTTGTGAGAAACTCACAAAGGAACTCTTAGCAGAACAATCAAAAATATGGACTACACTAATCAAAATCTTTTATAAAAACAATAATTTTCATGAATTTAAGCAATAATATAATTTCATAATTATCAATAACTCTTTTTTTAGTCCTTGAATATGTGATCATATTTATAGTCAAACCCACAATGGTCAAAATCATTATTCCTCAGGAACAATTATAACTATATTGAAAGTAGCCTCATCATCTTCTGATAAATTCAGTGTAGCTGCATATATTATAATGAACTTAATATAACACCACTTTAGTGATTGTAAATCCGGTGAAAGTGGTATGGAATGAAAAATCAATCCTCTATATTTTCACACTAAAACCCTCCATAATTAAGGTTGTTGGATTTTTTTTCACAATAAAAACACTCAAAAACAAAATACTTCAAGTTAAAATAAATTATAACATGACTGTTATGTGATTTAAAAACTAAATATAAAGAGAGTATATGAATTAATAGATACTTCCTATAAATCTAGTTATTCTCCCTTTAGTATAATTTGATGTGATATTGGGTGTATATTGACTATCTATATAAGATCTCATATCAATTGTTGGGATAAAGAACCAATTCATCCCATATTCACATATTAATGCAATGATGATTATGAAATCTATCATGACCCCCTCCCCACAAGGTTTACCCCTCCTAGGATGGAAATGAGTGGAGATAAATAGTGACACTCGAGTCCCGCCTCCAGTAGGCCCTGGTTTGGCGACTAGAACCAAGGGTATAACAACACACAGATGGGAGGCATTACCCTCAAAGAGAACACATGCGAAATATATAGATAATATAGAAAAAAACCAAATCCAAATGTCATGACCCGTCCTCGGGGCCCGTGCCGTGACTACCCCAAGCCCGCCTTCCATAGGCCAGGGGTTGGCGACTAGCACCAAAGGCGTAAAATCCCGATAACTGGGAAGGCATTGCCTTTATAAAGAAAACAAGCACCACAGAGTACAAGCGGAAGTAAAACACTAAGTACAAAAAGAAGAGCTGAAAAGTAAAAGGGGTCGGAAATACAAGCCCAACTGTAAAGTACAACTCGAAAGGGAAAACAGCGACTGAAAAGTAAAGCTGCTACGCTGAGATGTCCACTGGAAATCCCACCTGAAGGGTGGGTACAGATAGCTCTTCTGCTCCTCGGGTCCCGCCGTCTGCTCCAAGTATGACCCGCCCAGTGGTCTGCCTCTGGTCGTCTGCAACCAACACAACGAGGTGCGGGCATAGCCCGTGCAGGGGTGAGTATAAAGATACTCAGTAGGGACCCCGAGACCCTCAAGGTCTCACTAAAACCAACAAGGATAAACACAAGAAGATCTCAACAGATAAACCCTACTTAGGTATATGCCCATACATATACCTAAGTTATCAAGTAACCCATCTCAATCATGAGGAAACACAAGGATTGTGAAATCGACGGATAACCACTACCCGGGTATATGCCCATACATATACCAAAGTTAGCAAGTGACCCATCTCAATCATGAAGTAAACACAAGGTCAAAAGTCTCAGCTCAAACCAGGATTTTCATTATCGAAACCGTAACTGCTGAAGAGCTCCGTCTCTAGAGTGTACAGTGGTCCTGTCACGACTCCGAGGCTGCCGCTCACTAACCTAGGACTGCTGAAGTACTCCTCCTGTCGAGTACTGCGGGTTTGCGGCCAACTACCTGGCGCTCCGTCCGCTGAGGGTCTGTCGCCAAATACCGGGCGCTACCCAGATAGCCTACTGAGGTACTCCTCCTGTCGAGTACCGCGGGTTTGCGGCCAACTACCTGGCGCTCCGTCCACCGTGGGTCTGCTACCAACTACTGGGCGCTCCGTCCACTGGGCTAGTCGACTCACTCCAAGTCGAGTCGGTCAAGCAGTCGTCAGGTCTCAGCCGGCTACACGGTCTCCGTACTCTGTACGCTCGTCTCCGGGAGGGTCCGCTCCACGAGCTACTGGTCGATACTCCAAGTATCACAAAGTCCCGCAAAGAAGTGTCTCAAAAGTCCGTCTCGTCACAGGGGTCTCAACGCAACAGACGGCGCGTCGATCGGACGCCCGGTCTGTGAGTTATTAGCCTTTTCGTCCCAGGGGCCCGGTTGGTTTCGAGAGCGAAACCAATCCCGGCCGTATCTCAACTGCACCCCGAACTCCCATAGGGTAAACTCAAAGGGACCGTTACTCAACGTAACCACCAACGCCGCTGACGGCTCGTCAAGCGGACGTCCTGTCTGAAAGATATCAGCTTTCCCGTTACAGGGGCCCGGTTGGATTTCGGGAACAATCCAACCCGGCCATACTCCGACTGCATCCAAAACTCGGGCGGAGTATGTCAAAAGTTCCGTCTCATCAAGAGGAAGTCAACGAAACAGACGGCGCGTCAATCGGACGCCCGGTCTGTGAGTTATTGGCATTTTCGTCTCCGGGGCCCGGTTGGTTTTTAAGGAAAAACCAACCCGACCGTACTCCACCTGCGTCCAAACCTCGGGCGGAGTATGCCAAAAGATCCGATTCACTAAGAGGAACACAACGCGACTGACGGCGCGTCAATCGGACGTTCGTGGCTCAAGATATGAGCGTTTCCGCTCCGAAGGCCCGGTTGGTTTCGTGAACGAACCAACCCGGCCGAACTCAAAGTAACCCGAAACCTTGAGTGCGATATACCGAAACGACCGTCTTGATCCAAGGATCGTGTTGCCGCAGACGGTTCGTCATTCGGAGGTCCGAGGCTCAAGTTATGAGCCAAAAACCGAAACTAGTTCGAAACGGGGGGGTCCGGGTCCGGGCCGACCCGGCCCGACCCCCCCCCCCCCCCCCCCCGGGGCGGTGCGGCGGCGGCGCGGCGGCCGGCGGCGGCGGCGGCGGCGGCGGACGGCGGCGGCGGGCGGCGGCGGCGGGCGGCGCGGCGGCGGCGGCGGCGGGCCGCGGTGGCGGCGGCGGCGGGCCGCGCTGGCGGCGGCTGGTGCCGCACGGGCTGCGCACGCGGGGCTATGCCCCGCGTTTCTCTTCTGGCGGCGCGGCTTAGCCGCGCCGATTTAAGTAACCGCCCCCTCACATGAGGGGGCCTGCTTGCGCCGAACCAAAGGGGGCTGCCGCCCCCTTCTCTCATGAACCGCCCCCCTCATTAAGAGGGGGGTTTTAATGGACCGGCCGGGGAATTTAATTCCCCGGTTTTGTGACATCCGGCCGGCCCGCTGGCCGGCCGGTTTTTACCAACGGGACCGGAAATTCCGGTCCCGCCCTCGACTTCCGACGCCGGCGGCCCGGCCGCCGGTCTCCTCTTCCGCCGCGGCCCGGAACCGGCCGCGGCGTTAGTAATCCGGCGCGGTGCGACGGCACCGCGCCCCTTCACCGTGCTTGATAAACATTCAACGCGGCGCGACGGCGTCGCGTTCTTGTTGTTCCTCCCAAGGTGCGCGCGCGACGGCATCGCGTGAGATATTTGCATGTTCAACCGCGTGGTGCGACGGCACCACGCCATTTGCTTTCTTCCGCAAAATAATTAAACAAGAACGATGGAGGGGGTTCGGCCGTGTTCGTGCGGTCCGGCCCCCTCACGTTAAAATAATAACGCAACTTTAAAACATTTTAAAAGTCTCATGCTTGACAAGCGAAATCCAGGATCAAGAAAAGGAATAAATAAAGAATGAAACAACAACCCCTACCTCGGGTTTTAGATTCAAAGGTTCGGCTACGCTCCGCGGAAGACGGCGTCGCGGAGGTCAGTTGTCGCGGTCGTCGTTCGTCAAATCCGTTGACGAAGAGTTAAGCCCGAAAAGACACGTCGCTGGCGGATCTTCGATTGCCGACGAAGAAGGTTCGGGGAGGAAGAAGAGGTCCGAAGATACCGGGTCGCCGAGTCGAAGATCCTTGACGAAGAGTTGTCGTTCTTCGTTGAGGATGAAGACGTTCTTCGTTCTTCGTCAGAGCTTGGAGATGAAGGGAAAGCTCTCCAAAGACAAACAAAGAACTCTCAATAAAATAAGAATACCACTTATTTTATTAACACATAACTCAAAAGGATTTCAAAAGTTTGAAATTCAAAAGAGTTAACTCCCAAAATTAATTAAGAGTAACCTAAGCCAATTAATCAGGGGTTAGGTACGTTGAGAGAATTTGAAAAGAAAAGGGGTTCGTGTGGGCCCCACCACACTTAATCCTCCCAAGGGAGGTTAAGTGGGTGTGGGTCCCACTTCCAACCACCTTTGATAGGTTTTTAAATAAGTTAAAATAAAATTTGTATTACACAAATTTTATTTAACTTAACTGAAAAACCCCAAAACGTAACTCTCAACCCGCAACAAACGCAACTCCCGAAAAGGTCTCATTAAGCGAAAATCGGCGCTGCGAGTTCATCGGTGCCCTCGGATTTCAATTCCGAGCACCGGATCAAAAGTTAGGAAATCCCGCTCGTTCGTTCACTGAACGTACCCGAGCCAAACTTCGGAAACTAATTCCGGGCACTCCGGGCCTCGGAATCAGGTGCCGTCTGAAACCGCGCTCTTGTAAAATTCTAAAGAAAATTAAGAAAAAAATTTCCATGAATTTTACGGGTCTTTACACCAAATCAGAATGAAAAGTAAAAAAACCCAAGTACACATATGTGATGTCATGCTGAAACTAATACAATTGAAACGGAAAAAAACTGCAAGTGCTAAAGAAATTAAAATGGCAGCGACCACAAAGCTCGAACAGCTCCTACAACCCCAAGCTAGTAGTAACCAGCCTGATCTCCAGCCTTATTCAAGTGACCTGAAAAAAATAGTTTATATATACATAGGGTTAGCATAACAGTATAATCAGTAGGATCCTCCCTGGAGCCTATCATTCAAATTAAAGAAAGCATGCTAAAGCACAGTGAATAACAAGTGAAACTGACTCATCACCTAAATAGGTATACTATGTTCCTAGACTCACCAAGGATACTCTCACTAAGTATCGCATAAGAGATTATATAATATAATAAAGAATATCAAGGGTACCCCACTACCACTTCCCCACTAGTTTGCCACTTTACCCCAATATTGCACATCCTAAGAATCACTCTCAAAAAAGGCTTACCTGAAGACACCTAGGAGTAGCACCACAACATGCACCTCTTGCAACACAACCACTACATCTACATAACCAAAGTAACCAATTAGTTTCTGAGATCCACCATAACTCACATAACGTGTATCATGCTTCGGGTATTATACCTCAAGCCATTACAACCCATATGCCGAGTAAGGATCCTCAAGCCATCGCATCCTATACACGTTACACCTATAGTAGTCCATATAAGACCATATACAGAATATATGTGTGTGAATAACCATGATACATTGCATCCCTCTACACACATATATGGGGAAAACTAATCGTTGTTCCTACCAGTGCAAGTAACTACCAAGAGAATAGAGTGGGGCCAAAGGGGGTAGTCAGCCATCTATCCTCCCATCGGGATGTTGGAGAAAACACCCCCTAGGGCTCAGAATCCCCAGGGGTATTAGTTTTCCTAACCCATACGTTGGAGTAGCATATAGAAACACAAAAAGTATAGAATATAATATAGCTCACAACCACACTATGGGAATAACCTAGTCTTAGACTCAACTACAGCTAACGTCTCTTGGACTCTTGATTGTCACTGATAAGACTATATATCTTATAAGAACATAACCATTCAAAGAGATTTATTAAATTACTTTTCCCTTTTTATCAATTTCAATTTAAATTAATTAATTATTTAAACATTATCAATTCCACATTACATTCCATTAGCATCACAACAAAGTTCTATTCCATCTGACATAACCAAACCAAGTCCATAGTTCCTTTAACTTGTAACCTCAGAATTGCATCCCATCAAGCTCCAACCCCATGGGTTAACATCATTTATTCAATAATTTATTAACAATATTATTACTTTACCATATTCCTAGGCATTTAAGAAAAACATTCTAAGCTACCAAATACAAGGGACTCAACACGGCGAGTAGGTGAACTACCCATCGAGTCCTTCCCACTTATAGAAAGAGTGTAGACCCATCCATCCTTGGGAAGCTAAACACATAAAGAACATGGCATACCCCACATCTATTTACCTTTTTGTAAGGAGAGTAATCAAAACTAACTACTTCAAGCAGTGGGGATAGTAAAGTAGATAACAAACAATAGTTTCAACAAGCATCCAACATTAGAATAAAACTCGTTTCATCATCTCGGGTGTCCTCCTCGACACCCACATGCATAAATCGATGTATCTCAATGCTCTAGGCATCAAATTCTACCACCAAAACCACTGGGCCTCCCTGCCCCCACATACTACAACAGCCCTCTAGGCTCATCCATCCCAGGCTCACATCACAACACAAGCAGCAGGAAATAAACAACATAGAAACTGGGCTATTGCTCCTAAACAAGGCATTCAACCTTTGCACACAACGAGCACTCACAACTCCAAAGAATAAGATGCTTGTACTTTAAAATCAAAAGGTTAACTCAGAACCCTTTAAGTAATTATCATTATCACATGACCAGTTATTTATTCCATATTGAATTAATCAATTTAATTAAACATGCATAACTACATCCATTTTATTGTCATCGAATTACAACAACAACTGGATTCATTTACATTCCTCTTTATCTTCATCCAATTAATTTATAATTAATATTAGATTTATGTTATTTACTAATTCCATCAATAAATACATGCTAACAAGAAAATCATAGATATCACATGATCTAGCAGTCAAGAGGAAACCCATTATCATGGTATAAAGAAATAACATAAGATCAATTCCAATTATTTAATCTAGTTCAAATATTTGTTATGGAAATTTTATTATGATCCAATGGATAAAACATGATAATTCTATGATTGCATGTAAAATAATATAGAAGCCACAAATAACCCCACCTCAAAATATTTCTGATGTTCTTTTCATGAAAATGTGTTAACACAATGGATTACGATCACCTCTCTCGCAATGAATGCATCCACCCGAGGATGTTACGGCACAACCACATCAATCAACACCCAAGAAAGGTCCATTAGAAACAAGGAGATCACATTCTGTAACATGGAAAGGATAACATGAAGAAACATATCTAATAACCCACAAGAACAGTGATAGAACTGACCTTCTATCGAAGATGGGTCAACACTTGTTGCTTGCACAAAAATAAGGGCACGTAGGAAGGGAAAAATCTATACAAGGATACTAAAAAATTGCATTTCTCCTCAGGAAAGAAAGGTTTGGGAATCCCATAACAAGGAAAACTAGAAGAAATAATAAGGAGGAATGTGTCTTGGCCTTTTGAAAATATAAACAGAGTCGTAGTTTATATACGATATAGATTTTCCATTAATAGAAGATACCATCAAGAATACATGGTTTGACTGAGTAAAGGCACTCCAACACTTAGAAATATTATGATAGGAGTTATGGGTTTTGAATTGGCTTTAAATCCTTTAAAACAGGGTCTTAAATGTGTTTTAAGTCAAAGAAAACGTTGAAGGGGTGAAACTGTAGGAAGTTGGAAATGTTGTTCACATTTGTCTCACCAACATCACTATTCACAAATGACTCACCGATAGAATTGTTCACAAATGAATCACCGACAAAACTGTTCAAAAATGACTCACTGATAACATTGTTTACAAATAATTCACTGATAGAACTATTCACAAATGACTCGCCAACAACACTATTCACAAATAACTCACTGAAACATTGTTCACAAATGACTCACTGATGGCACTATTCACAAATAACTCACTGACAACATTGTTCACAAATGACTCACTGACAACACTATTCACAAATGACTCACCAACAGAATTGTTCACAAAACTAGAAACACTGTTCAGATAACTAGAAATCTTAAAAAGTGTTGGGAATAAGCCGCCTTGACCTCCTAAAACACCTCAAACACCCGATTTTCACAAAGAAATGGACTGAAGTAGTCCATGAAATTAAATCAGATACCTCTCAAAACATTCTAGGCCTATAGAATCAAAAACCAATACATAGAGGAAATAGAAAAAGGGGTCTAAAGAACCACCCTTTGAGATACCTATCAATGCTCTTTCCACCAAAGGAGCTCAACCGCTGCAAAAAGGAACATGTGAAACTAGACAAAAACTACAACCAGCTCCTAAACACTATTCTAGAGAAGATACCTATCAAAATATATCAAGTTATAACAAGCAAAAAAATAAATCCGTCTCATAAATAGGAAAGGTTCGAAAACCACAAAATGAACATTTTTATAAGAAAAGAGTTAAACAACAAACTGCTCAGGGTACTGAGTGTGTATTTGTGACTCACATTACCAAGTACTCTCCTCCATGCCACCATTCTACTACAAGACACAAACCAAGGGGACATCACACCTATGCAACACCTTCTCCTTATAGTCTTGGATCTTTATAGGCCGCTACTCAAAGGTCGTATCATCATCAACGTCGATCTTTCCCCAATCGATGATGTGAGAGTTGTCATGAAGATAATGACAGAGTTATAAAATGTAAAAAACATCATGTATCCTACTCATCTGTGGGGGAAGTGATACCCGATACTCCATGGATCCAACACCTCAAAAGGCCCAACAAACCAGGGATAAATCTTACTCCCTTGACCAAACCTTCATTTCCCATGATGGGGATTCATATTAAGAAACACTTGATCCCCAAAATCAAACTCCAAAGGTCTCCTCCTATGATCGGCATATTATTTCTGATGATCTCGTGCCACCTTCATCCTCTCACAAATCACCTGAGCCATCTATGTCGTGTTCTGTACCAGTTCTGGCTCGAGAATTGCTGACTCTCTGACCCCAGTCCTGTACAATGGAGAATGGAAAGGTCGTCCATATAAGGCTCCAAACGACACCATACCAATGGTTGAGTATAAAATATTATTTTAGGTAAAATATACCAAGGGTAAGTGCCTCATCCATAAACCTCCACCAAAGTCCATGATAAAATAGTGAAACATGTCTTCAAGAGTATGGATGGTCTACTCTATCTGACCATCCATCTGCGGATGAAAAGCAATGCTCAGGAATAACTGAGAACCAAAAGAATGTTGGAGACCTACCCACACCCTGGAGGTAAAACGAGGATCTCAATTTGAAATGATCATCCTTAGGACTCTGTAGACTCTCACCTCCTCCTACAGATACTTCCTTGACAAATCCTCGATTGATCTCGACTCTTTGATTTTTATAAAGTGGGTTTATTTTTTCAAATTATCCACAACTACCCATATAACATAATATCCTCCCAATTATTGAGGTAAACTAATAACAAAAGTCCATCGAGATATACTCCCTCTTCCATGGAGGAACATATAATGGTTGTAGAAACCCATTGGGAACACGGTGCTCGACCTTCACCTTCTGGAAAACCAAAAATTAAGACATAAACTCTGAAATTTCATGCTTCAACCTAGGCCACCAAAATTGACTACTCAAATCTCGGTACATCTTTGTTACGCCGGGATGTACCGCTAAGGGAGAACTATGAAACTCTCTGAGAACCATATCATGCATAGCCAAAGGAATGAAAATCCTTCCCAAAAATAACACTTGGTGTTGTTTATCCTTATACTAGACATCAGGGGACTCACCACAAACAACTCGATCTCTTCATACCTTCACATCAAGATCCCCCAACTAGGAATATTTCACCTTCTTCAACAAATATGATTGTTCCATCATCTGAAAAAGAAAACCTCTCCCCCAAAATTCTCCCATATTGAGATGTAATGCTGAAATTTCTTCCATTACTCTTCAGGAATCACCTAATTCATGCACTGCATCACTATGTGACTTTCTTCTCAACGCATCGAATACAACATTCCCCTTACCATGTGTATATGATATTTTGACATCATAATCCTATAATAATTCAATCCATCGACATTGTTGAAATTTCAAGTAATGCTAGGATAAAACATACCTTACTATTTTATGATCGGTGAAGACCATAAAGCGCTCTCCAATGAGGTAACAACTCCACAACTTCAGGGAAAACACCACTTCTTCCAACTCAATATCATAGGTGGAATAGTTATGCTCATGGGGACACAACTACTGATACCCATAAGAAATGACTGATCTCTAATACATTAGAACACATCCTAACCCCAAATGTGAATCATCATAGAAAACCTCAAACTAAACTCCTTATATTGGAAGACAAAGAATTGGAGCACTGACCAACTTCTCCTTTAGATACTCAAAATCTACCTAACACTGATCGTTCCACACAAATTCCTAATCCTTTCTGGTAAACATTGTTAGAGGAGTCACATCCCAAGATAAATTATCTACAAACCTCCTATAATAGCATGCAAGACCAAGGAATCTTTTCACCTCTACCACTATCTTAGGGGCGTCCTGAGACACAACTACTTCTATCTTCAATAGATCCACAACTACTCCATTTTGGGATATAACATGCCCCAATAAATGAACTTCTCAATCCCAAAAATCACACTTTGATAACTTCCCAAACAACTACTATTGATGAAGAACTACCAAAATGGCATGAAGATTCTCTGCATGCTCCTCCTCAGACATGGAGTGCACAAGGATTTCATCGATGAAGACCACCACAAACTTATCCAAGAACTCACGGAACACAATGTTCATCAACCCCATGGACACAACTAGATAATTTGTCACACTGAAAGACATCACAATGAACTCATAATTCCCATGAAGATAACAGAATACAGTCTTTAGGATATCCTCATTTTTCACATGAATTTGATGATATCCTAACGGAAAGTCGATCTTCAAGAACCAACTTGCTCACTTAAGTTGATCGAATAAATCATAAATTTATTGAAGAGGATAGCGATTATTCACTGTCACTTTGTTCAAGAAATGATAATCAATACACAACCACAAACTACTATAAGCCTTATTCATCAAAAATATCGGTGTTCCCCACGGTGACACACTCGGTTGAAAAAAACCACACTATAACAGACCATCGATATTTATACATAGCTCCCACAACTTAGAATGTGCCATCCTATATGGAGAAATCGAGATAGGAGATGCGCTTGGCTGTATCTTGATCTCTAACTCGATCTCTAATTTAGGGGTGACACTACAACCTATTCCAGAAAGACGTTAGGGTACTCTTCCATGACCCTGAGAAACGCCAACTTCTGAACCTCCAATGAACACAGCATCAGCTTATCCATCAGGGATGTCAAGGACGAAGTACGCCTCTGACCCATCTGAGGGTCTCGCTTTCCAAAAAACACCACTGGATCTTCATCAACATCGAAGAACACCTCCTACCTCTTGAAGAAATACAAAATAGCCTACACCTAATAAAACCAATCCATGCATGGGATGAAATCGTATGGTTGTATCCATAAACATAGGAAATCTCCCTAAGATCATTGTTTCCCCAACACTAGATCACAATCTCTACATTCTTCAAATAAGGCAGCTTAGCCTCCAATTGGAATAATCAATGCCAAGGGCACTATAATCCTCTCTACCTTAAGTCCCAAAGCATGGAAAATTGTAGTTGATATGAAGTATTGTGTCACTCCTAAATCAAAAAGGCATAAACCCAAGTATAAAACAAGTAAAGGGTACCTCAAATGATGTCTGACTCACCCGATGCTGGAAAATATAAAGCATGAAGCTTACCACGACCAGATCTATGACCTATCTAACCTTACAGATGACCTCCACCACAGCCACATTCTACTCTCTGAGGATGGGGATCATCTTGAGCTTGTCCTCTATTTTCCCCATTTTATCTCTACTAATCCAAAGCTAGTGCAACCAGCTATTGTTGCCTCAACTAAAACTGCATCAATAGAGGAACTTGAAGAGGAACACATGGTGCATACTAACTTCTCAGAAAGTTTGGGCACTCTCACTGATGATGACCTCAGTCTCCATAAGAAAAGAAGGTGCATGATCCCTTGGCATATTTCTGAGAGACACTTCCCCTAGATAAATGAGATACTGAGGGATGGGACCTACCCCCGTCCGAATGGAAACTCTTCTGCCCTAAAAACTGAGAACCTCGTACCACATTTCTTCTTCATGAGTAATCCTGATGACTCACCTATCTTGATAATATGGTTCTAGATAATGTCCTCTCAATGAACTCTACCCTCTCCATAAACTCAAGATACGTCTTCAGCATAAATGGGGTGACCTGGCGCCGGATCTCTGGATGCAAAGCCTCCTCGAAATTCCTTTCCTGGGTCTCATCATCTGGAAATATGTTTGAAGCATATCTCAAAAGTTTCCTGAAATAGATTCCAAAATATCAAACACTAGAGCTCCCCTGTTGAAGGGTAAGCATCTCCTGGTGAATGATCGCCTTTGTGGTCGAAGAAAGAAACTCAACTTTGGACTTATCTCGAAACTCCTCCCACAAGACTTCTGACTCCTCATGATCCCTGAGGAACAACAACCACCACAGCCTTACTTCTCCAGGAATCATCGTCACAACCAATGAAACCCAGTGATCCTTCTAAGAATGGATCGAACTGAAATCTATCTCAACCTCCTCCAACAAGTCTTCTATGATCGCATTTGAAACAGAGCCCTTGTACTTATGAAGACTTTGGTACTAAAAGACTCTAGGTTTCCTCCTCCAAGTTCCTTTTTCATCTGTAACACCCCAATCTTCCACGGAACGTTTCCCTTTGAATAATACAATAGCTTACATTGTACACAATTTCGAGATTCTAGCACACTGTGACCAATCAAACTAGCTATTATGAATAGTAATACCCACTTTTTGAAATTTTATAAATTTTATCTTTCAAAATGGACTTCATTTTTGGATTCAGAATATTGAAATTAGCCTAGGGTGAAATTTTGGTATTAATCTGAAAAATTTCATATTTTGATGAATAGTGAAATTTACTAAATTTTAATTAAAAACAACTTTTTTAATCAAAATAATTAATAGTGATAAATTATGAATTTTAGTGGTTTTAAAGTATATTTAGAATATATTTTTACCATTTAATACAATTTTGTTCATTGGACATAATTTCACATTTAAACCGAACATAAACAAGTGTCAATCTTTTGATAGTTATTATTTCTTAAAAACACGCTTTTTGTTTTGACAACGGGAATTAATTTTAAATTAATTTCTACCACTTCTGTGTTTTGAATTTAGAAAAATGGATTCCATATTTAGAATCAGTAGGTTGAAATTGTGTAAAAAGGTAACTTTTATTCTTATACATTTTGAATAATTACTTCGGTAAATATTTTATTTACCATGGTTAAAGGGTAAATCTGATAAATAAGGGTAAACAAATAATTTTATAATAATACTAAATTACCCTAAAACGTATCCTAACCCTATTGGTTGATATATTTCCGACCATATAAATATTTGGGTCTATTTTGGGACCCCATGTATCCACTTGTAAGTGATAATGACACTTTATATTAATTAAGTTAAAGTAAATACAAAAATGACATAAGCATATATCGTTTAGAAAAACAATCTTTACATAAGGTTATATATGTTGGATTTTAGACTATAAATATTCATTAGAGAGATAAAACGATTTCATACATAATGGTATTTTATTTATAATTTTTATACATTAAATAATTTAATTTATTTATGACACAATGATGATGCAGTAATTAACTTATTAATGAAAGATTGAAATAATTGATATTGTAAATATAAAAATAAATCTAATTTGAGACTTTTAATGAATTAAAATAATTTTATAGGTTAATATGACATGTTAGAGTTGATTTAATTAACTTTTTTCGAAGTAATCATGTTTTTATGATTTTAAAAAAAATACCAAATAGTGTCAAAATTGACATAAAAGAGTTTTTAAAACAAATATTATATTATTAATTCATATTCTATTCCTAAAGATATAAGGTTCAGCCAAAGAAATTATAAAATAATAGGTTTATCATTAATGGACCACTTGGGGGTCTCTTGGAAGTATATAGTAAGTTTATTAAATATATAATATAAAAATACAAAGTGACATGGTAAGTGTCAAACTAATTAACTAAGAGTTAAAACTCAAAGATAAGGTTACTAAAGTGATCCAAACCTATCAAAAACCTATTGGTTGAGTATTTTTATATCTATACCAACCTTTTACTTTGAATAATTCACTTTGGAGCCATTATAAACCGAATATGATTTTTTTATAAAATAATACTTTATGTTTTTCCTAAAGAGCCCCTCCTCCCCCTTATAAAAGGACAACACTTCTAACCAATTCCTCGCACCTCTCAAGCATTTTGGCTCATCCAACCTCTGACCAATTAAGCTTAATAAATCCCTATCCTCATCCTAGAAGCCATACCTTAGGTATAAGGCACTTCAAGAGTCCTTTTTGGTTCAAACCAAATGGAGTTACCCAAATTAAAGGTAACGATTTCTCTTAGCTTCTTTTGTTTTATTTTACTTATCCAACCCATAAACTCTTATTATTATTTTATTTTGTAAAAAAACCAGTATCCTAAATATCCTATGATATTTTTATGAGAAGTATTCAAACTACACTTACACACACCTCCATCTAATGGGTGAAGAACATAATGTTTCTGTGGATGGCAACCAAACGCCTCACGAAACGATGATTGTTCAATTATCTCCTACCGCCTCTCATGGTGGATATTATGATGTAACTATAATTAAATATGATATTAATTATATTTATTTTATATATAAGCTTCTGTAATTATATTTTTTATCATACCATTATTCGTTTCACTTTGTATATATATACGATAATTTCATTTGAGGAAGTGCGGACTACCGCCCCCTCAAAGTGATATGACTCGTTCATACCATACATGGAACGTATAAAGGATGGTGTTAGTGAACTTAAGTAAAAAATATAAGATATTATATTATACTGGAATAATAATATACCTATGTATAATTTGGTTTTTATTCCTTTTAAAATGAAAAATGAAATGGAAGTAGCGTTTGTGCGTACGTACGGACTACCGTCTCCACGAACGTGATGAGATTCATTCCCCATCGTATCCATTCAAGTATAATTCTAATTTAATGATTAAAAATAATGTTTAAGGACTTTATATAATTATGTATATGAATAATATACAACCTATCCATAACAAACATGGCTTATGTAACAAAATATATAAAATAAAATGAGTAAGTTAACACCCGAAATGACGAGAATACTAGGATATTATTAACAAAGAAATGTTAAAAAGATCATATATGATATAATATTAATGTATATAATTCTTGTATAATTTAATAACAATTATTTCACCATTATACAGGATTTTAAACTACCCTCTACCAAGGAAAAGTACAAGGTAAGGGTTAATTTCACAATCTCTTTATTATTCGAGGTTGTTTTTACGTAAGTATCTACTTGGACCTCTTTATCATCCACATACATGTTTCTTAAAAATGTATTTCAAATCATTCTTACTATTTTATAGACTATGGGTTAAATTCATTTATACCCTTATTGACTTTTTATAAGATGTTTATAAAGGAATCTTTCCCTCATTTTCCAAACCAGGTCCTTTTTAACCTTAAGGTAAGAATGTCTTTTTTAACTTATACGGCATGTGCGGCTATTTTCCACCATTATAAAATCTATAAATCTTCCCTTACAATCTTATAAGGATATTTTAAAATTAAATGTTTTATTTTATAATTATGTGACTTTTAATTTATTTCAGAAAAAGAGAGATATTTCTATCAAATAGTTTTGATTTCATCTATGTCAACATCCTTTGATGAATTTTAAGCTTATTTGAAGTTGATTTATTATGATAAAAGACTTCCATATTATATTAAAGGTTTTGTGATATGTTTGACTCTAGATGTGTTGTTTTTATACCATTCATGGTTTATGGAGAAAGTATTGACATTTCGTATGCTAGTTTTAATACGAATGTTTATGTTATGTTTAAACCTGTTTATATGAGGAATGTATTGGACTTAATAAGTGACGGGTGGAGCCCACTATAGCTCCTTGATGCATCGGTAGGTCTCATGAGACAAACTAGTTTCTTGTCACAAGGCCTTGAAAAAATCTTATTTGTAGTCTTGGCATAAGGCCTTGACTATGTGGTTATGATAGTCTGGCATTATGCATTCCATCATTATGAAAGTAGTTATTGATATTGCATGTGATTATTAGATTAATAGAATATACATATGAATAATTAAATGGAATTATTTAATTTTATTTCTGCCATATTATGTTGAAGTTCAAGTTTAAAAGTCTTTTGTTTTAGTTATACATTGCCTTAAATATTTCTTCTTATTTTCGAAAGTTTCCGCTATATTGGTATCCTTATTGGGCATCTGAGCTCACCCCTTTCTATGTTTTATTTTTTCCAGGATGTGAAGAAGTAATTTATGAATGACCTGTAGGGATAGTATGAGGGGAAATGAGTGTGGACTATGGATACTATGTTGTTGTAGTTTTCATTTTATGATGTAATGTAAGACTGACAAATGTATCTATTGATTTCAAGGCTACTAAACTAATCGGTCTTTCAAGACTTGATCTTTTGTGATCATGCCAATGTTATGTAATAATGCACCGACTCTAGGTAACTGGGGTTGGGGCATTACAGTTGGTATCAGTGTAAGTTTAGTACAAACCTTGGAATCTATATTTAGATAAACTCTTATTAGAGCACATAGACCTAAGATGGACTTTGAGGATTAGTATAGAATAATTTCCTAGAATTTTGGTATTTTAGAGATTTTTTGAGTTTTCTGAGCAATACATCCCTGTCTAGATATGAGCAGGTAGAGGCATCTCTGGCACAGATGTACCTAGGGGTAAAACCCGAAAACACCGCTTTGAGGTAGACTCGAATGAGAACTGGTGCACAACAATGGACCTTGCTGCACTCTTGGTTACGACACTCCCGGGGGATATGCTTAGTATAATTCTCATTTTCTTTACAAATCATTATAAAGGGTTTATGAGTATATAATTCCTCAATGAAAACATCTTTATGATTATGTATTATATCCATAAACCATTCAATTTACGTTAGGTATTTTACAAGTTTGGAATTATTCATTGCAATTCATAAACTGACCTAGTTTATGCTATTGTATAGAAATGGTGCCCAGTAGAAGGAATGTGAACTCCAGAAATACGTATGATCCAAAGAGTAAGAAGGATCATATCTTTCATAGTATTATGCCAACATTTAGAAGGGAAATAATCTCCCATGTATTCTCAACCTATGAAGAAATAGTATCATGTGTTAATAAGATATGTAAAGAATTATCTGAGTCATATGGCTTTGAAGGGATGTAAGAGAAGAAAAGTATATAAGAGAGAAATATGGATAAAGGGAAGAGGGAAAAGAAGAATTTTCCCATATTTGATAAATGTAGGAAGAAACACCCTGGTACTTGCTTAAAGGGAATGGGAGTCTGTTACAAGTGTGGTGAAAAAGGCCACCAAGATCATGATTGCAAGGGGAAGAAAGAAGCTACTGATGTTCAATGCTACAACTGCAGGGAGATGGGACATTATGAAAATGAATGTCCTAATCATTAGGGTAACTTACCTCATAAAAAGCCAAGGGATCAAGGCCAAGCTTATTCTATCACTACTACTGTGGTTGAAGCTCTGAAAGACGTGGTGGCAGGTAATTTAATGGTTTCCTCAAGTTTAGCCAATGCTTTATTTGATTTAGTATCATCGTATTGTTTCATATCTTCCCAGTTTGCTAATAAAATTAGATATTTTCAATTTGATTTAACAAGGGAGTTGTTAGTCAAAACTCCTAAGAGAAGTATCATTGAAAAAAGGTTTTGTGAATCAGTCCTCATTAGAGAACATAAATGTTCTTTATCTGTTGATCTCATCGTCATACCCATGATTGAATTTGATATAATCCTCAGTATGTATTGGATTTCAGACCATGATGCAAAGATTTATTGTAAGAAGAAGGAAGTTACTATTTTGGATGATGATGATAAAAAACACCTTATCTTTAGAGCAGAATCGCTACCACCTAATTCTTATCTAGATCCACCCCCAATAGCTCAACTAAATTCAATTATCGGGGAGGAAGAGAATGAAATAACTTTGGGTGAGGAAAGGAATGTTCAAATAGATGATGTACCTATTTTGAAAGAATATGTAGATGTGTTTCTGGAAGATTTACCTGGACATCCTCCAGAATGAGAAATTGAGTTTTCCATTGACCTAATTCCTAGTTCAAGGCCCATATCGAAGACCCCTTATAGAATGGCCACTGTGGAATTAGTGGAACTAAAGAAACAACTAGTTTAATTGAGTAATAAGGGATTTATTCTCCCTAGTGTTTCTCCATGGGGAGCCCCTGTCCTTTTTGTTAAGAAGAAAGATGGATCTATGAGGTTATGTATCGACTACAGGGAAATCAATGCTATAACAATAAATAACAAGTATCCCCTACCTTTCATTGATGATTTATTTGACCAACTACATGGAGCTCAATACTTTTCAAAGATTGACCTTCGATCTGGATACCATAAGTTGTGTGTGAAGAAGGAAGACATTCCGAAGACATCATTTCGAACCAATTACGGGAATTACGAGTTTACAGTAATGCCTTTTGGGCTGACTAATGCACCCTCTATTTTCATGGATCTAATGAATATATTTTTCAAGGAATATCTAGATGATTTTGTGGTGGTGTTTATTGATGATATATTGGTATATTCCAAAAGCTACAAATATCATGAAAATCACTTGCGCATTATTCTGAAGACTCTTAGAAGACATGAATTATATGGGAAGTTTAGCAAGTGTGAATTTTGGCTTCAGGATATTTCTTTTCTTGGTCATATTGTCTCCAAAGATAGAATCTCTGTTGATCCTTCTAAGACCAAGGAAATCCAAGAATGTCCAGAACCAATGAGTTTAACCGAGGTACACATTTTTATTGTCTTAGTAGGTTATTATCGGTGTTTCGTCCAGAAATTTGCCCGATTGTCTAACCCATTAACGAAGCTCACACGTAAAGGGGTTAAATTTGTTTGGACAAAAGAGTGTGAAGAATGTTTTGAAGAAATGAAGAGAATATTATTCAATTATCTTATATTGACTCTACCATAGGGGATTGATGGGTTTGTTATTTATAGTGATGCTTCAAAGAAAGGACTTGGTTGTGTCCTTATGCAGAATGATAGGGTTACTTCCTATGCATCGTGACAGTTGAAAATTCATGAGAAAAACTATCCTACTCGTGATCTTGAGTTAACTATTGTAATATTTTCTTTGAAGATATGGAGACACTATCTCTATGGTGAAAAATGTGAGATTTATACTGATCAGAAGAGTTTGAAGTATATTTTCTCACAGAAAGAACTCAACATGAGGCAAAGTAGATGGCGTGAATTACTCAAGGATTATGATTGTATGATACACTACCACCTGGGGAAGGAAAATAAGGTGGCAGATTCTTTGATCAGAAAGGATCATGGAGTTTTGAACATGATGAGAATTGAAAGGGATCTTATTTTCATGGATCTAGTGAAGATAGATATGGGAATTACCATGGAAGTTGAAATATAGATACTTTTTCAAATGGTTGCCAAACCATCTTTACTAGAAATGATAAAGAGTTCTCAGACCGATGACGAAGAGTTTAAAAAGAATATTAAAGCTGTGAATTATGGGAGATTGAGTGACTTTGTGTATGAAGATGGAATTTTGAAATTTGGGAAGAGACTTTGTGTTCCCGATATACTTGATCTAAAAAGGTAATTGTTGGACGATGCTCATAGTTACAATTTCTCTATACACCCTGGGAGCACCAAAATGTATAGAGATTTGAAGGAACATTTTTGGTGGGACAATATGAAGAGGTAGATTGCTGATTTTGTGTCAAGATGTATGGTTTTTCAACAAGTGAAAGCTGGAAGGCAACATCCTGGTGGAGTATTTCAACCTCTTCCCATACCTGAGTGGAAATGGGATAATATCACGATGGACTTTGTCATGGGACTACCAAATAATCCTAGAAGGAACGATGCAATGTGGTTCATTGTTGATCGTATTACCAAGTCAGCACATTTTCTTGATATAAGGGAGGATTTACCACTCAAACGTCTAGCAATACTATATATTAATGAAGTTGTGAGACTTCATGGAGTACCCTTATCGATTGAATCTGATCGTGATCCCTGTTTTACTTCAAGGTTCTGGAAGAGTCTTCTGAAGTCCTTGGATACTGAACTTCATTTGAGCACTACCTACCACCCCCAAACTGATGGAAAATCAGAACAGACTATTCAAACCTTAGAAGACATGTTGAGATCTTTCTCACTTGACTTTCAGGGTATGTGGGATCAATATTTACCTCTGGTGGAATTTTTATATAATAATAGCTTCCATTTGAGTATTCAGATGGCACCATATGAAGCGTTATACGAAATGAGATGTCGCACGCCAACCTGTTGGGATGATATTGGTGAAAGAAAACTCATAGGCCCATAATTGGTGGAGGAAACGTTGGAAAAGGTGAAGGTATTCCAAAACCACATTGAAGTAGCTCAAAGTAGGCAGAAGAGCTATATCGATAACCGAATGAAGGATTTGGAATTTCATGTAGGAGGTCATGTTTTCTTAAAGGTATCTCCATGGAAGGGTGTTATACATTTTGGTAAAAATGTTAAATTGAGCCCCAAGTACATCGGACCTTTCGAAATTCTAGAATGAATTGGGGTTGTAGATTACCGTCTGACAATGCCTCCAAGTCTCTCCAAAGTTCACGATCTGTTCCACATATCATTGTTGAGAAAATACATGCCTGACCCAACGCATGTACTCACCTATGAGAAATTAGAACTGGAACCTGATCTGTCTTATTATGAAGAGCCTTTCAAGATTCTTGATACCAGAGAACAAGTGCTGAGAAACCGGAAGACTCGTCAGGTAAAAGTTCTATGGAGAAACCATAAGATGGAAGAGGCAACGTGGGAACCCAAGGAACTTATGATGAAGAACCACCTGAGTCTTTTCATGTGATAGTATTCTAGAAATTTCGAGGATGAAATTATTTGAATTAGGGGAGAATTTAACACCCCAAGCTTCCACGGTACGTTTCCCTTTGAATAATGCAATAGCTTGCATTGTACACAACTTTGAAATTTTAACACACTATGACCAATCAAACTAGCCATTATGAATAGTAATACCCACTTTTTGAAATTTTATAAATTTTATCTTTCAAAATGGACTTCATTTTTGGATTCGGAATATCGAAATTAGCCTAGGGTGAAATTTTGGTATTTTTTGAAAACTTTCATATTTTGATGAATAGCGAAATTTACTAAATTTTAATTAAAAACAACTTTTTTAATCGAAATAATTAATAGTAATAAATTATGAATTTGAGTGGTTTTAAAGTATATTTAGAATATATTTTTACCATTTAATAAAATTTTGTTCATTTGACATAATTTCACATTTAAACCGGACATAAACAAGTGTCAATCTTTTGATAGTTATTATTTCTTAAAAACACGCTTTTTGTTTTGACAGCGGGAATTAATTTTAAATTAATTTCTTCCAATTATGTGTTTTAAATTTAGAAAAATTGATTCCATATTTAGAATCAGTAGGACCAAATTTTGTAAATATTTTACTTTTATTTTTATACATTTTGAATAATTGCTTCGGTAAATATTTTATTTACCATGGTTAAAGGATAAATCTGGTAAATAAGGGTAAAGAAATAATATTATAATAATACTAAATTACCCTAAAACATGTCCTAGACCTATTGGTTGATACATGTACGACCATGGTCATCTTTGGGTCGATTTTGGGACCCCATGGATCCACTTGTAAGTGATAATGACACTTTATATTAATTAAGTTAAAATAAATATAAAAATGACATAAGCATATATCATTTAGAAAAAAAAATTACATAAGGTTATATATATTGAATTTTCAACTATAAATATTCATTAGAAATATAAAAATATTTCCTACATAATGGTATTTTATTTATAATTTTTAGACGTTAAATAATATAATTTATTTATGACACAATGATGATGCAGTAATTAACTTATTAATGAAAGATTGAAATAATTGACATTGTAAATATCAAAATAAATCTAATTTGAGACTTTTAATGAATTAAAATAATTTTATAGGATAATATGACATGTTAGAGTTGATTTAATTAACTTTTTTCAAAGTAATCATGCTTTTATAATTTTCATAAAAAATCAAATATCAAATAGTGTCAAAATTGACATAAAAGAGTTTTTAAAAACAATATTATATTATTAATTCATATTCTATTCCTAAAAATCTAATTTTTGGACAAAGGACTTATATAATGATAGGTTTATCATTAATGGACTACTTGGGGGTCTCTTGGAAGTATATAGTAAGTTTATTAACTATATAATATAAAAATACAAAGTGACATGGTAAGTGTCAAACTAATTAACTAAGAGTCAAAACTAAAAGATAAGGTTACGAAAGTGACCCAAAACTGTCTAAAACATATTGGTTGAGTTTTTTTTGACATATCCCCACCTTTTACTTTGAATAATACACTTTTTAGCCATTAGAAACTGAATATGATTTTATAATAAAATAATACTTTAAGTTTAGCCTAAAGAGCCCCTCCTCCCCCTTATAAAAGGACACCACTTATAACCAATTCCTCACACCTCTCAAGCCTTTTGGATCATCCAACCTCTACCCAATTAAGCTCTATACATACCTCTCCTCCTTTTAGAAGCCTTACCTTAGGTATAAGGTTCTTCAAGAGTCCTTTTTGGTTCAAACCAAAGGGAGTTACCCAAATTAAAGGTAATGATTTCTCTTAGCTTCTTTTCTTTTATTTTATTTATCCAAACCCTAAAATCTTATTATTCTTTTCTTTTGTAACAAAACCAGTATCCTAAATATACTAGGATATTTTTATGAGAATTATTCTAACTAAACTTACACACACCTCCATCTAATGGGTGAAGAACATAATGTTTCTGTGGATGGCAACCAAATACCTCACGAAACGATGATTATTCAATTATCTCCTACCGCCTCTCATGGTGTCCATTATGATGTAAATATAATTAAATATGATATTTATGATATTTATTTTATATATAATATTCTGTTATTCCATTTTTTATCATACCATTATTCGTTTCACATTGTATATATATACGATAATTTCATTTGAGGAAGTGCGGACTACTGCCCCCTCAAAGTGATATGACTCGTTCATACCATACATGGAACGTATAAAGGATAATGTTAATGAACTTAAGTAATAAATATAAGATATTATATTATAATGGAATAATAATATACCTATGTATAATTTGGTTTTTATTCCTTTTAAAATAAAAAAATGAAATGGAAGTAGCGTTCGTGCGTACGTACGGACTACCGTCTCCAAGAACGCGATGAGATTCATTGCTCATCGTATCCATTCAAGTCTAATTCTCATTTTATGATTAAAAATAATTTTTAAGGACTTGATATCATTCTGGATATGAATAAGATACAACCTATCCATAACAAACATGGATTATGTAACAAAACATATAAAAGAAAATGAGTAAGTTAACACCCGAAATGACGATAATACTAAGATATTATTAACAATGAATATTTAAAAAGATCATATATGATATCATATTAATGTATATAATTCTTGTATAATTTAATAACAATTATTTCACCATTATACAGGAGGTTAAACTACCCTCGACCAAGGAAAAGTACAAGGTAAGGGTTAATTTCACAATCTCTTTATTATTCGAGGTTGTTTTTACGTAAGTATCTACTGGGACCTCTTTATCATCCACATCCATGTTTCTTAAAAATGTATTTCAAATAATTCTTAATATTTTATAGACTATGGGTTAAAGTCATTTATACCCTTGTTGACTTTTTATAAGATGTTTATAAAAGAATCTTTTCGTCGTTTTCCAAACCAGGTCCTTTTTAACCGTAAGGTAAGAATGTCTTTTTTAACTTATACGGCATGTGCGGCTATTTTCCACCATTATAAAATAACTGAAGCTTCCCTTAAAATCTTATAAGAATATTTTCAAAGTAAATGTTTTATTTTATAATTATGTTACTTTTAAATTATTTCAAAAAAAAGAGATATTTCTCTCAAATAGTTTTGATTTCATCTATGTCAACATCCTTTGATGGATTTTAAGCTTATTTGAAGTTGATTTATAATGATACAAAACTTCCATATTTTATTGAAGGTTTTGTGATATGCTTGACTATGGATGTGTTATTTTTATACCATTAATGGTTTATGGATAAAGTATTGACATTTTGTATGCTAGTTTTAATACGAATGTTTATGTTATGTTTAAACTTGTTCATATGAGGAATGAATTGGACTTAATAAGTGACAGGTGGAGCCTACTCTAGCTCCTCGATGCATCGATAGGTCTCAGGAAACAAAATAGTGTCTTGGCACAAGGCCTTGACAAAATCTTATTTGTAGTCTTGGCACAAGGCCTTGACTATGTGGTTATGATAGTCTGGCATTATGCATTCCATCATTATGAAAGTGGTTATTGATATTTCATGTGATTATTCTATTAGTAGAATATCCATGTGAATATGTAAATGGAATTATTTCATTTTATTTCTACCATATTATTCTGAAGTTCAAGTTTAAAAGTCTTTTGTTTTAGTTATACATTGCCTTAAA
Source organism: Viscum album (assembly GCA_963277665.1). Lineage (NCBI taxonomy): Eukaryota > Viridiplantae > Streptophyta > Magnoliopsida > Santalales > Viscaceae > Viscum > Viscum album. The sequence goes on from OY728122.1 coordinate 2,094,749,791, forward strand.
TATTTCTGCTTATTTATGAAAGTTTCCGATATATTGTTATCATTACTGGGCATTTAAGCTCACCCCTTTCTATGTTTTATTTTTTCCAGGATGTGAAGAAGTAATTTATAAATGACCTATAGGGATAGTATGAGGGGATTTGAGTGTGAACTATGGAGACTATGTTGTTGTATTTTTCATTTTATTATGTAATTTAATACTGATGAATGTATCTAGTGATTCCAAGGCTACTAAACTAATCGGTCTTTCGAGACTTGATCTTTTGTGATCATGCCAATGTTATGTAATAATGCACCGACTCTGGGTAACTGGGGTTGGGGCGTTACATCTTCAACCTATACTCTATGGCGATCGACTAACACAGCCTACTGAACATCTTCTGTGTGAACCTGATGAGGACGTCAACCTAGATCCATACCTACAAAAGAATAAATAGTTAGAGATCCTGAACCTATAATAATGAAGGCTTGACATTAATTAATTAATTGTTTTATTTTATTCATTTTAGGTTAACCAATCCTAAGGTCTACCCATTCAAACACAGGTGCAAATAATATGATTCAAGATCCTTTCCTTGGTCTCTACCTTGCAACTAGAGTCACCTCATTTAGTAGCCACTTTAAGCTAAAAGGTATGTGCATCAGATCACAGGGGCCCTAAATACCCATGTCTCAACTGGTCTCATGTGTTTCAATCTCTTGATAAACTTAGCTGACACTATTTCCCTACCAACCCATGCAACCTCACCTATTCCTAACTCCCAACTACATCATATCCCTCAACCAGACCTCTGATACCACTATGTCATGACCCCCTTCCAACAAGTCGTACCCCTCCTGGGATGAAAATGAGAGGAGAGAGATAGTGACACCCGATTCCCTCCTCCAGTAGGCCTGGGTTGGTGACTAACACCAAGGGTATAACAACACACATATGGGAGGAATTACCCTCTAATATAACACATGAAAAAGAGATAGATAAGATAGACATCAACCAACTCCAACTTAGAATGCAAAGTAAAAAAAAGAAACCCAAGCACACATATATAATTGTTGAAATCACCTATTTTGATAATCCCAAATCATGTTTAATTATATAATGGGTTAGTTTTTTTAAAATATATTTCAATCTATTTTTATCTCATGACTTTTATAAAATAAGTTTACAGTATAAAAATTCGCTAAGTCAAAGTTCACTGCTGAAGGTTACTAGTAAGAGGTCACTATTTTTTAGGCCACTGTCATGGTCACCATTGAAAAACCTACAACTGAACCTTACTTCTAGAATTCATTAGTGAAAAGGTCACTGTTAAAGACCTTACTGATGAAGGTTACCATTATAAGAGCTACAGTCATAAAGTTACTGTTGGAAGTCACCAGTACAAGGTCATTGTTGTAAATCATACCGTTGAAGTACTTACCAAAGCATACAGATTTTGAGTCAATGTGATAGGTCACTATTGTGACAAGGTTGCTGCTACAAAGTGTTTCTCTTAGAAGTCCATGGTTAGACTTATTACTGGAAGTATAATGTTAAGTAGTCTACCGTGGAAGAGCTCACTGGTAAAGCCTACCGTTGGTGAAGTCTACCGTTGGTGAAGTCTACTGTTGGTAAAGTCTACCATTGGTGAAGTCTACCATTGGATAAGTCTATCGTTAGTAAAGCCTACCATTAGACAAGCCTACTGTTGGAAAAGCCTGCCGCTGGATATGCCTATTGTTAGAAGTCTACTGTAGTTTAAGCTTGCTGCTGAAGATGTTGCTGATTGACAGGCTACTATTACCAATCTACTGATAACATATTTTATACTTTATCCATTTTCTTATCATATTCATAACATTCATATTTGATTGATTTCATGAATCTGATATTAATTAATATTGTTTGTAGACATATCAGGAGACCATATCTTGATAGTACGAGGTATGAGAAAGATTGCACGTGATGTACTTACTCCTTTTATCAGACCTCAAATATGAAAGAGAAAAATACCAAGGAAGAAAGATATATAGAGGCATAGAGAAAAACAAAGTAGAGTCTAGAAGTTAAATGAATTACTAATGAACAATAAAAAGAACACTCCAGTGCATATACTGAAAATCCAAAAGCTTCGTGAAGATCTTCTTGAAGAACATATTCAAGGATGTACTGATGTGGTTAAAAGAACCCTTGTACCAAGAAGTTGAACATCTCTATACCTAGAAGTCAGTACCTAAAAGTTGTGACACTCTATTTTTGGAGGAAACTTGTAGAGAAGAACAAATACTTAATTTCCTCAACTACAAGAAGTCCAGATCTGATCTTAAAACACATAGAGCATTCTAAACTCCATCCTAATTTCTCTAATATGTTTCTTATTTTACATTTCTGAGCAGTGTGTGTTTGTTACACACACACTGTCTCCTGTTCTTTAACTGGGGGATACTAAAAATATCCACTCCAAACTCTCTCACCTTTGTTTCCCATGCATAATTGTGGAAGAAGCCTTGTGTGGCTTGGTTTCTTGTTTTCCCACATAGAACTATAGTAGAGGTTGTAGAACCTGGATAGTTTGTAAGAACTTTTGTAAACCCTGATACAGTTTGTGTATATAAGTTTATTTTTACAAACTACTTGGTGGCAGGTGATCACCAAGTGGAGAGGATTAGGTCTCATCTTGAGATTGAACCTCTTGTTTATATTGTTGTGTTAATCCTCATATACTCTATTTTATTTTATCCATTGATTATATTTTTCAAAGACAGAAAACTATTTTTACATTTACTATGATAGTTAGTTTTGGTTAGTGTGTATATATGCTTAATTCAGTAAACCTGTTTCAAAAGTTGAATTAGTGATTTCATTGATTCAACTGAGGACTAATCAACCTTAGAGAAACTTGTTGAGCAATTAAACATTTATATTTCTACTGCCATAATTTACTGGTCTGTTTTTAATTGGAGGATTTTTATCATAAAGTTTTTTAACATAAATTTTAATTGGAACTCAATTCACCCCCTCTTGAGTATCCACTCCAACCAACATTTGGTATCAGAGGGCCTAATTTTCAAGTGTTTAAATTCTTTTCAACTGTTATTTTATTTGTATCTTAAAGATCTTAAAATTTCTGTCATATCTAAATTTTCAGTTGTTTAAATTCTAAGTAACTATGAAAACTAGAGTTGAGGGTGATGATATTAATAGGACACCTTTATTTAACGATAATAACTATTATTAGTGGAAATTAAAAATTAAAATGTATCTATAGATCATGGGACCTGAAATATGGGATACAATTGAAGAATAAATAGTATTGCCTGCTACTGCTAGGGACACATGGTCTCAGTTGACTAAAGATACATATAATAATAACTGTAAAGAAATGAATGCTTTGTACTATTCTCTAGGTGATGAGGAATTCAATAGAATATCTTCTTGAAAAAATACATATGAAATTTGAGATACTTTATCTATTTCTCATGAGGGAACAACTAATGTTAAAGAAATGAGATTAAATGCATATACTATTAAATATGATAATTTTAAAATGAAGCATGATGAACTTATTTCTGAAATGTATTTTAGGTTCAATGAAATAGTTAATATTATGAGTCTTCTTGGAAAACTAGTGGACTGCAAGGACCATATTATGAGACTGCTTCGATACCTACCTGATAGATGGAGAGGAACTTCTGTTTCTATCCAAGAATCTTCTGACATAGGAAAACTTCCAGTAAAGGAACTAATTGGAAATCTTATAATGTATGAAGAAGAACTTAAAGTTAATCAAGAAGTAGGAGAAGAATCAAGGAAGAAGTCAATAGAATTAAAGACTTCAACCTCAAAGATCAAAGACAAAGAAAAAGTTCAAGTTCTTGTAGACAGTTCCACTAGTGAAGAGTCATATTCAGACAGTGATGAGGAGATGGCTCATCTTGCTAGAAGGTTCAAAAAGTTCTACCAAAAGAAGAAATTCTTTATGAAGTCAAACTACAAGGGAAAGTATGATAGTAAATTACAATGGAAGAAATACAGAAAATGGAATGACAACTCAAATGAAATAATCTACTATGAGTGTAGATGAAAAGGTCATATGAAGGCAGACTGCCCCAAGCTGAAATTTAAGAATAAATATGAAGATTAGGGCAAGGGTTATAAAAAGGATATGAGAGATACTAGGAGTGCTTCAGAAGATAGCTCCAGTGGATCTTATGCTTCTGATATTGAACAGAACAATCATGCTAACTTATGTTTCATGACAGAAACATCTAAGGTAACACTTAATTCTATTATACATAATGCCTATTATTTTGGTAATAAGATTGAGTCATATAATTATGAATATATGACTAATGATGAACTATTTGAATATTGTGAAATGCTTGAGGATACCATTAATGAGCTCAAGGGAAAATATAAATCATTAAAGAGACAGCATGCTTTAAATGCAAATTATAAGTCAAAACTGAATATTGAAAAAGATAAATTCTACCAGCTGTTAAAAGAAAACACTGAGCTTAAAATATAAAATAAACAACTAAATAGAGATCTTGAGAAGTTTACTATAGGTAGAGATACCTTAACTCAATTTCTAGGAAAACAGATTGCCCCAAAATATACAACTGGTCTAGGATATCAACTAGGATAGAGAAAAATTAGCAAAACCAAATTTGTTCCAAAATATGGATAGTTCAATGCTATTTCCAGTTCTGGACCATCTTTTGAGAGAAAATTTTCTAAATGACCTAACAAAGTATTTATGCCTCTGAATATGTATGTTGATGTTAAGAAACCTATAAAGCAAATATGGGTTCCCAAAGTTTTACTTGCTAACCTCTCTGGACCTAAGAAAATCTAGGTACCAAAGTTACCCCATGCCTAATCTGTTTTGCACGGATATTGCCTAAAGAGTTCATATAATACCTTGTGGTACTTGGAAAGTGGATGTTCAAGACATATGACAGGATTTTATTCTTACTTCAAGTGCCTAATCAAAGTTAATGGTGGACATGTAATTTTGGTGACAATGCAAAGGGAAAAACCATGGGCTTAGGCCAGATTGGTAACCCTAATACAATATTAATTTCCAAAGTAATTTTTGTTAATGGATTAAAGTACAATTTACTTAGAATATCTCAGTTGTGTGATGATGGTTTTAATGTCAAGTTTGAAAATGATGCATGTATTATTTTTAATTCCAAAAATGATTTAGTATTCATTGCTTGTAGAAATTAAAATGTGTATACTGTTGATTTAAATTCCTTATCCAAGCAAAATGTTTCTTGCTTAAATGCTTTTCATAAGGAATCCTAGTTGTGGCACAGAATATTAAGACAATACAATGTGCACTCACTTAGGAAACTGACTAGGAAAGTTTTAGTTAGAGACTTACCTAAATTGGAATTTCCTCTTAACAAAGTGTGTAATCCTTGTCAAAAGGGAAAGAAACACAAAGTTTCTTTCAAACCAAAGAAAGAAGTCTCTACTTCTCAACCGCTTGAGTTGGTTCACATGGACTTGTTTGGACCATCAAGAGTTTCAAGTTTAAATGGGAAGCACTATGTTTATGTTCTTGTAGATGATTTTTCTAGGTATGCTTGGCTATACTTTCTGGCTCACAAAATTGAATCTTGTTCTTATTTTATCAAATAATCCAAGTTTATAGAAAATATTAGTGGACTTAGAATTAAGACCTTGAGAAGTGATTATGGTCGTGAGTTTGAAACTCGAGAGTTTGAATCGTATTGCTCACACAATGGATACAGTCACAATTTATCTGCTCCTAGAACACCTCAACAAAATGGAGTCATAGAAGGAAGAAATAGGGAACTTCAAGAGATTTCAAGAACTATGCTTAGTGAGTATAATCTACCTATTTATTTTTGGGCTGAAGTTATAAATACAACTTGTTATATCATCAATAGAGTCTTAATTAGACCTGTTTTTAAGAATACCCCTTATAAGATTTGGAACAATAGGAAGCCTAAGGTTAACTAATTCAGAGTTTTTGGCTGAAAAGTCTTTATTCTTAACACTAAGGACAATCTTGACAAGTTTGCCTCCAAAAGTGATAAAGGAATTTTCCTAGGTTACTCAATCTCGAGTAAATCCTATTGAGTATTCAATAAGAAAACCAAATGTATGGAAGAGTCAGTTCATGTCAAATTTGATGAGACTGATCCACATGAACCCAAAACCTCTCTTGAATATCTTGAGGAAAATATGTCAGTTCTGGACCTTAATGATAATGATAGTGAACCCCCTAAAAATGTAACCAGTTCTAGGAATCTTCCAGAATCTATACCTATTGAGTCTGAACCTATAGACAACCATGAGGAGTCTATTTAAACTCTTTCTATAGGTATTATAACTCTCAAGAATCATCATTTAGATGTTGTAGTAGGTGATTTAAATAGAGGGACATAAACTAGAGCTTCTCTAAGAAACCAGGTTGAACATCAAGTTTTTCTTTCACAGCTTGAACCCAAAAATATTAATGATGCTATCAATGATGAATTTTGGGTGATGGATATGTAAGAGAATTAAATCAATTTTAACTAAACAAAGTCTGGGAACTAGTTGAAAGACCTAAGGACACTTTAACAATATACACTAAATGGGTTTTTAGGAACAAAGTTGATGAGTCTGGAAATATAGTTAGAAACAAAGCTAGGTTAGTTGCATAAGGATATAGTCAAGAGGAAGGAATAGACTATGAGGAGACCTTTTCACCTATATCTATGTTAGAGGCCATTAGGATTCTACTTTTTTATGCATCTCATCTAAATTTTAACTTTATCAAATGGATTTTAAAAGTGCTTTTCTAAATGGGTGCATAGTTGAGGATGTGTTTGTTGAAAAAATCCCTAGTTTTACAAATACCCATTTTCCAAATCATGTTTTTAAACTTTCAAAAGCTTTATATAGTTTAATGCAAGATCGAAGAGCTTGGTATGATAGGATCATCTCTTTTCTTATTTCAAAAAGTTTTACTAAAGGAATAGTTGATCCTACTCTCTTCATTAAAATAATTTCCAAATATGTTTTGATAGTACAAATTTATGTAGATGATATAATTTTTGGATCTTCTAAAAATTATTTATGTACTGATTTTTCAAAAATAATGCAAAATGAATTTGAAATGAGTTTAATGGGAGAACTTAAATTTTTCCTTGGATTTCAAATTTTTCAAAATAAAGATGGTATTGTTTTAAATCAAAGTAAATATGTTAAGTATCTTTTAAAATTTTTTGGTTTGGATGGTAGTAAAGGTAGTGATACACCTATGAGTACCTCTTGTAAGTTGGATGTAGAAGAAGCTGGATAACTAGTGGATCAAACCAACTACAGAGGTATGATAGGGACTCTGCTCTATCTTACAGCTAGTAGACCTGACATTATGTTCATTGTATGCATGTGTTCTCACTTTCAAGATAATCCCAAAGAATCTCATTTAAATGTTATTAAAAGGATTTTAAAATATCTCAAATATAATCCCAACTTAGGACTATTTTATCCAAGAAGACAATCATTTGATCTGATAAGTTATTCTGATGCTGACTTTGCTGGTTGCAAGTTAGATAGAAAAAGAACCTCTGGAACATGTCACCTTTTAGCCAAGTAACTAGTATCATGGTGTAGTAAGAAACAAAATTTTGTTGCATTATCTACTGTCGAAGCTAAATATATAGCTTCTGGTAGTTGTTGTGCTCAAATTCTATGGATGAAACACACTTTACTAGACTATGGATATCAAATCAAACATGTCTCTATAAACTGTGACAACACAAGTGCTATTAAAATTTCTAAAAAACCAGTATCTCATTCTAGGAAAAATCATATTGATGGAAGATTTCACTTTTTGAGAGATCATTATCAAAGAGGTGATATAACTCTTAAATTCATTGGCACTGAACATCAATTGGCTGATATATTCACAAAGACTTTGAATTCAGAGAGGTTAAACTACATAAAACATGAATTAGGGATGATTAATTTTAGTATAGCGAACCTCACCGTTGCACCTCACCATTGAACCTCACCGTTTCACCTCACTATTGCACCTCACTATTAGAATCACACCATTACAGCTCACTATTAGAACCTCACTGTTGCACCTCACAGTTAGAACGTCACAGTTGCACCTCACTGTTAGAACCTCACTGTTGGGTACCTCACTATTGGACTTTACCATTACTTCATATTTTATGTGGGAATCTGAACCATTTTATTAGTATTATTTTTCCTGATTTTATTTTGTTTCAATCCCTAAATGATAAAATTAGATCACAAACACATTTCGATCCACTCTCTTCCTCACTCTCTAATCCCTGCTCTCAAAATCCTCAAATCCTAACTTTCCAATGAACCCTCAAACCACTTCGAACCTCAATGGAAAGAGTTAAGCGACCTTCAGCTGATGGTGGAGATGCACCAAGGCCTAATAGACCCCAAGTCGAGTCCAGTGGTGGCAGTAATATATCAACATAGCCTGTTAACCCACATCTGTCAAAGAGGACAATTGTAGCTGAAAAGGAGTTAAGCGAAGATTAGTTGCTCTCAAGAAAATCCTTAGTGATGGAGGCACTAGAGGCTCAAGGTTAGGTGGATTGATTTGTGAATAATAATGGGTCATATTACCCGAGGCTAGTCAAAGAATTCTATGATTATCTAAAATTCGATAAGTCAAATGATGAGAACTGACTGGTTTCAAGAGTAAATGGAGTTGTGGTAAGCTTTTCATCTACTGAATGGGATGAATGTCTAAGGGTACCTCATGAGGGTATATGTGACTACTACTCTGGAGTTATTCCTCCAGACAGTGAGATTTTTTGGTATAATAAATATTTGGAAGAACTGACAGGAAATGTGACCCCAAGGAAGATTATTGCTACTGAAATAAATGGAGAGGATAAACTCTTGTTAAAGTTTATCCAACATGTGATAAGTCCCAAGAGAGGGTACTTTTCTATGTTGAAGTATCAGGACATATTCTTATTGTATTTACTGAATCATGGACATAAGATCAACTTTTGTAGGTTGTTGATGGCTCAGTTGGAAGAAATGACTAAGCCAAGTTCTAAATCAAATGCTCTATTTCATGCCAAACTGATTTATGTGATGTTGAAGGTTAAGGTAAATTCTGGAGATAAAGAGGAAACAATTGTAGCCAAGAAAAATTTTTGTATCTTCAAGATAATCTGCAAGTTCATGAAGATCAGCTGGAATCCCTGGAGAAGAGAATGGGTAAATGATGGAGAGAAGCTTTATGAGAAGTTTGACCATGTAAATAGTCCTTCTAGGCCAAAGGATAAGAGGGATCTAGGTCTAAATCCTGATGAGTAAGAACCTATATATTATGATGAAGAAGTATAGGAGGCTGTAGAACTTGAGAAATAAGGTACTCCAATAGATGATAGGAGTGATCCTGATCTACCAGCCAGTCCTCTAGTTGGAATGATAGCTTCTGGAGAGCCCAGTCCTCCAACAGAGTTACCGAGGAGAGAATCTATCCTAAGGGACAATGAGGTTGAAGAAACCAGTTAAGAAGAGTATGATGAGGCTCATATCACTATTATAGATACCTCATAAATAGGAATAAGCTACTGAATCTGGTCATTCTAACCATGAGGAACGTGAGGCTACTGCTGATAAGGATAGTGAAGGAGAGGAACTCAGTTTGATTCCTCTTATAGGAGTCACTGAAATAGAAGTGATTGAATATGAAGAATAAGTTGTATCTACTTCCCTTACTGTGGAAATTGTGGATGACTCATTCGAGGCAGTATCTCACTCTACTGGTGAGTCAGTTGATCAAGCAGCAACAGCTGTTGAGGTTTCAAGGCTAGAAGAAGCTAAAATAGTTGTCCAAGAGGTAGCTCTAATTGAGGGGGAGCATCCTATTTCCAAGGGATCAGTATTTTTTGTGCATGACATTGAAGGTTGTACTGAGGACCCTGGGTTTCTGGTGTTGGGACTAGATTATGATGACTCAAAAGATGAAAGTCCCAACAAAAGACCTTCAGTGCCAAACCCCATTTTTGTACCTCCAAAAAACTCTTTCCCTAAAGACTATGTTAGAAAGGCAGACCTTGAATCCTTGAAATATGACTTGCATATAATGTTTAAGGATAGGTCCTCTGAGATGGACAAGGTTGTTTCTCTAGTTCAGGAGCATTCAGTATCTGATTTAGGCAAAATACACTCCAGTATTCACTCTGATCTGCTTCAGGAAGTAAGGAAGTATCAGAGTCAAATGAGTGAGTTGTCAGAATCTGTGGAGCTTCTGAAACAATCAGTGGTGAGCTTGAATTATCTTCTAACCTCTAGAGTTCAGGTGGATAAGGATATTCAATATGTCAAAATTTTAGTGTAGTAGTTGGTAACTATGTTTGAGGATTTTAAGAAGTTCATGGAAACACATGTGAAAGGTCAAGATGATGATGTGAAGAGGTTGATCAGTGGTCTAACTAAATCCTTTAAGGAGATAGTAGCTTTCTCTCTGGAACCTCTAGGTGCATCTTCTTCCACTTCATCCTCTCCTCCAGTTGACATTGAAGCTTTCAGATCCATTGTTAGAGAAGAAGTGGAAAAGATCTCTGGTGCTAGTACTTCAAACTCTCAGGTCATTTATATTACCAAAGAAATTCATACCCTTGTGGTAAATTATTTAAGGGAAGCCTCTCAAGATAAGAAGGCCATCAAGGAACAAGTTGACTTTTATTACAAAAGGGTATACACTAAGCATCAGATGGATGGCCACTTCAAGTTACTATTGGAGAACTTGGGGATTCCACCTATCACTCAAGCATTTAAGGATCAAGTGAGAAAGCTTTGAGAGATGACTCCTGCCTTGGAGAAATTTATGAAAAATAAGGATGACTTTATCTCAACCATGGAGAGTGGTGTAAGCATCATCATGGACTTTAGGAATCTTCTATTACCCTTCCTCCATGTGGACTGTACACCCATTGTTGTTCCTTCAGCATTACCTTCTACCTCCACTGCCTCAGCCTCGGCTAGTACTGCTCCTTTGATGTCTCCTACTCAAGCCATCAAAATCTTGACTCCAATGATTCCTTAGAGAGTCACTACCTCCAGAGACATTGAAGCTTCTGTTACAACTTCTCCTATCATCATTCATTCTATCCCTCAACCTCAGTCTCTTCAACCACCTACAAACCCTCCCTCTTCCTCTTCCAAAGGGAAAGAGTCATTACCTATTTCTGATGTGGATTGAGTGTGGTTGTATCTTTTGATAGGGATTTTATAATTCTCTTTGAATCATTTACTAATCTTTGATTAATAAAAATATTCCCTTTTTTCTCTTATTGTATTTCTTTTTTCTAATCACAAAAGGGGAGAAAATACAACACAAGTAAAACACAAGTAATTCCATATCCATATCACATTAATCCCTGCTACTGCATGTGTGATAGGCTTATCTGTAACACCTATTTATTATATTAACTCATCTTTGATAATCTTATAATTATTATAAAGATTAATGGCATAATTTGTGATTATCAAAAATTGGGAGATTGTTGAACTCACCTATTTTGATAATCCCAAATCATATTTAATTCTATAATGGGTTCGTTGTTTGAAAATATATTTCAATCTATTTTTATCTCATGACTTTGCTAAAATTAGTTTATAGTATAAAAATTCTCTAAGTCAAAGGTCACTGTTGAAGGTTACTGGTAAGAGGTCACTATTTTTTAGGCCACTATCACGGTCATCATTGACAAACCTATAGCTGAACCTTACCGCTTGAAGTTATTGGTGGAAAGGTCATCGTTGAAGACCTTACTGATGAAGGCTATTGTTATAAGAGCTACAATCATAAAGTTACTGTTGGAAGTCACCAGTATAAGTTCACTGTTGTAAATCCTATCTTTGAAGTACTTATCGAAGCATACAGATGTTGAGTCAATGTCATAGGTCACTGTTGTAACAAGGTTGCTGCTACAAAGAGTTTCTGTAAGAAGTCCAATGTCATACTTATTACTAGAAGTCTACTGTTAAGTAGTCTACTGCAGAATAGATCACTGGTAAAGCCTACCATTAGTGAAGTCTACCATTGGTGAAGTCTACCATTGGTAAAGTCTACCGTTGGTGAAGTCTACCATTTTACAAGTCTACCGTTAGTAAAGCCTATTGTTGGACAAGCCTACTGTTGGTGAAGCCTACCGTTGGATACGTCTACTGTTAGATGTCTACTGCTATTTAAGCTTCCTGCTGAAGATTCTACTGATTTACAGGATATTATTATCAATCTAATGATAACATATTCTATACTTTATCCATTTTCTTATTATATTCATAACGGTCATATTTGATTGATCTCATGCATCTGATATTAATTAATATTATTTGTAAACATATCAGGAGACAATATATTGATAGTACGAGTTACGAGAAAGATTGCACATGATGTACTTAATCCTTTTGTCAGACCTAAAATACAAAATAGAAAAATACTGAGGAGGATAGATATATAGAGGCACAGCTAAAAACAAAGTAGAGTCTAGAAGTTAAATTCATTACTAAAGAACAAGAAGGAGAAAACTCCAATGCATATACTGAAAATCCAAAAGTTTCACAAAGATCTTCTTGAAGAACATATTCAAGGATGTACTACTATGGTTAAAAGAACCCTTGTACCAAGAATTTGAACATCTTGGTACCTAGAAGCCAGTACCTGAAAGTTGCGACACTCTATTTTTGGAAACAACTTCCAGAGAAGAACAAAAACTTCATTTCCTCAACTCCAAGAAGTCTATATCAGATATTCAAACACATAGATCATTCTAAACTCCATCCTAATTTCTCTACTGTGTTTCTTATTTTACATTTCTAAGTAGTGTGTGTTTGTTACACACACACTGTATCATGTGATTTAACTAGGGGATACTGAAAATCTCCACTCAAAAATCTCCCACCTTTGTTTCCCACACATAACTATGGAAGAAGCCTTGTGTGTCTTGGTTACTTGTTTTCCCACGTATAACTGTGGTATAGGTTGTAGAACCTAGACAGTTTGTAAAAACTGTTGTAATCCCTGGTACAGGTTGTGTATCTAAGTTTATTTTTAAAAACTACTTGGTGGAATGTGATCACCAAGTGGAGAGGATTAGGTCTTGTCTTGAGACTGAACCTCTTGTTTATATTTTTGTGTTAATCCTCATATACTCTGTTTTATTTTATCTGCTGCTTATATTTTTTAAAGACAGAAAAATGTTTTTACATTCACTCTGATAGTTAGTTTTGGTTAGTGTGTATATATGCTTAATTCAGTAAACCTATTTCAAAAGTTGAATTAGTGATTGCATTGATTCAATTGAGGACTAATCAACCTTAGAGAAACTTTTTGATCAATTAAACATTTATATCTCTACTGCATTAATTGACTGGGCTATTTTGAATTGGGGGATTTTTATCATAAAGTTTTTTAACAGAAATTTTAATTGGAACTCAATTCACCCTCCTCTTGAGTATCCACTCTGACAAATAGTAATTTCATGCAAGAACTAATACAACTGAAATGGAAAAACTGCAAGTACCAAAGAAAGTAAAACAATAGTAACCACGAAGCCCAAATAGCTCCTATAACCCTAAGATAGTAGTAACCATCCTGATCTCCAACATTCTCCAAGTGACATAAAAAATAGTTTATATATATGTAGGGTGATTATAACAGTATACTTAGTAGGATCCTCCCTAGATCCTCTTGTGAAAAATTAAAGAAAGCATGCTAAAGCACAGTGAACAACAAGTGAAACTCACTCATCACCTAAATAGGTATACTATATTCCCAGCCTCACCATGGGTACTCTCACCAAGTATCACATATAAGATTTTATAATATAATAAATAATATCAAGGGTACCCCATTACCACTTCCCCATTGGTTTGCCTCTTTGCCCCAATGTCACATGTCCTAATAATATCTGTCCAAAAAGGCTTGCCCGAAGACACCTTGACGTAGCACCACAACATGTACCTTGTGCAATACAACGACTACGTCCATGTAACCAAAGTAACCAGGTTATTTTTTGGAGCCACCATATCTCGCATAAATTGTATCATACGTTGGGTATTATACTACAAGCATAGCCCATACACTGAGTAAGGATACTCAGGTCATCACAAACTATACACATTACACCTATAGTAGTCCATAGGAAACTATATCTAGAATATATTTGTTTGAATAACCATAAGAAATTACAGCCCTCAACACACATATATGGGGAAAACTAACCACCGTGCCTACCATCACAAGTAACTACCAAGAGAAGAGAGTGGGGCTAAAGGGGGTAGTCATCCATCCATCCTTGAATCAGGATGTTGGGGAAAACACCCCCAGGGGTCAGAATACCTAGGGTGTCAGTTTCCCTAACATATAGGGTGGGGTAGAGTATAGAAACACAAAAAGTATATAATATAATATATCCCAAAACCACACTATGGCCATAACCTAGTTTTAGACTTAACTGCAGATAACATCTCTCAAACTCCCGACTTCCACTACAAAGACTAGATATCCTATAAAAACACAACCATTCAAAGAGATTTATTAAATTGCTTGTCCCTTTTTATCAATTTCACTTTATGTTAATTAATTATTTAAACATTAATTAACCATTATCAACTCCACATTACATTTCATTAGCATCACAACAATGTTATATTCCCTCCTACATAACCAAACCAATTCCATAGTTCCTTTAAATTGTAATCTCAGCATTGCATCCCAACAAGCTCCAAGATCATGGTTTAACATCATTTATTCAATAATTCATTAACAATATTATTACTTTCCCATATTCCGAGGAATTATAGAAAAATATTCTAAGCTACCAAACACATGAGGCTCAACATGGTGAGTAGGTGAACTACCCATCGAGTCTTTTCCACCTATAGAAAGAGCATAGACCCATCCATCCTCAAGAATCTAAACACAGAAAACATGTGGCATACCCCGCATGTCTTCGCCTATTTTGGAAGGAGAGTAAGAAAAATCATTTGCCTCAAGCAGTGGGGATATTAAAGCTGATAACAATCAAAAGGTTCAACAAGAATCTGACATTCACAACTAACTCATTTCACCATCTCTGATGTCGTACCCAACACCCACATGCATTAATCGATGTATCTCGCTTCTCTAGGCATCAACTGCTTCCACCACAACCATTGGGAATCCCTGTCCCCATATACCACAATATCCCTCCAGGCTCAGCCATCCGAGGCTCACACCACAACACAAGAAATAGGAAACAAACAACATAGCAATTGAGCTCTTGGACCTAAACAAGGTATTCATGCTTTAAACACAATGATCACTCACAATTGTAAATAATAAGGTCATTTAACTTTAAAAGAATTAGGGTAACTCAAAACCCTTCATGGAATTATCATTATCACACAACTGGTTCATTATTCCACATTGAATTGACCAATTTAATTAAACATGCATAACTGCATCCATTTGATTATCATCAAATTAAAACAATAACTAGATTCATTTACATGCCTCTTTATCTTTATCCAATTAATTTATAATTAATCCTGGATTTATGTTCTTAACTATTTCCATAAAAAATTACATGCTAACAAGAAAATCATAGACATCACATGATCTAGAAATCAAGAGGAAAATTGTTATCACGGTATAAATAAATAACATATGATTGATTCCAATTATTTAATTCATTTAAAATATTTATTATGTCAATTTCATTATGATACAGTGGCTAAAACATGCTAATTCTATGACTACACGTAAAACAATATAGAATCCATCAATCCCCTACCTCAAAATATTTCTGATTTTCTTTTCATGAAAACGTTCCAACACAATGGATTATGATCACCTCTCTCGCAACGACTGCATCCACCTGAGGACTCCGTGGTACAACCACATCAATCAATACCCAAGAAAGGTCCATTAGAAACATGTAGATCACATGTCATAACATGGAAATGATAATGGGAGGAAACAGATCAAAGAACCCACAAGAATAGAGATAAAACATACCTTCTATCAAAGATGGATCGACACATGCTGATTGCACCAAAACAGGGGAATGCGGGAAGGGAAAACTCAGTCCATTTCCACAGCACAATCATATGTCTCCTTGGGAAAGAAAGGTCCGGGGCATCCCATACTAGGTAAAACAAGAAGGAAGAACAAGGCAGAATGTATCTCAGCCTTTTAAAAATATGAATGGAGCAACATTTAGATACAGTTTAGATTTTCTATTAATGGAGGATCTCATCAAGACTACACAATAGAATATTAAGATAGGAGTTATGGGCTTGGAATCAGCCTTAAATCACTTAAAATAAGGTCTCGAATGCATTTTACGTCAAAGAAAATGTTAAAGGGGAAAACTATAGGAAGCTAGAAATAATGTTCACATCTATCTCACCGATAACACTGTTCACAAATTAATCATCAAAAACATTGTTCACAAATGACTCATTGATAACACTATTCATAAATGACTCACTGAAATCACTATTCACAAATGACTCACTGACAACATTCTTCAAAAATGACTCACCAACATTATTGTTCACAAATGACTCACCAGTAGCACTATTCACAAATGACTCACTGACAGCATTATTCCCAAATGAGTCACTGATAGCATTGTTCAGAAATGACTCACTAATATAACTATTCACAAATGACTCACTGACAACAATGTTCACAATACTGGAAACACTGTTCACAGAACTAGAAATCTTGCAAAGTGTTGGGAATAAGCCGTCTTGACCTCCCAGAACACCTCAAAATCCCGATTTTCACAAATGAATGTACTGGAGTGGTCCCGGCCATTACAAAATCTCTATGGAAACTACTTCCCTTATATAGGTCATAATGCCTAATAATTAGGGATACTTAGCACAAATAGTTAGAGAGAAACTCAAAATTAATGATATAGTGATTGCATTTGAATATATTGATCTATTTTCCAAAGAGTTTCTTAGATACCCTAAATAGTGTGGTAAATATTTCAATTTAACTCATACATGGTGATATGCTAATATCAAAGATTCTTTATAGAATTACCCCCATTGATTTGGGGGAATTAAAGAAGTAACTATAAGAAATTTTAGACAATATTTTTATACGACCAAGTGCTTCACCATGGGGAGTACCAGTACTATTTATTGAGAAGGATATATCAATATTTCTATGCATTTATTATCAAGATCTTAACAAAATCATGATCAATAACAAGTATCCACGACCCTATATTGATGAATTTTTTGACCAACTTAATAGGGATCAATACTTTACAAATGTGGAATTTTGATTTGGATATCATCAATTATGGGTGAATAGAAAATATATATATATATAATACAACCTTTCATATATGATATAGGCTCTATGAATTCATACTAATTCCATTTATACTTGAAAATTCCCCAACAATCTTCATGGATTTTATGGATAGTTGATCGCGTTGTCGAGCATGTCAAATTAGTTTAGTTTTTTCTAAATTTTCTATAGTATAGAAGGAACACTGGGTCATCTCTCAACAGAGCCTTAGATAATTAAATTAAAAATAATGTTTTTATTATTAAAAAGTGGAATGGGATTTTAGAAAATATTGGGTGTGTTTATTTAAGAATCCAATAGATAAATCAAGCAATAAAATAGAATGGAAATTAACCGATTTGATTAAGCGTGATCAACCTGGAGAAATCTCATGATTCACATCATTCATCAATTCAAGATATAGGGTTTATATATTTTAATCCTTGGTTTGTAACACCTAGAACCATAATTTTACTGATTTTATATAAGTATACCTCCTAAGGTTTAGTCAGAAATATAAAATGATTCACTGATTACTACTGATGATCGGGTGAATTGTGCTCGACTTCATAACTGAAAATCACCAAGGAAACAAATGAAGAACTCAATGAATTTTTCAAGTTTTTATATTATTTCAATGAGTTACCATGAAATGAAATTAGATATCCATTTCAGTGTTTATGAGAGTTCAATTGAACAATATTAACTACACAAACACCGCATTTGAAAAGGGGAAGAAGAAGTGGTGAATGGTGTGTGAAACATCACATGAATGGGTACCCCCAAAAAAATAGTGAACTAGTGTCAAATTGGCCCATTATGAAACTGTATATTTTCAAGAAAGTTTTCAAGAAATGAATTCAGAAAAAATATTAAGTGTAAAAGGATTTAACAATGGGATAATAAAACCTACAAAAAATATAATACACAAGTATATGGGTGATAATACATGTTATATCAATGTACGATCAATAGTCTTTAGAGATTACCTTGATAAATTTGCAGTAGTCTTTATTGATAATATTCTCATATATTCAAAAATAAAATAAGAACATGAAAATCATTTTATAATTGTTCTAAATACCTTAATAAAGGAGAAACTGTATAGAAAGTGTGATTTTTTATTATAAAAAGTATACTTCTCGGAACATGTGATCTCAAGAGAGGGTATATCGATGGATCATTCAAAGGTAGAGGTGACTAAATAATGTTTTAGACCAACCGTTGTAGTATATATCCATAGTTTTTATAGATTAGTTGGATACTATTGATGCTTTATGATAAATTTTTATTATTGTAAAATACACTAACCGGGTTAACTTTTAAGGGTGTTAAGTTTATCTGGACATAAGAATGTGATGCTAGCTTCAAGGATCTTAAGAATAGGTTATTTATTATGGATTTACTCACATTATCCTACTATGAAGCTAGGTTTGTGATATACAATTATGTATCAAATAAGGGCCTTGAATGTTTCCATATTTAAAATGAAAAGGTGTTAGGTTGTGTCTCATTTCAATTAAAGTTCCATGATAAAAAATCCCTGACACGTGATCTAGATCTTGTAGTTAAATTTTTTACATTACATATTTGGAGTAATTATCTATAAAGAGAAAAGTGAGATATTTATACTGATCACAAGATCTTAAATTATATAGATACATAGAATTTAAACATTCACCAAAGTATATGGTTATATTTGATCAAAGATTATGATTTCTTAATACATTTTCATCTTGAGAAGTAAAACAAGGTAGTTGATACTCTCAATAGAAAAGAAAATGCTACCTTATCCATGACGAGGATTAAAAGAGACCCAATAGTCTTGGATTTGTAAAGTAGGGGCTTGAAAATCAGGAGGGAAGGGATAAACTCATACTTTTCACAAATTATTTCTCAACCATCCACCTATGTGAAGACCATGGAGGTGTATAAGGATGAGATGGATTTATAGAATTAGATAAGAAGTATTTTTGAGTTCAACCTTGACAATGATAGAATTATCATATTTCATAAATGAATATGTGTCCCATCTATACAATAACAAAAGAAGGATCTATTGGATGATGCACATATTTCATCATTATTTATTCATCCAAGAAACAGAAAAATGTATAGATACCTCAAGGAACATTTCTAGTGGGACAACATGAAGGAGGATATTATAGAGTATACTTCTTAATGCATGGTTTTCCAAAAAAAATAAGGAGGAATGTTACAAGTCTAAGGGGATGATGCAACATTTACCCATTACTGTATGGAAATGAGAGAATATCACCATGTATTTTGTTATAGGTCTTCCAAATACATATAAATTATATAATTACATTTGGTTTTCAGACTTAAAAAGTTTACACACTTCATTGTTATTCGATGGGATTTCTCATTCAATAAAATTACCAAGATATACATAAATGAAATGTTAAGGCTTTAGGAAGTTCTACTTTCTATTTTATATGATCAAGTTCTGAGGTTTACCACAAATTTATAGAGTATTATTCAATAATAATTGGGTACAAAATGGATATTTAACATAGCTTACCATCCTCAAACTGATGGTTATTCTAAAAGTACTATTTAAACTCTAGAATATATACCGAGATCCTACTTAATTGAATTTGAAGGGGGTTGAGATCAATATCTTCCTCTAATAGAGTTCTCATACCATAGTTTCCACTTTATAATTTAAATGGATCTATATGAGGATCTATGTAGGAAGAGTCGAAGAGCTCCAATATACTTGGATGAAGACAGAGAGAAAAAAAAATTAAGACCATATTTTCTCAAGATATTTTAGATAAGATTTAATCCATTCAGCAACATATTGATGAAATGCAAAGTTGAAATAATATCTACACTAATAATCTTTTATTAGATTTGGATTTTGAAGTTGGAGATACAATATTCCTTTGAATATCACCATAGAATAAAGTTATGATATTTGAGAATAAGGGAAAGTTGATACCTAGATACATCAACCCCATTAAGATTATTGATCACATGGAAACTATATCTTATTATCTAGCACTTCGATCAAACCTCTTTCAACTACACGATGTGTTCCATGTATCACTTTTTAGGAATTATATACTCAATCCATCACATATACTAAACTTAGAGATTATTCAACTAAAATATTATTACTCTTATGAGGAAAAACCAGTATATATCTTAGATCATTAAGATACAATTCCATGAAACAATACCATTCACCTGGTTAAAGTTATCAGGTGAAATCTTAAGTTCGAGGAAAGAATGTGGGAACCCAAAAATTTAATGAGGCAAAATAACCCTCATATATTTTCATTTGATCAATGAAATTTTGAGGTTGAATTTTTTTTAATAGTGTTATAATGAAACAACTCACATTTTTATTCCTCGAATATGATGAATAACCTGTTTCACGTACAACACCAAAAAAATTAACACTTCATTTCGTTAGGGGATAATATTATAACGTAATGAAAATTAATACATCAATGGAAAACAATATGAAAAATCATCATGAAAATTACAAGAAGAATAAAACCTCAAGTAAATAAAAAGAATATGAAATTGAATCTTTATCCTTAACCACAAGTAAATAAAAATACTATGAAATTGAAATATTTATTCTTGTGGTTTGTATTAAAGTCCATACCACCAATTATAACTATGTAAAGAATCCAAAATATTAGTAATATGATACACATTTGAGAAATATATGAAAGAGTTGTATGGATGAAATTTATAAAAGTATGTAAGGTTATATATAGGAGTGAAAATGCGTAATATGATCATTTGAAATATACATGATAGTTGGGAATACATATAATCAATAAGTATATTGAAAATGATATAATGAGTATTTAATACTTTTATAGAAATGGATAATTTATTATAAATCATATATTTAACATTAATAATAAGTAACTCATACCCATTAAACAATTAAGGTAGGATAATATCATGGTCGTAAGGTATTGATGTTTTTGTGGGATGATGTATTTAGGTTACCAAATTCGTGATCATAACTACCTTCATATAGTTAAGGTAGGATAAGGAATCAAAATGTAATCATTCGTTACATAATACATCTTTTTAATTTAAAAAAAATTGTTAAATTTAACATTTTTAGATATTAAATATGATAAAAATGGATTTAATTTTTTGTAATTAAGGCATCAAAATTAGGTAAGAGTCAATTTCATTTTTTGTGAAAAAATAAATTATTGGGTTAAATAGTGAAGGACATCAGTAAACTGTAAAATGATAAAAAATAGTATATAGTTAAATTGATTTACAAAATTTATAAAAATAAAAATACATGTTTATAATGGAGATAATCTCATATTCACTATGTTTTTTCACATATTTTCCACTTTTCATGTTAAAATGACCTTTTTCAACCATTAAAGAATAGAAAATTGCAAATTTTCCACTCAAACTCATCTATAAAAGGACCTATGCTCTATCTATCCCAAACCAATTCTATCCTATGATTTCCTCTTAAATCGCTGCCCATATTTCCTCTTATATAGTTCTCTCTCATGTTGGTTAGCTTTTGGTATTAATAAAGAGGCCTAAATCCTTCATTACGAATAAATTCTTTATGAGGAGTGATTCTATCAAAGTAATGATTTTTTCTTCATATATTTAATTTATCTCCTCCTCTCCAGTCTTCTTAAACTCCATCCGCCAATCTAATGATGTTATATTAACACTATTATCCTTCATTAAAAATGATATTACTATAATATAACTCTATACTCTTATTCATTAGTATAATATGTTCTTGTTTTGGTTGGTTAAACCACCTATATTAATGATGATATAACATATTCCTAATTTTCATCATGGATAAGTATAAAGACATTAATACTAGAAATATATGGTATTTATGATTAATATATTTCATAATTATTATTCTAAAATGGTGTCACCTAAATGGATGATCATTAAAAAGCAACTCATTAATATTGTTTATGTTACTCGGAACATACACGTTGTTAATTCCATTATTATGAATTATACCCATATCATTCATCAAACAAATAATGAAATTTATAAATAATTATAATATTATAATTACACTACCTTGAAAAATATGAGAATGATGAACTTAATAACATAGAATGATGATTTAAATCACCATACTGAAACAAGCATCGTATAATCGAAACCAATAACATTTGATGATGAAAATAAACTAAAAACTAATGTATATGAAAAAATGGGTATACATTATTAATATAAGAGGTATTAAATTTAAATAATGTTCTAAAATAGATTATTAATAAGTTTATGTTAATTATGTATAAGGTTAGAGTGCGTTCATGGAATTTAGGAGTAAAGGTAAGAGTTTTCTCTGATAATATCTCTTTTTATTTGACATTATCGATACCTAACCTTCCATTGGATGAATTTAAATGAACATTACATATAAATCCTTAATATTTTCTTAAAAATTTTTATGTTGTGGATTTACATTTATTTTTACCATTCCCATCTCATTGATTCACAATTCCCTATTACAACATTTGTAAGGGGAATTGTATTTTTCTATTTTATTTTAGTTGAAATATTTCTCCTCCATATCCATATTCTTTATAATGTTTCAAAAATGTATTATATTTCCTTATTTATATTTCTATGATTTATGAAAGACTTTATCCGTTAAATTTTACTTACTTATAAAAGTTGGAAAATAATATCTCTCTTCTATTATGTTTCTCTCTCGATCTCTTTCTCCCACCATTTTTTAGTTTTATTTACGAATATTCCTTTTCAAGTTTTCATAATTATTTAAAGTGATTTTTTTAGTTTCTCATTAATTTTAAAACAAATTATTTATAAACTATTTATTTATAAAAAATTTATTAAAATTTCAAGGATATTTATTTTTATCTCCAAAATAATTTTCATATCTTCCTTTAAATGGGTTTTTATATATGTCAATATTTTTTAATGATTTTATATTTATTTGGGGATATGTTTTAATGGAAACATACACTTTATTTTTCTATATGATTTTTATGAATTATGAATATTATTATAAATCACATTCCTTTATCTTGGTTTAATCATGTTATGGTGAATTTATGAATGTGTTCATGATCATACGATACACATATGTATAGTTTATCATTGTGTGACAAGTGAGTTCAAAATTAAATATCCCTTCAATTTATTAGGTAAAGATTATATTTCATGAGATATTTTTTTATAGGATATGAGATGTTATCCTAGTCCACTATGTTTGGGGATATGTTTTTCCACTATGTGATGATGTTTGTGGTAGTGAACCTTGGAATATGATATGTTTATCTATACTTATGAAGGTTCCATATTTCCATTCCTTTCCACATTCCTATATTATGTATCAAATTTATATTATGCTTCTCATTATTATCCATGGATATTACTCCCCTGGGTATGATTTTATGATTAAGTTCTCATGCATACATGTTTATTTTATACTTACTCCTTTGTGATTTTATTTTTTATCACTCGTGTTGATTCAATTGAAATCACTTATATTTTACCCCTTATTAAGTTTTTGAACTCACATTTTTCTTTTATTTCCATTACATGGGTAGTGAAGAAGAATATTAAATATGGTATATCTAGGAATAAGTCAAATTTGATTCAATTGTTAAAGAAATGTGCATTGTGTTGTAAAATAAGACATTTATATAACTAATATTCAAAGAGGATAAACATTTGAATTCTATGGGGTTTGATTTATTATGAATTATAATGGATAATAAACTATAATTATGTATTATGTATGTATATTATGGTTGGAATCATTTACAGGGAGGTTTTTTCTTTCAAATTGTGTCAATTTTTATTTAATGAGGAAAAGAAAAAAAATCCAACCAATCATCAAACAATTATTGGAAAAATTAAATTCTAGTCTCAACTATGTTAAAAGAACATAAAAAATTATTTAAAAGGATCAAAATAACAGTCAAACTCATATTTAAAATTTACAAAAGCAAGGTTGGAAGTTAAGTTTAATATTTCAAGTAAAATTGGTAAGAATCAAGAGTCCATAGATAAATAGAACCTTATTATGTCCATATTTCATTATGATAAAACTTTCAAAGCTGAAATAGAGTTTTACATTAAATATATCAAGAATTACACCATTATCTGGAAGGAGTAGAAGTGTGTGGATTATGATCAATATTTATTATCCATTATAGATATTTATAAAATATTATTAGAATATTTTTATTAATGTTAAGTTGTCATGTTATTTTCCCATTCACATTCAAAATGAAACAGATCTAGATCTCCTCTCTTACTCCCATGAGATTTTGGATTTTTAAGAGAAGTTTCATGATGAAATGCTATAGGGATATTCTTTATATTTAAATTTAGTTGATCAGAATTTTTTGAATCAAAATTTACTCATATTATTCTTATATAAACTTTCAATATTCAATTAATTTGAATATGTTCCATGAGAGTGATGGTGTGATGGATGTTACACCTACTAAGGTAGACTTTGATATACTAATTCTCCTTGAAGAATCTACCAAGGGAGATATTATTGGATAGTGATGATGTGATGGATGTTACACTTAATAAGGTATATTTTTATATTCTAATTATACTTGAAGAATCTAGTAAGGGATATATCACTGAAAAAAGATGAAGTGGCCATTATTTTTTTATTCAGAGCTATGATAAAGTGAAATTGGTGTTTTAATCACCTCTATTTTACTCTATTTTTCAAATCACTAGAAAGAAAAAATTATAGTTGTTATTACTTAGGAAAATCACCTGCTAATGGACTAGGATTAAAATAATGAAAATTTTCAGCTATGGATAGCCTAAATATAAAACCTATTATGGGGTTTAAACCAAAATTTATTGTTCTTTATCTATATTTTTTATTTTTCTTTATTTTAATCTTGATTAATAACTTTCTTTTTGTTTTTTGATGCAGGATTAAGGTTGGACACTATGTTTTTATATGATTTGGAAGATAAATTATACTATTTTACTCAACTTTAATAAGTAATTAAGTTTGTTTTTTCTTAAATATTTTCAGTTTTAGTAATGTTTTCCATTTTTCATCTTTGTAGCTATATGAAGTGGGTAGTGCTTGAGTGTTAGAATAAGATCAAATAACTTGTTATCCACTACTTCTAGAATAAACCCAAGTCGTATTTTTCCACTTCATTCTTTATCATTTTCTTAAAATTATTTTGATATTAAATGAAAACGTTTTTTTAATACATGATGGGTAATAAAGAGAATAGGTATGTGGGGATAAATGTTTTTCTATGATTGATTTTGTATGTGTTTTCTTCTTTTTTCTTGTATTTTTAGTTTTTTTGTGTCTTGATCTTAATGGAAATATCTTTAATCATTTTCCATGCTTGAGTCAATCATGATAGATATTCTCTATTATTGAAAATAATGGGTCTAGATGATTTTTTATATGAGATATTCTCCATCGGTTTTGAATTTCAAACTCTCTTATGAGTTTGAATCATTTTTTAAATCCAAACTCACTAGTGATTGTCCCAAATCATTTTCACTATCTCATGTGGTACTCTAAAACATATTTCGACAACTAATTCCTAATCCCCCATTTTCTTGAGTAAACTTGATTCATGTATCACTAAATATAATTTTATTATTGTCTCCTTCAAAGCATTTTTAGAATGAATGAGTATATTAATAGGATTGAGGTACATTTTTGGGAAATCCCCTTAATATCAATATGAGATCCACCTTTATTTAAACCCCAATTAACTCCTTAGTTTCCATGAATGCCCTTATTTTCATGACAAATCTCCATTGGTATCCCTCCCAAGCTGATAATAATGAGAAGGAAATAACCCCCAAAACCCACCTCTAATAGGTTATGGGTTGGCGACATTGAGGGTATATAAAAACAATAATGGGAGGAATTTCCCTCAATATATGAATTTAAAGATAATGTATAAGATGAGTACCCCAATACAATCCATATCATAAATAATAAATCCAAATACATGAATTTGATTTCATAAAAAACTAAATAATTTAAAATACCAAAAAAATCCTAGGTAGCAACCACGATCACCAGCAACTCCAAAATAACACCTCGAACTAGTAACATCTAGCTTAATCACCTACCATCTCCTAAAAACCTAAAAATAGTTTATATATATATGTGGAGTGAGTATGACATGTATACTTAGTAGGATTCTTCTTGAAACCTCTTATGTGGAATGTAGAAGAAGTATACTAAATTTCAGTGAATAAATAAATGAAACTAACTCATCATATAAAATAGTAGTAATATTTCCAATCCTCACCATGGATCACTCACTAAATAATTCATAAATATAATAAATCTACATTGAAAAATATATAAAGATAAAGGGTACCCAACTTATACTTCTAATTCCCCGCTAGTTTTTCATTCTCATGCCCAAACATCTCACATCCCATGTTCATCCCTCCCATGAATCATCCTGCACTCTATGAAATTGTATCACAATAATTCTACATCTTGTGAATCCCGAAACAACCTCCTCCTCCTTATCCCATATGTAACCATGTATAAGTTTGTAAGACACCATGTATCATTTTTTATACCTCAAGACACTACATCCCTTACATGTACACTCAGGGGAAACTGAATTCACTAAATTCGGATACAAGTATCTACTATAACCTTAAGCTATTATATCTCGTATATAAATATATAGTAAACTGAGAGTCATCACTACACATGTGAGTCCATGGTATATACCTTAATCCATCAATTCTTGTGAATTCCCCCCAATTTTATAATAATAGAAGAGATGGAATAAGAGAGGGAGTAGTTAGTTATATGTTCCCTTACTAACCTTAATGTTGGGAAAACATCCCCCAAAACATTTGGGTGTCACCTTCCCTAATGAATCGGGTGGTAAATCATATAAAATCATAAAACATAATAATATATCACACACAACCATACTAAGTATAACTACCAAGCCTTATAATCAACCGCAACTATCATCTCACATGACACCTTCCTACCATCGCTAAGGCCTAGAAAACTAGATCTCAAACATGCACACAATCATTAAGATTAAACATTACGCAATTATTTAGTAATTATAAATTACCAATATATCATTAAACCTTCATTAATCATGGTTTAATCATTCCATTTCAACTCAATCCATCAAGACTCCATAATTCATTATTCAATTACAAGACATATTATCTATGCCCCTTGAGCATCAAACTAACCATCATATGAGTTCTTTTAATTCTATTTATCATCCTATATTTATGGGTACTCTATGACTCATCTCAGGATACCACATTCAAGGATGCACTTTCCATTCATAGATCCATAATAAGTCGATCAGTTAGAAACCATAACCATCAATATTCATACAATTATCCATTAAAAGAAACCAATAAGAAACAACCAATCAAGTAGACATACCTCTTAGCTTGTTATATCTTCCCTAGTGTCATCCTCAATACTATTGTGAACAATATAATAAATTTACCTATCACTGACATCATCCACCATTATAGCCCTAGGAAATCCATCCCACTTATCACCAATATAAAAACCATATCAGGTTTACAAAAAATCAAAATAAGTCTCTAATCACCATACTAGAGTATGCACAAATGGAAAAAATGCATATTTCCAACACATAAATTTAAAGGGAAACTAACACCATATCACTAAGGTATACAAGCCTTTATCAAGAAAGGATGGGGTCGCTCGACCCCAAAAAATTGTCTTTTATGAAAAAATCATTTCATTACCATCTTGAATTAGCCTATTTATTATAAATCAATTTTCAAAAACAAAGAATACCGATTCCAGTATCTAACAACATTAATACCACCCAATTAATTATGCTTCTATCATAATTTCCATATTTAATTAGTTTCCATAAAGAAATATAATTAATTTACTTTCTTCTCTCATTAAACAATTAAATAATTTTGACTTTACATTTTTTTTACCCATTTTCAAATGCATGTGATAATACCAAGAATCAAGAAACACCTATAATAATTATAATTCTATGCTAAGTAGAAAATATCAAGTAAAATAACACAATAATAATATACAGTAATTATATCATCTCAATCCTGAAATTTCCATATTATGAAAAATATAATAATTTTCATGTGATAATACTTTATTATTCTCTATTTAATTTGATATAATTAAATTATAACATTTTATGTGATTTCCATAATTTTAAATATTAATATTAATCTACACTATGCGATATTAACTCCACTTTTTTCTAATAATTTCTAGATTATTATCTTTAATATATTTAATTTCATATATCTACCTAAAGGAAGTTAAATTGTGATTAAATCACACTTTCACATAAAACAAAGGAGATATAATTAATCCCCTACCTAGAAGGAAGTTTCATAACATGTTTCACAAAAAAAGAGTGAGAAGGTTGGGCGCATGCTTGGAAAAACATAGAAAGGATCGAGTCAATTTGAAAAAGACTCTATTTGGATCACCCAAGTTTGATTAAGAATCAAGAATTATCAAATGAAAAAGTCTCTTTGGTTTTTATAATAACAGATATGATCTCCCATGGATGTTCTAGGAAATTTGGTCAAAACTTTCCTATTTTAATTCACATTAAATCTGTTCTTATTTTTTCCCTCGTACAAAACTTTTAAATCTTTAAAAATAATGAAAATATTTATGTAAGTAAAATATATATACATATTCCTTGTATTATATTTTTAATCCATCAATTTCAATTATAATTTTCTTTTATCTCATAAAAATATGCCATAGAATGAATCTAGGTGAATTATGGAATTTCTATATAAAAAAGTTACCTACATGTGAGAGGGGTACTCTACATAAAGGTAAGAATAACTAATTTTACATAGATAAAATTACCTTTATTCAAGTATTATTATATCCTTACATGAAATAATAAATACCTTTCCATGACCCTCACACAATTCTACCCTGAAGAAAGATCCAGGATCTTACCCATATGTGAAATATACCTTGGCTCGAGCTTCAGGATCTACCCTAACGTGAGACCCTCACGCAAGTATACCATAATGGGATTTGTATAAATATTATGGTACCCTTACATGAGAATGTTACCTTCAAATGAGATACATGAATCCTAAGTTACCTTTACATAGTGAAGGAAATAAAGGCTATGTTAAGGTAAAGAAAATTTACCTTTATACAAGGATGGGGTCCTGCGTAAGGGTAAAAAAACTTAAAAATTAAATTAAATAAACTTATAAATAATAATGATAAGCTTTTAAAACCCTCAAGGTATGAGTAAAAGAAAAAGTAAGTGTTCATGAAAATTCATACCATTACATTAGACACTTATTAAATAATTATTGACTTAGAAAATTAAAACCAAACCTAGGAAGGAAAGAAAAAAGATGTCCAAAAATCCCCTACCTATCAAGGAATTAATCACATCCATAAAACAACCCTTTCACTAGAAGAACAAAGTTTATAACCACATAACAACATCAATCAATATCAAAATACACTCCTGGGGAGATACCTCTCAAAAAACATCAAATCCATCCACAAGAACCTTTTTAATGAAGAGAAACAATATTATAAATCAATATCAATATAATCATACATAAAAAAGCATAAAACATAAAAAAACTCAGGATATTGATTGTGAATATATGATTCCCTCTACCAAGTACTCTCTTCACACCACTGTGTCACCACAAGACATGAACCAAGGGAATAACATGCATGAGCAACACCTTCTTCTGACGACGCTGAATCTCAATAGGTCATTCTTAAAATTTCATATCATATTCAACTTCTATCACACCTAAATTGATGACATGAGAATTATTATGAAGATACTGGTTAAATTGTGACACATGGAATACATGATGTGTAATACCCTAGGTCTGGTCGGGCATAAAAGTTCCTAAGGGAATTTGACTTTTCATTCTGATGGATGGTCAATTTTTTGAAGTAGACTTCAGAATGAGGTTTTTAACATTGAAAATCATTAAACATGTGTAATTTGAGATGATATGGGGATCATAAGGTTGACTGAAGTTCTTGGGTGAGCATAAGAGGGTCTAGGTGGTGCTAGTGGCATGTATCCATAAGGCTACAATTACATCATCTAGTTGGTGGTAGAGGGTTGTAGCAGGTCCTCGGGATTGAGCCATCGGCAAGCCGATGGCCTCCTATGTAATGTTTTTAAGGGACAAGGAATTTTTTTTAAAAGGGTTCAAAAGGTTCTTTTACTCCCTTACCCCTTAACCTCTCACTCGATATTTCCTCCCATTTCATCCTATGAACAGTCTGTTTCATACCATAACTCCCTCTTCTTCCTCTTTGATGAACCTCCTATAATTCATGGCCATTTAAACTTCCACCTTGTGAAATAAAGATCTTGAAGTGAGTATAAGAGTCCATTATCTCCTCTTATTTGTTTGTTTCACTGTCTAGTTCTCTCTTTCTCTCTCCAGGTTTTCTAATATGCCCTATTTATAGGGATTTTGTTTGATTTCTATGTTTCTTATGATTTAAGATGAATATGTCATGACCCCCTCCCTCCAAAGATACCAAAATGAGGGTAGGGATAACGAACCCCATGTATTGCCTCCAGTATGCCCTAGGTTGGTGACTAGCACTGAGGGTATAAAAATCTTAAGTATGGGAGGCATTAACCTCTACATTAATGTAGTGTCAGGAGATAAGACGAGTCATCCACAAACAACTCCAAGACATAATATAAAATAGAAACCCAAACCATACCACGTGAATGTATAAATAGAACTTATACAAAGAAAAGTCTCCAAAGTAGATACCCAAAAGTAAAGCTAAAGTAGCGACACAATAACTATCAAGGATCCGAGCTAGTAAGGTCCAGCACGGTCTACGAAATCCTCTTGGAAACCTGAAAATATTTTTATATACAAAGGGTGAGAATACAAGTATACTCAGTAGGAAAAAGTCAAATCTCTCGTGCACATGTGAAAGAAACATACTAATGCACTTGTGAGAGAACAACAGAACCAAACAACACCTATACAGGTATACTAACCATCAAAACCTCACCAAGGCATTCTCACCAAATAACATAAGCTAAGTAATATAATATAAAGTAAATAAAATAGATTATAGGGTACCCCACACCACTTTCCCACTGATTAGCTGCTCACATACCCCAAAGACAGACGTCCTGGTACTCCCACCTCTTCCGAATATACCACATCACATCCTACTTGCGCATACCTGGGCATCACAACACATCTTGCATGTACACACCTGGGCCTCAAAACACAAAAAATCATATCACATCTCATCACATCTCATCCCAAAGACACTTAGGAAATCACATCATAACTCATCCTAAAGACACCTAGGACACCACAACACAACTCATCTCGAAGAAAAATGGGACACTGCATCAAAACTCATCCTAAAGACACCTAGGATACCACATCACAAATCATCCTGAAGACACCTAGGATACCAAAACCACCATATAATGAACTAAAAGACCTCTAGACATCATTTACTATGTAATACCTACCTCGTCAGGAAGAGGGAGTAGGGAAGATCATGTGGCTAGCCATCCATACTCCCACTAGTATGTTGGGAAAGACACCCCCTGCGTGACTATGTGGGTGTTCATAATATAGTTATAAACATGGGTGGGGTGAGTATAGATATCATAAGTAAAATACAAGTATATATATGTAGTATTAAACACTCAATCCCAACCTATGGGTTCTCAAACAAACAATCAACTCACAACATCATCACTTTTTCCGCCACCTATAAATGCATTTATTATCATCTAAAATAGTCATTTCAGAAGATAAAGAGCCCTAATAAACTAATGAGGCTTCTCATTTCCTAAAAATTTAACACAAATTCATTTTATTATTTTTCACCAACAACATTTAATCACCCAACCCATCATTAAATTTTTTATTGTCAAATTTACATCCCATTAACCAAACCAACCCATTCCATTTCAAACATTATTTAACAATTATTTATTCATTCCATCACTACTCAGGCATCTAGCACAAAGAAACCACATTCCACAAATAGCTCAACATTGTATCACCTCACCACCCCTAAAAGCATGGCCCAAAAACTTTCACCTCACCACCCCAAAAGCATAACCCAAAAACCATCAGTCCCACAAGCCCCAACCACACATCGTCGTCCCACAAGCACGACCACACACATCAAAATACATCAAGATCCATTTATATATTTAGAAAGGGGATTTTATCACATTCCACTTTATTTTAGGGTCATTATCACACAAACTGAAATCCTTGAGAAACCATTTTATCATCAAAGTATAAGTAATTATCCAATTTACATTTAGGGTGATATCAAGATAATTAAAACCAAAGAATAAATCACAGCAGATATATCTAGGGAAAACAAATCCTCCAACATCCATAATTATCAGTGGGGGCATCAAGCCTGTACAATCCACAATATCACAATCATACCAAGGTAGTAAAAACATGTGAATCAAACCCCATTTCCCCATTTTAATTCAATTAAAAAATTTGTTATCTTTGATTAATCTGGAAAAACCATAATCCATAGATAACAAAAGTAAATCCCTCTCGTATAATACACAAATAAATAGAAATGAGGGAATCACTACCACAAAGAAACTTTCCAACTCATTGTGAACTATAGGGAGAAGAAGAACGCTCGTGAACCACAACTTCACCATGAGAACCTCATATTAACCTATACTATATAAAGGATCCATCAAAATAAAGCCTAAACACACAACACAAACCAAACCATACCATCATAGTGAAACCCAAAAGAAGAACAGAAGGGAACAGAGGTGAATGATAGGAGAACTCACCACAAATCAAAGACGAATCTCTAAAGAACCACTACCAAGATCAACAAATCAAAGAGGGAGTAAAAGGGCTTGAAGAACACCTTAGGGTGACTAGGGTTCACCCAAAATGAGATTAAGGAGAAACAATGACTGAATGAATGAGAATTCAGAAGAAAAGAATTTTAAAACTGGTTTATATCAGGGAATTACATGATGTGTAATACCCTTTCACGTTGTGTAATCCTTGGGGTTTGGTTTCCATCGAAAAATGTGTTGCCTCTTCATTTTATTATTTATTTTTAAAACCTGATAAATTACATGTTGTGAAACCAATTTTCACATCGTATAATTTTTCTACATGACATGAAACCCACTTTCATATCGTGAAAGTTCCCTGCTCCCAGATCTCAGCACCCTAACTCCTCTAGAATTCCACTGAGCCTCCTCTGAACACCTCCAACAACAAAAGCTGGTAAAGTAATGGACCAGAAAGGAATATACCATTAAATTAGATACCTCTCAAATGATTCTCTCCCTCGAGAATCCAAAACCAATCCTAAGAGAAAAATGGTTTCGAACAACCACCCCAAGAGATACCTCTCAAGAGTCTCACCATACCTCAAACACTACCACCAACCAAGCATTCCAAAAAAAATGACCAAAAACATACCACAAAACCAAATAACCACAACCAAACTGCCACATAACCACTGCAAAACTGTCTCAACATCCACACAGCCCAAACCAACAATCACTACAACTAACGGACCGCATTCTCCCAAACACATTAATTAGGGAATTACATCCATGTTAAGATAATATCCACTCTATGTGGCATTGACTCACCCACATGGGTTTAATCACATCACAATTAATGTGTATCAATTAGGAATATGGTCCTCCCCTTTCATATGTTAGGAATGTATCACACATCACACTACACATAACATAAACTAAAGAAAACAGCTCATCACGTAGAACAAAGGAATCCAAACATCACACCAGAAAGAAAAACAGAGAAAAACAAAACTCAAAACAACTCCAGGTACTGGGCATGCATTTTCATCTCTCACTCCCAAGTACTCTACTCCTAGACACCATCCCTCTACAAAACACAAACCAAAGAAATGGTTCGTCCATGCAGTGCCTTCTATTGGTGATCCTGGATCTCTACTGGCCGATCCACAAACATCGCGTCATCCTCGATATCCAACTCTACCCAGTCAAGGACATGGGATTCATCATGAAGATGCCGATAAAGCTAAGAGATGTGAAAGAAATCATGGATCCTCTCCAATTGTGGTGGCAACGCCAATCAGTATACCACTTTGATAACTCACCCCAACACCTCAAAGGGCCCAACAAACCTGGGAGAAAGATTAATCCCTTTGAAAAACCTCTTATGTCCACATCTAGGGGAAACCTTCAAGAACACGTGGTCCTCAAACTTAAACTCCAAAGTCCTCCTCCCAAAATTGACATAAAACTTTTACCAGTCCTGTGCTGTTTTCAACCTCTCACAAACGATCTGAAATTTCTCTATTGTACTCTATACCACATCAGGACCAAGAACAATTATCTCCCCAACCTCCGTCCTACACAATGGTGAGCGACATGGTCTCCTGTACAAAGCCTCAAATGGGGCCATGCCAATAGAAGAGTGATAGCTATTATTATAAGAAAACTAAATCAAGGGAATATGTAATATCCAATATCCACTAAAGTCCAATATGCACACCATAAACATATCTTCTAACATCTAGATATTCCATTCTGTCTTCCCATTTGTCTGGAGGTGGAAAGAAGTGTTAAGGTGTAACTGAGTGCCAAAAGCATGCTGCAATACCCTCTAGAATTATGAGGTAAAACATGTGTCCCGATCTAATAAAATGGAACTTGGAACTCCATGCATCTGCACCACCTCATCCATATGCCTCTTAGACAAATAATCTAATGCACCCAACTCCTTGATCACTAAGAAGTGGGCCGATTTCATCAACCAATCCATGATCACCCAAATAGCATCACAACCTCCCTGAGATCTAGGTAACCCTATGATGAAATCAATAAATATTTCATCCTATTTCCACTCAAGAACATACAAGGGTTGAAAAAACCACTAGGAACATGATTCTCTTCTTTTACCTGCTGGAAAACTAAACACCTTTCCACAAACTCTGCCACTGCCCATTTCTTCCGGAGCCACCAAAACCACACCCTCAAGCCAAGTTAAATCTTTGAAACTCTTTGGTGTACTTAAAAATGTGATTTATGAAACTCATGAAGGAATCCCTTGTGCATTTCTACTAGAACAAACAACCTTCCATGAAACAACATCTGGTTCTGACCATCCCTCTAGAGCATCACCATGGTCAATATGATCGTGCATCACCTCTACCTCTAAGTATTCACACTGAGACTCCTACACCAGATACATCAGCGAATACTATACTATTATATGAAAGAAATATCCTCTACCACCATCCAACCTTGCATCTAAGTGCTGGCCTTACGAATCCTCCATTTCTCTCCAAGCATCCGTATACTCTTGAACAACACCCCTTAATGACTTCCTACTTAAAGATTCAGCCACAACATTCCCCTTTCCTAAGGTGTAAGAGATCTCATAATCATAATCCTGAAGAAACTCCATCCACCTCTGCTACCTCAAGTTCAAATCACATTGGTAAAAGATATACCTCAAGCTCTTATTATCCTTGAAGACCAAAAAGAACTCCCCAATGACGTAATGTCGCCACAAATACAATTCAAACAGAACTACTACTAGCTCCAATTCATGGATGGAATAGTTACTCTCATGGGGATGTAACTACCTAGACCCATAAGAGATCAATTCCCTCTTCTACATTAGTACGCATCCCAAAACTAGACAAAAAGCATCAAAAAACACCTCAAACGTCACTCCTTCCTCAGGAAACAAGATCACCAGAGCACTAACCAACCCCCCTTTCAGGTAATGGAATACTACCTAGAATTGATAAATCTACATGAAATCTTGGTCTTTCCTAGTCAAAACTATCAATGAGGATGCAAATTAAGAGAAATCGGGCACAATCCTCCAATAATATCTTGCAAGACCAAGAAAAATGTGAACCTATACCAGGTTCTTAGTGCTGCCAAAGAAACAAATACTTCAACCATCGATGGGTCTACTGCCACACCCCACTGAGACACCACATGCCTGAGGAAATGCACCTCTCATGTCTAGAACTTACACTTAGTCAACTTTCCATAGAGCTGGTAGCGCCGAAGAACCTACAAGACAACTTAGATATGCTCGACATGATCCTCTTATGACTTCGAGTATATTAAGATATAATTGATGAATATGATGATGAACCGATCTAGGAACTCATGGAACATGGAGTTCATGATCCCCATGAACACGGATGGTGAATTTGTAACACCGAATGGAATTACTACAAACCTGAAGTACCCATACCTATATATGAAGGCGGTCTTTGGGATATCACCCTCATTCATCCTCAACTAGTGATATCTAAACTACAGATTGGTCTTAGAAAACTAACTCGTCCCTCTTAGTCGGTCAAAAATATTGTCTATTCTTGGAAGAGGGTAATGGTTTTTTACTTTCACCTGATTCAACCTTTGGTAGTCTATACACAACCTCAGACTACCATCTGCCTTCTTTGTGAACAACAATGGAGCACCCCATGGTGACACACTGGGCTAGATAAAACCCTTCTGCATCAGATCATCTATCTAAATCCTTAAATACCGCAACTCAGAAGATCTCATCCGATAAGGATCCATTGAAATCAGAGAAGCACCAGGCTGCAAGTCTATCATGAACTCAACATCGAGTCGAGCGGGTAGAATCACAACCACATCAGGGAAAACATATGGGAACTCCCCAATGAACCTGGGGACCTCTACCAACCCATCATCCACTAATTCCACTAAAAACTCAACCAACAAGGAAAGAAGGGTCTCCACATGATGACTCCTGATGCACCCAATTTGTGTATACATTTCCACATAATTTATTGAAAATAAGAACATGTCTTCAGAAAAAACCTACTACTTAGTGGAAAAATACTTTGATTTTGGTGATCTTGTTCATTTTCAGGTGATTTCTGTCCAAACACACAAACTAGGGGGAAACTGATCAAAATTTACAACTACACAACATGTACATACATACACGCCATGTAAAGTCAGACTCAGACACAGATTGGCTTGGACAAGTACATGCTAAAGTTACCAGAAGAATGTACATGCCGTGTACGATAACTACATGTCGTGTATAGTATTCTAGAAGTGGTTGGTTGTTGAGAAGAAGTCTACACACCCATGTGGTCGGCTGATGTTGACACACCGTGTACATCATCTATACACTGTTTCTGCCCTTCTAGAAGTGGTTGGTGGTTGATAAAAGAGAGTACACACCGTGTATGGAAGCACTACATGTTGTTTATACCCACCTACCAGGTAGCACCATGTTCCAAGTCAAAGACGATGTGTTAGGCCACCTACTGGCAGAGAAAAGGATGAAAAAAGTGCGTTGAAAAAAGTATACAACGTGTACTTTTTCCACACTTAGTGTACTTTTATTTTCTATAAATATAGGCCTTGGACTCTAGTTTAAAGGTTAGAAGAAGGAGGGGGTGAAGGTCCAAAGGAAAGAAGCTCTGCTATCGTGCTACCATCATTCAACTACTTTTCCATTCTACCATTCTACCAAATATCCAATCTCCCCTCGATGTTTTTGCGATGATCACATCAGGTATCGAGGGTTATGTTTTTATCTTTTCTTCTATGTGTAACTAAATACCTAGTGTATTGTGGTTGTGGGAGATGAAAGAGTTGTAAATTTGATTAGTTGTTATGAATGTGTTTTTTCTATTAACCTCTTCCTATTCTTCTTTAATGACTTTATTTTATCACTAAAAATTCTGAGCCAGACCAAGGGTAGAATTTTCTGGGATTCAAAAGAAGAATAACAATGAATACTTTCATGATCATTGGATGTATTTGTCGACTCAAAAATTATCCAATCCAAATAAAGAATTGTGAAACACTGACTAGTGGACTAAGGAGTCGGTTTCCTCTGCTCTAGACAAAAGTTTACTAGACCAAGGAAACCTTTTTACAAATTGAAACCCAGAGTGTTGGGTTATTATGAACAACACAACCTCATAAGCAATTTATTTAATAAAAAACATCTTAAGAATCCATAGCCCCAACACATTTTCCTCCATATTTTCATCAAAACCAATTTCCCATATTTTCCTTTATTTGTTAGGTAATTTTCTAAAGAAATTTAAATCCAATTTCCTTTTTATCCAAACATTAAAAATTGACTCTAAATTTAGTACACTTCACTAAGATGAAAGTAAAAACTTGATAATCAAGACAAAAATAACTTCTTATTCCTTGTGGATTGACCCCTTACTAGTACTATACTCATTAGGGTAAAACAATTTGGAATA
The DNA here is from genome assembly GCA_963277665.1 of Viscum album. Lineage (NCBI taxonomy): Eukaryota > Viridiplantae > Streptophyta > Magnoliopsida > Santalales > Viscaceae > Viscum > Viscum album. The sequence continues at coordinate 2,094,788,421 of OY728122.1, forward strand.
CCAATAACATACCTTCGGTAAAACGACTCGCCAAATTTTGGTGTCATTTTTGGGGAATAGAAAAGTTAAATTTTTCCTTGTTTTAATTAAGTTTGTATCAAATTTTAGTGGAAATAAAAATAAAAAATTCCCAAAAATATCTTTTCTAATATCATTTCTATTTATCTTTCTTCTTCTTCATTTACGCTTGGTGTGTTTAGTATTGTGTAGGTCCATAAGTGTATGAGCATCCACCTCACTCATTCAAAGAACACTGACTCATCGGGGGTTTTCCCAGTTGACCCAGAAATCGAACAAACACTCTTGAGGCGCCAACGAGCACTCATGGACAAGCACAACCAAAACAATCCAATGGTGCAAAATGAAGAAGGAAATTCAGTTGATGTCTAAGGAGCTAGACATCCGTTTGGTCTGAATGACAACCGGAACCAGCAAGCTCCACATACTCTAGGAAATGGCCCGCAGTAGCTCCAACAGTTCCAACTAGAGCGAATTCCATTTTTATATCCAAGTTAAGGGATGTAATCCACCCCTTAGGAACAACAGTACATGCTGCCTCCACTACCTCAGTAGCCACCTACACGATGTACTCTTATGGAGTACGGCATGTCTTCTATTCACAGAGCTAACACGGGCATCCTCTATCCCCTAGTGTAGGACCAACACTTCAAGATAAATCCATCCATTATGCAGCTAATCCAGAATACCATTCAGTTTGGAGGCCTGCCCAGCGAGGACCCCAATGCCCATATCTCCAATTTTATGGAGGTCTATGACGTGTTCCGCTACCACGGAGTGTCTATAGATTCCATTTTTCTTTTCCTATTTCCCTTCTCTCTAAGGGATAAGGCGAAAGACTAGATTAAAGGTTTTCCACAATGATCTATCCTCACGTGGGAGGAGCTAGCCCAGACATTCCTGTCTAAATAATTCACACCCTCTAAGATGGTGACTCTGCGGAACAAAATACACAACTTCCAGCAGCACGACTCAGAGTCATTATACGAATCATGGGAGTGATTCAAGGAGATGTTGTGCAAATGACCACACTACGGACTCCCACTGTGGATGCAGGTACAAACCTTTTATGGTGGACTAATGATGAATACAAAGTCTATGGTGGATGCTGTTGTTGGGGGTATAGTTATGAGGAAGTCTTCCGAAGAGCTTTTTGAACTACTGGAAGACATGTCATCCAATAGATTCCAGTGGCATTCTGAGCGGAGAACACATAAATGAGGTATGCATAATATTGATGCCACAACTATGTTAGCTGCCTAGTTGGGCGTTGTGTCCCAAAAGATCGACACACTCAATCTGAAGGGTGTGTTCCAAGTACATGTAGCAAACCATCTGGTGTGCAGCGAATGTGGTGATAACCACATCATGGGAGAATGCCCGGGTTCTGCAAGCATCCCTTAGACGAGTGAATTGATCTTTGTTGCCCAAAACTGAGGGCCAAACCAGTACTAGTAGTACCAGAACCTGGCATGGAGTGATCAATAGAACATAGGATGGGGCCAACAACAGCAGAATCCTTCGCCCCAGCGATCGCCCGGCTATAGTCAGACTCCTTATTAAAACCAGTACATGAGGCAACAATAGCCTTAGAAGGGCTCTTATCAGCAGCAAGGGTATCATAGCCATCACCTGCAACAACCATGGCAACCACCACATCCATCAGATGCACAACCACCTCAGTAGAAGAATAGCTCAAGGTAATAGGATCTCATGAAAAAATTTATATCTACTACTGAGACCAGATTCCAGAATCGGGAGGCTTCCATTCGAGGCCTGGAGAACCAAATTGGCCAGTTGTAAAACCAACTCTCAGGGAGGCAACTCGGTACTCTACCAGGTAACACTGAGAAGAACCTGAGGGAGGAGGCCCATGTTGTCACACAAAAAAGTGGAAGGGAGCTAAAACAGACCCAACCAGCACAGTCAGGTGCACCTACACCCCTTGCTGATGAATAAGGTACAGTTATAGACCCCTCCTCATTGAAAATACCACTGAAGGAGGCTTAACATAGTAAAGTAAAGGAGGTTGTCAAACCCTTCGATCCTACCTTACTCTTCCCAGAGAGGATGAAGTAGAGAAAGCTGGACCACTAGTTTAGCAAATTCATGGATGTTTTCAAGAAGCTGCACATCAATATTCCATTTGTAGAGGCACTGATGCAGATGGACACTTATGAAAAATTCAAGAAGGAGATCCTCTCCAACAAAAGAAAGATAGAGGATCTAGGCACCATTGCACTGACTAAGTAGTGTTCAGTGGTTATCCATCATTCGATTCCTCCCAAACTCTAGGATCTAGGTAGCTTCACTATTACATGCACTATTAGACCATGTGAGTTTGGGAAGTCCCTCTACGACTTAGGGGCCAGTGTCAACCTCATGCCCCTTGGAGTTTTTAAGAAGCTAGGTCTCAACAATATGAATCCTACCTGAGTATCCCTTCATCTTACAAATTTATCCATCAAATATCTGAAGGGGATACTGTAAGACGTGCTAGTCAAGGTGGGTATGTTAATCCTCCCTACATATTTCATCATCCTCGACATGGAGGAAGACCAAGAGGCACCTCTCATTTTGGGAAGGCCTTTCTTGAACACTAGAAGGGTACTGATTGATGTCCACCAGGGGGAGATAATTTTCTAGTTAGGAGATGAGAGAGTCTCCTACAATGTCCTCAAAGACATCAAGCATGCATCATTGTCCAGGCATGAGGGTTGTTATGCATTTACCACCATGGATGGTCACTTGAGAAGGAAAGGGGGTGATCTAGTATGTTCTTTTACCTCAGATGACTTGGTTATTCTAGACATTCAACGAGACGAAGCACCGAAGGACCTACAATTCCTATAAGTTCAGGGCATCCACTACTGGAAACGTGCAGTTATACCCGATATTCTGGAGCAGGAAAAAGTGAAACCACTTGTACCTTCGATTCTAAAGGCACATGAACTCGAACTGAAGCCTATTCCATATTTTTTGAAGTATAGGTATTTGGTAAACAATAAAAAATTGCATGACATACTTAGTGTAGCACTGTCACTAGAGTAGGAGGATACACTTCTGCAGGTTTTGAAATAGTGCAAGCACGCAATTGGGTGGACAGTTGCAGATTTTAAAGGCATCATCCCTACCATTTTCACCCACAGGGTGCTGCTTGAAGAAGGTGTGAAGTAATCTTAGAAACCACAACGACACCTGAACCCCCCATGAAGTTAGTTGTGAAAAATGAGGTAATTAAGTTGTTGGATGCAGGAATAATTTATCCCATATCGGATAGTCTATGGGTGAGTCCCCTACAAGTGGTACCCAAAAAGGGGGGTATCATTGTCATTTCAAATAATAAGAACGAGCTCATCCCCACACGCACTGTCACGGGCTAGAGAGTCTGTGTGGATTACATGAAGCTGAATGACTCCATGAGGAAAGATCATTTCCCCCTACCCTTCATGGATCAAATGTTAGAGAGACTAGCGGGGCACAACTATTATTGCTTCCTCGACGGCTATTCCAGAAATAATCAGATTTCCATTTCTCCAGAGGATCAAGAGAATAGCACATTTACTTTCCCCTACGGTGTGTTTTCTTACCAAAGTATGTCCTTGGGCATGTTCAACGCCCCCTCCACCTTCTAGTGATGTATGCTGGATATCTTCCATGACATGGAAGAATAGATCCTAGAGGTATTCATGGATGATTTTTTCAATTACAGAAAATCATTCACCACTTGCTTGTAGTACCTAGAGCTAGTTCTAGAATGATGTGAGAACACTAACCTGGTTTTGAACTAGGAAAACTGTCATTTAATGGTGCAAAGTGGCATCGTCCTTGGCCACAGAATCTTGGAGAAGGGGATAAAGGTGGACCTGGAAAAGATAGAAGTCATTTCATGACTTCCTATTACAACTTCTGTCAGATCCATCTGTAGCTTCCTGGGGCATGCAGGTTTCTACAGACAGTTTTTCTGCGACTTCTCAAAGATAGACTATCCCCTCACCAACCTTCTGACCAAGGATGCCATATTTGAGTTCGATGATCCATGCACTGCATCTTTTGAGAACTTGAAGCAACGCCTAGTGGAATCTCCAGTAATGGTTGCTCCCAACTAGGAGGAACAATTTGAAGTGATGTGTGATGCCAGTGAATATGTAGTAAGAGAAGTCTTGGTCCAGTTTCTTGACCAAATTTTACGACCTATCTATTATGCCAATAGGACACTCAGTGAGGCACATATGAACTACACCGCCACAGAAAAGGAAATGTTGGCATTGGTGTTCATGTTTGAACGGTTCTATTCTTATTGCTATCTAAAGTTATTTTTTACACTGACCATGCAGTACTAAAGTACCTGCTAAACAAGAAAGATGTGAAGCCATGACTGATCTGATGGGTACTCCTCCTACAAGAATCTGATCTAGATATCTGAGACAATAAAGGGAGCGAGAACGTTGTTGCTGATCATCTCTCCTACCTAGAGCTGCATCATTTGGAGATGGAGTAAGATCAAGAGATCATGGAGTATTTTCCTAATTAACACCTCTTTTCATTCAAAGAAACACCTAAACCTTGGTATACTGATATTGCTAATTTTTTGGTTATAGGTGTCGTTCACCCTGACCTCTCCTTCCAGCAAAGGAAGAGATTTCTCTCTGATGTCAAGAGGTACTTCTGGGAAGATCCTCTTCTATTATGATCCTATAGAGATGGGGTGATCTTCCATTCCATCCCAGAAACTGATGTTCATGGAGTCCTAGAATTTTTTCATGCCTCGCTAGTTGGATGGCATCATGGACCTGACCGTACTATAGCGAAGATCTTGCAGTTTGGGTTTTTTTGGCCCACCATGAATAGATATGCCCAAGCCTTTTTTTCCCATTGTGATCGATGCCAGAGAATAGGTAATGTGGGACGTTGTGCTGAGAATCCCCAGTACACCATCCTGGAGGTCGAGATCTTCGATGTCTGGGGCATATATTTCATGGGACCATTCCCCCCATATTTTGGGAACACTTACATCCTGGTTTGCGTCAACTACGTCTCCAAATGGGTGGAAGCCACTACTAAAATGCACGACATGGACAAGGTAGTCATAGGATTTTTAAAGAAACATATTTTCAGCAGGTTCGGTGTTCCATGTGTACTAATCAGCGATAGAGGAACCCACTTCAACAACACATTGATGAAAGGAGTACTATCAAAGTATGGAGTGAATCATCATATGGGGATGCCATATCATCCCCAGACCAGTGGATAATTGGATCTCTCCAACCTTGAGCTCAAGTAGATTATGGAGAAAACAGAGAACACTTCGCAGAAAGACTAGTCCAAGAGGTTAGACGATGCTTTGTGGGCATATCAGACTGCTTTCAAAACACCACTGGGGATGTCCCCATTCCACGACATCTATGGAAAGTCATGTCATATTCCAGTAGAGTTTGAGCACAAAGCCTACTTGACCGTTAAGGACCTGAATTTTGATATGAAGGCATCTGATGAGAAGCGTAAGTTCTAATTGTCAAAACTTGATGAAATTTTATTATAGGCGTATGAGAAAGTCAAGCTGTACAAGGAGAAGACAAGATCAATCCACGACCGGATGATTTCATGAAAAACTTTCCAACCCAGTGATTAGGTACTCCTTTTTAACTCTTGTCTTTGATTATTCCCTGGGAAATTAAAGTCAAGATGGTTGGGACCATTTCGAGTCATACGAGTATTCCATCATGGAGCAGTGGAAATTTCTGGAGAGGATGGTCAGCCATTCAAGGTGAACAGACAGTGGTTGAAGATTTACCATCACATGGAGGACATAGTTGGAATGTTATCCACCATACATCTTAGGTAACGATAGGTAATTCAGTCGATCCAACGACCTAAAACAAAAGCGCTTCCTGGGAGGAAACCCAGCGGATACACGCCGTGTACCACTTATCCACACGGTGTGTACTTATTCCATTTAGTTTATCTTCTAACTATTATAAATATATAATTTAACTAATTAATAAATAGGGATGATGTCGTTGCCGATGGTAAGGTCACTAGAGTTTATCCAAGCCATCACCGGTTCGAATCCCTCCCAACATACCTTCGGCACGGGGTTCCTCCTTTTTATCTTCGTGTTTTCTTACACGGCGTGTGTGGTATTTTACATATTATATATATATATATATATATATATTCTTATAAGAAAACCCATGATGGGGATGGATCGGTTGCCAGGGTTATAACTCATCTCCAAAAAACCCGTGCCAAATCCTGACAACCGCCCCATTTCCATTATTTGTCCTTTTAATAAAACCAGACGGCGTGTCTTTTGATATACATCATGTGCTCCATATTTTCATTACTAAATTGAAAGGTTTTTCAACATAAAGAGATACCTGTGGGTGAAGTTGGCAGATTAGCAAAGTCTTGGCCCTGGATCCAAACGACCCGGGATCGAACTCGGCTAATCTCCCTACTTCATCCCTTTTTTTATAATTAAAAACCACACACTATGCATTACCTTCCTTCCATGTAGTATATTACTTATACATTAAATATATTTAAATAATAAATAGGAGTAGTAGAATAACCTTTGTTCCAGTGGTTGAGGGCTTTCGTTCAGAATGGCTGATCATTGGTTCGAATCTCTCCCCAAACACCGAACAAAAGGTTGTACTTATCTTTTTCCAAATTCAGAACACACGACATGTATTTCCCAATACATTACATGTATAGTTTTATTTTCGATAAATTATGTGTGTGTGTATATATATATATATATATATTTCTTTTATTTTTATTATTAATATTAATTAGTATATAGTTTACTATAATAATTATATATCTATATATATTTAAAAAAAATTGTACACGACATGTAGGCTACTGATACACGTCGTGTACCATGGCTATAAAATCCGCACCCCACTCAACTTCAGCCCATGTTGCGTAGAACCCCCCCTCTCCTCGTTTCTTCTCCCACACACTGCTCGGCCTCCCCATTCCCAAATCCGAAGATTTCGGGTGTTTTGGATTTTTATTTCTACTGCATTATGATCCTCAGACCAGGTACACCATTCTAAAACCTTTATTTCATGCTTTCTTAGCCATTTAGGGTGATTTGTGGATCAGCCAACCATTCATATTCTGCGATACACAGGCACGATTTGAAGAACACACACCGTGTACTTCTATACACGACCACACACTGCATACTTTGAAAATTTAAATTACACAGTGTGTATGTTTGGTACACACTGTGTACCAACCCACATTGTGCCAGGGTACCTTCTTCACACAGCCACGCACACCATGTTCTTCTACACGGTGTGTCTATTCGATACAAACCATGTTTACCATTTCTCTCGGCCAGCCGATGTCTAGCACTTCACACAGCATGTACTATATTGTTAGCTCTACTCGGACGGTGGTCCTGTCTTTGGACCACATGACCAACCAAGAGAACTTTGCACGTACATGATGTGTATGTTCGGTACACACCGTGTAGCCTAACCTTTCCACGTTCACTCAGCATATCTATCCAGAGAACATGGGATGCTAACTCGCTTCCACTACATGTCGTGTACTCTATATATACACGTCGTGTACTCTTTGTTTTTCAATTTTTTCAAATTTTCTTCTTTTCCTTTTTATTTTATTTTTCTTTTTGTTTTATTTTTCTTTCATTTTCCAGATATGGCTGACAGGGATGTGGGAAGTGGCCCGCCTCCACCACTAAGGGCGAGAGGCCCACTTTTCGTTGGATCCGACTCCGGCCAGCGACAACACCAGCTCCGGATTATCTGGTCTACTAGACTCCTCCACTGGCCATCCTTTCACCACTCACCACCTCGGCCATTGCTGGTCCTAGTATTGTCGCACCTCCACCATCCAGCACAGAGCCTCTAAGCACCACCCTTTCTTCCCCACCAGCTGCCACACCACCTGAGCCCTCCTCAGTCCCATCTGATCCATCATCAATCGCCCCATACAGTGGGCTTCCATCTACTATAGAAACTCCACCCCTAGAGCCTACCCATGCCACTGTAGCACCTAGGTTGGCCCCTACAGGTGTCTCGTACCCTTTCATGGTGTTCTCGGTTACCGATTTGGCACATGACAGTGTCTGGAGTTTCTCTCGCCGCCCGATCCTATTGAGAAACAGGTATCTCGACAGTAGCATCCCTCAGCAGCTGGGTATCTAGGGAGAGTTGGAGGATCTCCTCAGGCACACACCATTACTCATGATCTTCCAGGTCAGCACTCATATTTTCAGAGATTTATTTTTGGATTTTGCTGGTTCCTTCGAGTTCGACGGGCCCGAGTACCGGGAGATGCCTGGAAATGCAGTCCTAGTGGTCCGGTTTCAGCTAAAAAAATGAATTGTTTCCCTTACTATGACCAAGTTTGGCCGAGGGTGCAGTTTCTATCCTCATCCTGTCACCCCACCCCCTGTCTCCACCATGACCCGCCCCAAGCACTCTGAGCTTATTTCCATATGGTGGGATATCGCTGGGCCTGACCACTGATACACCCCCACTTCCCAGAAGAGTAACCTTATTGATGACCCTATCCTCCACTTCACTCACCGATGCTTTAGCTCCATCCTTTTTCCCCACCACGAGGATATGGGGGTTGTGACTGATAGTGATATGGAGCTCCTCACCTATGTCATCTGGTAGGACTACTCGGACCTCCCTTACCTTACCACCTCCTATTTCCATGCCATGTTTATCGGCCGTCAAGGAAACCTGAACGGTGGGTTTTATGCCACCTGCCTTACACACCACCTCAGGGTTTTTGAGCCTTCCCTTCTCCATGACTGGTTAGGTTCCCCCAAGAAGATGGACTTTCTCATGCTTATTCGCATGGGATTGGTCCGGAAGCAGGGGTGCTTACGTCCTTGCCCAGGCACCACCCCGACCACTTGCTGACCCTCCTGCCACATCCAATGTACATGCTCCTCCTTCCCCACCCCTTCTATCTTCCCCACCCTAGCCCCATTCTTCTGACCTTCCTTCCTCTCTTCCATCTACTACCCCTACCTCCACACCCTCGGTCGATCTCTCATTTTCTCTTTGCCTAGTCACGATGGAGCAACACTTGGTTCATCTCGATTGACGTCAGGACCGACTTGATCAGATGTTGGGTCTTCTTCTTCAGCATCATGGTATTCCAATACCCCCACCACCTACCCCTACCTCAGTTCTTATCCCTTCTTCTGTAGCTCCACCGTTGTCTACCGAACTGTCCACGGATTCAGTTCTTATCTCCACTACAGGCCCAGCTACTACCACTACTACTGCCAGTCCAAGGATTTCTACTGAGCCTTCTCTACCAAGTCTATCTCATACAGCTCTGACTCCCATGGATTCTCTTCTGAGTGCAGATTCCGAGCCTTTGGTTTTCACAGCTCCCCATCCTTCTCTCCCGGTTGTTTCTGTACCAAATGATGCTTCTTCTGAGGCGACCCACTGACTGGTTTTTGGACACATTTTTTCCATTATATAATTTTTTGTGATATCTTGTGCAAGTGTATGTTTTGTATTCTTTTAGTGTTCTCTCTCTATGACTATCACAGGTACTCTGGCATGCTTTGGGCTGTATTTATCCACTTCTTCACGTCTTTCTTCACCTATAAATGAGGGGAGTATTGTTTTTTCACATATTCTATTGTTTTCATTTTTCTTTATCGATTTCCTTATTTTCTTACTTCCCCTCATTCTGGTCCACTATAGTGTCCCCACATTCCCTTCTCTACCTTTATATGGAACTTGTTAGACCATGTGCGATATTAAGTATGGGGAGAATCTCTCGACCACCTTAGTCTTTTCCTTTATCATCATTTAGAAGACATCATTATTGGAAGATATATTTGAAAACGTTAAGAAATTTTGGTTAATCATATTTCTAAATAATAAAGCTAAAAGTGGGAATTTTTTAGAAGTTTCATACTTATTTTAGTTCTTATTAAGTGTTTTAAAATGATTACTAATATAGTTTAAATTGTAACTTATAATCCTTGGATAATTATATTGTTTAGGCTAATAATTTATATGCAAGTCACGACCTGATTGTATCTTTATCTGTTTTTCCCACTCCTAATAGGTATTCTAAACCCTTAATCATATTCTTTTTAATACCCTATTTCTTGAGATATTCTTAGAATATACATAACTACCAGAATTGGTAAGTTTTCTTTTCAAAACATGAATAATTTTTTAATTACATTAAAATGATTGAGGTGTTAGATTGTTTCAACCAATTTTATCTTGAGACCTACCCTACATCTGATCTTCGTGAAGCCCCTAGAAACCATGAACAACATTTATAGGAATCCATATTACAAGATTATTTCCCTTCCTACCCTAATTATTTTATAATTTTTCATGATTATTCACTTGAGCTTAAGAGAAGGAATTGGCAGTACACAACATATTTTTGTGAATCGTCATAAAATTAAGTATGGGGGAGAGCCTCTTGATCATTAGGGGGGGAAAGGGTTCCAAACCCCTATTTGTGGAATTTCTAAAAGGTTTTCTTTGTTCTAAAAAAATATACAGATAAAGGAACCTTATACTCAATTATTGATTTGTGAACTCTACCTTACTAAGGGAGATGGTGGTGATGAAATCATTTGACAGAGTTTGTTGAAGATTATTTTACACTAAGATTAATTTTGAATATCATGCACTATTATTTAAAGAATTTAGCCTCCTTTTTCAAGCCTCAAAGTCATTTTTCACATCTTTATCTACCAACCCTTATCCACAGAGACATCTAATCCTTATTGAAAAGCCCTCACGATTTTTTTAAATCAATTTTCTGAAGTAGAGAACTAGATTTCTTGCAAACCTATGGATATAGTGTATATATATTTGATCAATCATAACTTTGATTTAAAATATCTTGAGTGTTTAGTATATTATTGTTGAGGTAGATCATCAAGTGGCTTTCTTATTTTTGAAAGGTTGAAATGCGTGTTTAGAGGAGGATGAAAGTAGTTAATTGAATTGTATATGATACATGATTAGAATATCTTTTAAATTAAAACTGTTTTGTATTTTTTTAGAATTTTATCCTATGATTGTATCATTTACATTTATGATTAAATGAATTCCTTCCTTTTTAAAATATAGACTCTTTTAATTAGATGTTTATATTTTCTTAAGGGAATGAAAATGACTATGTATATGGGAGTTTGATGCACCCGATTTGTGTATATATTTCCACATACTTTATTGAAATAAGAACATGTCTTCAGAAAAAACCTACTAATTAGTGGAAAAATACTTTGATTTCGGTGATCTTGTTCATTTTCAGGTGATTTCTGGCCAAACACACAAACTGGGGGAAAACTAACCAAAATTTACAACTACACGGCATGTACATACATACACGCCATGTACAGTCAGACTCAGACACGGATTGGCTTGGAAAAGTACATTCCCAAGTTACAAGAAGCATGTACATGTCATGTATGACAACTAAATGTTGTGTATAGTATTATAGAAGTGGTTGGTTGTTGATAAGAAGTCCACATGCCCATGTGGTCGGCTGACGTTGACACGTTGTGTACATCATCTATACATAGTGTCTAC